>CM060352.1:169603721-172527595 GCA_030545235.1 Helianthus tuberosus
AATGAAATACAAGTGTGGTGTTTGCAACTAGCTAGAATGTGATTGTGTTCGAGAGTGTAAGTGTGAAATGATGTGTGTTCTAAGCTGATCCGACCTCATCTATTTAAAGTAAAGATAAAATAACTAACTACCCTAAACTCGTGGGATTCACCGAATATTCCTTCTTAGAACGTTGCAGACCTGGTCTTTCGGGCTCAACGTCTCTTTCTCAACAAATTCGTCCGAGTCTTGAGGAGAAGAAGTCCTTGTGACCGTTAGCAAGCCTCTGCCTTTAATCTGCACGTGGTTAATTCAATAAACTTCAGGATATCGCCCAAGATGTCAGCAATATCCTCTTCCAGCATCCTGATTACAAATAAACAAACAAAAGCAGGATATTGGTCAGGATACATATGTTAAGAAAATGACCCCTGACAATTGTCCCCAAATATATCAGTTGGGATACCAATCCAACGGATATATTTCAAAAACCTTATCCCACAACTCAAGGCATTTAAAATGAAGCGACGGTCAAGATCACATCATAACTTCCAACGCGTTTTTTACTCCATGGAGATCCACGATGCCCCTATATCTTCTCTTTTCTTGTTTGAAAAGCAGATATCTTCAACAGACCCTTCAGGTAATTCTCCATTTTTTGACTTTCTTCCTGTCGATTTACTTCATTTTTTCCTAGCAATGGCCGCCGAAACCTTCAACCAGCAAAATCTTCTCAAAAATCCCGAGAAGGAGATCTGCGCCTTTGACAACGCAGATATTGCAGCTTTAAGAGCCTCCGGCGCTTTCCCTGACAGCACAGTCTTTAGGCCATTTGATCGGTCAATCCGATCAGATGTTTCTTCTACCGAATGGATCTGTTTTCCAGCATATCCTTTTTCACTAGGCCTTCGATA
This sequence comes from Helianthus tuberosus, assembly GCA_030545235.1. Classification (NCBI taxonomy): domain Eukaryota; kingdom Viridiplantae; phylum Streptophyta; class Magnoliopsida; order Asterales; family Asteraceae; genus Helianthus; species Helianthus tuberosus. The sequence goes on from CM060352.1 coordinate 169,604,615, forward strand.
TCCCTTTCCAGAATTCATGATGCAATTCTTTCGTATTACTGGCATCTCCTTTGCTCAAACCATGCCCATGGTTTGGAGAGTACTAATTGTACTCAACCAAATCAAAAACCTCCATTGTTCTGACCTCTGCATCGAGGATCTACCTATTGCTTATCGCCTCCGGTCCCACGGCTCTAGCCGGTTCTTACTTTTTTCAACCTCCAGCAAACCCCTGATTCTCAAAGCCACCAAAAACGAAGACGGATGGCAACGCAAATTCTTCTTTGTCAAACGAGATTCCATTGCTGAGGGTGCCAACCTTCCGGTGGAGTGGTTAACCACCGGTAGGATCAAAGATATCCTTATACACAATTTAACTGTTATCCCCTATTAATATTCTTCTTTTTGACCTTTATGCAGTGAACTTTAAGGAAGTTGCTCCTCCTACCGCTGAGTCATAAGAGAGAATCAATACAGTTTACCGGTTACCTGCAATAGACAGGACTTTTACCACACACGTTCCGAGTTCAAGTCAGTACTCGTCATCCGAGATGTCTGGTAAGAATTCCTTTCAGAATAGTTAGTCAAAATGATATAATGATAAAGAATAAAACTTTTCCCTTTATACAGCACCAGCTAAGATCCCTGAAGTCTTTGATCTTGACGAACTGGATAGCTATTCTGACCAGATCCAGGTCAAGAAAGAACCTGGCTCCAAGACCACTGCTACATCCAAACCCAGCAGCTCCAAAGCCATCATCATTCCTAAACCTTCACCGGCTACCAAACCTCGGAGTTCGAGTTCCCGCAAAAGGAAAGAACCCGATTCCCCTGTCGTTTCTGACACATTTCCTTATGAAAAGCATGGATTCATCGAAGCCAGCGGTTTTATGACTTCTTTTCTCAACCAGGTTAGTATCTTTATACCATATCCTGCAATTTAGACTATTTTCAAAGACTTAATAATAATATTGATCCCTGTCCTTTTACCTTTGCAGGGTCTTGAACATTTGGTTCACTTGTATCAAGAATCCTGCAAGCTTAACAAAACACTTGAATCCAAGCTAAAGGAAGCAGAAATCACAATTTCAGACCAAGGTATGATCGCGGCCGCCAAGTCTCGTCATTACGAGGAGAAATACAAAGCTATGATCCAGGAACACCAAGTTGCTCTTAACAAGGCTACTCTTCAAGCTCAAGCCGATCTGGAAGCTGCCCATGTGCAGTACGAACGGGATATGGTCAGTTACCGAGAAAGCCTCAAAAGTTCCGTCGTCATTTCTCTCCTCCAAGCTAGGTTGAAGATGGCTCACGAAGCCAAAGCATTGGGCTTCGAGTGCCCTTCCTGGGACGTTGGAGCCTGGGAGACCAAGCTGAAGAATGTTGGCGGTACCTCTTCCAAATCAACTGTCGATGATCCTTCTAAAGCAGTTGAAAAGGCAACCGATGCTGACAAGGATGCTGAGGCGGATCCCAAAATGAATGTTGCTGAAACCGCTATGGAGCAAGAAGGCACTACCCCCTAGAGCTTATTTTTATTCGAACAATTTAATGTCTTTATGAACAATTTTCATTTCCATCTCTAAACAATTTGATAACCGAAGGCGGATGGGTCCTGGGTTTCAGGATGAAACCTTCGGTTATCAACCAGTATTGATCGCTTTAAGAATAATTTCATCTTTTGACTTATTTTTCTGTTGCTTTGCATTATTTAGTGTAAGTCTTAGCTTTGTAAAAATTTCATACTGTTATTTTACAAAATATTCTGACCAGTATGCTTAGAAACATACTGCAGAAGCCTTTTATTAAATAGATCTTTCAGATGCTCTTTTAACTTTATAAAAATTTCTTTAGAAAGTAAGAAATAGTTTATCTCTTCAAAACCAAGTTTTGATGGTGATCAAAGTTCCAAGCCAATACTAGTTTTAAGCATCCTAATCAAATATCCTTAAAAGGACTTTGAGGATATATGTCAAGATACTTAACATGATGTTACTAAAAATTTAAATGAGGCTTACAAAGGAAAAATCATACCAGACATAGGATATAAACCTATTACCGAACTCCAATCCCTTTGCAACTCTTCCAATGAAGATGTCCCCAGTGCAAGGTACTTAATGCATTAGTCGCAAACTTCATTTTTTTTTTAGCACCATCTTGTCAGGGATGTCCCCTGTGTACAATGTCTTCAAGTATCTTAGAAATCTATTTAATGTCAGTTTGCATTGCATAAGCAATATTTTACGTCTCAAGGTCAGAACCCAAGGATGTACTGGAGATATATCCTTTGTAACCTGGGGAAAATCCCAATTTTTCATGCGCTACAGGCGGGAGTGTATAAACTCCAAGACTTAGAAAGGTGAAAACCTTTAAACCTTAGAGAGTATGAAAATACCCTTTCGTGAGAGAGGGTGATCAATCCTCATATACCGTTAGAATTCAGGATATAGCCAATGGTAACGAAATTGTCAGCCACTTTTACATGGACTGGTCCCGCCACCTTGAACTATCCCTGAATAACTTGCGCTCCAGGCGGGGTGTTTAAACCCAATTCGGAAGAAAGGTGAATACCTTTAAACCTGTGAAGGGATCAGTATCCCTTAAACGTGAGAGAGGGGGCCAATCCTCTAATCTTCTGAGTTATCCCGAGTGCATATTCTGGAGCTACATCCTGGAACATATCTTGCAAAACAAATGTAAACTAAGGTGGGTGTTAGCTTGGCTAACACCCCTCCGATGCTTAAGTCAGTATTGGGTTCAAAAGAATTAATAATATCAAAACATATTAAAAAGAAGTAAGAATTCATACCATCTTGAGTTAGAAATTAAATTCTAGACTCACTTGAAATAGAGCTTAAGATGTATAGCATTCCAAGATCTCGGTAGCATATCTCCCTCCATATTCTTGAGTCTATATGCTCCTTTCCCTGCTTCTGATTCAACTTCGTATGGTCCTTCCCATTTTGGAGCTAACTTGCCATCGGCAGGATTAGTAGTATTTTGGAAAGCCTTTCTTAATACCCAATCTCCAACCTTAAATCTTCTGGTTCTAATATTCTTATTATATGCCCTGGATATTCTCTGTTGATATGCTGCCATCCTTAGCCTTGCCGCATCTCTCTTTTCATCTATAGTGTCTAAATCCTGACTCAAGGCTTCAGGATTCTTCTCAGGATCACTTAAGATAGATCTTGCAGTAGGTATTGTCATCTCCGTTGGAATCACTGCTTCTGCTCCAAATACCAACGAAAATGGGGTTTGACCTGTTGCATTCTTTACCGTTGTCCTATCAGCCCATAAAACAAAGGGTAATTCTTCTGCCCATCTTCCTTTTTTGGCCCCAAGCCTTTTCTTTAAGTTGTTGACAATTATCTTGTTAGAGGATTCTGCTTGTCCATTTGCTTGAGGATGTACTGGAGTAGATGTGATCATTTTGATCCCCCAACTCTTGCAAAAGTCAGTAGTCCTCTTACTTATGAACTGGGAGCCATTGTCACAGATTATCTCAGCTGGTACTCCGAATCTGGTCAGGATATTCCTCTTGATGAAGGATACTACTTCTTGGTCTCTTACTTGAACAAATGCTTCAGCTTCAACCCACTTAGAGAAGTAATCCGTCATTGCTAGCATAAAGACTTTTCCTCCCGGAGCTTTTGGTAGCTTTCCCACTATATCCATACCCCACTTCATAAATGGCCAAGGGGAAACAATAGGATATAATGGTTCAGCCGGTTGATGCAGTATGTTACTATGTCTTTGACATGAGTCACATCTTCGAGCATATTCTGCGGCATCTTTTCTCATTGTTGGCCAATAATATCCCGTCCTTAATATTTTTGAGAATAACGATCTGCCCCCAGCATGGTTACCACAATCCCCTTCATGTATATCCTGAAGGACTTCTTTGGCTTCAAGATCCTCCAAGCATCTCAAATACGGTCCTGCAAGAGATTTCTTGTATAAAATGTTATTTATAATAGTGAATCGTGATACCTTCATCCTAAATGCCTTAGGATTTTCATCTCCAGGAATGTGTCCTTCTTTGAGATATTTCATGATTGGAGCCGTCCAGGTTTTAGGATCCTCTTCAGGATATTCTACCCCAGGATCCTGAATACCAGCTACTTCTTTATCTCGAGGATTCGTTGCAGGATATAAGACATGTACTATTGGTATTTGTGTCCCTTCAGGTATCCTGATCGACGATCCCAGATTTGCTAAGGCATCTGCTTCAGCATTATCTTCCCTTGGTACCTGTTCAAGTATAAAAACATCAAAATATCCTGCTAATTTTTTGAGAATATCGAGATATTCGATTAATTTCTCTCCCTTAACTGCATATGATCCATTAAAATGGTTAGTAATTAACAGAGAGTCAACATATACTTGCAAATTTTTGATACTCATGCTCTTAGCCAACTCTAATCCTGCAATTAAAGCCTCATACTCTGCTTCATTATTAGTAGCAGGAAATTCACACCTAATAGCCTGGGGTAATATGTCCCCCTGTGGCGATTTTAGTAGTATTCCTAATCCTACTCCTCTTACATTTGATGCACCATCAGTATATAATGTCCAGGATCCTGAGGATTCTCCTAGCTGTTGAACTTCTAGATCTACCTCATCCTGAATGTCACTACTAAAATCAGCCACAAAGTCAGCTAAAGCCTGAGACTTTATGGCATTCCTAGGTTCATATACTAAATCATAAGCACTCAACTTTACTGACCACTTGGCCATCCTGCCTGACATCTCTGGTTTCCTAAGCACATTTTTAATAGGATAGTTTGTTTTAACATGAATCCTATGTGTCTCGAAATAATGCCTAAGTTTCGTTGATGCCATAATTAATGCTAGTATCAATTTTTCTAAATGAGAATACCTAGTTTCAGCATCTAACAAACTTTTACTAACATAATAAACAGGATACTGCTGACCTTCATGGTCTTTTATAAGAACGGCACTTACAGCATTCCCTGATACAGCAAGGTACAGGGATAGTGGTTCACCATTTTCCGGCTTCATCAATAGAGGTGCGGTTGAGAGATACCGTTTGAAATCCTGTAAGGCTGCTTCATGCTTTTCCCCCCATTCGAATCTTTTGTTCTTCTTTAGGATGTCATAGAAGTCTTTGCATTTCTCCGAGGATCTTGAGATAAATCTGTTTAGAGCTGCTACTCGGCCTGTTAACCTTTGTACATCCTTCATATTCGAGGGTGATTTTATATCCAGGATAGCTTTAATCTGCTCCGGGCTTGCCTCTATCCCCCTTTTCGTCACCATATACCCAAGAAACTTTCCTGCCCCCACTCCGAAATGGCATTTAGCAGGATTCAGCTTCATGTTGTATTGATCCAGGATATCAAATGCTCCTTTAATATCCTGGAGGTGATCCTTAGCCTTCTTTGATTTTACCACCATATCGTCAATGTACACCTCCATGGTGTCCCCCAGTTTGTCTTTAAACATCATGTTTACCAATCTTTGGTATGTTGCACCTGCATTTTTCAAACCAAAAGGCATAGCTGTATAACAATAAATACCTGTTGGCGTCATGAAGGCGGTATCCTCCTAGTCAGAAGGCTCCATTTGTATCTGTTGAAATCCTGAGGATGCGTCCATGAAGGTCAGCATTTCATGCCCAGCAGTGGCATCTACCATTGCATCAATATGGGGAAGAGGAAATGGGTCTTTAGGACAAGCTTTGTTCAAGTCTGTGTAGTCTACACAAACTCTCCATTTCCCATTCTTCTTTTGTACTACAACCACGTTTGCCAGCCACCTTGGGAACTTAACTTCTCTGATCATTTTTTACTTTAATAATCTTTCAACTTCCTCCTGGATAATTGTGTTCCGCTCAGGAGCAAACTTCCTTCTTTTTTGTTGCACAGGCTTGAATGATTTATCAATTCCAAGCTTGTGAGTGATAATATCTTTGGATATGCCTGTCATATCCTCATGCTTCCATGCAAACGTTGACATCCTGCATTTTAAAAAGTTAATTAACTGCTCTTCAATATCCTGAGGGATATTGGTCCCTACGAGCACCGAAATATCGGGGTTATCCTGGTCCAGGATAACCTTCTTCACATCCTGCTCCGGATCCTCCACGATATCCTGGGCCCGTGACTTTAATTGCTATGCTGTACTAGGTTTGGCTGAGGATTTCATCGAGGACGAGTAGCACTCTTTCGCCTCCTGCTGATCACTATCAACTTTGACCACTCCCCAAGGGGTAGGTATCTTGATGCATTGGTGATATGTTGATGGCACGGCCTTCATATCGTGAATCCACGGTCTTCCCAATATGATGTTATAGCAGGATAGAGAATCCATCACACAGAAACATTGTATCGAATTGACTCCTTCAACGTATACTGGCAACTTTATCTCTCCCACTGTGTTTCTAGCCTCTCCACTGAATCCAACAAGCACGGTAGACTTTGAAGTGATATCCATTGGAGATACATTCATTCTCTTCAGAGTTTCTAGTTGGATTATGTTGACGGAGCTGCCATTATCAACCAATATCCTGCGTACAAAATGGTTAGCCACATACAACGTTATTACCAGAGCATCATGGTGAGGATCCTGGACAGTATCCCTGTCATCTGCATCAAAAGTGATCACTTTGTCAGTTGTGAGGGTAGTCATCCTGACAGGTCTGTCTCCCCTTTCGGCCTTAGCTTCCTTTGCATGTCTCTTTGCTGCCGAATACGAGGTCCCACAAATGTCGGATCCTCCCGAAATGAAGTTGATTATCTTGGCATCCGAGGGAGGCGATGCTGCTCGTTCAGGATCCTTATCAGTATCCTGACCCTTATTCTTCTTCTTTCCTAAGAGATCTTTCAGATATCCCTTGCTTAGAAGGTAGCTTATTTCTTTCCTTAAAGCAATGCAATCCTCAGTCATATGTCCGAAATCTTCGTGGAAAGCACACCATTTCGACTTATCTTTCCAGTCAGCCTTTTGTTGATTCTTTCGAGGCCATCTAGCCTTGTCTCCTAGGCCCTGCATAGCATACATTAATTCAGGAATATTAACAGAAAAGCAATATTCAGACAACTCAGGATACTCTTCAGGATCCTCATCTTCGACAGCATTCACTCTCTTGTTTTCATTTCTACCATATGGCTTAGGCCGATATGACTTAAATGAGGATTCTGACTTCCTATTAGTCGATTCATAAGTGTTGGACGAGTTCATCCTTTCTTGCATCTTCTTGTCATCTTCCAGACGGATATATCTCAAGGCCCTGTTACGAGCTTCATCGAGATTCCTGCAGGGATTCATTACAAGATCCTGATAAAACTGAGAATCCTTTTGTAATCCCATCTTAAAAGCTTGCACAGCTGTTGCAACATCAAGATGTGGGATATCCAAGGATTCTCGACTAAATTTGTTCACATAATCCCTCAAGGATTCCTGAGGCCCTTGAGTTATCCTGTAAAGATCACTGGTTAGTTTCTCAAAACTCCGACTACAAGAAAATTGACTGTTAAATAAATTAACCAAATGAGCAAATGAAGTAATTGAGTGAGGAGGAACGTTTAACAGCCATTTTAAGGCTGATCCTGTTAGAGTAGAACCAAATCCCTTGCACTAGCACGCTTCCTTGAGCTCCGGGGGGATAGGGTTAATCTCCATTCTTTCCCTATACTGGGCAATATGCTCCTCAGGATCCGTAGTCCCATCATAAAGCTTCATGTTGGGAGTTTGGAATCTCTTTGGGATCTCAGCATCACATATAGGGTACGCAAAACGAGATATCTTGTGGCTATCTTGAGATACTTCCGGGATCGGCTGGACCACCCCCGGTACACTAGATATCATGTCTTTCAACTTCTGAAGTTCCCTGGTAAGTGCTGATGACACACCTGTATCCTGTAAAGATCCACCACTGTTAGCAGCATGAGTATTATTATTATTAGACACGTTACCAGTTGGAGGATTCTGCCCATATCCTGAAGCATATCCTGAGCTCCTTATGGTTGACATCCTAACCAAGGAGGGTATTTCAGGAGTATGATTCTGAGGAAGACTGGGCACGATATTCCCCCTATTATCCTCGGTATAAACAGCTGAGCTAAAGTTCAATGCTCTGGGGTGTAACGGAGTGACATTGTCCTCCGCAGATCTGCTCGAGCCAGCCTTCAGGAGTTGTATCTCCCTCAAAAGCATTTGGTTCGTTTCCTGTTGCTGCCTCATTTGTTCCTGCACACTTCCAAATAAGGTTAAAATTTCATCATTAGAAGCTAAAACGGGAGCAGATCCCTGGACACTCCGAGTCGGGATAACATCTTGAGATTGTGTAGAGGCAGGCATCCTTGGAGGAGGTGGTGGAAGCACCGAACCGGTAGTAGCAGAAGTCATAGCAGACACAGTAGAGGAACTCATGTTTGATCTTGAGGCCATTATAGATAATGTGGCAAAAAGTTTTGAAAATAGAAAACCGATTAGCGATTTGACAAAAAGTTTTAGTAAAAAGAGCACCACTTGCCCCACGGTGGGCGCCAAATTGTTTTGGTCAAAAATTACCGAAGTAATTAAGTGATCAAATTAGTTAAGTGAGGTAGTGTGCTAAAAGTAAGTGTCAAAAGTGTGTTAATTAAACTACTTGCAAAAACAGTTTCAGGATACGGCTCGGGATATTGAGCTGTATCAACGATCAAACAATGAGTAAACAATGAGCAAAAAGTAAAGGAAGTGACACGAGATGTACGAGGAAAGCCCTTGATCAATCTAGATCGCCGGCATAAAACCTCGGGAGCTGACAATCGCAGCTGCCTTGTTCTTCAATTGCTTCAAAAATCAGGATACAGTGCAGGATGTGGTACGGATCGACTAAGTGTTACAAGGAAAATGAAATACAAGTGTGGTGTTTGCAACTAGCTAGAATGTGATTGTGTTCGAGAGTGTAAGTGTGAAATGATGTGTGTTCTAAGCTGATCCGACCTCATCTATTTATAGTAAAGATAAAATAACTAACTACCCTAAACTCGTGGGATTCACCGAATATTCCTTCTTGGAACGTTGCAGACCTGGTCTTTCGGGCTCAACGTCTCTTTCTCAACAAATTCGTCCGAGTCTTGAGGAGAAGAAGTCCTTGTGACCGTTAGCAAGCCTCTGCCTTTAATCTGCACGTGGTTAATTCAATAAACTTCAGGATATCGCCCAAGATGTCAGCAATATCCTCTTCCAGCATCCTGATTACAAATAAACAAACAAAAGCAGGATATTGGTCAGGATACATATGTTAAGAAAATGACCCCTAACACTATTATTTTCACAAGAATGCTTGTTTTGATCATGTATGCTAATTTCTTAAATGATCAGAAAATTTTGGAAATATTGATCCGTTATTGCTCAAACAACCAATTATATAGCGATTTGAACTCATCCAAACACCATCTCCTATCCTCCTACAACAAATTTTTAACATCATGTAGGCGTCTGCATATAATCATTTATTTTTGCTCCTCTAGCCAGTCCATTTAATGATACATCATTTATTCAGGTTTTTTCCGAAAGGATCACCATTAGTGCATGATATTTCAAGGGAAATATCAAAACTAAGAGAGGAAGGGGAACTACTAAAGCTGGAAAAGAAATGGTTCAAGAAACATCCATCTTTTTTACCTGAAGATTCTCAAGCACCAGCAAACCTAACAATTTTAACACTTTACAATTTTCGCGGTTTATTTTATATTGGTGGGGTTATGTTAGCTTTCATACCTCTCGCATACTTACTTCACTTTGTGTACACATATGCGTTTCTCATCTACCATGTGTTGGTCGCCCCACCTCCATTAGAATTACAAATGTTGAATTTCATTTGAGGTTAAAGTCTATTGCAGCATATGTTGTAATTAAAGGATACTAGAATGGAAGGAGAATGGACAAAACATATTCATATTAACATACACTTTTTATTTTTGTTTCAGTTTGTTAGAACGCAGGTACATGTTTCCTTGTCGCTAAAATCCATGAACCACAGCATTGCAAGTATATTTAACACTGCCAAACAAATGAGAATCACTGAACATATTGCGAGTAAATTTAGAGTTGATTGTCGGACTTAGTAAAAGGAGGTGAAGGATTGAAGATGAGTATATGGAGATGAGTGTAACATAGGGAGGGATGGAGGTGATAGATGAAGGGACTGTGATGTGGCATCAGCATGCAGGTGAAGAATAGAGAGATGGGTGAAAGGAGAGAGAAAATGTTACTGTTCACATCCATTCCATCCATTTCATCAAATTCTATGTGTGGAGTTTTTATAATATAAAGAGTATAATAAGTGGTTGTGAGTGGAGGAGAAGGAAAATGTTACTGTTCATCTGTATATTTGGGGGGACACTGTTCACCCCCTATAATTTTTTAATATATTTTAAAAGTGGTTGTGAGTGGAGGAGAGAGAAAAGGTAATGATAAAGGTATAAAAAAATATTATTTAATTGAAAAGTAGAGAAAAAATATAGTGTTTTTTAGTGTAATTTAAGGTGAAAATATGGAGGAATGGATGTGAATGCTCTAACACATAACCTAATTAGATTAACTGTTGATACAGTTTTGTGTGGATGTGGCTCTGTCACGGCCCCAGCCCCGGTTTTTCCTGGTCAGGAGCCGCGGGACAGGAACCCGTGGTAATTAAAGGATGCGACAGCGGAAGATTTTAACAGGATCTTTTAAAATTTAAAATGCCCGATTATTTTTATTTCATAATGCGGGATAAACCCTGTAATTTACAATAGAGGAATTTCATAAGTAAATTCCCTGATTTATAAAACATGTTTATTTATTTTAACTGAGCCACCTCTTCAAGGTTGTTAGTGCTCCATAGCACGTTTTCCTTGATTTACAGCAGGTTGCCTGAAACATGTTTTAAAAATATTTTGTCAGCGGGGAAATACTGGTGAATCATTCATTTTGCACAAAATGACACATAGTTATAAATTACAGCATAAGAGCGATTACAATGGCTTCTATCTTATTTTTATCTAGCGCCGTGTCACCTGGTGACGATGGTCATACCACTATTGGGTATTTCCCCAAGTAGTGATGATTATCACTGTTAGGATTTATTAGCCTAACTGTGAGAAATTAGTAATGTGCACAATACCCCACTAGCTAGTGATTAAGATAACCACGACTTAATACCTGTAATTCTAACATTTGAAAATGGAGTATTGTAAAATACTTTTGATAAAAAGAGAATGACTCACATTGCAGATTTATACGGGCAGAGTTTATCCTACTGATTAGCCTTGTAACCTAATTTAGATAATAATGCACACGAACTAGGTCAGTAACTAATACACCATTTACGATAACTCACGAGATTAAAACCCTCACAACGAATGACAAAGTGCAATACTTAAACATCCATCGAATTCACGACGAATGACAAAGTATAACCCAAGTTTGAGCAGCACTTAAACATCCATCGGATAGTTTCAATCGATCGGACATTGAATCGTAGTAGCGATCGAGTTAATACCCGGTATCGTAACAACACCCCACTAATTTTGGAAGTAAATTCGACTTTTGGACAGTATATTTCGAGTTTTGAATTGAGATTTTGACACAGAATGATAGCTCGAGGTCCAAGATATTTATTGGTGAAATATGGCTCTCACGCGGCCCGCATGAGCCCTAAGACAAACTTTACGCGGCCCGCGTGGCCACCTAATCTATGCGTAGGTCGGATTGGTCACAAGTAGGGTTGCCATGTGGATGATACGTGGCCCGGATGCTTATCCGGTCGAACTTCAAGTTGACGCGGCCCGCGTAAGGGACTGGTCATCCTTTACGCGGCCCGCCTGAAGATCAGATTTCTTGTTTTCTTGGTTTTTAATTTGGTTTAGAGTTTCAGGGGTTCGGGTTTTCGATTACGGTTCAATTTGGGACATTTTTGAGAGTCCTTACATCCTCCCCACCTTATTTAAAATCTCGTCCTCGAGATTTACTGAAATAAGTGAGGATACTTTCGCTTCATCTCTGATTCCAGCTCCTAAGTATATTTGGGTCCTCTTTTTGAATCCCATTTGACTTTGACTAACACTAGTCGCTTGTGTTTGAGAAACTTGATCTTTCTGTCTTCTATTTGTAATGGCTTCTCAACAAATTTTAACTTTTCATTTACTTCTATATCTTGAAGAGGTACTACAAAGGATTCGTCAGATAGACATTTCTTGAGATTGGATACATGAAATACATCATGTACTCCAGCTAGCTCCTCTGGTAGTTGTAAGCGATAAGCTACTGGTCCTATTCGTTGTATTACTGGAAATGGTCCTACGTATCTCGGACTTAGCTTTCCTTTCTTACCAAACCGAACTACTCCTTTCCAAGGAGAAACTTTTAATAGTACCTTGTCTCCAACTTGAAACTCTAACGGCTTACGTCGATTATCGACATAACTCTTCTGACGATCTCGAGCCGTTTTCAGTCTTTCCTTGATTTGAGTAATCTTGTCGGTAGTTTCTTGTACTATTTCAGGACCTGATAATTGACTTTCTCCTATTTCTGCCCAGCATACTGGAGTTCTACACTTACGTCCGTATAGTGCTTCGAATGGGGCAGCTTCGATACTTGAATGATAACTATTCTTATAGGAGAATTCAATTAAGGGTAGGTGATCATACCAATTTCCACTCTAAGCATGTCTTCCAGAGTTTGGATTGTCCTTTCACTTTGTCCGTCTGTTTGAGGATGGTATGCAGTACTTAGGTTTAGTCGGGTTCCCATAGCTTTTTGGAATCTTGTCCAGAAGTAGGAAGTGAAACGACTATCCCTATCTGATATAATGGAGAGTGGAACTCCATGTAAGGATACTACTTTGTCTACATACAATTTTGCCAACCTTTCCATGCTAAAGGTTTCTTTCATGGGTAGAAAATGGGCTGATTTGGTTAATCGATCCACAATTACCCAAATCGCGTCATTACCTTTTCTGGTTTTGGGCAACTTAGTAATAAAATCCATTGTTATGAGTTCCTATTTCCATACAGGCATTTCTAATTGTTGTAGTAGACCTGAAGGTTTCTGGTGTTCTGCCTTAACTTGTGAACAAGTAAGACATTTAGAAACATATCTAGCTATATCCTTTTTCATTCCTATCCACCAGAAATTATTTCTTAAATCTTGGTACATCTTATTGTTTCCAGGATGCATGGTATACCTAGATTTATGGGCTTCCTCTAAAATCTTATTTCTTAAATCTCCTTGCTTAGGTACCCAAATCCTTCTCTTATGGAATCTCCAAATTCCATCACTGCCTTGCTCTAATTCTTTTATTCGTCCCTTCATTCCTTCGGCATCATCCTTGATTGCTGTTTCTTGAATATTATTCAATTGTTTTATTAAGTCTAATTGTAAACTTAATCTAAGAGCACTAACTCGTCGTTGTTTCTCATTATACTTACGACTTAAGGCGTCTGCAACTACGTTTGCTTTTCCTTCGTGATATTGAATATCACAGTCGTAGTCACTTAGGATTTCCATCCATCTCCTTTGCCTCATGTTCAATTCTTTTTGCCCAAATATGTATCTTAAACTCTTATGGTTTGTATAGACAGTAAACTTACTTCCATACAAATAATGTCTCCAAATCTTAAGGGCAAAAATTATGGCTCCTAACTCTAAGTCATGAGTTGTATAATTTTCCTCGTGCTTTTTCAATTGCTTTGATGCATACGCAATTACCTTCTTGCGTTGCATTAACACACATCAAAATCCTAGCTTTGAAGCATCACAATATACTTCAAAATTTTCTGTTCCTTCTGGTAAAGCTAAGATTGGAGGATTTGTTAATTTATGCTTTAAAATATTAAAAGCTTCTTCTTGTCTAGGTCCCCATTCAAACTTAACTGCTTTACAGGTTAGCTTAGTTAATGGTACAACTATCTTGGAAAAATCCTTAATAAACCGTCTATAATATCCGGCTAACCCTATAAAACTTCTAACTTCCATCGCTGATTGCGGAACCTTCCATTTGGTGATCGCTTCTATCTTAGCAGGATCTACATGAATACCTTCGTGATTCACCATGTGACCTAAAAATTGCACTTCTTGTAGCCAAAATTCACACTTCGAGAATTTGGCGTAAAGATTCTCTTTTCTTAACAAAGTTAAGAGTGCATGCAGGTGCTGACAATGCTCCTCCTGGCTTTTGGAATAAATAAGTATATCGTCGATGAAGACAATTACGAATTTATCCAAGTACGGTTTACAGATCCTATTCACCATGTCCATAAATGCTGCAGGAGCATTTGTTAATCCAAAGGGCATGACTGTAAACTCGTAATGACCATACCTAGTTCGGGAAGCAGTTTTAGGTATGTCTTCTTCTTGTACCTTTAATTGATGATAACCGGAGCGTAAATCTATCTTAGAAAAATATCTTGCTCCTTGAAGTTGATCGAAAAGATCATCAATCCTAGGCAATGGGTATCGATTCTTAATTATAACTTTATTTAATTCTCTATAATTGATACACATTCGCATCGAACCATCTTTCTTCTTTACAAACAATACTGGCGCTCCCATGGGGATGAACTAGGTTGTATGAATCCTTTGCTTAGTAATTCATCTAATTGCTTTTTTTCAATCCTAACATTTCAGTGGGTGCTAACCGATATGGTGCCTTGGCTATCGGTGTAGTTCCAGGAATTAGATGAATTCTAAACTCTACTTTCCTATCAGGTGGTAATCCAGGTAGTTCTTCTGGGAATACCTCTGGGTATTCTGATACTACTGGAATTTCCTTAAGTTCCTTACTCTTAGTGTTAATGATTACTGAAATCATATACACCATTTCTTGTTTTCTTGAATAACTGGCCAATTTCATTACTGAAATGAATTTCATTGGTTTTGTGGCTTATCTCCTGTAATCACCACTAATTCTCCTGTGGGAGTATAAATTTCTACGGAATTCTTGTCACAAAGAATTCGAGCATGGTTAGCTACTAACCAATCCATTCCTAATACCACATTGAATTCGGCTAACTTCATAGGTAACAGGTTTGCCGAAAATTTATGACCTAAAAGTTCTATCTTTCCTTCTCGCACAATCTTATCTATGTTAACAGAATTCCCATCTGTCGTTTCTACCGTAAAAATCTGCCTAAGGTTGGTTAAAGGTAGATTAAGAGCTTGGCAGAATGAAGTATTTATAAAACTTTGGTTTGCACCAGAGTCAAATAATACTTTTGCATAAACGTCGTGAACTAGGAACGTACCAGCTATTACGTCAGGAATTAGTTCTGCTTCCTGAGTAGTCAACTGGAAGGCTCTTACGTTCTTCTTGGTAGCTCCTTCTGCAGGTTTGGCTTTATTATCGGCTGGTTTGACCAGTTTTGGGCAGTCTGGCCTAAAGTGTCCAGTTTCTCCATAATTGTAGCAGATTATTGCTTTCTTCTTCCTGTAGTCTTCTTCTTGATGCCCCGGAATTTTGCAGAAATTGCAATACCCTTTGCATCTTCCAAAATGCTTCGTTTTGCAGGCATTGCAAAATAGAACAGTGGAAGATTGCCCGGTTCTCTTTCTCTTGAAATTGCTACGATTACACACACGGAATCCTTGGGTAATCTTTTGGGCCACTTCCTTTTTTCGGGTTTCTTCTCTTGTGCATACCAGTCCGTCAGTTAGGGTATTGGCTAATTCCACAGCATCGTCAATAGTGTGTGGTCTCGCAGCTTTAACGATATCTCGAATTTCGCCAATCAATCCCCAAATATAACGGGAAATACGTACCAGTTCTGGCGAAGCCAGGGTTGGTACCACTCTTGCATATTCGAAGAATGTCGAAGTATATCCTCGACAGTCTACATTCACCATCCGGTGGTTCAGGAATTTATTTGCCATTTGTTCTTTTTCATACTCGGGACAGAATTTTCTTTCCACTAGTTGCTTAAATTATTCCCAACTCATGGCATAGGCCATATTTCTTCCTTTGGCTTGATGTAATGTATTCCACCATTCTAGCGCCCCTTCTTTAAAAAGATGCGACGCGTACATGACCTTGTCTTCCTCGCCACATTTACTTATCATAATTACTGCTTCCGTTTTCTCCAACCAACGCAGCGCCGCAGTTGCCCCTTCACTACCTGCAAACTCAGCTGGTTTACAAGCAAGAAATTCCTTGTAAGTGCAACCAGGTGTTGCAACTTTCATTTTCTTAAGGAGCGGGGCTTGTAGTTCGTCATTGTTATTAGTATGTTTGCTGCCTCCGTTTACACTATTGCTGAAATTGTCACCGTGTGTGCGTTTGCTAGGAATAATTTGTTGAGGTTTAACTTGATTTCGAGAAGCAGCAAGTATTGCTGGAATAGCATTGGCTATCCCTTGAGCAACGATATTCTCGATTTCTTGCCTATTCAGAAATTAATCTTCATTGTTATGCTCAGATTGATTAACTTCATTAACTGGTTCATTACCAGCATGTGCCATCTGGTAATTAATTTATATAAATAATTAGTATAAAATAATTAAAACCAAATATAACAAAATAATTGCACATAATCACTTAAACAATTTTAGCCAAAATCATCGATTTTTTCGACTTTTGATATTGTATATATTATATTATGCATCCATACACACCGTTATCTTACAAAAGTTTTATTTTTAGGTTATTTTACGGAGTTATATTTTTATTACTATTATTATTATACAATCACAGCTTCACAACCATACTATCTCCCGTCAGCTGGCACCTCAGAAGCGACGTTCCCTTTCGTCGTACTTCCAGGATATTTGTTCTCCTATTTCCCGGATCCTATTCCCTGCATCTATCAGTTCCTCGCCAAAATGGCGGAGTTCAGCTAAGTTTTCATTACTCATTGGTGGGTTTAGTGCAGGTTCTGGGTCGAACTGAGGGAAAAAGGTATAAGGATTATTTAGGAGGTTTTGAAACTGCCAGTCGTTGGTCCACCATTCGTCCATTTCTCCTAAAGGTTGAGTATGGATTAGAGGTTCTGGAATGGTTGGTTCCAGGTTTACTAGAAGTTGGGTTTCAGCAGGATAAGGGAAGAGGTTTTCATTGATAGGCCTAAGGACATCACAATTTTCCAGTATGCGATCTAGTTCCTCCTGCAGTGGCAATTCCTCGGCTTGTTTAGAACTTTCCCCAATTTCTATTTCTATTTGTCTAAAACTTTCCCCAATTTCAATCCCTTTTCCTTTATCCATAGAATTTTCTATCTTGGGAATTCTCCTAGTTGCTGGTTTCCTTCTGCGCACACGCCTCCAACCCACAAATCTTCTTCCTTTCTTTGGCTTTGATTTCTCCGGTGGTGGAGCTTGGAATTCCATAGGTTCTTCAACATCAGCTAAGTAACCAGTAAAGTCTCTGGAAACTTCTATTTTCACAGGATAGAGATTGAGATTCTAAAGGGCTTCAGATAACTCATTCATGTTGTTTAGCAAATATGAGGAAATATAAAATTCTATGTTAAAAATTTGTAACTTTAAATTTTTCACATTAGCACAATAATGGTAATCAGAAAATTTATTATTAATTACAATTATTTAACAAACCATTTTATTGAAACAAAATATTTATTTTTAGTACAACGAGAATATTAAAGTTTCTGACTTGTACGTGACATAAGTGCTAGTACTGATTTGGCGTTTTAAACTATAAGTTAGCATTTACTGCTACGGTGGCTAACATGTAGAGATTTGCCCATTGTTCATCTAACTCATCTTCCCATGGTGGGTTATTACTTATTCCGTGAGTCTCTTTAATTATCACTTCTTTTGTTTGAAACTTCCTTATTTTTTCTTGACTTTTTCTAATAATCAAACTTCTTTTATTTGGGGTAAGTGGTTTCTCATACTGTGCCTTACGAACAAATATTCCCTCCTCAGTATCTGCTGAGTAGCTTGAGGAATTTGATTGGGATGAAGTTCCCTTATCTTTCGGTGAATTATCTTATTTAAGATAGATATCCGACACTATTTGCTTACCCATACTGTAACTAACAGATAGTCAAGATAAGAGCACATAATTACAAGATGATACTCAGGAAAATTAAGTATTTTAAATACTTAATAGGCTTAAATCAGTGGCTCTGATACCACCTTTTCCTGTCACGACCCCAGCCCCGGTTTTACCCGGTCAGGAGCCGCGGGACAGGAACCCGTGGTAATTAAATGATGCGATAGCGGAAGATTTTAACAGGATCTTTTAAAATTTATAATGCCCGATTATTTTTATTTCATAATGCGGGATAAACCCCGTAATTTGCAATAGAGGATTTTCATAAGTAAATTCCGTGATTTATAAAACATGATTATTTATTTTAACTGAGCCACCTCTTCAAGCTTGTTAGTGCTCCGTAGCACGTTTTCCTTGATTTACAGCAGGTTGCCTGAAACATGTTTTAAAAATATTTTGTCAGCGGGGAAATACTGGTGAATCATTCATTTTGCACAAAATGACACATAGTTATAAATTACAGCATAAGAGCGATTACAATGGCTTCTATCGTATTTTTATCTGGCGCCATGTCACCTGGTGACGATGGTCATACCACTATTGGGTCTTTCCCCAAGTAGTGATGATTATCACTGTTAGGATTTATTAGCCTAACTGTGAGAAATTAGTAATGTGCACAATACCCCACTAGCCAGTGATTAAGATAACCACGACTTAATCCCTGTAATTATAACATTTGAAAATGGAGTATTGTAAAATACTTTTGATAAAAAGAGAATGACTCACATTGCAGATTTATACGGGCAGAGTTTAGCCTACTGATTAGCCTTGTAACCTAATTTAGATAACAAGGCACACGAACTAGGTCAGTAACTAATACAGCATTTACGATAACTCACGAGATTAAAACCCTCACAACGAATGACAAAGTGCAATACTTAAACATCCATCGAATTCACGACGAATGACAAAGTTTAACCCAAGTGAGCAGCACTTAAACATCCATTAGATAGTTTCAATCGATCGGACATTGAATCGTAGCAGCGATCGAGTTAATACCCGGTATCGTAGCAACACCCCACTAATTTTGGAAGTAAATTCGACTTTTGGACAGTATATTTCGAGTTTTGAATTAAGATTTCAACACAGAATGATAGCTCGAGGTCCAAGCTATTTATAGGTGAAATATGGGTCTCACGCGGCCCGCGTGGCCACCTAGTCTATGCGTAGGTCGGATTGGTCACAAGTAGGGTTGCCATGTGGATGATACGTGGCCCGGATGCTTATCCGGTCGAACTTTAAGTTGACGCGGCCCGCGTAAGGGTCTGGTCATCCTTTACGCGGCCCGCCTAAAGACCAGATTTCTTGGTTTTTAATTTGGTTTAGAGTTTCAGGGGTCCGGGTTTTCGTTTACGGTTTAATTTGGGACATTTTTTAGAGTCCTTACTGGCTCGGTTCGGTTCAGCTCAAGACCGACGTCACGACGTTCCTCCGTCGTGCGCCCCAGAGATCGACACACGAAGCACGAAGAGCCGCGAACCTTCATCACCATGACATCACAATGACATCACCATGATGATGTCACATTATAACTTGAAATCACATATTTGAGTGAACCTGCATGCAATGTTAACGTAGAAAGATGGCATATTGGGCCATTCACTATTGTTGGGCCTATAATCTACGAAGAACCAAACTTGTATTGAACGAATAACCTGCCAACGAAAAACATCACATGCATGAAATTATAAATGAGCCGAAGAACCTCTTTCGTTGATATAATTGTTCGTTGGTTTCAGTCCACGAAAAAACATTTGATTTATTGGGCCGACATCAACGAAGAACTACATCAACTAAGAATAATATCTCACGAAGAACCCACCCTGCGAAGAATATCTTTCTTCTAGTGGTTCTTCGTTGTTTTGGTTTGTGGACGAAAGACCAGATCTTTCGTGGTCTGAGTCTTTCGTGGGTTTGCTTCTGGGCCCAGCTTGTTCTTCGTGGACAGTGGATAAGGTTTGGTCTAAAAGGCATGATGCAGTTCAGATAAAGTAGACACAGAGTGAGAGAACACAGAGAGCACACAACACAAAACACAGAAGGAGTATTCAGAAAGTTTGAGAGTTGCCTTGTAGTCGTTGTACTGTAACTGTTCTGACAGCTATATAAGTGAGCTTTAAAGTTGAATCTTGTTCTTGTGTGTGTGTTTCTTATCTCGGTTTGCATACCCGTTTGGTTTTCGCACTTACGGGTGTGTTCGGTAACAAGGATAAGGTTACTAGATGCTCCTCTAGGGACCTACAAGTGGTATCAGAGCCTTGGCTCTGGCTCTCATCCTTGTTAAAACCGAACCGTGTGTCGAGTTTTCGAACAAATTTTATTGAAGATTTCTGAAAGTTCATTTTTTTAAAGAAAAATAGTTCAAAAACTTCGAAAAACTTTTTGTTTTGCTTAAAAATTTTACTAAAACCTTGTTCGAGTACATGGAGACATGTTAGTATAGGGTTTTTCTTAAAATTTCTGTGCAAAATCTTGTTCAGAATTTTCTCCGGTGAGTTGTTTTGGCCGGAGAAGTCACCATATTTCACTGTGTTTGGAAGATAGTTCAGAACCTTGTCATGAAAAAGGTGGGTTTCTTATAAACAAATCTATTTTTCAACAACTTTTCACCAACTCACCTTTCTGTCACAAGATAAGATGTGCTAAATCTATCACCTTTTCACCAACTTTCACAGATTCCAACTCCTGCGAAAAACCATTTCAAACATTTGTCAACGAAAAATTACCTTGGTCAACGAAAAATCTTGGTTGTCTTATTGTTCCACGAAAAACCATTTTAAAACATTTATCAACGAAAACTATCCTTGAGTCAAAGAAATACCAAATTATTTGTACTGTTCAACGAAAAACTCTATTTTTTCGTGAGCTTTGGTTTGTGGGTCAACGGATAACCTTTAAAAGTCAACAAAATCCCAAGTGTTTTGTCCTATTCAACAAAATACATACTCACGAAAGACTTGGTCTTCTTCACCTGAGTCAATAGTCACGAAAGATTGGGCCTACTTTCCTTGTGGGCCTACACTCTCACCAAATACCTCAGCAGTTGGAATTATCATATTTTTTGTGGTTTGTTGTTGGGCTAAGGAAACTTCGTGGGCCGTGTCTGTTAATTGGGATTGTTTTTCATCTATTTTTTAGTGGGCTGAAAACAAGAAATCAACATATCATATCTTTCGTGGTCTTTGGTCTTTCACAAGAGGTTCTCAGAAGCTTCATAGTTGGTTCACATTTGGATTTTAAGTTGATATTTTCTGTACATCATGACTTCTAATTCGTTGGGTTGGAAACCTGATCCTAATGCGGATATGTATACGAGTAAAGGTGAAGGTCCAGTCCCTTCATGGGCTCAGACTCCCACATCTTCGTCATCAGCACAATCGAGTTCAATTACAGCAAATCAGTGGGCCTTGGTTACAAACTAAAACCAAAGTATTCAAAATCTTCTTTTGAGCAAAAATGAAATCGGCAGTAACAACCGCCCACCAAAGCTCATGCATTTGAATGATTACCCAGCTTGGGAAGAGAGATTTCATATGTATATTCTTGGACAAAACACGGAGTTGTGGTTGTGTTTTATCAAGGAATTCGACCAAGCACTTGAAGAAGCTGTTTCCAATGCTGCGACATTTGCGGATCTTTCTGTCGATGATAAAAAGGCATATGACTTAGAAAAGAAAGCATTTTCAATTCTAACTCAAGCCTTGAACAAAGATATTTATCATCAGTTTGTGGGATTCAAAACGACAAAAGGGTTATGGGATGCATTAAAGGTGAGAGGTCAAGGAAATGCATCGTCACGCAAACTGAGACATGATCTACTCAAGAAGGAGTTCGACGGCTTCATGTGTATGGAAAGGGAGTCATTGGGAGACATGTCAAGTCAATTTTATCATTTGCTGAGTGAGATGAGTAATTTTATGGTCGCGGCAACTCCGGAAGAGGTTGTCAGTAAGTTTGCCGACGCATTGCCAGCCCAATGGAGTGGTTTCTTGGAGATTCTGAAATATAATGGCACGCTAGCGACCACCAACATTCATGATTTCATTCAACTCTTGGAGAACAAAAATCAAGATGAAATTAGGAAGGCAAAAAGAGTGCCGGTACCACAAAATCCCGAGATGTACTATGGAAATTGTGGAGGTACCAGCACGGTTTCTAGACCTGCTCAACATGCTCAACTACAAACGGCATTTGTCTCAAGTACCGATATGTATGGAACACCAAAACCAGCATCCTCATAGCAAAGCTATCGGTCTACTGGAGTACCATCATTTCTTGATCCAAACCTTAAATGTCAACAACAAGACTATTATGGAAACCCTTCATCAACAGTGAATGTTGGTCAGTCAACTAATCAAAACACAGTTCGGCTAGATACTTCAAGTTTCTCGAAAGTAAGTGTTGAGGTGGCAAAGGAACATATGGAGCTGCTAAACACTTTGGTGAGCGCGTACTGTGGGTTAGTAGTAGGGCAGATTGGAAACATCAATTTAACTCAGGAAGATTATCAGCAGATAGATAAGGATGAAATGGATTTGATGGATATCAAGTGGGCATTTGCTAGTGCTGTGAGGCGAGCAAAAGATTTTATGGAAAGAACTGGTAGAACCAGCTTGGAAAGCAAGAAAGATACCAAGTATGGATTCGATAAACAAGTGGTCAAGTGTTTCAACTGCGGTGAACGGGGCCATTTCAAGCTTGAATGTATGAAGCCAGCTCAGCATGGAAACCAGAATCCATTCAGAAATCATGGCAATCAACAGAATCAGAATCAGACCAGGAATAATGAGCGTGACTTGATGCCTGCAAACAATACTCATCAAGCAGGTCCATCAAACAATAACCGAGCTCTTGTGGTGCAAGTTGATGAAGGTTGTGACTGGTCAATTCAACTGGGTAGCGGTGATCAGGGTAGAATAGCTTGTATTGCTGAAGTTGTCAAAGATCTGAAACAAGCGTGTGGTGGAGAATCTTCTGATGAAGACAGTTCTGGTTATAGTGGAAGCTCGGATGAAGAAACCTCAAGTTCAGGAGAAGATGGGACAGATGAAGTATCACATGAGTCCATTGATGCAGATGTTGAGGAGCTTTTGAGTGAGGCTAAAGCAGGGAATGACAGAAGATCTATTCTGGTGGATCAAGCTACTTATTCTTCTTCTTCTCTTCATTCAGCCTTCATGGCTAATATCGGCAGCTCGTCAAGTCAGGTATGTGTCGATGAATCTTAATCTGATAAATGTGATAATTGCGTTGTTTTAGATGCTAGATTGTCTGATTTAGGTGCTATCTTGTCTGACTTGCAAAGCAAATATGATGATTTGCAAAGCAAGTATGACGTGACATTTATCCACAATCAAAGTTTGATCGTGGATCTTGCAAAATGCACAGAGGCCAACTTGTTCCATAAAAATCATGAAAAAGAATTTAAGAAAGTAATTGACACATTAAGGGAAGATAAAACCGAGCTAGTAAAAACAGTTTCAAGAAAACAAACTGCCATAAATAATTACATCACTAGGCTCGAGGAAGCACAAAAGGAGTTGGCCTGTGTCAAGTGTGAAAATGAGGTGATCCAGCTTAGGTTAGATAGTTACTCAAACTCTAGATATGTGTTGGACCACATCATTGACATACAGAAGAAGAAGAATGATGTCACGTGCATTGGCTATAAAAAGTGTCCTCCACCTGTTAGACACAATTACACCGCAATGCCTGATGAGGAGGATAAACCCCAATTTGAGCCATCTGTTCCTTTAGATGTTGAGGAATTCGCAGCAGGACTCGGTTACAAGAAGGAAGTATCATCAGACTCGGATGTGTCAGCAGATACGAAAGTATCAACTGCTGAACAAAATCAGGATCCTCCAGTCTTTATTGAGGATGCTGATTCTTCAGATGATGAATCCGATGATGCTGACTCTGCACAGTCTGATGCGGTTATCAAAGAAGAGGACATACCTCTCGAGAATCACATTCTATGTGATCCTCCCGCAAAACCTGCTAAGACTGTTCAGGTTGAGTCCACTTCTACACAAGAGACTGAGAGTGTGAATTTGTTGTACACTCTAGTTGGTGATGATAAAGTTTATTCAAACAAAGATTTTCCGATTAAGAACGTAAATCAATCTTTAATCAACAAAGTTTTTGAAGATTCGACAAGTAAGTTTTTGGGAGAGTCGAGCTCTCGAGTTGTGGTAACACAATGTCCTCCAATTCCAAAAGCTAAAATTCAAAAACAATATGGTAATCAGAAATTACCAACAAAGAAAATTAAGCAAAATCACACTAAACCAAAAGAAAAATCGACAACTCAAGGTGGAAAGGAACAAAACCTCAGGAAGAACAAAAAGGTGAACTTTGTGAAGTCGAAGGGAACGGATAAAATTGAAACATTTGAAAAAAAATCTAACATAGATTATGTTAAGCAAGTTAAAAACTTGAAAAGAAATGATCAAAACAATTCAGGACCAAGTACCTCAAAATCACAAAGTTCATCAACGAGACATCAACATGATACTTCGGGGTTTGTGGAACGAAGATCATGTTTTGAGTGTGGTGAAATTGGACATATCATTCGAAATTGTCTGTATCTTCATAAGTTAAAAGCTAAAGTTGATGTACCCCGTGAGCAAAATTACCAAAAGCGATATGTTTCTCCAAAACAAGATCCCTGTCTTGTGAAAGAAAGGGAGAAGAAACAAAAACGCAAGCAAATCAAGGTAATTGGAAAAGCTCTTAAAACCGATGTGGTACAAAAACAATCTATTTCAGTTAAACCAGAAATTTCAAAACTTTCAAAAACTTCAAACAATCATGAAGTTAAAATTTCAAACAATCAAACTGGTAAAACTCAACAGACATGGAAACCTAAATTGGTCACAAATTCAGGGGGAGCATCACCATTTCCAAATCATCGCGAAGTCGAAATAACTTTTGTCGATGAAAATGGAAGACCCAAGTCCACGAAGGCTTGGGTCCCCATCTCCAACTGATCATTTGAGTTCATGTGCAAGGTGTTCCAGGAGGAACTATCAGTAGTCTTTGGATTGTTGATAGTAGGGCATCCAGGCACATGACTGGCAACATGAGGCTTCTCTACGACGTCAAATCTATTAGAGGAGGTTATGTTGCTTTTGCTGGAGATAAAGGCGGATATATTACTGGTGAAGGAATGGTATCCAACGGGGTTGTCAGTTTTGACAAGATGAACTTTGTTCAACAGCTTGATCACAATCTTCTGAGTGTTTTACAAATCTGTGATAAGAAGTTTTCAGTACACTTTGATGCTAATGGATGTTATGTGCTGAAGCCCGGTTTCAAGATCCCCAAAGACTGGATTCTCTTATCTGCACCAAGGATTAATGATCTATATGTCCTTGATATAAGCCAAGCAATCACAACGTCTGCACAAGTAACGTGTTTTGTATCTAAAGCCACAGAAAAGGAAACAATCTCTTGGCACAGACGGATGGGTCACATTCACCTAAGGAAAATGAATCATCTAGTGAAGAATGAATTAGTAAATGGTGTTCCCATCAAAAACTTTCACTTGCAAGACGTCTGTGTTTCGTGCCAGAAAGGAAAACAAAGTAAAAAATCGCACCCGATAAAGAAGATCAACACAGTTGTAGTGCCGCTTGAACGCTTGCACATGGATTTATTTGGTCCTGTCAAGCATAAAAGCATCAGCAATGACTCGTACTGACTCGTGGTGACTGATGATTATTCAAGATTTTCTTAGGTGGCGTTTATGGCACATAAGAGTGAAACTTTCAAAATTATCACAAACTTGATCACAACGATTGAGAATTTATATACTTTGAAAGTGAGACGCACACGCAGCGACAATGGAACAGAGTTTAAGAATCATGCTATGGAGGAGTTCTGTAGATCTAAAGGTATTATTCACGAATTCGATGCTAGATACACTCCTCAACAGAATGGCATCGCTGAGCGTAAGAACTGTACATTGATCGAAACTGCTTGGACTATGTTGGTAGAGTCACAGTTGCCCATTCCCTTCTGGAGTGAAGCTGTGGCCTCTGCATGCTACACGTTGAACCGAGTCCTTACAGTAAAAAGACACAACAAGACCTGCTCTGAGCTTCTTCACAAACGGAAACCAGATTTGCAATTTCATGAACCATTTGGGGCTCCTTGCACTATGATCGATCCAGATGGAAAGTTTGGGTCAAAAGCAATTGAGGGATACTTTCTTGGGTATTCCACCCCAAATTTAAGAGTTTGGAATCTTGAAACAAAAAGGATCGAGGAATGGTCTGAAGTCAGAGCGTAGAGGCACACCTTGCCAGTCAGATGTCCTGGTCAGCCATGGATGTTTGAGTATGATGACTTTTTCAATTCGATCAATATTGAAGAAGAAGTAGTAGATGCTGCGGCACATATGTTTTTCGAGAGTGACAACACAACAGATTCACCGTTGATTCCTCTAATTATTGTCAACAATCAAGAATCATCATCAGTTAAAAATAATGCTCTCGAGAATGAGGATTTTCACGATGCTACTGAACTGAACGAATCTTCAAAGGATGATGAATTTCTCGATGCAGACCAAGAAGTTCCTGTAACAGCGCATGGTACTTCTAAGGCTACCCCCCCTAAGGACTGCCCTAAAACAGAAGAAGCTACTGCATCATCCTCTTCGCCAGTTCAGGGTATTGATTTGATTGTTGATCTCAACTTCAACAATCTGGGTATAAATGTTCCAGTTCCAGATAATCCAGAAACAAGAATCCATAATACCCATCCTCAACAAAACATCAATGGTAATGTTCACAGTGGCGTACAGATGAGGAATCAGTTGAGAAACAACAATAATACTGGCTTATATGCAGCGATCAGAGAATCGGGTTTGCAGAATGATTGGTCCTTCGCGTGTTATGTCTCTCAAGAAGAACCAAAATCTTGGAAAGAAGCTATAAAAGATAACTCTTGGGTGGAAGCTATGCAGGAGGAACTGGAACAATTCCGGAAGCTAGGTGTCTGGAAACTGGTTGAGAAGCCTGAAAACTACAAGAAGATTAGCACCCGTTGGGTTTTCAAATGCAAGGATGATGACCGTGGAGTAGTTGTCCGAAACAAGGCGAGTTAGTTGTTCAAGGTTTCCGTCAGATTGAAGGGATAGACTACAATGAAGTTTATGCTCCGGTTGCACATTTTAAAGCTATTCGGATTTTTCTAGCATATGCTTCCTTCAAGGGATTCAAGGTTTATCAAATGGACGTGAAAAGTGAATTCTTACATGGTGTGGTTGAAGAAGAGGTGTATGTCAAACAGCCTCCAGGTTTTGAAGATCCTATTCATCCTGATCGGGTTTGGTTGCTCAACAAAGCTCTCTACGGATTACATCAAGCACCGAGAGCTTGGTACGCAACATTATCTAACTATCTGCTGGAGAATGGTTTTCACCGGGGTCTTATCGATCGCACTCTTTTCATCAAAGAAAAAGATGGAGATCTTCTGTTGGTTCAGGTGTATGTAGATGATATTATTTTTGGTTCAACTAACGATGTTTTGTGTAGGGACTTTGAGTGTGTTACGCAGGAGAAATTCGAGATGAGCACCATGGGGGAAATGAATTTCTTTTTGGGCCTACAAGTTCAACAAACAGAGTCTGGGATATTCATCCATCAGACTAAATATGTCGGAGATATCTTGAGCCGGTTCCAGATGTCCGAAGCAACGCCCATTGGTACCCACTTCCGCAGAATCACGGGATTACTCCGGACTTGAAGGGTGAAAGCGTTAAGTCTTCATTTTATCGCGCAATGATCGGATCTCTTATGTATCTTACAGCCTCGAGGCCCGACATAATGTATCCTACGTGCCTACTCGCTCACTATCAAGCTAACCCGAAGGCCTCACATCTAGCAGCTGTAAAAAGGATTGTCCGTTATCTGAAGGGTTGCCCGGACATCGGTCTCTGGTACCCAAGGGATGATAGCTTCGACTTGATCACGTTCAGTGATTCTGACTTTGGTGGCTGCAAAATCGACGACAAATCCACAACGGCTGGATGCCAGTTTTTAGAAAATCGCCTGGTCACGTGGCAGTGCAAGAAGCAAACTTGTGTCGCTACAACAACTTGTGAAGCCGAATACATTGCTACCTCAAGTTGTTGCTCCCAAGTTCTGTGGATTCAACAACAAATGCACGACTACGGTTTTGAATTCCTATCTACTCCTATTGTCGTTGATAATTCTGCTGCCTTACAAATCACTAGAAATCCTGTGCAGCATTCAAAGACCAAACACATCGAGATCAAATATCACTTCATACGTGATTGTTTTGATAAAAGACTTATCGATGTTGTTAAGGTCCACACCGATGACCAACGAGCCGACCTTTTTACCAAAGCTTTTGACAAATCACGATTTGACTATTTACTAATGGTAAACGGCATTAAGGTTAAACCAGAGTAAAACCAACATCGGAAAATCATTTTTGTAAATATTTATTTGTGTTTTCTTAATTTCTCGTTCTTTTTGCATTTTAGGGGGAGTAAATCCAAAATCCGAAAAATACAAAAACATTGAAAAATTAAAAAAAGAATACAAAAACATCTAAAAATTTCAAAAACACAAAAACAATAGAAAAGCAAAAATGAGTTTCCTGGCGAGAAAAAAGAGAAAATGATTATACATCAGTGGTCTATCGAAACCTCTTTGAACCTAAAACGAAAAACGATAAGCTGCTCTATATAAGATATATCGGTAGGCTCATAATCATTTTAAAGTGTGCAGGGTGATATAAATCTAAATCGACTGAAGACTGTATGGGAACCGCTCATTGGCATACGGTCTTGGTACCAAAATTTCGTTTGATAGATTGCAGAGGTTCTGAGATACGTGGTCTTTATGCTGGGTATCATGGTTGTCTCTTTTTCCGGAAAACAACGGGGACACAAGTCTAGAGCTTCCATGATACCATGCATACGTGTTCATATCATATAAACATGTATATAATACATGATGCATTCGACCTCAATAAGTGATAAACAATCACATGTCCCAATCAATAAGTGATAATATATCACAGTTTATCCGAGAGTCAAGTTCGTCTCTTTGTCGGTACGATGGTACTAACCTGTTCACAGACTTGCTCTTGTGCCCTGCATGCATCGAATATCAAGTTCCTCATCAATAAGTGATTTAATCACACAGGGCTTGTATTCATCCAAAATAAGTGAGTATCTCACATCATATACGTTGAAAATAGATCATAAATGGTATACTCACTAGTAAGATGAACTCTCGTGCATACCTTGATATGGGAATGTGTCGTGTGTGGATGAACACCGGTCGGTAAGTATAAATCATATCTTAATCGTATCCCCTAGCCACGAGTACATCTGATAAGATGAGCTTATATGGACAACAATACCGATAATCGTTATAGGATGCTTATCTAAATGTTAACTAATTGAACAACAAAGTGTTTCGACGTGACCGTACATTGATATGATTCTCTTACCCTTAAAACTCGTAAAAAGAATGTTTGTAAATATTTATTTGAGTTAGTTACACAGATAGGTCCTGTGGTTTATAGTTAATTTCACCTTTGGGTACTAACTTTTTTCTTTAACAGGTTTAGGTTTTATGGTTTCAATTTTGTAACACCTTTTGGTATTAACACCAAAATTATCAATATAATGACTAAAATACCCTTCCATTCTTTTTAATTTTATCAATGTAACACCTTTGGGTACTAACACCTAATTTTATTTAAGTTTAAATGAATTTTACAAAATCTATTTTTTTTTCATCTTTTTATTATATCTCTTAATTAACATAAAATCTATTTATTTTTTTTATAAGTAAATATTTATATATAATTTTTAAGAAATGATAAATAATTTAGCACGATATAAGTAGCTCAAAATCTTAAATAACTAAAAATTCAATAGGTATAATAATAGTTGGTAATGTGCAAATAAATTATTATTAAGATATTAGGTTAAAACTCCGTGTATTACACGTGTTTAATGTATAAAACTTAGTTTTTATTTTTGTAATTTTAAATATATGGGATTAAATAATATAAAACCAATAACAATAATAATAAAAGACTGTATCTCATCGGAACTAAAGTGTTTCCTAAGCACATAGATACATAAATAAAATAGTGATGTCATGGTTTAATCACACCGCCTCAAATGTGCCAAGTAATTGATCGTAATAAACAAATTAGATTAGATTATACATTTTTACGATTTTACTACAAAATATATTAAATTAGTTGTAGTTATTTTTAAACAGTTTTCTCGATTATGCTACATATCTTGATATATTAATAGATACTAATTTTCAGATATTATATTCGTGTGTTTTCAAGATTGTTATGGATTTTAATAGATACTTATTATATCATTTGTTTCATTATTTAATTTATATTTTAAAGAGTTTTTATATATTCATAATATTAGTCAGATATATATCTAGTATATTTAGTAATATTATTAATAAATAAAAAATGGAGCGGACGTTTTCTGACTTTTTAAATTTATATTTATAAATAAAAAATAAAAAAATAAATAGATTTTATGTTAATTAAGAGATATAATAAAAAGATGAAAATAAAAAAAGTAGATTTTGTAAAATTGATTTAAACTTAAATAAAATTTGGTGTTAGTACCCAAATGTGTTACATTGTTAAAATTAAAAAGAATGGAATGGTATTTTAGTCATTATATTGATAATTTTAGTGTTAGTACCCAAAGGTGTTACAAAATGGAAACCATAAAACCTAAACCTGTTAAAAAAAAGTTAGTACCCAAAGGTGAAATTAGCTATAAACCACAGGACTCATCTGTGTAATTAACTCTATTTATTTACTGCTTTTAGTTTCTGCATCTCTGTATATATTTACTTACTGCTTTCCGTCTTTACATTTAAAATATTCAAAAAATACCAAAAAGATTTTAGGTGTGTTTTAATATAAACTTTATGAAAGCCAAAAAGATTTTATTTCTGTTTTATTTTCGATTGCCCGATGTTGGATCTCGAGTCTTTACCACCTGAAACCTGATTGAAACCTGAAACAATTGCATCTTCATAAACGGTAGAAGTTAACAAGTGTTGAAAGTTAAAATCTAAAATTGATCAAATTTTTATAACTTTCTAACTGTTGTCGGTCGGTATTTGATTGAGAGTTTGTCACATGTGTGTCATTTGTATATGTTGATTATATTCCAAGCAGTTGTTCTCATTACGCGTTTAGCTTTCTTGAATGTGCAGATGCGGTATTCAAACCAGTTAAAGGCAAAGAGAACGTGTTAGAAGACGAGCTTTGGAATGAAGACATGACATGGATGCAATCAAAGGATCAAGATGACCGAGTTGCAGCTGACCACTCATCGACACCACAAGGATCTAAGATTTCAAGATCAATGTCTCACGAGCAACGTTCAAGGGGGAGTTTACTGATACACCTCTTAACTGTGCCAAGTGAAGACATCTGAAGATCCGACAACAATGTGAAGAATGAACCCTCACGAGAAACATCCAAGGGGGAGTTTGTTGATACAGTTTTGTGTGGATGTGGCTCGGTTCGGTTCGGCTCAAGACCGACGTCACGACGTTCCTCCGTCGTGCGCCCCAGAGATCGACACACGAAGCACGAAGAGCCGCGAACCGTCATCACCATGACATCACAATGACATCACCATGATGATGTCACATTATAACTTGAAATCACATATTTGAGTAAACCTGCATGCAATGTTAACGTAGAAAGATTGCATATTGGGCCATTCACCATTGTTGGGCCTATAATCAACGAAGAACCAAACTTGTATTGGACGAATAACCTGCCAACAAAAAACAACACATGCATGAAATTATAAATGAGCCAAAGAACCTCTTTCGTTGATACAATTGTTCGTTGGTTTCAGTCCACGAAAAACCATTTGATTTATTGGGCCAACATCAACGAAGAACTACATCAACTAAGAATAACATCTCACGAAGAACCCACCCTGCGAAGAATATCTTTCTTCTGGTGGTTCTTCGTTGTTTTGGTTTGTGGACGAAAGACCAGATCTTTCGTGGTCTGAGTCTTTCGTGGGTTTGCTTCTGGGCCCAACTTGTTCTTCGTGGACAGTGGATAAGGTTTGGTATAAAAGGCATGATGCAGTTCAGATAATGTAGACACAGAGTGAGAGAACACAGAGAGCACACAACACAAAACACAGAGAGAGTATTTAGAAAGTTTGAGAGTTGTCTTGTAATCGTTGTACTGTAACTGTTCTGACTGCTATATAAGTGAGCTTTAAAGTTGAATCTTGTTCTCGTGTGTGTGTTTCTTTTCTCGGTTTGCATACCCGTTTGGTTTCTGCACTTGCGGGTGTGTTCGGTAACAAGGATACGGTTACTAGATCCTCCTCTAGGGACCTACATTAACCAAATCTAATTATCGCCTAATATAATATAGTTAAGTTTATAGTTGATTGTTGGAATTAGTATAAACCGAAATACAAATTTGAACTGGTTACACATAATGAAAATAAAAAACCGCTTACGGTTAAAAAATAGTAAATTTCACTTTTTGTCCTTTATGTATTAACTAAATTTTGAAACGTGCCCTTTAAAAGTTTTAATTTCAGTTTATGTTCTTAAATCACATGTTTTATATCACTTTAAGTCATTTACACCAAACTGGGTTAAATTACTCAGTTAGGTTTATTTAATGCAAGGGTATTATTGGTATGTTACCTTTTTACTTTATTACTCGCCCCTTTATATCCCCTCTTATCTTCTTATCTTCGTCTTCTTCCTCAATTAGGGTTTCAAGGTTGATTATCTACATCTTCTTCCTGCAACTTAGAAATCCTATTTCCATTCAAAGCTTTCAACATGTAATTTTAGTTACATATTTATTTGATGAACTGTTTAATGGATTAGGTCAAAAGATAGGTTTTTTAAGGGGTTTTGGTGACTTGTAAGAAATTGGGGGTTTTGGTTATTAGAAATCCTATTTTCATTCAAGATTGAAGCTTTCTTGATTTTCTTCTTACTTGCGTCTTGATTTCTTACCCTTTTGTTAAAAAGATTGTGAAGCAGAGAACCAATATGGTTTGGCTAGGCATCACTATGTCGTGAACCTGCTGACCCTGTGGGCTTTTGAGATTGAGGCTAGGTTCCGCAAGATTCGTCAGGTGAGCCAAACGCAAAGACGGGAGCATTCATCAGGGGATGGTTCATATTATAGAAGGGGAAGTGAGAAGGTGTGGGGCCATGGTAATGAGATAGCATTTGGGGTGATGAGCCATGAGGACTTGGTAGCGGTGACCATAAAGATATTGGCGGTGTGTCAACGGATAGATCAGCAGGTAGTGATACACTAAGTGATTCCTCAGGCTTAGATTGCCTTCCAGATTGTTGATCCCCACCAAATCCTACAAAAATATAAAATTAAACATATCTCTGATTTACCTCCTTGGACACCCTCAACTGCACCTCCAAAATTTTCTATCCCTGAAACTGAAACGCGACCCGAAATTTTCCACCGACATAAAGACCAATTTGATGATTAGGGTTTTGGTGTTAAAGCATGACCTGAAACAGGGCAATTTGGGGTATATATTGGTGGCGGTTTTGGGAGTTCTTTTTTGAATACTCTGCATTTTTTAGTCAAAGATTAATAGTTTATCTTTTGTATTATTAATTAGAGTTAATGTAACACCTCGTAAAATCGTGTCCAATAATGTGTTGACATGTGTCCTTAACCCTAATTAAGTCAAACATTGACTAGGAAGGACTATTGCTGCCAAACAATGAAAAGATGTATGTGGATGGACTAAAAGTGTCAACATGTATAAACTATGTCTCTGAATGACCTTTTTGTTGGTGCACCTTTTTGTGTCTGTAACTAGTCTTTATTAGCGTTGTATTTTGTACGGTCTTTTATGTATTATCGAGTTTGTATTCGTCGTCGACCAAGTCGGATATCCTCCTATCCACTTGTGTCCGACATGTTTGTCTCATCTTTGATATGTAATGTTTATGAACGATGCATGTTGCATGTAAGGGTATTTATGTCTTTATTTATGTGTTTAAAAGTTGTTTGCTGCAACTGTCTGTTTGCCGCAAACATTACAACTTCTGCAGCCTGCGACGAAACCCCCAGGTTTCGTCGCACACAACATGACGAAACCCCCAATATGTCATAACTGAAGGTTTCGTCGTGAACACTGACGAAACCCCCTGGTTTCGTCGACTGTTGGGTTTCTTCAGGCCCAATGTTGTTTCGTCGAGCCCACATATGGTTTCATCGATGATAGGGCCCAGGCTGCTATATAAACACTTTCTAGTTTCACTTTGAAACTAGATGAGAGCATACCCTGAGAGTTATTCTGTAAAAATGTGTGTGTATCAGTTGTTCTTGGTTCTCATCCCGTTTAATCAATAGATTGCGTTTCATTGGTTATACCGCGTGTCTGTTATTAACTGTGTTTGATTTGGCATCGTTACGGGGATTCTGCACCCGTGACATTGTTTGTTATAAACTAGGGTTTGGTTTACGTTATCAATCCTCAGATTTCGGGACCTACAAGTGGTATCTGAGCATTAGCTCTTATCCTTGTTTAAAATCAAACATAGTTGGATTTTTATCAAGTATTGGAAACTGTTGTTTATGATTTTCTGGAAATCTTGTTCTTGAAAAACTCATATTTTCTAGAAAAAAGTGCTTAAAATCTGTTTGTATCTTGCTTATTTGCCAAAGTTATGTTAAAAACCTTTGTTACATTGCTTGTTTATAAGATAAAAACTAGGTTTTTCAGTAAAAGTTTGTGCGGATTCGCGTTTCGGAAAATTGTTCAGGTGACCGGAAGTTCACATAATCTGGGTTGTATCTTCATATCTTCATAAAACATTCAAACTGTTCTTGTGATATTCTTTGAATTTAGAATTAAAAGAAATTGATAAAAGATTTAAATTGATTAAATATTATTCATCATACTTTTAGGTGAAACAGGCATGTTGTGTGTTGAAAAGTTTGTACTGTGTCAGTAAACAGATAAGATTTAAGTTGAAAAATTTTACCAACTCTCACCCACTTGTCTGAACCTTATCCTGACGAAATCATTACCCGACGAAACCCTTTTAAGTTTTATCACTAGGATTTTCGACGAAACTCTTATAGTTTCGTCATAATCACCTCGACGAAAC
The DNA here is from genome assembly GCA_030545235.1 of Helianthus tuberosus. Lineage (NCBI taxonomy): Eukaryota > Viridiplantae > Streptophyta > Magnoliopsida > Asterales > Asteraceae > Helianthus > Helianthus tuberosus. Next base: position 169,639,787 of record CM060352.1, read on the forward strand.
CCCCCTAGTTTTTCGTCAAAATCACTTCGACGAAACCTCAGAGTTTCGTAGAAGGAGTTTCGTCGAGATCTGTTGTCAATTTTAAACAGAGGACTTGCAAAAGTGTTCTAACTTTGTGTTTTCAAGTGTTTAATCAGGTACAGTTGTTCTGATATCAAATATGAGTAGTACAAGTCCGTGGGATTGGAGTACGGACCCACGACCAGGTCAAGATCAGACTTCGACGGCCACATGGTTAATGAATGTCATGCCTCAACAATCAATAAGTGCAAGTCAATGGGCATTGGTGTCGAATCAAAATCAAAGCATTCAAAATCTATTGCTTAGTGAGATTGAGACGGGTAGCAACAATCGCCCGTCAAAGTTAAATCACATGAACGACTATCCATCATGGAAGGGTCGTTTCCATAATTATGTTCAGGGGAAAAACACAGAATTATGGACGTGTTTCACCTCTGCATATAATCAAGCTCTTGAAGAAGCAGGATCAAATGCGACAACTTTCAATAATATGCAAGAAGAAGAAAAGAAAGCATATGATTTAGAAAAGAAGGTGTTTGCTATTCTAACACAAGCTCTTCATAAAGACATCTATCATCAATTCAGCTATTGTACCAACACGAAAGCTTTATGGGATGCATTGGTAGCGAGAGGAGAAGGAAATGCAGCTACTAGAAAGACACGCCATGATCTGTTGAAGAAAGAGTTTGAATCATTTCAATTCTTGGAGAATGAAACCCTAAATGATACGACTTCTCGTTTTTATCATTTGATTAGTGAAATGTGTTCTTATAATGTTACTGCAACTCATCAGGAAATGGTTGCACGGTTTGCTGATGCTCTACGTCCTAAGTGGAGTCCATTCATTGAGCTTCTAAAGCATACGGGCGCTCTGGATACGGTCAATATCTATGAATTCATTCAGAAGTTGGAGCACAAGAATGAAGAGGAAATTCGGAAAGCTAAAAGGATTGCAGCTCCTCAAAACATAGAAATGTATTTGCCTGGTTTTGCTCCTTCAGCTAGTTCTAGTTCCGTTCATCAACCGAAGCTTCAAACGGCGTTTGTGTCCAATACAAGCTCATCTCCGTTTCCACAGTCAGCTCCTCCACCGGTTTTCGATCCAAGTGTTTATCATCTGCCAACACATATGATTGCTGAAGCTCATGCTTTCTCAAAACCTCAATTCGATGCAAGTGCATGGCTACCAACACCCCAACCTCCACCTCAAGTTACCACTACTCAACCCCAACCCCAACCTCAAGCCCAACCACAACAACAACAACAAGCACATTATGCCAACAATACTCCACCCGAAAACACCAACACTGTCAGAGTTGATGCTTCGAACCTCTCAAAAGTTAGCATTGAAGTAGCAAAGGAGCATATGGAACTCATTAATACAATGGTCAGTGCATACTGCGGATTGGTCGCAGGTCAAATTGGAAACATCAATATGACCAATGAAGATTATCAACAAATCGACAGTGATGAAATGGAGTTGATGGATATAAAGTGGGCATTTGCAAGTGCAGTTAGAAGGGCAAGGGATTTCATGAGTCGAACGGGAAGAACTTCGTTGGAAAGTAAGAAGGATACGAAGTACGGGTTTGATAAAGAAGCGGTTACATGTTTTAATTTTGGCGAAAAGGGGCACTTCAAACGTGAGTGCACCCGACCAAGCAAACAAGGCAATCAGAACCCTTTCAGAAATCAAACGGGTACTTCCAATGTCAATGTCAATGTCAATCAAGACAATCGTGAAAGAAGGATGGTGGCGGTGAACAACAATCAGAACTAGAACCAGAACCAGTCTGGACCATCAAACACCAATCGAGCATTGACCGTTCAAGCTGATGAAGGGTGTAATTGGTCTGTACAACTTGGGGAAGGTGATCCAGAAGGAGGAGGAACAGCGTGTTATGCAAAGATCATCAATCACATCAAGCACGTTCACAAGGAAGAATATTCAGAAAGTGACGACAGTTCGGATTATACCGGGAGTTCTGATGAAGAAAGTTCTACTTCGGGCGATTATCATTCTGAATCTGATGTGAAGGAAGAAGCAAGTTCTGATATTGATGACTTGTTAAATGAGGCAGAGGAGTTGAAATTTCAGAAATCAGTTCTGATCAAGAAGGCTGCTGTAGCATCTAAAGAAATGGAGAAATTCTTCTCTGAAGACGGATCTTTTTCTTATCAGACTGCCTTTATGGCAAATGTCTCAGCCTCTATGAGTCAGGTAAAATCTGAAATTCCTGCTCCTAGTGTTTGTAATGTTTGTGCTGATTTGAAGTTTGAATCTGAAAAGGTTCATAGTCATAACCAAAGTTTGGTTATTGAGTTGTCTAAGTGTAAGGAGGAAAATATGGCTCTAGCTAGAAACGAAAAGGATTTTAAATCTGTGATTGAAACCCTAAAGAAAAGTGTTTCCGAGCTAACAAAAACTGTTTTCAATAAGCAAATTGGTATTAACAATTACATTAATATCATCGAGGAAATAAAAAAGGAGCTAACCGTTGCCAAATGCGAACATGATGCAATCAAGCTCAAATTGGAGAGTTATTCTAACTCCCGATATGTGCTCGATCATATCATTGATGCTCAACAACTCAAAGGTAACAAGAAAGGCGTAGGGTATAAGAAGTGTCCGCCCCCTTTAAGACATAATTATACTCATATGCCTGATGAAGAAGAAATGCCACGGTTTGAGCCCAGTGTGCCTCTTGATTACGAGGAAGTTACTACTGGCCTAGGGTTCAAATCGGACAGTTCTTCAAGTACATCATCTGAGCAAACAGAAACTTTAACATCTACGAAACAAATTCCTCCAATCATTGAGGACTATGAGTCGTCTGATGATGAATCAGAATCAGATATGAGTGATCAGGATAAATCACTTGACAAGATGAAGGGAGTAGAAGTTCCAATTGAGAATCATATTCTTTGTGATCCTCCTACTCCTGCTGTTCAACCAGTTGTCAAACAAGTGATAGATCCTGTCAAGAATGACAAGAAATCTGTGTCTGCCGTTAAAAGTAATAACGTGTTGTACACTTTGGTTGTTGATTCTAAAATATCTTCAGATCACGATTTTCCAATTAAAAATGTCAATCCATCTTCGATTGATAAAGTTTTTGAAGATAATACAAACAAGTTATTGGGAAAGACAATTCCAGGAGTCATTGTAACTCAATGTGACCCAATTCCAAAAGCTGAAATCAGGAAACAACTTGGAAATCAAAAATCACCAACAAAGCAACAACCTATTGCTGCTAAGGGTAAACAACCAGAAAAGCGAGCTCAAAAGCCTAACGTTTCTCAATCTAAATTTGAAACAAAAGGAGCTCGTTATCAGAAGAAAAACAGTAATGTCAGATTTGTAGAATCGAAGGGTACAGATAAAATTGAGACTTTTGAAAACAAATCAAACATCGATTTTGTACAACAAGTCAAGATTTTAAAACGTAATAGCCAAAACAATTACACTCAACATACAAACGGGTGTGATGAAAAAGCAAGTACCTCGGGTTCTACGGGTTCGACATCTGTTTGTCGATCAGATTCTCCTATGTTTGTGGAAAGGAGAACATGTTTTAAGTGTGGGGAGTTTGGACACATCATTAAAAATTGTCCAAACACTCCAAAGGATAAATTTGTTGAGAAAGCACCATCTGAAAAGGTTCACCCTCAATGTCGTCCCGTTTCACCAAAACATGATAAAAGAACTGTTAAGGAACAAGAAACGAAACAACGACGTCAAAACGTCAAAGCTGTTGAAAAGGCTTTAAAATCTGAATTCAAAACGGTCAACAGGGAACCAAGTTCTCCATAATTTTAAAAACCAGAAGTTTCAGAATCTTTTCATAAAACTATATCTGGTAAAGCAAATTAAACTTGGAGACCTAAGACGGGTGAAAATTCAGGGGGAGGTGTTGTGTTACAAAATCATCAGGAAATCGAGATCATCTTTCGTGATGCTCAGGGACGACCCAAGACCACTAAGGCTTGGGTCCCCATCCTCAACTGATCATTGATGATATGTGCAGGGTGTTCCAGGAGGAACTATTAATAGTCATTGGATTGTTGATAGTGGAGCATCTAGGCACATGACAGGCGACTTACAGCTTCTATATGATGTGAGAAATATTAGAGGAGGCTATGTCGCGTTTGCTGGAGACAAAGGCGGATACATCACGGGAGAGGGAATGATCTCCAGTGGTGTTGTATGTTTCGATAAGATCAATTATGTTCGTCAAATTGATCATAATCTTCTCAGTGTTTCGCAGATCTGCGATAAAAAGTTCACCGTGCATTTTGATGATGCCAGTTGTTATGTGCTGAAACCTGGTTTCAAAATTCCACAGGAATGGATTCTCTTATCGGCTCCAAGAGTTAATGATCTTTATATTCTTGATACGAGCCAAGCTATTACAACGTCTGCGCAAGTCACATGTTTTGTCTCAAAAGCCACGGAGAAGGAGTCTATATCTTGGCACAGAAGAATGGGGCACATTCACTTAAGAAAAATGAACCATTTGGTGAAAAACAATCTTGTGAATGGTATGCCTGTGAGAAGTTTTCATCTACAAGATATCTGTGTTTCATGCCAGAAAGGGAAACAAACGAAGAAGTCTCACTCTCTGAATAAAATCAACACTGTTAGCATGCCTCTCGAACGTCTTCATATGGACCTCTTTGGACCTATGAGACACAAGACAACATTCAGGGATGCTTATTGTTTAGTGGTTACTGATGATTATTCTAGGTTTTCTTGGGTAGCTTTTATGGCACACAAGAGTGATACTCCTGGCATCCTCAAGGATCTTCTTACAATGTTGGAAAATCTCTACACGTTGAAAGTTAACAGGATCAGAAGCGACAATGGAACTGGGTTCAAGAACCGTGTGATGGATGAGTTATGTACTTCTAAGGGCGTTCTTCATGAATACAGTTCTCGATACACTCCACAACAAAACGGTGTCACGGAGAGGAAGAATCGAACGATAATTGAAACTGCAAGAACGATGTTGGTAGAGTTGGAGCTTCCTGTTCAGTTCTGGGGGGAGGCTGTGTCGACTGCTTGCTACACATTAAACCGAGTTCTTACAGTTAAGAGACATGGCAAGACTTGTTTCAAACTTCTACAAAAAAGGAAACCGGATCTTTCCTTTCTAGAACCTTTTGGCGGTCCATGCACTATGATTGAGCCGGATGGAAAGTTTGGCGCGAAAGCTATCGAGGGTTTCTTCCTTGGATATGCTACTCCGAATTTTCGCGTATGGAATCTGGCTACCAAAAAGATTGAGCTATGGAGTGAAGTAAGGGTTCAAAGGTATACAAGTCCTGTTAGGGCTCCGGGTGATCCTTGGATGTTCGACTACCATGGGCTATTCGACTCCTTTAATCTGCCAACCTTTGACGAAGATTCTGCAGCTGCTAGAATGTTATTTGATAGTGACAACGCTGCTGGCTCGCCATTGATTAGACCTATTATTGTTAACCCCCAAGGTTCTAATTCGGTTAACAACACGGTTCAAAATGAGGTATTTGAAGATGCTACTGAGTACAATGAGTCATCGGAAGATGATGAATATCTTGATGCGACTGAAGGCACTTCAGCTCTAGTTGCTCCTGTTCAGGGTACTTCAGTTGAAACTCCTCATGTGCAGGATGTTGATACTGCTGAAGGGAATGCATCCACTTCCACGCATATTCCCAGTGTGGAGTTGGTTGTTGATCTTAATATTAACAATTTGGGTGTTAATGCTCGTGTTCCTGAAAATCCTGAAATGAGGATTCACGATACCCATCCACAGCAGAATATCATAGGAGATGTCCAACGCGGGGTGCATACGCGTAATCAGCTGAGAAACAACTAGAGTGCTGGTTTGTATTCAGCCATTAGAGAATATGGTCTTCAAAATGATTGGTCCTTCGCGTGTTACGTTTCACAAGAAGAACCGAAATCTTGGAAAGAAGCCTTAAAGGATAATTCTTGGGTTGAAGCAATGCAAGAGGAACTACAACAGTTCCAGAAACTTGGTGTTTGGAGACTTGTTGAAAAACCCGACAACTACAAGAAAATTGGCACCCGTTGGGTTTACAAGTGCAAAAAGGATGAACGTGGAGTGCTCATTCGCAACAAGGCGAGATTGGTTGTTCAGGGCTTTCGTCAAATTGAAGGCATTGATTACAACGAGGTTTATGCACCAGTTGCTCGTCTGGAGGCTATTCAGATCTTTCTAGCTTATGCTTCTTTTAAAGGATTCAAAGTCTATCAGATGGACGTCAAAAGCGCATTCTTGCATGGTATTGTTGAAGAAGAGGTGTATGTCGAACAACCTCCAGGTTTCGAAGATCCTATCCATCCCGACCGGGTTTGGTTGCTCAACAAAGCTCTCTACGGGTTACATCAAGCACCAAGGGCTTGGTATGCAACTTTATCTACTTATCTGCTGGAGAACGGTTTTCGCCGGGGTCTTATCGACTGTACGCTTTTCATCAAGGAACAGGAGGGTGATTTGTTGTTGGTACAGGTATACATTGATGATATCATTTTTGGTTCTACTAAGGATACTTTGTGTAGGCAAGTTGAACGTGTTATGCAGAAGAAGTTTGAAATGAGCGCAATGGGAGAGATGAATTTCTTTTTGGGCCTACAAGTTCAACAAACTGAGTCTGGGATATTCATCCATCAGACTAAATATTTTGGTGACATCTTGAGCCGATTCCAGATGTCTGAAGCAACGCCCATTGGTACCCCACTTCCGACTAATCACGGGATTACTCCGGACTTGAAGGGTGAGAGTGTCAACACTTCTTATTATCGCGCTATGATCGGATCTCTCATGTATCTTACATCATCGAGGCCTGACATCATGTATCCAACGTGCCTGCTTGCAAGATATCAAGCCAACCCAAAAGCATCTCATCTTGGAGCTGTTAAGAGGATTTTTCGCTATCTGAAGGGTTGCCCGGACACCGGTCTCTGGTACCCTAAGGATGATAGCTTTGACTTGGTTGCTTTTAGTGATTCAGATTTCGGCGGATGCAAAATAGATGGGAAATCCACAACGGCTGGATGTCAATTCTTAGGAAGTCGCTTAGTCACGTGGCAGTGCAAGAAGCAAACTTGTGTCGCTACATCAACTTGTGAAGCTGAATACATTGCTGCCTCAAGTTGTTGCTCTCAAGTTCTGTGGATTCAGCAACAAATGTGCGACTACAGTTTTGAATTCCTATCTACCTCTATTTTTGTTGATAATAATGCTGCTTTATCTATAACTAGAAATCCTGTCCAACACTCCAAAACCAAACACATCGAAATTAAGTATCACTTCATACGTGATTGTTTTGACAAAAGATTAATCGATGTTGTTAAAATCCACACTGATGAACAGCGTGCTGACCTGTTCACAAAAGCTTTTGAAAAATCTCGTTTTGACTATCTTTTATTGGTCAATGGTATTAAGGTGAAACAAGAGTAAACTTCTGTCGGCTGATCGTTTTTGTAAATATTTTCTTAAGCGTAAAAAAAATTCAAAAAGATTTTCTGTTTACTTATCTTTTCGCATTTTAGGGGGAGAAATTTCAGAAAATACAAAAACATGTGAAAAATTCAAAAATCCAAAAATATGTCGTTTACTTTCTGTCTTTAAGTTTGAAAAATCAAAAATTCAAAAACAATAGAAAACCAAAAATGAGTTTCTTGGAGAAAAGAAGGGAAAGTGATGATATACACTGGTGTGGTCTGTCAATATGGTCAAAAGAAAAAGGAAAATTGAAAAATGATAAGTAGCTTTACTAACGATGTATCGGTAGGCTCACAATCAGACTAAAATGTGCAGGATGATATAAACCTAATAGACTTCAAGTCAGGTGGGAACCATTCATTGGCATATGGTCTTGGTACCGAAATTTCGTTTAATTGATTGCCGAGGTTCTGAGATATTCGGTCTTTATGCTGTCTTATCATCTGGGTATCATGGTTGTATCAAACCGTAAAAATAACGGAGACGAAGTCTAAGATCTTCCATGATACTATACATACGTGTACATATTGCATTCGACCTCAATAAGTGATCAACAATCACATGTCCAAACAAACAAGTGATAATATATCACATTTATCCGGGAGTCAAGCTCGTCTCTTTGCTTTACGTTTGTACTGACCTATTCATGGACTTGCTCCTGTGCCCTTCATGCATCTGAAAATCAAGTTCCTCATCAATAAGTGATTCTATCACATAGGGCTTGTTTTCAAATCAAATAAGTGAGTTTCTCACATCTTTTATACGGTCAAATGGATGATAAGTAGTATACTCACCGGTAAGATGAACTCTCATGCATACCTTGATACGGGAATGTGTCGTGAGTGGATGTACACCGACAAGTAAGTATAACTCTTACCGTAAATCATATCTCCTAATTATGATTACATCTGATAAGTTAAGCTTAGGTGGACAACAATACCGATAATTGTGGTAGAATACTTATCTAAAGCTTAAAACAGAAATCAGAAACCGTTTTGACAAAGATCGTAAGCTGGTAATGATTCTCTTACCTTGAAACTAGCAAAAAGATTGTTCTTTGTACAAATTCATTATGTTATTGTCTTTCGTTAGTTTACCGCACTTTAATTTGTGTTGTAGTGTTAGTTGTAAAACTTGTTTTAATTAGCCGATGGTTGGTATCTCGAAGTTTTCTGCCGGAAGCCTGAAACCTACTTCATAACACGTCCTTGCATTTGAAAACTCATCAAAATGGAAATGTGTTCAATTAAACAAAATATGTTCAGTGTGCAAAAATTTTATGCCTTAATGAATTTGTGAAAAATGGTGTCGACGAAACCCCAAGTGTCGACGAAACCCCTTTCATGTCGACGAAACCCTATGGTCAAAGTCAATGTTTTTCAACTTGGTCAACTTTGGTCAAACCTGATTTGGTGTTCGACGAAATCCCCATGTTTCGTCGAGGTAACGACGAAACCCCCTGGCCCAGTTATGTTTCATTGTGGGCTAAATGTTCAGGCCCTGTCCAAGCCCAAACAGGGAGTTTCATCGAGCCCACCTAGCGTTTCGTCGAAGTCATAAGGTTTCGTCAAAATGGGAGATATTTAAAGGGTCCCAGGTCAATTATTGTTCACTTTTTCAACCATATCCCTGTTTCTCCTTCTTCATCACTCAACCGCCATACCCATTAACCATCTCTCAAAACCCTTTGTTTTATCAAAGTTTTTCTATAAATCAAGGTATACAAAATGTTGTACTACATGTTTCAAACCCTTAGGAACCCTGTGTATTTGTTTGTTTGTGCGACAAACCCTCGGACACCCCTCTTTGTTTGATTCTTGCATATGCATCCTTCATCTTTGTTTGTGTACTTGATAAAACACATAGATTTAGGATATATATGTTGATATATGTTTTGATTTGGGTTTGGGTTTTGAAACTCAAAACAGGGGATGTGAATTATTGGCTGTTTAAACAAGTTTAAGTGTGGGTTTCGGTCAAAATGATGTCGATTTATACACTGGTGTGTTTCCTACTTGGGTTTAGGTTAAACAAACTGTTGATATTGGTTTGTATAGTGATCTGATCTTTTTTTAAACTCCATATGGCGAAACCCCCAATTTACGAAACCCTAACTGTCACAGCGTAACCCCTTTACGACGTAACTCCTCTCGACGAAACTCCTCAGGTCAACAGTCAACGCTGACCTTGTTTGACAAAGGAGGTTTCGTCGCAATGAATAGAGTTTCGTCGAGATCACTGAGTTTCGTCGTCCATGCCTTAATGAAAATTTTAGTTTGGTGTTTGTTCATAGAAGATGTGTATGTATATGTTAAATGTCAATTGGATACAAGAACTTGTATTCATACATGTCTAAATGCATATGTGATACCATTGTTGCTTATTGTGGACGCTTTCATTTTCAGATGGCACCGAAAGAAGGAAAACGTAAGAAACCGACTAAGAAGGAAAACAAGTCGGAAGAGGAGATAATGTCTGAAAAGCGTCATAATCAAATTGCTTTTCTAGATCCAGAGGAAAAGATCGTTGAACTGAAAGACAGTACTAAATGGATCAGGGAGTCGCGGATCAATCATGCTGTTACATTCTCCACACCTGCGTACAAATCTCTTATTAAAGCCTTCTGGGATTCCGCAAGTGTTGTGCAAGTGGATGGAAAGAAAGTTATTCAGGGTCGTGTGAATGATGTGGATGTTATAGTCTCTCCGGATATCTTGAACGATGTCTTACAGCTACAAGAGCATCTGGATGCTCCTTATTCTGTACCTATCATGTGTACGCGTGGATGTCTATTACGAATGAAGTGTACAGACGATGTTTTCAGCAATCAAATCAACAAGGGTGATCTGCCGTTGCGATACAAGTTTCTATTACACGTTCTCATTCAGTGTCTTAGCAATAGACGTGCTGGATACGATATGGCAGGCAATGATCTAGTTGGTCTTATGGTGGCGTTGGTGCTAAACACACCGTTTAGCATCTCAAAGTACATCTTCGCCAATATGAAGGAAAATATGACGAGGACTGGAAGTAGAATAACCAGGAACAAGTTCTGGATGTATCCGCGGTTTCTTCAAATGATGATGAATGTTCAACATCCTGGTCTTCCTAAAGCCGACAACGACATTCTGAAGATAGAGCCGATGATCTTAAATTCTTTAAAGATAATCAAGAGTCTTGCAGCCAAGCGATACAAAGAAAGCGATCCTCCAAGGAAGTTAATCGGTGCTCTTGGGAAACCAGATTACGTTCTTCCTGAAGATGATAAATGGCATCACAATGACAGCCAATCAGATGACGAAGAGCCGGAGTTGAATAGAAAAAGGATTGAAAAGTTTGGTCCAGATCCAGTTGATTCTGATATGTCTAAAAGTGATAGTGAAGACGATGGTGATGATGGTGGTGATACAGGTGCCGTTGGTGCATCTAGTGCTGGTGCAGCTGGTGGTACATCAGCTGGCGACGACGAAGAGGATTTTGATTCGGATGATCATCTTATTGAGCCTGGATACGAAATGTATCTCGATGAACGTGGTGTTAAAAGATACAGGAAGATTAGACAGGAGGATGACCCAGAATATGTTCCTTCAGATACTGAAGCGGAACGTTTGAAGAAAAAGAAATCGGATGTCCATCAGAAAAAGAAAGCTAGAAGATACTTGACTACCTCTGCAACCGTTCCTCAAGAGCCTATTCATGAAACTCCTGTGGTATCTTCAGCTCCTAAAACTCCAACAGTAATTCCTCAAGCTGCTCCACAAAGATCAATGGCTTCTGCAATTAGAGCGACTACATCTCAGCCTAGTTCTGAACGTCAAAGGATATTCTCGGAAATGTCTCAAGATGAAAAGAACAACTTCTTATTCTCTCAACTTGAAGCTGTTGCAGATCGTATACAAAGACAAACTGATTTCATCAGGATCACCAAGAATGATCAACTTAGTCAACAGGTGGAAATAAATACGTTGAAGTCCACTGTTGAACAACAAAAAACTGTTATAGGATGCCAACAAGCCAAGATCGATCAACTGAAAGCAGAGAACGCTATCTTGAAAGCTGCAGAAGAAACTAGAGAGCAAAACAACTCTATACTTCGGAAGTTGGCTGAGGATCTTAAAGGCAGGTGTGACTACATGAAAGAGTGGTACGACTCTCGTAACACAACGATAGTTGACGGAGTCAAAAAGATCAATGCAGGCTATGAGTTCCTTCGAAAGCGCGTTGCTACTCTATGGGATGATCGATGTAAGCAACAGGAAGTAATGAAGAAAAGGGATGATGATCCTGAAGATCAAGGGAATCCTGATCCTTCTGCTACATCACAACATCCACCAGCCACTACATCTTCTGAAATGATTGTTGTTCAACCGTCAGCGATCGAATCTGCTCAAGGAACCTCCTCTGGAATAGTTGAATAAATATAACAGGTTGAAGGTACATCTTCTGTTCCTAGCAGTGCTGATCTTGCATTGCAGGTTGTTCATCCTATCACTGGAGAACTACTTGAAGAAGGGGAGATTATATCGGATCTTTCACATGAGCAGTTACTTTCTCTAAACGCAATAAAAGAGATTGATGATGCTGAGATTGATAAGATACCGAGTGAGCCTGAGACTACTGATGTTGAAAACATTGAAGAGATTGTTTTTTAGGGAAATGAGAAGAAGTCTTCGTATGTTCGTTGAGACGGGACTGAATTCGCCCCTTTCGATGAAGAATGGTTAAAAGAGAATGTGGACGTCATAGATGAGCATTTAAAGAACCGTGATACTTCTGAAAATGCCACAGATGCGTTCTTCGAGTGGCGAAAACAGTTCTTATCAAAGGTTTCCAAGCCTGTGCCAGATGTCGCACAAGTTGATTACTTACAGTTTGAGAAAGCGAAGCCGAGTGGAAGAATCCTTTGCTGGATGTTCGTTAAGGAAATACATTGTGTCTCCATCAAAAGGGAATTCTGTATTCAATACTTCCGATCGTTGCTGAGCATACTATCTTTGCCTTTTTACGATGTTGCAGCATTGACGAAGATTGAGCTCATTAATCGCTCAAACTTCGAAGGCGCAACTTTATTCGAGCGGCTGATAAAGATGAACAAAAAGTCTGGCTGGAAAGACGAGTCGTACAAGCCTCAGTTCCCTATTTATCAGCAGATCAAGTTTACTCTAGATCCAGCAATGAACACGGGGCGCTACAAGCTTGTGTATCAGCCCACGAAAGTCGTAGATAAAATCCCATTGATGCCGATGCAGCAGAACTTTGTCAATGAAATGGCATTATGGTGCTACGACTCAGACACTCATGAAGCGGTGATCGTGTTTAGAGGTGATCGTGAAAATTTCTGGATGTTGGATCCGATGTGGATCGTTAAGATGTCCGTGGCCGACATCGACAAATTATATCGACACGACATTTTCTACGAAGACAAGGACGCGCATCAAGCTTTGCGATTCCAGCGCGTCGCTTGCTTCTGCTACTACCGAGGAATTCATGCGGGCAGTTTGTGGTCCGAACAACACTGAAGATAGAAGATTCGAAGACCGAAGACAAGTAACAGACAAGGCGGAGTTTGTTGGTGCACCTTTTTGTGTCTGTAACTAGTCTTTATTAGCATTGTATTTTGTACGGTCTTTTATGTATTATCGAGTCTGTATTCGTCATCGACCAAGTCGGATACCTTCCTATCCACTTGTGTCCGACATGTTTGTCTCATCTTTGATATGTTATGTTTATGAACGATGCATGTTGCATGTAAGGGTATTTATGTCTTTATTTATGTGTTTAGAAGTTGTTTGCTGCAACTGTCTGTTTGCAGCAAACATTACAACTTTTGCAGCCTGCGATGAAAGCCCCAGGTTTCATCACACACAACATGACGAAACCCCCAATATGTCATAACTGAAGGTTTCGTCGTGAACAGTGACGAAACCCCCTGGTTTCGTCGACTGTTGGGTTTCTTCAGGCCCAATGTCAGGCCCAATGTTGTTTCGTCGAGCCCACATATGGTTTCGTCGATGATTGGGCCCAGGCTGCTATATAAACACTTTCTAGTTTCACTTTGAAACTAGATGAGAGCATACCCTGAGAGTTATTCTGTAAAACTGTGTGTGTATCAGTTGTTCTTGGTTCTCATCCCGTTTCATCAATAGATTGCGTTTCATTGGTTATACCGCGTGTCTGTTATTAACTGTGTTTGATTTGGCATCGTTACGGGGATTCCGCACCCGTGACATTGTTTGTAATAAACAAGGGTTTGGTTTTCGTTATCGATCCTCAGATTTCGGGACCTACACTTTTACGGTATTCATAATCTTTTAACGAGCCACTTATTGGACGAACGAAACCGATCGTGATTTAATTCAAGAAGTTGTGAATTGAAGGGTTAAAAGCGTCAACATGTTAATTTATACCTCATAGTGACCTTTTAACGAACCCGAAGCCTAATGATGTCCGGTCATATACCCGGGTGTGCCTAATACTGGTTGAGAGGGACTAAATAGGACAAAAATGATAGTTATTTGAGTTTTGGAGGCAAGGGACTAAAGCTGCCAAACTTTGAAAGTGAAGTAAGGGTGTCGCATGGCGCGACGTCACCCCCTACTTCCCGTCGCGTGCCACGACAGCGCCATCTGTGCAGAAAGATCATGCCAGCTGCTGTCTTCTTCCTTGCTCCCCAAACAAACCACTCTAGCACTTGTATTGCGAAACCATGGACTCATTACTTGTTTTAGACACATCATGGGACACCTGGAGTGATCTCTAGAGCTCTCAAAACACCTGGCTTTATCCAAGAACATCCCATTGCACTATAAATAGGAGCGTTCATCAACTATAATTCCTTGCACCTTCTCAATTCATTATTTCTCACTCTTTTGGAGATTCCCAGCTGAAGGGAGACTCCACCTCAGTTCCATTTTCGAGCTAGGACCCTTTGTAAGTCTCCCTAACTCCTACTTTTCGTTTTATAGGCTTTTAAAAGCCAAAAGTCAAGATTTTTTTATAAAATCTATGACTTTTGGTTTAGACCTTAATGGTCCAGCCATTTTTCGAGGCGAACATGGCTACGTGATCGTAATTAGGTAGGTGTTAATCCCTTAAAAGGGCACCTCCTAAGAATCAAGATTGCTTGGTAAATTGACGGGTCAAAGTTATTAATATTAAAAAGTCAAACATGTCAGTTTTGAAAATAATTAGAATCTGATAATTTAGGTGTTAAAAAATATGTTTGATCACTTTAATAACTTGCTAATAATTATTAGAACATGTATAATCATGTTCAGCCCGTCAATTCCAGGTTTAGGGTCGGTTCACAACCGAAAGTCGTGAAGTTTGCCTTCTTCTTTAACTTTCGATTGATCCGAATTAGATTAGTTTCTTATTGTTTTAAGGTTCCATTATGACCATATTATATTGTAGTGTAATCCTCTGAGGTTATATTACATGGTCATATAGTAATCTGAGTTTATTTGCAAGTTCCATTATTATACTTATTAATTGACTAAAATGCCCTCTTGTTAAAAAATAAGGTTTTAAACATTAATGAGCATGCAAATGAATTGTGTACTGATATGTAAACATTTTTAACATATTTTGATGTTATAAGTCTGATCATAAACTGAGTTTTTATGTATTATCGTAAATTATGTCTTTAAAAGGAACAAAATGCCCTTTTAGCACCTAAATTGGTTTTTAAACATAATTTCATCATAAAACTCATTACCTACTGGTGTAATATCATAACTATAATTATTTGGGATGTCAAGTCAGTTTATATTATGAGTTAAACTTCAAGTTCTTTTATAATACTCTTAAATGACGATAATGCCCTTTTGGCCCTTAAAATGGTTTTTAAACATGATATACATACAAAACCTTTTACTTACAGATATGTTATGATAAATAACATATTTTGACTATATAAACCTGGTCATATCATCAGATTTCGCAAACCATCGTAAATATCATCATTTAACGACTTTAACGCCGTTTAGGCGCATAGTATGGTTTTAAACCATACTTACCAACCAAGAATTGTTACCTACCGATTTTATAAATCATTTTAAATATTTTTACAGTAGGTATAAGTTATAAACTTAGAATCCTAAATAAGTTCTCAAACTATGTGCGAAATGACCAAAATGCCCCAACGGTGCATAGTTTTGTCTTAAAACATAAAACACTCATATATTTGATATCCTATTGATATTATATCATAAATTAACTATTTTTTTAGAATGTTTATGATCATAACATGAGTTTACTTGCAAGCTCCTTTTATAAGTCGTAAAATGACCAAAACGCCATTATGAGGCTTAATTTGATTTTAAACCATTAACGGGCATACATGTTGATATCCTACCGATATTATAACATGTTTTAAGTATAATAACATATGAAACTTGTATATGACTCATCCGGTTACCCGTTAATGCTTATACACGTACGGTTTGACTTATGTAACTAGTTTACATAAGTTTACCGAAACGGGATTAACCTTATCTTTTTAATCTCAATTTCCAGAATATAATTAGTTTACACATATTATACAAGTCTTCATACTTGTTGGGTTTAAACTACATTCTATTCCGGTCATCGTTTAATCTAGCATATCGTACCGTTTTTATCACTTTAAGCTAGCCGGTCTAAGTATACGACTTAAATAGGACCCGTTAGCATTCTAATTGGTTATTATTACCATCATTCCATACTAGAGCCTTCCAGTAAATGATACCTACACTTAACTGTTGATTATACGACTGAGTTATTTAAATCTTGCACTTGAATCGAGTTATATCTCAGGTAAATACTTTTAACCTATTTTCCCTATACGGGCTTGGGATACGGTAAATTATTACCGCTTGGTCGGGTATGGGATCACTTATCCGGATTGTGGCTACCAAATCTGCATAACCAGTTTTAATCTGTTTTGTTTGATAACTTAAACATTGGGGGTTAACGACCGTGTCCTGGATATCCTCGGCTCATTTAAGTTACTAATGGCCACGATCTAAGCACGGGGTGTAGGCATACACCTGAAAAATGCGAATGCTAAAAATTATTTTTACCCACAAGATTGGGGATAAATCCTTTGTGGGTTTATAAGTGGTGCGTCAGTTAATTATGTCTCGGTTTCTATACTGGGCCCCATATGTATTGACAAACATGTAAAACTGTATACAAGATTAAAATTTTAATTGTCCCAAGTTATAAAAGATTTTCATGTGCCTTGTGCACTTAAATCAATTTTGGAAATGTTTTCAAAACGTGTCGGTTAATTGTATTTACCAGTGTAAACTATCGTATTTCCAAAAGACTAAGTTAAAGGTTCAACACGAAATAGGCTGGAAGCTGCTTGGTATTGAAAAGAGGGTCTTGCAAATCCTTAGAGTGCCTAAAGTCTATTGAACATCATTTTGTACATTTTATGATCCGCATGTGGATCTTTTATTACAACCGTCTGTATATTTATCTTTGAACTTTGAACACTTCGGTTTGTAATAGTAATTTTTTTCCAAGACTTCCGCTATGCTATTCTGTGTTTATTGACTATGATGATATCAACTGACGTCACGATACTCCCCACCAGGTTGTGTTGGAAATTCTGGGTGTGACAGTAAATTTCATTAAAATACCAATAATAACCTTGCATTAAATAAACCTAACTGAGTAATTTAACTCAGTTTGGTGTAAAGGACTTAAAGTGATATAAAACATGTGATTTAAGGACATAAACTAAAATTAAAACCTTTAAAGTGCACGTTTCAAAATTCAGATAATACATAAAGGACAAAAAGTGAAATTTACTCGTTAAAAATGTTCAAGTTTCTTTTGACCACCATTGTGAAACACTGTTGAGGCATATTATAAAAGGGTAAAGTTGATTACGTGGTGATATATATCCTAAAATCGTGCTACAAAGCATTATATGAATCAATGCATGAAGATTCAATTTGAATCAAAACCTGGTTTTAGATAAAAACATAAATGTTCAAAACACTTGCTTAACGATTCTAGAGTGTTCAATACTTTTACATGTAGAACTATGAATATAAGTAGCAACAAGATTGAAGAGACCTATAATTATAAACATAATTGTATGCAAGTCAAAAAGCCACTTTGACCATCTCAAAAGAGATCTGCTTAAATATGGTTTGCAAATTTACAACAAAACAAAACAAACCTTGCAAAATATTGGATTGTTGTTTATAAAGGCAACATACATTTTAGCTACCGTGCAAAAGAAACACCGTTCATGATCTGATTTTGTTTATCAGTTCTTAATCTTTTTCACCACCTCCTTAACAAATGTGATACTTTGTTTATGACCAGTGGATATCACCTCAGTTGAAACATTGAGAATTCCATTAGCATCAATGTTAAAGCAACCCTTGAATTTTTGTTCACCTTTAGGGGCTGGTGGAACTTCGCAAACAGTAAATGTACCATTAGAACTTTTTGGGGCATTTTGGTAGGATTGAGGCATCAGTTTTTCACAAAGTTTATATACGCTGCGTATAGAGCTATACGCAGCGTATGTAACCTTTCAGAATTTTTTTGGTCATTTGGTGTATTTGTGGTATAAATTCTCGCCTGGTACCAATGTTAAATCGCTTAAAATATATAACTGTTAACGTTATACCGATAATATTATGTACCGTTCAAATTTTTTGATAGACGTATATACGGTTCGAATATATTATATTGTTAACGTTATACCGATCATATTATAAGTTTGTACATACAAACAAAAGAT
This sequence comes from Helianthus tuberosus, assembly GCA_030545235.1. Taxonomy (NCBI): domain Eukaryota; kingdom Viridiplantae; phylum Streptophyta; class Magnoliopsida; order Asterales; family Asteraceae; genus Helianthus; species Helianthus tuberosus. The sequence goes on from CM060352.1 coordinate 169,658,072, forward strand.
ATAATATGACTGAATATAATATATACAATATAAGCATAAGTTTGTACATACAAAAAAAAGTTATAGTGTATGACTAAATGCTAAGGGTAGTCACGTCACAAAAGATATATGTAGGTCCATTTTTCTCGGACGATCCGATACGTAACCTATCCTTGTTTATCACAAACACTCTTACGGGTGCGGAATCCCCGTAAAGGAGAAAACCAAACAAATGTAGATAAATAACAACAGCAATTAACCAAAGATTAACTTCGATTAAATGGATGAGAACATTCACAAACATATACACACAATGCTTGTACAATAAACTCTCACAAGTCTCTCAGCTCTCGTTGAGTCTCATAATAATCTCATGAACTAAACTGTTAACATTGGTAGCTTCATACACATATACATATACACACACACACCCCATGCTCTATTTATTTCTTTCCTGGGTGTTTTGGAGCCGAGGGTCTCTCTGGAAGCAGCCTCTCTATCCCTAGGGGTAGAGGTAAGGTGTGCCTACATCCCACCCTCCCCAGACCCTACAAATAGCTTTGCTCTTTGTGGGATTTTACTGGGTATGATTGATTGATTGATTGATTGATCTGTGCTATATATACTGTCCACTTGACGAACCTTCCCAGACGAAGGTTATGTGTGACGAAGGTCTAACCTTCGTCATATATGGCATTCAACCTTCGTCATATATGTTCATGGTGAAGGTTGGGGAAGGTTGAACCTTCATCATGTTGCTTTCATGTAACCTTCGTCATGTTCATTTCATGTAAATGTAAAGTCTTCTCATGAGATCATCATGATGTCATCATGGTGAGGTCATGGATGATGTGTCTGCGGGACGGTTCGCGGCTCTTCGTGCTTCGCGTGTCGAACTCTGGGGCGCACGACAGAGGAATGTCGCGACGTCGGGCTTGAGGCGAACCTAACCGTGTCGAACCGAACCAAGTCGAACTGAACCGAGTCGCGTCCACATAAAGTGTACCAACAAACTCCCCCTTCGATGCTACTCATGATGGTTCGTCTTCCATGTCTTTCATGTCGGAGGATCTTCAAAGTCTTCACGTGACACAATCATGGAGTGTATCAACAAACTCCCCCTTGAATGTTGCTCGTGAATCTTTTGATCTTCAATACTTTAGATCCTTGTGGTGTTGAAAAGTGTTCAGTTGCAATTTGATCATCTTGATCTTCAGATTGCATCACTGTCGTGTCTTCACTTTACAGCTTGTCATCTGACACGTTCTCTTCGCCCTTAGCTGATTCTGATGTCGCATCTGCACATACAAGAAAGCTAAACACGTAATGAGAACAACCGAGAAGAATAAAATCAAATTAAACAAATGACACATATGAGACCAACTCTCAATCAAACACCGACCGACAACAGTTTGAAAGTTTAAAAAATGATCAATTTTAATCCTTTAACTTTCAAATCTTGTTAACTTCGGACGTTTATGAAGATGCAATTGTTTTCCGGCTTACGATCAGGATTTTGGGTAGGATAGACTCGAGTTCCAACATCGGTCAATCAAAAATAAACTAGAAGCAAAATCTTTTTGGCTTTTATAAAGTTTAGATTAAAACACACCTAAAATCTTTTTGGAATTTTTTATTTTTCAAATGTAAAGACGGAAAGCAATAAATAAGTATATACAAAGATGCAGAAACGAAAGCAGTAAACAAATATTTACAGACATTCTTTTTGTGAGTTTCGAGGGTAAGAGAATCATATCAGTGTACGGTCACGCCGAAACGCTCTTTTTGTTCAATTTGTTAACATTTAGATAAGCATCCTATAACAATTATCGGTATTGTTGTCCACATAAGCTCAACTTATCAGATGTAATCATGGCAAGGGGATACGTTAAGGTATGATTTATACTTACCGACCGGCGTTCATCCACACATGACACATTCACGTATCAAGGTATGCATGAGAGTTCATCTTACCGGTGAGTATACCGTTTATCATCTGTTTGACCGTATAAAAGAATGTGAGAAACTCACTTATTTTGATTTGAAAACAAGCCCTATGTGATAGAATCACTTATTGATGAGGAACTTGATTTTCAGATGCATGAAGGGCACAGGAGCAAGTCCGTGAACAGGTCAGTACTTTCGTACAGCAAAGAGAGGAACTTGACTCCCGGATAAGTGTGATATATTATCACTTATTTTGTTTGGACATGTGATTGTTGATCACTTATTGAGGTCCTATGCAATATGTACACGTATGTATAGTATCATGGAAGATCTAGACTTCGTCTCCATTATTTTTAGGGTTTGATACAACCATGATACCCAGATGATAAGACAGCATAAAGACCGAATATCTCAGAACCTCGGCAATCTCTCAAATGAAATTTCGGTACTAAGACCATATGCCAATGTGCGGTTCCCACCTGGTCTTCATTCGATCAAAGTTTATATCACCCTGCACACTTTAAAATGATTGTGAGCCTACCGATACATCTTATATAGAGCTGCTTAACATTTTTCATTTTGCAATTCATTTTAAAGAGGTTTAGACAGACCACTGATGTACTATCATTTTCTCTTTTTCTCGCCAGGAAACTCTTTTTTGTTTTTCCAATGTTTTTGCGTTTTGAAATTTTTCACTGTTTTTGAATTTTTCAAATTTGGATTTACTCCCCCTAAAATCAACAAACTAAGATAAATTTGAAAGACACAAAGATATTTACAAAAAGGATTTCCCGATGTCGGTTAACTCATGTTTTACCTCAATGCCGTTTACCAAAATTAATTTAATCAGAAATGATTTATCAAATTTTGGAAAAATGAGTTGGCACACTGGTAATCGGTGTGGACCATGACAACATTGACGAGTTTCATAGTGAAACAATCACGTGTGAGGTGATATTCGAGTTCAACGTGTCAGGTCAAAGAGTGATGTACGAGATAGTAATTCAAAGAGTTGCTTAAATATTGACAAAGATAGGAGAGATTAGAAATTCAAAACCGTATCCTGCAACTGTTTCATGCATTGCAAGGAATCAGAGTGCTCTCCCAAACTGGATATCCACCCGGTGTGGATTTCAAAGTCGATTTTGTAGCTACTGAGTAATCTCTTCCCAGCAACAAGATCATAAACCTTTGGGTCCGGCTGGTCTTCCATATTGCACCAGCGAAGGTCTTTATCTTTCTCTTGAGAAGTAGTGTGCGGTTGTTCAATCCACGCCAAGGCATCCGCACACCCGGTTGGTTTGTTCAACAAACACATTTTCTTCAATCACACCGCGAAGAAATGTACACTGCACGCTCATCTTGTTGATTTTGAACATCAGACGTGCTGCAGGTGCGTACATTTTGATTGAATCTATCCTGGGGACCCGATCAAAGGGTTGAACAATCAATCTTTGATATGATTTTCATTTTGTCGAATGTTTTTAATTTCTTTCGACAGACAATTCTGTCTTCTTTTCTTTTTCTCTCCATCAAAGGCAACAATTTCTTTGTCGCCGATCTTGTGCATGGACACTCCACTATCAACAATCCGATGACTATCGATAGTTCCTCCTGGAACATCCTGCACACTCACTCAGAGATTAGTTGGAGAGGGGGACCCAAGCCTTCATAGACTTGGGTTGCCCCTGAGAATCAAGAAATGTAATTTCAATTTCTTGAAGGTCCTTAAATTGAAATCCTCCTCCTGAATCCTCACCTGTTTTCGGTTTCCAAGCTTGTTTCCATTTACTGGATTGTGTATCATTTACAGATTTAGAAATCTCTGGTTTTAACGGTTGCGACAAATTGGTTTCCTTTTAACAGTTTCTGGTTTTAAAGCCTTTTCGATCACCTTCACATTTTGACGTCGTTGTTTTGTTTCTTGTTCTTTAATCGTACGTTTTTCATTTTTGGGTGACACAGGACGACGTTGTTGGTGACCTTGTTCAGAAGGGGCTCTTTCTATAAAATTTGGTTTCGGAGAGTTTGTGCAATTTCTGATAATGTGGCCAAAATCCCCGCATTTAAAGCATGATCTCCTTTTAACAAAATTAGGAGATTCTGTTCGATGACCTGACGCTGAATTTGTAGACCCCGAGGTACTAGCTTCACACCCGTTTGTGTGTTGGGTGTAATTGTTATTACTATTACGTTTCAAAATGTTGACTTTTTGAACAAAATCGGTATTTGACTTATTTTCAAAAGTCTCCACTTTATCAGTACCCATGGAGGCCACAAATTTAATGTCTTTGTTTTTCTTCTTGTAACGAGCTCATTTTGTTTCATCCTTTGGGCGTAAAGCCTTAGGCTTTTGAGCTCGTTGTTTTGTTTACCCTTAAAGGCGACAGGTTGTTGCTTAGTCGGTAATTTCTGATTTCCATGCTGTTTTCTAATTTAAGCTTTTGGAATAGGATCACATTGAGTTACAGAAACTCTCGGGATCGCTTTACCCAAAAAGTTAGTTATATTATCTTCAAACACTTTATCAATCAAGGATTGATTAACGTTTTTGATTGCAAAATCTTTGTGTGAATAAATTTTACTATCACCGACCAAAGTATACAACACGTTATCACTTTTAATGGTAGACACTGTCTCAGTGATAGGATCTATCTCTTGTTTAGCACCAGTTGATTGCACAGCAGGAGTAGGAGGATCACATAGAATATGATTCTCAAAAGGCACTTCTACTCCTTTTCTATCGTCAAGAGATTTATCCTCATCACTCACATCTGATTCATCATCCGAAGAATCATAGTCCTCAACGGTTGGAGGACTTTGATTTGAAGCACATGATGACTTTTCCTTGCTATCAGATGAGCCCTCCGATGAATTGTCCGTTTTGAACCCTAAGCCAGTTGTAACTTCCTCATAATCAAGAGGTACAGTTGGCTCAAAACGCGGCATTTCCTCCTCATCGGGCATCTTGGTATAGTTGTGTCTCAAAGGAGGCGGACACGACTTATACCCAATGCCTTTAACATTACCCTTTAGTTGTTGAACGTCAATGATGTGATCAAGCACATATCGGGAGTTTGAGTAACTCTCCAATTTGAGCTTGATCGCTTCATGCTCACATTTCGCCTCGGCTAGCTCTTTCTTAGTTGCCTCAATTATATTAATGTAATTATTAATACCAGTTTGCGTATTAAAAACCGTTTTTGATAACTCAGAAAAACTTTTCTTGAGTGTTCCAATTACCGATTTAAAATCTTTTTCGTTGCGAACTAAGGCCATGTTTGCCTCTTTGCACTTTGACAATTCAATAACCAAACTCTGATTGTGACTGTGAATCTTTTTAGATTCTTGTTTCATATCAGCACATTCATGTTTCGTATCAGCACAATCACTACATATGCTAGGAGTTTCAGATTTTACCTGACTTGTAGAAGCTGAGACATTAGCCATAAAGGCAGTCTGAGAATGAGAAGAGAAAGATCCATCTTCAGTGAGAATCTTCTCCATTTCTTCTGATGTAGCATCAACTTTCTTGATCAAGACATATTTCTGACACTTGACCTCTTCAGCATCATTCAACAAACTATCACCTTCAGAACCAGTTCTCTCATTCACATCTGATTCTTCATCAAAACTACCACTGTAGCCCGAACTATCATCATCTTTAGAGAATTCTTCTTTGTGCACATGCTTGATGTGACTGATGATCTTCGCATAACATGCAGTTCCCCCTCCCAACTGTACGGACCAATCACATCCCTTATCGGCTTGTACCACTAATGCTCGATTAGTATTAGATGGCCCGGACTGGTTTGTTTGGTTGTTATCAGCTACTATCCCTCTTTCGTTGTTAGCTTGATTTGAAGTACTTGTTTGATTTTGGAAGGGATTTTGGTTGCCTTGTTTGCTCGGTCGCGTGCATTCACATTTGAAGTGACCCTTCTCACCGCAATTGAAGCATGTCACGGCATCTTTATCAAATCCGTACTTCGTATCCCGCTTGCTTTCCAAGCTAGTCTTCCCGGTTCTCCTCATATAATCCTTGGCTCGTCTAACCACGCTCGCAAACGCCCACTTGATATCCATTAACTCCATTTCATACCTGTCTATCTGCTGATAGTCTTCATTTGTCAAATTAATGTTGCCAATTTGACTTGCGACTAGTCCGCAGTAGGCATTGACCATGGTGTTAAGAAGTTCCATAGTTTCCCTTGCAGTTTCCACATTGACTTTGGATAAGTTTGCTTGTGGCTGTTTGGATTGAGGTTGTGGTTGGGCTTGTGATGGTGTTGGAATATATGCATTTGGATAAAATTGAGGTTGAGTGGGAGGAACTTGTGGTGGAGGTTGGGGTTTAGGTAGCCACGAACTTGCATCTAATTGAGGTTTTGAGAAAGCATGAGCTTGAGCAATCATATGCGCTGGCGGATGATAAGCTCTTGGATCGAAAACCTCAGGTGGAGCTGATTGGGGAAACGGAAAAGAGCTTGTATTCGACATAAACGCCGTCTGTAGCTTCGGTTGCTGAACTGAACTGGAACTAGCTAAAGAGTTAAAACCTGCAAGGTATATTTCGGTATTTTGAGGAACAGGAATTCGTTTAGCTTTCCGGATTTCTTCATCATTCTTGTGTTCCAACTTGAGGAACAGGAATTCGTTTAGCTTATGGAGTGCTTGCGTGAGAATAGCAAACGCCTTCTTCTCTAGATCATACGCTTTCTTATCATCTTCTAGCATATTCGCCAATGTCGCCGCACTTGAACCTGCTTCTTCTAGATCTTGATTATACGGCGAAATGAAGCACGTCCATACTTCGGTATTCTGCCCTAGAACGTACGTGTGGAAACGACCTTTCCATGTCGGATATTCGTTCATGTGATTTAACTTTGGCGGGCGATTATTGCTTCCCGTTTCGCTTTCACTTAACAGAATATTTTGAATGCTTTGATTCTGATTCGTCACCAATGCCCATTGATTTGCACTGATAGATTGTTGAGGCATGACATTCCTTAACCAAACAGCTACCGAAGTTTGATCCTGACCTGGTCGTGGGTCCGTACTCCAATCCCATGGACTTGTACTACTCATATTTGATTATTAGAACAACTGTACCTGATTAAACACTTGAAAACACAATGTTAAAACACTTTTGTAAAGCTTCTGTGTAAAAATGACAAGTTAATGCGACGAAGATCCTCTTGACGAAGGTTGAGGTGAGGAAGGTTGAGGTGAGGAAGGTTGAGGTGAGGAAGGTTGAGGTGAGGAAGGTTGAGGTGAGTGTGACGAAGGTTGAGGTGACGAAGGTTGAGGTGAGTGTGACGAAGGTTGAGGTGAGGAAGGTTGTATAGTTAGTCAAATAACATAAGTGACGAAGGTTTGGTATGACGAACTCTGGTTAACGAAGATTGTGTGTGGGGAAGTTTGTTTGACACAGTTTTATGAGATATTTTCACACACAATGTAAATCTTATCCTCTGACAAAGTTGGTGACACTATTTCAACAAAGCATGCCTTTCTGATTTTCGAAGCCCCCTTTTTCTCATAAACCAATCATCACACATGTACACAATGTCAACATAATATATTAAAATTGACAAACACCTTAACTCAAACAATCAGCAGATCAAACACACAAGTATATTAAGAACAATTTGTATATGATGAAGAACACTTTTGAATATTCCGGGCAAAATTTCACCTGATAAATTTTCCGAAAATGATTTTGCTTATACTTTCAACAAAAACCAAACTCCAAACATGCACACATGTAATGTAACAAGGTTTTCAATAAAACTATAGCAAACTAACACCTTAAAACACAGATTTTCAACAAGATTTCCAGAAAAACTAAACTTTTCAAGAACAACAAACTGAAAATCACAATAACACACTTGTTTCAAACAACACAATGTTTGGTTTTAAACAAGGAAAAGAGCCAAGGCTCTGATACCACTTGTAGGTCCGTTTTTCTCGGAGGATCCGATACGTAACCTATATCCTTGTTTATCACAAACACTATTACGGGTGTGGAATCCCCTTAAAGGTGCAAACCAAACAAATGTAGATAAATAACAACAGCAAGTAACCAAAGATTAACTTCGATTAAATGGATGAGAACATTCACAAACATATACACACAATGCTTATACAATAAACTCTCACAAGTCTCTCAGCTCTCGTGGAGTCTCACAATAATCTCATGAACTAAACTGTTAACATCTGTGCTATATATACTGTCCACTTGACGAACCTTCTCAGACGAAAGTTATGTGTGACGAAGGTCTAACCTTCGTCATATATGGCATTCAACCTTCGTTATATATGTTCATGGTGAAGGTTGGGGAAGGTTGAACCTTCATCATGTTGCTTTCATGTAACCTTCGTCATGTTCATTTCATGTAAATGTAAAGTCTTCTCATGAGATCATCATGACATCATCATGGTGATGTCATGGATGATGTGTCTGCGGGACGGTTCGCGGCTCTTCGTGCTTCGCGTGTCGAACTCTAGGGCGCACGACGGAGGAATGTCGCGACGTCGGGCTTGAGCCGAACCTAACCGTGTCGAACCGAACCAAGTCGAACCGAACCGAGTCGCGTCCACATAAAGTGTACCAACAATATACAATATAAGCATAAGTTTGATAGACGTATATACGGTTCCAATACTAAATACGTAACAAAAGATAAAATACTATGGCAGTGGATCCTGCTGCTCCCGCTGCTCCTGCTTCTCCTCCTGCTCATGCTGCTGATGCCATTCCGCAGGCGGAACGAAGTGTCGTGGAGGTAAACCCTCACGTTGTGAAAGCCTCTGCAGCTCTACAGCCATCCATTCCACCACATACGTCAGCCTGTCAACGTCGCGACGTAGCCGCTGATATGATGGGCCAGGACCGGGCCCAACATGTCGTGGGAACTGAGGCGCCCCAGGTGGTCCACGCGGCTGTGGTGGCTCCGAAATGTACATGTCCGGCTCCTGCTCCGGCACCTCCGGATCGCGCGGGGGATATACCAACGTGCATTTCCGATATCGTGTTCATCCCCATTCGCTTCAGCTGTATCGCCTTGCCTATACGTGGGTTAGTCTCCGGGTGATAGCCCAAGGGCTATCACAGTGACCTATGCGCTGCCGTATAATAATCCGCGCTCCTATCGATGATGCGCGGAGGCGAAGTACAGCGCCAACCCGTGTGTGAGAGCTCACGCCCTCTTGTACAACAAAATGAGTTAAAATGGTTTAATTGATAAAATATGAAAAGTAAATGTGACCAAAAATTAAATAACAAATTTATGATGATTTATTGCAATTAATATGTTAAATAGTTAACTTGTTTCTTTGGAGTGTGGTGCTAAAGAATCAAAGGGATGTGGACTCAAATCCATAAATGTGATGTACCGACATGTAATTTTACATCATGTCCAATATTATAATCAAAATGGACGACTAATGAATGCTTGTTTTGCTATGGTAAAATTGTAAAGAGTACAAAATTTCTTCTACATTTCTTCAATTTTTGTTCCCACTACACAATCATGCAGGAATCATTTTAGTCCGACTTTAGTGCAGTTGAGCCAAAACTTTGCATCACAGCAGCATATGGAAGTATATTACCAACCAATTTTTTAAAGATTCCATCGTTATAGGTTGGTGTTTTTGTATCATCATTTTCTAGCATGAAAAACATCTGATGATTATTTAAATGATACTGATGTTAATAATGGAGGCAGTGACATCAAATTCCCGTGGTAGACCACCAACAAATTGATGAACCATGTGCATTTCATCTATAGCAGTACCAATGTCATTAGGTTGAGTAGCGAGATCACTTAGTTTCTAATACTTGGCTTCCAAAGAGGGCATGGATTTGAAAGTGAGGGTGTTGAACTGATGTTCTAGGGAAACCGAGTGACTCCCTTTGTTGTTGTGAAAGAGTTTTCTAACTGAGACCAAGCTATCAAGGCAGTGGTATCAGGTTCTAGTATTTTCACTAGAAATCGTCTTACACGGTCCCGTAGATCCATTGTAGAACGATCGAGTCAATCTTAACCCATTCTTATGCGACTATGTTGGGTTAATCGGTTTATTCACGGTTTAATGGGTCACGGGTACGAGTAAACGTGTCATTGTTCAGATCGCATAAAGTAGGCTATCCATGGAAGTTCTATATGAAAGGGTAAAATGGACGTTGAGAAGACCAAGTAAAAAGATCGTGGAGATATGGATGAACCATGTGTACGTTGCCTCTTGGAGAATTAAAGTTTGCATGGAAGAAAATATTAATATTATGTGGGCATTTTCTAATAAATGAAACTGGTCAAGGTTGACCGGGTTTGTCGCATGTGATCGTGTGAGCTTGAAGTTGTTCTAAAATTTAGCAACTAGTGGGTAGAAGCTTTATTTAGCATATGTTAATTATTTGTTTGTTTATTATAAATAGGGATTTTAGTAGTTCATTAAATGTACACCCCTTCTTTCATCGATATTATAGTAATAGAAGCTTTTATATTTCTTGTCAATACATATACATATTACATACATATACGTGAGAGTTTGTGTGTTGAGTGAGTGTGTTGTGGGGCCTGAACCAACATTTGGTATGAGAGCCTAGGGTTCGAGAAGCGGGTTTGAAGATCAGAGGAAGCCTCCGCCGGCGGCGGATGTGTGTTGGTCGATGGACGGCAGACGTAAAAGAAGGGTTTAGGATCAGTATAAAGCAGAAGGTGGAGACCGGGAGGTGGTTCATGTCAGACTGTTAATGCACTTTGGGTGATAAGTGCATGCCTTCCAATTGTTAGGGTCTTTATTGTACATGTCTTGAAACTTAGTCCAAGGTTTATCCTTGGACAATTTGTCCAAGTTTATGTCTAGACTTTTGTCAGGGGTTGTGTTTAGGCAAAAGTCAGGGTTTTTGTGTAGATTGTTTTGTCCGGACTTCTAGTATGTCATGGAGTCCGTGGTTTGTCTTGTATGGGCTTTGGGCCCTTGTCTCCAGACAATGTGTTGTCCGGAGTTTGTCTTGTATATATACCTTTATGTGGAATAGACAAGATGGCGATTCTTTGTGAAATTCTATGCACCTTTCTAACCCTAATTATTGTGTGTGTGTTTTGTCTGGCGGCTACTGTGTGTGACGTCATCCATCTTCCTCATCAAGAATACTCTGTGTATTCTTGATTTCTCTCACAGATCTTTGCATTCTAGTGTTTCATCTACAGTGGTTGATCATCTGGTGGATTCCGCACACCTGTTGGTTGCATTAGCTGAGTGAGATCTTGGATTAGGAGGCCTTACAAGTGGTATCAGAGCAGTGTGCTCATACTACTGTAGGTGTTTCTTAGTTTGAAGGTTTTTGTGAGAAAAGTTCAAACTTTGATAGGGTTTAGTGAGTGTTTATTGAGTTTTTGTGATTTATTCTTGATTCCACATTCATTTCTAGTGATTTGGTGATGGATTTTGAGTAGTTTAGTTATTCTTAGTGTTGATCTTCATCTGGGTTTTACAGAGGTTTTGGTTTTTCTTCATACAGTGTGTTGAAGGTTGGAAAAGATTCCTAGTTTGATCTTTGGAAGGATTGTCGGCATTTTAAGTTTTGTGTTTGTGTTTCCGGGGTATTGGTGAACCAGTGTGCAGTCACACTGGGGAAATAGTCCGGAGACTGGTTACTGAAGCTTGTCCGAGTTTTACACTTCATTACTTGGTCCGAGTTTGACTTGATAAGTATAAGAAGTCCGAATTTCTTATAGTTCCTAGGTCCGAGTTTTCTAAAATTGTCAATTGGTCCGAGTTTACTTCCTTTGAGTTTAACAAGTATTTTAGGTCCGAGTTTTGGAATCCCATTAGTTTAGGTGGTCCGAGTTTAAGCAAGTTCTAGCTAGTCCAAGGTTTAAGCTCCAAGGATTGAGTCCAAGGTTTAAGCTCCAAGGATTGAGTCCAAGGTTTAACTTCCAAGGATTGAGTCCAAGGTTTAACTTCCAAGATTTAAGTCCGAGGTTTAAGTTCCAAGATTTAAGTCCAAGTTTTACCTATACTTTATTTAGTCCGAGTTTAAAATCTTCAGTACACTTGCCGAGTTTAGTATTTGTTTTTAATAGGTCCGAGTTTAAGGTTTTTAGTCCGAGTTTTGTTTTTTTTTTTTTGAAGTCCGAGTTTAATTCCTAACAGTGTAGTTGATGTGTGTAAAATGCAACATATAAATTACATCAAATGAGGCATAAAACTAACCCTTTTTTAGTACTAATATTGGAAAAAGAGTGTTTTTGTCTTCCTTTTGTATTTTCAGGATTAAATGAGCTCAAAAACGCAAAAGAAGCAAAAAGACAGCTAAATCCAACATAAATACAAGAAAAGGAACATTAGTGGACTGCCCGAACCCTCAACGGCACCTTCCAAAGCAAAATAGAGAAAACAGAAGCCTGAACACGCCCCGTGCTCAGCCAGCACGGGGCCGTGCCCAAGAAGCAGCAGAAAAGACAAACCTATAGAAGCTTCTATTGCCCATCACGGGGCCGTGCTCAGCGGACACGGGGGCGTGTCGAAAGTACAGCAGGCGCATTTATTGTAATTGCGAATTACAATTAATGAGGAGAGAGAGTGTCAGACGGACACGGGGCCGTGCCCAGCGGACACGGGGCCGTGTCCAGCTCTCTGTTCAGCCTATAAATAGGAGTGCTTGGATTCATTTCATCTCATCCCTTGGCACACCACCTCTCTCACACTTCATCCACCACCCACCACCATCACAACACCATCATCCACCACCATCATCCATTGTCCATCGTAGAGTGTGTGAGTCGTCTCGGGATCCAAGATTGATCGTAAGAGTTCTTGACAATCAAGGCCATGTTTGCCTAAGTCTCTTACATCACTTGGTGAAGACAAAGTGTCTAGTATAATACTTTTTATTTCTAATCTTTTGCACTTTTTATTTGGTTTTGTATTAATGACTTTAATAACTAGTTACTTATGTTGAAGGTGATCTTTCCTTATCGTTTGTCCGTGGTGTCTTGGCATTATTTTACTGTCTATATAAAATAAAGGATTTTCACCATTCATATCTCCACGGTCTATATGGAGATATGTTGGCTACCTGGTAGGGGGTTAAGGGAACGGTTTGGTAAAGGTCTTGCCATTGTTCAGCGTTTAGAGGTCCTGCAATGGACCTGGGTCAAATTTAGTAGGACCTCCTTCAATACTTCACGGTATTGGATGGCGGGGGTCCAAACTCTTTGATCCCCTCATAAGTTAACTACTATTAATACTATAACCCGGCTACTTAGGACTGTATCCCTGCTGACTCAGACTACTTAGCCGAGGGTAACGTCACCGCCAAAAGCGGGGCCTACCACAATACTGCATTAATAACTTAATTCATTATCTTCCAATAATCCACCCTTTTAGGATTGTATCCCTGCTGACTCAAACTACTGGGGTGAGGGTAACGTCGCCTTCAAAAGAGGGGCCTACTACAATAACTAAGATAATCTCTTAATTATGTGCAAAAGTGCGGAAATAATCAAAGGTTATACTAGATACGAGTCGGAACCAAGTGATTCATCTTGTCTATCTGTTTTTTATTTTTATTTTTATTTTCAGCATTTTAGTTAGTTTTATTTTTCTTAGTTTAAAACATTTTTTCTAAACTTTTATTTTGGTTAGACGTTGAGGATAAACCGGTACTAAAAGCTCTTGTGTCCTTGGACGACCTCGGTATCTTACCAACGCTATACTACACTCAACGATGGGTGCACTTGCCCATATGTGTGTTTAGTGTTAGTGAAATATCGTGTTTTATAAATTTAAAACTTGGCTAAAATAAGTGTTAAAAAGGGCTTAAAATATACACCTAATATAAGAAACACTTCGCACGCATCAAGTTTTTGGCGCCGTTGCCGGGGACACAAGGATTTTAAGAAAGTTAGGAATCAACGGCCTAATCATCTTTTATTTTTATTTTTATTTTTTTTAGGATTTTCTTAGTTTTTCAGCTTCTGCAGCGCTCAGCACGGGCCGTGCACGGTCAGACACCGGCCGTGCCCAGCAATCATCACTGGCAGTTTTTATTTTCTGAGTTACAGAGAGCTGAACACGGGGCCGTGTCGGTGCAACACGGGGTCGTGTCCAACTCCCAGTAACAGGGATCCAGAAATCAATTACTGTGCCTCTGAACACGGGCCGTGCTCATTGAGCACGGGGCCGTGGTGAACATTCTGACCAGCGTTCTTTTCTGTTTTTGTTGCAGGACTTGGAACCCAGGCGCCACATTTGAACCTCCTACGTAGTGCATGAGCTCCAGTTCTAGTAGAGACATAAAAGAACCCCTAGAAGAACCCGAGCGCTTTCTCAGAAAAAGACTAAAAGCTAAAAATCAAGAGAAAGCTTCGGGGGACCCATTTCCAATGGCGGACCAACGTACCCTCATGGATTACCTACGGCCTACCGTAGGCAATCTTGGCGCCGCTATCAATGCCCCGAATGTCGAGGCCAACAACTTCGAACTTCGGCCGCATTTGATACAAATGCTCCAAAACTCCGCAACCTTCCACGGGCTTGCGGACGAGGATCCCCATCTACATATTACTAACTTCTTAGAAATATGTGATACCTTTCGGATCAATGGAGCATCAAATGACGCCATCCGCCTTCGAATGTTTCCTTTTTCACTAAAAGACCGAGCTAAGGCTTGGCTTAACACCCTCCCAGCTGGATCGGTAAACACCTGGGATGAACTCGCCCAGAAGTTTTTGTATAAGTATTTCCCTCCTGCTAAAACGGCTAAATTAATGACTGAAATTAATACATACTCACAAGAGGATGGGGAATCCTTATATGAAACTTGGGAAAGGTTCAAGGAGCTTCTAAGAAAGTGTCCTCACCATGGTCTAGCGGTATGGCAACAAGTATCCACTTTCTACAATGGATTGTTGCCACACACAAGACAAACACTTGATTCAAGCTCCGGGGGACTCTTAGGTAATCGTCGCCCAAATGAAATATATAACCAAATTGAGGAAATTGCTCAAACCAATTTTCAATGGCACACTCCCCGAGGTAATAAATCTATTGCCCCGGGCGCCCATAAGGTTGATGAAAGCACCTCTTTACAAGCCCAAATCGAGGCCCTCTCTTCAAAAATCAAAAGGCTAGAAATGACAAAAACGGCCTCGGTTATGGCTTGTGAAGGGTGTGGTGGGTCACATGAAAATTGGAGTTGTATGAAAGAATTAGATGAACAAACTGAAACGGTAAACTACATGGATAATAGACCTAGGCCGTCGGGTCCTCCAACGGGTACCTACAACCAAGGATGGCGTAACCACCCAAATCTTGGTTGGAGAGATCCCGGAAATAGTAGTAACCAACAAAACCAACGAACTAATTTTCAACAACCGCAAAATTTTCCTCAACACCAAGGTGGAAGAGAAAGGCTTGAAGATACTGTATCTCGCCTCATCTCTGACACTGAAAAGAAGAACTCGGATCGATTTCAACAATTGGAATCGAATTTCAGAAATCAACAAGCTAGCATTCAAAACGTTGAAAAACAATTAAATCAACTAGCTCAAAATTTCTCCGAGAGACCACAAGGCGCATTACCCAGTAATACCGAACCGAACCCAAAGGCACAAGTCCATCTCATCACATTAAGAAATCGAACCGTGGGTCCCGAGGATGCTCCATTACCGCCAAATGAAAGAAGCCATTCTAGCCAGACTATGACTCCTCCTGCGCCAGAAAAGGCTTCTACACCAAATCAAGAGCCCACCAAGACTACTCCAATCCCGTACCCCGGTAGGTTAAATCGTCAAAAGACCGATGAGCAATTCGCAAAGTTCGAAAGTTTACTAAAACAATTGCATGTTAATATTCCTTTTATTGAGGTCTTAACCCAAATGCCTAAATATGCAAAATTCATGAGGGATTTCCTCACTCACAAAAGGAAAATTGAATCATTGCAATTAGTTAACTTAGGCGAAGAATGCTCAGCTCTAGTACTCAACAAACTTCCACAAAAGAAAATCGACCCCGGGAGCTTCACAATCCCTTGTTCGATTGGGAAGTCCCCCGTCCGAAATGCTTTAGCCGATCTTGGGGCTAGCATCAACCTCATGCCCACCTCAATGTTCAAGCGACTCGGCCTAGGAACAACAAGCCCTACAAAGATGAGCATACAACTCGCCGACAGGTCCGTCAAATTCCCACATGGGGTCGCCGAAAATCTGCTAGTCAAGGTCGACAAATTCGTCTTCCCAACCGACTTTGTTATCCTAGACATGGAAGAAGACACCGAGGTCCCTCTCATCCTCGGGAGGCCATTCCTAGCCACCGCTCAAGCATTGGTGGATATGAATGACGGAACTCTAACATTGAAGTTTGGGGATGAGGAAGTGAAATTTGAATGTGGAAAGCGAGTAGAGGAAGAAGATCCGGTCAACTACATGAAGGTCATAGACTCAAGCTTGGATGACGCTCTCCGACGGTGTAACATGGGATGCAACACATCCCACTTGGGTAACATATGACCAGGCTTTGGGTCTAGCCAAGGACCCTTATAAACCTGGCGCACCATGGAGGCATTCCACGGAACTATCCTTAGTTTAATTTAGATTAGTTTTTATGCTTTCTAGTTAGTTTAATTTTCAGGAATAAAACACACTCATGATGGTAAAGGATGAAAAGGGGAACGAGAAAAATGATCCCATGCACAAGAACGAGGCAACCCGACAATTTTCTCCAGTTCAGAAGGTTCAACACGGGCCGTGCTCAACCAACACGGCCCCGTGTCGAACCACCTGCAGAAAAACGCCCAGTACAGGTACCTGGACACGGGCCGTGTTCACCCAACACGCCCCCGTGTCCAGTCTTCTGTTCCTCTTATTTCAATTTTGTTACTGGCACTTGAACACGGGGCCGTGCCCGGATAACACGGGGCCGTGTTCAGTGCCCAGTAACACAATTTTTTGCTTTTTAAACACTATTTTACACATCTAATCAACCTAAAAATTTATTTTTGGGACACATTGAGGACAATGTGTAATTTAAGTGTGGGGGGATGCTAAAACCTTGAATTTTGCAAGTCCTAAATACAAGCCTTACACAAAACTCTATTGGAACCGCTAATCACCCCAAATTTTTTTCAAAAATTTCATTTTTTTTACTTGTCTAGGTTGAACTCGGGAAATTCAAGTTCTCAAAAAGGTTATATTTTTACAAATTTACAACCGATAGCGTAGTGATAAAAAGACCCAACATAAGAAAATTATGAAAAGGCATAGCAAACTTATTTAAAATTTGATTATATACTTGATCACATAAAAAAAAAACCCATTCCCACAAAAGTGAGTTTTGAGCCTTTAATTGAGCACACAATTTCATATCATTTGACTAAATGCTCATTTTTCGTTTCTTGTGTGAATAGCCGCTTGGTTCTTACGACTCTAGAACTTGCCATGACAATACATTCACGGTCCTTATCAACTTAAACCCAAGTAAGTAAATGATAGAGGCATTAGGACTAACCCTTTTTCATTTCTACACCATTATTTTTCTTTTTCTTTTACCACCTACCCAAAAATCCCCCTAGTTAGCCCCTTTGAGCCTAAACCTTTTCGTTTCATCACCCAAACAAAAACCCTTTCATCCACCAAAACCCTTTTTTATTTTTAACCCTTTATTTTAGTAACAAGTTCGGTTCTTCGTGAAAAAAAAAAATTTGTGATAATGATGAAGCAAAAAGAAAATAAACAAACAAAGTAATCAAAAATAACTTTGTTTGAATAAAAGCTTCATCAAAAAAAAAAAATACGAAAACCGACACTTGTTACGCTTTTAGCCCTTTTTCTACTAACCACTAACCCAACCACCTACCTTTAACCCTAGCCAACCCTTAACCCACAAAGTCCTCTTGATACCTACAAAGGTATAAAAGTTAAAAAGGAGGAGGATTGATTTCTTGGCAAGCCTATGGTAGGAATAAGTTCCGTGCGGCTCTCGAGTGATTCACTAAAAATACACCTTCGGCCGAGTGTGAGTGAATTCCCCGCGAGGTATGTGAACTTGTATATAAATAGAATTTTAAAAAGGCATGTTATGCCCAAATAAGTAATTTCTTTTATGAACAGTTCTAAATAAATCATTACGAATAGGAGTGTAAATAAATAAAAATAAAACCCAAAAAGATCTTGGAAATCCCGACACTCTACGACAAGCCCAAAACCTTCTCTTCTACCTATTCCATTTGGGAGTGTAAGCCACATATTAAAGAGTTTTGCTTGAGGACAAGCAAAAGTTCAAGTGTGGGGGTATTTGATGTGTGTAAAATGCAACATATAAATTACATCAAATGAGGCATAAAACTAACCCTTTTTTAGTACTAATATTGGAAAAAGAGTGTTTTTGTCTTCCTTTTGTATTTTCAGGATTAAATGAGCTCAAAAACGCAAAAGAAGCAAAAAGACAGCTAAATCCAACATAAATACAAGAAAAGGAACATTAGTGGACTGCCCGAACCCTCAACGGCACCTTCCAAAGCAAAATAGAGAAAACAGAAGCCTGAACACGCCCCGTGCTCAGCCAGCACGGGGCCGTGCCCAAGAAGCAGCAGAAAAGACAAACCTATAGAAGCTTCTATTGCCCATCACGGGGCCGTGCTCAGCGGACACGGGGCGTGTCGAAAGTACAGCAGGCGCATTTATTGTAATTGCGAGTTACAATTAATGAGGAGAGAGAGTGTCAGACGGACACGGGGCCGTGCCCAGCGGACACGGGGCCGTGTCCAGCTCTCTGTTCAGCCTATAAATAGGAGTGCTTGGATTCATTTCATCTCATCCCTTGGCACACCACCTCTCTCACACTTCATCCACCACCCACCACCATCACAACACCATCATCCACCACCATCATCCATTGTCCATCGTAGAGTGTGTGAGTCGTCTCGGGATCCAAGATTGATCGTAAGAGTTCTTGACAATCAAGGCCATGTTTGCCTAAGTCTCTTACATCACTTGGTGAAGACAAAGTGTCTAGTATAATACTTTTTATTTCTAATCTTTTGCACTTTTTATTTGGTTTTGTATTAATGACTTTAATAACTAGTTACTTATGTTGAAGGTGATCTTTCCTTATCGTTTGTCCGTGGTGTCTTGGCATTATTTTACTGTCTATATAAAATAAAGGATTTTCACCATTCATATCTCCACGGTCTATATGGAGATATGTTGGCTACCTGGTAGGGGGTTAAGGGAACGGTTTGGTAAAGGTCTTGCCATTGTTCAGCGTTTAGAGGTCCTGCAATGGACCTGGGTCAAATTTAGTAGGACCTCCTTCAATACTTCACGGTATTGGATGGCGGGGGTCCAAACTCTTTGATCCCCTCATAAGTTAACTACTATTAATACTATAACCCGGCTACTTAGGACTGTATCCCTGCTGACTCAGACTACTTAGCCGAGGGTAACGTCACCGCCAAAAGCGGGGCCTACCACAATACTGCATTAATAACTTAATTCATTATCTTCCAATAATCCACCCTTTTAGGATTGTATCCCTGCTGACTCAAACTACTGGGGTGAGGGTAACGTCGCCTTCAAAAGAGGGGCCTACTACAATAACTAAGATAATCTCTTAATTATGTGCAAAAGTGCGGAAATAATCAAAGGTTATACTAGATACGAGTCGGAACCAAGTGATTCATCTTGTCTATCTGTTTTTTATTTTTATTTTTATTTTCAGCATTTTAGTTAGTTTTATTTTTCTTAGTTTAAAACATTTTTTCTAAACTTTTATTTTGGTTAGACGTTGAGGATAAACCGGTACTAAAAGCTCTTGTGTCCTTGGACGACCTCGGTATCTTACCAACGCTATACTACACTCAACGATGGGTGCACTTGCCCATATGTGTGTTTAGTGTTAGTGAAATATCGTGTTTTATAAATTTAAAACTTGGCTAAAATAAGTGTTAAAAAGGGCTTAAAATATACACCTAATATAAGTAACACTTCGCACGCATCAGTAGTGTCCGAGTCTTTTGTTTTTGTTCCATTTTAGGTGGTGATCCGGGTTCAACACTCTGATAATTTCTCAGACATTGCACTCCGTGTTTTTCTCTCCGGGTTTTGGACTTAGAAAACTCTTCCAGTGACTGTTCTTGCTTGGAAACCTACTGTTAACTTTCTGTTTAAACTCACTGTTTCTTTCACAACTATTTAGAAATGGCAAACAACAATCTGACTGCAATGGTGCAAAACCTCAAGCACAATGCTGAGGTAGGGAGTAACGACAAACCTCCATTGTTGATAAACGAGCTTGATTTTCCTGAGTGGAAGGAGCGTTTCGAAAGGTATATAAGAGTGAAAGACATCAAGATCTGGTTGTGCATCGTTAAAGGATGTGGAGCTACTCCAGTAAGAACGTTAACGATTGATACTTATTTGACACTCACCAACGACCAAAGAAAGTTTTATGATTGTGAAGAGAAAGCTATGTCAATGATTACGATGGCTATGACGCAATCTATACTTCATACTTTCCGTAAGAGAAGTAACTCGAAGGAGTTGTGGGATAGCATGATCGAGCGCTATGAGGGAAATGCAATGTACAAGAAATGACGTCTCGAACGATTGAAGACTCAATTCGTTGTGTTTAAAGCTTTAAGGAATGAATCATTCGATGACACGGTGAACCGATTTTATCATCTGTTGAGTGAACTTGATCGTAGTCAAGAGGGTATCTACACTGAATTTGAGAAAGTTGAGAAGTTTCTAAATTGCCTTCCCAGAGAATGGAATATGTACACCGCATTGATTAGAGAAGGTGTTCTCTACGAGGAGCTCACATTGGAAGAAGCTGTACAAAAACTAAAGGGTTATGCTTGGAATATGGAAGATCAAGCATCAGATTTCGAGAAGATCCAAGATCCTCAGTTATATAAAGCTGCAAAACCAACGGATAAGGGTAGTAATGGAGGAACCGGTGTTTCCCTATATTCAGAGAATGAAGTTCCTGCAAGTGAACATGCCTTTATAAGCAACAATGTCAGTTCAAGTGGAACAACAAATTCCAATCAAGGAATGTACTCTTCCAGTGGAGCTCAGAAATCTCAAGCAACAAACTTGAACATTCCAAAGTTAGATGCAAGCTGCTTAAAGTTGATAGAAGAAAACATGAGCCTTTTGGCATCCTTCATGATGAGGACTTTGACCAGATAGACCAAGACGAAATGGAAGAACTTGATCTACAACTCAATATGGCACTCTTAGTCCGTAGAGCGAAGAAATTTCTGTTAAGAACGGGTAGGAAGTTCATAGGAGGTCAGATGAAGACTCGAATGGGAGTCGACATGTCAAAGGTGAAATGTTACAACTGCGGCATCTACGGGCATTTCGCACGTGATTGTCGGAAGCCGAAAATGGAAAGATCTGACAGAGAAAGCAACTCTCAAGGAAACAATTCAAGACCTCACAACAATGCATCAACTACTACTTCAAACTCAAGTACTCGTCCAAGTGGTTCTGAAAATCTTACACCCTCGACAAACCATGCTATGGTGGCTCAACCTCTACAAAATGTGACTAAGCCTTACGACTGGGGTTGTGCATTGGAAGACATTTCAGGAGCTATTGTGTCACAAGCCTTTATAGCTGAAATTGTCGACGAAGAAGTGTGTGAAGAGATTATCGAAGAGTCTAGCATTGAGGAACTTGGTGTTGTAGCCGAGGTTTTTGGGGAAGAGTTGGATTCGGGCAATGTTGCTGAGAATGAAGATAACTTGAATGAAGAGTCTGTTGAAAAATCTAACAAAACAGAAGATGGAGAAAAGGGAGAATGCTTTGAGTTCAACATCTCCACAGCCAAAATGCAGCAATTTGCGGATGAAGAAGCTAAAAGGTTGGAAGAAAACTCCGTAGAAAATGAAGCATGTGCATTCATGGCTGGCATTGAGGTAAAATCATCTTCTGTAGATAAGCGGTGTGCATGATGTGTAGAGTTTGTCACCAAGATTGACAGATATGCACTTCACAACACAAATCTGATTGCAGATTTAGAAAAATCCAGAGAACTCATTGTTGTTTTGTCTAATTCGGATAAAGAACACCGAATTAAGATAAAAGTGTTGAAAAATGATATCTCTGAATTTGAGAGACTTGTGGCACAGGGAACTCTTAAAAATCAGGAATTAAAATCTGAACTTGAAATGAACCAAAATTGTGTTTTGGAAAAGAACAAAATCATTTTGGAAAAAGATAATCTGATTTTAGATTTGCAATGAAAAATTGAAAAGTTCGGGGATTCATCTAAAGTGATGAATTTCTGTATTAACAGCCAATGTCTCAAAGAATCTGAGGAAGAAATGTTCGGCATCGGTTATAAGAAAGTGCCTCCACCGGTAAACCATAATTATACATCGATGCCAAGCATTGATCCTGAATTGGCAAATTTTGTGCCAAAGACCCCTCTGACGATTGAACCGCAAAGTGAGTCAGAATCGGAGCCTGATGAGGCTTCTGACTCAGAACAGTCGAAGGTGAGTGAAGTCATAAAGAAAAATGAGCTAAATTTTGATAACATTGAGAATTTGATAAGCAATAAAATTTTGGAAATGTTCAATCAAGTTCAAAATGCGAAGTTAAAACCAAAGTCACGTGGGAAACCTAAAAAGAATTTGAAAAATATCCCTAAAACTGAGTTTGTTAAAGGGGAAGATTTTATCAAAGAGGAAGAGAAAATCGAAACAGGTTCAAACTCTCAGTTTGTCAACCAAATTTTGAAAAATCCCACTAACGCCTCATCATCTTCGACCAGTCATGAGGAACGTCCAAAGAATGCTGCGAAAGTTCGCAAATGTTATAAGTGTCGTGGGAAAGGACACTTAGCAGCAGATTGTCCAGATGACAAGGGTAAATCCCATGTTGATCCTGATCAAAAGAAACCTTTTGTTGAAAAACCGCAAAATGAAACAATTAATGTTGAAAAGAAAAACGGTAAAAATCAGAAGGTTGAGAAAAACAAAGTGATTAAACAAGAAGTAAAACCAGTTGTCAAAACAAATGTTAAATCACAACAAAAACAGGATCATGGGGAGAAAGCAGTTGTTATTAATCGTGGTGAAGGATCAGAAAGTTCATCTCAAAGACATGATACTCGTGAGAAAATCCCTCACAGACGACAAAATCATGTTACTTTCCAAACACTTGAGAATGACCAACGTTCTGGAGGTTCGAACAACAACTATGTTAGACCTCATGCACAGAACAGATTCATGAATGATCGAAATGCGTCACCCCCACGATTTTCAAATCAAAGACAACATTCGGATAATCATCCACGATCATTCTCAAGACACGATGATGTTCCTAGATTCGGTAGGGATTTTGAGCCACCCAGGAATCAAAATTATGGTTACCAAAACTATGGAAGCCGAGGTTATGGAAACTCTGGTTATACCAACAGATCGTCAACTCCGTATAATCCACGATTTGCGGGGAGTCATTCCAACAATTTCCGAAATGGAAATGGAGGACATAGAGACGATGATGGCTATTTCAAAGAGTTTTCTTATGTTGACGAATCGGGACGACCCAAGACCATCATGGCTTGGGTCCCACACTCTAACTAAACTTTCTTGTTGGGGAGTGTAGGAGCAGCTGAAGAGGGTGTCACGGCCCCCGACCCGGTTTTACCCGTTTCAGAAGCCGCGGGACAGAAATACTGCGGTATTTAATTGATTAATTTTAACAGCGGAAGTTTATTTAACAGGATCGTTTAAAGCTAAAAATTTTCCCGATTATTTTATTTCACAATTCGGGATAAAACCCCGATAATTTACAAAAGTATAAAATCTTTATTTTACAAACTTATTTCCTTATTTTTATAATGAGCCACTATCTTAAGCTTGAAATGCTCCCCAGCACTTTTTCCTGAATTACAGCAGATCACCTGAAACATGTTTGAAAAAGGTTTTGTCAGCGGGAAATACTGAGTGAATCATTCTATTTACTAAAATGACACATTTGTTATAATTTACAGTATTAAGAGCGATTACAATGTTTCTGATATCAAGCCAACTACCCACGGTATTTGTCACTCGACCCATTGGCCCATTCGTCCAATGGTGTCTGTGACTATGGTCACATCCCCCATTGGCTGCCCCAATGGTGACGATTATCAAGTAATGTATACAAAACCCCACATACCGGCTGTAATATGGTGATTACAAAGACTTAATCCCCGTAATTATAACTTTAAAAATAAACATAATTTTGTAAATAGATTTGATAAAAAGAGAGAATGACTCACATTGCTGATTTAATATGGTCAGAGTCTAATCTATGATTTAGCCTTGTTAACCTAATATAAATAACAATGCACACAAAACTGGGTTAGTAATCAATCCAGCAATTACGATAATTTACGAGATCAAATTCTCACAATGAATGACAAAATGCAATACTTCATCCATCGAATTAACGATGATCCGTTGAATTAACAACGAACGACAAAGTATAATACTTTATCTATCGAATTAACGATGATCCGTCAAATTAATGACGAATAATAAAGTATAACCCTAATGTGGGCGGCACTTAAACATTCATTGGATATATTGATCGTCAGATAAATGAATCGTAGCAGCGATTGTGCTAATACCCTGTTTTGCAGCAGAATTTCGATACCCGTGTGTGTTTGTGTAGTAATTCTAACGTAATTCAGTGAATTTTGCGAATTTGTACGTCGTTTCTGTACCAGAATTCAAGTCCCAAACCAACCTATTTATACTGAAAATTTTACACCGTCGCGTAGCGCGACTGCCTACCCCTTAGTCGTCGCGCTACGCGACTGCCAACCTATATTCATAGGGTAGCTACGTGCATGGGTAGGCTTGCTGAGTTGGTGGATTTTGAAAATTTGATTTCTACAGCTCACAATTTGGATAATCGTCAATAGGGTTTAACCCCCCTTGAGTTTTAGGGGCCCTAATCCTGATTCTGAAAATTCTGAAAATTTTAGGGTTTGTTCAGAATCACTTGGGTGTCTCAATTAGGGTTTCCTTTTGGACTAATTAATTTAATAATTAGGACTTTTGATGAGAGTTGTTACATTCTCCCCACCTTAAGAAAAATCTCGTCCTCGAGATTTACTGAAATAATTGAGGATACTTTTTCTTCATTTCTGATTCCAGTTCCCAAGTGTACTCAGCTCCTCTCTTTGAATCCCATCTAACTTTGACTAGAACTAGTCGTTTGTGCTTGAGAAACTTGATCTTTCGATCCTCAATTTGAAGAGGTTTCTCAACGAATTTCAATTTTTCGTTTACCTCTATATCTCGAAGAGGTACTACCAGTGATTCATCTGATAAGCATTTCTTGAGATTGGATACATGAAATACATCATGTACTCCAGATAATTCTTCTGGTAATTGTAAACGATAAGCTATTGGTCCTATACGTTGGATCACTGGAAATGGTCCTACGTATCTTGGACTTAGCTTTCCTTTCTTACCAAATCTAACAACTCCTTTCCAAGGAGAAACTTTCAACAGTACTCTGTCTCCGACTTGGAATTCTAATGGCTTGCATCTATTATCAGCATAGCTCTTCTGACGATCTCGAGCTGTCTTCAGTCTTTCCTTGATTTGAGTGATTTTATCAGTTGTTTCTTGCACAATCTCTGGACCTGATAATTGATTTTCTCCTATTTCTGCCCAACAAACTGGAGTTCTACATTTTCTTCCATATAATGCTTCAAATGGAGCAGTATCAATGCTTGAGTGATAACTATTGTTATAGGAGAATTCAATTAATGGTAAATGATCATCCCAACTTCCACCAAAGTCTATCACACATGTTCGGAGCATGTCTTCTAGAGTTTGGATCGTTCTTTCACTTTGTCCATCTGTTTGGGGATGATATGCAGTGCTCAAATTTAGTCGAGTTCCCATAGCTTGCTGGAAACTTTTCCAGAAATGGGAAGTAAAACGACTATCTCTATCCGAAACAATGGAGAGTGGAACTCCATGTAAGGATACAACTTCATCTACATACAATTTAGCCAGTCTTTCCATGCTAAAGGTTTCTTTCATAGGTAGAAAGTGAGCAGATTTGGTTAATCGATCCACAATTACCCAAATCGCATCATTACCTTTTCTGGTTTTGGGTAACTTAGTAACAAAATCCATTGTTATAAGTTCCCATTTCCATACTGGCATTTCTAATTGTTGTAGTAATCCTGAAGGTTTCTGATGTTCTGCTTTAACTTGTGAACAAGTAAGACATTTAGAAACATAGCTGGCTATGTCCTTTTTCATTCCTATCCACCAAAAGTTCTTTCTTAAATATTGATACATTTTGTTGTTTCCTGGATGCATAGTGTACCTAGATTTATGAGCTTCTTCTAAAATCTTAGGTCTTAAGTCTCCTTGCTTAGGTACCCAAATTCTACTTTTGTGGAATCTCCAAATTCCATCTGCTCCTTGTTCTAATTCCTTGATTCTTCCTTTCATTCCTTCAGCATCATCCTTGATTGCTATAGTTTGAACATTCTTCAATTGTTCCATTAAATCTATTTGTAGATTTAATCTGAGAGCACGAACCCGTCGTTGTTTCTCATAATACTTACGACTTAAGGCATCTGCAACTACATTCGCCTTTCCTTCGTGATACTGAATATCACAGTCGTAGTCACTTAGGATTTCCATCCATCTCCTTTGCCTCATGTTTAACTCTTTTTGCCCAAAGATATATTTTAAACTTTTATGGTCTGTGTAGACAGTAAATTTACTTCCGTAAAGATAATGTCTCCAAATCTTAAGGGCAAAAATTACGGCTCCTAATTCTAAATCATGAGTCGTATAGTTTTCTTCGTGCTTTTTCAATTGCCTTGATGCGTACGCAATTACCTTCTTGCGCTGCATAAGCACACATCCAAATCCTAATTTTGAAGCATCACAATATACTTCAAAATCTTCAGTTCCTTCTGGTAAGGCTAAGATTGGTGCATGGGTTAACTTCTGTTTTAAAATTCTAAAAGCTTCTTCTTGTTTAGGTCCCCATTCAAACTTAGTAGCTTTACAGGTTAGCTTAGTTAAGGGTACAGCTATCTTGGAAAAATCCTTAATAAACCGTCTATAATACCCAGCTAAACCTATAAAACTTCTAATTTCCATTGCTGTTTGTGGAACCTTCCATTTGGTAATTGCCTCGATCTTAGCAGGATCTACATGAATACCTTCATGGTTTACCATGTGTCCTAAAAATTGCACTTCTTGTAACCAAAATTCACATTTCGAGAATTTGGCATACAACTTGTCTTTTCTTAACAAAGTTAAGAGTGCATGAAGATGTTCACAATGCTCTGTCTGACTTTTGGAATAAATAAGTATATCGTCTATGAAGACAATTACAAATTTATCTAAGTACGGTTTACAGATCCTATTCATCATGTCCATAAATGCTGCAGGCGCATTTGTTAATCCGAAGGGCATGACTGTAAACTCGTAATGACCATACCTAGTTCTGAAAGCAGTCTTAGGTATGTCTTCTTCTTGTACCTTCAATTGATGGTATCCGGAGCGTAAATCTATCTTAGAAAAATATCTAGCCCCCTGAAGTTGATCAAAAAGATCATCAATCCTAGGTAATGGATATCGATTCTTAATTGTAACCTTATTCAATTCTCTATAATCGATACACATTCTCATTGAACCATCCTTTTTCTTCACAAACAACACTGGCGCTCCCCACGGGGACGAGCTAGGTTGTATGAATCCTTTACTTAGTAATTCATCTAATTGCTGTTTCAGTTCTAACATTTCTGTGGGTGCTAACCGATAAGGTGCCTTGGCTATCGGTGTAGTTCCTGGAATTAGATGAATTCTAAATTCTACTTCCCTATCTGAAGGTAATCCCGGTAAATCTTCTGGAAATACATCAGGATATTCTGAAACTACTGGTATTTCCTTAAGATCTTTTCCCTTAGTGCTAATGATTACCGAAATCATATACACTATTCCTTGTTTTCGTTCATAATTAGCAACTTTCATTACTGATATGAACTTCATGGGTTTACGTGGTTTATCTCCTGTAATCCTAATCACTTCTCCGGTAGGTGATTGAATTTCTATGGAATTCTGATCACAAAGGATTTTAGCATGGTTGGCGATTAACCAATCCATTCCTAATACAACATCAAATTCAGCTAAATTCATCGGCAATAGTCTTGCAGAGAATTTATGTCCTAAAAGTTCTATGTTTCCTTCTTGCAAAACTTTATCTATTTTAACTGAATTTCCGTCTGCGGTTTCAACTGTAAAAATCTGCCTAATATTGGTTAAAGGTAAACTAAGAGCTTGGCAGAATGAAGTATTTATAAAACTTTGGTTTGCACCAGAGTCAAATAATACTTTTGCATACACATTGTGGACTAAGAACGTACCCGCTATCACATCCGAAATGAGTTCTGCTTCTTGAGTGGTCAGCTGAAATGCCCTGGCATTCTTCTTTGTAGTTCCTTCGGTTGTCTTGGGTTTGTTATCTACTGGCTTGATCAATTTAGGACATTCTGTTTTATAATGCCCTGCTTCTCCACAGTTAAAACAGATTACAGTTTTCTTTTTGCAGTTTTCTTCACGATGTCCTATACCCTTGCAAAAATTGCAAGTGATATCGCATCTTCCATAATGTTTCTTTTTGTATTTCCTGCAGAATGACGGAGTTGGAGCTTGCCCTGTTCCTTTTCTCTTGAAGCTGTTATTATTACCCACACGAAATCCTTGGGTAATTTTCTGAGCTAGTTCCTTTTTCCTATCTTCATCTCTTGTGCGCACCAGTTCATCGGTTAGAGTATTGGCTAATTCTACCGCATCATCAATAGTGCGAGGTCTCGCATCTTTAACAATATTGCGGATTTCGCTAATTAGCCCCCAAATATAGCGAGAAATGAGTACCGGTTCTGGTGAAGCCAGTGTTGGTACCACTCTTGCATATTCAAAGAATGTCGAGGTATACCCACGACAATCCACACCCATCATCCGATGATTTAAAAACTTATTCGCCATTTGTTCCTTTTCATACTCGGGACAGAATTTTCTTTCCACCAAACCCTTAAATTCTTCCCAAGTCATAGCATAAGCTATTACTCTTCCTTTTGATTGTAACACAGTGTTCCACCACTCGAGTGCTCCTTCTTTGAACAGATTGGATGAATACATGACCTGATCCTCTTTACCACATTTACTTATTGCAATAACTGCTTCGGTTTTCTCTAACCAACGCAGTGATGCAGTTGCTCCTTCATTGCCTGCAAATTCAGTGGGTTTACAAGCAAGGAATTCTTTGAAAGTGCAACCAGGCGTTGCAGTTTTCATTTTCTTGGGTAATGGAGCTTGATGTGGTTCCTTATTATGATTAACATGATTATTGCCTCCATTTACACTATTACTGAAGTTATCTTCAGTAATCTGTTTACTAGGGACAATTTGTTGTGGTTCGGGTGGATTCTTGATAGCAGCAACGAATGCTGGAATAGCATTAGCTATCCCTTGAGCAACAATGTTTTCGATATCTTGCCGAGTCATATATTGATCTCCTGGATGTTGCTCAGACTGATTAACTTCATTTATAGGTTCATTACCACTGTTTGCCATCTGATAATATATATATAAATTTTATTAGTATCTGCTAAATAACAATTATATACAAATAATCAGAAAATTTTATAATACAGATATAGTCAAAACAATCGATTTCTCGATTTCATTTTATATCTATTATAGTATGCATCATTACTCGCAAATATCTTAGAGAGTTTTATTTGTTATTTACAGACTGACTTTACTATTACTATTATACAAACACCGTTTTACCATCCTACTATCTCTTGTCACTTGCTGTTCTAAAAACGCAGTTCCCTTTCATCGTACTTCCAGGCAATCTGTCCCCCTATTTCCCTGATTCTAGTTCCAGCATCAAACAACTCTTCACCAAAGTGGCGAAGTTCAGCCATGTTTTCATTACTCATGGGTGGATTAGGTAGGGGTTCTGGATCGAATTGTGGAAGAAAGGAATAAGGATCGTTGACAATATTTTGAAATTGCCAATCGTTCGTCCACCATTCGTCCATTCCTATGGTTTGAGAGTGAACTATTGGGTCTGGAATTGCTGGTTCCCAATTCATAGGGAGTTGGTTTTCAAGAGAATAAGTAAAAATATTATTATTATTATTATTGACAGGCTGAATGGTTTCACAGCTTGCCAACAGGAAATCTATTTCATCTTGAAAAGTTCTTTCCTGGTTTGGATTGGAACTCTCTCCGATTTCTCTTTGAGCTGGTATAGACCCTTGCCCAACTTCCATTACTACTTCTTTAGTAATTTCCTCCATCTGTATTTCTATCTCCTTACCCTCCTTTTTGTCTTCAGTTTCCATTTCCTGTTGTTTAGAACTCTCTCCGTTTATAATTTCTTTTCCCTTTTTCAAAGGATTGTTTATTTTGGGCAGTTTTTTAGCTGGCTTCTTCTTACGTATTTTTCTCCATCCTACATAAGTTCTTTTCTTTTGTTTTGGCTTGCTCAAAGGTGGAACCTTGAATTCTACCGGTTGTTTTACATCGGGATAGTAGCTAGTATATTCTTTGGAAGCTTCGATAGTTACAGGGTAAAGATTAAGGTTCTGAAAAGCTTCGGATATCTCACTCATGCTGATGTAATATATATGCAAAATGCACAAAATACTAAGTTAAAATTTCCAAATAACTTTGTAATTTATTACATATTGTGTACTAGTTGATTACAAAGATAACTGAAAAACACACTTAGGTTTCAAATTTTATTTATCACACAGGGTTTCTAGATTGTGAGGTTAGGGTGCTAAACTTTTAGAGATTTATATTTTCTGCTACTGTGGCTAGCATATATAAATTTGCCCATTTCTCATCTAGTTTATCTTCCCAATGTGATTTATCAATTAATTCATGGGTTTCCCGTT
Source organism: Helianthus tuberosus (assembly GCA_030545235.1). Classification (NCBI taxonomy): domain Eukaryota; kingdom Viridiplantae; phylum Streptophyta; class Magnoliopsida; order Asterales; family Asteraceae; genus Helianthus; species Helianthus tuberosus. Next base: position 169,688,975 of record CM060352.1, read on the forward strand.
TAATCTTCTTTTGTCGAATTTGTTCTTTACTTTTCTTAATAATCATCTCCCTCCTTTTAGGAGAAAGTGTTTCCTCGTATTGTGCCTTTCGCACAAATATTCCTTCTTCAGGAATTTCAACATGATTTGAGGATTTGGTTTGGGATGAACTTCCCTTCTCATTGGATGATCTGTCTAATTTAAGATAGATACTTGCTAGCTTTTTCTTACCCATACTGTAATTAACAAATAATCAGTTAATAACACAAAAAATCACATAATAGTAATCAGGAAAAATTAAGTATTTCTAAATACTTAATTAGCTTAACTCAGTGGCTCTGATACCACCTTTTTCTGTCACGGCCCCCGACCCGGTTTTACCCGTTTCAGAAGCCACGGGACAGAAATACTGCGGTATTTAATTGATTAAATTTAACAGCGGAAGTTTATTTAACAGGATCGTTTAAAGCTAAAATTTTTCCCGATTATTTTATTTCACAATTCGGGATAAAACCCCGATAATTTACAAAAGTATAAAATCTTTATTTTACAAACTTATTTCCTTATTTTTATAATGAGCCACTATCTTAAGCTTGAAATGCTCCCCAACACTTTTTCCTGAATTACAGCAGATCACCTGAAACATGTTTGAAAAAGGTTTTGTCAGCGGGAAATACTGAGTGAATCATTCTATTTACTAAAATGACACATTTGTTATAATTTACAGTATTAAGAGCGATTACAATGTTTCTGATATCAAGCCAACTACCCACGGTATTTGTCACTCGACCCATTGGCCCATTCGTCCAATGGTGTCTGTGACTATGGTCATATCCCCCATTGGCTGCCCCAATGGTGACGATTATCAAGTAATGTATACAAAACCCCACATACCGGCTGTAATATGGTGATTACAAAGACTTAATCCCCGTAATTATAACTTTAAAAATAAACATAATTTTGTAAATAGATTTGATAAAAAGAGAGAATGACTCACATTGCTGATTTAATATGGTCAGAGTCTAATCTATGATTTTGCCTTGTTAACCTAATATAAATAACAATGCACACAAAACTGGGTTAGTAATCAATCCAGCAATTACGATAATTTACGAGATCAAATTCTCACAATGAATGACAAAATGCAATACTTCATCCATCGAATTAACGATGATCCGTTGAATTAACAACGAACGACAAAGTATAATACTTTATCTATCGAATTAACGATGATCCGTCAAATTAATGACGAATAATAAAGTATAACCCTAATGTGGGCGGCACTTAAACATTCATTGGATATATTGATCGTCGGATAAATGAATCGTAGCAGCGATTGTGCTAATACCCTGTTTTGCAGCAGAATTTCGATACCCGTGTGTGTTTGTGTAGTAATTCTAACGTAATTCAGTGAATTTTGCGAATTTGTACGTCGTTTCTGTACCAGAATTCAAGTCCCAAACCAACCTATTTATACTGAAAATTTTACACCGTCGCGTAGCGCGACTGCCTACCCCCTTAGTCGTCGCGCTACGCGACTGCCAACCTATATTCATAGGGTAGCTACGTGCATGGGTAGGCTTGCTGAGTTGGTGGATTTTGAAAATTTGATTTCTACAGCTCACAATTTGGATAATCGTCAATAGGGTTTAACCCCCCTTGAGTTTTAGGGGCCCTAATCCTGATTCTGAAAATTCTGAAAATTTTAGGGTTTGTTCAGAATCACTTGGGTGTCTCAATTAGGGTTTCCTTTTGGACTAATTAATTTAATAATTAGGACTTTTGATGAGAGTTGTTACAGAGGGCTATCTATATTTGGTATATCGATAGTGGTTGTTCCAGACACATGACATGCAATAAAGAGTTATTGAGTAATTTCAAACAAATTCGAGGTGGTTATGTTAACTTTGCCGGTGAGAAGGGTGGATACATCACCGGTGAAGGTTCGGTGTCAAATGGAAAAATTACGCTGCATAAAGTGAACTACGTTGAAGAACTGAATCATAATTTGATGTCGGTTTCTCAAATCTGTGATAACAAGTATACGATGCTATTCACTGATAAAGCTTGCTTCGTTTTGCGTCCGGGATTTGTTGTTCCTGAAGATTGGATCATAATGAGGGCTCCAAGGGTGGATAACACATATGTCATGGACATGCGCCCGTTGGTTAACTCGTCTGCTCCGGTGACATGTTTACTTTCGAAGGCGACTGAAGATCAATTGTATCTCTGGCATAGGAGAATGGGCCACGTGCATCTGCGATAAATGAACCACTTAGTAAAAAACAACTTAGTGTTGGGGGTTCCTTTACGTAGTTTCAATATGCACAACAAATGTGAATCATGTGAAAAAGGAAAAATCAAACGAAAGCCTCACAAACCAAAAACTGTTAACTCAATCCAAAAACCAACTTGAATTTCTTCACATGGATCTTTTCGGCCCAATCCATGTTGCTAGCATTGGTGGGATGTCTTATTGTCTAGTTGTCACTGACGATTTCTCACGATACTCGTGGGTATTTTTCTTAAAAACAAAGGACCAAACTGCTGGTATTTTAAGAGACTTGTTCAAACAACTTGAGAAAAATTATTCACTTCCTGTTAAGAAAATCCGAAGTGACAACGGCACTGAGTTTAAAAATCATTATATGGATGAGTTATGTCGGGAAATGGGAATAGTTCATCAGTTCAGCTCTCCATATGTTCCTCAACAGAATGGAGTTGCAGAACGGAAGAATCGTACCCTAATTGAGGCGGCCCGAACTATGCTTTCTGAATCAAAATTGCCAATTTTCTTCTGGGCCGAGGCGGTAAACACTGCATGTTATGTGTTAAATCATGTGCTTACGGTCAAAAGAGAAGATAAAACGTGTTATGAATTGCTTGAAAACAAAAAACCAAACTTATCTGGTTTTCAACCTTTTGGGATCAAGTGTGTTATCAAACGCACCAAAGATACTCCTAAAATGGGGGAAGTTGGAGAAGTTGGGTTCTTTTTGGGATATCCCAATGGAACTCCAAACAAACGCGTTTATAACGTTAAGAAGCGTACAGTGGAGATCGTGTTTGATATAACTCCTTTGAGTTACGATCCTCCACCGTCCGAATTTGGTCCTAAAAGCGATTATGATTATGATAAATTATTTGATTCATTTGATCTTCCTGATGTTTCAAAAGAAGATTCGGAGGTTGTATACACACATCTTGTGAACAAAGATGAAGTGGATGCGAGCTGGAGAGCAAGTATTCCTACTAATGTGTCTCCGAATGTTCCAGTCGCTGATTCTTCGATCGTAAACGAAGTTGTTGCTGAGCAGATCCCCAATGCAGCTGCTCAAACTACAAGTGGTGATCTTTACGTTGATTTTTCAGCCTATCCAAATGTTAATACGTCTTCTGGAAATGATCAAGCTTCTAGTAGTAATGCAAATGCTGAGGGGGAGATTCAATCAAATTTGGGAAACAATCTTCAAGCTCCGGCAATCCCAGTTCCAAGAACAAATATTCATCATCCTGTTGATAATATTATTGGGAATCCAAATGCAGGAGTGCAAACGCGAAGAAGTATTTCAGAGATGCAGTGTCTGTTCTCTGCTATCAAGAAGGAAGAAATCTACAATCTTAGCCTACATGAATGTTTTATCTCTCTGATAGAGCCGAAAAACTATCAGATGGCTCTAAAGGATAATTCTTGGTGTGAGGCGATGCAAGAAGAGTTAGCTCAGTTCGACAAGTTAAAGGTGTGGAATTTGGTCGATCTTCCAAAGGGCCAACATGCAATCAACACGAAATGGGTTTTCAAGTGCAAGAAAGACGATAAGGGTGTTGTCGTCAGAAACAAAGCACGGTTGGTTGTTCAAGGCTTCAATCAAGAGGAAGGGATTGATTATACAGAAGTTTATGCACCAGTGGCAAGACTGGAAGCCATTCGTTTGTTTCTAGCTTTTGCTGCACACATGCGTTTCAAATTCTATCAGTTGGATGTGAAAAGCGCGTTCCTTTATGGAAGATTTCATGAAACTGTGTATGTATCCCAACCACCGGGTTTCGAAGCTCCAGAGTCTGAGAACAAATTCTATCTGTTAGACAAAGCTCTCTACGGTCTCCATCAGGCTCCTCGGGCGTGGTACGAGACTTTATCCAGACATCTATTGGAGCACGGGTTCTCGCGTGGCGCGATCGACTCTACACTGTTCATATTGAAGAAAGGGGGAGATTTTCTGATCGTGCAAATTTACGTTGATGACATAATTTTTGGTTCTTCAAATGAAGAATTGTGTCGTGAGTTCGAGGCGGTGATGAAGTCAAAATTTGAAATGAGCGCGATGGGCGAGTTATCGTTCTTTCTAGGTCTTCAAGTCAGTCAAGAAAAGGCCGGGACGTACGTGCATCAGACGAAGTATGTCCACGAGATTCTCAAAAAAATTGGATTGGAAGATAGCTTACCCAATGACACGCCTCTGCCGACAAATCACAAGCTTTCTCCCGATAAGGAGAAAGATCCTGAAGTGGATCCGACTCTATATCGAGCAATGATAGGTTCGCTAATGTATCTTACTGCTTCACGATCAGATGTTATGTTTTCTGTTTGTTTGTGTGCCAGGTTCCAATCAACTCCGAAAGAGTCTCACATGAAAGCGGTCAAGCGTATCTTCAGATATCTAAAAGGGACGCCTAAGCTTGGATTGTGGTATCCAGCTGAAGGTAGTCTGGATTTGCTGGCGTATGCTGACGCAGACTTCGGAGGGTGCCCGGTGAATATAAAGTCAACCTCCGGCGGCGCACAACTTCTTGGGAACCGTCTTGTCTCTTGGCAATGCAAAAAGCAAGTTGCCGTTTCTTTATCCACGTGCGAGGCCGAGTACATTGCTGCATCAAGCTGTTGTGCTCAGGTCTTGTGGATTCAGCAGCAGATGAGGGACTACGGTTTGAATTTTACTCGAACACCTATTCTTGTCAATAATAACTCTGCCATTTCCATAACTAACAATCCAGTTAATCACTCACGCACTAAGCACATAGATGTTAGGCATCATTTCATTCGCGACTGTGCTGAGAAGGGTTTAATAGAAGTGGTTAGGGTAGACACCTTGGATAATCTTGCCGACCTGTTTACGAAGACATTCGATCGGACTAGATTTGAAAATCAGGTCCGAATGATTGGCATGATCAACCCCGAGTAAAATGCTTTTCAAAACTCGCATAGAAACGTTATTTTATGTTTTATGTACAGTTCTTACCGCTTTTCAAAAAAAAAATTTGAAAAACTCTAAAAATATTTTACTTAGTTGTAGGATAAATTTTAAGAAAAATACAAAAACATTTGAAAAATATAAAATGAAGTCGTGTTGAGATATAAGGGAAATGATAGTACATCGGTTAGTCGTATCTGGTGCAGGATTATAGTAATATATAAAATTAACCGTTAACTGTAACAGCTTAATTATACGTTGCTTCGGTAGGTTTTACGCGTCAATAAGAACCTGTTTTTGGTATATAAACATAGTGAACTGTGTAACTTGTGTGGTACATCTCTCGGATATATGGTCTTGGTACCGTAATTTCGTTTGATAGATTGACGAGGTTCTGAGATACGTGGTCTTTATGTTGTTTATCATCTGGGTACCATGGTTGTTTCTTTTACCGAAAACAACGGGGACGCAAGTCTAGATCTTCCATGATACCATACATACGTGTAAATTTCATTCAATCGTGTATATAATACATGATGCATTCGACCTCAATAAGTGATAAACAATCACGTGTCCCTCAAAATATGTGATAATATATCACAGCTCTTTTGCGAGAGTCAAGTTCGTCTCTTTGTCTGTACGATGGTATTAACCTGTTCACGGACTTGCTCCTGTGCCCTTATGCATCTGAAAATCAAGTTCCTCATCAATAAGTGATTCTATCACATAGGGCTTGTTTTCAATTCTAAATAAGTGAGTATCTCACATCATTTTATACGTCAAAACAGATGATAAATGGTATACTCACCAGTAAGATGAACTCTCGTGCATACCTTGATACGGGAGTATATTATGAGGTGGGTAAACATAGTTACAATCAATTATTAATACACTTAATCGCATCTCTCGAAAACAGTGTTCGAAAGTGTGCTAAAGCTTAAGTGGACCACAATACCGTTGAACGTCTTGAACTGTTAATATCATTCTAAGAGCTTAAACTAATAAACTATGTTCTTGTGTTGGATATTGACAGAAAGACCGATATGATCCCTTTGCTCCGATTTCACAAAAAGATGATTAGTGTAAATACGTTCGTAGGTTTAATTTCTTTATTCTGTCAAAAATTCAAAAACATCAAAAAGATTTTGCTTTCTTGTTTCTATGTGCGAGTTATCATTTTGAAAATTCTCTAAGGGTTGTGAACATTCTTTAATAAGGTGTTAAACTTCAAGTTAGGTAATCATAAAATAAGTCTTTTTGTATAAAAATCGGCCGTGCAAGATCCATCTAAGTGTGTGGGTAATCACGTCATTTTAAGGTGTTTCGGTAAATCTGCTTCCAAGTTGTGATATTTTTCCAAAAGTATAAGTTTTGAAGTAACTTGTTCTGAATGATCGTGTTTTGAAATACAAATTATTAAATGTTGGTTGTTTAATATTTAAATTGTTTATTCTGGGGGTATTGGAATTTAGTTTTGGGATCCAGGTTTGGGCCGAGTGTCTCCGGGGTTAAGATTCTTAATCCGGTGTTAAGTGTTTCAGGTCTGGATCGTTCATCACAAGATGGAAGATTTGAAGAAGCTGTGTGCATCTGGATCGTTCATCTCAAGATGGTAGATTTGAAGAAGCTAAGACGTCTGCCGTTGCATTCCTTTGAAGAAGATCAACTGTTAGCTCATCAATACATCAAGGTCGTGCAGTTTTGTGTGAAAAACCAGGCAGCGAGTACTCGAAGAAAGGATGAAGAATTCAAGACCACATGAAGGCCATGCACTGATCAAGGGGGAGTTTGTTAATTCACTTTGGGTGATAAGTGCATGCCTTCCAATTGTTAGGGTCTTTATTGTACATGTCTTGAAACTTAGTCCAAGGTTTATCCTTGGACAATTTGTCCAAGTTTATGTCTAGACTTTTGTCAGGGGTTGTGTTTAGGCAAAAGTCAGGGTTTTTGTGTAGATTGTTTTGTCCGGACTTCTAGTATGTCATGGAGTCCGTGGTTTGTCTTGTATGGGCTTTAGGCCCTTGTCTCCAGACAATGTGTTGTCCGGAGTTTGTCTTGTATATATACCTTTATGTGGAATAGACAAGATGGCGATTCTTTGTGAAATTATGTGCACCTTTCTAACCCTAATTATTGTGTGTGTATTTTGTCTGGCGGCTACAGTGTGTGTGACGTCATCCATCTTCCTCATCAAGAATACTCTGTGTATTCTTGATTTCTCTCACAGATCTTTGCATTCTAGTGTTTCATCTACAGTGGTTGATCATCAGGTGGATTCCGCACACCTGTTGGTTGCATTAGCTGAGTGAGATCTTGGATTAGGAGGCCTTACACAGACGTTGTCGTGCGGATAGTACCGGTTAGGATGACGGGAGAACACCGGTTTGTTTCGTAGCTGTTAGCGGTGATGAAAGGAAGATGATTCAGTGTTGTTCGGTTGTTAGTTGCTGGTTTGCGCAGTTGGTATACAACTGGTGATTAGGGCTGCAAACGAACAGAACGAACACGAACAAAACCTTGTTCGTGTTCGTTTGTTAAGAAATATACATGTTCGCGAACCGTTTACGAACACTTATCGAACAAGATTTTATGTTCGTGTTCGTTTGTTAAGGAAATGAACCTGTTCGTGTTCGTTTGTGTTTGTTTGTTAATTTTAGGCAACGAACAAAAATGAACATTTACGAACACAAATGAGCACAAACTTATGTTCATGAACACAAATGGAAACAAACGAACACAAACAATCGTTCATGAACATAATATATAATACACTGACACTTATTAGATATTTAATTTGTCGGAATTTTGAAGTATTTAAATAAATATAAAAATTAAAAACACTAATGAACTATCGAAACGAACACGTTACCGAACATTCACGAACATAAATGAACGAACACGACCTCTGTTCATGTTTGTTCATTTAATTAAACGAACGAAATTTCTTGTTCGTGTTCGTTTGTTTAATAAACGAACGAACACAAACGAACTTACCGCCGAACGGTTCACGAACTGTTCGCCAAACGTTTGGTTCGTTTGCAGCCCTACTGGTGATAACAGTAGATGGTGAGAACGGGTACCTTGATCAGATTGTTCGTGATAAGAGGAGATCGGCGTGTTGCGTGAAAAGCAGGCAGAAAGGATCCGTCAAAGCAGGTGGCTTTGGATTCGCTTCGTTTAGCAGTTGGAAGAAAACGGTATAAGCGGGTGGCTTTGTTTTCTTTGTCGGGGGAGTGGCCTCTTGAACAAGGCTGATTGGAAAAAGATAAAGGAAAAATACAGTGCAACATTATGGCGTTAAAGTTCAAATCGGGTGGCTTTGGATGTTACCGGGGTGAGTTCGTTGATCCGTGAAAAGTCTTGATGTTAGTGAGCATTTCCAACGTGATGCCATGTGAGATGTTAAAAGTGTAGTGAGTTGAACCAAGAAGACTTTGGACATGATCAGTGGAGGTCGGGTGTCCAGGATAAGTCGTGACGGTTCGAGAAAAAAAAAACGGTGATCTCGGTGTCGTGAACGAGTGGTGTGAATAAACGATTAAGGGGGTGATTGTTGGGTTAAGCGGTTTATTCACAGTTTAATGGGTCACGAGTACGAGTAAACTTGTCATTGTTCAGATCGCATAAAGTGGGCTATCCATGGAAGTTCCATGTGAAAGGGTAAAATGGACGTTGAGAAGACCAAGTAAAAAGATCATGGGGGATATGGATGAACCATGTGTACGTTGCCTCTTGGATAATTGAAGTTTGCATGGAAGAAAATATTAATATTATGTGGGCATTTTCTAATAAATGAAACTGGTCAAGGTTGACCGGGTTGAAGTAGTTCTAAAATTTAGCAACTAGTGGGCATAAGCTTTATTTAGCATGTGTTAATTATTTGTTTGTTTATTATAAATAGGGAGTTTAGTCGTTCATTAAATGTACACTCCTTCTTTCTTCGATAATATAGTAACAGAAGCTTTTATATTTCTTGTCAATACATATACATATTACATACATATACGTGAGAGTTTGTGTGTTGAGTGAGTGTGTTGTGGGGCCTGAACCAACAGACTAGTCCTCCTTAGCCGGAGGTTCGGTACCGTCGATGTGAAAGGAGACTTCATATCCACGAACTTTACCTAGGATGAATACGTGATGTTGGTGTCGTCCAGAACCCTAACCTTTCGTTGAACATCAGTGACCGTTATACGGTATGAAGGGGTTTAGGGGCTAGTTAAGAGTTACCTGTTTTATCACCCATGAATCTTGATCAATGGACTGAAGAAGATGAGCAGGAAGAATAGTTACTCTGAAAAAAGTGGGCAAAAATATGGTTTTCAAAGATGGTGTGATACCATGTGAGTTTATGGAATTAATAATTCTCACTGATACTGAATAGTAATATATATACAAAGATTAGATAAGGAAAATAGGAAACTAACTACCAATCACTACTTGTAGGTCCCTCGGAGGTTGAGGTTTAACCTATTCCTTGTTATGTCTAACACACTAGCGAGTGCGGAATCCAAGCTAGCATACAAACCGAGATAGAACAAGCACAAACACAACACACAAGTCTTCACCGATTAACACCACTTGTATTAATACGTATGAAAGGTTCGGTTACAAGCACAATGTTTACAGATGTATTCTATAAACTCTCTCTAACTTTCGTGTGTGTGTGTGTTCTGAACAGAATGCTCTGTATGTGTCTGAAATGAAGCTCTTCAACTCTTACCAAGTGAACACACAACATGGGTATATATACCCGAACACAGCAGGTCTGATCGAAGGATAGATAGATTGATCGAAGGATCATCTATCGACTAGAAACTCATCGAAGGATCGACATGTACCTCGAAGGATGAGATCTTTCGAGGTCCATCCATCGAAGGCTTATCTTTCGAGCTCATCGAAGGATCTAAACAATCCTTCGATGATACATCCTTCGACACAGCCATATAACAACCATTGTTCGAACTGTTTGGCCAAGTCAAACCGGAGGATGGTTGACTTGGTCAAACTTACAGTACTAACAAAGACATCGTTTTTAATCAAGACGAAATACAGACAAAGTACAGACACAAGTGCACCAACAAACTCCCCCTTGGCTGTAGCTTTGTCTGGCTGTAGCTTTGTCTCGATCTTTGTGACTTCAAGTCTTTGATGTCTCTTCACGTCTTCAATGTCGGAGGATCTTTAAAGTCTTCACGTCTTGAAAGCAGAAAGTGTACCAACAAACTCCCCGTTTCATGTAGGAAGTGTGTTGACAAACTCCCCCTTAACATAAGCTCCCCCTTGAGTTATGCTCGTGAAAGTCTTGATCTTTATGAATTGAGATCCTTGTGGTGTTAATGATGGTCAGCGGCAACTCGATCATCTTCATCATTTGAGTGCCTTCACGTTGTGTCTTCATTCCGAAGCTTGTCATCGACCATGTTCTCCTTGCCTTTAGAATCCGCACATGCAAGAAATCTAAACGCGTAATGAGAACAACTGCCTGGAATATCATAAGCAAATGACACACATGTGACCATTGTTCAAACAAACACCGTTCGACAGTTTGAAAGTTTAAACAAATTTTATCAATTTTAACTTTCATCACTTGCAAATTTCGACCGTTTATGAAGATTCAGTCGTTTCGGTTTTCAATCAGGTTTCAGGCAACGAAGACTTGAGATCCAACATCGTACAATCGAAAATAAGATAGAAGTAAAATCTTTTTGGCTTTTAGAAAGTTTATATTAAAAACACACCTAAAATCTTTTTCGAATTTTTTTGAATATTTCGAAATGTAAAGACTGAAAGCAGTAAATAAATATTTACAGACATTCTTTTTGCGAGTTTCGAGGGTAAGAGAATCATATCAGTGTACGGTCATGCCAAAACGCTCTTGTTGTTCAATTTGTTAACATTAAGATAAGCATCCTATAACAATTATCGGTATTGTTGTCCACATAAGCTCAACTTATCAGATGTAATCATGGCGAGGGGATACGTTAAGGTATGATTTATACTTACCGACCGGTGTTCATCCACATCACGACACATTCCCGTATCAAGGTATGCACGAGGGTTCATCTTACCGGTGAGTATACCGATTATCATCTGTTTGACCGTATATGATGTGAGATTCTCACTTATTTTGATTGAAAACAAGCCCTATGTGATATAATCACTTATTGATGAGGAACTTGATTTTCATATGCATGAGGACACAGGAGCAAGTCCGTGAACAGGTCAGTACTTTCGTACAGCAGAGAGACGAACTTGACTCCCGGATAAATGTGATATATTATCACTTATTTGTTTGGACATGTGATTGTTGATCACTTATTGAGGTCGTATGCAGTATGTACACGTATGTATAGTATCATGGAAGATCTAGACTTGCGTCCCCGTTATTTTTCGGTAAAAGATACAACCATGATACCCAGATGATAAGCAGCATAAAGACCGAATATCTCAGAACCTCGGCAATCTCTCAAACGAAATTTCGGTACTAAGACCATATGCCAATGAATGGTTCCCACCTGGTCTTCAGTCGATTTAAGTTTATATCACCCTGCACACTTTAAAATGATTGTGAGCCTACCGATACATCTTATATAGAGCTGCTTATCGTTTTTCATTTAAGGTATAAAGAGGTTTAGACAGACCACTGATGTACTATCATTTTCTCTTTTGCTCGCCAGGAAACTCATTTTTGCTTTTCTATTGTTTTTGTGTTTTTGAAATTTTTCGATGTTTTTGGATTTTCAAATTTTTGGATTTACTCCCCCTAAAATCAATAAACTAAGACAAATTTAAAACACACAGGTATTTACAAAAATGATTTTCCGATGTTGGTTTTACTCTTGCTTGACCTTAATGCCGTTTACCAGTAATAAATAGTCAAATCTTGATTTGTCAAATGCTTTGGTAAAAAGGTCGGCACGTTGGTCATCGGTGTGGACGTAAGCAACATCGATTAGCCTTTTCTCAAAGCAATCACGTATAAAGTGATACTTAATTTCGATGTGCTTAGTCTTTGAATGCTGCACAGGATTTTTAGTGATCTGTAGGGCAGCAGAATTATCAACGTAAATAGGAGTAGTTAGGAATTCAAAACCGTAATCACGCATTTGTTGTTGGATCCATAGGACTTGGGAGCAACAACTTGAGGCAGCAATGTATTCAGCTTCGCATGTTGATGTGGCGACGCACGTCTGCTTCTTGCACTGCCATGTGACTAGGCGATTTCCCAAAAACTGACATCCAGCCGTTGTGGATTTGCCGTCGATATTGCATCCGCCAAAATCAGAATCACTGAATGCGATCAAGTCAAAATTATTATCCCTAGGGTACCATAGACCGGTGTCAGGGCAACCCTTCAAATAACGAAAAATCCTTTTTACAGCTGCAAGATGTGAGGCCTTCGGGTTCACTTGATATCTGGCAAGCAGGCACGTTGGGTACATTATATCTGGTCTTGATGCTGTGAGGTACATAAGAGATCCGATCATCGCGCGGTAGTATGAGGGGCTAACAGCTTCACCCTTCAAGTCTGGAGTAATTCCGTGATTTTGCGGCAATGGGGTACCGATGGGCGTTGCATCAGACATCTGGAACCGGCTCAAGATGTCACCAACATATTTAGTCTGATGGATGAATATCCCAGACTCAGTTTGTTGTACTTGTAGGCCCAAAAAGAAAGTCATTTCCCCCATAGCACTCATCTCGAATTTATCCTGCATAATGCGCTCGAAATTCCTACACAAAACATCATTAGTAGAACCAAATACAATATCATCAACGTATACCTGTAGCAGTAGAAGATCTCCATCTTGTTCTTTGATGAAAAGAGTACAGTCGATAAGACCTCTGCGAAATCCATTCTCCAGCAGATAATTAGATAAGGTTGCGTACCAAGCTCGCGGTGCTTGATGTAGACCATATAGAGCTTTGTTGAGCAACCAAACCCGATCGGGATGGATAGGATCTTCAAAACCTGGAGGCTGTTCGACGTACACCTCTTCTTCCACCACACCATGTAAGAATGCACTTTTCACGTCCATCTGGTATACCTTGAAACCTTTGAATGAGGCATAAGCCAGAAAGATCCGAATTGCTTCTAGACGTGCAACAGGTGCATACACTTCGTTGTAGTCGATCCCTTCAATCTGACGAAAACCTTGAACGACTAGCCTTGCTTTGTTTCGTATAACGACTCCACGGTCATCCTTTTTGCATTTAAACACCCAACGGGTACCAATCTTCTTGTAACCAGCAGGTTTCTCTACGAGTTTCCAGACACCAAGCTTCTGGAATTGTTGCAGTTCTTCCTGCATAGCTTCAACCCAAGAGCTATCTTTCAAAGCATCTTTCCAAGTTCTTGGCTCTTCCTGTGATACATAACACGCGAAAGACCAATCATTTTGTTGACCAGATTCTCGGATAGCTGTATACAAGCCTGCATTGTTGTTGTTTCGCAACATGTTTCTTGTTTGAACGCCACTCTGTACATTTCCGATGATGTTTTGTTGAGGATGGGTATTGTGAATCCTTGTTTCTGGATTATCTTGAACTGGAATATTTGTACCCAGATTGTTGAGATTGAGATCAACAATCAATTCAAGGCCCGGAATTGACGAAGAGGATGATGCAGTCGCTTCAGCTGTTCGAGGGACATCCACTGGAGGTGTACCTTCTGAAGTACCATGTACTGCTGTTGTTGGAGCTTCTTGATCTGCATCTAGGAATTCATCATCCTCTGAAGATTCGTTCAATTCGGTAGCATCATGAAAATCCTCATTGTCGAGAGCATTATTGTTCACTGAAGATGGTTCTGAATTGACAATAATGGGACGAACCAACGGTGAATCTGTTGCGTTGTCGCTCTCGAGAAACATCCTTGCCGCAGCATTTTCTTCAACGGCTTCAACATTGATCGAATTGAAAAAGTCATCGTACTCAAACATCCAAGGCTGACCAGGATTTCTAACTGGTAAAGTGTGCCTTTGTACTCTGACTTCAGACCATTCCTCGACCCTTTTAGACTCTAGATTCCAGACTCTTAAGTTCGGGGTGGAATACCCAAGAAAGTATCCATCAAATGCTCTTGCCCCAAACTTTCCATTAGGATCGATTATTGTGCACGGAGCTCCAAACGGTTCAAGATATGACAAATCTGGTTTCCGTTTGTTAATAAGCTCAAAGCAGGTCTTGTTGTGCCTTTTGACTGTAAGGACTCAGTTCAACGTGTAACATGCAGAGGACACAGCTTCAGTCCAGAAGGGAATCGGTAACTGTGACTCTACCAACATTGTCCTAGCAGTCTCGATCAATGTGCGGTTCTTACGTTCAGCGACGCCATTCTGTTGAGGAGTATAAGCTGCACTAAATTCGTGAAGAATACCTTTTGAAGTGCAAAACTCCGCCATGGCATGATTTTTGAATTCAGTACCATTGTCGCTACGTATCCGCCTAACCTTCAAGTTATAAAGATTCTCAATCTGAATGATCAAGTTTTTGATAATACCGAAGGTTTCACTCTTATGTGCCATGAACGCCACCCAAGAAAATCTTGAATAATCATCAGTTATCACGAGGCAGTATTGATCATTCCTAATACTTTTGTGCTTGACATGTAACAACTTGTATCAAAAGTCATATTTAATTAGTTAATTAATCTAATAGGAAACCCTAATTGAGAGACCCAAGTGATTCTGTATAAACCCTAATTTTTCCAGAATTTTCAGAATCAGGATTAGGGCCCCTAAAACTCAGGGGGGGTAATACCTAGTTAACGATTATCTAATTTGCGTGCGAAAGAAGTTGAATTAACGAAAACTGGCAACTCAGCAAGGCTAGTCCCAATCGTGGCAACCCTACACATAAAACAAAACTTTACGCGGCCCGCGTAAAGTTAAGCTTATTCTCACGCGGGCCGCGACACACCTAAAATCTGCCTATAAATAGAGGACGTCGGGACTTGAAATTTGGAATTTGAACGACGTAAAATCAAGTTTCGTAGAGGGAGTTATCGTCTGTTTACTCTCAAAAACACACACTGATCACGAAGTGCTGCTGCAATCAGGGTAATAACTCGATCGCTATTACGATTCAACGTCCGATCGATTATAACTATCCAATGATTGTTTAAGTGCCGCTCAAATTGAGATTATACTTTATTAATTCATTGTGATTTCGACTTGAATGTTTGAGTACTGCTCGAATTCGGACTATACTCTGTCATTCGTTGAGAATCCACTGAATTATTAAGTATTGCACTAATAAATTGTTGTGAGGGTTTAATCTCGTGAATTGTCGTAACTGTTGTATTAGTTACTAACCTGTTGTGTGTGCATTGTTATTTAAATTAGGTTAATTCAGGCTAATCAGTAGGTTTATATTCTGCTCGTTAAAATCTACAATGTGAGTCATTCTCTTTTTATCAAATCTGTTTATCAAAAAGTATGTTTATTTTCAATATTATAATTACAGTGATTAAGTATATGTAGTCACCAAATTACAGCCGGTATGTGGGGTATTGTGCACATTACTGTTTTTATCAATTTAGGTGGGCGAACCTAATTAATGATACTCGTTACTATTGGGTGAACGGACTCAATAGTAATATGACCACAGTCACCGAAACAAGTCGATGACAAGTACTGTGGGTATTTGGTTGAAATAAACATTGTAATCTCTCTTAATACTGTGAATTATAACAAAAGAGTCGTTTTTGTAAAATGAATGATTCACTCAGTATTTCCCTGCTGACAAAACCTTTTTCAAACATGTTTCAGGTGATCTGTTGTGAGCAAAGGAAAAGTGCCGAGTAGCACTACAAGCTTAGAAAGTGGCTCAATGTAAATAAATAAAGAAACATGTTTTAAAGAAATAAAGGATTTCCTAGTGAAATCAAGTGTTTGTAAATTATGGGAATTATACCTATATTATATATAAACGAGCAGTTTTAAATGATCATGTTTTAAAAAGACTTCCGCTGTGATTAAATTAAATACCACGGGAATTTCTGTCCCGCGGCTCCTGAAACGGGTCAAACCGGGCCGGGGGCCGTGACAGAAAAAGGTGGTATCAGAGCCACTGATTTAAGCTTACTATTGATTTTAGCCTATTAAAATAATTAGGAAATTTAATTGCTATTCTATAGAAATATGTTCTATTAACTGATTAATTATTGAGTTACAGTATGGGTAAACACAAGATTTCTGCTATCTATCACAAATTAGATACTGCACCCACAAGAAAAGGAACCTCTTCCTCCAAACACCCAGCAGATCTAGATGAAGGGATTTTTGTTCGTAAAGCAAACTATGAAAACCCTCTCACCCAAGAGAAAAGAAATTCGATTCTTAGAAAGGGACAAGAGAAAATAAAGAAAACCCAAGTCAAGAAAGTGAGGTTTAATTCAGAAATCCAGGAATTAGGCAATAAGTCACCTTGGGAAGATACCTTAGATGTAAAATGGGCAAACCTTTATATGCTAGCTACCGTAGCAGAAAATGCAAATCTCTAAATTTTAAAAACCTGGTCTAGTAGAAAAGTAATACCCAGTAAATAAATAAATTATAGTGTGTTCACTTTCCTGTAATCTTTTGTACAAATCCGTATGTAATAAACTTAATGTTTATTTGTTAAACTTTGTTCCAAAGTTTTAACTTAGCATTTTTGTGCATTTTGCATATATGCTGTCCAGCATGAATGAGATGTCGGAATCATTTCAGAATCTCAACCTCTACCCAGTACCAATTGAAGTCTCCCACGACTTTACTGGTTATATTGCTGACATAGAGGAACCTGTGGAATTCCAAGCTCCACCGCTGGAAAAAGCAAAATCTAAAAAGAAAAGAAGATATGTAGGATGGAGGAAAGTGCGCAGAAGAAAGCCAGCTACTAGGAAACTTCCTAAAATAGAAAACCCTATAAACAAAGGAAAGGAAATCGAAGTCGGAGAAAGTTCCAAACCAGCAGAATTCAGGGAGGACTATAAACAAAAAGGAATAGAGATAGGAGAGAGTTCTAGACAAACTGAAGATATCACATTTCAAGACGAAATCGACCGTCTACTGGCAAATTGTGATGTTATTAGCCCTATCCATAATAATTTATATCCTTGCCTAGAAACCCAACTACCTGTCAATCTGGAACCAGCTATTCCAGATCCACTAATCCACACTCTACCTTTAGGACAAATGGAAGAATGGTGGACAAATGACTGGCAATTCGAGAATATTGTCAACAGTCCTTATTCTTTCCTTCCACAGTGGGAGCCAGACCCTATCCCCAATGCTCCAATGAGTAACGAAAATTTAGCCGAACTCCGTCAGTACGGTGAAGAACTGATAAATACAGGAAATAGGATTAGGGATATGGGAGAAAGGATTACCTGGAAGTACGACGAAAGGGAACGTCGCTACTAAACTTAGTGTGACCAAAGAATAGTGGGGTTGGGAAAAGTGTCTGTATATTAATAATAATAAGTAAATATAACTCTGTAAAATGGGAAATAAAACATTGTAAGATAAAAGGTGTGTATGGATGCCTATCTAATATATATAAAGCAAAATAGAAGTCGAAACATCGACAATTTTGGATATATATATGTGTTATCAACCAGATTTTATGTGCTTCTGTGAAATTGTTTATTCATTACTCAATACTAATAATTATATTTTTAATAATTATCAGATGGAAAATGCTAATAATGAACCAGTTAATGAAGGGAATCAATCTGAACAAAATCAGGAAAACCAGTATATGACTAGACAGGATATAGAAAATATTGTTGCACAAGGGATAGCCAATGCTATTCCAGCATTCGTTGCTGCTGTTAAAAATCCAGTAGAACCGCAACAAATCATTCCTAGTAAACGTACTCAGGAAGATAATTTTAGTCACAGTGTAAATGGAGGCAGCAATCATGATGATAATAATCTACGACAGGCTCCACCTCCTAAGAAAATGAAAGCCGCAACACCTGGTTGCACTTTCAAAGAATTTCTTGCTTGCAAACCTGCTGAATTTGCAGGTAATGAAGGAGCAACTGCAGTACTGCGTTGGTTAGAAAAAACCGAAGCAGTAATTGCAATAAGCAAGTGTTCAGAAGGAGATCAGGTGATGTATGCATCAAATTTGTTCAAAGAAGGAGCATTAGAATGGTGGAACACGGTGCTACAAGCAAAAGGAAGAAGGATGGCTTATGCCATGAAATGGGAAGAATTCAAGAATCTTGTAGAAAGGAAATATTGTCCTGAATATGAAAAGGAACAAATGGCAAATAAGTTCCTAAATCACCGGATGATAGGAGTGGAGTGTCGCAATTATACTTCGACATTCTTTGAATATGCTAGAGTGGTACCAACACTGGCTTCGCCAGAACCGGTACTCATTTCTCGATACATCTGGGGATTAATTAGTGAAATTCGCAATATTGTTAAAGCTGCGAGACCTCGCACTATTGACGATGCAGTGGAATTAGCTAATACACTAATCGACGAACTAATACGCACGCAAGATGAAAACAAAAAGAAGGAATTGGCTCAGAAGATTACCCAGGGATTTCGTACGGGTAATAATAGTAATTTCAAAAGAAGAGGAACAGGGCAATCTTCAACTCCACCGTTCTGCAAAAATTGCAAAAAGAAACATTTTGGAAGATGTGGTGTAACTTGCAATTTTTTAAAATGGTAGGACATCGTGAAGAAAACTGTAGGAAGAAATCCACAATCTGTTACAATTGTGGAGAAGCAGGACATTTCAAAACAGAATGTCCTAAATTGGCCAAACCAGCAGATAACAAAGCTAAACCAGCTGACGGAGCTACCAAGAAGAATGTCCGAGCCTTTCTGTTAACTACTCAAGAAGCAGAACTCATTCCAGATGTGATAGCTGGTACGTTCCTAGTTCATAACGTATATGCAAAAGTATTATTTGACTCTGGTGCAAACCAAAGTTTTATCAATACTTCATTTTGCCAAGCTCTTAAGTTACCCTTAACAAACCTTAGGCAAAATTTTACAGTCGAAACGGCAGACGGGAATTCTGTTAAAATAAATAAGGTTTCGCAAAAAGGAAAGATAGAATTGTTAGGCCATAAGTTTTCTGCCAACCTGTTACCTATGAAATTAGCCGAATTTGATGTTGTGTTAGGAATGGATTGGTTAATAGCCAACCATGCTCGAATCTTTTGTGATAAAAACTCTATAGAAATTCAAACACCTACTGGGGAAATAATCACCATTACAGGAGATAAACCACGCAAACCCATGAAGTTCATATCAGTAATGAAAGTTGCTAGTTATGAACGAAAGAAAGAAATAGTGTATATGATTTCAGTAATCATTAGCACTAAGGGTAAGGATCTTAAGGAAATACCAGTAGTCTCAGACTATCCAGATATATTTCCAGAAGAATTACCAGGATTACCACCAGATAGGGAAGTAGAATTTAGGATTCATCTAATTCCGGGTACTATACCAATAGCTAAGGCACCTTATCGATTAGCACCCACCGAAATGTTAGAATTGAAAAAGCAGTTAGATGAATTACTAAGTAAAGGATTTATACAACCTAGTTCATCCCCTTGGGGAGCACCAGTGTTGTTTGTAAAAAAGAAAGATGGATCAATGAGAATGTGTATCGATTATAGAGAATTGAATAAGGTTACAATTAAGAATCGATATCCATTACCTAGGATTGATGATCTATTTGATCAACTTCAAGGAGCTAGATATTTTTCTAAGATTGATTTACGTTCCGGATATCATCAATTGAAGGTACAAGAAGAAGACATACCTAAAACTGCTTTCAGAACTAGGTATGGCCATTATGAGTTTACAGTCATGCCCTTCGGATTAACAAATGCCCCAGCAGCATTTATGGACATGATGAATCGAATCTGTAAACCATACTTGGATAAATTTGTAATCGTATTCATCGACGATACACTTATTTATTCCAAAAGTCAAGAAGAACATTGCAAACATTTGCATGCACTCTTAACTTTGTTAAGAAAGGAGAAGCTTTATGCAAAATTCTCAAAGTGTGAATTTTGGTTAAAGGAAGTGCAATTTTTAGGTCATATGGTGAATCACGAAGGAATTCACGTAGATCCTGCTAAAATAGAAGCAATTACTAATTGGAAGGTTCCGCAAACTGCAATGGAAATAAGAAGTTTTATAGGTTTAGCTGGATATTATAGAAGGTTTATTAAGGATTTTTCCAAGATAGCTGTACCATTAACTAAGTTAACCTGTAAAGCCGTTAAGTTTGAATGGGGACCTAAACAAGAAGAAGCCTTTAAGATCTTAAAACAGAAATTAACCAATGCTCCAATCTTAGCCTTACCAGAAGGTACCGAAGATTTTGAAGTATATTGTGATGCTTCAAAATTAGGTTTTGGATGCGTGATTATGCAACGCAAGAAGGTAATTGCATATGCCTCAAGACAATTGAAAAAGCATGAAGAAAATTATACGACTCATGACTTAGAATTAGGAGCCGTAATTTTTGCCCTTAAGATTTGGAGACATTATCTTTACGGAAGTAAATTTACTGTTTATACTGACCACAAAAGTCTAAGATATATATTTGGGCAAAAAGAGTTAAACATGAGGCAAAGGAGATGGATGGAGATTTTAAGTGACTACGACTGTGATATCCAATATCATGAAGGAAAGGCAAATGTAGTTGCAGATGCCTTAAGTCGTAAATATCATGAAAAGCAACGACGAGTTCGTGCTCTCAGATTAAATCTACAGATAGATTTAATGGAACAATTGAAGAATGTTCAAGATACAGCAATCAAGGATGATGCTGAAGGAATGAAAGGACGGATAAAGGAATTAGAACAAGGAGCAGATGGAATTTGGAGATTCCACAAAAGTAGAATTTGGGTACCAAAGCAAGGAGACTTAAGATTTAAGATTTTAGAAGAATCTCATAAATCTAGGTATACTATGCACCCTGGAAACAATAAGATGTACCAAGATTTAAGAAAGAATTTTTGGTGGATAGGAATGAAGAAAGATAAAGCAAAATATGTATCTAAATGTCTTACTTGTTCACAAGTTAAGGCTGAAC
Source organism: Helianthus tuberosus (assembly GCA_030545235.1). Classification (NCBI taxonomy): domain Eukaryota; kingdom Viridiplantae; phylum Streptophyta; class Magnoliopsida; order Asterales; family Asteraceae; genus Helianthus; species Helianthus tuberosus. The sequence goes on from CM060352.1 coordinate 169,710,220, forward strand.
ACCAAAAACCCTCAGGTTTACTACAACAATTGGAAATGCCTATATGGAAATGGGAACTTATAACAATGGATTTTGTTACTAAGTTACCCAAGACCAGAAAAGGTAATGATGCGATTTGGATAATTGTGGATCGATTAACCAAATCAGCTCATTTTCTACCAATGAAGGAAACCTTTAGCATGGAAAAGTTAGCCAAGTTGTACGTAGGCGAAGTAGTATCTTTACATGGAGTCCCACTCTCCATTATTTCAGATAGAGATAGTCGTTTCACTTCCCATTTCTGGAAAAGTTTCCAGCAAGCAATGGGAACTCGACTAAATTTAAGCACTGCATATCATCCTCAAACAGACGGACAAAGTGAAAGGACAATACAAACACTGGAAGACATGCTCCGAGCATGTGTAATTGATTTTGGTGGATGTTGGGATGATCACTTACCATTAATTGAATTCTCCTATAACAATAGTTATCATTCAAGTATTGAAACTGCTCCATTTGAGGCACTTTATGGAAGAAAGTGTAGAACTCCAGTTTGTTGGGCAGAAATAGGAGAAAGTCAATTATCAGGGCCGGAAATAGTGCAAGAAACGACCGACAAGATAACTCAAATCAAGGAAAGATTGAAGATAGCTAGAGATCGCCAAAAGAGTTATGCAGATAATCGCCGCAAGCCGATAGAATTCCAAAATGGAGATAAAGTACTTTTGAAAGTTTCTCCGTGGAAAGGAATAGTTAGATTCGGAAAGAAAGGAAAGCTAAGTCCAAGGTACGTAGGACCATTCCCAGTGATCCAACGTATAGGACCAGTTGCTTATCGTTTACAACTACCAGAAGAATTAGCTGGAGTACATGATGTATTTCATGTATCCAATCTCAAGAAATGTCTAGCAGACGAATCTTTGGTAGTACCTCTCCAAGATATAGAGGTAAACGAAAAGTTAAAATTTGTTGAGAAACCTCTTCAAATTGAGGATCGAAAGATAAAGTTTCTCAAACATAAACGATTAGTCTTAGTCAAAGTCAGATGGGATTCAAAGAGAGGAGCTGAATACACCTGGGAGCTGGAATCAGAAATGAAGCGAAAATATCCTCATTTATTCCAGTGAATCTCGAGGACGAGATTTTTATTAAGGTGGGTAGAATGTAACAACTTGTATCAAAAGTCATATTTAATTAGTTAATTAATCTAATAGGAAACCCTAATTGAGAGACCCAAGTGATTCTGTATAAACCCTAATTTTTCCAGAATTTTCAGAATCAGGATTAGGGCCCCTAAAACTCAGGGGGGGTAATACCTAGTTAACGATTATCTAATTTGCGTGCGAAAGAAGTTGAATTAACGAAAACTGGCAACTCAGCAAGGCTAGTCCCAATCGTGGCAACCCTACACATAAAACAAAACTTTACGCGGCCCGCGTAAAGTTAAGCTTATTCTCACGCGGGCCGCGACACACCTAAAATCTGCCTATAAATAGAGGACGTCGGGACTTGAAATTTGGAATTTGAACGACGTAAAATCAAGTTTCGTAGAGGGAGTTATCGTCTGTTTACTCTCAAAAACACACACTGATCACGAAGTGCTGCTGCAATCAGGGTAATAACTCGATCGCTATTACGATTCAACGTCCGATCGATTATAACTATCCAATGATTGTTTAAGTGCCGCTCAAATTGAGATTATACTTTATTAATTCATTGTGATTTCGACTTGAATGTTTGAGTACTGCTCGAATTCGGACTATACTCTGTCATTCGTTGAGAATCCACTGAATTATTAAGTATTGCACTAATAAATTGTTGTGAGGGTTTAATCTCGTGAATTGTCGTAATTGCTGTATTAGTTACTAACCTGTTGTGTGTGCATTGTTATTTAAATTAGGTTAATTCAGGCTAATCAGTAGGTTTATATTCTGCTCGTTAAAATCTACAATGTGAGTCATTCTCTTTTTATCAAATCTGTTTATCAAAAAGTATGTTTATTTTCAATATTATAATTACAGTGATTAAGTATATGTAGTCACCAAATTACAGCCGGTATGTGGGGTATTGTGCACATTACTGTTTTTATCAATTTAGGTGGGCGAACCTAATTAATGATACTCGTTACTATTGGGTGAACGGACTCAATAGTAATATGACCACAGTCACCGAAACAAGTCGATGACAAGTACTGTGGGTATTTGGTTGAAATAAACATTGTAATCTCTCTTAATACTGTGAATTATAACAAAAGAGTCGTTTTTGTAAAATGAATGATTCACTCAGTATTTCCCTGCTGACAAAACCTTTTTCAAACATGTTTCAGGTGATCTGTTGTGAGCAAAGGAAAAGTGCCGAGTAGCACTACAAGCTTAGAAAGTGGCTCAATGTAAATAAATAAAGAAACATGTTTTAAAGAAATAAAGGATTTCCTAGTGAAATCAAGTGTTTGTAAATTATGGGAATTATCCCTATATTATATATAAACGAGCAGTTTTAAATGATCCTGTTTTAAAAAGACTTCCGCTGTGATTAAATTAAATACCACGGGAATTTCTGTCCCGCGGCTCCTGAAACGGGTCAAACCGGGTCGGGGGCCGTGACACAGGACCGAACAAATCCATGTGCAAACGTTCAAGAGGAACAGCCACCGTGTTGATCTTCTTTGTAGGGTGTCGCTTCTTCGTTTGCTTTCCTTTTTGGCACGAAACACAGACGTCTTGAAGATGAAAGTTTTTAAGAGGAACACCGTTCACCAATTCATTTGACACCAAATGATTCATTTTGCGTAAGTGAATGTGACCCATTCGTCTGTGCCAAGAGATTGTGTCTTTTTCTGTGGCTTTGGAAACGAAACAAGTTGCTTGTGCAGACGTTGTGATAGCTTGGCTCATATCAAGGACATACAAATCATTTATCCTTGGAGCCGACAAGAGAATCCATTCTTTTGGAATTTTGAAGCCGGGTTTCAGCACATAACATCCATTTGCATCAAAGTGTACTGAGAACTGCTTATCACAAATTTGAGAAACACTAAGAAGATTGTGATCAAGTTGTTGTACAAAGTTGATCTTATCAAAACTAACAACCCCGTTGGAAATCATTCCTTCACCCGTAATATATCCGCCTTTATCTCCAGCAAAAGCAACATAACCTCCTCTAATAGATTTGACGTCGTAGAGAAGCTTCATGTCGCCTGTCATGTGCCTGGATGCCCCACTATCAACAATCCAATGACTACTGATAGTTCCTCCTGGAACACCCTGCACATGAACTCACATAATTAGTTGGAGATGGGGACCCAAGCCATTGTGGTCTTGGGTCTTCCATTTTCATCAACAACAATAACCTCTATTCTTTGATGATTCGAAAATTGTGATGGTCCCCCTGAATTTGTGGTTATTTTAGGTTTCCATGTCTGTTGAAATTTACCAGTTTGATTGTTTGCAAATTTAACTTCGTGATTGTTTGAAGTTTTTGAAAATTTTGAACTTTCTGGTTTAACTGGAACCGATTGTTTTTGAACCACTTCATTTTTAAGTGCCTTTTCAACCACCTTGACTTGTTGGCGTTTCTGTTTCTTTTCCCTTTCTCTTACAAGTCGGGGATCTTGTTTTACAGAAACAGATCGCTTTTGGTGATTGCATTCACGGGGATCATCATCTTTTCCTTTCAACTTATGAAGATACGGGCAATTTCGAACGATATGCCCAATTGTACCACATTCAAAACATGATCTTCGTTCAACAAACCCCGAAGTATCATGTGATCGTATTGCCGATGATGAACTTTGTGATCCCGAGGTACTAGGTTTTGAACTACTTGGTTCATTCCTTTTCATCACTGTTGCCTTTTTGACAAAATCTAAGTTAGATTGATTTTCAAATGTTGCAATTTTGTCCGTTCCCTTGGATTTCACAAAATTCAAATTCTTTTTCTTCTTCTGATTCGGCTTCTTTTGACCTTGAGCCGGTAATTTTCCTTTTGGCTTGGTATGGTTTTGCTGTTTTCGCACTGTTGGTAATTTCTGATTGCCAAATTGTTTTCTGACTTCAGCCTTTGGAATAGGAGGGCACTGTGTTACAGTAACACGTGATCCTGTCTTTCCCAAAAACTTACTTGTTGAATTTTCAAAGACTTTACTGATTAATGATTGATTAACATTCTTAATAGGAAAATCTTTGTCTGAATAAATTTTATTATCACCAACAAGAGTGTACAGCAACTCCACACTCTCCGACCCTTTTTCAGACGAGGACTCGATTGCAACAGTCTTAGCGGGTTTTGCAGGAGGATCACACATAATATGATTCTCAAGAGGTATGTCCTCTTCGTTTATCACCGCATCAGACTTTGCTGAATCAGTATCATCGGATTCATCATCAGAAGAATCAGCATCCTCAATCACAACTGGAGGATCCTGATTCTGTTCAGCAGTTACAAAAGTATCTGCTGACATATCCGAATCTGATGATACTTCTTTCTTGTATCCGAGTCCTGCTGCGAATTCATTAACATCTAGAGGAACAGATGGTTCAAAGAAAGTTCTATCTTCCTCATCCGGCATGGCATCATAATTGTTTCTAACGGGTGGTGGACATTTCTTGTAACCTATGCATGTGACATCCCGTTTCTCTTTCTGAACGTCAATGATGTGATCCAACACATAGCTAGAGCTCAAATAACTGTCTAACTTGAGTCGGATCGCCTCACTTTCAGTTTTAACACAGGCCATTTCCTTTTGCATTACCTCAAGACGAGTTATATAAAGGTTAATGTCAGTTTGTTTTCTGGAAACCATTTTTGTCAGCTCTGTTTTATCTTTCTTTAACGTTTCAATCATTGACTTAAATTCCTTTTCATGGTTTTCATAAAACATGTTGGCTTCTGTGCACTTGGAAAGATCAACGGTCAACTTTTGGTTGTGAATGAATGTCACATCATATTTCTCTTGCAAAGCCTCGTGTTTGCTTTGCAATTCACACCACTTATCATTCAATGAAACATGTTTGTCTTGCAAGTCAAACAAACTAGCTTGTAAAGCATCATGTTTGCCTTGCAACTCAGACATGTTTGCATCCAAATCAGCACATTTAATACGCAAACTATCACAGTTATCACAACTAACAGAAGTGGGTTCATCGACACATACCAAACTTGATGAACTGTCGACATTAGCCATAAAGGCTGAATGGAGAGAAGACGAAGAATAAGCAGCTTGATCCACCAAAATAGATCTTCTTTGAATTCCCGCTGCAGCTTCTTCCAATAGCTCATCAATATCTGCATTAACTGAAGTGCTTGATGTCTCATCTACATGATCATTACCTGAAGTGGAGGATTCTTCATCTGAGCTTCCACTGTAACCAGAACTGTCTTCATCCTCAGAAGATTCATCACCATTGGTGGAAGATTCTCCACCACTGGTGTGATTTAAATCCTTAACGACTTCAGCAAAACACGTTGTTCCATCTGGAGCATCATTTCCCAACTGGATTGACCAATCACAGCCTTCATCTACTTGAACCACAAGTGCCTGGTTGGCATTTGATGGTCCCGCTTGACTCTGGTTGTTGACAGGTACCAACGTACGAACATTGTTCCTGTTCTGGTTCTGCTGGTTGCCTTGATTTCTGAAGGGATTCTGGTTTCCATGCTGAGATGGTCTTGTACATTCCCTTTTAAAATGGCCACGTTCACCACAATTGAAACACTTGACAGCCTGCTTATCAAACCCATACTTTGTGTCTTTCTTGCTTTCCAAGCTGGTTCTCCCAGTTCTCTCCATGAAATCCTTTGCTCGCCTAACAGCACTGGCAAAGGCCCACTTGATGTCCATCATCTCCATCTCCTCTTTATCGATCTGCTGATAGTCTTCTTGTGTCAGATTAATGTTACCAATCTGACCTTCCACTAATCCACAGTATGCGCTCACCAAGGTGTTTAGCAGCTCCATATGTTCCTTTGCTACTTCTACACTGACTTTAGAAAAGCTTGAGGTGTCGAGCCGTACTGTATTTGGCTTTGATTGCTGACCAGCAGATGATGTGCTTCCATAACACGCTTGCTGTTGAGGAGGAAGAGGATTCCCATACATGTCAGTTGGTCCGGTAGATTGAGGAGTGTTGATACACGATGTCTAAAGCCTACGTCATAAGTCTAGGGTCTAAATATGTCAAGTATGTTAAGTGTAGGGATCAAAATGTAAAGTTTAATTTAGTATGTTAGGGTTTCGCTTCAGAGTGTTTGATGTAAGCCTCAAGCGAAATCACATGACAAGGTTTCGCTTGAGGCAGCTTGAAGCGAAATCATTCAGCCTATAAATAGGCTTGTGTAGTTCTCAGTTGGTATGCATTCCGAGAAGTTGTAACGAAGTGCTGCCGGATTTTCAAGTCATTATATAACAGAGAACAAGTGTTAAAAGTGAATCTATTCTGTTTTCTACTCTTTTCTGTCTGATTCTAAGCTGTTTAGATGTTTCCGCCATCTAAATAGTGTAAACACATTCAAATTGACTCATTCGATCGGTCAAATCGATCCTACAATTGGTATCAGAGCCAGTTATGAGTGTGTTCACTTGAATCAGTTGGTTTTTACTCACAAAAATTGATTTCTGGATGAAAACACGGACAAAATGGACTAAGACTTTCACAGTGTGTGTAAAAGTGTGTTTTAACAAAGCCTTGAGAATTTCAGATTAAAACTCGGACTAAAATTGACAAAACTGACTTGAAAACCAGATTTCGCTTGAGCGAGAAGATTGATTGTTGGTGTTTTGAAGCGAAACTGTTGTTTTCGCTTGAAATATTATGTTTGTTTGAAGCGAAATCGTATATTTCGCTTGAGGAGTCTGTGTTTGGCTGAAAAGAAAGTTTGAAGCGAAACCATTGATTTCGCTTGAGATCTTGCTGTTTGAAGCGAAATCATACTGTGTTTGATTTGTGAGTTTCGCTTGAAATCTTTTGTGATTTCGCTTGAAGTTTGAGTGATTTCGCTTGAGATTACTGATAGTCCATAGTGTTCGTGAACTTGTTCGATAGTCTGATTTTGTGAAAAGTGTGTGTGTGAAAATTTTAAAACTACTCGGTAAATTTCTAAAAATGGAAAACCAAGAGTTTTATAACTTCTTCTCGGGCAGTGGTATGGTAGCAGGACAAACCTCGGGTAGTGTTATACAAAACGTCAACATGGAGAACGAATTGGGAACAATGCAAAAGCCTCCCAAACTGATGAACATAGATGAATATGCAGGATGGTCAGGCAGATTTAAGAACTGGGTTCAGGCTAATCATTTTGAATGTTGGATGAAAATAGAGAAAAAGTATGTTCCACCAGTTGATGGTTTAAACAACAAGAAGAATATTCAGAGCCTGACAAAATCAGAACAGAATGATTTCAAAGCCGAGAAAAAGATGATTAGTATTCTCCAGCAGGCTATCAAAGAAGACATTCTAGTATTGTTGCAATTTGAAGATAATGCTCAATCTATGTGGTTTGCATTAAAATCAAAGTTTGAAGGTAGTGATTCCATGATCAAGAATAAGAAGGCATTATTCAAGAAAGAGTTTGACATTTTTACCAGTATGAAGGGTGAAACTACAAGGCAGCTAATTGAAAGATATTGTCATTTGGTGCTTGAAATGAATAGATTAAAGATTGAAAAGACAGATGAAGAATGGATTGACAAACTAGCTGATGCGTTACCTTATGACGAGTGGGGTACATACCTGATGATGCTAAAGAACAATTCAGACTTTGCAAATTACAATCTTAGCCTATTCATAGAAAAGATTGAAGCTCATGAGTTAGAGCTGCTGAAGATCAAAAAGATGAAATCAGCTAATGTTCAACAAGATGTATCGTTGTATTACAAAAACAACCCTACAGCTTCAACAAATCAAAGTCCAAAAATACAGACAGGGTTCATTGCTGATAACACCTCAAGTGTTTCTTCAAACACTCCTCAATCTGGAAATTTTTCACCATTCGCGAATTGTGATCCAAACTTCAAAGCTCAAGAACAGTTTTCACCTCAAAGCTCTACAAATTCAAGTAATCAGGCTTATGTTTCTGGGGTACAGTGCAACATCGCGGTGAATATTAAGAATGGAAATGAAATTACTGAAACTGCCGCGAGACAACACATTGCAGTACTTACTTCCGTTCTAGAGGCTTATGAAGGCTTAGTGGCGGGTAGGATTGGTAATCCTGATATGACCAAAGAGGATTACGACCAGATTGACCCGGAGGAACTTGAACTGATTGATATAAAATGGGGCATGGCAAGTTTGGTTAGAAGAGCACAACGGTTTATGGAGATCACAGGCAGCAACAGTCTCTCAGGTCCTAATCAGAAGTTAGGGTTTGACAAATCGAAAGTTACGTGCTTCAAGTGTAAAGAACGTGGTCATTTTAAGAGAGAATGTCCGAATCGTGAAGTAAACAATCATCAAAACCCGTTCACCAACGACTACTACAAGCAAGCAATCTATCATCGACCAAATCAACAGCATACTGTTCAAAAACCACAAATTGAGAATAAACCGGAAAAAGCAATGATCGTGAATCAAGACGATGAGAAGGTAGCTGCAGGGTTCAACTGGGATAAATATATTCCCAGTAGCGATGGACAGGCAATGATGGCTGAAGTTGTGGAAATTTCTGAGATAGTGTCTGAACCAGAAACAGTTACTGAAGATGTTTCTGTAGTTGTTGAAGAGGTTTCTGTTGAAAGAGCAGATAATTTTGAAGAAATAGCTGCTGAAGTTGATCAATCTCAATCTGAGCAGGAGGTATTAACTAGTTCTTTGAGATCTATCATGCCTCCTAAAATTTTTGAATCTTTTGCAGGTTTCTTTGAAGAACCAAGGACCGGATTGTGTCCAAGATATGATGAGAAGAAAGAATTTGTTGAAGAAATGATCGATGTGACAAAGGAAATGACCGAAGACACATTGAAAGAAATAGCTGACAAGGCTCTCATGGCGAAACTGAGAGAGGTAGACTCAGAATCTGAGGAGTCTAAGTCTGTCAGTAATGAGTCTGTCAAACGAGAGGAATCTGGAGTTCAGGGAAAAGAATCAGTAAATCTGTCTGAGTCAGAGTCGAAAAATGTCGGTAAACTAGAAGTAGAAACTGTTTATGAAGCAGAATGTGATGAGATAGTAGATTCAATATCTGAAACACCATGCCAAAAGTGTTTACAACCATGCATGGAGTGTCTTGAAAAAGACACTAAGTTTCAGGAATTGAAAGAACATGCTGACATGTTAAAATTTGATCTAGGACAAGTCAAAGAAGCATATGATACTCTAGCTAGAACAGTTAAAATGATTAAAGAGGAAAGTGTCGAAAATGATAAAGCCACAAAATTAGCAAAAGCAACACTTTTTGATAAACAAGTGGAAGTCAATTTTCATTTGGACACCATTGCTTCATTGAAAAGGGAATTGGAGTTAACAAAAATTGAAAATGAAAGAATTGATAAGAAGTTGATGAGTTATATAGCATCTTCATATGTAATTGAACAGATTGTCCCAAAACAACCTGATGAAACACCAGTTTTTAAGAGTGTTCCACCCCCAATGTGGAATCATTACACACAGAAATATCCAGATGGGGTGGAAGCTGCTTTGAATCTCAAATTGAGATCAATTGAGGATGATTTGCCTGAAAGCATCGATGTTACATTCTCTGCATCCGACACCGACAACGAATCACAGATTATCAAAACTGTTATCGATCAGGTGTTAGATGAAGAGATTGATAACTCTGAGAAGTCACAATCTGAGAAAGGTGTTACAGATTCTGAAGATGAGAGTAATTTCTTGGAACGGTTTATACCGAAATCGGACAAGAGTGCGAATGATGATTCGATTATGGTAGTATATACTATGATTGGAACAGACAAACTTTATTCCGATTTCGAGTATCCTCTTCAGAATGTGAAAATTGAGAATGTTGAGAAAGTTTTTAGGTTGGTTGAAATGAACATTGATGAGGTTAATAACAAAGAATTCTTTTCAAAATCTAAAAAGTCATTTTTTACAACACGTGTCAACAACTTTGGGAAAAAGGAATGGGAAGGTAATGGTAACAAGAAAAATGGTAACAATTTTAAAAACAAAGGAATTGGTTTTGAGAAAAAGTTGGATAAGAAGGTTGTCAAGCCTAAAGATAAAATGAATGATGTTTTTGTTGCTGGTCCAAGTGTTGATGAAGAAAAGGAATACATTTTTAGTCAAAAAGCAGTTGACGATTTCAATGCAGCAAAGAAACTGAAAGAAGAGTCGTTCAAATCAACTTTTGTCGAATATGATAAAAGAGTTTGCTATCGCTGCAATGAAATCGGACACATGGCAAAACAATGCAAGAAAGTTTTTGAAAAATCTGTCATTAAACCATTTGTTAAAAAATTTCAACCTAAGTCACCAGTTAACACAAAGGGCAAAAAGCCGATGGTTTCTCCAATTCGCATTTTGAAAAGAGGAGAATCTTTGAAGTTGGAAGATAAGCCGAAATCGACATTTGAGATTGGTGAATCTTCAAAGTCCCAAATGACTTCAAAGATTTATCCAAAAACAAAAACTTTTGAAAATCAATTCTGGGTTGTAAAATCAAAACCATCGGTTGAGGAGAAAAAGATGGAAAACATTTTGAAAAATGAAACAAAAGTTGTTGAAATCAAATCACAATCAGTTGAGGTAAAGAAAATGGAGAACGAGTTAAAGTTTGATTCAAAAGCTTTTAATCCTACTATTCAAAATATTTTTGGAAAAATGGTTGACAGAAAAGTCAAAGGGGTAAAGGAATTTTATGAATCAAAGGTGAATGTTAATGGTAATCACAAATTTGAATCTGAGCTTGATAAGTTTCTTGCAGAGTTTCCTCCTATCAAAGAAAATATGTTAAAATCAAAAGTGGAATCTGTTGTTCCAAACGTCACATTTGACTTTCCTAAGATTGATGAAAAGTGTGATGTAGTGTTTGGAAGTGTGTCATCAGTTAAGAAGTCATGGAGTTCATTGTTTGAATGAATTTGATATGATATGTGCAGGGGCTGCCCAAGTCAATTCTATCAAAATGGATCATGGATAGTGGTGCGTCAAGGCACATGACTGGGACGCTTGCTTTGCTCTATGATGTAAAATCCATCAATGGAGGTCATGTAGGATTTGCTGGGAGTCAAGGTGGAAGAATTGTTGGTCAAGGAATTTTGACAAATGGTGTGATATCCTTTGACAAAGTAAACTACATAGTGGAGTTGACAAACAATCTACTCAGTATTTCACAGATTTGTGATAAAGATTTCAGCGTACATTTTACAAAAACTGAATGTGTGGTTTTGAAACCAGGGTTTAAAATCCCTGATGAGATGGTGTTATTGCGTGCTCCACGGGAGTATGATCTTTATTATCTTGATATGAGTACAGCAACGCCAACGTCTCATCAGAAACAGTGTTTTGTGTCTAAAAACAAAGCAACAGAAAAAGATTCAATCATGTGGCATCGTAAGATGGGCCACATTCATGTTCGCAAAATGAATTTTTTGGTTCATAATGATTTAGTTGAGGGGGTAAACTTGAAAAATTTTCATTTAAATGATGATTGTATTGCTTGTAAGAAAGGTAAGCAGGTTCGAAAGTCACATCCTTTGAAAGTCATGAACTCGATCAGGTTACCTCTTGAGAGATTGCACATGGATCTCTTCGGGCCTGTCAATGTTAGGAGCATCAGCCGGGATTTGTATTGCTTGGTGGTTACAGATGATTTTTCAAGATTTTCTTGGGTTGTGTGCTTAGAACGGAAAGATCAAACATTTGAGTCTTTGATGATACTTTTCAAAAAGATGGAAACTGTATACAAACTGCCTATCCGGAGAATTAGAAGTGACAATGGAACTGAATTTAAAAACAACAGAATGTACGAGTTTTGTAATGAAAAGGGAATTCTTCATGAATTCAGTGCGCCGTATACTCCACAGCAAAACGGCGTAGCTGAAAGAAAGAATAGAACCCTAATAGAGACAGCGCGTACAATGTTAGCAGATTCCAAGTTACCTATTTTCTTTTGGAGTGAAGCCGTATCTGCAGCGTGCTATACACTGAACAGAGTTCTTACTGTCAAGAAGTATGGAAAGACATGTTTTGAGTTGCTGCATCGTTACAAGCCGAATCTTGAGATCTTGGAACCTTTCGGATCACCGTGTACGTTCATTGATGAAGACGGAAAGTTTGGGGCAAAATCAAATGAAGGTTTCTTTGTAGGATACGCCAGCCCACTAAAAAGGGTGTTCGTACCATGTCTGAGCAAGGTGATTCAGGTCCTTCATGTGGATTGTCAGAAGCATACTCCGTCACCTCAACTTCCCGGACAAAGATTCCTATTTGACTACGATAAACTCTGGGAATCGTTTCATCTGCCGTCCGAGCTGAGTGAGGAGGAACTTGCTCTCATGTACTTGTATCAACAAAGTCACTTGCTAGAGCCGGAATCTAGTCCGCTAGATGTTCCTACGCCCAACGTGGGTACTCATGATGATGAAGCCGGACCAAGTGGAACCGTTCATATACCACCAGAGGAACCAGAGGAACCAGCTCCGTCATTTGACGTTTCTGATGACTCAGAGGAGGAACCCGCTCCTACCTTTGACGAGGAACCAAATGAGACAACAGAAGAGGCTGTTGACCAAATCGTTGATCTTGACATTTCAAATCTGGAATCGGAAGTTGTAGTGCCTGATACTGTGATGCCACGGACCCTATCTTACCATCCTTCAGAACAAATTATCGGCGACTTGCAAAGTGGTGTCAAAACTCGACATCAAATAGATCAAGCTCTTACATGTTTCTATTCATCTATTGCTGATATGCAAAAAGAAGTCTCATTGAAATGTTTTATTTCGCAGATAGAGCCCAAGACGTACAGGGAAGCATTGACCGAGGAGAGCTGGGTTAATGCAATGCAGGAGGAGTTGCAACAATTCGAGAAGCTGGGCGTCTGGAGACTTGTAGATTTGCCTGAGAATCAAAAGTTGATTAAAACAAAATGGGTTTTTAAATGTAAAAGAGATGATAGAGGAGTCGTGGTGAGAAACAAAGCAAGACTGGTCGTTCAAGGATTCAGTCAACAAGAAGGAATTGATTACGATGAAGTCTACGCACCAGTTGCAAGGCTAGAGGCAATTCGGATTTTTCTGGCCTTTGCATCATGGAAGAACTTTAAAGTATATCAACTTGACGTGAAATCTGCTTTTCTCTATGGAACTATCAAAGAGGAAGTGTATGTGGGGCAACCGCCGGGTTTCACAGACCCACAGCACAAAAACAAGGTGTTTCTACTTGATAAGTCATTATACGGACTTCATCAGGCCCCGAGAGCCTGGTATGAAACGCTCTCGACATACTTGCTGGACAACGGGTTCACAAGAGGTACAGTAGATAGCACTTTGTTTATTAAAGAAAAAGACAACCATTTGTTGATTGTGCAGATTTACGTGGACGATATTATTTTTGGATCCACCAACGACGATATGTGCAAAGAGTTTGAGCTAGTGATGAAGAAAAAGTTTGAGATGAGCTCAATGGGCGAAATGAAGTTTTTCCTCGGGTTGCAGGTAGAACAAATGCCCGATGGAATCTTCATTCATCAGTCAAAGTATGTGAAGGATGTGCTAGACAAGTTTGATATGGCCGATTGCAGTCCAACATCCACTCCTCTTGCACAGAATCATGGGATTTGTCCAGATGAGAATGGAGTGAAGATGGATGAAACATTGTACCGATCAATCATTGGCTCCCTGATGTATCTCACAGCTTCCCGTCCGGACATCATGTATCCGACATGCTTATGTGCCAGATATCAGTCGAATCCGAAGCAGTCACACCTGACAATCGTGAAACGTATACTACGGTATTTGAAAGGCTGCCCAAACATCGGTTTGTGGTATCCTAGATTGGGTGACTTTACTTTATCTGGTTTCGCTAATTCAGATTTTGGAAGCTGCAAGCAAAACGCAAAGTCCACCACTGCTGGGTGTCAGTTCTTAGGAACTCGACTTGTTACCTGGCAGTGTAAGAAACAAACCACTGTAGCGCTTTCTACTTGTGAAGCTGAATACGTTTAAGCTTCCAGCTGTTGTTCGCAGATCCTTTGGATCCAACAGCAAATGCGTGACTTTGGTTTGCAATTCTTAGATACTCCAATATTTGTGGACAATGAAGCAGCCATTAACATTACTAAAAATCCAGTTCACCATTCAAAAACAAAACACATTGAAATCCGTCACCATTTTATTCGTGATTGTAACGAGAAAAAATTAATTCGGATTGAATATGTGCACACCGATGAACAGAAAGCGGATTTCTATACCAAACCATTTGACAAAAAGAGGTTTTATTATCTTTTAAAATTGAATGGAATGAAAAATCTGCAATCTGGGAGGGTTGTTGAATGTGATGCCGAATTGGACGGCGATCTGACGTGAACTTTTGTCAAGTTGTCAATTTTGTTTGTATAGTTTATTTTCTGCTTTTCGATAAAAACAAAAACACAAAAATATGTTTTTCTTTTTAGGGGGAGAAAGTTTGCAGAAAAATACAAAAACATGATAAAATCTATAAAAACCAAAAACATTTGAAAAAGTAAAAATGAGTTTGTGTATAAAAGAGAAATGATAGTACATCAGCTAGACAGGTGCAGTACGCTAAAGAATTGGAATGTATAAAATGTAATTAAGCAGTCTCACTAAAGATGTGCCGATAGGTTTTCACAAAATTAGTAGATTAGTTTGGGATATAAACATAAAATTTACTTGCATCTATGTGGGGAACATCTCCAGGATATATAGGTAACCCCTGAAATCCTGTTTGAAGGGTCCCATATTCTGAGATACTAGGTCTTTATGCTTAGTGATATCTGGGGTATTATCCCGGGACTTCTGATTTTGCGGAAGCAATGGCCTAGTCCCCGGAGAATACTTTACGCTGCTTTGAAATATAAGCCTCCTCTCAGCATAAAAAATGATAACACATTGCAAAATTGTTAATCATGTGCTGTTGTAAAGAAGATCCCCAAAGGGGACCCACCAAAAGTCGAAGCCGTCATCTCTCTGCGTATCGAAAGATCGACCTGAGCTCTCACGGCCCTCGCAATTAACCCCTTACAGATATCATCTAGGTATATTCACCTGTAAGACTGAATACTGGGGTCTGGATACGGGAGTATATACTGAGGTGGGACACATGTAGATGTTTAAGTTCTAAAACACTAATTCTGTATCCCGAGCAGATTGAAAGTTTTGTGAGAATTTAAGAGGATCAGTATATCGGCAATCTACGTGAATTGTTTAATGCTTAAAATGAATTAATAGCTTAACGGTACTTGTATCTTGTTGGCAGCTGATATGATCCCTTGACACGCTCACAAAAAGATTGTGTGTATATAGTTTCAGTTTATTCAGTTTAAAATTCAAAAAGATTTTAGTTTTCTTTTTATTTTCGACAACTGACATTGGGAATCGAAAGTTCAAAGTCTTGTGCAGATCATGTCTGAGATTGATGAGGATTGGGTAAGCTTGTGATGCAGTATAATGCTTGGTACAAGTGTTTGTTGATTAAAATGGGTTTGAAAGATCAAAATGATTCAAAAGTTCATTAATTTGAACTTATTTTTTTTTTTTCAAGAAATCCGGTATCTTCATAGTTTGGTTAGCCAAGGTCATTGAGTTGGACTTGGTAGACTAGTCAGTTGATCAAGGTCATTAACTTGGACTTGGTTAATTGGGTGTGACATTAAAAGTTGAAAAAAATCAAAAAGTAAAACAAGTTTTTTAAAGGTTTTCGCTTCAAGAAACATAATTGCGCTTAAATCTGTTTCAAGCGACACCTTCTTGTAACGATTTCGCTTCAAGAGATTTTGAGTAAGTCTCAAGCGAAATCTTCAAGGGTATAAAAGGTTAACAAGCTTCGCTTCAGTCATTATTTTTCAAACATTTCGCTTCAAGGTCTGTCAGAGTGACTTCAAGCGAACACATCTAAACTTCGTTTTTCTACCATTACTCTGTCAAAATTTCACCAAGATCTTGTGATTTTAGTTGGCAAATTCAACTATAATCATGGTGAATGTGAGTATATTCTGAGATTTGTATCGTTTTTCGTTGATTTTTGATGTGTCGGCGTCAGTTAGGGCTAGAACACATAGATTTAGGGTATTAACTTGATAAAAATCAAATCAAAACATATATGTGTAGTCGGAATCATGTGTAGATTGTTGTGTGTAGTTTGATTGTTTCAGATCTGAGTCTTTATGAGATTGACATTTGAACAGAATTTTAATCTTAGATCTAGAACAGATGGATGGGTTAAAATGAATGAAATTCACATCATGTTGCTCGGAATTGTAAGTAGAACAGGACTGTGTGATCAATTTGATCATATGTTTGCAAAAAATTTTGATGTTTGGACAATGTCGCTTCAAGGGTTATGTCAGTGTCGCTTCAGGGGAATGTTTAGATATTAATTTCGCTTGAACAAATCTTATTTGCTCAGATGAGTTTTAAGCGAAATTATGGATATCACTTGAAATGATGAGTAAATTTGAAATTATATAAAAATTGTCTAACCTGTTTGAATTTTGTGGTATTTGATGTGCAGCCTTCGAGTATTCTGTTTAAAGCTCTACACAATTCTTGTTGTGATCTTGATGTGACAAGGAGTTCAAAATTGTCTGAGTTCTCTAGCATTCTGGAATTTATGAGAAAATTGCCAATACAAAAAGCATTAACAGATAGAAGAATGGTGTATGAGTCACACATCAAACGTTTTTGGAAGCATGCTGTGTATGATGAGAAAAACAAAGTAATTACTTCACTGGTTAAGGTTGCTGATGAAAAGAAACAAATTCTTATAACGGAGGCATATGTTCGTGAGATTCTGGATTTTCCTGATACTGAAGATTCACCAAAAGCATTTCCTGAAAGGATGGTGAAAGGATGTTTGCTTAGAATGGGATACATTGGAGATGTGAAAGCTGCTAATGTTTTGAAATCAAAATTTACAAAGCCGTTCAAATTCTTTATTCATTCAGTGTTGATTGCTCTAAGTCATCAAAAGGGTAGTTACGATGCTATGCGTGATTATCACATGAACATGGTAGTTGCTCTTGTTTTAAACAAGAAGTACAATTTCTCTCATATTGTATTTCATTACCTTGTGGAAGAGGTGACATCAAAAAGGAGAAGCTGGATATATCCAAGATTCATTCAAATGATGATTGATCATGCTTATCCAGGAATTGTTCGAGATATGGAGAATGATTTGTTGGTTCTAGCTCACATGAATAATGATTCTATTGCTCAATTAGCAAGATATCATACAAATCATCCTGAACCAGAGAAGGAAGTTGCATTTTTTGGTTTCATAAGCAATCCAGATTATCAAGATCCTGATCCAGTTAATCATGAACACTGGAGGAATGAAGATGAAAGAACTGAAACTGGTTATGCTGATGAGTTGGAGAGGTTGATAAAGTTTAAACCATCAAGAAGTGTGTGGTTTGTAAAAGAACAAAAGAAGAGGAGTAAGAAAACAACTCCTAAAGTGCAAGCTGAAGAAGGTTCATCTTCACAACCAAAGAAGCGTCGTAAGAAGGTTGCTAAAACGCTATTGGTTGATGAACCTGAAGATGAAGTAGTAGTTGAAGCTGTAGCAGAAGCTAATGTTGAAACTGAAGCTGAAATCAACATTGAAGCTGAAACTGAAATTGAAACAAATGTTGAAGGAGATATTCGTTTTTCTCCAAGATCTACAGAGTTTTTGAAAGGGATTTCTGAATCTGTTCCTGAACAAAGTAAAGTTGCTGACAATGTAGTGATTGAAGATGTTGATATAAGTTCTTCTAGTTCTTCAGATGAAGCTATTGATGAAGTTGCACGTCAAAGAAGAATTAAAGAAGCGGCTGAACAAGAAAAGTTGTTAAAAAAGAGAAAGAGACAAGAGAAAGATGATGCTGCTTATGAACCTTCACCGGAACATGTATCTGAATCACAAACTCCTGATAGTGGTAAAAAGAAGAGAGGAGCTCGAAAGAAAGTTGTTCAGAAGAATAGTCGAGTTGTTAGTCCAACAATCAAGATTCCAAAAATTGTCTTGAAGAAGAAAACATCTGAAGGAACCAGCCAATCTATACCACCATCTGAACCTATTCCACCTTATTCACCACCACATCTCTCACCACCACATGAACTTATTTCTACTCCACAAGTTAATATCCAAACACCACCATCTTCACAACCTAGCATTCAAACAACACCTGGATCTTCTGGATTTAAGGGTTTTGCTGATATTCCTGAAAATGTTTCTCTTGATGATATTGGAAATATTGCTTTTGCAACAGATGAGCAAATTATACATGTTGAAAAGAGAATTGATGTTGTAGCTGATGAAAACAAGAAGTTTGCAGCTGAGTGTAAAAAGATGGAAAATCGTGAGAAAATTCGTGATTTGAGATTAAAGGCAACTGAAGCTGAAAACAAGTCTTTGTTGAAGAAATTGGAATCTAATGAAGCAGAGATGGATATTATGAAAGTTCAGATTGCAGAATTACTGGAAGAAAAGAAGAATAGGGATGAACATCTCAAGTACTATGAGTTGAAAAATCAAGTGTTGGAGGAAATCAAAGCACGAAATGAACATGAAAGCAAAATGATGAAGAAAGTGTTGGAAAAGTTGGTGGGTACATCTTTAGAGTTGAAATTCAATGAATTTATTCGTGATGAAGAGAAAGCTAAGAAACAGGCTGAAATTGATAAGCAAATGAAGGATAAGGGAAAGGGTCCTGAAATTGAAGAAAAAGCTATTATTCCAGTTGATGTTTCTGAAGATATCATTCTGAATGTTTATCCTCTTACATCAGTTTCTGGTATTTTTGATGTTGATGTTGAAATTGATGATCTTCTTACTGGAGAGAATGAAGAGGATGATGAAGAAGATGATGACGAAGATGAAGAAGAAGATGAAGGAGATGATGTGATTTCTGCAAGTAGTGATGATGATGATGGAGATGATGATCAAGATCAAGGTGCTTCTAGTCTGAAAATTTCTGAGAAAACAACTGAAGAAGCAATTGATGAGTTATTACAAGATGATGCAAATGTTGAGCATGATAGTGCAACAAGTGAGGGGGAGTGTGGTAATGATCAAAATGTTGATCAAGCTGAAAAGTTGATTCTTAGACTGGATACTTATCGGGAAGAAGGAGAGCATTTTCATAACTATACGCTGGAAATCATAAAAGAAATGACACGAAGAGATCATCCAGAGTTCAAGTTTGATTTTGAGGAAGAAATGAATTCTGATTTAGAAAGAGAGCTGAATGAGTTTGATGCTGATCATTATGATGATTATGAATATCGATATGTTGAAGATGCTAATCTATATGATCGAGTAGAAGTTGAAGACTGGGAAGATGATGAAAGTGTACATGAAGATACTTCTCAGTTGCCCACACTGATGGAATTTTTCTCTGAAGAGAATCGGGATGAGTTGAGGAGAAAAGTTGCTGAAGTTATTAAAAACTTTAATCCTGATGGTACAAAGAAAGATCTGGATAAAGAAGAGAAAAAGAAATGGTTCAAGGTTGATCATGACAGAAAGTTCAAAAGACCATTGAAGTTTTATCAACGGGATCGAAGTATTTCTTTGGGAGATATTATTAGCTGGGGTTTTCTACCACACGTGAATGCTTATGCAGTCAGAAGAGAATGTGGTGTTCAGTATTTCGAAAAGTTATATGATCTTATGTCACTCCCATGGTGGGATGTTGAGGAGTTATCACAGGTCAAAGCTTTGGAATATCCTGTGAGGAAGAATGACTTTATAATGTGGGGATTTATCAGATTTCAATCATTGAAAGAATTCAAATTCTGGAAGCCACATCGTCCAAAGATTATTCCAAGAATTAATCCTGAAACTGGTGTTGAAGAGAGAATTCTGAATATCAAGAAGCCAAGGACAATGAAGATCATACCAGTACCTCCAATGGAACAAGAATTCTATAAAGGATTTATACACTGGGTATATAGTTGTCTGTCTACTGAAGCTGTGATCACATATCGAGCAGGAGGTGAAATTAGAGAAATTCGTGTTTTTGATCCGATGTGGATTGTTAACTGCTCGGCAAAGGATATAGAATGTCTGTTCATCAACAAGATTCATCATTCGCCAAAAGATAAAGATCAGGCGATGCAGTTTCAGAGAGTCGTGAATGTGTGTTTTCAGAAAAATATCAATTCTGAAACAAAATGGAAGTCATCATGGTGGGCTTTGGAGGAGAAAGTCAAAAAGAAAGCTGAAAAGGAACGTAAAGCTCGAGAAGATAAAGATAGATATCTTCGAGAGACATTTGCTCAAAGGCAAGCTGCTGAATTAAAGAAAAGAGTTGATGAAAATGAAAAGCTTAGGAAGTTGTTGTCAAGAAAACCTAAGCCTAGAGAAGAAAAGTTCAAGTCCATGTGAAGATCTAGACTGAAGACTTCGGCTTTATCCAAGGGGGAGTTTGTTGATACACGATGTCTAAAGCCTACGTCATAAGTCTAGGGTCTAAATATGTCAAGTATGTTAAGTGTAGGGATCAAAATGTAAAGTTTAATTTAGTATGTTAGGGTTTCGCTTCAGAGTGTTTGATGTAAGCCTCAAGCGAAATCACATGATAAGGTTTCGCTTGAGGCAGCTTGAAGCGAAATCATTCAGCCTATAAATAGGCTTGTGTAGTTCTCAGTTGGTATGCATTCCGAGAAGTTGTAACGAAGTGCTGCCGGATTTTCAAGTCATTATATAACAGAGAACAAGTGTTAAAAGTGAATCTATTCTGTTTTCTACTCTTTTCTGTCTGATTCTAAGCTGTTTAGATGTTTCCGCCATCTAAATAGTGTAAACACATTCAAATTGACTCATTCGATCGGTCAAATCGATCCTACAAGGAGGAAGTGGATTCCCATACATGTCTGTTGATCCGGTAGATCGAACAGGTAATGGATTTCCGAACATATCAGTTGGTCTGAGAGGTCGTTGGCTTTGTTGTTGTGGTACTGATTGAGGGACTGGTTCCAGCAGATTTCCATACATGTCTGTCTTTGGAGGGACCGGAACTTGGATAGTATTGCCATACATGTCAGTGCTAGTCACAAACGTTGTTTGAATTGGAGCATGCGAAGAAGGTTTCGTAGAAATGCTAGAAGTTCCATAATACATTTCAGGATTTTGTGGCACTGCAACTCTTTTCGCCTTGAGAGTTTCTTCCTGATTCTTGTTTTCCAGGATTTGAACAAAGTCATTGAAGCTTGTTGTAGCTAACGTGCCATTATACTTCATGATTTCCAAGAAAGTATTCCATTGAGGTGGCAACGCATCTGCAAACTTTTTAACAATCTCTGCTGAAGCTGTAACAACCTCAAAATTTGACAATTCAGTCAGCAGATGATTAAATCGACTTGTCAAATCTCCTAAAGATTCATTCTCCATACAGGTAAAACCATCAAACTCTTTCTTTAGCAGTTCTTTTCTCAATTGACGTGTCGCTTCATTTCCTACGCCCCTTGTCTTCAATGCGTCCCACAACCTTTTCGTTGTCTTGTAACTGACAAATTGATGATAAATATCTTTACTCAACGCCTGAGTAAGAATGGCATATGCTTTCTTTTCCAAATCATAGACCTTCTTCTGATCTTCCGTAAGATCTGCAAACGTAGCAGCAGATGATGCGGCAACCTCTATTGTTTGATCGAAATCTGTAATGAACCGCAACCACAATTCTGTATTTTGACCAAGAACGTATGTATGAAATCTATCAATCCATCCTGGATATTCATATAAGTGCATCAACTTTGGAGGCCGATTCAAACTTCCGGTTTCGCTCTCGCTTAAGAGAATGCTTTGAATACTTGGAGTTTGATTTGATACGAATGCCCATTGACCGGTAGAAGTTGCATTAGAAGATACCGGTGCAGGAGACGGAGTACCAAAATACATGTCGGTATTTACCGGAGTATTCCATCTTGGATTCATTTTTAATCAAGGAAAAATTGTTACACCAGTCGAAGGATCTGAGATCGAAAGACCTGAAACACAAACTTGTTAAACTTAAACAAACTGGGATCGAAAGATCAACACTTGTTCGAAGGATCAACAGTGTTCGAAAGATCACTGTTGAGTTTCGAGCAATGATTTCGAAAGACTCTCCAATCGAAGGATCCTGGTCTTTCGAAAAGAACTGTAGACCGAAAGATGTATGCTTCGAAATGATTCCTTGGTTCGAAGGATGATTATCTATCGAACCTCCACTGATCGAAAGATGTATGCTTCGAAATGATTCCTTGGTTCGAAGGATGATGATCTATCGAACCTCCACTGATCGAAAGATGGTCTTTCGACTTCGAAGGATATCTTTCGAACTGCTCTGACACAGTTGACAAATGTGACAGGTTGGTGAAAAAGGTGATGGGTTGGTAAATCTTTCGGCAGAAAGTATGGTTCAGACCATCATTTTCTGCAAAAACAGATTTGAACAAATAAAATATAATTAAACTTATCCAGAAAACCGGTCACCGGAGAAGCCGGAATTTTGGCCGGAAATTGCCAAACATCTCAAAAACAGGTTTTTAAGTTACCCAACCCGTCATGCAACACACCCGGTTAGTTTAGAACACGTTTTAACGTAAAGATAAGCGAGAAAAACAGTAAAAACGGCTTCAAAAACCAAGTGAGTTTTGTCCAAAACACTCCAAATGTCTTGTAAAAACTCGGTTTTTAACAAGGAAAAGAGCCACGGCTCTGATACCACTTGTAGGTCCCTCGGAGGTTGAGGTTTAACCTATTCCTTGTTATGTCTAACACACTAGCGAGTGCGGAATCCAAGCTAGCATGCAAACCGAGATAGAACAAGCACAAACACAACACACAAGTCTTCACCGATTAACACCACTTGTATTAATACGTATGAAAGGTTCGGTTACAAGCACAATGTTTACAGATGTATTCTATAAACTCTCTCTAACTTTCGTGTGTGTGTATGTTCTGAACAGAATGCTCTCTATGTGTCTGAAATGAAGCTCTTCAACTCTTACCAAGTGAACACACAACATGGGTATATATACCCGAACACAGCAGGTCTGATCGAAGGATAGATAGATTGATCGAAGGATCATCTATCGACTAGAAACTCATCGAAGGATCAACATGTACCTCGAAGGATGAGATCTTTCGAGGTCCATCCATCGAAGGCTTATCTTTCGAGCTCATCGAAGGATCTAAACAATCCTTCGATGACACATCCTTCGACACAGCCATATAACAACCATTGTTCGAACTGTTTGGCCAAGTCAAACCGGAGGATGGTTGACTTGGTCAAACTTACAGTACTAACAAAGACATCGTTTTTAATCAAGACGAAATACAGACAAAGTACAGACACAAGTGCACCAACACTACTAAATATATGTATTCTAATAATACAAGGATATACATTATATATACACGATATTTACATGCATTACCCGGAGACATTAAGAGAGGCCAAGGCAGGCCTGTAAGGATGTCTTTCAAATTTGTTGAAAACAACCAAAGTAAAAGGGATTGTGGAAAAAATCTAGAAGAAGAATTACTACATTAGGATCTAGGAAACATGGTAGATGAAAGTGAAAACATAAAACATGCATGCACTGAGACTGAGTAAAGAAAAGAATGATGCGGTAAGTGTAGAAAATGATGGTGAAGTGAATGCATAAAAGGCGATGTAGTGATTTCTGGAAAGGATGCAGTGAATGTAGAAGGGGATGTTGCAGTGAGTGCAATTGGTTAGATCATCAGTTTTCAACACAACTTTCATATATAATTATTAAACTAATATTAAAATAATTTAACGATTGTTAATTAATAAAATTATATACTTATTAACAAAATATAATACAGCAAAAAAGCTTAACAAGAGAGGACCACAGAAAAGAAAAGAATGATACGTCTCTTGCATAGTTCTACTCATGTGATAGTCTCTACTCATGTGATACAAAATTTCAAATGTCTTAGTGTCTACTCATGTGATACAAAATTTCAAATGTCTTAGTCTCTACTCATGTGATATTCTCTACTGTAGTTCCGTTTTTCTCGGAGGATCCGATACGAAAACCTATTCCCTGTTTATCACAAACACGATCACGGGTGCAGAATCCCCGTGACGGTGCAAACCGAACAAAGTAGATAAATAACAACAGCAAGTAACCAAGGATTAACTTCAATTAAATGGATGAGAACATTCACAAACATATACACACAATGCTTGTACAATAAACTCTCACAAGTCTCTCAGCTCCGTGGAGTCTCACAATAATCTCATAACTAAACTGATAAACAACTGAGCTATTTATACTGTCCATCGACGAAAACCCATGTGACGAAAACCATGTGTGACGAAATCAGGGATTTCGCCACACACACATATTGTCGAAGGCAAGGAGTTCGCCATGCCTGGTTTATGAAGTCTTCGTCGTTCAAGGAGTGTGACGAACACTGGAGTGTTCGTCACATGTGTCTTGCCCACAAGCAGTCTTCGTTGGAAGCCCAAACAAATGCAAGCTCAAATGCAAATTGATAAACCAAATTGATTGGCCCATGCACATGTACGTGAATATAAATTCTGATTTGTAAAGATTAGTCAACTTGTGACATTATCATGACATCATCATGATGATGTCATGATGATGTGTAAACGGGAATTGGTTCGCGGCTCTCCGTGCTTCGCGTGTCGAACTCTGGGGCGCACGACGGAGGAATGTTGCTACGTCGGGCTTGAGCCGAACCTAACCGAGTCGAACTGAACCGAATCAAACCGAGTCGAGTCACGTACACATAAAGTGTACCAACATCTACTTATGTGATACAAAATTTCAATTAATGTCTCAAGTCTCTACTCATGTGCTGCGATAGTTCTTCAAATATTAGTTTATTGGTAAGATTAAGTCAAGCTAGTTTAGGATAATATTTTAATACCAAGTTGTGATTTTTCCTTATAGTTGATTAACATTATTGTTTCTTGCACGAATGAGATTCTCATCCATTTTCTTAAACAAGACTAAATGTATAGAGTGAATTTCCATAATCAAGTTGTTTATTGTTTCCATAATTAATACATATTTCTGGGAAGTTTATTTTGCCTTGTACAGTTGTACGTGATCTACTAATTTCCTATTATCATGGTTTCACGTTGTAGAAGTCAATGCTTTGCAAATAAGCGGTCCTATACGTTGTTCAAGTCAGTTACTTCAATAATAAGACTAGTTGACTTTTTAAAGTAAACTTTATTTCGATAATAAGACTAGTTGACTTTTTAAGGTAAACTTTGACTATAATAAAATATAAGTACGCTGCAGATCAAAAAACAAATTAACAGAAAATGGAGCTCATGAGTTGCAGAAAACATATAATTCTTACATTTATGATGCTCATGAACATACCGTATCAATTACATGGGTTGTCGAATCCATCACATGTAGTCAATATGAGTTCTAATAGTAAGCATGAGATACCGATAGGGGTCATTGTTGATATGACATCAATGTTTGAACAGATGGTTCATCGCAGCATTTGCATGGCAATTTCAGATTTTTACTCTTTGAACGATCAGTACAAAACGAGGTTAGTTCTACACACAAGGGATTCGAAAGGAAACCCTTTACGCGCTCTATCAGATGGTAAGATTTCTTACACTTCTTATTTTTATTAACTATGCAATTATTATATAAATGTTCCTGGAATACTTCGGTACTCATTGTTATAACCAGTTATAACCTACGTTTTGCTTGCTACAATCCTATGTAATTGTTCATCTGCTTGCCTAGTCACCTCTAGCACAGAATGCTTGTTAATAAAATGCCATTCATAAAATTGTTCCTAAAATATTAATTATACAACCTTCAAGAAAAGGTGACAATTCTAATAGGGGCCACAACAAGTAGTTTTGCACCTAAGTAAAGACTTTTTCCCTATTATAAAATTCTACGAATAACTAGTACGTCAAATTTGATTACAAAATTTATACTATTACAATAATAATTTAAGAGTTGGAAGAAAATGACACCCTTTTGACACCCTTAAATTTATACTATTACAATAATAATTTACACACCTTTATGCCTATTTTGACACCCTTCAGGACGCCTCGTATAGACCTATACGAGGCGTATAGGGTTACTTTTCCGACCATCTCTGCAACAAAGCACAATGTCAAATCAGTCACATCAGACGGGGAGTATAGGTCTGTACGAGGGATGGATACGAGGCACTAAGACGCCTCGTATAGACCTATACGAGGCGTCTTCTACAGGTGACAAAAAGATATACGAGGGGTCTAGAGCTATACGAGGCGTCGATGGCTTATGAAAAAGTGCAACATACAGTGTATGGTTTGTCCCTAGCATCGAACCAAAGACTTAAAACATTTGCTTGTTCTTCTTTCATTCTGCTTCTTCTTCTTCTTCTTTCATTCTGGGACGACATTTAATTTGTGTTATTATCATCCCGAAGTGTTGAAATGTCATCATACTGGGACGGCAACTATGTCTTCGGGCAGTATTATAGCGAGAACTGGGTGCCCGAAAGCGATCCGGTAACAGTACAGGTACTTAAATGTTTTAATTAGTTTTTGTTTTAGTTTATTATTTTCTAATGATGATACGGTTCTTTATTTTGGAGGAGTCTTGTGTTCCCGATTCTAATGAGCAAGAGGAGGTTGTGTCTAGTATACAAGGAGAACAAAACAAACCGTTTCTAGATTTGAACAATCATCCCCCTGTTGACGAAACACCCCCTGTAGATGACTCATACCATGCTTGTCAACCAAGTTATCTGACGCAACAAGGGTATCCGGATTATAGATACGGGTGTGAATACGGAGGAGACGGTGGATACGGAGGAGACGGTGGATACGGAGGAGACGGTGGATACGGAGGAGACGGTGGATACGGAGGAGACGGTAGACGGTGGATACGGAGGAGACGGTGGATACGGAGGAGACGGTGGATACGGAGGAGACGGTGGATACGGAGGAGTCGGTGGATACGGAGGAGACGGTGGATACGGAGGAGACGGTGGATACGGAGGAGACGGTGGTTACAGAGGAGATGGTGGATACAGTGGATACGGAGGAGACGGTGGTTATGGTGGATATGGTAGATATGGTGGTGAGACACCTCCCATCCAGGACAGTCCGTACTTAAAAAAGCAGGTATTAATTACTATTTTTGTATTATTTAATTATTTAATTATTATTATTAGTATTATTATTAATATTATTATTATTATTATTATTATTATTATTATTTATTTATTAAAATTATTTATTATTATTGTCGATATTACAGGTTTTCAACTCTTTAGATGAACTAAAGAATCGGATTCAAGAAATAGCAAACACGGATGGTTTCGTTATTGTCACCCGTCGATCAAAGAAAACCGGTGGAATAATCCGGAGGGTATGGCTTGAATGTGATCGTGCTGGTGAGCACCAGACTACAGCAACACTTAGAAAAGCCGGAAGCAAAAAAACCGGTTGCCCGTTTTACCTGCTGGCTGTGCGAAACCACCCGTATGAAACCTGGGAGATTAAAGACGGAAAAATTGAACATAACCACGAACTTTGTGAGGACCTGTCGGCCCACGCGTTTGTGCGAAGGTTTACTCCAAGCGAAATGAAACTGATCGAGCAACTGACAGCTCAAAACATGGAGTCGCGCAAAATATTTCAAACGATGAGGAAGCAGGACCCCGACAGGTTTCATGTTCTGAAAGACGTTCAAAACATTGTGGCGAAGATTAGAGCCGAACAAAGACAAGGATTGACTCCCATGCAGTCACTAGAAAACAAGCTGATAAACAACGACTTTATTTACGAGACACGGGAGGAACCCGGAACAGAGATCGTAACAGATATCTTCTTTCTTCATCGGTACTCGAGAGACATGTGGCGTGCATTCCCCCACGTCATGCTGATCGATGCGACGTACAAGACAAACATATACAATATGCCCTTTATCCAGATTGTTGGTATGACGCCTACCAACAAATCGTTTATTATCGCGCATGCCGTTGTTAGTAAAGAACGGGGTGATAACTTTGTGTGGGTGCTTCAGAGGGTCAAGTCAATGTTGGATGAATGCATGGAGCCACGTGTGATTTTAACCGAGAGAGACCTAGCCCTTATGGGCGCGTGTGCTAAAGTATTTCCAAACGCCTCCAGGCTTCTTTGTAGGTGGCACATACAACAGAATGTTATGAAGAACTGCAAGGGTGCCTTCACAGACGAAGACTGGAAGAAATTTTTGTCATTCTGGGGGACATTGATTGAGTCTCCATCCATACTCATCTACGAGTACCACTTGCGCAACATGCGAAAACGACTTGTGGAGTGCAAACGTTCTAGTAAGTATAGATCTATACGAGACGTCTATTTGAGCGGGTTTTTGAAATTTTGAATTTTGAAAATTTGAAAATCAAAATTTGAATTTTTTGAATTAGGACGCCTCGTATAGATCTATACGAGACGTCTACAGTGTCTGCAACAATTCTTTTTTTAAATTTTGAATTTCGAAAATATTTTATGTTAATTACCATTTTGCCCCTGTAAAGCCCCCAATCTAGACCATTAACAGGGGCTTAAAGGTAATTTTGAAAGCCCAGACGCCTCGTATAGAGCTTTACGTGTCGTCTTTTGAGGCGGCAACTTTTTGAGATTTTTTGTTTTTAAATTATTAAAAAAAGTTTATTAAATTACCATTTTGCCCCTGTAAAGCCCTCAGTATAGGCTTTATTCAGGGGCAAAATGGTAATTAACCATTCCAGAAATATCTTTTTGGAATGGTTAATTACCATTTTGCCCCTAAATAATGCCTATACTGGGGGCATACCAGGGGCTAAATGGTCATTTAATAAAAAACCAAGACGCCTCGTATTGAGCTATACGAGGCGTCTAGGCCTCGTATATCACAGGGGGGAACTAGACGAGGCTGCTTATACCCCCAAACAAAAAACAAACACACATACGGAGAATACACCTCTATACGCCTCGGATACGGATCTCGACCGGATTTTCGAAGATTTGAAGCATCACCGGTACGTATTTCGCCCCGTAGTTTAGTATTTTTGCCACGTTTTTGCCTTTAGACCGTAGGTTTGCCCTGAAATTTGATTTTTGTGGGGTTTGGGGGTTTAAGTTTTGAGGTTGAAGATGAATGTGGAAGAACAGGACGCCGAGTATAGCCCTATACGAGGGCTATACGAGGCTCTGTGTTTTTTTTTTTTTTTAATTAATTATTATTATTAGTTTTATTATTATTGTTATTATTAATGTTGTTATTATTATTGTTAATGTTATTATTATTATTATTATTATTATTATTATTATTATTATTATTGTTTATTATTAGTATTATTATTATTTTTATTATTTATTATTACTATTATTTATTATTATTATTATTATTATTATTATTATTATTATTATTATTATTATTGTTTATTATTATTATTATTTATTATTATTATTATTATTAGTTATTAGTATTATTTATTAATTATTATTATTATTATTATTATTATTATTATTATTATTATTATTATTTATTAATTATTATTATTTATTAATTATTATTATTTATTAGTTATTATTATTATTTATTAATTATTATTATTATTTATTATTATTATTCTGATTTATTTATTATTGTTTTTATACGTATACGTTATTTACCTGCAGATTAATTATGGAGGGCGACGACATTCAGATAGATCTTGGTGAGCCACTGCCGATTCAGCCGGTTCAGGAGGGTCCACGACGGAGGCGGCGGCCGGCTCTGGATACGCTTCAGGGTTGTCCGTACCTAGAGTTTCCCGACGGCACCGATGCCGCCCGCCATTGCCAGAAGCTCAAGAGGATGTACATTGGATCGCATGCATCGATCGACTGGGATGCGATGGGGGAGCTTGCTGAGACGGATAGAGTGCGTCAGTTTATACCTCTCGATTCGCCGTGGCATCGTCTTTTTGATTTGGCGCACACGCCGACCTACAGGGAGCTGCTGGTCGAGTTCCTTTCGTCATTCACATTTCACCCTCCTGGGGTCCCAGTGGCGCTTCCGTACCCAGATGCTCCCCCTCCGCCTGAGATTTCTTTCAGGCTCGCTGGCGTTTTGCGTACGATGACGCTAGCAGACTTTGCGGTGCGTTCTGGTTTATACATGCAGGGGGAGATCGAGACTGAGATTTACACAGCGGGGCAAGTGGTGGTTGACAAACCCATTCTTCTAGGGTTTTGGCAGGTGATTGCAGGGCCAAATACTTGGGAGCACGACAAGTCGAAGGGGAGGGTGTCGTTTGTTAGGGATCCACTGTACAGGTACGTACGTTTATTACGGCAATTATTGTGATTATGTGCATTGTTTATTAATCTCTGTTTCTGTATTTCGCTAACACTATCTGCAGGAATCTGCACCATTTGCTCGCTACTTCGATTTCAGCGCGCGGCTACAGCCGTGAGTGGTGTACGACCACAGATCTTTTTTTCCTTTATTGTTTGTTGTATAGGAGGCCGTGCGCGCTAGCACACGGTCTAGCCCAGTACTACGCCTCCGCCCATCACCGACAGGAGCGCGGATTTTTGTATGGCGGGGCGTACGTGACCGTCATTGCCCGTTCATTTGGCCTCGTACTGCACGAGGACCCACATCTACGGACGCCGCCAGTCATGCCGACGCGGATGGGCATGCAGTCGCTGTGGGGGATGAGGGTAATCAGGAGGTTCCCAGTTGGCCCGCGGTTTAAAAACCGCAACGGGGGCATATGGACAGAGGAGGCCCTACCAGAGCATTTCGAGCCCGTTCATCCTCCTGCTGATGTAGTGCCCGTGGAGGAGCCTCCGCAGGATGTAGACGGTGCAGCGATGCCACAGCCACCGCCACCTGCCGGGGCGCCTCAGTTTCCACGTCACGCTATTCCAGGTCATGCCCCAGGACCTGCGCCGCTACATCCGGAGGTACGAGCAGAGCTTGACAGGCTCAGCGATTTGATAGGTTGGGTGGTAGGGGAGCTGCAGGATAGACGCGAGAGAGAGGGGTTACCCGCGATACCGCTCCCACCACCTCGAGCACCACATCAGCAGCAGCAGCCGCAGCAGCCAGATTCGGATTCGGATTCGGATGCATAGACCTGTTGTTGTTTTTATTTTTATTATGGATGTACAAACTTATCTTATATATTTTTGTTATGGATGTAGAAAGTTATCTTATCTATGTCATATTTATGTTTGTTTTCAATTATTCGGTTACTTAATGATTGTTGTCTTAAATTGAGATAATACGGAAACAAAATATGTTTTGAATATAATACGGAAACAATATATCCCCTGAATATAATACGGAAACAATATTTGAACGAGATAAAATTTTAATCGGAAGAATAATATTTAAAAAGGTAAAATGTAAAAAACATTATAATATTTAATCGATATAATATATTTAAAGAGCCGATTTTTAAAATAGTTCATTTTTAAAAATCAAAAACTTTCTTATAGTGTAAAAAAAAAACATAACATTTTTTAAAAACAAAAAAATTTTCAACCAAAAAACACATCTTCAAAAACTATCCAAAAAACCATACCAAAACCCTCCAAAACACCCCTCATTTCAGCCAAAAAAAATTCCCAAGTCTAGACGCCTCGTATAGCTCTGTACGAGGCGTCTAGAATCCTTAAACTTTGTGCCTGACACTCTCTCAGACCCCATTGAATTCAGTGTTTAGACGCCTCGTATAGACCTATACGAGGCGTCTAGGGCACAAAAGGTGTGAAAATAGGCGCGATGGGTGTCCAAATATCTCCAGCCTTTTATATACTTCAAAAATATACTTTGGAGTTATTTGGTTCAAGCATATGTTTAGAGAAAACCCAAATTAGGACCTTTATGGTCATATACCAAAGTTGTTATCTAACTATTACATATGATTCACCATTTATAGGCTATTTACGTAATAGGCATTACGTTATGTTAGAATGATGCGTAAATGAGATAGAAACTTGAGTTAGAATATCAGTTTCATTCGGGCAAAAGAGATAACAACGTAAGTTAAAAGCTAAAGTATTAGTTAGAAGTTCTACTTTTAGGAGTTAAAAGCATGCTTCTTCAGATTGCTTCCATCGAGATTTATACATGAAATGAAATTATGTGTTTGACGAAGGGATGCGGAGTTTGCAGCTGGTGCCGGTTATACGTAACCCATACACGCCATCCAACATAAGTTCCGTTCAATCCTTTTGGCAATACTAAAGACGTAGTCCTTATTTATAAATAGTCTTATGGCCAAATACAATTAAACCCAAATAGCTAAACATTGTTTTTAACATAAAAAACTAAGAATTAAACACTTGCAGCCCATTAACAATACAGGATCATGAATTAAGATTCAATAATTATCCTTCATTTATGTGCCTTTTCCATAAGTGATCATAAATTTATTTGTCAAACACTAGACACATTATTACAACTACACACTATCTTTTGTCGTAGATTTTTCATTGACAATCACTAATTGTTATCATATGAATATCACACTACCAATTTTGGAGCAAACCTAACTAATAGCACCTGAACTCTAGACATGTCTTTATATCTGAGCATGCTCATTTGCACATTACAGCTTTTGATCTTCTAAAAAATGTTAAAGTGCAAGCAATCATTGGACTAGAAATACTGCTCCAAGCAAAGTTCTTTAGCATTTTGGGAGAAAAAACCAAAGTTCCTTTTCTTTCGTTAACCACAAGCCCGCCATTGAACGCATCTACTCATCGTTACTTACTTCAAATGACACCAGATGAGACCATCCAGTGGAAGGGTCTAGCAGCCATTGCTGAATCATTTCAATGGACCAATGTTATCCTTGTTCATGAGGACAGTGAATTTGGGAGAGAAAGTGTACCACATATAATTGATTCATTTCAAGATAAAAATATTCATATATCTTACAAAATTTCGATTTCTTCATTAGCAACCGATGATCAAATAGTTGACGAGCTGCGTAAGCTCTCAGATATGCAAGAAAGGGTGTTCATGGTTCACGTCTCTCACTTTTTAGCATTTCGTATTTTGGTATATGCAAAAAGAGTGGGACTGATGAGCCAAGGACATGCTTGGATAGTAACAGATAAGACTATGAACTTCTTCGATCCTATAGACTTAGATGAAGAAGTTCTTGAATCATTTCAAGGAGTTTTAGGTCTGAAATATCTTATCCCGTCATCAATTCAACTTCGTAACTTTTCCAGAAGATGGAGAAAAGAATCTCTCCTTAGCAGCCCAAATATCTTCAACATATTGGCTTATGATACAACTTTTGCGGTAGCAACCGCTGTTGAAAGAGCCGAAATTAGACCTTCTAAAGATGGAAAGAAAGTTGGTGCAATGATGGCAATGGATTTCACAAATATCCGAGAATCGGAAAATGGAGAAATACTATTAAAAGAGTTGCTAAACGTTAGATTCAAGGGATTGAGTGGTGAGTTCCATCTTGTAAACAGCAAATTAATTGCTAAGCCATTGGAAATAGTTAATGTGATTGGAAAAGGTGAGAGAAGAGTTGGGATTTGGACTGAAGACGATGGTATAAATGGTCTTGAACAAATAATCTGGCCTGGAGGATCTCTGATCCCTCGAAGACGTTTGATATTGCAAACAAGCAAAAAGCTACGAATTGGTGTTCCTATGTTGGTTGGGTTTGAAGATTTCTTGACTGTAGAACAAAATCCTCTAACCAATGAAACTATTGCCAAAGGGTTCTGCGTAGACGTGTTCAATGCTGCAATTGAAGCGTTATCGTATGAAGTACCATACGTATTTGTTCCGGTTTCAGTCGCGAATAAAAAACCAAATTCAGAAACTTACGATCAACTTATATATGAGGTCTACCTTCAGGTATGATTGGCTTAGGTGTGTTTGTATTTGTGTTAGGAAAATGACTATCATCTAATTGTTGTGACTTGGGGACGCAATAATCAATTTTAATGTGGTTGGTAGACAAATCTATTTATGATTTTCTCCAGTTACTTTTCTGTCAAATAGGTTTGAAATAATCAATTTTAAAACGTTACAAGCATATTATTACATATACTTTGAGAGAGAGAATAATAACTTGTTCTTTGTGATCCAGAACTTTGATGCGGTTGTAGGGGATACCACGATTACTGCCAATAGATCCTTATATGTTGACTTTACAATTCCTTACACTGACTTAGGTGTTGGGACGGTCGCAAGAGATGATCAGAATTTGAGAAAAATTTGGTGGTTTTTGGAGCCCCTGGATGCACATATGTGGATTGCAGCTACTTGCTCTTTTTTCATAATCGGAGCAACAATATGGGTTATTGAATATCCTATAAACCCAACGTTCCAAGGTCCCTGGCAAGATGTAGTTGGTCCTGTCCTCTGGTTCTCTTTCTCTACACTTACCTTTAGCCATAGTAATCTCTCTCTTCTATATCTCTCTTCTCTTCTATATCTCTCTTCTCTCTATACACACACACACACACACACACACACATATATATATATATATATATATATATATATGAAATTAACAGATCTTATAAGAACTTGAATAACCCATATAACCCATTTTCATTCATACAAGTTAATTTTTTGTTAAGGTGTTTGGATATGGGGTTTAAAAGAATTATTGGGACTTGGATGATGAATACATAATGAGTTGTTAAAATGGTGTTATTTACCAATGGACCTTTGGTTTAGCGGTACACAAAAGTTAGATAAGACTTTGCCTGGTGAGCTTTTAAGTCCCGTGGTTGTGAAGAAAATGTGTAACTTAGGAGTAGAGTTAGAGAGTGTGTGAGTTGTCATTTAAAAGAAAAAAATGATGGTGCTATTTGATACGAGTATATGGTTATCATGCATGATCATGAGTTTCTAGTGTTCACTAAATTACTTTTGCATGTGCTTACTTGATTATCTATGGGCTAATAATAGCTTACCTTGAAAAAATAGTATTTTGTTCCAAATGGGAATTGGACCATCACCAATGACACCATTTGAACACCTTGGTAGCATTAGCATTAGGCAGATACATACTTCTATTTAATTCCCAATGGTGATCAAGGGAAATTATGTGGTAGCAAGGTACCTCCCCTTCATGCAAGAGATTGAGGGTTCAAATTCTTCAAGGCGTATGTGTAGAAGTATATAGGCATAGATTATTTTGCTGTTAAAAAGAATTAACCCTCAATAATGAAATGCTAGTAGACAACTTTTAAATATACACTCAAACCTAATTATTAATGTTTCAAGTCCCAATAGTTACCCTAAATGCACATCCAAACACCACTAAATATTGTTGGCCCTACCAATTAAAAGCAATGTTTCTGCATCTTGCAAGAAGGCCATAATCTTGAAACAGACAATAGAGTAATCTTGGTGCCTCAGCGTACCCTTTAACATTCATCATCTGATTTTCAGAAGCGAAGTTTATGAGTAATTTGTCAAGGCTCTTGGTTATTGTGTGGCTATTCATTGTCCTCATAATGGTTACGTGCTACAACGCTGCTTTGAGTTCTATGTTAACTATTCAGCAAATTCAGTTAACGCGAAGGGGGATTGACATAGGATACCATGCTGGTTCTTTTATTGAAGGAGTTATTGTTAACACCTCGAATTTTAAGGAGCCTTCTCTTCTACCCTACAACTCCTTAGCTGAATACGCAAGTGCATTAGCAGGAGGAAGTAAGAAGGGTGGCGTTGTTGCTATTATGGACGAATTCCCATATATCAAGTTGTTCCTAGCAAAGTATGGCAGTGCCTACCGTTTGGTCTCTTATGAACCCAGTACTAATGGGTTTGGCTTTGTAAGTCCATTTATTTGCTAACATGTTGATGATATATTCTTAATATCAGGAGGTTTTTGGCTTTGCATTTTGAATTGATTATAAACTATCATTTACAGACTCATAGCTTCAAAAATGATTACTAGATGTAAAAAAAAATTACTAGTTATCCTTTTTAACCTTAAATTTGAGATTCTATTATTTTCACAAGAATGCTTGTTTTGATCATGTATGCTAATTTCTTAAATGATCAGAAAATTTTGGAAATATTGATCCGTTATTGCTCAAACAACCAATTATATAGCTTTTTAACTCATCCAAACACCATCTCCTATCCTCCTCCAACAAATTTTTAACATCATGTAGGCGTCTGCATATAATCATGTATTTTTGCTCCTCTAGCCAGTCCATTTAATGATACATCATTTATTCAGGTTTTTCCGAAAGGATCACCATTAGTGAATGATATTTCAAGGGAAATATCAAAACTAAGAGAGGAAGGGGGACTACTAAAGCTGGAAAAGAAATGGTTCAAGAAAGATCCATCTTTTTTACCTGAAGATTCTCAAGCACCAGCGAACCTAACAATTTTAACACTTTACAATTTCCGCGGTTTATTTTATATTGGTGGGGTTATGTTAGCTTTCATATCTCTCGCATACTTACTTCACTTTGTGTACACATATATGTTTCTCATCTACCACGTTTTGGTAGCCCCACCTCCATTAGAATTGCAAATGTTGGATTTCCTTTGAGGTTAAAGTCTGTAGCTGCATATGTTGTAATTAAAGGATACTAGATTGGAAGGAGAATGGACAAAACATATTCATATCAACATCCACCTTTTATTTTTGTTTCGGTTTGTTAAAACGCGGTTACATTTTTACACGTCTGAAATAAATCCAAGGTATTTATTTTGCCTTCTTGTCGCTAAAATCTATCAACCACAGCATTGCAAGTATATTTAACACTACTAAACAAATGAGTATCACTGAACATATTGCGAGTATATTTAGAGTTGATTGTCGGACTTAGTAAAAGGAGGTGAAGGATTGAAGATGAGTGTACGGAGATGAGTGTAACATAGGGAGGGATGGAGGTGATAGATGAAGGGATTGTGATGGGTGAAAGGCATAACACATAACCTAAATATTATTAGATTAACCAAATCTAATTATTGCCTAATATAATAGAGTTAAGTTTATAGTTGATTGTCGGATTTAGAATACACCGAATACAAATTTGAACTGGTCACACATAGTGAAAATAAAATAAAACTGGTTACAGTTAAAAAATGTTCAAGTTTCTTTTGACACCATTGTGAATCACTGTAGAGGCATATTATAAAAGGGGAAAGTTTATTGCGTGGTGATTTTATATCCTAAAATCATGCTACAAAGCATTATACGAATCAATGCATGCAGATTTAATGTGAATCAAAACCTGGTTTTAGATAAAAACATAATTATGTTCAAAACACCTGCGTAACGATTCTAGAGTGCTAAATATTTTTATATGTAGAACTATGAATATAAGTAGCAACAGGATTGAAGAGACATATGATTATAAACATAACTGTATGCAAGTCAGAAAGCCAATTTGACCAACTCAAAAGAGATCTGCTTGAATATGGTTTGCAAGTTTACAACAAAACAAAACAAACCTTGCAAAATATTGGGCTGTTGTTTATAAAGGCAACATACATTTTAGCTACCGTGCAAAAGAAACACCGTTCATGATCTGCTTTTGTTTATCATTTATTAATCATTTTCGCCACCTCCTTAGCAATTGTGATACTTCGTTTATGACCAGTGGATATCACCTCAGCTGAAACATTGAGAATTCCATTAGCATCAATGTTAAAGCAAACCTTGAACTTTTGTTCACCTATAGGGGCTGGTGGAACTTCGCGAAGAGTAAACGTGCCAAGAAATATGTTCTCTTTGACATACTTGCCCTCACCCTGATATATAGCAAATCTTACAGCTACTTGGTTGTCACAACATGTTACATAAACATGCTCCTTGATGGTGGGTATTGGTGTATTCCTAGGGATCACAACACCCATTTTCCCTACGTAACCAACATGGATGCCAAGAGAAAGAGGGGTCACATCTAATAGCACAAAATCCTTCACCTTTTTGTTTCCATAACCACTTAAGTTTGCCGCCAACACTGCAGCCCCGTAAGCGACAGCTTCATCCGCATTAATGCTCTTGCATAGTGGTTTCCCATCAAAAAACTCGATCAGCATTTGTTGCAACTTGGGAATCCTTGTCGACCCACCGACAATAACCACGTCATCAACATCGCTCTTTTGCATATCTCCGTCTCTCAAACAATTTTCCACATGTTTAATGCACATGTTAAAGAAACCAGCTTAATCTCATCGAATTTTGCTCTGCTTAATTTCGTTGAGAAATCAATTCCCTCGTACAAGCAATCAATTTCAATCGGCATTTGTACTGTCGATGACAAATCCCTCTTGGCTTTTTCACAAGCGATTTTCAACCTCATCTTTGCTCTTGCATTCTCACTCACATCTTTCTTTTCTTTCTTTTTAAAGATTTCAACACAATGATCAACCATCAATTTGTTAAAAGTTTCGCCGCCCAGGTGAGTATCTGTAGGTCCGGCTAGGGGAGGATCTAGTCGCCTAATCCTTGTGTACGAACCAACCCGGTTGTGCGGAATCCAACCGGAATAGCAAACCGAGATAGAACACGTAATAACACGACACGCAAATATCACCGTTTAACACCACTGTATTAATACGAATGAAAGGGTTCAGTTACAATCCAACGTTTACAAATGTGCTCTGTAAACTCTCTCTCTCGTGTGTGTGTGCTCTGTGGGTTCTCTCTAGTTCATCTTCCGAAACAGAACAAATGAAACCTATTTATACTAACAGACACACATACATGTGACGAAACAGAAGACAGGCGACGAAACAGAATCATGGTCGACGAAACACATCTGTTTCGTCGACTTCTGGGCTGATTCGCCGATGTGGTCTTAGGCCCAGTCAGTTTAAGGCCCAATCCCTGATTCGTCATCTTCTTTTAGCCCAAGGACTGTGATGTTGAGTCCAGTCCTTGTCTTGTCTCTTTTGTTGGCTTGACGTCTTGTACATGACGGAGGAAAGTCGTGTCAACACGTGCCGAACCGAGTCGCGTCCACAGAATCATGTATCAACAAACTCCCCCTTGGACGCTACTCGTGAGGTTCACTTCTCATATCTTCTATGTCGGAGGATCTTCAAAGTCTTCACGTCTTCAAAGCAGAAAGTGTATCAACAAACTCCCCGTTTCATGTAGGAAGTGTGTTGACAAACTCCCCTTTAACATAAGCTCCCCCTTGAGTTATGCTCGTGAAAGACTTGTTCTTCAGTGCTTGAGATCCTTGTGGTGTTGAGGATGGTCAGCGGCAACTCGATCATCTTCATCATTTGAGTGCTTTCACGTTGTGTCTTCATTCCGAGGCTTGTCATCGACCATGTCCTCCTTGCCTTTAGAATCTGCACATGCAAGAAATCTAAACGCGTAATGAGAACAACTGCTTGGAATATAGTAAACATAAACAAACGACACACGTGTGACCATTGTTTAATCAAACACTGTCCGACAGTTTGAAAGTTTAATGTATTTTATCAATTTCAATTTTAACTTTCAGCACTTTGCAAATTTCGACCGTTTATGAAGATTTAGTCATTTCGGTTTTCGTTCAGGTTTCAGGTAACGAAGACTCGAGATCCAACATCGTACAATCGAAAATAAGATAAAATTAAAATCTTTTTGGCTTTTAGAAAGTTTATATTAAAACACATTTTAGGTGTGTTTTAATATTTGAAATGTAAAGACTGAAAGCAGTAAATAAATATATACAGACATACGGAAACTGAAAGCATTAAATAAATATTTACAGACATTCTTTTTGTGAGATTCGAGGGTAAGAGAATCATATCAGTGTACGGTCATGCCAAAACGCTCTTGTTGTTCAATTAATTAACATTAAGATAAGCATCCTATAACAATTATCGGTATTGTTGTCCACATAAGCTCAACTTATCAGATGTAATCATGGCGAGGGGATACGTTAAGGTATAATTTATACTTACCAACCGGTGTTCATCCACATCACGACACATTCCCGTATCAAGGTATGCACGAGGGTTCATCTTACCGGTGAGTATACCGATTATCATATGTTTGACCGTATATGATGTGAGATACTCACTTATTTTGATTGAAAACAAGCCCTATGTGATAGAATCACTTATTGATGAGGAACTTGATTTTCGATGCATGAGGGCACAGGAGCAAGTCCGTGAACAGGTCAGTACTTTCGTACAGCAGAGAGACGAACTTGACTCCCGCAAAGAATCTGTGATATTTTATCACTTATTTTGTTGGACATGTGATTGTTGATCACTTATTGAGGTCGAATGCAGTATGTACACGTATGTATGGTATCATGGAAGATCTAGACTTGCGTCCCCGTTATATATTTTTTTTTTTTTTCGGTAAAAGATACAACCATGATACCCAGATGATAAGCAGCATAAAGACCGAATATCTCAGAACCTCGGCAATCTCTCAAACGAAATTTCGGTACTAAGACCATATGCCAATGAATGGTTCCCACCCAGTCTTCAGTCGATTTAAGTTTATATCACCCTGCACACTTTAAAATGATTGTGAGCCTACCGATACATCTTATATAGAGCTGCTTATCGTTTTTCAGTTTAGGTTTAAAGAGGTTCAGACAGACCACTGATGTACTATCATTTTCTCTTTTGCTCGCCAGGAAACTCATTTTTGCTTTTCTATTGTTTTTGTGTTTTTGAAATTTTTCGATGTTTTTGGATTTTTCAATTTTGGATTTACTCCCCCTAAAATTAACAAACTAAGACAAATTTAAAACACAAAGGGTATTTACAAAAATGATTTTCCGATGTTGGTTTACTCTTGCTTGACCTTAATGCCGTTTACCAATAATAAATAGTCAAACCTTGATTTGTCAAAAGCTTTG
This sequence comes from Helianthus tuberosus, assembly GCA_030545235.1. Taxonomy (NCBI): domain Eukaryota; kingdom Viridiplantae; phylum Streptophyta; class Magnoliopsida; order Asterales; family Asteraceae; genus Helianthus; species Helianthus tuberosus. The sequence goes on from CM060352.1 coordinate 169,751,146, forward strand.
GTAAAAAGGTCGGCACGTTGGTCATCGGTGTGGACGTAAGCAACATCGATTAGCCTTTTCTCAAAGCAATCACGTATGAAGTGATACTTAATGTCGATGTGCTTAGTCTTTGAATGCTGCACAGGATTTTTAGTGATCTGTAATGCAGCAGAATTATCAACGTAAATAGGAGTAATTAGGAATTCAAAACCGTAGTCACGCATTTGCTGTTGTATCCACAGGACTTGGGAGCAACAACTTGAGGCAGCAATGTATTCAGCTTCGCATGTTGATGTAGCGACGCACGTCTGCTTCTTGCACTGCCATGTGACTAGGCGATTTCCCAAAAACTGACATCCAGCCGTTGTGGATTTGCCGTCGATTTTGCATCCGCCAAAATCAGAATCACTGAAAGCGATCAAGTCAAAGTTATTATCCCTAGGGTACCATAGACCGGTGTCAGGGTAACCCTTCAAATAACGAAAAATCCTTTTTACAGCAGCAAGATGTGAGGCCTTCGGGTTCACTTGATATCTGGCAAGCAGGCACGTTGGGTACATTATATCTGGTCTTGATGCTGTGAGGTACATAAGAGATCCGATCATCGCGCGGTAGTGTGAGGGGCTAACATCTTGACACTTCAAGTCTGGAGTAATTCCGTGATTTTGCGGCAATGGGGTACCGATGGGCGTTGCATCAGACATCTGGAACCGGCTCAAGATGTCACCAACATATTTAGCCTGATGGATGAATATCCCAGACTCGGTTTGTTGTACTTGTAGGCCCAAAAAGAAAATCATTTCCCCCATAGCACTCATCTCGAATTTATCCTGCATAACACGCTCGAAATCCCTACACAAAACATCATTAGTAGAACCAAAAATAATATCATCAACGTATACCTGTACCAGTAGAAGATCTCCATCTTGTTCTTTGATGAAAAGAGTACAATCGATAAGACCTCTGCGAAAACCGTTCTCCAGCAGATAATTAGATAAGGTTGCGTACCAAGCTCGCGGTGCTTGATGTAGACCATATAGAGCTTTGTTGAGCAACCAAACCCGATCGGGATGGATAGGATCTTCAAAACCTGGAGGCTGTTCGACGTACACCTCTTCTTCCACCACACCATGTAAGAATGCACTTTTCACGTCCATCTGGTATACCTTGAAACCTTTGAATGAGGCATAAGCCAGAAAAATCCGAATTGCTTCTAGACGTGCAACAGGTGCATACACTTCGTTGTAGTCGATCCCTTCAATCTGACGAAAACCTTGAACGACTAGCCTTGCTTTGTTCCGGATAACGATTCCACGGTCATCCTTTTTGCATTTAAACACCCAACGGGTACCAATCTTCTTATAACCAGCAGGTTTCTCTACGAGTTTCCAGACACCAAGCTTCTGGAATTGTTGCAGTTCTTCCTGCATCGCTTCAACCCATGAGCTATCTTTCAAAGCATCTTTCCAAGTTCTTGGCTCTTCCTGTGAGACATAACACGCGAAAGACCAATCATTCTGTTGACCAGATTCTCGGATAGTTGCATACAAGCCTGCATTGTTGTTGTTTCGCAACATGTTTCTTGTTTGAACGCCACTTTGAACATTTCCTATGATGTTTTGTTGAGGATGGGTATTGTGAATCCTTGTTTCTGGATTATCTTGAACTGGAATATTTGTACCCAGATTGTTGAGATTAAGATCAACAATTAATTCAATGCCCGGAATTGCCGAAGAGGATGATGCAGTAGCTTCAGCTGTTCCAGGGACGCCCACTGGAGGAGTACCCTCTGAAGTACCATGAACTGCTGTTATTGGAACTTCTTGATCTGCATCTAGGAATTCATCATCCTCTGAAGATTCGTTCAATTCGGTAGCATCGTGAAAATCCTCATTGTCGAGAGCATTATTGTTCACTGAAGATGGTTCTTGATTGACGATAATGGGACGAACCAAAGGTGAATCTGTTGCATTGTCACTCTCGAAAAACATCCTTGCCGCAGCATTTTCTTCAACGGCTTCAACATTGATCGAATTGAAAAAGTCATCGTACTCAAACATCCAAGGCTGACCAGGATTTCTAACCGGTAAAGTGTGCCTTTGTACTCTGACTTCAGACCATTCCTCGACCCTTTTAGTCTCTAAATTCCAGACTCTTAAGTTAGGGGTGGAATACCCAAGAAAGTATCCCTCAACTGCTCTTGCCCCAAACTTTCCATTAGGATCGATTATTGTGCATGGAGCTCCAAACGGTTCAAGATAAGACAAGTCTGGTTTCCGTTTGTTGATGAGCTCAAAGCAGGTCTTGTTGTGTCTTTTGACTGTAAGGACTCGGTTCAACGTATAGCATGCAGAAGACACAGCTTCAGTCCAGAATGGAATGGGTAGCTGCGACTCTACCAACATAGTCCTAGCAGTCTCGATCAATGTGCGGTTCTTACGTTCAGCGACGCCATTCTGTTGAGGAGTATAAGCTGCACTAAATTCGTGAAGAATACCTTTTGAAGTGCAAAACTCCGCCATGGCATGATTTTTGAATTCAGTACCATTGTCGCTACGTATCCGCCTAACCTTCAAGTTGTAAAGATTCTCAATCTGAATGATCAAGTTTTTGATAATACCGAAGTTTTCGCTCTTGTGTGCCATGAACGCCACCCAAGAAAATCTTGAATAATCATCAGTAATTACGAGGCAATATTGATCATTCCTAATGCTTTTGTGCTTGACAGGACCGAACAAATCCATGTGCAAACGTTCAAGAGGAACAGCCACCGTGTTGACTTTCTTTGTAGGGTGTCGCTTTTTCGTTTGTTTTCCTTTCTGGCACGAAACACAGACGTCTTGAAGATGGAAGTTTTTAAGAGGAACACCATTCACCAATTCATTTGATACCAAATGATTCATTTTGCGTAAGTGAATGTGACCCATTCGTCTGTGCCAAGAGATTGTGTCTTTTTCTGTGGCTTTGGAAACGAAACAAGTTGCTTGTGCAGACGTTGTGATAGCTTGGCTCATATCAAGGACATACAGATCATTTATCCTTGGAGCCGACAAGAGAATCCATTCTTTTGGAATTTTGAAGCCGGGTTTCAGCACATAACATCCATTAGCATCAAAGTGTACTGAGAACTGCTTGTCACAAATTTGAGAAACACTAAGAAGATTGTGATCAAGTTGTTGCACAAAGTTGATCTTGTCAAAGCTAACAACCCCGTTGGAAATCATTCCTTCACCCGTAATATATCCGCCCTTATCTCCAGCAAAAGCAACATAACCTCCTCTAATAGATTTGACGTCGTAGAGAAGCTTCATGTCGCCTGTCATGTGCCTGGATGCCCCACTATCAACAATCCAATGACTACTGATAGTTCCTCCTGGAACACCCTGCACATAAACTCAATCGATTAGTTGGAGATGGGGACCCAAGCCATTGTGGTCTTGGGTCTTCCATTTTTATCAACAACAATAACTTCCACCTTTTGATGATTCGGAAATTGTGATGGTCCCCCTGATTCAGTAACCGTTTTTGGTTTCCAAGTCTGTTTTGTTATACCAGTGTTATTCTTTAAAAACTTAACTTCATGATTGTCTGAAGTTTTTAAATTGTTTGGTTTGACAGAAACAGATTGTTTTTGAGCCACATCGGTTTTAATTGCTTTTTCAATTTTCTTGACCTGTTGACGTTTCTGTTTCTTTTTCCTTTCTCTTATGAGTCGAGGATCTTGTTTTACAGAAACAGATCGCTTGCGGTCAGTTGGGCCACGGGGATCATCAACTATGCCTTTTTGTTTATGAAGATACGGGCAATTTCGAACAATATGCCCGATTGTTCCACATTCAAAACATGATCTTCGTTCAACAAACCCCGAAGTATCATGTGGTCGTCTTGCCGATGATGAACTTTGTGATCCCGAGGTACTAGGTTTTGAACAACTTGGTTCATTCCTTTTCATCACAGTTGCTTTTTGGACAAAATCTAAATTAGATTGATTTTCAAACTTTGCAATTTTGTCCGTTCCCTTAGATTTCACAAAGTTCACATTCTTCTTTTTCTTCTGATTTGGCTTCCTTTGACTTTGAGTCGGTGTTTTACCTCTTGGTTTGGCATGATTTTGCTGTTTTTGCACTGTTGGTAATTTTTTATTGCCAAATTGTTTTCGAACTTCGGCCTTTGGGATAGGAGGGCACTGTGTCACTGTAACACGTGATCCTGTCTTTCCCAAAAACTTACTTGTAGAATTTTCAAAGACTTTACTGATTAAAGATTGATTAACATTCTTAATAGGAAAATCTTTGTCTGAATAAACTTTATCATCACCAACAAGAGTGTACAGCAAATCCACACTCTCCGACTCTTTTGCAGATGTTGACTCGGTTGGAACAGTCTTAGCGGGTTTTGCGGGAGGATCACATAGAATATGATTCTCAAGAGGTATGTCCTCTTCTTTGATTACCGCATCAGACTTTTCCGAATCAGTATCATCGGATTCATCATCAGAAGAATCAGTATCCTCAATCACAACTGTAGGATCCTGATTCTGTTCAGCAGAGGACACACATGTATCTGCTGACACATCTGAATCTGATGATACTTCTTTCTTGTATCCGAGACCTGTTGCACATTCTGCTGCAAATTCCTTAACATCTAGAGGAACAGATGGTTCAAAATGAGTTCTATACTCCTCATCGGGCATGGCATCATAATTGTTTCTCACGGGTGGTGGACATTTCTTGTATCCAATGCATGTGACATCCCGTTTCTCTTTCTGTACGTCAATGATGTGATCCAACACATAGCTAGAGCTCAAATAACTATCTAACTTGAGTCGGATCGCCTCACTTTCGGTTTTAACACAAGCCATTTCCTTTTGCATTATCTCAAGACGTGTGATATACAAATTTATGTCAGTTTGTTTTCTGGAAACCATTTTTGTCAGCTCGGTTTTATCTTTCTTTAATGTTTCAATCATCGACTTAAAGTTCTTTTCATGGTTTTCATAAAACATGTTGGCTTCAGTGCATTTTGAAAGATCAACAGTCAATTTCTGATTATGAATGAATGTCACATCATATTTCTCTTGCAAAGCCTCGTGTTTGCCTTGCAATTCACACCACTTATCATTCACTAGAACATGTTTGTCTTGCAATTCAAACAAACTAGCTTGTAAAGCATCGTGTTTGCCTTGCAACTCAGACATGTTTGCTTCCAAATCAGCACATCTAACATGCAATCTATCACAATTATCACAGCTAACAGAAGTGGGTTCATCGACACATACCTGACTTGATGAACTGTCGACATTAGCCATAAAGGCTGAATGGAGAGAAGACGAAGAATAAGCAGCTTGATCCACCAAAATAGATCTTCTTTGAATTCCTGCTGCAGCTTCATCCAATAGCTCATCAATAACTGCATCGACTGACGCACTTGATGTGTCATCTTCCTGATCATTCCCTGAACCCGAGGACTCTTCATCCGAGCTTCCACTGTATCCTGAGCTGTTTTCATCTTCAGAAGATTCATCACCATTGGTGGAAGATTCTCCACCACTGGTGTGATTTAGATCCTTCACGATTTCAGCAAAACAAGCTGTGCCATCTGGAGCGTCATTTCCCAACTGGATTGACCAATCACAACCTTCATCTACTTGAACCACAAGTGCCTGGTTGGCATTTGATGGTCCTGCTTGAGTCTGGTTGTTGACAGGCACCAATGTGCGAACATTGTTCCTGTTCTGGTTCTGCTGGTTGCCTTGACCTCTAAAAGGATTCTGGTTTCCATGTTGAGATGGCCTCGTACATTCACGCTTGAAATGACCACGTTCACCACAATTGAAGCATTTAACAGCCTGTTTATCGAACCCATACTTGGTGTCTTTTCTACCTTCCAAGCTGGTTCTGCCCGTTCTTTCCATGAAATCCTTTGCTCGCCTAACAGCACTGGCAAAGGCCCACTTTATGTCCATCATCTCCATCTCCTCTTTATCAATCTGCTGATAGTCTTCTTGTGTCAGATTAACGTTACCAATCTGACCTTCAACTAATCCACAGTATGCGCTCACCAAAGTGTTAAGCAGCTCCATGTGTTCCTTGGCTACCTCCACGCTGACTTTAGAAAAACTTGAGGTGTCGAGCCGTACTGTATTTGGCTTTGACTGCTGACTAGCAGATGATGTACTTCCATAACATGCTTGCTGTTGAGGAGGAAGTGGATTCCCATACATGTCTGTTGGTCCAGTAGATTGAGGAGGAGGAAGTGGATTCCCGAACATATCAGTTGTTTCGGTAGGTCGAACAGGTAAAGGATTTCCGAACATATCAGTTGCTCTGACAGTTCGTTGGCTTTGCTGTTGTGGTGCTGGTTGAGAAACTGGTTCAAGCAGATTCCCAAACATGTCTGTTTTTGGAGGAACTGGAACTTGGATGGTATTGCCAAACATGTCAGTGTGAGACACAAACGCTGTTTGAAGTGGAGCATGTGAAGCAGGTTTTGTAGAGGTGCTCGAAGTTCCATAATACATTTCTGGATTTTGTGGCACTGGAACTCTTTTTGCCTTGAGAGTTTCTTCCTGATTCTTGTTCTCCAGGATTTGAACAAAGTCATTGTAAGTTGTTGTAGTTAGAGTGCCATTGTACTTCATGATTTCCAAGAAAGTATTCCATTGAGGTGGCAAGGCATCTGCAAACTTCTTCACAATCTCTGCTTGAGGTGTAACGACCTCAAAATTTGACAATTCACTCAGCAAATGGTTAAATCGACTTGTCAAATCTCCTAAAGATTCATTCTCCATACAAGAAAAACCATCAAACTCTTTCTTTAGCAAGTCTTTTCTCAATTGGCGGGTCGCTTCATTTCCTACGCCCCTTGTCTTCAATGCATCCCACAGCCTCTTAGTGGTCTTGTAACTGACAAATTGATGATAAATGTCTTTACTCAACGCCTGAGTAAGAATGGCATATGCCTTCTTTTCCAAGTCATAGACCTTCTTCTGATCCTCTGTAAGATCTGCAAACGTAGCAGCAGATGATGCAGCAACCTCTATTGTTTGATCGAAATCTGTGATGAACCGCAACCACAATTCTGTATTTTGCCCAAGGACGTATGTATGAAATCTATCAATCCATCCTGGATATTCATATAAGTGCATCAACTTTGGAGGCCGATTCAAACTTCCTGTTTCACTCTCGCTTAAGAGAATGCTTTGAACACTTGGAGTTTGATTTGATACGAAAGCCCATTGACCAGTATTAGCTTGAGAAGACACCGGTGCGGGAGACGGAGTACCAAAATACATATCAGAATTTACCGCCGGCCTATTCCATCTTGGATTCATTTTTGATCAAGAAATAATAATACCTGAAAATTTACACTTGAAACAAACAGTTAAGACACACTTGCAACCCTTCTGTTAAAAGTACCAACACACTCAACGAAACAGAATGTTGACGAAACTGAATTTTTTTTTTGTTTTGTGGCGAAACAGATTTGGGTGTATTGGGCTTTACGAAACAGGTTTGACAAGATGGGTTTTATAATTGACGAAACACTTTTGGGCTTGCAAATTAACGAAACAGAGCCCAGCTCTTGAATATGGACGAAACAGATTTTAAGCACTTAGCCGACGAAACCGAAAGTCTTTTGTACTCCTAGACGAAACAGGAGGATTCTGTTTCGTCAAACACACTCCGGCGAAACAGATTTTAGTTTGGGATTCCACGAAACAAGAAGCCCAGTACCAAGGCCCACGAAACAGAAGCCCAAAGACAAGCTATATCGACGAAACAGAAGGTCTGTTTCGTCGAGGAGGGGCTTGACGAATGAGACCTGTTTCGTCTGATGTCTGATTCGTCGAAGAAGTAACTGGGTTGGTGAGATCTGTTTCTGACACAGTTAACTTTTTCAAACAACTGGTATGGAGAGTTCACTAACCCGGTAAGGTGAGTAGTATTTTAAAATAAATTCTTTTCAATTTCAATTTCCAATAACCCCAAACAATTTTACAAGTTAAATTTTAAAGATCAAAAAGTGTATTTTATCAAGAACACTTTGAAGGTTGCAAAGAACCCAATGAACTTTCCGGTAAAAATATGATGATTCCGGTGACCCGAAAAGTTTCCGAAACCAGAATTTTGCTCGAAACTTCACTAAAAACCAACTTTTAATATGTGAGTATGAAAAGTATAGTGGTTTTTATAAGAACTTCCAGCAAAACACCAAGATTTCAGCCGATTTTAACAAGTTTTCCAGAAAAATATGAACTTTAAATCCCGAAAAACAACCCGAAAACACTCGGTTTTAACAAGGAGAAGAGCCAAGGCTCTGATACCACTTGTAGGTCCGGCTAGGGGAGGATCTAGTCGCCTAATCCTTGTGTACGAACCAACCCGGTTGTGCGGAATCCAACCGGAATAGCAAACCGAGATAGAACACGTAATAACACGACACGCAAATATCACCGTTTAACACCACTGTATTAATACGAATGAAAGGGTTCAGTTACAATCCAACGTTTACAAATGTGCTCTGTAAACTCTCTCTCTCGTGTGTGTGTGCTCTGTGGGTTCTCTCTAGTTCATCTTCCGAAACAGAACAAATGAAACCTATTTATACTAACAGACACACATACATGTGACGAAACAGAAGACAGGCGACGAAACAGAATCATGGTCGACGAAACACATCTGTTTCGTCGACTTCTGGGCTGATTCGCCGATGTGGTCTTAGGCCCAGTCAGTTTAAGGCCCAATCCCTGATTCGTCATCTTCTTTTAGCCCAAGGACTGTGATGTTGAGTCCAGTCCTTGTCTTGTCTCTTTTGTTGGCTTGACGTCTTGTACATGACGGAGGAAAGTCGTGTCAACACGTGCCGAACCGAGTCGCGTCCACAGAATCATGTATCAACAGTATCCCCACCCACTGCTTTAACAATAATGGTACCTTCCTTGGCGATCTTGAGAAGAGACACATCGAAGGTTCCTCCACCCAAATCAAATATCAACACATTTTTCTCTTCAGGACAATTTATATCAGCACTCTTGTCTAGACCGTAGGCGATTGCTGCTGATCTTGGCTCATTGATCAAACGCATGACATTAAGGCCCGCTAACACACCAGCATCCATAGTTGCCTGGCGTTGCTCATCATTAAAATATGCAGGAACAGTTATGACTGCATCAGTAACTGTTGTTCCTAAGTATGCTTCAGCAGCTTCCTTCAAATTTCTTAGAATCATTGAAGAAATTTCTTCTGGTGAAAACTTCTTCTGTTCTGATGACTCATTTTCAAATACAATAACAGGCTTCCCTTCACACCCTTCAATCACCTTGAAAGGCCTTGTATCAATGTCTTTCTGCACTATACCGTCACAGAATCTAGCTCCCATTAAACGTTTAACATCTGCATGTAATTAAAAAAATGCTTCGGAAATCAAAGGTCGTCAAATATAAGATTGGATACAAAATTAAGGGAATGACTAAGGTTTCTTATAATGCTCCAAGAATATTGGTGTTCATAAAAAATAAGAGGATACTAAATAAAGGGAATGACTTTGGATTTACATATTGCTCCTAAAATAAAATAAAAAATCAAATATAAAATATATACTGGAAACTAAATAAATGAAATGGCAGGAGTACGAAAGTTTATCGAATATAAGACTGGATAATAAATGAATGAAATGGCTAGAAGATGAAAGTTTATCGAATATATGGTTGGATACTAAATAAAGAGAATTACAATTTTATACATTGTTCCTAGAATATGCAAGTTCATCAACTATAAGATTGGACACTCATAGACATTGCTCCTAAATTATGAAAGTTCACCAAATATATGATTAGTCACTAAATGACTGGAATATGAAAGTTGTTGATCAAAGAAACTTACCAAAAACAGTGTTCTTAGGGTTCCTGGTGATTTGATTTTTTGCAGCTTCACCTACTAGCATTTGCATGCCATCCCAAGCAACACATGAAGGAGTAATTTTGTTACCTTGTTGATTAGGAATGATCTCAACACGATTGTGCTTATCAAACCAGGCTGCCACACAAGAGTATGTTGTTCCAAGATCAATTCCAATTGCAGTTCCTTCAACTCTCTTGCTCATCTTCAAACAAGTAAAAGGTGCACAGTGCACAAAGCATATGATGGATGTGTCGATTCTGGCAGAGAAATGATCAAAGCGTATATGTATATGAAAGTGAATAGTGATATGAAGATCTCTTCAACTATCAAATCTATTGACTATTGGACGTCATGATAAACTAAAAAAGCTACTCAAAATTGTTATTACGGAAAATGCAATAAAACGTCGGTTTACACAATAGTAAGTTCAGAGTTTTTTTCTTGAAAATAAATTAAATACAAAAAAAATTGTATTTTGTGTTGTTAAAATCTAATTGTGAGTTTATTTTATTATATTATAGTTATAAACTTACTTTAATTTTTGTTAATTTTCATGTAATGTATACCATTACATTTCAGGCTGTTAATATTTAAAACACCTTGGAGACCGAAGAGTAACGACGTTAGGAATCTTTTAGTCAAAGTATATGTTAATATGTGAGACTGTTAGTGGTTATTTTTTAAATTGGGATTATTGCCGACCAACGACGAATAGTTGTGATTGTTAATATCCAATATTCTTAAATAAAAAAGAAAAGTTGTAAGGCATTAGTGGGCAATGATAGGAGACTCAGGGAAAACTTAGGTTCGATCTTTGAGAAAAACGGGTTTTACCGATAATTTCATTGTCGTGCCTAAGAGCGGGTGGGTCACCGAGTTTTTCCCAAAATTGGTTTTGGACCGAGTTACTCTAGGAGTACTCCGTTTGATCCCGTAGGCGTTCCGAATATACTGAGAATTAATTTTATTGGCCGTTAAAAAAATAAGAGTAAATTACGTTTTTGGCCCCTGTGGTTATACCACTTTTACTATATTAGCCCAAAATAAGAATTTTTAACATATCTGCCCCATGGTCTCTATATCTAACCATTTTGGCCCCTAAGTCTAGAGATCATGGGGGTCAAAATGGTTAGTTATAGAGACCGTGGAGGCCAAAATGGTTAGTTATAGAAACCATAGAGGTACATATGTTAAAAATTATTATTTTGAGCTAATATAGTAAAAGTGATATAACCATGAAGGCCAAAAACGTAATTTACTCAAAAAATAATAATAAGCTTCCGATCCTAGCTAGTTAGAATAATAGGTAATGATTATACAGAGCTGATGAGACATTTGGTTTGCGGGTCATCACCTCATCTTGGATTCATATTGTTGAGATTTAACTTGAAATAGTTCTTTTTCAACGGTCATCTAACTTGAAATAGTAATTTTCTAACTTTATCTAGTTACTCATAAAATATATACAGGACTCTCTTTTAAGTTTTTAGCAGTTTCAATGAAAAGTACTAATTAAAGTAATAAACTATTAAGATAAGAAGTAAAACTATGAGTGTACATATCCACACACTTATCTCACTATCTACACACTCAAAAAGGTGATTTTTGTCTTTACATGCACACCCTGCAGTGTCAAACTGTGGCTAAAACGAGGCGTTTTGGTCCGATTAACCAGACAAAGACTAACGGGTGTCTGACGGGTCTGTTGACCGGACCAAAACGCTGAGCTTTGGCCACGATTTGGTCCTGTCAACCAGACAAAAGACTGATACCCGGTCTGGTTGACAGGACCAAAACGTGGCCAAAGCTCGGCGTTTTGGTCCGGACAACAGACCAGTCAGACACCCATCAGTCTTTGTCTGGTTAATCGGACCAAAACGCCCCATTTTGGCCACAGTTCGACACTGCAGGGTGTGCATGTAAAGACAAAAATCACCTTTTAGGTGTGTAGATAGGCAAAATTGGTGTGTGGATAGTTTGGCCCAACGATAAACATAAAGGTAAGAAATTGTTACTATTTTCAAAGAATTTTCATGTTTGGTTGACATTATAAATTACTAAGTGGGTTTATCGGCGCATTATAGCGGGATTCAAAAACGAGTTGTAATATTGTGATAATGTACAAACCGCGAAAATATTGATTTAATAGTGTACAAACATTGTGTTACAAGTAAGCCGCTCGAGAACCATTAGGTATTATTTTAGGGAAATTTACCAAATTAGCCAAGAATAAACTTTGACCACCAAATTAGCCATTTGATGCCTCCTTGGAGCAGGGCATCACGGATTCAAATGTGCGGGATGCCTCTTTCAAGACCCCTCATGCCTCTTTAAATATGGAAGTGACACGTGTCTCAATGATTAGGTAGACTCCTCCAATGCCCCTTAGCAGACTCATCCAATGCCTCAGCAGACTCTTCCAATGCCCCTTAGCAGACTCTTCCACTGCCTCAGGTATGAGTTAAAATTTTATGTGGGACCTACCACCCACTTCATCTTCACCACCACCGCCACCGCCACTTCATCTTCAAGATCCTTCATGAGCTCCAACACATCAATAACTTCATATCCTTGCTCTAAAACATTGTTCTTAAATTCTTTGCGAAGTCAATTTTATGGTGAATAATCTGCATTATGGTGGCGGTGGTGGCGGCGGCGGCGGCGGCGGCGGCGGTGGTGGTGGTGGCGGTGGCGGTGGACGTGGTGAAGATGAAGTGGGTGGTAGGTCTCACATAAAATTTTAACTCATGCCTGAGGCATTGGAAGAGTCTGTTGAGGGGCATTGGAAGAGTCTGCTGAGGCATTGGATGAGTCTGTTGAGGGGCATTGGAGGAGTCTACCTAATCATTGAGACACGTGTCACTTCCATATTTAAAGATGCATGAGGGGTCTTGAAAGAGGCATCCCGCACATTTGAATCTGTGATGCACTGCTCCAAGGAGCCATCAAATGGCTAATTTGGTGGTCAAAGTTTATTCTTGGCTAATTTGGTAAATACCCCATTATTTTATTAGGTGTATAGAGTCTTGATCAATTTGGAAAGATCACTACTTTTGCACCCGCTTAGGCTATCTGTTGACTAAGTTGACTTAAAGGGATCTTTACATTAAGCAATGCTTATACAAACCGGGTTGTCATTCAAGTCAGAGGTTTTTGTTTACAAACACAAGTACCAAACTAACAGCTGATACCATCTTCTGATATTTTAGTTTTCAAAAAAATGCACTGTATTCTAGTTTCCAAGTGTTATGAAATTTACTTTGCAGTTAGCTTGATTGCAAATATAATAAAGTATCAACGTTTTTTTTTTAAACTTAAAATTTGTCACAATGTCTAGTAAGAATTGAGAAGTCATTAACATTTTTTCGGAAAACATTGCTTAAAATGATGAATTAAGTGCTATTAAAATTTAAAAGTGATAATGTATTTTTTTGGGTTGTTTTACATAAAAGTCAACTTTTTTTATATCATTTTCTAGTGGCACATATAAGAATTAAAAGTCAATTGATTGGCCGGTCGGAAAATTCTTCGGTGGATAATGTACAGTCTCTGGATAATCAAGAACCAGTGGAAGACCATGGGTTCTCGGCAATCGATGCTGGTAGGTGATTTTTGTCTACACACTCAAAAAGGTGATTTTTGTCTTTACATGCACACCCTGCAGTGTCGAACTGTGGCCAAAACGAGGCGTTTTGGTCCGATTAACCAGACAAAGACTGACGAGTGTCTGACGGGTCTGTTGACCGGACCAAAACGCTGAGCTTTGGCCGCGATTTGGTCCTGTCAACCAGACAAAAGACTGATACCCGGTCTGGTTGACAGGACCAAAACGCGGCCAAAGCTCGGCGTTTTGGTCCGGACAACAGACCCGTCAGACACCCGTCAGTCTTTGTCTGGTTAATCGGAGCAAAACGCCCCGTTTTGGCCACAGTTCGACACTGCAGGGTGGGCATGTAAAAACAAAAATCACATTTTAGGTGTGTAGATAGGCAAAATTGGTGTGTGGATAGTTTTGGCCAATTCAAAAAGCATGCATGGGAATGGGATAGAGGCGGCGCATGTAGATGGTGTTAATGATGCAGTAAATGATCACGTGGATAATTCAAATAAGATATTTAATGGTGGGCCTAATATTACAAACTTGGTGGATTTCAATGATGGGCCAAATACTAACCTTAACGATGCTGGCCTAGTTATGGGTCAGAATCTGGGGAAAAGAAATAGGGAGGACCGTAGCCCACCATCGGGTCAACCCAGGGGCCCACTCAGAGGATATCCAATCAATCAAATAGTTCCACTATTGATCCGATAGATCTGAATACCCCTGTTCGAGAAAAGTCTGGTAACATTGAAGAAGGCGGTACTGTGCATATCGATACTGATCCTACAGATAAGTCTGATGCTTCGGTACCCCCCACTGTAGTTTCGGGTATCAAGGTTCGTGATTCGGGTGAGGAGATTGGTGACGGCTCAGTTGAAGAGAACCCACAGAGTGTTTTTGCTGAAGAAGTTGAGGCTACAATCAGGGTTGGGTCTCTAATTGGGGTCGATCTTAATGGATTCGTGCCAGCGACTGAGAAGTTAGTAGCTGATGAAGGTGTTTCAAATGGTTCTAGATGAACTGCCTGTCTATAAACTTGAGGGGGGCGAGGAACAGTCGTAAATCGGATTGGATTCGTAGTCTGAAAACTAGCTATGGGATTCATTTCATTGCTATACAGGAAACAAAATTACAAGATGCGGAGAATTTTATGTTCAATCAATTCTGGGGTAGAGCTGAATTTAAATTAGCGGTGGAGAATTCTCAAGGAAGATCAGGGGGTCTAGCATGTATTTGGTGCCCGTCAATATTCAGGTGCGTTGATGTAATTAAAAACAGATACTTTATTGTGGTTTCGGGTTTCCTTGTGCAAACGGGGTGTAGAATTAATTTTATGAACATATATGCTCCCAATGTGGCGGTAGGTAGATGAGCATTGTGGTCGGAGATCTTGGATGTTAAGAATTCATTACAAGGGTTATGGGTCATGATGGGTGACTTTAATGTTACACCCTAATTCGTAATTGACAAAAAGTCGCAGCGGAAATTCGTACCATAAAATTTCTTTCGTTTCATACACCTTGACGCACTTAAATTCATTTTTAAGGTTAATTCTTTTACAATAAATATCTTTATTATACTCATTTACAATAAGAAAACATAACCTAGCTTCACTCGGTTACATATTCAACACTCCCGTACAGTTTATCTTGTGACTCGATCCTTCATCGCTTCCCTTCAATATGCTAATCTGGCTCGACCAACCTGCACTCACCAAATACATACAAGACATCAATATGTTATCAAAATAAATGATTCTTAGCCTTGGATTATTTCCGTTCCATTATTCCTTTACATTAAACGTTCCCTCTTTGTACCTCACCTCTGGTGAGTCTTCGATACTGTACCTGCATTACAGCTAAAACTCCAGGTACACGAATCACAACGTAAAAACTTAATCATACTGAATGACTTGCGTACATACCTAGACTTCATGCATATTATCTCCATACATACATGTGTACACACATAAATGACAACCTACTTGCATACCTACACATCAATACATCTCCATCATTCTATACTTAACTACATATAAACATACCAACATCATTACGTACGGTCATGACATTACACAGATATACATACATACATTCCTGCTTGCAATATACCAAACTCATACATGCCTACTCTCATACATACCCTCATATTTCCACGTACTTGATCACATCCTTATAAACATGCATACGTACCTAGCTAAATACGTGCATACCCTCAAGATCATATAAACGTAAGTTAAATTAGGCGTACGTGGCTTAAAACGCCTTTAAACGAGTTCCCAATACCAAATAAGACAACAAAAACAATTTCGCCAAACATTGCACCCGTCGCGTCGCGCGACGGCTCGTCGCGTGACGCGACCCCGCTGTTTTTCCAGAAAAGTTGCAGCTGATTGTTGCGTATTCCCAGCACCACTCGACTTTACGGAAACGAGCATAACTCTCTCGTTTTTGGTCCGTTTTACCCGATTCTTTTTCCTACTTGATCGTAATTTAATTCTCCATCACATGGAGTAAAAATCCCATATTTGGACTACCGAAATTTATGACTATTAAGCCTTCGACTCGTTTCCCTTTTACCGTATTATGACCCGTTCATACATTTATCAACGTAACTTGTTTGTTGACCTTAAATTCATATGAACTTAATAATTTCAAGGTCATCTATCATAAACGATTCATTCCCGGATACCTTTCACCTTATTCCTCCCCCCCCCCCCATTTTCGCTCAAAAGCTCATTTTGACCCGTTAAGGGTAAATGCGCATAAAAAGGGTTCATGACTTACAAAACCATACTCCCCACTTTCATACTTGACCAAAACATTACACTAATCGAATAGCTTATTTCTAAACTACTTTTAAGATCGTTTGCCCACTATACCCATCAAGGGCATTTTAGTCAACTTTAATCTCTTCATTTACGACGAAAGACTTCAACACATATTTGACCTCAAACATCATGTTTAATTAATTAACACACTATATTACTTAATCGAACTAAGAGGTGATTACGGAAATCACTTACCTTATGCGTCCGTGCTCTTATCCGCTTCCTTGCCTCTTCATGGCCCGTTAGCCTCCCGTGCACGAATCTGTCTCGACATGGTCCCTACACTTTCATGTCGTCGGAACCACATTCTTGTTAGTATATTCATTGGTACGTGTTAACAATCATAACACTCGCATATTTCACCCTTAACTTTCCTTAGTCATTTCTAACAGGCATTAATACATATAATCAACGTCATATCCTTTCCAACTCATGTAATTCATCATGTAATCACAAATAACGCATATTGGCATAACATGTACCAAACGACTTCCTATGATCCTACCTTTACAACAACGAAGCAAATCATGTTTCTTATACTTAGTTGACTTTCAAGAGTCAACTATTAACCATAATTAACTATCGACTTATCATCATATACTCGTAACATCATAATCGACTATACGGACGACACTATATACATTTTATCATACACTTGATGTGCGTACCACCTTTTAAGCATAACGTACAACTAATTCATACATAAATCTTCTAAACTCATACATAACCCATCAAAACCTACTACTAATCATCATGTATCATTCCCAATTAAACATCAAACATATCATCATCATATTTCTCCTATTTCATCTAACAAGAATTCATCATGCCCATATAATACATCAATCTTTCAACAAAACTTTGCACATAGGTGGTAATTCTAGTCATTATCTTTACCCTAACTAACGGGTTTCACCTCTAATTATCAAATTAACACAAACCATACGTACCCCATGTTCTATACGATGATTCTAACCCTTGTACATGATTAATTTCATATTAACTCACGGATTAGAACATAACCCACTTCACACATGATCACTAATCTTAGATTTAAGACATACCTTATGATCCCCTCGTGTTGGTGATCATTAATCCATGCTCGGTTATGGATTTAAGCTTCATCTTGCCTGCCGATTTGATGATCTTCATGATTAGGGTTTGTGGAGCTCTCATGGAGCTCCTGGCTCTTTCTCGAACACACACGATGTGTGTGTTTATTTGTGTCTTGATTTCTTTTACTTAGTAAATCAACTTTCATCTTATCCACTTTAACCCCTCGAGTTTACTTCTAACACATATTTGGCACTACTTTTCTCTTTTGATAATTTTTACCATGCACTTAACTAGGTTAAACAGCCTAGTTATTTATTTCATAATATAATGCATAAGGACATATTTTGAATATATAACATTTGGATTTTGGGGCGTTACAAGTCTACCCACCTTAAATGAGGTTTCGTCCCCGAAACCTTTCTTACCTTTATTTAACACTAATTATTCCTTCTCTACGTCCCCTACACTACCGCTAGCCCATCACAACGACTATCTTCTTTCTTAAAGAACCCGTTCCGGTGTTCTTATTGGTGTCGCTTTCACTAATAACGCTAATTCCTAACGGCATTCATAGCTAATGGTTCATTCATCATTCTAATACTCATATGTCATATGCATTATATATCTTTTTATTTAATTGATCTTCATCCCAACATCCCATTACTAGCATTCCCATTTGTTTATTTCAACATTCATAATGTTTTCATCGACTATACGATCTCGCATCGAAATTGTACATACTCAGATATGATTAACTCTAACTAATACATCATAACAATGGGTAACTATACCTTCTCGATTCATAAACTATTCAAACAATTGACTTTTTCCAAACAAGTCCATACTTTCCTGATCGTTCTTTCATATATCATTTTCATTTTCATTTCCTTGACCTGTCAATAACAGGTCAATACACATACTCTTCCAACCTTTAATATGATCCGTTCTTAATGGATCCAATATCTCCATCTCATCTCTTAAAAATTACATTCTCTACATACTCTGTATAACATTTAACTTTTGCTTTGTTACCACCACAAAAACTACTATTTCATAGTCACACCTACGTGCTTAACTCTAACGTTAACCTTATTCTACGTTTTCTACAATTACTTGTTCCTTGCATAACTTTACGTTACCTTTAAATCATTTCGTTCATTCCACATTACTATTGCTTTTACTTCATGCATTACTTAATTTACGTATATAAATGTGTCATACTAGTTCATATCTATCCAACATGGGTAAACATTTTACTAACCTCCTTTTCATTTCTCAAACCAACGACCCGCAACCCAGATCGACCATCTTCTCCTCGTGTGCTAGCCGTACAGGCCAGGTTTCATTCATCCGTGTAATGAGCTTTCGCTCGTGCACATCCTTTCACCAATACGATTGGTTTCATCGTATCAATAGTTCTAACATTATCATCAACAACATCGGCGGTTAGCATATGTCATTCAAACGTTCATTACACTTGGTGATTACCCACCTATAACTCTTCTACAATTTCCTACGTACCTACTATAACGTACCACACATTCTATTTCTTACCAAACTTACCATTCCCGCCCATACTCAAGTTATTGTCCGGGTCACAGCCCGTCATCATTCTGACTTCTAAGAGTCAATTACTAACACATCTAACACGTAATTTATACAAAACATCATCTATTATACTGTCACCTTTTACTTTATACTTATTTCTATGACCCGTTCGACTCAATCATGGTCAAACTGTCGACATCTTCTTATGCGGGTTAATTTCATCTTTTTATATTGTTAAATCCGTCTCACGGATTCAGACGCATCATTCATGCTTTTTCATTCATTGAATCCGCATTACGGATTCAAACATTTCTTCATTTTGAATCCACCTTGCAGCTTCAAACATTACATTCATGCCTTTCATTACTTCTGTGTTTTGAATCCTTCTCGCGGATTCAAACATATTATCCATGCCTCTCATCCTTGAATCCGTCTCACGGATTCAAACATTGCATTCATACCTTTCATTCCCTGAATCCGTCTCCCGGATTCAAACACTTTATTCATATCTTGTTGATCCGTACTTAATCACGGATTCAACATTCTTCATTCTTATCAGGCATGTTTTTCATTCTTACATAGTACTCTCAATTTTCCCGAGAGTCTTACTTCCCATTTCACCCACACGCCCGCCTGCTACCCAACTCTACCGGACATACCTGTAACAATTATCATGATATCACGAACGTCATACGTTTCTCGTGTACTGGCCAGGTACACAATCCACATAGTAGTTTCGTGCCTTCATGTAATTGTCACCTTATGTCCGTAGACTTAGGTTTCGGCGCGTGTATCACTTTCAGTACTTCATTACTATTCTATCATTATCCTTCATTTAGAATTTTCCTTCCCTTAACGAGTTTTACTATTACATATACCCACATATCGAATTTACGTACCTGGATTCAACTTTGTCTTATTACCTCTTTGCCTGCCTTAGTATTCATCCTAGACTGCATTCACAAATCATCTTCTTCAAACACTTATGCTTACCTTGCACATACAAAACCGTCAGTTTCTTTATACGTATATATTAGTACATACTTACATTAGCTTTTACCTTTGGATCTTGATCGAGTCTTAGATTGTACGGGTTTCTTATCTCAAGAGCACACAAGTTTGAGTTCAGGTACTTACTTTCTCGTACTTGATTCTCTCAAACCAGGGCTCTGATACCAACTTGTTACACCCTAATTCGTAATTGACAAAAAGTCGCAGCGGAAATTCGTACCATAAAATTTCTTTCGTTTCATACACCTTGACGCACTTAAATTCATTTTTAAGGTTAATTCTTTTACAATAAATATCTTTATTATACTCATTTACAATAAGAGAACATAACCTACCTTCACTCGGTTACATATTCAACACTCCCGTACAGTCTATCTTGTGACTCGATCCTTCATCGCTTCCCTTCAATATGCTAATCTGGCTCGAACAACCTGCACTCACCAAATACATACAAGACATCAATATGTTATCAAAATAAATGATTCTTAGCCTTGGATTATTTCCGTTCCATTATTCCTTTACATTAAACGTTCCCTCTTTGTACCTCACCTCTGGTGAGTCTTCGATACTGTACCTGCATTACAGCTAAAACTCCAGGTACACGAATCACAACGTAAAAACTTAATCATACTGAATGACTTACGTACATACCTAGACTTCATGCATATTATCTCCATACACACATATGTACACACATAAATGACAACCTACTTGCATACCTACACATCAATACATCTCCATCATTCTATACTTAACTACATATACACATACCTACATCATTACGTACGGTCATGACATTACACAGATATACATACGTACATTCCTGCTTGCAATATACCAAACTCATACATGCCTACTCTCATACATAACCTCATATTTCCACGTACTTGATCACATCCTTATAAACATGCATACGTAGCTAGCTAAATACGTGCATACCCTCAAGATCATATAAACGTAAGTTAAATTAGGCGTACGTGGCTTAAAACGCCTTCAAAGGAGTTCCCGATACCAAATAGGACAACAAAAACAATTTCGCTAAACATTGCACCCGTCGCGTCGCGCGACGGCCCGTCGCGTGACGCGACCCCCCTGTTTTTCCAGAAAAGTTGCAGCTGATTGCTGCGTATTCCCAGCACCACTCGACTTTACGAAAACGAGCATAACTCTCTCGTTTTTGGTCCGTCTTACCCGATTCTTTTTCCTACGTGATCGTAATTTAATTCTCCATCACATGGAGTAAAAATCCCATATTTGGACTACCGAAATTTATGACTGTTAAGCCTTCGACTCGTTTCCCTTTTACCGTATTATGACCCGTTCATACATTTATCAACGTAACTTGTTTGTTTGACCTTAAATTCAAATGAACTTAATAATTTCAAGGTCATCTATCATAAAAGATTCATTGCTGGATACCTTTCACCTTATCCCCCCCCCCCATTTTCGCTCAAAAGCTCATTTTGACCCGTTAAGGGTAAATGCGCATAAAAAGGGTCCATGACTTACAAAACCATACTCCCCACTTTCATACTTGACCAAAACATTACACTAATCGAATAGCTAATTTCTAAACTACTTTTAAGATCGTTTGCCCACTATACCCATCAAGGGCATTTTAGTCAACTTTAATCTCTTCATTTACGACGAAAGACTTCAACACATATTTGACCTCAAACATCATGTTTAATTAATTAACACACTATATTACTTAATCGAACTAAGAAGTGATTACGGAAATCACTTACCTTATGCGTCCGTGCTCTTATCCGCTTCCTTGCCTCTTCATGGCCCGTTAGCCTCCCGTGCTCGAATCTGTCTCGACATGGTCCCTACACTTTCATGTCGTCGGAACCACATTCTTGTTAGTATATTCATTGGTACGTGTTAACAATCATAACACTCGCATATTTCACCCTTAACTTTCCTTAGTCATTTCTAACAGGCATTAAAACATATAAACGTCATATCCTTTCCAACTCATGTAATCATAAATAATGCATATTGGCATAACATGTACCAAACTACTTCCTATGATCCTACCTTTACAACAACAAAGCAAATCATGTTTCTTATACTTAGTTGACTTTCAAGAGTCAACTATTAACCATAATTAACTATCGACTTATCATCATATACTCGTAAAATCATAATCGACTATACGGACGACACTATATACATTTTATCATACACTTGATGTGCGTACCACCTTTTAAGCATAACGTACAACTAATTCATACATAAATCTTCTAAACTCATACATAACCTATCAAAACCTACTACTAATCATCATGTATCATTCCCAATTAAACATCAAACATATCATCATCATATTTCTCCTATTTCATCTAACAAGAATTCATCATACCCACATAATAGATCAATATTTCAACAAAACTTTGACATAGGTGGTAATTCTAGTCATTATATTTACCCTAACTAACGGGTTTCACCTCTAATCATCAAATTAACACAAACCATACGTACCCCATGTTCTATACGATGATTCTAACCCTTGTACATGATTAATTTCATATTAACTCACGGATTAGAACATAACCCACTTCACACATGATCACCAATCTTAGATTTAAGACATACCTTATGATCCCCTCGTGTTGGTGATCATTAATCCATGCTCGGTTATGGATTTAAGCTTCATCTTGCCTTCCGATTTGATGATCTTCATGATTAGGGTTTGTGGAGCTCTCATGGAGCTCCTGGCTCTTTCTCGAACACACACGATGTGTGTGTTTATTTGTGTGTTGATTTCTTTTAATTAGTAAATCAACTTTCATCTTATCCACTTTAACCCCTCGAGTTTACTTCTAACACATATTTGGCACTACTTTTCTCTTTTGATAATTTTTACCATGCACTTAACTAGGTTAAACAGCCTAGTTATTTATTTCATAATATAACGCATAAGGACATATTTCGAATATATAACATTTGGATTTTGGGGCGTTACATGAGGTTAGGGACGCTAGTGAATGACTAAATTCAAAATTTGTAGAAGCCAATGCAGATGTGTTTAACCAATTTATTCTCTCGGCTGGTATGGTGGAATATAATATGGGTGGGGGAAATTACACATATATCTCTGATAATGGTAAAAAGTTGAGCAAACTAGATCGGTTCCTTGTGTGTTTGGGCTTTAGGGAACAATGGCCAAATGCAACGGTACTTGCATTGGATAGGGTTACGTCGGATCATCGGCCTATCATTCTGTCTACCGTCCAGTCAGATTTTGGCCATATTCCATTCAGATTCTTTAATTCTTGGTTCGAGTTCCCTGGGTTTCTGGATTTTGTGCTACAGATGTGTGGTTCTTTCACGTTTTCGTGTCCAGAAGATCTTGTATTAGCAATTAAACTAAGGTGGTTAAAGAATAAGATTGAAGCTTGGTTGAAAGTGGAGAAAGGTAATAGGGAAGGTATTTATGATAGCAAAAAAAGGAGATTGGCAAGCATAGAAAATTTGGCGGAGGAAATAATGTTGTTGGAAGAGGAATTGGTTGAGAGGGCGGATTGTAGGAATTATATGGCTGAATTCGACAAAATAAAGCAGTTAGATTTGCGACAAAAATCCAGATCCAAATAGGCTATTGATGGCGACGAAAATTCTGCTTATTTCCACCATATTATTAACTCTAATATAAGCACGAATAGGTTGAATGGGTTAATGATTGATGGAGCTTGGATTACGAACCCCTTGTCAATCAAGGAGTCCTTGTTTGAGTTCTTTGTCCACCAGTTTACGGAACCAATGCCTGTTAGGCCGGAATTGGTATGTCTGAATCTGGCTACCATTTTGGATAACGAGGCTATTATGTTGGAGCGGCCTTTTTCAGTGGAGGAAATTAAAGCTGCTGTATGGGAATGTGATGGAGACCGTGCACCAGGACCGGATGGCTTTAATTTCAAGTTCATTAAAAGATGCTGGTCTGCCCTTCGGGAGGATTTGGTTAAATTATTTAACAAATTCTACGATACGGGTGCTTTAAATTCGAGTTGTACTTCGTCGTTCATTGCTTTGATTCCCAAAGTTAAGGATCCGGTGAGCCCAGCAGATTTCAGACCCATTAGCCTTATTGGAGTGATCAACAAAGTTATCTCCAAAGTTCTGGTTAATCGGTTAAAAGGAGTGGTGGGGAGTTTGATTGCTGAGCACCAATACGCGTTCCTGGCAGGGAGGAATATCATGGATGGCCCACTTGTCCTCAATGAAGTCTTCAGTTGGTTAAAAAAGTCTAAACGTAGTGGCATGTATTTTATGGTGGACATTAATAAGGCATACGATTCAGTGAACTGGGCCTTTCTTGATTCGATCATGTCACAGATGAAATTTCCAAATTGGTGGCGAGCATGGGTAATGGCTACTTTGTTCTCAGCTAGAGCTTCGGTATTAGTGAATGGTTCACCAACTCGGGAATTTGAATGTTCCCGTGGGCTTCGGCAGGGGGATCCAATTTCACCTTTCTTATTTGTAATTGTTATGGAGGCTCTCACTGGTATAATGAAAAAAGCGATTTCAATTGGTTTGTTTAATGGGATTAAAGTTACTAGACGGGCCCTCTTTGTCTCATTTATTATATGCGGATGATGTAATGTTCATTGGGGAATGGTCATTATCGAATGCTAATAATTTACGGCGGATTCTGAGATGTTTTTACTTAGTTTCTGGATTAAAAGTAAATTTAGCCAAATGTAGTGTATATGGAGTGGGAGTGAATGAAGAGGAAGTCCAAGACATGGCACATCTATTGAGATGAAGACAAGGTACGTTTCCTTTCAAGCATCTTGGTTTATTGGTTGGTGCTAATATGAATTTGGCTCGAAATTGGAAACCGGTGATCGAAATATTAAAAAGTAGGCAATCAATATGGAAAGCTAAAATATTGTCGTATGGTGGGAGGATTACACTAATTAAATTGGTGTTAAATGCATTACCAACGTATTATTTATCTGTGTTCAAGGCACCACTAAAAGTCATTGATGCTTTGGATAAGATTCGTAGAGTCTTCTTTTGGGGTGGTTCGGAAGTGAAAGCCAAAATGAACTGGGTGGCGTGGGATAAAACAATTGCGCCTGTCGAATACGGGGGATTGGGATTTGGTTCGCTCAAGGATGCTAACTTAGCCATGTTAGCAAAATGGTGGTGGAGATTTAAATCGGAGAAATCGGGTTTGTGGCGAAGGGTCGTCTGGTCAATTCATCATAAGTCGAAGGCTTGGAATGACATCCCGGTAAAAAATGCAGTTGCAGGGCCATGGAGAAGTATTTATAGTATTTGGCAACCTCTTTTAGAAGCAAATATCAATCTAAAAATTGCATTCTCAGCAATGGTGGGTAGTGGTCAAAATACATATTTTTGGTTTGATAGCTGGATTGAACCGGGTCCGTTATACCTTAAGTTTCCTGAACTGTTTAAAGAGGAGGTGTACAAGGATTGCTTGGTTGCTGATCGATGGTCCAATATCGGTTCTGGGCCCGTTTTAAATTGGGCCTGGGCTCCTACAGGTCTCGGCCTAGTTGCGGCTGACCAGTTACAGCAGCTAATGGCCATTATTAATAATTGTTCTATGTCGATGGCACCGGATGGCTGGAGATGGAAGTATGAAGTGAATGGATCATTCTGTGTAGCGAGTATTAAGAGAATTCTTAGTTCTGTTGGTCGTATCAGTCCCGATAACGTTTTTGAGTGGAACAACTGGGTCCCGAAAAAGGTCGGTATAGTGGCTTTGAGGGCAGAGATGGAGAGGCTACCGACAATGTGCGCGTTGGAGAGATGTAATGTGCCGGTTCCGAATCGAATGTGCGTTTTCTGCGGCGATTACGAAGAAACCTGTGATCACATATTTGTTTCGTGTCATTTCACACAAATGGTTTGGCAAAACCTAGCAGTTTGGTGCAGGATTCAGCCGGTTATAGCTTTTGGTATTAAAGATCTACTGTCACTACATGCTTCTAACTCGAGATCGAAGAGAAGAAAGGTTATTCATGCAGTTGTTCTGGTGGCCTTTTGGTGCATATGGAAGATGAGAAACGATGTGGTTTTCAGGCAACCGGTTCCAAATTTTACACGAACATTAGACGAGATAAAGTCAATGGCGTTTTTATGGATTAAAAATCGGTCAAAAGTGGTCTCTTTATCATTGGAGGATTGGAGTCGTTTTAATTTAGGTGCTATGTAATGATGTATTTGTGTTTTAGCTTGGTGTAAACGTTGTACAATTGGGTTGTAGCATCTTGCTACTATGAATAAAATCCTTTGTCGGTCGTTCAAAAAAAAGTCAGTTGATTGTTTTAAGAGTAAATTACAAAAATCGTCATTTATGTTGACACCAGATTGCAAACTATGTTCTTTATCTTCAAAAAGTACAAAAATCGTACTCGATTTTTGTAAACCCTTGCACGTTTTGTCCTTTAACCTTAACTTAGTTTTCATGTTAAATCTGACCAAGTAGACTCCATCTGAGGGAAAATCAGTCCTTTTACCCATTTATTTTATGTATTTTAGTAAACAAACAAAATCAAATTTTAATGAATCATTTTTTTCCCAATTTGTTTTTTTTTTCAACCGGCCTCATTTTATCGTTTTTTTGATAGCTGGTTTAAAATATATTACTAGTTAACAATTGTTTTTTAGTAAAGTTATGTAATAGTTTGTTGAATTATAGATACTAATAATATTATTTTTCATCTATTGTAAATCGAATATTATCATAATTTGCATATTTTACGTATGTATCATGCTGGTAAAAATTGTAACACTTCTAACAAAAGTTATAAATTCTAATAAAATTTACAACCTTTCAAGAAAATTGTTACAATTTTTAATGAATTTCGCAACTTTTAAATATAAAGGTTGCGATTTTGATAAAATTTTTGCAACCTTTATTAAAAAGGGTTGCATTAGTTTTCTAATGCAACCTTTATTTTGAACAAAGTCACATTAGAGTCAAATGCAACCCAATTAGAAAAGGTTGCATTTAAAAAGTTGCATTAGCCTCATTTTCTAGTAGTGTGTTGACACACTATTGCATGTTTTGCATGTCGTTAGGTACAGCTTAGAGGGGATCTTGCAGCTTGGAGAGTGTCATGGCTTTTGGTTAAACCGTTTACATTGTTTTGCTAAATAACTATGGTTTTCATTAAATCTGGATTGCATACCTTTGCTTCCTCTGATAACTTAAACTTATGTTTTCAAACTTCTAAATCTATTATCACTATTCATGTTAAATGTAGTAGTTAAACGTTTTACAATAAATTTTGAAACTTTAGGTAATCTTAAATAGATGATATGTATGCTTCGTAATATAAAAATGACATATATGAACTTATGTAGTTTGAAACTTTAAAATGAGAGAGATGGTGATAATGGTTTATTACTTGGTCATTTAATAATGCAACCTTCTAACAAAAGTTGCAAATTTTATTGAAATTTGCAACCCTTCAAAAAAAAGAAAAAAAAAAAGGTTGCAATTTTTTTTAGTAAGATTTGCAACTTTTAAATAAAAAGGTTGCAATTTCATTAAATTTTGCAACCTTTAATGAAAAAGGTTGCATTAGAAGAACTAATGCAACTTTTTTCTTGAATTAAGTTGCATTAGAGTCAAAATCAACACAACTGAAAAAAGTTGCATTAGCCTTATTTTCTAGTAGTGATACCCTCATGTGTAAGGCACATGTCATAGTTAACTGAAAAAATTTAACTTGATTAGTGCAAAAGAATGTAGAGTGTAATAGGTTTTACAAATAAAGGATTGTGATTTTAATTATTGAATTTAAAGGTTATCCATTGCAATTCGATACCAATATAAAGAAAAAAAATGTAATTTACCCAAGATGCATTAATGGCTGTAAGTGTCATGAATATGAACACTATGAACCGAGTTTCCAAAGTTGGTCTAGTTCAGGATTAAGTGGAAGAATGATGATATTAATCTTGAATCGGTTCACATGTGAAAACGTGATTGGGTAAGGTTGGTTTGTGGTTTGGTGTTATATATCGAGTAAATTAAATAAGTTAAGGATAATACTTGGTGAATAAGTTGAGGTTAATACTTGGTGATTAGTGTTTGCTTGTTTGTAGGAGTTTTTATTTGGTATGCTTATCTAATTTTTCAAGCTAAGGGTCTAGCATAATAAGTAGATTGGTTTGATCATCATTTTTCAACACAACTTTCATATATAATTATTGAACTAATATTAAAATTATTTAACGGTGTTGGGTTCAAGTCTCACATACGACAAGATTAAAAGAAATTTGCAGTTCAAAAAAAAATATTAGAATTTTGTACTTACTAACAAAATATAATAGAACAAAAACGCTTAACAAGAGAGGACCACAAAAAAGAAAAGAATGATACCTCTCTTGCATTATTGTAAATACAAAATTTCAAATGTCTTAGTCTGTACTCATGTGCTGCGATAGTTCTTCAAATATTAGTTTATTGGTAAGATTAAGTCAAGCTAGTTTAGGATAATATTTTAATACCAAGTTGTGATTTTTCCTTACAGTTGACGAACATTATTATTTCTTGCCCGAATGAGATTCTCATCCATTTTCTTAAACAAGACTAAATATATATATTGAAATTCCATAATCAAGTTGCTAATTCATTTATACTAATTAACTAATACATATTTCTGAGAAGTTTATTTTGCCTTGTACAGTTGTACGTGATCTACTAATTTCCTATTATCTTGGTTTCACGTTGTTGAAGTCAATGCTTTGCAAATAAGCGGTCCTATATGTTGTTGAAGTCCGGGTTGTTACTTCAATAATAAAACTAGTTGACTTTTTAAAGTAAACTTTGACTATAATAAAATGGAAGTACGCTGCAGATCAAAAAACAAATCAACAGAAAATGGAGCTCATGAGTTGCAGAAAACATATAATTCTTACATTTATGATGCTCATGAACATACCGTATCAATTACATGGGTTTTCGAATCCATCACATGTAGTCAATATGAGTTCTAGCAGTAAGCATGAGATACCGATAGGGATCATTGTTGATATGACATCATTGTTTGGACAGATGGTTCATCGCAGCATTTTCATGGCAATTTCAGATTTTTACTCTTTGAATGATGAGTACAAAACGAGGTTAGTTCTACACTCAAGGGATTCGAAAGGAAATCCTTTACGCGCTCTATCAGATGGTAAGATTTCTTACACTTCTTACTTTTATTAATTATGCAATTGTTATATAAATGTTCCTGGAATACTTCGGTACAGTCACCTAGAGATGACATAACGGGTTCAGTAACCAGTTATAACCTAAGTTTTGCTTGCTACAATCCTATGTAATTGTTCATCTGCTTGCCTAGTCACCTCTAGCACAGAATGCTTGTTAATAAATGCAATTCCTAAATTGTTCCTAAAATATTATTTATACCACCTTCAAGAAAAGGTGACAATTCTAATAGGGGCCACAACAAAGTA
This sequence comes from Helianthus tuberosus, assembly GCA_030545235.1. NCBI lineage: Eukaryota > Viridiplantae > Streptophyta > Magnoliopsida > Asterales > Asteraceae > Helianthus > Helianthus tuberosus. Next base: position 169,780,529 of record CM060352.1, read on the forward strand.
GTTTTGTACCTATGTAAAGACTTTTTCCCACAATTATAAAATTCTTCGAATAACTAGTATGTCAAATTTGATTACCAAATTTATGCTATTACAATACTAATTTAAACCCAAATAGCTAAACATTGTTTTTAACATAAAAACTAAGAATTAAACACTTGCAGCCCATTAACAATACAGGATCATGAATTAAGGTTCAATAATTATCCTTTATTTATGTGCCTTTTCCATAAGTGATTATGAATTTATTTGTCAAACACTAGACACATTATTACAACTACACACTATCTTTTGTGGTAGATTTTTCATTGACAATCACTAATTGTTATTATTTGAATATCACACTACGATTTTTGAAGCAAACCTAACTAATAGCACCTGAACTCTAGACATGTCTTTATATCTGAGCATGCTCATTTGCACATTACAGCTTTTGATCTTCTAGAAAATCTTAAAGTGCAAGCAATCATCGGACTAGAAACACTGCTCCAAGCAAAGTTCTTTAGCATTTTGGGAGAAAAAACCAAAGTACCATTTCTTTCGTTAACCACAAGCCCGCCACTGAACGCAGCTGCTCATCGTTACTTACTTCAAAGGACACCAGATGAGACCATCCAGTGGAAGGGTCTAGCAGCCATTGCTGAATCATTCCAATGGACCAATTTCATCCTTGTTCATGAGGACAGTGAATTTGGGAGGGAAAGTGTACCACATATAATTGATTCATTTCAAGATAAAAAAATTCATATATCTTATAAAATTTCGATTTCTTCATTAGCAACCAATGATCAAATCGTTGACGAGCTACGTAAGCTCTCAGATATGCAAGAAAGGGTGTTCATGATTCACGTCTCTCACTTTTTAGCATTTCGTATTTTGGTATATGCAAAAAGAGTGGGACTGATGAGCCAAGGATATGCTTGGATAGTAACAGATAAGACTATGAACTTCTTCGATCCTATAGAGTTAGATGAAGAAGTTCTTGAATCATTTCAAGGAGTTTTAGGTCTGAAATACCTTATCCCGTCATCAATTCAACTTCGTAACTTTTCCAGAAGATGGAGAAAAGAATCTCTCCTTAGCAGCCCAAATATCTTCAACATATTGGCTTATGATACAACTTTTGCGGTAGCAACCGCTGTTGAAAGAGTGGAAATTAGACCTTCTAAAGATGGAAAGAAAGTTGGTGCAATGATGGCAATGGATTTCACAAATATCCGAGAATCAAAAAGTGGGAAAATACTATTAAAAGAGTTGCTAAACGTTAGATTCAAGGGATTGAGTGGTGAGTTTCATCTTGTAAACAGCAAATTCATTGCTAAGCCATTGGAAATAGTTAATGTGATTGGAAAAGGTGAGAGAAGAGTTGGGATTTGGACTGAAGACGATGGTATAAATGGTCTTGAAGGAATAATTTGGCCTGGAGGATCTCTGATTCCTCCAAGACGTTTGATATTGCAAACAAGCAAAAAGCTACGAATTGGTGTTCCTACGTTGGTTGGGTTTGAAGATTTCTTGACTGTAGAACAAAATCCTCTAACCAATGAAACTATTGCCAAAGGATTCTGCGTAGACGTGTTCAATGCTGCAATTGAAGCATTATCGTATGAAGTACCATACGTATTTGTTCCATTTTCTTTCGCGAATAAGAAACCAAATTCAGAAACTTACAATCAACTTATATATGAGGTCTACCTTCAGGTATGATTGGCTTAAGTGTGTTTATATTTGTGTTAGGAAAATGACTATCAGCTACTTGTTGTGACTTGGGGACACAATAATCAATTTTAATGTGGTTGGTAGACAAATCTATTTATGATTTTCTCCAGTTACTTTTCTGTCAAATAGGTTTGAAATAATCAATTTTAAAACGTTACAAGCATATTATTTCATATACTTTGAGAGAGAGAATAATTAACTTGTTCTTTGTGATCCAGAACTTTGATGCCGTTGTAGGGGATACCACGATTACTGCCAATAGATCCTTATATGTTGACTTTACAATTCCTTACACTGACTTAGGTGTTGGGACGGTAACAAGAGATGATCAGAATTTGAGAAAAATTTGGTGGTTTTTGGAGCCCCTGGATGCACGTATGTGGATTGCAGCTACTTGCTCTTTTTTCATAATCGGAGCAACAATATGGGTTATTGAATATCCTATAAACCCAACGTTCCAAGGTCCCTGGCAAGATGTAGTTGGTCCTGTCCTCTGGTTCTCTTTCTCTACACTTACCTTTAGCCATAGTAATCTATCTCTTCTATATCTCTCTTCTCTCTTCACACACACATATATATATATGAAATTAATGGATCTTATAAGAACTTGAATAACCCATATAACCTATTTTTAATCATAAAAGTTATTTTTTTATTAAGGGGTGTTTGGATAAGGGGTTTAAAAGAATTATTGGGACTTGGATGATGAATACATAATGAGTTGTTAAAATGGTGTTATTTACCAATGGACCTTTGGTTTAGCGGTACCCAAAAGTTAGATAAGACTTTGCCTGGTGAGCTTTAAAGTCTGGTGTTTGTTAAGAAAATATGTAATTTAGGAGTAGAGTTAGAGAGTGTGTGAGTTGTCATTAAAATAATAAAAATGATCGTGCTATTTGATACCGATTATATGGTTATCGTGCATGATCATGAGTTTCTAGTGTTCACTAAATTACTTTTGCATGTGCTTACTTGATTATCTATGGGCTAAAAATAGCCTACCTTGAGAAAATAGTATTTTGTTCCAAATGGGAATTGGACCCTCACCAATGACACCATTTGAACACCTTGGTAGCATTAGCATTAGCATTAGGCAGATACATACTTCTATTTAATTCCCAATTGTGATCAAGGGAAATTATGTCGTAGCAAGGTACCTCCCATTCATGCAAGAGAGTGAGGGTTCAAATTCTGCAAGGTGCATGTATAAAAGTATATAGGCATAGATTATTTTGGTGTTAAAAAGAATTAACCCTCAAAAATGAAAGGGTGTACATATTGGCACACCAATGTGCCTATTGGCACACCAAACCCTAATTAAATCAGGGTTTACCTACGCTGCATATAGGTCTATAGTCAACGTATAGGGTTACAACTATACGCTGCGTATAGACCTATACGCAGCGTAGATAAACCATAGATCTCAGTGCCTGATCAGCAATCATTGCACAGAAAACAAGGGTTTATATACGTTGCATATAGCTCTATACGCAGCGTATATAAACCATCTGAATTTTTGGGGTCATTTTGGTGGGTTTGAAGCATCAGTTTTTCACAAAGTTTATATACGCTTCGTAGAGGGCCATACGCTGCGTATATAAAGGTCAGAAAATGTCCTTTATACCCTTGTGTTGAGGCTATACGAACCCAAATACATGGGTAGTTATGTCATTTTTGTTTCATACGCTGCGTAGGGATCTATACGCAGCGTATATAAAGCTCCATTTTTGTATTTTTTTTTTGTATTCCTTTGTTTATTTATAAAAAAAATTTAATTGTGTATATTTTGGGGTATTTCCATGTTTATTTATAAAAAAAATATTATTGGTGTGATATTGTATCTTATACGTGTAGTATAGGTTACGTATTGACCTCGTTTAAGCCTATAAGTGTGATATCGTATCGTATAGGTGTAGTATAGGTCACGTATTGACCTCTTATAAGCCTATAAGTGTGATATCGTATCGTATAGGTGTAGTATAGGTCACGTATTGACCTTGTATAAGCCTATAAGTGTGATGTCGTATCGTATAGCGTAGTATAGGTCACGTATTGACCTCGTATAAGCCTATAAGTGTGATATCGTATCGTATAGGTGTAGTATAGGTCACGTATTGACCTCGTATAAGTCAATAAGTGTGATATCGTATCGTATAGGTGTAGTATAGGTCACGTATTGACCACGTATAAGCTTATAAGTGTGATATCGTATCGTATAGGTGTAGTATAGGTCACGTATTGACCTCGTATAAGCCTATAGGTGTGGTTTAGGTCCCGTATTGGCCTATAGGTGTGGTTTAGGTCCCGTATAGCCCTATATGCATATACAAGACCTATAGAAAACCTATACGAGACTTATACTACCCTATACGATAAGATACGATATGATACTATACTATACGATACGATACAAGACCCGTATAGGCCTATAGGTGTGGTTTAGGTCCCTTATAGGCCTATAGGTGTGGTTTAGGTGCCGTATAGGCTTATAGGCATATACAAGACCTACAGGGAACCTATACGAGACTTATACTATACACTATACGATACAATAGGAGACCATACAACACTCGTATAAGCCTATAGGCATATACAAGACCTATTAGAAACCTATACGTATACGATACGATACTATACCATACGATATAACCCCCGTATAGGCCTATAGGTGTGGTTTAGGTCCCGTATAGGCCTATAGGCATATACAAGACCTACAGGGAACCTATACGAGACTTATATTATACACTATACGATACGATACGATACGATACGATACGATACGATGCAATACGGTACGATACTATAGGATACCATACAACACCCGTATAAGCCAATAGATGTAGTATTTAAAAATAATTAACGTTATGATATTTAAACGTTTATAGCATTCGAACCGCACTAGACAAGGTATAATAATTTAATTTAAACGATACCAATATAATATATTCAAACCGAATATACGTTTTCCAAAAGAAATGTAACGGTATATAATATTATTGGTATAACATTAATGGTTATATATTTTAAGTGATTTAACGTTGGAACCGGGTGAGAATTTATACCACAAATACATCAAAATAGCAAAAAAAAAATCTGGTGGGTTATATACGTTGCGTATAGCTCTATAGGCAGCGTATATAAACCCTTGTTTCCTGTGCAATGATTGCTGATAAGGCTCTGAAATCTATGGTTTATATACGCTGAGTATAGCTCTATATGCAGCGTATAAAGGTAACCCTATACGCTGCGTGTAGACCTATACGCAGCGTAGGTAAACCCTAAGTGTGTAGATAGCCAACCAAGGTGTGCAGATAGTTTGGCCCTAATGAAATGCTAATAGACAACTTTTAAATATACACTCAAACCTAATTTTTAATGTTTCAAGTCCCAATAGTTACTCTAAATGCACATCCAAACACCACTAAATATTGTTGGCCCTACCAATTAAAAGCAGTGTTTCTGCATCTTGCAAGAAGGTCATAATCTTGAAACAGATAGTAGAGTAATCTTGGTGCCTCAGCGTACCCTTTAACATTCATCGTCTGATTTTCAGAAGCGAAGTTTATGAGTAATTTGTCAAGGCTCTTGGTTATTGTGTGGCTATTCATTGTCCTCATAATGGTTACGTGCTACAACGTTGCTTTGAGTTCTATGTTAACTATTTAGCAAATTCAGTTAACGCGAAGGGGGATTGACATAGGATACCATGCTGGTTCTTTTATTGAAGGAGTTATTGTTAACAACTCAAATTTTAAGGAGCCTTTTCTTCTACCCTACAACTCATTAGCTGAATACGCAAGTGCGTTAGCAGGAGGAAGTAAGAAAGGTGGTGTTGTTGCTATTATGGACGAATTCCCATATATCAAGTTGTTCCTAGCAAAGTATGGCAGTGCCTACCGTTTGGTCTCTTATGAACCCAGTACTAATGGGTTTGGCTTTGTAAGTCCATTTATTTGCTAACATATTGATGATTTGGCTTTGCATTTTGAATTGATTATAAACAATCATTTATAGACTCATAGCTTCAAAAATGATTACTAGATGTAAAACAAAATTACTAGTTATCCTTTTTTAACCTTAAATTTGAGATACTATTATTTTCACAAGAATGCTTGTTTTGGTCATGTATGCTAATTTCGTAAATGATCAGAAATTTTTGGAAATATTGATCCATTATTGCTCAAACAACCAATTATATAACTATTTTAACTCATCCAAACACCATCTCCTATTCTCCTACAACAAATTTTTAACATCATGTAGGCGTCTGCATATAATCATTTATTTTTGCCCCTCTAGCCAGTCCATTTAATGATACATCATTTATTCAGGTTTTTCCGAAAGGATCACCATTGGTGCATGATATTTCAAGGGAAATATCAAAACTAAGAGAGGAAGGGGAACTACTAAAGCTGGAAAAGAAATGGTTCAAGAAAGATCCATCTTTTTTACCTGAAGATACTCAAGCACCATCAAACCTAACAATTTTAACACTTTACAATTTCCGGGGTTTATTTTATATTGGTGGGGTTATGTTAGCTTTCATACCTCTCGCATACTTACTTCACTTTGTGTACACATATGCGTTTCTCATCTACCATGTGTTGGTCGCCCCACCTCCATTAGAATTACAAATGTTGAATTTCATTTGAGGTTAAAGTCTGTAGAGGCATATGTTGTAATTAAAGGATACTAGAATGGAAGGAGAATGGACAAAACATATTCATATTAACATACACTTTTTATTTTTGTTTCGGTTTGTTAGAACGCACTTGTCACTAAAATCCATCAACCACAGCATTGCAAGTATATTTAACACTGCTAAACAAATGAGTATCACTGAACATATTGCGAGTATATTTAGAGTTGATTGTCGGACTTATTAAAAGAAGGTGAAGGATTGAAGATGAGTGTATTGTTAGACATGAATATTTATATTTATAAGCTAGATATTATAACTTTCATTATTCATTTTATTATTATTATTAGATATAGGTTATAGCGGTTATCAGCATTAATATGTATATATATACTCTGTATCATGATCTGATCAATTTATCAATTCATTTTATGAACATTTAACCCTCATTCATCGAAACCTAAGTCAGATTTCCAACAAAGTGGTATCAGAGCCACATCGATCAAATCCCGGTAATCACAATTATCGATCAAAACATGAATCAGGCGCAAGGAATTCAAACTCAAATTCCCAAGCTCACTGGGCAGAATTATTATCACTGGCATATTCAGATCAAAGTTTTATTCGAGTCGCAAGAATTATGGAACATTGTTGATGAAGGAATTCAAGATCTGGGAACGAATCCCACTGAGGAAGCGACTGCAACTTTTAAAGATTCAATCAAGAAAGACAAACGGGCATTACACATAATTTTTCAATCAGTGAATTTAACAATATTCGAGAGAATTGCTCTTGCAAAATCATCAAAAGAAGCATGGAGTATTCTGCATAAGTCGTACAAAGGAGAAAACCGGGTAAAAACAACTAAACTCCAAACTCTTCGTTGTGAATTTGACGCACTGAAAATGAAAGAGGGAGAATCTATTGAAGATTATTTCAATAGAACAATTCTATTGTTAATCAATTACGAATGAATGAAGAGAAAATTAGCGAACAGCGAATTGTAGAAAAGATTCTACGAAGTTTGACTCGAAACTTTGAGTCAGTGGTAATCGCTGTAGAGGAAACGGAAAATTTAGAGGATGTTTCGACCGAAGAATTAATGGGAATTCTTCAATCTCATGAATTAGATTGAAACGATATGAAGACAAGCCTGTAGAACATGCATTCCAAATACAGAATGTTAATCAAGACAGATTCAATTCGTCTCGGAATGATACAGGAGGAAGAGGACGCGGTAAAGTTAGAGAATGAAACATTAATTTGATTCGATGTTATAATTATCAACGACTTGGTCACATAGCCAAGTTTTGTCAGCGGAAGGATGAAAGTGATAAACCTGACAATATGTTAATTCATAAGGAAGACGAAACCGATGAACAAGATGAAACGATGTTCATGATCTTTAATATGGAGGAAACAGTCAAAGATGACTGTTGGTACCTGGAAAGCGGCTGCAACAATCATATGACAGGAAACAGAGACTTGTTCATTAGACTGGATGAATCATTGAAGAAAGAAGTAAGGACAGGTGATGACAAGAGATTGGAAGTGCAAGGCAGCGAAGATGTATCAATCTCAATCAGAGGACAAGTCAGGAAGATACCGAGTGTTTTTATGTGAAAGGTTTAAAACACAACCTGTTGAGTGTGGGGCAACTCATACAAAAAGGTTGCATTTCAGGAAAGCCTGTTGAGTACACGGACTACCAAAGATTATGAAAAATGAGAACATATGTGAAGGTTGCATTTCAGGAAAACAAATGAGGAAAACGTTTCCAAAGAAAACAACGTGGCAAGCCAATGAACCTTTACAACTGGTTCATTTAGATATATGCGGGCCCATGAGAACTGAATCGATTGGAGGATGCAGGTATTTCATTACCTTTATCGATGATTATTCGAGGAAAACCTGGGTATTCTTTCTCAAATACAAATCGAAAGCGTTGAATTATTTTAAAATATTTAAAGCCTTGAATGAAAAACAATCCAATCATTCAGTTAAAAAACTAAGAACTGATCGAGGATGAGAGTACTGCAGTAAAGCTTTCCAAGATTTCCTGAAATTAAACGGAATACGTCATCAACTGACAAACAGTTATTCTCCCCAACAGAATGAGGTAGCAGAAAAGAATAATAGAACGTTAATGGAGCTAAGCAGAAGCATGATGAATATTAAACAATTGCCGAATTGTTATTGGGCGGAAGCAATAGCATGTACCACGTACATTTTAAATCGAACAGTTACAAAAACGACACCCAATATAACTCCTTACGAAGCACGGAATGGCAGGAAACCCAATGTAGAACACTTCAAAGTGTTTGGCTGTTTGGCTTATGCTCATGTTCCTAAACAACATCAAGATAAGCTAAATAAGAAAACTGAAAAGATGGTTTTTATTGGGTACAGTGAAAATAGTAAAGGGTACAAACTGTATAATCCACAAACCAATAAAATTATCATCAGCCGTGATGTAGTATTTGATGAGAGCAAGAGGTGGGTCATAGATTCGGAAGAATCTGATGTCCCATTTGTTATCTCTGATAACGTTGTTTCAAGTCAAGCTCAAAGGGAAGCAGAAGTGAGTGGAACTCAAGTAGAACCACCATCTGATCATGAGCATATAGTTGATAACTCTGAATCGCCTAGACATGAAGGGGAGAATCAAGAAGCAGACCAGCCACAGTCACATGTGAATGATTCATCTTCAACGGACTCGGAGAACGAAGTGATCAACACGAGGAGCATCGATAGTTTATACAGGGACACGAGGGCTCTCACCGAAGCAGAAGTTTTGCAAAAATATAATGAAAATCAAGTAGTTAATTTTGTTCTCTATGCAACTAGTGCAGACCCGATGACGTATGAGGAGGCTAGTAAGGATACGAGATGGATAGAAGCAATGAACAGAGAGATAGAATCTATTCACAAAAACCAAACATGGGAACTTGTGTCCAAAACATCAAAAGCCGATAGGTGTGAAATGGATCTACAAAACCAAATATGATGAAAAAGGAAATGTGGACAAATACAAGGCCAGACTAGTAGTAAAAGGGTACAAGCAAAAATATGGAATAGACTATCAAGAAGTATTCGCACCGGTGATCCGATCTGAGATGGTCCAATTAGTGTTAGCTCTCGCGGCACAATACGATTGGTACCTACATCAAATGGATGTAAAAACAGCGTTTTTAAATGGAAAGTTAGAGGAACAAGTTTACATAGACCAACCTCAAGGTTACATCAAACAAGGAGAAGAGAAAAAGGTATGTCATCTCAAACAAGCTCTATATGGTTTGAAGCAGGCACCAAGAGCGTGTTATAGCAGAATAGATGCTTATTTCCTACAACACAAGTTCAAAAAATGCACCTATGAGCACACCCTTTATGTTAAAGACACTAGTGAAGGAAAATTAGTGATATGCTTATATGTAGACGATCTAATTATTGCGAGCAACTCTATGAGGCTGATTTCTGAGTTCAAGGACGCGATGAAAAAGGAATTTGAAATGACTGATATGGGTAGATTGCATTACTTTCTCGATATGGAAGTACTTTATGATAATGGTAATATAATCCTATCACAAAGGAAGTACATGAGGAATTTATTAGAGAAATATAGAATGAATCAATGCAACGCAGTTTCCACACCAATGGAATATGGTCTCAAATTGTCAAAAGATGATCCTGAAGAGTTTATAGATGAATGTGTATATCGAAGTCCGGTAGGAAGACTGATGTATCTAACAAACACAAGGCCAGACATTATGTTTGCAGTAAGTAAGATCAGTAGGTTCATGGAGTGTCCAAAGAGGAGTCACTGGGAGGCAGCCAAACGCATACTAAAATACATCAAAGGCACTTTGGATCAGGGTATCACTTATTCTAAAGGAGGAAAAAGAAAGCTCATGGGTTTCAGTGATAGTGATTATGCAGGGAACATAGACGACAACAAGAGTACGTCCGGATATATTTTCCATCTGGGATCAGGACCCATATCTTGGTAATCGAATAAGCAAAAGGTAGTTGCCCAATCCTCAACAGAAGCAGAATACATGGCCTTAACCTTAGCCGGCTGTCAAGCAGTGTGGATAAAAGGAATTCTAGATGAACTGCAAGGAAAATAAGATTACCCTATACCTATATTTTGCGATAACAAATCCACCATTTGCTTAGCTAGAGACCCAGTGTACCATGGAAAGTGCAAGCATATAAGGGGTCAAGTATCATTATATCAGAGATTTAATCAAGAAGGAAGAGGTGGCAGTAATCTTCTTTGCAACCAAGGATCAAGTGGTTGACATTATGACAAAGGCCCTGCAACCGAAAGACTTCACTCGTCTCAAACATCTGTTGCACATGACGCTGCAATAATCTAGCTTACGGGAGGGTGTTAGACATGAATATTTATATTTATAAGCTAGATATTATAACTTTCATTATTCATTTTATTATTATTATTAGATATAGGTTATAGCGGTTATCCGCATTAATATGTATATATATACTCTGTATCATGATCTGATCAATTTATCAATTCATTTTATGAACATTTAACCCTCATTCATCGAAACCCTAAGTCAGATTTCCAACATGTATGGAGATGAGTGTAACATAGGGAGGGATGGAGGTGATAGATGAAGGGATTGTGATGGGTGAAAGGTATAACACATAACCTAAATATTATTAGATTAACCAAATCTGATAATCGCCTAATATAACATAGTTAAGTTTATAGTTCATTGTCGGATTTAGTATACACCGAAATACAAATTTGAACTGGTCACACATAGTGAAAATAAAATAAAACTGGTTACGGTTAAAAAATATTCAAGTTTCTTTTGACACCATTGTGAAACACTGTAGAGGCATATTACAAAAGGGGAAAGTTGATTACGTGGTGATTTATATCATAAAATCATGCTACAAAGCATTATACGAATCAATGCATCTAGATTTAATTAGAATCGAAACCTGGTTTAAGATAAAAACATAAATGTTCAAAACACCTGTGTAACGATTCAAGAGTGTTAAATATTTTTATATGTAGAACTATGTGTCACACCCTCAAATTCCACCTGCGGAGTATCACCGCGAGGCGTGTGACTGACTAGGATCCAGCCACTAATCATATTGAACGGATATAATAATAGTAAAGCAGATTTCACCAACGAATACGATTAGTGACAGTTAAAGTTCAAGTTCAAAACATTTAAGTTTAACCAACCGTTTAAGAGAATAGTGGAAGCATAAGTAAAACAGTTCAACATAAGTTCATAGTTCTTAATTATTTAGGAACCCAACACGGGTTAGCATTTCCACTACACTCCCAAGCTGCAAGCTCCAGCAATTACTGAGTACCTGCAATGCATGCAGTAGGGCGTCAACATAAAGTTGACGAGTTCACAGTTTTCCAGTTTTAGTTTTCGAAGACATAAGTTGTTTAGATAAACCATTTATAATCACGTTATGGGGAGCTACCCCATCTGTAAGCTCACTAAACTGCGGATATTGAAACTGATGACTGTCCAGTTGTTGTGCCCCGTTTGTCAATGTCTATCATCATTGACCACGTGCAAGGCCTACTAGTTCATGCCCGATCCCCCCTCCCCCGGTCACGGTGTTTGTCAAACCTAATAGCGCTATCAACTAATAACCCGTTCACCCCCGGCAATTAATCGGTATTGTAAGTGGGGACTTTCCATGATAGAGTTTCGTTTAGTTTTGCTAGTTGTGATTTATAAATAATATCCAAACATATCCCCCCCCCCCCCCCGGGAATAGTAGTTTAACGTATACAGTCAAATTCCCCCCCCCCCCCCCCCCGGGACGCATACTTTTAGTGTGCGTGAACTCACCTCGGTTTGCTCGGCGGATTATTTACTCGTTAAAAACTTTAGTCAATCACGTCCTATTATAATTTACCACATCTATTTAGATTCGTATTTCAAGCATTTCACATAATAATAATAATAATAATAATAATAATAATAATAATAATAATAATAATAATAATAATAATAATAATAATAATAATAATAATAATAATAAGTAGCACATAAGCACATATGTATATCATCATGGCATATACATATCCACACATTAAATACAATTAGCCGTTCAGTTAGTCCGTAGTGTGCAGCCCCAACTAATTAGTGGCCCAAAATCAAGTGTGCACTTGGAATCACGGTGTGCGACTAGACTTATGTGTACGGTTTGTATCCTAAAATTAATCGTGAGTGTGAGATAAGAAGTACCATGATACGACATTGGGAGTGTGCGACTCCCATTTTGCAGCCGTGGTATATAAGGATTTGTGCACAAATCTTTTGATGCTCGTATACTAAGGATTTGGCCCAAATACATGTGGCCCAAAAGGAACGTGCATGACCCAAAAGTGATAACAATTGAGCCCATGCATGAGTGTACGATCGGTTGTCACATGTGCGCGTGGGGGGTGTGCGATTGTCTCCTACTGTGGTGCTTGTATTATATGCATCATCAACTGTACATTAATTTATGCAGCAAAAAGCGGAGTGTGCGGTTAATAAATCATGTGACAACATATTCTAATTGTGTGTGTGAGCGCACGATGAATAGACTTTTAGAAACAAAATTATCAAATCATCCTACAATCAAATAGATTAAGACAAACATCTTTTCATACACCATTTTAAATCACACAGCATCCAAATTGTACCCTATGCATAATCATTTGTACACCTCCATTAAAACCCATCATTCAAGCTATTTGCAAGATGAACACTCACAATTCCAGTTCATACATCTTGTCACTAAAATCAACTAATAACTTATTCAAACCAACAAGTATTGTATGTCGGAACCGATTCATCATCGTTACTTATAATCATACAACGTGAATCATCCTTATCAATTAACGAACATCATCGATTGAAACTATTAACAGCAACCATTATCTTTTATCATTCAAAATCGATTCGGACATGCTCATCTATGCCACTTAAACAGATAGTAGGTTTAAACATCGAACATTCATATATGCATGACCAGGTTGTACCCTAAGCATGTATGGTGGTACACTTTCAAGAAACCCAGCATAAAAACATTAACATGAGTCATTTTTTTCATATCACTCAAGTATAGTTCACAGTTATCATCATTATCGAGCATAACCCACAAAGGTAGCATTCTAACCTTAATCCGACGTCGTAATGGAATGTGTGTTAAATAAAGAAGAAATGGAGTCCCGATCTGAGTTAGAGGGTCGTGAGCTGCCAGAGGTCCGATCAGAGTGGGTTGTCGTTACAGAACGACCTACGTGAACGGTGTCGCCGGATAAGAGAATTTCCTAGGGATTAGTGTTGGAAATGATTTGTAGTAAAACTTCCTTGAATATTGTCGGCTGGTTGTTTATATACCATCACCTGATAGCGGACGTCATATATGCTCCATTTTAACACTGTGCGAGTATGCTAGGGTTAATTAAGGAGGATTTGGGCTTGAGTTGGGCCACATCAGAGTGAAGGTGTGTGGCCTTCATTTCCTCCGGGTTTGTAGCCCAAAATGGGAAGTTAAGAAGAGTAATTTGTAATAATCAAATTTAGTATCCAACATTTAAACATTTAATTTTTTTTTTTTTTTTTTACATTCTACCATATATTGTATTTATAACAATTTCAACTCACATAACATGCATAACACCAAATAATCAATTCCAATAGGTTTAATAGTAACACAAAATCTTAGTTTAGCAAATCGGACGTGCGGGAAAACCCGAAGTGTCACATTATCCCCAAGTTTCAAGAACTTTCGTCCCGAAAGTTAGAGCGCAGCCACTGATGAGCTAATGTGTTACAATGTTTTCGCGGGGTGTCACATCATCCCCCCGTAGGTTTGGAATTTCGTCCCAAAATTCTGCTGTAGCTTCAATGCTGGAAGTTTCGTTTCCAAACAAATGGGGATACTTGCGCCCCATCTGGTCTTTCCGTTCCCAGGTAAACTCTGGGCCACGGCGTGAGTTCCAACGAACTCGTGCAATGGGTATCTTGCTGCGCTTGAGGCTCTTGGTCTCTGGATCCATGATCTCAATCGGTTCCTCAACGAAGCGTAGCTGGTCATCAATAGTGAGTTCCTAAAAAGGAACGATAAGCGTTTCATCTGACAGACACTTCTTCAGATTCGATACATGAAAAACGTTGTGTACCGCACTCAGCTCTTCAGGCAGGTTTAGTTTGTAAGCTACCTTACCGATCCTTTCGGTAATTTCAAAATGTCCAACGTATCGCGGATTAAGCTTGCCCCTTTTGCCAAAACGTGCCACATCTTTCCAGGGTGAAACTTTTAGTAGAACCCAGTCCCCGACCTGGAATTCTAGAGGTCTCCTACGCTTATCAGCGTAGCTTTTTTTACGGTCACGAGCTGCCTCCATTCGTTGTCTGATCTGGGCAATCTTTTTCGTAGTGTCAAGTACAAGTTCTGGGCCGGTAATTTGACCTTCGCCAACTTCCGCCCAACACAGAGGTGATCGGCATTTACGACCGTACAATGCCTCAAATGGTGCTGCCTGAATGCTAGTGTGGTAGCTGTTGTTATAAGAGAATTCTACCAGAGGTAGGTGTCGTTCCCATCCGTTTCCAAAGTCAATAACACATGCTCTCAGCATGTCTTCAAGTGTTTGGATTGTAACACCCTAAATTATACCCTTGATATTTATAATAGTTTGTACCATTTCTAGTAAAATATTGTTTACAAAACCAGACTTTCATATTAAAGTTCATAATTTACATCAAACTTAGTCACTAATAACTAAGTTGGAACATTTAAAAAGATGTTCAAAACATGTGTTTACAACCCATACACAAGAACTACAAAAGATTTAAAACATAGCGGAAGCTTCATGAGTTGTGTTCGGTTCTTTGACGTTGCTTGACCTCCGTCCGTAAAGACCATCTAGTTACCTAGGGTCAAAAACCAATAAAATATTAGTTTTGACTTAAACATATAAGACTTAATCATATGATTCAACATCAATTAAAAATAAAGGGAAATAGAAGATTTCATGTCCCACCGTAAATTACGGTGTTACCGTAATTTACGGTAAGTGCTGGAAGTCCTTGGTCCACCGTAAACCAGTGGGAAACCACCGTAAGACACATGACCTCTACCGTAAATTACAGTATTACCGTAATTTACGGTAGTTCCTGGAAAATTTTGTTTTTGTTTGGTTTGTTTATCTTACTCAAACCAATTTCTCGGACTCCGCTTTTCTAAGAAACCGTTGCATCAATTTCTCATATTTCCAACATATTATACCTAAACCAATATCAAAGAGCAAATCATCATACTCCAAAACATTAACCATGCTTTACATGCTTATTCGACCCGTTGGCTCGTCTAGAGAATCCTCCCATATGACGACTACCATCGAGTTCCAACCAAGTTTGACAATTATTTTAATATAGTACCTCTCTGCTTAATTCCAACCATGTTTGTTCTAAAATTCAAATACGTATATTCAATCATCAAAATCTACTAAATGTAACGGATCAAGTTACATACCTTAGCGCACGCCCTTCAACCGTGAGTCACCACCGGCTTGTCCACTCGACGTTCCGGTATCTTGTCCTATAGAGTTCAATTCAAGACACGTTTTAGAACTCTCTTTTCAAATCATAATTCGCATAATACACCGAACATCATGATTATGCGTTTAACTCAAAATTTCAGTTTTTAAGCCTCCATAGTGGCATTTCAACAAACACTTCATAAGCAGATTTTTACATGATTAAACATCACCTCATTAGTTTATCATTTAACCCTATTTTCATATAAATCAACCAATTTACATGAATGTTAGCTTCTAATTGCTGAAATCACTTCCAGATTGCTAATTTACACTAGATTAAAATCTATTTTCTAGTGTTCATCCAAATACACATGACCCACTAATCACCTACCATGGTGATTATGGATTTACCCAAAATTCCTTATGATTTCAACTTCTATTGATCTAGGGTTTGTCCTTAGACACTATAGTTATTCCTCAATCTTTATAACATACACATGCAACCCTAATTCCAGATTTTTCCCAATTCCTTAAAATTTCAAGTTGAGAGAAATCCTTAAATTTTACATACCTTGTAATCCTCTTGTGATGAGGATCACGATTCTATGCTCGGATTTTCGTTTGGACCAGATTTGCTCCTTCAATTTTGTGGATTTTAGTAGAATTCTAGGTTTGGTTGAAGGTGGGTGTCGCCCCTGATGTTCTGGTCGACCAGGGATTTCAAGTGGGGTATTAAGTTTATGTTTTACTTGTTTATTAGAACTAAAGTTTCAATTTTTGACAACTTAAACCCCTCCACTTGATCAACATTGATTTTAGTGAATTTTAACTCTACTTTATGGTTATTTCTAGACAATTAACTATTAGGTTAAAATTCCTAGTTAGTAAATTCTCGTTTATTTAAACCTTACTAATTCCAGTTTAAGGTTTTATATTTTCGGGGTGTTACAAGTCCACCCCCCTTAAAAGGGTTTCGTCCCCGAAACCGTAATACGTACCAAATAAAGTAGGGTGAAGACGTCTCATCTCCTCTTCGGACTCCCATGTAGTGTCCGAACCCTTCCTATGCTCCCATTTGACTTTGACTTGATCGATTTGTCTATTTCGTAAGTGTTTGACTTTTCGATCTAGAATCTCCAACGGTCTCACAGCGTAATTCAGACTATTATCCACTTCGATATCATCGTAATGGATATAGGTTGTTTCGTCTGCTAGGCACTTTCTTAATTGCGACACGTGGAACGTGCCATGGATTCCACTTAGCTCCTCCGGTAATTCAAGGCGGTAAGCTACCTTGCCAACTTTCCCGATAATTTTAAAGGGTCCAATAAACCTTGGGCTTAGCTTCCCCCTTTTTCTGAATCTAATAACACCTTTCCATGGGGAGACTTTTAGCATGACCATGTCACCAACTTGGAATTCAATCGGCCTTTTCCTTTTATCAACATACGCCTTTTGCCTGTCTTGAGCCGCTTTCAAGTGTGCCCGAACCTTATCGATCTTTTCATTCGTGGCTCGTACTATATCTTGGTAGGCGAGTTCACGTGGACCCACTTCACCCCAACATACCGGGGTTCGACACTTCCTACCGTAAAGCATTTCGTATGGTGCCATCTTAATACTAGATTGGTAACTGTTGTTATACGAAAACTCGACTAACGGTAAGTGTACTTCCCAACTGCCTCCAAAGTCGATTATACACGCCCGTAGCATGTCCCCCAATGTTTGTATCGTTCTTTCACTTTGTCCATCTGTCACACCCCCAAATTCCACCTGCGGAGTACCGTCCGCTTGAGGGCGTGACCGACCAGGATCCAGCCACCAATTATACTGAGTATTTGGATAATAATAAAGATGATCACCAACCTTAATAGTTCGTAAGCATCATAGTTTAAAGTTTAAATGTTTAGGTTCAAATAACAGTTTAAGTAAATAGCGGAAGCATAGGCAAAATAGTTTTAAACCAAGTTCACAGTTCAAGTTATTTAGAACCCAACACGCGGGTTTAGACGACCACTACACTTCCCAAGCAGCAGCTCCTCAGTCACTGGTTACCTGCAAAGCATGCAGTAAGGGGTCAACAATAATGCTGAGTGAGTTCACTAGTTGTCCAGTTTTAATTACCAAAAACTTGTTTCACCAGTTAATTTATCCGTTTATACATGCCATGGGGAGCTACCCCAAAAGTTAGCGACTAAACTGTTTTTCCAATACCGAACACTAGGTGACCGTTGCGTATCCGCAAGAGTGCCCCAATGTCAATGTTCTATCATCATTGACGGATGCCTGAGTACATTAGTTCACGACCGATCCCATACCTTGGCACGGTGTGAGGTTGGTAAGACCTAAATAGCGCTATCAACTAATAACCCGTTCGCCTGGCCCCGGCGACTAATCGGTATTAAGTAGTAGGGACTTTAAGTGATAGAGTTTCGTTTAGTGCCGTTTGTTGCAATCCGTATAAACAGTAATTAACTAAAAGGTTCCCAATTAACAAGGGAAGAAAAGTAAGTTGTATCCCTCATAAGGGGATAGTGTTGTTTTTAGTTCCGTTTCCCAAACCACCGGGAATACATGCTTTAGGTTGTGAACTCACCTTGGGTTGCTCGGTAGATTAATTACCCGGTTGATCACGTTGGTCACCACGTCCTAGCATGGTTACCAATATAGGTCAAGTTGGGGTACAAGTAAACACGTATAATCTACACATAACTAACACATAGCATGCACAACATATAATTACCCAATAAGTCATTGGGCCCGTCTAAGTTCTTTAACAGCAACAGTTAACAGTTAACACGTAGCCCATCTAAACAGTAACAAGCATGTACAGTTAACACACTTGGGCCCAATAACTAACAGCCCAGTCGAGACCAGGTGGTGAGAACACACAGTTGCGAGTCGCAACCGGAGGTTGCGGCTTGTCACGTCTTGGTTGCGAGTCGCAACCGGTGTTTCGACTTGTCACGTTTTGGTTGCGAGTCGCAACCGGGCGGTTTCGAGTCGCAACCGGTGGTCTTGAGTTGTCATGGTTTGGCTGCGAGTCGCAACCGGAGGTTTCGAGTCGCAACCTTGGAAACGTGCACAAGAAACCTTCTAGAACCTCTGATGTACTGACCAATAGAATTCTGTTTTCATGAGATTTTGTACTAACCAACCATATTGCAATAACATGTTTCTTTGTCTAATATCACATGAAAATGGATCAAAACAAGCATATTTGAATATTCATATCAACATTCAAACAGTTCATCAAATATTCATATCAGCCTTCAAACCGTTCATCAAATATTCATGCATATTTAACACATAATCATCATATCCTCATCCTACACAACCTTTTATTTTTCGGGCAGAATTCATAGCACATAGACTAGATACCAAAGCAACATTTCCCTTCATTTTCTAGCATGAATCATTTATTCAAACACACTAGCTTATCCTTATCATATACTTATAGTTCAAGGCATACATAAGGTTTATGAATAAAACACATTGTTCATCCATTCATCATTCAAACATTGACAACAATCTATTATCTAATAAGCAATATACTCAATCAAATATCCAACTAATCAAATAGTTTGTGCATCATGAACCATCATTTTAAGTCAATCAACTACAATACACTAACCGGTTAGATGGAGGAGTACAAAAGATCGATGAACCAAGTTCCGAGTGATGACCACAAGCTTGAACCGAGATGATCCGAGATGATCCGAGAGTTCCTTTTGTTGTTGCCGGTTTGATCCAAGAGAGGGAGAGGAGAGGAGGTGAGTTTGATGTTAGAACCTTAGGGTTTTTGGGTTTTTAGAGAGAGAGAGGGAGAGTGTGTGGGATGAGGGAGTGTGAGAGTGATGTTGCAAAAATGGTGTAAGTTGTGAGGGTTGGCTATACATATCAAGTGGGTTTGGGGTTTCCGGGTGGGCTAAGGTTACGGCCCAACCGGCCCAAGTGTTTACGGTTTACTCGAGACCGAGGGTGGTCTCGAGTCGGGTCCTTTGGGGTCTCGGCCCACTCATATAACACACATATATATATATATATAATGTACACATATTCATCACACTTAGCACAAGGATCACATAAAATCATCGAGATAACACGCACTACCATTTAATAACGTATATACACATAATGTTAATACAAGATATTTGCTCGGGAAAACCTAGAGTTGTCACATTATCCCCAAGTTTTAAGAACTTTCGTCCCGAAAGTTAAAGCAGCCACTGACGAGCTAGTAAAAGTGAGAGCGTTTCAACGGGGTGTCGCACCATCCGTTTGAGGATGGTACGCAGTGCTAATGAACAATTTGGTCCCCATTTGCTCTTGGAAATCTCGCCAAAAAT
The DNA here is from genome assembly GCA_030545235.1 of Helianthus tuberosus. NCBI lineage: Eukaryota > Viridiplantae > Streptophyta > Magnoliopsida > Asterales > Asteraceae > Helianthus > Helianthus tuberosus. The sequence goes on from CM060352.1 coordinate 169,800,780, forward strand.
TCGAAGTAAACCGGGTATCCCTATCGGACACGATGGACACTGGCACTCCATGACGTGCTATGATTTCATTGGTATAAACTTCTGACATCTTTTCTGACGTATAAGTCTCACGAATCGGAATGAAGTGAGCACTTTTCGTCAATCTATCCACCACTACCCATATGGCATCAAAACCATGATTTGTCTTAGTCAACTTGGTTAACAGGTCCATTGTAATATGTTCCCATTTCGAAACCGGAATTTCTAACGGTTGAAGTTTGCCGTATGGTTTCTGGTGCTCCGCCTTGACTTGTAAACATGTCAAGCATTTTTCCACATATTTCGCCACGTCCCTCTTCATTCCGGGCCACCAATAATTTTGTTTCAAATCATTGTACATCTTGGTTGCACCCGGATGAATCGAATAACGGGATTTATGAGCTTCGTTAAGTAGAAGCGCCTTTACTCCACAAGTATGTGGGACCCATATCCTTTCGGATCGAGTCTTCAACCCGTGATTCCCATCCGACAAATCTTTCAACTGACCGATTATTCTTTCTTTCTTCCAATTCTCTTCTTTTACTGCTTCTAATTGCGCATCTCGAATTCGTTCAAGTATACCCGAGGTTACCACGAGTTGCATTGATCGTACTCGTATCGGGACATAATCCGCTTTTCTGCTAAGAGCGTCCGCCACCACATTTGCTTTTCCGGGGTGATAATGTATTTCACAATCATAGTCTTTCACCGTTTCCAACCATCGCCTTTGTCGCATATTTAACTCCTTCTGATCGAAGAAGTATTTCAAGCTCTTGTGGTCGGTGAATATGGTGCATTTTACCCCATACAAGTAATGCCTCCATATTTTTAATGCAAATACCACCGCTTCCAACTCGAGATCATGTGTGGGATATTTCTTCTCGTGTATCTTCAATTGTCTCGAGGCATAGGCTATTACCTTGCCCCGTTGCATCAACACGCAACCGAGCCCCGATAATGAAGCATCAGAATAAACCACCATGTCTTCGACTCCGTCTGGTAATGTCAGTACTGGATCTTGGGTTAGCTTTTCTTTTAGCGTTTGAAACGCTTTTTCTTGATCAATTCCCCAAATAAACTTTGCTTTCTTTTGAGTTAGCTTGGTTAGTGGTGACGCAATTTTAGAGAAATCTTGAATGAATCTCCTATAGTACCCCGCAAGCCCCAAAAAGCTTCTAATTTCTGAAGGGTTCTTCGGGGGATTCCATTTTGACACTGCCTCTATCTTTGACGGATCCACCAATACTCCGTCGGCATTTATGACATGACCTAAAAATTGAACCTCTCGTAACCAAAAGGCACATTTAGAGAATTTTGCATATAACTTCTCTCGCCTAAGTGTCTCTAACACTTCTTGTAAGTGGTGTGCGTGTTCAGCTTCACTTTTCGAGTACACCAGGATATCATCGATAAACGCGATGACCGACTTATCCAACATTGGCTTGCAAACCCGGTTCATGAGGTCCATGAAAACAGCGGGTGCGTTTGTTAGCCCAAATGACATCACGAGGAATTCGTAATGTCCGTATCTCGTGCGGAAAGCCGTCTTCGGCACATCTTCTTCTTTGACCTTTAGTTGGTGATACCCCGATCTAAGGTCAATTTTGGAAAACCAATTCGCACCTTGTAGTTGGTCGAATAAATCATCTATCCTCGGGAGCGGGTATCGGTTCTTTACCGTGAGTTTGTTTAACTCCCGGTAATCAATACACATACGCATGCTCCCGTCTTTCTTCCTCACGAACAATACCGGTGCGCCCCAAGGAGACACACTCGGCCTTATGAATCCCTTGTCAAGCAGGTCTTGGATTTGGGACATCAACTCTTGTAGTTCCGACGGTGCAAGTCGGTACGGGGCTTTTGCTACGGGTTTCGCGCCCGGAATCAATTCGATCCCGAACTCTACTTCCCGTTCAGGCGGCATCCCCGGTAAATCTTCCGGAAAAACATCTTCATAATCTCGTACTACCGGTACATCTCCAATCTTTCGTGATTCTTTCTCGGGCTCATTAGCGTATATTATGAATGCCTTGCATCCTCGCTTCATTAGCTTGTGAGCTTTCAACATTGAGCATACTATGGGGTTGCCTCCTTTTTCACCATAAATGGTGACATGTTTCCCGCTCGGAGATGTTTGTTTTATCTCTTTACGGAAGCACACGACCTTTGCATGGTGTCGAGATAGCCAATCCATCCCAACGACTACTTGAAATTCTCCCATCGACATAGGGATTAGATTTATCAAATATTCTTCATCGTCGATGCTCAGTTTACAATTTTCACATACATCACAAACAATAAAGCTTTTGTTATTACCTATCTCTACTTCTAAAGGCACAGGTAATTTTGTTAGAATAAATGAAGGATGTCGAATAAGTCCATATGAAACAAAGGATTTATTCGCACCCGTATCAAATAACACGTGTGCAGGAATTGAATTTACAGCAAATATACCTGAGACCACGTCAGGTTCAACCTTTGCTTCTGCGGCAGTTAGTTGAAAATATCTTGCCTTTGCTTTCGGGGCTTCACTTTTTGATTCTTGCCCATTCTTCTTTTCAACCAGTTCCGGGCATTCCGACTTCTTGTGACCCGTTCGATAACAGTTGTAACAAACCGTCACTTTCTCCGGGCATGATATAGCCATATGTCCCGTTTTCTTGCATATGGGACAAGGCTTATCCTTGTAACGACATTCGCCTTTATGACCTTTCCCACAGATTCTACAACTTGGCGACCCCTTTCGTCTCATATTTCTTTGCATTTTCGTTTGTTCGTGCCTTCTTAGTAGGGCTTGGATTCGCATCTTGTGCCCTTCGTTCACCCCGTTCTATGCTCTTTTTCAATTCGATCTCCCTTTCCCGAGCAGCATTGACAATCTCGGTAAGGGTCTCGTATTTTGAAGGGGTTATGAACTCTCTATACTCCGCACTTAGCATGTTATGGTAGTAATAGAGTTTTTGTTCTTCGTTTGTCACCAAATCATCACAGAACTTTATCTTGTCCATAAACATCCCCGTGATCTTGTCTATGGATTCACCCTTGTGTCTGAGTTGCATAAACTCTTCCTTGATTCTATTTATGACCGCTTTGGGACTATGGTGTTTAAGAAACGGCGTCTTAAACTCCTCCCATGTCATGGCCTTAGCCGCTTCACTTCCAATCTCCTTCTTTTTGTTGTCCTACCAATCTTTCGCTTGACTTCTTAATTGACCCGTACCATAAGCTACGTAGTCGTTTTCATCACAATGAGATCTCTCGAATACTCCTTCGATATCACTTAGCCATCGTTGGCACACAATTGGATCAACCTCTCCATTATATAATGGTGGTTTACAGGCCATGAATTCCTTGTATGAACAAGGCTTTCGTCCACCATGCTTTTCCTTTGCTGAATTGGAATCATCTTCCAATTTCTTGATTCTTTCTTCTACTGTTGATAAAACTGTGTTTTGAATTTTATCAATAAAGCCCGACAGGCTGTTTTCAATCGCCTTTCCGACCTCTTCGGCAATCACTTCTTTCATTTGCTCGGTGACTCTTGGCACTGCATTATCATTACCTCCATCAGCCATCTCTATTTCTGAAATGTTTACATAGTTTGTTAAACATTCCATTTATAACACATGCTTTACTTGTTTTGATTTAATCAAGTTCATAACCTGATTTAATCATTCTTGTTTCAATTCAATCAAGTTCGTGACTTGATTTAATCATTCTTGTTTCTATTCAATCAAGTTCGTGACTTGATTTAATCATTCTTGTTTCTATTCAATCAAGTCCGTGACTTGATTTAATAATTCTTGTTTCATGCATTTCTTGTTTTTTTTTGAGTGAGCTTACACACTCTTTTCATGCATATTTGTTCATTTCTCATTTTATACATAGTACATAATTTATTAACAAAATAAGTTAATTCTTACCGGACGATCGATCAAGCTTGAACCGAACACTTATTGACAACCTTGAGCTCTGATTACCAACTTGTAACACCCTAAATTATACCCTTGATATTTATAATAGTTTGTACCATTTCTAGTAAAATATTGTTTACAAAACCTGACTTTCATATTAAAGTTAATAATTTACATCAAACTTAGTCACTAATAACTAAGTTGGAACATTTAAAAAGATGTTCAAAACATGTGTTTACAACCCATACACAAGAACTACAAAAGATTTAAAACATAGCGGAAGCTTCATGAGTTGTGTTCGGTTCTTTGACGTTGCTTGACCTCCGTCCGTAAAGACCATCTAGTTACCTAGGGTCAAAAACCAATAAAATATTAGTTTTGACTTAAACATATAAGACTTAATCATATGATTCAACATCAATTAAAAATAAAGGGAAATAGAAGATTTCAGGTCCCACCGTAAATTACGGTGTTACCGTAATTTACGGTAAGTGCTGGAAGTCCTTGGTCCACCGTAAACCAGTGGGAAACCACCGTAAGACACATGACCTCTACCGTAAATTACGGTATTACCGTAATTTACGGTAGTTCCTGGAAAATTTTGTTTTTGTTTGGTTTGTTTATCTTACTCAAACCAATTTCTCGGACTCCGCTTTTCTAAGAAACCGTTGCATCAATTTCTCATATTTCCAACATATTATACCTAAACCAATATCAAAGAGCAAATCATCATACTCCAAAACATTAACCATGCTTTACATGCTTATTCGACCCGTTGGCTCGTCTAGAGAATCCTCCCATATGACGACTACCATCGAGTTCCAACCAAGTTTGACAATTATTTTAATATAGTACCTCTCTGCTTAATTCCAACCATGTTTGTTCTAAAATTCAAATACGTATATTCAATCATCAAAATCTACTAAATGTAACGGATCAAGTTACATACCTTAGCGCACGCCCTTCAACCGTGAGTCACCACCGGCTTGTCCACTCGACGTTCCGGTATCTTGTCCTATAGAGTTCAATTCAAGACACGTTTTAGAACTCTCTTTTCAAATCATAATTCGCATAATACACCGAACATCATGATTATGCGTTTAACTCAAAATTTCAGTTTTTAAGCCTCCATAGTGGCATTTCAACAAACACTTCATAAGCAGATTTTTACATGATTAAACATCACCTCATTAGTTTATCATTTAACCCTATTTTCATATAAATCAACCAATTTACATGAATGTTAGCTTCTAATTGCTGAAATCACTTCCAGATTGCTAATTTACACTAGATTAAAATCTATTTTCTAGTGTTCATCCAAATACACATGACCCACTAATCACCTACCATGGTGATTATGGATTTACCCAAAATTCCTTATGATTTCAACTTCTATTGATCTAGGGTTTGTCCTTAGACACTATAGTTATTCCTCAATCTTTATAACATACACATGCAACCCTAATTCCAGATTTTTCCCAATTCCTTAAAATTTCAAGTTGAGAGAAATCCTTAAATTTTACATACCTTGTAATCCTCTTGTGATGAGGATCACGATTCTATGCTCGGATTTTCGTTTGGACCAGATTTGCTCCTTCAATTTTGTGGATTTTAGTAGAATTCTAGGTTTGGTTGAAGGTGGGTGTCGCCCCTGATGTTCTGGTCGACCAGGGATTTCAAGTGGGGTATTAAGTTTATGTTTTACTTGTTTATTAGAACTAAAGTTTCAATTTTTGACAACTTAAACCCCTCCACTTGATCAACATTGATTTTAGTGAATTTTAACTCTACTTTATAGTTATTTCTAGACAATTAACTAATTAGGTTAAAATTCCTAGTTAGTAAATTCTCGTTTATTTAAACCTTACTAATTCCAGTTTAAGGTTTTATATTTTCGGGGTGTTACATGGATGGTACGTTCAGTCTGACCGTCTGTCTGCGGGTGATAAGCAGTGCTCAAGTCTAACAGCGAACCAAAGGATTTGTGCATAGCCTGCCACAATTCAGACGTGAAACGTGGGTCACGATCAGAGATGATAGAAGTTGGCACACCGTGCCTAGCAACTACTTCTTTCACATAGACGGCTGCAAGTTTCGAAAACTTGTCGGTTTCCTTGATCGCGAGGAAATGAGCAGACTTTCTTAAGTGGTCTTTGATCACCCAGATGGTATCATTTCCGTTTTGGGATCTTGGTAAACCGATGATGAAATCCTTGGAAATCTGTTCCCATTTCTACGTAGGCAACTCTGGTTGTTGCAGCAAACCTAACGGCTTTTGATACTCGATCTTGACTCTATGTAACACCCCGAAAATTATAAAACTTTATATTAGAATTATAAAGTACAAAATAAATGAGAATAAGCTAGCTAGGAAATAAATAACCCAGTTAGTTATGAGTCTGGTAATAACACATGAGTGGATTAAAATACCTTTTTAATAACTTATGTATAATTGAGGGATCAAACTAGCCAAAAATTGAAACTTGATTTATTATTAACAAAATAACACACACCAAACACACACCTAAGTGTGTGTTTGGTCGAACAGAACAAGGGCGACCAGGAGGTTCTCCATCAAACCCTATCATTTACAAAATTCACAAATTGAAGGTTTAAATCAAGTCCAAATCAAAATCTGAATATAGATTAGTGATCACCTCGACGAAGGGATCATAAGGTATGTAAAATTTCAACATTTGGTTCGATCTTGATTTTTAGATAAACTCATGAAACCTGAAATTTGAGCTTACATGATAATTGTTTGGGATGAAATAGTGTCTAGGGATGAACCCTAGTCAATTACTTGTTGAAATTTTGCCTATTTCTTGTAAAGTTCATAATCACCATTAAAGGTGATAAGTGGGTTTTGTAGAAAAGTATGGAACACTAGGATTATGATGTTATCTTAGTGCAATTCGAGTTTTATGGAATAAGTTCAGATTTGGTTAATGTGAAATTGATGTGAATTTGCCTAAATTTATGATTATCATGGCAAAATGACAAATGTTGAACTAATTAGAAACTTGTTGAAATTATGCCCTTAAGGTGTTTGTGTAAATGCCTAAAAGAAGATGAAAAAAACTGAAATTTGAGCTAAAACGCGTGTTTGTGTAGTTATGACAAATTATGCGTTACATGTAAACAAAAGAGTTCTAAATAGGTTGTGAATTGAACTCTTTAGGCAAGGAGTCCGGATCGTCTAGCGGACAAGCCGGAGGGGATTTGCGTTTAAAGGGCGTGCTCTAAAGGTATGTAACTTTCGGTTTAGTTACATTATGCATAAACAATAGTCTTAGAAATGTTAATGGGTTTGTAGTGTAAAATGCGAGTTTGGTATGTCATAGAAGTGACGAAGTTCATTCGATAAACCAAACGGGTCAAAATAAACGGTTGAAGCATGTTTGGAATGTCAATGAAGTGATGTAACTTACTTGACAATCAAACGGATCAAAGTAGTTAATTTGATATGTTGATGTTGATATAGTAAAATTAGTCGTGTTTGGAATGTAAATAAAGAGTTATAACCCTCTAGATAAAGAAACGGATTAGAATATTGGTTGAAATAAGTTGGTATGTAACCTAGTTCCGTTACATTGTGTTGATTAGAAATTACGGTCATTTGAAATTGTGTCTTTAAGAAAAGATAGCGTTAGTAGGAATGACGAAGATCACTGTTAGATAAACGAGTCAAAAACTTGATTTGAAAATGTTTGGTAGTCATTGAAAATGGAGGATTCCATAAATGAGCCAAACGGGTCAAATAATTGATTAGTAGATAGTAAGAATGTGTTTGAATAGTTTTTGGTGATGGTGGATCACAAAAGTGTAAAACCATAGACTTGGTGATGATACGCCAGTGATTGTAAGCCCCGGAAGGTGGGTAGATACGACTTGTGTTCATAAACATTGCTAGAGTTTAAATTGTGCAAAACTATACGGGTCAAATAAATACTTCAGGCATTTATGAACTTCAAACCTATACACTAAACTTTGTTTTGGAAAATTATAATGGTTGCATTGGTAATTTAATTACGGTCGCGTAGGAAAAAGAGTCACGTAAATCGGACAAACGGTTAAAAAGTTATGAAGGTTTCCGTTTTAAAAGCGGAAAACGAATATCAGTCTGCAGCAAACCGTAAGCTACGGCTCTGAACCGTAGCTTACGGTTCGTAAGATCTGTCCGCCAAACATAAGGGGACCGTAAGCTACGGTTTGTAAATCGTAGCTTACGGTCGGGCATAAACAAAAAATTTTTGTTTTTGTTGTTTGATTATTTCGAGCTTCCGGGTCCGTTTAAACAGGTTCCAGGACCTCATATACTAACGGTGATTATAATTATTCCTTGTAGGTGTGTTTAAACTTCGTACGGATGGAAATCAAGCATAAATCAAGAACCGAACACACACGACTTTTGAAGCTTCCGCGTCTATTTAATCTTCGTTTAAGTCTATGTTAGTGTCGTAAACAATTAATATATTACATTAGGATGTTGTAACTAGTTGGGTGTTATTTGAACACAAATGTTAAGTAAACCTTTGTTCCAATTGGTATAACTTAATGAAATGAGGTATTTTGTTTGAAATTGTCATGTATAAAAAAAAAGTCTTAGTTTAATGAGACGGGTGTTACAAGTTGGTAATCAGAGCTCAAGGTTGTCAACATAGTGTGTTCGGTTCAAGCTTGATCAATCATCCGGTAAGAATTAGTTATTTAGTGGATTTTATGTTATTTAGTAGATTTTGTTAGAGTTGATGTGCATGGGAAGAGCGTGTTAACACACTCAAACCCGGAAAGTGCACTAAACATGAATGGTTTAAACAAGTTACAAACTTGGCTAAATCAAAATGAAAGATACAAACGATAATGGAACGAAATGTTTGACAATTGATATAAACATTTCAGAATTGAGATGTCTAATGTCGGTAAAAGATGATTAGGTAGTATAAATCCTAATCATAGATTGAATATAAAATAAGTACTTATAAAGTAAGTATATTTGAATGACTCGTATGGCAATACGGGCAACATTGAATAATAGATTAATAATAAATTGGAAATGTTCGAATGAGATGAAGACCGTGTCTTAAGATGACGGGGGTTAAATAATTTAAATGGCGAAAGGTTCGGAAGCACGACAAAGAACATGCTAGCAAAGAACCTAAATCAAGTAATGACTTGAGACAACAGAGTAGCAATCAGATATACGTTCTAAATTACGATAAGACAAGTGGAATATAAAAATCCACTTGATGAATAATAGTTGCATATGGGTATTATGTTAAAGTATATATATTACAAGGTTGGTGAAATGAGTGTATTATGTTAAAGTATATATATATATATATATATATATATATATATATATATATATATATATATATATATATAGGGGATGGATCATGAGAAAACTAGTTTAAATGAGAAAACCAAAAAACTTACTAAAAAAGCCTAAAAAACCTAAAAAACATACCAATTTTTTTTTACTATTTTTTATAGAAAAATCGCTACTTTTTATGGATGGAAAAAAAATTCAAAAAAAAAAAAATTTTTGGTTATACTGCACATGTGCACTAATGCGGAAAGCCTAAACCACTTAACCCACCCCCCACCGACACCCCCCAAAAACCTAAACCCCCCACCCCCCAAAAACCTAAATTCACCCTCCCACCAAAAGCCTAACCCCCCCCCCCCCACCACCCAAAAACCTAAACCCCCCACCCTCCCGAAAACCTAAAACTAAACCCTAAACATAAACCCGAAAAAAACCTAAACCCCCACCCCCCAAAAACCTAAACCCCCCCTCCCCCCCCCCCCCCACACCCAAAAACCTAATACCCCCCAAATACCTAAATTCACCCTCCCACCAAAAGCCTAACCCCCCCCCCCCCCACCACCCAAAAACCTAAACCCCCCACCCCCCACCCTCCCGAAAACCTAAAACTAAACCCTAAACATAAACCCGAAAAAAACCTAAACCCCACCCCCCCAAAAACCTAAACCCCCCCTCCCCCCCCCCCACACCCAAAAACCTAATCCTAATCCTAAACCTCCAAAAAAACTAACCCTAAAAGCTAAACAAGACTCAAAAAACTAATTTTAAGCATGGAATGCAAATTGTAGTACATGTTATATTGCACATATGCACTACTATAATAATAGTATTGAAAACAAGACGACACCATAAATCTTTTTTTATGTCATAAAAAATATGCTCGAATATACTTGAATGAAAGATACAAAAATTTGTGATCTTATGATGCCATTTTTGTTTTAAAATGATAACGTATGGAGAAATGGGAAAGGTTTGAAAAGTTATATTTTTTTTTCCAATTTTACCCCTCCTTCATTAAAAGTCCCCCCTCCTTCATTAAAAGTCACCCTCCCCCTCCTTTTTAGTGGTTTTTAGTTAGTTTTCTAGTTTTCTCATATATATGTAGTTTTCTCATGATCCTCTCCCTATATATATATATATAGGGGATGGATCATGAGAAAACTAGTTTAAATGAGAAAACCAAAAAACTAACCAAAAAAGCCTAAAAGAAAACCTAAAAACATACCAAAAAATTTTTTTTTTACAATTTTTAATAAAAAAATCGCTACTTTTTATGCCTAGAAAAAAATTTAAAAAAAAAAAAAAAAAAAAAAAATTTGTTGTACTGCACATGTGCACTAATACATAAAGCTTAAACCACTTAACCCACCCTCCACCGACTCCCCCCAAAAACCTAAACCCCCCACCCCCCAAAAACCTAAATTCACCCTCCCACCAAAAGCCTAACCCCCCCCCCCCAAAAAAAAAAAAAAAAAAACCTAAACCCCCCACCCCCCACCCTCCCGAAAACCTAAAACTAAACCCTAAACATAAACCCGATAAAAACCTAAACCCCCCCACACCCAAAAACCTAATCCTAAACCTCCAAAAAAACTAACCTTAAAAGCTAAACTAGAATCAAAAAGCTAATTTTAAGCATGTAATGCAATTGTAAACCCGAAAAAAATCTAAACCCCCACCCCCCCAAAAACCTAAACCCCCCTCCCCCCCACACCCAAAAACCTAATCCTAATCCTAAACCTCCAAAAAAACTAACCCTAAAAGCTAAACTAGACTCAAAAAGCTAATTTTAAGCATGTAATGCAAATGTAGTACATGTTATATTGCACATGTGCACTACTATAATAATAGTATTGAAAACAAGACAACACCATAAATTTTTTTTATGTCATAAAAAATATGCTCGAATATACTTGAATGAAAGATACAAAAATTTGTGATCTTATGGTGCCATTTTTGTTTTAAAATGATAACGTATGGAGAAATGGGAAATGTTTGAAAAGTTATATATATTTTTTTCCAATTTTACCCCTCCTTCATTAAAAGTCTCCCCCTCCTTCATTAAAAGGCTCCCCCCCCTCCTTTTTAGTGATTTTTTGGTTAGTTTTTTGGTTTTCTCATTTATATCTAGTTTTCTCATGATCCTCTCCCTATATATATATATATATATATATATATATATATATATATATATATATATATATATATATATATATATATAAACAAATAAATGGTGAACAGATGAACCTGAGGTAAAAGTAAATCTCGATATGTATATATATATATATATATTGCAATGGGAAGGAGCGCGTGTGCACTCGAACCCGGGAATGCAATGAAAGATAAGTGTTATAACGGGAAGGAGTGCGCGTACACTCGAACCCGGGAACTTAATGAGGCGAACAAACATTTATTGGGAAGGAGTGTAATTACACCCGAACCCGAGATTTGTAATAGTAGTAAGCGGCGAAGACAAGGTTATATACTTGTCTAAACCTAATAAAACATGTAAAAACATCATTTATATTGATAAACGATGTGGGTAAATTCCATACAACGACATGGAATAATAAAATGAAATGAGTTGAATTTGGTTATTGTTTTAATGGAATGATGTCGACCGCAGTTGGCGACGACGCGATAACCCTCAAGACTGAGGAGACGTGCGAAAAGGATCTACTGGAAAGTCAGAAAGGCTATTGAAGCCGTTTAACTTGGAGTCATGGAAAGGCTACAAGTCACCATGATGACGGCAAGGAAAGAAGAGATGAATGGGTTGGCAGAAAGCCCATCGGACTGAGTAACGTAGGTACACGTTATAAAATTACAACAAGATAACGTTAGGCAACAATTAGATAATGGATTAAGGTTATGAATTAGAAATTAAGACTTGGGCAGAAAATACCCTCCAAGAAAACTAAATGGATGATACGTATTATTCGCTATTGTGAATAATACAATATCAATAAATGCGTACTTAGAGACTTGGGTATGAATAACCGTCCAAGTAATATATTATTAATCAAATCCTTACGAGGAAGAACGATGATCACATTGATGGGTGTGATTGTATAAAAGATTAGCGAAATAAACTTATTAAGGGTGTTCGGATCAAATGAGTAAAAAAAATTGTAATAAAGGTAAACGCAAGCCGGGAAACGGATGAATAACCGTCCAAGTAATATATTATTAATCAAATCCTTATGAGGAAGAACGATGATCACATTGATGGGTGTGATTGTATAAAAGATTGGCGAAATAAACTTATTAAGGGTGTTCGGATCAAATGAGTAAAAAAAAATTGTAATAAAGGTAAACGCAAGCCGGGTAACGGAAGCGTATTACATTAGGATGACGAGCCCGAGAGAAGGGATAGAGAAATCAAAGTAAATGAAAATACAAACCGACCAATGAGAATGCTAAGGCAAATGGGATAATGTAAGTAATCGCGAACCGAATAATTAAAAGCGCGAAATACAAGCAAATCTATATAAAGGGTTATGGAAAATATAAAAAAAGGGAAAACACAAACCAAACAAAGAGAGCATTAAAAACATTAAGATGTAAGAACCTGGGTAACGGGCTGTAAAGAAAATCAAAGCATAACCCGAATAATGGTATGAGTGAGATAAACCGACACGAAAATGAAGTAAGAAGGCATAGAGTCGGAAAGATAATCCGGAAGGAAATGAGTGTAGCCTTAGACTACGGTCAAGGTCAAATGAACTTTGAAAGAGAAAAATTTATTTACACTAAACATAAAAAGAGGGCGCTTTGACGCCATATGTATACAGATGCAATTGAATAAAGACATGAATATAAGATCATCCATGGGATCACCATAACTTTGAGATTATAAACAAAGTAAGGGTCTAAAGGATTAAATGACCCTCGCGACAACAATAGAAACAAATAAACTATAGGGGCCTCCCCAAAAAAGGGTAAAAAAAACTTAAGGAAATAGCCTACGAGGCTAAGCAAAAGAACCTACGGGTCACTTGGATAAAGTGTGGGAACTAATTGTGATTCCCAGCATAAAGCAATAACGAAAAAGAATAATTCTTGTCGTCAAATTCTTGAAACGACTAAATGACATGTGTTAAAGAGACAAATTAAACTAAAATTTAGTTTTAGTAAGAAACAACGTTTAACAAATATGAATATTATGGGACAAATTAGAAAAATAGTTAATAACAAAGAATATAGGTCTTAACACCGATAGGTGTAAGACGATACGTTAGAAAGAAGATTTTGATAATGAAAAGTTGTAACAACTTAAACAGGACGTAATGCGAAGTGATCATAATCATGAAAGTGGTATAGAAAATAATCAAGTTGTAGCGCAAGTTACGGGATAGGAGACCATAAACTTACATAAGTCCGAATATGACGAAGGGATAGATCCAAATTTACGAGGCATGAGGTGACGGTGACTAATCAGACTAACTGATAAGATCTCCCAAGGTCAAAATAGTGTTGTGATTTACCTAAAACACTTGGCAATATAGAGTAATATAGAATAAACATGTTGACGAACACGTACTATTAAGTGGTCAAATGGCAATTGGGCCGAATAGGCGATAAAATAAGAAACACAAGACACAAGTTAAAGTCCATGAGGTGGTCCAAACCAAAGAACTACTTAACGAAGGTTTCGGGGACGAAACCTCTTTAAGGGGGCTAGTCTTGTAACACCCTGAAAATTATAAAACTTTATATTAGAATTATAAAGTACAAAATAAATGAGAATAAGCTAGCTAGGAAATAAATAACCCAGTTAGTTATGAGTCTGGTAATAACACATGAGTGGATTAAAATACCTTTTTAATAACTTATGTATAATTGAGGGACCAAACTAGCCAAAAATTGAAACTTGATTTATTATTAACAAAATAACACACACCTAAGTGTGTGTTTGGTCGAACAGAACAAGGGCGAAAAGGAGGTTCTCCATCAAACCCTATCACAGACAAAATTCACAAATTGAAGGTTTAAATCAAGTCCAAATCAAAATCTGAATATAGATTAGTGATCACCTCGACGAAGGGATCATAAGGTATGTAAAATTTCGACATTTGGTTCGATCTTAATTTTTAGATAAACTCATGAAACCTGAAATTTGAGCTTGCATGATAATTGTTTGGGATGAAATAGTGTCTAGGGATGAACCCTAGTCAATTACTTGTTGAAATTTTGCCTATTTCTTGTAAAGTTCATAATCACCATTGAAGGTGATAAGTGGGTTTTGTAGAAAAGTATGGAACACTAGGATTATGATGTTATCTTAGTGCAATTCGAGTTTTATGGAATAAGTTCAGATTTGGTTAATGTGAAATTGATGTGAATTTGCCTAAATTTATGATTATCATGGCAAAATGACAAATGTTGAACTAATTAGAAACTTGTTGAAATTATGCCCTTAAGGTGTTTGTGTAAATGCCTAAAAGAAGATGAAAAAAACTGAAATTTGAGCTAAAACGCGTGTTTGTGTAGTTATGACAAATTATGCGTTACATGTAAACAAAAGAGTTCTAAATAGGTTGTGAATTGAACTCTTTAGGCAAGGAGTCCGGATCGTCTAGCGGACAAGCCGGAGGGGATTTGCGTTTAAAGGGCGTGCTCTAAAGGTATGTAACTTTCGGTTTAGTTACATTATGCATAAACAATAGTCTTAGAAATGTTAATGGGTTTGTAGTGTAAAATGCGAGTTTGGTATGTCATAGAAGTGACGAAGTTCATTCGATAAACCAAACGGGTCAAAAAAACCGGTTGAAGCATGTTTGGAATGTCAATGAAGTGATGTAACTCACTTGACAATCAAACGGATCAAAGTAGTTAATTTGATATGTTGATGTTGATATAGTAAAATTAGTCGTGTTTGGAATGTAAATAAAGAGTTGTAACCCTTTAGATAAAGAAACGGATTAGAATATTGGTTGAAATAAGTTGGTATGTAACCTAGTTCCGTTACATTGTGTTGATTAGAAATTACGGTCGTTTGAAATTGTGTCTTTAAGAAAAGATAGCGTTAGCAGGAATGACGAAGATCACTATTAGATAAACGAGTCAAAAACTTGATTTGAAAATGTTTGGTAGTCATTGAAAATGGAGGATTCCATAAATGAGCCAAACGGGTCGAATAATTGATTAGTAGATAGTAAGAATGTGTTTGAATAGTTTTTGGTGATGGTGGATCACAAAAGCATAAAACCATAGACTTGGTGATGATACGCCAGTGATCGTAAGCCCCGGAAGGTGGGTAGATACGACTTGTGTTCATAAACATTGCTAGAGTTTGAATTGTGCAAAACTATACGGGTCAAATAAATACTTCAGGCATTTATGAACTTCAAACCCGTACACTAAACTTTGTTTTGTCAAATTATAATGGTTGCATTGGTAATTTAATTACGGTCGCGTAGGAAAAAGAATCACGTAAATCGGACAAACGGTTAAAAAGTTATGAAGGTTTCCGTTTTAAAAACGGAAAACGAATATCAGTCTACAGCAAACCGTAAGCTACGGCTCTGAACCGTAGCTTACGGTTCGTAAGATCTGTCCGCCAAACATACGGGGACCGTAAGCTACGGTTTGTAAACCGTAGCTTACGGTCAGGCATAAACAAAAAAAAATTGTTTTTGTTGTCTGATTATTTCGAGCTTCCGGGTCCGTTTAAACGGGTTCCAGGACCTCATATACTAACGTTGATTATAATTATTCCTTGTAGGTGTGTTTAAACTTCGTCCGGATGGAAATCAAGCGTAAATCAAGAACCGAACACACACGACTTTTGAAGCTTCTGCGTCTATTTAATCTTCCTTTAAGTCTATGTTAGTGTCATAAACAATTAATATATTACATTAGGATGTTGTAACTAGTTGGGTGTTATTTGAACACAAATGTTAAGTAAACCTTTGTTCCAATTGGTATAACTTAATGAAATGAGGTATTTTGTTTGAAATTGTCATGTATAAAAAAAAGGTCTTAGTTTAATGAGACGGGTGTTACACTCTAGCACAAGTTAAGCACTTGCCAACGTACTTAGCAATAATGACTTTCATGTTAGGCCACCAATACAGGGACTTGAGGTCGTGATACATTTTATCGGAACTAGGATGTATCGAGTAGCGAGACTTGTGTGCTTCGTCCATCACAAGCTCTCGAAGGTTTCCGAAAAAGGGAACCCAGATATGTTCCATGAAATAGTGTATGCCGTCATCTCTAAGTTCGAGCTTCTTTTCCATGCCCCGCATGGATTCAGCTGGGAAGTTTTCTGCTTTCAGCGCTTCGATCTGGGTGTTTCGGATCTGATTAGAGAGATTCGAGTGGATAGTAAGCTGCAAAGCACGAACGCGCTTAGGTTTGGTTTCCTTCCTGCTGAGGGCATCAGCTACAACATTTTCCTTGCCTGGGTGATACTTAATCGCGCACTCATAGTCGTTTAGGAGTTCGACCCATCGGCGTTGCCGCATGTTCAACATTTTTTTATCCAGTATGTGCTGGAGGCTCTTGTGATCGGTGTAAATCGTACACTTGGTACCGTACAAGTAATGCCTCCAAATTTTGAGCACGAAGACTACTGCTCCAGTTCCAAATCGTGCGTCATGTAGTTCCGTTCGTGAATCTTGAGTTGTCCGGAAGCGCAGGCGATACCTTTCTCGCGTTGCATCAAAACGCAACCGAGTCCCTGAATAGATGCGTCGCAGTAGACAACAAAGTCATCGGTGCCTTCAGGTAACGCAAGAATAGGAGCACTGCAGAGTTTCTCCTTTAGTTTTAGAAATGCTGATTCTTGATCGTCGTTCCATTTGTACGCAATACCCTTCTGGGTAAGAGTCGTGAGGGACTGAGCGATATTCGAAAATCCCTTGATGAATCTACGATAGTATCCCGCCAATCCAGAAATTGACAGATTTCAGTTGGAGTCTTGGGTGTAGGCCAGTTCTTGATAGAGTCAATCTTAGCTGGGTTAACCTGAATCCCGTCTTCGTTAACCACGTGCCCAAGGAAATGGACGTCGCGGAGCCAAAATCGCATTTCGAGAACTT
This sequence comes from Helianthus tuberosus, assembly GCA_030545235.1. Taxonomy (NCBI): domain Eukaryota; kingdom Viridiplantae; phylum Streptophyta; class Magnoliopsida; order Asterales; family Asteraceae; genus Helianthus; species Helianthus tuberosus. The sequence goes on from CM060352.1 coordinate 169,818,092, forward strand.
GGCGTAGAGTTGTTCGTTGCGTAAGAGTTCTAGAATAAGACGTAAATGATGCTCGTGTTCCTCTCGATTCCTCGAATAGATTAGGATGTCGTCGATGAATACAATCACAAACTTGTCAAGATACGGTTTGTACACTCGGTTCATGAGGTCAATGAAAATCGCAGGTGCGTTTGTCATTCCAAAAGGCATAACAAGAAATTCGAAATGACCATATCGAGTTCTGAAAGCAGTTCTAGAGATGTCCTTGTCGCGGACTCTCAACTGATGATAACCCGATCGTAGATCGATTTTGGAGTAATAACTCGACCCTTGCAGCTGGTCGAACAGATCATCGATGCGTGGGAGTGGATAACGATTCTTGATAGTTATCTTGTTCAGCTCACGATAGTCGATACACATACGGAATGTGCCATCTTTCTTCTTGACAAAGAGTACTGGGGCTCCCCAAGGTGACGAGCTAGGACGAATAAAACCTTTATCCAACAGTTCCTGCTGTTGCATAGAAAGTTCCTCCAGTTCGGTTGGCGCTAGACGATAAGGTGCACGAGCTATGGGTGCCGCTCCAGGAGTTAGCTCGATTTGAAATTCAACTTGACAGTGAAGTGGAAGACCAGGTAATTCCTCAGGGAATACTTCTGGAAAGTCGCGTACGATGGGAAATCTTCAGTCTTCCTTTCTTTCTCTTGTGCGTCAGCTACGAGTGCTAAGATAGCGGTATGGCCCTTTCGTAAACACTTCTGTGCTTTTTGGAACGAGATGACGCCCGTGACAGCCCCACTTTTGTCGCCCTGAACGATAAGAGGTTCACCAAGAGGACGAGGAATACCAACGAATTTCTCTTGACAAAGTATTTATACTCGATGTTTGGATAACCAATCCATTCCAATAACGACGTCGAAGCTTCCGAGAATGATACGAAAAAGATTGACGAGAAAAGTCTGACTAGATAGTACTAGTTTACAATCGTTGATAACGTGTGAGGCCTCTAGGTTTCTGCCATTAGCTAGTTCGACGACGTGCTTAGTATTTAAAGGTGTAGGCGTAGGCTTAAACGTCTTACTAATAAGTAGAGATACATAGCTAGCATCGGCTCCAGAATCAAACAATACAGAAACATAACGATCATCGAGTAGGAAATTACCGGTTACAACGTTGGGATCATTACTTGCTTCACCAGCGCCTAACACAAAGACTCTTCCTCTTGCACCGTTTCTGACGTTGTTGTTGTTGTTGTTGTTCCCAGCGCCTTGGTTATTCTGGTTCAGTTGAGGGCAGTCTTTCTTGAAGTGGCCTTCAGCTCCACACTAAAAACAACCCTTACGGTTGCCATAATGTTGTTGTTGCTGCTGGTGAGGCTGGTTCTGTCTTGCTGGATACGCACTTCTACAGTCTTTGGCCTCATGCCCCAATTTGTTGCACCTGTGATAGCGTCTCTTTTCACACGGCCCATTGTGGTGTCGATTGCACTTGTTGCACTTGGGTCGATTTCCTTGATAACCACCCTGTTGTTGAGGACCCTTGTTGTTTTCATACTTCCTTTGTTGAGCTGGGGCTTGTGCGGAATTAGCATCCTTTCCTTGATTTCCATCCTGATGGATGGTGTGAAAACCGAGTGTTAACGTGCGTATTTTGTGTGAATTATTGTCGTTTAAGTGATAATACGCTTTGAATATGTTAACTATGTGTGTTTGTGATTTTTCAGGCAAAACGCGTAATTCGATGAAGTTAAAGTGGTTAGAGACGATGCGAAATGTTCGAAGATGATAAACAAGAGAATTCGTATTGATCGGGCATTGATTCAGGCCGAGATATAACTTAGAGACACAAGACAAATATGGCAGACTTTTGAAAAGGATATTTTTATATATCATATCATCGTTAAAGGCAGCCATATATATATTCAATCACAACCTCACACCAATATAATTGAAAGGAGTCTACAACTCAAGTGACTTTGGAGTTTTGGTGGAGGTGTTTAAAAAAATAACAGAACACGTCACATGAGGTTTACGGTTTGAAACCGTAACCTACGGTTGTGCATGGGCTTCTAATAGAAAGAAACAGTAAAGTGAAATTGAGGTTTACGAAGTGGACAAGGGGCCTACGGTTTGCATGTGATATGTTTGTGGGGACTTTAACGGTGTAAACCTTAATTATAAAAGGGGATATTATCTATCAACACAAAAAGGGGTGGAGGATCACGATTAGTGGCGGTTTCATCATCTTGACATTGGGGAGCCTTCATTTATTTTGGGATCATATAACCACTCAAGAGAATTAATATCATCATTATTATTCTCGACAATTGGCAGCAAGTAGGGAATATTGGGCTCTCATGCTTCTTGGGCTGGACTCACGAGATTGGCAGCCAACATGAATTATAATTATGGGCTTTCATAATTAATAAATTCGTCTCAAAATCATCATTATATTATCGAAAGTCAGCAGCAATATACAAAAGTATGGGCAGCAACATCCACAAAAGTCAAGGGAATCATTATTTTTGGTGGGTCTTTACCATTCACGAAAGATGGCAACAACATATTAGAATTCTTGGGCTCTTGACCGAATTGGGCAGCAATCATTAAATTACTTTTGGGCTTTGATGATCCACTCAACATTAGCAATATCAAGAATCATTATCACGATTTTGGGGGGCAGCCGTACATCGTTTTTTTGGCTCTCAAATCATCACACATCATCATCATTAATCATCCGCACAACACCGGATTCGATCATGTCTTCATCACTATCTCAAGCTTTTGATCGGACGAGTATCATGAACGGCTAAATCTCTCATGGACACTTCGGGTGAATGATTCTTGTGAGACGCTTTTAATTCTAGTTTCTGTTTTGTATTGAGATTTGGATTTGTAGTCGGGTGACAGCCGACTATTTGCGTGATTATATAATTTGTGTGACAAACAAATCCTGAGTGACAGTGAGAGTTATAATTATGTTTTGAATCCAATTATGTTTTTGTTGATTGAATGATTCCAATGTATGTTTGTTCTAATATTTATCTGATCAATCAATATTAAGATTTTGAACTGCATAGGTAATTGGTAGATGTGACAGATTTACTATTCAATCAATAGCATCCAATAAAATCGGAACTAGGTTAATAGTAATTACAGAATCTGAATCCCGGAGTGATAACCTTTTCTTATCATTTTTTATTATAACTCAATCTTTTTCTTAATTGCAACTTGTTTCATGTGTTTTTAATTCCATATCAGTTTTATAATCATCAGTTAGTTTAGTAAAATGTACAAACAAAACGTGTAACAGTAACCACATGCTCCTCGTGAATTCAACACCCGACTTACCCTGTCTATAGGTAAAGTTAGGTTATTTTTTATTGACTGGCCCACGACAGCCTCATCAAAATGGCGCCGTTGCCGGTGTGTTATGCGGTTTCAATACTATAAGTTTGCAAATTTAGATAATTTTTCGCTTGATTATAAAATTTTTCAAAAATTTCCCCCATCCCCACACTTGGGATACATTGACCCCAATGTATGGCTTTGAAGGGAAAGATCGCTCCAAACACACTAAACTTTTTTTTATTTTTTTTAAACAAAAGCAAACAAACTAACTACCAATATTTCAAAGCTAAAAAACATAACAAGACTAAGGAAAGAGTACATTGACCTGGTGAAGTTTGACACAACAGATGTTGTAGATAATCCGACTTCATATCACCACCTTCACACAAATATCCGCACATCTTTCCCACACTTGAATGTCGCCATGGCCCTGAAACATAGAAAGATAAAAAAAACAGCAAGATCAATATAAAACCCTAGCAGCGGCACCATTTTGAGGACCCTTGATAACAAATTTTTGGTCGATTTCCTTGATAACCACCCTGTTGTTGAGGACTCTTTGTTGTTTTCATACTTCCTTTGTTGAACTGGGGCTTGTGCGGAATTAGCATCCTTTCCTTGATTTCCATCCCACTTACGTTTGTTATCTCTAGAGGTTTCAGGAGTAGCACTGATTCGTTTGGGTAGCTTGCCCTGTTCCACAGCTTGGTTAGTGATTCGGTGAGCCAGACGAATAACTTGCTGAATCGTGGGGAGATTAGCTGAAGTCACAAGACTTTGAACACCCTAGTTAGCAAACTTTACCCAGTTAGCAGTGGGACATTCGCATACAGCGAATACAGATTCTACCTTCTCAATCCAGTGCAGAAGGCCTATGGCTCCTTCAGTGCCATTGAAAGGGAGAGGCTTGCACAATCCATGAAAGTTTTGAAAGTACAAACACGTGGATGAGCGGGTGCAGGCTGCCCTGCTGCGTAAAACGAAGTGAACAGATTAAAGAACGGTGAGACGATACGAGAGTAGGATCTAAACATCCTAGAATAACAACTTTACCTCCAGGGTGGGCTACAAAATCCGCAGCCACAGTGTTGATCAGATTCGTAAACTGATCCTGAGTCATGTGAACGTTGCCTCTTCCGCGTCCGCTCATTGTCTTCATATCCAGAAAACACAGTATGAGAATGACGTCGTAGTTTCGTAAGAGTAAGTAGGAGGAGGATCTAAATGAAGCTTTCTCTCACTAACACATAGTCACTCTCTCTAGAATGTGCAGACACTGTTGAGCAATTTCTAGGGTGTGTGAGAGTTGCACAAAGCTTTTCACATAGATGGATTCTCACTGAGATAGATCCCCAAATTCTAACCTATGCCCACATATATATAGGCTAGGGCAAACCATAAATCCTGACACAAAGGGCCTTGTCCTAGTCCGAATATGTCCCTAAGTTTAGACACTAAGTACTGACAAACACAAGGCCATAAATTCGGACCCCATAAGTCATATACTGTCCGAATTTATTCAATAGCTTGACTTGGGTTTGACTTTGTTAAACAGGAGCTGTACTTACAGACTCCCCCTTAACTGTTGCTATCAGTTCTGTCTGGCATCGATAATCTTCAGTCATCGGATACTTCGCTTACACAATCGCTCCTAAATATATGCATTCTAATTATATAAGGATATACATGATATATGCAAAATATTTACGTGCTAATACACCCTTAGTCTTATTGGGAGGATTGCGTACGTGAAAACTGTCTTAAAACCTGGAGAAGAGTATGCGTAGAAGGCCTTGGGCAAAGATGTTGGCGTATTGGTAATCCATAGGTATGTGAAGAGCTCAAATTGCTCCGACCTGAAACTTTTCTCAAACAAAATGGATATCAAGTTCAACGTGTTTAGTGCGTTGATGTTGTACTAGATTTTCTAGAGAGATAGATTACTTGCACGTTGTCACAATAAATGATGGTGGCCTTTCGAGTTGGAACAAAAAGTTCCAGTAATAAGTTTCGTAGAAACTCGTTTCGGCTACTTCATTTGTTACGCCTCTGTATACAGCTTCTGCGCTAGAGCACGAGAAAGTGACTTGGCGTTTTGAAGACCAAGACAAAAGATTATCGTCCATAAAGACATAGTAACTTGATCGATGTATTTTAGGTTCACTCTATTATATATTAATTCTAATATAAATCATTGATTTTAGTAAAAAATATATTACTTTAGTCGGGTTTTATATTTTATAGATTATGAAAGAAAATGAGTTAAAATGGTTTAATCGATAAAATATAAAAAGTAAATGTGACCAAAAATTAAATAACAAATTTATGATAATTTATTGCAATTAATATGTTAAATAGTTAACTGGTTTCTTTGGAGTGTGGTGCTAAAGAATCAAAGGGACGTGGACTGAAATCCATAAATACTACAAGTCTATATAACTATATAAAGCAAAAATGTGATGTACCAACATGTAATTTTACATCACGTCCAATATTATAATCAAAATGGACGACTAATGAATGCTTGTTTTGCGATGGTAAAATTGTAAAGAGTACAAAATTTCTTCTACATTTCTTCAATTTTTGTTCCAACTACACAATCATGCAGGAATCATTTTAGTCCGACTTTAGTGCACTTGAGCCAAAACTTTGCATCACAGCAGCATATGGAAGTATATTACCAACCAAATTTTTAAAGATTCCATGTTATAGGTTGGTATTTTTGGATCATCATTTTCTGGCATGAAAACATCTGATGATTATTTAAATGATACTAATGTTAATAATGGAGGCAGTGACATAAAATTCCCGTGGTAGACCACCAACAAATTGATGAACCATGTGCATTTCATCTATAGAAGTACCAATGTCATTGAGTTGAGTGGCGAGATCACTTAGTTTCTAATAGTTGGCTTCCAAAGAGGGCATGGATTTGAAAGTGAGGGTGTTGAACTGATGTTCTAGGGAAACCGAGTGACTCCCTTTGTTGTTGTGAAATAGTTTTCTAACTGAGACCATGCTTTGAACGAAGTGGTATCAGGTTCTAGTATTTTCACAAGAAATCGTCTGACACGGTCCCGTAGATCCATTGCAGAACGATCGAGTCAATCTTAACCCATTCTTATGCGACTGTGTTGGGTTAATCGGTTTATTCATGCTTTAATGGGTCACGAGTATGAGTAAACATGTCATTGTTCAGATCGCATAAAGTGGGCTATCCATGGAAGTTCCATATGAAAGGGTAAAATGAACGTTGAGAAGACCAAGTAAAAAGATCATGGAGATATGGATGAACCATGTATACGTTGCCTCTTGGAGAATTAAAGTTTGCATGGAAGAAAATATTAATATTATGTGGCCATTTTCTAATAAATGAAACTGGTCAAGGTTGACCGGGTTTGTCGCATGTGATCGTGTGAGCATTACGTAGTTCTAAAATTTAGCAACTTGAAGAAACAGTGGTTTGAATGACTGGAATAAATCATACCAGGGGTTTAGTTCTGCATAAAAAGGGTTAGTCCTCTCACTTGATTCGGGGATTTGGCTGAGCTCCTTCTCCGGTGATAACTGCAAAACAGAAAGCTGTTAGACTCGCCACGGGGAGAATGGGGGTTCTCTCCGTGACCACCCTCCGGCGTGAGAATAAATATAGTGATCTCGATAAAGAAGAAGTAGTTAAAGTGAAGTAAATGTAACTTGTGAAATCATACCTGGCATGACTTAGTTATAGCTAGATTTGGGCGGGAAAATTTGTTGACGAAGTTAGTAACGAAAAGTATTTTCCGTAGGCGGTTATGCCTTTTTCCGTCAATCACTAACGTCACATCCATGCACACGGATCGTGAGTGTGATCGACGGCTGGGGAGACGTGTCACACCCCCAAAATACCACATGCGGAAACCCCGCTAGACTTGTGACACATCAGGATCTAGCCACCAATCACATTGAACTCATAAAATATTTCAAATAAAAACTTGCATTCATTAAAATAAAGTGTTACAAAATATTTATTAAACTTGACATGTTCAGCGAAAGCATAAATCATTTGTTATGTTTTTCATAATCCACGTGTATGTAAGCCATTAGATGTGTCTCGTGATTCTATGTATCTCGACCCATGACCACTCCAGCATTCCAGATAGCAAGTTCCAACAACATATACCAATAGGCCTACAAGCATGCAGAAAAGTGTATCAGACAACGCTGGTGAGTTCACATTTTTGTTTACCGAAAATCGTGTTACATGTTTTACTGTCAAGAGTTTAGTTCAGTTCAAAATCAATTCCAAAAACAATGTTGATAATAACTCGATATCGCAAGATGGCTCAAGATTGTTTGCCATTCACCAATGCCCCTATCTAGGCATTGGTCGACTTGTTAAGGTAATGAGTTCACGCCCGTCATCCCCGGTACGGTGTGAGGGTGCCAAACCTAATAGCGCTATCAACTAATAACCCCGTTGCCTCCCCGGCAACCTTTTCGGTAGAAGATGGGACTTAAGGTGATAGGAGTGAGTGTATTATCCAACATTCCGATTTAACATTCCAGTCAAACCCATTACCCAATATTCCTCCCCAGAATATTTACCAGATGTCCCTCCCCGGGACGCATGCTTGAAAAGAGCAGTGAACTCACCTTAGATTTGCTCGGTAGACTACGTTACATTACCCGTTCCAAGTTGGTCAACCCCAAATCCTACCGTGGTTACCAATCAAAATCAATTTCATAATCAACCAAGTCACGTATTTTACATAGTTTGCATTCATCACAAGATCACCGTTTATCACATAACAAGTACTTAGTTCTCATCCAAGTCCACACCTCACGGGTATGTTACATAACAGCACTAAATAGTTAAGGTTGTTACTCACAAAACCAAATCAGTTTCCTCAGTCATAATTAATATTATTAACATGCAACAATTAGAGTTTGAAATCATAAACATTCATCATCAAAGAATGTACTGTTCAATTGTTCACTTACAGCATCTCCACGAAGAACCAATTCTTCGTGGAATGCCTCCTTGATGAAGAACCCTATGGTGAAGAACCAATTCTTCGTCTAAGAGTGTTGCGACGAAGGATCATGTTGGCGAAGGACTTATTCTTCGTCTAGAATTGGGTGTGATGAAGGACCCTGATGGTTCATCAAAGCCGTCCGACGAAGAACCAATTCTTCGTCTAGAATTGGGTGTGATGAAGGACCCTCATGTTCTTCGTCGGGGCAGTCCTTCGTTGCTACCTTCACAGACAGTTACACTTCCTTTATTTCAGCCGTAACATATGCTAACAAGTTTGAAAGTTTTTGATTCAGATCAAGCAACACTTTTCAAACAAGACCCAGTACCCTAATTATGAACAATCATCATTCCAACCTAACTTGTGCATACCTTTCGAGTAGCTATGGTCATGATTTATTCAAGATAATCACCAATAATTTATGCATGAACAACTCTAGATTACCAACATTCAGATTGAGTTACCAAGACAGATTCATCACTCGATCTATAAACTAGATCCTACATTATATACTAATCATACAAGTCAAAAACATTTCACAAGATCGCAGAACTTCCACATCAATACGTTCAAGATAGTTTATACTACACAATCAAAATTAACCAAGGATGCAAATCACAAAACGACAAACATACCAATCTACAGAGATTGGATAATGGCAACTAAGATCGACGATGCTTCCCAAGAAGTTTCGAAGGGGTAGGTTTCCGTCAAAGTGGAAGGGGGTTTAGGGTTTGCAAAAGATATGGGGTATGCATACATACGTACATACGCATATATTAAAAATAAGGTGGCAGCTTGATTTGGAGTTTGGGCCGAGGACCTCCTTGCCGAAGAACCATTTTGGCGAACAACCCTCTTGACGAATCACCTTCTTCATCCAGAAGTGATGGTGGCGAAGAACCTTCTTCGTCGAAAGAGGTTCTTCGTCGAAACAGTCAACATACAATACTTTAAATAACTCCTAAGATAACATTTAACAACCAAACATAACCATACCTTAATCATTCATATATCATGCACACGTCACAACGTAAAACGAATCGTGAAAACAGGGTTGTGAAACAAGTAGCGCGTAGAGGAAATACCTTGAACTTTCGGGTTGTCACATCATCCCCAACTTGAAAGAAATTTTGTCCTGAAATTTGATAAGTAATCCAAAGCAGCAAGGTGTTAGATCAGGATGACTGTGGATTTTCCTAAGGTGCCACATCATCCCCAACTTGAAAGGGAATTTCGTCTCGAAATTCACCAGTTGCATCAGAATTAGATTGATCAGTTGGGAATAATTGAGGATACTTGAGCTTCATCTGATCCTTGCATTCCCACATGAACTCTGGTCCACGTCTTGAGTTCCAACGGACTCTCACGATTGGAATCCGACTGTGCTTACGAACCTTAACTTTCCGATCCGTAATTTTGATGGGTTCTTCGACAAACTGCAATTTGTCGTCGATCTTTAGTTCTTGGAGTGGTACCACAAGTGTTTCATCGGACAAAAACTTCTTTAGGTTCAAGACATAAATGACATCGCGAACGTTACTCAATTCGTCTGGTAGATCGAGTTTGTAGGCCATGTCACCAATCATTTCCAGGATTTTGAATGGCCCAACGTAACGTAAATTCATCTTGCCACGCTTCCCAAAACGCACCACACCCTCCCAGGGTGAGACTTTCAATCGTGACACGTTCGCCTACAGCGAACTCCTGGGGGTCACACGTTGCCGCCCTACGATTCCCGATCTAAACAATCTTCTCAGGGGTTTCAAGTACAAGTCCTGGACCTGTGATTAGGTTGTCACCCACCTCAGCCCAACAATGAGATCGGCACTGTCGTCCAAACAATGCCTCGAACGGAGTTGCCTGAATACTAGATTGATAACTGTTGTTGTAGGGAAAACTCTATCAAAGGTAAATGTCTTTCCCAAGCTTAACCCAAGTTAATCACACATGCTTGCCGCATGTCTTCTAGTGCCCGAATGGTTCATCCACTCTGACCATCTGTCTGAGGGTGATAAGCAGTGCTCACGTCTAGATGTGAGCCACAGAATTTGTGTGCTGCCTGCCATAAATCGGGTATAAGCGCAGATCACAATTAGAGATAATAGAAGTTGGCACCTCATGCCTAGAAACTGCCTCTCTTAGAGGAATATTCACAAGTTGTGAAGACTCGTCTGTTTCCTTGATTGGAAGAAAGTGTGCTGGTTATGTGAGACAATCAATGATCACCCAGGTGATATCGTCTCTGTTCCGGGTTTCAAGTAGGCGAGTGACAAAATCCATGGCAGTCTGTCTTCATTTCCATATGGGTGTTTCCGATTGCTGACACAAAGAAAAAGGTTTCTGATATTCCACCTTGACTTTCGTACAAGTCAAATACTGTTCACATACATTGCTATATGGACCTTCAAGCCCGGTCGCCAGTACAAGATTTATGGATCCTAAAATCCCTATCAAAACCCAGACGACTAGAATATCGAGGCTGGTGTGCCTCGCTCAACACAAGTTCCCTATGGTTGCCGTATAGTGGGATCCATATTCGTTCCATGAAGTTGCGAATATCGTCCGACCTGCCAAAAGTTGCTCCTCCATGCCCCGCATGGACCCAACTTGAAAATTTTCTTCCTTCAGTGCTTTGGTTTGAACAGGGTGAATCTGACCGGGTAGGCTAGAGTCGATGGTGAGCTGCAAAGCTCATACGCGTTTAGGTTCCATAGTCGTAATCGTTCAAGAGTTCCATCCAGCGACGCCGTCGTATGCTTAACTCTTACTGTTCAAATATATGCTGAAGGCCCTTGTGATCGGTCTAAATAGCGCTTTGGTACCATACAAGTAATGCCTCCAGATATCACATGCACAGCCCATGACTTCCCCCACTACTGAGAGACGTAAGGCATCACTTTCTCGCGTTGCATCAGCACGCAACCGAGACCTTGAATCGAAACAACGCGGTACACTACCAAGTTACCTGTACCATCGAGCAAGGACAGTACTCAATGTACTGTGGAGTTTGGTTTCAAAACTGAAAAGACGTTCTCCTGCCTTGTACTCTACAAATACACAACACCCTGCTGTGTTAACGCGTTACAAGCTGGGAGATCTTCGAAATTCCCCCCGATGAACCTACAATATTACCGAGCGAGACCAAGAAGTTTGCTGCATATCTGAAGGATTCTTTTGGTGCCGTCCAGCTTCGGGTAAAATCGACTGTAGCGAGTTCCACTTATATTCCAAACTTGTTGACTATGTGGCCAAGAAAGCGTACTTCCCAGATCCAGAAGTCACACTTAGAAAGACTTTGCGTGGAGTTGCTCCTCCCTCAGGAGCTCTAAGGTAAGACACAAGTGCCGCTCATGGTGTTCCTTTCTCCTGGAACTGGTTTAAAACGTCATCAATAACCAAGGTTGACTAATTCGGTTAGATAAGGTTTACACATACGATTCATGCAATCCATAAAGTTGCTGGTGTGTTGTGAGACTTGAATGACATAATGGCCATACTGCATTCGAAAAGTCATCTCAGGAACATCCTCCATTAGGTCTCTCATCTGATGATAGCCCGGTCTTAAGTCGACTTCTGAATAAAAGCTTGACCCTTGTAGCTGGTCAAGCAGATCGTCGATGCGAGGTAAAGGATACCGGTCCTTAACTAACACCTGGTTAGGCTCTAGATAATCGATACACGTGTGAAGAAACCAAGCTTTCCTGCTCTCGATTAGGACTAATGTTTCCCCAAGGTGGAAAAACTAGATCGGACAACACCCTTGTCCAACTGTTCCTGAAGTCGATTAGGCAGTTCTTGCGACCCTCCTGGTGCAAGACAATAAGAAATACGAGTAATCAGGGCTACTTCTGTCATGAGATCCATCTGTGATTCCACCTGACGATGTGGAAGTAATTACCTGGAAGTTCTTAGGGAAACTCATCAGGAAACCACGAACAACTGGTAGGTCTTCAATCTTCTTTTCCTCAGGCTGTGTGTTGGTAACCAGTGATAGAGTAGTAGCGTAGCGGAAACACCCCTGGGCTACCGTCACTGAAGTGATACTGACAACCAGTGAATCTCCCCCAGGGAAAAAATGTACGTGCTATTTTCTCCTTACCTGACATTCCTGCTCGGGGCTTGGTTATCCAGTCCATAGCAACGACTGCATCGAAGCTTCTAAAAGTAGTAGGGAGGAAGTCAATGTCGATCAGGTGACCTGAAAGATCGAGCTTGCACCCTAACTGAACGTATGAGGCTTCCCTTGTCTTGTCATCAACCAGTTCTACAATGTGTCTGGTCTCGAGAGATGTCGGAGTGGAGTCAGAACAAAGTCGTACAAATCACCATGTTGCTATCATACCTGGCGTCACCTACGCTAATTCTAAACACTCTTCCACGAGCACCACATCATGTGTTATTGTTTTTGTTACAAGGTTTCCTAATGCTTTCGTTGTTCCCTTGGTTGTTGGTGTTTTGACTTAACAACAGTCAATTCTTATCGAAGTCACTTTCGTTCCCATACTGGAGGTTATGATTGTGGGTTCCTTGTTGTCACTGTGACCATTGCCCCTAATGTTGTTGCTTTGTAGTCATATCTCTAAGGTCTTTTATCAGTTGGGTCCACCTTCCCGCTATTCTTGTCATGTCCTAGAGTACTATCCATTACGCTAGCAGTTACACATTCCATACTCCGGTCAATTGTCAGCATTTATGCCCCGATTGATTCGTAAGAGTTGGCTCCCAAGGATTGCCGACTGGGGTTAGGGGCTCGATTGAAATCAATCTGCTGGTGTTCGTTGTTAGAAATTAGAGCCGTCATATTACTGGGGTCGGTAAGGTATCACGTTCTACTACTTGTCCATCGGTCTTATGTGTTGATTGCATAATGCACGGTAAGTCGTTAAAGAAGTACAGTGGTGACCCTATTTTTGGATCTGAGGCATCAACTCATTGAGTTCAAGTAAACGAGAAAAGTGTGGAAATATAGACCAAGCATTCGACGCTTCAACAACTAACTCAGGGACGTTTGCACTAGCACCTAACATTCTTATTCGGTTCGCTAGACATTCAGATGAGGGTTCGGATAACACTCAATAGCATCGAGTTTCGTAAATATTCAGAGGAGAGTGAAAGGATCACGTTCAAATAAGAGACAATCATCGCTATAACCCCTATGGATCGTTGTGTTTCACATTAGGTCGAATAATGGAATGGAACCCCTTTCACACTTATTAGGCCTCGCTGGGACTCACATGCACCCCACATTATTATTATGTGTGCACCCACAATAATAATATGATTTGCATGCTCGCCTCAGTTCCTCCTAACTCGTGTCAAATGGTTCCTCAGATTCGAGTAACCAGACAAAGGACATCACAAAACATGAAGCATGAAAGTCTAGAGGAATGTCGCACTGTGACACTACCAATAGCATATCATAAGCAAGTAACACATGAATTCATACTGTAGTGCTAAGTGTGCAATCACATGCAACATCATAAGTAAGTGTTCACTAGTTACGCTGTGCAATAAGTAAACGAGAGACGATCCTTGCAATCTAGAGCTGAGTGTCATGGTCGTATTCACGTATTCAGAACTGTTTGGTTATAGTCTGGTTTTATAAAATTATTTTTAAAACCAGGTTCACTATAACCAGTGGATCCGATACCATCTGTAACAGTCTAGCATAACCGCACCATGATATTGTCCGCTTTGGCAGCTAGCACGCCCTTAGCGTCCGCCCCTCACGGTTTTCAAAACGTGTCATGATGGTGAAGGTATCCAGCTCCTTATAAGGAAGCCTTTGTTCCCCATCACAACCAATGTGGGATGTCACAATCCACCCCCCTAAAGGGGTCCAGCGTCCTCGCATGACCTGGCACCACCGGTCCAGCCCTGGCTCTGATACCAAACTGTCACACCCCCAAAATACCACATGCGGAAACCCCGCTAGACGTGTGACATACCAAGATCTAGCCACCAATCACATTGAACTCATAAAATATTTCAAATAAAAACTTGCATTCATTAAAATAAAGTGTTGCAAAATATTTATTAAACTTGACATGTTCAGCGGAAGCATAAATCATTTGTTATGTTTTTCAAAATCCACGTGTATGTAAGCCATTAGATGTGTCTCGTGATTCCATGTATCTCGACCCATGACCACTACAACATTCCAGATAGCAAGTTCCAACAACATGTACCAATAGGCCTACTAGCATGCAGAAAAGTGCATCAGACAACGCTGGTGAGTTCATAGTTTTGTTTACAGAAAATCGTGTTACAAGTTTTACTGTCAAGATTTTAGTTCAGTTCAAAATCAATTCCAAAAACAATGTTGATAAAAACTCGATACCGCAAGATGGCTCCAGATTGTTTGCCCTTCCCCAATGCCCCTATCTAAGCATTGGTCGAGTGGTTAAGGTAATTAGTTCACGCACGTCCTCCCCGGTATGGTGTGAGGGTGCCAAACCTAATAGCGCTATCAACTAATAACCCTGTTGCCTCCCCGGTAACCTTTTCGGTAGAAGATGGGACTTAAGGTGATAGGAATGAGTGTATTATCCAACATTCCGGTTTAACCTTCCAGTCAAACCCATTACCCAATATTCCTCCCCGGAATATTTACCAGATCTCCCTCCCCGGGACGCATGCTTCAAAAGAGCAGTGAACTCACCTTACATTTGCTCGGTAGACTACGTTAAATTACCCGTTCCAAGTTGGTCAACCCCAAATCCTACCGTGGTTACCAATCAAAATCAGTTTCATAATCAACCAAGTCACGTATTTTACACAGTTTGCATTCATCACAAGATCACCGTTTATCACATAGCAAGTACTTAGTTCTGATCCAAGTCCACACCTCACGGGTATGTTACATAACAGCACTAAACAGTTAAGGTTGCTACTCACCAAACCAAATCAGGTTCCTCAATCATAATTAATATTATTAAGATGCAACAATTAAAGTTTGAAATCATAAACATTCATTATCACAGACTGTACTATTCAATTGTTCACTTACAACATCTCCACGAAGAACCAATTCTTCGTGGAATGCCTCCTTGACGAAGAACCCTATGGCGAAGAACCAATTCTTCGTCTAAGAGTGTTGTGATGAAGGATCATGTTGGCGAAGGACTTATTCTTCGTCTAGAATTAGGTGTAACGAAGGACCCTGATGGTTCGTCAAAGCCCTCCGACGAAGAACCAATTCTTCATTGAGTCATGTTCTTTGTAGGGGCAGTCCTTCGTCGCTGCCTTCAGAGACAGTTACACTTCCTTTATTTCAGTCGTAACATATGCTAACAAGTTTGATAGTTTTTGATTTAGATCAAGCAACACTTTTCAACCATAAACCTGTACCCTAATTTTGAACAATCATCATTCCAACCTAACTTGTGCATACCATTCGAGTAGCTATGGTCATGATTTATTCAAGATAATCACCAATAATTTATGCATGAACAACTCTAGATTACCAACATTCAGATTGAGTTACCAAGTCAAATTCATCACTCGATCTATAAACTAGATCCTACATTATATACTAATCATACAAGTCAAAATCATTTCACAAGATCGCAGAACTTCCACATCAATACATTCAAGATAGTTTATACTACACAATCAAAATTAACCAAGGATGTGAATCACAAAACGACAAACATACCGATCGGCAGAGATTGGATAATGACAACTAAGATGGACGATGCTTCCCAAGAAGTTTCTAAGGGGTAGGTTGCCGTCGAAGTGGGAGGGGGTTTAGGGTTTGCAAAAGATATGGGGTATGCATACATGCATATTCGTATATTCAAAAGAAGGTGGGCTAGGCTTGGTTTGGAGTTTGGGCCGAGGACCTCCCTTCCGAAGAACCATTTTGGCGAACAACCCTCTTGACGAAGAACTATACTTCGTCAAGAGTGTTAATGACGAAGCACCTTCTTAAACTTTCTCCCGCCAGTGGAGCCTAAGTCCGCGGGTCTGTTATGTGGTGGTGGCGGCCTATTTGTGGTAAGGTTCTTTTCAGTTTGAGCATAAACTTTTGCCGCTGCCATTACCTTCTCCCAGCTTTTTGGGAGGCCTTCTGTTCCGGATAAGACCTTAATCATGTCATCGCACCTAACCGCATATTTGAATTGAGCGCAGATTAGTTGCTAATGAACACTGCCAATTTCCAATACCACTTTGTTGTATCTGGTAATAAAGTCTTCCAGATTTTCGTCATCATGGCGCCAGATGTTCATTACATCAGATGTATCGCAAATGGAACGCCGTTGTTGGCTAAAATGTGTCAGAAATTTTTCGCGCAGGTCTTTCTATGATACGATCTGTCCGATTGGTAAGTTATCGAATCAGATTCTCGCTGCGCCGGTCAGGGTCTGTACGAACATATGGCACCATAATGGGAGGGTCCAGCCCCCAACCAAACCTGCGCTGGTAAACACTCTTAAATGATCATCCGGGTCTGTCAACCTGTTGAACTTTCCTACATTAGATGGTAATTTTGCTTTCTCCAGTGGTACGAGAGCTATCTCCATGATGAATTTCGAATTTTCCGCTGCTTCCGCAGGGCGGTAAATCAAATCTTAATTATGCTCGGCCTAAGGGTTGTAAACCGCACGAGGTCTGCATTTGTTGTAATTGGGCTGCAGGCGGTTAAACACACTGGTATTCTCACTCACACGATAGGTTGGATCAGATTCATCGGTGTGAGTGTTTTGTTGAAGACCCAGCCTGGAATGGACTGATTGTCTGCGGTGGGGGTGTGCTTCGTTACAAAACTCTCTCTGATGACTTCTTGACTGAGTGTACTCATGTTATGAAGTAGATCTGGAGTAAACTTCTGTATTCTCGTAAGATGAACCCTCCCGTTGGGAAGCATTAGCACAAGATCCTGGTCTCCGTGGTTGGGTTAAGGGAGCAGTTTGAGCACACAGCTGTGTGTATACTGCATTTAGAGCCCCTTGAGATCTGACGTACCAAGAGATTGGGGTTTCTCCTGGAGGCAGAATTGAGTGAACAGGGGTTTCTGGTAACACCCCTGGAGTGACAGGTTCATTTACTCGATTGGATTGAACCTCATTGTCATCTGAGGCATCTTCTGGAAATCCTTCAACCTGAAAATTGTTTACGACATTTGGCCGAGGGCTGGTTTGTCGATGAGATGACGTTTCCTCCATATGCAAATGGAATTAACAGGGTAAATCAAAAAACGAGAGAAAATTGGATGAAACAGAGAAATCGGTGGGCGCCAATGAAGAAACACTAGATAATTGACCGGAATCGAATTATCTAGGGGGTTTGAATCCGCATAAAAAGGTGGCTTTTCTCTCGTTCGATCTGATGGAACAATCCTTCTTCTCCGATAAAACTCTGCAAAAAAGAAGCACCGTTAGCCTCGCCAAGGGGAGAAAGGGGTTCTCTCCATAACCCGACTCCGGTGTGAGAATAAGTATGTGTTTATGAAGAAGAAGAAGTATTGAATAAGTGTGTGTAACTTGAATTCATACCTGAGTTGTTTCTCATATTTATAACCGAGAGTTTTGGGCGGGAAAACCCGTTAGTGAAAAGCTGATGGAAGATGCTAACCCCGTAAGCGGTTACATTTCCTTCCGTTTAAGCTTCTTGATCCGACGTGAATGCACACGGATAGCTGTTAGATCTATGGCTAGGGATATGCCACGTGGAAAGTGATCAAGTGGAGATTACTCTCCAATTATATGTTATTGTTGTGATTTCAGGGATGTCTGAAGTGTTGACACGTGTCCAGAAAGTTATAACCGTCTTAGTGGTGCACGATTGAACTCTTCTAGAAGATTACTGCTGTAATCTGGTGTGACCCTTTACCGTGTGGAGTCATCTGTATAAATAATATCCAACTCTGGATATTAAGCGGAAGTGTTTATTTTAGGATTTCTATCCTTTGTTTATGGAAGAAAACGCAAGGATTTATGATTTCCTTTGGGCGCGCGAGTGTTGACTGTTTCTTAAGCCTTTCTTTTGTAAGACCAGTGCGCGGCCGCACAAGGTTAAAAGAGAACTTAAAGACGAGGTTGTGGTATGGTCCCAAGCACTTATTATGAGGTTTTTGGGACCTTACCCCTTCATCGTCTAGAAGTGATGGTGGCGAAGAACCTTTTTCGTCAAAAGAGGTTCTTCGTCGAAACAGCCAACATGCAATACTTTAAACAACTCCTAAGATAAAATTTAACAGCCAAACATAACCATACCTTAATCATTCATATATCATGCACACGTTACAAGTAGCGCGTAGAGGAAATACATTAAATTTCGGGTTGTCACAAGGCGCCACGTGGAAAGTGGGTTTGTGTGGATCCTTTTCCAAGTTAATGTCATCGTCATGACTTAGATGATCGTCCAGGATGATGCCACGTCACTATTTATTTGTAACCGAATGGTTGTGCACGATGAAGTCTTCTAGAAGGATTACAGAAGTAACCCTTCATGCTCTTGCCACGTGTCTATTCTATTACAACAGAAAAAATACTTTTGTTCAAGTCTTAATTCCAAACGCGCGGAGATGTTTAGGATCTTGACTTCAAGTCTATCTGTACCCTTGCGTGAGCCCGCGCAAGGGTATTAGTTGAATGTTAGTTTTACCCTATCTCCGACGCATGGTTACCGAAGATTGTTTTCTTCTATTTCTCTGTTTAGAACCGCTGCACAATTGCGCAGGGCTTCGTTAACGATGTTTTTGTGATGAGGTTGTGGTATGGTCTTATGCGCCTGCGCAAGGTTTTCGGGACCATACCCCTTCAAGTCCCCCAGTCCAGTGTTGCTCTTATGCAAATAAGTGGAGCACTGGACTATGAAGTGTGTGCTTTTTGATTTGAGAAGTTTTTGGCTTCGAAATTTGAAGAATCTTCTTGCGGAAGATACTTGCTTCTTCAAGTTGAAATGCTCATGATTTCAAATTTTGAAAAATTTGACTCCTGACAGGTGAAAGGTACTGTTTTGACTGTTGACGTGTGACTGTTTTGGTGACAGGCTATCACTTTTCAGTTATTCATTAAACGTGCGTCTTCAAACGTGGCCTGCACGCGCGTGTGAGGTTGTTTGTTGTTCCCCACTCGCCCCTGATGCTTTGATACCGTGTTTTCCTGAAAAAGGGGCTATTGCGGTTTTCGAGGGCATTGATGGCGGTGAGTATATAAACCCCTTGAGTGTCTTTCTTTCATTAATTGCTCTTGAATTCCATTAATCTTCTCCAATTTTTCTTTGAAGAAACCTGCAAATTTTTCCCCTTATGTCTACTGGAGAACGTTACGAGGATTCTTCAGAAGAAATGTCTGTCGTCATACCACCGTTGAAGTGGTCTAAAGAAAACTTTGATGGTTTAGTCCATAATTTTAAGTTTCCTGACAGTTGGGGTGTTCGATACCTAGATCATCTCCCGCCTTCGTCACCTCGCGCATCTATTAGGGAACAGCTGGAAGGTACGAAAGCTGTTGAAATGGAGGTGGAGAAGGTTGTTGAGATGGAAAAGCCTGAAGAAGTTGAGAAACCTATCGAGGTTGAGCTGGAGGCGGAGAACATTTTGGAGACGGAGGTTGTGGGTGTTGATGGTACTCAGCCTAAGTCTTCTAAAGTTATGGCGCGCGAGCCTGAGAAAGGGAAATCCGTTCAGGAAGACCCACTGATAACTATTCCGTTCTCTGCCGCTACTTCTGCGCCTGTAAACGTTGAGAGAAGCCCAGCTGGTGATCAGGGCTTCTTTGCGCATGATGAGGAAAACTCCCCCATCTGCCCAGAGGAAACTCCGGGGGATTACTATTACAGAACTTACTGATAAAAGAAAACTTCTGATATTTATTCACCGGTATGGTAACTGAAGAAAGGCGACACTTTTTCAGACTGGCAGGTTTACTGTGATTGGTTACAAGGTACCTTTCCACCTGCTGAAGTGAATTTTCAAGAAGAGCGTTCCCATGATCAATCTTATCATGCTTACCTTGAAGAAGCTTCTAACTTTACTTCCACTACACACCGTATAGTGCGTGAGTGGCGCAGTATGCATAAGGAATGGGCTGCTATTGAAGCATCCAAGAAAAAAGCTTCTGAAGAGGAGGCCTGAGTTGCCCTGCTGAGGGCTAAGTTGGAGGCTGATCGAGCCAAGTTTGATAGCTAGCAGAAAACTAAAGAGTGGTCTACCGCGGACTGGAAAAGAAAAGTGGAAGTTGAAGCCGTCCTGCTTTTAGAAGAGCGTAAACGTTGGAGAGAAATCTGTGAGAAGGACAATAATGAAAAAATGGGTCTTCGTAATGTCATCAACAATCTCAAGGCAGAGATTGAGAAGCTGAAGAAGCAGGATGCGGAGATTGAGAAGTTGAAGAAGGAGAAGACGGAAGCTGAGGCAGCCTGTGACGAAGCCCGTTCTCATCGAGAGAGGAGCGAGCAGAGAGAGGTAAGAACTTGCGCCACTCTTGCCCTTAAGAATAAAGAGATAGACGAACTTACCTCTTTATTATCTGATCAGGAACAACTGAAGGCGGAGCTCGAATCTGCCAAAAAAGATTTGCAGCTTGAGCGAATTGAGAAAGCTGAGACTTCCCGCCGTCTGACTGAAACTGAAGAGAAATTAGAAAACTCTGAGACTGCTCGGGTGACGGCGAAGAGTCTGATTGAACCGTTGAAGTATGACATGCTCTGGATGAAGCATCATGGGATTATAAGTATAAGTGTTTTAGTTCTTTACAATGGTTTGATGTGGTACATCCTCTTATTTGTTTAATTGCGCAGGTTGCAAATTATGTCCTTAATTCCAATGAGTTGGATCAAACGGTTGCGCATCTGCTGGTTACTGCGCGTAATGATGGATACGCCAAAGGATACACAGAATGTACCCAGCATGTCAATACTGCTTTAAAAGTTACTTGGGATACCAGCAGGTCTGCCACGCATGGTGTTGATACCGAAGCTGCTCATGCTGCTGCCAAGGCTGAATACAACACTTTACACCTTCCTGTGATGGACCTAGTCATCGTCGCGCTTCAATCTAAAGACTTTGTTGCGCAATTGAAGGAAGTATTTCCTGATGAAGCAGATGAGGATGAAGACCTAGAATAGGTTTTCTTTGTAGTCTTTTGTGGTTGTTGAACATTTTAGTTGAAATAGGTTTGGGATGTGGATCCCGCTTGTAATGGTATGGTTGCGCTGTTGCGTAAGTGACTTTGATGCACTGCTGTGCATGTAAATTTTGTTAATGCGTTTGCTGCACAAGTAACTTTGTTTGAATATATTGTATGTTTGAATTACAATGTTTGCATGAGTACAATTACTTTGTTTAGGTAAGGCGAATTAAGATGGTATGAAGCTCATGTGTGAACGTAGGGCTGGACCCTGCGCGGTACCTGTGACCGCGTACCATTCATGAGACTTGTATTAGTTTACCATAGTGTTTTTGCGCTTACCAAAAGAAATTACATGCATTTGTAATAAACATGAAAGCAAAGTAACGAACTTTGTATTGATTTGGGTAGGGCGCAGAGGCCATATATTACGAAGTTGTTTTAGGATAAATGCTGAGACTTAATTTACTGCGCACGGAATAGTCCTTGTGTCATAAGTTGACAAGTTGAAGAACCTTCCAATTATGAAGGAACTATGTGTGCTGGACTGCCATGGACCCTTAGGTTTGTTTGGTTTTTTTGCTGCTTGGCCCTTCATCCCCGCGCGTGATCTGCTTAATCTCCTTGCGCACGTTTTGAACCAGATGGCTAAGTTCCCCACTCTTTAGTGCTTTCTCTATTTCCGTGCGGAGACTGATGCAGTTGTTGGTGGTGTGGCCATTGTCTTAATGGTATTCGCAGTAAATGTTTGGGTCTTGTCCTCTTTTGTTCTTCATCGGCGGTGGTGTTTTGAATTGGTAGTCCTCAGTGCTGAGTACTTTCACCGGTGTCTTGGTGAGAGGCGTCCACTGCCTTTCACGGTTTTCTTGTTTAGCCTCCTTTTGTGTTGTTATCTTGTTAATTGTGGCGCGGGCATCATCGGATGAGTATGCACTTGAAGTTGAGTCCTTCCAGTTTTTCTGCCATTGTTCTCACTCATGTCCTGCGGACGGTTCTGTGGTAGTGGTGGCCTGTTGGAGCTTAGATTACGTTCTGTTTGAGCATAGATTTTGGCAGCGGCCAATTTTTCCCAAATTTTTGTCGGGCCTTCAGTTCCTGACAAGACTTTTATCATATCATCACACCTTACCGCGTATTCGAATTGTGCGCGGATTAGGTGCTCGTGTACATCTCCGATTTCTAGTACTTCTTTGTTGTACCTTGTTATGAAATCTTCCAATCTTTCATCATCTCTTCTCCATATGTTCATAACATCTGCCGAGCCTCTAACGGATCTGCGCTGTTGACTGAAATGGACTAGAAACTTCTCCCCGAAATCTACCCAGGACGTTAACTTACCCACCGGTAAGTTGTCGAACCACAATCGCGCTGCACCTGTCAAAGTTTGGACAAATAAATGACACCACATGGGTAGTGTCCAGCCTCCGACTAATCCTGCGCTGGTGAACACGCGTAGATGGTCATCGGGATCCGACAGTCCATTGAACTTCCCAACATTTGATGGTAATTTCGCTCTCTCAAGAGGAGCTAGAGCAAACTCGCTAACAAACTTTGAGTTTTCCGCGGCTTCTGCTGGTCGGTAGATCAGATTGTAATCGTACTCCACGTCTGGGTTGTAAACCGCATGGATTTTTGGTATATAGTTTTCATGATCTCTCTGCAATCGACTGAAAACGCTTGTGTTGTCACCTTCTTGATACATCCTGTCATATTCATCGGTTTGGGATTCCCGCTTCTGGTATAAACGCGGGCCCAAACGTGAATGGATAGGCTGACGTCTGTGAGAGTACAGTTCATCATAGTGATCTCTTCGTCTGGATTCAGAGTGAGTGGATTTATGCTTGGTGGTAGACCTGGAATAGACCTCCGTATCATCTACTGACATGTGTGACAGTGTATCGTAATGCAACACTCGAGGTGCAGAGGGGGACTCGCACCTGAGGTGCAGAACTCGTGATTGAGTTGCAGGTTGAGCAGCCTGTGCACAGAGCTGTGCATAGACTGCGTTTAGTGCACCCTGAGATTTTACGTACCATGAAATCGGAGTTTCACCAGGAGGTAAAATCGAACTTATCGGGATTTCAGGTTGTGCTCCTGGTGTAACAGGATCATTCGGATGATTAACGTTGTGCTGGACATCGTTATCATCGGATGCTTCTTCCACAATCCCCTCGACACAAGTATCATGAACAAAATTCTCCGGTCGGGAGCCCGATGGACGATTTGACGGATTTTCTGCCATAGAAAACAGAAAAATGAAAAGAAATGAATCGATATGAGAGGATAAAATAGAAATTGAATAATCGGTGGGCGCCAATGAAGAAACAATGGTTTGAATGACTGGAATCAATCAGACTAGGGGTTTAGTTCAGCATAAAAAGGGTTAGTCCTCTCGCTTGATTCGGAGATTTAGCTGAGCTCCTTCTCCGGTGATCACTGCAAAACAGAAAGCCGTTAAACTCGCCACGGGGAGAATGGGGGTTCTCTCCGTGACCACCCTCCGGCGTGAGAATAAATACAGTGATCTCAATGAAGAAGAAGAAGTAGTAAAAGTGGAGTGAATGTAACTTTTGAAATTATACCTGGCATGACTTATATATAGCTAGATTTGGGCTAGAAAATTTGTTGACGGAGATAGTAATGGAAAGTATTTTCCGTAGGCGGTTATGCCTTTTTCCGTCAATCACTAACGTCACATCCATGCACACGGATCGTGAGTGTGATCGACGGCTGGGGAGACGCCACGTGGAAAGTGGGTTTGTGTGGATCCTTTTCCAAGTTAGTGCCATCGTCATGACTTAGATGAGCGTCCAGGATGATGCCACGTCACTATTCAGTTGTAACCGAATGGTTATGCACGATGAAGTCTTCTAAAAGGTTTACAGCTGTAACCCTTCATGCTCTTGCCACGTGTCTATTCTGTTACAACAGAAAAACTACTTTTGTTCAAGTCTTGATTCCAAGTGCGCGGAGGTGTTTAGGATCTTGACTTCAAGTCTATATGTACCCTTGCGCGAGCCCACGCAAGGGTGTTAGTTGAATGTTAGTTTTACCCTTTCTCCGGCGCATGGTTACCGAAGATTGTTTTCTTCTATTTCTCTGTTTAGAACCGTTGCGCAACTGCGCAGGGCTCCGTTAACGATGTTTATGTGATGAGGTTGTGGTATGGTCTTATGCGCCTACGCAAGGTTTTTGGGACCATACCCCTTCACAACTAGTGGGCAGAAGCTTTATTTAGCATGTGTTAATTATTTGTTTGTTTATTATAAATACGGATTTTAGTAGTTCATTAAATGTACACCCCTTCTTTTCTTCGATATTATAGTCACAGAAGCTTTTATATTTCCTGTAAATACATATACATATTACATACATATACGTGAGAGTTTGTGTGTTGAGTGAGTGTGTTGTGGGGCCTGAACCAATATTTGGTATTAGAGCCTAGGGCTCGAGAAGCGGGTTTGAAGATCAGAGGAAGCCTCCGTCGCCGACGGATGTGTGTCGGTCGATGGAGGACGGGCGTAAAAGAAGGGTTCGGGATTGTTATACCGCAGAAGGCGGAGACCGGGATGTGGTTCGTGTCAGACTTTGTCATGCGGAGAGTACCGGTTAGGATGACGGGAGTGACGGGTGAACACCGGTTTGTCTCGTAGCTGTTAGCGGTGATGAAAGGAAGATAATTCAGTGTTGTTCGGTTGTTAGTTGCGGGTTTGCGCAGTTGGTATACAACTGGTGATAACAGTAGATGGTGAGAACGGGTACCTTGATCAGATTGTTCGTGATAAGAAGAGACCAGCGTGTTGCGTGAAAAGCGGGCATAAAGGATCGGTCAAAGCAGGTGGCTTTGGATTCGCTTCGTTTAGTAGTTGGAAGAAAACGGTATAAGCGGGTGTCTTTGTTTTCTTTGTCGGTGGAGTGGCCTCTTGAACAAGGCTAATCGGAAAAAGATAAAGGAAAAATACAGTGTAACATTATGGCGTTGGAGTTAAAATCGGGTGGCTTTGGATGTTACCGGGTTGAGGTCGTTGATCCGTGAAAAGTCTTGATGTTAGTGAGTGTTTCCAACGTGATGCCATGTGAGATGTTAAAAGTGTAGTGAGTTGAACCAAGAAGACTTTGGACATGATCAGTGGAGGTCGGGTGTCCGGGATAAGTCGTGACGGTTCGAGAAAAAAAAACGGTGATTTGGGTGTCGTGAACGAGTGGTGTGAATAAACGATTAAGGGGGTGATTGTTGGGTTAAGCGGTTTATTCACGGTTTAATGGGTTACGGGTACGAGTAAACTTGTCATTGTTCAGATCGCATAAAGTGGGCTATCCATGGAAGTTCCATATGAAAGGGTAAAATGGACGTTGAGAAGACCAAGTAAAAAGATCATGGGAGATATGGATGAACCATGTGTACGTTGCCTCTTGGATAATTAAAGGTTGCATGGAAGAAAATATTAATATTTTGTGGGCATTTTTTAATAATGAAACTGGTCAAGGTTGACCGGGTTGAAGTAGTTCTAAAATTTAACAACTAGTGGGCAGAAGCTTTATTTAGCATGTGTTAATTAATTGTTTGTTTATTATAAATAGGGAGTTTAGTAGTTCATTAAATGTACACCCCTTCTTGCTTCGATAATATAGTAACAAAAGCTTTTATATTTCTTGTCAATACATATACATATTACAAACATATACGTGAGAGTTTGTGTGTTGAGTGAGTGTGTTGTGGGGCCTGAACCAACAGACTAGTCCTCCTTAGCCGGAGGTTCGGTACCGTCGATGTGAAGGAGGCTTCATATCCACGAACTTTACCCAGGATGAATACGAGATGTTGGTGTCAGCCAGAACCCTAACCTTTCGTTGAACATCAGTCACCGTTATACGGTATGAAGGGGTTTAGGGGCTAGTTAAGAGTTACCTGTTTTATCACCCATGAATCTTGATCAATGGACTGAAGAAGATGACCAGGAAGTAGTTACTCTGAAAAAAGTGGGCAAAAATATGGTTTTCAAAGATGGTGTGATACCATGTGAGTTTATGGAATTAATAATTCTCACTGATACTGAATAGTAATATATACACAAAGATTAGATAAGGAAAATAGGAAACTAACTACCAATCACTACTAAATATATGCATTCTAATAATACAAGGATATACATTATATATACACGATTTTTACATGCTTATACAAATAACCCAGAGACATTAACGAATGTGAAGAGAGGCCAAGGCAGGCCTGTAAGGATGACTTTCAAATTTGGTGAAAACAACCAAAGTAAAAGGGATTGTTGAAAAATTCTAGAAGAAGAATTACTACATTAGGATCTAGGAAACATGGAAGATGAAAATGAAAACATAAAACATGCATGCACTGAGACTGAGTAAAGAAAAGGATGATGCGGTAAGTGTAGAAAATGATGGTGAAGTGAATGCATAAAAGGTGATGCATTAAATGCTTAAAAAAGTTGATGTAGTGAATATAGAAAAAAAGGCGATGTAGTGATTTCTGGAAAGGATGCAGTGAATGTAGAAGAGGATGTTGCAGTGAGTGCAATTGGTTTGATCATCAGTTTTAAACACAACTTTCATATATAATTATTAAACTAATATCAAAATAATTTAATGAGTTAATTAATAAAATTGTATACTTATTAACAAAATATAATACAGCTAAAACGCTTAACAAGAGAGGACCACATAACAAAAAAGAAAAGAATGATACGTCTCTTGCATATTTTGTCACTTGTGACCATGAGGTCACGGGTCAAATCTCTACGCTACTTGATAAACTCGGTCAGGTAGAGGAGGGTGCGAACCAGAGTCAAATAATAAATTGAGCCCGACCCGTTTGACAATTTCTATATTCTTAGTTAAAAATATAATTTCTTTTATGCAAATTCATTTAAAACACAACTCATTTCTGAAATGTCCAACCAGTAATGCAAAATCATTGTAAATACAAAATTTCAAATGTCTTAGTCTCTACTCATGTTCTGGGATAGTTCTTCAAATATTAGTCTCTACTCATGGGATAGTCTCTACTCATGTGCTACGATAGTTCTACTCATGTGATATCATGTGATAGTCTCTACTCATGTGATACAAAATTTCAAATGTCTTAGTCTCTACTCATGTGATATTCTCTACTCATGTGATACAAAATTTCAAATGTCTTAAGTCTCTACTCTTGTGCTGCGATAGTTCTTCAAATATTATTTTATTGGTAAGATTAAGTCAAGCTAGTTTAGGATAATATTTTAATACCAAGTTGTGATTTTTCCTTATAGTTGATGAACATTATTGTTTCTTGCACGAATGGGATTCTCATCCATTTTTTTTAAACAAGACTAAATATATAGAGTGAAATTCCATATTCAAATTGTTTATTGTTTCGCCAATGATCTCTAGATCAAGTGGTGGAGGGCTTGCATTTCTCTTGAGAGATGCAGGTTCGACTCCCACTTGGTGCACTGAGTGAGGCACTGATGGGCAATGATAGGAGACCCAGGGAAACCTGGGTTGGATCCTTGAGCCAAGCGGGTTTTACCGGTAATTTCACCGTCGTGCCTACGGGCGGTGGGTTACCGGGTTTTCCCCGAAATTGGTGATGGACTCGGGTTACTCTCGGAGTACTCCGTTTGTCCAGTGGGTTGCCCGAGAGTGCTCGGGATTGAGTTTGTTCGCCGTTCAAAATAAAAAAAAGTTGTTTATTGTTTCCATAATTAATACATATTTCTGGGAAGTTTATTTTGCCTTGTACAGTTGTACGTGATCTACTAAATTCCTCATGGTTTCACATTGTAGAAGTCAATGCTTTGCAAATAAGCCGTCCTATACGTTGTTGAAGTCCGGGTTGTTACTTCAATAATAAGACTAGCCGACTTTTTAAAGTAAACTTTATTTCAATAATAAGACTAGTTGACTTTTTAAAGTAAACTTTGACTATAATAAAATGGAAGTACGCTGCAGATCAAAAAACAAATTAACAGAAAATTGAGCTCATGAGTTGCAGAAAACATATAATCCTTACATTTATGATGCTCATGAACATATCGTATCAATTACATGGGTTGTCGAATCCATCACATGTAGTCAATATGAGTTCTAGCAGTAAGCATGAGATACCGATAGGGGTCATTGTTGATATGACATCAATGTTTGGACAGATGGTTCATCGCAGCATTTGCATGGCAATTTCAGATTTTTACTCTTTGAACGATCAGTACAATACGAGGTTAGTTCTACACACAAGGGATTCGAAAGGAAACCCTTTACGCGCTCTATCAGACGGTAAGATTTGTTACACTTCTTATTTTTATTAATTATGCAATTGTTATATAAATGTTCCTGGAATACTTCGGTACTCATCGTTATAACCAGTCGTTATAACCTACGTTTTGCTTGCTACAATCCTATGTAATTGTTCATCTGCTTGCCTGTCACCTCTAGCACAGAATGCTTGTTAATAAAATGCCATTCATAAAATTGTTCCTAATATATTAATTATACAACCTTCAAGAAAAGGTGACAATTCTAATAGGGGCCACAACAAGTAGTTTTGTACCTAAGTAAAGACTTTTTCCCACAATTATAAAATTCTACAAATAACTAGTATGTCAAATTTGATTACAAAATTTATGCTATTACAATGCTAATTTAAGAGTTGGAAGAAAATGATCTTAACAATATTATATACTTCAAAAATAAACTTTGGAGTTATTTAGTTAGAGCATATGTTTAGAGAAAACCCAAATTAGGAACTTTATTGTCATATATAAAGTTGTTATCTAACTATTACAAATGATTCACCATTTATAGACTATTTTAGTAAGAGGCATTACGTTATGTTTGAATGATGCGTAAATGAGATAGAAAATTGAATTGGAATATCAGTTTCATTCGGTCAAAAGAGGTGAAAACGTAAGATAAAAGCTAAAGTATTAGTTAAAAGTTCTACTTTTAGGATTTAAAAGCATGCTTCTTCAGATTGCTTCCATCGAGATTTATACATGAAATGAAATTATGTGTTTGATGAAGGGTTGCGGAGTTTGCAGCTGGTTCCGGTTATACGTAACCCATACACGCCATCCAACATAAGTTCCATTCAATCCTTTTGGCAATACTAAAGACGTAGTAATTATTTATAAATAGTCTTATGGCCAAATACAATTAAACCCAAATAGCTAAACATTGTTTTTAACATAAAAAACTAAGAATTAAACACTTGCAGCCCATTAACAATACAGGATCATGAATTAAGGTTCAATAATTATCCTTCATTTATGTGCCTTTTCCATAAGTGATCATAAACTTATTTGTCAAACACTAGACACATTATTACAACTACACACTATCTTTAGTGGTAGATTTTTCATTGACAATCACTAATTGTTATCATCCGAATATCACACTACCAATTTTGGAGCAAACCTAACTAATAGCACCTGAACTCTAGACATGTCTTTATATCTGAGCATGCTCATTTGCACATTACAGCTTTTGATCTTCTAAAAAATGTTGAAGTGCAAGCAATCATTGGACTAGAAATACTGCTCCAAGCAAAGTTCTTTAGCATTTTGGGAGAAAAAACCAAAGTTCCTTCTCTTTCGTTAACCACAAGCCCGCCACTGAACGCATCTGCTCATCGTTACTTACTTCAAATGACACCAGATGAGACCATCCAGTGGAAGGGTCTAGCAGCCATTGCTGAATCATTTCAATGGACCAATGTTATCCTTGTTCATGAGGACAGTGAATTTGGGAGAGAAAGTGTACCACATATAATTGATTCATTTCAAGATAAAAATATTCATATATCTTACAAAATTTCTATTTCTTCATTAGCAACCGATGATCAAATAGTTGACGAGCTACGTAAGCTCTCAGATATGCAAGAAAGGGTATTCATGGTTCACGTCTCTCACTTTTTAGCATTTCGTATTTTGGTATATGCAAAAAGAGTGGGACTGATGAGCCAAGGACATGCTTGGATAGTAACAGATAAGACTATGAACTTCTTCGATCCTATAGACTTAGATGAAGAAGTTCTTGAATCATTTCAAGGAGTTTTAGGTCTGAAATATCTTATCCCGTCATCAATTCAACTTCGTAACTTTTCCAGAAGATGGAGAAAAGAATCTCTCCTTAGCAGCCCAAATATCTTCAACATATTGGCTTATGATACAACTTTTGCGGTAGCAACCGCTGTTGAAAGAGCCGAAATTAGACCTTCTAAAGATGGAAAGAAAGTTGGTGCAATGATGGCAATGGATTTCACAAATATCCGAGAATCGGAAAGTGGAGAAATACTATTAAAAGAGTTGCTAAACGTTAGATTCAAGGGATTGAGTGGTGAGTTCCATCTTGTAAACAGCAAATTAATTGCTAAGCCATTGGAAATAGTTAATGTGATTGGAAAAGGTGAGAGAAGAGTTGGGATTTGGACTGAAGACGATGGTATAAATGGTCTTGAACAAATAATCTGGCCTGGAGGATCTCTGATCCCTCGAAGACGTTTGATATTGCAAACAAGCAAAAAGCTACGAATTGGTGTTCCTATGTTGGTTGGGTTTGAAGATTTCTTGACTGTAGAACAAAATCCTCTAACCAATGAAACTATTGCCAAAGGGTTCTGCGTAGACGTGTTCAATGCTGCAATTGAAGCATTATCGTATGAAGTACGATACGTATTTGTTCCGTTTTCAGTCGCGAATAAAAAACCAAATTCAGAAACTTACGATCAACTTATATATGAGGTCTACCTTCAGGTATGATTGGTTTAGGTGTGTTTGTATTTGTGTTAGGAAAATGACTATCATCTAATTGTTGTGACTTGGGGACACAATAATCAATTTTAATGTGGTTGGTTGACAAATCTATTTATGATTTTCCCCAGTTACTTTTCTATCAAATAGGTTTGAAATAATCAATTTTAAAACGTTACAAGCATATTATTACATATACTTTGAGAGAGAGTATAATAACTTGTTCTTTGTGATCCAGAACTTTGATGCGGTTGTAGGGGATACCACGATTACTGCCAATAGATCCTTATATGTTGACTTTACAATTCCTTACACTGACTTAGGTGTTGGGACGGTAGCAAGAGATGATCAGAATTTGAGAAAAATTTGGTGGTTTTTGGAGCCCCTGGATGCACGTATGTGGATTGCAGCTACTTGCTCTTTTTTCATAATCGGAGCAACAATATGGGTTATTGAATATCCTATAAACCCAACGTTCCAAGGTCCCTGGCAAGATGTAGTTGGTCCTGTCCTCTGGTTCTCTTTCTCTACACTTACCTTTAGCCATAGTAATCTCTCTCTTCTATATCTCTCTTCTCTCTATACACACACACATATATATATATGGAATTAATGGATCTTATAAGAACTTGAATAACCCATATAACCCATTTTTAATCATATAAGTTAATTTTTTATTAAGGGGTGTTTGGATATGGGTTTTAAAAGAATTATTGGGACTTGGATGATGAATACATAATGAGTTGTTAAAATGGTGTTGTTTACCAATGGACCTTTGGTTTAGCGGAACCCAAAAGTTAGATAAGACTTTGCCTGGTGAGCTTTTAAGTCTGATGGTTGTTAAGAAATGTGTAATTTAGGAGTAGAGTTAGAGAGTGTGTGAGTTGTCATTTAAAAGAAAAAATGATGGTGCTATTTGATACCGATTATCAGTGGCGGACCCAGGAATTTTTCCATTGGGGTGCGGATCATTTTTAAAAATTTTAGGCCCCAAGGTATATAAATAAAAAATCGGTTCGTATCAGGTCCGTTCGGGTCGAGTCGGGTCATGTAAAACAAAAGAACTTAATTTATATAACCCACCATAACATAATGAAAACAAAACGAAGCACATGTCTACTATGGTTAGTATGCGGCTATAATAGGCTGTTGGAGGTGGATAATATCAACCAAAACCAACCAAAAATCATAAAAAATAACAAAGAAACTTACCCGTGGCTGATTACGGTGGTATGCGGCTGCTGATTGTTCACTGTTGTCGCTGTTGATGCTCTGATCGCTGGCGTGCAAGGACGATACAGAGAGCAGGATAGAATATGTAAGGGTTTTGGGCTTGTTTATTTTAGTTTGAAATATTGTTGATTTGTTGGGTTTGTTTATTGAGCTAAGACTTAGTAGTGGGCTAGTTAAATGTATTGGGTATTTGGGTTTAGTTATTTAGGTATTAAAAGTAATATAATTTAGGTAGTATTTTTTTTATAAAATAGGAGTTTACTAAATAATATTTTTAAAAAATAAATTGATAACACTTTTTACCTAAGGGGTGCGGACGAAAAATTCCAAGAGGTGCGGACGGAAAATTCCATGGGGTGCGGACGAAAAATTCCATGGGGTGCGGACGAAAAATTCCAAGGGGTGCGGACAGGATTTTCGAAGGAACTTAGCACTAAATTTTTTTTCCCGGGGGTGCGTCCACCCACCCTGGGCTAGGCTTAGGTCCGCCCTTGCCGATTATATGGTTATCGTGCATGATGATGAGTTTCTAGTGTTCACTAAATTACTTTTGCATGTACTTACTTGACTATCTATGGGCTAATAATAGCCTACCTTGAAAAAATAGTATTTTGTTCCAAATGGGAATTGGACCATCACCAATGACACCATTTGAATACCTTGGTAGCATTAGCATTAGCATTAGCATTAGGCAGATACATACTTCTATTTAATTCCCAATGGTGATCAAGAGAAATTATATGGTAGCAAGGTACCTCCCCTTCATGCAAGAGATTGAGGGTTCAAATTCTTCAAGGCGTATGTGTAGAAGTATATAGGCATAGATTATTTTGCTGTTAAAAAGAATTAACCCTCAATAATGAAATGCTAGTAGACAACTTTTAAATATACACTCAAACCTAATTATTAATGTTTCAAGTCCCAAAAGTTACCCTAAATGCACATCCAAACACCACTAAATATTGTTGGCCCTACCAATTAAAAGCAATGTTTCTGCATCTTGCAAGAAGGCCATAATCTTGAAACAGACAGTAGAGTAATCTTGGTGCCTCAGCGTACCCTTTAACATTCATCATCTGATTTTCAGAAGCGAAGTTTATGAGTAATTTGTCAAGGCTCTTGGTTATTGTGTGGCTATTCATTGTCCTTATAATGGTTACGTGCTACAACGCTGCTTTGAGTTCTATGTTAACTATTCAGCAAATTCAGTTAACGCGAAGGGGGATTGACATAGGATACCATGCTGGTTCTTTTATTGAAGGAGTTATTGTTAACACCTCGAATTTTAAGGAGCCTTCTCTTCTACCCTACAACTCCTTAGCTGAATACGCAAGTGCATTAGCAGGAGGAAGTAAGAAGGGTGGCGTTGTTGCCATTATGGACGAATTCCCATATATCAAGTTGTTCCTAGCAAAGTATGGCAGTGCCTACCGTTTGGTCTCTTATGAACCCAGTACTAATGGGTTTGGCTTTGTAAGTCCATTTATTTGCTAACATATTGATGATATATTCTTAATATCAGGAGGTTTTTTGGCTTTGCATTTTGAATTGAGTATAAACAATCATTTACAGACTCATAGCTTCAAAAATGATTACTAGATGTAAAACAAATTACTAGTTATCCCTTTTTAACCTTAAATTTGAGATACTATTATTTTCACAAGAATGCTTGTTTTGATCATGTATGCTAATTTCTTAAATGATCAGAAAATTTTGGAAATATTGATCCGTTATTGCTCAAACAACCAATTATATAGCTATTTTAACTCATCCAAACACCATCTCCTATCCTCCTACAACAAATTTTTAACATCATGTAGGCGTCTGCATATAATCATTTATTTTTGCTCCTCTAGCCAGTCCATTTAATGATACATCATTTATTCAGGTTTTTCCGAAAGGATCACCATTAGTGCATGATATTTCAAGGGAAATATCAAAACTAAGAGAGAAAGGGGAACTACTAAAGCTGGAAAAGAAATGGTTCAAGAAAGATCCATCTTTTTTACCTGAAGATTCTCAAGCACCAGCAAACCTAACAATTTTAACACTTTACAATTTCCGCGGTTTATTTTATATTGGTGGGGTTATGTTAGCTTTCATACCTCTCGCATACTTACTTCACTTTGTGTACACATATGCGTTTCTCATCTACCACGTTTTGGTTGCCCCACCTCCATTAGAATTGCAAATGTTGAATTTCCTTTGAGGGTAAAGTCTGTAGCTGCATATGTTGTAATTAAAGGATACTAGAATATTGGAAGGAGAATGGACAAAACATATTCATATCAACATCCACCTTTTATTTTTGTTTCGGATTGTTAGAACGCGGTTACATTTTTACACGTCTTAAATAAATCCAAGGTATTAATTTGCCTTCTTGTCGCTAAAATCTATCAACCACAGCATTGCGAGTGTATTTAACACCACTAAACAAATGAGTATCACTGAACATATTGCGAGTATATTTAGAGTTGATTATCAGACTTAGTAAAAGGAGGTGAAGGATTGAAGATGAGTGTATGGAGATGAGTGTAACATAGGGAGGGATGGAGGTGATAGATGAAAGGATTGTGATGTGGCACCGGCATGAAAGTGAAGAATAGAGAGATGGGTGAAAGGTTATAACACATAACCTAAATATTATTAGATTAACCAAATCTAATTATCGCCTAATATAATATAGCTAAGTTTATAGTTGATTGTCGGATTTAGTATAAACCGAAATACAAATCTGAACTGGTCACACATAGTGAAAATAAAATATAACTGGTTACGGTTAAAAAATGTTCAAGTTTCTTTTGACACCATTGTGAAACACTGTAGAGGCATATTATAAAAGGGGAAAGTTGATTACGTGGTGATTAATATCCTAAAATCATGCTACAAAGCATTATACGAATCAATGCATGTAGATTTAATTTGAATCAAAACCTGGTTTTAGATATAAACATAAATGTTCAAAACACCTGCGTAATGATTCTAGAGTGTTAAATATTTTTATATGTAGAACTATGAATATAAGTAGCAACAGGATTGAAGAGACCTATGATTATAAACATAACTTTATGCAAGTCTGAAAGCCACTTTGACCAACTCAAAAGAGATCTGCTTGAATATGGTTTGCAAGTTTACAACAAAACAAAACAAACCTTGCAAAATATTGGGTTGTTGTTTATAAAGGCAACATACATTTTAGCTACCATGCAAAAGAAACACCGTTCATGATCTGATTTTGTTTATCATTTCTTAATCTTTTTCACCACCTCGTTAGCAATTGTGATACTTCGTTTATGACCAGTGGACCTCACCTCAGCTGAAACATTGAGAATTCCATTAGCATCAATGTTAAAGCAAACCTTGAACTTTTGTTCACCTTTAAGGGCTGGTGGAACTTCGCGAAGAGTAAACGTGCCAAGAAATATGTTCTCTTTGACATACTTGCCCTCGCCCTGATATACATCAAATCTTGCAGCTACTTGGTTGTCCGAATATGTTACACAAACCTTCTCCTTGATGGTGGGTATTGGTGTGTTCCTAGCGATCACAACACCCATTTCCCTTACATGACCAACACTGATGCCAAGAGAAAGGGGGGTTACATCTAATAGCACAAAATCCTTCACCTTTTTGTTTCCATAACCACTTAAGTTTGCAGCAAACACTGCAGCGCCGTAAGCGACAGCTTCATCCGCATTAATGCTCTTGCAAAGTGGTTTCCCATCAAAAAACTCGGTTAGCATTTGTTGCAACTTGGGAATCCTTGTCGACCCACCGACAATAACCACGTCATCAACATCGCTCTTTTGCATATCTCCGTCTCTCAAACAATTTTCCACATGTTTAATGCACATGTTAAAGAAACCAGCATTAATCTCATCGAATTTTGCTCTGCTTAATTTCGTTGAGAAATCAATTCCCTCGTACAAGCAATCAATTTCAATCGGCATTTGTACTGTCGATGACAAATCCCTCTTGGCTTTTTCACAAGCGATTTTCAACCTCATCTTTGCTCTTGCATTCTCACTCACATCTTTCTTTTCTTTCTTTTTAAAGATTTCAACACAATGATCAACCATCAATTTGTCAAAAGTTTCGCCGCCCAGGTGAGTATCCCCACCCACTGCTTTAACAGTAATGGTACCCTCCTTGGCGATCTTGAGAAGAGACACATCAAAGGTTCCTCCACCCAAATCAAATATCAACACATTTTTCTCTTCAGGACAATTTATATCAGCACTCTTGTCTAGACCATAGGCGATTGCTGCTGATGTTGGCTCATTGATCAAACGCATGACATTAAGGCCGGCTAACACACCAGCATCCATAGTTGCCTGGCGTTGCTTATCATTAAAATATGCAGGAACAGTTATGACTGCATCAGTAACTGTTGTTCCTAAGTATGCTTCAGCAGCTTCCTTCAAATTTCTTAGAATCATTGAAGAAATTTCTTCTGGTGAAAACTTCTTCTGTTCTGATGACTCATGATCAAATACAATAACAGGCTTCCCTTCACACCCTTCAATCACCTTGAAAGGCCTTGTATCAATGTCTTTGTGCACTATACCATCACAGAATCTAGCTCCCATTAAACGTTTAACATCTGCATGTTATTAAAAAAATGCTTCAGAAATCAAAATGTCGTCAAATATAAGATTGGATACAAAATTAAGGGAATGCCAAAGGTTTCTTATAATGCTCCTAGAATATTGATGTTCATCAAAAGTAAGAGGAATGACTATAGATTTACATATTGCTCCTAAAATAAAATAAAATAAAAAATATAATATAATATATATATATATATATATATATATATATATATTACATGAAATTAATATATATTGAAAACTAAATAAATGAAATGGAATATGAAAGTTTATCCAATATAAGATTGGATAATAAATGAATGAAATGGCTAGAATATGAAAGTTTATTGAATATATGGTTGGATATTAACAAGGTTTTCTATATTGCTCCTAGCTATGGAAGTTCATCAAGTATAAGATTGGACACTCAGACTAAAGGGTATGGGGGCCGGCTAGGCCCGGCTAGGACCGGCGCCGGTCCCCCACACCGCCCCCCTTAGCCCCGGCTCGGCCCATTCGACTCCCCCACGCCGATTCAGACGAGGCCCCACTTCTGCTACATGCCGTTGCAAACGGCTATTTTAAAAAAAAAAAAAAAAAAAATTCATTTTTCAATTTAAATACCCAATATCTCAACCATTTTTATACATTTCTATCCTTTCTACTCCCATTCTTCTCCAATTCTCTTCCTTTTTTATAAAAACACTCCATATTTTGTATACCTTTTTCTCTAAATCATGAATCCTTTCAACCCAAACAACCCCAACCCGAACAACCCCAACCCGAACAACCCCAACCCAAACAACCCCAACCCAAACAACCCCAACCCGAACCAACCTAACTTTTTTTCGACCCCCGCTTACACTCCGAGTATGGATCAATCGTGGGGGGCTCCGCAATTTCCTTTTTCGGGTTTCCAACAAACACCCAACGCATTCTCACAAATGTTATGAAATGAAATTATTTATGTTGTTTTATGTTGTATTTTTTAATTTTTATAAAGTTTTAATTAACTTAATAAATTAAAACTTAGAAAATTATAAAATAATGAGGTGGGGCCGCATCCCACACGAGCCTCCATCCCCCTCAAATTTCATGGAGGCCCATCCCCACGAGCCGCCCACGTGGCGCCTACGTGGAGGCTCATCCCCGTGGGGATGGGCCAAACCATACCCATTAGTCTCATAGACATTGCTCCTAAATTATGAAAGTTCACCAAATATATGATTAGACACTAAATGAATGAATGACTGGAATATGAAAGTTGTTGATCAAAGAAACTTACCAAAAACAGTGTTCTTAGGGTTCCTGGTGATTTGATTTTTTGCAGCTTCACCTACTAGCATTTGAATGCCATCCCAAGCAACACATGAAGGAGTAATTTTGTTACCTTGTTGATTAGGAATGATCTCAACCCGATTGTGCTTATCAAACCAGGCTGCCACACAAGAGTATGTTGTTCCAAGATCAATTCCAATTGCAGTTCCCTCAACTCTCTTACTCATCTTCAAACAAGTAAAAGGTGCACAAAGCATATGATGGATGTGTCGATTCTAGCAGAAAAATGATCAACGTGTATATGTATATGAAAGTGAATAGTGAATTGAAGATCTCGTCAACTATCAAATCTATTGACTATTGGACATCCTGATAAACTAAAAAAGCTACTCAAAAATGTTATTACGGTAAATGCAATAAAACGTCTGTTTACACAATAATAAGATAAAGAGTCTTTTTTCTAGAAAATAAATTAAATACAAAAAAAATATCTTATTTTGTGTTGTTAAAATCTAATTGTTAGTTTATTTTATTATATTATAGTTATAAACTTACTTTAATTTTTTGTTAATTTTCATGTAATGTATACCTTTACATTTCAGGCTGTTCAAAATATTTAAAACACATACAGACCACCGAAGATTAACGGCGTCAGAAATCTGTTAGTCAAAGTATATCTTAATAGATGGGACTGTTAGTGGTTATTTTTTAAATTTGGATTGTTGACGACCACCGACGAATAGTTAAGATTATTAATATCTAATGTTCCTAAATAAAAATAAAAAGTTGTGAGGCATTAGTGGGCAATGATAGGAAACCCAAGGAAACTTGGGTTTGATCTTTAAGACAAACGGATTTTATTAGTAATTTCATTAACGTGCCTAAGGGCGGGTGGGTTATCGGGTTTTCTCATGATTAGTGGTGGACTCAAGTTACTCTCGCAGTACTCCGTTTGATCCGGTAAGTATCCCGAAAATGCTCAGAATTAATTTTCTTGACCGTAAAAAAATAATAATAATAAGCTTCCTAGCTGCCAATGACCTTGTGGTCTAGTGGTGGAAAGAACTTGAGTTCTCAATAGAGACTCCGGTTCGATCCCCACTCACTGCAAGTGAGGTGGGGGTGGTTTTACATGCCTCGCATGGTTCCCACCTTCAGGTCACGAGGTTCGATTCCTGGCAGCCCCGGGTCAACCCTGGCCAGGCCCCGGTTGGTATGTCCGTCGCAGGCGTGTTGGCGCCGTCTCGAACTCGGGCCGCGTCGCAATACCCGGTACCTAGAAACCGGTGAGCTGCCGTTCAAAAAAAAATAAGCTTCCTAGCTAGCTAGAATAATAGATAATGATTAGAGCTGATGAGACATTTGGGCTGCGGGTCATCACTTCATCTTGGATTCATATTGTTGGGATCTAACTTGAAATAGTAACTTGAAATAGTAATTTTCTAACTTTATCTAGTTACTCATAAAATATATACAGGACTCTCTTTTAAGGGTGGAGGGTATGGTTAATCATTTCAGGGTGATTGAGTGAAATTCTACACAATAACATTATGCCATGTCAACTCCCTATTCCACTTTCTATTCTGCACTCAATCAAGGGGTATGGTTAATCACTCTAGGGTGTTTGAGTAGGTTAAAAAATAAAAAAGAAACTGTGATTGGTTGTAAGGGGTTGAGACCCACCATTAAACCTCCCTCCCTCCTCCTTCCCTCCTCTTCCCATTTCGGTAAACTCTCACCGATTTCCACACTCTCCAACTCACCGATCACTCTCATCCACTCGGTATAGTCACCGATCGGTGACTATAAGTCCCCGCTCAAGTCCTCGCATATTATACCCTGTACCCTAAGTTTTTAGCAGTTTCAATGAAAAGTACTTGTAATTTAATTAAAAGTAATAAACTATTAAGATAAAAAGAAAAACGATAAACATAAAGGTAAGAAACTGTTACAATTTTCAAAGAATTTTCATGTTTGGTTCACATTAGAAATTCCTAGTGGGTTTATCCACGCGTTGTAGCGGAATACAAAAACGGGTTGTAATATTGTGATAATGTACAAACCACGAAAATATTGATTTAATAGTACAAACATTGTGTTACAGATAAGCCGACCCGAGAACAATTAGGTATTTTTTATTCGGTGTATAGAGTCTTGATCAATTTGAAAAAGATCACTACTTTTGCACCCGCTTACGCTACCTGTTGGCTAAGTTGACTCCCCTAAGAGGGGAGTCCCCTCTCTTACACACCACGAATCAGATAGTGTCACGTCAACTCCTCTCTTAAACTCCCCTAACACCCCATTTTGATGGCGGCACTCCCCTAATAGGGGACTTGGGTTTTTTTTTTTTTTATTTGTTGTAAAATTGTGCATGTTTATAAATTAAAAAAAATATTAATAAAAATAAAAATTAAATAAAAGACATTTCATTAAATTAAAAAAAAAACAACCTAGAAAAATAAAAATTACATTCAAACTAGAAAAATAAAAATTACATTCAAACTAGAAAAATATAAAAACAAACTACTCGTCGTCGGA
This sequence comes from Helianthus tuberosus, assembly GCA_030545235.1. NCBI lineage: Eukaryota > Viridiplantae > Streptophyta > Magnoliopsida > Asterales > Asteraceae > Helianthus > Helianthus tuberosus. The sequence continues at coordinate 169,858,917 of CM060352.1, forward strand.
ACTCACTTCAAGGTGAGGTAGATCTAAACGTCCGAGATGCTCAACGAGATCGTGTTTTAGTCTCCAATGCGTTTTTTCGTCAATGAGCTCGCTATAAGCTGTTTCAGCTAAGACTGGTTCGACGAGAGGATCTTGAATGTGTACCGGTGCTATCGCCCTTCCGTCGTCTTTTATAATCATGTTATGTAAAATAACCGTCGGGTATTGATGATCGCCTCTCATATATTGTCCACGCAATTCTGTGGGGCACATTCTCCAGACGAAGTGTGTACAATCCATACTACCCAACATACCAGGTAGGTGATGTCTCTCCTCATGAGCCTGATACAATAACGTAACGTCGTGGCTCGTTGGTCTACGTAAGAATTCACCGGCATACATTGCACAGACCGTCTGGCAGAAATATTCAAGGCATTCACGAGAGGTCCTTTCAGACATCTTTAAATACTCGTCGTTTTCGTCTGGTGGGTTACCGGTTGCAAGTTGTTTAATCGCTGAAGTAACCATTTGCAACGGCGTGAAACTTTTCTTCATTCTCCCGTCCAAGCCCTCTTGAAACCACTCGTCGTTCGCTTCGACGTCACTAACAATTTTTAGGAACAAAGACTTGGACATACGAAACCTCTGACGAAAAATATCGGCATTAAATTTTGGATTTTCTACAAAATAATCGGCCATTAGTGTTTCGTGGCCACCCTCACGATCTCGAGGGACAATTTTTTTTTACTAGACGATGCTGTGTCTAGTATCTCCGCTTGTTGAATGAGATTTTGGAAGAAAATTAAACTACTATCGTTTGACGGAGAACCTTCATCGTCGGGAAAGTCGGGTAGGGGAGGAAAAAACGGGAACTTGGGATCCATTTTGTGTTGTATTTGATAGATTTTTTTAGAGTGAGTTTGAGAGTGGTGGGTGTGGTAAAAAAATTATTTGAGATTGAGTTAAGTTGGTTATTTATATTAAAATTTTTTTTTTTTTTTTTTAAAACAACCGTTGCCCAACGTTCACATTCCTCGATCCATGTGCCAACTCTCGCAGTGAACAACCACCGAAACCACACCCCGAATCGGGTCCCCGCGGTGATGGCGGCGGTGTTCCCGATCGGGGAATGTGGTCACCGAGCCACTCCCCGCTTGGTGCCCCGGATACCATTAAAGGGATCTTTACATTAAGCAATGCTTATACAAACTGGGTTCTCATTCAAGTCGAGGTTTTTGTTTACAAACACAAGTACCAAACTAACAGCTGATACCATCTTCTGATATTTTAGTTTTCAAAAAAAATGCACTGTATTCTAGTTTCCAAGTGTTATGAAATTTAGTCTGCAGTTAGCTTGATTGCAAATATAATAAAGTATCAACGTTTTTTTAAACTTAAAATTTGTCACAATGTCTAGTGACAATTGAGAAGTCATTAACATTTACAGTAGAAACTCGATAAATTAATACTCGATTATTTAATAAACTCTCTAAGATAATATTTTTTGCCGGTCCCGACTCGGGGATAGGGTGCTAAATTAATAATTCGCTAAAATTATAAGATAATACATTTTTGATAATTTCTTTAGACCACATATAAAATATAAATTAATAATTCCTTATATATAACATATTACATGAATGATTTATGAAGGTTTCTTGAAATATGACTCAATTGTCTTTTGTTTTTTGTTGAAATCAATTTCCCCTTGAATCTCGTCTCTAATTTTCCTTAGCATGGTAAGAACTTCTGGTTTTGTTTTCTCAAATTGAACACAAGAAGCATAATAAGGTGGGAGATTCAAGGTTTCTTTCAAATTGGGCCGTTCATTTGATATACATGCATTGTAACAATAATTAAGTGGAAGCTTGAAAGGTGTTTTGTAAACTAAGTATTCTATTATAAATTAATAAAATATTAATTAATATATAAATTAATAATTATTAATTTATCGATTAATTAATAACTCTTTTAATTAATAAATTTTGGTGGTCCCAAGTGTATTATTTTATAGAGTTTCTACTGTATTCAGAAAACATCGCTTAAAATGATGACTTAAAGTACTATTAAAAGTGATAATGTATCTTTTTTTTCATAGACATATAGTATGAATCTACTTTTTTTTTAACGGCCAACAAACGCATTATTATATACATATGCTGCTGGATTAACAACTATTAACCCAGACCACCAAATATTACAAACAACAAACAGAAAATACATAGGCAATTCTACACTAAACCACTATCCAATATCCATATTATACACCCATACAAGAGATACTAAATATGCTCCATTGTTCCCAAGTTAGCCAGGCCACTCTTGCTCGGCGCTTGACCCACAAGTAGCTTAGTGCCTTGACTTCCTCGACCACACGCCACAGGAGGGGCTATTTGAAGCTAAAGCCTAAAGCCTCGAGTATCAATTGATCCAGTGGCGTCTCCGAGAATTCACGTACCATGTTCGAGCTCGAAAAATGGGCGCATATGCTTTAACGATAAACGACATACTTACGAAAATGACAAAATTGTAGTATTTGATAAACAATGCAATTACGACAATGACAAAATCATAGTATTCTAATGAGTTACATACCGTAATAAATAAAAGTAATAAATAATCATCTTCTTTCATATGCTCCAAAACATCTACAGGGTTGCTAAATTTATTGGTTAGTGATGCACGTAATAAATTAAGCTCCATATATAGTGCCTCGGCATCAATATCTGAGCTCCCTTCAAACTTGAGTGCATCTTCAAGACTATAACAAGACGACTTAAGATCTTCATCTTTAATATTCCTCAACTTGTGTGGAAACAAAAAACCAAATAACCCCTCATACCATTTGAATTGCTCAAATCGTTTCTCTAAAGAAGCTAGAGCTTGATCAACAATATATAAGAAATAATTCACTCTGAAATTCTCTTCAACTATAAATGCAACTTCTTCGCTACTTGAACTCTCATCATTTCTTTTTTTCCTTTTAATTATACGTTTTTGTTTAAATATCGGATCAATATCGATTTCACTTGCAATCTCTCTAGCTTCATCAATCGCTTTTGAAAATCCGTTTTCTCTATACTCCTTAAAGTACTTAATCAAATTGTTTATTTCTTGAATAGCAATTTCAAGATGCATATCATTTGCTTGTAATTTTTTCCTCACAAGATTCACCTGATTTAACACTTCATACCATATGACAATTGATACCAAAAAATCAAAGTCACTAAGTTCTCTTTCTGCTAAAGATATTGCTTCATCTGCAATTGCAGCATCTTTATCTGTTTCTCCAACTTGAAGCAAAACTTCCCGTAAATCACCGCACATGCTCTTTGATGACCGGATCAAACTCTTCCAACATCTCTATGATACCCAAGAAATTTCCATTACCTATTAAATACCATTAACAAATAAGAATTAAACTCAGTTATTGGTGGAACTAAAAGAAAACAATTTACCATTACCTTTTTCATACAACTTTTTCTTTTTTCCACGAAATGCTAAATTATGTTTAGCTAGAAACTTCACCAAGGCAACGATTCTCAAAAGGACTTGTTTCCAATAATCTGTTTCTTTCTTTAATCTCTCGTATTGATCTTTATCAATTGTTTGGTTCTCTCTCAATCTTTTACGCTTATCAAACCACATTTTTATATTGGATTGGGCCCAATAAACCTATTGGTAAGTTGGGTAAATTATAAAAGTTACAAATCTTTTGATAATGGGCCTCTATATTGAATTTGTTATGTATGTACAATTTTTTTTTAAATAACATATATATATATCGAATTTTTTTTAAAAATCTCGTGCCCCTCGAAAAAACGGGCCTTGTGCGGAAGTCCTCCCCGCACACCTAAAGAGCCGCCCATGAATTGATCATTCCATGCATCACAAACTCAACTTAAAAAACCAACATTCATATGTCAACATCAAACATAGGTACTGGCTTGACTAGTAAAGTATTGCTTTTGACAACCCAATCTATAGGGCTAATCACGAGAATAGCCAAGTTTTGGTCAAAGTTTCAAAAATAGCAAGTTGACACCCCATAAAATGGGCTTTCAGAAATTTCAACGCGGATTAAATTAAAATTTAAGAACTTTCCCCATGACCAATCACATTTTGCGACGTGTGTTGTTGTCATCACCATGTTCCCTTAGTCTCTATCTCTCTCTCATCTTGTCTGTCATCTTGTCTGCGTTCTGTCCTACTTCACCCATCAAGTTCACCTACTGTGTAAACTCAATTATAACAAATTGAATCAATCACGTGACACCCCATCATCTCTCCAAATATTTAGACATGCAATGCTAACTTGTACCTTGAGCATATATGTTTGTACCCTCCATGAAAACACAGATTCAAGCTATAAAAAGAAGAAAACCCAGGTTCTATAGTATGAATTTTTATGCTCATGTTTTCAAATTAAGTCAACAATTAAACCCATCTGGATCTCATAGTCTGTTTATTCATGTTTTAACGTCAATAAGTCTCACACCGTCGAACATATACATTCTCGTATCACTTAACCGAAAACAGAGGTGCGTACTAGCTTGTGTGACAACTGTCAAATTTGCATGTATCCGTACAATTAATTAATATTGATTAGTGCTTAATGACTGTGCTGAATTGCAATTAATAACTTAAACTGCTTTCTGATTTTTGTATCATACATACATGTGCATCACATATTACATACTGTCACATCAATTCACATACAGACTTTAGTGACATAAATGATGCACAAAGCACAGTTAGCACAGTTAGCGGATAACTCAGAAAAATGTTGACGATGTTCAGTCAATAGACAGACAGTGTTTTGAGACCCAGTATGAGCCGGAAACCAAGTTCTACACTAGTATGGAATGTAGGGAAGTAAGGACCATAAAACTGTTTCACTAGGTGATAGTTTAAGTGCCGGAAAGTGCCTAAAACACACATTAAAGTGCAGAATTCTGCATATTTAAGCAAAATTCAACAATTTAACAAGCTAGTAACATGCACAAATATGGCAAAATGGTCCTGAATGCTTTCCTAAGTGTCGGGAATTAAAAGTGTCACAAAAGGGTACTTAAATAACACTAAACAGAATAGTTTGACACTTTAACGAACCGGTATCTAACCGAACAACCGGACACTACCCGAAACACCAAAATTATACTAAAAACATTGTTTTATTATTTCTGAACTAGTTATGATCCCCGAACACCCTAACACACTATATAACACTTCATATACATAAACACCTAACTAATATACTTGAAATCTAACTTAGTTATCTAACTTACCATTTAAACTTACACTTACCCCCCCCCCCTCATGATTTACGGCATCAAGGGATGGCCCCACCCCAAATCTTCTCTTGATCCACTAAAATCTCATTAGATCTTACTTAGATTTGTAGAGATTTGATCAAGATAATGTGTGTACTATATGAAACATAAAACCTAATGGATAAAAGGATTAGTGGTTAAAAGGAGACTTGAGTCCTCATTCTCACACACACTAAATCAACACCATCTTTCTTTTCCTCTCTTCCCCCCAATCGGCCGAGAATAACCACCCACCCCACCATCACTTCCATTTCAAGTTCATCCATTCCAAGCTCATTCCAAGGTGTAAGAAGGTCATTAAAGGAGCTTGGTGCTTGTGGATCTTGAAGGACCTCCATCAATTTCTTTTATCCTCCACTTTTGTCGTCACCAACATCAAGTGTTCTTCCCTAGCCTTGTGCTAGTAGTAAGGCCCTTATGATCTCTTGATCTTTCATATATAGTTGGTTAATAAGTGATGAACATTGTCAAACATGATGAACATTAAAAGACATACCCATGAATCTCTAACATAAGCTTATAAACATGTGAAATCTTGGCGATCTGTAATTATTTACTTCTTGTTGATTGATTATTAGTATTAGTGATGCTAGACATCATAAGTAACCTACTAGATTATGATTAAACACATGATCTAGTAAGTTAAAGTGGTGATCTTGTGAAAGACCAAGATCATCATGCTTTACGTTATATGAACTTGAATGATAAAAGTTGTTTTCATAAGATGATGATTTAAACAAGATACAAGTCTTGTGAGGGAATGATTTCTAAAATAGTTTTTCCAAAGAAACCAAGTTAAATAACAACATTTGTATAAACGTTGTTTTAAAGAAAACCAATCGTGTTTCTAGTGTTGAAACAAGTATAAGAACACTTTGTTTACAAGAAAAATTCAAAAGAATGATTTTTGGAAAAATCATCTATCAAGTTGCAAACACTCAAATCTTTCAAGAATTAGATTTTTAAAGAAATGGACACACTTTAAAGGGTAACTAAGTCTACTAGACATACTACCAAGTTACTACAGGTTTTTATGAAAACTCAAGTTCAAGATCATTATGTAGATAGCTTTGTTTTAGCACTTGGTAAGTGTAGACTGATTGTTGATTGTTTATGATGATTTTGAAAAGAAAATGATATGCTTTGATAGCATGGACACCTCCATTTTTAGGGGAAACTATGACAAAGTTTGCTAAAAATATAAACACTTAAAGAAATATTTTTCTAACAAATATTTACAAGCGTATTTTGGTCATAAGTTTTCAATATAAATGTTGCCATATTTTTTGTTACAAAAATACAAGTATTGGAGGTTGGTTTTTATAAATAAAAATGGGTAAATATATATTTAGAATATATATATATATATATATATATATATATATACATATAAAAAGGACACTTGTGTGAATATTTGTATACGTGTGAAATAGTTATATTATTTTAGGGTGAAATAATATAACTTCACAAATACCATGAATTTACAATCCAAAATAATACCAAAAATCACAAGACTGAGAGACTAGGGAGTTAGTCTGAGAGACTAGCTGGGGCAGTCTGAGAGACCGGGAGTTTAATCTGAGAGATTCAGTCTGAGAGACAGGGTAGTTCTGTCTGAGAGACTAGGTAGTTAGTCTGAGAGACTAGTTGGGGCAGTTTGGGAAACTGGGAGTTTTAGTCTGAGAGACTGGATAATTCAGTTTGGGAAACGGGGAAGTTTAGTCTGAGAGACTAGGGAGTTCAGTCTGAGAGACTAGGTGTTTCAGTCTGAGAGACTGGGCGTTTAGTCTGGGAGAATGGGTGTTTAGTCTGGGAGGCTAGGTAGTCTGGGAGACTGGGTGTTTAGTCTGGGAGACTGGTTGGTTAGTCTGGGAGACTAGGTGGGTTAATCTGGGAGACTAGGAAGGATAGAAAGTTTCATGGAGAATAATGTGAATACATGATTACATGATGAGTTGTCCTTGGTTGCAATATACTAAGTGATAGTGATTGCTATGAATATACATGCTATGATTATTATTTACCGGCACACATGTCACCTTCTTTAGAAAGCGAGTTATCAGACATTGATAACCCTACGGCCACCTCCACAGATAATGAGATTGCATCTGCGCCAGAGATATTTACGTCAGACACTGAGAGTGATCCTGATATGCTGACCAAGGCCGAGGATGACTCCCAACAGTCCGCGCTACCAGATTTTGGCGATGCTTTACCCTTGCTGATGGTTTCTCTGACAAGAATCCTTCTGTCATCCTTATTTCAGTCCATGACCACTTCATCACTGGTCATTCCGATGGTGAGCACACCATGGCTCCGATCCTCGACGATGCGCCTCCTGTGGACTTTCCTTCCGAAGGTTGGCTACTCGACGAACAGTTGATGATGACATTGACATGTTTATTGATGGTCCTCCTGCTGACGATAATAGAGAGTTAGATGAGAACGTTGTTACTAATTTCACTTCTTGAGACCCCTGTTATCAAGCTATCCTCTGGATCTCGTATACACTCGATTTCAGACTCCTTTGAGTCTGTGACATCTGCAGCCTTACAGACGGCCGGATTACAGCTTTCTACTACTGACTCAGACGACGACGTCGCTGTGACTGCTGCACTACCACCTACTCGAGATGCCACACCTTTACACGACCCAGACCCTGCTCCTAAGCCAGCTCCTGTCCCTTTTGGGTCAGCTTGATGTGGCACCTGCTGGTCCTGCACCCTTTCTTGATCATGACCTTGTTTCTTTTGGTTTACCAGACATTGCACCCCTTATACCTGATCCAGTACCGCACCTGATGATCTTCTCTTTTATTAAGACGATTGTTCCTGCACCTGCACCCGCTGATGTTGCTCCGATGGAGACCGACGTCCATTGCACCGACATGCTTATCGCTTTCTTTCAGGACCTACCCGCACCCTGGAAAGGTACTCCAGGTCAGGACCCGCATGACGGTCCTTTTGCTACAACAGCATTTTCCCCGACCTCACAGGCCGCACCATTTGCTACTTGCACCTCAACATCGTTGAACGAGCCATTTCGATGGTACCTATCATACACTATGCTGATATCAGACCCCTGCCATCCCTCACATTATAGAGGCTATACACAGAATGAGTTGCTCCTGGAGCATCAGCTACAGTTTGAGGATATGAGCCGCAGAGTTTTGGAGCTTGAGCTGACACCACGTCTTCCACCCTGTCTATTGCCAGTATACTTTGGTCCTCCACATTATTCAAAGATTCCTTTTGCACTCTCGCCTGCTGCTATTACACCTTTCCCAGGTTTTGATGCTCGCCTCTTTACTATCAAACAGCAAATCAGTTAATTACTTCGACGTATATACAAGCTCGAGGAGGAGCTCACACATGTTAGCAGTTTGCTTTTCCTCCCTCCTCCACCTCAGTCGTCAGTATAGTTAGTTTCTGGATTTATGCGGATGACATACTCTTGAGAAAAGACACTACTAAAGAGCCGAGACTGTGGAGACTTTTGGAAGACCATTTTTGACTACGTGATTTTGATACACTGATATACTTATTGGACAAGGGTACGGTGACCCTGTGTCCCTTTTGATGTGATATGTTTTGTAAGACAATGCAATTGTGGTCGGAGAATAATGAGAGCCCAATCATCATTAATCATGCAACAATACTTTGTGGCCAATACCCATTGAAAGCCCAGTCGCTATGTCTTCATTAAGCACGTTGTTGATCTATATGTGTGCGCTATAATTATAATGCTACGTGCTTGCTTGCTATGCTCTCATTAAACATAATTCCTAAATTACTTGGATATGCTATGATTATGTTATTGCTTGATTGGTTGATATGATAATCTATTATGTGTATGTACATATGACCTCTAAACAACTATATGCACTCCCTGAACAAATAAGACCTGACCTAACCAATCTTCTTCTTAGAAGATGTCGATACAAGGGAACATCGATACCAACAGCCCTCTGCCGGCGACAGCGGCAGAATTACAAGAGCGCATCTCACAGGCCATTGCACAGCACGAGGCCCTTCGCTCCGAACGCAGTGGAGGTACCCCCGGAAATAACCCACCCAACGGTAATGTGTAGTCACTTAAGACGCATTACAAAACGTTTGGATATTTCCTAGAGTGCTTTACTAATGCCATATGTGAATGATGTCGCAGGCTGCACCTACAAGCAGTTCTCGAGCTACAAACCTCGAGACTTCGACGGCACTGGGGGTGCCTTAGCCTTCGTGCGCTGGGTTGAGAAGACGAATTCTGTTTTACGGTTGAGCAAATGTGCCCCAGAAGATCAGGTCACGTACATTTCCGGACTGCTTCAAGATGGGGCTCTGTCATGGTGGAACCTTCAGGTTCAGACAATGGGCGAGACTGCTGCGTATGCTTTGACGTGGGACGAACTGAAAGAACTGATACGTAAAAGATATTGCTCTAGGGCAGAAGTCCAGAAGTTGGAGACTGAACTGTGGAACTTGAAAATGGAAGGCCCAAAGATAACTGAGTATGTGCAGAGATTTGAGTATTTATCACAAGTTGCTTGCGTTTGGTGGACCCAGAATCTAGGAAGATCGAACGCTTCATCGGGGGATTGGCACCTCAGATTCTAAGCCTAGTAACAACATCTAAACCTTCAACGATCACCGAGGATATCGCCATAAGTGTGGCGCTCACTGAAGAAGCGATTAGACTAGGAAAATTTTCCACTACGGAAGAGAAAAAGGAGACTCCTGTAGAGTCATATGGAGATAATAAGAGAAAGCTCACAAATTTCAAAAAGGTTACTCGGGCGAGTAACAAGAAGAAGGCCAAAAAGGGAAAAGACTGCATGGGTATCCTACCTAAGTGCGACAATTGTCTACGTTATCATGTCGGGCGATGTAAATATGGAAAATGTGATAACTGTGGCAAGAGGGGGCATCCTAAGGAAACTTGTAGGCAAGATACTGAACGTAGTAATGGAGACCAAGATGGTAGCGAGAATCACGGAGGAAACAACAACAATGACAATTATCAAGGCAGAACGAGTGACAGACAGAAACGTGCTCAAGGTTGTTTTAACTGTGGAAGCAAAAAGCATTTCAGAAAATATTGCCCTAAAAACAATCAGGCACAAGAATTAAAGCTCAACACCGGAGCTAGGGAGACACGTCAGTATCCAAACATGGCCATCGGTGCGTCTCATAGTAGTCAATGTTATGCGCCTGTGCTATTTGACATTGTTGTCAAATTTTAGCTTCAGAATATACTTGATTTAGTAGTAAGTAAGATAGATATCCAGTACTCGATAGAACTAGCTTAAGGGAAGCTTCGACATGGTAATTGGGATGGACTGGTTGTCGAGCAATCAGGTGGACAATTTGTTACCCATATCCCGACGACGAATGGAGAAACGATCGTGATTCACAGAGCAGGATACGCCCCTACAGATTATCAGTCATTGAAGACACGGAAATTTCCGCACCAAGGATGTGTTGCCTTCTTGGCTCATGCCATGGACAAGGGAACCGAAGAACCAAAACTCGAAGATATCCATGTGATAAGGGAATATCCTGAAGTCTTCCCCGAAGACTTGCCAGAGTTATCTCCTCAACGACAAGTCGAATTTTGCATCAATTTGATTCCAGGCGCTGCTCCTGTAGTCAATGCACCTTAGCGACTTACACATTCGGAGATGCAAGGACTGTCAATGTAACCTCAGTAGTTGATAGAGAAGGAAGATAACAGACCAAGTTTTTAGTTTTGGGTAACCCCAGTTCTGCTCGTCAAGAATAAGGACGATGATTTTCAAATGAGCATCAACTACCAGGAGCCGAACGAGCTAACCAACAAGAGTCGATAACTCTTGCTGAGGATCAACGAATTACTTATTTAACTAACTAAGAGTATCCAACTACTATTTCACGACCGATCGATGATCGAGTGTCATTAGCTATGAATTCAGAAAGAAAGTATACCGGGGAAATTGTGGGACAATAACTTGTTTTAAACGCACGCAAAGATGATGTTCCCTACACGATGCACAAAACATTTTTACACAGAATACGAAACCTTGAGAATCTAGAAGACATGTACTTAGAACCTTTGGGAACCCAGGTCCAAACTCGTAAAGGTTGTTGCTTAGGGACCACACCTGTTAACTCAAGCAAACCCCATTATCCTGACATATATGCTATTTCAGTTAACCAAACAGAAAGTATTCATATTTCTTTTGTTGAAACCTTCACTTTTGCTTCTAGCGAGTAGATGTTTGCATCTCTACTCCCCTTGATAGTAGTTGCATCGCGTTGATTTTCTTCGCTGAGAGCGAACGTACATTTGCTTCGAATACTTGGTCATTTCTTCATTTTAGCAGATACTCATTGCTTCGTTACTTGGAAACTTATATGTTACGCATGCACCTTTTGCTACGCATGCGGTTTCATTTCGAATAAACGCTTCATTGAAGTTCAAATATTATTTTGCTAAAGCTAACTATTGGTTTATGATTCGAATAACCTACGTTATTGTAATTGTTAACTCCTTTGTTATCAAGTCAACACACTTTCTTGAAACTTCTTTTCTTTCAAGTTACATTCATAGTTCATCTTCGTAACCATGCTAAGATTCCCTTGTTGATACATATGTTTATTATCGGATTACGCTAGAACCAAGTTCAATTGCTTGAACTTATCCATTTCGCATATTCAGTTTGAGACGTCATATGATGTATTGAGAGCATCATATTCAAATATTTTTGCAAAGACTCTTTCATTTCGAGTAGTAGTAGACTTGGTTGGTCTACGACTCCACTAAATCGTTCAATTGGTTTCGATACCCTGCGGTGATACTTTCACAGAATTGAAGCTTGTGCTAATTTAGTTACGCACCCTATACACGGATTTAATTGTCTATTTAATTGTTCTAAATCTGTTTTGTTTATCACGATTAAAGTGGTCTCAACACAGTTGTGTGTTAAGACAACGGTACATAGATTCATTTCATAACACGGTGTACCTCCTAACGATTCTTTTGTTAGAAATTGAATACCTTGCAGTACTTATTGCTTTTTCATCTTCGATAAAAAACAGTGGCTCTTTGATGTTCCGTATTCAACTAAAAACTTTACGACATTGTGTAAATCAAATCTTCAGATTGTCTCAGTACACTTTCATTTGATTTCGAACACGGTGAACTTGTTCAGTCACCACTATTATTGAATTATGTCATTACGACACTTTGTGGTGTCATTACAAACTTGTAGCTTGTGCTAATCATGGTTAACCGTTTCACACGAAACTACACATACTTTTGTTTGACTAGTCATTTAAACATTCCTGATGCAACTACCAATCAAGACAATGATACACCAGATTCGCTTTTAATTCATTCGGTGTACTTTTGAAATTTAAGAATGTCAACACACTAATCCTTACCATTTATTTATTCGAAAGTTGACAGATCATTTTGATATTCAAGTTGTTGATTTTGAGTTCATATAGCGGATGCTATGGTTTGTGAAAACTCGTTTGCATATTGTGACTGATTGTTTGAGAATCCATCGGTCGAAACTCCTTTGTTGCACCCCTGTTAACTAAGTTACACTAGATTCTACATCTATACATCTCGTGTCCTTTGACATCAAATGCCAAAAGCACATACCTTTTAACCATTGGATTCGTGTTATTATATATTCTTGGATTCACCTGAGGTGATGGTTTGATTCGGTTTTGTGATTACCTACTTCAATATTATCCATATACATATACGCATAATGTAACCCTAAGGAGATAAGGTAGTATAAATTTCGAGGACGAAATTTTCTTAACAGGGGGAGAATGTGACAACTGTCAAATTTGCATGTATCCGTACAATTAATTAATATTGATTAGTGCTTAATGACTATGCTGAATAACAATTAATGACTTAAACTGCTTTCTGATTTTGGTATCATACATACATGTGCATCACATATTACAAACTGTCACATCAATTCACATACAGACTTTAGTGACATAAATGATGCACAAAGCACAGTTAGCACAGTTAGCGGATAACTCAGAAAAATGCTGACGATGTTCAGTACATAGACAGACAGTGTTTTGAGACCCAGTATGAGCCGGAAACCAAGTTCACACTAGTATGGAGTGTAGGGAAGTAAGGACCATAAAACTGCTTCACTAGGTGATAGTTTAAGTGCCGGAAAGTGCCTAAAACCCACATAAAGTGAAGAATTCTGCATATTTAAGCAAAATTCAACAATTTAACAAGCTATTAACATGCAAAAATATGGCAAAATGGTCCTGAATGCTTTCCTAAGTGTCGAGAATTAAAAGTGTCACAAAAGGGTACTTAAATAACACTAAACGGAATAGTTTGACACTTTAACGAACCGGTATCTAACCGAACAACCGGACACTACCCGAAACACCAAAATTATACTAAAAACATTGTTTTATTATTTCTGAACTAGTTATGATCCCCGAACACCCTAACACACTATATAACACTTCATATACATAAACACCTAACTAATATACTTGAAATCTAACTTAGTTATCTAACTTACCATTTAAACTTACACTTACCCCCCCCCCCTCATGATTTACGGCATCAAGGGATGGCCCCACCCCAAATCTTCTCATGATCCACTAAAATCTCATTAGATCTTACTTAGATTTGTAGAGATTTGATCAAGATAATGTGTGTACTATATGAAACATAAAACCTAATGGATAAAAGGATTAGTGGTTAAAAGGAGACTTGAGTCCTCATTCTCACACACACTAAATCAACACCATCTTTCTTTTCCTCTCTCCCCCTAATCGGCCGAGAATAACCACCCACCCCACCATCACTTCCATTTCAAGTTCATCCATTCCAAGGTGTAAGAAGGTCATTAAAGGAGCTTGGTGCTTGTGGATCTTGAAGGACCTCCATCAATTGCTTTTATCCTCCACTTTTGTCATCACCAAAATCAAGTGTTCGTCCCTAGCCTTGTGCTAGTAGTAAGGCCCTTATGATCTCTTGATCTTTCATATATAGTTGGTTAATAAGTGATGAACATTGTCAAACATGATGAACATTAAATGACATACTCATGAATCTCTAACATAAGCTTATAAACATGTGAAATCTTGACGATCTGTAATTATTTGCTTCTTGTTTATTGATTATTAGTATTAGTGATGCTAGACATCATAAGTAACCTACTAGATTATGATTAAACACATGATCTAGTAAGTTAAAGTGGTGATCTTGTGAAAGACCAAGATCATCATGCTTTACGTTACATGAACTTGAATGATAAAAGTTGTTTTCATAAGATGATGATTTAAACAAGATACAAGTCTTGTGAGTGAATGATTTCTAAAATAGTTTTTCCAAAGAAACCAAGTTAAATAACAAGATTTGTATAAACATTGTTTTAAAGAAAACCAATCGTGTTTCTAGTGTTGAAACAAGTATAAGAACACATTGTTTACAAGAAAAATTCAAAAGAATGATTTTTGGAAAAATCATCTAACAAGTTGCAAACACTCAAATCTTTCAAGAATTAGATTTTTAAAGAAATGAACACACTTTAAAGGGTAACTAAGTCTACTAGAAATACTACCAAGTTACTACAAGTTTTTATGAAAACTCAAGTTCAAGATCATTATGTAGATAGCTTTGTTTTAGCACTTGGTAAGTGTAGATTGATTGTTTATGATGATTTTGAAAAAAAAAATGATATGCTTTGATAGCATGGACACCTCCATTTTTAGGGGAAACTATGGCAAAGTTTTCTAAAAATATAAACACTTAAAGAAATGTTTTTCTAACAAATATTTACAAGCGTATTTTGGTCATAAGTTTTCAATATAAACGTTGCCATAATTTTTGTTACAAAAATACAAGTATTGGAGGTTGGTTTTATAAATAAAAATGGGTAAATATATATTTAGAATATATATATATATATACATATAAAAAGGACACTTGTGTGAATATGTATACGTGTGAAATAGTTATATTATTTTAGGGTGAAATAATATAACTTAACAAATACCAAGAATTTACAATCCAAAATAATACCAAAAATCACAAGGAATAAATATATAAGTTACACACTTGAGATTGTGAAATCGAACGCAAGAACGTAACTTGTAAAATATTCCGGAAAAATACCGTTACAAATATATTGTTGGTAAATATTATTTTGGATACAAAAGAAGTGAAAATATGATTTTTGTAAATATTACTAAGTTATCATATTTTCAACAAGGAGAAAATATATTATTTTTGGGAAGTAAAAATATATTTTCTTGAATATTTAGAAGATGTATGATTTTTGAGAAAAATATATATTTTCCTGGAATACATTATTTTTGGATAAAAATAAGTTTAAATATATTTTCTAAGTAAGACTAGGAAATATATTATTTTGGAACTACAAATACAAGAATACGAGTACACATGTATGAGATACCACATCCTTGGGAAGGAAATACGAAAATAAAATACTTGAAAAGTATTATTACAAAAGTATTGTTTATCAAATATTCCAAAATTAAATATAATTTAAAGTTAAAATAATCATTATTTTAACAAGTAATTATAATTTGGAATAATATTGGGATCATAGAAGAAACATAACTCAAAAACGTAAATACCAAGGCAAGGCAAGGCACGACCTGTTCGTCTAATAGACAGTAGTACATTGTAGGTAGTCGTGTTTGCTAAAAAGATTTGGTTTACAATTCTGAAGACGCAATACAGTGAGTTCATGTCCCCCTTTTCTTTTAACTGTTTTTCAGTTTTATACTTCGGGGGTGAAATAAATGTTACAATTATTACAAACGTTTTATACATGGTATGGTTAGCTAAGGAGGGTTACTGCTAGATCATGTGAATTGGTAGGGCGATTAAGGCCATCTATCCTCATTGTAGGACCGAGGGGCATGAGTGATAGATCTATTTGGGTGTAGCGAGCCCCACCCATGAGTCCGTCGAGTGGACCATGTGGTGACTATGTCTTAAAGCTCGAGGCCCGGTGCAAAGTCTGCTAGGTTTGAGTCTTCCTGCATCACTTCACACATACCATTGGCTTTGCAATCCAGTGGTGATCTCTTTTTCCTTATTGCTACATACCAGGGACTTTCATACATACTTACAACATTTTCGAAGGTATATACATACACACAAACGAACACATGAACTCGCTCAACTTTTGTTGATGTTTTTCAAACTACATGTATTTCAGGGAATTTGTAAAGTGGATCTAGCGGGCGTTGGAAGTTTTTATGCTACGTTAAGAATAAAGATGTCATCCATGGTCTTTGAGTTTGGTTAGTGTGTCTTATTCCTGGACAAGACACGTCTTCCAAACCTTGGTGTTGTTCAATATCTTTTGAAGAGTCCTTAATGAACTCTTAAACAATTTGTACGGTTTGTAAAATTTGAATTTGAAGTCTACGTTTCAAAACCATGTTGTTATGTTTTAAACTTATTTAATGGATGACGAATCAATGGTTTTATCATATAGTTGATGTTATGATTGAATGCAATGATATTAAGAAATTCACACCATAATCACGCTTCCGCAAAAGTCAGGGTGTGACAGCTTGTTCATATCATCATTTCAATCAATACAAATAACGTACTTCTTTCAATCAAACAATGAGAACCTTGAATTCAACAGGGTCTTTTGAATAAAAAATAAACAGTGGAAGCTCATAAATCCCGGAACATGTTTTAAAGAAAGATCTTCATATAATCACACAACCATTTTCTCATGACACACTTACACCAAGCAGTGGAATTTACACTTCAAAACATATTATACTTTCACACATGAGAAGGAACACAGAGCATAAAGCACGCATTCATACATCCGAACAATTGATGATAGCATAAACAACTATGGCTGCTGAGTGGTGGTTTAAGGTAGTGGTTGTGGTGGGTGGAGGGTGGTGGTGCTCGGTGAGGGTGGTGGTTGGTTGCAGGGTGGTGGTGGTTTACAGTGTTGGTTGTGGTGGGTGGAGGGTGGTGGTTGGTTGCAGGGTGGTGGTGGTTTACGGTGGTGGTTGTGGTGTGTGGAAGGTGGTGGTGCTCGGTGAGGGTGGTGGTTGCAGGCGTGACGTAGAGTCGACGACGGTGCTGCTGCGGTTGTATCTGAAGATGCCGCCATTAATGGTGGTAATGATGGTTTGGTGTGTGCGTTCTCTGAGTGGGTAGGAACGAGTTGTCATGTGATGAATTGAGTTCACCTGCTGTGTAAACTCATCAAGTTGCCATTAATGGTGATAATGAAGGTTTTTTTGGCTATCATAAGATGACAGGATGGCAGACAAGATGAGAGAGAGAGAGACTAAGGGAACATGGTGATGACAGGATGACAGACAAGATGAGAGAGAGATAGATAGATTAAGGGAACATGGTGATGACAGCAACACACGTGGCAAAAGGTGATTGGTCATGGGGAAAGTTCTTAAATTTTAATTTAAGATACGTTGAAATTCGTGAAAGCCCATTTTATGGGGTGTCAATTGGCTATTTTTGAAACTTTGACCAAAACTTGGCTATTCTCGTGATTAGCCCCAATCTATAACACTAACTCTATATGATTATTACCTAGTAGCAACAATATAGTTATTATATATATTTTTTTAACGGCAAAGTTTCTTTTTATTCATATCGTATGTGGAACTTGAACCCAAAAACTTCCCCTCCCAATCTGTTTAAAGTTTTTGTCTTTTTCAATGGACCACCACCCCATTGGTTAACATATTTTTTTGAACGGCAAATTTGGATCACTGACGGACTACTGGAGTATCATCGTGTCACCAATGGAACCACTCAATGAATCATATTCATCCACTAGGCATAATGCCTATACACCAATTCAGGAGGAAACCAAATAAATATAGGAAAACTCCCCCTTGCGGGAATTGAACCTAGTACCTATTGGTCCCAAAACCTTATCTCATCCCTAAAATGTCACTAGGCTATAAAGTCATAGAGATTATTCCTTAATTATTAGCCAATGCTTTATTTATCTTTCTAAAGACATCCATAATATTTTTTTAAGTATCTCATCTTAATTTCATTCACTATGGACGTATTAATCTAAATCTTGGTTAGTTACTTTTAAAAGCCCAACGTTCTGAGTTACTTCAGGACATTGTTTGTTGACAAATTAGTAAAAATAGGAATTGATTTTGAAGTATTAAAGGCGGAGAGGAACAAGAGATCAAATCTTGTTTCGTCAAAGAAAAAAAAAGACATTTGGTTGATTAAATACAAACATAAAAAAGTATAATAAAAGAATAAAAATAAACTATAGATTAATATAATAGTATAAAAAAGAAGACTGATGTATTGGTTAAAATTTAAAAGGTAACATAAATTAAATTAAATGCACCGTTTAACTAAATGGTTTTTAAGAAATACTATTTTGATAAATAATTTATCCACAAACATAAGCTTGGAAAAAAATTTCTATGTTTATGCTAATATTACAGCTTAAGAGGAAAAATAATTTTAAAGAGGAAAGAGAATCAGTCAAATGCTCAAGATCAAATAGATTAGACTTTATGTAGTGGGGCGCTATGCACCCACATAAAGCCCCTATAAAGCCCCAAACACCACTACAAAGGGCTTTATGAGACAAAAAAAATGGGGGAAGCGCCATGCATATAGCACCGGGTATGGGGGATGTTTTCTGTTGGGATTGAACCCTACCAGAGGTACAGATAATGTAAAGTCAAAACCTGGTCACAACAGTGGATTCACAATAAGCAGACGTTTACTCTAAGCTCTCCCCTTGACAGTGGTTATCTATCTGCTGATACACTCTAAGTACTGCTCTGAAGAACAACTGATGAACCAAACACTGATGAAACAGCTAAAGACTGCTAAAAGGCAAACACTGAGCTCTATCTACTGCTGACTCTTAAGTACTGCTGAAGACCCAAGCACTGCTCATTCAAAGACTGATCACCTTTTGAAGAAAGCACTGATGATCAAGTAATCAGTGCTTAGGCCACAACAGTGGAACGTGAACAGTGTTAGACTTGTTTTGTATTTTATTATCAATCAGTTGTTAGACATCAGTAGTTTGTATAGAATAGTGTTTATAGGTTGTTAGGCTGTTAGATGTCACTATCATGGTGACGTCAGCTGAGGTACATCAGTAGTTTGGTTTGCCTATAAATATGACAGTACTCTGTACTGTTATATTTGATTCGTTTTGAGAGAGTTCTTCTCCTCAATTCAATCCTTTCATCTTGTGCAACCAACTCTGGAGTATCAGGCTGAGGGGGAGTTTAGTCTGTAAGCTTGCATTGTAACCTTTTGCTTTTGATGTAATCTTTCGACTCTATGAAAAGCAATTGTTTATCAAACTATATTCTCTTTTGATTGTGTTTACAAAGTTTGTTATTCATTTCCGCTGCACTTAAAACTGTTCATATCTTCAAATCTTACAAACAAACACAATCATGAGAGCCTCAGATCCTAACAATTGGTATCAGAGCTCGGACAGTCAAATTCGATCTAACAATCAATTTGACATAATAGTTCAGCTCAAAATTCATTGATACTAAGGTTGGTTGTAGTTAGTTGAAAAACAGAGTATCAAGTAAATCATGTTCAAATTGGTTAATCAGAAACTCTGTATATCAACCAAGATGTCATATGACACACAAATTTCACACAACAAGCGAATTTATTGTCACACCCCGACTTTCCACGTGTCACCGGTGGGCCCGGTGGGGAGTATCGTGACGTAGTTGATATCATCATAGTCAAACAACACAATTATATAAATGCACAGCGGAAGCAAAAGATAAATATTATTACATTCCGAATATAAAGTAATATCCAGTATTACAACGGAAAGTAAAGGATCCACAGGCGGATCTTTAAACATATCATTTGTTCAACAAACTTTAGACGCCTAGAACTTGCAAGATTCCTTATTGGCGCCCTGAGCTTCCAGCCAATTTCGTTCAGTACCTGTCACTTAACCTTTTTGGAAAATACGTCAGTTTTCACTGGTAAATACACTCAACTGACTCATTTGAAAAGAGTTTAAGAAAATTGATTTTTGATGCACGTGGCACAAAAATATCTTTTATAATTTGATTAAAATGCACAGAGGCAAAATTAACCTTTTATACTTGGGAAAATTATTTGTATATAATCTTGTATACAGTTTTACTTATTTGTCGTCCGTTAGGGCCGGTTTGTAGGGCCGGACTAGATTAACTGACACGCCACAGGTATATTGCCCACAGGCTATCATCCTCTAAGTGGATTACCAGTTCCGGTATAATGCCCACAAGGATGATACCTCGGAGTGGATTACCAGTTTTTACATAATGCAGCTGTCAGGTGTATGCCTACACCCCGTGCTTAGGTCGTGGCCATTTCGTAAAATGATGCCAAGGATATCCGGGACATGGTCATTAACCCCCAAAGGCCATACACCAAATAATACATATTAAACGGGTTGTAAGTACATCAATCACAATACGATTTAAATAACTACACACCCGACTAAGCGGTACTTTTATAGTGCCGTATCCCAAGCCCGTATAGGGAAAATAAGTTAAGAGTATTTACCTGAGCTAGCTCCTGTCTTAAATAGCAAGAATCTAATAACTCAGCCGTATTCACTTAAGTAAGCGTAGGTACCATTTACCGGAAGGCTCTAGTCTGGAATGATGGTATAAATAACTTATTAGAATGCTAACGGGTCTTTAATTAAGCCTAAGCTTAGACCGGTTAGTCTTACAGGAAGATACGGTTCGTACGCACGATTTAGCGAAGACCGGAATAGAATGTGATTTAAACCCGACATGTTCAGAGACTTGTCTTATATGGGTATTTCATACACATTCTGGATTTTGAGATAAAACCAATAGGGTTTGACCCGTTTCGGCTAATTTATGTAAACTTGTTACATAAACCGAACCGTACGCGTAATAAGCGTGACGGGTATTCATGAGAGCTATACACAGGTTTCCTAAGTTAATTATGTCTCAAATATGTTGTGACATCAGTAGGATGTCTTTCATTATGCCCGAAACGTATTTAAACACAAACTAGGCCCCGTAGGGGTAGTTTGGTCATTTAAAAGTTTATAAAAGAGTTTAAGTAACAAGCTGAGTTACAGGTCTGATGTAAACAGCAAATATGCTCAATTTACTAAGTTATATCAGTAGGATAAAGTATATATGTGAAATTTATCAATTATAACCAAACTATGCCCCGTAGGGGTATTTTGGTAATTTCACATAAGCCGAAAAGCTCAAAACCGAAGTCTGAGTTAATCAACCTTTGCTTACTGTTAAAACATTCTAATTTGCCTAAAATATCAGTAGGTATCAACCCGGGTATGTTCAATATAATATTAATACATACTATGCGTTAAAAACGCTTAATAAGGCGATTAAAGGCCATTTCCGGGTTCGATACTTAAATCTGATATTTTAATATTTCCAGAAGGCTTAAAATAATTTATTTATCATATGTGATCAGTAGAAAAAGGTTTGGAGTCGTTTAGATATGTAAAACTCTTTTTATGGCCCGTAAGGGCAAAACCGACAATTACCGGATTAAGCCTACGACCATGAGTTATGCTCAGCCTAAAATTAATTAAAAATCTTCAAAAATCCCAAAATAATATATTACATCAGTGGGTATTAAGTTTGATACCAAAAAGTAGGCTTAACTAGGCAATACGCTAATTACGCCGTTTAATTAACAAAAAGCCTTCAATTTACGCTAATGAGCAGAACTCTCAATCTACACCTCAAACTGATGTCAAACTTTTGATACAAGTTTATATATCAGTAATTAAAGTTTCTACTCTTTTACATTTCCAAAAATCACGTTTTAAGGTAATAAGGGCATAATGGTCAACATATGAGCAATTAACGGAAACGCGTGAACGAATGGGTCAATCAATGAAGCAACCATAGAGGGTTATGCTAACATGTAGCCTGGTCCTAAAGAAGCTCTAAGACATTTCCAAATCATACTAAAGCGGGTCAGAATTGAAAGTCAAAGTGAAAGTCAAACTATGCAACTTTCGGTTCCGAACCGGGTCTTTACAGTAAATTGTCGGGTTGAACATGTTTAGACATGTCCTTACACTAATTACCAAGTTATATTAATGATCAAACAGGTTGTATGTGTTATACATTGCTAATTATGCTCAAATTGTAATTTACACATTCTGTTGACTTTTTAAATACAAGTTTGACCCGACATTTGACCTAGTTAGAGTGGGTATCAGGGGGGACCCTTTTGAGGGTTTATTACCCACATAATTACCAACTTATAACTACTTTCACTTCGACTAATCACTGGACCATTAGTGATTAATCTTAAAGTCAACCGTTAATTACGACGGTTTGACTTTTAAGCTAAAACTAAGCTAAAACTTAATTAAGAAAGGATTAGAACACTTACTGAAGTCCTAAGCTTGATTAGGAAGGACTTGGGTCTGCTTTGAAGCTCCAGAAGGCTCCTCAATTGCAGAATGAAGGTGTGAGGAATGAGTTGCAACTTCAAGCCTTTATATAGTGTTCTTAATCACCATAAGAAGTTGACACACAAGTCTACAAGTGCCCACAAATCTTTTACATGTGTCCCTAAGTGTTTAGGGGTTGTTTAGGGGCTAAGGGAGATGAGGAAAATCGATTAATGATCAGTTGCAACGTTTAAGACAGCCAACAGCCAATCTGCTGCATCTGGGCATCCCTTGCGCACCGTAACGGTATTGGTGTTGAGGTGCGCAAGGCTTCTGATCAGCCTTCACATTTTCTATTTCTTGCATAAATGACTCTTGGTCCTTCCGAAAGGTCAACTAACCTTTATATATTGCAATTTGAACCCTCTAAATTGACATATAAGGGCTTTAATACATTTACCCACTTTGTTTAGTCCCCGGTTAACTTTATTGTCACCCGAAAGGTCCATACTTTCAACGTTGACGCTTTAACCCCTCGTACACGAATTTGATCATAACTTTCTCATACGATAGCGAAACTTTATGAAATTTTTATCGTGCATTCTAGTGAGCATAATTTACCATTACAAAGCTTCGGGTTTGCTAAAAGGTCACTCAGAGGTATAACTTAAACATGTTGACACATTTAACCCCTGTAGTTACTTTTAGCTTCGTATGATCCATGATTTATTCGTTTGATGTCATAAACATCATGTAGGGTTATTATGAAGTATATTTATTCGCTGTTGACATTTAGAACCCGTATAATCACATACTTTCCATGTTTGTCAACTTTAGTCCTTTTATAACTTTCTTTCACACGTTCAAACTTTATGACACGTGTCAACACATTATAGGACGTGAATTTTCGAGGTGTTACATCCTCACCCCCTTAAAATAAATCTCGACCTGAGATTTACTGAAACAAATGAGGGTACTTTTCTTTCATGGTGGATTCAACCTCCCACGTGTATTCGGGACCTCGACGGTCATCCCATTTGACCTTTATGATAGGTACATGTATCCTTTGGAGCTTCTAATCCTGTCGATCCTCAATCGATACAGGTTGCTCATCATATCATAAATATGTATGTCATTATGTGATAGTGTTTCTTAACTTATTGGCGAAACACGTCCTTAAATCATTAGGGCGGGGTGCATTGCGCATTCCACCGAGCTCCTAAATTAGGTCTTAGCTCGTAAGCTATTTAGTCTTGATACATTCGAATCCTTCGAATGTCTTTATATATTCCGGGCTTAACTAATCTGAAAATTACTACTCGGCACACCCTTCTAGGGTGTTATCTTTTGTTGAACCTTATCTTTTAACCAGAACTTAGGAGGGTTGCTATTTTCATAAATCCTTGATTTTTCTGCCGAATACTGGCATCTTACAAATGATTATGAATTTGCGTGATCTTATTTGTTGTTTCTTATGCAACCTTCAGATCCTGATAATTGGACTTACCAATCTATTATCCAAACAATGGATGTTTAACATTCCATCTATACTAGGTCTTCAAGGGAGCAGCCTTAATACTTACATATCAATTATTATAGAAAAGCTTAGTTTAAGGTGAGAGGGTTATCCAACCATTGCTTAACTAATTTTAAGGAATAGCTAATCCTTGTCGTTAGTTGAACAATTCGACGATCCTGGGTAGCTGAGGGAAATTCTTAATTGTTGTTAAAATAGGGTTGCGGTAATGAGTGCATAAGCAAAATGAACCGTCTTTCTTATCTAACAACATCAAATTCTCAGAATATCGAGTTAGGCTATATGAATCTCCTATCTTAAAATTTACTTAATCAGTTTTTTTTTTTCGGTTCTCCCAATGATGGTACTAGCCGTCTTGGAGATTTCATAATAATACAGCCTTAATGGGATATAAATCTTAACGCTACTGCCTCTTGGGAGGTAAACATGGTAGTCTTAGAAGAAGATAATCAAGGTACAAGGAGATTATTGAGATTCCCATATCTCAGGCTCCATTTCACTCATCAACGCTTGTGTCTAATAAGTGACACATTTATGTTACGAGTTCACATATTTCTTTACCAGGGAATATTTATTTGGACAATTCCATTCTGGGTATCTTCTTTGAATACCATTAGTTGACTTTAGTACCATATGATCATTGGGATATCTTTGTGGTTCCATGTATTAAACCTCCATACTGATCAGGCATGGAAGCAATCTATGGAATTTATTAAGATACACCAATCCTCACATGATGTTGTTATCATACCATTTGGTATTCGAAATCGATAGAGATTAAAGAGATATCATCTATATGTTCTTATATTTAATCAGAATGGAAATTTCACAAACTAGGCACCTAGCTCGGTTGGCTAGGCGCGCGAAAGGGTGTGGCCTAGACCCAGGTTCGATTCCGGGGACGGCCGGTTCCATCATTTTTTTTTGCGACTTACCGATTTCTTACAGGAACCGATTTCTTACAGGAACAGAAAAATAGTCCTTATTACTAAACGAATCAACTTCTTGGTTGTGATCCGACAACTGCTATTCATTACCCTGATGGCCTTAACATATACTAACCATGGTTTCATCAAACTATACTGGCCAATAAGGCATTAACATTCTTAATGAACGTTATTTTAAAAATATATCATTATCACTTAGCCTAGGTCACAAAAGACCATCAATGGCATTTAAAGGTTGGACCTAGTCCATCACCTCTTCGACAGGGGATCAAAATGTCACATCTGTCTTTAATATACTGATGAATTTGGATAGTTTGAAAGTTTGCCATAAGGGTATCAGAAAAGAGTGATTTCTAATAGATATTAAATATCAATATAGGATTTGTTGGAGCATTTTCTAAAGTATCATCGGTCAATTTCTACCTCGCATTAATTGACCGGAGTCTTAATCAGGCGGAGACAACAGTTCTCAACATTTATCATTCATTACAGAATCATATGTGCCAGTATTAAATAAAATTCATGCATAAACTGTTTGATATGAAAAGGTATCTGCTATATAGTTATCATTCTGCATCATCTCCTTGGCGTTCGTACGGAAGACTCATGCGTTTGCTTTCTTGGCCTCTTCAGGCTTCTTCGCGTACTTAGGGCAGTTGGTCTTTATGTGCCCCTTCTCATTGCAATTGTAGCATGTGGCATCTTTAATCTTCCTGCAATCAACAGTCTTGTGCTCCTTAGACTTGCATAACCCACATGCAGGTGATTCAGACTTAGAATTGGATTCAAGTCTGCACTTTCCAAAGTGGCGTCTTTGACAAATCGTGCACTTTGGTTTTTCCTCTGTTCGCTGACTGTTCCTTCCAAACCCAGACTTCTTAGAATCAGTGTTTCCCTCGTGCTTCTTCTCTGACCCTCGTGAGTTATCATCCTCACGCTTCCTCTTACTTTCTTCAGATTTCTTTAGCGGTCTCAATCTGACCGCATCCAAAGTAAGGGATAAAGAGAGATCAGCTGCTGACCTAAATGTAGCAGGTCTTGAAGCCTTAACACTAGCTTTAATCTCTGGGGCTAAACCCCCTATGAAGCGAGCAATTCGCTTGGGTTCTGGTGTCACAAGGTAAGGAACCAGTCTGGACAGGGTATTGAAATTGGTGAGGTAAGCTTGACAATCTAAGTTTGTCATCACCAATGATAAGAAATCAGATTCAATTCTTTCGACCTCATGTTGAGGGCAGTAGTTTTCCATAATGAGGGTGACAAACTGCTCCCAAGACATGTTGTAAAGCGGGATCTTCCCAGCAGCTTGAATGAGAGACCTCCACCAAGCCAGTGCCTCTCCTTTGAACGATTGGGATACATACTTTACTACATCCATTTCAGCACAACCGCTGATGTCCACCACCGTGTCCATTTCATCCAACCAGGTCATACAATCCACTACTCCTTTCTCCCTAGTGAAATCTCGGGGTTTACAGGAAACAAAGTACTTATAGTTACAAGACTTGGTATGCGGTTCATTATCGAACACTATCTTCTTGGATGGAACACTGTGTTCATTTGATGAATGTCGATCATCATCCTTCTTTAGTTCCTCTTTCTTAGGGGGCGGCTTGTTATGAGGCTCTGAATGTGTCTTAGGGTCAGACTTGGAGTGGGGTACAGATGAGGCTCTGCTATGTGTCCCACTATACTCCTTAAATTGTTATGCTACAGCTTTAGATACAGCTGTGACAATTAGTGAACGGAGCTCTCCTTTGGTTATATTAATCCTATCATTATCATCGCGGTTTTCCAAAGGATGACTGTTTATCTCGTCAGAGTCAGCCATGTAGTCTTAGTTGCTACAAAAGAAAATAAGGGCAAGGTTTATTTAGATGCCCTTACAGTACTTATCGTTCTTAAACGATTTATTAACCATGCTTTTAATACACATTTCCGTTAATTTGTTAAATATAAAATTGTTCAGGATCTTTATCATAATCCTAAATTATAAGTCAATAATAGCACAAAAGGCCTAGTCACGTAGACAAGTTTAATTTTTTTTTTATAAGTCATGATTTCAGAGAATCGAGGCATTAATGTTTGAATCAAAGTTCATTACCTTTCCTTGACAGGGAGTTGTAGGCTACCACTGTCTTTAGTCCCAGAGGACGTTAATTACAGCCCGTGGGCACTTCATCCATAAGGGATGATTATATAAATAAGGGATTTTAGAATAACCCCAAAAAAATGACTTATGTGATTTTATCGCATCACACTTTGTCAAGCACGTTAATATGCTTTCAAATGTTTAATAAGGATTTGAATCTCTTGTATAGGTTCTACCATCTTGGCCTTGTCTGCAGTGACACTTAAGCTAGGTTTTACCCTTTAGATTCTTTTTAATAATTAACGCAGAACAATTTCTAAATTGAACTGTTAACAAGGATCTGAATCTAATTGTGGAACTACCATCTTGGCCCTGTCTTAATGTGACATATGGCTAGGTCTCGTCCTTTTTAGATTTTGCCATTTTTATTATAATGGTAGATCTTATAATATAGGAATGATATTTTTAAACTTAAACGTTCCTTTTAAAAATTTAAACAAGTATATGGTTGCCCTAAACGGGACTTCTAATAAAATGACTTGCCCATGCAAAGGCTAATCAGAAAAATAATCAAGGAAGTAGTTAAAAGACAATGAAACGAATTGGAACTTGTCCTATGTTCTTGTCTAGACTCAAGAATGTGCAACTGTGTAACTGAGATTAAACACAAAAGACTAGTGTTTAATTCACTCAGTGTTGGCTCTGATACCAACCTGTCACACCCCGACTTTCCACGTGTCACCGGTGGGCCCGGTGGGGAGTATCGTGACGTAGTTGATATCATCATAGTCAAACAACACAATTATATAAATGCACAGCAGAAGCAAAAGATAAATATTATTACATTCCGAATATAAAGTAATATCCAGTATTACAACGGAAAGTAAAGGATCCACAGGCGGATCTTTAAACATATCATTTGTTCAACAAACTTTAGACGCCTAGAACTTGCAAGATTCCTTATTGGCGCCCTGAGCTTCCAGCCAATTTCGTTCAGTACCTGTCACTTAACCTTTTTGGAAAATACGTCAGTTTTCACTGGTAAATACACTCAACTGACTCATTTGAAAAGAGTTTAAGAAAATTGATTTGGATGCATGTGGCACAAAAATATCTTTTATAATTTGATTAAAATGCACAGAGGCAAAATTAACCTTTTATACTTGGGAAAATTATTTGTATATAATCTTGTATACAGTTTTACTTATTTGTCGTCCGTTAGGGCCGGTTTGTAGGGCCGGACTAGATTAACTGACACGCCACAGGTAAAATGCCCACAGGCTATCATCCTCTAAGTGGATTACCAGTTCCGGTATAATGCCCACAAGGATGATACCTCGGAGTGGATTACCAGTTTTTACATAATGCAGCTGTCAGGTGTATGCCTACACCCCGTGCTTAGGTCGTGGCCATTTCGTAAAAAAATTTCTATGTTTATGCTAATATTACAGCTTAAGAGGAAAAATAATTTTAAAGAGGAAAGAGAATCAGTCAAATGCTCAAGATCAAATAGATTAGACTTTATGTAGTGGGGCGCTATGCACCCACATAAAGCCCCTATAAAGCCCCAAACACCACTACAAAGGGCTTTATGAGACAAAAAAATGGGGGAAGCGCCATGCATATAGCACCGGGTATGGGGGATGTTTTCTGTTGGGATTGAACCCTACCAGAGGAACAGATAATGTAAAGTCAAAACCTGGTCACAACAGTGGATTCACAATAAGCAGACGTTTACTCTAAGCTCTCCCCTTGACAGTGGTTATCTATCTGCTGATACACTCTAAGTACTGCTCTGAAGAACAACTGATGAACCAAACACTGATGAAACAGCTAAAGACTGCTAAAAGGCAAACACTGAGCTCTATCTACTGCTGACTCTTAAGTACTGCTGAAGACCCAAGCACTGCTCATTCAAAGACTGATCACCTTTTGAAGAAAGCACTGATGATCAAGTAATCAGTGCTTAGGCCACAACAGTGGAACGTGAACAGTGTTAGACTTGTTTTGTATTTTATTATCAATCAGTTGTTAGACATCAGTAGTTTGTATAGAATAGTGTTTATAGGTTGTTAGGCTGTTAGATGTCACTATCATGGTGACGTCAGCTGAGGTACATCAGTAGTTTGGTTTGCCTATAAATATGACAGTACTCTGTACTGTTATATTTGATTCGTTTTGAGAGAGTTCTTCTCCTCAATTCAATCCTTTCATCTTGTGCAACCAACTCTGGAGTATCAGGCTGAGGGGGAGTTTAGTCTGTAAGCTTGCATTGTAACCTTTTGCTTTTGATGTAATCTTTCGACTCTATGAAAAGCAATTGTTTATCAAACTATATTCTCTTTTGATTGTGTTTACAAAGTTTGTTATTCATTTCCGCTGCACTTAAAACTGTTCATATCTTCAAATCTTACAAACAAACACAATCATGAGAGCCTCAGATCCTAACAATTGGTATCAGAGCTCGGACAGTCAAATTCGATCTAACAATTAATTTGACATAATAGTTCAGCTCAAAATTCATTGATACTAAGGTTGGTTGTAGTTAGTTGAAAAACAGAGTATCAAGTAAATCATGTTCAAATTGGTTAATCAGAAACTCTGTATATCAACCAAGATGTCATATGACACACAAATTTCACACAACAAGCGAATTTATTGTCACACCCCGACTTTCCACGTGTCACCGGTGGGCCCGGTGGGGAGTATCGTGACGTAGTTGATATCATCATAGTCAAACAACACAATTATATAAATGCACAGCGGAAGCAAAAGATAAATATTATTACATTCCGAATATAAAGTAATATCCAGTATTACAACGGAAAGTAAAGGATCCACAGGCGGATCTTTAAACATATCATTTGTTCAACAAACTTTAGACGCCTAGAACTTGCAAGATTCCTTATTGGCGCCCTGAGCTTCCAGCCAATTTCGTTCAGTACCTGTCACTTAACCTTTTTGGAAAATACGTCAGTTTTCACTGGTAAATACACTCAACTGACTCATTTGAAAAGAGTTTAAGAAAATTGATTTTTGATGCACGTGGCACAAAAATATCTTTTATAATTTGATTAAAATGCACAGAGGCAAAATTAACCTTTTATACTTGGGAAAATTATTTGTATATAATCTTGTATACAGTTTTACTTATTTGTCGTCCGTTAGGGCCGGTTTGTAGGGCCGGACTAGATTAACTGACACGCCACAGGTATATTGCCCACAGGCTATCATCCTCTAAGTGGATTACCAGTTCCGGTATAATGCCCACAAGGATGATACCTCGGAGTGGATTACCAGTTTTTACATAATGCAGCTGTCAGGTGTATGCCTACACCCCGTGCTTAGGTCGTGGCCATTTCGTAAAATGATGCCAAGGATATCCGGGACATGGTCATTAACCCCCAAAGGCCATACACCAAATAATACATATTAAACGGGTTGTAAGTACATCAATCACAATACGATTTAAATAACTACACACCCGACCAAGCGGTACTTTTATAGTGTCGTATCCCAAGCCCGTATAGGGAAAATAAGTTAAGAGTATTTACCTGAGCTAGCTCCTGTCTTAAATAGCAAGAATCTAATAACTCGGCCGTATTCACTTAAGTAAGCGTAGGTACCATTTACCGGAAGGCTCTAGTCTGGAATGATGGTATAAATAACTTATTAGAATGCTAACGGGTCTTTAATTAAGCCTAAGCTTAGACCGGTTAGTCTTACAGGAAGATACGGTTCGTACGCACGATTTAGCGAAGACCGGAATAGAATGTGATTTAAACCCGACATGTTCAGAGACTTGTCTTATATGGGTATTTCATACACATTCTGGATTTTGAGATAAAACCAATAGGGTTTGACCCGTTTCGGCTAATTTATGTAAACTTGTTACATAAACCGAACCGTACGCGTAATAAGCGTGACGGGTATTCATGAGAGCTATACACAGGTTTCCTAAGTTAATTATGTCTCAAATATGTTGTGACATCAGTAGGATGTCTTTCATTATGCCCGAAACGTATTTAAACACAAACTAGGCCCCGTAGGGGTAGTTTGGTCATTTAAAAGTTTATAAAAGAGTTTAAGTAACAAGCTGAGTTACAGGTCTGATGTAAACAGCAAATATGCTCAATTTACTAAGTTATATCAGTAGGATAAAGTATATATGTGAAATTTATCAATTATAACCAAACTATGCCCCGTAGGGGTATTTTGGTAATTTCACATAAGCCGAAAAGCTCAAAACCGAAGTCTGAGTTAATCAACCTTTGCTTACTATTAAAACATTCTAATTTGCCTAAAATATCAGTAGGTATCAACCCGGGTATGTTCAATATAATTTTAATACATACTATGCGTTAAAAACGCTTAATAAGGCGATTAAAGGCCATTTCCGGGTTCGATACTTAAATCTGATATTTTAATATTTCCAGAAGGCTTAAAATAATTTATTTATCATATGTGATCAGTAGAAAAAGGTTTGGAGTCGTTTAGATATGTAAAACTCTTTTTATGGCCCGTAAGGGCAAAACCGACAATTACCGGATTAAGCCTACGACCATGAGTTATGCTCAGCCTAAAATTAATTAAAAATCTTCAAAAATCCCAAAATAATATATTACATCAGTGGGTATTAAGTTTGATACCAAAAAGTAGGCTTAACTAGGCAATACGCTAATTACGCCGTTTAATTAACAAAAAGCCTTCAATTTACGCTAATGAGCAGAACTCTCAATCTACACCTCAAACTGATGTCAAACTTTTGATACAAGTTTATATATCAGTAATTAAAGTTTCTACTCTTTTACATTTCCAAAAATCACGTTTTAAGGTAATAAGGGCATAATGGTCAACATATGAGCAATTAACGGAAACGCGTGAACGAATGGGTCAATCAATGAAGCAACCACAGAGGGTTATGCTAACATGTAGCCTGGTCCTAAAGAAGCTCTAAGACATTTCCAAATCATACTAAAGCGGGTCAGAATTGAAAGTCAAAGTGAAAGTCAAACTATGCAACTTTCGGTTCCGAACCGGGTCTTTACAGTAAATTGTCGGGTTGAACATGTTTAGACATGTCCTTACACTAATTACCAAGTTATATTAATGATCAAACAGGTTGTATGTGTTATACATTGCTAATTATGCTCAAAT
The DNA here is from genome assembly GCA_030545235.1 of Helianthus tuberosus. Taxonomy (NCBI): domain Eukaryota; kingdom Viridiplantae; phylum Streptophyta; class Magnoliopsida; order Asterales; family Asteraceae; genus Helianthus; species Helianthus tuberosus. Next base: position 169,891,408 of record CM060352.1, read on the forward strand.
TGTAATTTACACATTCTGTTGACTTTTTAAATACAAGTTTGACCCGACATTTGACCTAGTTAGAGTGGGTATCAGGGGGGACCCTTTTGAGGGTTTATTACCCACATAATTACCAACTTATAACTACTTTCACTTCGACTAATCACTGGACCATTAGTGATTAATCTTAAAGTCAACCGTTAATTACGACGGTTTGACTTTTAAGCTAAAACTAAGCTAAAACTTAATTAAGAAAGGATTAGAACACTTACTGAAGTCCTAAGCTTGATTAGGAAGGACTTGGGTCTGCTTTGAAGCTCCAGAAGGCTCCTTAATTGCAGAATGAAGGTGTGAGGAATGAGTTGCAACTTCAAGCCTTTATATAGTGTTCTTAATCACCATAAGAAGTTGACACACAAGTCTACAAGTGCCCACAAATCTTTTACATGTGTCCCTAAGTGTTTAGGGGTTGTTTAGGGGCTAAGGGAGATGAGGAAAATCGATTAATGATCAGTTGCAACGTTTAAGACAGCCAACAGCCAATCTGCTGCATCTGGGCATCCCTTGCGCACCGTAACGGTATTGGTGTTGAGGTGCGCAAGGCTTCTGATCAGCCTTCACATTTTCTATTTCTTGCATAAATGACTCTTGGTCCTTCCGAAAGGTCAACTAACCTTTATATATTGCAATTTGAACCCTCTAAATTGACATATAAGGGCTTTAATACATTTACCCACTTTGTTTAGTCCCCGGTTAACTTTATTGTCACCCGAAAGGTCCATACTTTCAACGTTGACGCTTTAACCCCTCGTACACGAATTTGATCATAACTTTATCATACGATAGCGAAACTTTATGAAATTTTTATCGTGCATTCTAGTGAGCATAATTTACCGTTACAAAGCTTCGGGTTTGCTAAAAGGTCACTCAGAGGTATAACTTAAACATGTTGACACATTTAACCCCTGTAGTTTGTAATCTCTCACTTTTAGCTTCGTATGATCCATGATTTATTCGTTTGATGTCATAAACGTAATGTAGGGTTATTATGAAGTATATTTATTCGCTGTTGACATTTAGAACCCGTATAATCACATACTTTCCATGTTTGTCAACTTTAGTCCTTTTATAACTTTCTTTCACACGTTCAAACTTTATGACACGTGTCAACACATTATAGGACGTGAATTTTCGAGGTGTTACATTTATGCACAAAACACTCATGGTTTCTAGATCTGAAAACAATATCTGTTAAACTATGAGATTACTTCTTATTTTCTAAATTAATTTCAATTGTTGATGTGTAATTTGTGATGTTTTCATAAATACTAAAGTATGAACCTCAGATTAACAAAACCTATGTTCATAAAAACATTGATGTTTTGCTAACACAAAAAGAGGGAAATTAAAACTCTAGTCATTTGATCTTATGTGTTGAAAACAGGTTGAGATCCTCAAAAGGAACAAATCAACTTTGTCTAAATACATTAAGAAATACAGGGGTCAACATAGTCCGTATCATATGTAGTGTGAGATTGGCTGAAAAACTTGTGCAAACATGACCAAGTCTCTCAAAACATTACTGCAAAATGATTTTGGACTAAAATTCACAAAAACTCGAAAGTGTGTTTATCTCAAAACTTTTGAAGTCAAAAGAAAAGAGTATAAATGTAAAACACTTATGAGTCAAAGCTTGGGGTAATAATGGTCATTAAGCAACTGTTTGTACTCTTTGGTTTAGGAGAATTCAGGTAACTGTGGTATTCTAAATGATTGAGTTTACAAAAGGACTGATACATGTGTCCTCATGCTTGCAATCAACTGACAAAGAAAATGGTACCAAACAGTGGTCAAAATGTGCTCAAAATTTTCCTACCACTATTGTCAAACCACTGACCATTTTCAATGACTTGAGAATGATATGATCATGTACTCTATTGAAATTATACCAGATCCTTTTTGATGTTGTTCTCAGAAAATCATTTAACCATTTTTTCTGTTCAAAGGATTTTCTCGAATAATCAGGATATATTGTTCTTTTTTTTTGGAATAATATATTTGGAACTTTTGCTTGTTTTTGTTGGCAATAGTTTCAGTTACTGTCAGGATGTAGTACCTTATTTTTGTTGGTATTATTATCCTCTTAAATAGGTCAAAAGGAAATGGTATATATGTTAGGATCATGTCATACTCAGGTTTGTTCCTAAACTTTTATCAAAAGTTGATTGCTAACTGTGCTTAAATTCTGGGGCACTCATGTTTTAATTGAATGTTAAACGAAAATGAGTTGTCTTAGCAAAAATTTTTCCTCATCTGGGGTACTAAACCACTGTCATTCAAAATTGACATTTGGCAAAACCTTGAATGAAAATTCTCAAAACTGTTGCTGGAATACTTGTCCTTCAGATCTGTACCATTTACCCTAACCACTGTTTTGTTCCAACGTCTGATCTCTAAACACTGTCCACTGCTGAAAGTTAACCACTGATCCCTCATTTTCTTGACAAGCACTGATGTTCAAAATCAGTGTCCTATCCACTGATATGCTATCCACTGATAGTAAAAATCATCCACTGTCCACAATTTTTACCGTTGTAACCACTGATGCTTGATACGTCAGTGGCCCTTAAAACAACTGTTCTCCATCCTTCATCCATTTTATCAGTGTTTGACACGTGGCCAGTTTTTAGCCCTCAGATCATAATAACCGCTGCCACATCAGCGATCACTTTTTCCCTAAATAAAACCCTGCCCTAAACCCCCAAACAGGGTTTTACACTGTCGAATTGAATTCCAAAATTCTCTTCTCATAGCAGTTTCCAACCTTTCTTCTCAAAATATTCAAAATCATTCTTCGTTCTTCTCTGCAAACATGACAAAATCAAAGTCAAAATCAAAATCTAAACCAAAATCACCACCACCTTCAAAAGAGGTCGCTCAAACGGCCGAAGAACCCATCGAAATACCATACAAACAATCTCACAACTATTTGGGTTTACTCACAAAACTCAAAGACAACCACACTTTCGAATCCATCATTGATACAATATATGCATCAAAGTATAAAACTTTGTTGACAGTAAATGCTCCCATCTATCTGCAAACCCAGAGAGAGTTTTGGAAAAAGGCGACGCTTGAAACACAAGATGATAAAGTCATAGCCATTAACTCCTCGATACAGGGTAAAGCATTTCAAATCACCCCACAATCAATCTCAGAGGTCTTCAAACTCGATGATCTGAAAGGTAAAACTTCCTTTGACAAAAACGAGTTAAAAGCTGATTTTCTGAAAAAGGGGATATGCAGAACAATCAAAGGTAGATACCTTACAAAAAGGTTATTTCCCGTCTGCACCCAGATTTTTATTTCACACACTCTTGAAGTGTGTTTCAAATAAAACAACATCTTTTAACGAAATACCATTGAAGATTCAATGCCTGGGCTATGCTATTTTAAACAATAAAGATTACAACTACTCCCAGGAGATCTTCAATGACATGGTAAAGAATGTTGATAGCAAATCATTTCTTCTTTTTCCAAGATTTCTAAGCTATTACTTTAAACAAAAATTTGAAAAAGAGGATGAAAATTTGCCCAAACAAGGTGTCCATTTTCAAATAAAAAGTCTAACAATTGAAACATTTTCAAGAATGATGGCACCAATAAAGTTAAAAGCAAAGGTGCCTGAGCAGACTTTAGAAACTGCCACTGATCCTCAGGCAACTTCTGCTGAGCCCATTGCTCCAGGTGATCAAAGCAGCACAACCACTGCTTTGAAACCCACACCTGACATCACCAAAAAGACCAAAAGAAAAACATCCAGAAAACCCACCAAACCCAAAACAAAGGCAACTCTAGAAGATGAGATCCCAGAGGAAATGCCTGTGACAACACAAAAGTCACCACAAACCACTGCTGCTACTTCCTCACAGCAGTTGGTAGAAAGATCTCCACCTTTGCCTAAAACTCCTCCTGGATCCTCACAAAAGGATCAGGTTGTAAGCACAGGGACACCACAATATGAAGCTCTGAATCCACTCGGATCCATCTTCCTCAGTCCTGATCCCAAGGACATGTCTCTTTCAACCCCCATACCCTCACCAATCATAATGCCACAATCCATGCTACCCTTGTTGCATGCAGCTGCTATAGCTCAGACACAAACCAGTTCCTCTCTATCACCTATCACTGAGAGTATACCCTCACAAGAGACTGGGTCTGATGCTACTACTTCTGCTATCCCAGCAACAATTGAGGAGGTTACACCCCCTGAGTTACAAGTAACTCTCGGTGGTAGTTCAAGTGGAGCAGCAACTACAACTGGTGGATCAACAGATCTTCAGTTGGACAGTTGTTTCATAAGTAAGACTCCCTTGAAGGCAATTTCTTCCATGGCAACTTCGGTAACCACCAGTGAGTTGGATCTAACCACTGGTACCATCAAAGGTTTATCGAGTGCTGAAGAAAGAAGTCCCCAGTACCAAGAACAAGGGGCATCAATGGGTGATTTTTGGGACTCTGTTCACACATTAATACAACCACTGCTGGTGGGGATTCAGATTATCCTTCTAAAGTAGGTGATGATTCAAAATATCAGGAATTGACGGACAGAGTTGAAAAACTTGAAGATTCAGTTGCTGAAATAAAAAATATGGTGCAAGAGATTTTAAAAGCTCAAAAAGCACAAGCCACTGCTGTTCACTACTAGAAAATACACATTTCTTGACGTGCATTGTGCGTCATAAAACGGTAATTATGACACGCAAATGCGGGTCGTTGATTGAGGAGTCATAAAATTAACATGACATGCATTTGCGTGTCATGTTTTTATGACACACATTTAATGACACACATTAATGACACACATTCATGACACTCATTTTATGACATCTTTTAATGACACACGTTCATGACAAACATTTATAACACATACATATGACATTCATTTACGCGTGTCATGCTTTTAATTTTTTTTAAAAATGTTTTTTTATAAAATTACTGATTTACCCTGAATACATATATAAAATCAAAAACAATAAATTTATTTCATAAAAAATATATACATACCAAAACAACCCTTTACATAATCATATGTCAAGTATATTACAAATATGTTAACGTAAACAAAAAAAAAATTGTTTGTCAATACATTCGTCAACACCTAAATATGGTTTCACTTAACAATAGAGGTAGCCGCATAAGTCGACCAATCTTCGCGAATGCCATCCAGCTCTGCAGCCGAGTATTCCTCTACTCTTCCCCCAACCAAGACCAAATGTGACACCTTGTGGCAAAACTTTCTTTATTTTCTTTGAAGCAATTTCCCACAGCAAGGCCCATGTTAGCAACAAACCAAGCCAGGCTTCTTGAGTAGCCATGTAATAAACCAAATCTTAAAATCAGTATTTTAAATCTTAATCTAAGAATTTAAATATTAATTTCAAGACTAAATCTAAATCTATGAATTTAAGCATTTGTTAGAGCATAAAAGTACATATTTCTCGAATAGGCAAGCTAAAATTTTCCTAAACTTACATTGTCATTGTCAAGTATTTCAACTCCTTTATAAGCTATCTCCATGAACTTCATCACATAGTAGCCAAATGGTGACATTGACACTACACAACTAAAAATATATAGAAGTGTGAAACCAATGCGATTTAAATTTAAAGTAAAGGGTTCTTATGTTTACGATATCATTCCAACAACAATTTAAATATGGAATTAAGTGCTCACCCTAGTGTTGACCAATTTGAGTTTAACCCTTATGCTGGCACCACTTCGTGTAGCATACACAACCATTGCCCTATAAATAATAAAAAAATATATCAAAGCATATTCCAACTCTCTTATCATAGATGATATGTAATATAGAAAAAAAAATTTAAATTGTAGTTATTGACTTGTTATTGTATCACCTTTAATGATTCAGTTGTGCAATCTTAGAGAGCCCAACGTTGATTTTGATCTCTCTCTATCGTTATTTCTGCCTCTCCTCTCCCTTTCTCTATCTCTCGAACTCTGGTCCTGGTCTCTGTCTCCATCCCTGCTGGACAGCTTGAAAGTGTAATCATGCAAAACTAAAAACAAGAATGATAAAATTTCGGATTTATAAAGAGAAGTAGAAACAGAAAGGTAAAACTGATGTAGCTTTTCGGATTTAGGGCAGGGGATCACAATTTGAGAGGGAATAACTTTTATGTGGGGGGAATGTTTAAAATGAAAATTTAAATGTTATATTGTAATCTTTGAGCGGGATCCAAATGGCCCGAACTGTGATGAGCTCGAGCACGAACCTAAAAATAAGCTTTTAAGTAACGACATGACCCTGAGCTTTACTTATCAAGCTTAAGGCGGCTCACGAGCCTAAACGAGCTCACTGTGTATAGTTTTTAATTAATACATTAAAGTGTATATTTAAATAGGGTGGAGATATAATAGGAAGTTTATTTGACTAGGAAGGCTAGGAAGTGATCTTGACCATCCATTTAGTTAATCAAGGGCTAAGATTAAATCAGGGAAATTGAAAGTAAGAAAAGTGGCGCGTGACTTTTTTCAGGGGCATTCTAGTCAATCCAAGCCAATAGTTTCTCTCTCCTCCAATTCCCCCCATTTTTTAAACGTTAATAACTCTTTCATACGACATTATTTTTTTTATAAAAATTGCACCAAAAAAACGAGCGTTTTTTTATTTTTAAAACGAGTATACTATTGCTATATTTTGAAAAAAAAATTTAAAACCCAGTTGCGTAAAACGCAATAGAAAAAACCCCAGTATCGTAAAACGCAATGAAAAAAAAACCTAAAAAATGACATTTTTCTAAAACGCAATGCACCAAAAACACAAAGAAAAGACTTATTTGTAAAACACAATGGCCAGAAAACACAAAGAAATGTCTTATTTCTAAAACGCAATAGCCTAAAAACTCAAAAGAAAATGTACTTTCTAAAACGCAATGGACTAAAAACACATAAAAATGTGTTTTACCTAAAACACAATGCACCAAAAACACATATTTCTAAAACGCAATGGCCAGAAAACACTTAAAATGTCTGTTTTCTAAAACGCAATGGACTGAAAACACATAAAAAAGTGTTTTACCTAAAACGCAATGCACAAAAAACACAAAGAAATGTCTTATTTGTAAAACGCAATGGCCAGAAAACACTTAAAAATGACTCATTCTAAAACGCAATTGCCTAAAAAACAAAAGAAAGTGTTCTCTGTAAAACGCAATGGACTGAAAACACCTAAACACTGTTTTACCTAAAACGCAATGCACCAAAAACACTTCAAGAATGTGTTTTTCTAAAACGCAATGGCCTAAAACACCAAAGAAAGTGTTTGTCTGTGCTGTGAACTGTCTGAACCAATGTAGTTTCCAGAGGCAATTTACAGAAAATTAATTTTTCTGATGCATTTTTATTACAGCAATTTAATCGAAATTTTTTTTTCCGAAACCCCAGCCAGGGGCTCTGCCCCTTGGACCCCGCCAGGGGCTGCCGCCCCTGGGACCCCGGTACCGGGGGCGCTGCCCCCGGACCCCCGCCAAGATCGTAAAACGCAATGACTAAATCAAAAACCCAGATCGTAAAAATGAAATTAAAGAATTTCTTACCTGGACCGAAGTGATTTCTTCAACAATTGACGAATTTTGAATGATTGAAACACTTATCAGCGCTCGAATTGAACGGATCGAGTGATTATCTTCAAAATCACCGGAAAAAACGAGATTTTGTATGAAATTAAACTGGGTTTTCTTCAAAAAAAAAGCTGAAGAACACGTTGATCGGGTGTTTGAATCATTGATTGGTGATGAAAATCGCACTATAATGTGGTGATTATTGAGATAGAAAGTGAAGAAATGGTTGAAGATGGTGGGTTTTGAAAATGGTGGATTTTGAAGTTACTGGGTTTTGAAAAAGGAAGAAGAAATGGTTGGATTGACTAAAATACCCTTTTTCTTTATTTTAAATGTTGCCACATGTCATCCTCTTATTGCTTCCTATCCTTCCTAGCAAAATTAATCTTCCTATTTGATATTTTCCCAATTTAAATAATAATAATTAGTATTTATAATATTGTGAAAATACAACTAAATTGTCTCTCTCTCTATATATATATAATATGTTATATGTGAATTTTATATAAAACAACGAACTAAACAAGTAATTTTGATACTCTTATGCTCATTATATATATAAAATATGTTATGTGTGAATTTATATAAAACAACGAACCGAACGTGTAATTTTGATACTTTATGTTCATATTACGACTTAAGTTTTTGGTTTTCGCTTTCATTTGTTATAGCGAGTACACTGTAATGGAAAAATTTTATGCCTGCTCTAGAGATAGTAAAGGTAAGTTTTTTTGCCAGCCACAACGCTAGTTGAGGTTTGGTCCCACTAGTTAACATAAGTTTCTACCCGCCGCAGTACTAGTTATGGTTTGAACCGCTAGTTAAGATTGAAGAGACTAAGGTGCTGTTTGTTTTTACTTAAAACGTCTGCAAAGAGCCTATGTCTGCAGACGGGCAGACATAAGACCTTGAAGACTGTTTGTTTTTTTCTTTAAAAAAGACCTAAAAATAGCTTCTTTCATCTTAAAAAAAAAAGACAGGAACCTTTGCTTCTAACATCTTCACAAACTCTTTCTTCCTCTCTTTTCTATTAAAAAATAAATAAAACCCTAATCCAAACACATCCCACCACAAAAACTTCTCTGTTTCCTCTCTCTAAACTCCGATGACCGGAGTAAAAGTCCTGCCGGTTTCCGGTCGGATCTCCGGCTACCGCACACCCCTAACTCCCCTCCATTACATACACCCAACCCCCATCTTTGTTAAACTCTCTGCACACCCACAAGATCTCATCTTTCTCTGGACAAACGGACGGCCGGCACCACTCTTGGTGGCGGCGGCACTATGGTAGTGGCTCTACGACAAGGAAACGACGGCTAGAGCCGTTTCTTTTATGAAGATTGTGGTGGATAAGGACGACGTCGGTGAGCTCTGGCCGTCGGAGAGCTGATAATGATGAGGGTTAGGAGTGGCGGAGTCGTGGTTCTGGTCGGAGAGCTGATTATGATGGTGGTTCAGGGGAGGTGGCAGCAATGGTTCTGGTCGGAGATGGATTCGACTTTCGGTCTGTATCCATTGCATCGAGTAACAGGTATGTAAATTTGTGGTACTGAGGTTTTGAGTAGAAAGTTGTTAAATGTTTTGTTCAAAGTGTTCTTTAGAATGTAAGATAACAAGAGCTTGTATTGTTACTCATTTGATAGTATTGTGATTTGTGAATTGCTGAACATTGTTATGTTATTTGATAGTATTGTGATTCTGTGCAGACATTATCAATTTATAAAAACAAACAGTCTTATATTTTTAGCTTGCAGAGCTTCAGACCACATCTTCAGTTGCAGACAAAAGAACAGATGAAATCAGCTTGCAGACATTTTATTTTATGTCTGCAAAAACAAACAGCACCTAACTTATTACTAATGATTTTAATATGAAGACTATGTTATTTATAATATAGCTTTTTTATACATATATATGTATTATTTGAATAGAAAATAAAACCATAAGAACAAATTATTAAAATATTCCATCACTCAAATTTACAACTTTAGCATGATAAGATTTGGCTCAAGTAACGTATGCCGATCCAATAGGCGTCTTGAAAGTTATCAATTATGGTGAAATTGAATAAGGATGAAAGATGTTCAACTATGAACACTATTGAATTTTTTAGACCACAACATGTTATTCTTTACACACGTTTTGAAAGTCATATGGTCTTGTTTTTTATGACGTTAAAAGATGACACACAAAAAAAAGCGTCATAATTTGTTGAATTTTGTAAACCATGACATTTTTTTCTTAACACACGCTTTGTAATGTCATAAAATGATCTTGTACTTTTTTATGACGCTAAAAAGATGACACGCAAAAAAGAGTGTCATAAATTTATTGAATTTTGTAAACCATGACATTTTTTTCTTGACACACGTTTCTGAATGTCATAAAATGAGTGTGTGTCATTGTTCGCGTGTCAAGAAATGTATATTTTCTAGTAGTGGTTCCTGCTCAAGCACCTGCACAACATGCATTTGCTGCAAATGAGCTTCGGAATATTTTCCAACCCATGCTTGAAAAACAGTAACATATGGCTGATAAAAAGCATGCTATTCAAGTACAAATGCTGACCAACATGGTGGAATCAAGGTTTAAAGACACTCAAGCAGATATCAAGGCTGTAAAGGCTAGCATTCAAAGTGCCTCTGGCAAAGTTCCTTCTTCCATATCATTTCTTGTTAACCCCCCCAGATAATGCCAAAAAGGGGGAGAATATCAAGCTGTTGGGAAAAATGAATAAAATGGGAATAGAACATGGCCTTTGTATTGTGCCTGAAAAAGAAAAAGAAAAACAGGTCTCAAAACCTGTTAGTCAAACAGCTGATACACCAGCAGTTACAGAAACTGCTGTCAGTAGCCAAACAGCTGCCATGTCATCAACACACACACCACTCTACCACACACCACCACAACTACTGCTCTACCACCATCATCTACAATCACACCATCACCACTGCCTCCTGTTATAAAACAGAAGACAACAGATGTTACAACATCTGTTGTAATGACAGCAGCGGTTGAAGCACCAGTTGGTTCAACAGTTGTTTGTCAGACACTCTCCACCATTCAAACCACTGATCCACCCAAAACATCATCTGCCCCTTCTTCATTAAAAAGGAGAAGGAATCTCATATCAGATGATGATTCACCACCACCATCACCATCATCAAAAACTACCTCACCACCGTCATCCCCTGCTCAAAAGCATAAGACATCTGCTGACATATCAGCAGGTGTAATGACAACAGCAGTTGAAACACCAGTTGTTTCAACAGTTGTTAGTCAATCATCCACCACTGCTCTCACCTTCCCTATATCACAACCAAAGCTCTTCAACAGAAAAAGAAAGCCAATCTCTGCCGATGAGGGTATACATGATCCTAATGCTGCACAACATCCACTGGAACTTGAAGCTATCAAAAATGAGATGAGGCAATTCTATACAGAAGAAGATCCTTCAAAAAGAAGATTCTCCTCACTCATAGGCTACATGCCACCAGATGATATGGATGATTACCTCAAAATCAAGGCAAGGCAAGCTAAACTAAGAGCTAAAGTTGAGAGTGAACGTGAACGTTTAAGCGAAGATGGCATTGCTAAAAGACTGGAGTTCTACTTCACAAAAGTAAAGAAGATAGAAGAGTTTGCACAAGACCTAAACAAAGAAAAGGCTGATCAAAAGAAAAAGTTAAGAAAACAATATCTAGCCTACATCATGAAAGATAAGTTCTATCCTGCTAAAGAACAACAGTTCGAAGAATGGCCAATAGTCGCTCTAAAGCATGAGGCAGAAAGGATTGAGAAAATCAAGAATGATCCTACAAAGAAGAAGAATGTTCCAAACTGGAGAAAATACAAAAAGCTCATTGCTGACCTAACTGCTGAGTATAAGAGAAAGAAAAAAGAGCTGGTGGATGCAAAAATGGATACTGCTGAAGCCATACCAAAATGGTCAAAACAGCAGACTGATGAAGCCTATGAAAGGCTAAAGAAAAGAAAGATAACTGTTTCAAGGACCTCAAAGAAGCATGAACAAAGAATGAAGCTTGAACAGCAGATAGAAAACCTCAAAACACTGTTCCGGTCTACTTTTGTGACAAACCAAGAAGAAAAAGAACAGTTGACCAGTGAAGAGGTTAAAGAAAAGGAAGCTGAGTACTTCACAGAAGCCATCAAGAAAATGGGTCTAAAAGAAGAGAGCTCAGAAAAGCTTCAAAACCTTTTTAAGAAGGTGTTAACCAAGCCTGCATCACTACATAGTTCAGCAGATATCCCAGACAGTGAGCTTGATCAACAACAAAGACAAGAGCTGATTGACAAAGAGGTTGCAGAAGATATAGCTGCAGCAAATGAAGTCATAGAAGAAGCTTTCAAAAGAATGTCTGAAGTTCAGGATACTGCTTTACAATTTTTCTCAAGGCCAATATCCCAAAGCTCATCGCTAAATAAATCTCTCCCGAGAAATCCATTGGGTTCAAAAGTACTAAAGTGGATGTCTGACCAAAAGACCCATGTATTGACTATAGTCAGATCTAATGGAGATGTGAAGTACATATCAAGGAAAGAAGCACTAGGCCTTAGTGTTCAAGATTTGCAGGATCTCCTTGAACTTACACAGTGCCGGGATGAAGATGATACAAGTTCCAAAGCATTTGAAGAAGAATTTAAAAGAAAAGCAAGGGAACTACTGATGAGTAATAAAGATCCAGAATAATGACAGGTTTTGGCATTATCTGTTCCAGGGGAGATTGTTGGGATTGAACCCTACCAGAGGAACAGATAATGTAAAGTCAAAACCTGGTCACAACAGTGGATTCACAATAAGCAGACGTTTACTCTAAGCTCTCCCCTTGACAGTGGTTATCTATCTGCTGATACACTCTAAGTACTGCTCTGAAGAACAACTGATGAACCAAACACTGATGAAACAGCTAAAGACTGCTAAAAGGCAAACACTGAGCTCTATCTACTGCTGACTCTTAAGTACTGCTGAAGACCCAAGCACTGCTCATTCAAAGACTGATCACCTTTTGAAGAAAGCACTGATGATCAAGTAATCAGTGCTTAGGCCACAACAGTGGAACGTGAACAGTGTTAGACTTGTTTTGTATTTTATTATCAATCAGTTGTTAGACATCAGTAGTTTGTATAGAACAGTGTTTATAGGTTGTTAGGCTGTTAGATGTCACTATCATGGTGACGTCAGCTGAGGTACATCAGTAGTTTGGTTTGCCTATAAATATGACAGTACTCTGTACTGTTATATTTGATTCGTTTTGAGAGAGTTCTTCTCCTCAATTCAATCTGTAAGTCCCGTTTAACCGGATCTTTCAATGATATCAAACAACCAATAGATTGTGCGGAATCCAATCAATTGGTGATTCAAGATAAACACGAAAAAGTGAAAATACGAAGAACACAATACCGAAAATCACTTTTAAACTTGCACACGATTCTATTACTTGAACAAGCAAAATCGTCTGGTACAAGTTCCTACACCGACTAATCGCCTCTTTCTCTGTAAATCTAGAATTTCTGTAACTGAGGCTCTAAGAAGTTCAAAACTAAAAACAAGTTGAAAACTTGTTTATATACATGGACAAGCCCACTTCCCTACATGGGCTTCCCTTGGGCCTGCTTGGCCCACATGGCCTAAAGCTTGGCCCAAATGACCTATAAAGGTCCACAACCTAACAAAAACTAACCCGGTAAGACCCAGTTCATAACCATAGCTCGTTGTATTAATTTGATGCGTCAGTCTCACACTTTAGGGCCTAACAATCTCCCCCTAGACTGATGCCATCAAATTGTCTTCATAACATGAAATCAGCAACGTCTTCAACGTAGTCTATGGTTGTCACTATGCTGCAGATGTTGTGGAAGTTCTTGACTTCTGAACTCTCAGCACTGGGTCTCTTTCTTCAGCTCTTGTGGTTAGCTTCATATCAGGATCTCGATCAGCATCTTCTTGAAAGTCTTTGTTAAAAAGAATGTGAGAGGAGGATTCTCAGCAGCTCTTTTCTTCTTCAATCTTTGTCTTTCAAACAGGTTCATGGTACTTCTTCAAATGTACTTTCACTGTCAGACGGCGTTGCGTATCCGATTCTTCTGACTCAGGTACATCTTGTTGTTGTGCTGCTCCATGTTTCGTCAACAGCTAACAGCATCTCAGTCTTCAACAACCCCTGTTCTTGATTGAAATCAAGTTCTGCACATACTCACAAACTCATAAGCAAACATTTCTTATGCAACAGGGAGAGTACCAAATGAACACTAGGTACATGAAATTTCACAATTTAAATTCTTTTAACTTTTGATGATCAGTCAAATCTTCAAGAACGATTACATTTTTAATTTTAAGAAAAACAAATAAGCACTCTATTTTTGGATTTTTTTTTTTTTGATTTTATAGAAAAGCAAGACACTATTTTTGTATTTTTGAATTTTTCCAATTTTTTAAATTTTTTTTAATATTGAGAACTAAAAACAAATAAAAACTCAAAATATAAACAACTACCATAATATACAATTACAATTGCAATGGGATCAAAATTCGTTCTCAGGCAGACTAAGGAACACTTTTCAGTACGAGCCTAATCAAACTGGTCTATGCGATTGCCAATATGTTTGTCCACTTAAACTTTAACGCTCAAGTTTCAATTTTTCAACTTCGTGATATGCTTTAGGTAATATTATACTATTATACCAGTGTGTCCCATTCCAAGGCATACCCCCGCGATCAAGGTAATCACAACGATTCATCGTAGCAGGTGAGTATACTGATGTCATCCTTTAAGATATCCTAACTGTGTCTAGGTCTGCATATAATATGTTTTATCATGTTTTGATTTCTTAACAATGAACACCCAAATAAATACTAATCAAATCCTGGAAATATAAACAGCACACTCTGACATGCATGATAGAGTGTGCTGTTTATATTTCCAGGATTTGATTAGTATTTATTTGGGTGTTCATTGTTAAGAAATCAAAACATGATAAAACATATTATATGCAGACCTAGACACAGTCAGGATATCTTAAAGAATGACATCGGTATACTCACCTGCTACGATGAATCGTTGTGCTTACCTTGATCGCGGGGGTATGCCTTGGAATGGGACACACGGGTATAATAGTATAATATTACTTAAAGCATATCACCAAGTTGAAAAATTGAAACTTGAGCGTTAAAGTTTAAGTGGACAAACATATTGGCAATCGCATAGACCAGTTTGATTAGGCTCGTACTGAAAAGTGTTCCTTAGTCTGCCTGAGAACGAATTTTGATCCCATTGCAATTGTAATTGTATATTATGGTAGTTGTTTATATTTTGAGTTTTTATTTGTTTTTAGTTCTCAATATTAAAAAAAAATTTTAAAAATTGGAAAAATTCAAAAATACAAAAATAGTGTCTTGCTTTTCTATAAAATAAAAAAAAAATCCAAAAATAGAGTGCTTATTTGTTTTTCTTAAAATTAAAAATGTAACCATTCTTGAAGATTTGACTGATCATCAAAAGTTAAAAGAATTTAAATTGTGAAATTTCATGTACCTAGTGTTCATGTGGTACTCTCCCTGTTGCATAAGAAATGTTTGCTTATGAGTTTGTGAGTATGTGCAGAACTTGATTTCAATCAAGAACAGGGGTTGTTGAAGACTGAGATGCTGTTAGCTGTTGACGAAACATGGAGCAGCACAACAACAAGATGTACCTGAGTCAGAAGAATCGGATACGCAACGCCGTCTGACAGTGAAAGTACATTTGAAGAAGTACCATGAACCTGTTTGAAAGACAAAGATTGAAGAAGAAAAGAGCTGCTGAGAATCCTCCTCTCACATTCTTTTTAACAAAGACTTTCAAGAAGATGCTGATCGAGATCCTGATATGAAGCTAACCACAAGAGCTGAAGAAAGAGACCCAGTGCTGAGAGTTCAGAAGTCAAGAACTTCCACAACATCTGCAGCATAGTGACAACCATAGACTACGTTGAAGACGTTGCTGATTTCATGTTATGAAGACAATTTGATGGCATCAGTCTAGGGGGAGATTGTTAGGCCCTAAAGTGTGAGACTGACGCATCAAATTAATACAACGAGCTATGGTTATGAACTGGGTCTTACCGGGTTAGTTTATGTTAGGTTGTGGACCTTTATAGGTCATTTGGGCCAAGCTTTAGGCCATGTGGGCCAAGCAGGCCCAAGGGAAGCCCATGTAGGGAAGTGGGCTTGTCCATGTATATAAACAAGTTTTCAACTTGTTTTTAGTTTTGAACTTCATAGTTACAAAATTTCTCTAGAGTTAGAGAGAGAGGCGATTGGTTGTGAGCTTGTACCAGACGATTTTGCTAATTCATAGTAATAGAATCGTGTGCAAGTTTAAAGGTTATTTCGATGTTCTTGTTCCTTTCGTTTTGATTTCTTGAATCACCCATTGATTGGATTCCGCACAATCAATTGGGTTGTTTGATATCATTGAAAGATCCGGTTTACGGGACTTACACAATCCTTTCATCTTGTGCAACCAACTCTGGAGTATCCGGCTGAGGGGGAGTTTAGTCTGTAAGCTTGCATTGTAACCTTTTGCTTTTGATGTAATCTTTCGACTCTATGAAAAGCAATTGTTTATCAAACTATATTCTCTTTTGATTGTGTTTACAAAGTTTGTTATTCATTTCCGCTGCACTTAAAACTGTTCATATCTTCAAATCTTACAAACAAACACAATCATGAGAGCCTCAGATCCTAACATTTTCAAAGTTTGGACCAATCACAAACAAGCAAGGTTTTTATAATTAATTAATAAAATTGAAAATTAATAATTAGGTAATGATGGGTAGGGGCTTTATGACTACGGACTCTAGTGATATAACACCACATAAAACCCTCGTGTGACGTGGCATGACACGTGTCATATAACGCCCCACAAGGGGCTTTATGACTACGAATGACCTTAGGGTGTGGAGAGAAAAACCCAACTAAATATTTATATACTTAGTTGGTAGCATTTTTAGGATAAAACTACCGAACAACGGACCGAATTTGACACATCTAATGTATGCGGACGATGTAATATTTATGGGAGAATGGGTGAAAATAACATAAAAAATATAATAAGACTAATGAGATGTTTTTATCTGATGTCGGGGCTAAAAATAAATCATAAAAAATCAAATCTCTTCGGAATAGGGGTGAATGAATCAATGGTCAGGAATGTTGCTAATACCATAAACTGTAAGGTGGGTAAGTTCCCTTGTAAATATCTTGGTTTATTGTTCGGTGAGAACATGAATCAAGCAAGGCATTGAAAAGGTGTGATTGATTGTTTCAGGGCAAGATTGTCAAAATGAAAAGCAAAAACATTATCGATTGCGGGGAGAGAAGGGGTGAGCAGAAAACCGAAATAACCGAACCGTAACCGAAACAACCGACAAAACCGAACCGAAACAAAAACTGATGGTTCGGCTTTCGGATTTTTAATAACCGAAAATTTCGGTTCGGTTTTTGGAAAACCATTTTCAATAACCGAAAAAAACCGAACCGAGCCGAAACTAAAAAAAACATATATTTTTATGTAGTTTAAGTTGTTTAAGTGTTAACCCATGCTATTAGAAATTAATAATATTATTATTGAATATTAAGTATTTATAATAAAAACATCAACATGTTTATATATAATTCAGATGATTTATTTATTGCCTAAAACAAATAACAAAATTTAATAATCTTCAAAGTATTAAAAAAGAAAATGTCCTAATAAAAACTTTGAAGAAACATAAAAATATATTAGAAGATTAGGTTTATGTGAACATTATTAGTTAAAAAGGTGAAGTATAATAACTTAAATGTAAACATATAAGAAAGGTTTTTAAATTTTAAATTATACTTTTTATTTTTGAATCTTACATACTTATGTTTCAAAAAGCGAAATAACCGAAAAACCGAACCGAACCAGTTTAAAAACCGAAACTGAAAAAAAAACCGAAACCGAACGGTTTTCAAAAACCAAAAACCGACATTTCGGTTTCGGTTTTGGTTTTGCCCAAAAACCGAACCGAACCGAACCGTGCACACCTCCAGGGGAGAGTAACTTTAGTAAAGTCGGTTCTAGATAGTTTACCGTTGTACTATTTTTCATTGTATAAAGCTCCAAAAGGGGTATTGGAAACTCTTGAGGCTTTTAGAAGAAGATTTTTTTAGGGTGGTGATAATGAAAAATAAAAAATAGCTTGGGGAGAGAGTTATTGGACCAACTGAGGGAGGGCAAGGGTTGGGTTCACTAAAGGATATGAATGATAGTCTACTTCTAAAGTGGTAGTAGAGATTTAAGAAGGAAGAAAATAATTTATGGCACCAAACTATGTCAGCGATACATCATAATACAAATTCTTGGTCATACCTTCCAATCAAGACGGGCATAGCAGGGATCGGGAATAGAGTTGTTAAGGTGGAGAAGGACTTGTCAAAAGTAAGCATTTAGGTTTCGCAATTACTCAATGCAGTGGTCGGTAACAGTAATACGACGAGGTTTTGGATAGATAAATGGAGTGAAGATGGGTTGATGAAAGATAGATTTCCTGACCTGTTTTGGTTGGAAAAAAACAAAAGTGCAACAATAGCAAGGATAATGGACGGTTAGGAGTGGAAGCGTTATCCATTCTCGTATCAAGAATAAAACCAATTGGTACTAATTAATAATTATATGAGTAATGTTGTCTTAAGTGCAGGTGCGGATAAGTGGCAATAGGAACCAGATAAAGAAGGAGTCTTTTTAGTGACATCATGCATGGAAGTACTTACCAGGAGCTCAGTTCCATATCACCAATTTGAATGGGTTAAAGGGGCACCAAAAAAACAAATATTTTCGGATGGAGAGGTGTTCAAAATAGCTTACCAACACTTAAAAATTTGTATAAAAGAAGGGTTCCTAATGGGTCAACAACATGTAGATTATGTGGAGATCAAGATGAAGACGCGGATCATCTGTTTACATCGTGCGGTATCTCAAGTGTCATATGGAACAAGATCGGTATATGGTGCAACATTCCAAATATTTCGGCTACAACAATGAAAGACTTGATGGAGATATACAGGAACATAAAGACAATAAAACAAAAGAAGAGGGTGATTCAATTAATAGCGTTCACAACATGTTGGGAGATTTGGAAAGCAAGAAACGAACTAATTTTCTCAGGCAAACGTATAAATATTGAGAAGATTTTTGGTGATGTTCAAGCTGCAACTTTTCTTTGGGTGAAGCATAGGGCGAAAGGAATCAACTTGTAGTGGTAAAACTGGGTGTCTTTTAATATAAATTGAATGAATGTCGATTGCAACAAAATATAGACGTAAAGATGGGTGAGTGTGTATAATGTTGTATGGTCTAGTGTCTTGCTTACCCAAGCATTGTACATACAATTGATGATGAATAAAATACTCTTTGTTGTTCAAAAAAAAATTATATATACTATATTAATTCATAACATGGTTATGAATAGTGACCATTTTTGTCCTTCGTGTGGATTTTTTTTCTTTGTAAATTTTAGGATTTTTCATTTTTTAACGAAACTTTGATTCTATAATTTGTTACCAAAGTTTTCTATGAGATTTTGTTTTGTGCTTTTTTCCCGAATTTGGTCATCGTTTGGTTGCTATTAAATACGGTGTTTGTTAGTCGTATTTGGTCCCTTGGGTATTTTTTACCCCCTCGACTTTCTAATATGTGTTTGTATATATTCGACTTCATCTATGCTTTACGTCATGTGAGTTACTGGGTGTTAAAAATTTGTGTTTTATTTTACGTATTGTTAGGTATCAAATAGTAGAGGGGGTTAATTGTAATAATAGTATAGTATGAGGGTAGTAAGTGTAGCTAGTAAATTGTATGAGTTCTTAATAAGCGAAGTTGTTACGGGAATGAAGGTAGTGAATGATTTTGAGAGTTATCTCCCTTTCTCTGTGTGATTCTTCTTCTTCTCCAATCTTTCACACTTTGAGTTCTTATTACCAATTGTATCGTAACAATGGTATCAGAGCATTCTTTCCTCTCGACCGTGGGTTAGGGCAACAATAACATCAACTATTCGAAGTAGTATGAGTTAATAGGGACGGCATCAAAATTCAAGTCAAGACAACTACAAGGTATAGTCAAGTGCTTGCAAGGGCTAGTTGGATTAAATTGAGGATGACAAAAAGTCAACTGTTTTCTATGGTCAAAAGTTGGATCAAGTCAACTGAACTAAAATGGAAATGGCTTACTAAAGTCAAAGGAAATAAATGTGACATGGAAGCTTAGTTAGAGCAAAAAGAAAATTAATAGTTGCAGATAGTATCTTATTAAAATTGGAAGAAGATGACAGAGTTTATACATCATCCTTCTTTTTGATGTTGCACCCGTGAGCACAAAGACCATGCCAGAGTTTATACATCATCCTTCTCAAGTGGACTTCATTCGAGGTCAAAGTAATTCAAGTTCAAAGGAAAAACAGTTTGGTTTTGATACCTTTGATTAGCAATTTTTTTTTCCATTTGTATGATAGTTGTTTCCTACTGTTCTCCTTATTCTGATTTTTGGGGACAAAAATATTTTGAGGGGGAAGTAATGTTAGGTATCAAATAGTAGAGGGGGGTTAATTGTAATAATAGTATAGTATGAGGGTAGTAAGTGTAGCTAGTCAATTTGTAACATCCCAATTTTCGATCACCGAAGTGGTATAGTCGGTTCGTACTCACAAGGTTACGATTTCCAAGATGACAAGCAATAACAATAAAGTTTATGATTTAACGAAATAGAAAAGGTCCTAGTTGCATAAAGATGTAACATGAAGGGCTTTTATGTAGTTTGTCACAAACTAAGAATATACTATGAAATGTGATGGAACCAGAAGGGCCTTAGCGTAATTTCGGATTTATATAAACAAAATAAAACCCTAGATTGCAAAAAGTCATCCCTGGAGTGTGTGTGCGGCCAGAACCAAGAACGAGGGAGGCAAGGCGAGTTCGTGAGGTCTCGAGAAATCCTACGTGGTTCCTAGGTAACCCTCATCCGGTTCATTTTTGTGTTTTTTTGGGATTTGGGTTTCGGGTGGTGATGAAACAATGGTTAACCAGGTGGGTTAACTCACTGGTCTCGTCAAGAGGGTTAATCCCTTCTTTCCGATGATCGCCGGCTGGATCGTCTGGTGGTGGGTTTCCTGCACAAGGAAACAAGACGTGACTCGCAACAAGGAGGATGGGGTGGGGGGTGCTCCTTGTTACCACTCTTCGGCGTGAGAATCTGTAGTTTGCTTGGGAAGCAAAGTGTGATAGTCGTAGTAGTGAGAGAGTTAAGAAGTGATACCTCAAACCTGGTTTGGGGTGATTATTTATAGCCGAGGAGTGAAGGAGGGTAGTTGAATAGCTAGCCTGACATCGCACAGCTATTTGCAGGTGTGTCAGACCTGTCGGTTACGTTGGTGATGCCACGTCCTGCTGTGGTGTCAGACTGTTGTATACACGTGGGCCGGTAGGCGACTGTTCCCAGTGCCACTTGCACTGTGGTGTCAGACCCACTTGCCTCGTAGGCAGGATGCGGTGCCAGGCCGCATCGCTGCTTGCGGTCATTGATTTTGTTTCCGCATTGGTTGTTCCATCCATGATTTTATGCGGGATGCGGTGCCATGCCACATCGCCGCTTAGTGACTGTTACTGTTGTCCAGATCCCTTGTCGTGACGAAAATGTTCATAGGATGCGGTGCGGGGCCGCATCGCTATGCGTAACATTGGTTTCCGTCCTTAAGGTAAGTCTTCTCATCATTGGACAGATTGGACCGCTGTGTTCGCGTGTGACCACGCGGACACAGGTGAGTTTATTGCTGGTGGAGGTTTTTGATAAGGGTAATGGTCATTCGCGGTCATGCTGACGCGAGATCTGGGACCATACCCCTTCAAGTCCCCCCAGTCTAGTGTTCCTTCCTTATGCAAGTTGCATGTGGGAGGGACACTGGACTATGTTGTCTAGAAGCTTAAATATGGGCCATGCCGATGGCTCCTTCTTTCAGTAAGTAGTAGGTCTTTCGAGTGGATTGTTCCTTCCTTTGAGAAGGATGTCCGGTGAGCAAGTTTCGTCTGATGCGGAATTCTCAGCCAAGGACTTGATTCTTAGTCTACCTTTTCTTGATGTGATCAGCCACCTGTTGGTGTTTCGAACCAACCTTTGAGACGGTGACTGAAGGTGTTAGCAGGGTTCAAACCAACCTCTGAGATCGTGACGGAAGATGTACGTGTTCGTCACTCTAGTTGTAACCTCTGCGCCAGCTAGTGCAAAGTTGTAAGTACTTTGCTCAAGCTCTATGTTCAGCAACTGGACATGCAATGATGATCCCTGTTTTGTAGGGTATTCGTGTTCTCCAGTTAAGCTTTCTAGTAACCGCACGTCCTCTGCGGTTTATCTCTCAAGTAACCGCACATCCTCTGAGGCTTAGCTCTCTAGTAACCGCACGTCCTTTGCGGTTACCTCGTTGCCGCACCATGTTGGCCACGTTTGTTTGAGGAACGTAGGGTAGTTGCGCCATTGTTGGCCGTGTTTGGCCGAATAATGTGAATCTGAACTATGGGCAGATAAACATGGTCATAGGCAGGGTTGTGCCCACCATTGTTTATTCTATGCGGTCCATAGGTGGGTAACTAGTCATAAGCAGACTTGTTACCACTGTTCTGGAGCTACTTTCCTTCACGCTTTGGTGGAAAGTAGCTTTCCTTTAAGTCGTGTTGCCTGCGGAGATTATGTTAGATATTTGGGAAGTTGGTTGAAACTCTTCCGCATTTGTTTTGTAGCCACTTTCCTTCATGTTTAGTTGAAAAGCAGTTTTCCTTGAAGTAGCTTTGCTCCTCCGCGTGGTGGTTTAGTTGTGGCTCTTCCGTAGCTACCGTTCGCATAGTTGCGGTTTGTAGTAACTACTCACGAGTGGTTTGCGGTTTGCAGCAAAGAACTCGCTTCTAGAAGTCTTGTAGCCTGGACGTAGCTCTTGAAGGTTCAGGAGACAGGGTTGCTGATGTGCGGTTGCTCAGCATACTTGTCCTTTTCCTTAAGGAGAAGTTGTTTGCGTTCCCTCCGTGGTTGTGAACCGGAAATGAGGGTTTTGAAGCTTGAAGAAGCTTATATGGAGTGCGGTTTACCGCATCCTGAGAAGCGGTTTTCGCCGTCCAAAGAACCATGCTGGTTCTGAGTATCTGACGCACTTGTGCGGGTTGGTGTGTGTCCTCTCCGCATATTCCACGTGTGCGTGTGGGTATGTGCGGTTATTGCTTATACCCCTTTATATAATTTAAAGATATATATTTTTGCCTTTTTTGAGGGGTATGTAAAAAATGACATGCGGTATGGGTTATGGTGCGGTAAACCAGAAAAACCGCATGCTGCTTAAGTTTGGATAATGTTTGTCGCTTTTGTGTTGTCTACGTGGCTGATGGCACGTGTGGGTTGTTGAAAGTTGGTAGGATTCTGACATGTGATGATCTGAAAGGACGTTTGCACTGACCGAGGTCATAACTGCACTGTAGCAAGTAGTGTAAAGGTCTTTTCTGTCAGGCGCGTGGGCGGCCACGCGCGCGTGATAACCGTCAGCTGAAAAGCCGCTGAACACGTGGCGATACGTCAGTGGCCCTTTTTGAACGTGGTAAGTCGGTTTACTGCATCGCATTAATTGCGATGAGTATATAAGGGGAAACCGTTTGATTTCTCCTTACTTTCTTCAAAATTCAAAAAATTTCTCCGGTGAAAAGAGACCATACTCTTCATCTTCTCCGATCAATCCGCCTGTACTTCCGGTGATCTTCTGAGTTTTTCTTGTAAACTCATACTTCTTTCTTTTTCTTATTTCTGATGGCTGAACCATCTAGTCCACACAATGTGGAGGGTGAAAACTCTGCTCATTCTTCTCCGGTGGGCGGTGAAGACGAAGATGATGGTGGTAGTGCTCCTGGTGGTGGCTTGGCACCCTTGAAGTGGTCGAAAGCGTCGTTCGACCAACTGATGATTAGTACACAGATGCCCTCCGAGTTTGGGGCTGTTTATCCCCAAGACGGTGACACCGGTGCTTGTGCTCCAGCCGGTCATGTGACCATGTGGGCCGATTCTTTCATCGATGGTAACCTTCGTTTACCATTGACCGTTTTTGTTGCTGAGTTGTTGGAGTATTACAAGGTCCATATCTCCCAGATGAGTCCTTTTGGGTTTATTCGTATTAGACACTTTGAATCAACTTTTCGTGCCCTTGGTTTGCCGGTTACCGTTGATAATTTCCGGGAGTTTCATCAGTTGACGGTGAACACTGGGTTCTTCTCTTTCCGAGAACGGTACGGAAGTACCAAGTTGATGAGCCCTCCCAAGGGTATTACAAAGTGGAAGAGCAAGTTCTTCTATGTTAAAGCTGCCGCGGTTGTTCTCAACATGACTTTGCGGAATGTTAATGAGCCTATTCCTGCGGAGGATATTGCCATTCCTAATGCTGTAACACCTCGAAAATTCACGTCCTATAATGTGTAGACACGTGTCAAATGTTTAAACGTGTGAAAGAAATATTATAGAAGGACTAAAGTTGACAAACATGGAAAGTATGTGAAAATACGTATTCTAAGTGTCAACTGTGAATAAATATAATGTATATTAATCCTACACGATGCTCATACCTTCAAACGAATAAATCATGGATCGTACGAAGCTAAAAGTGAGAGATTACAAATTACAAGGGTTAAATGTGTCAGCATGTTTAAAGATATACCTCTAAGTGACCTTTTGACAAACTCGAAGCTTTGTAAATGTTAATTATGCTCACTAGAATGCACGATTTAAATTTCGTAAAGTTTCGTTAACGTATGAGAAAGTTATGATCGAATTCGTGTGCGAGGGGTTAAAGCGTCAACGTTGAAAGTTAGGCCTTTTCGGGTAACAATAAAGTTACCCGGGGACTTAACAAAGTGGGTATATGTCTTGAAGCCCTTATACGTCAATTATAAGGGTTCATACTGCAATAAACAAGTGTCTGTACAAAGTTTGAAGAGGCAAGGACTGAAACTGCAATTAACAAAATTATGTTGGAGGACCCTGAGGGCTCGCGTAGCGCGAGCACCTGATACACATGCAGTGGCGCTACGCCACTGCCACATCTGGACAGAATTCGATTGTTTTTTATTCTTTGTCTGCCACAGCCATGGTACTCCACCTTTGATCGATTTTTCAAACTCCCTTGGCCCCTAAAACAACCCCTAGAACACTAGGACACATGTTGGAAGGTTGTGGTGTGTGCTAGACTTGTTTGTCAATCAATTGTGGTGCTTGAATCCACTATATAAGGACCATGTATTGCAAAAAATTCCTCACATCTTCATCTGGCCATTTGGAGCATTTGTGGAACTTCCAAGCAGCCCCCAAGCCTTCCTAATCATCCATTAAGCACTTGTAAGTATGCTAGACCTTCTCTAATTATGTTTAGCTTAGTATTTAGCTTAAAAGTCAAAATATCGTAGTTAACGTTTGACTTCGAGATTAGTCAACAATGGCTAAGTCATATCTCGAATTAAAAGTAGTTATAGATTGGTATTTATGTGGGTAATAAAACCTCAAAAGGGTTTCCCCTGATCACCACTCTAACCAGGTCAAAAGTCGGGTCAAACCTATTCTTAAAAAGTCAACAGGAAGCCTAAAATGCTATTTATGCATAATTAACATTGTAGATCGTATACAACCTGTTGGATCATTGTTATAACTTAATAATAAGTGTAAGAACATGTCTAAACATGTTCCACCCGACTATTTCTTCTTTAGACCCGGTTCGGAACCGAAAGTCACATAGTTTGACTTTCACTTTGACTTTCAGTTCTGACCCGTTTAGGCATGTTTTAGAAATGCCTCAGAGCATAAATTGGATTAGGTTACATGTTAGAACAACCCTCTGTGATTATACACCTTGGTTCATTAGTTATCCAATTAATATGCATGTTTCCGTTAATTGCTCATATGTTGACCGTTATGCCCTTATTACCTTAAAACATGATTTATGAAAATGTAAAAGTGTAGAAACCTTAGTTACTGATATATAAACTTGTATGCAAAGTTTGACATCAGTTTGACTTATAGATTAAGAGTTATGCTCATTATCGCAAATTTAAAGCTTTATGTTAATAAAATGGCGTAATTAGCGTATAGCCTAGTTAAGCCTATTTTTGGTATCAAACTTAATACCCACTGATGTAATATAATATTTTGGGATTTTTAAAGATTTTTAATTAATTTTAGGCTGAGCATAACTAGTAGTCGTAGGCTTAATCCGGTAATTGTCGGTTTTACCCTTACGGGCCATAAAATGAGTTTTACCTATCTAAACGACTCCAAACCTTTTGCTACTGATCACATATGATAAAAAATTATTTTAAGCCTTCTGGAAATATAAAAATATCAGATTTAAGTATCGAACCCGGAAATGGCCTTTAATCGCCTTAATTAGCGTTTTTAACGCATAGTATGTACTAAAATTATATTAGACATACCCGGGTTGATACCTACTGATATAAGAGGCAAATTATGATATTTTAACAGTAAGCAAAGGTTGATAAACTCAGACTTCAGTTTTGAGCTTTTCGGCTTAGGTGAAATTACCAAAATACCCCTACGGGGCATAGTTTGTGTTTAATTTCATTTCGGGCATAATGAAAGACATCCTACTGATGTCACAACATATTTGAAGCATATTAACTTAGGAAACCTGTATATGGCTCTTACGGATACCCGTTACGCTTATTTCACGTTCGGTTCGGTTTATGTAACAAGTTTACATAAATTAGCCGAAACGGGTCAAACCTTATCGGTTTAATCTCAAAATCCAGAATGTGCATGAAGGACCCATATTAAAAAAGTCTCTGAACTTTTCGGGTCTAAATCACATTCTATCCGGTCTTCGCTTAATCGTGCGTACGAACCGTATCTTTGAAACTAGCCGGTCTAAGCTTAAGCTTAAATAAAAGACCTGTTAGTATTCTAATAGGTTATATTAAACCTTCGTTCCAGATTAGGAGAACCAGTAAAAGCTACGTGCATTTTGCTTATTGTGATTAATACTTGCATCAGGTAAATACTTTTAACTTATTTTCCCTATACGGGCTTGGGTTACGGTATATAGCATACCGCTTAATTGGGCATCAAATCTCCACCGTTAAAGTGCGTAGTTGAATAATTTGATCGGCTCGTTTAAACAGTCTTGTTTACTTTACAGCCTTTGGGGGGTTAATGACCATGTCCCGGATATCCTTGGCATCATCTTACGAGATGGCCACGACCTGAGCACGGGGTGTAGGCGTACACCTGTCAGTGTATAACTCATTATTGTGGCGTGTCTATTGATCTTTAACCCGGACTAGATCCGGGCTACTGAACGCATAAGTAACATGTAATTCGTTCACAAGATTATAATATTAAATAATTCTCCCAAGTTAAAAAGATTAAATATTGCCTCTGTGCATTTTAATCAAATTATAAAATATTTATGCCATGTGCATCCAAACCAACTTTTAAACCATTTTCCAAAATGAGTCAGTTGATTGTATTTACCAGTGTAAACTGACGTATTTTCCCAAAAAGACTAAATGCAGGTACTAAACGTAATTGGCTGGATTGTCTCCTTAGCATCAATAAAGAGTCTCGCAAGCTTAAGATGCCTGAAGTCTGTTGAACTATTGTTTCCATTTTATGTTCGATCCTTCTGTGGATAAACTTCCGAATATTGTGACAGTTGATATTACAATAATAAATTCGGTTGTATTATATTTTCAATTGCTTCCGCTGTGCTTAATAATATTGTGTTGTTTGACTATTATGTTGCCAACCATGACGTCACGATACTCCCCACCGGGCCCACCGGTGACACGTGGAAATCCGGGGTGTGACAGGTTGGTATCAGAGCCAACACTGAGTGAATTAAACACTAGCCTTTTGTGTTTAATCTCAGTTACACAATTGCACAATCTAAACTTCTGAGTCTAGACTTAACATAGGAATAATCTTAATCCTAATATGGAAATTTTTGCTTCCAATTTTTTTATTATCCGATACGTCGCCAAGCGAGGAAGCTGAACTAGGGATTCTCCACACCCGGAGCCTTGAAATGCTGAGCTTCGTACAGCGACCAAGTTGAGGCGTGCAACCAAGGAGAAAGCATTCAGGAATTGAATAAAGAAGAAACTCCTTTGCTAAAAATCGTTTCCTCAATAGTCCTTATAAGGACATATTTATTTTTGTCCCTTCGAGGACAACACTATTCCTTTCAAGTCCCGCTTAGGGCAACTTTATACTTTTGTTTTTATATAGTGGAATGATTAAGTTTAAACTTTCATTCTAAACAAGAATTTTTAAATAAATGTAAAATAACATTTTCTTTTATAAGATCTACCATTATAATAAAATGGCAAAGTCTAAAAAGGACAAGACCTAGCCACGTGTCATTTTAAGACCGGGCCAAGATGGTAGTTCCATAATTAGATTTAGATCCATATGAACACCTCAATTTAAAATTGTTCTGCGTTAATTATAAATTAAGAATCTTAAGTGTGAAACCTAGCCTTCGGGTCAATTATAAGACCGGGCCAAGATGGTAAGACCTGTTTAAAAGATTCAAATCCCTGTTAACATCTTAAAACATGTTAACACTCCTGGAAGATGTGATTCATTAAAATGACACACTTCATTTTTATAAAGGATTCTTCAAAAGATTCCAAGCCCAGTTTAATGATCTCTGAATCCTGGGTTTACATCATTAATTAAGATGATCATATTTTAACCATACGTGGTAACATAATGCCTACGGGCCCTGCTCATTTCCATATGAGCCAAAAGACAGTGGTAGCGATGACTCCCTGTCAGATAAAGGTAATGAACTAGGTTCAAACCTCAAATGCTTTGATTCTCTGAAATCCTAGCATATAATTTATAATTGTCCTTGTGACTAGGCCTATTGTGCCAATATACTTTCATGCTTTGATTCTCTGAAATCCTAGCATATAATTTATAATTGTCCTTGTGACTAGGCCTATTATGCCAATATACTTTCATGCTTTGATTCTCTGAAATCATAGCTTAAAATTTATAAATGTCCTTGCGACTAGGCCTATTGTGCCAAGATACTGTCATGCTTTGATTCTCTGAAATCATAAGCTTATAATTTATAAATGTCCATGTGACCAGGCCATTGGGTGCCACTAATAAAACTATTAATGTTTTATAATTAGGATAAATTATAATAGAAATCCTAAATAAATATATGATTAATAAATTAACCAAATATGGTCTCTGTTTACCATGGTTAATGAATTTCCCTAAGGGGCAATTCAGTAATAAACTTCCCTTATAAGGGAAGTGCCTACGGGCTATAGTTAATGTCCTCTGAGACTGAAGACAGTGGCAGCCTACAGCTCCCGGTCAGGAAAAGGTAATGAACTTTGATTCAAACCTTAATGCCGCGATTCTCTGAAATCATGGCTTATAAATTTAACTTGTCTACGCGACTAGGCCATTTGTGCTATTATTATTAACTTACGAATTAGGATTTATGATAAAAATCCTGAATAAAATAAACATCCTTCCTTCCTTCCCTGTCAGCATGCATTTTAACAGGAAATCTCAAAGGTGAAACCTAGCCTACGCGGCCAAGATGGTGAAACCTACTCAAGGGATTCAGATCCTTGTTAACATCTAAGAACGTGTTAGCACTCTTGACAAATGTGATTCGAGAAAATCACAACAGTCATCCTTATATTGGATTCTTCCAATTCCTTTATCTAGCCTAGTGATTTAGGAATCATGACTTATATCATCCCATAAGATGATCATACTATAAACATCCGTTAGTGATGAAGTGCCTACGGGCTAAACTTGTTGTCCGATAAGACAACGACAGTGATGGTCTTTGACCTCCTGTCTAAAATATTGGACTATGTTCAAACATAATAGCCTATATGATCAATGCGATCATGACTAATATCATCTAATACGATGATAATATTATTTAACATCCTTTAGTGATGTTTTGCCTACGGGCTATAATATATTGTCCATTTGGGACATTGACATTGTTATCTTTATGATTCCTTGTCTGAGGTTGTGAGCTATGCTCAAGCCAAAATAGTCAATATGATTAATGCAATCATGACTTATATCTTCTAATAGGATGAACCTATTATAAACATCCATTAGTGATGTTTCGCCTATGGGCCATATTATATTGTCCATGTGTGACAAAGACATAGTGATCTTTACGATTCCCTGTCCAAGGTAGTGAGCTACACTCAAGCCTAATAGTCTATATGATCAATGCGAGCGTGACAAAAATCATCAATACGATGATTAAAACATTTTCAACATCCTTAATGATGTTTTGCCTAAGGGCTATATTATATTGTTCAATTAAGACAAGGAAATTGTAAATCTTTTGTGATTCTTTGCCCAAGGGGGTGAGCTATACGCAAATCCCATAGTCTATACTATCATTGCGATCCTGACTAGTATCATCAGTATGATGATCATAATATTTGCATCACTCGTGATGAAATGCCTACGGGCTATACTTTATTCTAGTGTCGGTAAGACAAAGATAGTGGTGATCCTTATGATCCCCTGTTCAAAATAGTGTGATTATACCCAAATCTAATAGTCAATATGACCGATGTGATCATGACTAATAAATCATTAGATACGATGGTTATATATAAACATCCATTAAGGATGTTAATTGGCTTACCTTTCTGCCAAATGAATCGTCTTTCAAGACGATGACAGTTGTAGTCTATGACTCCCTGTCCAAAGGTGAAGAACCACGTTCAAACCTTGAAGCCCTAATCTAATAAGATTGTGACTAATAAATTAAGGGCCTTAGTGATAGACCATCGAGTTATGTTTTAAAGTCATTAATGACAAGCCTATGTGCTATAAATTGTCATTCATGACAAGCTAACATATTAAATGTTAACATTTTTGGTGACAAGGCCGTTTGTGCCATATCTAAATGTCCTTTGCGACAAGGCCTTCGTGCCGTATAATCATTTATGTCCTTCATGACTGGGCTTTATGCCATATTTTTCTACGTCCATCGAGGCAGGCTTCTATGCCATATATGTAGATATATAATAAAAGTCTTGTAAGGCTAGCCTTTGAGCTATTCATGATCGTTCGTGTGCCAAAGACAGTTGTGACATTATGATCCCCTGTCAAGCAAATATTGGACTCGTTCCAAACTTTGAATGCCATTTATGGTCCTTTTGTGACCTAGGCTAAATATAATGGAAATACGTTTAAATAACATTCACTATGAATGTTCGGAACAGAATAGCCCATGCGGTTTATGAATGCCGTGGCTAAACTAAGTCAGGCCATCAGGATGATGACTAATAATTGTTAAATCTTGGTGATTGGTACCAAGTTTCGAGTATGGAAAACTCGGATGAGGTAGACGACAATCGCAATACTATTAATGCGACGAATGTTAATAAAAAAAAAACTACAAACGTAAACCTCAATATTAATGGAATTAATCTTCAGGCTGTGGTTGACACAGCAGTTGGAAGGACCATAGAAAGATCATGAAACGATCCGAAGAGCCGAATGCTCCTCGCTCTAAATTTCATTCAAAACCATGTTCAATTGCTCATGAGAAGAGTTTTGTTCACACTTCGTATGCGAAGGATGAACCAAAGGAGGAAGATAACTCCCAGAAATCTAAAAAAAAAAAAAAGAGCAAGAACAAGCTAAATAAAAAGCAACGAAAAAAATGGTGGAATTGGCCGTCCCCGGAATCGAACCTGGGTCTAGGCCGCACCCTTTCGCGCGCCTAGCCAACTGAGCTAGGTGCCTAGTTTGTGAAACTTCTAATATTGATTAAATATAAGCACTTGTACAATAACTTCCTTATTTCTTCTATAAGTCACCTACTTATCCTCATTATGTTGACTAAGTATTAGAATCCAAGATTTTACCTCTATGTTTTAGTTACTCTTGGCTTGCTTATGTTAACTAAACACTGGAAAGGCTAAAGGAAGAAATGCCTGAACTCACCTAATGAACGCCAAGAGGCAGTTCACGATGTCATCAAGTACATCCCTTATCATTTACCAATGGTAATATCTGCTAAGTGTCTTGTTTTTAATACAGGCAATAATAAATCTTCATAAACCATAAGCTTAGCAAACTTCTATATTATTCACAAGGTATAACTTACCAAGGAAACCATAGTAACCGATTCTTCTAGTATCGGCAAGGAATCCTTCCGAAAAATCTAAGTGTACTCTTTCTTTGCATAGAGTACGACAACATATGTTATTTTAATTATTTTTCTCATTGTTTTTCTATCGCCTGCGAATGCCAAACTATGTTTGATAAAAGTGCCATATGAGGATTGGCGTATCCTAGTGTGTCCCATAGATTATTTCCATGCCTGATCAGTATGGAGGTTTAATACATGGAACCCTAAGATATCCCAATGATCATATTGTACTAAAGTCGACTAGTAGTATTCAAAGAAGATATCCAAAAATGGAAAAAAAATTTTCCAAGTAAATGTTCCCGATTAAGGAATTCGTGGACTTATAACATAAAGATGTCACTCATTTGACACGAACAATGATGGATGAACTGGAGCCTGAGATATGGAAAATCTCTGTAGCCTCCTTGTATCTTAATTATCTTCTCAAAAGTTGTCCCTGCTTACCTCCTTGAAGGCAGGTAGAATTGAGAATTGTATCCTGCCGTGGGCTGGAGTATTGTGAAAACTCCATATTGATTATGGAATAAACGAAACCTTGATTAAGTAGGTTTTAAGACATAGGCTCATATAGCCTGACTCAATATTCTGAGGGTTTTATGTTATTAAATAAGAAAGACGGTTCATATTGCTTATGCATACATGCTGCAACCCTAATTAGGCAACGATTAAGAATTGCCATCTGCTACCCAGGATCTATGGGAAAATTATTGGTGGATAAGCTTGAAAAAGTCCGTAGCCACCCATATAGCTAAATGCTTGACATGTGCGCAAGTCAAAGCCGAGCATCAAAAGCCGCCAGGCTTGCCACAACAGCCTGAACTTCCTGCGTGGAAGTGGTAAATGGTAACTATGGATTTTATTACCAAGTTACCCAAGACAAGGAAGGGAAATGATACGATATGAGTTATAGTTGACAGACTGACTAAGTCCGCACGTTTCCTACCCATCAAGGAGACTTATAGCTCTGATATGTTAGCCCAGTTATACATTGATAAGATTGTAGCCTACATGGCATACCTGTGGCTATTGTCTCTGATAGAGATACTAGGTACACGTCGCATTTTTGGAAGAATTTCCAACAATCTTTGGGCACACGTTTGAATTCAAACATTGGAAGACATGCTACGTGCATGTAAGATCGATTTGGGTGGTAGTTGGGATAAGAACCTACCATTAATCGAATTCTCCTACAACAATAGCTACCATACCAGCATTAAGGCTGCGCCTTTTGAGGCATTATACGGTAGAAAGTGTAGATCGCCTATTTGTTGGGCAGAAATTGGAGATGTCCAGTTATCAGGACTAGAGATAGTGTTCGAAACAACGGACAAGATTTTCCAGATTCGTGACCATCTCAAAGCTGCCCGGGATAGGCAGAAGAGTTACGCTGATCCTAAGCGTAAGGATTTTCACTTCGAAGTAGGTGACAAAGTCCTACTTAAAGTGTCACCCTGGAAGGGAGTGATGCGGTTTGGTAAGAAAGGCAAGCTAAGCCCGAGATACATAGGACCTTTCGAGGTTATCAAACGTATCGGGTCAGTTGCCTATAAGTTAAACTTACCGGGAGAGCTCAGTGGAATTCACAATGTGTTCCACATCTGCAATCTGAAGAAGTGCTTCGCTGAGGAATCACTGGTTATACCCCATACAGATGTGCATATAGATGAGAGCTTAAAGTTTGTGGAAAAACCTTTGTCGATTGAAGATCGACAGGTGAAGAAGCTTCGTAGGAAGCATGTGCCTATTGTAAAGGTCAAATGGGATGCCAGTAGAGGTCCCGAATTCACGTGGGAGGTTGAATCCACGATGAAAGAAAAGTACCTTTACTTATTTCAGTAAATCTTGGGTCGAGATTTATTTTAAGGGGGTGAGGATGTAACACCTCGAAAATTCACGTCCTATAATGTGTAGACACGTGTCAAATGTTTAAACGTGTGAAAGAAATATTATAGAAGGACTAAAGTTGACAAACATGGAAAGTATGTGAAAATACGTATTCTAAGTGTCAACTGTGAATAAATATAATGTACATTAACCCTACACGATGCTCATACCTTCAAACGAATAAATCATGGATCATACGAAGCTAAAAGTGAGAGATTACAAACTACAAGGGTTAAATGTGTCAACATGTTTAAAGATATACCTCTGAGTGACCTTTTGACAAACCCGAAGCTTTGTAAATGTTAATTATGCTCACTAGAATGCACAATTTAAATTTCGTAAAGTTTCGTTAACGTATGAGAAAGTTATGATCGAATTCGTGTGCGAGGGGTTAAAGCGTCAACGTTGAAAGTTAGGCCTTTTCGGGTAACAATAAAGTTACCCGGGGACTTAACAAAGTGGGTATATGTCTTGAAGCCCTTATACGTCAATTATAAGGGTTCATACTGCAATAAACAAGTGTCTGTACAAAGTTTGAAGAGCCAAGGACTGAAACTGCAATTAACAAAATTATGTTGGAGGACCCTGAGGGCTCGCGTAGCGCGAGCACCTGATAAACATGCAGTGGCGCTAAGCCACTGCCACATCTGGACAGAATTCGATTGTTTTTGATTCTTTGTCTGCCACAGCCATGGTACTCCACCTTTGATCGATTTTTCACACTCCCTTGGCCCCTAAAACAACCCCTAGAACACTAGGACACATGTTGGAAGGTTGTGGTGTGTGCTAGACTTGTTTGTCAATCAATTGTGGTGCTTGAATCCACTATATAAGGACCATGTATTGCAAACAATTCCTCACATCTTCATCTGGCCATTTGGAGCATTTGTGGAACTTCCAAGCAGCCCCCAAGCCTTCCTAATCATCCATTAAGCACTTGTAAGTATGCTAGACCTTCTCTAATTATGTTTAGCTTAGTATTTAGCTTAAAAGTCAAAATATCGTAGTTAACGTTTGAATTCGAGATTAGTCAACAATGGCTCAGTCATATCTCGAATTAAAAGTAGTTATAGATTGGTATTTATGTGGGTAATAAAACCTCAAAAGGGTTTCCCCTGATCACCACTCTAACCAGGTCAAAAGTCGGGTCAAACCTATTCTTAAAAAGTCAACAGGAAGCCTAAAATGTTGTTTATGCATAATTAACATTGTAGATCATATACAACCTATTGGATCATTGTTATAACTTAATAATAAGTGTAAGAACATGTCTAAACATGTTCCACCCGACTATTTCCTGTTTAGACCCGGTTCGGAACCGAAAGTCACATTGTTTGACTTTCACTTTGACTTTCAGTTCTGACCCGTTTAGGCATGTTTTAGAAATGCCTCAGAGCTTAAATTGGATTAGGTTACATGTTAGAACAACCCTCTGTGATTATACACCTTGGTTCATTAGTTATCCAATTAATATGCATGTTTCCGTTAATTGCTCATATGTTGACCGTTATGCCCTTATTACCTTAAAACATGATTTATGAAAATGTAAAAGTGTAGAAACCTTAGTTACTGATATATAAACTTGTATGCAAAGTTTGACATCAGTTTGACTTATAGATTAAGAGTTATGCTCATTATCGCAAATTTAAAGCTTTATGTTAATAAAATGGCGTAATTAGCGTATAGCCTAGTTAAGCCTATTTTTGGTATCAAACTTAATACCCACTGATGTAATATAATATTTTGGGATTTTTAAAGATTTTTAATTAATTTTAGGCTGAGCATAACTAGTAGTCGTAGGCTTAATCCGGTAATTGTCGGTTTTGCCCTTACGGGCCATAAAATGAGTTTTACCTATCTAAACGACTCCAAACCTTTTGCTACTGATCACATATGATAAATAAATTATTTTAAGCCTTCTGGAAATATAAAAATATCATATTTAAGTATCGAACCCGGAAATGGCCTTTAATCGCCTTAATTAGCGTTTTTA
Organism: Helianthus tuberosus; assembly: GCA_030545235.1. Taxonomy (NCBI): domain Eukaryota; kingdom Viridiplantae; phylum Streptophyta; class Magnoliopsida; order Asterales; family Asteraceae; genus Helianthus; species Helianthus tuberosus. The sequence goes on from CM060352.1 coordinate 169,927,186, forward strand.
ACGCATAGTATGTACTAAAATTATATTAGACATACCCGGGTTGATACCAACTGATATAAGAGGCAAATTATGATATTTTAACAGTAAGCAAAGGTTGATAAACTCAGACTTTAGTTTTGAGCTTTTCGGCTTAGGTGAAATTACCAAAATACCCCTACGGGGCATAGTTTGTGTTTAATTTCATTTCGGGCATAATGAAAGACATCCTACTGATGTCACAACATATTTGAAGCATATCAACTTAGGAAACCTGTATATGGCTCTTACGGATACCCGTTACGCTTATTTCGCGTTCGGTTCGGTTTATGTAACAAGTTTACATAAATTAGCCGAAACGGGTCAAACCTTATCGGTTTAATCTCAAAATCCAGAATGTGCATGAAGGACCCATATTAAACAAGTCTCTGAACTTGTCGGGTCTAAATCACATTCTATCCGATATTCGCTTAATCGTGCGTACGAACCGTATCTTTGAAACTAGCCGGTCTAAGCTTAAGCTTAAATAAAAGACCCGTTAGTATTCTAATAGGTTATATTAAACCTTCGTTCCAGATTAGGAGAACCAGTAAAAGCTACGTGCATTTTGCTTATTGTGATTAATACTTGCATCAGGTAAATACTTTTAACTTATTTTCCCTATACGGGCTTGGGTTACGGTATATAGCATACCGCTTGATTGGGCATCAAATCTCCACCGTTAAAGTGCGTAGTTGAATAATTTGATCGGCTCGTTTAAACAGTCTTGTTTACTTTACAGCCTTTGGGGGGTTAATGACCATGTCCCGGATATCCTTGGCATCATCTTACGAGATGGCCACGACCTGAGCACGGGGTGTAGGCGTACACCTGTCAGTGTATAACTCATTATTGTGGCGTGTCTATTGATCTTTAACCCGGACTAGATCCGGGCTACTGAACGCATAAGTAACATGTAATTCGTTCACAAGATTATAATATTAAATAATTCTCCCAAGTTAAAAAGATTAAATATTGCCTCTGTGCATTTTAATCAAATTATAAAATATTTATGCCATGTGCATCCAAACCAACTTTTAAACCATTTTCCAAAATGAGTCAGTTGATTGTATTTACCAGTGTAAACTGACGTATTTTCCCAAAAAGACTAAATGCAGGTACTAAACGTAATTGGCTGGATTGTCTCCTTAGCATCAATAAAGAGTCTCGCAAGCTTAAGATGCCTGAAGTCTGTTGAACTATTGTTTCCATTTTATGTTCGATCCTTCTGTGGATAAACTTCCGAATATTGTGACAGTTGATATTACAATAATAAATTCGGTTGTATTATATTTTCAATTGCTTCCGCTGTGCTTAATAATATTGTGTTGTTTGACTATTATGTTGCCAACCATGACGTCACGATACTCCCCACCGGGCCCACCGGTGACACGTGGAAATTCGGGGTGTGACAAATGCGGAGAATGCGGAGTGGTTCCCACGGTTGAGGACTATTGAACATGGGCTGTTGAAGAACACTGAATTGTGGATGCTGCAGATGTTATTGACTAGGGCCGATAAGCTTGCAAAGCCCATTGTGCGGGAGAAAACTGGTGGTAAGTGTTCTTACTCTTGTGCGGTTTCATTATTCTCTTGTTTGTTATTAATTTGAACGTGTAATATCAGAAGTTGTTGTTGAGCTGTGGAAGATATTTGATCCAACCTTTACTGGCAAGGTTGATATTGTCAAGACTGCAGAAGGTGCAGGTTTTAATTTGACCATTCTCCATAACTTCCGCGTTCCTACACGCGAGGCACTGAATGCACCCCTGCCGCAGGGCAAAGGTATAATTCATAGCCTTCTTTTCTTGCCTTATAAGTTTCATGTTGCTGATATTCTACATGCAGGTACTCTTGGGGCCCTTGGTAAGTTTGAGTCAAAGGGTGCTCCCAAAAAGCATGCAGAAAAGAAGCAAGTGGATAAACCCGTGCGTGGTCGCAGCAAGAAGAAAACTGAGGCTCCTGTTGTTCCGCCTTTGGTTCCGCATGCAGCAGGTATCTCTCGTTCTCATTTCCGTAGATATACCGATTACGTGGTAGTATCTGACACCCTTGAGGGCTTGGGTGTTCCAGGTGCTGGTGCGGCCACCGGTGGAACCACTGCGGGTTCGAAACCCGTTGATGAGAAGAAGAGAAAAGCGGGGAAAGCTGTTGATGCTGGTGAGAAAAAGAAGCCGAAGATTCAGACCAGACGCGGGGCTTTTGTGGGACAAAGGAAGCCTGCGGTTTTTCCTGGTACGTGATGCATAACTTGGATAAATATTTTGTATTTGTACTTGTAGTTTAACGTATTTTTGCTTTGATTGCAGAACCCCAAGATGAAGGGTTCTCCATCTTTGATGCTCCTCCTCCTCCACCGCATGACACTGCTGCGGATGTGGGGGTTCATAAGGCTGCTATGCCTGAGTCCTCTGTGCGGGAGGAGGATACTGGGAAGGGGCCTACGGCCCAGATCCATGACACGGTGGATTCTCATGACAATGTCATTACCCCGGAGGATGCTGATGATTTGAACCTGAAATTTGCTTATACTGAAAGGCCAAAGTCTCCTGCTGCTGGGAAGGCTTCTGGTTCCGTTTCTGGGGGTGCGGGTTTCGTAGAGACTCCCATTCAGCCTGAAGAGTCTGAATTGGAGTATTATTACCGCACCTATACGGAAGATCGAGCCATGGCTTACCACCGCCCCCCTGGACCGTACTGCAAGGGGATGATATTACTGCTGACCCCTCCGCGAGTAGGGAGATTTTGGGTGGTTTGGGCACCCCTTTTGAAGTCAACCGGGCCCGTTCTTTGTCGGGTGAGGCCTAGATTAACCAACTCTCCTCCATGCTTGTTGGGAGTTCCGTAATGGCCAATGCCATTATGGAAAAGTATAAGGTGTTGGGGCGCAGGGAGGAGGAGAATGTGCGCTTGCGTGCCGAGGCTGAGGAGTTGGTGAAGGTTGCACGTGAGGGTGTAGAGCAGCTTGAAAGGGATAGGGCTGCTTTTGAAAAGCATAAGCAGACTGAAGAGTGGGCTGCAACTGCTGAGCTTAAAAAGGTTCGTACCCTTGCAAAACTGCTTTCCACTGAGCGCCAGAGTTGGAAAGAATCCCTTTCTAATGAGCGCGAGACACTTTCTAATGAGCGCAAGGCTTGGAAAGACTCTTGGGCCAAACAGAATGAAACTCTCTTTCGTGTTCGCCAGGAGCTTGTCAATGCTAAGGCAGCAAATGCTGCGCTGGTTAAAGAGAAAGCAACAGCTGTTGCGGCTGCCCAAGAGTCCAAAGAAGCGGAAGCTCGCCTCGCCAAGGCTCTTGAAGAGGCCAAGGAGGTGGAGGCCCACGCTGCAAAGGCTCTTAAAGGGGCGAATGTTGACCGCACCAATTTAACCAAAACTATCTTGGGCCTCCAGGTATAAGTTTCTTGCTTTTGAATTTGTACATCTCACAAGTATGTTGATTATTTTTGTATACTTGTTTTTGTTTTGTTAACAGGCTGAAGTGCGGACCCGGGGGGCCACTATTGAGGAGGTCTCTGCCCGTGTTGATGAGGTTGAAGAGCGGGCAAGAGAGGTTGAGGAGGCTAGAGATAGCCTTGCTTCGTCACTTGAGCTGCTCAAGGCTGACCATGAATGGATGCGTATGCGCGGGATCGGGCATGTAAGTATCCGTTGCCTTTGTTATTTTTGTTATAGGTTTGCCTTTGATAACCTTTGTATTCTTGTTTCGCAGATTGTTACTGCCATCCTTGACGCACCTAAGAATGTATCAGGTGTTAATGAGATTAAGGAGCGTGCCCGGGATGCTGGTTTTAAAGCTGGCTATAATCCCTGTATTGGCCATATGAATGTTGTAGCCCAGGGCGGATATACTGATGAGCGATCCGGGTTCCACGGTGTGGATACTGAATCGCTTCTTGATGCTGCGGTTGCGGCGTATAACGACACAACCCTTTCCGGTCTTGAGGATCTTGAAAAGTGTCTAGAAGCGGAGGACTATGTGGACCGCTTGCGAGTGTTATACGCTGATGAAGAAGATGAGGAGAAGCCTGCTGTTGAGGGCACTGATGGTGCGGGTTCCAGCGGGACAAAGAAAGACTAGGCTGGCTTGTGTGCCTTTTTTGTGTCCTCATGTAAATGTCAAGAACTTTATGTAAATCGCTTGTGCACCGCGTGGGTGTAGAAATTTTTTGAATATAAAGTTTCAACCCTTCTGTTCAATTTGTACAAGTGTTTTCATTACTTGCATGTTTGAATTTGTATGAGTTTAATGTTACTGTGAGTGACACTAAGTCTGTAATTGCCTTTTGCATATCTAGGTGATATGCAAGTATGAAGAACTGTGTCTGGCCGGATAAATAGTGTTGCCATTGCTGGCCTATTATAATAGTTGCGTGTGGTTACCACTCTGTGTGGGTATCACGAATGAAGATTTTGCTAATATGTTTTTGTGTATACCTCAGAGTGGAACACGCATTTGTAATACAAATAAATAAACAATATTGCATTGAATCGTCTATTTATTTATTTGCAAATGGCCTGTGGCCTGATAGGTTACATGGTGAATGTAAAAAACATGGCTTACATATAACAGCGTCGAAGCTGTTGTGCATTCCATGTGCGTGCGATAGTTTCGCCTTCTAATGTTTGAAGTTTATACGCGCCTTTGCCCAGGACCTCTTGGATGAGGTAGGGTCCTTCCCACTTGGGGGCAAGTTTCCCTGGGCGTTCCACGTTAGATGCTTCATTGTCACGAAGGACGTAGTCTCCCGGGTTGAAAGTAAAAATGCGAACGCGTGCATTGTAGTACTTTTCAAGTTTGGTTTTGTATTTGGCCTCGTTGATGGCAGCGTTTTCGTGCCTTTCTTCCAAGAGGTCCAAGTCAACCCTGCGTTCCTCATTGTTGTCTATCTTGTTGATAGCCAACATTCTAGGTGAGGGGAGGCCTACTTCCGCGGGGATCATCGCTTCAGTGCCATAGACCAGGCTGAAGGGTGTCTCACCATTGCTTGTTTTTGGGCTAGTCCTGTGAGCCCATAAAATACTTGGGAGTTCATCAACCCAGCCGCGTCTGGCTGTTCCCAACCGTGCTTTGATGCCTTCCACTAAGCTTTTATTGATACTCTCGACTTGGCCGTTCCCTTGAGGATGCGCCACTGAGGAGAATATGTGTTCAATGTTTAGCTCTTTTAGCCAATTTTGAAAGTCATCGGCGGCGAAGTTGGTACCGTTATCGGTGACGATGCACATTGGTAGACCGAAATGGCAGATGATATGTTCCCACACGAATTTCCTTGTTATCATAGCGGTGGTTGATGCAAGTGGCTTTGCCTCTACCCATTTTGTAAAGTAATCAACAGCCACTATGATAAATTTCACTGCACCGGGTGCGTCTGGAAATGGTCCTACCACATCGATTGCCCATTTTTTGAATGGCCATGCGGTGGTGACGGGGATCAGGTTGTTCTTGGGACGCAAGGTCTTGGGAGCATGTCGCTGACAATTGAAACACTTGCGTAAGACTTTGACTGTGTCCAGGTGCATGCCGGGCCAATAGTACCCGGCGTTCATGATTTTGGCCACGACCATGCGTGGGCCTGCGTGTATGCCACATATTCCCTCGTGAATTTCTTTGATAAGGTATATGGCATCTTGGGGGTTGACGCATCGTAGGAGTGGCCCCAGGTATGATTTACGGTATAAGATACCGTCTCCCATTTGGTAATGACACGCTTTGTATTGTAGCTTGCGTGCTTCTGCCTTGCTTTCGGGAGTAACACCTGATTGTAAGTATGCAATTATCGGTGTCATCCAGGATGTTGTACCGTACTGGATGACATTGACTTGGCGCAGGGGTACTGAAGGATTTTGCAGAATCTCGATGCGTACCTCTTTTGCCAGGTGTTGGAAGCTGGTGGATGCAAGTTTTGATAGTGCATCCGCAGGTTTGTTATCACTCCTGTTGATATAGCGAATATTGAAGGAGGTGAACCTTGATTTCAGTTGCAAGGCTTATTCGAGGTAGAGGATCATGATATCCCCTTTTGCGGCATAGTCACCGCGTATTTGCCCTGCAACCAGTAGTGAGTCGACATGTGCTTCCAAATGTTTGACGTCGAGTTTGACTGCCAAACGCAGCCCTGCAAGTAGAGCCTCATACTCCGCTTCGTTATTCGTGCTTTTGAAATCAAGGCGGATTGCGTAGGTTAGCTCTTGGCCATCGGGGCTAACAAGTCGCAGACCTGCGCCAGCACCATCTTCGTTGGATGCACCATCTGTATATAGTGCCCAGGTTTCTGCGGAGGATGGTGGTGATGTAGGGTTTTGTTCTTCCTCGCATTCTTGAATGCGGTTTGCTGGTACTTCAGCAACGAAATCAGCCAAGACCTGGCCTCTGATTGCGGGGCGCGGCTTATAGTTCAGTGAAAGTGCGCCCAGCTCGATTGCTCATTTTGCTAACCTCCCAGAGATGTCGGGTTTGGATAGGATCGGGCCGATCCTGTAGTTGGTTAACACTGTGATGACGTGGTTTGCGAAGTAACATCGTAAACGTCTCGATGCGTGCACTAGTGCCAGTACCAATTTCTCCATGATGGAGTACCTTGTCTCTCGGTCGTTGAGCATTTTGCTGATGTAGTAGATGGGTGTTTGGACTCCTTCCCGCTCCACTATGAGTACCGCGCCTACCGCGTTGTCCGCGGCAGCCAGGTATAGAATAAGTGGCTCATCTTTTCGTGGTGCGGTTAAAGTTGGGAGCTGGATCAAACACTCTTTCATCGCCCGGAAAGCTTTTCCGGCCTCTGCGGTCCATTGGAATTGTTCCTTTTTTAGGCAGCTCCGTAGGGTCTTGATGAAAGGGTATGACTTAGCTGCGTGGTTGGCTAAGAATCTGTTTAGTGCGGCTAGCCTACCGGCTAGTCGTTGCATTTCTTTCATCGTAGAGGGCGATGGCATGCGTTCGATCGCCTGAACTTTTTCCGGGTTTACCTTGAATCCATCTTTGGTTACGATGAATCCGAGGAATTTGCCTTCTTCCATTCTAAACGTGCATTTCCCTGGATTAAGCTTCATGTTGACGCTTCGCAGAGTTTGGAATGTTCTTTCGATATCGTTGAGCATGGTGTCTTCCTCCATGCTCATGACGACCAGGTCGTCCATATAGATTTCGACACTTTTGCTGATTTGACCGCGAAAAGTGTCGTTCATCAACTTTTGATAGGTTGCGCCCGCGTTGCGTAACCCGAACGGCATTTTGGTGTAGCAGTAGTTCCCGGTAGGAGTGCGGAATGCCGTTTTGTCTTCATCTTTGATTACCATCTGTACCTGGTGGTAGCCTTTGTAACAATCGAGGAAGCACTTCCATCGAAATGGTGCGAGGTTATCGACCTTCTCGTCGATCTCTGGAAGTGCGTAACAATCCTTGGGGCAGGCCTAATTGAGGTCTTTGTAATCGACACACATGCGCCAGCCCCCGCTTGGTTTTTCTTCCATGACTGGGTTGGACAACCAAGTCTGGTATTTGACTTCCCGCAAGATGCCTGCGGAGAGCAGTTCCTGTACCTGCTCTTCCATCGCCGCTTTTTTTGCTGATCCAAGGTGGCGTTGGCCTTGGATCACCGGCTTGATACCTGGCATGGTATTCAAGAAATGTTGCGCGATTTCGCGTGGCACCCCTGTCATGTCTGCGGGTGTCCATGCAAAAATATCTTGGTTCCTGAAGAGGAGTTGCTTCAGGCGTGCTCTGATGGTAGGTGTCAAGGCATGGCCCAACGTGACCGTTTGCTCTGGGTGTCTTGCGTTAAGCACCCATTTTTCTGGTTGCGTGTTGGGGTTGGGCCTTGCTACCTTGGCTGGACGCAGGTCGTCCGTAGACATAACTTCTCTTCGGGCGTATATTACCGCGACCCCCGTCTCAGTTGGGAAACCAATGGCAGAGTAAGGGACGGATGTGATCATGTTGAAGTCGCCCTGGGACTCTCTCCCGGGAAGTACGTCGTACTTGGAGGTGTGCGGTAAAACCATGAAGTTTACCTCCTCCGTTTTTGTGTGCCTCCCGTTGGTGAGGCGCACAGGAAAGGTAATCTGGCCCAGGGGGTATACGGTTTCCCCTGCAAGCCCGGCCAACGGGTAGTCCGCTGGCTGCAGTCGATCTTTGTCTTCTTGATCGAACTGGTTGAAGCATTGCTCGTATATAATATCGGATGTACTGCCCGGGTCGATGAACAATCGCTCGGTGCAGTAGTGAGCCAGGTGGCCTGTGATAACCACGGCGCGTCTATCGCGCAGGCCGCCTCGGATTTTTGGAATGACGACTTGCTCGTCTTTCCAGTCATTGTCCGGTCTTCTTGCCGCCTTGCGCGGCCTTCCTCTTCCCCCATTGATCATGTGGGTAGAGGCCACGTACATGGTCCTCATACCTGTGGAGGTGCCCTCGTTGTGGGGAGTGATGCGCTTGGTAGCTTTTTGTGCGCCTATCAACAGGTGTTGCAGGTTCCCCTCTTTTAGGGCTCGCTCAATCTCCAGTCGGAGACTGATGCAGCTGTTTGTTGTGTGGCCATTGTCCTTATGATACTCGTAGTAGAGTGCGAGATCCTGGTTCTTTTTGGACTTCATCGGTTGGGCCGGTCGCAGGAATTGTGCGTCCGTAAGGAGGACGTCACTTGGTGACTGGTTGATCTCGGTCCAGCTGCGGTCCCGAGACTCCTTCTTTGACGCCCGGTTCTCACGCTGGGCGTTGATTGTAGCCCTTGCGTCTGGCTAGTTGTTGCGTGGGACATATGGTCTGGAATCGCTGCCACGATTCCATGTGTCCCGGTTGCGCTTATTGCTGCGCTTGGGCTCTTGGCGGGAAGACTGGCCTTCCGCTTGGGGTTGTGCCTTTGACATGTGCGGTCTTAGGGACCGCTGAGTCTGGGCATATGTTTTGACCGCAGCCATGACATCTTCCCACTTCTTAGGCAAACCATCTTTGCCAGAGATATTCATAACCATTTGCTCGTCTTTAACGGCAACAATGAAATGGTTACGTGCCATCTGGTCGGCGACATCGCCTATCTCTAGGCATTCTTTATTGTAACGGACAACGAACGCTTCAAGTGATTCGTTATCCCTGTGCCAGATGTTCATGACGTCCATGGAATCACGTTCATGGCGTCGTTGCTGGCTAAAGTGCGCGAGGAACTTTTCTTGTAAGTCCTCGAATAAGGTCAGTGACCCTGGTGGTAGAGAATCGAACCATGCCCTGGCCAGACCTGTTAGGGTATGTGGGAAAAAGTGGCACCAGGTGGGTTCATCCCATCTACCGTTGCATCCGGCGCCGACGAAGATGTTGTTGTGATCATCTGGGTCGGTGGAACCATTGTATTTCCCAATGTTTAATGGGAATTTTGTGGTGGTGACATCGGCGTGGGCGATTTCTGGGAAGAATTTGGAGTTTTCGGCCGCAGATTTTGGCCTGTAGGGTTGGCCGCGATGATGCTTTGCAGCGCGGAGGTACGTAGTGCGGGGGTGAGTGGGTGGAACGTAGTTGCGTCCTCCTGGTCTGCTGCTGGTGGCATGGGAATCCGCACGGTATGTACCGTCGTCAGGATCAGTATAGCCTTGCCCTTCACGGTGGGACTGGGGTCCCAGTCGGCTATGAATGCCTAGGCCGTGGTGGGCTGTGGACTGTCGCCTAGTTTCGCCATGTGGGCCTAGGCGACTCTGTATATGGCTCCTGTGGCGGGACCCATATGTGGAGTCGTCCTCATCAAGTGTGCGGACATCGCAGTAAGAGGAACCGCGATCTTCGTGCCTGCTTTTGGAGGCTGGATGTGTTGGGGCCCTGCCGTCGTACTGTAAAGTACGACCCGCAGGGGTGTGTGGTGCTGGGGTGGGCCCCGCAGATACTTGCGCTTCTGCGCAAGCTCTGTTGTATGTTGCAGCCAGCATAGCTGCTTGTTGGTCGTACCAGGCATGAAGGTTCATGCCTGTAGGTATCACAGGAGCGTACTGTGATAAATCGTGTCCAAACGTAAGGGATGCGCCCCCTTGCGTTGATGTGCCAATGTGTTCAGCATTTGGGGCTAGGGGAATGGTTCCCGCAGGCCCTTGGTTTGCGGGGTTTAGGTTATCCCCGGTAGTGTTGTTTTGACGATCAGACATGATCTTTGGAGAGAAAGGGATGGTTGGAAAAAGTGCTAAGAGTAGCGGTGGGCGCCAATGATGAAACAATGGTTAACCAGGTGGGTTAACTCACTGGTCTCGTCAAGAGGGTTAATCCCTTCTTTCCGAGGATCGCCGGCTGGATCGTCTGGTGGTGGGTTTCCTGCACAAGGAAACTAGCCGTGACTCGCAACAAGGAGGATGCGGTGGGGGGTGCTCCTTGTTACCACTCTCCGGCGTGAGAATCAGTAGTTTGCTTGGGAAGAAAAGTGTGATAGTCGTAGTAGTGAGAGAGTTAAGAAGTGATACCTCAAACCTGGTTTGGGGTGATTATTTATAGCCGAGGAGTGAAGGAGGGTAGTTGAATAGCTAGCCTGACATCGCACAGCTATTTGCAGGTGTGTCAGACCTGTCGGTTACGTTGGTGATGCCACGTCCTGCTGTGGTGTCAGACTGTTGTATACACGTGGGCCGGTAGGCGACTGTTCCAAGTGCCACTTGCACTGTGGTGTCAGACCCACGTGCCTCGTAGGCAGGATGCGGTGCCAGGCCGCATCGCTGCTTGCGGTCATTGATGTTGTTTCCGCATTGGTTGTTCCATCCATGATTTTATGCGGGATGCGGTGCCATGCCGCATCGCCGCTTAGTGACTGTTACTGTTGTCCAGATCCCTTGTCGTGACGAAAATGTTCATAGGATGCGGTGCGGGGCCGCATCGCTTTGCGTAACATTGGTTTCCGTCCTTAAGGTAAGTCTTCTCATCATTGGACAGATTGGACCGCTGTGTTCGCGTGTGACCACGCGGACACAGGTGAGTTTATTGCTGGTGGAGGTTTTTGATAAGGGTAATGGTCATTCGCGGTCATGCTGACGCGAGATCTGGGGCCATACCCCTTCAGGTGAAGTCTTATGTTATGGGAGAGAGATGAAGACGGTGTTGTGAGGGACGGTAGGGGTGACGATGGTGATGCTCGGTGATGGTGGGTAGTGCCACACCCCGACCGCGAAAAACAACAAATCGCGGCGGAATTGTCGGGGAGTGTTGTAACAGAATCATTGTTTCAAACACACGGAAATTTGAAGTTTTATTTTATTAAACATTAAATATTTACATCGTCTGGAAATCTAAATAAACAAGTTTATTAAGTTACTAAGGCCTCATCCAGTCCTATGTGAGTATGCATCCTAGCAATCAACGTCATTCAACAACACCTGAAACATATGTGAAATCAAAATAGTTTGGTTATAATTTATAAACCTCGAAGCCATGAATCTTAACCCAAAACATTTGTTTTCGTAAACCAAATCGTAAATCATTCTCATAATAAAACTCGTATAGTTTATATCGTTTCGAAAACCTCGTTTGTGTGACATCGCTTCCAATTGTTTACCCAAGTGAACTAAATAACGCTCCGGTATGTAATATGATGAAAACATATATATATAGGAAGTACCAGCGGCGTATCCACCATGCCTTCATCACATCACCCCCGTCCCGTTATCTAAACACTAACCGAAGACCAATCGTTTACCCAAATTGTTTAATTCGTTAAACATCGCTTTAGTCGTTTAAATCATTCTCGTTTTAGATCGTGAAACTACTTTTGGTCGTCTCGCTAATAACATTCAAACCTGTGTGACTCGTATATTGTTCAACTCATTTTCGCATTAACAAACCTCCAAAGGGTAAGTTAACAATCATCAGATTCGGTCGTTACCCACCTAACCCACACATAACCATGGGTCCGGTCTGATAACGGGATTTGTCGGATCCTATGGTACCATAACCTAATACTGGTCGGCTTGATCAATGCTAATGAATGTCATTCGTTATGTAACTACAACCAACAAGCTTGTTCACATTATCGAAGTCGTTATTAGTTCGGTATAAACCATCTTACTCGTTTTGAAACCATCGTTAAAACATCGAAATCGTTTTGATACATATGAATCACCCCAAAACAATCGAAAACAGTAAAAGAGGGGAACTATGTACTCACCTTCTGTTGCGTTTTTAATTGTTAACACAATCCCTCAAATCGTTTATTCATCCTAAATTAAATAAGAATGTTTTAATAACCAAAACCCACAGAATACATGCAAAATACTACTTATGACATTTCTGTTTTAATATATATGAAACTGGGCTGTTTTCGGATATTTAAATAAAATAGTTAAGTTATTCCAAAAATTCCCAAATTTTTACAGAATGTCTTATACGATCCAAATACTATGGTGTAAAAATATCGGGATCCAATTCGTTATCACTATTTTATAGAAAATCGTTTACCGGACTGCAATCAGATTTGTTACTTTCTGATTGCAGTCTACGAAATAATTCACTAAAAAATCATCGTAAGTCCGATTCACGAAATTCTAGTTGGAGGATTACGGCGACAACGGTGACCATCTACAGTATAAATTTCATGAGTTGGTTTTACATAGATTTCAAGTTATAACTAAAAACATATCATCCATTTATTGCAGTGAAAACTCAGCTTTAGCTGCTGTTACAAAATGAGTCTTTAAAAATAGCAAACGACCTCGAAAAATTACGATTCTAGTTCCATTTGATCAGTTTTTCAAAAATACACAATTTAGGCTTCAGAAAATCAGTTTTTCGAGTTATTAAGGTCTGTTTACAGCCTGTTGAAGTCGGCTGGAAATGTTCATCAGCATGTTATTTTATGGTTTAAATGTTACTAAATCGTATTAACAAGTGTCCTAACAACGGGTTTATCAAGAAATCAACGATCAATCATCATGCATGTTTTTAACCAACCCTAAACCCACAAGATTCCATCTTCAAATTTCATTCTAAAGTAAACTTTTATGTAATATTTTATGTAGAGTTCCATGTTCATCTTTTTAGTGTTTCTTATTCTTGTAATCAAACTACATATCATATCTATGAATAAGATGAAACAAGGTATAAGAAACTTACTACTAGCACAAGGCTAGGGATGATTCTCTAGTGTAAAGATGAAGAAAAAAAATGAAGAAACAAGCAAGAACAAGGCTCCTTTGAAACTCTTCAACTTGCAACCTCCATGGAAGCTTGAATGGAGCTTGTTTATGAAAGAGATGAAGATGAATGATGAAGATGGTGGGATGTGGTTTCGGTTGTGGTGGAACCGAAGAGAGAGAGAGAGTAGAGATGGAAGAGTGTAAATCTTGTGAATGATTTGAAATCTAAGCAACCATACTACTTATAAGATTTCCTTCCATATTATGTTCATATTTACAAGCAAAATCAAATAAATTAATGAGTTAAAATCTAAACAAATATATGAAGTATGGAGGAGATTGAGTGTGTAATCTCTTGGAAGATTATAAAATATATATAAGAAGATATGGAAGGATTTAGTGAAGATTTCATGTACATACAATCTAGCCAAGATCCAAAAAATATATTGGTGATCTTGTAAAAATATATGGTGGGTCCCTCATGGATATGACCGAAATTTGGAAGGGGGGAGGGGGTGAAGTGTAATTTTGATGGTAAATAGGATAGAAGTAGGTGTTTAACTGGATACCGGGTATTTTATCTAGCGTTTAAATCCCGGTTTATGGGGTTCTAAATTATTTTTATTATTCTATAAGAATAATCTCGCCAAAATATTACTGAAATAAATTTCAGTTGCCGAGAGTGGCTGCGTTGTCTGCGTTTTGCAGTAGAAGCACTGTGTCGCGCAGAAACACACGGTACGCGCTTAAATTTGAAAAATAACGTTTTTAGGCGTTTTAATTTATTTTTCAACATGGACCTGATTAAAATAAAATTTTAATCATAACAGAATATTTTTGGGATTCAAATATTATCCGGGCGGTCACCAATCGTTCCTTTCGCAGTTTGTCGTAATTAGTTCATTTAGTTCAAATAAACGTGTTTTCGCCATACCGAATCCTTCGAAACTTATTTCTAAGTTATGTAAAGGATATTTAGGGTATGTTTGGCTTATTTCACAGTTCCGGAGTGTACGTTGCATTAAACTGATTGCGTTTACGCACCAGTTGGCGTATAACCTTCCAGAAAGTGATTTAAAGCTTGAAATCGGAATCGAATTAAATTGTAAAATCATCAAACATAACAACACATATAATAACACCAAAGCACATTGTTTTATTGATAATTGACTTGATGTCGCGGTCACAATCAAATTTAATCCAAATACAACTAATTAGCTAGTGGTAAGTGGGTATCGAACACATGGAGTTTGTGGAAAATGTGTTATTTGCTAGAGTATCTAACTTTGACTAAATTAATCTAATTGCAAATAAAATAAAATTCAAGAGTTGATTTGATTTGATTTGGTTTTAAAACTGAAATTAACTAATTAAATTGCAAAGATGAAAGTTTTGGTTGTAAGCAAATTAGAGACAAATGACCATCCTAGATTTCCGGTTTCAATTGACATTCATGTTATCATTCCACTAGAAAGAACTACATAGAAATAGTTCATGTGTAACTACTTGCAGTGATGAAAGGGAACTAAGTACTTAGATTCCTAGAACGTGAGGTTGTTACCCGATGATCAATCAACCCTTACCCAAGCCTAACTATACCCATGATATCTCGATTGCCAACGGCACCAAGAATGTATGGTTTCTAATTAGTTCAATGTAAGAATTAACAAGCTACTAACAAACAATCACACACCATAACAAACAAACCATAAAGATAAAGATTGTTATTCTAGAAATTAGGAAATCAAACATGAAATGTCTCAAGCAAACCTTCAATCCAGGATGATCATAAAGTGTTTAGCCACTCATGGCTTGAACAAACATCATAAACCAAGTTTTAATCTTCAAACAAGTTAAGAACATGAAAAACAATGATAGAGATAGTCTTCAAGCTCCAAAAGTTAGCCAAAATTCGTCCCCAAGTGTTGTGTAACCGAAATATATAATGAGACACACTTAAACCCCATGAAAATGACAATTAAATGCATAGGTTACGATTTTGGATCAGTCGGCGCCGTAAGCTACGCCATAGGGCCGTAGCTTACGGCCAGCAGTCAAGTCATACGGTCCTTGTCTTCTGTCTTACGGCAGGCAATTCTGAAAACTTGTTTTCAGCATAACTTTTTCGTTTCAACTCCGTTTTCTTCATCGTTTTCGCCTACGTTCTCGTAATTTCGTCCTCTATCATGCTATCCTCTTAATTCTTCAATTCCAAAAATTGATTTTTTATTGATGCTCCAAATTCTTTCCCTTTTATGCTCCATTTGCACCTGCACGTCCAAACAACTAGTAGTTACCAAGTTCAAACAATTAAACGTATAAAGCATGGGATTTTAATCTTGGCACTTAAGGGTTGTCCTATGGGCCACCTGTCACATCCCCACACTTACTCGTTGCTTGTCCCAAGCAACCTATTCAAAAACCATTTCAAAACCACAAGCGATCAACATGCAAATCAAGCTAAAATGTATCGTCCTTTTACTAACTTTTTATCACACCACAAGACACACCCCTCACAAAAACTCTCGGTGACAATAAATATTAGCACATTATGCTAAAACACTCAATGCACGTGTGTGATTGTGCGACAATAAGCTTGTATACAAATCAAATCTCCTCCTATCAAATATTTAGCATGCTTATGAATCAAAAGGACATTCGGGTTGTAATGGGGCTATGTGTAAAGGTGGGAAATAGTGGGAGTGTGAAAGAAGCTCATTGATTCGACCCGGCTTTTATTTCTACTACTAAACAAAGCAAACATCAACTATATACACAACTTCATCAACATTTTCAACTACTATTGCAACTAAATCCTTCTTTTTGTATTTTTCTCATATTTTTTTCTTTTTTTTTTCTTTCTTCTTTTTTTGTATTGTTTTTTTAAGCATAGAACTCAAAAATATATACAAGAACATCAACAATCACAAACTAAATTCCTAAACCGGGTCATCTCAATAGGTAAAGTTCTTGTAAGAAGTAGGTTTGGGTCACAACCGAATGGTATAAGGCTCAAACATGGCTTTCTAAAGACCAAACCCCCACCCCTCACAATACCAAGCTCATATATGTAACGTATGAGGTCCAACCCCCAATTCCCACACTCTCACACATCTAGACGAGGCTACCTAAAAGTCCCCTATCATTTTCACAAGCATGCTAATCCTAGGCTTCAACAAGAATTCGTACACAAGTTCTATTAACACAATACACACACCGCCACTCAAAACAAGGAAAGCATCTTTAATAATCATATGTGGCTCAAAAACTCACCATGAAATGACTAGAAAGGGGTGTCGGTGTGTCTTGCGGAACAATGCCAAGTGTTCAAATTCCAACAACTTTTCGTTTGGTTTCACAAATTTTTCAAAAATTCTCAAAATTTTCCCCTCATCCCCACACTTGGGATACATTGTCCCAATGTATGGTTTTGAAGGGAATATCGCTTTCAACAAAAACACCAACATTTGCTTATACTCTCAAACCCCAAATTTCTTTTTGTATTTTATTTTTTTTATTTTTTAAACAAAAGCAAACAAACTAACTACCAATATTTCAAAGCTAAAGAACATATCAAGACTAAGGAAAGAGTACATGACCTGGTGAAGTTTGACAAAACAGATGTTGTAGATAATCCGACTTTCTATCACCACCTTCACCCAAATATCCGTACATCTTCCCCACACTTGAATGTCGCCATGGCCCTGAAACATAGAAAGATAAAAACAGCAAGATCAATATAAAACCCTGGGTTGCCTCCCTAGCAGCGCTAAGTTTCAAGTCTTCAGCCAGACCAAGCCACCCCCATTTATGGTGGCTCAAAGAATCGGTTCCTGCCACTTCCATCACTACATCGTGCCATTGCGTAGAATGCATCCATCTCGTTTCGACTCGATGGGTAATCAAGTACACTCCTGCTTGAACCCATATGTTTTTCTTCACGGTCCGGTGGGTGCTTTTTTCTCATTCTTTGAAACACATTTTTCATACAATCACTAGACTCACCACCCTTCCCCTTAATGGACTCATAACTAATCACTCTAGTTTGAACATCAAAGGACAACTTATGCTTCTTTTCAGTCATGGTAATAATTCCGTCTCTACAATTAATTTGAGCATTTGCTGTGTATAGAAACAGTCTACCTAAAATTACCCTTTGTTGTGCTGCCATTTTGGTAAAAGCATAGTCTAGAACTAGAAAATCCACCAGGTATTCAAACTCTCCCAACTGAATCTTAACATTCCTAACCATTCCCCGTGGACGCCTCCAACTTTCATCCGCCAAACTTACCATGGTGTTTGCATCTTGAAGCGGACCGAAATCGTACATGTCATATAGCTCACCCGGTAACACACTCATGCTCGCCCCATAATCCAACAATGCATGAGGAATTTTTAGTTTCCCCACTCGGATAGGCACGATTGGCGCTCCATACTCTTTATCATTCTCGATTTCGGCATCTTTTTCCAAACCTGCATTCACTTGATACGAATAAG
Organism: Helianthus tuberosus; assembly: GCA_030545235.1. NCBI lineage: Eukaryota > Viridiplantae > Streptophyta > Magnoliopsida > Asterales > Asteraceae > Helianthus > Helianthus tuberosus. The sequence continues at coordinate 169,944,787 of CM060352.1, forward strand.
TTAGCAATGTTTCATTAAATTTAGTACTAGGAACGGTGCTTACCACATTGATATTAACACTTTTAATGTTTTTGGGATTTATCACCATGTCACTTGGTAACTGGCCTTTTGCTTTCTTCAATATCGCCACTTCACTTGCAAGTTGACCCATTTGGGTTGTCAAAGTTTGAATCGCTTTATCACGGGCCTCATCCTTTTGCATCCGAACCTCATCACGTTGATTCATTCGTTGCATTTCAACTTGCATCGCCTTCAACATCTCTATTACTTCGTTTCCACCCGAAGAGCTTTGACCCGTTTGATATTGCCTGTGAAATCCTTGGTTTCCTTGGAAATTCGGGTTAGCTTGATTTGAAGGGTTCCCATACCGAAAGTTTGGGTGGTTTCTTAAACCGGGGTGGTAAGTATTAGAATTCATATTGTTGTAATTTCTACCACCCCCTCCTTGACCTTGTACTACATGAACTTCTTCATATTGCCCTTCCACCATTCCTTGGCAATTTTCAGCCGCATGACCTATTTCAATGCAAATAGCACAAACATCATAAATTTGATTAGAGGTTTGAACATTACCATCGTCAACCGCAAGCACTTGTGTTCGGGTAACAGCCGGTCGTGCTCTACTTGATGCTTGAGCTTTCCTCTTTGATGTAATTGCCATTTGCTCCAAAGACTCCCAATCGTCTTGCTCATAGTTCATACTAAAAGTGCCACCGGTAATAGACATTAAGTCACGAGCGTCTTCGGCACTCAACCCCTCATGGAAAGCGTTCATCAATTCAAAAAGTTCAAATCCATGGTGAGGGCAATTCTTGATCATCATGTTGAAACGCTCAAAGCCTCATGAAACATCTCACCTTGTTGCTGCTGAAAACTCCTCAACCCTTCCTAGCATCATTGGTCTTTTGAGCGGTGTAAAATTCATCCAAAAATATTTGTTGCTTTTCCGCCCAAGTGTAAATGGATGCTGAAGGCAAAGTGTAAAACCACTTCTTTGCCTTATCCTCCAAAGAAAATTGAAACAGGACTAACTTGACATCATCGGCCGAAAAACCTTGAGTCCCAAGAGTATTGCAAATTGAGTCGTAGGCCTCCAAATGGAAATAAGGTTCCTCCGTTGCTAAACCCTTATATTTCGGCAAACTTTGTAGTGAATTAGTCCTTACTTCAAAGGTTCTTCCTTGGTTGTTGTGAGGAATAACCACCGGTGAAGGATTATGAGTAATCACAGGCCTAAAATGCGCTTCAATACCCCTTACATGTTCTCTAAGATGCCTTCTCGGTACACCAAACAGACCCCTTGGACGAACAGGACCCATTGGTCTTGGTATATGCCCTTGTGGTGCAAATGGTTGTTGAATTTGTTGTTGTGGCATCGGTGGGTGTTGAATTGGCCTTTGAAATTGTGGTTGTACATTCTATGGACGAACTTGTTGCAATGGTATAGGGCGTTGCACTAGCGGCCCTTGTGGCCTCAGCCTAATGTGTTGTGGTATGAGTTGTTGTTGTTGTGGCACTCCACCAACATTTGACATCCCTTGAGGTTGGCCTTGCACATAACCAAACTCTCCTTGATCTCCATCACCCCCATAAGCATACCCATCTTCATCATAACCCTCAAAATCCTCATATCCCTCATCATATCCATCTCCCCCTATACCCGAAGATTGCCCAAATGGAAGAGTCGAATATTGAAAACCCGACTGGTTCGATGGTCTAAATGTAGAAGAAGTAGCATGAACTATGGTTGAATTTGGTGGTATTGAATAGGTGGAAGAAGATTGACCTGTATGTGGGAAGAAATGGGAAAATGATGGAATTGTAGTAGAAGGGTTAAAGAAAAGTGAAGGTTCTTCTTGAGTGGTAATGGGTTGGGTGTTAGTTGGTGTTGCATCATGAGGTGAAATAGGATTGGTAGTGGTGTTTGGTATGGTAGTGTTTGGTGAAGGTTGAGTGGATGATGGTATGAAAGGGGGTATAAGTTCACCCGTAGTGGGTGGTGGTTGTGGTGGATCCATGTATCGAATTGGTGTGATTGGTGTAGTTGGTGTTGTTGGTGAACCACTAATTCTGTTCTCTCTTAGCAAAATTCTGTTTCCTCTTAATGTTCGCTCAATCTTCGGATCAAATACCAATGGTGAAAGCTTGTGAGAGCTTCTAGTACGCATGCACCTGTAAATACCTGCACACTAACACACCTAGCGTAAACCAGAAAAATAACAAACTAAAAAGGATCAAAAATAACACACGTTGCGCACTACTCCCCGGCAACGGCACCAAAATTTGACGTGATGTCGCGGTCACAATCAAATTTAATCCAAATACAACTAATTAGCTAGTGGTAAGTGGGTATCGAACACAGGGGGTTTGTGGAAAATGTGTTATTTGCTAGAGTATCTAACTTTGACTAAATTAATCTAATTGCAAATAAAATAAAATTCAAGAGTTGATTTGATTGGATTTGGTTTTAAAACTGAAATTAACTAATTAAATTGCAAAGATAAAAGTTTTGGTTGTAAGCAAATTAGAGACAAATGACCATCCTAGATTTCCGGTTTCAATTGACATTCATGTTATCATTCCACTAGAAAGAACTACATAGACATAGTTCATGTGTGACTACTTCCAGTGATGAAAGGGAACTAAGTACTTAGATTCCTAGAACGTGAGGTTGTTACCCGATGATCAATCAACCCTTACCCAAGCCTAACTATACCCATGATATCTCGATTGCCAATGGCACCAAGAACTAGGGCTGTAAACGAACCGAACGTTCAGCGAACAGTTCGTGAACCGTTCGGCGGGAAGTTCATTTATGTTCGTTCGATTAGCTTAACGAACGAACACGAACAAAAAATTTTGTTTGGTAAGCTTAGCGAACGAACACGAACATAGGTATCGTTCGTTCGACTGCGTTCGTGAACGTTCGGTAATATGTTCGGTTATGTTCGTCTTTGTTCATTTGATTATATTAAAAAATAATTAATAATAAACATTTTATCTAAACATATTGAAAACTTGAAACCCTATTTTTTCTAAGTTAGATAAAATTTGGACATGCTACGACATTTTTGGGGATAATTATGTCTAAGTTAGTTAAAGTTGATTCATCGTTTGGTAGTGTATTAGACTTCTTGTGTTTTTGTTTATCATTTGATGGCTGTATTTAATTACTTATATCCAATGTTTAAGGATAACAATATTTTTATTTTTTTTATTTTCAAGTTAAATGCTCGTTTGCGTTCTTTTTTATTTGCTTGCGTTCGTTTGTGTTCGAGACCAGTGTTCACGAACTGTTCATGAACAACTGAATTTCCTTAATGAATGAACATGAACATAAACTTATGTTCGGTATGCGTTCGTGAACAGTTCGCGAACATGTTAAATTCCTTAACGAACGAACACGAACATGGCCTTGTTCGTGTTCATTCGGTTCGTTTACAGCCCTACCAAGAACGTATGGTTTCTAATTAGTTCAATGTAAGAATTAACAAGCTACTAACAAACAATCACACACCATAACAAACAAACCATAAAGATAAAGATTGTTATTCTAGAAATTAGGAAATCAAACATGAAATGTCTCAAGCAAACCTTCAATCCAGGATGATCATAAAGTGTTTAGCCACTCATGGCTTGAACAAACATCATAAACCAAGTTTTAATCTTCAAACAAGTTAAGAACATGAAAAACAATGATAGAGATAGTCTTCAAGCTCCAAAAGTTAGCCAAAATTCGTCCCCAAGTGTTGTGTAACCGAAACATATGATGAGACACACTTAAACCCCATGACAATGACAATTAAATGCATAAGTTACGATTTTGGATCAGTCGGCGCCATAAGCTATGCTATAGGGCCGTAGCTTACGGCGAGCAGCCAAGTCATACGGTCCTTGTCTTCTGTCTTACGGCAGACAATTCTGAAAACTTGTTTTCCGCATAACTTTTTCGTTTCAACTCCGTTTTCTTCACCGTTTTCGCCTACGTTCTCGTAATTTCGTCCTCTATCATGCAATCCTCTTAATTCTTCAATTCCAAAATTTGTTTTTTTATTGATGCTCCAAATTCTTTCCCTTTTATGCTCCATTTGCACCTGCACGTCCAAACAACTAGTAGTTACCAAGTTCAAACAATTAAATGTGTAAAGCATGGGATTTTAATCTTTTTAAGGCACTTAAGGGTTGTCCTACGGGCCACCCGTCAATAACCAACATTGTTTTACATTATACGGTGCTTACAGAACACACTTGTCACAGTCTCCCCTACTTTAGGAAATTTCGTCCCGAAATTTTATTTAGAGGAAACTTGTGAAAGCTTGAAACATGAAGTCGAAAAGATAAAACAACACTGGTTAAAGTTTTGAACTTCTAGTAACTTTAAATAACATTAAGTTTGCAAGGTAAGAGGGACACTTATATACAAGTATATGAAGTGTCATTGGTGCATCCATCGTACCTCCATTACATTGTTCACGTTTCGTTATTGTTGTCACTATTGGTTCTTACACATGATAAATCTTACTGTGGTTTCTGTGCACTGAATTTTTATAATTATGTACGCGTCCATAATTACGTAATTCCTTGCATAGTCCACACAGTGCATTTAATAATGTGTAGGGAAAAACCAAATGAATGAACCTGTGATGAGTGTGAGTGGACCACCATAGGGTCCTTTCAGCTGTATCATCACATGCCACTCTTAACCAGATCCTGAATCGATCTTTAACTAGACCACTCAAGGGTCTATTTTCGAATCATGGAATGGTACTATATAACCTAAGGGTCTTAACTACCACGTAGAAGCCCATTAAGGATTTAAGATAGTACCTTTTGAATATCCTATTATGAATCCCTCATATGAGGATATGGAAGATTCTATGAGGATTTGGATAACGAAAATCGGATCACATAATAAGAGAGAACACCTAAACACATAATCGCATTAATCGTTTAACTTGACCTTTAATTTGTTATCTTTGGACACGGGTATTTAAAGCATATCAGGAATCCAATCTGTGGATTTCATTTGGCACTTTAAATATTATCAAGAATCTAACTATGAAGATAGAAAGATCATAATAGGAATTCGGTTTGCCCTTATTGAGTTGTAATGTACATGTTAAGGTGTTCATGGAATCCAATCAGGGCTCCGATTTGGGCGATAATCACCCATAAGGATTCTTAAAATAGAGCGACCCATCGCCCTTCCGTTTCGAGTTTAAGCTCGTGTTGAAGTAGTAGCTCATATTACATTAAGCCTTCGTTTACACAAAATCGTTGTTCTTGAAGGACACGAGATTGAATATCAGATAGAGTTTGAACAGAATGAAGCTTGACTTGCTCCTTTCGACCAAGCGCATCGGCTACGACATTCGCCTTACCAGGAAGGTAGCGAATCTAGAGATCGTAATCGTTCAAGAGCTCAACCCATTGTCGCTGCCTCATGTTCAACTCCTTCTGATTAATAATGTGCTGGAGACTTTTGTGGTCTTGTGAAAACCACGCACTTCATTCCATAGAGGTAGTGTCTCCAGATTTTGAGAGCAATTACCACAGCACCTAACTCAAGATCACGAGTTGTGTAGTTCTTCTCGTGAACTTTCAACTGTCTAGACGCATAAGCTATGGCTTTACCTCGTTGCATAAGAATGCAACCAAGTCCTAGATTCGATGCGTCACAATAGACAACAAAATCATCGTTTCCCTCAGGTAGAGATAAAACAGGAGCATCACAGAGCTTTTGTTTCAGCGTTTGGAACGCTTCTTCATGCTTAGGTCCCTGCTCAAAAGGCCTATTTTTCTGAGTCAAAGCAGTGAGTGGAACCACAATCTTTGAGAAATTAGAAATGAATCGACGATAATAACCAGCAAGACCAAGAAAAGAACGAACTTCTGTAGGTGTTGTCGGTATTTTCCAATCCTTAATTGCAACAATCTTGGATGGATCTACATGAATACCCTGTTCATTGACAATATGACCCAAGAACTGAACTTCTTTAAGCCAGAATTCACACTTGGAGAATTTAGCAAAATGTTGTTCCTTCTTCAGAAGTTCCAAGGTCAAACGAAGGTGTTGCTCGTGATCGGCTCGAGACTTTGAATAAATAAGAATATCGTCGATGAACACAATGATGAACTTATCTAAATAAGGTTTACAAACCCTATTCATTAAGTCCATGAAGATAGCTGGGGCATTTGTCAAACCAAAAGGCATGACAGTGAACTCGTAGTGCCCATATCTTGTACGGAAAGCAGTTTTGGGGATATCTTCTTCGAACACGAAGTTGATGATACCCGGATCGTAGGTCGATCTTGGAAAAGTATGCAGCACCTTGCAGCTGGTTGAAAAGATCATCAATTCTAGGTAGGGGATATCGATTCTTGATGGTAAGCTTATCAAGCCCACGATAATCGATACACATTCGAAAAGATCCATCTTTCTTTTTCACAAAGAGGACAGGAGCTCCCCAAGGCGAATAGCGTGGACAGATGAATCTTTTATCAGACAACTCTTGAAGGTGTTTTGATAACTCTTGCATCTCCGACAGTGCAAGACGATAAGGTGCTTTCGCAATCGGGTTGGCTTTGGGCACAAGGTCAATATGAAACTCGGCTTGACGAGCTGGAGGCAAACCAGGCAGTTCATCGGGAAACACCTCTGGATAATCCCGAACAATCGGAATATCCTGAATACTTTTGCTCTTGCCTTTCTCCTTGGTGACATGTGCCTGGAAAGCAACATATCCTTTCCGCAAATAACTTTGGGCCTTTGTACACGACATAAGCTTCAAACCACCAGATGGTTTCTCGCCACGAACTCCCAGAACATTTCCAGACGGAAGAGAGATATGAACAATCTTATCGAAACAAACCACCTTAGCATGTTGTTTGGTTAACCAATATATCCTTATGATAATGTCGAAACTCCCAAGTTGCATCGGTGTGAGGTCAAAAGGAAAAAGGTGATTATCAAAGCTAAATTGACAGTCGCAAATAACATAATTGAGTACAAAAAGTAACTTTGATAGATAAGGGTTTCCTTAGTTATCTAACCCAGGAATTAAAGTGATTACTCAGATTTCCAATTTCGTTTCTTAGAATGAAACGAGCGCTTAGCATCTTTGAGGAATTCATGAGCGATCATATGAACAAGAGAACTACAAATACTATTCTTTTGGTGTAGGTATCATAGGGTATGCCATACACACATGCAACTATATTTGTACATCGGAATTGCAAATAAAGATTTATTTATAAACAAAAATCGATTGTTTCTGAGTTCAAAGGAAAACACTAGAAACATAAACATAAGATTCGGATTATCCAAAGCAGCAGCTTCTTCTAATCGGCCAAATTCTCATCCATGGGTCGGATTTGCATTGACAAACTTTGGGCATTTGTTCCTGAAATGACCCATTTCGCCACAGTTATAGCAAGTACCAGGCGGAAAACGAGCTCGTGCTGGATTTGTGTAACAACTCTCATCAAAAAGTACTATTTAGTATTTTAATTATCTGATTAGGAAACCCTAATTGAGAAACCCAAGTGATTCTGCATAATCCCTAAAAATTTCAGAACAATCAGAATCAGGATCAGGGCCCCTAAAACTCAGGGGGGGTAAACCCTACTCGGTAAAATCCACACAGTTTGCTGTCAAAAATTAAAAATAACACGAAACCAACTCAGCTAAGCTATTGTGACACGTAGCAAACCTAGGGTAGAGTAGGGCCTGTCGCGCCACGTGACAGGAACAAGAGAACCCCTCGCGTGGCGCGAGGGGGACGATTTTTCAAATATAAAAAGGTTGCTGTGGGACTTGATTCTGGACGTTGATGCGACGTTTAAATTCCCAATTCACTCCGAGTTATTATAGAAATAGTCTAAAAACACACACTGCTCACGAAGTGCTGCCACAATTCAGGGTAATAACTCGATCGCTGCTACGATTCAATGTCCGATCGATTAAACTATCCAATGGATGTTTAAGTGCTGCCCACATTAGGGTTTATGCTTTGTCATTCGTCGTTAAATCGATGGATGTTTAAGTATCGCACTTTGTCATTCGTTGTGAAGGTTGTAATCTCGTGAGTTGTCGTAAATGCTGTATTAAGTTACTAACCTAGTTTGTGTGCTTGATTATTTAAACTAGGTTATCAAGGCTAATCAGTAGAATAAGCTCTGTTAAATCTGCAATGTGAGTCATTCTCTTTTTATCAAATTACTTTACAAAAGCATGTTTATTTTCAAAGGTTATAATTACAGGGATTAAGTCTATGTAATCTGAAATTACTGCCAGTATGTGGGGGGATGTGCACATAGCTACTAATTATTTATCACTTGTGGGTGAATGGACCCAGCAAGTGATATGTCCACAGTCACAAGTCCGGTCAAGTGACAACTGGATCAGTTAATTTAAAAGTTAGAGACATTGTAATCGCTCTTAATACTGTAAATTATAACAAACGTGTCGTTTTAGCAAAATGAATGATTCACTCAGTATTTCCCGCTGACAAAACCTTTTTCAAACATGTTTCAGGTGATCTGTTGTGATCCAGGAAAAGTGCCGTGAAGCACTATCAGCTTAAGAAAGTGGCTCAGTATAAAATAAAGAAATATATTTTGAAAATAAAAGATTTCTTCATGAAATCTCAGTATTGTAAATTATCGGGTTTTATCACGAATTGTGAAATAAAATAATCGGGAAATATTTCAGTTTTTAAAAGATCCTGAAGAAACTTCCGCTGTTAATTAAATACCACGGGATTTCTGTCCCGCGACTACTGAAACGGGTCAAACCGGGTCGGGGGCCGTGACAGAAATAAGGTGGTATCAGAGCCACTGATTTAAGCCTATTAAGTATTTAGAAATACTTAATTTTACTGATTGCCAATTATGTGATTATGTGTGTTATTAATTGATTATTTGTTAATTACAGTATAGGTAAACAAAAGCTGTCAAACATCTATCTTAAACTAGATAGGTCATCCAACGAGAAAGGAAGTTCGTCCCAAACAAAACCTTATGTAATTCCTGAAGAAGGAATATTTGTCCGTAAGGCACATTACGAGGAACCACTTTCTCCTAATAAAAGAAGTTTGATTATTAGGAAAAGTCAGGAGGAAATAAGGAAAAACCGAGAGAAGAAAGTTAAACAAGAAACCTAGGATTTAATCAATAAATCACCTTGGGAGGACAAATTAGATGAGAAATGGGCAAATCTTTATATGCTAGCCACAGTAGCAGAAAATGCAAATCTCTAATTACTCAAAAGTTTTAGCACTTTTATTTCCAGAAACCTTATTTAGTAAATAAATAAGTTACATTAAATCGTAGTATAATTTACTTGTTAGTTGTTTTGTGTATGTAATAATATTTACGGGTTATCTATAAATTGTTGTTTTAATATTTGGTATGTATTTTGCATATCTGCTAAACAGCATGAATGAGATATCAGAAGGTTTAGAAAATCTTAACCTCTATCCCGTTAAGATAGAAGTTTCCAAGGAATTCACTGGTTACTTTGCTGATAAAGAAGAACCTATGGAATTTGAATCCAAACCACCAGCAAAACCTAAACCCAAGAAAAGAAACAGATTTATGGGCTGGAGGCGTGTACGAAGGAAAAAGCCAGCAACAAGAAAGGTTACTAAAACTGAAGAACCAAAAGACAAAGGAAAGGGGGTAGAAATTGAGGAAAATATTAATCAAATAGAGATGGAAACTGAGAATAGTTGTAAGCAAACAGAAAGAGAAGTCGGAGAGAGTTCTAGGCAGAAACAGAAAATGACTCCTTGGGAAGTGTTAGATCATGAATTAGTAATGAGTGACCTCATCGGACCTGCCAATGGAAACCTTGAAGCAACTAATCCAAACCTTATCTTTACTGAAGAAGATCTTTTCAGTTACCCATTAGAAGCTCCAATTCCAATCAATCTGGAACCTGATATTCCAGATCCTATTGTCCAACCTCAACCATTACCAGTAGAATTAGATGAATGGTGGACAACCGATTGGCAATACCAAAACCTTTTAAACAACCCTGATACATTTTTTCCACAAGTTGACCCAGAACCTCCACTATACCCAACCATGAGCCCGGAGAATCTTACTGAACTTCGCCTCTGGGGCGAAGAGTTGATTGATGCAGGAAATCGGATTAGGGATGTGGGAGAAAGAGTTACTTGGAAGTATGATGAAAGGGAGCGTCGTTTTTAAGAAATTAGCTAACCAGATAATGGAAGTTTGCAGGAATATGTATTAATAAATAAACATAATAACCAGTATGTGTAAATAACTTAACAATAAAACGTTGTATGATAATTGTGTGTACGAGGCATAATATATAAAAATGAAACTTGTGAAATCAATAATTTTGATTATACATGATTATGTGCAAATTGTTTTATTATAATTGTATTTATACTAATTATTTACATAAAATTTATTATCAGATGTCAAACATTGGTAACGAACCAGTAAATGAGGTTAATCAGTCAAAGCAACATCCAGGAGATCAATACATGACTAGGCAAGATATCGAAAATATTGTTGCTCAAGGGATAGCTAATGCTATTCCAGCATTCGTTGCCGCTATAAAGAATCCAATTGAACCGCAGCAAATCGTTCCTAGTAAACACATTTCTGAAGATAACTTCAGTAATAGTGTAAACGGAGGCAATAATAATATCAATCATAATGCAGAACCACATCAAGCTCCATTTCCTAAGAAAATGAAAACTGCAACGCCTGGTTGCACTTTCAAAGAATTTCTTGCTTGTAAACCCACTGAATTTGCAGGCAATGAAGGAGCAACTGCATCACTGCGTTGGTTAGAGAAAACCGAAGCAGTAATTTCAATAAGTAAATGTGCTAAAGATGATCAGGTCATGTATGCATCAAATCTCTTCAAGGAATGAGCACTTGAATGGTGGAACACTGTGTTACAATCAAAAGGAAGAATAATAGCTTATGCTATGACTTGGGAAGGATTTAAGGGTTTAGTAGAAAGGAAATTCTGTCCCGAGTATGAAAAGGAACAGATGACAAATAAGTTTTTAAATCATCGGATTATGGGTGTAGATTGTCGCGGTTATACTTCGACATTCTTTGAATATGCTACAGTGGTACCAACACTGGCTTCGCCAGAACCGGTACTCATTTCTCGCTACATTTGGGGACTGATTAGTGAAATCCGCAATATTGTTAAAGCTGCGAAACCTCGCACTATTGACGATGCTGTGGAATTAGCTAATACCCTAACCGATGAATTAGTACGCACACAAGATGAAAACAGGAAGAAGGAATTAGCTCAGAAAATTACCCAAGGATTTCGTATGGGTAATAATAACAGTTTCAAGAAAAGAGGAACAGGGCAATCTTCAACTTTGCCATTTTGTCAAAATTGCAAAAAAGAAACATTTTGGAAAATGCAAAGTATATTGCAATTTTTGAAAAACTGTAGGGCATCGTGAAGAAAATTGCAGGAAGAAATCCATAATTTGTTACAATTGTGGAGAGGCAGGACATTTCAAAACAGAATGTCCTAAAGTGATCAAACCAGCAGACAACAAAACCAAGGCGACAGACGGAACTACTAAGAAGAATGCCAGGGCATTTCAGCTGACCACTCAAGAAGCAGAACTCATCCCAGATGTGATAGCGGGTACGTTCTTAGTTCACAACATTTACGCCAAAGTATTATTTGACTCTGGTGCAAACCAAAGTTTTATAAATACTTCATTTTGCCAAGATCTTAGTTTACCTTTAACCAATAGTAGGCAGATTTTTACAGTTGAAACAGCAGACGGAAATTCAGTTAAAATAGATAAAGTTTTGCAAGAAGGAAACATAGAACTTTTAGGACATAAATTCTCTGCAAAACTACTGCCGATGAATTTAGCTGAATTTGATGTTGTATTAGGAATGGATTGGTTAGTAGCCAACCATGCTCGAATCCTTTGTGATCAGAATTCTATAGAAATTCAATCACCCACCGGAGAAGTTATTAGGATCACAGGAGACAAACCACGTAAGCCTATGAAGTTCATATCAGTAATGAAAGTTGCTAATTACGAACGAAAACAAGGAATAGTGTATATGATTTCGGTAATCATTAGAACTAAGGGTAAAAATCTTAAGGAAATACCAGTAGTCTCCGAATATCCTGATGTATTCCCAGAAGATTTACCGGGATTACCTCCAGACAGGGAAGTAGAATTTAGGATTCATCTAATTCCAGGAACTACACCGATAGCCAAGGCACCTTATCGGTTAGCAGCCACCGAAATGTTAGAATTGAAAAAGCAATTAGATGAATTACTAAGTAAAGGATTCATACAACCTAGCTCATCCCCTTGGGGAGCGCCAGTGTTGTTTGTGAAGAAAAAGGATGGTTCAATGAGAATGTGTATCGATTATAGAGAATTGAATAAGGTTACAATTAAGAATCGATACCCATTACCTAGGATTGATGATCTATTTGATCAACTTCAGGGAGCTAGATATTTTTCTAAGATAGATTTACGCTCCGGATATCATCAATTGAAGGTACAAGAAGAAGACATACCTAAAACTGCTTTCAGAACTAGGTATGGTCATTATGAGTTTACAGTCATGCCCTTTGGGTTAACGAATGCACCTGCTGCATTCATGGACATGATGAATAGGATCTGTAAACCATATTTGGATAAATTTGTAATTGTTTTTATAGACGATATAATTATTTATTCCAAAAGTCAGACAGAGCATTGTGAACACCTTCATGCACTCTTAACTTTGTTAAGAAAAGAAAAGCTTTATGCCAAATTCTCAAAGTGTGAATTTTGGTTAAAGGAAGTGCAATTCTTAGGACACATGGTGAATCACGAAGGTATTCATGTAGATCCTGCTAAGATAGAGGCAATTACCAAATGGAAGGTTCCACAAACAGCAATGGAAATTAGAAGTTTTATAGGTTTAGCTGGGTATTATAGACGGTTTATTAAGGATTTTTCCAAGATAGCCGTACCATTAACTAAGTTAACCTGTAAAGCGGTTAAGTTTGAATGGGGACCTAAGCAAGAAGAAGCCTTTAGAATATTGAAGCAGAAATTAACAAATGCACCAATCTTAGCCTTACTAGAAGGAACTGAAGATTTTGAAGTATATTGTGATGCTTCAAAACTAGGATATGGATGTGTGCTTATGCAACGCAAAAAGGTGATTGCATATGCTTCAAGGCAATTGAAAAAGCATGAAGAAAACTATACGACTCATGATTTAGAATTAGGAGCCGTAATTTTTGCCCTTAAGATTTGGAGACATTATCTTTACGGAAGTAAATTTACTGTCTACACAGACCACAAAAGTCTAAAATATATATTTGGGCAAAAAGAGTTAAACATGAGGCAAAGGAGCTGGTTGGAAATCTTAAGTGATTACGACTGTGATATTCAGTATCACGAAGGAAAGGCAAATGTAGTTGCAGATGCCTTAAGTCGTAAGTTTTATGAGAAACAACGACGGGTTCGTGCTCTCAGATTAAATCTACAAATAGATTTAATGGAACAATTGAAGAATGTTCAAACTACAGCAATCAAGGATGATGCTGAAGGAATGAAAGGACGAATCAAGGAATTAGAACAAGGAGCAGATGGAATTTGGAGATTCCACAAAAGTAGAATTTGGGTTCCTAAGCAGGGAGACTTAAGACCTAAGATTTTAGAAGAAGCTCATAAATCTAGGTATACTATGCACCCAGGAAACAATAAGATGTACCAAGATTTAAGAAAGAACTTTTGGTGGATAGGAATGACAAAGGATATAGCACGATATGTTTCTAAATGTCTTACTTGTTCACAAGTTAAGGCAGAACATCAGAAACCTTCAGGATTACTACAACAATTAGAAATGCCAGTATGGAAATGGGAACTTATAACAATGGATTTTGTTACTAAGTTACCCAAAACCAGAAAAGGTAATGATGCGATTTGGGTAATTGTGGATCAATTAACCAAATCAGCTCACTTTTTATCTATGAAAGAAACCTTTAGCATGGAACGACTGGCTAAATTGTATGTAGATGAAATTGTATCCTTACATGGAGTTCCACTCTCCATTGTTTCGGATAGGGATAGTCGTTTTACTTCTCATTTCTGGAAAAGTTTTCAGCAAGCTATGGGAACTCGATTAAATCTGAGCACTGCATATCATCCCCAAACAGACGGACAAAGTGAAAGGACAATCCAAACTCTAGAAGACATGCTCCGAGCATGTGTAATAGATTTTGGTGGAAGTTGGGATGATCATTTACCATTAATTGAATTCTCCTATAACAATAGCTATCATTCAAGTATTGAAAATGCCCCATTTGAAGCACTATATGGAAGAAAGTGCAGAACTCCAGTTTGTTGTGCAGAAATAGGAGAAAGTCAATTATCAGGTCCCGAAATTGTGCAAGAGACGACTGATAAGATTACTCAAATCAAGGAAAGGCTGAAGACGGCTCGAGATCGCCAGAAAAGTTATGCAGACAATAGATGCAAGCCTTTAGAATTCCAAGTTGGAGACAAAGTACTATTGAAAGTTTCTCCTTGGAAAGGAGTAGTCAGATTCGGAAAGAAAGGAAAACTAAGTCCAAGGTACGTAGGACCATTTTCAGTGATCCAACGTATAGGGCCAGTTGCTTATCGTTTACAATTACCAGAAGAATTATCTGGAGTACATGATGTATTTCATGTATCCAATCTCAAGAAATGCTTGTCAGATGAATCACTGGTAGTACCTCTTAGAGATATAGAGGTAAACGAAAAGCTAAAATTTGTTGAGAAACCTCTTCAAATTGAGGATCGAAAGATCAAGTTTCTTAAACATAAACGATTAGTTTTAGTCAAAGTCAGATGGGATTCAAAGAGAGGAGCTGAATACACTTGGGAGCTGGAATCAGAAATGAAGCGAAAGTATCCTTACTTATTCCAGTAAATCTCGAGGACGAGATTTTATTAAGGTGGGTAGAATGTAACAACTCTCATCAAAAAGTACTATTTAGTATTTTAATTATCTGATTAGGAAACCCTAATTGAGAAACCCAAGTGATTCTGCATAATCCCTAAAAATTTCAGAACAATCAGAATCAGGATCAGGGCCCCTAAAACTCAGGGGGGGTAAACCCTACTCGGTAAAATCCACACAGTTTGCTGTCAAAAATTAAAAATAACACGAAACCAACTCAGCTAAGCTATTGTGACACGAAGCAAACCTAGGGTAGAGTAGGGCCTGTCGCGCCACGCGACAGGAACAAGAGAACCCCTCGCGTGGCGTTAGGGGGACGATTTTTCAAATATAAATAGGTTGCTGTGGGACTTGATTCCGGACGTTGATGCGACGTTTAAATTCCCAATTCACTCTGAGTTATTATAGAAATAGTCTAAAAACACACACTGCTCACGAAGTGCTGCCACAATTCAGGGTAATAACTCGATCGCTGCTACGATTCAATGTCCGATCGATTAAACTATCCAATGGATGTTTAAGTGCTGCCCACATTAGGGTTTATGCTTTGTCATTCGTCGTTAAATCGATGGATGTTTAAGTATCGCACTTTGTCATTCGTTGTGAAGGTTGTAATCTCGTGAGTTGTCGTAAATGCTGTATTAAGTTACTAACCTAGTTTGTGTGCTTGATTATTTAAACTAGGTTATCAAGGCTAATCAGTAGAATAAGCTCTGTTAAATCTGTAATGTGAGTCATTCTCTTTTTATCAAATTACTTTACAAAAGCATGTTTATTTTCAAAGGTTATAATTACAGGGATTAAGTCTATGTAATCTGAAATTACTGCCAGTATGTGGGGGGATGTGCACATAGCTACTAATTATTTATCACTTGTGGGTGAACGGACCCAGCAAGTGATATGTCCACAGTCACAAGTCCGGTCAAGTGACAACTGGATCAGTTAATTTAAAAGATAGAGACATTGTAATCGCTCTTAATACTGTAAATTATAACAAACATGTCGTTTTAGCAAAATGAATGATTCACTCAGTATTTCCCGCTGACAAAACCTTTTTCAAACATGTTTCAGGTGATCTGTTGTGATCCAGGAAAAGTGTCATGAAGCACTATCAGCTTAAGAAAGTGGCTCAGTATAAAATAAAGAAATATGTTTTGAAAATAAAAGATTTCTTCGTGAAATCTCAGTATTGTAAATTATCGGGTTTTATCCCGAATTGTGAAATAAAATAATCGGGAAATATTTCAGTTTTTAAAAGATCCAGAAGAAACTTCCGCTGTTAATTAAATACCACGGGATTTCTGTCCCGCGGCTACTGAAACGGGTCAAACCGGGTCGGGGGCCGTGACAATTTGCTTGAACAGCAGTAGGATCTGCAACAGTTTTATTCTGGATCGCAAAACGGCATGTTTTGACCAAATGTCCCCATCGTCCACAGTGGGTACATTTGAAACATGATGTTTGATCTGGATGATGACCATTGCATTGATTGCACAAGGGAGCAGTTCCCAAGTACGGCTTCTTGGCTGGTTGTGCTGCCACATGGCTAGGTTCTGCTTGTTTTGGTGCAACGGGCACGGGATCCTTTGAAGCTTTACGCTTCTTTGACTTTTTCGGAGGCTCGGCTTCTGCTTTCTTTGATGCTTCTTGGGTGGCTTCGTTATTGAGACGAGACATGGCGATAGCTAATTCAACAGTCTCCAGGATAACTTCGCCTATTTGCTGGGCAAATTTGGCAGTTTGCTCGAACATTTGAATGTCGTTGCGACGATGAGACATTCTATAGGAAGTGAAAGACGTAGGAGAAAACAAGTGAAATGTTATCGGATAATTAAAACAGAACAACAACGCATAAAAGGTGCGATCATATGTTTGTTACTTAAGGCAAACAAACATGATGACGTTTAATCAAAGTAAACGGGTCACATTAATGTATCACCGAAGACATGCTCGCCTATAAGTGAACACTCACCCCAAGAGTTCCCAGGTAAGAGTGACTGGTCCGATACTGCGGATTTGTACGAACACTCTAGCCTTAGACAGAAAATTCAGGGTACAGGCATTCACTCTTCCAGTTTGCACGTGTTCACACTATTTAGACCCAAACTTTGACAAGATTTGAAAACTTAAAGGGTTCAAAACCTTACAATAAATCATCCTAGAAAAGATGATTGGTTTTCAAAGCTGATTCGAAATTCGTGTTCTTGTTGTGGTTGTCACCTAAGGATAAGTGACGGTATTGTTTTAAGATCTAAACACAAGAATCTTGTGTTAGGGTCCTAGGAAGGTTATAGACTAGGTCAAAGTATTACTAATAACCTAATTCCCTATAACCATGAGCTCTGATACCAACTTTTCTGTCACACCCCGACCGCGAAAAACAACAAATCGCGGCGGAATTGTCGGGGAGTGTTGTAACAGAATCATTGTTTCAAACACACGGAAATTTGAAGTTTCGTTTTATTAAACATTAAATATTTACATCGTCTGGAAATCTAAATAAACAAGTTTATTAAGTTACTAAGGCCTCATCCAGTCCTATGTGAGTATGCGTCCTAGCAATCAACATCATTCAACAACACCTGAAACATATGTGAAAACAAAGTCAGTAAAGAAATGCTGGCGAGTACATAGGTTTTGTGAGAGTGTCAGATTCATGGCTCGTTTATACGTTGGAATAAATTGTGCAACTTCGTTAATTGTCATTAGAAAACCTTGTTTTATAAAATGTTTGTATCGTAAAAATGAATAACCAAATCAAAATAGTTTGGTTATAATTTATAAACCTCGAAGCCGTGAATCTTAACCTAAAACATTTGTTTTCGTAAACCAAATCGTAAATCATTCTCATAATAAAACTCGTATAGTTTATATCGTTTCGAAAACCTCGTTTGTGTGACATCGCTTCCAATTGTTTACCCAAGTGAACTAAATAACGCTCCGGTATGTAATATGATGAAAACATATATATATAGGAAGTACCAGCGGCGTATCCACCATGCCTTCATCACATCACCCCCGTCCCGTTATCTAAACACTAACCGAAGACCAATC
The DNA here is from genome assembly GCA_030545235.1 of Helianthus tuberosus. Lineage (NCBI taxonomy): Eukaryota > Viridiplantae > Streptophyta > Magnoliopsida > Asterales > Asteraceae > Helianthus > Helianthus tuberosus. The sequence goes on from CM060352.1 coordinate 169,962,829, forward strand.
GTTTACCCAAATCGTTTAATTCGTTAAACATCGCTTTAGTCCTTTAAATCATTCTCGTTTTAGATCGTGAAACTACTTTTGGTCGTCTCGCTAATAACATTCAAACCTATGTGACTCGTATATTGTTCAACTCGTTTTCGCATTAACAAACCTCCAAAGGGTAAGTTAACAATCATCAGATTCGGCCGTTACCCACCTAACCTACACATAACCATGGGTCCGGTCTGATAACGGGATTTGTCGGATCCTATGGTACCATAACCTAATACTGGTCGGCTTGATCAATGCTAATGAATGTCATTCGTTATGTAACTACAACCAACAAGCTTGTTCACATTATCGAAGTCGTTACTAGTTCGGTATAAACCATCTTACTCGTTTTGAAACCATCGTTAAAGCATCGAAATCGTTTTGATACATATGAATCACCCCAAAACAATCGAAAACAGTAAACGAGGGGAACTATGTACTCACCTTCGGTGCGTTTTTAATTGTTAACACAATCCCTCAAATCGTTTATTCATCCTAAATTAAATAAGAATGATTTAATAACCAAAACCCACAGAATACATGCAAAATACTACTTATGTCATTTCTGTTTTAATATATATGAAACTGGGCTGTTTTCGGATATTTAAATAAAATAGTTAACTTATTCCAAAAATTCCCAAATTTTTACAGAATGTCTTATACGATCCAAATATTATGGTGTAAAAATATCGGGATCCAATTCATTATCAGTATTTTATAGAAAATCATTTACCGGACTGCAATCAGATTTGTTACTTTCTGATTGCAGTCTACGAAATAATTCACTAAAAACTCATCGTAAGTCCGATTCACGAAATTCTAGTTGGAGGATTACGGCGACAACGGTGACCATCTACAGTATAAATTTCATGAGTTGGTTTTACATAGATTTCAAGTTATAACTAAAAACATATCATCCATTTATTGCAGTGAAAACTCAGCTTTAGCTGCTGTTACAAAATGAGTCTTTAAAAATAGCAAACGACCTCGAAAAATTACGATTCCAGTGCCATTTGATCAGTTTTTCAAAAATACACAATTTAGGCTTTAGAAAATTAGTTTTTCGAGTTATTAAGGTCTGTTTACAGCCTGTTGAAGTCGGCTGGAAATGTTCATCAGCATGTTATTTTATGGTTTAAATGTTACTAAGGTGCTGTTTGTCTTTTCAAATGTAAAATGTCTGTAGTCTGCGAACCACATCTGCAGGCATCTGCCTAAGAAGATGTGGCCCAAATGTCTGCAGTCTGCAAGGAGAAGAGGGTTTGTTTTTTTTTCTTCAAAAACAACTTCAACCACACAACACACACACAAGCTCTCTCTCTCTCTAGAAACTCTCTCTCTCTACAACCACCACCACCACCGCACCACCTCTGCCACCACCACCGCACCACCTCCGCCATCACACCACCGCCATCACACCACCGCCTCTCTCTCTCTCTCTCTACGGTCTCTCTCTCTCACAGAACACACTCTCTCTCTCTCTACAACCACCACCACCACCGCACCACCTCCGCCACCACCACCGCACCACCTCCGCCATCACACAGGTCTCTCTCTCTCTCTCTCTCTCACAGGTCTCTCTCTCTCTACGGTCTTTCTCTCTCTCACAGATCTCTCTCTCTCACCGGTCTCTCTCTCTCACAGATCTCTCTCTCTCTCACAGATGGGTTTGGTGGTGATGGGTTTGGTGGTGGTGGGTTTTGACGATGGTGGGGGTGGAGGTGGTGGCGGAGGTGGTGGTGGCAGGGGAGAAGAGGAAGAAGAAGAAGAAGGGTGTGTGTGAAGATCTGATCTGTTTGTGAAGCTATTATCCATAGCTTTTTTTTAAGCTATTAAAAGCTATTTTATGGTCTTTTTTTTTAAACAAACAGTCTTCAAGGGCTTATGTCTGCCCACCCGCAGACATAAGCTCTTTACCGACGATATAAGCAAAAACAAACAGAACCTAAATCGTATTAACAAGTGTCCTAACAACGGGTTTATCAAGAAATCAACGATCAATCATCATGCATGTTTTTAACCAACCCTAAACCCACAAGATTCCATCTTCAAGTTTCATTCTTAAGTAAACTTTTATGTAAGATTTTATGTAGAGTTCCATGTTCATCTTTTTAGTGTTTCTTGTTCTTGTAATCAAACTACACATCATATCTATGAATAAGATGAAACAAGGTATAAGAAACTTACTACTAGCACAAGGCTAGGGATGATTCTCTAGTGTAAAGATGAAGAAAAAAAATGAAGAAACAAGCAAGAACAAAGCTCCTTTGAAACTCTTCAACTTGCAACCTCCATGGAAGCTTGAATGGAGCTTGTTTATGAAAGATATGAAGATGAATGACGAAGATGGTGGGATGTGGTTTCGGTTGTGGTGGAACCGAAAAGAGAGAGAGAGAGTAGAGATGGAAGAGTGTAAATCTTGTGAATAATTTGAAATCTAAGCAACCATACTACTTATAAGATTTCCTTCCATATTATGTTCATAGGGTAAAGTTCTTGTACAAATAATCTTAACATACTAAACATACAAATTGAAGGAAAACTCAAAAAGACAAGGTGGCATTTTTGTAATTATCAATAACTATCAAAGTTACTCTACAAATATACCTAAAAAAACCTAACCACTCCCCCCACCCCCCAAAAACCTAAAAAAAACCTACCACCCCCCCACCCCCCAAAAACCTAAAAAAACCTAACCCCCCCCCCCCCAAAAAACCTAAAAAAAACCTAACCCCCCCCCCCCCCCAAAAAACCTAAAAAAACCTTAACCCCCCCCCCCCCCACCCAAGCTAAAATGCTAAAAACTAAACCCCCAAAAAACCTAAAAAAATAAAAAAAAACACACAAATTATTTTATTTTACTTTTTTAACATTTTTTATTAAAAAATCGCTACTTTTAGTAGCAGCAAAAAAAAAAAAAAAATTTTTTTTTTTTTTTTTGCTAACGAAATGTAGCGATTTTTTAATAAAAAATGTTAAAAAAAAAATTTGTGTTTTTTTAGGTATTTTTGGTTGTAACTTTGATAGTTGGTGGTAATTACAAAAATGCCACCTTGTCTTTTTGGGTTTTCCTTCAATGTGTATGTTTAGTATGTTAAGATTATTTGTATTTGATCTTTTGCCTATGTTCATATTTACAAGCAAAATCAAATAAATTAATGAGTTAAAATTTAAACAAATATATGAAGTATGGAGGAGATTGAGTGTGTAATCTCTTGGAAGATTATAAAATATATATAAGAAGATATGGAAGGATTTAGTGAAGATTTCATGTACATACAATCTAGCCAAGATCCAAAAAATATATTGGTGATCTTGTAAAAATATATGGTGGGTCCCTCATGGATATGACCAAAATTTGGAAGGGGGAGGGGGGTGAAGTGTAATTTTGATGGTAAATAAGATAGAAGTAGGTGTTTAACTGGATACCGGGTATTTTATCTAGCGTTTAAATCCCGGTTTATGGCGTTCTAAATTATTTTTATTATTCTACAAGAATAATCTCGCCAAAATATTACTGAAATAAATTTCAGTTGCCGAGACTGGCTGCGTTGTCTGCGTTTTGCAGTAGAAGCACTGTGTCGCGCAGAAACACACGGTACGCGCTTAAATTTGAAAAATAACGTTTTTAGGCGTTTTAATTTATTTTTCAACATGGACCTGATTAAAATAAAATTTTAATCATAACAGAATATTTTTGGGATTTAAATATTATCCGGGCGGTCACCAATCGTTCGTTTCGCAGTTTGTGGTAATTAGTTCATTTAGTTCAAATAAACGTGTTTTCGCCATACCGAGTCCTTCGAAACTTATTTCTAAGTTATGTAAAGAATATTTAGGGTATGTTTGGCTTATTTCACAGTTCCGGAGTGTACGTTGCGTTAAACTGATTGCGTTTACGCACCAGTTGGCGTATAACCTTCCAAAAAGTGATTTAAAGCTTGAAATCGGAATCGAATTAAATTGTAAAATCATCAAACATAACAACACATATAATAACACCAAAGCACATTGTTTTATTGATAACCAACATTGTTTTAAATTATATGGTGCTTACAGAACACAGTTGTCACAGGTAGTGTATAAGCGGTGGTGATGATGGGTTGCAGTGGCAACGTAAGGGTGTCATGGGATGGTGTTGCGTTGAGGACGGTTGAGGTTGTGAAAGTAATTATGGTGGTGTCGTGTGGTGGCGGGTGGCGTCCGATGAGTTGGATGCGGACCAATTTGGTTCCTGTGAAGGTGTGATGTGGTGACGACTATTTTAGACGGAATGGTAGACTCGAAAAGACGCCATCACAAGCCTCGTGATTAAGGTTGGGTGCTTGGTGGATGCAACAAGGGTTTTGAGGAAATAATGAACGTTGTTGGAGAGCCATACGCGATTGATGTTGATGATGATTGTTGGTGCCACTACAAGAAAACTGGGTTTTTAGTATGCGCAAAAGCGTCCTAAAATGCTATTTTATAGGACCTTTCATTTAATAGGACCAACGGTAAAAGCGTTTCATGTAAAGGGGTCGTAATAAGTCCCGAAACTAAAAAAATGTCCTAACATCTCAAATAAGATTATGAAATCAATTTTATGGTCGCGTAATATGTCTTTGAACAACCAAAATAGTGTCCTAATAAAAACATATTAGGACACTTTTACGATGTTCTAACATGTGCTTACATACTTTTAATCTTTTGTTACACTTACAAGCGTCCTTATAAATTAATTGATAGGACCCTTATGAAGTAACATTATAGCTAATTTAGTATCAAGAAAAGGGTCCTAATATACCAAATAAGATTATAAAACCAATTTTATGGTCGTATAATATGTCTATAGACAACTTAAATAGCGTCCTAAAAAGAACATATTAGAACACTTTTACAATGTTCTAATATGTGATTACCTACTTTTAATCTTTTGATACACATAAAAGCGTCCTTAAAAATTAATGTGTATGACCCTTATGATGTAACGTTATAGCTACTTTTATATTAAGAAAATGGTCCTAATATCCCAAATAAGATTATAAAACCAATTTTATAAACAGACCATCAACATATAACATCCTAATAGTTATTGTATAACATCAACTAATGAAAGAAATAAAACTTCATTATATTTCAAATAAGCATGTTCATAACAAAAACACTAACCATAAATAATTTATAACATTATCTAACATAAAGTCTTAACATTTAACAAAGAAATTAAAAGCAATTAAAGAAATAAGAAGCATAAAATCTTGAGTCATCATACGTCCTCAATCCTCAGGGACTACCTACAAATAAACCATCCATGTATAAGCATTAAGTTCCATGATATTAAAATTATTTGTATCACAAGTTTAACAAATACATACCAAGACGAATGGATAGAGCCATGTGATAGATGCACCCATACAATTTTGAATTGTAGAAAATAAACTAGGGGTGGCAAAATAGGTGGATTGGACAGGTTTAGGTAATGGGTTAGGATGGGTATGGGGTAGCATGGGTTTGGGTTAGGATGGGTTTATTAAAAAATGAGTTAGGATGGATTTAGGTCAATATGGGTTTTTGTCAAGATGGATTTGGGCATGATAGGCTAAAAATATAAAAAAAAAAATCAAAAAAATCAAAAAAAAATTAAAAATTATAAAATAAATAAATAAATCACAAAAATAAAAAAATTCAAAAATCAAAAATAAAAAAATAAAAAAAATTTCAAAAATTTTAACAATAAACAGTTACAAAACATATCAGGGAGTTTGGACCTACAACTCATAAGACTTCATGTCCTTTTGTATATATGCTACAAGAAAACTAGTCATCACCTGTATACATAATCAAATACAAAAACAATACAGACAAAATAAAATGATATCGCTGAAAAGGTCCGCAACAGCACCACGAATGTCCATCTGAAATCAAATAGACATGTTACTACGATTCTGACTCACCCAAACAGTTTTTCACCAACCTTTTTTATAAAACAATTATAAAAATAATCAGTGTAAAAAAAATAATTAACAAAGTTATATTATTACATGAGAAAACCAACCATCATAACTACATAATGTTATGATGGCTGATATTCTTAACAATCACAAACCTAACCAATAGTCTCCGACTCCTAGTATGAGTAAGGGAAACGATACCACAACCGTTGAGCGCGGAGTCGTTATGAAGCTCTAGCACTCTAGCAGTAATCTGTGTAAAAACCATATCTCAGTCTTGCAACCAACTTACAAAAACTGCAGCCATCATTAGCCTAAAATTTGTCATAACTCAACACAAATCGCATTCATAAGAGCATTTTGAAATCATAATTTTCTATCTCAATATCAATCTTCATCCTCATCACCATCATCGGACTGTACAGACTGCTCATACTCAGCCTCCATAATCACCGCATCCATAACATGAACAATCATCTCCCCTATCCTCAAGTCTACCCGTGACCGTGACGATCGAACACCATTTACAAGAAGCATTTGTCCGCATCTTTTGATACATATGGTTTCAACCCAGATAACGAATCACAAGTTATCTCTTCACCGTATGATAAAGATTCCGAAAGAATCTTCCACGGGACAACCGTGAAGCTCAACACACGCGTAAGTATTGCATCCGTATCATTTGCTTTCTCCTCCGGTAAACTATCGTTCACTCTTAATCTCAAATCGCGTTCAAATGCGAACTCCGATGGAACGAATATTGTAAACGAAAGATCACGAAGCAACATTTCGATCATCATCTCACCAAACTTTCCAATCCTATCACCATTTTCTAAACTTTTGCCAACTTTTTTATGCTTGAATAAATTCTTGGAGCCACTGGTAACTAATACGTCTGGAAGTCTAAGAACCAAAAGGATCAACACAAAAAAAGCAAGAAACCGAAACGATTACAACAATAAACGCGATTGGACTCTATGATCCACCTCTGCTCAATCTCATTTTCGAGACACCTGATCAATAGATTACCAACAGGTTACCAAAATCCCTTGTAAAGAAAAAACAACACTTCACTAGGGCATTTCGTCGAACAGTTTGTATGCAGTCAAGATACCATTGATAGTGATCAGAAACAGGTATTATAGAATGCAATCTAAGATATATGGAACATGGGATTAATAGATAGTTACTAAAAAATTAACTAAAAAAGTAAATCAGTTGACATTCGAAGATCAAATGTGAGTCTTTTTCTTTCTGTTTAAACAAAACTTAAACTTTCTCCAAGTGCATTTATCAACAAAAAATGGACAGCCAGATTGTGAATCTTATCGTTTCTAATCTAATCTAATCATTCACTTTCAATTTCTCAAATTAGGGTTCTACAAAACTTTCTTGATCAAATTGAGGGCAAATAAACACATAACTGAACAACACTAACAGACAATTGAAACTGAATCATTCCAATAACTCGAAAATACTAACTTACGAATTGAAATCAAGTCAGATTGAATATGAACTCAAGTTTGAGTCTACAAGCCGAAGAACATAGAGCCTTTACCCAAACCCATCCAACTTGCCCACTTTGCCACCACTAAATAACACTAAACAATCCAACCGAAAATAATCAAAAGAAAGAAGATAACGACAAAAGAAGGCTTACCAGAGACCCAAAGATCTCCGTTTCTGAAGCAGAGTGGGACGAGACAATGGACGAACAATATTTGAGTGGCAAAATATAACGTTTTTTTATCACAATCCATTCATTGTTTAGAAGATACGGAGAAATCATAGATGAAGAGAGTAAGTCGTTTTAGAGGATATGAAGAAATCATCGTTCAATTGTTTCAGAGGATGTGAAGAAATCACTGAGGGGCAAAACAGAGAAACACCCTTATGAAGTTGTGAGCCTCAATTGAACCCGCCACCACCACGACCTCACCCGTATCCACGGCCACCACCACGACCTCGCATGTTTACCTTCAACCTATCAAAAAATCTCGATTAAGATTATTTGTCAGACAAATAATTCAACAATTCGATCCAAACCCTATCAATACAAAGTGACGAACATTAGATAGGGTTTGAATCCGGCAGAAATTGAACTGTCTTCTGTGAGGCTGACCAGATCTTGTCATCTTGAAACCCTAAAAATTGAGATAACAAAGGAATTGAGCAGAACAACCGAAGAGATATCTGTCGCTAGCAGAAGAGACAAGGTGTATGCGGTTGATTTTGTTTGGAGGTGTATTGATACGTGTACAACTACCCCACATAACCATGCACCACTACTTGTTTATTTTTCATTGTTTCCAACTATTTATTTTATGCACGTAGCAATTAGATTAGGTCATGCACTAGTTAGTTGTTTTTTTTACCCATTTGTTAGAGTTAGTGGGTTAGTGGTACTTTTTACTTTGTAGTTATTTTCTTTCATTGTGTAGCCTTTTATAAAGGCCATTTATGTTATGAATGAATCAAGAGAAAACTGATGCAAAATTAGAGTCTTGTTCTTTATCTATTTCTTGGAGTTTAACCCACTCTACGGGTATATCTATCGGGAGATTAACCATCTCGTATCGGCCTCTATCATGTATTTAGGGTTCAAAACATAGGTTAAGAAAAATAGAGGGAATACGAAAATTTTTGGGTAAATAGTGAGGAAAATAGAGGGAAGTACGAAATTTTTTAGTCAAAATGTGGAATGAAAATTAAAGTTCATTTTTTATCTTTTATATACGAATTTTTTAGGTAAATTGTGAGAATGAAAATTAAAGTTCCTTTTTAATATTTATAAAAAGATAATAATAAACTTATAAAAGAAAATAATAGTATATTGTATATAAAAGTATGGTCCATTAAGATATATTTGATTTACTATTGTCTGTTAAGGCCTAATACGGTTCATTATGGTTTATTACAAATATATGATCCACTATTGGTAATTATGATCCATTAAGACCCAATATGATTTACTAACCCATATATGATTCACTACTTGCGATCCATCAAGGCCCAACATGGTCAATTAAAACATATATGATTTATTATTGTTCATCGTGATCTATAAGACCCAATATGGTCCACTAAGATATATATGAGACATTATTATCCATTGTGAGCCATTAAGACCCAATATGGTTCATTAACCCATATATGATTCACTACTTGTGATCCATCAAGGCCCAACATGGTCCATTAAGACCTAATATGGTCCACGAAGATACATATGATCCACTATTGTCCATTGTTATCCATTAAGGTCCAATATGGTTCATTAACCCATATATGACTCACTATTAGCCATTTTGATCCATTAAGGCCCTATATGGTCCATTTGACATATATGATCCACTATTGTCCTATTAAGTTATGTTATAATAGAACTCTAGCGAATAAGCGACCTATAAAACTGATGTTTTATGACTCGAATACCAGGTGTCCTATTACAGTGTATTATAATAACACCATAATAATTAAGCGTCCTATAAAGGTTAAATTTATAAGACCCTGTTGATACATGTATGTGGACGCGACTCGACTCGACGCGACTCAGTTCGGTTCGACACGGTTAGGTTCGGCTCAAGCCCGACGTCACGACATTCCTCCGTCGTGCGCTCCAGAGTTCGACACGCGAAGCACGAAGCGCCGCGAGCCGGTTCCCACAACCACATCATCATGACATCATCATGATGATGTCATGATGATGTCACTACTTTGACTAAACTTCACAAATATGAAACAAAGTAAATCGTGAACGTGCATGATTATTATGGCCAATCAACTTCTTTGTTTGTGGGCTGATTAACTTCATTTGGGCTTAAACCTTCAGCTGGGCCGGACTACATGTGGGTCGACGAAACAGACTTTGTTTCGTCAACTTTGATGTATGTTTCATGTGTTTCGTCGACAACAGTTTTGATTCGTCAAGATTAGTCTGTTTCGTCATATCTCGTGTATCTGTGAGTATATATAGTGGGTTATCCTTCTGTTTCACGCATGAACACAGAGACAAGAGAATACACACACGAGAGCTAGAGAGAGAGTTTGCAAAATACATTTGTAAACATTGCTTTGTAACTGAACCTTTCATACGTATTAATACAGAGGTGTTAATCGGTGAATATTGTGTGTCGTGTATTTGCGTGTTCTATCTCGGTTTGCTTTCCCGGTTGGATTCCGCACAACCGGGTTGGTTTGTACACAAGGATTAGGCGACTAGATCCTCCCCTAGCCGGACCTACAAGTGGTATCAGAGCCTTGGCTCTTCTCCTTGTTAAAACCGAGTGTTTTTCAAGTTGTTCTTCAAGTTTTAAAAGTCTGATTTTCTGAAAAACCGGGTTTTTGCTGAGTGTGTTTATCAAAACTTTGTTATGTTCATGTTTGCATGTTTATTTTGTTGGTTTTGATTACAGTTTAGCAAAAGTTTGTGTTTGAAATATCAAAGGTTTTCCAGAATATTCTTGATGTTCATCTTTGTTCAAATTGGTTTTTGATAAAATTACCTGTTTGATCTTCGAAGATATATTTTCAAAGTTGTTTATGCTTTGAAATTTGGGTTTTGATTATAATATTGTTATTATAGATCAAGTTGGTAAGGTTAATCATCTCGGTTGGTGAAGCAGCAGTGTGCAGTTGACAAAGGGGTACTTGTGTCAGACTATTCCCACCTACCGAAACACCTTTTTGACGAATCAAAATAAGGAAAGTGGGCCGGCTGTTTCGTCTAAGCCCAAATTAAATGATTTGTTTCGTCAATAGTTGGGGCTTAAACAATTTGGGACTTAAACAATTTGGGCCCTGTTTCGTCAAGGTGTAGGCCCAAAATAAAATAATTCCCTTGTTTCGTCGAACAGCTCACATATTCTGTTTCGTTGACTTCGGTGTGTCACTTAGTGGGCTTGCTTCATTGAAAAAGTCTTAGTCTTACTTTAATTTTCTATTTAGACAACCGTTGGACTTTAACATGTGTTGGGCCCATGTTTCGTTGACTTTCAAATTATAAAGCCCAAAGAGTTAAACAAGGGATTTAATTTGTTTCGTTGACAGAACAAGGGATTTAACTTGTTTCATCAACTTATTTCTTTGTGTTTCGTTGACTTTCAAAGCCTACATTAAAAAAAAAAAAAATTCGTTTATTAGGCAAAATTACAAGAAATATCTTGGGCTTATAATTCAGTTTCATCAACCACTAAAGATACTTTCCTATTCGTCAAGTTTAAATCTACAAAGTCTGTTTCGTAGAAAATTGTTTCGTCGAAACACTTTGTGGATTTACACAGAAGGTTTGTAAGTGTGATTTAACTGTTTGTTTGAGGTGTGTTTTTCAGGTATTCATTTTTCTTGATCAAAAATGAATTCGATTTGGGGTACTCCGGTAAATACAGATATGTATTATGGTACTCCGTCTCCGGATAGCGGAAAGTATAGAAACACGAGTTTGTCTCCTTCGTGGGTCGAATCTCCCGCACCGAGTATTCAAAGCCAACGACCTATCAAAGCAACTGATATGTTCGGAAATCCATTACCTGTTTGATCTACCGGACCAACAGATCTGTACGGAAATCCGCTTCAACCAGTGCCTCAACAGCAAACCCAAAGGCCTCCTGTGACAACAGATTTATATGGCAATCCGATACAAGTTCCAGTAAAGCCAGCTCCAACAACAGACTTGTATGGAAATCCTCTACAACCAGCTCCACGACAGCAAGTCTATCGGCCATCTACTGTAACCGCTTGTTTTGCTGAGGTTGTCAAGGATTTAAATCACGCCAGTGGTGGAGAATCTTCCACCAATGGTGATGAATCTTCTGAGGATGAAGAGTCTTCTGGTTACAGCAGAAGTTCAGATGAGGAATCCTCGAGTTCAGGCAATGATCATTTGGATGACACGTCAAGTGTGTCAGTTGAAGCAGAGGTTGATGAGGTATTGGGAGACACTGCAGCAGAAAATCATAGGAGATCTATATTGGTGGATCAAGCTGCTTATTCTTCTTCTTCTCTCCATTCAGCCTTTATGGCTAATGTCGACAGTTCATCAAGTCAGGTATGTGTCGATGAACCCACTGCTGTTATTTGTGATAATTGTGATAGATTGAGTGGAAAATGTGCTGATTTAGAAGCAAACATGTCTGAGTTGCAAGCCAAACATGATGCTTTACAAGCTAGTTTGTTTGACTTGCAAGACAAACATGTTTCATTGAATGATAAGTGGTGTGAGTTGCAAAGCAAACACGAGGCTTTGCAAGACAAGTATGATGTGACATTCATCCACAACCAAAAGTTGACCGTGGATCTTTCTAAGTGCATAGAAGCCAACATGTTTTATGAAAACCATGAAAAGGAATTTAAATCGATGATTGAAAAATTAAAGAAAGATAAAACCGAGCTGACAAAAATGGTTTCCAGAAAACAAACTGACATAAATTTGTATATCACACGTCTTGAGATAATGCAAAAAGAGATGGCTTGTGTTAAAACTGAAAGTGAGGCGATCCAGCTTAAGTTAGACAGTTATTTGAGCTCTAGCTATGTGTTGGATCACATCATTGACGTACAGAAAGAGAAACGGGATGTCACATGCATAGGTTACAAGAAATGTCCACCACCTGTGAGACACAATTATGATGCCATGCTTGACGAGGAGGATAGAACTTTCTTTGAACCATCTGTTCCTCTAGATGTTAATGAATTTGCAACAGGACTCGGATACAAGAAGGAAGTATCGTCAGATTCGGATGTGTCAGCAGATACATGTGTGTCTTCTGCTTAACAGAATCAGGATCCTCCAGTTGTTGTTGAGGATGCTGATTCTTCTGATGATGAATCCGATGATACTGACTCAGCAAAGTCTGATGCGGTGATCAAAGAAGAGGACATACCTCTTGAGAATCACATTCTTTGTGATCCACCTGCAAAACCGTCTGTGACTGCTACAACCAAGTCTGTTGAATCCTCATCTGGAAGTTGTGCAAGCGTGAACTTGCTTTACACGTTGATTGGATCTGATAAAATATATTCAGACAAGGATTTCCCTATCAAAAATGTTAATCAATCTTTGATTGATAAAGTTTTCGAAGATTCTACCAGTAAGTTTTTGGGAAAGTCGAGCCCAGGAGTTGTAGTAACTCAGTGTGCTCCTATCCCAAAATCCGAAGTTAGAAAGAAATATGGGAATCAAAAATTGCAAAAACAAAACAATCAACGAAAGCAAAATCACGCTGCCCAAGGAAATGGAAAAGGCAAACAGAGCCAAAACAAGAAAAAGGGTCGGAAGATAAACTTTGTGAAATCGAGGGGAACGGATAAAATTGACACATTCGAAAACAAATCTAACTTAGATTTTGTTAAACAAGCACAAGTGTTGAAAAGAAATGATCCAAACAGTTCAAAACCAAGTACCTCGGGATCACAAAGTTCATCATCGACAAAACAATCACATGTTTCTTCGGGGTTTGTTGAACGAAGATCATGTTTTGAATGTGGTACAATTGGACATGTAATTCGAAATTGTCCATATCTTCATAAACAAAAAGGCAAAGTTGGTGATTCCCGTGACCAAACTGACCGCAAGCGATCTGTTTCTGTAAAACAAGATCCCCGTCTTGTAAAAGAAAGGGAAAAGAAACAGAAATGCCAACAACGACAAGAAGTTGAAAAGGTTTTAAAACCAGAGGTTGTCCAAACGCAGTCTGTTAGATCAAATGTTAAAAATGAAAAACAAAAACAGATTTGGAAACCAAAATTGGAAATTGTTTCAGGGGGAGCTACATCATTTCCGAATCATCGGGAAATGTATGTCACAATTCTCGATGATGACGGACGACCCAAGTCTGTGAAGGCTTGGGTCCCCCTCTCCAACTAATCTCTGAATGAGTGTGTAGGATGTTCCAGGAGGAACTATTGATAGTCTTAGGATTGTTGATAGTGGAGCGTCCATGCACAAGATCGGCGACATAAGACTCCGAAACATCATTATATCTAGGAGTTGTTGCCTTTGATGGAGAGAAATGAGAAAAGAAAGGAAAAAGATAAGAAGACAAACATTCCGATGAAGGAATGATGGTGAAAGAATGTGGTTGAATGAAGTTGAAAAATTCGACCAGTTGAAATATGTTCCAAAATTTGGTTGTTATGGTTTTTGATCGGGTCCTCAGGAAAGATTCCAATGAAAAGTACGCGCCTGTAGCACGTCTGAAGCTTTTCAAAGATTCATGGATTTTTCTTCCACAAGAAGTTCAAAGTCCACAAGATGAACGTGTAGGGTACTTTTCTCTACGGTGTGATTGAAGAAAATGTGTTTGTTGAACAAACCAACCGGGTGTGCGGATGCCTTGGCGTGGATTGAACAACCGCACACTTCCTCTCAAAGAGAAAGACAAAGACCTTCGCTGGTGCAATGTGGAAGACCAGCCGGACCCAGAGGTTTTTGATCTTGTTGCTATGAAGGGATTTCAGTAGCTACAAAATCGACTTTGAAATCCACACCTGGTGGATATCCAGTTTGGGAGAGCGCTCAGATTCCTGGCAATGCACGAAGCAGTTGCAGGATACGGTTTTGAACTTCTAATCTCTCCTATAATTGTCGATATTTTAGCTGCTTTATGAATTATTATCATCTCATACAACACTCCTTGACCTGACACGTTGATCTCGAATATCACCTCACACGTGATTGTTTCACTATGAAACTCATCAATGTTGTCATGGTCCACACCGATGACCAACGTGCCGACCTTTTTTTTTTACCAAAGCATTTGACAAATCAAGATTTGACTTTTTATTATTGGTAAACGGCATTAAGGTCAAGCAAGAGTAAAACCAACATCGGAAAATCATTTTTGTAAATACCTTTGTGTTTTAAATTTGTCTTAGTTTATTGATTTTAGGGGGAGTAAATCCAAAAATTTGAAAAATCCAAAAACATCGAAAAATTTCAAAAACACAAAAACAATAGAAAAACAAAAATGAGTTTCCTGGCGAGCAAAAGAGAAAGTGATAGTACATCAGTGGTCTGTCTAAACCTCTTTAAACCTAAACTGAAAAGCGATAAGCAGCTCTATATAAGATGTATCGGTAGGCTCACAATCATTTTAAAGTGTGCAGGGTGATACAAACTTAAATCGACTGAAGACCAGGTGGGAACCATTCATTGGCATATGGTCTTAGTACCGAAATTTCGTTTGAGAGATTGCCGAGGTTCTGAGATATTCGGTCTTTATGCTGCTTATCATCTGGGTATCATGGTTGTATCTTTTACCGTAAAGATAACGGGGACGCAAGTCTAGATCTTCCATGATACTATACATACGTGTACATATTTCATTCGACCTCAATAAGTGATCAACAATCACATGTCCACAAAATAAGTGATAATATATCACATTCATCCGGGAGTCAAGATAACGTATCCCCTCGCCATGATTACATCTGATAAGTTGAGCTTATGTGGACAACAATACCGATAATCGTTATAGGATGCTTATCTTAATGTGAACTAATTGAACAACAAGAGCGTTTTGGCATGACCGTACACTGATATGATTCTCTTACCCTCGAAACTCGCAAAAAGAATGTCTGTAAATATTTATTTACTGCTTTCTATCTTTACATTCGAAATATTCAAAATACCAAAAAGATTTTAGGTGTGTTTTAATATAAACTTTATAAAATCCAAAAAGATTTTATTTCTATCTTATTTTCGATTGTACGATGTTGGATCTCGAGTCTTCGTTGCCTGAAACCTGAACGAAAACCAAAACGACTAAATCTTCATAAACGGTCGAAATTTAAAAGTTTTGAAAGTTAAAAACCTAAAATTGACAAATTTGTTAAACTTTCAAACTGTCGGACGGTAGTTAATTGATATATGGTCATACGTGTGTTGTTTGTTTATACTAACTATATTCCAAGCAGTTGTTCTCATTACGCGTTTAGATTTCTTGCATGTTCAGATTCTAAAGGCAAGGAGAACATGGTCGATGACAAGCTTCGGAATGAAGACACAACGTGAAGGCACTCAAATGATGAAGATGATCGAGTTGCCGCTGGCCATCATCAACACCACAAGGATCTCAAGTTGTAAAGATCAAGACATTCACGAGCATAACTCAAGGGGGAGCTTATGTTAAGGGGGAGTTTGTCAACACACTTCCTACATGAAACGGGGAGTTTGTTGATACACTTTCTGCTTACAAGACATGAAGACTTTGAAGATCCTCCGACTTAGAAGACATGAAAGGCGAATCTCGCGAGTAGCGTCCAAGGGGGATTTTGTTGATACATGTATGTGGACGCGACTCGACTCGACGCGACTCAGTTCGGTTCGACCCGGTTAGGTTCGGCTCAAGCCCGACGTCACGACATTCCTCCGTCGTGCGCTCCAGAGTTCGACACGCGAAGCACGAAGCGCCGCGAGCCGGTTCCCACAACCACATCATCATGACATCATCATGATGATGTCACTACTTTGACTAAACTTCACAAATATTAAACAAAGTAAATCGTGAACGAGCATGATTATTATGGCCAATCAACTTCTTTGTTTGTGGGCTGATTAACTTCATTTGGGCTTAAACCTTCAGCTGGGCCGGACTACATGTGGGTCGACGAAACAGACTTTGTTTCGTCAACTTTGATGTATGTTTCATGTGTTTCGTCGACAACAGTTTTGATTCGTCGAGATTAGTCTGTTTCGTCATATCTCGTGTATCTGTGAGTATATATAGTGGGTTATCCTTCTGTTTCACGCATGAACACAGAGACAAGAGAATACACACACGAGAGCTAGAGAGAGAGTTTGCAAAATACATTTGTAAACATTGCTTTGTAACTGAACCTTTCATACGTATTAATACAGAGGTGTTAATCGGTGAATATTGTGTGTCGTGTATTTGCGTGTTCTATCTTGGTTTGCTTTCCCGGTTGGATTCCGCACAACCGGGTTGGTTTGTACACAAGGATTAGGCGACTAGATCCTCCCCTAGCCGGACCTACAGACCCAAGTATCAAGTGTCTTTTTAAGTTATATTATAATAAAACTCTAACGAATAAGCGTCCTATAAAACTAATGTTTTATAACTCAAATATCAAGTGTCCTATTACGGTGTATTATAATAACACCACAATGATTAAGTGTCCTATAAAGTTTAAAGTTATAAGACCCAAGTGTCAGGTGTCCTATTAAGTTAACTACAACGTGTCCTAATATGACTTCAACTAGAAAGGGTCCTATAACACTGAACACTTATGACTTAACTACAACGTGTCCTATTAAGTTATGTTATAATAGGACCCCAGATGATCAAGTGTCCTAATACAGTATCACATAATGGGACACTAACAATTAAATGTCTTATAAAGTACTTTATTAGGATCTACATTTTAAGTGCCCTATCAATCTCTTATATTAAAGCAAAATAGTGTTTGACTATTTGACCATGATGTGGCAATGGTCTTTAGCTAGATAATTGGTTTTTGAGGCGCCATTTCTCTAAATTCTCTGAATTCTCCTTACCGCTCACAATTCCTTTCTTCTTCTTTGAAACGCTTCATAAGTTATATATGGAACGATTCATCAATTGCCATAAGATCTGTTGCTAAATTATGGAACCGTTTCCAATTTTAAGGCCTATATACAATTTACTGCTTTTAATCGGAGGATTCAAAGGATCATTCAAGTCGCCTGCTTTGTTTTATCTTCATCATCCTTTGAAAGTGAAGCATCTGTAAGTTGGATACCATCTCTGTTTGTGATTTTGTAGTTTTTATAAGAAAACCCTAATCTCTTCTCAATCAATTCCAACTTGTGCGACTACAAGAAGAGAAGGAAGAATGTCGTCTCGCACTCCTACTTCGCTGTTTGGCGTAATCGGTGCCGGTGTCGATATCTTCTCTCTCTCTCTCTCTCTCTCTCTTATTTTGTAATACCGTGTTCAATCCTGAATTTCTGTGTTGGAAGTTGTAATCCACAACTGATCGGATGTTTAAATTGTTCGTAAAGTTTACATGCATTATCCCTTCTGTGACTACTAGGGTTAGGGTTCTATCGATATTTGACAAAATTGGATTTAATCTCATGTTCATTCTACTATTGATTACAGCATAATAATAATACTTTACATCTTATTCATTTATGTAGTTTATGCTATATATATAATAACAATAATGTTCATTTATTGTATGGCTTAGATCAAGATGTGAGCTGCAAGGACAACCCTCGTGTGTTTATGGATATATCCATCAATGGACTTTGCCCTGAATGAATGATGATCGAGGTCACTTTATTATTATTGCATACTATGTATGTATGTTTGTTTCTTCAGTATATATGCAGGGGTATTCATTAATTTGCAGCTTTTAATCAAGTAAAAGGTTTTTAACAAAGCTTTGCAGTTTGTACGATACGGTACCAGTATTTAATGTTTGTAATCTCGAATTGCTTCTGAAACCTCAAATGGTGTTTGCAATGAGGAGAAAATACCTGAGAAAATACCAAATATAACCATTGTAGAATGCATTTTGTTGAGCAATGAATCTGCAAAGAGGAAAGTGTCACAAGCTCATGTAGGTGTATATCCCATTGTGTGTGTATAGTGAATTCGATTTAAGTTAATTATATGTGAACATCTGCAGCCAGTGCTTAATGAATTTTACATTATTTGCCAATAAATCAATGATATATTTTGTGGATCCTATATTCTTATGGTCTAAGTTATACCTATTCTTACATAAAAATGTATTATTTTTAAGTTTATAGATAAAGAAAAGAAATACCATACGGTGGGTGACGGTGACAGGTGTTAACACAATCAAATGACTGTGGTAGCCATGGTCAATGTACGGCTTTAACGAGGATGACAGGTTAATTCTGATTTCTCACATATTTCTCCCTTTGGTCTATCTGAACATGTCTAACAAGCAGAATTAGATGTCAAAAGTGTTTTTTAAGTTAAATGGGAAGCATAGTTGTTAATGGCGAATAGCGACAACTAGCGTTAAGGTACCTATATGCTACATAGCGAATAGCGATAAATAGCAGGCGGCTATTTTATAAATAGCGATGTACTAGAAAAATATTTATACATATATTATATCAAAATATCCTGGTATATACGCTATTATACATGTATACTTAACAAAAAAACTAAAATTCAGCTATTTTATAGCTATATTTAATTGCTATTTATATTGAAAAAAATTAAAGGTCGCTACCATCGCTATCTATCGCTACAGAGGCTATAGCGAGATTAGACCTATTCGCTATAGCGAGCGTAGCGATCGCTATTGACAACTATGATGGGAAGGGTTTGGAAATTTAGGACTACACCACATCGCATGCATTGTCAGTCTTTTTATAGCTGGTAATATGGGTGATCACATCTCCTGCATTGTGTGTTTTTTTATACTTGGTAAATATGGATATTAACTTAGGTGAAATAAATGGTTCTATCCAAATTACACTACTCTTATTCTCAAACACTTGAATATTATGTGTCCAGGTCAACTAGAAGTCACATTGATCTCATGAATTGGGGCTACGTACAATGACAAAACCGACTGGCAGCTTGGTTTACTTGGGGTTTTCTTTTTTCAAATGCTTTGTTTCTCAATATTGAGTGTCGTAGTTGAGGTGCTATAAGTTTGTAAGCCTACTGATGTTCACATCTTTATCATGCGTATCAACTTTGTTTACTATAGTGATGAATGTTGACATCTTTGTTATGCGTGTGAAGTTTGTTTTACCATAGTGCTGATCTAAGATAACCTTGAATGAGCTTCATGGTGAGCATATGCTGCGGTTGACTACGCTTGCGACCTTAAATTGACATAATGAATGATCATTGTTTGTGATGGATTTCGTCTTTCTTTGTTTGAGATATTGTGTTAAACACCGTTAGCGGCGTAATTACTTTTTTTTGTCGAGAATGTTGCCAAAGATGGCCTTTAAATAAATGTCTACTAACAAACCTGGTGGTTTTCTCCTTTAAGTTTGTGATTGGTGTTGGCATGATTTTCGTATTGACGTATGTTACTTTGCTTTTAGTTTATGTTAGTTGACGCTTAATGCATTTTTCACTTTTTTTAGATAGATTGTATACTCTGGATTTGTAGTTTTGGTGTCATTAGTCGTCCATATGTGGATAGGCATGGCCTTTGGCTTTCGAGTAAATATGGATCTTTCTGATGGTGTTTTTCGTTTTGCTTGACAATTATTATTTTACGTATTTTGCTTTCAACAATCTAAGAACTTTTTTGTTTTGTTTTAATCTATTAGAGACAAAGTGGTGTCCTGCTGCGGGCTGTGAGTGTGCCATCGAGTTTGATATTGGAAGTGGAAGCGATGATGTAAGGTTCCATTGCTCAACTCTGGCTTTTTTTTTCCTTATTTGTCCAGTTTGGCTGCTATTTTTGGTACTGTTTTTGGTACTGCATCTGACCGGCTCATCTAATTTTGTTGCTTTTGTAAGAGGCGTTGGTTTACAAGTGATTGTGAACTTTGATATCTTTGGCCTTTTGTAACATCCCGAAAATATAAAACTTTATATTAGAGCTATAAAGTATAAATAAACAAGAATTTATTTAACTAGGAAATTATAACCTAGTTAACTAGAAGTCTAGAAATAACTCCAATTAGGGTTAGAATGACCAAACTATATGTTAAACAAAAGTGGAGGGGCTCATGTTGTCAAAATTGAAACTTGTATTATCAAATTTAATTAAAAACCAAACCAAACACTCCATTTAGGAGGTCTGGTCGATCACAGCAAGAGAAGGGCGACCCCCCACTCTCAAAACCCTAGAAATCACAAAAACCACGAATTGAAGTCTCAAAGCAAGTTCAAATCAAAATCTGAATATAGATTAGTGGTCTCCTTATTGTAGGGATCATAAGGTATGTAAATTTTGGTATTTTTGATTCATCTCAAGTTCTAGACAAATCATGAAAAGTTGAAATTGAGCTTGATTGTGTCATGCATGAATGAAATTGGAAGTGATGTAAGGTTTAGGGACAAACCCTAGATGAATTCTTGTCAAAATCTTGCATGATGTTTGTAAGGTTCATAATCACCATAGTGGGTGATTAACAAGTTAGTAAAATTTGGTAAACACTAAGATTAAGGCTTTTGGTTTAGTGTAAACTGAAATTATGTTATAATCCCTGAAATATGGATGTTGAAAATATGTATATATTTGCCTAATTGAGGTTGATTTAGACAAGTTAACAAGTCATGAACTTGGTGATAATCATGTGAAAATTTGACCCACTAGGTGTTTGTGGAAATGCCTAAGTGGGGAATTAATATGTTGAAAATCAGATAAAAACGCATAATTGATTAATGTGGAAATTTATGTGTTAATAATTACAAAAAGGGTTCTAAATGTAAGTTGAATTGAACTCTTTAGGCCAAGCATCCGGATCGTCAAGCGGACAAGCCGGAGAAGGAGATACGCGCTTGAAGGGTGTGCTCTAAAGGTGCGTGACTTCAGTCTCGTTACATTATGTAAATGTTTGGTTTTTGTGTAATAATGATGTCGTAGTGTAAAGGACGCGTTTGATGCGTCGTTAAAGTGGCGAAGTTCACTAGACCATTAAACGGGTCAAAATAAAGATTTGGAATTAGGTTTGGCTTGTCAATAAAGTGATGGTCTTCACTAGATAGCCAAACGGGTCAAAATAAAGATTTGGAATTGGGTTTGGCTTGTCAATAAAGTGATGGTCTTCATTAGATAGCCAAACGGGTCAAAATAAAGATTTGGAATTTGGTTTGGCTTGTCAATAAAGTGATGGTCTTCACTAGATAGCCAAACGGGTCAAGATAAAGATTTTAAAGGAATCACGGGAGTAGAGACTTGAAAGTTTCATACCTCGCTAGGTGATGGATGGTACCACACCAATAAATTGGTTATGTTAATATAAATCTACGAACCCATGTTAACGGGTCAAACCCTAAGGTCAATAAAATGTGTCGATTGGAACAGAATGTTGAATTCCGAGGAAATGAGCTTTTAGTTCCAAGGCAACATAAAGCCACGAATAACGTAAACACATCAAGATGTACTAGCCCGGGAACTTGGGTAACGACATCTAAAAGGTTAGAATAAGAAAGTTGAAATATACACTTATAGTTAGAATGCATCGAGCAAATGCAAGTATAGTAACTTGTAACCGAATGATCGGCGAGACAAATAGTGGTATGATAAACAAAACGAACATGTCCGTAATAAATTTACAGACATACAGTAAGGAACTAGCCTAAAACGGTATGCGAATTCGAGCAAAATTTCCAAAATAGTCAAATGGCAAAATCCCAGTGTCCACCGTAAATTACGGTCTACACCGTAATTTACGGTGGAGATCAAAAAGGTTATGGTGGATCGTTCCTGTGTTACGGCAGAACCAGAATCATTCAGGGTCTACCGTAACTTACGGTAGACACCGTAAGTTACGGTGGAGCCCTGAAAAACTTGTATTTTAATTCACTTTTCGATGTCGGAATTTGTATATACATATGCTATACTAATGTCAAAACTAATGTTTTTAGTTGTTTGACCCTAGGTATGGATGAGATCCTCCCGGATGGTGATCAAGTACGTAGTCAAGAACCGAACACGCATTTTGAAGCTTCCGCACCAAACTTAATCTTGTCTAGACTTTAATCATGTTGTAAATGTTTTTGTTAATCGTGTTTTGAATCTTTTAAACTAGTGGTTAGTTTTCTAGCAAGGGTTAACTTTAAACCTGTTATGCACTACCATACATTGTTTTGGGTATTACAACAAGTATGTATGGTCTTTAAGCACGAAAAGTTTTTGTAAACTCTGATTAGTATTTAATTAATATAATTATTAATTAAATTCCGACCAAATATTAAGGGTGTTACAAGTTGGTAATCAGAGCCCGAGGTTGTTAACAAGTGTGTTCGGTTCAAGCTTGATCAAACATCCGGTAAGAGTTAATTGCTCTAAAGTAGAGTTACTAAGTATAAAAAGGGAAATAATGAATGGAAATGCATGGGAAGAGCGTGTTAACACACTCAAATCCGGAAAGTGCATTAAATAAGAACGGTGAAAACAAGTTATAAACTTGAATAAACCGAAGTAAATAAACCATATGTTATAGATGAAATGTTTAACGCTTAATATAAACATTTCAGTTAAAGATGACGGATAAAGGTAATGATGATGCGGTGCCAAGAGTCACCAAGCAAACGAGAGAAGTGATTGCTGAGGAAGTAGGAAAAGCAATCGAAAACAGTTTGTCGGGTTTCATCGACAAAATCCAAAACACGATATTATCAGTGGTGGAAGAGAGGATTAAGAAATTGGAGGATAATACCAATTTAGCAAAGGAGAAGTCGGGAGGACGAAAATCTTGTTCTTATAAAGAGTTCATGGCGTGCAAACCGCCAATTTACAATGGGGAGGTTGACCCGATAATATGCCAGCGGTGGCTAAGTGATATGGATGGAGTATTCGAAAGAACTCATTGTGATCCAGATGACTACGTAGCCTATGGCACGGGTCAGTTAAGGGGTCAAGCGAAAGACTGGTGGGATAACAAGAAAAAGAAATTGGAAGCGAAGCGGCTAAAGCTATGACATGGGACGAGTTTAAGACGCCGTTTCTTAAACATCATAGTCCCAAGGCAGTCATTAACAAGATCATGGAAGAATTCATGCAGCTTCGACACAAGGGTGAATCTATTGATAAAATCACAGGAATGTTCATGGATTAGATGAAGTTTTGTGATGAACTGATAACGAATGAGGAGCAGAAAATATATTATTATTATAATATGTTGAGCACCGAGTATAGGGAGTTTATGACTCCTTCAAAGTATGGGACTCTCACCGAGATTATAAACGTTGCTCGGGAACGGGAGATAGAGTTAAAGAAACATATTGAAAGAGGTGAAATAAGGGCGCAGATAGTCAATCCAAGCCCAACGAAAAAGGCGCGCACAACAGAATCCTCTAAGAAACAGGAAGGGAAAAGCAGGTCATCGAACTGCAAGATATGCGGGAAGGGGCACAAAGGTGAGTGCCGGTTCAAGGACAAACCGTGTCCTATATGTGGGAAAACGGGGCACACGGCTGCATTGTGTCTGGGAAAGGTGTCGGTGTGTTACAAATGCTACCAGCCGGGTCACAAGAAATCTGAGTGCCCGGAGTTGATCGGAAAGAAAGATGACAAGAATACACACACCGAGACACCAAGAGCAAAGGAAAGATCTTTCCAGTTAACAGCAGTGGAGGCAAAAACAGAGCCCGATGTGGTCTCAGGTATATTTGCCATAAATTCAATTCCCGCACATGTGTTATTTGATACGGGTGCGAATAAATCCTTTGTTTCACATGGATTTATTCGACATCCTTCTTTTGTACTAACAAAATTGCCTATGCCATTAGAAGTAGAAATAGGTGATAACAAAAGTTTCCTTGTGTGTGATGTATGTTGAGACTATAAGATAAACATTGACGATGAAGAATATTCAATAGACTTGATTCCTA
Source organism: Helianthus tuberosus (assembly GCA_030545235.1). Classification (NCBI taxonomy): domain Eukaryota; kingdom Viridiplantae; phylum Streptophyta; class Magnoliopsida; order Asterales; family Asteraceae; genus Helianthus; species Helianthus tuberosus. The sequence goes on from CM060352.1 coordinate 169,987,301, forward strand.
TGTCGATGGGGGAATTCTAGGTAGTAGTCGAGATGGATTGGCTATCCTGATACCATGCGAGAGTAGTATGTTTCCGCAAGGAGATAAAACTAACATCTCCAAGTGGAAAATCTGTTACCATATACGGCGAAAAGAGGGGTAATCCCGTTATGTGTTCAATGCTGAAAGCTCGCCAGCTCATGAAGCACGGTTGTAGGGAATTCATGATATACGCGAACGAACCAGACAAGAGATCACCAGAGATTAAAGATGTACCGGTGGTACGCGAATATGCCGACGTATTTCCGGAGGACTTACCGGGAATACCGCCAGAACGGGAGGTAGAGTTCGGGATTGAATTGGTTCCGGGCGTGAAACCTGTGGCCAAGGCGCCGTATCGACTCGCACCATCGGAATTACAAGAATTGATGTCACAAATTCAAGACCTGCTGGACAAAGGGTTTATCCAGCCTAGTGTGTCTCCGTGGGGTGCACCGGTGCTATTCGTGAAAAAGAAGGACGGGAGCATGCGCATGTGTATTGATTACAGGCAGTTGAATAAACTTACGGTGAAGAATCGATACCCACTCCCAAGAATCGACGATTTATTTGATCAATTGCAAGGCGCAAGTTGGTTCTCCAAGATCGGCCTTAGATCGGGATACCATCAGTTGAAAGTCAAGGAGGAAGATATACCGAAGACGGCTTTCCGTACACGGTATGGACATTACGAGTTCCTTGTGATGTCCTTTGGGTTAACTAATGCACCCGCGGCTTTCATGGACCTTATGAACCGGGTCTGTAAGCCTATGCTAGATAAGTCAGTAATAGTGTTCATTGATGACATCTTGATATATTCGAAGAATGAAGCGGAACACACAAATCATTTGCGTGAAGTATTAGAGACGCTCAGAAAAGAGAAATTGTACGCAAAGTTCTCGAAATGTGCTTTCTGGTTACGAGAAGTACAATTTCTCGGGCACATCATTAGTGCAAACGGGGTGTTAGTAGACCCGTCGAAGATAGAAGCCGTGGCGAGATGGGATCCACCGAAGAATCCTTCGGAGATCAGAAGCTTTTTGGGGCTTGCGGGTTATTATCGGAGGTTCATACAGGATTTTTCCAAAGTTGCTATGCCATTAACCAAATTAACCCGTAAAGACGAAAAGTTTATCTGGGGTGATGATCAAGAAAGGGCGTTCCAAACGCTTAAGGAAAAACTGACCCATGCACCGGTATTGTAATTACCGGATGGAACAGACGACATGGTAGTTTACTCAGATGCATCACATTCGGGGCTTGGCTGCGTTTTGATGCAACGAGGCAAGGTTATAGCCTATGCCTCGAGGCAACTAAAGACTCATGAGAAGAGATATCCTACCCATGACCTCGAGTTGGCGGCAGTGGTGTTCGCCTTGAAAATATGGAGGCATTATTTGTATGGGGTGAAATGCACTATCTTTACCGACCATAAAAGCTTGAATTATTTCTTCGATCAGAAGGAATTAAATATGAGGCAGAGGCGGTGGTTAGAAACCGTCAAAGACTTTGATTGTGAAATACATTACCACCCCGGGAAGGCTAATGTAGTGGCAGACGCGTTGAGCCGAAAGACAGATTATACGCCTATTCGAGTGCGATCGATGCAACTAATTGTGACATCGGGTTTGCTTGAGCAAATCCGGAAATCTCAAATTGAAGCAATAAAGGAAGAAAATGTAAAAAGGGAAAGAATAGTTGGGCAGTTAAAAGACCTGGCGGATGATAACCAAGGATTGAAAACCCGATTTGGGAGAATTTGGGTTCCAAACTCATGTGGGGCCAAGGCACTTCTACTTGACGAGGCCCATAAATCTCGTTATTCGATACATCCGGGGGCAACCAAGATGTATAACGATTTAAAACAAAATTATTGGTGGCCTGGAATGAAAAGAGACATCGTGAAATATGTAGAGAAGTGTTTGACATGCTTGCAAGTCAAAGCGGAGCACCAAAAGCCATATGGTAGGTTGCAACCATTGGACATCCCAGTTTGGAAATGGGAACAAATCACCATGGATTTGTTGACCAAATTACCCAAAACCAACCGCGGGTTTGATGCTATATGGGTAGTCGTGGATAGATTGACGAAAAGTGCTCACTTCATTCCGATTCGTGAGACTTATACATCCGAGAAGAAGTCGGAGGTGTACATCAATGAAATCATAGCACGTCATGGGGTACCAATATCCATTGTGTCAGACAGAGATACTCGGTTCACTTCAAATTTTTGGCGTGACTTCCAAGAACAAATGGGGACTAAACTATTCATTAGCACCGCTTACCATCCACAAACGGATGGGCAGAGTGAAAGAACAATACAAACGTTGGAGGATATGCCGCGGGCTTGCATTATTGACTTCGGAGGTAGTTGGGATGTCTATCTACCCTTGGTCGAATTTTCATATAACAATAGTTATCACTCGAGCATTAAAATGGCCCCGTATGAGATGTTATATGGTAGAAAGTGTCGAACCCCGGTATGTTGGGGAGAAGTGGGTCCACGAGGATTAGCACCTACTGATATAATCCGAACTACGAATGAGAAAATCGACATGGTCCGAACTCACCTAAAAGCAGCTCAGGATCGACAAAAGTCGTACGCGGATAAGCGAAATAGGGCGATTGAGTTTCAAGTGGGCGATAAGGTAATGCTGAAAGTATCACCATGGAAAGGAATAATACGGTTCAGAAAAAGAGGGAAGTTGAGCCCAAGATTTATTGGGCCGTTCAGAATCACCGAACGGGTTGGTAAAGTAGCATATCGTCTCGAACTACCCGAGGAGTTGAGTGGGATTCATAGCACATTCCACGTGTTACATCTCTGAAAATGTTTAGCAGACGAAACTCATATCCACTACGATGATATCGAGGTGGATAACAGCCTCAACTATGCAGTGGAACCAATTTCGATTTTAGATCGTAAAGAGAAGAGTTTGAGGAACAAAGTGATTAACCAAGTGAAGGTTAAATGGGAACACAGGAAGGGTGCAGATACCACATGGGAATCCGAAGAAGAGATGCAACGGCTCTACCCCATACTATTTGGTACGTAAAATTTGGTTTCGGGGACGAAACCCTTTTTAAGGGGGGTGGACTTGTAACATCCCGAAAATATAAAACTTTATATTAGAGCTATAAAGTATAAATAAACAAGAATTTATTTAACTAGGAAATTATAACCTAGTTAACTAGAAGTCTAGAAATAACTCCAATTAGGGTTAGAATGACCAAACTATATGTTAAACAAAAGTGGAGGGGCTCATGTTGTCAAAATTGAAACTTGTATTATCAAATTTAATTAAAAACAAAACCAAACACTCCATTTAGGAGGTCTGGTCGATCAGAGCAAGAGAAGGGCGACCCCCCACTCTCAAAACCCTAGAAATCACAAAAACCACGAATTGAAGTCTCAAACCAAGTTCAAATCAAAATCTGAATATAGATTAGTGGTCTCCTTGTTGTAGGGATTATAAGGTATGTAAATTTTGGTATTTTTGATTCATCTCAAGTTCTAGACAAATCATGAAAAGTTGAAATTGAGCTTGATTGTGTCATGCATGAATGAAATTGGAAGTGATGTAAGGTTTAGGGACAAACCCTAGATGAATTCTTGTCAAAATCTTGCATGATGTTTGTAAGGTTCATAATCACCATAGTGGGTGATTAACAAGTTAGTAAAATTTGGTAAACACTAAGATTAAGGCTTTTGGTTTAGTGTAAACTGAAATTATGTTATAATCCCTGAAATATGGATGTTGAAAATATGTATATATTTGCCTAATTGAGGTTGATTTAGACAAGTTAACAAGTCATGAACTTGGTAATAATCATGTGAAAATTTGACCCACTAGGTGTTTGTGGAAATGCCTAAGTGGGGAATTAATATGTTGAAAATCAGATAAAAACGCATAATTGATTAATGTGGAAATTTATGTGTTAATAATTACAAAAAGGGTTCTAAATGTAAGTTGAATTGAACTCTTTAGGCCAAGCATCCGGATCGTCAAGCGGACAAGCCGGAGGAGGAGATACGCGCTTGAAGGGTGTGCTCTAAAGGTGCGTGACTTCACTCTCGTTACATTATGTAAATGTTTGGTTTTTGTGTAATAATGATGTCGTAGTGTAAAGGACGCGTTTGATGCGTCGTTAAAGTGGCGAAGTTCACTAGACCATCAAACGGGTCAAAATAAAGATTTGGAATTGGGTTTGGCTTGTCAATAAAGTGACGGTCTTCACTAGATAGCCAAACGGGTCAAAATAAAGATTTGGAATTGGGTTTGGCTTGTCAATAAAGTGATGGTCTTCATTAGATAGCCAAACGGGTCAAAATAAAGATTTGGAATTTGGTTTGGCTTGTCAATAAAGTGATGGTCTTCACTAGATAGCCAAACAGGTCAAGATAAAGATTTTAAAGGAATCACGGGAGTAGAGACTTGAAAGTTTCATACCTCGCTAGGTGATGGATGGTACCACACCAATAAATTGGTTATGTTAATTTAAATCTACGAACCCGTGTTAACGGGTCAAACCCTAAGGTCAATAAAATGTGTCGATTGGAACGGAATGTTGAATTCCGAGGAAATGAACTTTTAGTTCCAAGGCAACATAAAGCCACGAATAACGTAAACACATCAAGATGTACTAGCCTGGGAACTTGGGTAATGACATCTAAAAGGTTAGAATAAGAAAGTTGAAATATACACTTATAGTTAGAATGCATCGAGCAAATGCAAGTATAGTAACTTGTAACCGAATGATCGGCGAGACAAATAGTGGTATGATAAACAAAACGAACATGTCCGTAATAAATTTACAGACATACAGTAAGGAAATAGCCTAAAACGGTATGCGAATTAGAGCAAAATTTCCAAAATAGTCAAATGGCAAAATCCCAGTGTCCACCGTAAATTACGGTCTACACCGTAATTTACGGTGGAGATCAAAAAGATTACAGTGGATCGTTCCTGTGTTACGGTAGAACCAGAATCATTCAGGGTCTACCGTAACTTACGGTAGACACCGTAAGTTACGGTGGAGCCCTGAAAAACTTGTATTTTAATTCACTTTTCGATGTCGGAATTTGTATATACATATGCTATACTAATGTCAAAACTAATGTTTTTAGTTGTTTGACCCTAGGTATGGATGAGATCCCCCCGGATGGTGATCAAGTACGTAGTCAAGAACCGAACACGCATTTTGAAGCTTCCGCACCAAACTTAATCTTGTCTAGACTTTAATCATGTTGTAAATGTTTTTGTTAATCGTGTTTTGAATCTTTTAAACTAGTGGTTAGTTTTCTAGCAAGGGTTAACTTTAAACTTGTTATGCACTACCTTACATTGTTTTGGGTATTACAACAAGTATGTATGGTCTTTAAGCACGAAAAGTTTTTGTAAACTCTGATTAGTATTTAATTAATATAATTATTAATTAAATTCCGACCAAATATTAAGGGTGTTACACCTTTGCTTAGGGGATGATTAAAATGATTTGCACAGTTAATCTTATATATTAAACATGCTTAAGTATTTTATAAGTACAGAAGACCAATAAGAAGAAATATTATCATTCATGAAATATTGTGTTACATGATGAATTAATTACTTTTACTCTCGTTTGCGCTAATGGGAAAAAATAATCTCAGACTTTCAATCCTCTATACAAACAACTTATAAACAAAATGAATTCGGGTTTGGTTTAGGATTTACAAACAACTTATAAACAAAATGAATTCGGGTTAAATGGAGAATTTTTTACATATATCATTTTACCTTGGATAACGTTGGTGGTGGTTTTAATGAGGTATTGGGGACTAATAGATGATGACGAAACACAATGGTTGTGTTAATGGTGTTTTCATAATTTAAACTCATTTAAAGTATCTTTATGCTTCCACTTAAGTAAAAATAATCGTACAAGTATGTGGTAATATGCTATTTGAAAACCATTTAGGTGTTTCAAATCTATCATTAGTTTTACAGGTTTTTTTCCCATTCCTACTCACTTCTTTTGGGTACCATTTTCTATAATTATCCGTTATCCAATTTGATTCTCTGCACATTTGTTCCAAACAAACTGATACACACATATTGCAGATAAACGTCTGTATGACTATATGAATCTATGTTGCAAGGATAAATGTGCAGGGATACAAATTCAAGACATGTGGGTTGAGTTTGTTTTGGCATGGTTTGCTTATGAGTTATGAGTCAGCTTTTTGTTTCACATTTGTGGGTTGACTAGCTTGGGCCTTAAAAACTCTTCCAAAATATTGAATTTGATCATAAAACTTCCTTTTATTTTCTGTTAAACATCTATTACTGATTGTGCACATGAAACTATGGGTCCATGATATTGAACAACTTTGGTTTTATAGTTAAATTCGGTTTGTAGTGTTCCCTGGGCGTGGTTCGGTTTTGGAGGAGACACAATTAAAACCAGACCTTAGTTTTTGGTTTATAAGGAAAACAGGTGAGTATTAGTTTGGGTAGGTTGTTTTGGATTGGTTAGTCTCTTTTTAGTATAAAAATATTTGATCGCATAATCATTTCATTCATCAAATCATTATATGCCATTATCATTTCATTAACCAAGGCATCATTAGTCTGTAAATCAAATGATTTGGTGCAGGTTATCTACTGACAGGTTTTAGCTGGAGTGTTGTTCAGTAGTGGGTATCTTGATGGAGCTGTAAGAGTTTGGGGAATCATATGCTACTAGAATGGCTTAAAATAATGATTATAAGCTGTGTAAGTTTTAGACTTTGAATATTTCATCTTTTTATTTGACCAGACTGTTTAATTTATAGATTCTAGCACATTTGTTCAATTGTAAATAACTATTTTTAGTTAGTTAATTGTCGCCACATTTGTGAACTGTTGTGCCAATCAGTAGCGCCTTTCATTTAGGATGGATGGTGTGGAATAAAGCCCCTATGGGCTTTAGCACGCCACGTCAACGCCAATTGCACAAGGGGTCCATTGTTAACTGGCTTGCTGTGGGATAAAACCCATGTCATAATTAATAAATCAATTATTTTAATTTAATTTTGTTTTTTAAAATATAAACATAATAAATTTATAACAAAATAACATAATTAACAAAAAAACAACTAAGACAAAAATTACCATAAAACCAGAATAAAAAAAGAAATTACAAACAAGAAATAAAAAAAATAACCTTTTAAAAGTTTATGTAACCAACACTATTAAATAATAAAATGTTTGTGTTAAGCCACCCGCGAAATTCGCGGGGTTCTTAGACTAGTTAAATTATATGATAATAAGACCCCAAAAAATCACCCATCATATTAAATAGTTTTTTAGGACACCGGTTTAGTAGAGTATATTAAAAAAGGACTCCAAAAGTTCATTAGTCCTATTAAATAGTTTTTTAGGACCCTCTTTTACAAGCGTCCCACAGAAAAGGTTCTAAAAAACCATTTTTTTCGTTTCCACTGTTCGGTGAACCACATCGAGTACGCGAATACGATTAGAGTTTGAATGGAAATTGTAAGGTCGCACTCGAAATATCGAGTTGTTATCAGTTGTGCATTAATTTGAGTATGATGATCTTATATGGGGATGAAAAATGGCTCACTAATGTTGATGATGAAACTGTGAAATTTACACTAATGGAAATGAACATTTATGCATGGGTTGTGAGCATGAAGTAATCATGATTTGTTAATTATGACTTTGTGATTAGGAAATGATGACCTAATAATGATGGTGGTTTGCATGAAAAAAAAAACAAATACGCATAAGGTTGGTTTGGGTTGTACGACCACAAATGAAAGTGGGGTTCTAACCTTGTTTTTAAATGTGTGCATGCACAATGGTTTTATTTTGGGAATGCTTCGTATGAAATGGTTGTGTGAGCATGAAACTTAGTTAATTAAAATAGGGTGATGGGTGACAAGAAAGCAGTGAACTAGTATTATATTGAGAAGTCTTCATGGTTAGGATTCATCATGGTGGGCTTGATGTGGAGTTTGGTTTGCTAAACAAGTTCGGGTTCCAAATGGGTCGGGACGGTTCGGTTCGGATTGGTCGCGATACTTGGGATGGCGTGTAAATTGGAGTTGGATGTTCGTGAAATTTTTAGGCGTTAGCTATCGGAATGCATTGTAACCACAAATTATTTGGTTAGAGGTGTCGCTTGAAGAGGAGGGTCGAGACGGCTATCTTGCGCATTTGGAAGCTTCGCAACAAGTGAGTTCTAATCCCCTTTCTCTTAAATATTTTTTTGGGGCTAGCATGTTGGGAAAATTAGTGAATGGACATTTAGTTAATTTATAATTTAGTGAAATTATAATTACATATTAAACTCCTTCATATGGTGAAACTCTTAAGTAGAGTTTTATATCACTTGCTTAGCTTTTATTAGAGTTTTTATGGCCCTAATTAAATCACTAATTAAGTGAAACTTTTATTAGAGTTTTATGTCTCTAATAAAATCACCACTTAAGAGAAACTCTTTATAACACACAACTCTTGTAAAGGAAAAAGATGGTAGGCTATGTGACTCATTGGAATGATGAGAAAACTACAAGAGAAAGATAATATGTATGAAGAATTCTTAGAGAAGTGGTGAAGAATTGAACATCCATATGTTGGGAATTATAGAGAGATGAGTTTTCTCTACTCGATTCCATCACCTTCGTATCATCAGTTTTCCACAAGTTCAAACACTATAATTCTATTCGGTGTAACCTCGGGCCCGTGGTCATTTCCGGCAGTACAGACTGCTTCGGCTGTTGTACCCTGGGAGACAGACGCGTCGTCTTTAGTAGAGGCGCGAAATCTGTTTTAAGGGTAGCGTGTTGAACACGTGCCTCAGCCATAATCGTCAACATTTGTTTGTTCTTTTTGTAGGAAATTATTGTACAAGAAGTCGTGGTTCAAGACCTCGTTGAAGACTACACAACGGACTGAAAACACAACGAACCATACAAGTAGACGCAGTTAAAGATCAAGTTGAAGACTTTATCTTTTGAAGATATTGGGTTGAATCGATTGTTTTATTAAATATGTTGTAGTTCATATTTATTTTCGTTTGAATTTGTACATGGTTCATGTACTACAATTTCCCAAATGTTTAAAGATAGTATCTTTATTTTTTTATTATTTCTTTTAACAAAATTGTGACCCATTTCCTACAAACTTAAAACAGATTTCATGAGATTGTTGGTACAATCTTAAAAACCTTATTTATAAGGATTTTGGGTTTACAAAAGGATTTATAATAGAATAAAAAAAAAGATATTTTTAGAGGTTATGATCTTATAAATATTTATTTTGGGAAATTGTATGTAGTACAACTTGTTGCGTTTGGATTTTTTGAGATTGAGATACAATCTTATATCCTATACCGTGGTACAAAACGAATAGTTTTGTTTCCAACATTTGGTTTTGAAACGATTTTGGGAATCGTTAATTTTTCTAACTTTTGTGTTAGATCGGGTTTATTAGTGTAAACCGTACGTTTTTTTGTAAACGTTAAATTCTCTAACATATGTGTTAGACCGGAATTATTGGTGTAAACCATACGTTTTTTTGGTAAACGTTAAAGTCTCTTTAGTAGAGTTTTTTATGTCTTTAAATAAGAGTTTTATGTTACTTGATTAGAGTTTTATGTCTCTAATTAAGTCTCTATTTAAAGTAGACTCTTCATCCACCCATTGATTGATATGAACAAATAAGTATTATAATGATTTTTGTAATCATTTGTCTTCTAACATGTGTGTTAGAAACGTTCATGAAAAGGGTTAGTTTGGAAGCAATTTTTTAATTGTTTAGTTTCTAACGTGTGTATTAGAAATGACTTATTATTTGAACCATATATGTGTTTTTAGCAAGTCGAATTAACATTTTGTGGAAATGTTAATATTTCTAACGTGCGCGTTAGAATTTCTTTCATTTTAACATGATTGTTAAAAATGGTTAAAATACAAATGCTTTGAAATGTTTTATGTAGACATTTTATATAAGCAATTTGTTGTAGCATTGTTTTAATGCTTTGTATGATTTAGAAATAAAATGTCATACATTGAAGTTGATGTTTGATTGGCTTCAAGGAATTAAATCACCATAAGTGATGGTGTGGTATTTATATGAATTTAATGAAATTAAAATCATTTACTAGACTCTTCATATGGAAGATAAACTCTTAAGGAGAGTTTCGTGTCAATTTATTAGTTTTTATTAGAGTTTATGTCTCTAATAAAATCCTTAATTAAGTGACTTTTAAGGAGAGTTTCAAGTCAATTTATTAGTTTTTATTAGAGTTTATGTCTCTAATAAAATCTTTAATTAAGTGAGACTTATCTCCACCCCATGTCTCTTGTATTAAAAGTAGGCTATGTGCCTAATTTGATGAGAGTGAAAAAACAAATACAAGAGTAAGAATACAAGAATTAAATCACCATAAAGTGATGGTGTAGTTGTGTGTGATTTTATCACCAACTTTAATTTGTGATTTGTCATGTTTTATATAAAATGACTTAAATTTTCTAACACGTATGTTAGAAAATGTGTATCACGAATACGAGGTTAGAGATTGTTCATAATGAACAGAAATGTTTTATGTAAACATTTAATTGCCTATAAGTGCATTAAAAATGATGAGAAATGGTTTATTTTATAAACTATATCTTTGGAAAACGTTTTATGTAAACGTTCGATTCTATAATGTGCTTGTTATAACATTTTTTTTCTAACATGCGTGTTAGAAAATGTTTAGTACATGTGTAGCAAGACTAAACAATATAAAACCATTTGATATTTTGGGTTTGATCTATGTTTTCATAACCCTAATTGATATTATTAGTATTGTATATTGCAAAACTAAGAAACTGTTTTGAATTATTTTTAAAACAAAGTTTTGCATAACATTAATAATTCAAATGGTTCGCTACTCTTACTAGAAGTAGCATATGGTGAACAAAGTAACAGCCTGGTGGTTGTTATTTGGTGAAAAACAACTTGGTGTTGTTGTGAACAAATTTAATTGTTCAAGTTTACTACTTAAATGTAGTATTTGTAACAACTTGGTGTTGTTTTGAGCAAAATTGTCCAAGTTTGAAGTTTCAAGATGAAATGGGGAACTTGTACTTACAAGTGCATGGAGTCTTATTGAGGGAGTACCTCAAGACATGCCATGGGACAATATTGTTGAGAAGATTTCGATCAGATTATAAAGTGTTGAAGCTAAAAGCACTTTGCTATTTGATGTCTACATATTGTCTATGCTTCCGTTTAAATTTCAAAAGTGATTGACACTTATGATTTAGTTTCCAATATATTTTATTGTTTGGTGTTCAATATCTTCGGATAACACATTCAATTTTTTACAAAGAAATAAATCACTAATGGTTGTGACGTATAAATTATTTTGTGGAAAATAATTATAACGTCGGTTATACATTGCTTAAAAGAATATGGTTTTAAACGGATGATACATGAAAATACTTGGATATAAACAACTTGAGAGTTGTAACATTGACTAAAAGTCAAAGACGAAACATCAAATGTATAACCACATCATGAGTGAGTAATGAAAGAACGTAGTGAGTGTATTGAGATGAAATACACTAACGACATTCATGTCGACATACTTCATTAGAAGTCATTGAAAATTCACAAGTGTGAATTCTAACATATGAAAGTAAAAGTACTATATGTTATTGTATACCTTTAATAAATCTTGCGAGATTTATAAGTAGATGCGTCTACCACTTTATTATTGTTAGATCTATATGGAGATTTTACCTTCATTTGGGAGAGCATCCCAAATATACATATCTCCTAATGAATAAAAATAGATGTGTGCAAATCACTTATGGCAAAATTATGAATGCCATGTTGTTGAGTGTCGATCTAGTTGACTCTATCTCACACATAATAGTGATTGTAGACGAGAAACATTCATCTTGTTGGTGATGAATGTGTTCACCAAGTGACTTGGATTAAGACTTATATTTAAGTACTTATGAGTCAATGGTAGATCGTTGGAAATCAAAAGTAAACAAGTTATGTTCCTTAAATGAATGATGAAATTTAGCTTTGTGCTATATATAATAATTTGTGAGACCTTCCTAAATATTGATGTTTTAGGATTATGAATAAGTCTCATTATTTTGTCTTAACAAGGGATGAATGTTGCAAAGTGATATTATGATATCCTTAGGGCTGTGAAGAATCAGAATGATGCATCTTCTGTTCACATGCTAAAGTATTGTAGTCTAAAGCATGCTAGACTAGTACTTGGTTAATTATGGGTCTTGATGGAGACTAATTAACTCTAAACATTCAAATGTGTATGAACACAAAAAGAATTTGTGTATGGACAAAGTTGAGAGAGAATTTTCATTCATTATAAGGAAATGACATGTAACTTTTAAAAGTTTTTTCGAAAAGCTAATGAGGAGAACTCATTGTCTAAGCTTATTCTAGATGTTAAATTAGAATTATTCTAAGTTGGTGACAAACTTATGACAATGGCATGTGTTGCTTTGGTCAGCTCGGAAGCTTGTGTAAGCTAATGCAATATGAGTTGAATTCACTGATACAATAAGGTTGGTCTTGTTCAATCATATGTGTATAAATGTCGCCATAAGTGGTGTTACGGAAATATTGATCAAATGGCAAGAAATGTGGGGGAGGAACCATTTAAGAAACAACCCTATAAGGGTATGTAGAAATGGTTCTCATTAACACATCTAAATGTTATCCAATAACACTTAAATGTGGGGGGTGTCTTGCATTTGTTTTTAGCAATAAGGATTTTGTAATCAAATCTAACATTGCAAATAGACGACTAAGTGGAGGACACAAAGGTCGTAGTGCATAATGGAGATGTGTTTGCCTTAAATGATACACGTATCTTACGAAGACATATGTTATAACCAGATTCAGATGGCCACTGAGGTTATAGTCTTAGAAGTTGACAATAGGCAAAATTAACTTACGAGTTAAGAACACATCATGACAACTGATCTCAAATACGCAAAGTTATTTGCTAATGTTATGGATCAAACAACCTGAGGGTTTATTAGAGATCAAGTTGTGGAATGGGACTGAAGCCCTTGAAAAACGAAGTTCATATGATGGAAACCTAACTCAGTAGACTGGAGATCCCAAGAATTGAGTTCAATAGGAAAACCTAATTGTATGAATAAGCGAGGTCACTGTGGGGGAATAACCCTACGCATTTAATAAGGTAGTTTATTATAAAGATTAATAAACTTCCTAGTCCATTCCTAAAAGTGACAAGTGTGAGGCTAAGCATAATATGTGGTAAATGATTTGGATAGATCACAATAACCACAATGCTTTTAATGATCTAAGGAGAATCACCTATGTTAGAGAGAAGTGGGGTCGCTTCGAATGGAATTGAGGGCACAATTCCTAGAGCTCTCGCAAAACCAGGAAAGTGTTCCACGACCATTATTGGACACGACTATGAGGAGATGACCCGGCTAGGGAGAGTCTTGTGTGAAGTGTATTGTCGTCTACACAAACGGCAGACGAGTTCAAAGACATCGAGATCTACTCAGAGCTAGTGGGCTAAGTGCATTTCATGAGCGAAGGTTCAAAGGGTAACACCTACCTATCGTATGCAAAACTCAACTGGCGAGGTTCCATTGGAAATTTTATGTGTTTTGAACAATCTCCATTCATGTGGGGGATTGTTGGGAAAATTAGTGAATGGATATTTAGTTAATTTATAATTTAGTGAAATTATAATTACATATTAAACTCCTTCATATGGTGAAACTCTTGAGTAGAGTTTTATATCACTTGATTAGCTTTTATTAGAGTTTTTATGGCTCTAATTAAATCACTAATTAAGTGAAACTTTTATTAGAGTTTTATGTCTCTAATAAAATCACCACTTAAGAGAAACTCTTTATAACACACAACTCTTGTAAAAGAAAAAGATGGTAGGCTATGTGACTCATTGGAATGATGAGAAAACTACAAGAGAAAGATAATATGTATGAAGAATTCTTAGAGAAGTGGTGAAGACTTGAACATCCATATGTTGGGAATTATAGAGAGATGAGTTTTCTCTACTCGATTCCATCACCTTCGTATCATCAGTTTTCCACAAGTTCAAACACTATAATTCTATTCGGTGTAACCTCGGGCCCGTGGTCATTTCTGGCAGTACAGACTGCTTCGGCTGTTGTACCCTGGGAGACAGACGCGTCGTCTTTAGTAGAGGCGCGAAATCTGTTTTAAGGGTAGCGTGTTGAACACGTGCCTCAGCCATAATCGTCAACATTTGTTTGTTCTTTTTGTAGGAAATTATTGTACAAGAAGACGTGGTTCAAGACCTCGTTGAAGACTACACAACGGACTGAAAACACAACGAACCATACAAGTAGACACAGTTAAAGATCAAGTTGAAGACTTTATCTTTTGAAGATATTGGTTTGAATCGATTGTTTTATTAAATATGTTGTAGTTCATATTTATTTTCGTTTGAATTTGTACATGGTTCATGTACTACAATTTCCCAAATGTTTAAAGAGAGTATCTTTATTTTTTATTATTTCTTTTAACAAAATTGTGACCCATTTCCTACATAGCATACATGCTTTTCACATGTTTTCATACGTGTCATGAGTTTTATATATTAACGAGTTATGCGATAAAAATGTTTTATAAACATTTTCTTCACAAACAATATTTTTATACGATGTAGTGATTAATCTGGCTTTATCAGTCCTGCGTAGGCGTATGTTGTTTTACTTAGTGATGTTGAGGTCGTATAGGTATGGGGCGTGGTAGATGTTGATATTTAAAGCACTACTTGTGTCATGATAAATTTTAATTGGTAACTCTATCGTAGGTTCCGAACCTTAGTGGTAGGGGGAACGTGAAGGTAGTAGTTGTGGGGTAGTTGACGTGCGTTTAACCTTATGTGTGTCTATATGTTTATGTGAATTAGCATCCTTGGGGTGTTTAATGCGGGTTACTTGTGATGACGGCGTTACCTTTGGGGTGACGTCAGGTCACAAGATCCGGATTATTTGTGATAGCGGCGGTACCTTCAGGGTGTCGTCAGGTCATGAGATGTCGGTTACTTGTGATGGCGGCGTTACCTTTAGGGTGACGTTAGGTCACAAGATTCGGATTATTTGTGATGGCGGCGTTACCTTCGGGGTGGCGTCAGGTCACGAGAAACATCACTGAGATGTTTAAATGATTAGCCCTTGTGGCAACGATGAACCCTTCGGGGTATTATGCGGGTGACGGACTCTTTGGGGTCAAATTGGAGGAGACGAAACCCTGACGAGGGTGCCCTGACGAGGGCAAATGATAATAGCCTACGGGCAACAACCGATGTGTTAGGTTCCCACCTTATGTGCTTATATGTTTCACGTTAGCTAAATCGTGGGTAAATGATGATTATTTGTGTACTTGACGAATGATGTTAAATGATGTGGGTGACGAATGATGTTCTATTATGCGGTTGTTGAGTGATGTTAAATTATGTAGTTGTTAGACGAGATCAAGTTAAAGTTACAATTGAGTTTTTATGACATTAATTGTTATGTTCTAGATACGAGTCAGTTTGGTTATGGTCTTATGAATTAAGATGCATTGCGGGTTATCCTTTGGTGTCTAAGTAATCTTATCCATATCAAAAAGGATCACTGGTAGGATAATTAGACCGAGGATATGGGTGGAGTTTCAGGTTACGGGTTGGAGTCATTAAACTTTAAAATGACATTAATGTGTTTTAATAAACGATGGTGGTTTTAAAATGATGGTGTTTTGGTTTTCAAATAAAGCATTTGGGATGTGTTTTAAATTGTGACAACCCGAATTCTCAAGGTTGGTAACGCTTAATTAACATCTGTGCCATAACTCTGTTAAATTAAACACGATAACTTGTTAATTAACGTTTTGGGCCACATATGTGTTACTTGATATTTATTGGGCCGCAAATCTACACAAAACACACATGACTACTCAGACTCCTATGACTTATCGGGCTTTCCCCTCTTGTTTTGACCCACACTTGTTCCTGGCCCAATATGTTGTCCAAGCCCACCTCTATTTGTGTCGTATATGTTTATATCATGTAACTGCACCTTGTCTTTGCATTACACATAACAAAACCCTAAACACCCTACCCCTCCTTGGAGTTGCGACGGCAGGAAACCCCCCCCCCCCCCCTCACGTTTACATCCTGATCATTCGAGACTTCTGGTTAGTAAATTCTTATGTGTTTAAGTTCTCGGCTACTAGATTGTGATACGTACAGGACTTATATGATCGCATGTATAAATGTATGCTTTGATTTATAAATGTGTTTAGTTATGATTATTGTAATCTGATATGAATTACCTGAGTTATTCGATTTAGTATGTTTGTTAATTGTTTAAACTGTTACCGATTAATGTAGTGATCCATTAATTTCAATTGCATGATTAATACACATGAAATTGAAATTACATGTTAGTTGTTAGTGGCTGATATTGGGTTGTGTGTAGGCATATTATATGCATAATGCTTGATATTGATGCCAATCGGTTGTGTGTAGGCATGATTGATAGGCTAGATATGATTAATAGGCTATACATGAAATTAATGTTGACCCATGCGCGACCAAACTCAAATCAGGAAGACACATAATGAAGTTGTCAGTAGGCATGTTATATGCATGAATGATGAGATGTGATAATGGATATATACGAGTATGATAATGGCCTGTTATGGATACATAGCTTGCATGACTTAAATGACCAATATAGGTGTATAGGTTGTAGACTAGGATTTATTACATCATGATTATATGCAACTATTGTGAATCGATGATAGAAGGATAAACACTATCGAAATGCTTGTCACCATTTGAGAACACACTGATGTGATGATGATATTGATTTCTGTTATTGTACATAAGGGTTACCTTACATCACTTATAATTAGTTAAAGTGTGACCCGATTAATAAAAAAAAGGTTATTGGGCCACACGACTGTTATGGGATTCAGGTTGGGCCAGGGCCCGAACCGGGTTAAATGTGATCACATGTTGTTGAGTCATATGTTAATAATGTTGCGTTGAGTCGAGTGCTTAGATTAAACTGGACAGACATATGGCATGAATATACAATATGCTTACGTATTTTAGGAGTGGGATTCTTCTTGAACTTACATGTTTCGTGTTATGACGCTTTTGTTCATGTTACTTGAAGTTAGGATGCCTTTTAACATGAGTTAGGAGGAATTGAGATGAACATGCAAATTAGATTATTATTGTGGGTGCACACATAATAATAATGTGGGGTGCATGTGAGTCCCAGTAAATCTCGACGAGTGTGAAAAAGGAATTCCGCATTGTTAGTCGATCTTGTATTAGAACCTCGAAAACTGTGAATACCATAGCAATATTTGACATCTACTTGAACTTGTCTGTTAATTCGTTCCTTTCTCCCATACTTATAGAATCATGAACGGACGTGGTGGAGGCCGTCGTGGTGGACGCGGTGGAGGCCGCGGTGGTGGACGTGGCCAAATCAATATGACACAAGCTGAGTTAACGAATTTAATCAACGCCCAGGTGGCTGCAGCCTTGGCAGCTTATCAGGCTGGTACGACATGTACCAGACACTCTTTCTCTTTGAGTCGTATACTTGAGTCTTACTTGTTTGCTATATTTTCTCCTGTTAATAGGTCAGCCGGCGCCACAGAATCCGCCTCACCCACCTGTTTGCACGTTTAAAACTTTTATGGATTGTAAGCCACAGACCTTCAGCGGGACTGAAGGGGCTGTAGGACTCCTGCGCTGGTTTGAAAAGGCGGAGTCCGTATTCGCGATGTGTAACTGCCCTGTTGGGGACAGAGTGAAGTATGCTATGGGTACGCTCGAGGATGGTGCCCTGACATGGTGGAATGCCCAGGTTCAGCTGTTAGGCATCGAGGCGGCGAACGCCACTACATGGGAAGCCTTTAAGGAATTGATGAGGGAAGAATATTGTCCTCGCGATGAGATACAGAAGCTAGAAAACGAGTATTATAATCTGAAATTGGTGGGATCTGAAGTTGAAGCATACGTGAAGCGGTCGTATGAGTTGGCTGACTTGTGTCCGAATTTGTCCCGACCTATGTCTCGAAGAATTGAGTTGTTCATCAAGGGATTACCTCCACGAGTGAAGGGTTTGGTTACTGCAGCAAACCTCAACAACATAACTGAGATTGTCCGTTTGACTCACAAGATTATTGATCAGGAGGTGGAAAGTAATTCACTACCACCACGTATTTCTAGTACTACTACAGCCACTACTACTTCCACTGCTCCTGCTACTGATAGCAAGCGTAAGTGGAACGATTTGGATAAGGGGTCCAACTCGGTACAGTCTCAGAAGAAAGCAGATACTGGCAGGAATCGCAGTTTCAGCCAGACATCGTCAATGAATCAAAACCAGAGTAACAGTTCGGGGCAGGGATCTTATACGGGGAAGTTACCTTTGTGCAACAAGTGTAACTATCATCACAAGGGTCAGTGTAATCGGGTTTGTCATAGGTGTAACCGATCAGGGCACATGGCTAAGGATTGTAGGGCTACACTTCCAGCTCAGCAGCAGCCAGCACAGCAGCAGGGTAGGCAACAAAATCAGCCGAATCAGGGTGTATAGAAAGGGTGCTTCCAGTGTGGGGCTGATGGGCATTTCAAGCGAGACTGTCCTCAGCTGAGACAGAATACAGGGGGGCAACAATAATGGAAACAACAATGCTGGAAACAACGGGGGTAATGTTGCGCGTGGGCGCGGGTTTGTCTTAGGAGCAGGGGAAGCACGAAACGATGGCAACGTGGTTACTGGTACGTTTTCAGTAAACGGTGTATATGCTTCTATTTTATTTGACTCTGGTGCCGATTGGAGTTACGTGTCTTTGGGATTCAGTCGTCAGTTAGGGTTAAGTCTTACACCTCTCGTTACAAAACACGTAGTAGAGATAGCAAATGGTAAAACAATCGAAGCTTCGCATGTTCTGGTTGGGTGTAAACTCGACCTTTTGGGTCAGGTATTCGACGTTGACCTACTCCCCATTACTCTTGGAAGTTTCGACGTAGTTATCGGCATGGATTGGTTGTCCAAGTATCAGGCGGAAATTCTCTGGAAAGAGAAAATCGTGCGTGTTCCTCTCCCTAGTGGAGAATTCTTATCGGTTCAGGGTCATCGCAGTGGGACCCCGATTAGTATTGTTTCGTCAATGAAGGCTCAGGAGTATCTCCGTAAGGGCTATCCTGCTATTCTAGCCCTTGTCACTGATTCGCAGACTGACGAGAGGAAGATTGAGGATCTCCCGGTTGTTCGTGAGTTTCCTGATGTATTTCCTGAGGAACTCCCTGGTTTACCTCCACATCGACAGGTGGAATTTCAGATCGATCTCGCCCCAGGAGCAGCACCGATTGCCCGTGCTCCTTACCGTCTGGCACCAGGGGAGTTGCAGGAACTATCAAACCAACTTCAGGAGCTGTTGGATAGGGGTTTTATCCGACCTAGCTCTTCACCTTGGGGAGCCCCAGTTCTGTTTGTGAAGAAGAAAGACGGGTCTTTCCGCATGTGTATAGATTACCGCGAGCTCAATAAGGTGATGGTCAAGAACCGTTACCCTTTGCCACGTATTGAAGACCTGTTTGACCAGCTGCAAGGGTCAAGTTTTTACTCTAAGATCGACTTAAGGTCGGGTTATCATCAGGTACGGGTTAGAGAGGAAGATGTTCCCAAAACGGCATTTCGGACGCGGTACGGTCACTATGAGTTCTTGGTTATGCCATTCGGGTTGACCAACGCACCAGCGGTCTTCATGGACCTCATGAACCGCGTGTGCAAGCCATACCTTGACGACTTCGTTATCGTTTTTATCGATGACATTCTAATCTATTCCAAGAACAAGGAAGATCATGAGCGGCATCTACGCCTTATCTTAGAGCTCCTGAGGAGGGAGCAGTTGTACGCGAAATTTTCTAAGTGTGATTTCTGGATACGGGAAGTACATTTTCTGGGGCATATTGTAAATGAGATGGGTATACACGTGGATCCTGCCAAGATCGACGCTATCAGAAATTGGGCGGCACCAAAGAATCCTTCGGAGGTGCGACAATTTCTCGGTCTAGCAGGGTATTATCATCGTTTTATTCGGGATTTCTCGAAGATTGCTCAGCCTCTCACATCCTTGACACAGAAGAAAGTGGTTTATACGTGGGGAACAAAACAGGAGGATGCCTTCCAACTGTTGAAACATAAATTGTGTAGCGCGCCGATTCTGTCTTTACCAGAGGGTGCCGAGGATTTTGAGGTGCATTGTGATGCATCGATTCAGGGTCTTGGTTGTGTGCTGATGCAGCGCAACAAGGTGATAGCTTATGCCTCTCGACAGTTGAAAGTACACGAGAAGAACTACACGACACACGACTTGGAGTTAGGAGCAGTGGTCTTTGCACTGAAGATTTGGAGGCATTATCTGTACGGCACGAAATGCACCATCTATACCGATCACAAGAGCCTTCAGCATATCTTCGACCAGAAAGAACTGAATATGCGTCAGCGTCGTTGGGTAGAACTGTTCAATGATTACGAGTGTGCCATCAAGTATCACCCAGGTAAAGCTAACGTTGTAGCAGATGCTCTTAGTCGCAAGGAGCCAAAGCCGAAGCGTGTTCGTGCTTTACAGCTTACTATTCACTCTGATCTACCCACACGGATTCGTTCAGCTCAGGTCGAGGCCTTAAAGGATGAAAACATTGAAGCAGAGGGTTTGCGTGGTATGCAAAAGAAGTTCGAGCAAAAATCTGATGGCATTTACTATTTTATGGGGAGATTATGGGTTCCTCTGCTTAGCAACCTTCGAGAACTTGTGATGGATGAAGCGCACAAGTCACGATACTCCGTACACCCGGGATCTGATAAGATGTATCACGATCTCAAAGTCTTGTATTGGTGGCCGAATATGAAAGCTATCATAGCCACGTATGTAAGCAAGTGCTTGACTTGTGCCAGGGTCAAGGCAGAGTACCAGAAACCCTCGGGACCACTCTAGCAACCAGAGATACCGATGTGGAAGTGGGAGCAGATCTCCATGGATTTTGTTACGGGGTTACCGAGAACACAGGCGGGGAACGACACGATATGGGTAATTGTCGATCGACTTACGAAGTCAGCGCACTTTCTACCAATTAAAGAAACAGACAAGCACTCCCAGCTCGCAGCGATATACCTTAAGGAGGTGGTTTCTAGGCACGGGGTGCCAACTTCTATCATTTCGGATCGGGATCCGCGTTTCACTTCGGAGTTGTGGCAGGCTATGCACAGGTCGTTTGGCTCGCGTCTCGATATGAGTACTGCGTATCACCCACAGACCGACGGTCAGAGTGAGCGCACTATTCAGACACTTGAAGACATGTTACGGGCGTGTGTTATTGATTTTGGGAAGGGTTGGGAGAGACACTTACCATTAGTAGAATTCTCCTACAACAACAGTTACCACACTAGCATCAAGGCAGCTCCATTTGAAGCACTATACGGGAGAAAATGTCATTCACCTCTCTGTTGGGCTGAAGTGGGTGACAGTCAGATTTCAGGTCCTGAACTGGTATTAGAAACTTCAGCGATGATTGTGAAAATCAGGGAGCGTATGGCAGCAGCTCGTGATCGTCAGAAAGCCTATGCTGACAAACGTAGCAAGGAAGTAGTGTTCGAGGTGAATGATCGCGTTATGTTGAAAGTTTCACCATGGAAGGGCGTTGTACGTTTTGGAAAGCGTGGCAAGCTTAATCCACGCTACGTTGGACCGTTTAGAGTTCTTGAACGCATTGGTAAGGTGGCTTACAGATTGGAATTACCTACTGAATTGGGTAATGTTCACGATGTTTTTCATGTATCGCAACTGAAGAAGTGCTATGCTGAAGACCCACTGGCTGTACCATTCCAAGAGCTGAAGATCGACGACAAGCTACAGTTTGTCGAGGAGCCCATTGAGATTATGGATCGAGAGGTCAAAGTACGCAAGCATAGTCGTATTCCGATTGTTCGAGTCCGTTGGAACTCGCGGCGAGGACCAGAGTTCACATGGGAACGAGAAGATCAAATGAAGCTCAAGTATCCTCACCTTTTTCCTAAAGACAAACTAGAATCTAGTAAAGCTGGTGAATCTCGGGACGAGATTCCTCTTCAACATGGGGATGATGTGGCACCCGAGGAAAGTCCACAGTCATCCTGAGTCATCGCTCCTTTTCTCCGAGACTGCTTAGCAAATTTCGGGACGAAATTTCTTTCAAGTTGAGGATGATGTGACAACCCGAATTCTCAAGGTTGGTAACGTTTAATTAACATATGTGCCATAACTCTATTAAATTAAACACGATAACTTGTTAATTAACGTTTTGGGCCACATATGTGTTACTTGATATTTATTGGGCCGCAAATCTACACAAAACACACATGACTACTCAGACTCCTATGACTTATCGGGCTTTCCCCTCTTGTTTTGACCCACACTTGTTCCTAGCCCAATATGCTGTCCAAGCCCACCTCTATTTGTGTCGTATATGTTTATATCATGTAACTGCACCTTATCTTTGCATTACACATAACAAAACCCTAAACACCCTACCCCTCCTTGGAGTTGCGACGGCAGGAAACCCCCCCCCCCCCTCACGTTTACATCCTGATCATTCGAGACTTCTGGTTAGTAAATTCTTATGTGTTTAAGTTCTCGGCTACTAGATTGTGATACGTACAGGACTTATATGATCGCATGTATAAATGTATGCTTTGATTTATAAATGTGTTTAGTTATGGTTATTGTAATCTGATATGAATTACCTGAGTTATTCGATTTAGTATGTTTGTTAATTGTTTAAACTGTTACCGATTAATGTAGTGATCCATTAATTTCAATTGCATGATTAATACACATGAAATTGAAATTACATGTTAGTTGTTAGTGGCTGATATTGGGTTGTGTGTAGGCATATTATATGCATAATGCTTGATATTGATGCCAATCGGTTGTGTGTAGGCATGATTGATAGGCTAGATATGATTAATAGGCTATACATGAAATTAATGTTGACCCATGTGCGACCAAACTCAAATCAGGAAGACACATAATGAAGTTGTCAGTAGGCATGTTATATGCATGAATGATGAGATGTGATAATGGATATATACGAGTATGATAATGGCCTGTTATGGATACATAGCTTGCATGACTTAAATGACCAATATAGGTGTATAGGTTGTAGACTAGGATTTATTACATCATGATTATATGCAACTATTGTGAATCGATGATAGAAGGATAAACACTATCGAAATGCTTGTCACCATTTGAGAACACACTGATGTGATGATGATATTGATTTCTGTTATTGTACATAAGGGTTACCTTACATCACTTATAATTAGTTAAAGTGTGACCCGATTAATAAAAAAAAGGGTTATTGGGCCACACGACTGTTATGGGATTCAGGTTGGGCCAGGGCCCGAACCGGGTTAAATGTGATCACATGTTGTTGAGTCATATGTTAATAATGTTGCGTTGAGTCGAGTGCTTAGATTAAACTGGACAGACATATGGCATGAATATACAATATGCTTATGCGTTGAAGTGAATAATTGTTACAGCTCATGTGATAGCATGAAACATACTTGTGACTATTTGTTCTATATGCATGAGAGATTGTGATTTATGTAAACGTAAAAACTAATTATCACTGGTAATCATACTAGGATTTGATTGACCAACTGTGAACGGACATTTAATCTAACCGAGCAACCCAAAGGTGAGTTCACTACATTCGAGCATGCGTCCCAGTGGTTGGGGACAGTCAGTGGTTTGGGTAAAAACGGGTATATTGGTTAATATTCTCACCTATCGTTTTTGTAAGTCCCTTATTATGTTACCTGGAGGATAACGGGTATTAGTTGGTAGCGCTACTTAGGTTTGGCACCCTCACACCGCTCCTAGATAGGACGGATGTGAACTAATGACCCAGTCGGGGCCCAGTACTAGATAGGAGTACGTGGGAAGGGCAGTCATGTATTTCAGGAGCCGTCTTGTTCGGAATTGAGATATTAACAATATTACTTGCATTTGTCAGTGAACTGTTTTACATACAACTGGTAACAAACGTTTTCTAAAACTGTGAACTCGCCAGCTTTGTCTGATACATTTGTTACATGCTCACAGGTCGTTAGGCGATTGAAACAAGAGCTTGTTGGCTGAAGAGCAAGAGTGGTCATGGTCATGCTGATGAACTTATTTATCAAACACTTATTTATTATGATCGTTTAGTATTTACTATATGGTATCTTTACGCTTCCGCTGAACTTGTGGTTTTTGGAATAACTTATGATTGGGATTTTATTACTATTATTGAAGGAACTTTATTTTAAACTTATGATTCAATGTAATTAGTGGCTCATTGCTAGTGGTCACACGCCTAACAGGGACACTCCCTAGGTGGTAATTTGGGGGTGTGACATAAATGCTTTAACTAAACTATTAGAACTCATTCAGCGTAGCTGACTTTTGCATGTATGTTAGATTGTTTTGCAGGTGTGTGTTTCGAGTCGGTGTTGCTCTTGGCTAGCAGATGGGATTACTCGTTTATATGGTGGAATGTAGGGGTTCAAACGAGCCGAGCCGAGCCCTAGCTCGACCTGGTTTGAGCTCGAGCTCGTTTAACATATGAAAGCTCGAGCTCGGCTCGATTCGAGCTTTATTTCAAGCTCGAGCTCGGCTCGGGCTCGACTAGTTTAGTATTTATTAATTATAAATTATTGTTATACATATAATTTAGTTATTTTTTTATATAATTATTGTTATTTTTTTATATCCACTTGGGAATAGCCCAGTGGTGTTGGTGAGTTTAGATAGAACTTAGGATAGGAGAGGTCAGGGGTTCAATCCCCATGGTGTGCAACGTTAGCCATTCAAAATATATATATATATATATATATATATATATATAAATGGTAAATATAATTATTTAAATATATGTTTAATATATTAATAAAAAATATATAAAAAGAAAGCTCGTTAATGCTCGCGAGCTGGCTCGAGCTCGATAAGCGAAGCTCGGGCTCGGGCTCGTTTAAGCTCGGCTCGTTCGGGCTTTTTTTCGAGCCGAGCTCGAGTAGCTCGCGAGAAGCTCGGCTCGTTTGCACCCCTAGTGGAATGCATTCGATTTTTTAGAAACTAAATAACATTTTAGGTTTTATTTAATCATGTACTGTATTAATTAAAATTTCCGCTGCGTATTTTTGAGAAAAGACTTAATGTCAAACAGTACACTTTGATGTGACCCGACTATAGGGCACCCGGTTTGGGGGCCTTACACAATTGTATGAGTTCTTAATAAGCGAAGTTGTTACGGGAATGAAGGTAGTGAGTGATTTTGAGAGTTATCTCACTTTCTCTGTGTGATTCTTCTTCTTCTCCAATCTTTCACTCTTTGAGTTATTGATTACCAATTGTATCGTAACACGTATTTTCCCGGTTTTGGTCGTCGTTTGGTTACTATTTAGCATAGTTTTATACACTCGCCCCGCGTGCGGGGTATTAAGACTAGTTAAAATAAATTATCATAAACCACTCAGTTTTGATCACAAAGAACACTCAAAAAATAAAAAAAATTACAACCCTACTTCTATTAAGATTATTACCTTAGAAAAACAACAACAAAATTTGATCAAGAGTCCATGTATGCTACAAACATCCAACATGGGCAATCAATATAGGTCACATCTAGGTAGCAGAAGGCCCACAAGGCACAAAGGATCACCATGTCGTCTAGGAGCCAGGCGGTTGAAAAGTATGGGCCCGAGATAAACAAGGCGCAAAGTATAAACATGCCACTTTTAGTTATGCTTTTACAAAATTTGGCATGAATTTTTGCCTGTGAGCCTTGATAGACGTGAGGCACTTTTGTTGCGCCTCGGCACATCGCCTTTGTTTAGGTACACACACTCCATTTAATCATTTGTTTTACGAATAAAAGAAATTTGTCGATGATAATGCTGCATAGTTCTTGTTTTGGTCAAAAATTACCGAAGTAATTAAGTGATCAAATTAGTTAAGTGAGGTAGTGTGCTAGAAGTAAATGTCAAAAATGTGTTAATTAAATTACTTGCAAAAACAGTTTAAGGATACGGCTCGGGATATTGAGCTGTATCGACGATCAAACAATGAGCAATTAATGAGCAAAAAGTAAAGGAAGTGACACGAGATGTACGAGGAAAGCCCTTGATCAATCTAGATCGCCGGCATAAAACCTCGGGAGCTGACAATCGCAGCTGCCTTGTTCTTCAATTGCTTCAAAAATCAGGATACAGTGCAGGATGTGGTACGGATCGACTAAGTGTTACAACGAAAATGAAATACAAGTGTGGTGTTTGCAACTAGCTGGAATGTGATTGTGTTCGAGAGTGTAAGTGTGAAATGATGTGTTCTAAGTTGATCCGACCTCATCTATTTATAGTAAAGATAAGATAACTAACTACCCTAAACTCGCGGGATTCACCGAATATTCCTTCTTGGAACGTTGCAGACCTGGTCTTTCGGGCTCAACGTCTCTTTCTCAACAAATTCGTCCGAGTCTTGAGGAGAAGAAGTCCTTGTGACCGTTAGCAAGCCTCTACCCTTAACCTGCACGTGGTTAATTCAATAAGCTTCAGGATATCGCCCAAGATGTCAGCAATATCCTCTTCCAGCATCCTGATTACAAATAACCAAACAAAGGCAGGATATTGGTCAGGATACATATGTTAAGAAAATGACCCCTAACAATTGTCCCCAAATATATCAGTTGGGATACCAATCCAACGGATATATTTCAAAACTTTACTTCATAATTTAAGGCAATTAATATGAGTAGACTCTTGAAATGACAGCAGTGCTATTTCCAAGACATTATTTACTTTTTACCCCCTTATATTCATCCTATATTAACCAAGGGACTCCTTGTCTCGGTCATCCTTATCTTCAAGCAAGCATCAGGTAACTTCTCTTCTAATTTCCTCTCTTTAATTTTTCATAATTTACTCAATGGCACCACGAACGAAATCCCTCTCAGTCCGGTCCGCCTCAACCCTGATAAGTCAAAACCTTATCACTGATCCAGCAAAGGAGATTTGCTGTTTCAATAATGCTGATATTGCTGCTCTCAAAGACTCCGGTGCCTTTCCCACCGGAACGGTCTTTCGCCCTTTTGACAAGGAAGCCCGATCGGATGCATCATCCGACGAGTGGGTTTGTTTTTTCGCTTATCCTTTCTCCCTTGGACTCCGGTATCCATTTTCACCCTTTATCTCCAGTTTTTTCGACCTCACCGGCCTTAGTTATGCCCAAGTTATGCCAATGGTCTGGCGAATCTTGATAGTGTTGGATCAAATCAAATCTCGTCATTACCCCAACCTTCTTGTTGAGGACCTTCCCGTAGCATACCGATTAAGATCCCACGGCAACCACCATTATCTTCTATTCTCCATCAAGAGTCCTTTGGTCCTTAAAGCCACCAAGAACGAGGATCGATGGCGACGAAAATTCTTTTTCGTCAAAAGAGACTCCATTGATAAGGGTTTCGATCTACCGGTTAAATGGTTAACCAAGGGTAGGATTTAGGGTTTTAGGAATATCCCCAATCATATTTTCAAACTGTATCCCGGACTTATATTCTGATGTTTTTATGCAGCGAATTTCAGAGATTTAGTGCCTCCTAGCGCGGAATCCGAATCCAAGATCAAGGAAATCTACCGTCTTCCTGCCAGCGAAAGAAGTTTTTCCCTGTCTCTCACAGATCCTCATCAAAAATCAAACTCAGAAATGTCTGGTAAGCACATTTTCATATGTTAATTATTTTCAAAAATATGATGAGTTTTGAGAGTATCTCCCCTTATGTAGCACCAGTCGTCAACCTTGATGCTTTCGAACTCGATGAACTGGATTGCTATTCCAGCCTTGAACCCGCCAAACAAGAATCCAAGCCAAAGTCGTCTGCTACACCAAAGCCTACCTCCTCGAAAGCTGTTTCTGCTCCCAAAGGCCCTCCGGCATCCAGGACCAGGGCATCCAGTTCTCGGAAGAGAAAGGAGACTGACTCTCCAGCTGTTTCTGAAACATTCTCTCTTGAGAATCATGGGTTCAATGACGCCATCTCATTTCTCAAACAGGTAGAATTTTCTTTCCGATATCCTGTACAAGTATGTTAGTCTTTATCCTGCTTATTATTCACATTAATACCTGTATTTTTATCTATAGGGTCTGGATCGCCTCATGCATTTATACGAAGATGCTAGCGGTCTTAACAAGATGTTGCAGATTCAGCTGGAGAAAGCTCAAGCCACCATAGCTGATCAAGGAACCATTGCAGCTTCCAAATCCCAGCATTATGAGGACAAATACAAGGCAATGACTCAGGAACATCAAGCCGCTCTTCACAAAGCTAATGAGGATGCTCAAGCCAAGCTGGATGCCGCCCTTCTCCAATATCAGCAGAATATGAGCTCTTACCGGGATAGCCTAAAAACTTCGGTGGTCGTCTCTCTTCTCCAAGCCAGGATAAGGATGGCTTATGAAGCCATGGATCTGGGTTTTGAATGCCCTTCCTGGAATGTAAAGGCTTGGGAGGAGAAACTACAGGGCCTCGGAGGTCATCCCGTTGCTCATCCTGCAAAACACACTGATGAAGAGCCTTCTAAGGCAGCAAAGGAGGTGGCCAATGCTGATGATGGTGCTGAGAAGAATCCTGAGGGTGATGCTGGGGCGAATGCTGGCAAGGAGGTTGCTGTTCAAGAAGGTGCTGCCCCTTAGGCAGCAGAGTGGGCAATGATGGATATACGTGCCAAGGCCGGAGCCCACTTTTTAATTTCATGGTTGTGGTTGCATAAACAATTTACTTTTCCTGTCCTTGAACAATTTACTTTTCCTGCACTAGAACAATGTGATGACCAAAGGTGGATGGGTCCTAGGTTTTAGGACGAAGCCCTTGGTCATCAGTTAGTATAACTTGTTTTGAACATAGTAACGGTTGTAGGTAAACGGGTCCTGTTTTGAGACAAATCCTGCAACCGTTACAAAATTATGGTAACAACTAATTGTGCTTTTGGCGGGTGGGCCTTACCAAAAGCACAACTTTTGACTTGTTAATAATATAACTATCTTTTGACTTATTTTTTGTTACTTTGCATTGTTTAGTGTAAGTTTTAGCTTTGTAAAAATTTCATACTGTTATTTTACAAAATATCTTGACCAGTATGCTTAGAAACATACTGCAGAAGTCTTTTAAATGGATCTTCCATACGTTCTTTTAATTTTGTAAAAATTTCTTTAGAAAGTAAAAAATAGTTTATCTTTTTAAAACCAAGTTTTGATGATGATCAGAGTTTCAAGCCAATGCTAGTTTCAAACATCCCAGTCAAAGATCCTTAAAAGGACTTTGAGGATATGTGTCAAGATACTTAACATGATGTTATTAAAGATTTAAATGAGGCTTACAAAGGAAAGATCATACCAGACATAGGATATAAACCTATTACCAAACTTCAATCCCTTTGCAACTCTTCCAATGAAGATGTCCCCAGTGCAAGGTACTTAATGCATTAGTCGCAAACTTCATTCTTCTAACTTTACACCACCATCTTGGCAGGGATGTCCCCTGCGTACAATGTCTTCAAGTATCTTAGAAATCTATTTAATGTCAGTTTCCATGGCATAAGCAATTTTTCTCGTTCCGAGGGTATAACCCAAGGATGTACTGGAGATAAATCCTTTGTCTCCTGGGGAAAATCCCAATTTTTCATGCGCTACAGGCGGGAGTGTATAAACTCCAAGACTTAGAAAGGTGAAAACCTTTAAACCTTAGAGAGTATGAAAATACCCTTTCGTGAGAGAGGGTGATCAATCCTCATATACCGTTAGGATTCAGGATATAGCCAATGGTAACGAAATTGTCAGCCACTTTTACATGGACTGGTCCCGCCACCTTGAACTATCCCTGAATAACTTGCGCTCCAGGCGGGGTGTTTAAACCCAATTCGGAAGAAAGGTGAATACCTTTAAACCTGTGAAGGGATCAGTATCCCTTAAACGTGAGAGAGGGGGCCAATCCTCTAATCTTCTGAGTTATCCCGAGTGCATATTCTGGAGCTATATCCTGAAACATATCTTGCAAAATAAATGTAAACTAGGGTGGGTGTTAGCTTGGCTAACACCCCTCCGATGCTTAAGTCAGTATCAAGTTATAAAGAACAAATTACACCAAACACATTTAAGAGAAGTAAGAATTCATACCATCTCGAGTTAGAAATTAAATTCTAGACTCACTTGAAATAGAGCTTAAGGTGTATAGCATTCCAAGATCTCGGTAGCATATCTCCCTCCATATTCTTGAGTCTATACGCTCCTTTCCCTGCTTCTGATTCAACTTCATATGGTCCTTCCCATTTTGGGGCTAACTTGCCATCGGCAGGATTAGTAGTATTTTGGAAGGCCTTTCTTAATACCCAATCTCCAACCTTAAATCTTCTGGTTCTAATATTCTTGTTATATGCCCTGGATATTCTCTGTTGATATGCTGCCATCCTTAGCCTTGCCGCATCTCTCTTTTCATCTATAGTGTCGAAATCCTGACTCAAGGCTTCAGGATTCTTCTCAGGATCACTTAAGATAGATCTTGCAGTAGGTATTGTCATCTCCGTTGGAATCACTGCTTCTGCTCCAAACACCAACGAAAATGGGGTTTGACCTGTTGCATTCTTTATCGTTGTCCTGTCAGCCCATAAAACAAAGGGTAATTCTTCTGCCCATCTTCCTTTTTTGGCTCCAAGCCTTTTCTTTAAGTTGTTGACAATTATCTTGTTAGAGGATTCTGCTTGTCCATTTGCTTGAGGATGTACCGGAGTTGATGTGATCATTTTGATTCCCCAACTCTTGCAAAAGTCAGTAGTCCTCTTACTTATGAACTGAGAGCCATTGTCACAGATTATCTCAGATGGTACTCCGAATCTGGTCAGGATATTCCTCTTGATGAAGGATACTACTTCTTGGTCTCTTACTTGAACAAATGCTTCAGCTTCAACCCACTTAGAGAAGTAATCTGTCATTGCTAGCATAAAGACTTTTCCTCCCGGAGCTTTCGGTAACTTTCCCACTATATCCATACCCCACTTCATAAATGGCCAAGGGGAAACAATAGGATATAATGGTTCAGCCGGTTGATGCAGTATGTTACTATGTCTTTGACACGAGTCACATCTTCAAGCATATTCTGCGGCATCTTTTCTCATTGTTGGCCAATAATATCCTGTTCTTAATATTTTTGAGAATAACGATCTGCCCCCAGCATGGTTACCACAATCCCCTTCATGTATATCCTGAAGGACTTCTTTGGCTTCAAGATCCTCCAAGCATCTCAAATACGGTCCTGCAAGAGATTTCTTGTATAAAATATTATCTATAATAGTGAATCGTGATACCTTCATCCTAAATGCCTTAGGATTTTCATCTCCAGGAATGTGTCCTTCTTTGAGATATTTCATGATTGGAGCCGTCCAGGTTCTAGGATCCTCTTCAGGATATTCCGCCCCAGGATCC
This sequence comes from Helianthus tuberosus, assembly GCA_030545235.1. Lineage (NCBI taxonomy): Eukaryota > Viridiplantae > Streptophyta > Magnoliopsida > Asterales > Asteraceae > Helianthus > Helianthus tuberosus. The sequence goes on from CM060352.1 coordinate 170,018,944, forward strand.
TGAATACCAGCTACTTCTTTATCCCGAGGATTCGTTGCAGGATATAAGACATGTACTATTGGTATTTGTGTCCCTTCAGGTATCCTGACCGACGATCCCAGATTTGCTAAGGCGTCTGCTTCAGCATTATCTTCCCTTGGTACCTGTTCAAGTATAAAAACATCGAAATATCCTGCTAATTTTTTGAGAATATCGAGATATTCGATTAATTTCTCTCCCTTAACTGCATATGATCCATTAAAATGGTTAGTAATTAACAGAGAGTCAACATATACTTGCAAATTTTTTATACTCATGCTCTTAGCCAACTCTAATCCTGCAATTAAAGCCTCATACTCTGCTTCATTATTAGTAGCAGGGAATTCACACCTAATAGCCTGGGGTAATATGTCCCCCTGTGGCGATTTTAGTAGTATTCCTAATCCTACTCTTCTTACATTAGATGCACCATCAGTATATAATGTCCAGGATCCTGAGGATTCTCCTAGTTGTTGAACTTCTAGATCTACCTCATCCTGAATGTCACTACTAAAGTCAGCCACAAAGTCAGCTAAAGCCTGAGACTTTATGGCATTCCTAGGTTCATATACTAAATCATAAGCACTCAACTTTACTGACCACTTGGCCATCCTGCCTGACATCTCTGGTTTCCTAAGCACATTTTTAATAGGATAGTTTGTTTTAACATGAATCCTATGTGTCTCGAAATAATGCCTAAGTTTCGTTGATGCCATAATTAATGCTAGTATCAATTTTTCTAAATGAGAATACCTAGTTTCAGCATCTAACAAACTTTTACTAACATAATAAACAGGGTACTGCTGACCTTCATGGTCTTTTATAAGAACGGCACTTACAGCATTCCCTGATACAGCAAGGTACAGGGATAGTGGTTCACCATTTTCCGGCTTCATCAATAGAGGTGCGGTTGAGAGATACCGTTTCAAATCCTGTAGGGCTGCTTCATGCTTTTCCCCCCATTCGAATCTTTTGTTCTTCTTTAGGATATCATAGAAGTCTTTGCATTTCTCCGAGGATCTTGAGATAAATCTGTTTAGAGCTGCTACTCGGCCTGTTAATCTTTGTACATCCTTCATATTCGAGGGTGATTTTATATCCAGGATAGCTTTAATCTGCTCCGGGCTTGCCTCTATCCCCCTTTTCGTCACCATATACCCAAGAAACTTTCCTGCCCCCACTCCGAAATGGCACTTAGCAGGATTCAGCTTCATATTATACTGATCCAGGATATCAAATGCTCCTTTAATATCCTGGAGGTGATCCTGAGCTTTCTTTGACTTTACTACCATATCGTCAATGTATACTTCCATGGTGTCCCCCAGTTTGTCTTTGAACATCATGTTTACCAATCTTTGGTATGTTGCACCTGCATTTTTCAAACCAAAAGGCATAGCTGTATAACAATAAATACCTGTTGGCGTCATGAAGGCGGTATCCTCCTGGTCAGAAGGCTCCATTTGTATCTGTTGAAATCCTGAGGATGCGTCCATGAAAGTCAGCATTTCATGCCCAGCAGTGGCATCTACCATTGCATCAATATGGGGGAGAGGAAATGGGTCTTTAGGACAAGCTTTGTTCAAGTCTGTGTAGTCTACACAAACTCTCCATTTCCCATTCTTCTTCTGTACTACAACCACGTTTGCTAGCCACCTTGGGAACTTAACCTCTCTGATCATTCTTGACTTTAATAATCTCTCAACATCCTCTTGGATAATCGTGTTCCGCTCAGGAGCAAACTTCCTTCTTTTTTGTTGCACAGGCTTGAACGACTTATCAATTCCAAGCTTGTGAGTGATGATATCTTTGGATATGCCAGTCATATCCTCATGTTTCCATGCAAACGTAGACATCCTGCATTTCAAAAAGTTAATTAATTGTTCCTCAATATCCTGAGGGATATTGGTCCCTACGAGCACCGAAATATCGGGGTTATCCTGGTCCAGGATAACTTTCTTCACATCCTGCTCCGGATCCTCCACGATATCCTGGGCCCGCGTCTTTAATTGCTATGCTGCACTAGTTCTGGCTGAGGATTTCATCGAGGAGGAGTAGCATTCTTTCGCCTCCTGCTGATCGCTATCAACTTTAACAACTCCCCAAGGGGTAGGTATCTTGATGCATTGGTGATATGTTGATGGCACGGCCTTCATATCGTGAATCCATGGTCTTCCTAGTATGATGTTATAGCAGGATAGAGAGTCCATCACACAGAAACGTTGTATCGAGTTGACTCCTTCAACGTACACCGGCAACTTTATCTCTCCCACTGTGTTTCTGGCTTCTCCGCTGAATCCGACAAGCACGGTGGACTTCGAAGTTATATCCATTGGAGACACATTCATTCTTTTAAGTGTCTCTAGCTGGATTATGTTGACGGAGCTGCCATTATCAACCAATATCCTGCGTACAAAATGGTTAGCCACATATAACGTTATTACCAGAGCATCATGGTGAGGATCCTGGACAGTATCCCTGTCATCAGCATCAAATGTGATCACTTTGTCAGTTGTGAGTGTAGCCATCCTGACAGGTTTGTCTCCCCTTTCGGCTTTGGCTTCCTTTGCGTGTCTCTTTGCTGCCGAATACGAAGTTCCACAAATGTCGGATCCCCCCGAAATGAAGTTGATTATCTTGGCATCCGCGGGAGGTGATGCAGCTCGCTCAGGATCCTTCTCAGTATCCTGACCCTTATTCTTCTTCTTTCCTAAGAGATCTTTCAGATATCCCTTGCTTAGAAGATAGCTTATTTCTTTCCTTAAAGCAATGCAATCCTCAGTCATATGTCCGAAATCTTCGTGGAAAGCACACCATTTCGACTTATCTTTCCAGTCAGCCTTTTGTTGATTCTTTCGAGGCCATCTAGCCTTGTCTCCTAGACCCTGCATAGCATACATCAATTCAGGAATATTAACAGAAAAGCAATATTCAGACAACTCAGGATACTCTTCAGGATCCTCATCTTCGACAGCATTCACTCTCTTGTTTTCATTTCTACCATATGGTTTAGGCCGATATGACTTAAATGAGGATTCTGACTTCCTGTTAGTCGATTCATAAGTGTTGGATGAGTTCATCCTTTCTTGCATCTTCTTGTCATCTTCCAGACGGATATATCTCAAGGCCCTGTTACGAGCATCATCGAGATTCCTGCAGGGATTCATTACAAGATCCTGATAAAACTGAGAATCCTTTTGTAATCCCATCTTAAAAGCTTGCACAGCTGTTGCAACATCAAGATGTGGGATATCCAAGGATTCTCGACTAAATTTGTTCACATAATCCCTCAAGGATTCTTGAGGCCCTTGAGTTATCCTGTAAAGATCACTGGTTAGTTTCTCAAAACTCCGACTACAAGAAAATTGACTGTTAAATAAATTAACCAAATGAGCAAATGAAGTAATTGAGTGAGGAGGAACGTTCAACAGCCATTTCAAGGCTGATCCTGTTAGAGTAGAACCAAATCCCTTGCACAAGCACGCTTCCTTGAGCTCCGGAGGGATAGGGTTAATCTCCATTCTTTCCCTATACTGGGCAATATGCTCCTCAGGATCCGTAGTCCCGTCATAAAGCTTCATGTTGGGAGTTTGGAATCTCTTTGGGATCTCAGCATCACATATAGGGTATGCAAAACGAGATATCTTGTGGCTATCTTGAGATACTTCCGGGATCGGCTGGACCACCCCAGGTACACTAGATATCATGTCTTTCAACTTCTGAAGTTCCCTGGTAAGTGCTGATGTTACACCTGTATCCTGCAAGGATCCACCACTGTTAATAGCATGAGTATTATTATTATTAGACACGTTACCAGTTGGAGGATTCTGCCCATATCCTGAAGCATATCCTGAGCTCCTTATGGTTGACATCCGGGCCAAGGAGGGTATTTCAGGAGTATGATTCTGAGGAACACTGGGCACGATACTCCCCCTATTATCCTCGGTGTACACAGCTGAGCTATAGTTCAACGCTCTGGGGTGTAACGGGGTGACATTGTCCTCCGCAGATCTGCTCAAGCCAGCCTTCAGGAGTTGTATCTCCCTCAAAAGCATTTGGTTCGTTTCCTGTTGCTGCCTCATTTGTTCCTGCACACTTCCAAATAAGGTTAAAATTTCATCATTAGAAGCTAAAACGGGAGCAGATCCCTGGACACTCCGAGTTGGGATAACATCTTGAGATTGTGTAGAGGCTGGCATCCTTGGAGGAGGTGGTGGAAGCACCGAACCGGTAGTGGCAGAAGTCATAGCAGACACAGTAGAGGAACTCATGTTTGATCTTGAGGCCATTATAGATAATGTGGCAAAAAGTTTTGAAAATAGAAAACCGATTAGCGATTTGACAAAAAGTTTTAGTAAAAAGAGCACCACTTGCCCCACGGTGGGCGCCAAATTGTTTTGGTCAAAAATTACCGAAGTAATTAAGTGATCAAATTAGTTAAGTGAGGTAGTGTGCTAGAAGTAAATGTCAAAAATGTGTTAATTAAATTACTTGCAAAAACAGTTTAAGGATACGGCTCGGGATATTGAGCTGTATCGACGATCAAACAATGAGCAATTAATGAGCAAAAAGTAAAGGAAGTGACACGAGATGTACGAGGAAAGCCCTTGATCAATCTAGATCGCCGGCATAAAACCTCGGGAGCTGACAATCGCAGCTGCCTTGTTCTTCAATTGCTTCAAAAATCAGGATACAGTGCAGGATGTGGTACGGATCGACTAAGTGTTACAACGAAAATGAAATACAAGTGTGGTGTTTGCAACTAGCTGGAATGTGATTGTGTTCGAGAGTGTAAGTGTGAAATGATGTGTTCTAAGTTGATCCGACCTCATCTATTTATAGTAAAGATAAGATAACTAACTACCCTAAACTCGCGGGATTCACCGAATATTCCTTCTTGGAACGTTGCAGACCTGGTCTTTCGGGCTCAACGTCTCTTTCTCAACAAATTCGTCCGAGTCTTGAGGAGAAGAAGTCCTTGTGACCGTTAGCAAGCCTCTACCCTTAACCTGCACGTGGTTAATTCAATAAGCTTCAGGATATCGCCCAAGATGTCAGCAATATCCTCTTCCAGCATCCTGATTACAAATAACCAAACAAAGGCAGGATATTGGTCAGGATACATATGTTAAGAAAATGACCCCTAACAGTTCTTATATGTTTGTGGTTGGGTCCGGCGGATGCTTTCAGGCATTTCCTCTTCAATTTGGTTAGATTTTTAATGTTACGTGGAAGGAACACTTCTTTGATTGTGTTAATCTGGATATTAGAGGTGGGATGATGGACAGATCGGGTAATGGGTCAAGAAAAACAACACTATCACAATAATAATCTGAATGTATGCATAGAAAGAAATTAGGAAGTTGTATGTTGGGCCGAAAGATAACATAGCACAATAGCATTAATGGGACCTACCAATGGTATCACCATGCAGCCCAAATGAATTTTACTTGATTACACCAATCTAGCTCCAGCTTAGAACTTAACTCTTTTTCAATGCCTATTTACTATAAAAACGTAGAATGTTGTCTACCTGATTTTAATATATCTGATACATGTCTTTTTTTGATAAAAATACCATTCATGAAAACTTTTATTGTTGGGAGCTAGCTAGTGACAATGGGTTAGAACCAGGTGGCTGGGGAAAAAAAGGCAATGGGATTGTAAGAATTAGGATAATAGTTTATGGGATGAGCCAGCAGGGGGGAATGCCTGAGACTGAAGCATGCGTGACCTTTTCCCCGAAGACCCATCAATCGAGCCACAACTCCTGATGAGTGTCTAGGTAGCAATGGGGGGGGGGTAGTTGCCCGGACCTCCCATCCGCTGGAGTATTGCAACTCCGCAAGCTAACAACGTCCCAATGTTGCCTGGCGGTGAGTACCCACGGTGAAGATCCCCAACACCCCAATAGGGCATTGCCGGGAGTCGAACCGGTGACCTTAAGAAGAGGCTGGGTGGGACTGGCCAACTGGGCTATCCCAGAAGGTTAAATCATAAAGTCTAGGTAGCAATGTTTTGGGATTGCAGTAGTGGATTTGGGCCACCAAATGAAATTTAAATTTGAGACTGGTGATATGGCATTTTCATGGAAACCAAGTAGAGATAGATGCAATCAAGGACTGCTAGGTTTCTGGGAATGGGCTGCAATAGGCAAGGGAGATAAAGAAAGCACATTTTTTTTCTCTTTTGAAATAGGACGTGCCTCAACAGCCTCATAGTGTTTCCTTGGTAAATGTTGGAACAGAATAGAAGTCGCCCAAAGTCTGTTTTATAAATTATATGTTGTTTGATAAACTTATGGAGTAATTTTGATACACTTGTGGAGTAATTTCGATCATTATCCTACAAGATCATTTTACAAAATTATCCTACAAGATCAAAATTACTCTACAAGAACATCTATAGAGTACTTTTGATAACTACCCTACGAATAAATAGCTACGAAAATGCAACCGCGAATTTTTTTTTTTACTTTTTCATATCTTTCGTGTGTTTTGTACATTAAGTGTATTTGTATGCGAACTTGACTCTAAATTTATAAAGCCCTATAGTTCATAAGATGAACGAACAAGAAATTTAGAGATTAAAAGTGGGCTATAGTGAATTAGTTATATGAAACTGGGAATTTACGCATTTGGGGTTTTAATTTAGATAATTCTACAGAATTAAAATTACCCTACAAGATTATTTGTAGAGTAATTATGATATTCTACAAAATTTTCCTACAAGATCAAAATTACCCATCATTTTAAAAAATTACCATACAAGATCATTTTGTAAAGTAATTACTAGTAAAATAATTACGAAAATCACATTTTTTTAGAAAAACTTTCAGTTCGTACGTTTTGTACGTTAAAGATATTTGTATTTAATCTTTTGTCTATAGATTTATAAGATTTATAAACATGTGGAATTTGCATCAGTTTGGAATTTATATGTTTCCGAATCCATACTAAATATTATAGATAAATAGTTGTTGGATTTTCGAGACGTACGTTTTACAAATTTGAAGATTCACAATACGTTTTACAAGTTTGAAACGTCAACATGTAGAAACCATTGTGAAGGGAACTGTTGATACATATTATGTGGATACGGCTCAGCTTGGTTCGACTCGGTTACGAAGTGAAGGCCGTAGTCAAGACATCCTCCTGTCTTGACTCGGTATGCGATTTACTTTGTAACGTTTGATGTAATTGCAACTGCGTGTGTGCAGTATGCATTTAGTATAGCTTATGTTTATGTGTCTGGTAGTTTTGTTTGTCTTAGTCCATGATGAAAACCAAGTCCCTAAAGCCCAAGCTTTAGCCCAACATGCCCAAGCCCAACTTATAAGTGACGAAAACACTTATAGGACGAAATCCCTTTGGTGAAATCCAAATGGGACGAAATCACTATGATTTCGTCCCGATCCTTGATTTCGCCATGTGATTTCGTGGGCTTCTGATTTCGTCGAGCATGCTACTATAAATACACAGACTCATAACAGAAACAAGTGAGACGAAGTCTGAATAGATTTCTTTGAGAGAACACACACACAACTGAGAGTTTATAGGTTTATCTTGTAAACATTGCTTTGTAACGGTTTCATACGAGTTAATACAATGGAGTGTTAATGGTTGTATCGTGTTTGTGATTACGTGTTCGTAACTTGGTTTAACTTACCCGTTTGGATTCCGCACTTTCGGGTTTGTCGGAAAACAGGGAATAGAGGTTACTCGATCCTCCGGGTGGACCTACAATTGGTATCAGAGCATTGGCTCGATTCCTTGTTTAAACCAAGTCGATTTTCTTGTGTTTTAATAGATTTTAAAGTGTTTTTCAGTTTTGTTCTTATTTGAATATCATACTTTTCTGGAAAATCTTGTTTAAAATCTTGAAAACCTTGTTGTTTTGCTTATTAGTTCTTATAAAACCTTGTTATAACTCTTATATACATGTTAGTTTTGGGTTTTTATTGAACTTTATTTGCAAAAAGTGTGTTCGGATAATTTCTGGTCACTTGCATATTCATCCAGTTCATAACATCTTCAAGTTGTTCTTGGATAATTTTCATATTTGATCTTTATTTGTTACTGAATCATTGTATTTGTGTTTATTGTTTTGATTATTAAAAGAATTGTTTGACAAATGTGTACAAGTAATGATGAAAGGTTGAAATAATCAAGCATCGAGATATGTTTCAGTAAGTTTGGTTTGACAAAAGAGGCTTGTGTCAGGAGATAAGGTGTTTGAAAATATCTTGTTGTCTAGTCATTATTGTTCAACGAAATCACATAAGCAACTTGGCAAACATCCAGTCAACAAAAACATTCTGGTCAATAACATCAGGCTGGCCGAAATCACTTCAGTCTTCTTTACTGGACGAAATCACTTCTCTCAAATATGGGCCGAAATCACCTATTTCAAATCTGGGCCGAAATCACTTATTTCAAATCTGGGCCGAAATCACCTATTTCAAATCTGGGCCGAAATCACCTCAATTCAACAGTTCTGGGCCGAAATCACTTGGGTTGGACGAAATCATTTCTGGATCCATTTCAACGAAATCTCTTCTTGTTTTCATCAAGCTGAAAACACTTCTTGTTTTCATCAAGACCTGTCTTGGACGAAAACACTTCCTGTTTTCATCAAATATCTGCAACGAAATCACCTCTGCTTGTCTTGTTTGAACGAAAACATCTGATTTCGTCATTCATACCTGTGACATTTCTAACAGAAGCATTTTATTTCTTTGATAACCCTTTGTTTTGAGAATTGTAAACAGGTACTCATCAAGATATATTCAATATGACTTCAGAATGGGCAAATCTCAAACCAAATACTGATGGTAGCACCGGTTTATCTCCATTTTGGGCCGAACCTCCTCCATAACCTCAAGTGTTAACTGGTCAATGGGCTTTTGTTTCGAATCAAAACCAGAGTATTCAAAGCATACTCTTGAGCGAAAACGAAACGGGAAGCAATAACCGCCCTCCGAAGCTGATGCACATGAATGAATATGCAGGATGGCACGACAGATTTCACACGTATATTCTTGGGCAAAACACGGAGTTGTGGTTACGATTCATTACCGACTTCGATCAAGCTCTTGATATTGTTGCATCAACTGCTGAATCTTATGCAGATCTTACTCCGAATGATAAGAAGATCTATGACTTAGAAAAGAAGGCGTTTTCGATTCTTTCTCAAGCATTGAACAAAGACATCTATCATCAGTTCGTTAGCTTCAAGACGACAAAGCTATTATGGGATGCATTGAAGACAAGAGGTGAAGGAAATGAAGCATCACGCAAACTCAGACACGATCTACTCAAGAAAGAGTTTGACGGATTCATGCATATGCAAGGGGAGTCCTTGAAAGAAATGACAAGTCGATTCTTTCACTTGTTAACAGAACTGAATCTTCATTCAGTAACAACAACTCCAGCAGAGGTTGTCAAAAAGCTTGCAGATGCGTTGCCACCACAACGGAACGGATTTCTGGAAATCTTGAAGTATAACGGAACATTGACTATAACCACAATCAATGATTTCGTTCAGATGTTGGAGAACAAAGATCAGGAAGAAATCCTAAAGTCTAAAAGGGTTCCAGTGCCACAGAATCCGGATATGTATTATGGAGCTCCTAGCACTGCTGCAAAACCTGCTACACATGCTCCAATTCAAACGGCCTTTGTCTCTAGCACAGATTTGTATGGAAATCCAATACTTGTCCCAGCAAAGCCAGCTCCAACCACAGACTTGTATGGAAATCCACTACAACGAGTTCCACAACAGCAAAGCCAACGACCTATCATAGCAACTGATATGTTCGGAAATCCATTACCTGTTCGATCTACCGGACCAACAGATCTGTATGGAAATCCACTTCCACCTTCCTCAAGACCAACGGTTGTTCAACCTACCACAGATTTGTACGGCAATCCACTACCTGTGCAACAGCAAGCCTGTTATGGTAGCACGTCATCAGCTGGTCAGCCATCTAATACAGTACGACTGGACACATCAAGTTTCTCCAAAGTTAGCGTTGAAGTTGCTAAGGATCACATGGAGATATTGAACACATTAGTGAGCGCGTATTGTGGGTTGATAGCAGGTCAGATCGGGAACATCAATCTGACTAAAGAAGATTACCAGCAGATAGATAAAGAGGAGATGGAGATGATGGACATCAAGTGGGCTTTCGCCAGTGCTGTAAGGCGAGCAAAAGACTTCATGGAACGGACGGGTAGAACCAGCTTGGAAAGCAAGAAAGATACCAAGTATGGGTTCGACAAGCAATCCGTCAAGTGCTTTAATTGTGGTGAACGTGGTCATTTCAAGTGTGAATGCACAAAGCCAGCTCAGCATGGGAACCAGAATCCTTTCAGAGGTCAAGGCAACCAGGCGCATCAGAATCAAACCAGGAACAACAAGCGCTCCTTGGTTCCTGTAAACAATCAAGCAGGACCATCGAACACCAGTCAAGCTCTTGTGGTGCAAATAGATGAAGGTTGTGACTGGTCAATGCAATTAGGCATTGGTGATCAAGGAGGAGCAGCTTGTTTTGCTAAAACTGCTAAGGATTTGAAGCACGCCAGTGGTGGAGAATCTTCCACCAGTGGTGGTGAATCTTCAGATGAAGATAGTTCTGGTGATTCAAGGAGTTCAGATGAGGAAACCTCAACTTCAGGCGATGACAATGTATCTAGTGGGAGAATCGATGAAGATATCGATGAATTATTAGGAGAAGCTGCAGCAAGGAATGATAGAAAATGTATTCTGGTGGATCAAGCTGCTTATTCTTCTTCTTCTCTTCTTTCAGCCTTTATGGCTAATGGCAGCAGTTCATCAAGCCAGGTATGTGTCGATGAACCAACTGTTGTTAATTGTGATAATTGTGCTAGCTTAAGTGTTAAATGTGCTGTTTTGGATGCTAATATGTCTGAATTGCAAAGCAAACATGATGCTTTAAAAGCTGAATTGTCTGACTTGCAAAGCAAACATGAGGCTTTGCAAACCAAATATGATGTGACATTTATCCACAACCAACAGTTGATCATGGATTTTGCCAAATGCACAGAAGCCAACATGTTTTATACAAACCATGAAAACGAGTATAAAACAATGATTGAAAATTTAAGAGAAAACAAATCCGAGCTAACGAAAATGGTTTCAAGAAAACAAACAACCATTAATTGTTACATTAATAGGCTAGAGATAATGCAAAAAGAGATGGCTTGTGTAAAATCTGAAAGTGAGGCGATCAATCTTAAGCTGAATAGTTATTTAAACTCTAGCTTTGTGTTGGATCACATCATTGATGTCCAGAAAGAGAAAAGGGATATCACGTGCATTGGATACAAAAAATGTCCACCACCTGTGAAGCATAATTATGACGCAATGCCTGATGAAGAAGATAGAACTTTCTTTACACCATCTGTTCCTTTAAACTTTGAGGTGTTTGCGACGGGACTTGGATACAAACAAGAAGTATCATCAGATTCAGATGTATCAACAGTTACGAGTGTGTCAACTGTTGAGCAGAATCAGGATCCTCCAGTTATTGTTGAGGATGCTGATTCTTCAGATGATGAATCTAATGATACTGGCTCAGCACAGTCAGATGCGGTAATAAAAAAAGAGGACATTCCTCTCGAGAATCACATTCTTTGTGATCCCCCAGCAAAACCTGCTACGACTGTTCTGACAAATCCACGTCCACTCAAGAGTCTGAGAGTGTGAATTTGCTATACACTCTTGTTGGTGATGACAAAGTTTATTCTAACAATGACTTTCCGATTAAAAATGTTAATCAATCGTTAATCAGTAAAGTTTTTGAAGAATCAACAAGTAGGTTTTTGGGAAAGTCGGGTTTACACGTTGTGGTAACACAGTGTCCGTCGATTCCGAAAGCTGAAATTCGCAAACAAAATGGCAATCAAAGATTACCAACTGAGAAAGTTCAGCAAAATCGCACCAAACCTAAAAGTAACTCACCGACTCAATGGCAAAAGAAACAGACCAAGAAAAAGGACAAGAAGGTGAATTTTGTGAAATTAAAAGGAACGGATAAAATTGAAACATTTGAAAACAAATCTAACCTAGATTTTGTTAATCAAGCGAAAATTTTGAAAAGAAATGAACAAAACAGTTCAAAACCAAGTACCTCGGGATCACAAAGTTCATCATCATCAAGACAATCACATGATACTTCGGGGTTTGTAGAACGAAGATCATGTTTTTTCATGTGGTACATTTGGACATATTATTCGCAATTGTCCATATCACCATAAACAAAAAGCCAAAGTTGATGATCCCCGTGACTGAAATGACTGAAAGCAATCTGTTTCACCAAAACCAGATCCCCGTCTTGTAAAAGAAAGGGAAAAGAAACAGAAACGCCAACAGGTCAATAAAATTGAAAAAGCGATTAAAACCGATGTGGTTAACAAAACATTTGTTTCTGTCAAACCAGACAATTCAAAAACTTCAGACAATCATGAAGTTAAGATTTTAAAGAATAACACTGGTAAAACAAAACAGACCTGGAAACCAAAAACGGTTACTGAATCAGGGGGAACATCACAATTTCCGCAACATCGAGAAGTTCAAGTAACTTACGTTGATGAAAATGGAAGACCCAAGACCACAATGGCTTGGGTCCCCATCTCCAACTAATCATGTGAGTACATGTGCAGGGTGTTCCAGGAGGAACTTTCAGCAGTCATTGGATTGTTGATAGTGGGGCATCCAGGCACATGACAGGCGACATGAAGCTTCTCTACGACGTTAAATCTATTAGAGGAGGATATGTTGCTTTTGCTGGAGATTAAGGCGGATATATTACTGGAGAAGGAATGGTATCCAACGGGGTTGTAAGTTTTGACAAGATCAACTTTGTACAACAACTTGATCACAATCTTCTCAGCGTTTCACAAATCTGTGATAAACAGTTTTCAGTACACTTTGATGCAAATGGATGTTACGTACTGAAACCTGGCTTCAAGATTCCAAAAGAATGGATTCTCTTATCTGCTCCAAGGATGTCCTTGATATGAGCCAAGCTATAACAACGACTGCACAAGCAACTTGTTTCATTACAAAAGCCACGGAAAAAGACTCAATCTCTTGGCACAGACGTATGGGTCACATTCACTTACGCAAAATGAATCATTTGGTGACGAATGAATTAGTGAATGGTGTTCTTCTTAAAAATTTCCATCTTCAAGACGTCTGTGTTTCATGCCAAAAAGGAAAGCAAACGAAGAAACGACATCCGACAAAGAAGATCAACACAGTGGCAGTTCCTCTTGAACGTTTGCACATGGATTTGTTCGGTCCTGTCAAGCACAAAAGCATCAGGAATGATCAATACTGCCTCGTAATAACGGATGATTATTCAAGATTTTCTTGGGTGGCGTTTATGGCTCACAAGAGTGCAACTTTCGGTATTATCAAAAACTTGATCATTCAGATTGAGAATTTGTATAAGTTGAAGGTTAGACGGATACGCGGCGACAATGGTACTGAATTTAAAAATCAAGCCATGGCGGAGTTTTGCACATCAAAAGGTATTCTTCACGAATTTAGTGTGGCTTATACTCCTCAACAGAACGGCGTCGCTGAACGTAAGAACCGTACATTGATCGAGACTGCTAGGACTATGTTGGTAGAGTCGCAGTTGCCCATTCCATTCTGGACTGAAGCTGTGGCCTCCGCATGTTACACGATGAATCGAGTTCTTACAGTCAAAAGACACAACAAGACCTGCTTCGAGCTTCTTCACAAACGGAAACCAGATTTGTCATATCTTGAACCGTTTGGAGCTCCTTGCACAATGATCGATCCTAATGGAAAGTTTGGGGCAAAAGCTATTGAAGGTCACTTTCTTGGTTATCCCACCCCTAACTTAAGAGTCTGGAATCTACAGACTAAAAGGGTTGAGGAATGGTCTGAAGTCAGAGTACAAAGGCACACTTTACCAGTCAAAAATCCAGGTCAACCATGGATGTTTGAGTACGATGACTTTTTCAATTCGATCAATGTTGAAGCAGTTGAAGAAACTGTTGCGGCAAGGATGTTTTTCGAGAGTGACAACGCAACAGATTCACCGTTGGTTCGTCCAATTGTTGTCAATCAAGAGCCATCTTCAGTGAACAATAATGCTCTCGACAATGAGGATTTTCATGATGCAACCGAACTGAACGAATCTTCAGAGGATGAAGAATTTCTAGATGCAGATCAAGAAGCTCCTACATCAGCTGTTCATGGTACTTCAGAGGGTACACCTCCAGTGGACGCCCCTATAACAGCTGAAGCTACTGCATCATCCTCTTCGTCAGTTCCGGGTATTGAATTGGTTGTTGATCTAAATCTCAACAATCTGGGTACAAATATTCCAGTTCCGGAAAACCCTGAAACAAGGATTCACAATACCCATCCTCAACAAAACATCATCGGTAATGTACATAGTGGCATTCAAACAAGAAACATGTTGCGAAACAACAACAACAACGCAGGCTTGTATGCGGCAATTCGAGAATCTGGTCAACAAAACGATTGGTCTTTCGTGTGTTATGTCTCACAGGAAGAGCCAAGAACTTGGAAAGATGCTTTGAAAGATAACTCTTGGGTTGAAGCAATGCAGGAAGAACTGCAACAATTCCAGAAACTTGGTGTCTGGAAGCTCGTAGAGAAACCTGCTGGTTATAAGAAGATTGGTACCCGTTGGGTGTATAAATGCAAAAAGGACGACCGTGGAATCGTTATTCAAAACAAAGCAAGATTGGTCGTTCAAGGTTTTCGTCAGATTGAAGGTATAGAATACAACGAAGTGTATGCACCTGTTGCACGTCTGGAAGCAATTCGGATATTTCTAGCTTATGCCTCATTCAAAGGATTCAAGGTTTACCAGATGGACGTCAAAAGTGCATTCTTACATGGTCTAGTAGAAGAAGAGGTGTATGTTGAACAGCCTCCAGGTTTTGAAGATCCTATCCATCCCGATCGGGTTTGGTTGCTGAACAAAGCTCTCTATGGTCTACATCAAGCACCGCGAGCTTGGTATGCAACATTATCTAATTACCTGTTGGAAAATGGTTTTCGCAGAGGTCTTATCGATTGCACTATCTTCATAAAAGAACAAGATGTGGATCTTCTACTGGTACAGGTATATGTGGATGATATTATATTTGGTTCTACTAACAATGTTATGTGTAGGGATTTCGAGCGTGTAATGCAGGATAAATTCGAGATGAGCGCTATAGGGGAGATGACTTTCTTTTTGGGCTTGCAAGTGCAACAAACGAAGTCTGGGATTTTGTAACATTCCTATTTTTATATAAGAATTATAGGTTTGGTTAAATTTATTAACCACTAGTAACTAGTTTATTTTTAATATAAATATTCAACCCAAATAGTTTTAAATACTATTTTATGTAGTTGGTTGAAATATTATTCTAAATAATTGACCTATATACGGGTGACCTTTCTAATAAAATAAAAGTTTATAAAAAACTTATATTATTAGACAGATATATTACATGTAAGTCGACTGTTAGAAATATGAAGTACCTACACGGGTCAAGGAACCGTCTAATAAATTAAAATACATTGACTTTGAACCTACTCTATTTTTAATGAAACTTAGACCCAAATGTAGACAAAAATATTCTCGTTCTAATGGTATATTTATTATTTTATAAAACATCATATTTTAAAAGTTATATGCGCCAAATAAGTGAAACAGTTAAATTAATTATAATATATAAATAATAAATAAAATAAAGTTTCATTTGAAATGGTTGAATCGATTACTGTAATATGGAATAAATCAATAATTAAATAAACTATAACATTTACTTTTAGAATGTAAAATAAAAATAATAAACATAAATTAAAACTAAAAATAAACAGTTGTGTACGTGTGTGCATTGTGTCTATAGGATTGAAAGAAATAAATTCAATAACATACGTGTCAATTTAGAATCATGACCAATACATGAATTCTTTTTGGGTACGTGTCCTTTGGGATAAGAAAGAATATTGACAAACTTTCATAAGAAGCAAGCCTCCAACTTATAAATAGAAGCAGTTTGGTGAACATTCAAAATCACTCACACATTTTACCATCCCTCACTCTCTCGCCTGACTCTATAAATTTTATCACTAATAATAATAAAGTTCTGCCCCGTTTTAAATATTTTAACTCCCGATCATCGCTACCCTTTTCGATTGATCTGAGCCTCATAACATATGTCAGGGCTCTGCCCGACTAAGTTGTTGGGGTTCTGTCTCGGGACATCGGGACAAGGTTGAATGAGGGGTACTATACTTAAAACGAGTGCATTATATATTTTAAATAGCTCAGAAGTCATACCCAAAATTTATACCAGGAAGCTTTCTAGTTGAACCCTAAAGTTACAAAGTGAGTCCATTTTCTTTTCTCACTATTTTATTCCCTTTTTCTTTGTAATATAGTTATATTCAAAAATGTCCCAAACCATAACAACTCTCACCAAAACTATTATATTTTTATTATTATTATTATTATTTATATTTTGTCTAAAAAGAAACCTTAGTTGAGACACCCAAGTAATTCTACATAAACCCTACAAATTTCAGAATAATCAGAATCAGGATCAGGGCCCCTAAAACTCAAGGGGGATAAAACCCTATTAACGATTATCTTCACAAAACGCTGTCAAAATTCAATTTCTCGATTCCGTCGACTCAGCAGGGCTACCCAGGTGACAAAGCAGGCCTAGCCTACTTTGTCATCCCAGGCGACACGCGACAGGAACCATTGGTTCCTTCGCGACACGCGGGAGGTTCCAAATTCGGGTATAAATACCAGGAGTTGGGACTTGAATTCTGCAATTGGAACGACGATAAAATTCGATTCAGGGTCGGAGATATCATCCGAATACTCTCAAAACACACACGAATCACTAATTAGTATAGTGGGGTGCTGCTGCAAACAGGGTATTAACTCGATCGCTGCTACGATTCAATGTCCGATCGATTTAAACTATCCGACCGGATGTTTAAGCGCTATCCTTTGTCATTAGTCGTGATTTCGACAGGATGTTTGAGTACCACCCGAACTCGGGGAATACTTTGTCATTCGTTGTGAATCCGATGGATGTTTAAGTGATTGCACTTTATCATTCGTTGTGAGGGTTTTAATCTCGTGAGTTATCGTAAATGCTGTATTAAGTTACCTACCCAGTTCGTGTGCACGAGGTTACAAGGCTAAATCAATAAGCTAAGCTCTGTCTGTATAAATCTGCAATATATCAAGGCTTATCTGTAGACTAAACTTTGGCCGTATGAATCTGCATGCTTATAATGTGAGTCATTCTCTGTTTATCAAATTTGTTTACAAAAGCATGTTTATTTTCAAAGGTTATAATTACAGTGATTAAGTTTATGTAATCACCAAATTACAGCCGGTATGTGGGGTATTGTGCACATTACTACTGTTGTTGTCACCTTAGGTGGGCGAACCTAATTAGTGATATTCGTCACCCTTGGGGCAGCCAATAGGTGATATGACCACAGTCACCGAAATGAGTCGAGTGACAAATACTGTGGGTAGTTGGTTTGATATCAGAAACATTGTAATCTCTCTTAATACTGTAAATTATAACAAACGAGTAGTTTTAGAAAATAGAATGATTCACTCAGTATTTCCCGCTGACAAAACCTTTTTAAAACGCGTTTCAGGTAATTACAGTAGATTGGAGTAAGAGATGGATACGGCACTGAAAGGCTTCAAGAAGTGGCTTATTTTATTAATTAAATCAAATTAAGAAATATTGTTTTATGTAATCAAATTTATCTTTATTAAAGCTACCATTGTAAAACATGGGTTTATCCCATCTATTTAATAAATAAAATCCGATGTTTTCTAAACTCTGATATTTTTCCTAACTCACGGTCCTGATGAAATTTCCGCTGCAACGTTTTCAAAAATAATCACCGGTACCACTGGGCTGTTCGCGACTCCCGATTCCGTCCAGGGTGGGTCGGGGGTTGTGACAGATTTTCATCCATCAGACTAAGTATGTTCATGAGCCAGTGGTCCGGTATATTATATTTGTAAGTTTGGTTAATTTTTATGAAATTTAATAAAGATTTTAAATAAAAATTAAAAGCTTAAAGTTATATTTTCTGTATACAAATGCCTAATCAAAGAGAAGTATGTGATAAAAACGAGCACCTAACTAAATTTTAGTCTTTTCTTTTAACCTAGAATTTTAATTCTTTTATCATTTCCCTTTTGCACATATTCTTTTTTATCTTTTGGCATAACTAAACAATTATCTACGATTCGATTAAAATTCTATTCAATCATATCAAATATAGTAAATTTATTTTTTATCGTCACAAACCGAGCATATACCAACCATACAACATTAGTACCGATAGCATAGTTGTTTTTATCGTTTTCTCGGCGTGGAGGTATAAAATTCGTTGAACACAGAGTTGTATTCACAATAAAGTATTTTTTGGCATTAGAGGTATAAAATTCGAGTGCCATTACCATACCAGTACTATATCAAACAGTACCGATACAGATCGAAACCCCCGCGAAGCGTGAGGACATCCCATCAGTTTTGTCTCAAAGATAGAGGTTGCATAATGAGCGGATTGGATTACAGGTCAAAGTACTTCTAAGAGTACAAAAAATATAAACCGATTTGTGGCCAGCGTTTTGTTTTTAAAATTTTATAAAGAGTAAACTGCCATTTTGGTCCCTGTGGTTTGGCCAGTTTTGCCACTTTAGTCCAAATCTCAAACTTATTACATCTGGGTCCCTGTGGTTTGCATTTTGTTGCCATTTTAGTCCAAAATCCAAAAAAACCCCTTTTTGACTGTTGAGAGCTGCCTATTTTGTCCTTTTGTGCAGGGGCATTTTGGTCATTTTGCTTTTCATTTAACTTTTTCTTAATTCAAAAATTAATATATATATATATATTAATATACACACATACATAGCTGCTGCATCTCTTCTCTCTCTATAAACAACATAAAACCCCATTCAATCGAGCACTCTTCATCTTCATCTTTCTGTTCAAATATTGCAGCCGCCACCAAGTTGGAACCATTCAACGATGTCAATTAATGAAGAACCACCTGCAATTGAACAAACAATTCAATCGAGCACTCAGATCCTCTTCATCTTTCTGCAAAATCGAGCACTCAGATCGAGCACTCAGATCTTTCTGCAAAAACGAGCACTCTTCATCTTTCTGCAAAAACAATTCAATCGAGCACTCAGATCCTCAAACAATTCAATCGAGCACCCATTGAATCGAGCACTCAGATCCTCTTCATATACAATCTGCAGTTGGGTTTCGGTTCTAGGGTTTCTAATCTGACGAAATCGACTTGTACAATGGCAGATCTACATGAAATATGGCAGATCCACATGAAATATGCAATAACCCCAAATCAATATATGTTGCTAAAAATGACGGTTTGGTTGATTTTGGGGAACAGTTTTGAAAGTCTAGGGCTTTTTTGTAGAGTTGTTCAAGAGGACAGATGAATGGAGGTTCCAATTGCAATTTCATGGGTCTGATTTCGAACGAGAACGAGAATGGGGGTTCAGGTGTGGTGGTGGCTGAGGTGTGGCGGTGGTGTAGAGAGAGAGAGAGAAGGAGAGAGAGGTTGGTGATGGTGGCGGTGGTGAGAAGGGGGAGGAGAGAGAGAGCTGATGGTGGCGGGGTGAGAGGAGAGAGACGGGGTCAGTGGCGGCGATGACGGTGGTGTTCTGACGGTGGTGGTGGTGTTGGACGACTGCAGTGGCGGTGATGGTGGTGCTTGGAGAGAGAAAGAGAGAGAGAGAGTGATGGTGGTGTTGTCGATGATGATGATGAAGATGAGATGCAACAGCTATGTATGTGTGTATATTAATATATATATATATATATATATATATATATATATTAATTTTTGAATTAAGAAAAAGTTAAATGAAAAGCAAAATGACCAAAATGCCCCTGCACTAAAGGACAAAATAGGCAGCTCTCAACAGTCAAAAAATGGGTTTTTTGGATTTTGGACTAAAATGGCAACAAAATGCAAACCACAGGGACCCAGATGTAATAAGTTTGAGATTTGGACTAAAGTGGCAAAACTGGCCAAACCACAGGGACCAAAATGGCAGTTTACTCTTTTATAAATCTTAACATGGTCAAGTTAGTTTTTCTTAAATGCGGGTCGAGTTAAGTTTGGGCCGGCCCTCAAACCTTTTATTTGTCTTTTTTTTTTTTGAATTATTTAATTTCATTAATGTGATATATATTATTAGTAAATATATATTTTATATAACTATAGGAAACCGTGTGATGCAGCCAATCTAGTGATAAGTGAAATGACAATGGGAGGTTGTTGTACTTCCTAATCCGGTTACATGTTTGTTTGGTTCCTGTAGGTCCACCCGGAGGATCGAGTAACCTCTATTCCCTGTTTTCCGACAAACCCGAAAGTGCGGAATCCAAACGGGTAAGTTAAAACAAGTTACGAACACGTAATCACAAACACGATACAACGATTAACACTCCATTGTATTAACTCGTATGAAACTGTTACAAAGCAATGTTTACAAGATAAACCTATAAACTCTCAGTTGTGTGTGTGTTCTCTCAAAGAAATCTATTCAGACTTCGTCTCACTTGTTTCTGTTCTGAGTCTGTGTATTTATAGTAGCATGCTCGACGAAATCAGAAGCCCACGAAATCACATGGCGAAATCAAGGATCTGGACGAAATCATAGTGATTTCGTCCCATTTGGATTTCACCGAAGGGATTTCGTCCTATAAGTGTTTTCGTCACTTATAAGTTGGGCTTGGGCATGTTGGGCTTCTGCTGTCTTCATGTCATGATGTTGGGCTAAAGCTTGGGCTTTAGGGACTTGGTTTTCATCATGGACTAAGACAAACAAAACTACCAGACACATAAACATAAGCTATACTAAATGCATACTGCACACACGCAGTAGCAATTACATCGAACGTTACAAAGTAAATCGCATACCGAGTCAAGACAGAAGGATGTCTTGACTACAGCCTTCACTTCGTAGCCGAGTTGAACCGAGCCGAGCCGTATCCACATAATATGTATCAACAAACTCCCCCTTGGATGCTGCTCGCGAGGTTCATAATCTCGTTCTCCATCTCTTGATGGTTCATTCATTCTTGTCGTAGGATCTTCAAAGTCTTCACGCGTCGTAAGTAGAAAGTGTATCAACAAACTCCCTTTTTCATTTAGGTAGTGTGTTAACAAACTCCCCCTTTGATTATGCTGTGAATCTTTTGATTTTCGATACTTTAGATCCTTGTGGTGTTGGTGATTGATCAGCGGCAACTCGATCATCTTTATCATTTGAGTGCCTCCATGTCGTGTCTTCATTCCGAAGCTTATCATCGAACATGTTCTCCTTGCCTTTAGCATCTGCACATGCAAGAAAGCTAAACGCGTAATGAGAACAACTGCTTGGAATATAGTTATCATTAAACAAATAACACACAGGTGACCAATTCTTATTCAACTACCGTCCGACAGTTAGTTTGAAAAGTTAACAGATTTTTCAATTTTGATTATTAACTTTCAAAACTTGCAAACTCTGACCGTTTATGAAGATTCAGTCGTTTTGGTTTTCAACAGATTTCAGGCAACGAAGACTTGAGTTCCAACATCGGTTAATCAAAACTAAAGCAGAAATAAAATCTTTTTGACTTTTATAAAGTTTATATTAAAACACACCTAAAATCTTTTTGGCATTTTGAATATTTCAAACTTAAAGACTGAAAGCAGTAAATAAATATATACAGAGTTGCAGAAACTAAGAAAAGTAAATATATACAAACATTATTTTTGCGAGTTTCAAGGGTAAGAGAATCATATCAGTGTAAGGTCATGCCAAAACGCTCTTGTTGTTCTTTTTGTTAACATATAGATAAACATCCTATAACGATTATCGGTATTGTTATCCACATAAGCTCAACTTATCATATGTAATCATGGCGAGGGGATACGTTAAGGTATGATTTATACTTACCGACCGGTGTTCATCCACATCACGACACATTCCCGTATCAAGGTACGCACGAGAGTTCATCTTACTGGTGAGTATACCATTTATCATCTGTTTTGACATATAAAAAGATGTGAGTAACTCACTTATTTTGATTGAAAACAAGCCCTATGTGATAGAATCACTTATTTATGAGGAACTTGATTTTCAGATGCATGAAAGGCACAAGAGCAAGTCCGTGAACAGGTCAGTACTTTCGTACAGCAAAGAGACGAACTTGACTCCCCGATAAATGTGATATATTATCACTTGTTTTGTGGACATTTGATTGTTGATCACTTATTGAGGTCGTATGCAGTATGTACACGTATGTATGATATCTTGGAAGATCTAGACTTCGTCTACGTTTTGTGTCACACCCCAAATTTCCACGTGTTACCGGTGGGCCCGATAGGGGAGTATCGTGACGTGGTTGGCAACATCATAGTCAAACAACACAATATATAAATGCACAGCGGAAGCAAAAGGATAAATATATTACAATCCGAAATAATGTAACATCAAAGTATTACAACGGAAGTAAAGGATCCACAGGCGGATCGCAAGTAAAATAACATGGTTCAACAGACTTTAGGCATCTAAGTTTGCGAGACTCTTTATTGATGCTAGGAGTAGCCAGCCAATTCCAATTAGTACCTGCACTTAGCCTTTTTGGGAAAATACGTCAGTTTACACTGGTAAATACAATCAACTGACTCATTTTAAAAGGGTTTAAGAAAATGATTGTTTTCAATGCACATGGCACAAATAATATTTTATAACTTGGGATAATTTTTTAAATATATAATACTTGTAGGGATTTACATGTTCCTTATGCGTTCAGTAGCCCGGATCGAGCCGGGTTAAAGATCAATAAACACACCACTTTATTTATGAGACACTGACAGGTGTACGCCTACACCTGAGTGCTAAGGTCGTGGCCATTTCGTAAAATGATGCCAGGGATATCCGGGACACGGTCATTAACCCCCCAAAGGCTTTAAGCAAACAAAACAATATTAAACGAGACGTCTCAATACTTTAATTATCATTTATTCAATCAAAGATTCAACGCCCCGACCAAGCGGTATTTTATTTACCGTACCCCAAGCCCGTATAGGGAAAATAAGTTAAAAGTATTTACCTGAGCTAAATATAAATTCAATCCCAGCCGTATCAAATCAGCAAGTACAGATAGCTTTTACTGGGCTCCTAAATCTGGAACGAAGGTTTTTAATAACCTATTAGAATCCTAACGGGTCTTTGAATTAAGCCTTGACTTAGACCGATTAGTTTTCAAAAGGAAGATACGGTTCAAACGCATGATAAGGCGAAGACCGGAATAGAATGTGATTTAGACCCGACAAGTTCGGAGACTTGTATAATATAGGTATATTATACACATTCTGGATTTTGAGATAAAACCGATAAGGTTTGACCCGTTTCGGCTAATTTATGTAAACTAGTTACATAAACCGAACCGAACGCGTATGAAGCGTAACGGGTAACCGTAAGAGTCCTAAACAGGTTTCCTAAGTTAACATGCCTTAAATATGTCACGATATCAGTAGGATACCTTCCGTTATGCCCAAACGAGTTTAATCTCATAATAAGCCCCGTAGGGGTATTTTGGTCATTTTAAAGGTTATAAAAGGAATGAATTTATCTTCTGTGATCCGGGTCTGATTAAATCAGTAAAATGGTTTATTTTAACAGGTTATAACATTTGGTTATAAGTCTTATATGCCAAAATAGTTTTAAACCCTAACTATGCGTATAATACGCGTATAAAGTCGTTTTAAGCGACGTACGGGTTAAAATAGGATTCTGAGTTTCCTTATCAGTTAAACAGGTTCAAAACACTCCATTTAATATTTAAAATCAGTAGCAATTGGATTTGCATCAAAAGGATTTGTAAAACTCATTTTATGGCCGAAAAGGGCATATTCGGTATTTACCGAATTAAGGCGATAATCCTAGCTTATGATCAGTTTAAAAATAATTAAAAATCTTCAAAAATCCCAAAATATTATTTAACATCAGTGGGTAAAAGGTTTGGTGTTAAAAATTGGGTTTAGGTAGGCTTTACGCTAATGACGCCGTTTAATTACTAATAAACGTTATAATTACGTCATTAAGCATAACTCCTAATCTAGACTTCCGATTGACGTGAAATTTTGCAGACATGATCAATAATCAGTAACTAAGATTACTTTACTTTCATATTTCTAAAAATCTCGTTTTATGGCTATAAGGGTAATATGGTCATTATTTAGGCAATTAACGGAACCGTCGGACAATCGAGGTTTCAAGTGGTAAAAACGCAGAGGGTTATACCAACATGTAACTAGGTCCTAATGGAACTTTAAGGCATGTCTAAACCTATATAAATCGGGTCAGAATCGAGGTCAAAGCAGAAAGTCAAACTATGCGACTTTCGGCTCCGAATCGGTTCAAAACTGAGAGTTGTCGAATCAAACAAGCCTAGACAAGTTTTCATACTTATTTTCAGATTATATAACTGATAAAACAGGTTACACGTCTTCTGTATCGTTAAATTTGCAATTTATGGTTCTGTTGACTTTTTCGGAAGAAGTTTGACTCGACGAACGACATAGTTAGATCGGGAATCAAAGGGTTCCCTTTTAAGGGTTAATTTCCCACAATATTACCAACTTGTAACAACTTTTGTTTCGACAAATCTCTGGACCGTTTATGATTTAACGCCAAGTCAAACCGTAGTTACGACGGTTTGACTTCTAGGTTATAAACGAATCAAGACTCAATTTAGAAGGGTCAAGGATACTTACGTAAGTCTACTAGATGTTTTGTGAGCCTTGTATCAGATCCAGAGCTCCCCCAAATGTCCAGAAGTTGATATGTGTCGAATGTTGAACATAATACTTTTTATAAGAACTTTTGATCATCAAAGATTGATTCCAAATGAGTGTAATATTATCCAAGATGCATGTATATGGCCTCTATAAGCTGTAAACCACCTCAGACAAGCCCATAGAGTCGAAAACCATCAATTAAAGTCGGTTATACAGCTTAACAGGCACCTGCCTGTTTTTCCCGCATCTGCAGGTCTGTCGCGGGCCGCCTGAGATATAATCAATCCTTACACGGGCCGCCTGGGACATGACTTCAGGTTTCACATTTTCAGTTATTGCATTTTCGGTCCCTGGTCCCCCGAAAGGTCGTTTTCAAGTTGTTTCTTGCATTCTTATCCTTTAATATTGACATATGAGGGCTTTAATACTTATACCCACTTTGTGAAGTCCTCGGGTAACTTTGTGACCACCCGAAAAGCCCTAATTTTCAATGTTGACGATTCTAACCCTCACACACGGATTTTATCATAACTTTCTCATACGGTAACGAAACCTGGTGAAATTTTTATGGTACATTCTAGTGAGCATATTTAATCGTTAAAAGGCTTCGGGTTTGCTTAAAAGGTCACTCAGAGGTACATCTTAACATGTTGACACATTTAACCCCTGTAGTTTGTAATCTCTCACTTTCTTTCACAATTCGCTTCGTATGATCCATGATCCATTCGTTTAAGGTTATAAACATCATGTAGGGTTATTGTAAAGTATATTTATTCATTGTTGAGACTTTGAACCCTCAAATTCACATAGTTTCTATGTTTGTCAACTTTAGTCCTTCAAGATCATTCTTTCATACGTTCAAAGGCAGATCCACATGAAATATGCAATAACCCCAAATCAATATATGTTGCTAAAAATGACGGTTTGGTTGATTTTGGGGAACAGTTTTGAAAGTCTAGGGCTTTTTTGTAGAGTTGTTCAAGAGGACAGATGAATGGAGGTTCCAATTGCAATTTCATGGGTCTGATTTCGAACGAGAACGAGAATGGGGGTTCAGGTGTGGTGGTGGCTGAGGTGTGGCGGTGGTGTAGAGAGAGAGAGAGAAGGAGAGAGAGGTTGGTGATGGTGGCGGTGGTGAGAAGGGGGAGGAGAGAGAGAGCTGATGGTGGCGGGGTGAGAGGAGAGAGACGGGGTCAGTGGCGGCGATGACGGTGGTGTTCTGATGGTGGTGGAGGTGTTAGACGACTGCAGTGGCGGTGATGGTGGTGCTTGGAGAGAGAAAGAGAGAGAGAGAGTGATGGTGGTGTTGTCGATGATGATGATGAAGATGAGATGCAACAGCTATGTATGTGTGTATATTAATATATATATATATATATATATATATATATTAATTTTTGAATTAAGAAAAAGTTAAATGAAAAGCAAAATGGCCAAAATGCCCCTGCACTAAAGGACAAAATAGGCAGCTCTCAACAGTAAAAAAATGGGTTTTTTGGATTTTGGACTAAAATGGCAACAAAATGCAAACCACAGGGACCCAGATGTAATAAGTTTGAGATTTGGACTAAAGTGGCAAAACTGGCCAAACCACAGGGACCAAAATGGCAGTTTACTCTTTTATAAATCTTAACATGGTCAAGTTAGTTTTTCTTAAATGCGGGTCGAGTTAAGTTTGGGCCGGCCCTCAAACCTTTTATTTGTCTTTTTTTTTTTTGAATTATTTAATTTCATTAATGTGATATATATTATTAGTAAATATATATTTTATATAACTATAGGAAACCGTGTGATGCAGCCAATCTAGTGATAAGTGAAATGACAATGGGAGGTTGTTGTACTTCCTAATCCAGTTACATGTTTGTTTGGTTCCTGTAGGTCCACCCGGAGGATCGAGTAACCTCTATTCCCTGTTTTCCGACAAACCCGAAAGTGCGGAATCCAAACGGGTAAGTTAAAACAAGTTACGAACACGTAATCACAAACACGATACAACGATTAACACTCCATTGTATTAACTCGTATGAAACTGTTACAAAGCAATGTTTACAAGATAAACCTATAAACTCTCAGTTGTGTGTGTGTTCTCTCAAAGAAATCTATTCAGACTTCGTCTCACTTGTTTCTGTTCTGAGTCTGTGTATTTATAGTAGCATGCTCGACGAAATCAGAAGCCCACGAAATCACATGGCGAAATCAAGGATCTGGACGAAATCATTGTGATTTCGTCCCATTTGGATTTCACCGAAGGGATTTCGTCCTATAAGTGTTTTCGTCACTTATAAGTTGGGCTTGGGCATGTTGGGCTTCTGCTGTCTTCATGTCATGATGTTGGGCTAAAGCTTGGGCTTTAGGGACTTGGTTTTCATCATGGACTAAGACAAACAAAACTACCAGACACATAAACATAAGCTATACTAAATGCATACTGCACACACGCAGTAGCAATTACATCGAACGTTACAAAGTAAATCGCATACCGAGTCAAGACAGAAGGATGTCTTGACTACAGCCTTCACTTCGTAGCCGAGTTGAACCGAGCCGAGCCGTATCCACATAATATGTATCAACAAACTCCCCCTTGGATGCTGCTCGCGAGGTTCATAATCTCGTTCTCCATCTCTTGATGGTTCATTCATTCTTGTCGTAGGATCTTCAAAGTCTTCACGCGTCGTAAGTAGAAAGTGTATCAACAAACTCCCTTTTTCATTTAGGTAGTGTGTTAACAAACTCCCCCTTTGATTATGCTGTGAATCTTTTGATTTTCGATACTTTAGATCCTTGTGGTGTTGGTGATTGATCAGCGGCAACTCGATCATCTTTATCATTTGAGTGCCTCCATGTCGTGTCTTCATTCCGAAGCTTATCATCGAACATGTTCTCCTTGCCTTTAGCATCTGCACATGCAAGAAAGCTAAACGCGTAATGAGAACAACTGCTTGGAATATAGTTATCATTAAACAAATAACACACAGGTGACCAATTCTTATTCAACTACCGTCCGACAGTTAGTTTGAAAAGTTAACAGATTTTTCAATTTTGATTATTAACTTTCAAAACTTGCAAACTCTGACCGTTTATGAAGATTCAGTCGTTTTGGTTTTCAACAGATTTCAGGCAACGAAGACTTGAGTTCCAACATCGGTTAATCAAAACTAAAGCAGAAATAAAATCTTTTTGACTTTTATAAAGTTTATATTAAAACACACCTAAAATCTTTTTGGCATTTTGAATATTTCAAACTTAAAGACTGAAAGCAGTAAATAAATATATACAGAGTTGCAGAAACTAAGAAAAGTAAATATATACAAACATTCTTTTTGCGAGTTTCAAGGGTAAGAGAATCATATCAGTGTAAGGTCATGCCAAAACGCTCTTGTTGTTCTTTTTGTTAACATATAGATAAACATCCTATAACGATTATCGGTATTGTTATCCACATAAGCTCAACTTATCATATGTAATCATGGCGAGGGGATACGTTAAGGTATGATTTATACTTACCGACCGGTGTTCATCCACATCACGACACATTCCCGTATCAAGGTACGCACGAGAGTTCATCTTACTGGTGAGTATACCATTTATCATCTGTTTTGACGTATAAAAAGATGTGAGTAACTCACTTATTTTGATTGAAAACAAGCCCTATGTGATAGAATCACTTATTTATGAGGAACTTGATTTTCAGATGCATGAAAGGCACAAGAGCAAGTCCGTGAACAGGTCAGTACTTTCGTACAGCAAAGAGACGAACTTGACTCCCCGATAAATGTGATATATTATCACTTGTTTTGTGGACATTTGATTGTTGATCACTTATTGAGGTCGTATGCAGTATGTACACGTATGTATGATATCTTGGAAGATCTAGACTTCGTCTACGTTTTGTGTCACACCCCAAATTTCCACGTGTTACCGGTGGGCCCGATAGGGGAGTATCGTGACGTGGTTGGCAACATCATAGTCAAACAACACAATATATAAATGCACAGCGGAAGCAAAAGGATAAATATATTACAATCCGAAATAATGTAACATCAAAGTATTACAACGGAAGTAAAGGATCCACAGGCGGATCGCAAGTAAAATAACATGGTTCAACAGACTTTAGGCATCTAAGTTTGCGAGACTCTTTATTGATGCTAGGAGTAGCCAGCCAATTCCAATTAGTACCTGCACTTAGCCTTTTTGGGAAAATACGTCAGTTTACACTGGTAAATACAATCAACTGACTCATTTTAAAAGGGTTTAAGAAAATGATTGTTTTCAATGCACATGGCACAAATAATATTTTATAACTTGGGATAATTTTTTAAATATATAATACTTGTAGGGATTTACATGTTCCTTATGCGTTCGGTAGCCCGGATCGAGCCGGGTTAAAGATCAATAAACACACCACTTTATTTATGAGACACTGACAGGTGTACGCCTACACCTGAGTGCTAAGGTCGTGGCCATTTCGTAAAATGATGCCAGGGATATCCGGGACACGGTCATTAACCCCCCAAAGGCTTTAAGCAAACAAAACAATATTAAACGAGACGTCTCAATACTTTAATTATCATTTATTCAATCAAAGATTCAACGCCCCGACCAAGCGGTATTTTATTTACCGTACCCCAAGCCCGTATAGGGAAAATAAGTTAAAAGTATTTACCTGAGCTAAATATAAATTCAATCCCAGCCGTATCAAATCAGCAAGTACAGATAGCTTTTACTGGGCTCCTAAATCTGGAACGAAGGTTTTTAATAACCTATTAGAATCCTAACGGGTCTTTGAATTAAGCCTTGACTTAGACCGATTAGTTTTCAAAAGGAAGATACGGTTCAAACGCATGATAAGGCGAAGACCGGAATAGAATGTGATTTAGACCCGACAAGTTCGGAGACTTGTATAATATAGGTATATTATACACATTCTGGATTTTGAGATAAAACCGATAAGGTTTGACCCGTTTCGGCTAATTTATGTAAACTAGTTACATAAACCGAACCGAACGCGTATGAAGCGTAACGGGTAACCGTAAGAGTCCTAAACAGGTTTCCTAAGTTAACATGCCTTAAATATGTCACGATATCAGTAGGATACCTTCCGTTATGCCCAAACGAGTTTAATCTCATAATAAGCCCCGTAGGGGTATTTTGGTCATTTTAAAGGTTATAAAAGGAATGAATTTATCTTCTGTGATCCGGGTCTGATTAAATCAGTAAAATGGTTTATTTTAACAGGTTATAACATTTGGTTATAAGTCTTATATGCCAAAATAGTTTTAAACCCTAACTATGCGTATAATACGCGTATAAAGTCGTTTTAAGCGACGTACGGGTTAAAATAGGATTCTGAGTTTCCTTATCAGTTAAACAGGTTCAAAACACTCCATTTAATATTTAAAATCAGTAGCAATTGGATTTGCATCAAAAGGATTTGTAAAACTCATTTTATGGCCGAAAAGGGCATATTCGGTATTTACCGAATTAAGGCGATAATCCTAGCTTATGATCAGTTTAAAAATAATTAAAAATCTTCAAAAATCCCAAAATATTATTTAACATCAGTGGGTAAAAGGTTTGGTGTTAAAAATTGGGTTTAGGTAGGCTTTACGCTAATGACGCCGTTTAATTACTAATAAACGTTATAATTACGTCATTAAGCATAACTCCTAATCTAGACTTCCGATTGACGTGAAATTTTGCATACATGATCAATAATCAGTAACTAAGATTACTTTACTTTCATCTTTCTAAAAATCTCGTTTTATGGCTATAAGGGTAATATGGTCATTATTTAGGCAATTAACGGAACCGTCGGACAATCGAGGTTTCAAGTGGTATAAACGCAGAGGGTTATACCAACATGTAACTAGGTCCTAATGGAACTTTAAGGCATGTCTAAACCTATATAAATTGGGTCAGAATCGAGGTCAAAGCAGAAAGTCAAACTATGCGACTTTCGGCTCCGAATCGGTTCAAAACTGAGAGTTGTCGAATCAAACAAGCCTAGACAAGTTTTCATACTTATTTTCAGATTATATAACTGATAAAACAGGTTACACGTCTTCTGTATCGTTAAATTTGCAATTTATGGTTTTGTTGACTTTTTCGGAAGAAGTTTGACTCGACGAACGACATAGTTAGATCGGGAATCAAAGGGTGCCCTTTTAAGGGTTAATTTCCCACAATATTACCAACTTGTAACAACTTTCGTTTCGACAAATCTCTGGACCGTTTATGATTTAACGCCAAGTCAAACCGTAGTTACGACGGTTTGACTTCTAGGTTATAAACAAATCAAGACTCAATTTAGAAGGGTCAAGGATACTTACGTAAGTCTACTAGATGTTTTGTGAGCCTTGTATCAGATCCAGAGCTCCCCCAAATGTCCAGAAGTTGATATGTGTCGAATGTTGAACATAAGACTTTTTATAAGAACTTTTGATCATCAAAGATTGATTCCAAATGAGTGTAATATGATCCAAGATGCATGTATATGGCCTCTATAAGCTGTAAACCACCTCAGACAAGCCCATAGAGTCGAAAACCATCAATTAAAGTCGGTTATACAGCTTAACAGGCACCTGCCTGTTTTTCCCGCATCTGCAGGTCTGTCGCGGGCCGCCTGAGATATAATCAATCCTTACGCGGGCCGCCTGGGACATGACTTCAGGTTTCACATTTTCAGTTATTGCATTTTCGGTCCCTGGTCCCCCGAAAGGTCGTTTTCAAGTTGTTTCTTGCATTCTTATCCTTTAATATTGACATATGAGGGCTTTAATACTTATACCCACTTTGTGAAGTCCTCGGGTAACTTTGTGACCACCCGAAAAGCCCTAATTTTCAATGTTGACGATTCTAACCCTCACACACGGATTTTATCATAACTTTCTCATACGGTAACGAAACCTGGTGAAATTTTTATGGTACATTCTAGTGATCATATTTAATCGTTACAAGGATTCGGGTTTGCTTAAAAGGTCACTCAGAGGTACATCTTAACATGTTGACACATTTAACCCCTGTAGTTTGTAATCTCTCACTTTCTTTCACAATTCGCTTCGTATGATCCATGATCCATTCGTTTAAGGTTATAAACATCATGTAGGGTTATTGTAAAGTATATTTATTCATTGTTGAGACTTTGAACCCACAAATTCACATAGTTTCTATGTTTGTCAACTTTAGTCCTTCAAGATCATTCTTTCATACGTTCAAAGGTTATGACACGTGTCAAGACATTATAGGACCTAAATTTTCGGGGTGTTACATTTTGTTTCGGTAAAAGAAACAACCATGATACCCAGATGATAAACAGCATAAAGACCACATATCTCAGAACCTCGGCAATCTCTCAAACGAAATTTCGGTACTAAGACCATATGCCAATGAATGGTTCCCACCTGGTCTTCAGTCGATTTAGGTTTATATCACCCTGCACACTTTAAGATGATTGTGAGCCTACCGATACACCTTATATAGAGCTGCTTAACATTTTTCATTTTGCATTTCAGTTTAAAAAGGTTTCAACAGACCACCGATGTACTATCATTTTCTCTTTTGCTCACCAGGAAACTCATTTTTGTTTTTCTATTGTTTTTGGGTTTTGAAATTTTTCGATGTTTTTGAATTTTTCAAATTTTGGATTACTCCCCCTAAAATCAACAAACTTACAATAATTTAAAAACACAAAGATATTTACAAAAAAAAAAACGATTTTCCGATGTGGTTTACTCTTGCTTGACCTTAATGCCGTTTACCAATAATAAAAAGTCAAATCTTGATTTATCAAATGCTTTGGTAAAAAGGTCGGCACGTTGGTCAACAGTGTGGATGTAAGCAACATCGATTAGCCTTTTATCAAAGCAATCACGTATGAAGTGATATTTAATTTCGATGTGCTTTGTCTTTGAATGCTGCACAGGATTTTTAGTGATAGATAAGGCAGTAGAATTATCGACATAAATAGGAGTAGTTAGGAATTCAAAACCGTAATCACGCATTTGTTGTTGTATCCACAGGACTTGGGAGCAACAACTTGAGGCAGCAATGTATTCAGCTTCACAAGTTGATGTAGCGACACAAGTCTGCTTCTTGCACTGCCACGTTACGAGGTGAGTTCCTAAAAACTGGCATCCAGCCGTTGTGGATTTGCCGTCGATTTTGCATCCGCCAAAATCAGAATCACTGAAAGCGACTAATTCAAAGTTATTATCCTTAGGGTACCATAGACCGGTGTCTGGGCAACCCTTCAAATAACGAAAAATCCTTTTTACAGCTGTAAGATGTGAGACCTTCGGATTCACTTGATATCTGGCTAGCAGGCATGTTGGACACATTATATCTGGTCTTGATGCTGTGAGGTACATAAGGGATCCAATCATCGCGCGGTAGTATGAAGAGCTAACAACTTCACCCTTCAAATCTGGATTGATTCCGTGATTTTGCTGCAATGGGGTACCAATGGGCAATGTGTCGGACATCCTGAATCGGCTCAAGATGTCTTGGACATACTTAGTCTGATGGATGAAAATCCCAGACCTCGTTTGTTGCACTTGCAAGCCTAAAAAGAAAGTCATCTCCCCCATAGCGCTCATCTCGAATTTATCCTGCATTACACGCTCGAAGTCCCTACACATAACATTGCTAGTAGAACCAAATATAATATCATCCACATATACCTGAACCAGTAGAAGATCTCCATCTTGTTCTTTTATGAAGAGAATTTTTGGGTGCAATGACATATTTAGACATACATTTTCATGAGCCAATGGTCCGGTATATTATATTTGTAAGTTTCGTTAATTTTTATGAAATTTAATAAAGATTTTAAATAAAAATTAAAAGCTTAAAGTTATATTTTCTGTATACAAATGCCTAATCAAAGAGAAGTATGTGATAAAAACGAGCACCTAACTAAATTTTAGTCTTTTCTTTTAACCTAGAATTTTAATTCTTTTATCATTTCCCTTTTTCACATATTCTTTTTTATCTTTTGGCATAACTAAACAATTATCTACGATTCGATTAAAATTCTATTCAATCATATCAAATATAGTAAATTTATTTTTTATCGTCACAAACCGAGCATATACCAACCATACAACATTAGTACCGATAGCATAGTTGTTTTTATCGTTTTCTCGGCGTGGAGGTATAAAATTCGTTGAACACAGAGTTGTATTCGCAATAAAGTATTTTTTGGCATTAGAGGTATAAAATTCGAGTGCCATTACCATACCAGTACTATATCAAACCGTACCGATACTGATCGAAACCCCCCGCGAAGCGTGAGGACATCCCATCAATTTTGTCTCAAAGATAGAGGTTGCATAATGAGCGGATTGGATTACAGGTCAAAGTACTTCTAAGAGTACAAAAAATATAAACCGATTTGTGGCCAGCGTTTTGTTTTTAAAAATTTATAAAGAGTAAACTGCCATTTTGGTCCCTGTGGTTTGGCCAGTTTTGCCACTTTAGTCCAAATCTCAAACTTATTACATCTGGGTCCCTGTGGTTTGCATTTTGTTGCCATTTTAGTCCAAAATCCAAAAAACCCCCTTTTTGACTGTTGAGAGCTGCCTATTTTGTCCTTTAGTGCAGGGGCATTTTGGTCATTTTTCTTTTCATTTAACTTTTTCTTAATTCAAAAACGAGCACTCTTCATCTTTCTGCAAAAACAATTCAATCGAGCACTCAGATCCTCAAACAATTCAATCGAGCACTCAGATCCTCTTCATATACAATCTGCAGTTGGGTTTCGGTTCTAGGGTTTCTAATCTGACGAAATCGACTTGTACAATGGCAGATCTACATGAAATATGGAAGATCCACATGAAATATGCAATAACCCCAAATCAATATATGTTGCTAAAAATGACGGTTTGGTTGATTTTGGGGAACAGTTTTGAAAGTCTAGGGCTTTTTTGTAGAGTTGTTCAAGAGGACAGATGAATGGAGGTTCCAATTGCAATTTCATGGGTCTGATTTCGAACGAGAACGAGAATGGGGGTTCAGGTGTGGTGGTGGCTGAGGTGTAGCGGTGGTGTAGAGAGAGAGAGAGAGAAAGAGAGAGAGGTTGGTGATGGTGGCGGTGGTGAGAAGGGGGAGGAGAGAGAGAGCTGATGGTGGCGGAGTGAGAGGAGAGAGACGGGGTCAGTGGCGGCGATGACGGTGGTGGTGGTGTTGGACGACGGCAGTGGCGGTGATGGTGGTGCTTGGAGAGAGAAAGAGAGAGAGAGAGAGTGATGGTGGTGTTGTCGATGATGATGATGAAGATGAGATGCAGCAGCTATGTATGTGTGTATATTAATATATATATATATATTAATTTTTGAATTAAGAAAAAGTTAGATGAAAAGCAAAATGACCAAAATGCCCCTGCACTAAAGGACAAAATAGGCAGCTCTCAACAGTCAAAAAATGGGTTTTTTGGATTTTGGACTAAAATGGCAACAAAATGCAAACCACAGGGACCCAGATGTAATAAGTTTGAGATTTGGACTAAAGTGGCAAAACTGGCCAAACCACAGGGACCAAAATGGCGGTTTACTCTTTTATAAATCTTAACATGGTCAAGTTAGTTTTTCTTAAATGCGGGTCGAGTTAAGTTTGGGCCGGCCCTCAAACCTTTTATTTGTCTTTTTTTTTTTTTTGAATTATTTAATTTCATTAATGTGATATATATGATTAGTAAATATATATTTTATATAACTATAGGAAACCGTGTGATGCAGCCAATCTAGTGATTAGTGAAATGACAATGGGAGGTTGTTGTACTTCCTAATCCAGTTACATGTTTGTTTGGTTCCTGTAGGTCCACCCGGAGGATCGAGTAACCTCTATTCCCTGTTTTCCGACAAACCCGAAAGTGCGGAATCCAAACGGGTAAGTTAAAACAAGTTACGAACACGTAATCACAAACACGATACAACGATTAACACTCCATTGTATTAACTCGTATGAAACCGTTACAAAGCAATGTTTACAAGATAAACCTATAAACTCTCAGTTGTGTGTGTGTTCTCTCAAAGAAATCTATTCAGACTTCGTCTCACTTGTTTCTGTTCTGAGTCTGTGTATTTATAGTAGCATGCTCGACGAAATCAGAAGCCCACGAAATCACATGGCAAAATCAAGGATCTGGACGAAATCATAGTGATTTCGTCCCATTTGGATTCCACTAAAGGGATTTCGTCCCATTTGGATTTCACAGAAGGGATTTCGTCCTATAAGTGTTTTCGTCACTTATAAGTTGGGCTTGGGCATGTTGGGCTTCTGCTGTCTTCATGTCATGATGTTGGGCTAAAGCTTGGGCTTTAGGGACTTGGTTTTCATCATGGACTAAGACAAACAAAACTACCAGACACATAAACATAAGCTATACTAAATGCATACTGCACACACGCAGTAGCAATTACATCGAACGTTACAAAGTAAATCGCATACCGAGTCAAGACAGGAGGATGTATTGACTACAGCCTTCACTTCGTAGCCGAGTCGAACCGAGCCGAGCCGTATCCACATAATATGTATCAACAAACTCCCCCTTGGATGCTGCTCGCGAGGTTCATAATCTCGTTCTCCATCTCTTGATGGTTCATTCATTCTTGTCGTAGGATCTTCAAAGTCTTCACGCGTCGTAAGTAGAAAGTGTATCAACAAACTCCCTTTTTTCATTTAGGTAGTGTGTTAACAAACTCCCCCTTTGATTATGCTGTGAATCTTTTGATTTTCGATACTTTAGATCCTTGTGGTGTTGGTGATTGATCAACGGCAACTCGATCATCTTTATCATTTGAGTGCCTCTATGTCGTGTCTTCATTCCGAAGCTTATCATCGAACATGTTCTCCTTGCCTTTAGCATCTGCACATGCAAGAAAGCTAAACGCGTAATGAGAACAACTGCTTGGAATATAGTTATCATTAAACAAATAACACACAGGTGACCAATTCTTATTCAACTACCGTCCGACAGTTAGTTTGAAAAGTTAACAGACTTTTCAATTTTGATTATTAACTTTCAAAACTTGCAAACTCTGACCGTTTATGAAGATTCAGTCGTTTTGGTTTTCAACAGATTTCAGGCAACGAAGACTTGAGTTCCAACATCGGTTAATCAAAACTAAAGCAGAAATAAAATCTTTTTGACTTTTATAAAGTTTATATTAAAACACACCTAAAATCTTTTTGGCATTTTGAATATTTCAAACTTAAAGACTGAAAGCAGTAAATAAATATATACAGAGTTGTAGAAACTAAGAAAAGTAAATATATACAAACATTCTTTTTGCGAGTTTCAAGGGTAAGAGAATCATATCAGTGTAAGGTCATGCCAAAACGCTCTTGTTGTTCTTTTTGTTAACATATAGATAAACATCCTATAACGATTATCGGTATTGTTATCCACATAAGCTCAACTTATCATATGTAATCATGGCGAGGGGATACGTTAAGGTATGATTTATACTTACCGACCGGTGTTCATCCACATCACGACACATTCCCGTATCAAGGTATGCACGAGAGTTCATCTTACTGGTGAGTATACCATTTATCATCTGTTTTGACGTATAAAAAGATGTGAGTAACTCACTTATTTTGATTGAAAACAAGCCCTATGTGATAGAATCACTTATTTATGAGGAACTTGATTTTCAGATGCATGAAAGGCACAAGAGCAAGTCCGTGAACAGGTCAGTACTTTCGTACAGCAAAGAGACGAACTTGACTCCCCGATAAATGTGATATATTATCACTTGTTTTGTGGACATTTGATTGTTGATCACTTATTGAGGTCGTATGCAGTATGTACACGTATGTATGATATCATGGAAGATCTAGACTTCGTCTACGTTTTGTTTCGGTAAAAGAAACAACCATGATACCCAGATGATAAACAGCATAAAGACCACATATCTCAGAACCTCGGCAATCTCTCAAACGAAATTTCGGTACTAAGACCATATGCCAATGAATGGTTCCCACCTGGTCTTCAGTCGATTTAGGTTTATATCACCCTGCACACTTTAAGATGATTGTGAGCCTACCGATACACCTTATATAGAGCTGCTTAACATTTTTCATTTTGCATTTCAGTTTAAAAAGGTTTCAACAGACCACTGATGTACTATCATTTTCTCTTTTGCTCACCAGGAAACTCATTTTTGTTTTTCTATTGTTTTTGGGTTTTGAAATTTTTCGATGTTTTTGAATTTTTCAAATTTTGGATTACTCCCCCTAAAATCAACAAACTTACAATAATTTAAAAACACAAAGATATTTACAAAAAAAAATGATTTTCCGATGTGGTTTACTCTTGCTTGACCTTAATGCCCTTTACCAATAATAAAAAGTCAAATCTTGATTTATCAAATGCTTTGGTAAAAAGGTCGGCACGTTGGTCATCAGTGTGGATGTAAGCAACATCGATTAGCCTTTTATCAAAGCAATCACGTATGAAGTGATATTTAATTTCGATGTGCTTAGTCTTTGAATGCTGCACAGGATTTTTAGTGATAGATAAGGCAGTAGAATTATCGACATAAATAGGAGTAGTTAGGAATTCAAAACCGTAATCACGCATTTGCTGTTGTATCCACAGGACTTGGGAGCAACAACTTGAGGCAGCAATGTATTCAGCTTCACAAGTTGATGTAGCGACACAAGTCTGCTTCTTGCACTGCCACGTTACGAGGCGAGTTCCTAAAAACTGGCATCCAGCCGTTGTGGATTTGCCGTCGATTTTGCATCCGCCAAAATCAGAATCACTGAAAGCGACTAATTCAAAGTTATCATCCTTAGGGTACCATAGACCGGTGTCTGGGCAACTCTTCAAATAACGAAAAATCCTTTTTACAGCTGTAAGATGTGAGACCTTCGGTTCACTTGATATCTGGCTAGCAGGCATGTTGGATACATTATATCTGGTCTTGATGCTGTGAGGTACATAAGGGATCCAATCATCGCGCGGTAGTATGAAGAGCTAACAACTTCACCCTTCAAATCTGGATTGATTCCGTGATTTTGCTGCAGTGGGGTACCAATGGGCAATGTGTCGGACATCCTGAATCGGCTCAAGATGTCTTGGACATACTTAGTCTGATGGATGAAAATCCCAGACCTCGTTTGTTGCACTTGCAAGCCTAAAAAGAAAGTCATCTCCCCCATAGCGCTCATCTCGAATTTATCCTGCATTACACGCTCGAAGTCCCTACACATAACATTGTTAGTAGAACCAAATATAATATCATCCACATATACCTGAACCAGTAGAAGATCTCCATCTTGTTCTTTTATGAAGAGAGTGCAATCGATAAGACCTCTGCGAAATCCATTCTCCAACAGATAATTTGATAAGGTTGCGTACCAAGCTCGCGGTGCTTGATGTAGACCATAGAGAGCTTTGTTCAGCAACCAAACCCGATCGGGATGGATAGGATCTTCAAAACCTGGAGGCTGTTCAACATACACCTCTTCTTCCACTAGACCATGTAAGAATGCACTTTTGACGTCCATCTGGTAAACCTTGAATCCTTTGAATGAGGCATAAGCCAGAAAGATCCGAATTGCTTCCAGACGTGCAACAGGTGCATACACTTCGTTGTAGTCTATACCTTCAATCTGACGAAAACCTTG
The DNA here is from genome assembly GCA_030545235.1 of Helianthus tuberosus. Taxonomy (NCBI): domain Eukaryota; kingdom Viridiplantae; phylum Streptophyta; class Magnoliopsida; order Asterales; family Asteraceae; genus Helianthus; species Helianthus tuberosus. The sequence goes on from CM060352.1 coordinate 170,058,499, forward strand.
AACGACCAATCTAGCTTTGTTGCGAATAACGATTCCACGGTCGTCCTTTTTGCACTTATACACCCAACGGGTACCAATCTTCTTATAACCAGTAGGTTTCTCTACGAGTTTCCAGACACCAAGTTTCTGGAATTGTTGCAGTTCTTCCTGCATAGCTTCAACCCAAGAGTTATCTTTCAAAGCGTCTTTCCAAGTTCTTGGCTCTTCCTGTGAGACATAACACGCGAAAGACCAATCGTTTTGTTGACCAGATTCTCGAATCGCCGCATACAAGCCTGCGTTGTTGTTGTTTCGCAACATGTTTCTTGTTTGTAAGCCACTTTGTACATTGCCTATGATGTTTTGTTGAGGATGGGTATTGTGAATTCTTGTTTCAGGGTTTTCCTGAACTGGAATGTTTGAACCCAGATTGTTGAGATTTAGATCAACAATCAATTCAATACCCGGAACTGACGAAGAGGATGATGCAGAAGCTTCAGCTGTTATAGGGGCGTCCACTGGAGGTGTAGCCTCTGAAGTACCATGAACAGCTGATGTAGGAGCTGCTTGATCTGCATCTAGAAATTCTTCATCCTCTGAAGATTCGTTCAGTTCGGTTGCATCATGAAAATCCTCATTGTCGAGAGCATTATTGTTCACTGAAGATGGCTCTTGATTGACAACAATTGGACGAACCAACGGTGAATCTGTTGCGTTGTCACTCTCGAAAAACATCCTTGCCGCAACATTTTCTTCAACTTCTTGAATATTGATCGAATTGAAAAAGTCATCGTACTCAAACATCCATGGTTGACCTGGATTTTTGACTAGAAAAGTGTGCCTTTGTACTCTGACTTCAGACCATTCCTCAACCCTTTTAATCTCTAGATTCCAGACTCTTAAGTTCGGGGTGGCATAACCAAGAAAGTGACCTTCAATAGCTTTTGCCCCAAACTTTCTATTAGGATCGATCATTGTGCAAGGAGCTCCAAACGGTTCAAGATATGACAAATCTGGTTTCCGTTTGTGAAGAAGCTCAAAGCAGGTCTTGTTGTGTCTTTTAAAATGCAAAGGACACAACTTCAGTCCAGAAGGGAATCGGCAATTGTGACTCTACCAACATCGTCCTAGCAGTCTCGATCAATGTACGGTTTTTACGTTCAGCGACGCCGTTCTGCTGAGGAGTATAAGCCGCACTAAATTCGTGAAGAATACCTTTTGATGTGCAAAACTCCGCCATAGCATAATTCTTAAATTCTGTACCAGTGTCGCTGCGTATCCTTCTAACCTTCAACTTATACAAATTCCCAATCTGAATGATTAAGTTTTTGATAATACCGAAAGTTTCACTCTTGTGAGCCATAAACGCCACCCAAGAAAATCTCGAATAATCATTAGTTATCACGAGGCAGTATTCATCATTCCTGATGCTTTTGTTCTTGACAGGACTGAACAAATCCATGTGCAAACGTTCAAGAGGAACTGCCACCGTGTTGATCTTCTTTATCGGATGTCGCTTCTTAGTTTGCTTTCCTTTTTGGCATGAAACACAGACGTCTTGAAGATGGAATTTTTTAAAGAAGAACACCATTCACTAATTCATTCGACACCAAATGATTCATTTTTCGTAAGTAAATGTGACCCATACGTCTATGCCAAGAGATTGAGTCTTTTTCAGTGGCTTTGGTAATAAAACAAGTTGCTTGTGCAGTCGTTGTTATAGCTTGGCTCATATCAAGGACATATAAATCGTTTATCCTTGGAGCTGATAAGAGAATCCATTCTTTTGGAATCTTGAAGCCGGGTTTCAGCACATAACATCCATTTGCGTCAAAGTGTATTGAAAACTGTTTATCACAGATTTGTGAAACGCTGAGAAGATTGTGATCAAGCTGTTTTACAAAGTTGATCTTGTCAAAACTTACAACCCCGTTGGATACCATTCCTTTTCCTGTAATATACCCGCCTTTATCTCCAGCAAAAGCAACATAACCTCCTCTAATAGATTTAACGTCATAGAGAAGCTTCATGTCACCTGTCATGTGCCTGGATGCCCCACTATCAACAATCCAATGACTGCTGAAAGTTCCTCATGGAACACCCTGCACATGTACTCACATGATTAGTTGGAGATGGGGACCCAAGCCTTTGTGGTCTTGGGTCTTCCATTTTCATCAACGTAAGTTACTTGAACTTCTCGATGTTGTGGAAATTGTGATGTTCACCCTGATTTAGTAACCGTTTTTGGTTTCCATGTCTGTTTTGTTTTACCAGTGTTATTCTTTAAAATCTTAACTTCATGATTGTCTGAAGTTTTTGAATTGTCTGGTTTGACAGAAACCGATGTTTTGTTAACCACATCGGTTTTGATTGTTTTTTCAATTTTCTTAACCAGTTGGCGTTTCTGTTTCTTTTCCCTTTCTTTTACAAGACGAGGATCTGGTTTTGGTGAAACAGATTGCTTTCGGTCATTTCGGTCACGGGGATCATCAACTTTGGCTTTTTGTTTATGAAGATATGGACAATTTCGAATAATATGTCCAAATGTGCCACATGAAAAACATGATCTTCGTTCTACAAACCTCGAAGTATCATGTGATTGTCTTATCAGTGATGATGAACTTTGTGATCCCGAGGTACTTGGTTTTGAACTGTTTTGTTCATTTCTTTTTAAAATTTTCGCTTGATTAACAAAATCTAGGTTAGATTTGTTTTCAAATGTGTCAATTTTATCCGTTCCCCTTGATTTCACAAAGTTCACCTTCTTGTCCTTTTTCTGGGTCTGTTTCTTTTAACCTTGAGTCGGTGATTTACCTTTTGGTTTGGTGTGATTTTGCTGAACTTTCTCAGTTGGTAATCTTTGATTGCCATTTTGTTTGCGAATTTCAGCTATTGGAATCGGAGGACACTGTGTTACCACAACGTGTGATCCTGTCTTTCCCAAGAACTTACTTGTTGAATCTTCAAAAATTTTACTAATTAAAGATTGTTTAACATTCTTAATAGGAAAATCTTTGTCAGAATAAATTTTATCATCACCAACAAGAGTGTACAGCAAATTCACACTCTCAGACTCTTGTGAGGAAGTAGACGTGGACTCGGTCAGAACAGTCGTAGCAGGTTTTGCGGGAGGATCACATAGAATATGATTCTCGAGAGGTACGTCCTCTTCTTTAATGACCGCATCTGACTGTGCTGAGTCAGTATCATTAGATTCATCATCTTAAGAATCAGCATCCTCAACAATAACTTGAGGATCCTGATTCTGTTCAGCAGAAGACACACTTGTATCTGCTGATATAACTGAATCTGATGGTACTTCCGGTTTGTATCCAAGTCCAGTTGTAAACTCCTCAATGTTTAAAGAAACAGATGGCTCAAAGTAAATTCTATCTTCTTCATCAGGCATGGCATCATAATTGTGTTTCACAGGAGGTGGACATTTTTTATATCCAATGCACGTGACATCCCTTTTCTCCTTTTGAATATCAATGATGTGATCCAACACATAACTAGAGCTTAAATAACTATTTAGCTTAAGGTTGATCGCCTCACTTTCAGTTTTTACACAAGCCATCTCTTTTTGCATTATCTCGAGCCTATTGATGTAACAGTTAATGGTTGTTTGTTTTCTTAAAACCATTTTCGTTAGCTCGGATTTGTTTTCTCTTAAATTTTCAATCATTGTTTTATACTTGTTTTCATGGTTTGTATAAAACATGTTGGCTTCTGTGCGTTTGGCAAGATCCACGATCAACTTTTGGTTGTGGATAAATGTCACATCATACTTGGTTTGCAAAGCCTCATGTTTACTTTGCAAATCAGACATCTTAGCATTCAAAGAAACATGTTTGTTTTGCAAGTCATATAATTCAGCATTTAAAGCATCATGTTTGCCTTGAAACTCAGACATATTAGCATCTAAATCAGCACATTTAACACTTAAGCTAGCACAATTATCACAATTAATGACAGTAGGTTCATCGATACATACCTGGCTTGATGAACTGCTGCCATTAGCCATAAAGGCTGAATGAAGAGAAGAAGAAGAATAAATAGCTTGATCCACCAGAATAGATCTTCTATCATTCCTTGCTGCAGCTTCTCTTAACAATTCATCGATATCTGCATCGATTCTCCCACTAGATACATGATCATCGCCTGACGTTGAGGTTTCCTCATCTGAACTCTTTGAATCACCAGAACTCTCTTCATCTGAAGATTCACCACCACTGGCGGAAGATTCTCCACCATTGGCGTGCTTCAAATCCTTAGCAGTTTCAGCAAAACAAGCTGCTCCTCCCTGATCACCAATGCCTAATTGCATTGACCAGTCGCAACCTTCATCTATTTGCACCACAAGAGCTTGATTGGTGTTCGATGGTCTTGCTTGATTGTTTGCATGGACCAAGGTGCGATTGTCATTTCTGGCTTGATTCTGATTCGCCTGATTGCCTTGACCTCTGAAAGGATTCTGGTTCCCGTGCTGAGCTAGCTTTATGCATTCACGCTTGAAATGGCCACGTTCACCACAGTTAAAGCACTTAACAGACTGCTTATCAAACCCATACTTGGTGTCTTTCTTGCTTTCCAAGCTGGTTCTACCCGTCCGTTCCATGAAGTCTTTAGCCCGCCTAACAACACTAGCGAAAGCCCACTTGATGTCCATCATATCCATCTCCTCTTTGTCTATCTGCTGGTAATCTTCTTGAGTCAGATTGATGTTCCCGATCTGACCTGCTATCAACCCACAATACGCGCTCACCAATGTGTTCAATATCTCCATGTGATCCTTAGCTACTTCAATGCTAACTTTGGAGAAACTTGATGTGTCCAGTCGTACTGTATTAGATGGCTGACCAGCTGATGACGTGCTACCATAATAGGCTTGCTGTTGCACAGGTAGTAGATTGCCGTACAAATCTGTGGTTGGTTGAACAACCGTTGGTCTTGAGGAAGGTGGAAGTGGATTTCCATACAGATCTGTTGCTCCGGTAGATCGAATAGGTAATGGATTTCCAAATATATCAGTTGCTACGATAGATCGTTGGCTTGGCTGTTGTGGAGCTGGTTGTAGTAGATTTCCATACAAGTCTGTGGTTGGAGCTGGCTTAACAGGAACCTGTATCTGATTGCCATACAAATATGTGCTTGTGACAAACGCCGTTTGAAGTGGAGCATGTTGAGCAGGTTTTGCAGAAGTGCTAGAAGTTCCATAATACATATCAGGATTTTGTTGTACTGGAACCTTTTTCGCCTTTAGAGTTTCTTCCTGATCTTTATTCTCCAACATCTGAACGAAATCATGAATTGATGTAGTAGCTAATGTGCCATTGTACTTCAAAATTTCCAAGAAACCCTTCCATTGAAATGGCAGCGCATCGGCCAACTTTGTGACAACCTCTACAGGAGTTGTTACTACCCCATAATGATTCAACTCAGTCAACAAGTGATAAAATCGACTAGTCAAATCTCTTAAAGGTTCTCTTTCCATACAAGTGAAACCATCAAACTCTTTCTTGAGTAAGTCATGTCGTAACTTGCGTGACGCCTCGTTTCCTTCACCTCTCGTCTTCAATGCGTCCCATAAGCGCTTTGTTGTCATGAAGCTTACAAACTGATGATAGATTTCTTTGTTTAACGCTTGAGTTAGAATAACAAAAGCCTTCTTTTCTAAATCATAAATCTTCTTCTCATCTGGAGAAAGATCTGCAAAAGACGAGGTTGTTGAAGCGGCAACATCAAGTGCTTGATCGAAGTCTGTAATGAATCGTAACCATAACTCCGTGTTTTGCCCAAGAATATACGTATGAAATCTGTCTTCCCATCCCGGATATTCATTCATGTGCATTAGCTTCGGTGGATGATTATTGCTTCCTGTTTCATTTTCGCTTAAAAGTATACTTTGAATACTTTGATTTTGATTTGAAACAAACGCCCATTGAGTTGACGAAACTTAAGGTGACGACGATTGTGCAGGAGGTTCGGCCCATGAAGGAGATAATCCCGTGCTCCTATACTTATTTTCCGTATTAGACGGAGTACCCCACCAATCCGGATTCATTTCGAATATTTAATGACGAATACCTGAATAAATCACAAAAATCAAACAGTTAAATGTCAAATGGAAAGCTTCTGTTAGAAATCAAACAGTTAAATGTCAACGAAGACAATAAGTGACGAAAATGTGAGATTTCGTCAAGATCAAATGTGATTAAAATAGGGATTTCGTTGATTGACAAACGTGACGAAAATGGGGTGATTTCGTCGCTGAAGTTTGACGAAATCAGTGTGTTTTCGTCGCTGTTTGTTGCTGATAAATGTGACGAAATCAGAAGTGTTTTCGTTGCTGTGATGTTTGACGAAAACAAAGGTGTTTTCGTGGCTGAATGATTTCGTCCAAGAACAAGGTGATTTCGTCCAAGGGAGGTTTTCGTCCAGCAGCTTGATATTGTTGACTGAAGTGATTTCGTTGACTGGACATGTAAGGTGATTTCGGCCAAGTTGGGTTTTCGTCCAGTTGTGATTACAATTTGGAGTTCGTCCAACAACACAAGTTGCACAAGTGATTTAGTCTGAAACAATAAGTGAGATTTCGTTGACAAAATGACCAGACAACAAGATATTATCAAACCTTATCTCCTGACACAAACCCAAAATGTCAAACAATCATGCTTTCGGCATTGTGGTTACCAACTATCCATCATGCCTTCTGTACAATATTTCAAACAATCAATATTATAATCACTAACACTTTAAGAACATATCAATTCAAGATCAAACAAAGATAATGTGTGAAGAACAGTTTGAATAACACCAAGAACACTATGAATATCAAATGAACACTTGAAGATTCTGAGTTTTCCAGACAACAATTTTTGCACTAAAGTTTAATAAAAACCAAATATTAACATGTAAGCATGTGTTTTAACAGTGGTTTTGTAAAAACTTATAGTAAAAACAACAAGGTTTTCACGATTTCATAACTGTTTTCCAGAAAAGTATGATATTCAAACAAGAACAAAATTGAAAAACACTTTAAAATCTATTAAAACACAAGAAAATCGACTTGGTTTAAACAAGGAATCGAGCCAATGCTCTGATACCAATTGTAGGTCCACCCGGAGGATCGAGTAACCTCTATTCTCTGTTTTCCGACAAACCCGAGAGTGCGGAATCCAAACGGGTAAGTTAAACCAAGTTACGAACACAGACACAAAGATTCAACGATTAACACTCCATTGTATTAATGCGTATGAAACGGTTACAAAGCAATGTTTACAAGATGCTCTCATAAACTCTCAGTGTGTGTGTGTTTACAGTGTGTTCGCTACGAAAACTATTCAGACTTCTCTTTGTGTGTTCTCCTGTTGTCTGGGTATATATAGTGAAGACATGACGAAAACAAGAGGCCCACGAAATCCCATCAACGAAATCAAAGTATTGGACGAAATCCCTTGGATTTCGTCACACAAGGTGATTTCGTCCCATGTGTTTTCACCACAAGGTGTTTTCACCACCAAAGGGATTTCGTGATATTCATGTTTGGCCAAACAGGGATTTCGCCAAACATGTTGGGCTTGGGCCAAGGGCTTCTGTTTTCATGTTGGGCTTGGACATGTTGGGCCAAAACAAACAAACAGACAAACACTTAACACTATAAACTAGTCTAATATGCAAACTGCACACACGCAGTTGCATTTACATCGTTCGATACAAAGTAGATCGCATACCGAGTCAAGACAGGAGGATGTCTTGACTACAGCCTTCACTTCGTAGCCGAGTCGAACCGATTCGAGCCATATCCAAATAATATGTATCAACAAACCAGTTGATGAGTACACAAAAACTGGCATAAGGTAGTTGTATTATTATATCCCACCCTAAATCTTTTTCCTTCTCTGAATTTCTAGAAATCTAGCTTAAATGTAACCTCTATTATTCATTTGGCATGCATAATGTGGTGTCGTGTATAGTTTAAGGTAAAATGCCTGACTTTTAAGCATTAGGTATTAGTTGATAACAAAATGTTAATTTGGTTTTGTAAATGGTAAACCCATTTAAAGACTTTCGCTACGTTAACATTTCGAAATTTTGGGACAGTATCTTAACTAAACGTGAAATTATTTAAATAATTTACAAAGAATTTATATAAATATGTGTTACAAAATTTTTATAATTGTATACATTTCAGTGTATTTACATCAAAAGTGGCACAACTTACATTAGACCAAATATCTACTTTGTGAACGATGTTAAATATCTATGCAATCTTCAAATAGAAGGATGATAAAATAATATATGAAATAAGACTTGAATTGGATGAAAATCAAGTTTCCAAGCCAGCAAAACCACCAGCTTTCATCATTTGTTTAAACTCTTTGTAGTTAACCATTCCATCACCATCTTCATCGACCTTTTTGATCATGAGCCTACACTCCTCAACCGATCGACCCTGCCTTAACCCAAGCGAGCCCAACACGGACCTCAACTCTTCCACTGTGATGAACCCGTCCCTATTTTGGTCAAACACATTGAACGCCTCTCTCATATCTTCTTCCTCGTCCCTCTCGCCCAATATTGTCTGATAAAGTTCACCAAACTCCTCCATGTCCACAAAGCCGTCTTTATTGACATCTATCTTCTCGATCATTTGGGCAAGGTCATCATCCGGTATGTATATTCCAAGGTTCTCTAAAGACTTTGCAAGCTCTTGTTTTGTGATCTTGCCATCACCATTGCGATCAAACATCTGAAAAACACGACGTAGCTCTGCTGGATCCATAATGTATAAAAATAACACTTATGTTAATCAAAATGAATCAAAAGTTTAGAAGTTTTTCGGTACGATAGAAAGGAAATGAAAATGATCAATTATAAAGATGAGCCGGTTACGAAGAACATAGGTATAACATCATGATTGAATGCATAATGAATAAGAAAAGGAAATATGCAAAATTGGTTACAAAGATAAAATGGAGGGTTTATTGAAGAGGAAGTGGTGTAATTAAGGGGGTTTGTGGTTTAGAGAAAAAGAAGGAGAAGATATATGAGGGGCTATATTTGTGGACAACCTGTAATTCCGTAAATTGTCAATTTGTTTGCTTGGTTGATATTGTACATATTACTTTTGAAGGTGAATAACAATTTTAAAACATAATAATAGTAATAGTTCAAGTTTTTAAATATAAAATAAAAAAGCTATAAGTGTTTGAATTTCAGCCATGAGACCATGACCTGTTAGTTTTTTTTTAATTAAATTTTAAAATTTTACTCACTTGATATGTTATAAAAAGAGAATATTGTAACTTTAAATTGGAAGGAATTCTAACTAAGGAAATTTCACAACATTATTCCAATTTCAGTTTTCATCATCCATGACCTTTGCTATCTTATTTACCCTTAACACCAATTTATTCTCAAATACACAAGTACAAACTACGCCGCAAACGTCATGTTAACTAGATGGATGAGATTCTTATATATTCTTTCCCTCCAACCAACGACTGTAAAACGCCAATGCTTCTTTAGGTTTATACTCTGGAACTGTATGGCCCGATCCCTACATCAAAATTAATGTAAAATCAAATTCAAATAAACACACTGCAAGATAGTGAAAGGTGTTATAGCCTAGTCCATAGGTTTAAGTATATGTGTGGGTACATTGACATATAACATATTTTTAAGTAAAGAACCATGAGAACCACATGTATACTTCTACGTAGTAGTGCTGACTATATATCATGGAAGAGAGAGAGTATCACATTTTAAGCAATATGTATATATATTTATGCGGTTTCGACAGCTCTTTACTTAAAATTTATACTATATTAACCTTGCTTCACTGTTTTAAATGGTTCCCACATTCTTGGACAAAACAATGATTTAATTAAAACAGAAATTAAAAGCCTCTTAAAAATACTTGTCAATCTGATGTATGTATGACAGACAAACCTTAATAGTGAGAAACGTGAGACCGTTGTCGTATCCTTGTATAAATCTGCAAAATCAAGAAACATGTCTGCATATATACAGATATCTTAATAATAAGTAACCCTTTTAATAAATATAAAAGCCTACCCCGCGACTTGGTCATCAACCCACCACCTCCTCCACTCGTCAATAACTTGGTAACCTAATGATCGTGTCCACGCTTCACTTCCAGTGAAAGGAACACACAGATCATGATCCCCGCTGCGAGAACATACAAATTAATGTTACTATCGTTTAAATTTGGTTGTCTTGATTAAATAGACTGGGCAGGTTAGGTAACGGGACAAATCGTACAATTTTACTTGTTGAAAGGTGAAATGCAACGTTAAAGTTGATCTGATACACTTTTTGTTTATATCTTTCTCAATTACATAAAAAAAGAATATCATTACAAATTTGGGTGTCTTTTGACCCAGTTTGACATGTCCTATTTTAACTAGTTTCTTTTAATTACTTGGCCCGTTATAGATGTTATCAACCCAGTTAATAAGTAAACAGGTTTACATTGCCACCTTTATTGCAATTGTTTAGGTTTAAAAATTTGTATAAACAAGAGTGTTTAAAATTAATCAAGTGACGGTACCTGTAAATTAGAGCACGATAACCACGAGCAGTGAGGATTTTATGGTAAGGGATCATGCTTCCAGCATCACTATAGTATGCTATCTTATCAGTACACATCACCCAATCGCCCGCCACATTAATCTGAAGAATCATTTTTTATTTTTATTTTTTTGCCAAGAATTCATTTAGTGTATAATTTTACAAAAAAATAGAAATGTATTATATCTTACCGGATCAGCATGAATCGCCTTCCGGACTTCTTCATTATTTAGCCATATGGTTGCTACTACATCATCCTACAAAAAAATATATGCGGAAATAAGCTTGATTTATTTTTTTATTTTTATTTTTGTAACTTTATACAATAGTAACCAAGTTTCCTAAGTGTTTAACTATAGTCATTCAAAGTTATTTTTTCCTTTGGTCATTCAACATTCATTAGGTGTTCAAAGCATGTGTAACCTTTTTATAAATGTAAAAAAAAAAACTAGAATTGAGTGAGACGAATAAAAGATATAAGATTGGTTACCATGTGATTAACTTTTTTCCAAAATGACTTAGATTAAATAATCATACAACTTCGTTATTATTTATCGAAGAACTTTTTCTTCACTGTTATCTTTTACTACAAGTTAATTGGAAAAAAAATTATCGCTTATTCGTAACAAGACATGAATAACTAAAGAAGGTTGAGTAAGTTTAGAGAAAACTTTAGTTAAACAAAAAAACATTTTGAATGTCATCAGTTAAACACTTAGGAAACTTGGTTACTATTTGGTGAAGTTTTCCATTTTCCCCAAAACATTATTTGTTGGTTTTTAAATACTAAAGCTTGAATATAGTTTCAGTGACATTTAAACTTTTTGACATGTTTTTTTTAACCTAGTTGTTGATACATATATGTGGACGCGACTCGACTCGACGCGACTTGGTTCGGTTCGACCCGGTTAGGTTCGGCTCAAGCCCGACGTCACGACATTCCTCCGTCGTGCGTCCCAGAGTTCGACACGCGAAGCACGAAGCGCCGCGGCCTTTCCCGTCGACACATCACCATGACATCACCTTTGTGATGTCATGATGATGTCATATGTGGCTAATATCTACAATCTGCATATGTGAACAAATATGAACGTGCATGCTGTTGGTCCAATCATCTCACATGGTCTTTTGGTCCAATCAAAAGGTTTGGGCTTCTACTCACATTGGGCCGAACCCAACCCCAACCGCACAAGGCAGAAGACTTATTGGTTGGATCAGACCACTCACATGATATACGTCTGTGTCGAAGGTTGGGAAATCGAAAGATTGTTTCTATTCTTGGGTGAGCTCGAAAGATATCCCACGAAGGATACTGATGGAATTCGAAGGATATGTCATCCTTCGAAACATATGTGGATCCTTCGATGGTTGCATGATCGAAGGATGATGTTTCGATCAGTAATTCTGATCCTTCGACCAGACGTGCGGTGATGGATATAAATATCCAGGTGTGTGTGTGAGAACTAGATAGAGAAGAGAGCAGAAAAACTAGAGAGAGAGTGTAGTGAGAGAAAGTTCCGGTGAGCTTTGTATTTGTCAAATATTGTACCGAAACTTTGTCGAAATCAATACACGTAACTGTTAATCGTTGATATCTTTACGTATTGTTCACTTTCTCGATCTCGGTTTGCATCTCCGGTTGGATTCCGCACAACCGGACGTGTTCGATAACAAGGATTAGGCGACTAGATCCTCCTAGCCGGACCTACAAGTGGTATCAGAGCCTTGGCTCTTCTCCTTGTTAAAACCGAGTTGTTTTCGGGTGTGTTTCGAGTTTTTGAAGTTTATATTTTTCTTGAAAAATTCTGTTTAAAGCTTCGAAAATCATTGTATTTTGCTGAAAGTTGTTATAAAAACCTTTTTATTCTTCATTTTCACATGCTAAACATTGGTTTTTAGTGAAGTTTCGGCCAAATTCGTGTTCGGAAAATCTTCGGTTCACCAGAAAACTTATATTTCTGGGTTTGTTCTTGATATCTTCATCAATTATTCAAAGTGTTCTTGGTGTGTTTACTTTTTGATCTTTGAAAATCTGCATATTCAAGTTGTTGGTGCATTGGTAATTGGGTTTGATTAAGATATTGCAAATCATCACATGGTGGTAAGTTGGTGAAATGAGTATGTCTTGAGCCGAAAGGTACCTGTTTGTGTCAGAGCATAGGAAGTCAACCATTTCAAATCTCAGCCTTTTAAAATTAAAATTAACCTTGTTTAATATGTTTGATTATTAGTTTATGAGATAAGTGGACCTCGAAGAAACAAAAGTCTCAGCATGCGTTTGTTGAAATTGCCATCACAATATTTAATTTGAAGATAGTGGACTTGTATGAATATTATCTTATATATTAAAGGGAGTTTTCAAAAACCAAAAGATCAGTAAGTGGCGTGCACTGTTTGAAGAATATTTGTGTCACCAAAGATAGTGTTTCTATTGTTTAATAACTGATATATTTAAACAATACAAACCCATTTAGACGATATAACACTTACAGGCCAAATGAAGTTTTGTTTTTAAGAACCGACGAATCAGGGGTTATACTTTTGAGCGACGAAACTGGTTATTTTGTTTCGTCAAACACACCTCGGCGAAACAGTTTTTGTTTAGTGTTGGGCCGTTTCGTCGATATTAAATTTGGGCCAGTTTCGTGAAAACTTGTTTCGTCAAAGCCATTAAAAAAAAAAAAACAGAAGGTTTGCATTTGTGATTTAACTATTTGTTTGAGGTGTGATTTACAGAGGTATTCTTTTTCTTGATCAAAAATGAATCCGGCCTGGGGTACTCCGTCAAATACAGAAAACAAGTATAGAAGCAGTGAGGATTTATTTACAGAGATGTATTTTGGTACTCCGTCTCCGGATACAGCTTCCTCAAGACCAACGGCGTTTGTCACAATCACAAATTGTTTTGGCACTCCAATACAAGTTCCAGTCCCTCGAAAAACAGACATGTATGGAAATCCGCTTGAACCAGTTCCTCAACAAGTACCACAACAGCAAAGCCAACGACTTATCAGAACAACAGATATGTACGGAAATCCGCTTCAACCAGTTCCTCCAACAGTTGCCTCACAGTGCCATCCTTCTACGGTAGCACCATCATCTCTTGATACAAGGAACTGTAGTCAGACAAAAACGGCGTTGTATGCTGAAATTGTCAAAGATGCCAGCAATGGTGAATCCTCGGGAAATAATGACAGTTCTGAACATGACAGTAGTTCAGATGAAGATGTTTCAACTTCAGTTGAGGATGATACAACTTCAAGTTCAAGCGAGGATGGATCTGAATATGAATCATCAAGGGAGGTTGTTGATTCTGATGCAGAAAGGTCAACATCTAGGAGTGATTCCAGTCAGGTATGTGTCGATGAACCCACTGCTGTTAGTTGTAGTAACTGTGATAGTTTGCGTGTTAAATGTGCTGATTTAGAGGCAAACATGTCTGAGTTGCAAGCCAAACATGATGCTTTACAAGCTAGTTTGTTTGACTTGCAAGACAAACATGTTTCATTGAATGATAAGTGGCGTGAGTTGCAGAGCAAACACGAGGCTTTGCAAGAGAAATATGATGTGACATTCATCCACAATCAGAAATTAACCGTGGATCTTTCTAAGTGCACAGAAGCCAACATGTTTTATGAAAACCATGAAAAGGAATTTAAAACGATGATTGAAACTTTAAGGAAAGATAAAACTGAGTTAACTAAAATGGTTTCAAGAAAACAAACTGACATCAATTTGTATATAACTCGTCTTGAGATAATGCAAAAAGAGATGGCGTGTGTTAAAACTGAAAGTGAAGCGATCCGACTTAAGTTAGACAGCTATTTAAGCTCTAGCTATGTGTTAGATCACATCATTGATGTTCAGAAAGAGAAAAAGGATGTCACATGCATTGGATATAAGCAATGTCCACCACCGGTTAGACACAACTACGATGCACTGCCTGATGAGGAATATAGGACTCACTTTGAGCCATCTGTTCCTTTGGACGTTGAGGAATTTGCAGCAGGGCTCGGATACAAGAAAGAAGTATCGTCAGATTCAGATGTGTCAGCAGATACATTTGTAACTGCTGAACAGAATCAGGATCCTCCAGTTGTGATTGAGGATGTTGATTCTTCTGATGATGAATCTGATGATACTGATTCAGCAAAGTCTGATGCGGTAATCAAAGAAGAGGACATACCTCTTGAGAATCACATTCTGTGTGATCCTCCTGCAAAACCCGCTAAGACTGTTGCAATTGAGTCCTCGTCTGAGAAAGAGTCGGAGAGTGTGGAGTTGCTGTACACTCTTGTTGGTGATGATAAAATTTACTCAGACAAAGATTTTCCTATTAAGAATGTAAATCAATCTTTAATCAGTAAAATCTTTGAAAATTCTACAAGTAAATTTTTGGGAAAGACAGGACCACATGTTACAGTCACACAGTGTCCTCCTATCCCAAAAGCTGAAGTTAGAAAACAATTTGGAAATAAGAAATTACCAACAGTGCAAACCCAGCAAAATCATACCAAATTGAAAGGTAAAACACCGACTCAGAGTCAAAAGAAGCCGAATCAGAAGAAGAAGAAGAATGTGAACTTTGTGAAATCGAAGGGAACGGACAAAATTGAAAAGTTTGCAAATCAATCTAACTTAGATTTTGTCCAGAAAGTAACAGTAATGAAAAGGAATGAACCAAATAGTTCAAAACCTAGTACCTCGAGATCACAAAGTTCATCATCATCGGCAAGACGATCACATGATACTTCGGGGTTTGTTGAACGAAGATCATGTTTTGAGTGTGGTACAATTGGACACATTGTTCGAAATTGTCCGTATCTTCATAAATTAAAAGCCAAAGAAGATGATCCCCGTGAACGAAATTACCGAAAGAGATTTGTTTCACCAAAACAAGACCCTCGTCTTGTTAAACAACAAGAAGTGAAACAGAGAAAGAAACAACGGAAAGAAATTGAAAAGGTTTTAAAACCAGAGGTTATCCAAACACAGTCTGTTAAGTTAGAAGTCAAAAATGAAAAACAAAAACAGATTTGGAAACCAAAACCAGTAATTGTTTCAGGGGGAGCTACATCAATTCCGAATCATCGGGAAATGGATGTCACAATCCTCGATGATGACGGACGACCCAAGTCTGTGAAGGCTTGGGTCCCCCTCTCCAACTAATCTCTGAATGAGTGTGCAGGATGTTCCAGGAGGAGCTATTGATAGTCTTAGGATTGTTGATAGTGGAGCGTCCATGCACAAGATCGGCGACACCAGGCTCCGAAATATTGTTACAATTAGGAGAATATTGTTGCCTTTGATGGAGAAAAATGAGAAAAGAAAAGAAAAAGATAAGAAGACAAACATTCCGATGAAGGAATGATGGTGAAAGAATGTCGTTGAATGAAGTTGAAAAATTCGACCAGTTGAAAAATGTGCCAAAATTTGGTTGTTATGGTTTTTGATCGGGTCCTCAGGAAATATTCCAATGAAGAGTACGCGCCTGTAGCACGTCTGAAGCTTTTCGAAGATTCATGGATTTTTCTTCCACAAGAAGTTCAAAGTCCACAAGATGAACGTGTAAGGTACTTTTCTCTGCGGTGTGATTGAAGAAAATGTGTTTGTTGAACAAACCAAGCGGGTGTGCGGATGCCTTGGCGTGGATTGATCAACCGCACACTACTTCTGAAAGAGAAAGACAAAAACCTTCGCTGGTACAATGTGGAAGACCAGCCGGACCCGGAGGTTTATGATCTTGTTGCTGTGAAGGGATTTCAGTAGCTACAAAATCGACTTTGAAATTCACACCGGGTGGATATCCAGTTTGGGAGAGCGCTCAGATTCCTGGCAATGCACGAAGCAGTTGCGGGATACGGTTTTTAAATTTCTAATCTCTCCTATACTTGTCGATATTTAAGCTGCTTTATAAATTGTTATCCTCTCGTAGCACTCCTTGGCTTGACACGTTGATCTCGAATATCACCTCACACGTGATTGTTTCACTATGAAACTCATCAATGTTGTCATGGTCCACACCGATGACCAACGTGCCGACCTTTTTACCAAAGCATTTGACAAATCAAGATTTGACTATTTATTATTGGTAAACGGCGTTAAGGTCAAGCAAGAGTAAAACCAACATCGGAAAATCATTTTTGTAAATACCTTTGTGTTTTAAAATTTGTCTTAGTTTATTGATTTTAGGGGGAGTAAATCCAAAAATCTGGAAAATCCAAAAACATTGAAAAATTTCAAAAACACAAAAACAATAGAAAATCAAAAATGAGTTTCCTGGCGAGCAAAAGAGAAAATGATAGTACATCAGTGGTCTATCCAAACCTCTTTAAACCTGAAATGCAAAATGAAAAGCGATAAGCAGCTCTATATAAGATGTATCGGTAGGCTCACAATCATTTTAAAGTGTGCAGGGTGATATAAATCTTAAATCGACTGAAGACTGGGTGGGAACCATTCATTGGCATATGGTCTTAGTACCGAAATTTCGTTTGAGAGATTGCCGAGGTTCTGAGATATTCGGTCTTTATGCTGCTTATCATCTGGGTATCATGGTTGTATCTTTTACCGAAAAATAACGGGGACGCAAGTCTAGATCTTCCATGATACTATACATACGTGTACATATTGCATTCGACCTCAATAAGTGATCAACAATCACATGTCCATACAAATAAGTGATAAAATATCACAAATTCTTTCCGGGAGTCAAGTTCGTCTCTCTGCTGTACGAAAGTACTGACCTGTTCACGGACTTGCTCCTGTGCCCTCATGCATATGAAAATCAAGTTCCTCATCAATAAGTGATTATATCACATAGGGCTTGTTTTCAAATCAAAATAAGTGAGAATCTCACATCATATACGGTCAAACAGATGATAATCGGTATACTCACCGGTAAGATGAACCCTCGTGCATACCTTGATACGGGAATGTGTCGTGATGTGGATGAACACCGGTCGGTAAGTATAAATTATACCTTAACGTATCCCCTCGCCATGATTACATCTGATAAGTTGAGCTTATGTGGACAACAATACCGATAATTGTTATAGGATGCTTATCTAAATGTGAACTAATTGAACAAAGAGAGTGTTTTGACATGACCGTACACTGATATGATTCTCTTACCCTCGAAACTCGCAAAAAGAATGTCTGTATATATTTATTTACTGCTTTCAGTCTTTACATTTGAAATATTCAAAAATGCCAAAAAGATTTTATTTCTATCTTATTTTCGATCGTACGATGTTGGAACTCGAGTCTTCGTTTCCTGAAACCTGAACGAAAACCGAAAATGACTAAATCTTCATAAACGGTCGAAATTTGCAAGTTTTGAAAGTTAAAATTGAAATCGATAATATACTTTAAACTTTCAAACTGTCGGACGGTGTTCGTTTGAACAATGGTCACATGTGTGTTGTTTGCTTATGATATTCCAAGCGGTTGTTCTCATTACGCGTTTAGATTTCTTGCATGTGCAGATTCTAAAGGCTAGGAGAACATGGTCGATGACAAGCTTCGGAATGAAGACACGACGTGAAGGCACTCAAATGATGAAGATGATCGAGTTGCCGCTGACCATCGTCAACACCACAGGGATCTCACTTCATAAAGATAAAGACTTTCACGAGCATAACTCAAGGGGGAGCTTATGTTGAGGGGGAGTTTGTCAACACACTTCCTACATGAAACGGGGAGTTTGTTGGTACACTTTCTGCTTTGAAGACGTGAAGACTTTGAAGATCCTCCGACATAGAAGACATGAAAGGCGAATCTCGCGAGTAGCGTCCAAGGGGGAGTTTGTTGATACATATATGTGGACGCGACTCGACTCGACGCGACTTGGTTCGGTTCGACCCGGTTAGGTTCGGCTCAAGCCCGACGTCACGACATTCCTCCGTCGTGCGTCCCAGAGTTCGACACGCGAAGCACGAAGCGCCGCGGCCTTTCCCGTCGACACATCACCATGACATCACCTTTGTGATGTCATGATGATGTCATATGTGGCTAATATCTACAATCTGCATATGTGAACAAATATGAACGTGCATGCTGTTGGTCCAATCATCTCACATGGTCTTTTGGTCCAATCAAAAGGTTTGGGCTTCTACTCACATTGGGCCGAACCCAACCCCAACCGCACAAGGCAGAAGACTTATTGGTTGGATCAGACCACTCACATGATATACGTCTGTGTCGAAGGTTGGGAAATCGAAAGATTGTTTCTATTCTTGGGTGAGCTCGAAAGATATCCCACGAAGGATACTGATGGAATTCGAAGGATATGTCATCCTTCGAAACATATGTGGATCCTTCGATGGTTGCATGATCGAAGGATGATGTTTCGATCAGTAATTCTGATCCTTCGACCAGACGTGCGGTGATGGATATAAATATCCAGGTGTGTGTGTGAGAACTAGATAGAGAAGAGAGCAGAAAAACTAGAGAGAGAGTGTAGTGAGAGAAAGTTCCGGTGAGCTTTGTATTTGTCAAATATTGTACCGAAACTTTGTCGAAATCAATACACGTAACTGTTAATCGTTGATATCTTTACGTATTGTTCACTTTCTCGATCTCGGTTTGCATCTCCGGTTGGATTCCGCACAACCGGACGTGTTCGATAACAAGGATTAGGCGACTAGATCCTCCTAGCCGGACCTACACTAGTGTTACCCATTTGACCCGCATCAATAAAACACGATCTAGATTGACGTAACTTTGCATAAATGACTTACGGTACATGGGACAGCTAGTGCACCATTGAGAAGCTCAGGCCAAGAAGGCACGTAACCAGGCTTAACCGGGGCTCTAAAAGGCCAAGCCCGCCCAAACATCCTGGTTCGAACCGGAAGGGGTCTTTCAGTCTCACCCAATTTCCTGAAGCTAGCTGGCAAGTTTGACTTTCCAAGGCTAATTTTACTTGATATATCACCATGATAACATGCTTCTAAAATGTTGTACATGTTTATACCATCAACATCCTGAATTTATAAGTTCAAATCCAAGATAAGCAAGGATGTTATACAATTCACTAGAATTATATATATGAAAAAATAAAGATAATTCAAAAACAAGTTTACTTCGTCAACTTTCGAAAGCGCTCTTTGACAGTCGGGTTTTGTAGAATTGTAATACTTCCCTTCACACACTTTGACAACTTCCTGCATGTGTTTAAGGTCAGCCTCTGTTCATAAAGATACCGTTTGACTTTCGAAGTCAAAGAGACAAAAATTATCAAAATTGTGTACCAAATTTTAACTTTATGACAAAATTTTACAAATATCATTGTGGGTTTGAAATTTATAAGAAAATCCTTTTTGGAATTAGAAGGTTGATGATAAAATATTTAACCTCTAAAGTTAAAGTGTACCTCATAAAGTTCATCTGAAATGAGGCCCATCCCATGTGCAAATGGAACAATAGCATTCCCATCAAACACTTCATCTGCAACTCCATTTCCTACCATGTATCCCTGCATTTTTATTAAGTAAATCCCGGCGAATAGTAATGTATATCGGGTGCTTGAATAATTAGATAATGAGTTGTAATTAAACGGGTTGTGGACAATAGTGTCGGGATGTGCAGTTTAGTTCTTTTTTATGAGGATGTACCTTAAAGTTAATAGTGGGTATAACACCAGCATCAAGTCCTGAAAAATATCAAAATGAGTAAATAATTTTCTCAAATTTATGCTACTTCGGATTTATTAATAGATGATTTACCTTTCACTACTTCATAAGACAACATAGGGACGTAAACTCCAGCATATGATTCACCAGAAATGAAAAATTGATTTGAAAGATATTCAGGATATATCTTGAACCACTAGAATCACAAAAACCAAAATGTAAATATATATTTTTTTGAGTGGGGTGGGGGCCGGGCGGCTCCATTTCCAAACCAAGGTAGTCCAGTGGAACAAACTGGACCACCAAGGTCAAACCTCCACAACGGAGGGATGGTCCGAATTAGGTGGCTTGCTTTCGGACGAGTGGCATATTAATTAGTCATGTTTTCATGTAGTCAATTTCATCATATAATCAATTTGCACACCGCTAATAAACAATTTAGTCATGTTTGCATGTAATCAACTATTCCATCATCTAGTTTAAGTTATAAAAAGATAATATTGCAAAAGGATTATATTTTCGTACTTATCGCATTTAATTTGTTTTCTTTATTTTGTTCCTATTTTTTTCCGAAATACCTCAAGGAGAAATTTGTGTGAGTCTAAAGCTGTTGCTATATCCCCTGTGATATAGTCGGTTTTATTCTCGGAATATGACAATCCAACTCCAGCCGGAGAGTCCAAATATATCATGTTTGAAACCTAATCACATATGAATAAAAACCGTAACAAAGATTACAATTCTTGCTAATGATCAAATTCATGTAGTGATTAGTGGCATATCATACTGGTTTTCACAATTCAAAAACATGATCACCTTTGTCCATGCATATGGATTAAGATGAAGTTTGGGCAAGCCTCCTGTTTTTTCAAAATTAAATGGACCTGCGATAACAACATTGGCTTTATTCTTACACCAACTAAATGATCCAAGAACCACTCCTATTCAAATACCCTATATATAAAGACCACTAATCCTTGATGATTACTAATTAAAAGTGAGCTTGATTTCACATACCAAAGCTTGAATATGCTCGTGAGCTTAATTGAGGATGTTACTTGTAAAATATAATTAATTTTATTTAATGTAAAAATAATTATTATACGTAAAAAGATGATTAAAGTAAACTAGATAATAAATTTTGATATACTAATACAATTATAATTTAATTTAAGTGATCCGTGCAGCACAACTCTAGCTTTGAAAACTATAAGCGAGCCAAGCTCGAGCTTGAGTATTCTTAAATTAAACGAGTCTGGCTTGACTTAGCCGAGCTCATGCTTGTCTCAACTTGTTTATATATATAAACTTTTTTTACATCAGTGGGCTACAAATCCTTTTATCAATTCAAGATTAGACCCATGTTCCCTGTGTTATTTGGTACTAAATAACAAACAAATTTAAGAGAATTTATATAAAAAAGACAAATGATTCAAATAAAACGGTACACAAAAGTAAGGTATACCATGTTCATAAACAAACCCATCAAAACCAGAGCAACCCGGGCCACCATTGAGCCAAAGGACCACCGGATCTTCAGAAGGGTTTCTTTCAGACAACACATAATAATAATACAATTTCTTGCCATGATTCTCATCTATTGTCACATACCTACAAACCCAGTGAAGATTACACAAAATAAAGACCAACCCATCAATGAAAACATCAAGACGTTAAGTTAAAAAAAGTAAAGATCAAGAGTACCCAGCATAGTGTTTAGAAGGAAGAGTTCCATCAAACCCAGGAATTTGTGAAACAGCAGCATTTTCAGGTGCGGAATGTGCCAAGAAAAAGAAAAAGGTAAACGTTATACAAATTGAAAATATTATCTTGTTCATGTTTGAGAATAAAATTATTTAGGGGTTTCAAGAAACATAAATGTGTGAAAGACTCTTGGATTTGTTTGGATTTATAGTGGGAGTGCATGCAGAGTATAGAACCGTCTATGGTGTTCGCTTGCAAAACAAAGTAATGATAAAAGGGGACCAGTGAAGATTTTTTGTATCTACTCAAATGGAGCCACTCTTTTTGGGACCAGATTCATAATAACATTTAAACATGTGACACATTTAAACATATATGTGACACTATACAGGAGGGCCTTCTTCCCTCCTCTACCTTCATGGCCGCACCCTTGCAAAAGGATTTCTGGCCGTCTCTCTTCCACGTCTTCCCTGCCCGTTATTCTTTCTTCCACATTGAACAACAGGCTTCCGCCATGGAGAATTAGTATTTGGTATTCTTCATTGAATCTGAGCTTTAGAATTTTAGAGTTGAAATCCCAAGATTGAGTTACATGTAAATTGACCCTTTTTTGTATTTATAATATAAAATGTTATGACCAATCTATGGACGTAGTTTTTAAAAGACTTAGTTTTGCTATTCAAAAAGGGGTAGCGGCTCAGTTTGTTGTCCGTTTACCAACTATTTCGATGTAAATTCAAAAAATTTCGAATTTCAGTTTAACAAAAAAAAAATTTGTAGTTATTAACTAACGTCAATCAACAATTCAAAATGATTATGTATTTTTCTAAAAGTGGGTGAAAGTAGTAACTTAATTAACCGAACCATAATAAGTGAATTGTTACACGAATATACGGTATTTTTTCTAAACTGATTAACCAACTTAAACAAGACATTACGGTTGATAGTTAAAACCAACACCCAATTAACCTGTATAAAACAATTTTAAAATATATTACTGTAGATGCATATTCACAAGAATAATAATGTGTACACATGTATCTTTATCCCTTTTTGTATGTAAACATGTACTAATTGCTAAAAGTGCATCTTTGAACTCGTCTTTGCTTTTAAGGTTTAAAATTTATGATTTTTGTCATTACTATTTAGTCTTTTAGCTCTTAGGGTGGGTGTGGGAGTCGGCAAAGGGCGGCAAACGTGTTTGCTGATCAGCAAACACCAGCGCCGACCCAATGCCGACACGGCAAAGCAAACGAATCGGGGACAGGTTACCGACTCGGGGAAGAAGGAATTTGGAATGTGGGCCAGGTTATTAACGGTAATATTACCGTTCAAATAAAAAAAATTATTTTCTCTTTAAAAAATTAAACTATAAATATCAAACCAAACCATAACCAAATACCTTCAAATATATACCCAACCAAACCAAAAAATACCACCAATTCTTCCCAAACATTTACAAAACAAAATGGCGGATGAACTCCCGTTATGGTTCCCACCCATGAGTAGCGACGATTCATCCGATAGCAGCATTCTTTTTTTTCAAAATCTCATCGAAGAAGCCGAACTTCAAGACACGGGCACATCTAACCGAAGGAAGACTAGTTTAAATTGTTTCAAGTTAATGTAATTTTATTGTTTTTTAATTTAGTGTAATTTTGATGTTTTTAATTTAAATTATGAAAGTTTATTGTTTTTTTAATTTAATGTATTTATTCTACATTTATTAATATTAAATAAAATAGTCACAAAAAAATAATAATAAAAGTTTACCACTTCAGCAAGTGTTTAAACCATTGCCAACAAATTTCAGCAAAGTTTAAACACTTTTGACTGATTGACATGGCGCGCTCTGATTGGTCGGTTTTTTGGTTTGTCACTCCAAAGTGTTTAACCACTCCCTACACCCTTATCATCATAGGGAGACAAAGGGATATTTGCATACGGTGTTCGTTGACTTTGAATAAGCTTGTGATGGTGTGTCTCATCTAGTGATCTAGGATAATCTTGAGGTGACCGGGATCCCTTGGAGGTATATAAAGATAGTTAGGGAAATGTATGTTAATGCTAAAACAAGTGTTTGTGCATTAGTGAAAAATACAAACTTCGTCATGAGGTGGGCCTTCACCAAAGATCTGCATTGAGTTCGTTCATTTTTTTAGTAGTCTTGGATGGCAAGCAACGTTAAAGAGAAAAGGTCTAGGGATAAATCATTTCTACATAGAGTACCTTTAATGTAACTTTACTGGTCCCTACAAGGATACCCAAATCACTATTGATAAGTCATTCCGCAGACAACCAAGATCAAGTATCTAGGGTTCTTTATACAGAGTGACGAGGATATTAACAGTCACATAGCTTAGCGTATTCAGGCGGGTTGATGCACGTGAAGAGCAATCACATAATATTGTGTAAAAAGAGATTACAAATAAGAATGGAGTGGAAATTCTATAGTTATGTAGTTTACGCTAAGTTATACCAAACCAGTTGTCGGGTGATCAAGAAGAAATAAGCGAGAAAGCTGGATGTCATAGAAATTAGGATGATGAGGTGGGTTTGTGAGCACACAAGATTGGACAATATAAGAAATAAAGTATTCTAGGGAAAAATGAGGTGGCATTCATTTCCAAGTAAGATAAGGGAGGGGAGATTTAGATGATTTAGGCATGTGTAGAAGAGACAGATAATGACACTAGTAAGAACCATGGAAACAATCACATTTGATGGAAAGAGGAACAGAGGCAGAGGCAGACCAAAAATGATGTGCTAGATTTGTACCTATCTAAGGAAATGATTTGTGATTTCTTGGAAAAGGAATATAAAGCTATGGATGTTTAGGGGAGTGTATAGACTTTTCCTAACTTTGTCTTCAGTGTCCTATCTTTTTCCTACATCTCTCTTGTGTGCCTTTACTTTAGTTTTGTCTTAGCAGTACATTTTTTTGGGGAAGTGTATAGATATTTCATATGTTTCAATTATTATTTTTATTAGTAGTTGTACACTTATAAGTGAAGCAGTGGATATGTTAGTGTATCCATCTTCAGAAAGTCAAGGCATAGTGCCTCAGATGTGCAACTGGCTAAACAGAGAGACCCAATCTAGTATCGCTCTAATGGGTCTAAAGTTATATGCCACCGCGACACCGATTCCCCAACAAAATCCCTTAAAAGATTTAAGGCTGCTTGATGCGGGCCCAAGTGTGGAGGAGCGGGCTATTTTGTATTTGGAGGCCCAATATTGTGTAACAAAGGGGGCTTCACTAAAATGGCTCTAACTTGGGCTACGGGGGTCCGTTTTGGGCGTGTGACCAGGCGAAACGAACGTTAGAATGAGCTCCATCTTGCTGCAAATGCCTACGGCGGTTTGGGTCATCGCCCGGGGCAAAAAAAACGCTTATTTCTATTAGTTATTTGCATTTTTTTGTTTTTTTGAGGTATTTTGGGCATTTTGTTTTTGGGCTTGTGTTTGGCCCGTTATCTTTTTTAGGCCCATTTCGAATTTCTGTTCTTATTTATATGTCCCTCTAGTATTTGGAACAATCAGACTTTAATTTTGAGAAAACTTATTTTTCACTTCAAATTCCGTGTCTTTTGGGTGGAATCTTGGGGGTTGGGGAAGAACTACAAGGGTATTCTTTGAATCAATGTGTTTGATCTTCGTTTCCGTATCACGCTCTACATCAGTTGGTATCAGAGTTGAATTCCTGGCTCAAAATGCCTCCGAGGAGAAACAACAACAGGCCTCTCGATGCAGCGGCTTATGGCGAGAGTGGATCAAGTGGTCGATCAGTTGACTGACCGGATGGGCGTCTTGATCAATCGTAGGAGGCAGAGACCCAATGACGGGTATGGTTCTGAATTTAGTAACCCATTTGGTAATGGTTCGACTTCCGAAGACGAACAGGAGGGGCAACCAAGGGGTGAACGTGGAGGGGGTAACAGGCGTTGGGATTCTGGGATAAGAGTTGATATTCCAGAATTTGATGGGACTAGTTTGAATCCGGAGGGGTTCATCGATTGGTTGGCTACCGTGGAGGAGGTGTTTGAATACAAGGAGGTGCCTGAAAATAAGCGGGTGGCCTTGATCGCTACCAGGTTACATGGTAGGGCCTCTGCGTGGTGGCAACAATTGAAGTTAACACGAAACAGGCTAGGAAAGTCAAGGATTGTGACATGGACCAAGATGAAGAAGTGCTTGCGGTCTAACTTTTTGCCTCATAACTTTCAAAGGTTGATGTACCAGCGTCTGCAGAATTTAAAACAGGGGGCTAAATCGGTTGATAATTATACCACAGAGTTTTACCAGTTGATTGCTAGGAATGATATTCAAGAACCGGAGGAACAACTTGTTTCTCGGTATATTGGGGGTCTGAGGGTTCAAATCATGGATTCTGTGAATCTTTTTGACCCGTTAACCATTCAAGAGGCACACCAACGGGCGTTGGCCTTTGAGAAGCAAAACCGTCGGGTGGGCGGTTCATTTACCCCTGCTGGAGGAAACGTTGGGTCGGGCAGTGGGGCACCTCGTGGCTGGCCTAGTCAGCAAAGGCCGGGGGTTAACAATACCGGGTCTACTTCTAAGGGGGCTAGTAGTAGTGGTCCGAGATGTTTCAATTGTGGTGAGATGGGCCATCGTCAAGCTGAGTGTAAGAAGGCTGGTAAAAGACACTTGTTTGCTGAGTCTGAGGATGATCAGTATGAGGAATATGAAAATAACCCAGTGTATGATGAAGAAACTGAGTACGAAGAAGAGGTTGTGACCGGTGATGTTGGGGTGAACTTGGTGGTCAGACGCTCTTGCTATACACCAAAGGCAGATGGAGATAACTGGCTGAAGCATAACATCTTCCACTCAACATGTACTATTTTGGGAAAGGTTTGCACTTTTGTTATTGATTCAAGGAGTTGTGATAATTTGATTTCTGAAGAGGCAGTTCAAAAGTTGGCCTTGAAGACAGAGAGTCACCCGAAACCTTATAAGCTTCAATGGCTTAAAAAGGGAGGTGAAGTGACGGTATCTAAAAGGGCACTTGTTTCTATTTCTATTGGGTCCACGTACAAAGATGATGTTGTGTGTGATGTGGTCCCTATGGACGCGTGTCACTTATTGTTGGGTAGACCTTGGGAGTATGAACGTAATATAGAGCATAACGGGCGGTCCAATACTTATAGCTTTCTGTTTGGTGGTGTGAAGATAACTCTTGTTCCTAGCAAGCCCAAGCAGTTAGCCACAAAACAGTCGGGTACTTTGTTGACCATCAGTCAGTTTCAAGATGAGTTGGAGGAAGCAGACAATGTTTTTGTTTTGATAGGGAAGACAGTGCCCGAGGAAGTCGAAATTCCTGATGCTATGGTTCCTTTGCTGGAAGAATTTTCTGATGTTTTCCTTGATGAATTGCCCGATGGGTTGCCACCTTTGCGTGACATCCAACATCATATTGATTTGGAGCCTGGGTCACAGTTACCCAATAGACCACATTACAGGATGAGCCCTGGTGAGCATGAAGAGTTGCGAAGGCAGGTTGAGGAATTGATTTCTAAGGGCCATGTTCGGGAAAGTATGAGCCCTTGTGCTGTTCCGGCTTTATTGAATCCAAAGAAAGATGGTACTTAGCGTATGTGTGTTGACAGTCGAGCAATCAACAAGATTACTGTGAGGTACAGGTTTCCTATTCCTCGACTTGATGATTTACTTGATCAGATTAGTGGTGCTACTCTTTTTACGAAGTTAGATTTGAAGAGTGGGTATTACCAGATTCGTCTTAGACCGGGTGACGAGTGGAAAACTGCCTTCAAGACTCGTGAAGGGTTGTATGAGTGGTTGGTGATGCCATTTGGTTTATCAAACGCACCAAGTACTTTTATGCGTGTGATGAATCAGTTGCTTAGACCTTTTATTGGGAAGTTCGTGGTTGTGTATTTTGATGACATTCTCATTTATAGTGCTTCTTTCAGCGATCATGTTTTGCATGTGAGGCAGGTTTTGGCCTTACTTCGCAGGGACCGTTTTTATGCAGCCACCAAGAAGTGTGTGTTCATGACCCCTAAAGTGTTATTCTTAGGGTATGTTATTTCTGGTGATGGAATACAGGTTGATGAATCCAAGGTGGCGGCTGTTCAAAATTGGCCAACTCCGACTACCATTACTGAACTTCGTAGCTTCCATGGGCTTGCTTCTTTTTACAGACGGTTTATTCCACACTTCAGTTCTATTATGGCCCCAGAGACAGATTGTATGAAGGGGAAGACGTTTGTATGGACATATGAGGCAGAGTTGGCTTTTCAAGTTGTGAAAGAGAAGCTCACTACAACACCAATTCTGGTATTGCCTGATTTTTCTCAAGTTTTTGAACTTCATACTGATGCCTCAAAGGTTGGAATTGGTGGGGTTCTTAGTCAGGGTGGTCGACCTGTTGCTTATTTTAGTGAGAAGTTAACTGGGTGTCACACCCCTATTTTCCACGCGTCACCGGCGGGCCCGGTGGGGAGTATAGTGACGTAGTTGATATCATCATAGTCAAACAACACAATATTTAAATGCACAGCGGAAGCAAAAGATAAATATAATACAAACCGATTCAAAAGTAATATTTAATATTACAACGGGATGTAAGTTGGATCCACGGGCGGATCAAATAAAAAGAAAACACAATTCATCAGACTTATTGCATCCAAGCTTGCGAGACTCTTAATGATGCTAAGGAGAGGCCAGCCTATTACGCTTAGTACCTGCACTTAACCTTTTTGGGAAAATACGTCAGTTTACACTGGTAAATACAATTTAACTGACTCACTTTGAAAAGGTTTAAAAATTGATTTGAATGCACGTGGCACAAAACATTTTATAACTTGGGATAATTATGTGAAGATAATTTTGTAAGGGATTTACATGTTACTTATGCGTTCAGTAGCCTGATCCATAGACCGGGTTAAAGATTAATAGACACACCACAATATTGAGTTATACACTGAAAGGTGTACGCCTACACCCCGTGCTCAGGTCGTGGCCATCTCGTAAGATGATGCCAAGGATATCCGGGACATGGTCATTTACCCCCCAAGCTCGTATAGGGAAAATAAGTTAAAAGTATTTACCTGAGCTAAATATAAATTCAATCCCAGCCGTATCAAATCAGAAAGTACAGATAGCTTTTACTGGGCTCCTATATCTGGAACGAAGGTTTTTAATAACCTATTAGATTCCTAACGGGTCTTAATTAAGCTTATGCTTAGACCAGTTAGTTTTTAAAAGAAGATACGGTTCAAAACGCACGATTAAGCGATGACCGGTTTAGAATGTGGTTTAGACCCGACAAGCTTGTATACTTGTGTAATAAGGGTAAACTAAATACATTCTGGATTTTGGGATTAAAAAAATGATAAGGTTTGACTCGTTTCGGCTAATTTATGCAAACTAGTTACATAAGCCGATCCGAAAGCGAAAAATGCGTAACGAGCAACCATAATAGTCATGAACAGGTTTCCTACGTTAATATGCCTTAAATGTGTTGTGATATCAGTAGTATACCTTTCATTATGCCCAAAACGAATTTAAAACCAATTTATGCCCCGTAGGGGTATTTTGGTCATTTTAAGGGTTATAAGAGAGGTTAAATATAAATCTGAGGTTTAGGTCTGATAAAATCAGTAAAAATACTTAACTTAATAAGTTATATCGGTAGGGTATGACCTATATGTGAAATTTATCATTTAAAACCAAACTATGCACCTTAGGGGTATTTTGGTAATTTCACTTAGGCTTAAAAGGTCAAAACTGGAAACCTGAGTTTAAAAACTTTTACTTACGGTTAACATATAAAAATATACTAAAAATATCAGTAGGTATCAACCTTATATGTTTAATATGGTTTTAGTATATACTATGCGTTAAAAATGCTTAAAAAGGCGATTTGGAGGCATTTCCGGGTTTTCAAAAGAAAGCTGATATTTTTATAATTCCAGAAGGCTCAAAATACTCTATTTATTATATTAAATCAGTAGAAAAAGGTTTGGGGTCAAAAGGATTTGTAAAACTCATTTTATAGCCTAAAAGGGCAAAACCGGCAATTACCGAATCATAGCTAGAACCCTATGTTATGCTCAGCCTAAAAATAAATAAAAATCTTTAAAAATCCCAAAATATTATTTTATATCAGTAGGTAAAAAGTTTGGTATCAAAAATTGGGTTTAACTAGGCTATACGCTAATTACGTCGTTTAATTAATCATAAAGCTTTCAATTTACGCTAATGAGCATAACTCCTAATCTAGACCTCAAACTGATGTCAAATTTTAGGGACAAGTTTATAATTCAGTAGTGAAGGTTTCTATCCTTTCACATTTTCAAAAATGTCGTTTTAAGGTCAATAGGGCATAACGGTCAACATTTAGGCATTTTAAAGGAAACATGCATGAACTAGGATTTCTATGGAACCAAGTTGTATAACCTTGGAGGGTTATACTAACTTATAATATGGTCCTAATGGAATCCTAAAGCATATCTAAACTAAGCTAAATCGGGTCAGAACTGAAAGTCAAAGCAAATGTCAACTTTTGCGACTTTCGGTTCCGAACCGAGCCTATACTTAGAATTGACGGGTTGAATCATGCTTAGGCATGTTCAACTAATATTTACCAAGTTATTAAAGTGAGAAAACTGATTTTATAGCTTTTATATTAATAGTTATGTATTTCATTTAAAATTAACCCGTTTGACCTTTATTTAACCCGACAATTAAACTAAGTAAACGTGGTAATTACGAGGTGCCCTCTTGAGGGTTAATCACCTACCTAATTACGGTCACGTAGCCATGTTCGTTACGAACCATGGTTCAACCGTTTTAAAAGTCAAAAGCGTTTATCAAAAATGCTTGACTTTTCGGTTTAAAACGCTAATTAAATAAACTAAGCACGAAGGATACTTACAAAGGGTTCAAAAGACTGAAGGAGGTTCCTAATATGATCAGGATCCCCTTGAATTCAGAGAGCCAAAGCAGAAATGGATGGAGGTGTGAAGGGAACAAGTGAACTCACCTCCTATATATACATTTCGGGACCTCACGAGATCGCGACAAGTGTCGGGAGGTCATCACCAGATTAGGCCAGGTGTAAAACCATTTATAAAATCTATGGGCTGCCCCTAGAGTGATTTATGTGAGTGTAGAAACCAGATTGAACATGAAAATAGCAAGAAACAGGCTGTTACCAGCTATTTCTGCATCTGATCCACTCACGCGGCCCGCCTAGAGAACCCAGGAAACTCACGCGGCCCGCCTGCATGTCCACATCAGCGAAAATAGTTCCAGAATGTGCAACATCAGTCCCTGTGAGTACATATCTGCATATAACAGCCCTTTATAAACCTGTACATCTTATAAAAACACACATTTAGTCCTTCTGACCTCTGAATCAGATGGTTACAGGTCTAAAACAACTCTTGAAGGCTGTTAAGATCAGAAACAGCTTGCTGAAATTACAGATTCAGTCCCTGTATATATGTTAAATGTCATTTATGACACGTTTAAAGTCCGTTAAGCCATCTTCAAGGCTCCACAATGATGCCTTAACATAGGGGACATGAAACATGCTCAAAAACATGTCGGATGTCGGTTCGTTTGGCCGTACGGTCACGTTGTGCGTCTAATTACGACGAAACACGAACGGACGCGAAAAACGGTCCAAACTACGCGACGAATGGAATTTTATCAAGGCGATCACTAAAATAAAATATTTTAGTGCTTACATAAATTTTTGGGTGTCCGGGGGTATTCAGAATGTGAGATATGCGCGAAAGTGCAAACTTGTGCACTTTTTGACACTTTTAGTCCCTGCATGACCTTAAAGTTTACTTTTGCGCACCAAACACCTCTAAGCCTATATATAAGCTATAGAAATTATAATTAGGGCATGTTTAACTCATGGACAATTTCCGGAAGGTCCATTACCATACGAATCGACATACTTTTACAGTTTGACGCAAATAGTCCTTAAATTGCGCAAAGTAGCGCGAAATGCCGTTTAATGTTATCCAAGCCTTCCATGGCCCATATTTATCCTTCCCAAGCATATACTTAAATATTAATACGCTCTCGTTCGCTTAGATGGTCACCGAAAGGTATAGATTCAAAAGTTGACGCTTTAGGTCCCTCTATTGCGCAACCTTGCGCATCTCATCATCTAATAGCATTGAAGCCTCATCTAATCCATATTAGGCATTCTTGGAAGTATTATTAAACATCACGATACTTCGGGTTCGCTAAAAGGTCATTTGGATGTACAATTAAACATATTGACACTTTTAGCCCCTCTAACTTGCATAGTTGCGCGTAATTTTACTTATAGGCATAAAAACTTTAGTCGGCCAATATTTGGCATTCTCGAGAGTATAATTAAATATTATGAAGCTCCCGGTTTGTTAAAAGGTCACTCAGAGGTAAGAATTAACATGTTGACGCTTTTAACCCTTTATTGCTCAAACTTTCAATTAATTATGCAAACGGCTACACTTAATTATCAAGTGGCACATTTGTGAATATAAACATCGTAAGAAACTTATTTTAGGTATGTTAACACTTCCAGTCCTTTCATAATCAAAGTTTTCGATTTTTCAAAAAAATTAGTCCCTAAATTTCAGTGTTTGACTTCATTAGGGTTTATTACACGTGTCAATACATCATTGGACGTGATTTTACGAGGTGTTACATCCTCACCCCCTTAAAAGAAATCTCGACCTAGAGATTTGCTAAAATGCTGGAAGTACTTTTTGTCACATAACGGACTTAACTTCTATAACATATCTGGAGTCTCTCCAAGCTCCCAAAGTGACCTTTATATTTGGTACATGTATCCTTTTGGAGCTTCTTAACCTGTCGATCCTCGATCGATATGGGTTGCTCATCATATCATCAATCTTCATATTATTATGTGATAGTGCTTCTCGACTTATTGGTGAAAACACAGCCTTAAGTCATTAGTGTGCAATGTATTGCGAGCTCCGCCAAGCTCCTTAAATAGGTTGTAGCTTATAAGCTATTTGATCTTGGTACATTTGATTTCCTCGAATGATTCTATATATTCATAGTTCAACTCGTCTGATAATTAACAATTTGGCACACCCTTCTAGGGTGATATCTTTGTTGAACCTTATTCCTTAACAAGGACTTAGGAGGGTTGCTATTCTCATAAATCTTTGATTTTCTGCCAAAATTGGCAACTTACAGATGACCATTGATTTGTATGATCCTATTCGTTGTTTCCAAGGCAACTTTCAGATCCTGATGATTGGACGTACCAATCTTCCATTTAACAATAGATATTCAACATTCCATCTAAGCAAGGTCTCCAAAGGAGCAGCCTTGATACTTATACATCAACTATTATAGAAAAACTTATCTCAAGGTGAAATGGTTATTCCAACCATTACTTAAAACTAATCTTAAGGGATAGTTAATCCTCACAGTCAGTCGAACAAATCGACGATCCTGGGCAGCTGATGGAAAATTCTTAATTGTTGCCTAATTAGGGTTGCGGTAATCAATGCATAAGCAAAATGAACCGTCTTTCTTAATTAACTATACTGAATCCTCAGGATATTGAGTTAGGCTATATGAATTCTCTATTTTAAAACTTACTTAATCAAGGTTTTGATTCCTCCAATAATGGCACTAGCCGTCTTGGAAATTTCATAATGATACAGCCCTAAATGGGATATAAATCTTAATTCTACCTGCCTTTCAGGGGGTAAACAGGGTAATCTTAGGAGGAGATAATCAAGATATAAGGAGATTACAGAGATTTTCCAAATCTCAGGCTCCAATTCATCTATCATATTCTGTGTCAGATAAGTGGCGCATTTATGTTACGAGTCCACGAATTCTTTAATCGAAGACATTTACCTGGACAATTCCATTCTGGATATCTTCTTTGAATACCTTTAGCTGATTTTAGTACCATATAACCATCGGAATATATTTGTGGTTCCATGCATTAAACCTCCATACTGATCAGGCATGGAAGCAATCTATGGAACATATTAAGATACACCAATCCTCATGTGGCGCTTTTATCATACCATCTGGTATTCGTAATCGATAGAGATCAAAGAGATATCAACTATACATGCTGACGCACTTCTTTTAGAGAGAGGATACTTCTAGAATTCCATGATTAGGGGTTTCTAACAGGAACAGAAGAAATGGTTCTTATGATTTCGCCTGTAAGTCTTACCTAACACTTATCATCTGGGGTTCTTACGGAAAGTTTCTAAAAGTTTGCTAAGCCTATAGTCTTATGAGAAACTTAGCGGTATCTGAATCCAAACATAACTCTTAGCAATGAAATCACAATAAAAGATTTATCTAGCGTTATTATTAATGTGAACTGCCTCTATCATGCATTAGGAGGGTTAAACGCCTCCATTCTTAATCCTTTTAAACTTAGTTGCGAAATCTTTGACAAACTTTAGGGTAGTCTCAGCTTTGACTGTTTATTTCTTAATCTATAAAATGCGAGTAGCTGAGACAGATCCATGATAGATTTATAATGAGCAGGCTTTGAAACCTTAATGTGTCTTCTTATTGCCGTTACTAACCACCAATAATTATTGCATTAAGTTTAGGGTTTGGGTAATTGGAATAGGGTACTATCTCAGCCAATGAATTAAAATTTTGCGACTTACTGTCGACATTTTAGAACTTTTATGGTGAGAGTCAGCAAATTCTTATTCCATCTTTTTTCATTTCGATGCGAATAATAGGTTTTTCTAATAAAGTCCTTAACACTCGATCCATCCCATAATGTATAAGGGGATCTCTCTTATGGACTCCATTAATGTCCTCACTAATCAAGGGTATTACCATTGAATGATCGTGATGCATACCTTACCGTGTGCTTTCCAGCATAACTGCTGACATACCTAATGGTTTCTACTTCATCCAACAATTTCTTGTAATCGATGGTCCCTTTTTACTATTGAAGTCTCTTGACTTCCAAGAGACTAAGCACTTTTAAGTACATCCTAAAGAATGGGCTCCTTGCCACATATGACTTCATTTGTATTATTCTTCACATATGAAGCATGAATAAAGCTCTTATCATGAGTAGCGACATGTGTTTTACAGCAAACCACATTTGGCTTCTTGAATCTTCTCATGACTTTTCTTATAACCTTTCTAACAACTGGGTTAACTTCAATTTTGGAGATTAATTCCATTAGTATTGAGGTTCACACTTGATACACCATTAATATTTGTCGCATTTCTAGCATCGCGACTGTTGTTTGTTTCTTCTGAGTTTTCCATACTCGAAGCTTTGTTGTTAAATACCAATTTCAACAAGTGCTTAGGTAACCCATGCCTAGTGTTTCCTTGAATTCTCAAAGGCTCCCCATAAGGAGTCTTGATAACTACTTGCTTCTTATCATTCTCGATATAGGCTTGACTTCTAGGACGACCAATTCATTCCTAGCACTATGTTGAGTCCCTTTTTATTTCAATGGAAACAAGGACATCAGAAAAGAATGATTCCTAATGGATATAAACATCCATCTAATATTGCTGGAGCAGTCTCTGAGGTACTATCGGTCAATTCTACTTAACGCTTAGAGTTTTAACAGGCAGATTTAATGATTTACAAAATCTGTTGTCTATGAAAGACTTATCTGAACCTGAATAAAATAATACTCTAGCATGAGCGTTATTAATAAAGGAAGTACCTGTTGTGTCATTTTCATCCTGAATAGCCTCGTGAGTATCCACTTGAGAGCTTCCATCTTCGGTCTTCTTAGACTCCTCAGGCTTCTTGGTTTTATTTGGGCAATTTGTCTTGATGTGCCCTTTTTTTTATTGCAACCATAGCAGGTTTCGTCTCCCAATCTCTTGCAATCCAAGGTCTTATGCTCCTTGGACTTGCAGATTCCACAGGGTAGAGGCTGAGATTCAAATTTGCATTTCCCGAGGTGGTATTTCCTACAGGTTTTGCATCTGGTCTTCTCACCGATCTGTTGTTTGCCCTTCAAGTCCTTGCATTCACGGATCTTGTGATCCGTCTCCTTACAGATGACACATCCCCCTGTCTGATCATAGAAACATTTTCCGAAATGCTTCTTCCCGCAGGTTTTACATTCGGGTTTTGCATCCTTTGGTTTGGACTGGTTATAGCTTGAACCGGTCATACCCTTTTTACAACCTTTATTTGGGGTATCATCGCACTTTCTCTTATGATCCTTCAACACACGGTCCACAGCGTTGTTTACGGCTGTATCTATCATAGCCTGTAACTCGGTGCTTGTTAAATTCAGTCTTACATCATCATTCTGATCAATTGGATGGTTGTGAGCTTCAGAGGGGTCAACCATGGTGAAGCTTGAAGACTACAACCCAAGTAGTAATAATTGGTTTAATTATATAGTGAATTGTCGAATTTGATGAATAAATAGCCATGGTGTAATTAACCATATGGCCAATAGATAGTGTTTAATTTAGTTGATTATGTTTTGCCTAAGTTTTTAAATAAACCATCTTTGGCGTGTAAACGGAATATAATCCTTCATATTTACTAGACAGGGGACATAAGTCACGACTGTCAATGTCATACTGACATCTTATATAGCACAACGACTTGTTCCAAAGGACTTTTCGATGGCACAGATGCCTTGTCACTAGGGAAATTTTAAAACATAATCAATGATTCCTTTGGATCGGAAAATTTCGTAATTCATTGCCTTGACAAGAAATTATGAAATAAAACTATCTTTTTCATGTATACATCTTTGCCCGTAGGTATACATCCCAGATGGATGTTTAGATGCGTACATCATGTTCGACGTTTATTAGCCATGATTCCTATTGATCATTTAGGCTAAATAAGGGGTTTGGAAGTTTCTAATATGAAGATGACAAATGTGATTTTATCGCATCACTGCTGTCGGGAGTGTTAACACGTTTACAAGTGTTAATAAGGATCTGAATCTCTTTTAAACAGGTTTTACCATCTTAGCTTGGTCTTCAATGACATTCACGCTAGGTCAAACCTTTTAAGATTCTCTTTTAATATATATACTGGCAGGAAATGAATGATATTTATTTTTATTCAGGATTTTTATCATAATTATCCTGGATTTAATTAAAATATAACTATAACACAAAAAGTCAAGTCACAAGGGCAACTTTAAATTATAAACCATGATTTTGTAGAATCAAGGTATTTAGGCTTGAACGTATTCACGCCTTTTCTTGACAGGGAGTTGTAGGCTACGACTGTCTTTAGTCTCAGAGGACGTTAATTATAGCCCGTAGGCATTTTATCCCTAATGGATGTTTAAATCACAAAATAAGAAAGGATTTCGGGAGAATCCAGTATGAGGATGATTTATGTGACTTTATCGAACCACGTCTGCTAGAAAAGTTAATATGTTATAGATGTTAACAAGGATTTGAATCTCTTGAATAGGTCCTACCATCTTGACCTCGTCATATAGGCTAGGTTTACCCCTAAGATTCCTTTTTAATAATTAACGCAGAACAATCCTAACTCGGGATGTTAATAAGGATCTAAACCTAATTTGAGGAACTGCCATCTTGACCGGGTCTTAATAATGACACAAGGCTAGGTCTTGTCCTTTTTAGATTTTGCCATTTTATTATAATGGTAGATCTTATAATATAGGAATGATATTTTAAATATAATCGTTCCCTTAAAATTTAAACAAGTATATGGTTGCCCTAAACAGGACTTGAAAATGAATAATGTTGTCCTCAAAGGGACTAAAAGATAAATATCGTTATAAAGACTTTTAAGGAAACGATCTTTAGCAAAAGGAGTTTCTTCTTCATTTCATTTCTGAATGCTTCTCCTTGGTTGTACGTTAATCCTAGTCGCAACATGAAGCTCGGCCTTTCCTAGGCTTCAAATGAGGAGAATCTCCATTACAGCTTCTTGCTTGGCGACACATTAAAATATATAATCGAGAGTAATAATCCTCCGAATAGAGACGAGAGTATTCCTATGTTAAGTCTAGACTCAGAAGGTCAAATAATGTGCTATTGTGTCATTGAGATTAAACACAAAAGACTAGCGTTTAATTCACTCAATGTTGGCTCTGATACCAACCTGTCACACCACTATTTTCCACGCGTCACCGGTGGGCCCGGTGGGGAGTATAGTGACGTAGTTGATATCATCATAGTCAAACAACACAATATTTAAATGCACAGCGGAAGCAAAAGATAAATATAATACAAACCGATTCAAAAGTAATATTTAATATTACAACGGGATGTAAGTCGGATCCACAGGCGGATCAAATAAAAAGAAAACACAATTCATCAGACTTATTGCATCCAAGCTTGCGAGACTCTTAATGATGCTAAGGAGAGGCCATCCTATTACGCTTAGTACCTGCACTTAACCTTTTTGGGAAAATACGTCAGTTTACACTGGTAAATACAATTTAACTGACTCACTTTGAAAAGGTTTAAAAATTGATTTGAATGCACGTGGCACAAAACATTTTATAACTTGGGATAATTATGTGAAGATAATCTTGTAAGGGATTGACATGTTACTTATGCGTTCAGTAGCCCGATCCGTAGACCGGGTTAAAGATTAATAGACACACCACAATATTGAGTTATACACTGAAAGGTGTACGCCTACACCCCGTGCTCAGGTCGTGGCCATCTCGTAAGATGATGCCAAGGATATCCGGGACATGGTCATTTACCCCCCAAAGGCTTTAAGCAAACAAAACACATTCAAAACATAGCATATCAATAAATTTAACCTCTATTGGATTAAATAATTCAATGCCGGACCAAGCGGTATTTTATATACCGTACCCCAAGCTCGTATAGGGAAAATAAGTTAAAAGTATTTACCTGAGCTAAATATAAATTCAATCCCAGCCGTATCAAATCAGAAAGTACAGATAGCTTTTACTGGGCTCCTATATCTGGAACGAAGGTTTTTAATAACCTATTAGATTCCTAACGGGTCTTAATTAAGCTTATGCTTAGACCGGTTAGTTTTTAAAAGAAGATACGGTTCAAAACGCACGATTAAGCGATGACCGGTTTAGAATGTGGTTTAGACCCGACAAGCTTGTATACTTGTGTAATAAGGGTAAACTAAACACATTCTGGATTTTAGGATAAAAAAAAATGATAAGGTTTGACTCGTTTTGACAAATTTATGCAAACTAGTTACATAAGCCGATTCGATTGCGAAAAATGCGTAACGAGAAACCATAAGAGTCATGAACAGGTTTCCTAAGTTAATATGCCTTAAATGTGTTGTGATATCAGTAGGATACCTTTCATTATGCCCAAAACGAATTTAAAACCAATTTATGCCCCGTAGGGGTATTTTGGTCATTTTAAGGGTTATAAGAGAGGTTAAATATAAATCTGAGGTTTAGGTCTGATAAAATCAGTAAAAATACTTAACTTAATAAGTTATATCGGTAGGGTATGACCTATATGTGAAATTTATCATTTAAAACAAAACTATGCACCTTAGGGGTATTTTGGTAATTTCACTTAGGCTTAAAAGGTCAAAACTGGAAACCTGAGTTTAAAAAATTTTACTTACGGTTAACATATAAAAATATACTAAAAATATCAGTAGGTATCAACCTTATATGTTTAATATGGTTTTAGTATATACTATGCGTTAAAAACGCTTAAAAAGGCGATTTGGAGCCATTTCCGGGTTTTCAAAAGAAAGCTGATATTTTTATAATTCTGGAAGGCTCAAAATACTCTATTTATTATATTAAATCAGTAGAAAAAGGTTTGGGGTCAAAAGGATTTGTAAAACTCATTTTATAGCCTAAAAGGGCAAAACCGGCAATTACCGAATCATAGCTAGAACCCTATGTTATGCTCAGCCTAAAAATAAATAAAAATCTTTAAAAATCCCAAAATATTATTTTATATCAGTAGGTAAAAAGTTTGGTATCAAAAATTGGGTTTAACTAGGCTATACGCTAATTACGCCGTTTAATTAATCATAAAGCTTTCAATTTACGCGAATGAGCATAACTCCTAATCTAGACCTCAAACTGATGTCAAATTTTAGGGACAAGTTTATAATTCAGTAGTGAAGGTTTCTATCCTTTCACATTTTCAAAAATGTCGTTTTAAGGTCAATAGGGCATAACGGTCAACATTTAGGCATTTTAAAGGAAACATGCATGAACTAGGATTTCTATGGAACCAAGTTGTATAACCTTGGAGGGTTATACTAACTTATAATATGGTCCTAATGGAATCCTAAAGCATATCTAAACTAAGCTAAATCGGGTCAGAACTGAAAGTCAAAGCAAAAGTCAACTTTTGCGACTTTCGGTTCCGAACCGAGTCTATACTTAGAATTGACGGGTTGAATCATGCTTAGGCATTTTCAACTAATATTTACCAAGTTATTAAAGTGAGAAAACTGATTTTATAGCTTTTATATTAATAGTTATGTATTTCATTTAAAATTAACCCGTTTGACCTTTATTTGACCCGACAATTAAACTAAGTAAACATGGTAATTAGGAGGTGCCCTCTTGAGGGTTAATCACCTACCTAATTACGGTCACGTAGCCATGTTCGTTACGAACCATGGTTCAACCGTTTTAAAAGTCAAAAGCGTTTATCAAAAATGCTTGACTTTTCGGTTTAAAACGCTAATTAAATAAACTAAGCACGAAGGATACTTACAAAGGGTTCAAAAGACTGAAGGAGGTTCCTAATATGATCAGGATCCCCTTGAATTCAGAGAGCCAAAGCAGAAATGGATGGAGGTGTGAAGGGAACAAGTGAACTCACCTCCTATATATACATTTCGGGACCTCACGAGATCGCGACAAGTGTCGGGAGGTCATAACCAGATTAGGCCAGGTGTAAAACCATTTATAAAATCTATGGGTTACCCCTAGAGTGATTTATGTGAGTGTAGAAACCAGATTGAACATGAAAACAGCAAGAAACAGGCTGTTACCAGCTGTTTCTGCATCTGATCCACTCACGCGGCCCGCCTAGAGAACCCAGGAAACTCACGCGGCCCGCCTGCATGTCCACATCAGCGAAAATAGTTCTAGAATGTGCAACATCAGTCCCTGTGAGTACATATCTGCATATAACAGCCATTTATAAACCCGTACATCTTATAAAAAGACACATTTAGTCCTTCTGACCTCTGAATCAGATGGTTACAGGTCTAAAACAACTCTTGAGGGCTGTTAAGATCAGAAACAGCTTGCTGAAATTACAGATTCAGTCCCTGTATATGTTAAATGTCATTTATGACACGTTTAAAGTCCGTTAAGCCATCTTCAAGGCTCCACAATGATGCCTTAACATAGGGGACATGAAACATGCTCAAAAACATGTCGGATGTTGGTTCGTTTGGCCGTACGGTCACGTTGTGCGTCTAATTACGACGAAACACGAACGGACGTGAAAAACGGTCCAAACTACGCGACGAATGGAATTTTATCAAGGCGATCACTAAAATAAAATATTTTAGTGCTTACATAAATTTTTGGGTGTCCGGGGATATTCAGAATGTGAGATATGCGCGAAAGTGCAAACTTGTGCACTTTTTGACACTTTTAGTCCCTGCATGACCTTAAAGTTTACTTTTGCGCACCAAACACCTCTAAGCCTATATATA
The DNA here is from genome assembly GCA_030545235.1 of Helianthus tuberosus. Classification (NCBI taxonomy): domain Eukaryota; kingdom Viridiplantae; phylum Streptophyta; class Magnoliopsida; order Asterales; family Asteraceae; genus Helianthus; species Helianthus tuberosus. The sequence goes on from CM060352.1 coordinate 170,100,070, forward strand.
AGCTATAGAAATGATAATTAGGGCATGTTTAACTCATGGACAATTTCCGGAAGGTCCATTACCATACGAATCGACATACTTTTACAGTTTGACGCAAATAGTCCTTAAATTGCGCAAAGTAGCGCGAAATGCCGTTTAATGTTATCCAAGCCTTCCATGGCGCATATTTATCCTTCCCAAGCATATACTTAAATATTAATACGCTCTCGTTCGCTTAGATGGTCACCGAAAGGCATAGATTCAAAAGTTGACGCTTTAGGTCCCTCTATTGCGCAAACTTGCGCATCTCATCATCTAATAGCATTGAAGCCTCATCTAATCCATATTAGGCATTCTTGGAAGTATTATTAAACATCACGATACTTCGGGTTCGCTAAAAGGTCATTTGGATGTACAATTAAACATATTGACACTTTTAGCCCCTCTAACTTGCATAGTTGCGCGTAATTTTACTTATAGGCATAAAAACTTTAGTCGGCCAATATTTGGCATTCCCAAGAGTATAATTAAATATTATGAAGCTCCCGGTTTGTTAAAAGGTCACTCAGAGGTCAGAATTAACATGTTGACGCTTTTAACCCTTTATTGTTCAAACTTTCAATTAATTACGCAAACGGCTACACTTAATTATCAAAGTGGCACATTTGTGAATATAAACATCGTAAGAAACTTATTTTAGGTATGTTAAGACTTCCAGTCCTTTCATAATCAAATTTTTCGATTTTTCAAAAAAATTAGTCCCTAAATTTCAGTGTTTGACTTCATTAGGGTTTATTACACGTGTCAATACATCATTGGACGTGATTTTACGAGGTGTTACACTGGGCCTAAGTTGAGGTACAGTACTTATGATCTAGAGTTTTATGCAGTGGTCCAAGCTGTAAAGCATTGGCGCCATTACTTGTTTCAAAGGGAGTTTGTCTTATTCACTGATCATGATTCCCTAAGGCACATTCGTACTCAAGACAAGGTATCTCATAAACATGGGCGATGGTTGGCCTTTCTTGAAAAGTTTACTTTTGTGGTCAAACACAAGACTGGTGTTTCAAATAGGGTTGCTGACGCCCTAAGCATGAGGAGTAATCTGCTTGTATCCATGAAGGTTGATGTGCCGGGTCTGGAGGTCATTCGTGAGCAGTTAACCATTGACCCTTATTTCTCAGTTATTTTGCAGGATGTGGAAACTGGGAAAAAGTCAGACTTTCTTTTGCATGATGGTTTTCTGTTCAAGGGGAATCAACTATGTATTCCTGACTCCAGTCTTCGCTTGCAGATTATTAAGGAGTTACATGGTGAGGGACATGTTGGTCATGATCGTACTTTACAACTGGTGCAAGCTTCTTATTATTGGCCTACTATGAGGAAAGAGGTGGATCGCTATGTGAAGAGGTGCCGTATTTGTCAGGTTTCAAAGGGTACGGCTACCAATGCGGGTCTCTATATGCCTTTGCCAGTCCCCTCGCAGCCATGGGTTGATATTAGTATGGATTTCGTGTTGGGGTTACCTCGTACTCAGAGGGGTAACGATTCTATCTTTGTTGTTGTGGATCGGTTTTCTAAGATGGTCCATTTTATTCCTTGCAAGAAGACGACTGATGCTGTTAATGTGGCCTAACTCTTTTTTCGGGACGTGTACCGTTTGCATGGACTAGCTTCTTCTATTGTGTCTGATCGGGATACCGATTTCTGAGTCATTTTTGGCGTAGCTTGTGGAAGATGGTAAATACTCAGCTCAACTTCAGTAGTGCTTATCATCCACAAACTGATGGCCAAACTGAAGTTGTTAACCGGTCACTTGGAAATTTGCTGAGGTGTTTGGTTGGTGATCATGTGAAGGCATGGGATCAAAAGTTATGCCAAGTTGAGTTTGCTCATAATCATGCTGTTAATCGGAGCACCAGATATAGCCCATTTCAGATAGTTTATTCGTCTCAGCCTCGGGGATCGCTTGATTTGATGTCTCTTCCTCTTTCTGGATCTGTTCCTAAGAAAGTTCAAGATTTTGTGGAGGGTTTACATGAAGTTCATAATGCTGTGTATGATCATTTGACCCCAGCTAATCTGAAGTATAAGCAAGCTGCTGATCAGAAGCATAGGCATGTTGAGTTCGAGGAAGGTGATTTTGTTTGGGATGTTTTGACTAAAGATCGTTTTACAGTTGGGGAATACAACAAGTTATCAGCGAAGAAGATTGGCCCAGTTGAAATCGTGGGGAAGATCAATCCGAATGCATATCGTCTGAAGCTGCCTAGTCACATTCGTTGTTCTGATGTGTTTAACGTGAAGCATCCGTTGCCTTATTATGGAGAGTCTTCTGATGATGAACCTGTTGATAATTCGAGGGTGAATTTTGTCTATCCAGGGGGGAATGATGCGGGCCCAAGTGTGGAGGAGCGGGCTATTTTGTATTTGGAGGCCCAAGATCGTGTAACAAAAGGGGCTTCACTAAAATGGCTCTAACTTGGGCTACGGGGGTCCGTTTTGGGTATTTGACCAGGCGAAACAAACGTGAGAACGAGCTCCATCTTGCTGCAAACGCCTACGGCGGTTTGGGTCATCGTCCAGGGCAAAAAAAAGGCTTATTTCTATTAGTTATTTGCATTTTTTTTGTTTTTTGAGGTATTTTGGGCATTTTGTTTTTGGGCTTGTGTTTGGCCCGTTATCTTTTTTAGGCCCATTTCGAATTTCTGTTCTTATTTATATGTCCCTCTAGTATTTGGAACAATCAGACTTTAATTTTGAGAAAACTCATTTTTCACGTCAAATTTCGTGCCATTTGGGTGGAATCTTGGGGGTTGGGGAAGAACTACACGGGGTATTCTTTGAATCAAAGTGTTTGATCTTCGTTTCCGTATCACGCTCTACATCACTGCTATTCCTGGCAAGGAATAGAGTAAGGGCTTTAACGGTCTTGTGTGTTAAAATATTATAAAATTTTAGTAATGGTACTAACCAAATTTAAATATTAAATGCAGTATTTCAAAACTAATTTATTTAAATTGTAAAAATAATTATAACATATAAACAAAAACACTAAGGTAGTGTTCATTTCCCAAAATGAAATGGACTCTAAATGGAATTTGAATGTATATTTCATTTTTTATGTTGTTCGTTTCAATAAAAGGAAAGTATGTCATTAACAAATTTTACATTTCACAGAATGAAAAATTATAACCTATCGTCTGTTTCAACAAAAGGTAAGTACGTCATTTTCAAATTTTACATTTTACATTTTACATTTCAGAGAATGAAAAATTATAACCTATCGTCCAGTTCACATCTTTTTTATGGATACAATGTAGGTATGTCATTTACAAATTTTACATTTCAATTCCATTGATAATCATAGCAACCAAACACATTATGGATTCAAATGAATTCTTTAAAATCCAATTCCATTCCCACTTTCAATTTGATTACATTCCAAGAAATGAACACTACCTAAGCGCATAACAAAATAAGGAATTAGATCTTTGTTGTGCCTGTCCAGTCGGTTGAACACACGAAGATGTATACTTTAAAAATATTAAAGGTGTATATACTAAAAAAACAATTAGGATAAGCATGAAGGCTATCATGAAAATGTGAATAAAAATATATATATTTAAACATTATTTGCTTTATTAGGGTAAAAGGGGAACCTTCGGCAAAGGTACCCCAATCGGGTATTTAGGGTACTTTGGAGACACCGCCGCACAAGGACCGGGTAGTACATCAATAGCGAAAGAAATTTTGATTTGTAAAGCTGATATGTTTGGCGACGGATGGTGTTGGGTAACGACTTTATAATAATGAATCGGGGAACCCGGATACAGTACTATCAACTCCTAATCGTTTTTGTTATTAAACAATATATATTAAATCGGATTATTGCATTATGAATGACACTTAGCCTGTTACAATACCCGAACCAAGGGGTTATATACTATATCCCAAGTTTTGATAAAAAGATGTTAAAAAGTATTAACATGTACTAACGTAGAACACAGCTTATTCAATTCGTAGTATAGTCGAACTCAAAGTTTATTGTCTATGGTGTGTAGGGCTGTTCACGAGCTGATCCGAACTGAGCGGACGCTCGTGCTTGGTTCCCGAGCGAAATCCAAACGAGCATATTCGAGGGTGTAATTTTTCGAGCGAGTGGCGAGCGAGCGAGAAGCGAGCGGCGAGTAAATTGGACAACCATAGATTTAGCATGTTTGCTTCGATGTCTCTGCTATCGGGTCACGACTAAGGTCCAAATGTCCGAGGATGACACTAAGATTGAGGTTGGATCGTCTGAGGATGAGGCTCTGGTTGAGGCAGGTGAGGCGATGAATATACAACAAAGAACAATTGTCGCATTGTGGCATATGGTGAGAGCGAGAGATGATTGACGTCTGACGATTGATGATAGAAAGATGTCAAATATTGTCGCTTCACGACTTAGAGTTTTAGTTTTGGATTTGGTGTTAAATTTTTTATTGGTTTGATTAGGACAGTATGGATAAATATAATTGTATATTTGAGTATAGTGGTCTAAATCTAATAGAGCGGTATATATAAAATATGAATATACATGTAATTTGTGTGTGCATATATAATTATATATGTAATAAATTAATAAAAATTAATTCGAGCCGAACCGAGCCGAGCGGACCTTTGCTCATGCTTGGCTCGTTTGCAAACCGAACCAGACCGAGCGAGCATATTCCGAGCATTTTCCGAGCGATCGACGAACGAGCGATGAGCGACGAGCGATTTGAACAACCATAAAGGTGTGATTACCAGAGGGCTCTATAGTCTAGAGTGAATGGAAATAATATCCATGAGAATTGTTAAGGTGTCACAACAAAACTGCAGCTTCGGACCGCAAAGGGTTTCCATACGGTCCTCAGCACCAAAAAGTTTTGGATTTTAGCAGTTTTAGCCCCTTAACTTCATTCTTTGCCCTTTTGGCAGTTCTAATCCCCCAACTTTAACCAAGTTAAGTGTGGGGATGATTTCTAGACATGTGTCACTTAATAATTTGACGAGAATAATCGGGTTGTTAGATATCGTTATTCTGATTACTCTTAATCCGACTTCTTTAATGTAATGGTTTGAATCTGATAATCTAGAAGCGACTAAAAATGACATGGTGGGTCTAATCTTTTTTGTTGCTTAATTGACAATTTGGAGATTAAGGAATGATGTGGTTCATCAAATCAAATTGATGAAGCGGGAATGCCTCTTTGATAATATTGTTCAATTTTCTTTATGTTGGTTCTCTCATATGAATCGTAAATGTGTAATTATGAGATATATTAGATGATGAATGCGCTTTTATACTTGTAGTACTTCATTTTTGTCCCGACTACTGTATTGCTAGTCGTGGTTGTTCGTTATTATATAATTGATATGCCGACTTTAAAAAAAATGGGATAAACACATATAAAATTTATAAAATGAGAAATAAAATTGAAACAAAAAAGAGCTAGAGAGAGAATGTTTATGTGACGATAAGTCGATTAACCTTAGTAAACCTCAGGTTACTTCAAAATCACCTTATATCAAAATTGACAATTCGATCACCGCATCACTCTACAAACTTTCATTCCAAATAATGTTTCAAAATTACGCTAATTGCACAACAAATCATGTAACCTTACATTCAGATTGATACTTATAGTGGTGTTATTTATTATGTTCTTTTTGTGAAATTACACTGATTTCATAAAATTGCAATATAAGTATTTCTTGACCCATTTCATTAATTCCTGAAACATGTTTTTTAAAATTTTGTAAAAATTTTATATTACACAGGTCTAGCAAAATTTTAAAATCGTTTATAACATTTTTTTTAAAAAATAGTAGATGCAAAATCAGATCTGACATTGCTTATATCATTAAAAAAACATAATCCTAATTCTGTGAAAACTCGTAGAACGGCCTAAAACACCAGAATTAAATAATTAGGTAAAAACCGTTTAATAACATGTAACATATTTAATAAGTTTAATTAAATGAGTTGTGTTTGGTTAGACATTTATATATAACATGCAACCCGTTTAATAAACAAGTTGACCTGTTTAGATATAGGCCGACCTGTCAATTCATCAATCCATTTAATACTAACTAGTGATATTCCCCCGCGCTTCGCGGCGGGGATTAAGTCGGTATCAATTTGGTTCGTTATAGTACCTGCACTCGATATAGTAATTGAAAGAGAATGCATTACATCGACCGAAAAAAATAACACATATTGATATGGTACCTATATATGTTGTTCAGTTGATATCGGTTCGGTTCGCTTGCATTTTATGTTTATTTTATTTCAATATTACAACTTTTTTTTTGATAACGGATATTCTGCCGCTATCGTACCAAGCCCAATCGAAACCAATTGAACAACATTTGTATCGGTACCAATATTGGTTTTTAGTTTTTTTGCTTTCAATAAAATAAATTAATACTGTATCGCTACCATATTGTACCGAACATTATCGGTACCGGTATACATTCCGTTTTATTGTTTCCTATTTGATAACGGGTACTATGAACGTATCTTAAAAGTTATATGAGAGAACAAAATATACTTAAATTAATTAAAGTAATAAACCAATAAAATAATAAAACCTTAGAAAAAATAATATTGAAAAATCTCAAAAACAATTGTTCCCCTCTTTTTATTTCAACATTACGATATATATTTTTTAAACGAATATTGTGTCGCTATCGTACCAAATTCAATAAAAACCGATTGAATAACATCTGTATCCGTATTTATTTTTAGTGTTTTTGCTTTCGGTGAATTAATATCGTATCGCTACCATACCGTACTGAACAACATCGGTACCAGTATATATTTCTTGTTTGATAACTGGTACTTTGATCGTATCTTAAAAGTATATAAAAATATATGTTTAAATCAATTAAACGAATAAAATAATATAATACTAATAAAAACCTAAAAAAAACAATATTAATAAAAAATCAAATTTACTGTTTATGAGCTCTTGCTATTAATATATATAATAGTAAAATTTATATATTAAAGTTATTTTTATACTGGGTATCACATATATTTAACATGTAAAACTTACGTGGCGATGTATCTTCTTATTCTTTTTCTTCTTCTTCTATTTATGAGTAAGTTATGGTCTCTTTCGCGATAGATATCATCGGATGGTCCAATTTTGTATATTAGGGTTTTATAACTATTATTTGTATTTATTATTTTCCTAAAGCACGTTTGATTTGTTAATTGTTATATTAGTGATGTTGATGTTGTTTGTTTTAATCAATTGATAATTATTGTTAATCGTTCTATTTTATGTGAAGTGAATTAGATTGATCACTTTATTTATTAGGACATTGATGACTATCGTAAGGGTCAATCAAAAACCTAATTAAACTACGTACATAGCGTAAGTAGAGTATCGTATCCATGCGGAATTTGTGGTTAGCGTAAAAGAATCTAATTAGAAACTAACCTATCTAAATCGGGGGTTTGTTTGTTTGATTGCAAAGGAAACATAATTTGTCACGAAAAGTGTTATCAGAATGAGAAGAAGTAACCGCCACTGAGAATCCCGAATACCTGTTTTAACACAAAAATTCGTTTACTGATTCAAAACACCACATAGACATGGCCTTGGATTTAATGACTTTGATTAATTGTTAAGGATAGTTTTTAAGATTCACCATTCAATCTAACAACCTGTTTAATTGTATCAATTACCTACCAGTTTACCAACCCGCTAACAACGCAAGAAAGTTGCCAATACACTTAATAAACGATAAATGTTTACCAAGATATCAACACAAGTGGTCAAGGTATACCAGTTTAAAAGAATCAGAAAGTAGGTAATTATGTCAAACCGAACAAACATTCATCCGGGCGGAAGTCACCAAGAATTTAGCCGCTCATGATTGTCTTTTCAGCTTCAGTTGTCATCCCGAATCAATTAGACATGCTTAAATGGCTTGAATGGATGAAAAGTATGATCAAAAGTGATGAGAATTGCCTCCCAACTTCGTTCGTATATGACTGTTAGGATTACAAAAAGTGAAAAAATATCCCCTTAAAACGTAGTTCCAGCCGACTTTTATAACTTTCCCGTAAAGTATGTCGGCCGCGCATCGCGGCATCTTTACCATAACCCCCCGTGTGTCGCGGGGGTCCACCCATTGACCGACATGTTTTAATTCTTGACCGACATGATTTAATTCTTGACTGAGATTACTTGGTTGCTTCCAGCGCATCTCAGACATGGACCAAAGAGCTGCCGCATGTCGCCTAGGGTGCCGGGCTTGATTCCTTTCATTCCAAGTCTTGTGTTAACCCGTCAAACCCACTTTTAACTCGTTTCTCTCATTAACCCATTTTAATACCTGTTAAACACAAAGAACACCACTACATAATAAATACATAACACATATGAATTGACACATTTAACTCCCTAAAAACTAACTCACACGACAATATATACATTTATTTTGACCTAACATCAGACATATTTATTACCTAAGTGAATTGCTAAGATCCCTATTAGAGCTGCATTGACATTATTATTTGGCAAAATTGTGACAACCCGAAATTTCAAGTTCTTTCATTTACACATCTCTTGTCTGACAATTCTGTTTTGATAAATTGTTTATGTTATGTGAAGTGTTATTGTTTGAAAGATTAGAGTTGTGAGGATTGATGAATATGATTAATGAACTGTTATGTTGTTTGTAAATGAAAGCTTAAGACTCGCAAGTGTTTCGCCACTTAGTGTTTACGACGAAGGACTTGACTTTCCTCATCATCGGCCAACTGACGAAAATGGTGTTTCGTCGGGATGGTTATTCGCCGAAATGGGCTTTGGCCCAAATGGAACCCAGACACGCTGCCCTCGCTATTTAAACATAAACCTGCTTAACCCTAGACCTTTCTTCTCAATTGTAACCGTCGGCAGCACTCTTCATCTTGCTCGAATTCTTTTGCACTGTTGGAAACATCTTCCCATTCGGTTAGCATTCTGTTAACACTTAACAGATTGTTTGATGATTGTTGTGGTGCTTTTGTGAATATAGGATCTTGTTAGAAACCGGACTGACATATTGTGTTGATTAGGGTTTCGAATGTTTCATAAACTTTATATATTGTTATCGGTTGTTCATGATTAACGAATGCTTTCATAGGATATGATCTGAATGTTTAGATCATAGTTATATGATGATTCTTGATAGTAATAAACCAATAGATCTATGTGATCATCAATTACAATTATGTTATGATATGTTAAGTTAGGGTTATGTGGATTATATGAAAGTTTGGTAAACTGTGATAATAACAATGGTGGTGTTTGCATGATAAATCTAGAAACCGATTGGGTTGTGATTGGCGATAGGATAACTGTGAACATTAGGGTTTAGGAAAATTATGAAACTGTCAAGGGCAGTCGACGAAGCATAGGTCGACGAAACATGGGTTGTTCGTCGACAAGCACCACGACGAAACATATGGGTTTTCGTCACACCTCACCTCGACGAAAGATGATCTTTCGTCATAAGGGGTGTTTCGCCGTGTAAGTCACTAAATTAAACAGTAGTTGCCTGTGATGTTAATGATGATAGATACTTGTGTCTGTACACGATCCATGCTACATGTCAATGATAATAAGAGACTTGGTTCGATTAGTTGGTATAACAAACCCACCGATTATGTTATGTGCTACTTGTGACAAACACATGAGATGTGAACTTGTATTAGAAAGGTGTATTGGTTACCTGATATACTGTGATCTTGTGCTAGATGCAATCTATGTGAAAATAATGACTTGTTTAATTGTGAAACGGATATTCATAGGTAACCACTGTAGGGTTGGTTGATTAACTTGGAAATGGGTAACTTAACAAAACGGGCAAACCAAGGTGAGTTCACTGCTCTTTTTCCAAGCATGCGTCCCGGGGAGGGACATCTGGTAAACGTTCCGAGGAGGAATGTCGGGTTATTGGGATGTTAGTTATTACACTCATTTCTATCATTAAGTCCCATCATATACCGATTGGTTGTCGGGGAGGCAACGGGGTTATAAGTTGATAGCGCTATTAGATTTGGCACCCTCACACCGTACCGGGAGGACGGTCGTGAACTAATTACCTTAACCACTTGACCAATGTATGATAGAGCATTGGGGTTTGGGAAAATAATCTAGAGCCATCTGCGGTAATCAAGTTAATAACAACATCAAATCATCGAAATGTTTTATACTTATATCTGGTAACGAAAACGTCTTAACAAACTTTGAACTCACTAGCGTCGTCTGACACACGTGTCTTCATGCTTGCAGGTCGTTAGATTCTTGGTTATGGACTTGCTATCTGTGAGTGCTGGAGTGGTCATGGGTCGAGACTCTTGGATACTTGTTTCGTTGGTTTTAAACACTTGATTTGAAACAGTTGATTAACAATTTACATTATGCTTCCGCTGAACGTTTACTTTGGTTTTAACTTGTGACTTGGAATTAAATTATGAAATGAATCTAATGTTTTGTTTCAAATATTTATTGTTAGTTCAATGTGATTGGTGGCTTGGATCCTGGTACGTCACACGTCCCGCGGTGTTCCCGCATGTGGTATTTTTGGGGTGTGACAGTTTGGTATCAGAGCCACTGGTTATAGTGAACTAGGTTTTAAAACGTTTTCATAAAACCAAACTATAACCGAACTGCTTCGAAATCGACCATGACACCCAGCTCCAGATTGCAAGGTTCGTATCTCGTTTACTTATTGCATAGCATATCTAGAGTACACTATTGTATGATGTTGCATGTGATTGCACACTTAGCACTACGGACTGAACTCATGCGTACTTGCCTAGGTTATGTGATTGATAGAGTCACAGTGTGATATCCCGTTAGATTTTCGTAACTCATGTGTTGTGATGTCTTCTGTTTTGCTACTCAAATTTGAGGAACCTTTTAGCATAAGTTGGGAGGAGCTGAGATAAGCATGCAAATCACATTGCTATTATAGGTGCACACATAATAATAGTGTGGGGTGCATGTGAGTCCCAGCGAGGCTTAACGAGTGTGAAAGGGTTCCGTTCTGTTGTTTGATGTAAGCATAGTTATTTGTAGAAGTCGTTGTGAGGTTTGACTCCTACCTTATCTCGATCCTTAACCTTTTCCCTTCTCTTATATAGAATCATGAGCGGATGAGGCCATGGGCGTGGTCACATTGCGATGACACAGGCTGAGTTGACAAATTTGATTAACACCCGTGTAGCTGAGGCTTTGGCAGCCTACCAAGCTGGTACGAAATGTGCCAATTACTCCTTATTCTTGTGTCGAGTATCCAACTCTTACCCTTGAGTTGAATTTTCTTTCGTCCATTAGGTCAGCAAGCGAATCAGAATCAAAACCATCCACCTGCTTGCACTTTCAAGACGTTTATGGATTGTAAGCCACAGACATTCAGTGGGACTGAAGGGGCTGTGGGGTTACTACGTTGGTTTGAGAAGGTTGAGTCGGTGTTCACCATATGTAACTGTCCCGAGGGGGACCGTGTGAAGTATGCTACAGGCACTTTGGAGGATGGTGCCTTAACCTGGTGGAATGCCCAGGTACAAATGTTGGGCATCGAGATGGCCAACGCCACTACTTGGGATGATTTCAAGGAGTTAATGCGGGAGGAGTACTGTCCTCTAGATGAGATTCAGAAACTTGAGAACGAGTATTACAATCTGAAGATGGAGGGGTCTGAGATTTAAGCATTTACTAAGAGGTCACATGAGCTAGCAAACATGTGCCCTAACTTATCTCGACCCCCACCTCGAAGAATTGAGCTGTACATCAAGGGCTTGGCACCATCGGTAAAGAGTCTGGTTACTGCTGCAAATCTCAACAACCTGCCTCAGATCATCCGTTTAGCACACAAGATTACTGACCAAGAGGTCGACCGTGGTGCGTTACCGCCACGTGTTTCTGCTACTACCCCTGCTACTACAGCCACCACACCTGCTAGCGATAACAAGCGTAAGTGGAACGATGCCGACAAAGCAACCAGTGCAAGCCAATCGCAGAAAAGGCCTGACAACAGCAATAAGCGTAGTTTCAGTCAGTCGTCCTCAGTTTACCAAGGCCAGGGCAGCAATCAGAGTCAAGGCACCTACATTGGTAAGAAGCCAAAATGCAACAGGTATGGGTATCATCATCATGGGTCGTGTGTCCGGGCTTGCGTTAGGTGCGAAAAGGTGCGCCATGAGGCAAAAGACTGTAGAGCTCCGTACCCAAAGCAGCAGAATCAGCAACATCAGCAACAACGACGACATCGGCCCCATCAGAACCAGAGCTTTTAGAAGGGGTGTTTCCAGTGTGGGGATGAGGGTGACATTAAACGGGATTGCCCTCAGCTAAATCAGAACGCTAATGATAACAATAACCGTCAGAACAACAACAACAATGCTGGGAACAACAATAACGGCAACAATGGGGGCAATGGTGCGCGTGGAAGGGTATTTACAATTGGTGATGGTGATGCCAGGAACGATGGCAATGTCGTGACTGGTACGTTTTCTGTTAACAACCTCTTTGCTTCTGTATTATTTGATTCCGGTTCCGATTGGAGTTATGTGTCCCTAGAGTTCATTCAGCGATTAGGGTTAGCTCCAACGCCTCTAGAAGCTAAGCATGTAGTAGAATTAGCCGATGGTAAAATAATTGAAGCCTCACACGTTCTTATGGGATGTAAATTAGATCTTGTGGGTCAAGTGTTTGATATTGACCTATCATGTCACCCTCGGTAGTTTTGATGTAGTGGTTGGTATGCATTGGCTATCTAAGCACCAAGCTGAAATTCTCTGTAAAGAGAAGATCGTACGTATTCCTCTCCCTAGTGGAGAATTTCTATCAGTTCAAGGGCATCGCAGTGGTGCGATGGTTGGTATCATCTCAGCTATGCAAGAGCAGAAATGTCTACGAAAGGGGTATCCTGCTATTCTAGCACTTGTTACTGATCCCCCGTCGGAAGAAAGAAAGATCGAAGACCTGCCAGTTGTTAGTGAATTTCCTAATGTATTTCCTGAGGAACTACCTAGTTTACCTCCACACCGTCAAGTGGAATTTCAGATTGATCTTGCACCAGGACGAGCTCCGATTGCTCGTGCTCCATATCGTCTTGCACCTGGGGAGTTGCAAGAGCTATCAAACCAACTTCAAGAACTGTTGGACAGAGGTTTTATCCGACCGAGTTCTTCGCCTTGGGGAGCCCCAGTTCTGTTTGTGAAGAAGAAAGATGGGTCCTTTCGTATGTGCATAGATTATCAGGAACTCAACAAGGTGACTGTCAAGAACCGTTATCCTTTGCCACGCATCGACGACTTGTTTGACCAGTTGCAAGGATCAAGTTTTTATTCGAAGATAGATTTAAGATCGGGCTATCATCAGATGAGAGTCCGAGAGGAGGATGTTCCTAAAACGGCTTTTCGAACGCGGTATGGGCACTATGAGTTTTTAGTTATGCCGTTTGGGTTGACGAACGCACCAGCGATCTTCATGGATCTCATGAACCGTGTATGCAAACCGTACCTCGACGACTTCATCATCGTGTTTATCGACGACATTCTGATCTATTCAAAGAGCAAGGAAGATCACGAGCGGCACTTACGACTTATTTTGGAGCTCCTGAGGAAGGAGCAACTCTACGCAAAATTTTCTAAGTGTGACTTCTGGATACGAGAGGTGCACTTCCTTGGCCACATTGTGAATGAATCGGGAATACACGTGGATCCTGCAAAGATTGACGCCATTAGAAATTGGGCGGCACCGAAGACTCCATCAGAGGTGCGACAATTTCTTGGTCTCGCTGGATACTATCGCAGATTTATTAAAGACTTTTCGAAGATCGCACAACCTATTACCTCGCTAACATAGAAAGGTGTTGTATACTCGTGGGGAACGAAACATGAAGATGCTTTCCAATTGCTGAAACAAAAGCTCTGCAGCGCACCGATCTTATCTTTACCTGAAGGCACAGAAGATTTCATGGTATATTGTGATGCTTCTATTCAGGGTCTCAGTTGCGTGTTGATGTAATGCGAGAAGGTGATAGCTTACGCCTCTCAATAGTTAAAGTTCACGAGAGGAATTATACGACGCACGACTTAGAGTTGAGAGCCGTGGTATTTGCGCTTAAAATCTGGAGGCATTACCTGTACGGTACTAAATGCACTATTTATATCGACCACAGGAGCCTTCAGCATATCTTTGACCAGAAAGAATTGAATATGCGACAGCGTCGCTGGGTGGAACTCTTGAATGACTACGATTGCGCATTCAAGTATCATCCGGGCAAGGCTAACGTTGTAGCTGATGCCCTCAGTCGAAGGGAATCGAAACCCAAACGTGTTCGCGCTTTGCAGCTCACCATCCATTCTAATTTGCCTGACCAGATTCGTTCTGCACAAACCGAAGCATTGAAAGAGGAAAATATTGAAGCAGAGTACTTAAGGGGCATGGAAAAACGACTTGTAGAGAGATCGGATGGTATTCTCTATTGCATGGAACGAATATGGATTCCTTTGTTTAAAAATCTTAGAGAACTTGTGATGGATGAAGCGCACAAGTCTCGATACTCTGTTCACCTGGGTTCGGATAAGATGTATCAGGATCTCAAAGTCATATATTGGTGGCCGAAGATGAAAGCTCACATCGCGACGTATGTTAGTAAATGCTTGACGTGTTCAAGGGTCAAGGTGGAATACCAGAAACCGTCTGGATTACTTCAACACCAGAAATACCCATGTGGAAATGGGAGCAGATAGCAACGGATTTTGTCACGGGCTTGCCGAGAACTCAAAACGGAAACGACACCATCTGGGTGATCGTTGATCGTCTCACGAAGTCAGCACATTTTCTAGCAATCAAGGAAACGGATAAGTTCTCACAACTTGCCGTTGTTTATCTTAAGGAGGTGGTTTCTAGGCACGGGGTGCCGACCTCTATTATCTCTGATCGTGACCCGCGTTTCATTTCGGATTTGTGGCAGTCGATGCACAAATCATTCGGTTCGCGTCTCGATATGAGCATTGCTTATCATCCACAGACGGATGGTCAAAGTGAACGAACCATCCAGACACTTGAAGACATGCTGAGAGCGTGCGTGATTGATTTTGGAAAGGGTTGGGAGAAACACTTACCTTTGATAGAGTTTTCTTATAACAATAGCTACCATACCAGTATTCAGGCAGCTCCATTCGAAGCATTGTACAGACGAAAATGTCGTTCACCTCTTTGTTGGGCTGAGGTGGGTGACAGCCAGATCACAGGTCCGGAGCTTGTATTTGAAACTTCAAAAAAGATTGTTCAGATCAGGAACCGTATGGCAGTAGTACGCGACCGTCAGAAAAGCTACGCTAACAAGCGTCGGAAGCCTTTGGAGTTCGCAGTTGGTGATCGTGTTATGTTGAAGGTCTCACCCTGGAAGGGTGTGGTGCGTTTTGGAAAAAGCGGCAAGCTTAACCCTCGTTATGTTGGGCCATTTAAAATTTTGGAGCGAATTGGTAAAGTGGCTTACAAGTTGGAGTTACCTGCTGAGTTGGGTAACGTCCACGATGTCTTCCATGTCTCCCAGCTAAAGAAGTGTTTGTCCGATGAAACACTTGTGGTACCGTTTCAAGAGCTGAAAATCGACGACAAGTTACAGTTTGTCAAAGAACCAATAGAAATTATGAACCGGGAGGTCAAGGTCCGTAAGCATAGTCGAATTCCGATCGTGAGGGTTCGTTGGAACTCAAGACGGGGACCGGAGTTCACATGGGAACGTGAGGATCAGATGAAGCTCAAGTACCCACATTTATTCCCAGCTGACAAATCCAAGCCTGGCAAATCCAAGTCTGGCACAATGAGTGAATTTCGGGACGAAATTCCCATTCAAGTTGGGGATGATGTGGCACCCACGGAAAATACACAGTCATCCTGACTTGACGTCGTGCATTTGTGGATTGCTTATCAAATTTCGGGACGAAATTTCTTTCAAGTTGGGGATGATGTGACAACCCGAGATTTCAAGTTCTTTCATTTACGTATCTCTTGTGTGACAATTCTGTTTTGATAAATTGTTTATGTTATGTTATGTGAAGTGTTATTATTAGAAAGATTAGAGTTGTGAGGATTGATGAATATGATTAATGAACTGTTATGTTGTTTATAAATGAAAGCTTAAGACTTGCAAGTGTTTCGCCACTTAGTGTTCACGACGAAAGACTGGACTTTCGTCATCATCGGCCAACTAATGAAAATGGTGTTTCATCGGGATGGTTATTCGCCGAAATGGGCTTCGGCCCAAATGGAACCCAGACACGCTGCCCTCACTATTTAAACATAAACAGGCTTAACCCTAGACCTTTCTTCTCAGTTGTAACCATCGGCAGCACTCTTCATCTTGCTCAAATTCTTTTGCACTGTTGGAAACATCTTCCCATTCGGTTAGCATTCTGTCAACACTTAACAGATTGTTTGATGATTGTTGTGGTGCTTTTGTGAATATAGGATCTTGTTAGAAACCGGACTGACATATTGTGTTGATTAGGGTTTCGAATGTTTCATAAACTTTATATATTGTTATCGGTTGTTCATGATTAACGAATGCTTTCATAGGATATGATCTGAATGTTTAGATCATAGTTATATGATGATTCTTGATAGTAATAAACCAATAGATCTATGTGATCATCAATTACAATTATGTTATGATATGTTAAGTTAGGGTTATGTGGATTATATGAAAGTTTGGTAAACTGTGATAATAACAATGGTGGTGTTTGCATGATAAATCTAGAAACCGATTAGGTTGTGATTGGCGATAGGATAACTGTGAACATTAGGGTTTAGGAAAATGATGAAACTGTCAAGGGCAGTCGACGAAACATAGGTCGACGAAACATGGGTTGTTCGTCGACAAGCACCACGACGAAACATATGGGTTTTCGTCACACCTCACCTCGAAGAAAGATGATCTTTCGTCATAAGGGGTGTTTCGCCGTGTATGTCACTGAATTGAACAGTAGGTGCCTGTGATGTTAATGATGATAGATACTTGTGTCTGTACACGATCCATGCTACATGTCAATGATAATAAGAGACTTGGTTCGATTAGTTGGTATAACAAACCCACCGGTTATGTTATGTGCTACTTGTGACAAACACATGAGAAATGAACTTGTATTAGAAAGGTGTATTGGTTACCTGATATACTGTGATATTGTGCTAGATGCAATCTGTGTGAAAATAATGACTTGTTTAATTGTGAAACTGATATTCATTGGTAACCACGGTAGGGTTGGTTGATTAACTTGGAAATAGGTAACTTAACAAAACGAGCAAACCAAGGTGAGTTCACTGCTCTTTTTCCAAGCATGCGTCCCGGGGAGGGACATCTGGTAAACGTTCCGGGGAGCAATGTCGGGTTATTGGGATGTTAGTTATTACACTCATTTCTATCATTAAGTCCCATCATATACCGATTGGTTGCCGGGGAGGTAACGGGGTTATTAGTTGATAGCGCTATTAGGTTTGGCACCTTCACACCGTACCGGGGAGGACGGTCGTGAACTAATTACCTTAACCACTTGACCAATGTATGATAGAGCATTGGGGTTTGGGCAAATAATCTGGAGCCATCTGCGGTAATCGAGTTAATAACAACATCAAATCATCGAAATGTTTTATACTTATATCTGGTAACGAAAACGTGTTAACAAACTTTGAACTCACCAGCGTCGCCTGACACACGTGTCTTCATGCTTGCAGGTCGTTAGATTCTTGGTTATGGACTTGCTATCTGGGAGTGTTGGAGTGGTCATCGGTCGAGACTCTTGGATACTTTTTTCGTTGGTTTTGAACACTTGATTTGAAACAGTTGATTAACAATTTACATTATGCTTCCGCTGAACGTTTACTTTGGTTTTAACTTGTGACTTGGAATTATATTATGAAATGAATCTAATATTTTGTTTCAAATATTTAATGTTAGTTCAATGTGATTGGTGGCTTGGATCCTGGTACGTCACACGTCCCGCGGTGTTCCCGCATGTGGTGTTTTTGGGGTGTGACAAAAATTCTATATCCCATGTGGCAATCTTCATCCAACTCTTTCTAGGTAATGATGTTAATTTAATGCTGAAAATTACAATAAATTCTAATTATCCGGTTAGAAGGCATTGTAAAAGTTTTAATTTTTTCTGATTCGGTAAGTTTAGTAGAATAGTGATTGGATTCTTTTGTTGCATTTGCAATGGGTTTAACCGTGGGTGTTTTATGGTGGATATTATGTGAATGCTACCCCTAACATCTTTAGTTGGATTCTCCGTGTTTTTCTCATAAGATGGTTAAGTAGACATATATATAGGGGAAGGTTCTATGCAGAATACTAAACATTACAAGAACACGCATAACATAATGAATCACCTTTTTTTCAATACTAAAAACCTTAAAAGTAAGGGAAAATGTTACAAATGTAAAATTTATTGTTTCTTACACTAGAATTCAAAACAAAATATAGAAAATTTTCAATTTTTGTATAACCTACACTTATTTAGGTTATGTGTAGGCTAAATTACCAACATGTATGTAGGCTATGTGTAGGTAAAAATTATATAGTTTTTATGTATATATAATACACATATGAATGTAGAAACATAAAATTTAAAAATATGAAACTTAAATCCAAAAATTTAGTATTTTAGAATTGTTCTTTTTGTTCTCGTAATAGTTAGTGTTCTATAATGATTCTCATCGATATATATATATATATATATATATATATATATAGGATTAGGTTCAAACGTGAACAATTTCTCCAGCGTGAACTGCGTGAACTGATCTGAACCATTGATTATTAGGATCTTGATATTTTAAATGGATGGCATGATTGTAATTATTAGGTTTTTTGATACCATTTAATTAAGCTAATAAGGGTAAATATGTAATCTACATATCATATTGAACAACATCCCATTTATATCTACTTTTACGTTTCAAAATCCCACAAATATCTCTCTCTCACATATCAAAGCCAACATCAAAGAAAATCCCTTATTAGCTCACAGATCCGTCGCCCAGATCCAGGTCTCACCTTCATCGCCCATCCATCCATCAACCCTTCTTTCCGATCAAACATCTAGGGTTTCTGTTACTAATTTCACAAAAAAACTTGCTTTCCACTGCCTATAGATTCCGAAACCACAACAACCTCCACATTTGCTTGATTCATGGCGTATGGCGGCTGTATGTAGGCGCGGAGAGAAAGAGAGACGCGGAGAAATGAGGCCGACGATTCATGGCGGCGGCGGCAGGACAGCGACGGCGACGACGACAGCGAGTAGCGACGCCGTGAGCGGCGGCGGTCCTGACTTCCTTCCGACAAACCTCCGACAGTCCCGGTAAGTGCCGTCTACCTGTTTGGTTTCAGATCCTATCTTGGTTCGGGTTTCATTCTGTTCCAACTCGATTCATGTTAGCTCGAGCTTGTTTTCGACAGTCGAAGTGGAGGTGATATCACTGCAGCGAGGTGGTTATTATTTTAAGTTATCAATTGGTTCAACACGACAGCTAATGGCCAGTTTTGTTTCGGGTTCTTGTCGGGTCAGCATCAATCAGGTTCAGTTTTGTTTCGAATTTTGTTTCGGTTAAGTTTTGATCTGATGGTGAGGTTGATCTGATGTTTATCGCCAGCCGATCTGATGTTTATCGCCGATCTGATGTCTATCGCTATCGACAAGGTATGAAGTTTGTAAATTTTTATTGATTTTGATGTTTGAAAGTTATTATTGTTAGTGTTTGATTGAGGTTCTGAAGATTTTTTATGAGTTTGATTATTGAGAAAAAAAGTTTGCAATTTTTCATTGTTTTGATGTTGAAAATTATTATTGTTTGGTTGAGAATTTGAAGATTGTTATGAGGTTCTGAAGTTTGTTGTTAATGCAATGTACACACGTGTATTTCTTTTATTTTGCTCTGTTCTTAAGGCGTTGTACACACGTGTATTATGATTTTGCTTGTTTTTAAGGCGCTGTACACATGTGTATTATGATTTTGCTCTGGTTTTAAGGCGTTGTACACATGTGTACTCTGATTTTGCTATGTTTTTAAGGCGATGTACACATGTGTATTCTGATTTTGCTATGTTTTTAAGGCGATGTACACATGTGTATAGCGTCTTTTTTGTGATATCTCATATTTTTTGTGAATTATGCAAAGTATTAATTGCTGAGTTTTTTGTGTTATTATAGGAGACGTCGTAAACGAGAAAAGTGGAGATGGAAGGTCGATAAGGATGATTCACGTATGAGGTCGATAAGGATCATTCACGTATGTTTGTTTGCTTGGTCGATAAGGATGATTCAGCATACAACGCGGCGAATAGTTGTAAAAGACTATGTCTTTTATTTTTCCGATTATGTTGCGTTTATTGTTTTCACAAAACTGGAACTTGTAATTGTATGTTTTTTTTTTTTGGTTTGGCAAACATTATGTAACTTGTTATTTGCTTAATATAAACTAGTTTTACAGGTTTTGTTTGTTTATATGTATGTATTATGTAGCTAATTACACATATGTACCATGCTGAGTACACATGTGTACTGTTCAAAATCCCAAGTACACATGTGTACACCGTTGAAATATGAAGGTTACGTGGATCTTAAAAATCATAATTCGAACTCTGGTGGTGAAATGTGAAAAATAAAAATGAAATAAAAGATATTGTGGATAATGAATTTAAAATAGGAAAGATGTAACTTAATTCAATTATTAAAATAATGATTTAAATCTAATTTTTTAAATAATTACAATCATACCCTTAACAACTAAAAAGGAAATCAATGGTCCAGATCAGTTCATGCAGTTCACGCATGGGAGGTTGTTCACGCTGGAACCCTACCCTATATATATATATATATATATATATATATATATATATAGGGGACCGCTAAAATGAGAACCACCTTTAGTTGTAAGAACCATGAGAACTACACCATACGGGGCGAGTTGGACCAAAAAAAATTTCATAAACGTAGATACGTGTATTATAAACACATTTGTAAACAAAAATTAAAAAAAAATATCGTGTGTGTAGTTTTGAGCACCACAAGCTTGTGTTTACGGGTACCGTAAATTTGTTTAAAATTTACGGTACCCGTAAACACAAACTTGTGGTGCTCAAAACTACACACACGACATTTTTTTTAATTTTTTTTACAAATGTGTTTATAATACAAGCATCTACGTTTATGAAAAAAAAATTTGGTCCAACTCGCCCCGGATCAAAAAGTTCTCATGGTTCTTACAACTGCATGTGGTTTTCATTTTAGCGGTCCCCTATATATATATATATATATATATATATATATGTATGTATGTATATAGCATTAAAGATATTACAGACTTTAAGTTTGATCATCAACATTCTTTTTATATTCAAAATGGAGAACAAGTGTGTCACTAACATACTTTCTTAGTTTTGTCGAAAAAGGTTTGACTGTGCCGTTTTTCATATCTCAAATGGGTTGTATAAAATAGTTAGGTGCATGGGTTTGTGGTGGCAATTTCAACCCATTTGCTTGTAAATGGGTTGATATGGGCTATGTTTTAAACTAGTAAGTTTAACTGTGCTATGCTGCGGGATTTCGGTCGATATCTATTTTGGTTCAGTATAGCAACCGAAATAAATATGCTTAAATCCATATTAACACTTGTTATACATCGATCGAAAACCATAAAATAAATTTAAATTGGACAGCGGGACGGGCTGATTTTAAATAATTGTAATGAAAACGTAAACACTATCGTATATATAACTTTAATGTTAATGGAACCTAAAACTAAAACACTAAACATAAAGAAAAGAGTAAACTGCCAAAATTGTCACTAACGTTTGGTCACTTTTGTCACTTTATACTAAAACTCAAACCTTTTTAATTTGGGTCCCTGTGGTTTTAATTTTGTTGCCATTTTCATCCAAAAGCAAAATCTGGTCAGATTTTTCTGTTAACGTCCAGTTTTTTTTGTCTTTTTCCTCCATTTTAATGAAGGACAAAATGGTCTTTTAATGTTTTATTATAACAAGTTAAAAAAATCTGAAAATTTGACCTTCATTAAAAGGAAGGAAAAAAGACAAAAAAGCCGGATGTTAACTGAAAAATCTGACGAAATTTTGCTTTTGGATGAATGGCAACAAAATTGAAACCACAGGGATCCAGATTCAAAAGGTTTGAATTTTGAACTAAAGTGGTAAAAGTGAGCAAACCTCATTGACCATTTTGACGGTTTACTCTAAAGAAAAAATAATAATAAAGTTCAGAAAGAAAAAAAAACTTAAGAAAGAAACAAAAAAACAATAAGATGAAAACACTATTCACACAACTTGCTAATTGTAATTTACGTCAAAACGTAGACCATCTGGAAATGTACATAAAAATAAGCACAAAAACGTATTATATTTGAGCTGACATATTCCCGAAGAAAATTTACGTCGAAACGTCATTAAATTTATACCGAGAGGCACATAAAAATAAGCACACAAGAAAATATTGTTTTTAAGTTAAAGAATGGTACGAAGGTTGTGACGGTGTCGAAACGTAAAGTGACTTAAATGTATACAGTCTAATGAAAATTTATTATATTTGACCCGACTCGTTTCCAAAGAAAAATTACCTTAAAACGTAGATCACTTGAAAATGTACATAAAAATAAGAATCAAAGCATGATATATATGACCCGACTTATTTCTGGGAAAAATTAAAAATTTATGTCAAAACGTAGATTAACTAAAAGTACATAATAATAAGCATAAGAACATTTATATTTGAGCCAACTCATCTCCAGGGGAAAATTGTGTCAAAACGTAAATCAACTTGAATTTATACTGACACTTACATAGAAATAAACACATAAAACTCGGTTACAAAGTTTTTAAAAAGTTCAAATGTTGTAAGTGTCAATACTCAAAATTGAGGAATAAAAGTATTAAAAAAGACAAAAAAAAAAAAAAAAGTCAAATGAAAGTTACTGTTCATGTAACTTGCAAATGCATATCTATCTATACTATAAAAGGAGCTTAAAGGCTGACCTCACTTTGCTTATGTGTCAACCATTGAGGTACGCCACCTAGGATGCCACATAGATTCGGCTGATGTCATTCCGCTGATCTCATAAATCCGATTTTTTTAAATCATTTTAAATCTCAATGTAATACTTATTTTTTTTAAGAGGGAACTTCAAAATCAAATTCAAAATTCAAATTATAATTTTAATCCTCCTCTCTCTTCACATATAGTCCAGGCTTCATTTTTAAAATTCAAAACATATTCATCTTCACCTATCTCTCTCTCTCTCTTCAACTCAGGTTACATGGCAAAACGGTTGGGGGGGTAGCATCTTTGTCCCATAGTGCATGGGTTTTGCTTGAATTTGAGTTAAGATTGTGGGGTATTCAGTCAAACCTAAAAAAGATTTGATCTTGGCTGTTTCGTTGATTAGGTCAATATTTTGTTCATGATTATTATTTTGATGGTGTATGATATTATTTGAAGATGAACGAATTGTTTATAGTATCAATTTAAGGTTACGAGAGTTACTGCAGTATATTAGTTGATATGATTTTGTTTTATAATGTGAAGATTCAGTTTCTTAATGTAAAATTTAGGAATCTCGATTGATTGATGCTGAATTTAGTGTGAGGTGTGAATTATACAGTTTAGTAGTCCGATTCGGTTGTGTTTCATGAGGTTATGGGAAGTATGTTGTTTTTCGGATTTTGTTTCTTAGAAATTGTAGCTTTGAAACAAGTGAATTGTTTTCTTAATGTTGAAAGCTACTACAATTATGCTGTGATGAGATTTGTTGTATTCTAGGCGTCTAACTGCTTAATTTTTCAGTAGTAGAAATGTGTTCCAAATGTACACCAAGACAGAGATAGGTCCAAGAATAAAAAAGCATGTGCCGAGAAGGCATAGGGGTAGAAATTTTGATCTCAACCATAGAAGATATGTTAAGCCGAACAGTGAAAGTGCAAGGGATTCAAGGCGTGAACTTCTTTCATGGTACTTACGTAGATCCCAAAGTTTTATTTATGTTGCTCATACTGTCATATATCTGTCTTAAAGGTGGCAAATTTGACATGTTTGCTTATGAATTAGTCCATTTGGGTTGGATTTTATCTTTATAGGTGAATGAGTCCCGACCCGCTTATTTTGTCACCTCTAAGTTGTTTATTTGATGTAAATTAAAATATGTAAAAGCAATTGTATGATGTTTCAATTTGATTGCTTGTATAGGGTGGAAACCGAGTCTTCGGGGTGGTTATCAGCCAAATATTGTTCAGTAAGGTTGGAAATAAAATTTGATTGCTTAACAGTAACGAAGAAGAAAGAAGTGACGATGAAACGAACATTGATGATTGGGCTGTCAATACTTTCCTACGGTAAATATTATATAGATTGCTGCAATTGTTATTAAAACTGTTATTAATTGTTTTAAAACTCGCGTGTGCTATTAATTCTATTAAAACTGTTAAGAGGAGTTGTTTAATCGTCAGATTGGTTTATTTCTGGATGATGAAAATTGTTGATAATTTAAATTGTGTAGAGTTTAGGTCATGAAATTAGGTATTTAGGTAATTTAAATGAGTTTTTCTATTTGCTCAAACTAATTGATGTCTATTGCGTAGGTACATTGCATCTGATGTAAGACTGTTCACCAACTTCGATTTCATCTTAAAGGTATGAACCATCACATTCAAAACATTAAATATTATGAATCTTGTGTTTGTTGATTTTGACCATATTTGCCCTTTGAATCTAGCGATGGAGGTAGAAGACAGCTGTGTCATTACTCATGTTCAAGATAAGCTCTTTCGTGTTCATGTGAGCAAGAAGAGAGGAAGACACAAAGGAGGTGTGAAACATAGTTCAGATGATACAGGTTCAGGTGTCAAATCCGTATCATGTGAACTGTGTTTCAGACATCGTTTGTGTCTTTCTCTCTTCTTGCTCACATGAACACGAAAGAGGTTATCTTGAACATGATGTTATCTATTAAGGGAGCTTAGATAATGACATAGAATTGGCTACGTGTCAACTTCTCAGTTATGCTATGTAGTCCTCGCTGATGTCATAATTACGAAACGGTATCCTTTAGTGTTGTTTTCGCTAAAGTTTGAAACGGTATTGTTTAGTGTTACTCTACCTTCAAGGAAAGTCCTAAACCCTAAGGTATAATTTTAAATTTTGCCTTCAAATTCTTTCTAACAAAACAATAGAAACGTTGTTGATTATTTGATTTTTTTTTTCATTTTTTGTAGCTATGACAAGGTTTAAAGCTATTGAATGGCTTGAAAGTGTAGTTAGGCCATTGGAGATACCAAAACAACCATCAAACTTTTTGATAGGTCAAAGCTTCATGTTTCCAACAACTAATGGTTGTTCTATCGTAAAGACTTCTGGTATGTATCAAACGCGTGTACTTTATATTGTCATTCATGGTGTAAAACAATGTGATTAGAGTAGAAGTTCAACATTGCTATGTTGTAACTTAGTTTCAGTTTGAATCTTTTTGTGTGTTTCCGAGGGCTTTTTTAAGCAAGCTGCATAGTATAAACTCTAACTTTTGGGTGTTGTAGACTGTTTTAGGTTGATTTCTAGGATTATTTAGGTTGAAGGTAGCCTTCATTAGGGTTTTTATTGTCACCCGTGTGCTGTAAATTAGGACGAAAATCATCTTAAATGACTACACGGTTGTTTTTCTCATTTTACCTCAACATGGTTTCATAAAATTACTTTCTTGCCTGTTATACGTCTTTTTCTAATCTCAGGGCTATAAAATTATTTTCGTGTTCAACTTCGTTTGTTATCAAAATATGTTGTTAAATAAACGAACATATATTAAAAGATATAAACTTGAGTCTATAAGACTAGCATATTGATTGCTGCTCCCACCAATGGACCTTTCGACTTTAGCCCTAGAATATATACAACTACCAAACAATCTTGTATAAATTAACTGTCATGTAAGTAGTTAATCTTGTATAATGTGCACATCATGCTCCGATACAGGACAAGGCAGAATTGTTCTTTGAATTGTGTTCATCAAGTTTTTAATTAAATACCTAATTAAGTTTTGATTCTGCAGGAGAGCTGGGAACGACCGGAAGTTGTGGTGGCTGTGTGACCGAGATATAATCGAATTGAAGTTTGTAGAAGTATTTTAATACATCAGCTTCAAAAGGTACTTAACTTTCGTTGAATTGAAGTTTTTCATAGATCTTAACTATTCATATGATCACCATCAAATGTAACTAACAAAGAATCAATAAAATGCTAATAAAACATTAGAATCAATTGATCAAACAACTACACTTGAGTCTGTAAGAGTACCATATTGAGTGCTGTTGTCCCTAATGTAGCTTTTGACTTTAGCCCCAGAATATCTACAAGTACCAAATAATCTTTATTTAATTAAAATTAAGGAAAAAGTTACCCGTGTTTGTTGAAAGTATTTCGCTTCCAAAATTGTTAAAGTCAGC
The DNA here is from genome assembly GCA_030545235.1 of Helianthus tuberosus. NCBI lineage: Eukaryota > Viridiplantae > Streptophyta > Magnoliopsida > Asterales > Asteraceae > Helianthus > Helianthus tuberosus. The sequence continues at coordinate 170,126,599 of CM060352.1, forward strand.
ACATAAATGAACATTAAACAGATCATCCATGGTACCAAACAACAATGTTAAGAAAAAAAATTTAGATGAAATATTTTCTAATTTATCGAAAATGGAAGACCGTCTCTTTATCTTCAAACTCATGAAAAGATGTAAAACTAAACTGTGATAAAAGAAACAATACTTCTTGTATTAAGAAAGTAGCAATTACATATAAAAAAGAAAACTAATCAGAGACATCTAACTCTAATTGCAAGAATCAAGGAACTTTAACTTCAACTCCATGGAGCACTGAACCTCTCTGTGTATCTCATTGATCTTTCTCATGAACTCCAGATCTCTTTCTCCACATTCTATATTACTCGCAACACACAGGTCACGAACGGAAGTAGTCGGCATTGCCCTCAAGTCCCTCGAAACTTGGTCTCTTGTCAGCAGACCAAGTTCCAGTCCGTTAAAACACCTCTTTAACTCTTGAAGAGTAGATTTATCAGCCAAGACTTGGTCTTCGATTTGTTTAATAAAGCGTTGCTTGAAATCGTCAGATTTTGCAGAAGTATATGACTCCATTCTAATATATTTATAAGAACAAAGGCAAAACAATAATAGTTGCACTTTTGTTTCACTGAATGAATCTGTTTTGATGAAAAAAAAAATTTATTGACAATGCTATTATATACTATATGTAACAGCCCAAAGGTCAGCTTTAAAGGCAAACTTTAAATTAACATTTATACTTAAAAACCATGTACATTTAATGATTTAAGAGTAAAAAACGTGTATATGGGAATTGCCTGTTCAGTTATCCTATTAAGCATTTTAATGCAAAACCTTTGAAAAATGAGTTTTCATGGGAAAACAAGTAAAATTAAATATGTAGAAAACCAAGGAACAAAATTGAAACCTTCAAAAAAAGGTTATCATAATTAGGAGATGTCTCTTCATTTTCTCTATCAAAGATTTTAAACACTATAAAGCATCATTATTATTTTACTTGAAAACATCAACACTTCAGTTTAAAAAAAAAACATTCATCCTAAAACAAATTGTCCAAAAACAGTTACATTCTTCCTAAATGGCAAGGAAAACCTTCTACCACTGGTCCGATACCACTGATCTTAAAATCGAATTTTCAACCTGGTCACTCCAAGAACAAAGAAACGCTGAAGAACTCAACCAAAAGGTTGCTATTGTTAGTGATAAATATTTTAAGCAAACCTGGAGTAGCATTGCACTGCTAGATGAAGTTGCCTCTTCTACTCCAACAGAGTTTAAACAAAAAGCAGAAGAGTTTATTACAAATTTGCTGAAACAGGATCAGAAGACCTGTGATATGCTAGCAGATCTACAAATTAAAACAAAAAACGAAATTGCATGGAAGAAGGCGAGAGAACGAGATATTCTATTAAGTGTTAATTGTAATGTTTAATTTTTAATTTTTATTATTTTTCTAAATCATAATTTTGTAATACTATGGTTTATTATTGAATATTCAAAGTTTCACTGCTTTCATAATTTTGCAATTTTAGTTTTACCAGTTTCTTTTATCCAAGATTGCTACTGGTTGGTTAAAATTATGGGTTTATGACGTGTTGTTTCGTTAAAATTTGGTTAAAATTTTGGGTTTATGACGTGTTGTTTCCTGTTGTAGGCTTACCTCAAGTTATTGTTGAAGGGGAACCGATGGTCCGAGCATTAAATACCATTGAGTATCCTCTGTTATGGTTGCTTCCATATCAACTGAGACCTACACAGTAATTGGAGTACAAGCATTCTAAGTTTGTTAATCTGATTATTGAAGGGAACCCATGGTCCGACCATTAGGTCGCTTTAGTTTTATTTGTGGGTGATTTTGTAAATGAATATTGAAATAAGTAACCCTATAATCTGAAAACAAGATTTGTAATGTGTACAGAATGTGCAAGGCGTTACTTCCAGTAAATGAAGAACATTTGACTGATGAAGCCATATGGGAGTCACTTCCTGTAAGTCACACTGCTTTTCTTATCACATTCAATTATTACATTTAATGTGCTAAAGAAGAAAATAGTAAAAAATAGAATAAAACAATTGTGTAGTTTTCTTGTGTTGGAAACTTAGTTTAAAAAAGCGCGCTTTAAGCTCGCTTAAAGTGTTAACCGTTTGGCAAAACGTTTTATTTGCTCTGAAGCGTCAAAACACGTGAAGCGTTTTGAGGCGACGCCTCGGCCCAATCAGGTGCAAAAAACAACACTTCAGCATAGGGTTTTAGGTTTTAACGTTGTTTCAACATTAAAAAAAACGAACAGGGCGTGCAAAAAACGAACAAGGTCTTTCTTAAAGGGTACAAGTGACATTTGATCAAGTTGAAAAACCTTGAGCTTAACTTGGTGCATTTGTTCTCAGGTAAAGCATGATCACACAGTCATCACTAATGACCTTTCAGCATCGAAAAACATCAAATCCAAAAATCTAATGTTTTCTTTGCTTTTTAAGGGGAACATAGGTGCTTCTCTCCTAGGGCATACAAAACACAGGTTATTGGCGGCAGCCCGCCATATTTAACATATAAAAAAACTTTATATGTTAAATGTGGCGGGCTTCCGCCAACAATCTGTGCTTTATATGCCCTATGGAGAGAAGCACCCATCTTCCCCCTAAAAAGCAAAGATAACATTAGGAAAAAGCATTATGAAGGTTAAGGTGGCCTGAATCTACGTAAGTGGCAGGTTTATTATATTTACCGATTTCAAATTTTATTTCCAACCTTTCTGATTTAGGTTTTTTGCAGACATTGACAATGCAAGAAAGGCTGCACCAAAGCCAGAAACACTGTTTGGGTTTTCCTACGATATTGTACGAAAGGTTGCTGCTAAGTATCCCAAACATCCCTGGATCTTGGCATGAAAGTCATTAGGTTCAAGGTAATGGTTAGATTTTAAAACTGTTATTAATCATGAGTTAATTATAATTGTGATAAAGTTAAACCTTTTAGTTATGTTCGTTCTAAAATGAAATTCATCCCAATTGGTCGCTAAGAGTTTGTAGAATATAAACTGATAAGTTATAGAGATAATGAATCTCTATCATAGGGTACATGCTGAGATTATTGAATTTTGACTGACATACCCCATATATAGCTTTAACATCGTTTATTATTATTATAAACATAGTTTAACATTAAGAATTGATTGGAGTATTAAGTGTATTATTTTGAACTTTTTGAACGAAATTTTATTCATTCATGTGCTAAAAACTTAGACTTTATTTGATGATGTTGATGTTGATGCAGATGTGTTTTTACATTCAACTGGACTTAAAAATCAAGTGCATAAAAATGCTCATTGTGGAATGGATTTGATATTGCTTGGTGCTTATTTGGACAAAAAAAATCAACGTATTTAAACAGGTAAATTTACACAAGGCTTATTTATGATAGTCTCTAGTAACTTGATTCGTATTAACGATTAGATACTTCCTATTGAGTTTACTCTATAGGTAATGGTGTAGTAAAAAGAGATTTAATTATAATTGAAAAACTAACATAAGGACTTTGTTATAAAAGTGCAGCGAACCAGACCACATTGTCATGTGTCCTACGGTTTCTGGAGCAAATCCTTGTGTTGGGGCAGCAGCGATTTGGGTTGTTTGTGGCTGCGTGGGTGGTGCCTCGATGCTATAAACAGTGGTCAAATAACATTGGATAGTAGGGGTAACGAGTATCATAACAAAACAAGAAAAGGAATACCAACAACATGCAATTAGGTACAGTTTTGGGACTAGTAATGCTGTCTAAACAACCGTTATAAGCGATGGTTGCGGTTGCCAAAACAGTGAGCAAAGAGGAAGCCATGCTTAAATGATTCTGGGTCGGTTTTCGGGTTGAATCATAGTTTACAAATTGTGAGTTCGTAAGGTATTTTTAGGGTATGTTAAAGGTTATCTCTATTCCATGTTTTGTATGTAGAGTCTAATTTGATATGTAATAGAAAAAAATATGCAAGTTTATAAACATGGAAGTGAAAACACCATGATCAATATTTCTCTTTTGTATGTGTTCGACTTCTTGACTTATTATTTAAGAGTTTGTTTTGACCTTAAAAATAAACAATCATTGTTTAGGTGCTGATGTTAAAAATGGTTAGAAAACATTTAGAAATGATTAATAATTGGATTCATTCATATAATCTGATTTTTAGATACAAATGGTTAGAAAACATTTAGAAATGATTAATAATCGGATTTGTAGACAACATATTATCAATTACTTAGATTATTTCTATATCAAACCTGAACAAATAATTTTTTGAGAAAAATTAAAGCTTAAATTGTATATTAAATCTAATAAATGCAATCTAATAATCAAATCTTTTTTAAATAAATGCAATCTAATAATTATGTGTATACTATATATAACAAATTATTAAAGCCTAAATTGTATATTAAATGTAAAGTTTTAATACATACAATATAGAGAAAACACGTCATACCAACTGCAAAGATATGTATATCAACCATGTACACTAACACATATTAGTTCATGTTTTCATTTTAGACAACATATTACCAAGTACTTAGCTTATTTGTATATCAACCATGTACACTAACACATAATTTCATTAACATTGTTTTATAAAGATATGTAACTAAATGCAAAGAATTTAAATCATATATTATAATCTGTTTTTAGTATTATCGAATTATACAATAACAATGGACCTTTACTGAATTTTACACTAACAATGTGTCAAAAAAAAATTAACATCATATATAAGAAGTTATTAGACAATATAAAATTAGGTCATGCTTTCATTTTCTACAAAATATTATCAATTATTTACCTTATTTCTATATCAAACATGTACACTAAAACAAATTGTCTTTAACATTGTTTTATAAAAATATGTAACTAAACATAAAGAATTGATTTAATATATTCTAATATGTTTTTTAGTATTTGCTTCCGATCGTTATTAAAACAAACCCGTGTGTTCACACGGGTGTACACCTAGTATGTATAATATAATATAATGAGTTTAACAAAGTTGTCAAAAAGGTAACTACAGCCCGAATCTGTCATGACCCATTATCCAACTCCACCTTTCAACATCTGGTGGAGCATCCTAAGAAGTTTGAGAAATTTAGCATGTCAGCATTAGAAGGTGTTCTTTTCAATGGTCTATCCGGATGAGGGAGAACACTGCTAGCAAAAGCTATTGCAAATGAATGCCAAGCAAGTTTCATTATTAACAAAGGACCTGAATTACTAATCGATTTGACCTTGAAAGTCAAATTGTATCGATGTTGATTAAATTAGATTGGAAATGGTAGCAGAGATTCTTACTGTTGGCAAAGCCCATAAGACATGAATCATAAGGAGATGCTAACACTGATCATATTCAAAACATTAATTACATGCTGCACTTTTGGGACTCAATACTACAAGGTTTTTCAATAATCTAAGAGCTTTGTATTGTTCACGATTGCAACACAAACACAGAACTTGCAGCAGCGTTTTTTAGTATATGAGTTTTTTTTTGTCTACATTTTTTTCTTTTACAAGGTCAACAAACTTTTTTTGGTGTCTTTAATATTCAATACGTTTTACGGAGTCAACTTGAAGGTCATGATGTTGTTATGATTAATCAAATTGGTTCTGTTACCAATAGTAGCCTTTAATATACACTACTCATTATGTTTAAGTGTCCTGTTTTAACAAATAGTAGTCTTGCGGACCAGTTATCAACATATACGTTTCACAGTATTCGGATAGTATCTAAACTACCATTCAATTTGGATCACATAACTCGTATTATGAGTTGTGAATATTTTGGGTTGTAGTGAAAATGGTGACCATGTAGAAGTCAATTGTTATCTTAATGCATTTTCGGCGTCTCAGCTGCCATGTCAGATAATTTTGTGGCTCACTAGCGTGACAAGTATGAAACCGATCGTACCTAATATTTCCTCCTTGAAGGACATAATTGGTACTTCCCTTTTTATAACAACTTGTACATTGCCAAACACTATTGCTAACACACTGGTTATTTTTAAGAAATGCAAGCTGCCTTTTGGTACTGGAACAACAAGGACTCAAAAAATACTGGAACAGTAGGGACCTAAAATATGTGATCACAACATCTCAGAGTTACATGAGAAATCTATAAAGCGCAGTTCCTGGGCAAAGCAACCTATGGTGAAAGGTATGTTTATATGTCTTTTTCTTCAAGTTTTTATATCAATATCTATTTGTATGTGCAGGTGCAAAATACGCCGGTCAGATCGTGTTTGGTAACGGGTCAGAACCGTAATTTTGATAGGGGTTGTAATGGTGTCAGTTGGGTTGACCTAAAACACTTCTTGTCCGAATATGATCATAAATAATTCTATATTATTCTATCAATTATGATTTGCAAATATATGATTACCCATTTGACCCGTTAAGGACACTAGATGAGATAACCTAAAAATACCCATTTATATTCTTTTAAACATGTTCTACAAGCTTACTTAGCTTTTGTTTGATTTTTTTAATTAATTTTTGTTTTTATGTCAAATCTAAAATGTGTTTTTAAATATTTTTTAACTGCAAAATCTAGTTGTTGTATATGGCACCAGACAGGGGCGGACCTAGCATAGAATAAGGGGCAACCCCCGTTGCCCCTTGACGCTCCGACGGTATTGTAAAATTAGTGTAAATTTTGGAAAAATTTGACGTTTTTCAGATTTCGCTGCCCCTTTTTATAGAAACGTTGCCCCTTTAGGTTTTTTCTAGATCCGCCACTGGCACCAGAAAGCCAAAATGAAGCATTCAGAACCGGAAGCATCAAAGGCAACCAACACCTCCGCCAGTGGATCTGGCGAATTGTTTTCCTGTTAAAGTCTATGGATCAAGCCGCACACTGATGGCTAGACGCAGGTTTGGAACCAAAGTTCGGAGGAGCTCTCTGTTGGCCAACCATTTTTATTTTGAAATTGAGCACCAATAGTGACCACTTCTATCACCTATGATTACAGTGTATCCCTTCTACTCTTATATATACACAGTTTGTACACTCAGAGACCGAATGTTTAAACCCTCTTTGTCAACCGTCACATTTCTCAAACTACCAAGTTCATGTTTTGCATTGTTTGCAAATGCAACTTTAAGTCCATGGTCTTTTTGTGTCACTAAGTTTGGTAGCTCCAAGTTTTGGAATCTGCATGTGTAAACAAAAACTTGTACCATCTTTGTTTTCTGCAATTTCATAACTAAATATAAAGCATTGTGTATAAAAGATTATGAAAGTATATTTTAGTACTAGAGGGCAAAATTGTATTTTATTTAGGTTGGTTTGATAGGGCTCACCTGAAACACTTTTAACTTCTTTCTTATATAGTTGTTGAATATGATATAAGAAGGTTTTATGCTTTATACATACATTAGAGAGTCAATGTTTGACATATTTAATCTATTTACATTTGAACTAGATTTTTTATTTGAAATATTAAAATAAGACCAAAACTACTAACTCATGAAAAAATGGTTAGAAGTTCTGTTTAGCGATTTTCAAAAGAGCCTTGGTGATTGCTGTTTATTATGTCAATTCTTTTGTTTATACTCATTTTCTCTTTATGAATTAATACATTAATTGTATTAGGAAATTGGTTTTAAATATAAATTACGTGAAACAACGTGCGGCAAAAAAACATAGAAACCTGCGGCAACACACGGGCATTCTCACTAACCCAAATAAGATTGAGATGATTGCACAATTATTTGAATCACAAAGGCCAAAAGTGGTACAAAAGAATGCATTATTATACATATAATCACAATTACTAACATATCAATTATAGTCCTATACATTGTACGATGCTATTGGGCGTCCGAAGAAGTAACTAGCACATTCTTCCCATGGATTACGTTGCCCAATTTCTGGAGTACTCATTTGGGAGTTATTAACAACGCCCATTTGTTGCTTTCTAATCCGAGCCAAACAAGGCCAGCTTCCAAAAATGCTTTCACAAAAGTCCACAACTTCTGGACTGTATTCACATGGAGGAATTTGAACCACTTGTTTCCCATATCCATAATCATACCCCGCTCCAATTGCATGTGCATTGTCATATTCTGGCCAGGGATAATCATATCCATAGCCAGGATAATTGTATTCTTTCTTTTCCCTTTCTCCAACCTCATTCAACTCTAATGGCTCAGGCACAGGAACCAAAGCATGCACAGGCTCGGGCTCAGGCTCAGGCTTGGGCTTAGGCTCGGGCTTGAGAAGAGGGACAGGAGTAGCAATAGGCATATGTTTAGGCTCAGGCTCAGGCTTAGGACTGGCCTTGGTGTTAGGTAGAGACTCAGAGTTAGGTGTGGGCGTAGGCGCAATAGAGTTAGGTGTGGGCCTAGGCGCAACAGGTTTGGGTTTGGAACGTGGATAACATGTTTTATCCGAGGGTGGAAGGGGCTTTCCATACGCACTTATAATATCATATCCACCGTCATATGGGGTTGGATCGTACTCCTCAAATTCAGGCTCGTTAAACCCCGGATCCACTTTTGAGTACGATATCGAATGTTGTGTATGATACGAGACATAGCCCGTATCATACTCAACCGGTTCGTACGCAATTAACTTAGGCTCCAAATAGTTATGTGCCAAGTAATTGATGTCAGGATTAGGAGATGAATACCAATCATGACAATCACCATAATCATAACCCTTATCATAATCATAAATATCATTATAACTATAATCATATTCATAACCATGATCTATGGATTTTGGCTCACTAAACACACAAACGGATGCATCATAATTAGTATCTACATAACCATAAGTTTCATAATTAGAAAAACTTACCGGATCTTGGTGAGCTACAGGAAAAAAAAAGTGGTGTGTTCTTGAGCCCAAATGCACCCATCATCATAGTAAGCCATGCTTAGAAAGATCAAACAATAAAACTATGAATTTAGAGAAAATATTTTGGTTTTGATTGTTTGATAAAGAGGGTATCTACCGTGTTTGTGAGCATAAAAGAAGATATTATTTTTTTCTAGATCTAGGTTATTCATTTATTAGGAACTTGTACATCCAGTTGTGAAATATGTGTACTGTTTTGGGTTTTGGATTTTTGTGAGAAAAAAGAAAAGAGACAAAGGTAGTGATCGGTGATGTGATATTGTTGTTGTGGAATTTAAGTTTCAGCGAGCCACTTGATGCTTATCTGGTGAGAAAAGAATAATTGGACCCACTTTCTCAATGCCCATGTACTATTAATGTTTTCTTTTTTAAAAGGAAAATGAGTTAAATGCATATATTGATAACTGAGTTTGATTAAATCCTAACTGTGTTACTGGAATTGGAGCAAATATATATTTTATAATTAAAAATATAAAATATATGTATTAGTAGGACTGCCCGCACGTTGCCGTGGGTTTTTATTTTTTTTGCCGCACATTGCGCGAATAGTTTCACGTTATTTATTTTTAAAACCAATTTGCTAATACAACTAATGTATTAATTCATGAAGAGCAAATGAGTATAAACAAAAGAATTGACATAAAAAACAACAATCACCAAGCCTCTTTTGAAAATCGCTAAACATAACTTCTAACCATTTTTTTCATGAGTTAGTAGTTTTGGTCTTTTCTTAATATTTCAACTAAAAAATTTAGTTCAAATGTAAATAGATTAAATATGTCAAACATTGACTCTAAGATATGTCTAAAGCATAAAACCTTCTTATATCATATTAAGTTTTTAATTTTGTTTTGTTTATTATACAATTACATTTAATTAATAAGGTAAAAAGAACAAAACTACCCTTATGTAGGGCCGTTCGAATTGCTTGACGCTCGTTTGGAAATTGCTCGGAAAATGCTCGTTCGATTTGACGCTCGGTTTAAACGAGCCGCTATGCTCGGTTCGGTTTGTAAACGAACCAAGCATGAGTAAAGGTTTGCTCGGCTTGAATTATTATTTTTAATTAGTATATATATACATATACATATACACATATATAAACATGTGGATACACATATATATACACAAATATAAATTATACATATATACACACACCTATATATATACATACATTACGCATACATATATAGTTAAATATAAATTAAATTTATAGTTTTATATATACCAACCACTCTAGTAGATTTTGGTCCACTATATATAAATTTACAAGTATATTCATACGTACTAGCCCAATCACGCCAATAAAAAATTAATATCAAATCTAAAAATTAAACCCTAAACCAATAAACGACAGTCTGCTAACCGCCTCAATGTTTTGTGTCGTTACCCTAAGTCGAACGTCTCCTGCCCTCAACGTTATTGTTCGTGAAATATGATCATCGCCTCGTCGGCCACAACATTGTTATTATAAGAAAAATATTATGCCATGAAATATTTTGTTTTTAAAGACACAAAACTTGAGACCAAACATTGTCACTATCTCTCTCAGCAAATTTAAATCGGGCGACATGATTGTCCAAATCGCTCGAACTTCTCGGAATATTTACTGCTTGGAAAATGCTCGATTAATTTGAGGCTCGGTTTTAAATGAGCCGCTCCACTCGGTTCGGTTTGTAAACAAGCAAAACACGGGCAAAGATTCGCTCGGTTGGCTCAGCTCGTGAACAACCTACCAATTTTAACTGAGTAAATTCATTGGCAGTTTAACAATAAGGTCAAGAATATCTTGAGTGGTCATATTTGCATATCTAAACTTAGATACTGCTTTAGATTCAATTGCTTTTAGGACGTGATGACGGGGTAGCCCAAGACCAAATAAAGTGACTTAAATACATGAATGCCTAAAAGGTTAAAGGGTTCAAGGGTTAAAAACCCGGGAACCAAGATAAAGCAATATGTGAACAGTAAATAGTCACATCTCTGATTGCCTCACCAACTCTCCCAGCCGCAAAAGTAAGACAGGTCCACAGAATACAGTCTTTTATCCGCAGATCAAAAGGCTTCAACCCCTAAAAGGGTAAGTCCCCCACTGCAAGCATATTCACTAGTCAATGGTTTCCTCTTTGAGCGATAACCTTTCCTATAAATGTGACACTTCATTTAGTTCTTAGGACATTCTCCGATCAGCTCTGATTCTAGGCGAATCTCTGGTCATTGCTCTTGAGTACTTGTTCTATGCAAGTTACTTTTCACCACATTCAACACACACATTCTTATTGCTCCCACATCCGAAACTGAACACATTTCAGTGGAGGATCCCGAGCAAACAACAAAATCAAACTAGTGAACCTCTCTCCACGTCTTGCAAACGTGGGGGGACCCCATGACCTGCGTTAGGCAAAATGAAACCCTTCAACCATTTTGCCTAACCAGCCTAGCTACTATCCTTGGTCTAATATTTGTTGCATCAACAAGTTGGCGCCCACCGTGGGGCTACGCCACTAATTTTCTTCAAAAGACCTAGTAGTGTAGCTCCATTTCTGTCCAAGAATCAGCATGTCGGAAGGTGAGTCTCCGGGAGAGGTTAACCAAGTCCCTCGTACCTCTACCCCGAACACTAGCCAAACTCATGTGGCTATACCAATTTCTTTCTCAACACCGGGAAGCACTCCAACTGGAGCAACATACCCCGAGTTTCTCACTTTCCAGACACCGACACTGTCTCATTCCGGAGTACCATCTCCCAACGTTGGTGCCTCTAACACTCCCTCACGTATCGATCTCACACCTGAAGGAGTTGCTAACAACTTCCTCGAGTTAAGGTCTCTCCTTAACCAACACGTGAGTAGGGAACGAGACAAGGGAGTGAGGATCCGTCTGGATTATGACGAACCAGAACCATCACTATCTCCTGGGCCCCCCCTCTTCCTTTTGTAAGTTTATAGCAAACTACATTTAGGAATGAGGCTGGTCCCAGCAATCCTCCTCCAAATCCTAACCCATATTTGTACACGAGGTCAGATCCAACGTCTTTTCCTCTCTTTTCTTCCCAGCCAGTTGCAACCGGTACTCCCTTGGGGCACGAGCTGACTTTGGATCAGCTCCTACAATCTCCAGTAGCAAGCCTTCCACCCTCAACCACTACTACATGAGAACAAGCTTTGTCTGTGCTTCCCTTGGCACGGAGTGCCGTTATGAGTACTCCCTTGGGGACAAACTACTCAGTTGCACCTGGAAGCCTTCAAGGCTTCAACCCTATGCCCCAGATGATGGCCCAGATGATGGCAAGCTTCCCGTGGCAACATTTCATTAGTCAAGTGTTGGCCACCCAAGGGAACAACAATAACAATAGCAACACAGGAGTAAGAGTGGAAGAAGATCTGGCTAAGCCATATAAACCAAGCAACTTGTCATGCTTCTCTCAGCAAATCGCTGACTATGATTTCCAAACGAAGATCAAAATGTCGTCCCATATCAAAACATATGATGGGACTGAAGATCCTGAGGACCATCTTCAGATCTTTACTGGTGCTGCTAGGATTGAGAAATGGTCAAATGCTGAATGTTATCTAATGTTCATACAAACCCTTGTTGGCTCAGCCAGAATCTGGTTCAATGATTTACCTGCCCGAAGCGTTCGAAGCTTCGATGACCTTAGCAAGGGGTTCCAAGCCAATTTCTCACAGCAAAGGCGATATGTTAAGGATGCTATAGTAATCTTCCAGATCAAACAAAGGGATGATGAGAGCCTTCAGGAGTTCATAGAAAGATACAAGAAGGAAGGTCTCACATATGTAGGGGCAGACAAAAAAATGAGAGTGGCCGGTTTTATGAACGCCATTACATCCAAATATCTCACGAGAGATTTTAACAAATTTCTGCCTAAGACCTTGGAAGAAGCTCTCGAAAGAGCCGAAGCCCACATCAGAGGAGAAGAGGTCGTGGATATTAAAGAGAAAAGAAAAAGGGAACAAGCTGGCGAGGTAACAGCCCAGCTAGAAAAAAGGGAAGCTTCCATCCCTATGACAGACGCCAAAATGGTTCAGAGCAGCGAAGGCCTGAAGGCCGGAACCCTTCCAGCAGGGAAAAAGGCATAAGTTTCACACCCCTTACCAAGACCCCTCAAGAAATCCTTGCTACGGAAGAAGTGAAGCAAAGCTTCCGACCTCCAAGGCCTCTCCCCAAAAGCAAAAGAAACGAGAATTCCACCCAATTTTGTGAATTTCATGAAGAGAAGGGCTACCATACTAATGATTGCTTCCAACTAAAGAAGAGGATCGAAGAGGCCGTCAAGTCCGGAGAGCTTGCTCACTTAGTAAAGGGGGTAAGGGACAAGATGGCCGAAGGAAAGAGCAAGGAAGTTAACATGGTGGATTTTGATGGAAAGGTTCCTCACAAATGGCAACGGTTGGAAGCTTGGGAGCTTCAATGTGTTTGTTTCCCTCCAACTGAAAAAAGACCCACTCTCAAACCCCCTTGTGGTCGAGGCAACTGTGGGAACATTACAAACAAGTAGAGCATACATAGACACTGGTGCAGCCACTGAAATCATGTTTGAGAAGTTCTTCAACTGTTTAAGCAATGAAGAACGTTCAAGGCTTCAACCCTCAGGAACCTCCATAAAAGGTATTGCCGACATACCCCTCAAGCCTTTAGGGTACCTAACCCTCGATGTTCGTTTCAGCGAAGGCAAAATGGAGAGAATCCAATCCCTCACCTTTGTGGTAATCGACATACCTTCAAACTATGACGTGATCATAGGAAGGCCCGGGCAGTGTGCGTTCTACATGGCTGTTTCTGTTGGTCATGGCACTGTCAAGTTTCCTATCGAGCGGGGGATTGCAACCCTGCAACCTACTCAAGAGGCCTATATGGTTGAAGGAGAAAGTTCCAAGAGAGAAGAAGACAAGCAAAGGCTACTCATCAACCCTAAGTATCCTGAACAAAGGATAAGGGTTAACCCAAGCCTTTCACAAGAGACTCTCTCGTACCTTGAAAAGCTACTAGTGCATTACAGTGATGTCTTTGCTTGGTGCCCGGAAGATATGACGGGTATCCCTCGAAGCATAGCTGAACACGAGTTGAAAATTCCACCATATGTCAAGCCTGTTGTCCAAAAGAAGCGGAGTCTAGCACCTGAAAGAAGCTTAGCTGCATGCCAAGAGGTTGAAAAGCTTGTATCAGCTGGAATTCTCCGAGAAGTCAAGTATCAATCCTGGGTTGCAAATCCAGTCATGGTTCGAAATCCGGATAACTCTTGGAGAATGTGCATAGACTTCAAGGACTTGAACAAGGCTTATCCTAAAGATTGTTACCCGTTGCCGGAAATTGATCTCAAGGTTGACTCCCTCACCGGTTACCCTTTCAAGTGTTTTCTTGATACTTACAAGGGTTACCATCAAATACTCATGAAAGAAGAAGATGAAGAGAAAACCGCCTTTCACATGGACAAAGGAATCTTCTGATACCAAAAGATACCTTTTCGCCTCAAAAACACGGGTGCAACCTATCAACGCCTGGTTGATAAGGCTTTTGCTAGTCAAATTGGTAGAAACATGGAGGCATATGTCGAAGATTTGGTAATCAAAAGCAAAACAGAATACCAAATGCTCGATGACATCCAAGAAACATTCAAGAACCTAAGGAAGGTCAACATGAAGCTCAACCCCGAAAAATGCTCGTTCGGGTTCGAAGAGGGAAAGTTTCTGGGATACATTGTGGAAAACAAAGTATAACAGCCAATCCAAACAAGGTGAAGGTTGTTCTTGAAACCAAGCCACCACGAAGCAAAAAAGAGGTAGAAAGCTTAAATGGGAAGCTTACTGCCCTGAAGCGTTTTACCTCAAAATTAGCTGAAAGGTCTTTACCTTTTTTCAAAACACTCAAAGGATGCTCTGACAAAAAGGATTTCAAGTGGACTGGAGAGGCTGAGAAAGCCTTCAACCAGATGAAGCAACACCTAGCTTCACTCCCAGACATTGCAGCCCCAGAAACGGGAGAGTTAATCTCTGTATACCTTTCGGTTGCTGAAGAAGCAATAGGTGCAGTCCTCACCATTGAACGAGACAAAGTTCAGGTACCCGTTTATTTCTTCAGCAAAACTCTAAAATTAGCAGAAATCAAATATCCTCTCTTGGAGAAACTTGCTCTAGCCCTAGTCCAAACGGCTAGAAGGCTTCGAAGGTATTTCCAAGCACACCCTATACAAGTGGTCACTGACCAACCCATTAAGAGTGTGCTTGAAAAACCATAGAATTCAGGATGATTAGCCAAATGGGCAGTGGAACTAGGTGAACACAACATCACCTATGTTCCAAGAAAGGCCATCAAAGCCCAAGTCTTGGCTGATTTCATTGTAGAAGTCCCTAAACAAACAATCACTGAAGTAAACACAGCTGCAACTGAACCCTCAGACCTTGAAGCCTGGAAGCTTTTTACCGATGGGGCTTCAAGCGTTGAAGGGTCAGGGGCTGGGCTCATTCTGGTCGACCCAGAAGGGTTAGAATTCACATATGCTCTTCGATTTGATTTTCAGACCACCAACAACGAAGCTGAATACGAAGCGTTGATAGCTGGCTTAAGGTTGGCTAAGGAAATGAAGGTTAAAAGGCTTGAAGTCTTCACAGACTCGTTGCTGGTGTCAAGCCAAGTGAATGACAGTTATGTTGCAAAGGAGCCAAATATGAAGAGATACAAGGAAAAATCCAAGGAGTTGATGAACACATTCCAAACATGTACCATCAAGCAAATTCCCAGGTCTCAAAATAAGAAAGCTGATGCTCTAGGTAAATTAGCTTCCCTCACCTTTGCCTACCTCACCAAAAAGGTGTTGGTAGAAGTGTTAAAAAATCCATCAATCGAGGAATTGGAAGTTCAAGACATAATCACCGAAGAAGGCACCAATTGGATGACTCCAATTAAAAAATTCCTTAAAAATGGTGAGTTGCCTACTGATCAAGCAGAGGCTGAAAGGGTCAAGGTCAAGTCTAGACAATACATGTTGCAAGGTGAAATACTTTACAAAAAGGGTTACCTTGCACCCTTGCTAAGATGTGTCGGCCCCGAACAAAGCCAGTACTTGATCAAAGAGGTTCATGAAGGTATATGTGGATCTCATTTTGGAGCTAGAACGGTGGTTGCTAAACTAATGAACCTTGGGTATTTTAGGCCCTCCATGCACTGAGACACCGCTGAACAATTAAGGAAGTGTGATTCTTGCCAAATTCATGCACCAGTCCCGAAAAGTCCCAAGCACGATCTTTTCCCGATAACCTCAGCATGGCCATTTTATAAATGGGGAATGGACATCGTTGGCCCATTCCCACCAGCCAAATGTGGAGTAAAGTTCTTGTTGGTGGCCATAGACTACTTCACCAAGTGGCCTGAGGTTAAACCGCTTGCAAAAATCACGGGCAAGCAAGTCATTAACTTCGTTTGGGAAAACATCATTTGTCGCTATGGATTGCCAGGAGTGCTTGTCACCGATAATGGAAAGCAATTCGCTGAAAAGCCCTTCAGCGTTTGGTGCAAAGAATTCAGAATAGCTCAGGTCTTCAGCTCGGTGGCATATCCACAATCAAACGGTCAGGTTGAAAGGATGAACCGAAGCATAGTTGAAGGGATCAAAGCCAGATTGGGAAGGCATGAAAGCAATTGGCTTGAAGAATTGCCAAGTGTTCTATGGGCCATAAGAACAACTGAAAAACAAGCCACAAAAGAACACCTTACAGCTTGGTGTTTGGACCTGAAGCCGTGATTCCAGCTGAAGTAGGAGTTGTAACACAAAGAACGGTCAACATGGATCCTGTAGCAAACAAAAAAGAGACCATGTTGAACTTACAACTCCTAGAGGAAGCATGAGACCAAGCTGCAATCCAAGAAGCCAAGTACAAACAAGTGATGGAAGCCTATTACAACAAAAGAGTCAAGCACGAAGGCTTCAAGCCAGGAGACCTGGTGCTTAGAAACAATGAGGCTAGTAAAAACGAGAACCAAGGAAAGCTTGGCCCAAAATGGGAAGGCCCATATACAATCCTTGAAGCACATAGGGGTGGATCCGATAAGCTAGCCGACTGAAAAGGTAAAAAGCTTCCAAGACATTGGAATGGAAAGACCCTCAAGAGGTTCCATGTCTAATCAAGAAAGATTGGTTTGTATTTCACAAGGTTATATTTCAAGAGTTGTACTATGATCACCTTTTGAAACACAATATCTCTTGAATGAATGAAGATGTTTTATCAAATTTGTCTTTATATCCTAAAATCAGGTTGAGAACCTAGCAATAAACTCCATGGCAAGGGCCATGTAAGGGGATGAGCTCCCAGGCCATATCGCTCAATAGGTTCAAGGGTTGAATGGACCTATATAAGGGGTGAGTTCCTAAGTCAATACAACTCCATGAGACTTATAATTAAAAACAAAGTTGTCTCATAGACGGGTCCGAACAGCCTACACCAAATGTTCCTTAAGCCTTAGAAAAATTATCAAAAAACAGGCTTACGAAATGAAATCAAACTAAGGAAAGTAATGAATAGGATAGGTGCTATGTCTTCTTGTTAAAAATACCAAGGCTAAGTGACTGCAGCACTGAACCCTTTAAGGTATGAAAAACATAAAGACAACACAAACCCAACAAAGACAAAACCACAAAGATAAGAAATAATTCAAGGAACAATGCAACAACACAAGTGAAAAGGTTGCACACAACCCAAAACTCAAAAATACAAACCAAGACATCAAGTCATAAAACCAAAGCAGTAACAGGAAGCCTTGAAGGCTTCAAGCTACATACATTCAAATAGCCAGAAGGCTTGAAGGCTTGAAGCCAACTAAGCTACCTTACCAAATAAGGCACAAGCACAAAAAACATAACACAAGGCAAATAATAGAAACTTAGTAACATAACAAAAGAAGCCTTAAAGGACTTCCAAACATTCAAACGAGTTAAAACAAGCCTTAACGACTTGTAAACATAGAAATTGTTCAAATGGCCATCAAGGCCAAACCACAACCACAGAACAGGAACCTTAAGGGTTCCTGCAAAACCTAAGATTGTTCAAGTTAACAAACAAACCATAAATTGTTTTCAGGGGTGCTAAGAAAGCTACGAATGTTTATCAAGCATCAATAGAAGGCTTAGAAGCCCCAGAACCGCTACCTTTAGCCTTTTTGGTCTTCTTCGACTTCTTAGCCTTCGAACCACCCTCACCACCAACTGCTGAACCTTACAAACTCGCATCCTTGGAAGCATCAGGCTCTCCCGAAAAGGTGTCCTCACTGTCTCCGGAATAAGATCGCTTTCTTGAAAGGGAACCGAGCACTTCGGCACAAACTTTTTTGTTAAGACCATCCGGTTTTAGCTCCTGCAAGACAGAAAGGGGCTTACCAAAACAAGTAGAAACCTGATTAACATACGGGTAGGTCAGCCTTTCCATCTGCTCAACGGAACCCTTGAACACCTCAGAAGCTTCAGGACGGTATAAGGGAGACTTTTCCAAAGGTTGACCAGATTCATGAAGCTTGTAACCGGCAATGAGACCTTGATGTTTCCCCAAGTTGAGCAATTTGGTATAAACTTCACCAAGAGCAGAGTTGAACTCTTTGGAGTGAAGAAGGTAGGTAACAACTTGGTGAAAACCTTGCTCAATCAACCATTGGTTGTCACCAGTGGCTTGAGCAACTGAAGCCTTCAGGCCTTCTTTCTCTTCATCAAAGGCTCTCTGTTGAACAGTCAAGGCCTCCCTGTCAGCCTTTAGCTTTAACCGGTCAGCTTCAAAGCCTTTCTTGAGATCATTTATCTCAACCTCGTGCCTTCTAGTCAATTCACCCACCTTTTTGACCCAAGCTAACTCCTTCTCTGAAAAACCATCAATCTCCTTCTTCATGGCGGCCATGGAGGCTTTCATCTTGTCTTTCTTCTTGGAAGCATCCTCGTACTCCTGCATACCCTTGGTAAAACGGGTAACACCTTCGGCCAATAAGGCCTGAAGATTACAGGAGCTTAGCATCAGTCTCGAGATGAAGTGATCAACCTCCATTTCAGAAATGGCATTCCGGACACCAGGAGGAGCGAAATGAGACAACACCTCAGCACAAACAGCCGGATCTTTGAAGCTATCTCTAACTTTTACCCCCCAGTTGGGAACACACACCTCCTCAGCCTCTGGACCCTCGAAGCTCTCAACACTTTTGCAGACGAACCCTGGATGGTAGGAGTGCTACCTTTCTTAACCAACTTCCTCTTCTTGCCGGAAACAACCAACTCTTTCTCCTTACCCTTTGACATATCAACCTCAATAGCCTGCTCTGCTGATACTTCAATATCGTCGCTAACATCAATGGGCTCCGAACCAGACGGTTGATCAGCACCTTTCAAATAACGTTTTGAACGACGAACAGAAACTTTGGAACCTGGATCCTTTGTAAAACCCTTGACATTGGGGACGTTCACATAGCCAGAACCCTCGAACCTATGATCGGATCCCCTGACAACTGCATCTTCACCCAGAGTAGCAGCAACATCATCAAAAGTAACGTCGGAAGTATCATCACTCTTGATAAAATCGAGTGCAGACATGACTGCAAAATAAACAAAAACAAAACATATAAGCAAGCGTAAGATAGGAACATAACAGCAAAACAAGAATAAATGCATACCCTGCCCATCCCTCAAAAGCACCGAGTCTCAATCACGTTTTTCCCATAACTTACTAAGACCCAACAACACCAATAAATGCTCGGGAAAGGGACGAAGACTAGAAGGGCATTCCCTAAGAGTTTCTAGAAAACGAGCATTTATATCAGAGGCAGAAGGCTCAGGTTCACTCAAAACGGGATCCGGGTGCCTCCAAACAAGTTTAAAAGGAACAATTTCCTTGGACACCCAGAAGAATCGGTCCTTCCAGACACCAAGGCTAGAAACCATAGACGAAATCAAGCAAGTGTCAACTTGAGACGTCTCGAAGGTAAACCAGTCACCATTCTTAGCCAGACGGAAAAAACGACGGAACGATAAAAGAGTTGGGTCATACCCGGAAGCCCGGCACAAAACTTCAAAGTGTAAAACCCTAGCCAAGCCATGAGGGTGAATCTGACCGAAAGATATGCGATAATACTCCAGGATATTCAAAACAAAGTTTGAAAATGGGTGACAAAGGTTAGAAAACTCGAAATGGCGACAGTAGAGAGCAATGGAACCAGGGGGACATCTATCGATTGAAACACCACAAGCCGGTGCAACCGGTTTAAACTTCTGCCCAATCCCCCATTCCATACAAAATAAATCGACCTCCTCTTGATTCAATCGAGAAAACGATTTCGCTAAATCCTTACGAGCACCCATGATATAAGAAAATAAGAAGAAAGTAAGCAATCGGAACTATCTTGATTCGAAAAAGGGGAAAACTTGGGAGAAAGAGAGCAAATGATGTTCTTCTGGGTAAGATAATGTAAATTAATGAATAGAAAATAATATAATTAAACGGAGGAATTAAAACCGCCGCCTGACACAAAAGAAAACTGCCACAAGTCATATCAACTGTCTTGTCAAAAATTCAAAAATCAAAAAGCTCAACCGTTTTCAACCTTCAAGCTTCGAAGCCTTGAAGCCTTTAAGCAATGCAAATACATGTGTAAAAGTCAGAAGTCTTTGAGCTCATTTTCCCAAAAACCTCTGACTTGGGGGGCTGATGACGGGGGTAGCCCAAGACCAAATAAAGTGACTTAAATACATGAATGCCCAAAAGGTTAAAGGGTTCAAGGGTTAAAAACCCGGGAGCCAAGATAAAGCAATACGTGAACAGTAAATGGTCACATCTCTGGCTGCCTCACCAACTCTCCCAGCTGCAAAAGTAAGACAGGTCCACAGAATACAGTCTTTTATCCGCAGGTCAAAAGGCTTCAACCCCTAAAAGGGTAAGTCCCCCACTACAAGCATATTCACTAGTCAATGGTTTCCTCTTTGAGCGATAACATTTCCTATAAATGTGACACTTCATTTAGTGCTCAGGACATTCTCCGATCAGCTCTGATTCTAGGCGAATCTCTAGTCATTGCTCTTGAGTACTTGTTCTATGCAAGTTACTTTTCACCACATTCAACACACATTCTTATTGCTCCCACATCCGAAACTGAACACATTTCAGTGAAGGTTCCCGAGCAAACAACAAAATCAAACTAGTGAACCTCTCTCCACGTCTTGCAAACGTGGGGGGACCCCACGACCTACGTTAGGCAAAATTAAACCCTTCAACCCTTTTACCTAACCAGCCGAGCTACTATCCTTGGTTTAATATTTGTTGCATCAACAGGACGGTACTAATCCCATCAACACATTTTTCCATTTCTACTCTTCTGGTTCTTTGAAATTGTTGAATTTAACATCCGGAAAATCAGTCGGATTTGAACTTCTAAGCTTTACTTCACCCGTAGAAATGGGGCATCCACCTATCTACAATAGAATCCACCTATCTACCATAACATCATATATTCGGTATCTATAAGCATCTAGGCACAATACAATACAATATCATAATATTATTTGATATAGAGGGCACCACAAAAGAAAACCCTTTATAATCTGAAGGGCTTCCAAGAACCAAGTTAATGTTGCTAATTTGCTCTAGTTTAAAAGAAGAATTTGATGAGTGTTGTTGTTGTGAATGGATGAGTCACAACTAAACAATAATTCAAACACAAATGGAATCTAGTATATTTATATTAATATGTGGTTGATTATATACAAGAAACTGAATGTAGTACAAGATAGTGAAGGAAAGGGAATGAAGTACAAGATAGTGGTTGATTAACAATAATCATTCATGTCCTATCTCTCAATCTCTTCAGCTTATATCTTTCCTTCAACTTGTTCTCTTAGTGGGCTTATGGAATGGGCTACTAAACTGGGCTCATGGTAGTCTAGTCGGTTCATAACAGTTGTCGAGTTTATTGTTCAATATTGTTTTTATTCTTTGATTTATCGTTTAGTTTAAAGTTTGTTTATTCATTATTAATTTATCTCTAGTTTTAATATTAGGATAATTATTTATGTTTTTTTCAGTATCATTATCTAGAGAGAAGATCAAATAGAAAGTTTAGTTTGCCTAGAAAGGATAGAAAGTAATAAGATTATGACATGTGACAAAATTTAAAAATAAAAGGGGAGGGTATTTTAGTTAATTTTGTCTAATCTTCTTCATCCTTCTCTCCCTGTAACTTTAAAACTCACCATTTTCAAAACTCACCATCTTCAACATTTTTCTTCACAATCTATCTCAATAATCACTACATTATAATGCGATTTTGTCATCAATCAATGATTCAAACACCCAACGAATGTGTTCTTCAACGTTTTTGAAGAAACCCAATTTAATTTCATACAATATCTCATTTTTCTTGTGATTTTGAAGCGAATCACTCGATTCGTTCGATTCGATCGCTGATAAGTGTTTCTAGCATTCAAATTTCGTCAATCGTTGAAGAAATCTAAAGAAATCGGCTTCGATCTATGTAAGAAAATTTTGAATTGCATTTTTACGATCTGGGTTTTTGAATCGAGTCATTGTGTTGTACAAAGGAATGAAGAAACACTTTTTTTGTATTTTCAGTCCATTGCGTTTTAGAAACAACACATTTTATTGTGTCTTTAGTCCATTGCGTTTTACGAAAACACATTTTATGTGTTTTTAGTTCGTTGCGTTTTAGGTAAAATACATTTTTATGTGTTTTTTGTAAATTGTGTTTTATAATAAACATTTTTTTGTGTTTTTAGTATATTGTGTTTTAGAAAAAACACATTTCTTTGTATTTCTAGTCAATTGCATTTTATAATAACCACTTCTTTTGTGTTTTTATTACATTACGATTTAGAAAAAACCCATTTCTTTGTGTTTGTAGTCCGTTACGTTTAAAAAAAGATTTTTTTTAGTCCATTGCGTTTTAGAAAAAATACATTTATTTGTGTTTTTAGTTAATTGCTTTTTAGAAAAAAGATATTTTTTTGTGCGTCTGGCCATTGCGGTTTAGAAAAAAAAACATTTTTCTGTTTTCTGGCCAGTTTTAGAAAAAAAGACATTTCTTTGTGTTTTCTGGTTATTGTGTTTTAGAAAAAAAAACATTTATTTTTTGTATTTTCTAGCTATTGCGTTTTAGTAAAAAAACTTTTTTGTGTTTTCTGGTCATTGCGTTTTAGAAATAAGACATTTATTTGTGTTTTTAGGCCATTACGTTTTACAAAAAAGACATTTCTTTGTGTTTTTCAGCAATTGCATTTTAGAAATAACACATTTCTTTTGTGTTTTTTGTCTATTGTGTTTTAGAAAAACAAGGAATTTCTTTGTGTTTTTTGTCAATTGCGTTTTAGAAAGAAAAAAAAAGAGTCATTTTTTATGTTTTTGTCCATTATGTTTTACGGATCTGGGATTCTGAAAAAAATTCAAAAATATACCAATACTATACTCG
Organism: Helianthus tuberosus; assembly: GCA_030545235.1. Lineage (NCBI taxonomy): Eukaryota > Viridiplantae > Streptophyta > Magnoliopsida > Asterales > Asteraceae > Helianthus > Helianthus tuberosus. Next base: position 170,149,926 of record CM060352.1, read on the forward strand.
TTTTAAAGATAAAAAACGAACACAATTTTTATAAAAAAATAATGTCGTAGGAAAGAGTTATTAACGTTTAAAAAACGAAGAGGAATTGAAGGAGAAATAAACTATTGCTTTAGATTGACTAGAATACCATTTCACAAATACACGCGTCTCCTCCCATTTAATCTAAGCCTTTGATTAATTAATTGATTGTCCAAATTACTTACTAGACTTCCTAATAAAAATAAACTTTCTGAAATTATCTTAGACCATGGGGTGTGGTTTGGGTAGGGACTATCCGCCATGTAGGCGACACGTCAGCATGGATGAAGGACCATCACCCAAGGGTGTGGAGGATAGTTCCCCCCACCCTTTTTTTTAATTTAGTTAAATAATTAAAACAAAGTAAATAAAAATAAAACGTAACATTTAAATAAAAACCTAAAGTTACATTTAAAAAAACTAAACATTAAAAAAACTACAACACAAATAAAAAAAACCTAAAGTTACATTTAAAAAAAAACTACACTTCCTCACTAGATTTTTTTTTTAATTTTTTCCTTCATTTTTTCTAAGATGTGACGGTCTTCCTCGGGATATGCGCTAATGTCGGTGGTCATTATATTCTATTCCTCCAACTGCTGCGCTTCTTCTTGCCTCCTTTGCTTCTCCTCGGCTTGTCGTTTCTTCACTTTTACCTTCTCATTTTGCGTCTCGGTAAAAGTTTGGTTGAATGCTTTCAACTCGGCCATTAAACCTTCCAACTTCGTACCACCACCGCTTCCTGATGCGGCTTGTTTCCTTTTTTCAGCCGCTATCCTTTTGCTTTTGTCCCTTCCTGGGGGACGTTCTTCCTCCTCAATCGGCTCCTCGTCAAACTCGGGCTCGTCGTTGATATTCATTTGGCAACGACCGGTTAAGGATCCAACGCTATAACTTCCTGACTCGGAAGTTTTAGACCGTTTGGTTGCTCGTTTCGCGCTTGCAACCTCATTCGGAACCACCGCCCACTTTGGAGAATCCTTTAAAACTTTCCACGCACGGACATGTGGGAAAGTTTTCTTATGTTCATTTTCGTATAAACGCATCGCCTCATGGAAAACATTTTCGTGGTTCCACCCACTCGGTTTGGTGGAGGGCGTTTGGTTATAAAACCCACAAAAGCGTTGGATCACCGTATTCATCTTGCGCCACTTGGAGCCGATAGAATCAATTTTCTGTACACGCCTTGTTCCATAAACGCGTGGAATAGATCAAGGATTTCTTGCCAAAACCCATCGTTTGATTGATTGTTACCTACATGTTATATTATGCAAAAATATATTGTGCAAATAAAAGTTAATAACAATAATAATATTATGTAATAAAAATATATTATGCAAATAAAAGTTAGTAACAATAATAATATAATGAAAAAATAATAATTTTTACCGAGTATTGGATTCTTTGACGATGCAATCCACGCCTTCGCCAACGCCTCTTCCTCAACTTTTGACCATTTTTGTTGTTTGCCGGCTGCGTCTTCTTTTTTATCTTTTCCCTTTGTATTTTTCCTTTTTGAAGTTTGAGGTTGCGTTTCTGGCACAACCTCTACGTCATCATCTTCTTCCTCGATTTGTGTTGGATGTGCTTGTGGCGGTGGTTGATATGGCATGTTAATCGGGTTTTGCATTAGTTGCTGCATTTGCATTTGTTGATATGGCATGTTGAATGTTTGTTGGTTTGGTTGCATTTGCATGTGTGGGTTTGGTTGTTGCATTTGCATATGGTATTGGTTTAGTTGGTTGAAAGCGTTGGGCATTTGTTGGTAACCAGAAAAAGAGTTTTCCATGACGGGTGTGTAGCCGGGTGACGAGAACGGGAGTGAACTTGAGTTGGGATTACTTTGGTTGTAGGGATCCATATTTTTATTTAAGGTTGAGAGATATTATTTTATAAAAATGGAGAGAAAGTTGAGGTTGTGTGTAAAAAATAATGGTTAAGGTTAAATATATAGTGGTATTGGGTAGTTTTTTTTTTAAGTGCAAGTTACCGTTTGAAGGGCCCACCATTTGAAAAATTGCACTCGTCGCCAACGTCTTTCTTTGGCCGTTTGAGCCGCGACGAGCCCGGGGGGTGTGGGACGACTAGCTATTGCGTTTGAGAAAAAAAGATTTCTTTCGTGTTTTCTGTCCATTACGTTTTAGAAATAAGACATTTATTTGTGTTTTTAGGCCATTGCGTTTTACAAAACAAAGACATTTCTTTGTGTTTTTCAGCAATTGCGTTTTATAAATAACACAATTCTTTTGTGTTTTTTGTCTATTGTGTTTTAGAAAAACAAGGCATTTCTTTGTGTTTTTTGTCAATTACGTTTTAGAAAAGAAAAAAAAAAGAGTCATTTTTTTATGTTTTTGTCCATTACGTTTTACGGATCTGGGATTACGAAAAAAATTCAAAAATATACCAATAGTATACTCGTTTTAAAGATAAAAAACGAACACAATTTTTATGAAAAAATAATGTCGTGTGAAAGACTTATTAACGTTTAAAACACGAAGAGGAATTGGAGGAGAAATAAACTATTGCTTTAGATTGACTAGAATATCATTTCACAAATACACATGTCTCCTCTCATTTAATCTAAGCCTTTGATTAATTAAAGATCAAGATTATTTAGTAGTAATAAAAATAAACTTTCTGAAATTAGCTTATATAAAGGATTTCTTTAAGTTATTCAATACACTATAAAATCTATATAATCTATAAGAAGAGATGAGAGGATGATGTAAATCTGCTTACGTGTCAACCATCTAGGCATGCCATGTAGGATGTGCTTATGTCATAAATCCAATTTATTTATATATATAAAAACTATTATATAGATACCATTTTAATTTGAAATTTGGCTCCACTTTCAAAATTTAAAATTCAAACCACTTTAAATCCCCCCCCCCCCTCTCTCAAACCATTCTTTAAATCCCCTCTCTTTCTCTCTTCTCCATCAGATCCGGTTAGCAACAATGGGTGCCGCAAGTTCAGTCAGCAACAACATTATCTTCACCGATCTGATAACCACCTTTAGATCCGGTTATCTCTTCTTTTCCAAACAACGCCATCACAAAAAAAAAACACCCTAATGGTTTCTCTTCTTGCCTTGACAAAAAATCGTCTGTGAATAAAAACAAATGTGAGTTTTGTATCCGATTTCTCCTTTTTAGTATTCAATTTTTGCAATATTCATGTTCATCGTTCTTTTATTGAAGAAGGTATGCAAGCTCTTTGTACTCAAGCGCCACCTGATGAAGAAGGTAGTCTGCTCCTCAAAGTGCTTTTAATCAATTTCTCTCAGCCAGTTTCTTCATATTGGTACGAGGATAATTCATGATCTGTAGTTTAAAACCCTTATTTTTGTCATCTGATAGGAGTTTTATGTGGTTATTTACTTTAGATTTTGGGTTTGATTGTTCGATTTTGAGTTTTGTGTTATAGTGGCAATGACCGCAAGTTGTAACAAAAATAATTGTTGCTTTTAATTTCGTTTTTGGTTTTGTTTGACAGAAAAACCCTAAATGTGATAAGGCATATCAAATTTCTACTTTGTGTGATATCAAAGCTAGATCGAAAATCCTATTCTTGTGTTCTTAAAGATGAGGTCTAAAGGCTTATGTGTTTGTTCTAAAAACCTAGACTTAGTGTCACACCCAGACCACGTAGAACATAAAAAACGTGGCGGAAACGTCGGGGAGTGTTGTAACAGAATTAATTGTTTCAAATCCATGGCAAACAAAGTTATAATTTATTTATTTAACAAGAGTGTTACATTGTTTTAAACAGGAAATAAAGAGTTCAGAACATAATTAAACTAAGTCTATCTTCATTTTATGTCTCTAAGGCACAGGTCCGCCCTAGTGTCACGATCATCATCCTACGCAAAAGCTCCTGAAAACACATGTGAAAATAGGTACGTCAGCATAAAAATGCCTGTGAGATACATAGGTTTGTGAAAATAGGATTCATGACTTATAAGTTTAGAAAAAGTTGTTTAGCAAAAGTCAGTCATGAACCTTGTAAATTGTTTTGTTTTATAAATCATTTAAAAAGCGATAAGATCAAATGATATGTATAAATAAAAGAATAAAATGTATGGTTAAATGTATAACCAAGTAAAATGAGTTGTATAAAGTAAATTGTTTGTAAACCAAAGTCTTGTGAAAATCGTGTTACTTGTGTAAAATGTATAAGTCCAAATTGAATGATTTAAATAACGCTATGATATGTAATATAATACAAACACTTATATATAGGAAGTACCAGCGGCGTATCCACCATGCTTGTATCATATTACTCACATCTCGTTACTTAAGTCACTTAAGCAAACCACCAATGTATAAAGTCTATGTTTAGACCAATTGTCAAAAAGTCCTTGTATAAACCATGTCAAATGTTAAGAAGTCCAAAAGTAGTCAAGTAATGTGTAACAAATGTTATGTATTGTAAGTAAAGTATTGTCACATAATCCAAATGTAGAAATGTACAAAACAAAGTATTTTGAATATATCAAAAAGGTTATGTTTTGCAAAGTAATACGTGTTACATTGATACAAACATTTATGTGGTAAGTTAACGCATACATTCAAGCCTTGAGACAGTCGGATAACCCTAAGTCAAGGTTATCAAAAGAAATGTTTTCGGATTCAGTCATTCCTTACATCCAAACAAACCCGATATGTCAGGAATGGGATTTGTCAAGTCCTATGGTACCACTACTTACTACCGAGCGGCGTAGCTAATGTTAATGAACGTATATAAGTCTCGTTTGTGCAAACCAAATGTTATAGCAATTGTATACATGTCATATGAAAACAATGTACTAAGTATGCTAAGTTAACATACAAAGCAGAAAAGTCATGTAAATCAATGAGCTAGCATGCTATCAGTCAACATACATAGCAGAAATGTAAAGTAAAACAATGTACTAAGTATGCACACAATGGACATACATAGCATGAAATGTAATGTAAAACGATGTACTAAGTATGCACACAATGAACATACATAGCATGAAATGTAATGTAAATCATGTACTATAAATGTACTAATGAACATAGCAAGTATATGATGTGAAAACATGGAAAGCATGAAAGTAACAAGTAGGAATGCGCATGTCATGCATTTAAGTCATTTCCGACACGTTTAAGGCCCGTTAACCCCATTTCAAAGCTCTAAAATGAAGTTAAAGTATAGGGAACTTAAAATGTGCTCAAAAATATCTCGGATGTCGGTTCGTTTGGCCGTACAATCGCGATGTTCACTTAATTACGACGGAATGCGCATAAGCACGAAAAACGATCCAAATGACGCGACGAATGGATTTTTCTCATGCCAAACACTAAAATAAAATATTTTAGTGCTTACATAAATTTTTGGATGTCCGGATGTATTTAGAACGTAAGTTATGCGCGAAAGTGCAAACTTATGAACTTTTTGACGCTTTTAGTCCCTGAATGACCCAGAAGTTTATTTTAGCACACCGAACCCCTCAAAGCCTATTTCTAAGCTATGTAAAGGATATTTATGGTATGTTTAACTTATGGTTATGTTCCAGAATGTCTGTTATAGTTCAAATTGGCATACTTTCGCAGTTTGTCAAGTTTAGTCCCTGTAAGCGAATTAACTTGTTTTTGCCATACCAAAGCCTTTAAAACTTATTTATAAGTTATGTAAAGGTTATTTAAGGTATGTTAAGTATATGTTGATGTTCCGGAGTATTTGTCGCATTAAACTGATTACGTTTACGCACCAGTTTGCGTATAACTCTCCAGAAAGTGATATAGAGTTTGAAATTGAATAAAAGTCAAAACATGAAAAATGTAAAACACAACCAAACAAACAATGTGATCAAATAACATTGTTTTATTGATAATTGAACTGTTCACAATGATTACAAGCACAGATGTTACAGTCTCCCCTACTTGTGAAAATTTTGTCCCGAATTTTATTTAGAGGAAACTCGTGGAAAAAGATGCGGATATTTCGCCTTCATTTGATCTTCGCGTTCCCAAGTAACCTTGGGTCCACGTTTAGCTTCCCAGTGAACCTTGACCAAAGGAATGCGCTTGCGTTTAAGCCACTTGACTTCACGTTCCATGATTTCCACTGGCTTCTCAACAAATTTCAGTGTTTTGTCAACACGAATTCGTCAAGCGGTATGTGGAGGTTCTCATCAGCTAAACACCTCTTGAGATTGGACACGTGAAAAGTTGGATGAACATTTCCAAGTTCAGGTGGTAACTCAAGTCTGTAGGCTACCTTACCGATTCTTTCGACGATCTTGAATGGTCCAAAGTATCTAGGTGCAAGATTTCCTTTCTTTCCAAATCTGATCACACCTTTCCAAGGTGAGACCTTAAGTAATACTCGATCACCGACTTGAAATTCCAAGGGCTTGCATTTTGGGTCCGCGTAACTCTTTTGACGGCTTCTAGCTGTCTGAAGGTTATCACGAACTTTCTTGACCTTATCAGTTGTCTCTAAAATGAGGGCAGGTCCAGTAAGCTGAGCCTCGTCGATCTCATTCCAGCAGACTGGTGAACGACATTTTCGACCATAGAGAGCCTCGAAAGGAGCCATGTTGATGCTGGAGTGATAACTGTTGTTGTAGGAGAATTCAATCAACGGAAGATGTGAATCCCAACTACCACCAAAATCGATCACACAAGCTCTAAGCATATCCTCCAGAGTCTGGATTGTTCTTTCAGATTGACCATCCGTTTGCGGATGATAAGCTGTGCTCAGATTAAGTTGGGTCCCCATAGCAGATTGCATGGTTCTCCAAAAATGAGAAGTGAAACGAGCATCTCTGTCAGAAATGATGTTCAAAGGAACACCATGTCGAGCTACAATTTCATCCACATAGATTTTAGCAAGTTTGTCAGCAGAAAAATCCTCACGGATTGGCAAGAAATGCGCGGATTTAGTAAGACGATCAACAACTACCCAGATGGCATCATGACCTTTCTTTGTGCGCGGAAGTTTAGTAATGAGATCCATAGTAATGTTTTCCCATTTCCAAACTGGGATCTCTGGTTGCACCAATAAACCAGAAGGACGTTGATGTTCAGCCTTAACCTTAAGACAAGTAAGGCATTTTGACACATATAAGGCAATGTCTTTCTTCATACCAGGCCACCAATACTGAATACGAAGATCCTTATACATCTTATATGAGCCAGGATGAACAGAATAACGAGACTTATTGGCTTCATCCATAAGCAAGGTGAGAAGGTTATCTTGGCTTGGGACCCACAAACGGTCCATGAAGTAATACGAACCATTGTCCTTCAGTTCCAAATCAGGTGTTATGTGATAGGGAAACTCCTTTCCCATTAAACCTTGTGAAACACAAGATTGTTGAGCCTGAGAAATGCGGGCTTGGATATCGGATCGAGCTTGAATAACAGATTGAACACGAATACAATGAAGCTTAGTACGTTCCTTACGACTCAAAGCATCGGCTACGACATTCGCCTTACCAGGATGGTAGCGAATTTCGCAGTCATAGTCGTTTAAAAGCTCAACCCAACGTCGTTGCCTCATGTTGAGTTCTTTCTGATTGAAGATATGCTGAAGACTTTTGTGGTCCGTGAAAACCACACATTTTGTACCGTACAAATAGTGTCTCCAGATTTTAAGAGCGAAGACAACTACACCCAACTCAAGATCATGAGTGGTGTAGTTCTTCTCATGTATCTTCAACTGCCTCGATGCGTATGCTATGACTTTGTTTCTTTGCATCAGGACGCAGCCAAGACCCAATTTAGATGCATCGCAATAAATGACGAAATCATCATTGCCCTCAGGCAAAGTTAGAACAGGCGCGTCGCAAAGTTTTTGTTTCAAAGTCAGAAACGCTTCCTCTTGCTTGAATCCCCAATCAAAGGGTTTGTTCTTCTGAGTTAGAGCAGTTAGAGGAACTGCAATCTTTGAGAAGTTCTCAATGAAGCGGCGGTAATAACCCGCAAGTCCAAGAAAAGAACGAATTTCAGTAGGAGTAGTAGGCGTATCCCAATCCTTAATCGCACTGATCTTGGAGGGATCTACATGAATACCTTGTTCGTTGACAATATGTCCTAAAAATTGAACTTCTTTAAGCCATAATTCACACTTGGAGAATTTGGCGAAAAGTTGCTCTTTCTTTAGGAGCTCCAAAGTAAGACGAAGATGTTGCTCGTGATCAACTCGCGTCTTAGAATAAATCAAGATGTCGTCAATAAAAACAATGACGAACTGATCCAAATAAGGCTTGCAGACCCTATTCATTAAGTCCATGAAAACAGCAGGAGCATTAGTCAAACCGAATGGCATGACTGTGAACTCATAATGCCCATAACGAGTGCGGAATGCTGTCTTGGGAATATCTTCTTCATGCACACGAAGTTGATGATATCCCGATCGCAGATCAATCTTTGAAAAATAAGAAGCGCCCTGTAACTGATCAAAGAGATCCTCGATGCGAGGTAGGGGATATCGATTTTTGATGGTAAGCTTGTTAAGCTCACGATAATCGATACACATCCTAAATGATCCATCCTTCTTCTTGACAAAAAGAACGGGAGCACCCCAAGGTGAAAAGCTAGGACGGATAAAACCTTTGTCAGAGAGCTCCTGAAGCTGCTTAGATAACTCTTGCATCTCAGACGGTACAAGACGATATGGAGCTCTAGCAATGGGATTTGCACCAGGTACGAGATCAATACGGAACTCGACTTGGCGTGCTGGGGGTAGACCAGGTAAATCTTCAGGGAATACTTCAGAATAATCCCGAACAACAGGAATATCTTGGATAGACTTACCTTTGCCTTTATCTGCGGTAACATGTGCCAAAAAGGCCACATAGTTCTTTCGCAGATACTTCCGAGCTTTAAAACAAGACATGAGTTTGAGACCACCAGCAGGTTTCTCACCATGAACCTGTAGGATCTCACCTGTCGGAAGCGGCACACGAACGATCTTCTCAAAACAAACTACCTCTGCGCGATGCTTGGCTAACCAATCCATACCCACCATAACGTCGAAGCTTCCAAGTTGCATAGGCGTGAGGTCGATAGGAAAAAGATGGTCGTTAAGGTTCAACTGGCAGTTGCGAAGAACAGAATCAAGAACAATGGGTTCACCACTAGCAACTTCTACTGTCAAAGGTTTACTTAGTTTCGTTCTAGACACGCGAAGTAATGGCTCAAAAGATAATGACACAAAACTCTTATCGGCACCCGAATCAAAAAGAACAGATGCAGGCTGATTATTAATAAAGAACGTACCGTTCACCACTTCATTGTCTGCTTGTGCCTCTTGTGCATTCATGTTGAAGACTCGACCTCGAGCCTGAGCCTGATTCTGATTTGGATTCTGATTCTGGTTGGCTAGCCTTGGGCACCGGTTTCTGTAGTGGGTCAGATCCCCACAATTGTAGCATGAACCAGGAGGGAAGTGAGGTCGTGCAGCTTGACCTTGTTGCTGAGCAAGAGGCTGAGCAACTTGTTGGGCTTGGTTCTGAACTGCCTGGTTCTGATTAGCAGGAAAGCGGCAGGTGGCAGCAAGATGACCACTTCTTCCACAGTTGGTGCAATGACGACATTGGAGATGTGGTAGGTGATGGCCGTTACACCTGTTGCACAAAGGCGCAGTGCCAAGATATGGCTTCTTGGCTAGTGGTTGCGCAGGCTGATTTGGTGCAGCTTGGGCCTGTGTAGTAACGGCATAGTTTTGCGAAGCCTTTCGCTTCCTAGAACCCTTTGAGGAACCAGAATTTTTTCCATTCTTGTTTTGACCTTTCTTGCTATCCCCCTTGTCAGACGCCTGCTTTTTACCCTTGTCACCCTTTTTATGCAGCTTTCCCTTTCGAACCTGCGACTCAGTCAATGTCGCTGCTAACTCGATCGCCTGACGGAGTGTGGCAGGGTTACTACCAGTAATGATGTCTTGCACTGACTCAGGTAGGCCGTCGATGTAGCTTTCGATAGCCTTGTCGAGTGGGGTAACCATTGTTGGGTAAAGCAGACTCAACTCCTCAAACCTGTTAGTATACGCCCTGTGCTCGCCACTGTCTTGTTTCAAGTCATCAAACTCTTTCTCCAAAGCTCGCTGTTCATGACGAGGACATAACTCCCTCATCATAAGGGCCCTAAGTTTAGCCCAAGTTTGTGCTAGAGCAACTTCTGCACCACGGTCTCTCATAACCCCGTTCCACCATGTGAGAGCCCTCTTCTGAAACACACTCGAAGAAAACTCGACCTTGCGATTGTCAGGACACTGCACATGGCGGAAAGTATTCTCAATGCTCTCGAACCATTGAAGAAGCCCAGTCGCTCCCTCAGAACCACTAAACTTGAGTGGTTTAGCCGAGTTAAAACTCTTGAAATTGCATGGACCATTGTTGTTGTTGTTGGCTTGGTTCCATTGAGCAAAGAGGTTTGGGAATTGAGCAGCCATCTGTTGCGCAATGATTTCTGCCAGTTCGGCAGTCGCTATCTGGTTTTCGCGTCGAGGAGGCATTCTAAAAGAGGAAAACATGAAAGGAAACGAGTGAGATGATTGGATGAAAAGAATGAGATGAAACAAAAATTGACAACAGCAAAGATGGTGGTCATTTGTTCGCATCACAAAGCAAACAAATGACACACAGTGACTAATCAAAGTAAATGGGTCAAAAATAATGTATCGCGAAGACATGCTCGCCTATAAGTGAACACTCACCCCAAGAGTTCCCAGGTAAGATTGACTGGTCCGATTATGTGGATTTGTACGAACACTCTAGCCTTAGACAGAAGACCCAGGGTACAGGCATTCACCCTTCCAGTTTGCACGTGTTCACACTATTTAAGACCCAAAACTTTGACGAGATTTTGAAAATTCAAAGGGGTTCAAAACCATATAACAGAGGGTTCAAAACCTTGTAATAATTCATTCAAAAACAGATGATTGATTTTCAAAAATCGTTTCGGAAATTTGGGTTCTTGTTTTGATAATCACCTAAGGATAGGTGATGTGCATGTTTTAAGATCTAAACACAAGATAACTTGTGTTAGGGTCCTAGAAAGGTTATAGTCTAGGTCAAAGAATTACTAATAACCTAATTCCCTATAACCATTGGCTCTGATACCAACTCTTCTGTCACACCCCCACCACGTAGAACATACAAAATGTGGCGGAAACGTCGGGGAGTGTTGTAACAGAATTAATTGTTTCAAATCCATGGCAAACAAAGTTATAATTTATTTATTTAACAAGAGTGTTACATTGTTTTAAACAGGAAATAAAGAGTTCAGAACATAATTAAACTAAGTCTATCTTCATTTTATGTCCTCTAAGGCACAGGTCCGCCCTAGTGTCACGATCATCATCCTGAAAACACATGTGAAAATAGGTACGTCAGCATAAAAATGCATGTGAGATACATAGGTTTGTGAAAATAGGATTCATGACTTATAAGTTTAGAAAAAAGTTGTTTAGCAAAAGTCAGTCATGAACCTTGTAAATTGTTTTGTTTTATAAATCATTTAAAAAGCGATAAGATCAAATGATATGTATAAATAAAAGAATAAAATGTATGGTTAAATGTATAACCAAGTAAAATGAGTTGTATAAAGTAAATTGTTTGTAAACCAAAGTCTTGTGAAAATCGTGTTACTTGTGTAAAATGTATAAGTCCAAATTGAATGATTTAAATAACGCTATGATATGTAATATAATACAAACACTTATATATAGGAAGTACCAGCGGCGTATCCACCATGCTTGTATCATATTACTCACATCTCGTTACTTAAGTCACTTAAGCAAACCACCAATGTATAAAGTCTATGTTTAGACCAATTGTCAAAAATTCCTTGTATAAACCATGTCAAATGTTAAGAAGTCCAAAAGTAGTCAAGTAATGTGTAACAAATGTTATGTATTGTAAGTAAAGTATTGTCACATAATCCAAATGTAGAAATGTACAAAACAAAGTATTTTGAATATATCAAAAAGGTTATGTTTTGCAAAGTAATGCGTGTTACATTGATACAAACATTTATGTGGTAAGTTAACGCATACATTCAAGCCTTGAGACAGTCGGATAACCCTAAGTCAAGGTTATCAAAAGAAATGTTTTCGGATTCAGTCATTCCTTACATCCAAACAAACCCGAGATGTCAGGAATGGGATTTGTCAAGTCCTATGGTACCACTACTTACTACTGAGCGGCGTAGCTAATGTTAATGAACGTATATAAGTCTCGTTTATGAAAACCAAATGTTATAGCAATTGTATACATGCCATATGAAAACAATGTACTAAGTATGCTAAGTTAACATACAAAGCAGAAAAGTCATGTAAATCAATGTGCTAGCATGCTATCAGTCAACATACATAGCAGAAATGTAAAGTAAAACAATGTACTAAGTATGCACACAATGGACATACATAGCATGAAATGTAATGTAAATCATGTACTATAAATGTACTAATGAACATAGCAAGTATATGATGTGAAAACATGGAAAGCATGAAAGTAACAAGTAGGCACATGTGTTCCACCCCAAAACGTTTGGAAAACAGTAAAAGAGGGGTCTATGTACTCACATAAACACCTTTAAAACATTTAAAAGAGGGGGTTCTATGTACTCACTTGAGATTGCTTATAAGTCCTAAGATAACCACCAAGCAATGCTAGAGATCACGGAATCAAACGGCACCTAATATAGGTAACTATGTTAATAAACCGGACCTAAATCGGAGGATTGGATCGAATGAGGGCTCGTAAACCAAATGAGTATGGGAACTCATGTAGTATGGTTTAACAAGGCCTACATACTAAATGAAACCTAACCGAAGTGCTTATGACCCATTTCGACCCGTTTAGGTAGCTTATGCTACTTTAACGCGTCGTTCGCGTAAAACGCGTTCGGACTGCCTAACTAGTCCTATGATAAGTAAAATATGCCTTAACATGTCTAATATTGTTGCCAAATCAGTTAAGTGACAAAAGTTTGGGTTACATATGCTTAAACATCAATTATGCATAAAAAGGGCATTTTGGTAATTTACCTAAGGCATATAAACTACCTATCATACAACTACTTAAACGAAGCGGCCATAAGGTATAACCTCGGTAGGTTATTCCCTATACACTATGGTCACCTAAGGTATTTTGTCGGATCCTAATGATCGACCAAATGGGTCGGGTTCGAAAGTATAAGCGATTGATCAGATCGCTTACCTTTACGACCCTAGACAAGCACAAAACTAAAAGTGACGAGCTAAGCATGTTAAAACATGCTTAACTAAGTTAGAAAACAAGTTTGGTATCAAAACAAACGGTTTTGATACCCATAAGTAGTTTGGTTACAAAATACGCAAGAATACATATTTTGGCCAAAACTACGGCTCGTCACTGAGCCTAGATAACGTGGTAATCAGTAGGTATAGTCGCAAGGGACTATAACCATCGTGATTACAATCACGTTGCGAAGTTCAAACGAACTTCGCATTGACCATAAACTGGTCAATGCAGAAAGTCAAACAAAGTTTGACTTTCGGACTCGAAAAGCAATAAAAGAACGAAGGAACACTTACAAAGGGTCCCCGAAAGCTAATCTTGATCCAAGTAGCTCAGGTATGAAACAATGGTTTCAACTTAGAGCTTCTAAGATCAGATTCTTGTGGGTTTTGCAATGAATGGGGTTGGCTATTTATAGTGTTCGGAGAGCCGTTAAGATCGTTTCTTGGAAACCGTGATTCAATTTCAACCTTCCACCTCAAGACCCTGGTTTTAGAAAACCATTTGAGCCCATTGTATTGCCCCAAAACCATGTGCACAAGTGGAAAGGACTAGATGCAATGTTTCTGCATATTCTGCTGTCTGGGGAAGCCTTACGCACCGTAAGGGATGGCTTACGGTGCGCAAGCCACCAACTTTGGCAGAATTACAATTTTAGTCCCTGTCATGCATTTAAGTCATTTCCGACACGTTTAATGCCCGTTAACCCCATTTCAAAGCTCTAAAATGAAGTTAAAGAATAGGGAACTTAAAATGTGCTCAAAAATATCTCGGATGTCGGTTCGTTTGGCTGTACAATCGCGATGTTCGCTTAATTACGATGGAATGCGCATAAGCGCGAAAAACGATCCAAATGACGCGACGAATGGATTTTTCTCATGCCAAACACTAAAATAAAATATTTTAGTGCTTACATAAATTTTTGGATGTCCGGATGTATTCAGAACTTAAGTTATGCGCGAAAGTGCAAACTTATGCACTTTTTGACGCTTTTAGTCCCTGAATGACCCAGAAGTTTATTTTAGCACACCGAACCCCTCAAAGCCTATTTCTAAGCTATGTAAAGGATATTTATGGTATGTTTAACTTATGGTCATGTTCCAGAATGTCTGTTATAGTTCAAATTGGCATACTTTCGCAGTTTGTCAAGTTTAGTCCCTGTAAGCGAATTAACTTGTTTTTGCCATACCAAAGCCTTCAAAACTTATTTATAAGTTATGTAAAGGTTATTTAAGGTATGTTAAGAATATGTTGATGTTCCGGAGTATTTGTCGCATTAAACTGATTACGTTTACGCACCAGTTTGCGTATAACTCTCCAGAAAGTGATATAGAGTTTGAAATTGAATAAAAGTCAAAACATGAAAAATGTAAAACACAACCAAACAAACATTGGGATCAAATAGCATTGTTTTATTGATAATTGAACTGTTCACAATGATTACAAGCACAGATGTTACACTTAGAAATCATATTTCATGTTCTTATGTCTCATTTATTTCGTTTTTCAACATGAATCCAACAATATTTATAAAAACTATTATCCAAGATTGAAACAATAGAATGTTGTTCTATGTTTATGGTTACTTTAACCCTTTCAACTCATTTTTTTTAATATTTTGCTAACTTTTATGAGTTTGACCCGTTAGCATCAAAATAAAAACCAACTTGATCTGTTCCCATGGGCATGGACCATTCTCATGTGGTTATTTTAAATTGTGCAGGGTTGATTCAGTTGTTCTATCAGGTGTTTCATTGATGATGTGTGCTTGCATCAATTGGTTAAAATTGACGTCTTTTGTGCATACAAGTTATGACATGCGGTCCCTTGTGAATTCAAGCAATAAGGTATTTTTTTTTTTAGTTTTAGAAATGCTGAACAACACAACCATTAAATGATTGACATAATGGATAGGAATAAACAAAAGCATTAATTGATTGACATGATGTTAATTATGCATGTTTAATCCATCTTATTGTTGTAGTTTACAAGTTGCAGTGTGGTAAATAAAGTACTGTGTGTCGCAGGATGGATTTGTCAATGGCTCACCGACTGGTATGTCATTTGGACTTTGACATTGACATTGACATTGACATGAATTTCAAAACACAAGAATTATTGGATGGAAAGAGAGAAAGGCCTTTAATAATATTATGTATATAATGAGTTTCTTCCCTGTTTATCTTGACATGTTTAACTTAGTGATTTTGTATTCTGCAGATTGATGTGATGCATTGGCTACCTTAGTTCTTAACAAGCTTCGTGTTGGTGTTAAGGTATTTATTCTTATCATAATTTTCAAATTATTTATCTCTTGATTTTAAATAACTATTGTTTTTAGCTTATGTAACCCACTGGCTTTTATAGGTTTGTGTTATAAAATCACTTGGTTTTGGTGTGAACAGAAAGGCAAACTTGCAAGATCTTGCCACTCTTACCGGTGGTCAGGTAAGTTTTGACGTCGTATAAATGAAATACGATATTATGTGTACAGGTGGAAAAATGAGCGAGTTGAGTAATGTATCAACACGATTATTCTGTTATAATGTGCATTGCATTTACCTGCAGCTTATAACCGAAGAACTCGGTATGAATCTCGACAATCTGGAGCCAGAAATGCTTGGTTCTTGTAAAAAGGTGTGTTACTTTACCACTTAAAGCATTAATAACAGTTCATGTTAGTACTAAATTCAAATGACAAGATCTTGGTCTAATAGAAAACATTTGTAGTGGGTGTTTTTGTTACATTTTGTAAGTTTTGTGTGTAAAATCAATTGTTTTGGATCTGTTCAATAGCACTTTGAAAAGTTATAACCATCTACTACTTCTTGAAGATGTTATGTAGCTGAAGTTGTGATAGATTTTTTTAAAAGCATCTTCCAAAATTAGACCATCTATACTGATTTAGGAATTGATTGGTTCGTATGTATATTGAAGGGAATTTATACACTTGTGTTTTATGTAAATTAGATGTTTACGGGTAATAAAAATTTGTAGATTTGTTTTTTTTTTACAAAAATTAAGTGGTACAGCCTGTGAAGTTCACGGGTGATGACTAATATATATTATATATATGAATGCAATTCTATAGAGGGAGTTTAAATTTAAACACTATGCAGGACTCATCAATGTATTATCCCTTTAGACGTGTTTAGCGATTCAGTTATATTTTAATAAAACTAAATATTCGGTACCAATTATTCTTGATTATTTCTTTCAGATGAAAGAGTCGAATTTAGAAAAACGCATATCATTTCTTTGAACTGTTAACTTATTCGTTATAATCTGCACTAAGCAAAGCTTTAGAGACGCATGGCTTAATAACTGGTACAATACCATGAAGTGTTGCTGAGTAGATTGGGTGTCTAACCCCATGCCTTGTGTTTAGTTTTATTTCTATTTTCTTTCATATGTTGTGGCTCTTTTTGCCTTCTGTTTTGTAATCCAGGTCTTTGCTAGAGTCAGGGATCCTAATCCGATATACACGTAAATCACTCACTGTTTATTCTTTTATTTTATTTTTTTTAATATGAATTTTTATTTATGATTTTGTTTAAAGTTTGGAGCAGAACTCCAAAGGAGTTGCATAAGTGGATTACCATCATGCTTGATGCATACTGACTTCCTAAAGAAGAAACTGATATTGAGAAAGCCAAGGAGATGAATTTACCGATGGTTATTGAAACACTGGAAGTCTAATCGTTTTCTCATTGAAGTTCCCAAGACTGGAAGGCACAATTGAGGCTCCCACCAGCTGACACTCGATATAGATTGAGTGGCTACCAAGCTATTCAGAACTCAGAGGTGTTCTTGAAACTTTTGGTTTCTTATTTCATTCACCTACAAAAGATTCTTCTATATCGAGTAAATGTTTTTGGAGGTAATATCATCATATTATTTGGTAAGTTATTTCGGTAAATTTACGTTTACGTGGGATTTATTAATGGTTGATTACTCAAAACCTTGGTTTTGGCGAAAACAAAGTTTTGGTTTTTTTTTTTTTTTGTTGGAGGTATTGGATATATTAGTAATTTATAAGGGGAGACAAATTTTAACGAGTCTAACCCCATATAATCATTCATGTGAAAAAATGGGTAGGTCGTTTTTTATTTCATACCTGTCAGCTGCGAGTTCAACATTTTTTGTCCATTTTTGTGAATTTTTAAATAATCAATATATTATAACAATATGTAAAATTAGAGTTTTAAAGTATTAATACCCAAAAAAGTTAAAAAAAATCCAAGTTAAACTAAACGGATCATGTTCGTGTCAACTTGGGAGTACACGTGTTGTGTTGAGGTTCATGTGTGTGATACGACTTTTAGGTTCGTGTTTGGTTCGACCTGCCACCCCACGAACAAGACCCGTGTAGCAGCCATAGTTGACCTAAGCGCATTTTGTATCCCTTTTGAAACGTAATATATAATTAATAGGTCAAATATGGTTACATAAACAATATTATAACAATAATAATAAACAGATTTGAAGACTATGCCTTTGAAATTTGGATTGCACTCTGGTCAACTTTCAACTTGTCTGGCCTGATTGTGTGGCAGTCAACCTATAAATGGGTCGAAATTGACATGTTATAAGTTTGTGTACGTATGCTCTATCTTTTGAAGATGCCGAAGGATGCCAAAGACTTTAAAAATACATATGGTAGGCCCATTATGATAACCTAAGTGGTATGGTCTGACATTAATCTAATAAGTGTGACCCAAATAATGATTTTGGCAGCAATGGACAGATTAACCAAGTCAATATGTGCTGGGAGGTTCAGGCAGTTTGGGAGGAATAAAATTAATAAAGTGTAGCTTTTTATCATAAACCCATGTCTAATGTATGTTATTTCTTATAGGAAAGTACCTATGCTGACATGCATCCACAAGGTACCCGTTGTTGCACAGGTGCATGGGTCCGATGGCCTAAACCATGGCCATTAAGGGTGGAAAAAGTACGTTACTGGCTGTTGATCGAATATTCGAGTAAGAACAATCGTTAGCAATAGGTAGGATCTTGCAATAGGTAGGAATTCCTCAAAGCAACTATGCCGGCTGTTGATCGAATATTCGAGTAAGAACAATCGTTAGCAATAGGTAGGAACCAGTCTTGTTCTCTCACCGATAACTCGCCGCTGTCGACCTCCTGGTGAAAGTGGGTCTATTGAAGCGTTACCAGGTATTACTCTTTTTTTCCTTCCTTTTTCATGCATTCACAAGTAATCTTTGAAGCAACAACAGATGCCAAAGAACAACACTATCAGTCGGTCATCATCGTTCTGTCATGCTACACCGTTATTTTCTAAGGAAACTTCTCTTTGTTTTTGTATTCAGATTTTGTACAGTAACGTCCTGCACACCAAGCTTGCTGTTGTAAAGGACATCAAAATTGGGTTAAAATGAAGCAAAGCTACTACCACCGCCACCGCCACCACCACCACTATGCCTAGAAGCTGGAAAAGTTGAATGCATGAAAAAGAAATACATGAAGGTGTGTAAAACAGGCACTCAAATCTTTAGGTTATGACGTATTTAATTTAA
This sequence comes from Helianthus tuberosus, assembly GCA_030545235.1. Taxonomy (NCBI): domain Eukaryota; kingdom Viridiplantae; phylum Streptophyta; class Magnoliopsida; order Asterales; family Asteraceae; genus Helianthus; species Helianthus tuberosus. The sequence goes on from CM060352.1 coordinate 170,168,742, forward strand.
AGTGTTTTTTCTTGACGGTCACTTTCTTCATCTTTTCAGTTCTTACCTGCCGTCGAAGGATCATGAATGGCTTCCTTAGAGACGCAACAATCTAACAAGATTCTGAACAAGTTAACGGCCAACAATTGTCATGAAGTTTTGAATTTTGGAAAGTTAATGAGATTTATACACTTTGCCAGCATTTTGACGTGTTTATGTGTAAACGGGTAGTTTTGGGTTGTGCTTTTCTTAATAGGATAAAATAGGTGAGTGTATATAACTGGTTAAATTTGAGATGATTGAACCGTGAAGCTGGTCAAATGGGTCTAACGTCAAAATTCGGGCCATGTTTGGGATTGCTTATTGAAACTCCTTAATGACTTATTAACTTTTATGAGTTAAAAAGTTCCACTTCCCTAACCAAATGTAAAGTTTAATTTGGTTTATAATTAAGAGGAAGCCTTACATGTTTCATATATCTAAAGTAAATATATTTTTATATGATTTTTCTGTACCTAAAAGCTAGAATGTTTGTATAGTGTGGTATTGGGCCGGGCTCGATGCAAGCCTTAATCAACAGAAGAAACCACCAAAAATAGTTTTTTATTTTAGCTACAATTATAAAACAAAATAATGTTTAAAAACAAGTCTTTTTATTTTATTTAACGGAGTAAACTGAAAAAATGGTCCATGAGGTTTGGTCATTTTTGTCACTTTAGTCTAAAACTCAAACCTTTTGAATCTTGGTTCCTATAGTTTCAATTTTGTGGTCCATGAGGTTTGCTCATTTTTGCCACTTTAGTCCAGACTCATGAAGGTGTAAGATATCCGAGAGTTATTCCTCCGCAGAGCTGGGTTTCTGTGCTGTTGTTATTGATGCAATTGAAGATCAATACCTGGGTTTCTCATGCTAATTTAAATTGCATCAATCACAGTGTGTCCTAACACATACTGTCTTTAACATTGTTTTATAAAGATATGTAACTAAACGCAAACAATTTAAATAATATATTATAATCTGTTTTTTAGTATTTGATTTTGATCGTTATTAACCCCCCCCCCCCCCCTCCCCGTGTGTTCACACGGGTCTTACTACTAGTAGTATTTATGGTTCTTTTGAATTTTTATGGCATCAGAACATCATTGCGTCTGAGAACTTGACCACTATGTTTTATTGTTTGATTTCTTTTACTACCCCACTATTAATCATCAAATTTAGTTTGTGAGTCAAAGACACTATTCAATTTTTTACAAACTTTTAAGCTTAGTTTACAGGTTCATAATGCATTCCTCTTTCTTTCTTGAATTAATTTTCTTTTGTGTTGATTTTATATTCCCCTTCTTAACTATTATATTTTAGTTAATATTTAATGTGAATAAAAGTTAATATCTAAGAACTCTCAATCCAAATATTTTATGATCGATTTTGTATATAATTATATAATAACTTAATATGTTGTTGATATATTTCAAAACTTAGATATAAACTATCTAGAAACTTTAATTAATTAAAAAAATTTCTTTGATTAATTATAGATCTTATTGTTTATTAGATATTTTTATTTTAATTATAGCTAAAAGAGTTATACCAATGAGTTTTTAAACATATACTATACACTAATTTAGGTGTATTAAATATGATAATATGAAACTATCAATATTTCTTACAAAAATTCCAATTATCAATATACATGTTGCATTTATTTATTTTGCTAAATGAATGTTATCTTTTATGATTAAATCTAAGGTTTACATCTAGATGTGTTTATATAACCTTACGTCATGCTTATTTGGACTAAAAAAGGTTGCTTTTTATTGTTATTTCGACGTCAATTTTTTTACATGGGTTTTGTTATCATTTCGGCTTAGTTATTCTTTTCTATAATAATGTTTTATGTTTCGGTCTAAATTTGGCGAGTTAACATCTTGCAGTATGCGTGCGTGGCTCGACGTCTTTACGTCTATTTTTGATTTGGTTAATTTGACGGTATCGCCGCAAAGCGCGGGGTCCTAAAAACTCGTTTTTAATCAAACACAAGCTCTAATTAAAAAAACAAGACACAAACTCTAAATTTAGAAGTGGAACATTATTCGAAAGCATCCAGAAAATTAATCCGAAGAGAGAACACAAAAGAATGAATCACGAAAGTGATGCTAATATCAAGGTTTCTCATTTTCAAACTACGCATTACTCAAAATGTCTAGCTTGAGATCATATATAGCCATGTTTTTTTATCTTTTATAATATTATTAAATGTCTAGCTTGAGATCATATATAGCCATGTTTTTTTATCTTTTATAATATTATTATAATTTGTCATTTATCATTAAGTTTGTTTCTTGATTAGTATTTTAAGTATTCAAATAATTATTAATATTTTATCATTATAAAATTAACTACTATGTTAGCTAATTTGTAATTATTCTTTTTATGGTAATATCTCTATATAAATAGATCTTAGTTATTCATTACAAAGAATACTATCAATTACCAGGACACTTTGAGAGGCGTCCCCAAGCATTTAAATGCCCTGTCTGAGCCATTAAAAACTATGCCCCTTAGACCAGAAGGTATGGGGGACGGCCTCAGTCCCATACCCTTGCCGCCGCCCCAGTCACCCCACCCCCTTGTTCTGTCGCCGCCACAGGCTCGTCGCCTTCGTCCACCCACAGCCGCCCAAGCCGGGCCTCACCCCCTCACACACACCTATACATACATACATACACATATATATAAAGGGGTTCATCCCCCACCCCCTAGGTTCATCCCCTTTAGGCCCATCCTCACACCCACTTACGTGGCGGTCTACGTGGCAGCTCATCCCCTTGGGGATGAGCCTCACCATACCTTCCAGTCTTAGATGCATATTTTTAAACTAATTTTTAAAGACAATTATAAATAAATACAAATATAGAAATTAGCAAAATTATAGTATTAAATGGGCCTAGTTTAAATTGTTCAGTCTTGAATGAATTGTCTAAGGATTTTCTATAAAAAAAAATACATATATAATATATGTATATAGGAATTATTATTTTTTTAAAATTGTAACCCCGATAAACAGGGCACTGGCTATGAGTCCTCCCCGGACACCCATCATCATTGCCTCTGATTTTTTTTTAGTTCTTTTGAATTCCTAGTGAGAAAAGTATAAAATGTATTAACACCACAATTGTGTTTTACATACCTTTGGTTGGAAATAAGACTTTGCCAATAGTTGCATGTAGATAAACAGACAGCCCCAAAGGATTTGCAAACTGTAACAAGTCCATTGCGCTATGCCTGAGCCCATTTTCATTGAATGTTGTAACACCAACTTTAGTCCCAGTGATACTGGTCTGATTACAATAGTTTATATAGATGACTAAATTATATTTTAATATCCTCTGTAAACTAATTATATCTAGACTACTGGTCTGATATTTCCCCGCAAATTGAAGGCAGGGAACAACCTGCAACTTGCACCGTAGTGATAGAACCTCTGAGAAGATAAGGGCTTGGTAAAAGCATCAGTAATTTGCTCATTATTTGCAATGAACTTGACATATAACTTCCCTTGCAATGAACTTGACATTTAACTTCCCTTGAGCAACTTGTTCATGAACAGAATGAAAATCAACTTCAACATGTTTAGTACGTGCATGGAATACCGGATTCGCAGAAAGATACGTTGCACCAAGATTGTCACACCAAAGTGTAGGCGACCGATTCACTATTCCAAGCTCTTGAACAAGAGATTATTTCAACCATACTAGTTCTACAATAGCATAACAATTGCTTTTTATTCTAACTTCGTGGAAGATCGAGACATAGTTTGTTGTTTTCGTGCAGTCCATGAAATAAGATTAGATCCCAAGTATACAGCAAATCTCCGGTGGATCGACGATCGACATGGCAACCATCCTAATCCGAAAAAACATGTTGATGCCAATGGGAGTCAGAAAAAACATGTAGTTTAGAGCAAGAGTCGCGAGGGAAAAGTAAGCCAAGTTGAGCCATGCCATGAAGATATCGCAAGATACGTTTAACCGCGGCCCAGTGATTTTCGGTCGGTGCATGCATGAATTGACACACTTTATTTACCGCAAAAGCAATGTCCAAGCGAGATAAAGTAGCATATTGAAGTGCACCACCAACCTGACGATACCGTGATGGATCATTAAAAAGAGGACTATAGTCAAGGATTAAAACATGAGAGGTAACCATAGGAGTGGCGATTGGTTTGCATTGAGAAAGACCTGCTCGATGTATGTCATCCAAAATATATTTTTCGTTGCAAAAGAATCAAGTTGTCATATTTATAATGTACCATTTCAATACCCAAGAAATAATGCGGCATATCAAGATATTTAACTAAAAATAATGAACTAAGCCGATTGATGATATTAGTAACAACTTGTGATTGATTACTATGATTCTCACAACTTGTAGTAGTTATTAATTGAGCTGAATCTCCTCTCTCTCTCTATATATAATCTTCGTAACTTTTTTCACGCATTCTTTATTGATCATGTGAACGTGTGTCACATTTCTCAAATAATAATAACTTTTAAATTTCCCATGCTTCCTTTTAATATATTTTGATATTCAAACAAAAGTTAAAGCAACCATTACACAAAAAAAGAAAAGATATGTTGTCCCAATCATGACATGTGGGTAGAAAAATAGAATATATGTTTTTTCATAAAATAAAAAGAATTTTAAAAGATATGCTATGTCACAATCATAAGGGTGTAGGGAGTGGTTAGACACTTGAAACTGTTAAACTTCAAAATCAACCAATGAGAGTGTGCCATGTCAAAGTGGTAAATTATGCTCAAAAGTGTTGGCAATGGTTAGACACTTCATAAATTGGTAAACTATTTAAAAAAAATGTGTGATTGATTGAGATGGTATGGACCCCACCACACACCCCCCACTCTCTCCCCTTCCCTCCCTCTCCCCGATTCGGTGTTCCCTCACCGATTTCTCCCCCCCCCCAATCGGTAAAACATGGCGGTAAAAAGGCTGGCATCGGTCACCGATCGGTGCCGCTGCCACTCCTTATCCCCTAAGCGTGTGTAATGAGACACTACGATAATGCTTCTTTTCTTTGATATGTTTTGACATGTGTCATCTCAGTCAGCATAGGGCATTATGAAAGATAAAGTTCAAAAGTGATGTAATGATATAATAATTATCTAATTATTTATTTTAATTTCTTTTCTTATTTTTAGAAAATACATCAAATAATATTACATTAAATTCAAAAAATACATTAATATTATACCACGGCCAATGACGACAATCTAAACTCCCAATCATGCCTGATAAACCATGTTCTTGTGAATGCACCTCGTAAATTTGTTGTAGATCATACCAAGTGGGTTTTCTCAGATAACACGCAGCGTACAAATTTATTATTCCTTTATAAAAAACATTATATATATATATATACACACACTATTAAACTAACTAAAAATATATTATGATTAAATAAAACATAAAACATATTTTTTTTTAATTGTAGTATACCGTGACAAAATTACTCCAAGGTATCGCGTGCTGTTTTCTTAGCCATCTCGTCATTGATATCGGTCGTGTTTCCGTAGGCAAGCACGCGTAGCGCTGAAGTACACTTTTGAATAGCGGGTAAATTCAAGCGTCCTTGTGGTATCCAGTTTTTGCTTAAAGTAATCAAACCTGTTTTCCAAGTCCCCGGTAATGCGTAGAAATAAACGTTTAGTCGCCCGGAAACGACGCCTAAAAACTTTTGGGTTTGGGTATGTTGGCGCTTCGCCAAAGAAATTTTTCATCAAACGAGTGTTCGCTATAAGTTGGTCTCGTTCCGTATACTCTTTTTACAAAATTGGGCGTGGAAGCCGACTAAGTGAGAGAGTGTTTAAACATAAATTTTGTCAATAACCATTTCATAAATCATGTAATCTATCATAAATCTCACAATCTGTTTATGTTATAAAAATTTACAAAACAAGTTAATGAGTTATTTTATATTTTAAGGAAAACCAATTTTTATATATTAAAAACACAATCGTCCCAAAATCGTTAATCATGTTACACCAATTCAATATAATATATTATATGTCACGTGGTATTCAACATAATATTTTATATGTCACGTGGTATACGTATATAATGCTAACTTGGCTCCATAAAGATTTTATCCTATGGTAACTGGGGGCAAGCTTGCAGCGAAAAGTCATGATTGTTACATTGATATTGTATTCTCATGTTAAATAATGTATTAGGTGTTTGCTTTGGTCCAATCCCTAAAGTTTGTTTGAATACACTTTTGTCTGGATCAAATCCATTCTTCCAAACTGGAGATTATCTTATCTGTATGCACCTCTAGATGTTTTTGAAACCTGCAAAAGATGAGCACTATATTGCCTTTCATACTATGCTCACTAGTTTTTTTTAACATACAAACCACGCTTTCGACGAACACCTTGATACCTCACCAAAGTTTTGTTGATGGCTTCACATTAATTTCCTCCAACCAAAGATTTGAATTTGGCTTCTTCAGTCTTGGCAATAGTTCGTCTCGCAATCTTTATCTGGGAATTTGGTATTACAATCTCCCTCTCACGGTGGTTTGGGTGGCCAACAGAAACAACCCGATTCGCGATTCATTTGGAGAAATATCTTTAAAAGAAAATGGAACTTTAATCCTTTATGATCGCTCAAAGGGTATTGTATGGTCCACCGATAATATAACCATCACTAGTAACTTCACTCCTGTTCTACAGTTATTAGATTCGGGTAATCTTGTAATTAGAGATGATGGAAGCAACAAAACCATCTTCTGGCAAAGCTTTGACTTTCCAACTGATACACTTTTACCAGATTTGAAACTGGATGTTGGATTGCACAGGTTCCTTAGATCATGGAAGAGCAGTGAGGATCCTTCGGATGGTGCGTATTTGTTTAGTCTGGAACCACCCGAAGCACCACAGTTGGTTCTAAGAAGTGGTTCGCGAAAGTTGTTCCGTTGGGGTCCGTTTGATGGGACCATGTTTAGTGGTGGCACTAGCCTAACATCAAGTCCATTGTTCCAAACTATTTATGCTTCCAATTCTGAAGGGTTCTACTTCAAATATGAATTGTTGGATGAGTCCATTTTGTCTAGATTGGTAATCTCACCCACAGGTTTGCTTCAGTATTTTACTTGGAGGGTTAACAACAGTAAAGAATGGAATCTATTGTTAACATTCAACAGTGATCCTTGTGATAACTATGCAAAATGTGGACCTTATGGGAGTTGTTATTCACTAAGTAGTTGCAAATGTTTAAGTGGGTTCACGCCGGATTCACCTCGCGACTGGGGTTTATTTAGTTATTCAGGTGGCTGCAAGAGGAAGCACGAACTTAGTTGCGGTCATAGAGATGGATTTGTGAAATACAGCGCGTTGAAATATCCTGATAATCCAGTTGTTTGGGGGAACTACTCCAATCATGATTGTGAAGCGAAATGTTTAAAAAATTGTAGCTGTATGGCATACGCTAATGTCAATGTTTACGGAAATGGCAGTCGATGTGTGGGTTGGATTGGTGATTTGCTTGATTTGAAGTACATTTCGATCAATGGTGGAGAGGAGATTTACATCCGAATGGCCCACGCTGAGATAAGTATGTCGTCGTAACTACTCATTAGCTGTATATTGTTCCATTTGGCATTCATGCACTACTTTTATTAAGATATATAAATCCATTGTCTGGTTTGTTGATATCTCAGAATCCATTGCTGATGCTAAGAGGAAACGTTTAACGGTAAAGATTGTCAGTGTAGTCACAGTTATCGTCGTACTATTTTTATCGGGTGGTGTTATATGGTACCTCAGTTGGATTATCCGGCATAGGAGAAAAGACCAAATAGGTCGGAGCTCTAAAGGTACTATTTCAATCAATGCATTCCTATTGGCTACCACTATTCTCACATCCCTGTATCTTATTTTCACATCATTTTTTGCTCTCTCTCTCTCTCTATATATATATATATATATATATATAGAGTGAAAATAAGATTTAATGATTTGAGAATAGTGTAAGCCTTATTGTAATCACCTTTACCATAACTAAAACACATGATTGTGTTAGTTTTTCTTTGTTGGTATTAATGTTGTTTCATTCATATTTTCACATCATTTTTTGCTCTATCTCTCTCTCTCTCTCTCTATATATATATATATGGTAGGGCTATATAGAAAACCCTATCTATATAAAAAACCCTAGAAAACCTAACCTCCCGACATTTTTTTTTTGAAAAAAATAACACTTGTTATATACATGTTTTTAAGAGTTTTGGGCCAAAAAAATCAAAAAAGCGCCGAAGGGATAATTTAAAAAAAAAAAATTTCAGCAATTTATGTCTTTTGTGCCTAACACATGTTAGGCACTGAAATTTGTTTATTTTTTTTTTTAAAATCCCTTCGGCGCTTTTTTGTTTTTTTTGGCCCAAAACACTCTAAAACATGTATATTACATGTGTTATTTTTTTCAAAAAAAAAAATGTCGGGAGGTTGGGTAAAAATGGGAGGAGATTTGGGTTTCCAGAGTTTTCTACCTAAATAGGGTTTTCTGTCTAGCATTGTCCTATATATATATATATAGGATTGAGTTAAAATGAGAACCACCTCGAGTTGTAAGAACCGCGAGAACCAAGTGCCACGGAGGGCCGTTGACCACGAAATTTTTTTTACACCTAGATCCGTATATTTTAAGACCGGGTGTAAATTTTGGGTTCAAACGGCGCGCCCGAGGGGGTAGTTTTTTACGCCCAAAGTTTGGTAAAAAAAAAAGAAAAATTAAAAAAACCCAAACTTTGGGCGTAAAAAACTACCCCCTCGGGCGCGCCGTTTGAACCCAAAATTTACGTACGTTGTTAAAATATACACATCTAGTTGTAAAAAAAATTTCGTGGTCAACGGCCCTCCGTGGCACTTGGTTCTCGCGGTTCTTACAACTCGAGTTGGTTCTCATTTTAGCCATCCCCTATATATATATATATATATATATATATATATATATATATGTATGTATACATAGAGAGAGATATATATAGAGAGAGATAGAGTGAAAAAAGGATGTGAAAATAAGATTTAATGATGTGAGAATAGTGTAAGCCTTATTGTAATCACCTTTACCATAACTAAAACACATGATTGTGTTAGTTTTTCTTTGTTAGTATTAATGTTGTTTCATTCATATATACACATATGATCTAAAAGTACTATTCCAATCAACGCATTCTTATTACTGTTAGATAGGAGATAGTGCTTAGTATTTATTATAATTACCTATAACCATAACTAAAACACATGATTTTATTAGGTTTTCTCTAAACTAGAAAACAATACAAAGTCTTTATTTCAAGCAGATCATCTTCCGCATATTTTTCTTTATTTCATTATTAATTGTCTCACACCTGCTTATTGTGCTTCTTCATTTGTAGCAGCTCAACAAAGTGGGAGTTTTCAGTACGTGGATGATAATCAAGACTCGGGATTTCAGTTACCTCTTTATGATCTTGAAACCATTTTGCTTGCGTGTAACAACTTTTCTGAAAGAAACAAAATTGGGCAAGGCGGTTTTGGTTCTGTTTACAAGGTATATTCTTTATGAAGCACTTACATGTAAGGTGATATGTGGTACAAATAAGGGTTAACGTAAGAATCGTACGAATAACTAGAGTAATTATACTTGAATTATACTTGAAATAGGGTGAATTTGCAAATGGACAAGAAATAGCAGTTAAAAGGCTGGTAGAAAAGTCGACGCAAGGCGTTGAAGAATTAAAGAATGAGATTATTTTAATTGCCAAGTTACAACATCGAAACCTTGTCAAGCTTTTGGGTTGCTGCATTGAAGGGGAAGAAACTATGCTGGTGTATGAGTATTTGCCTAACAAAAGCCTAAACAACTTCATATATGGTACATACATAACACTCCCTCATCCTCACAATTTTGTTATTATGTTATCAGGTAATTATAATTATCCTTCGATAAAAATACATCAATGGTAGGCTTGTAGACCATTAAAAAAACCATTATTGATTTGTACAATCACATCCAGACAACTGTTTAGGGTTTTTTTAGTTAAGTGTCATTTACTCCCTGTGGTTTGTTCACTTTAGCAATCTGAGGCCAAATTTTAAAATATACCATTTTCCTCCCTGACATTTTCGAAACGTGTCATTTCAATCCAAAAAACTAACCCTAGTTAAAAAACACAGTTAGCTCAGGGGTAAAATATTGGTCACTTTAGATAGTGGTTCAGAGTGATTTGGAGGGGTTCGGAGGTTTTACATACCCTCCACCAACCTCGGAACCACTATGTAAAATAACCATTTTACCCCTGTGTAAACTAAATTTTTTAACTGGGGTTAATTTTTGGACTGAAATTGCACGTTTCGAAAATGTCAGGAAAGAAAATGATACAATTTTAAAATTTAGCCTGAAATGACAAAAGTGGACAAAGCACAGGGACGTAAATGACAGTTAACTTTTTTTTTTTGTAATTGTCTGAATAATGTGGCAATCTTAATGGAATGATGGATGATAGAGGAAGAAATAAACAAGGAATTAGTTACAGAAAATATGAAGTAAGACTTTTGTTCTAAACCAAACATCATGAAGAAAAAAAAAAGAGAGAGAACAATTAGTACTCTTACTATTTAGATGACATGATTCTTTAAATTACACTTTTAGAGATTATATCCATCGTCATTTGTTGACTTTGTTTTACACCATTTGTGACTTAAGGAATATTAAAGGTGTGTGAATATTCGGAGTTAGGAGGATTTATAAGAGCTACCCTTTATTAGCAGAGTTTCTTGTGTGTTAGACCTAGAGCTTATTACATAATTTATTTTTATCCGGTATGTGACACCATAATGTAACACATTTTTGTACGTGTGTGTCTAGAAATTAACTATGTTGGTAGTTAAGTACACGATTCACACGAGAATGACACAATCTTTTTTCTTAATAGAGTTATTTTTATACACAGATAAACCTACACGAAAATTATTGACATGGAGAAAACGCTACCATATCATTAAGGGTATTGCACGAGGGTTACTTTATCTACATCAAGACTCGAGGTTAAGAATCATTCACCGAGATCTCAAAAGTAGTAACATCTTACTTGATGGCGAGTTAAACCCGAAAATTTCAGACTTTGGCATCGCTCGTATATTTGGAACAGATCAAATACAAGAAATGACCAAAAGAATTATTGGAACCTAGTAAGTCACCTTGCATAAAAATATGAATTTGACTGTACCTCACTATTTCAGCTTTGCAAAAAAGGTAGGTAAACAAATAAATATATATTTCCTGTTATAGGTTTCAAAATGACAAAATGGGTGGGGCTTGAACCCATTGGACAATAACTCAAAACAAACATTTTCTCTAAATTTCACCAATCATAATATCAAATATAATTTCAAAAAATAGTCACTATAAATACAGTTTGAGGTTGCAACTTGCAAACACTTGAAATGACCATTATGGTGTGGATCTGTTTTTTCTTCTTCTTTTTTTTTTTTTTTTTTTGTTATTAGTTATTAATTACTTTTTTAGCCGTTAGCAAATGGTGTGGACCTATTTTTTCTTCTTCTTTTTGTTATTAGTTTATTAATTACTTTTTTAGCCGTTAGCAATAAAAAAAAAGTAACCCAGTTTTGCCTTTCTCACATAATAATTAAAATTTCTTCCACCTGGTTAATAAGTAATACTCCATGTGGCATGTCCAATAATTTCACTATTCCACCTGTTTAATAAGTAATACTCCATGCAACATGTGCAACAATTTCACTATATCAATAGTTTTAATTTAGCGTTCTATAGAGTTAGCAACAATTTCTTTCTTTAATGGTTTTAATGTTAGGTAATGATCCCTTAGGTAGGTAGCATTCGTTTCATAAATGAAATAGAATTTTGATGGAATTGGAATTAAACAATAACATAAGAAAGAGAATCTACATTCCAATTCCATCAAGATCTCATTCCATGAAACAAACACACATAAACTCTAAATGAAATTTCAATTCCCGCACGAATTCTAATTTTAATTACATTACAATCTATGAAACGAACGCTACCTTAATATTTGTTGCAAGAAGTGTTTTATGATGTGTTCTTGGGTTAACAAGTTTACATAATTAACACAAAAATTGGAAGAAATACATTTGACTAAGTGTTCAAATACAATATATTTTTTCAAGAAAAGGGGATATTATATAGAACGGACTAATGTCAAAATGCCACTTTAGTTATTTATCAACACCAATTGCTGCCATTTTTATGTAGAATAACTCTTTTTGTTGCAGTGGCTATATGTCTCCAGAATATGCAATGAATGGCCATTATTCTGTGAAATCGGATGTTTACAGCTTCGGCGTTATCGTGTTGGAAATTATAAGCGGCCAGAAGAATTGGGCATTTCATCATCCCGATCATGATCTAAACCTTTTAGGACACGTAAGTTATATAACTACCCTATTTACGTACGCTTTTCCATATTTACTTGTTAGCCGTTATTTATAACATAAGATTACATGGTCTCATATTTACCACCGTAAATGCACATGTTAGTGTTTTACCCATCTCAAATCAATGTGATCCCTTAGTGGTTTTAGTTATGTTAATTATTACTTAATAGATTACTATTACAAATAATAGAAATGCGTTAATACTAAAAGTATGGGAGGGAGCATCGAGAAGTAGGCAAGTGGTTGTTAAAACTACTTGAAAGAAATGTGTGGTGCTATTATATTTTGAACAAAAAAAGGTTATCATCGATCATTTTGAAGATGAAAGTTTAGGCTATTGTCTATATCTTGGTATGAGAATTATGGGTTATGTGTTAATGCTAGGGGGACAATGTTAGATGTCTATACTTGATAGTATTGATTCTCATTAGACCACATAGTGTGGTAGGCGTGGAGCAGCGTGGAAGCCTCCACCACGCGGGCATACCCCTGTGGCATGGCGTGGTGGTGGCGTGTTGATGGGGGCAACAAGTTTTTCACCGGCGTGGAGGGCACAAGGGTGGTGACGTGAAGCGATGGTATTGGTTGTTTAGGTTGATTGTGATTGGTTGTTGTTTATATCATATTTATTTTTTTAAACGTCCTTTTTCAAACCCCTTCCACCCCTTGCCTTTTTTTTTTACTACGGCCCTTGCTAACGTGGTTATCACATGGCGCTTCATGCCCCTCCCACACCGTGTAGTCTTGGAAAATGAAAAGAGAATATAAGTGACTATGTAAGCAACCATAGATCGAAAGTTGTTGAATAAGTTACTATCAAAGTTAGGCCTCAAAAAGGAATACACTCATAGTAAAACACGTTTGTGTGTTAAATTGTAGTTGTATTGAAATGTTGTAAATGAGATATTACAAGAGGAGGGATATTTATAGGCTTAACATTTACACAAAGCTATCTAAAATATTTATATAATTAATCTCTAACTATCCGTAATTACTTTGTTGTCTAACATTCCCCCGCAAGCTATGGCCGGGAAGACCTGTAACTTGGATCGTTATCTATGAGTAAGAAGCGGCTTTGAAAAGATGTATGCAATCTGATCTTCCGTAGATATGAGCTAGACCTTCAATTTGTGTGACCTTTTCTCGTACAAAGTGAAAATCAACTTCAACATGCTTTGGTTTGGCATGGAAGATAGGATTCTTCGGCAGATATGCAGTGCCAAAATTTTCACACCAGAGGGTTGGAGCAGAGATTGTATCTGTTCCAAGTTCTTTTAATAGGGCTTCTAGCCATTTCAGTTCAGCTACTGTGTTAGCTAGAGCTTTGTATTTAGACTCTGTGGATAACTGGGAAACAGTTATCTATTTCGCGCAATCCAAACAACACAAAGCATAAAGTACCGGTGACCATCAGAAAATAAAACAAGTGCAAGCCCCCAAATATCACAGTATAGTAGATCCAAAAAAATGTGCACTACGAAAATTAGAAACTAGTAAATACATCTTTGTTGACTTGCCCGAAGGACAAGCGGTACAAGAAATGGAACTAGATTTCTTAGTTGCAGGTAAAGAATAAATGAAAAGCACAAAACTAAAGAGACCCTCGTGTGGATGACCTAGCCTTTGATGTATGAGTGGCACATAATGCATGCTTATTGATGGATTGGAGAAGTGGAAGACGAAGGGTATAGAGCCCATTTTACTAGGGCCCATAAGGAGGGTACTACGTGTAGACTCGTCCTTCACAACAAAAAAAAAGAGTGATATTCAAAGAAAACATTGTTACCTAAACAAAAAATTTTTGGACAAATAGAAGTTTCCTTTTAAGTTTAGGAACATGATGAATATTAGATATGTTAAGGGATTTGTTTGAGGAATGAATTTTTGATGGACCAATATGAAAGATAGGAAGGTCGTTACCATTACCAACACGAATGAACTCATTACCATGATATACCTCAGAATGGTCTAGACTTGTCAAAGTTGTAGTGGCATAAATGGTGGTTTCGGTGTCAGGAAGCCATGTGTTGTATCTAGAGGAGCTTGATAGGTGGCTCCGGTGTTAGGATGCCATGTAGTCATGGTCTGTGAGCAGACCATATAGCTCTGGAGGCCAAAGGAGTTGGACGATCCAGAACTTTTGTATTAAGGCCATTATATTCATCATATAAGCCATTTATCACGTGTAGGACAAACTCTTTGTCTTTTACTGGTTCACTGGCAAGAGCAGATGCAATCTCCTATACATGGCTAAGAGAAGTAAGTGGTGTTTCATCACCTTTCATTTGTTGCTTATGAAGTTGTGTCTTAATTGTATATTCCCTAGAGGCGGCGTGTGGAGCATAGGCTCGAGCAAGGGAGTCTCGTAGTTCTCTAGCAGTAGATCCTAGAACATGGGCAAAGGATGCTTCAGAGATAGTTGATATAATGATCATACAAACATGTGCATCATTTGAAATCCAGTACTGATAGTTGGGATTGGTTGTGACCACATATGGGGATTCGGATGTTGTGGTAACAGTAGAAGTCGGGTCAAACTTCACATGCGGAGTTTTACCGCAAGGCGCGTGACATCCAGGATCAACTCACTAATCACGTTGAACCATTTCAAGTTTAATTGCACAACGTTTAACTACCACATTCAACATGAATAGTGATAATAGTTTTAGAAGTTCGAAAACGTAAGTTTAAATTATCAGCGGAAGCAAAGGTATACAATCTAGACTTAATTGAAAACTATAGTTATTTAGAAAAATAATGTAAATGGTTTAACAGAAGTCATGCCACTCTCCAAGCTGCAAGTTCCCATTCGAGTCATACCTAACAACCTGCAAAGCATGCAGTAGTGTGTCAACATAAAGTTGGTGGGTTCGTAGTTTTCGTTAAACGTTGAGCATAAGGAAAGGTCAATAGTAAGTTTTTGTGCCCTCCATCATTGTCTATCCACATTGATGCAATAGGAAAGGTCAATAGTTCACGCCCGGCTCCCAGCACGGTGTGTTGTTTATCAAACCTAATAGCGTTATCAACTACTACCTAGTCTGCCAACCCGACAAGCTAATCGGTATTATGTGTAGGGACTTTCAGGATAGAGTTTTCGTTTAGTCCAAATGTACTACTCCACCTCCAGTGGATATAGTATGTTTCAGTGGTTCCAATCCAGGAACGCGCGTGTAGCCCCAAACTAGGGGTACCGTTTGTATTTCCCAAACCAGGGAAATAAGTGTGTTGTCCCAAACCAGGGACGCATGCTTTTAGTAAAGAGTTATGAACTCACCTTAGTTTTTCTCGGTAAGACTTAAATGCGTTATAAGTTGATGTGGTCAACCACGACCTATTATAATATCCATATAGTTATTAGTGTGTTTATCCAAAGTTCATAAGTTCTACACTTATCTAGCACATATAGCACGTAAACAAGTTGTTACATAATATTTTATCATGTGGTTCCTTGCACGTGTTCACAATATAACCTATGACATGTCATACGCTAATTATACAATCACTAAGCAAGTACGGACACCAAAATAGCAAGTTCGACTCTTATACGCTTTTTAAATCATGCATAGCAAAATTACTAAAATTTGGCTGTTTTAGAAAGCTTGTTTACCACACTTACGATGCTGTAAATATTATGATCTTTTTATGGGACATACCCCTCAGTGGGGTTGTCCTTGTGTTAAATTTTTAAGGTCTAGCTCTTTATCGGAAAAAAAATAGAAAAATCTTTTACTATGCAGTGTCCAGATTCGTCACTTTCTGAATATTTATAAAAACATGATATAATACTATCACACTACACTTCACGTTGGGCAAGTGCTGGGAAACAGATGTGGGGGGTGATGTGATGCGGTGTGCTTATAAAAAGATGGTTAATTTTAGTTTTTTTTGCACTAGTTCAAGTTTGAATATTTATAAAAACATGATATAATACTATCACACTACACTTCACGTTGAGCAAGTGCGCCCACCGTTGGTATAATATAGTGATGGTAAGATACTGAGGTCGTCCAAGGATACAACGAGTTTGAGTATCGAGTCTTCGTTGGCGTCTAGTCAAACCCACAAATAAAAGTTTTAAAAATGGACCAAAAGAAAAATGAAGAGGAAAATAAAAAAGGTAGTAATCAATGATAAAAAAAAATGGTGTTTAGTATCAGCATAGCATACCTCTTGATGCTTCGTTAACTAGCTCTTACTATGGGGTAACAAGGGCTCGATTGTCAGACGACGAACTATGTGTGTTAATGTGTAATGTTGTGCAGTATCTAGGTCGGAATCCTAACACACTCAAACCTGTCTCTTTGAATCAGCAAAGAAACGCCACTCGAGGCCAGAGTCAAACCATAATGGTACCGCCTAATCATCAAGCAATGCATATACCACTATGATTTAATATTGATTAATTAGATAGTTTAAGGGGTTTAGAATTACTTGTCCCTATTAGTACCTCGGTGAGTCGTCAATTCTCCTATGATAGTTACTTTTATAAAAAAAAATAAAAAAAAAACCAAGTCCTTTACACTTTGGTACTAGCTTTGCGTAAAGGAAAGAGTTTAGCCAACCCGAAGTCCCTTCCAAAACCTTTAACCTCTGATAAGAGCATCAACTTGTTTTGACTCTGCACAAGAATAGGAAACTTGAACGACCCAAGTTAATGGCGTCGCAAGATTATTGGTAGATTTTAAGGGTTAAGCCGAAATACTAATGACCCAGGCAACGCTAGTATTTCACTCACTTTCAATACACTACTAATTTTTTAAAGTCATTCACACAACCTTGTTCACCCATGATCTTCCTTAGTTAACTCCCCATCAAGGGGGTATGTGTCACCTAAACACCCTCAAGAATCTAGCTAAGAATGGCCATGAAAATAGTTTTTACCAAACTTGAAAACATTGAATTAATCATCAAAAGCTCGATTACACTAATGATCTTGAGGATTTCTAAATGATTAAAATGATTAGAGATAGTGGAGTAGAAAAGAAGTGTGTAGTGGAGGATTTATAGGCTGCTAGGGCTCGAGGCATGGGGCGTGCCTGGATGGCATGAGTCGTGTCTGCCTAGGTGACTTGCTACAACTAGTTCGCGAGGCACGAGGCGTTTCTGCCAGGCACAGGCCGTGTTTAACTTTGTGGGTCCCCTCGGATCTTACCAATCTTCCAGAAGTCAACTTTTGTCTTTTAGTTTTGAGACATGGGGCGTGCCTTCGGGGTATGGGGAGTGTATGGGTTTTTCTTGATTGGACTTTGCTCTGTGATCTTCTGGAGGTGTCTGGCAGTTTTCAGAGCCGAGGCATGGAGCATGCCTGGCGAGACTTAGGCGTGTCTGGACACTTTTTCTTTTTTTCTCCAGTTCTTCGTCCGGATTTGCTTCCTTTGTTCGTCTTGGGTTAGTTTTATCCTGAAAATCCAAAATAAACCAAAATAAGGCTATTTTAAATATGTCTTTAACAAAACACAATAAAAGGTCGGTGTAAATTGATATTAAAACATGTACACTTTTACTTATATTAGAGGGTTTTTTTAAAAGTGAACAAATTCTTGTGATAAATGTGTATTTTAGTCAAACTAAATGGATGGAGAGGGGAATTCAATTATGAATGCTCTTAATTTTGTTATTTTGTTATGATAATTACTTATGTCCATAGTATTATAAGTTTGTATGGTACTAGTCAAGAACATTATGGTTGATACGGGTTAAGCAACCATCGTTAGGGGACGCGGGGTGGAAAGCAAATCCCCCGTGATGGAATTATATAACGAGTGATGAGTTCCCAAACACCACCGCCACTCAAATGTACAACGTGTTAATTTTAGAACGCGTGGTATTTTTGACGCGTGATGGGGTATTGGGTGGTGAGGGAAATTGTTGGTTTTGAGGGAAATTGTTGGGTGTGGTAGTGAGTGATGGGCATTTCCACTAAAATCCATCCCTAGTTATGGAATAATGGTTGATTAGATGGCGGAACTTGATTGGAAGTTGTGAGTGACTGATGAGTGATGACCATCCCTACCCCCCTTATACACATTAGCCCATTGTGTGTAACCGACACAACAGTTCTTCAGCCGGGTAAGTAATTAACAGGTCTCAACTTACACATGGCAACTATGAACCATGAATTAACATTAGTTCGATCCAATCATGTTAACATCATGGTTGTAAAAGTCTCGCCTAGTCTCCGAGTACTCGCTACAAGGTAGGCTACCGGGGCACGAGTACTGTTCGCCTAGGCCAATTACTCCCCGAGTAATCTCCGCCTAGGCCGAGTACTCCTGAGTACTCACAAATCCGACTAGGGAGCGTCTAACTACTTTTGCAATCACGGTTGACTTTTGTTTGTGAGTCACTTGACCAACATAAATACATAAATATAATTAGTTTAGTTTATCATTTCAACACTACCCCGAAAACTAAACTTAGTTTAGGTAGTTCTCTCCCTCTACATAACCATATTCTCTTGTTTTTGGCCCCATTGTAGTAGTACCATTCAAGAATGTCAATGTACTTTACGTAGATGATTCTCAATTGAACTCCTGCATCCCAGTCGAAGCCTAAGTCTCGTGCGGTGAATGACGAAAGATTTCTTCTTGAAGTACACCTTTACTGTCCTCTACTTTTATCATACATGAATAAGTCAAATAAATCAACTTCACGGCCGTTTTCCAGCCTTGGCTGAATTGGTCACTAAGGGTCTAGCAATTAGTTCTTGGTGTAAGTCCTTGGGGTGTATCGTAACACCAGCTGGGGAATTAAGGATGACATGGAATGTTAACCGGCTTTGCTTATCACTCCCTTATTGGGTTAGGGGCGTCAAAAAGAGTTATTTGTTAACATGATGTTAAGAGTTTAATTAATTATTTTTTTACTTTTTTAAACCAAAAAACAACTAAAATTTTGGGTTAGGTGGAGTTAATGAGATTAACCCATTTCCTTTGAGGTGAGGTGATGTGAAATAGGGAAAAATGGATGATATGACCCATAGGTGGAGTTGAGGATGATTAAAATATACCCAAGGCCTAATCGAGAATAGTTCAGATTAATTGATTAAATATATCTATAGTTCGGTTTCTATATACAACGTGTGGTGAAAACTAAAAACTATTACCCGAAGTATTTTACTAGCTTAAGATTCTAAAGGGGAAATATCATAAAAGTCCTTTAACATTTTTTTGCATATGAAAAACCAACATATTTTCTGTTTTCTCTCCGGAAAGTCCAATTATTTGACATTAAAGTCCCTTCACATGTTAAATTTGAACAAAATTACGGCAAAAATAATTTAAACAGCTTCGAACCTACAACTTGGAAACGTAAGAGGTGTCCATTGGTTATTTTCGGTTTATTCGATTATTTAGTTCCTTTTATTCGCTTTGAAATTTTCCGGGTTAAACCAAAATAAATGAAAATTAAGTACTTAAAAATTGAATCACATACGCATTCGAATTTGGTTTGGTTTTCGATTTCAACCGAATACAACGAATTCATATAATTGGGTTTATTCGACTAAATATAAAGTATGGTTTACTTTAGTTACTCGATCTATTGGCCTACATATAAACCGAATTCATTTTATTTGGTTTAGGTTTAATCTCTTTTTGTTTGATTTTCGTTTTAACTGTTTTTGGTTCTGTACCAATGACCTATGAATTTTCAAACATATCTTAAGTTGAAACATAACCTTCTGTTTTAAAAATGTTTTTGTCATAATTTTGTTTAAATTTATTATATGAAGAAACTTTAATGTTCAAAAAAGTTGTTGAGGGATTTTTGTTTAACAATATAACAGAAAGTTTGTTGGTTTTTTACTCTCTTTTATTGGAACTTTTGGCTTAGGCATGGATGCTTTGGAACAAAAGACGACCATCAGAGATATTAGACCCGACTGTCGTAGAGCCATCTTACGGGGATCAAATGATAAGATGTATTCACGTTGCTCTTTTGTGCGTCCAACAATATCCTGAAGATAGGCCAAAAATGTCTACGGTATACGCTATGTTAAGTTATGAGAACATGGATCTACCTGAACCCAAGGAACCTGGTTTCTGCAGGGAAAGTCACAAGAAGTTTGACACATCTGCTAGTGATTCAAGTACAGTTAATGATGTTACAATGACGACCTTGGGTGGACGTTAAAGGTGAGTGTATGCATGCACGCATGCATGCTTTTGTTTACTTGTACCATAATTTCTTGATCTAATTTGCAGTATGAAATTATTTTTAGGTCAGGTTAATAAAATAGGTTACATTACCCTTACTTTAAATTTGTATAAATTAATAATAAATAAATTAATGGAGTAGGCTCATCGTATTTTTCTTTTCTTATTTTCTATATGATTTGTCATGGTTGCGTGTTGGGTTTTGTGGAAAGCTAGAAACGAGAAAATATTTGCTAATAAAGAATTTAAACGGAGATAAACTTGGAGGATATCAAAGCCTTAGCTTTTTTTGTTCCATCATAGATCTAAGTATAAGTTGGTTTCATGGGATGATTGGTGTAAATTTAATGTTGTATACTATGATGTTTAGTTGGTGTGGTGTTGTTGCCCTGTTTTGGGGAATTATGAATGAAATTCTCCTCAAAAAAATATATGGGTAAAGCATTTTTTAAACTCATAAAAACTCATTTTTACGTATAAAAAAACTTTTACCTAATTTTTTTCGAGGCTAGCATATATGTAAAAGTTGTTTTAATATAAAAAAAATTAAAGAAAAACAAAAAACAAAGTTTAAAAATCAGTTTAAAAAGGTAGTGTGAGGTTTATTGGGGAACACCAAAAAAGTGGGAAACAGTGGGGAACCGACTCAAACGAACTCCGATTTGACTCATTCCAGCGGCGTTGGAACTGGCTCGTCGAACCCTAACTAGGATCTCTTAAACCTAAACCCTAAATCATAACCCCTAAACCCTAAATATATTAGGGTTTGGCTTTTAGGGTTTATCTTTAGAGTTTAGCTTTAGGATTTAGCTTTACGGTTTAGTTTTAGGGTTTAGGGTTTAGCTTTAGGGTTTAGAGTTTAGCTTTAGTGTTTAGCTTTAGGGTTTAGTTTTAGGTTTAGCTTTTATGGTTTATAGTTTAGATTTTACGGTTTCGCTTAAGTTTTAGCCTTATTTTTTTAGCTTTAGGGTTTAGAGTTTAGGAGTTAGGATTTAGGGTTTAGGATTAAGAGATCTTAGTTAGGGTTCGACGAGACGGTTCCAACGCCGCTGGAATGAGTCCAATCGAAGTTCATTTGAGTCGGTTCTCTGCTATTCCCCACTTTTTTAGTGTTTCTCGATGAACCTTCCCCTAAAAAGGTATATATATTCACCAAGATTGGTTTTCTTATATGAAGCTTTTGCATTTGTTTATTTGTAAAAGCTTCAAAAATAAAGTTTTGATAAAAATGATTCTTTTTTATAAACAACAATATTTTTAATGAGTAACAAGATTATAATAATTCAATGTCATGGGCGTTTGAATTTCAATTCATGGCCCATTATTATGTTTATAACTAAACTTATAAATTTTACTCATTTCATATGCTATAAAAATTAAAAATAGAATATGTAACTTGAAATTGTAACCAAACACCAACAATCTATATGTCACAACATAATCCCCTATTTCAGTTTTCATCATCAAATACATTTCTTTTTTATTTTTCCCCTAACACCATATTATTCTTATATTAAAAGGTTCGTAATACGTTACAAGCATGTTAAACCGGTTGACAAGATTTCCTTATATACTCTTTCCCTCCAACCAACGACTATAAAACGCCAACGCTTCCTTAGGTTTGTACTCTGGTACCGTGTGACCCGATCCCTACATCAAAATTAACATAAAATTAAATTCAAATAAACACACGACAAGATACCTTAAACGGTATCATAGTCTAATCCACAGGTTAAGGCATAGATAGGGGTGTGTTCAAACCAGAACCACGACAACCACCTAAGCACTTCTAGATAATGTTGACCAGATATTGCCGGAGAGAGAGAAGTGCTTATATAACACACCTTATTATGTATCACATTTAAAGCAATATGTACATGAGGTCATGGTGTTTAAAAGCAAAATGTACATGTGTTTATGCAATTTTAGCAGTTCTTCACTTAAAACCGGTTCTATATTGAACCCCCCCCCCCCCCCCCAAACCGTGACGCTCGTTGATTATAAAGATATATACAAAAAATGCTCTGAAACAAGCACTTTAAATGGTTCCCACATTTTTGGAAATTCTTTTCCAAAATAATGTTTTAAAACACAAATTAAAAGCCACTTAAGAGTGCATATCTTAAAGCATCAATCCGATGTATGTATGACAAACCTTAACAGTTAGAAACGTGAGGTGGTTGTCGTATCCTTGTATGAATCTGCAAACACAAGAAACATATCTGCATGAATACCTTTATTTAAATAAAAAAAGTAACCTTTTTATATTTTTTTATAAAAAGTAAAAAACATACCCGGAGACTTGACCGTCGACGTACCATTTCCTCCACTCATCGATAACTTTGTAATCTAATGAGCGTGTCCACGCTTCAGTTCCAGTGAAAGGAACACACATATCATGATCCCCGCTGCACGAGCATACAAAAATTATTATAAAATTAATTTCTTAGAAAATTAATAGAATACTTGTAGTCTCATTATACAATATAAGATGTAAATAAATTCATGAAATTCATTTGTTGTAATGTTTTTATCAGAAAATTAAGTTGACTTGAAACACTTTTTGCTACTTTTTTTGTTAAATTCGATTACGAATAAAATATTAGTACAATAGTAATTAATTATACTAACGAAGTGATTTAGTATGTTTTGCATGCACCGATAACAAATGTGGCCATCTTTTGAGCCCAGTTTGACCCGTTTTCTTTTTAACAAGCTGTTTTTTACATGTTTGACCCGTTACAAAATTATTACCTGAATCAAACTTGTTATAAGTAAACGGGTCGAAAATGCCATCTCTACTACAAGTGTTTAATTATTAATGTTGATGTGAACTACGATTACATAAGAGATGGATATACCTGAAAATAAGAGCACGGTAACCTCGAGCAGTGAGATTTTTATGGTAAGGGATCATGCTTCCAGCATCATGATAGTATCGTATGTTATCAGTACATAGCTCCCAATTGCCCACGACACTAATCTGAAGAGTCATTTTAATTTAATTTTTGCCAAGAAGTTAGTAGGAGTAATTTACCAAATATTAAAAATATATTATGTCTTACCGGGTCCGCATGAATCGCCTTCCGGACTGCTTCATTGTTTAGCCATATGGTTGCTACTTCATCATCCTACAAAGATATATTTAAAGCAACTTATGAAGTTGTACATACTAATAGGGGTGTGCACGGTTCGGTTCGGTATTCAGTTTTTGAAAACCGTCTGGTTTCGATTTTTCGGTTTTAGCAATGGTTCGGTTCGGATTCTGGTTTTTGGAACAAATTACGTAAGATTCAAAAATAAAAAGTACGCTCCAAGATTTAAGGATCATTCTTATATGTTTACATTTACGCCCGCTTGCGGTATGCGCATATAATGTATATATGTGTGGGCGCTCGGGGGGCAAAAGTGAAAGTGCACTAATTTGAACGTTATTTTACTAATTTCGTGAAAATAACGTTAAAAGAGGGGGATGGTTAATCATGCTTCATGTGGTGGCGTTGATAGCCGAAAGACAAGGGAGTACATGCACTAATCGGCCTTTGTCTTAATTGCTAAGTGTTATGTGCCTTATGTCCAAGGCTTGATGCAAAACTACTATCGAGCCGGGGGTCTCATTGGAAGCAGCCTCTATATTCCTACGGGGTTGAGGTAAGGCTGTCTACATCTTACCCTCCTCAGACCCTACCTTAGTTGTGCTATTGGTGGGATTTAATGAGTATGATGATGATGATGATCTTATGTGTTTACATTTAAGTTAATATATTTAACCTTTTTAAATTAATATTCTTCACATGAACCATACTTTCTAATCTATATTTATGTTTCTTTTCTCCAAAGTTTTTAAGACATTTCTTTTATAAAACTTTGAAAATCATTTAATCTTTATGTTAAATTTTATTATTTCTTGTAAGCTATGGATAAATCATTTCAAAGATAAATAAACATGTTAATGTTCTTATTATAAATACTTCACATTCAAGAATAAAATTAATAATTCCTAAATCAATAAATATAACAAACATTAAAAAAGTGATTTTTTAGGTTGTTCGGTTCGGTTTTTATAAGATGCAAAACCATAACTGAACCATAAATTTTGGTTTGGTTTTCTGCTCACCCCTACTTACTAAAGCTTGAGTATATTTTCAGTGACCTTTAAACTGTTTGACCCGTTATCAATAAAACACAATTCAGATTGAGATAACTTTACATAAATGACTTACGGTACATGGGACATTTTCCGCACTGTTGAGAAGCTCGGGCCAAGAAGGAACATAACCAGCCTTAACCGGGGCTCTAAAAGGCCAAGCGCGTCCAAACATTCTGGTTCGAACCGGAAGCGGTCTTTCAGTCTCACCTAATTTCCGGAAGCTAGCTGGAAGGTTCGATGTTCCAAGTCTAATTTTACTTGAACTATCACCATGATAACACGGTTCTAGAATGTCGTAAATGTTTATACCATCGATATCCTGAATTCACAATAATAAATTCGAGATAACCAAGGATGTTATAAGGTTAATGTGAAGTTTATGAGAAAATATGAGCGGTAGGGAAAAAATTACTTCGTCAACTTTTGAAAGCTTGCTTTCACAGTCATCATTTGCGGGATGGTAATAGTTCCCTTGACATTCTGTGGTGACTTCCTGCATGTGTTTATGGTCAATCTTTGTTCATAAAGATACACTTTGACTTTTCAAGTCAAACAGACAAAAATCCTCAAAATCTTGTACCACTTTAGGTTTGGGCTTTTTATTATATTTATAATCATTTTTAGTTAAAGGTAAAAAAGAAAACTAAAAAATAAGTGTGTATATATATAAATGTCTATGTGTATAGTTATTATATTTATAATTATTTTTATTGTTTTTTATTTAAAGATGAAATATAAATTTAGAAAATAATAAACAAAAGAATAAATGGGTTAATTGCCCAAATCATCGCTGAGGTTTGAGAATTGCCAAAATCATCCATGAGTTAACGATACATTTTAACTGAGTTAGTGATTTGGATGAAAATGGAAACAAAAATGAAATGTCGGGGGTCCTGTTACAACAAAAAAAAAATCTTATTTTAGATGAAACAGGCAAAAGTGTCCAAACCTTAGGGACGATTTTGGCATTTTACTCAAAATATATACAAAAATCATTGTGGGTGTTGACCTTTTACCGTTGACCTTTTAAGTCAAAGGTCCAACGCATAACAATTTTCTAACCATGTCATGCTCTATAACATTTTATTACAATCATTGTGGGCGTTGACCTTTTACTGTTGACCTTTTAAGTCAAACAGACTGGATTTTAACTACAAATCTGATACAAAAAGTCGAAAACTATGAACGAATGGATCCCAAATTTGTAAGTAACAATACTTATATGAAATGTTGACCTTTTACCATTGACCTTAAAAGTCAAAGTGTACCTGATAAAGTTCGTCTGAAATGAGGCCCATCCCATGTGCAAACGGAACAAGAGCATTGCCATCAAACACGTCATCGGTAACTCCGTTTCCGACTATGTATCCCTATAATTTTATTAATAAAACTTAGGCAAATAGTGTTTGAAGTTGTAATAATCAGATAATCATTATTGTGGTTCTTTTAATGAGGATGTACCTTAAAGTTAAGAGTGGGTTTATCACCAGCATCGAGTCCTGAAACACACAAACAAGGGTATTATAGTAAATTTTTCAAGCTTGTGTTGCTTCGGGTTTAATAAGAGATATTTATTTACCTTTCACCACTTCATAAGACAATGTAGGGACGTAAACTCCAGCGTACGATTCACCAGCAATGAAAAATGGATTTGAAAGGTATTCCGGATATATCTTAAACCACTAAAATTAAAAAACAAAAAAAACAAAATGTAAGTATGTTTATTGATTTAGAGTTTTTGAACAAATTGGAGATTGTATGCATAAGGTCACATTTCGGCATTTTAATATGTTTTCTTTGTATATTCCTGTTTTTCAAGAATACCTCAAGGAGAAATTTGTGCGAGTCTGAAGCCGTTTTTGTATCCCTAGTGATATAGTCGGTTTTATTAGCGGAATATGACATTCCAACACCAGCCGGAGAGTCCAAATATATCACGTTCGAAACCTAAACAAATTTGAATAAAAATGGCAACCAAGATTGTGATTCTTGCTAATTATCAAATTTATCTAACTAGTAATATATCATACTGGTTTTAACAACTCAAAAACATGAACAAAGATAAACCTTGGTCCATGTATATGGATTGAGATGAAGCTTGGGCATGCCTCCGGTTTTTTCAAAATTAAAGGGACCTACGAAACAACATTAACATGTTCTTAGAACAACTACATAATCCAAGTATCACACATATGCAAATACCCAATGTATATAAACCCCTAAGTGTTGTAAAATTCTTATTTATATAGGTTTTGTAATTGATTAGGGTCAAATAATCAGATTTGGATAACAGGCTGGTTAACTAACTAGATTATTGAGATAAATGTAAATTATCTACCTAATCCATTTTAGTCAAGTGATTATCTTATATTATCTTATTCTGATTCTTGAAATATCAAATTATCAATAGTCATTTTCAAAAGGCACATCCAAATACCCCTAAATTCAACAAGTTGTTACAACTTGAATCAAGTTGACCAAAGTCAACTTTGTACATCTATTTGCTGCAATGCTATGCAGTTAATGACGTTGATATATTGGTTATTGGTCCCCATGTAAAATAGCGGTCAGAATATCAGTACCGATATTATCAGCGATATTGACCTCACCGATTTTCCCGATATCAGTAACTTTCTTCTTAGTTATACCGTTCATGGTTCTTCTTATATTGCTGCTATTAGTGTTTTAAGTCTTAAGTCTTAATTGTTAGTGTTTTAAGTCTTAATCAGTTCCTACTTGCTACAATTATTAGTGTTTTGCAAGTTGCAAAAATGCTAACTTGTTAATGGTAGGAGAGTATACTGGTTTGTTAGTGTTAACCTATATCTCAAATATCGGTCCTTGACCGATATCCGATTTTTTTACCGCGTTAACTGCATAGCTGCAAAGTCCTATATCAATTCAAGATTACAAGCAAGCACCCTTTCTTATTTACCTACTTGAGTATTTGGTACTAACTAACACTAAATAAAGAGAGAATTCATATGAAAAAAAAAAAAAAAAAAAAAAAAAACAGGTGATTCAAATAAAACAGTAAAGAAAAGTAAAGTATACCATGTTCATAAACAAACCCATCAAAACTAGAGCAACCAGGGCCACCATTGAGCCAAAGGACCACAGGATCTTCAGAAGGGTTTCTTTCAGACAACACGTAATAATAATACAATTTCTTGCCATGATTCTCATCTATTGTCACATACCTGCAAACCCATTAAAGATCACACAAAATAAAAACAAACCCATCAATAAAAATCAAATCTTTTCACTAAAACATCATCAAGAAAGTCAACAAAGTCAAGATCAAGAGTACCCAGCATAGTGTTTGGAAGGTAGAGTTCCATTAAACCCAGGAATTTGAGAAATTGCAGCATTTTCAGGGGCGGAGTGTGCCAAGAAAATGGTCAATGATATACAAATTGAAAGAATTATTATGTTCATGTTTGGGAATAATAAGTTTGGGGGTTTCAAGGAGAGAAATGGGTGAAAAGATTCTTGATTCTGTGTGGATTTGTTGTGGGAGTGTGTGCTGAATATATACATATATATGGGAGTATAGAACAGACTGAAGTTTGTCTCTTGTTTGGAGTTTGCTTACAAGGCAAGTGAAAGATAAAAGAGGACTAGTGGAGGAATGGGTTCCAACAAAGCAATCAACAATGAAGACTTTTTTTATTTACTCAAAGATATGCCCTTCTTTTAGGGCCCAGATTAACAAGTGGATCCCACTTGTGGCTGCGACAACGACGCGGCGGTGCCGGCCACGCCACAGTGGAAAAGGTGGGGTGGTGACGGTGACGAGGAGTCGAGTAATAGGTGGTGGCGATAAATAATGATGATGGGGGTGGTGCTGACCCATTAAGACCTGTTATAAGTTAATAAGTTCTAATTAAGTGGCTAGTTTTGATACATATGATTTGAGTAGACAAAATTGACCCGCATTGTTTGATTTGACCTAAATTGACTCATTTATAAAAACAAAAATAATAATACATTGAACGAACAAACAAACGTATTCAGTAAAATTCATTCATAGCAGAGCTATTAGTAGGGTCGAGTGAGGATGCGATGAGGGCAAACATGTTTTCTATCCAAGGAGATAAAAAGATGTTTCCACTGAGACACCCGATGCTAAAAAAAAGTAATCCAAATAATATAAAATGTGTCTAAGGGAATTAATGTTTAATGCGACAACAAAACAATTGGTACTAATATTAATAGTACTAAACTACCAATAACAGAAAGTAGCAAGAAACTATAGTTTTAGCAGATAAAAGAGCACATAAGCAAGTAAAAAAGTAGCAAGAACCCTCTTGAAAGTATCTATACGTCAAAACAACGCTAAGGTTAAGGCAAACAAAAATATAGGAAAAATTAAGGTCGCAAGACAAAGCTAAGGTAGCCTATATACACTCCTCTATATGACTATAATACATTATGAGTGTGTAATTGATAATTTTCTTTATGCTACGATAGTGGTTGAAAGTAGTAACGTTATTGACCTCATGATACCTGAATCGTTACAAAATTATTGGTTTGGTCTCTAAATTGATTAACCGACTAAATCGGTCGATTACAAATAAGGGTTCGAGACGACACCAATTTAATCCATGTATATAAAAAATAATATCTTATACTATATGTGAATTCAAGAGAATAAGTATTACATGTATCTTGATCCCTTTTCATATATAGACATGTACTAATTGTTAAAAGTGCCTCTTTCTTACCGTTGATTTAAAAGTTTAAAATTTGTTATTTTTGTCATTCAGTTATAATTATAGAATTTGAGAATATTAATATAGGATGTCTTTGATCTGAATAAGCTTAACGACACGACACATCCATTACTTGTACCATGTTGCAAACGAACTATATATGCATATGTTGTTACGGTTGTTTATATGTTTTACTTAAAAAGTATATAAAAAAAGAAAATGATTGTTAGTGGGGGGCTGTATTTTAGCATCCTTAAGGTATGATAGACCTAGCTGTAGACATCTTTAAGAACCACATGCAAGCACTTATCAGTTTTAAAGAAAAAATATCAACCACCAAATTTGTGCATAAAGCCTCATTGTAAATGTCGTATTCACCCTTATTTACCTCTTATATGGTGGTTGTATCATTTCTACCTTGAAGTTATATATATATATATATATATATATTTTTAATAACATTTATATTCTATTTTGAAATTGTATAAATAACTTCTATGTTAACTATGGCTGTAGTATTTATTTTACAATAATATATTCTATATAGCATTGTTTTCAAAGCATAAAGAAATTATGGTTTTGTTTGTTTAATCATATTGTAAGATATTTTTGTACAAAAGTAGTATACTTGGAGGGTTTTTATTCTTAGCTCATAGCTTACTAAAGAATTAGGCTTTATGACACATTCTATGGCAGTTTTGTAGGCTGATTTTTGGAATTTTAGATCGTAATATATAAGTATTAATTAATTGTGCATCTTTCTTGCCGTTACTCTAGAAGTTTAAATTTATGGTTTTTTTTGTCATAGAAAATTAGAATATTAAAATTATATCTTTGCCCTTAAAATAGAAATCAGAATATTATAAAATTATATCCTTGCCCTTAAATAAAGCTTAAAGACACCGGATCCATTACTTGTACTATGTTTAACAAACTCCCCATATATCGATATAGTTATTCACACGTTTTACCTAAAAATATATTAAAACTATATTTTTTTTAAACAACAAAGAATCTCATGTGTAAACTCACCCTACTCGGGGCTATGAGATCGTACCCCCTGATACGCAAGAACCGGATGGAATCCGTAAACTCTCACCCCCCGTCATGTTCGAACCCGGGATTAAAGCTCTGATTCATCCCTTCACCCAGATGTCCATCAAAAATAGCCTAAGCAGAAATCCAACTGACGTCTCCATGAGGGCAGGTCAATTAACCGCTAAACTAAATTATCATGACTATATTAAAACTATTGATTGTGAGTAGTGAGGCCCAACTTTTTCGTTTTTTAGTATCATTAGAAAAACATGAACCCAAATATAAACATCCTTAAGAACCACAATCAACCGTTCATCCTTAAAAAAGGACACAATGCTCACCTAATTTGTATTTGAAACCTCATCGTGGATCTTGTATTAACCTGTACTTAACCCGATATTAGTTGTATCATTAGTATTTTGAAAAGATATAGATATATCATGATTTGAAAAGTTTTGTAATTTATGATAATTTGTGTTTAGTTTTGTGTAAATTGAATATTTAACTCAAAAATAGATATTTTGTGACAGAAGTAACATACTTGGTGGATATTTTATTCTTAGCTCATAGCTTACTAACCCTAACATCTATTTGAGTTTTATTCAAATTCATTCAATCCTAAACAATTGAGCATTTATGGCACATTCTACTCTATATGGTAGTTTTTGTAGGCTGACTTTTGGAATTTTAGCTCGTAATATATAAGATGCGTGCACTCTAACAAAATATGCTTGATTATTCAAGTCCCTCATTACACCTTGTGTACGTACACGTACATGTATATGTGCTACACCTATAAGACCACCCGTAGTGGGGCGGTATTTTTAAAATAAATTGAAAAAAAACGCTGCAAAACGCCCCCCCCCCCCCATTACACCCGGCGTTGTTAGGCGTTGTTTTTGAAAAAAAATGCATGTAAGCGTTTTAAATAAAACGCTGAAGTGGTGGGTTGGATTTTGCACGTGGCCAATGGGACCACTCCCAATGTTTGACTATCCAATGAGCAAGTGTTTGCTTTTTTATTTTATTTTTTTTTTAATGATTGGAAGGGGCATTATTACTACTACACCAGTTTTGCAATAACGCCCCATGCTGACTGGGATGACACGTGTTGAATAATGCCCCATGGTGGGGGCATTATTTTTCTTAACCACTACGGGTGGTCTAAGATTGACCATCTAAAGTCTATACACTTGTACTTTGTAACAAACTAGTTTTATGCCCGTCCGTGTTGGGGGACGTTAGGCCGAATATTTCTCAACCAATTAAAAAAACACTACCATAGTTTGTTAGGAAAAAAAAACTAAAACGATAGCAAGACTGTAATTTTGAGCTTGAGCAAAACTGAATTTATCAAGACCAATGAGCGAGTGTTAGGTAGTTGGCAAACACAAATAATAATTACATCAAGTCAACCAATTAAAAAAACACTTAGACCGTGGGGTATGGTGGGGCGTGGGTTGGGTTGGGGGCATGGTGCGACACGTGGAGTATAGGGCACCCAAGACCAAAAGCCAATTTTAAAGGAGTAAGGTGGGGTGTGGCTGGGGTGGCGTGGCCAAGCCACATCATAATGAGGTTCCGCCATGGCTAGTGCTCTTGGCCAATGAGGTTCCGCCATGTCATGTGGGTAGCCACGCCCAACGCCCGAGTTGAATCACACGCCAAACGGGCCACGCCAAAACCCACGCCCACCCAGGGTGATGACTTGGGCGTTTGTACCCAACCCACGCCCCAACCCCCGCCCCATACCCCATAGTCTTACATTGCAAAATAAAAAACTAAAACAATAGCAAGACTGTAAATTTGAACTGGGGCAAAAACGTAATTTCGTACCGGGGATAAAATTGTAATTTGTCAAAAGCAAAAATGATGATAATATAGTAATTTTTAACATGAGTCATATTCGTAAGTAGGGGTAAAATCGTAATGGATAGTATATTAGACCATCTAAAGTATAAACACTTGAATGTTGTGACAAATAAATTGGATAGAGTATGTTAGCAAAAGTGCGTGTCCTATAAAACATGTACATATATAGAATTTTAGCACAACTTATATAAAAATATGTTTAATAATTAGTAAACAATTATTAACATATACCTAAACACGAATGCTTTTATTCATCATCTATAAACATAATATGGGTGACATTTCCACACGTGTATGTAATATAAACATTAAACAAAAAAACACACATGTCAATGTGAATTGAACAATATTCTTCACATGTGTATGACCAAAGATATGTGTGTACATAGAATATTAGCAGAATCAATAAATAACTAGATCGGATATGGTAATTGCTATTTACACTAATAATTATATTTCTATAATTCTCTACATATACATTTACAAGTTAAAAGGAATAGTGCCAGACAAAACATATACATTTACAAGTCAAAAGGAATAGTGCCAGGCAGCTTGCCTGGCACTTTCCTATTTGACCAACCCATTTTTAATTTAATTTTATTCCCAGTTTAAAATTACGCTTTCGTTCTTCGTTTATAATTACGGTTTTGCCCCCAGCTAAAAAATAAAATTATAAGTTTGCCCCTAGCTAAAATTACGTTTTCGCCCCCAGCTCAAAATAAAATTATAATTTTGCCCGTAGCTCAAAATTACGCTTTTGCCCTCGATTCAAAAATTCATTTTTAATTTTGTTCCCAGTTTAAAATTACGGTTTCGCCCTCCGTTTAAAATTACGTTTTTGCCCCCAGTTCAAAAGAAAATGATGTTTTTCCCTCTAGCTCAAAATTACGATTCCGCCCTCAGCTGAAAATTACATTTTTGCCTCCAGTTCAAAATAAAATTATGTTTTCCCCTGAGCTAAAAATTATTAGCTGCCTGTCACTTCCCTATTGGACCAACTCATTTTTTATTTAATTTTATTCCCAGTTTAAAATTACACTTTCGTCCTTCGTTTAAAATTACGTTTTTGCCCCCAGCTCAAAATACGCTTTTGCCCTCGGTTTAAAAACTCTTTTTTAATCTTGTTCCCAGTTTAAAATTACGGTTTCGCCCTCCGTTTAAAATTACGTTTTTGCCCCCAGTTAAAAATAAAATGTTGTTTTTTCCTCTAGCTCAAAATTACGATTCTGCCCTCAGCTCAAAATTACGTTTTTTCCCACAATTAAAAATAAAATTATGTTTTACCCCTAGCTCAAAATTATGATTTTGCTCTCAGTTTAAAATCATGATTTCGCCTCATGTTCAAAATATAATTCTGATTTTGCCCTCTGTACAGACATACATGTTATGAGAGAGAAATATTTGCCTTATTGCCCCGCAACGCTGGCGGGGCAAAAACTAGTTAAAGTCTAAACTTGATAAATGGTAATAGTTAAGTTTAATGATTTTCATTTAAACCCCCTCTATTTTAATCAGCTTATTTTTTTTCTTTTTTGTTTTTAACTGTTTACATTTCTAATTCTAAACTTTAAAAAAATTATAACATAGCCCTGACACTTTAAGTGTCATTTACAATTCTTATTCCTAAACTTTGATAAAGTTATCATAGATGCTCTAAACTCCAATAAAGGTTTTTTTTTTTTTACTAATTTACACTAGAACCCTGAATTTAATAAAGTTACAACTTTTTGAGTTTTTAACAAGAGTTAATTGCCAAAATCGTCCCAAAGGTTTGGACAGGTTTGCCATTTTCGTCCAAAATGACCCTTTTGTACCAAATTGCCTCCAAAGTTTGTAACTTTTTGCCATTTTCATCCAAACCACTAACTTAGTTTATTTTTTTTTGTTAAGTTGATGATATTGGATGAAACTGGCAAATATAAAACCATGGGGACGATTTTGGCAATTTACTCAAACTCTTTTAAATTTCTTTTATTTAATTAATTTTGTTACATATATAATAAAAAAGAATATACATGCAATTTTTATATGAAAAAAATAATAGCTTTGTCACATAATTTTTATAAATTTTCATTCAACCACTAACTAATTTAATTTTTCTATTAAGGCGAAGGATGTTTATAAAATAAGACAGAAATTAATTTCTAGTTTTTTATATAGATAAGTTTTATAAAAATAAAATCTAATTAAACTTCTAAATTTTATAAAACTAAAATGCTGGTGACCTTATTGAAAATGGTCAAATAAAAAAATCTTATCATATGTACCAAGTTTGTAATTCGTCTTCTACTCTTTTAAATTCGCTCCTAAGGAAAAAACAGAAGCCAGTGCCCCCCTCTCTATCAAACAACGTATCGTTACTAAACCTTAAAATTACCCACCAAATTGTAATTATAATGCTATGAACCAAAAGTTTCTTTACTCAAGCCACTCAGAATAAGTATTAGTTAGTTACACTCATAATCTTAATTAAATAAATAAATTTTATGTCCACCAATATATTTCCTAGGTGCTCAACACATTTAAAAAATATGCAACGTTTTACAATTTTTTTCTATCTCTACAACCGATAAATACTAAAAGTTGTAATCGATTATTATTTGTTGCTGTAACGCCCCAAAACCCGAATGTTTATATTTGTCGTATCTTCCTATAGGACATGTCATGAAATAAATAACTAGGCTATTTAACCTAGTTAAGGGTATGGTCAAAAGTATTAAATGACGAAAGTTGTGCCAATTATATTTAAGTGGCGAACACGAGGGGCTAAATTGTAAACATGAGAAACTCATGTTTTATAAAACAAAAACATAACACACAACACACACACATCATGTGTGTGTGCGTAGAATGCTCTGGAGAAGAACAAGGGGGTGTAAACCCTAGTTCTTAAAGAAGCTCCAAATTAAAGGTTGAATTGAGGCTCAAATCTATTAAGGAACATGAATTAGTGATCACCTAGACAAGGGGATCGTGAGGTATGTCTTGAAACTTAGATTGATGAACTTGTAAAAAGTGGGTTATGTTCCAATCCGTAAATTGGTATGAAATTGATCATGTATATGTGTTATAATCATCATATAGAACATAGATTATGCATGGTTTGGATTAATTTGATGTTTAGAGGTGAAACCCACTTGGTATGGGGAGGAGGATGACTTGAATGATCACCCATGTCCAATTCTTGATTAATATTGATGTATCATGATAGGTATGATGGATTCTTTTTAAAGGAATCGAAATAAATGTGATGCTAATATGTTTAATGTTTAGGTATGAATGATTCATGTTGATTAGAAGGCGGATTTGATGAATTATGTATGAGACTAGAAGTATATGCATGAATTGATAGTACACTGTGCTTAGGGAGTTGTATGCACACTAAGTGTAGGATGAAATGTATATAGAACCGTCCGTATAGCCTCTTATGACGATACGAATACATAAGAATAAGCCGAAAGTTCATAGGATGAATTGTTGACTTTTGAAAGTCAACTACGCATAAGGAACATGATTTGAGTGTTGTCGTAAGGGTATGATTATAGGAAGTCGTATGGTACATGTTATATTGATACGTGTTTAATGCGATGACATGATGAATTACATGAGTTAGTAAGGATACAAATTTGGTTATATGTCTTATGCTTGTTAAAAGTGACCGATGAAGGTCAAATGTGAAATATGCGAATTATATGATCGTTAACATGTATAATCGTGTATGCTAACAAGAATGTAATTTCGATGACATGAAAGTATAGGAATCATGTCGAGACGAAATCAAGCACGGAAGGTTAACGGGTCAAGAAGAAGCAAGGAAGCAGATACGAGCATGGTCGCATACGGTAAGTGATTTCCGGAATCACTTTTTAGTTGTTTAAGTAAGGTAGCGTTATAGATAATTAAGCATGATGTCTGATGTTAAGTATGGTTTTGGTGGGATGAAATCTATTATTTTCGCTAAGTAGACCAAACGGGTCAAAAATGAAGTTTTGTAGTTATAACGGAATAAAGTGTATGAAATGGCTACGGTATTATAACCGGGTAATGATTAGAATGGCACACACGTACGCTAACCGAGAAATGGTGACGCGGATTAATCAATAAAAGACTCGGTAGTAAGTTAGGATTAATGGGTAACCAAGTTCGTGAGTGGAACTTGGATTAACTAAGTTGATTGCGTAAAATTGAATAACTGAATGAGTTTAACGCATACCGGGTATCGGGTGCGTAAACCCCAAGTATGAAACTCCGGATAATGTAAAAGTATTATGGTTATAAGGTTCATGTAAGTTTTGGGCTAAAACGAATGAGATGTTTGATGAAAACATGAACGGGTCGAATAATCGTAAATGAATAATAAGCCGATAGCGCGTAAGTTAAGAATTTCCTTAATCCGGATATGGGATTTCAAGTTCACATGATAGAATGTCAAATTACGATCATGTAGGAAGAAACGGGAGGTTAAACGGGTAAACGGTTCAAAAGTTATGCGCGTTTTAGTGCGTACGGACGACGAAACAAACCTGTAGAAAAAGGCAAAATCTAGAGGGTGTCGCCGACGGCCTTAGGGGCGTCGCCGACGGGGTCTAGAAAGTCAGTTTTCTTCCGACGCGCTATTTACCTGTCTACGCGATGTTTTAGCGACGGGATAAACCAAGGGCCGTCGCCAACGGCCTTAGGGGCGTCGCCGACGCCCTCCCCATGTCCCAAAAGCTGAAAATTGTTATCTAAGTTGATTTATGGGTCGTGGGCTTCGGTATGTTAACCATGGACTACGGCAGGCCTCCCAAACATGATTCTGATCGTTCCTTTGATGATTATGGGTTATAAATCTACGTCTAAGACCCACGTAATTAATGTATGATTATGTAAGAGGTATGTGAGAGCTTGTATGTGTATATATGGGTATGTACATCTGTAGATATGTATATATATATGTATGTATGTATGTATGTATGAAGGTACGTCTGAGTGTATGTATGTACGTGAAGATATGGGGAGGTATGTATGTATGTGGATGTCTACGTATGTAAGCGTAAAGGTATGTATGAGTATATAAGGGTTAGGTAAGATATTGAATGTGTAAATATGGGTATGTACGTATGTAGATGTTTATTTATGTATATATAAAGGTACGTATGTGAGTATGCATGTATGTAGAGACGTAGGGACGTATGTACGTATGTAGATGTGTGTTTACGTATATATAAAGATACGTATGTATGTATGTATGTATGTATGTATGTATGTATGTATGTATGTATGTATGTATGCGTGTATGTAGAGATGTATGAATGCATGTAACTGTGTAGATGTGTATGCATGAATGTAAGTGTGTATGTATGCATGATTTCGATACGTTGAGGATTAACGTTATTAATAGTGTGCCTGGAGAATGAACATTAATGCAGGTACTTTATTGAAGACTCACCAGGGAATGGATATGTGGATGTAATGCTTAAAGATAGATATATAATTGAATGGGAAGTGTACATATATGAATCTTGTATATATATATAATGTGTGCTAATGTTATGAATGAATGTGGTGAGTGCAGGTTGTACAAATCACGGACGATTATCACGAGGAATAGAGATCGAAGACCGGGTCACAAGATAGATTGTACGGGAATAATTGATTATGTACCTTAGCAAACAGAAGTTATGCTTATGTTTCGTAAAAGAGTTATTTTAAAAAGGACTTTCAAGTAAGCTAAGACGTTTGTAATGAAAGAAATTTTATGGCATGAATTTCCGCTGCGACTTTTGTCAAATACGTGTTAGGGTCTTACAAGTTGGTATCAGAGCCCTGATTTGAGGGACATCAAGTACGATAAGGTAAGTACTTGAACTCAGACCTATGTGCTCTTATGATAAGAAACCCGTACAATCTAAGACTCGGTCAAGATCCCAAAGGTAAAAGCGAATGTAAGTAAGCACTTAAGTATGCATATGAAGAAACTAACGGTACGTTATGTGCAAGGTAAGCATTAGTGTTTGAAGAGGATGACCCGTGAATGCAGTTTAGGATGAGTACTAAGGCAGACAAAGATGCAAATAGACAAATGGACCCAGGTACACAATGTTAATATGTATGGGTACCAGTGTTAAAAGAAAAAGTAAGAAATCTCCTTGAGAGGGTAAATACTAAACGAAAAATAACGATGTTGCCTCGGTAAAGTTTTAAGGATGTTGCACGAGACTGAAAACTTTTTTTTTTCGGACATAAGGCGATGATTACATGAAGGCACGAAACTAGTATGTGGACTGCGCACCTGGCCAGTACGCAAGAAGCATATGACGTTCGTGAGGCCATGGTAATTATCACAGGTATGTCCGGGAGAATTGGGTAGCAGGTGAGGCGTGCGGGTAAAATGAGTAGTAAGACTCTCTGGAAATTGAGAGTATTATACAAGAATGAAAAAGAAGAAATGATAAGGATGAATGATGTTGTATCCGTAAGTAAGTACGGATCGGCAGGGTATGAATGATGTGTTTGAAATCCGCAAGACGGATTCAACACATGTAAGGAATGAAAGATATGAATGGAATGTTTGAATCCGCGAGACGGGTTCAAGGAATGAAAGGCATGAATGGAATGTTTGAATCCGCAAGACGGATTCAAGGAATGAAATGCAGGAATGATATGTTTGAATCTGCGAGACGGATTCAAATCATAGAAGGAAGAAAATGTATGAATGGTAGGTTAGAAACCGCTAGACGGATTCAAAATATAGAAGTAATAAAAGGTATGGATGTTACATTTGAATCCGCGGGACGGATTTAAAACATATAAAGGATAAAATTTACCCACATCAGAATTGTGTCAATAGTTGACCGTAGTTATGTCAAACGAGTCCTATGAGTAAATGTAAAGTAAATGAACAAAAGAATGATCGTAATGGGCACGCAAACCTAAGTTTTAAAATGAAAGAAAGAAGTTTTGAACCCGTTATGTGTTAGATGTGTTAGTAATCGACTCGTAGGAGTCATAATGTAGGGCGGGCTACGACCCGGACAATAATTTAAGTATGAATGAGAAGGGTAAGCTTGGTCATGAGTACCGAAATAATGTAATGAATGTCTTTGCAAGTAAGCATGAATGGAAAGAAGTACAAACGTGTACCTCGATGCATCTATGATAAGTAAGAAATGTCAGTCGGACTTGAAAAGTCAAACCCCAAAGGTTGACGAAATAAGTAACCAGAGTAAAATAATTGTATGTAAGGAATGAAGTATGGAATGTGTTATAGCATGTACGTAGGAAGTTGTAGAAGAATTATGGGTGAGTAATCACCTAGTAAAATAAATGTTTGAATGAAATATGCACGAGCGGAAGCTCATTACAAGGATGAATGAAACATGGCCGGGTACGGTTAGTACTCGTGAAGAGGCGGATCGATCTGGTTTACGGATCGTTGAGTTATGAAATTAAACCAAGGTCAGTAAAATGTTCAACTTATGCTGAATAGGTACGAATTAGAAGATTGGAAAGCGACCTATGAAGTGAAGGATAGGTATGGTATGGTATGGTATGGTATGTGATGTTTGACTTTTAATAGTCAACATAAGAAGAAAAGGGTAAATCCCAAAAGTTTTGAGTGAAAATTTCGGGTAATGATTAAACTCTCGTATGATGAACTGGCATGATACACTTACTTATGTAAATTAAATAATGCATGAAGTGAGAGTAATTGTAAGGTGAAATGAAAAAGATGGTTTGAAAGTAACTTAATGGTATGCATGGTACAAGTAACTGTAGAAAACGTAGAATGATGTACGACTGGAGTAAAGCATGTATGTGAGACTATGAAATAGTAACTTTGTTGCGATAACAAAACAAGAATTTGACGTTATACAGTGTATGTATGGAAAGTAATCTTAAGAGATGAGATGAGGGTATTAGACCCGCTATAAATGGATCATACGAACGTACGCATTAATACAAGTTTGAAGAAGTATGTATATTGACATGTTATGAACGGGTCAAGGAAATGAGGATGTTATGTGAAAGCATGGTATGGAAAGTATGAACTTGTTAAAAAGAAGTCACAAGCATTTCCGGGTTGGAGAAAACTTTTCGGAGGGATCGATTTACTAAAACTAATCTAGTAAAGATAAGAAAGGTTTTGGGGACGAAACCTCATTTAAGGGGGGTCGACTTGTAACGCCCCAAAACCTGAATGTTTATATTTGCATAGTTCTTAAAGAAGCTCCAAATTGAAGGTTGAATCGAGGCTCAAATCTATTAACGAACATGAATTAGTGATCACCTAGACAAGGGGATCGTGAGGTATGTCTTGAAACTTAGATTGATGAACTTGTATGAAGTGGGTTATGTTCCAATCCGCGAATTGGTATGAAATTGATCATGTATATGTGTTATAATCATCATATAGAACATGGATTATGCATGGTTTGGATTAATTTGATGTTTAGAGGTGAAACCCACTTGGTATGGGGAGGAGGATGACTTGAATGATCACCCATGTCCAATTCTTGATTAATATTGATGTATCATGATAATTATGATGGATTCTTGTTAAAGGAATCGAAATAAATGTGATGCTAATATGTTTGATGTTTAAGTATGAATGATTCATGTTGATTAGAAGGCGGATTTGATGAATTATGTATGAGACTAGAAGTATATGCATGAATTGATTGTACACTGTGCTTAGGAAGTTGTATGCACACTAAGTGTAGGATGAAATGTATATAGAACCGTCCGTATAGCCTATTATGACGATACGAATACATAAGAATAAGCCGAAAGTTCATAGGATGAATTGTTGACTTTTGAAAGTCAACTACGCATAAGGAACATGATTTGAGTGTTGTCGTAAGGGTATGCTTATAGGAAGTCATATGGTACATGTTATATTGATACGTGTTTAATGCGATGACATGATGAATTACATGAGTTAGTAAGGATACGAATTTGGTTATATGT
The DNA here is from genome assembly GCA_030545235.1 of Helianthus tuberosus. Taxonomy (NCBI): domain Eukaryota; kingdom Viridiplantae; phylum Streptophyta; class Magnoliopsida; order Asterales; family Asteraceae; genus Helianthus; species Helianthus tuberosus. Next base: position 170,210,102 of record CM060352.1, read on the forward strand.
CTTATGCTTGTTAAAAGTGACCGATGAAGGTCAAATGTGAAATATGCGATTTATATGATCGTTAACATGTATAATCGTGTATGCTAACAAGAATGTAATTTCGATGACATGAAAGTATAGGAATCATGTCGAGACGGAATCAAGCACGGAAGGTTAACGGGTCAAGAAGAAGCAAGGAAGCGGATACGAGCATGGTCGCATAAGGTAAGTGATTTCCGGAATCACTTTTTAGTTGTTTAAGTAAGGTAGCATTATAGATAATTAAGCATGATGTCTGACGTTAAGTATGGTTTTGGTGGGATGTTATTTTCGCTAAGTAGACCGAATAGGTCAAAAATAAAGTTTTGTAGTTATAACGGAATAAAGTGTATGAAATGGCTACGGTATTATAACCGGGTAATGATTTGAATGGCACACACGTACGCTAACCGTGAAATGGTGACGCAGATTAATCAATAAAAGACTCGGTAGTAAGTTAGGATTAATGGGTAACCAAGTTCGTGAGTGGAACTTGGATTAACTAAGTTGATTGCATAAAATTGAATAAATGAATGAGTTTAACGCATACCGGGTATCGGGTGCATAAACCCCAAGTACGAAACTCCGGATAATGTAAAAGTATTATGGTTATAAGGTTCATGTAAGTTTTGGGATAAAACGAATGAGATGTTTGATGAAAAGATGAACGGGTCGAATAATCGTAAATGAATAATAAGCCGATAGCGCGTAAGTTAAGAATTTCCTTAATCCGGATATGGGATTTCAAGTTCACATGATAGAATGTCAAATTACGATCATGTAGGAAGAAACGGGAGGTTAAACGGGTAAACGGTTCAAAAGTTATGCGCGTTTTAGTGCGTACGGACGACGAAACGAACCTGCAGAAAAAGGCAAAATCTAGAGGGCGTCGCCAACGGCCTTAGGGGCGTCGCCGACGGGGTCTAGAAACTCAGTTTTCTTCCGACGCGCTATTTACCTGTGTACGCGATGTTTTAGCGACGCGATAAACCAAGGGTCGTCGCCGACGGCCTTAGGGGCGTCGCCGACGCCCTCCCCATGTCCCAAAAGCTGAAAATTGTTATCTAAGTTGATTTATGGATCGTGGGCTTCGGTATGTTAACCGTGGACTACGGCAGGCCTCCCAAACATGATTCTGATCGTTCCTTTGATGATTATGGGTTATAAATCTACGTCTAAGACCCACGTAATTAATATATGATTATGTAAGAGGTATGTGAGAGCTTGTATGTGTATATATGGGTATGTACATCTGTAGATGTGTATATATATGTATGTATGAAGGTACGTCTGAGTGTATATATGTACGTAAAGATATGGGGAGGTATGTATGTATGTGGATGTCTACGTATGTAAGCATAAAGGTATGTATGAGTATATAAGGGTTAGGTAAGATATTGAATGTGTAAATATGGGTATCTGTGACACCTGTGTTTGTAATCATTGTAAACAGTTCAGTTATCAATAAAATAATTTTATTTGATCCCAAAGTTTGTTTATTTATGTTTGACATTTTTCATGTTTTGATTTTTGTTCAATTTTAAACTCTACATCGCTTTCTGGAGAGTTATACGCAAACTGGTGCGTAAACGTAATCAGTTTAACGCGAAAAATACTCCGGAACATCAACATAGGATTAACATACCTTAAATAACCTCTACATAACTTAGAAATAAGTTTTGAAGGCTTTGGTATGGCAAAATCAAGTTTAATCGCTTACAGGGACTAAATTCGACAAACTGCGAAATTATGACGATTCGTACTGGAACAGACATTCCGGAACATGGCCATAAGTTAAACATACCATGAATATCCTTTACATATCTTATAAATAGGCTTTAAGGGGTTCGGTGTGCCAAAATAAACTTTTGGGTCATTCAGGGACTAAAAGCGTCAAAAAGTGCACAAGTTTGCATTTTCGCGCATAACTTACGTTCTGAATACATCCGGACATCCAAAAATTCATGTAATCATTAAAATATTATGTTTTAGTGATTGGCTTATCAAAAATCCATTCGTCGCGCAATTTGGACCGTTTTTACGTCCGTTACGACTTCCGTCGTAATTAACCGAACAACGCAATCGTACGGCCAAACGAACAGACATCCGGGATATTTTTGAGCATATTTCTTATTCCCTAAGCTTTAACATCCATATGAAGCTTCAAAATGGGTTTGACGGGTGTTAGAAGTGCCAAAACACGACCATACGCGCACAGGGACCAAAACTCTCAACTTTGAAAGTTGCTGGTCTGAAGACCAGCATACGGTCTGTAAAGGGAGGACCATACGGTCCGTAAGGCTTCCCCAGATCAGCAAAAAGCTGTTTCCAGCCTGTTTCCAGCCAATTCCAACTCATTTCTCACTTGCACATGGTATTTCAAGATACTAGGGGCCATTTTGATGTGCCCATGGTATTGCAAAACCAAGGGTGCACATGTATGGATGTGATCAAAGCACGGTTTTTGACGAACGATCTTAACGGTCCAAAGAAATCTATAAATACCCCTCAAGTTCACAACTCAAAACCCACACCTTTGAATCTGAATTTGTTCTCTAAGTTGATGTGTTTATCACTTCATACCTGAGAATATTCGGATCAAAACATCCATTCTTAGACCCGTTGTAAGTCCTCTATCGTTCTTTTAGCGTTTTCTGCGTTGACCAGTTTATGGTCAACACGAAGTTCGGTTGAACTTCGCAACGTGAGCGTAATCACGATGGTTATAGCCCCTTGTGACTATACCTACTGATTACCACGTTATCTTGGCTCAGTGACGAGTCGTAGTTTCGGCCAATATGCGTATTCTTGCGTATTTTGTAACCAAACTACTTTTAGGTATCAAAACCGTTTGTTTTGATACCAAACCTGTTTTCTAACCTCGATAAACATGTTCTAACATGTTTAGCTCGTCACTTTAGGTTTAATGATAATATAGGGTCGTAAGGTTAGCGATCTAAACAATCGCTTATACTTTCGAACCCGACCCGTTTGTTCGATCATTAGGATCCGACCAAACACATTAGGTGACCATAGTTGTATAGGGAATAACCTTCCAAGGTTATACCTTATGGTCACGACGTTTAGATAGTTGTATGATAGGTAGTTTATATGCCTTAGGTAAATTACCAAAATGCCCTTTTTACGCCAAAATTCATTTTTAGCCTATGTAACATAATTTTTTATATCTAAACTGATTTGGCAACAATATTAGACATGTTAAGGCATATATTACTTGTCATAGGACTAGTTAGGCGTTCCGAACGCGTTTTACACGAACGACGCGTTAAAGTAGCATAAGCTACCTAAACGGGTCGTAATGGGTCGTAAGCACTTAGGTTAGGTTTCATTTTAGTATGTGGGCTTTGTTAAACCATATTACATGAGTTCCCATACTCATTTGGTTTACGAACCCTCATTCTATCCGATCTTCCGATTCAGGTCCGGTTTATTAACGTAGTTACCTATATTAGGTGCCGTTTGATTTTTCCGTGATCTCTGGCATTGCTTGATTGTTACTCAAGGACTTCTAGGAAATCTCAAGTGAGTACATAGACCCCTCTTTTACTATTTTAAAACTGTTTTGGGGCGAAACACATGTGCCTACTTGTTACTTTCGTGGTTTCCATGTTTTCATATCATATGCTTGTTATGTTCATTAGTACACATATAGTACATGATTTCATACATGTTTTGCTATGTATGTTCACTTAGCATGCTAGAACATTGTTTTACATTACATCTTATGCTATGTATGTTCATTTAGTGCATACTTAGTACATTGTTTTACATTACATTTATGTTGCATATGTTCACTCAGCATATGGCCACATTGTTTTACATTTCACGCTATGTATGTTCTTTAACATACTTAGTGAATTGTTTTCACATCACATGTTTACATTTGGTATAACATTTGGTTGTTTAACGAAACTAATACATTCATTAACACCGATCATGCCGCTCGGTAGTAGGTAGTGGTACCATAGGACTTGACAACTCCCATTCCTGAAATCCTGGGTTTGTTTGGACGTAAGGAATGACCGGATCCGAAAACATTTTTGATAACCTTTACTTTAAGGTTATCCTACTGTCTCAAGGCTTGGATGTAGATGTTTAACTTACCACATAAGTGTTTGTATCAGTAAAGCATGCAGTTATTTTGCAAAACATGACTTTTGATTATTCAAAATACTTTGTTTTGTACATTTTACTTGTGGTTTAAGTAGTCTCATTTTACTTACCATACATAACATTGTTTACACATTTCATGATTTACTTTTGAAAATAGACATATTGACCATACATAAACGTTTCTACAATTGTTAAACATTACATCTTGGTGGTTTGTTTGGGTAAGTGATTTATATAACGACGCGACGTGTAATACGATAAAAACATGGTGGATAAGCCGCTGGTACTTCCTATATATAAGTGATTTTATGGTATTACATATCGTAGCGTTATTTAAACCATTTCAGTTTAGACATATTACATCTACAACACATCTTCACATGAACATCGTCTTACAAATAACTTAACTTATACAAACTCATTTTGCTCGGTTATTCACTTAACCATACATTATTCTTTTATACATATATATCATTTGGTTTATTTATCACTTTTCAAATGATTTATGAAAGGAAAATACTCAACAAGATTCATGACTACTTTTTATTAAACAGTTTCTTTAAACTCAAGTCATGAATCTTATTTTCATAAAACCTATGTATCTCACAGGCATTTTTATGCTGACGTACCTATTTTCACATGTGTTTTCAGGAGCTGTTGCATAGGATGTTCGGGACACACTTAGGCGGACATGTGCCTTAGTGACTTAAAACGAAGCAAGAATTAGTTATGTTATGTTATGTACTCTTTGTTTCTTGTTTTAAGACAATGTAACTCTCTTGTTTGATAAATAAAACGTAACTTTAATTTCCATGGTTGTGAAATAATTGATTCTGTTACAACACTCCCCGATGTTTCCGCCACGTTTTGTTGTTTTACGTGGTCGGGGTGTGACAGAAAAGTTGGTATCAGAGCCAATGGTTACAGGGAATTAGGTTATTAGTAATGCTTTGACCTAGACTATAACTTTCTAGGACCCTAACGCAAGAAGATTTGCGTTTAGATTTTTAAAACAAAAACCGTCACCTATCCTTAGGTGATAACCACAACGAGAACATCAATTCCGAATCCGCTTTGAAAATTAATCATCTGTTCTTGGATGATTGATTACTAGGTTTTGAACCCTCTGTTATAAGGTTTTGAACCCCTTTGAATTTTCAAAATCTCGTCAAAGTTTTGGGTCCTAAATAGTGTGAACACGTGCAAACTGGAAGGGTGAATGCCTGTACCCTGGGTTTTCTGTCTAAGGCTAGAGTGTTCGTACAAATCCACATAATCGGACCAGTCACTCTTACCTGGGAACTCTTGGGGTGAGTGTTCACTTATAGGCGAGCATGTCTTCGCGATACATTATTTTTGACCCATTTACTCTGATTAGTCACATTGTGTCATTTGTTTGCCTTGTGGTAACGAACAAATGACCACCATCTTTGCTTTTGTCAATTTTTGTATCATCTCATTCTTTTCATCCAATCATGTCACTCGTTTCCTTTCATGTTTCCTCTTTTAGAATGCCTCCTCGACGCGACAATCAGATAGCGAATGCCGAACTGGCAGAAATCGTTGCGCAGCAAATGGCTGCTGCTTTCAAAAATCTCATTGCTCAACTGAACCAAGCCAACAACAACAATAATGCTCCATGAAATTTCAAGAGTTTCAATTCGGCTAAGCCACTCAAGTTTAGTGGTTCTGAAGGGGCAACTGGGCTCCTACAATGGTTCGAGAGCACTGAGAGTACGTTTCGTCATGTTCAGTGTCCTGATAATCGCAAGGTCGAGTTTGCTTCTAGTGTATTTCTGAAGAGGGCTCTTACATGGTGGAACGGGGTTATGAGGGACCGTGGTGCTGAGGTTGCTTTAGCACAGACTTGGGCCGAGCTTAGGGCCCTTATGATGAAGGAGTTCTGTCCTCGTCATGAACTGAGGGCTTTAGAAAGGGAATTTGATGATTTAAAGCAAGATAGTGGTGAGCATCGGGCTTACACTGATAGGTATGATGAATTGAGTATGCTTTGCCCAACCATGGTTACCCCACTCGACAAAGCTATCGAAAGGTATATTGATGGCTTACCTGACTCCGTACAAGACATCGTCATTGGAAATAACCCTACCACGGTTCGTCAAGCAATCGAGTTAGCTGCGACATTGACCGAGTCGCAGGTCCGAAAGGGTAAGTTACACAAGAAGGGTGACAAGGATAAGAAACAGTTGTATGTAAAGGGTGAGAACAAGAAAGGTAAAGAAGCTGGATCTACAAAGAAGTCTAAGAAGCGCAAGGCTTCCCAGAACTTCGCTGTTACAGCGCAGGCCAACCAAACTGCTCCAAATCAGGCCGCGCAAACACCTGCCAAGAAACCATACCTTGGCAATGCACCTCTGTGCAACAGATGTAACGGTCATCACCAGCCACACATTCAGTGTCGTCAGTGTACAAATTGTGGAAGATCTGGCCATTTTGCTGCCACCTTTCATCTTCCTGCTAATCAGAATTGGGTAGCTCAAAACCCAGCTCAGCAAGCTACACAGCCTCCTGCGCAGCAACAAGCTCAGGCTGCACGACCTCATTTTCCTCCTGGTTCGTGCTACAATTGTGGGGATCTGACCCATTACAGAAACCGGTGTCTAAGACTAGCTAACGTAAATCCAAATCAGAATCAGAATCAGGCTTAGGCTGGAGGTCGAGTCTTCAACATGAATGCACAAGAGGCACAAGCAGACAATAATGTAGTCAACGGTACGTTCTCTATTAATAATCAGCCTGCATCTGTTCTTTTTGATTCGGGTGCCGATAAGAGTTTTGTGTCATTATCTTTTGAGCCATTGCTTCGCATGTCTAGAACGAAACTAGGAAAACCCTTGACAGTAGAAGTTGCTAGTGGTGAACCCATTGTTCTTGATTCTGTTCTTTGCAACTGCCAGTTGAACCTTAACAACCGTCTTTTTCCTATCGACCTCATGCCAATGCAACTTGGAAGCTTCGACGTTATAGTGGGTATGGTTTGGTTAGCCAAGCATCACACAGAGGTAGTTTGTTTTGAGAAGATTGTTCGTGTGCCGCTTTCGACAGGTGAGATCCTACAGGTTCATGGTGAGAAACCTGCTGGTAGTCTCAAACTCATGTCTTGTTTTAAAGCTCGGAAATATCTGCGAAAGAACTATGTGGCCTTTTTGGCACATGTTGTAGCAGATAAGGGCAAAGGTAAGTCAATTCAAGATATCCCTGTTGTGCGGGATTATCCTGAAGTATTTCCTGAAGAGTTTCCTGGTTTACCCCCAGCACGCCAAGTCGAGTTCCGTATTGATCTCGTACCTGGTGCAAATCCCATTGCCAGATCCCCATATCGTCTTGCACCGTCTGAGATGCAAGAGTTGTCTAAGCAGCTTCAAGAGCTCTCTGACAAAGGTTTTATCCGTCCTAGCTTTTCACCTTGGGGTGCTCCCGTTCTTTTTGTCAAGAAGAAGGATGGATCTTTTAGGATGTGTATCGATTATCGTGAGCTTAACAAGCTTACCATCAAGAATCGATATCCCCTACCTCGCTTTGATGATCTCTTTGATCAGTTACAAGGTGCTTCTTATTTTTCAAAGATTGATCTACGTTCTGGGTATCATCAACTTCGTGTGCATGAAGAAGATATTCCCAAGACTGCTTTCCACACTCAGTATGGGCATTATGAGTTCACAGTTATGCCATTCGGTTTGACAAGTGCTCCTGCCGTTTTCATGGACTTAATGAATAGGGTATGCAAACCTTATTTAGATAAGTTCATCATCGTTTTCATTGATGACATCTTGATATACTCTAAGACGCAAGCTGATCATGAGCAACATCTTCGTCTCACTCTGGAACTCTTGAAGAAAGAACAACTTTTCGCCAAGTTATCCAAGTGTGAATTTTGGCTTAAGGAAGTTCAATTTTTGGGGCATATCGTCAACGAACGAGGTATTCATGTAGATTCCTCCAAGATCAGTGCGATTAAGGATTGGGATACGCCTAATACTCCTACAGAAGTTCGTTCTTTCTTGGTCTGGCAGGTTATTATCGCCGCTTCATTGAAAATTTCTCAAAGATTTCAGTTCCTCTAACTGCTCTAACTCAAAAGAACAAACCCTTTGTTTGGGGATCCAAACAAGAGGAAGTTTTTCAGAACTTGAAGCAGAAGCTTTGTGATGCGCCTATTCTATCATTGCCTGAGGGTAATGACGATTTTGTCGTGTATTGTGATGCATCACACTTGGGTCTTGGCTGTGTTCTCATGCAAAGGAACAAAGTCATAGCATATGCATCGAGACAGTTGAAGATACATGAGAAAAACTACACCACTCATGATCTTGAGTTAGGTGCAGTTGTTTTCGCTCTCAAAATCTGGAGACACTATCTGTATGGTACAAAATGTGTGGTTTTCACTGACCACAAAAGTCTTCAGCATATCTTTAATCAGAAAGAACACAACATGAGGCAACGACGTTGGGTTGAGCTTCTAAATGACTATGACTGTGAAATTCGCTACCATCCTGGTAAGGCGAACGTCGTGGCTGACGCTTTGAGTCGTAAAGAACATGTCAAGCTTCATTGTGTTCGTGTTCAATCTGATATTCAAGCTCGATCTGATATCCAAACCCGCATCTCTCAGGCTCAACACACTTGTTTTTCACAAGGTTTGATGGGTAAGGAGTTACCCTATCACATTACACCTGATCTTGAACTGAAGGACAATGGATCGTATTACTTCATGGACCGTTTATGGGTCCCAAGACAAGATGATCTTCGCACCTTGCTTATGGATGAAGCCCATAAGTCTCGTTATTCTATTCATCCTGGCTCAGATAAGATGTATAAGGATCTTCGTATTCAATATTGGTGGCCTGGTATGAAGAAAGACATTGCCTTATATGTATCAAAATGCCTTACTTGTCTTAAGGTTAAGGCTGAACATCAATGCCCTTCTGGTTTATTGGAGCAACCAGAGATCCCAGTTTGGAAATGGGAAAACATTGCTATGGATCTCATTACTAAACTTCCGCGCACAAAGAAAGGTCATGATGCCATCTGGGTACTTGTTGATTGTCTTACTAAGTTAGCACATTTCTTGCCAATCCGTGAGGATTTTTCTGCTGAAAGGCTGGCTAAAATCTATGTGGATGAAATTGTATCTCGACATGGTGTTCCTTTGAACATTATTTCTGACAGAGATGCTCGCTTCACTTCTCATTTTTGGAGAACCATGCAATTTGCTATGGGGACCCAACTTAATTTGAGCACAGCTTATCATCCACAAACGGATGGTCAATCTGAAAGAACAATCCAGACTTTGGAGGATATGCTTAGAGCTTGTGTGATCGATTTTGGTGGTAGTTGGGATTCACATCTTCTGTTAATTGAATTCTCCTACAACAACAGTTATCACTCCAGCATCAACATGGCTCCTTTCGAAGCTCTCTATGGTCGAAAATGTCGTTCACCAGTCTGCTGGAATGAGATCGGTGAGGCTCAGCTTACTGGACCTGACCTCATTTTAGAGACAACTGATAAGGTTAAGAAAGTTCATGATAACCTTCAGACAGCTAGAAGTCGTCAAAAGAGTTACGTGGACCAACGACGCAAGCCCTTGGAATTTCAAGTCGGTGATCGCGTATTACTTAAGGTCTCACCTTGGAAAGGTGTGATCAGATTTGGAAAGAAAGGAAAACTTGCACCTAGATACGTTGGACCATTCAAGATCGTCGAAAGAATCGGTAAGGTAGCCTACAGACTTGAGTTACCTCCTGAACTTGGAAATGTTCATCCAACCTTTCACGTGTCCAATCTCAAGAAGTATTTAGCTGATGAGAACCTCCACGTACCACTCGATGAGATTCGTGTTGATAACACGATGCATTTTGTTGAGAAACCAGTGGAAATCATGGACCGTATAGTCAAGTGGCTCAAACGCAAGCGCATTCCATTGGTTAAAGTTCGCTGGGAATCTAAACGTGGACCAGAATTTACTTGGAAACGTGAAGATCAAATGAAGGCGAAATACCCACATCTTTTCTCACAAGTTTCCTCTAAATAAATTTCGGGACGAAATTTCCACAAGTAGGGGAGACTGTGACACCTGTGTTTGTAATCATTGTAAACAGTTCAGTTATCAATAAAATAATGTTATTTGATCCCAATGTTTGTTTATTTATGTTTGACATTTTTCATGTTTTGATTTTTGTTCAATTTTAAACTCTACATCGCTTTCTGGAGAGTTATACGCAAACTGGTGCGTAAACGTAATCAGTTTAACGTGACAAATACTCCGGAACATCAACATAGGATTAACATACCTTAAATAACCTCTACATAACTTAGAAATAAGTTTTGAAGGCTTTGGTATGGCAAAATCAAGTTTAATCGCTTTCAGGGACTAAATTCGACAAACTACGAAAGTATGACGATTCGTACTGGAACAGACACTCCGAAACATGGCCATAAGTTAAACATACCATGAATATCCTTTACATAGCTTAGAAATAGGCTTTAAGGGGTTCGGTGTGCTAAAATAAACTTTTGGGTCATTCAGGGACTAAAAGCGTCAAAAAGTGCACAAGTTTGCATTCTCGCGCATAACTTACGTTCTGAATACATCCGGACATCCAAAAATTCATGTAATCATTAAAATATTATGTTTTAGTGATTGTCTTGTCAAAAATCCATTCGTCGCGCAATTTGGACCGTTTTTGCGTCCGTTACGACTTCCGTCGTAATTAACCGAACAACGCAATTGTACGGCCAAACGAACCGACATCCGGGATATTTTTGAGCATATTTCTTATTCCCTAAGCTTTAACATCCATATGAAGCTTAAAAATGGGTTTGACGGGTGTTAGAAGTGCCAAAACACGACCATACGCGCACAGGGACCAAAACTGTCAACTTTGAAAGTTGCTGGTCTGCAGACCAGCATACGGTCCGTAAGGGGAGGACCATACGCTCCGTAAGGCTTCCCTAGATCAGCAGAAAGCTGTTTCCAGCCAATTCCAACTCATTTCTCACTTGCACATGGTATTTCAAGATACTAGGGGCCATTTTGATGTGCCCATGGTATTGCAAAACCATGGGTGCACATGTATGGATGAGATCAAAGCACGGTTTTCGACGAACGATCTTAACGGTCGTAAGAAATCTATAAATACCCCTCAAGTTCACACCTGAGAATATTCGGATCAAAACATCCGTTCTTGGACCCGTTGTAAGTCCTCTTTCGTTCTTTTAGCGTTTTCTGTGTTGACCAGTTTATGGTCAACACGAAGTTCGGTTGAACTTCGCAACGTGAGCGTAATCACGATGGTTATAGCCCCTTGTGACTATACCTACTGATTACCACGTTATCTTGGCTCAGTGACGAGTCGTAGTTTCGGCCAAAATGCGTATTCTTGCGTATTTTGTAACCAAACTACTTTTAAGTATCAAAACCGTTTGTTTTGATACCAAACCTGTTTTCTAACCTCGTTAAATATGTTCTAACATGTTTAGCTCGTCACTTTAGGTTTAATGCTTATATAGGGTCGTAAGGTTAGCGATCTAAACAATCGCTTATACTTTCGAATCCGACCCGTTTGGTCGATCATTAGGATCCGACCAAACACATTAGGTGACCATAGTTGTATAGGGAATAACCTTCCAAGGTTATACCTTATGGTCACGACGTTTAGATAGTTGTATGATAGGTAGTTTATATGCCTTAGGTAAATTACCAAAATGTCCTTTTTATGCCAAAATTCATTTTTAGCCTATGTAACATAATTTTTGATATCTAAACTGATTTGGCAACAATATTAGACATGTTAAGGCATATATTACTTGTCATAGGACTAGTTAGGCGTTCCGAACGCGTTTTACGCGAACGACGCGTTAAAGTAGCATAAGCTACCTAAACAGGTCGTAAGCACTTAGGTTAGGTTTCATTTTAGTATGTGGGCTTTGTTAAACCATATTACATGAGTTCCCATACTCATTTGGTTTACGAACCCTCATTCTATCCGATCTTCCAATTCAGGTCCGGTTTATTAACGTAGTTACCTATATTAGGTGCCGTTTGATTTTTCCGTGATCTCTGCCGATTGTTACTGAAGGACTTCTAAGAAATCTCAAGTGAGTACATAGACCCCTCTTTTACTGTTTTAAAACTGTTTTGGGGTGAAACACATGTGCCTACTTGTTACTTTCGTGGTTTCCATGTTTTCATATCATATGCTTGTTATGTTCATTAGTACACATATAGTACATGATTTCATACATGTTTTGCTATGTATGTTCACTTAGCATGCTAGCACATTGTTTTACATTACATTACATCTTATGCTATGTATGTTCATTTAGTGCATACTTAGTACATTGTTTTACATTACATTTATGTTGCATATGTTCACTCAGCATATGGACACATTGTTTTACATTTCACGCTATGTATGTTCTTTAACATACTTAGTGCATTGTTTTCACATCACATGTTTACATTTGGTATAACATTTGGTTGTTTAATGAAACTAATACATTCATTAACACCGATCATGCCGCTCGGTAGTAGGTAGTGGTACCATAGGACTTGACTACTCCCATTCCTGAAATCCTGGGTTTGTTTGGACGTAAGGAATGACCGGATCCGAAAACATTTTTGATAACCTTTACTTTAAGGTTATCCTACTGTCTCAAGACTTGGATGTAGACGTTTAACTTACCACATAAGTGTTTGTATCAGTAAAGCATGCAGTTATTTTGTAAAACATGACTTTTGATTATTCAAAATACTTTGTTTTGTACATTTTACTTGTGGTTTAAGTAGTCTCATTTTACTTACCATACATAACATTGTTTACACATTTCATGATTTACTTTTGAAAATAGACATATTGACCATACATAAACGTTTCTACAATTGTTAAACATTACATCTTGGTGGTTTGTTTGGGTAAGTGATTTATATAACGAGGCGACGTGTAATACGATAAAAACATGGTGGATACGCTGTTGGTACTTCCTATATATAAGTGCTTTTATGGTATTACATATCGTAGCGTTATTTAAACCATTTCAGTTTAGACATATTACATCTACAACACATCTTCACATGAACATCGTCTTACAAATAACTTAACTTATACAAACTCATTTTGCTCGGTTATTCACTTAACCATACATTTTTCTTTTATACATATATATCATTTGGTTTATTTATCACTTTTCAAATGATTTATGAAAGGAAAATACTCAACAAGATTCATGACTACTTTTTATTAAACAGTTTCTTTAAACTCAAGTCATGAATCTTATTTTCATAAAACCTATGTATCTCACAGGTATTTTTACGCTAACGTACCTATTTTCACATGTGTTTTCAGGAGCTGTTGCATAGGATGTTCGAGACACACTTAGGCGGACATGTGCCTTAGTGACTTAAAACGAAGCAAGAATTAGTTATGTTATGTTATGTTATGTACTCTTTGTTTCTTGTTTTAAGACAATGTAACTCTCTTGTTTGATAAATAAAACGTAACTTTAATTTCTATGGTTGTGAAACAATTGATTCTGTTACAACACTCCCCGACGTTTCCGCCACGTTTTGTTGTTTTATGTGGTCGGGGTGTGACAGTATGTACGTATGTAGATGTGTATTTATGTATATATAAAGGTACGTATGTGAGTATGCATGTATGTAGAGACGTAGGGACGTATGTACGTATGTAGATGTGTGTTTACGTATATATGAAGATACGTATGTATGTATGTATGCATGTATGTAGAGATGTATGAATGCATGTAAGTATGTAGATGTGTATGTATGAATGTAAGTGTGTATGTATGCATGATTTCGATACGTTGAGGATTAACGTTATTAATAGTGTGCCTGGAGAATGAACATTAATGCAGGTACTTTATTGAAGACTCACCAGGGAATGGATATGTGGATGTAATGCTTAAAGATAGATATATAATTGAATGGGAAGTGTACATATATGAATCTTGTATATATATAATGTGTGCTAATGTTATGAATGAATGTGGTGAATGCAGGTTGTACAAATCACGGACGATTATCACGAGGAATAGAGATCGAAGACCGGGTCACAAGATAGATTGTACGGGAATAATTGATTATGTACCTTAGCAAACAGAAATTATGCTTATGTTTCGTAAAAGAGTTATTTTAAAAAGGACTTTCAAGTAAGCTAAGACGTTTGTAATGAAAAAAAATTTATGGCACGAATTTCCGCTGCGAATTTTGTCAAATACGTGTTAGGGTCTTACAGTTGCACACCAATGACGTTTTCTCTTTATAAAACTGATTTATATAAAGAACTTGTAAATTAATTTTTGTCTTAATTTATAAAATTTAAAACATCTTTCACCTTAACTGAAAAAATAAACTAAGTTAGTGATTTGGATGAAAATTTATAAAAATTATGTGACAAAACTATTATTTTTTTTTTCTAAAAACTCCATGTTTGCTCTTTTTTATTATATATGTAACAAAAATAATTAAATAAAAGAAATTAAAAAGGGTTTGAGTAAATTGCCAAAATCGTCCTTGTGGTTTTATATTTGCCAATTTCATCCAAATATCCTCAACTTAACACAAAAAATAAACTAAGTTAGTGGTTTGGATGAAAATGGCAAAAAAGTTACAAACGTTGGGGGCAATTTGGTACAAAAGTGTCATTTTGGACGAAAATGGCAAACGTGCCCAAACCTCAAGGACGATTTTGGCAATTAACATTTAATTATAAACCATACCTGAATAACAAAAGTCAAACCTTTGATTGACTTCCCAGTTGGCCAGCCCCACCCACCCTCTCCCTAGATGTCCCGGGTTCGAATCTTGGTGTCCGCATCCCACGGCCAAGCTCTTCGCTCTCGGTTGGGTATTCACCCCCAGGCAGCTATGGGGCTAAGCTAGCTTGTGGAGTGTGATCACTCCAGCGGTTGGGAGGACCGTAGAATATCCCCCCCCCCCCCCCAATGTTTCGGATATTGTTAGACTGTGGCTTGGATTTCTGATGAGTATTCTAAATTCCATGGCTACTCGCCCGCTATTGTCAAAGGAAAACCAATAGTGAGTATAAGTTAATATATCTATATAGCATGCTATCAATATATTTGAATATCTAGATAATTTATAACAACATTCTAATTACCAGGAGCTCGGTGGATCACTTGGAAGAGAGGCTACTGTTATGGGTCATTTTCTGAGCGTACATATCTTGACTAATATCCTGCTTTCAATTGTTTATTTGTGACCAGGATACTGGACTGGGATGTTGCTAACATCCTGAGCGATATCCTGACGTTGATTGAATTAACCACGTGCAGGTTAAAGGCTGTGGGTTACTAACGGTCAGATGGACTTCTTCTCCACAAGACTCGGGCGTATCTGTTATGTGAGAGACGTTGAACCCGAAAGACCAGGTCTACAACGTTCGAGTGGGGAATATTCGCCGGATCCCGGTTTATTAGGATAGTTTGTTACACTTCTTTTACTATAAATAGATGGGGGCGGATCAGATTAAGGCACGCAACTTTCACACTTTCAAACACTTTTGCTCTCTAGCTCACTGCAAACACTACACATAACACTTGTATTCGAATTACATTGTAACACATAGTTGATCCGCACCACATCCTGCACTGTATCCTGATATTTAAAGCAATAGAAGAACAAGGCAGCTGCGATTGTCAGCTCCCGAGGTTTTGTGCCGGCGATCTAGATTGATCAAGGGCTATCCTCGTACATCACTTGTCAACCTTTACCTTTTTGCTCATTATTTGATCACAGATACAACTCTATATCCTGAGCCGTATCCTGAAACTGTTTTTATAATCAACTTGGTTAACATATTTTTCATACATATTTCTAGCACACTACCTCACTTAACTAATTTGATCACTTAATTGCTTCGGTAATTTTTTACCAAAACAATTTGGCGCCCACCGTGGGGCAAGTGGTGCTATTTTTGCTAAAAACTTTAGTAAAATCATTACTCGGTTTTCTATTGTCAAAACTTTTTTCTAAATTGTTTTCAATGGCCTCGAGATCAAACATGAGCTCTTCCACCATGTCTGCTACAACCTCTGCAACAATTGGTTCGGTGCTTCCGCCTCCTCCTCCTAGAATGCAAGCTTCATCACACGGAGCTGAAACTCATGTAGCTCGGGATGTTATCCCCGCTCCCAGTACCTAGGGATCCGGTCCTGTTTTGGCATCTAATGATGAAATTATGAATTTGTTTGGTAGTGTACAGGAACAGATGAGGCAGCAGCAGGAAACTAATCAGATGCTGATGAGAGAAATACAACTCTTGAAATCTGGCCCAAGTAGACCTGTTGAAGAAACTGTCACTCCTATACAGCCTAGGGCTTTGAACTTCAGTTCCACAGTTTACACTAAGGATAACAGGGGGAATATCGTCCCAAGCCATTCTCAGAATCATACCCCTGAGATACCCTCCTCGGTCAGGATGTCAACTGTGAGGAGTTCAGGATATGCTTCAGGATATGGCCAGAATCCTCAGACCGGTAATGTGTCAAATAATAATATTCTTGCTACTAACAACAATGGGTCTTTGCAGGATGCAGGTATGACGTCAACATTTACCAGGGAGCTTCAGAAATTGAAGGACATGATATCCAGTGTACCTGGAGTGGTCCAGCCAATTCCGGAAGTATCTCAAGACAGCCACAGTATATCCCGCTTTGCATATCCTATCTGTGATGCTGAAATCCCAAAAAGATTTTAGACCCCCAACATGAAACTGTATGATGGGACTACGGATCCTGAAGAGCATATTGCCCAGTATAGGGAAAGGATGGAAATCAATCCTATCCCTCCAGATCTCAAGGAAGCATGCTTATGCAAGGGTTTCGGTTCTACCTTGACAGGATCAGCCTTAAAATGGCTGTTGAATGTTCCTCCTCACTCAATTACTTCGTTTGCTCATTTGGTTAATTTATTTAATAGTCAGTTTTCTTGTACTCGGAGTTTTGAGAAACTAACCAGTGACCTTTACAGGATAACTCAAGGACCTCGGGAATCCTTGAGGGATTATGTGAACAAGTTCAGTCGAGAATCCTTGGATATCCCACATCTTGATGTTGCAACAGCTGTGCAGGCTTTTAAGATGGGGTTACAAAAGGATTCTCAGTTTTATCAGGATCTTGTGATGAATCCCTGCAGGAATCTCGACGAAGCTCGTAACAGGGCTTTGAGATATATCCGCTTGGAAGATGACAAAAAGATGCAAGAGAGGATGAATTCTACCTCAACCTATGAATCAACCAACAGGAAATCAGAATCCTCGTATAAACCATATCGCTCCAAGCCATATGGTAGAAATGATAACAAGAAAGTGAATGCTGTTTAAGACGAGAATCCTGAAGAATATCCTGAATTATCTGAATACTGCTTTTCTGTTAATATACCTGAGTTAATGTATGCTATGCAGGGTTTAGGAGACAAAGCTAGGTGGCCTCGAAAGAACCAGCAGAAAGCTGATTGGAAGGATAAATCCAAATGGTGTGCCTTCCATGAAGATTTCGGACATGTGACCGAGGATTGCATTGCTCTAAGGAAAGAAATAAGTTACCTGTTAAGCAAGGGGTACCTGAAGGATTTGCTGGGGAGAAAGAAGAATAAAGGGCAGGATCCTGAGAAGGATCCTGAACGAGCAGCATCACCCCCAACAGATGCCAAAATAATTAACTTTATTTCAGGAGGATCCGACATTTGTGGGACTTCGTATTCGGCGGCCAAGAGACATGCGAAGGAAGCTAAGACTGAAAGGGGAGATAAACCAGCTAGGATGACTACCCTTACAACTGATAAAGTGATCACTTTCGATAGTGATGACAGGGATACTGTCCAGGATCCTCACCATGATGCTCTCGTAATAACGTTATATGTTGCTAACCATTTTGTACGTAGGATATTAGTGGACAATGGTAGCTCCGTCAACATAATTCAGCTGGAAACATTGAAGAGAATGAATGTATCTCCGATGGACATTACTTCGAAGTCCACTGTGCTCGTTGGTTTCAGTGGAGCAGCTAGGAATACCGTAGGGGAGATAAAGTTACCAGTATATGTTGAAGGGGTCAACTCGATACAACGTTTCTGTGTAATGGACTCCCTATCCTGCTATAACATCATACTAGGCAGGCCGTGGATCCATGATATGAAGGCTGTACCATCGACTTATCACCAGTGCATCAAGATCCCTACCCCCTGGGGGGTCGTCAAAGTTGATAGTGATCAGCAGGAGGCGAAGGAATGCTACTCATCCTCAATGAAATCCTCAACCAAGCCTAATCCAGCATAGCAATTAAAGATGCGGGCCCAGGATATCATGGAGGCTTCTGAACAGGATGTAAAGAAAGTTATCCTAGATCAGGATAATCCTGATATCTCGGTGCTCGTAGGAACCAATATCCCTCAGGATATTGAAGAACAATTAACTAACTTTTTGAAGTGCAGGATGTCGACATTTGCATGGAAGCATGAGGATATGACAGGCATATCCAAAGACGTTATTACTCACAAGCTTGGAATTGACAGGTCGTTCAAGCCTGTTCAGCAAAAAAGAAGGAAGTTTGCTCCTGAACGAAATATAATCATCCAAGAGGAAGTTGAAAGGTTGTTAAAGTCCAAAATGATCAGAGAAGTCAAGTTTCTGAGATGGCTGGCAAATGTGGTCGTAGTACAGAAGAAAAATGGGAAATGGAGGGTCTGTGTAGATTACACAGACTTGAATAAGGCTTGTCCTAAAGACCCATTCCCTCTTCCTCATATCGATGCAATGGTGGATGCTACTGCTGGGCATGAGATTGGTGACACCAACATTCATGGACGCATCCTCAGGATTTCAGCAGATTCAAATGGAACCTTCGGACCAGGAGGATACTGCCTTCATGACACCAACAGGTATTTATTGCTATACTGCTATGCCTTTCGGTTTGAAAAATGCAGGTGCAACATACCAGAGATTGGTGAATATGATGTTCAAAGATAAGCTGGGGGACACCATGGAGGTATATATTGATGATATGGTGGTGAAATCTAGAAAGGCTGAGGATCACCTCCAGGATATCAAGGGAGCATTTGATATCCTGGATCAATACAACATGAAGCTAAATCCTGCTAAGTGCCATTTCGGAGTGGGGGCAGGCAAGTTTCTAGGATATATGGTGACTAAAAGAGGAATAGAGGCAAGCCCGGAGCAGATTAAAGCCATCCTGGATATGAAATCACCTTTAAATATGAAGGATGTTCAACGGCTAACAGGCCGAGTAGCAGCGTTGAACAGATTTATTTCAAGATCCTCGAAAAAATGCAAGGAATTTTATGATATCCTCAAGAAGAATAAGAAGTTCGAATGGGGAGCAAAGCATGAAGCAGCCTTGCAGGATTTGAAGCGATATCTCTCAACTGCACCTCTATTGATGAAGCCTGAAAATGGTGAACCACTATCCCTATACCTCGCTGTATCAGGGAATGCTGTAAGTGCCGTTCTTATAAAGGACCATGAAGGTCAGCAATATCCTGTCTATTATGTTAGTAAAAGTCTATTAGATGCTGAAACTAGATATTCTCATTTAGAAAAGTTGATACTAGCATTAGTTATGGCATCAACGAAGCTTAGACATTACTTTGAGACACATAGGATTCATGTTAAAACCAATTATCCTGTTAAAAACGTGCTTAGGAAACCAGAGATGTCAGGTAGGATGGCCAAGTGGTCAGTGAAATTGAGTGCTTATGACTTAGTATATGAACCTAGAAATGCCATAAAGTCTCAGGCTTTAGCTGACTTTGTAGCTGATTTCAGTAGTGACATTCAAAATGAAGTAGATTTAGAAGTACAGCAGCTAGGAGAAAACTTAGAGTGCTGGACATTATATACCGATGGTGCATCTAACGTAAGAGGTGTAGGTTTAGGTATACTACTAAAATCTCCATAGGGGGACATATTACCCCAGGCTATTAGGTGTGAATTTCCTGCTACTAATAATTAGGCAGAATATGAGGCTTTAATTGCAGGATTAGAGTTGGCTAAAAATATGAATATCAAGAATTTGCAAGTGTATGTTGACTCCTTGTTAATCACTAATCATTTTAATGGAACCTATGCAGTTAAAGGAGAGAAGTTAATCGAGTATCTCGAAATTCTCAAAAAATTAGCAGGATATTTCGATATTTTTACACTTGAACAGGTACCAAGAGAGGATAATGCTGAAGCTGATGCCTTAGCAAATCTGGGATCATCGGTCAGGATACCGGAAGGGACCCGAATACCAATATTACATATCCTATATCCTGCGACGAATCCTCAGGATAAGGAAGTAATAAGTATTCAGAATCCTGATGAGGAGTATCCTGAGGTGGATCCTAAGTCCTGGACGGCTCCAATCATGAGATATCTCAAGGAAGGACACATCCCAAAGAATGAGAATCCTAAAGCCTTTAGAATGAAGGTATCACGATTCACTATTATAAATGATGTTTTGTATAAGAGATCTCTTGCAGGACCATATCTGAGGTGCTTGGAGGATCCCGAAACCAAAGAAGTACTTCAGGATATACATGAAGGGGATTGTGGCAACCATACTGGGGGCAGGTCCTTATTCTCAAAAGTATTAAGGACAGGATATTATTGGCCGACAATGAGGAGAGATGCCACAGAATATGTTCGAAGATGTGACGCCTGTCAAAGACATAGTAACATACTACATCAGCCTGCTGAGCCGTTGTATCCTATTGTTTCCCCTTGGCCATTTATGAAGTGGGGTATGGATATAGTGGGAAAGCTTCCAAAGGCTCCAGGAGGAAAGGTTTTTATGTTGGCAATGACGGATTATTTCTCCAAGTGGATTGAAGCAGAGGCATTTGTTCAAGTTAGAGATCAGGAAGTGGTATCCTTCATAAAAAGGAATATCCTGACTAGGTTTGGAGTACCAGCTGAGATAATTTGTGACAATGGATCTCAATTTATAAGTAAAAGGACTACTGGCTTCTGCAAGAGTTGGGGAATTAAAATGATTACATCTACCCCGGTACATCCTCAAGCAAATGGACAAGTTGAATCCTCGAACAAGATAATTGTCAACAACTTGAAGAAGAGATTAGGGGCCAAGAAAGGAAGATGGGCAGAAGAATTACCCTTTGTTTTGTGGGCTGATAGAACGAAGGTAAAAAATGCAACTGGTCAAACCCCATTTTCCTTAGTATTTGGAGCAGAAGCGGTGATCCCGACAGAAATGGTGATACCTACAGCAAGATCCAACCTCAGGAATCCTGAGCAGAATCCTGAAGTCCTATGCCAGGAACTGGATACTATTGATGAGACAAGAGATGCAGCAAGGCTAAGGATGACAGGATATCAACAAAGGATATCCAGAGCATATAACAAGAATATAAGGACCAGAAGGTTCAAAGTTGGAGATTGGGTGTTAAGAAAGGCTTTTCAAAATACTACTAATCCTGCTGATGGAAAGCTGGCTCCAAAATGGGAAGGACCATATGAGGTTGAATCAGAATCAGGAAAAGGTGCATACCGACTCAAGAATATGGAAGGGGATATGCTACCGAGATCTTGGAATGCTATACACCTGAAGAAACACTAAATAAATGGTCGGAACCGAAATATCTAGGGGGTTTGAATCCGCATAAAAAAGGTAAGTTTCCTCTCGTCCGATTTGGTAACGACTGGTCTCCTTCTCCGATAACTCTGCAAAAAAGAAGCACCGTTAGCCTCGCCAAGGGGAGAAGAGGGTTCTCTCCTTGACCCGACTCCGGTGTGAGAATAAGTATGGGTTATGAAGAAGAAGATGTATTTGAGAAGTGTGTGTAACTTGAATTTCATACCTGAGTAGATCTCATATTTATAACCGGGAGTCGTTTAGGCGGGAAAACCCGTTAGTGAAAAGTTGACGGAAGATGCTAACCCCGTAAGCGGTTACATTTCCTTCCGTCAAGCTTCTTGATCCGACGTGAGAGCACACGGATCGTGGCTTAGATCGAAGGCTGGGGATTTTCCACGTGTAAAGTGATCAAGTGGAGATTACTCTCCAATTGCATGCTTTCGTTGTGATTTCAGGGATGCCTGAGATGGTGACACATGTCCAGACGGTTATAACCGTCTTGGTGGTGCACGATGGTATTTCTTCTAGAAGATTACTGCTGTAATCTGGTGTGGCACCTTATCGTGTGGAAACTGCTGGATAAATAAATCCCAAGTCTGAGTAAATAATATCCAGGTCTGGATATTTAAGCGGAAGTGTTTATTTCGGGATTTTCATCCTTTGTCTATGGGAGAAAGCGCAAGGATTTATGATTTCCTTTGGGCGCGCAATTGTTGACTGTTGACTGTTCTTTAAGTCTTTATTTTGTGAGACCCGTGCGCGGCCGCGCAGGGTACCAGGCTGAAAGCAAGTTTGTGGTCTGGTCCTAAGCACTTATTATGAGGTTTTTGGGACCTTACCCCTTCAAGTCCCCCAGTCTAGTGTTGTACTTATGCAAGTAAGTGGAGCACTAGACTTATGGGAGGGAAATGCTCTTTGGCGTAAAAATGGGGAGTCTCGTTATAGAAATTTTTGAGAGAGGCGATTTTTTCTTCTGAAAATTGGATCTTTTGCAATCATGATCTAACGTTTGATGACGTCAGTTTGTAATAAAAAATTCGTATTTGTGAGAGTTTGTCTTCTTACATTGGGATACGTAATGGCGCTTTGTCAGACTTCATTAATGGGGATATGACTCTGGTTCCTGTAGCGCCCTTTGGATGTGATGTTTTTCTGACCGTTAATCATGATGATTAAGTTTCTCTTTTCTCGAAGTTGGGTTCTTCTATATATATACACATTCAAGACGTCTTATCTTCTTGTTGATTTTTGGCAAAGAAGATGAAACGCTCTTACCATACTCGTCTTTTGTTGGATGTTTTTAGGGTTTACGAGGCTGCTGAAGGCCTCATACCTCTTTCCAGCTCACCACCTTTAGTTGCTGTTACGGCAAAGGGTCCGGCTGGTCCTGTTTCTCCGGTGGCTGTTGGTTCCGACTGTAAAGTTCTCCGGTACAAAGGTGTCACTGATGATGGTAGTACTGTGCTGGATGCTGATGGCTTGATAGCTCGCTTTCCGATGATCCAAAAAGGAGGATGCCAGTTGGTGTATCAATTCCGGAAGACTCGCCGGTGTGAGCGGGTGCCTACCGTTGGTGATGGTCCCAATGCTGGTTAGGTGTTTAACCTTAGGGCTAGTTCTCTTCCTTTGTTAATGTTTTTTGTAAATTTGCTAGTTTTGGTACTGAGCAATTTTTTGAAGATCATTGCCATGATCTTGTTAAGTGTTTATGCTACACTTTTGATGATATATATTTTGGTGTACTGCTATCCCTGTAGGGTTTTTTGTGTGTTTGGATTACAATATGTTGCATGTGTTTTAATTACTTTGATCAGGTAGAGCGAATGAGAGATGGTATTGTGCTCATGTGCGAACGTTTGTCCAGAATATGCGCTTTTTTTTGCGCTCTTTTCAGACTGTTCATGAGGTGTACAATGTTTACCATATTGTTTTCGCGTAACCCAAAAGAATTTCATGCAATTTGTAATCAACAGTAACACGTATGTAAATAATGTTTGTATTAATAAAGCGCGAGGCTTGTAATACAAGTGTAAATAGGAAATACATTGCTTGTGAATGATTAGTCCTATATGTAACACCTGCGCAGCTGCTGCGCGTTCCAGGTGCGGGGGACTAGAGTCCCGTCGATTCTTTTTAGGGTATATGCCCCTTTGCCTAGGACCTCATTGATGATGTATGGTCCTTCCCATTTTGGCGCTAATTTGCCCGGTTTTTCAGCGTTTGATGCTTCATTATCGCGCAAGACGAAATCACCGGGGATAAAGGTACACACGCGTACGCGCGCGTTGTAATATTTTTCGAGTTTGGATTTGTACCTTGCTTCTGTGATGGCAGCGTTCTCGCGCCTTTCTTCAAGAAGGTCTAAGTCCATTCTTCGTTCTTGCTCATTGTTTTGTCTTTCCATAGCTAGCATGCGCGGTGATGGAAGACCGATTTCGGCTGGGATTACTGCTTCAGACCCATAGACCAGGCTGAATGGAGTTTCTCCCGTGCTAGTCTTTGGCATTGTACGATGGGCCCATAAGATGCTAGGGAGTTCGTCAACCCATCCCCTGCGCGCTGTGCCTAGTCGCGCTTTAATGCCATCAACTATCTGTTTGTTGATGCTTTCAACTTGGCCGTTTGCTTGTGGATGCGCCACAGAGGCAAAATTGTGCTCAATCTTCATTTCTTTGAACCATTTCTGAAGATCTTCTGAGGCAAAGTTTGTGCCGTTGTCGGAGATAATGCGCAATGGTAATCCGAATCTACAAATAATATGTTCCCATATAAATTTGCGAATTACCATTGCTGTTGTTGAGCCTAGTGCTTTGGCTTCAACCCATTTTGTGAAATAATCGACAGCTACAATGATGAATTTTACCGCGCCTGGCGCGTCGGGGAATGGACCCACGAGATCGATGCCCCACTGTTGGAATGGCCAGGCAGACGTGACCGGTACTAGCGGATTTTTTGGTCGGAGCGTCTTTGGCGCGTGACGCTGGCATGCTGCGCATATCCGTAAGATTTCTACCGCGTCAACATGCATTCCCGGCCAATAATATCATGCGCTCATTATTTTGGCTACTACCATACGTGGTCCGGCGTGTATTCCGCACAAGCCTTCATGGATTTCTCTGATCAAGTATTGCGCGTCTGTCTTGTCAACGCATCGGAGTAATGGTCCCATGAATGACTTTCTGTATAGAATGCCGTCCGCCATTTCGTAGTTTATTGCTTTATTCTGAATTTTCCTGGCTTCTGCTTTTTCCTCCGGGAGTTTCCCGTGCTGCAAGTATAAGATGATCGGGGACATCCAGGACGGACTACCGATCTCTATGATGTTGACTTGTTTTAGAGGAACAGAGGGATTGGACAGTACCTCTATGCGTACTTCTTTTGCTAAGTGCTTAAAGCTGGTTGCAGCCAATTTGCTCAATGCGTCCGCATGTTTGTTTTCACTTCTGTTTATATGGTTGACTTTGAACGTTTGGAATTGACCAATTAACATTCGCGCTTGTTCTAAGTACAACGCCATAGCTTCTCATCTTACATCGTAGTGCCCATTAACTTATTCAGCTACTAGTTTTGAATCAACGTTAGCTTCGAGGTTTCTTGCCCCCATTTTGAGCGCTAAACGAAGGCCTGCTAAAAACGCTTCGTATTCGGCTTCGTTGTTGGTGCTTCGGAAGTCTAGGCGTATGGCATATGTGAGTTCGTGATCGTCCGGGCTGACTAGTCGGAGACCTGCCCCTGCTCCATCATCATTGGAAGCGCCGTCTGTGTGTAAGGTCCAGACTCTGTCGTCGAAAACGGGTATAGGGTTCTGTATTGCCTCGCACTCTTGAACTTTGTCGATGGGAACTTCGGTGACAAAGTCTGCTAGAACTTGCCCTTTGATTGCTGGTCTTGGTCTATACAGGATATTGTACCCCCCCCCCCCCAGCTCAATAGCCCATTTAGCCAATCTTCCCGCCACATCGGGTTTGGATAAGATTTGACCTAAATGATAATTTGTGAGAACCATGATGACATGGCCCGAAAAATATCGACGTAGGCGTCGTGATGCATGTACCAGTGCTAGGACCAGTTTTTATATCATTGAGTAACGAGTTTCCGGACCGGTGAGCATCTTGCTGATATAGTAGATTGGAGTCTGAACGTTTTCTCGTTCCACCATTAATACTGCTCCAACTGCTATTTCCGCAGCAGATAAATACAAGATTAATGGTTCCTTTTCTCGTGGTGCTGTTAGCGTTGGTAACTGAATTAAACATTCCTTCATTTGTTTGAAGGCTGCTTCTGCTTCAGGTGTCCACTGAAAGTGAGTTTTCTTCGCGCAGTTTCGCAGTGTGCTGATGAATGGATAAGACTTTGCCGCGTGGTTAGCCAAGAATCTGTTCAAGGCTGCTAATCGCCCGGCAAGTCTTTGCATTTCTTTTATTGTTGCAGGTGATGGCATTAGCTGGATGGCCTGCACTTTTTCTGGATTTACTTTAAAACCGTCTCTTGTGACTATAAAGCCCAAAAACTTTCCCTCCTCCATGCCGAAAGAGCATTTTGTTGGATTGAGTTTTAAGTTTACACTGCGCAAAGAGTCAAACGTGCGCTGAATATTGTTGAGCATCGTGCCTTCCTCATGGCTCATGATGACGAGGTCATCCATGTATACCTCGACTGTTTTGCTAATGTCACCTCTGAAAACTGTATCCATCAAGCGTTGGTAAGTTGCGCCTGCGTTGCGCAGGCCGAAGGAAATTTTAGTGTAGCAGAAGATGCCTTTATCTGTGCGGAATGCGGTTTTATCTTCGTCTTCTTCCTTCATCTGGACCTGATGATATCCTTTGTAACAGTCAAGAAAACACTTCCATCTGAATGACGCTAAAGAGTCGACTTTTTTGTCTATCTCTGGAAGCGCGTAGCAATCTTTTGGGCACGCTTTATTCAGGTCTTTGAAGTCGACGCACATTCTCCATCCGCCACTATGTTTCTGTACCATTACTGGATTGGCAACCCATGTATGGTATTTTACTTTGCGTAAGATTCCCGCATTGAGTAGTTCTGTCACTTGTTCGTCCATAGCTTTTGCTTTTTCTTCGCTAAAGCTGCGCCTCCCCTGGGCAACAGGTTCTGCTGATGGTTTGATATTCAGTCAATGTTGCGCTATGTCGCGTGGAACCCCAGTCATGTCTGCTGGGCACCAAGCGAATATATCTTTGTTGTTGGACAACAATTCTTTTAATTGTATTCGTGTTGCCGGTGAAATGGCATGTCCTAGCAGGATGGTCTGCTCTGGATATTCGTTGTTCAGGACCCATTTCTCTTGTTCGTTTGATGCTGAAGGTTTGACTACCTTTGCCAGTGGCTCGTCGTCCACGTACATGACTTCTTTGCTTGAGTATAGAATTGCAACTCCGGTTTCCATTGGAAATCCGCATGCAGCATGTGGGATAGAAGTGATCATTCTGAATTCTCTTTGTGATCTTCTTCCGAGCAGGACATCATGGCGTGATGTTGCCGGCATTACCATGAAATTGACTGTGACTGTTCGTGAATGCTCACCATCAGATAGAGTCACAGGGAAGGCTATTTGCCCTAATGGGAATACAACTTCATTGCAAAATCCGGTGAGAGGAAAATCGACCGGTTCTAGACGTGCTTTGTCTTCTGGGTCAAGCTGTTTGAAGCATTGCTCGTATATGATGTCCATCGAGCTTCCCGGATCTATAAACATATAGTCCGTCCGGTAATGGCCGAAGATGCCAGTGATAATTACTGGTCGCTCTTCCTGAGGGCCTCCAGGAACAACGGGAAACACGACTTGTTGTTCCCTCCAATGTTGGTCATGGTTTCGTTTATTTGGCCTTCGTGATGGACCTCCTTGAATCATGTTTACTTGTTTTGACTTGGCTCTTTGATGACTGCTACTTCTGGACTGTTGTCGTTTATCAATATTACGACTAGATTGGATGTCCCCCCGACAGGGTGTTAGTGGGTCCGATACTACTGTGTCAATTTCTTCACCAGATCTGATGTTTGGGAACTCGGGTCTGGTGATTTACATAACAATTGTGTTTAAAGCAGTCTGGCATCTGTTAAACCAATATTCTGGGGATCTCTCTATGACTGGATCTGAGAAATTCTTTCTGTCAGAATGACTGTTGTTTTCGTTTGTTCCCATGATTCCGTCAATCTGGGTATCTTGGGTTGTAGAACCCTCAAACTCAAATTGAGGACCTGATGGGTGAGACAATGAATTCTCTGTCATGTTAAAACAGAGCATGAAAAGAACTGAATCGAAACGAGATGAAAACTAATAAGACAGAGGAATCGGTGGGCGCCAATGAAGAAACACTAAATAAATGGTCAGAACCGAAATATCTAGGGGGTTTGAATCCACATAAAAAAGGTAAGTTTCCTCTCGTCCGATTTGGTAACGACTGATCTCCTTCTCCGATAACTCTGCAAAAAAGAAGCACCGTTAGCCTCGCCAAGGGGAGAAGAGGGTTCTCTCCTTGACCCGACTCCGGTGTGAGAATAAGTATGGGTTATGAAGAAGAAGAAGATGTATTTGAGAAGTGTGTGTAACTTGAATTTCATACCTGAGTAGATCTCATATTTATAACCGGGAGTCGTTTAGGCGGGAAAACCCGTTAGTGAAAAGTTGACGGAAGATGCTAACCCCGTAAGCGGTTACATTTCCTTCCGTCAAGCTTCTTGATCCGACGTGAGAGCACACGGATCGTGGCTTAGATCGAAGGCTGGGGATTTGCCACGTGTAAAGTGATCAAGTAGAGATTACTCTCCAATTGCATGCTTTCGTTGTGATTTCAGGGATGCATGAGATGGTGACACGTGTCCAGACGGTTATAACCGTCTTGGTGGTGTACGATGGTATTTCTTCTAGAAGATTACTGCTGTAATCTGGTGTGGCACCTTATCGTGTGGAAACAGCTGGATAAATAAATCCCAAGTCTGAGTAAATAATATCCAGGTCTGGATATTTAAGCGGAAGTGTTTATTTCGGGATTTTCATCCTTTGTCTATGGGAGAAAGCGCAAGGATTTATGATTTCCTTTGGGCGCGCAATTGTTGACTGTTGACTGTTCTTTAAGTCTTTATTTTGTGAGACCCGTGCGCGGCCGCGCAGGGTACCAGGCTGAAAGCAAGTTTGTGGTCTGGTCCTAAGCACTTATTATGAGGTTTTTGGGACCTTACCCCTTTAACACCTTAAGCTTTATTTCAAGTGAGTTTAGAATTTAATTTCTAACTCAGAATGGTATGAATTCTATCTCTTTTAAATATGTTTGATTTAATTTATTGAAACCCAATACTAACTTAAGCATCGAAGGGTTTGAAGATGTTTTGCAGTATATGCTTCGGGATATAGCACCAGGATACACACTCAGGATACTTCGGAAGATTAGAGGATTGGCCCCCTCTCTCACGTATAAGGGATCCTGATCCCTTCACAGGTTTAAAGGTATTCACCTTTCTTCCGAATTGGGTTTCAACACCCTGCCTGGAGCGCAAGTTATTCGGGGATAGTTCAAGGTGGCAGGACCAGTCCATGTAAAAGTGGCTGACAATTTCGTTACTATTGGCTATATCCTGAATCCTAAAGGTATATGAGGATTGATCACCCTCTCTCACGAAAGGGTATTTTCATACTCTCTAAGGTTTAAGGGTTTTCACCTTTCTAAGTCTTGGAGTTTATACACTCCCGCCTGTAGCGCACGAAAATTTGGGATTTCCCCCAGGATACAAGGGATTTATCTCCAGTACATTCTTGGGTTTTACCCCTGTAACACGAAAAATTGTCTATACAATTGGAACTGATATCCAGAAGATTTCTAAGTATTTGAAGACATTGTACACAGGGGACATTCCTACTGAGGCAATGGTGTAAAGCTCAAAGGATAAGGCTCGGACCTAATACACTAAGTGTCTCAGACAGGGGACATCTTCATTGGAAGAGTTGCAAAGGGGTTAAAGTTTGAGAGTAGGGTTATACTCTATTCCTGGTATGATCTTTCCTTTGGAAACATTATTTGAGTTTTGAAACTATGTCTGACAAAAGCTTAAACATCCTGATTGGGATAAATTCTCGGGATATATTTTCGAAATGTATTATCAAAATACTTCTCCGGATATTTGATTAAAATATTTGGAACTGATACTAGTTTGAAATTAAAACCTTGATCAAACAAGTATGGTATATTCTTTAAAAAGTTTTCTATAAAGTTGATTGAATTTTTAGAAGTTCTATTTAATAAAAGTTTTCATAATATATCACTGAGCATATTGATCAGAATATTTTTGAAAGACAGTTGTACAAAATTTTGCAAAGCTAAAATCTACATTAAGGAATGCATAACGGAAATTAAGAGGCAACAACAAATAAGTCAAAAGCAAGTTATATTATTAACATGTCAAAAGTTGTGCTTTTGGATTCACCTCAAACCGAGGCCCATCCACCAAAAGCACAATTAGTCTTTACCATACTTATGTAACAGTTGAAGGTTCTATCTCAAAACGGGACCAGTCCACCTTCAACCGTTACGATATTCAAAAGAGGTTACACTAACCGATGACCAAGGGCTTCATCCTGAAACCCAGGACCCATCCACCTTTGGTCATCGTATTGTTCTAGTGCAGGAAATATAAATTGTTCAACGACAGGAAAAGTAAATTGTTTATACAAACCACAACTGTGAAATTTAAAAAAATGGGCTCCGGCCTTGGCACGTATATCCATCATCGCCCACTTCGCCGCCTAAGGGGCAGCACCTTCTTGATCAGCAACTTCTTTCCCAGCATCCGCACCAGCATCACCCTCGGGATTCTTCTCAGCATCACCACCAGCATTGGCCACCTCCTCTGCCGCCTTAGAAGGCTCCTCACCAGCATGCTTTACAGGATGTGCAACAGGATGGCCTCCAATATCCTGTAATTTCGCTTCCCAAGCTTTGACATTCCAGGAGGGGCATTCGAAGCCCAAGGCTTTGGCCTCATAAGCCATCCTTAACCTAGCTTGCAGAAGGGAGATAACAACGGATGCTTTGAGACTGTCCCGATATGAACTTATATCCTGCTGGTATTGAAGAAGAGCGGCATCTAGTTTGGCTTGAGCATCCTCATTGGCTTTATGGAGGGCAGCTTGGTGTTCCTGGGTCATTGCCTTGTATTTGTCCTCATAGTGCTGGGACTTGGCAGCTGCGATTGTTCCTTGATCAGCTATGGTGGCTACAACTTCTTCGAGCTTAATCTCCGGCATCTTGTTAAGCCCACAGGCGTCTTCATACAAGTGCATTAGACGTTCCAAGCCCTGCAGTTAAAGATACAGGTATCAGTGTAAAATGAACAGGATAATGATTAACATGCATGTTCAGGATATTGGAAGGGAATTCTTACCTGCTTGAGGAATGAAGTAGCTTCATTAAACCCATGATTCTCGAGAGAGAATGTCTCAGAGGCGGCTGGAGAATCCATTTCTTTCCTCTTCCGGGAGCTAGAGGCCCGGGTCCTGGATGCCGGAGGAGCTTTAGGAGCGGTAGTAGTCTTTGAAGTGGTAGGCTTCGGTGTGGCAGATGGCTTCGGCTTAGATTCTTGTTTGACAGGTACAAGGCTGGAGTAACTATCCAACTCGTCAAGTTGGAAGCCTTCAAGGTTGACAACTGGTACTGCACAGGGGAAAATATTTTTAAAACTCATAATACCTATGAAAAAATAATCGAGTTGATAGATAAAGATAATTACTAAGAATATGCTTACTCGACATCTCTGAACTTGATTTTTGGCTTGAATCTGTAAGAGACAGGGAGAAAGTTCTTTCACTGGCAGGAAGTTGGTAGATTCCTTTGATCCTGGACTTGGATTCCACACTTGGGGGTGCTAAATCTCTGAAGTTCGCTGCATAAAAACATCAGGATATAAGTTTAGGATATAGTTTAAGGATACACTTGGGGATATTCCTAAAACCCTAGATCCTACCCTTGGTTAACCATCTAATCGGCAGATCGAAACCCTTGTCGATGGAATCTCTTTTCACGAAAAAGAACTTTCGCCGCCATCGGTCTTCGTTCTTGGTGGCCTTAAGGACTAAAGGGTTTTTGGAGGTGGAAAACAGAAGAAAACGGATGTCGCCATGGGACCTCAACCGGTATGCTATAGGGAGGTCTTCAATACACAGGTCAGGGCAATGGCGAGATCTGATTTGATCCAGTACCATCAAAACTCGCCTGACCATTGGCATAGTTTGGGCGTAACTAAGGCCGGTGAGGTCGAAGAAACGAGAGATAAAAGGTGGAAATGGGTACCGGAGTCCCAAAGAAAAGGGGTAGGCGAAAAAACAAACCCACTCGTCTGATGACACGTCTGATCGGATCTCTCGGTCGAAAGGCCGAATGACTGTTCCAGTGGGAAAGGCGCCGGAACTCTTGAGGGCAGCGATATCGGCGTTGTTGAAGCAGCAGATTTCTTTTTCCGGCTCTCGTATGAGGTTTTGACTCACGAGGGTTGGGACTAGTTCATCCGAACGAGATCTTGTCCGTAATGCCATGGAGAGTGTTAAAGCAAACAAAGAGAAACCCTGGAAAGATAACAGAGGATGAAGAAAAGAATAGTTACCTGAGAATCGCTTCGAGAATAATGATAACAAAAAGAAATATCTCAGCTAATTATAGGCTGAGTATAGGGGGAAAAGTAAATATTGCATTGAAAATGGCACAAGGTCACCTCAGCCGTCGTTTCATCTTAATTGCCTTGGTCTACGAGTTAGAACTTTTAAAATATATCCGTTGGATTGGTATACCAACAGATATATTTGGGGACAATTGTTATGGGTCATTTTCTGAGCGTACATATCTTGACTAATATCCTGCTTTCAATTGTTTATTTGTGACCAGGATACTGGACTGGGATATTGCTAACATCCTACGTGCAGGTTAAAGGCTGTGGGTTACTAACGGTCAGATGGACTTCTTCTCCACAAGACTCGGGCGTATCTGTTATGTGAGAGACGTTGAATCCGAAAGACCATGTCTACAACGTTCGAGTGGGGAATATTCGCCGGATCCCGGTTTATTAGGATAGTTTGTTACACTTCTTTTACTATAAATAGATGGGGGCGGATCAGATTAAGGCACGTAACTTTCACACTTTCAAACACTTTTACTCTCTAGCTCACTGCAAACACTACACACAACACTTGTATTCGAATTACATTGTAACACATAGTTGATCCGCACCACATCCTGCACTGTATCCTGATATTTAAAGCAATAGAAGAACAAGGCAGCTGCGATTGTCAGCTCCCGAGGTTTTGTGCCGGCGATCTAGATTGATTAAGGGCTTTCCTTGTACATCACGTGTCAACCTTTACCTTTTTACTCATTGTTTGATCACAGATACAGCTCTATATCCTGAGCCGTATCCTGAAACTGTTTTTATAATCAACTTGGTTAACATATTTTTCATACATATTTCTAGCACACTACCTCACTTAACTAATTTGATCACTTAATTGCTTCGGTAATTTTTGACCAAAACAATTTGGCTCCCACCGTGGGGCAAGTGGTGCTATTTTTGCTAAAAACTTTAGTAAAATCATTACTCGGTTTTCTATTGTCAACACTTTTTTCTAAATTGTTTTCAATGGCCTCGAGATCAAACATGAGCTCTTCCACCATGTCTGCTACAACCTCTGCAACAATTGGTTCGGTGCTTCCGCCTCCTCCTCCGAGAATGCAAGCTTCATCACACGGAGCTGAAACTCATGTAGCTCGGGATGTTATCCCCGCTCCCAGTACCCAGGGATCCGGTCCTGTTTTGGCATCTAATGATGAAATTCTGAATTTGTTTGGTAGTGTACAGGAACAGATGAGGCAGCAGCAGGAAACTAATCGGATGCTGATGAGAGAAATACAACTCTTGAAATCTGGCCCAAGTAGACCTGCTGAAGAAACTGTCACTCCTATACAGCCTAGGGCTTTGAACTTCAGTTCCGCAGTTTACACTGAGGATAACAGGGGGAATATCGTCCCAAGCCATTCTCAGAATCATACCCCTGAGATACCATCCTCGGTCAGGATGTCAACTGTGAGGAGTTCAGGATATGCTTCAGGATATGGCCAGAATCCTTAGACCGGTAATGTGTCAAATAATAATATTCTTGCTACTAACAACAATGGGTCTTTGCAGGACGCAGGTATTGTTTTGGTCAAAAATCAAGCAATGAAAATGTAACCAAACTTTCTGTTGTGGGGTATGATGCTTGAATTGATGAACAACAATAAGGATCACTATAAAATGTAATGAACAAGTGACACGAAGATTTATACGAGGAAAAAGCCCTTGATCAATGAATGATCTCCGGCATAAAAAACCTCGGGTGATGGAAACTACCGATCACCAACTCAAATTAAACAAGAAATGTGTTATAACTTCGGATGATAGCGAGCTAAGTACAAGGATCACTATAGTGTATTGTGTAGAAAATGTGTGTAATCGCCAAGTGTGTTAGCGAGAGCTGATGAGAGCGGTTGTACGAGTGTGTGTGTAGCCAAAAATAGCCAAGTGTTCTAAAAAATAGCTCGCGACCCCCTTATAATTAGAAAAAATCTAGCCTAACAAACTGTCCGCAAATGGTGCAAGTCCTCCACGACTCCATAACGTCCATTTCTGGCCAAGCACATGCGGAATAGACTTAGAATATTCTCCAGGAATATCGCCAAGACCAAGTCCAAATTGATACTCCTGCAAAACAATTACGAATTCAAAGTAGACAATCGTTAGTACAGGGATCCTTATAGTGATCCATGATCCTGATCCTGCAACACTTCTGAGGATCACTACTTATTACAGAAGTAAGGATCACCAAATAGGATAACACTTAAGGATCACAGGTCATTCAGAAATCCACCCCTAACAATTGCCCCCAAAATATAAGGAGTAATATTGTAAATAAACGAGTTGTATTTTGTCGATCTTATCCGCAACAAACTAACGGATAAATAGCCGTTAAAATCGAACTAGCCGTTGGAATCCTGACGTCACTGAGGTGACTTATCCTGCAAAATCATCATTATAAATGGCAGTTAGAGATAAGACCAAAAGGGCATTTAAATCCGAGCGTTTCCTTTTTAAATCCTCATCAGAAGACTTATTCAGGTATGCTCTTTTCCTCTTCTTCCTTCTCTTACTCTGCTTTTCTTTCTTTACCATCATCTCGTCAAAAATGATGCTCCGAAACTCACCGGGAAAGGATCACAAGAAAAACAGCCCCTTAAAGAGCCAAGGGATCATCAAAGATTCCATAAAAGAACGCTGTTGTTTCACCGATCCACAAATTGATAAAATTCACCATTGTTTCCCGGCGAACACCGTTATCAAATCCTTTGATCCCACTGCTTTGAGCGACTATATCTCTGAAACTTGGATTGCATTTCCTGCTACCCCATTCACCATAGGATACACCTATCCCTTTCCAGCTTTTACCCAATCCTTTTTCTCCCTTACCGGCATCTCCTACATCCAGGCTATGCCGATGATCTGGAGGGTCTTATATACCCTTGAAAGGATCATCGAGCAGGAAGGGATCGACCTAGGAATGTCGGAGTTGGCTGAGATGTATGATCTCACAACATTTGGATCCCACCGATATTTGTTTAAACGAAAAGCTGGTGAAGAACACCCCATTTTTAAAGCCACCAAGAACGATACAAACTGGAAACGACGCTTCTTCTTCGTCAGAAGGGATTCTATCCCGGATGGAAAGGATTTGCCTAGGAAATGGAGCACTCATGGTAGGATAGGAGGATCCTTAGAAGGATCACTAAGTAAGCTCATTTCTGATAATGATTACTAATATGCTTTTGTTTCTTTTGTACAGCTATCACATTCTCGCATATTATCCCTTCAGCTGCCACCAAGGGGAGACTTACTGCTTTTAGAAGACTCGGTCCTGAAACAAGATCATTCAAGACAATCACCCAGGATTCTCAAGAGGTATCCTCAGGCTCTGTCACCATGTCAAGTAAGTATCCCGTACTTTTTATATTCAAATGTTTAAATAAATAGTTATATATGAATAGAATAAGGACACTTATCTATTTTGGGTGTGTAGGTGCTGGAAAGTCATCAAGATCTGCTTCCAAATTTAGTGTCACTGAGCTTGACACTATACGATCCTCCAAGAAGAAGCTTCCTGCTAGCCCAACTGCTTTGATCCCCAAGGCACCCGTTAAAGGAAGGGGTGGCAAGAAAAGAAAAGCCTCTGATGTTGAGGATCTGCAAGGTCTGCCCCTGATCCGCCACCAGTTCCTTGAATACTTCAACGATGTAAGGATCCTTATCCCTGCTTTAGGTATCCAGCTTATTTGAGGATCACCTATTCTTGAACTGTTCTTTATCTTCTTTGCAGAAATTTGCTGAGATTGAAGACTACGTTGGGCATGTCGAGGAGCAGGACAAGAAGATTGCTGACCTCCAACAAGTCGCATTGCTCAAGGATCTTAAGCTTGCTGACCTCCAAAAGGACCTCCAAAATGCCAAAGCTGAAACGGCCAAGGTTCTGATCAATGCTGATTACGAGAAGCATGAGATCACCCAGGATGCTAAAGTCTGTGCTGCCATAGCGATGTACAAGACCAAATCGCAGATGGCCTTGGAAGCTCAGGATCCTGACTTCGACAGGAGCAACTGGGATGTGGAAGGCTGGAAGGCAAGGCTGGCTGAGCTGGATGACGAGGAGGAGGCTGAGGAGATCCTGACGATCGAGGCTGGAGGCAGTGGCAAGGATCATGGTGGTGAAGCTAGTGGAGCTGGAGATGGTGATGCAGCGAAGGTGTAGGCTGCTTGAATGGGCGATGAAGGACATTTCTAGACGTAGCCGGAGCCCATTTTTTTAGTTTGGTTATGGTTTTTTGTTTTGATGGTGTTTTGATAAACAATGGTTAGTATGTACTTGAACAATAGTAATTAGGGTTGAGGATCATGGATGATCCTTTGAACAATAGGTAGGATTACAAATGGTGGAGGGATCCTCTGTTTGGGGGATGAAGCCATTGTGATCCTGCCGTCTTTAATTTCCTGCACTTGTTAGACCTATGAACAATGGACACCCTTTGCCAACCCATGTGGACGGGCCATGTTTTGATGGTAGAAACGTGGGTTGGCAATTTTGACAACCTAAAAAGGGTTTAAACTTTTGTGAATAAAATGACTTTAACTTTTTGGCTATATCCTGTGTTGATATCCTTATGGTTATTTGATTTTTCAATCTATTGTGATGTTCATGTTGTTTAAACTTATCAAGTAAGGAAAATTTTAAAAAATATCCCTTAAGAGTTAAGGATATGATCAAGGATCACATAAAAAATAGTTTAAGGATCATAAGGTCAGTTGTCAAAGGATAAGTGTCACTTAAATACATAATGAATAAAATCAAAATAGTTAAGGATCATACCTGATAATCCAAGTTAGGATCCTATCCTTTAACAGTTAAAATTAGGATAACCCAAGATACAAACCTTAGTTGAAAGTAAGGATCAAGAATCCTTGGTCATTTATCTTCACAAACCTGAAATAAGATAGTACTTGGGACTGAGCCAATATAAGATAAATGTTAGTAACTGGGGACAAGCCCAACAATTCTGGGGACAAGCCCAATATACTGGGGACAAGCCCAAAGGATAACTGGGGACGAGCCCAAAGGATAACTGGGGACAAGCCCAAAGGATAACTGGGGACAAGCCCAAAGGATCGTATGTAAACTGGAGTATGGCCCTCACTGGCGACTATCCAAACTTAGTGACATGAAAATGCCAAAACCTTAGCTAACGTGAAAACGTTAGAAACCTTAGGAACGGATGTATGGTACGTCTACCATTATACGTAGGATCCTGAATATAGCCAGTACAATGAAATTGTCAGCCCCTAAAGCGGGTACTGGTCCCATTGCCATGAACTATACCAGGATCATCGTGCGCTACTGGCGAAACTGGGGACAGGCCCAAACTGGTTGCTTTTGTGGATAACTATCCTTTTGCTAAGAGTATCTGAACCTTCAAAACTCAGAATCAAGTAAAAGGAGGATAAAGGACGCAGGATCCTTATCCTTGTAAGAGGATAAAAAGAATGAAATAGTTTGAGATTGGAATGTTACCAGAAAGAGGATCATCTATCAGTAGGGATCCTTCAAGGATACTTGTCTGGTAAGGATCACGGATCATGATCACATGAAATATTTCTTCAAATGGACAGCATTCCAAGCTCTTGGTAGCAAATCACCTTCCATTGTTAGCAATCGATATGCCCCCTTTCCTGCTTCAGCTTCAATCAAATAGGGGCCTTCCCACTTTGGTGCTAGCTTTCCATCAGCAGGATTGGTGGTGTTTTGAAATGCTTTCCTTAATATCATATCCCCAACTTGGAATTTCCTGAGCCTGACATTTTTGTTGTAAGCTCCAGCCATCCTTTGTTGATAACTGGCCATCCTTATCCTTGCCAAATCCCTGATTTCTTCTATAGTATCCAGGTCTTGAACCAAGTTCTCATCATTTTCCTCAGGATCACAAATGCTTGTTCTTGCAGTTGGAACCACCATCTCTGTAGGGATCACTGATTCTGCCCCAAATACCAAAGAAAATGGAGTTTGGCCTGTAGCATTCTTGGAAGTTGTCCTATCAGCCCAAAGCACATAAGGTAGTTCTTCTGCCCATTTTCCTTTCTTGGATCCAAGCTTCTTCTTCAAATTGTTGATGATGGTCTTGTTGGATGACTCTGCCTGACCATTAGCTTGTGGATGGACTGGTGTTGATGTTATCATCTTAATCCCCCAACTGTCACAAAAGTTAGTGGTTCTATTCCCAATAAATTGGGATCCATTATCAAAAATAATCTCAGAAGGGATACCAAATCTAGTAATAATGTTTCTCTTAATAAAGGATATAACTTCCTTTTCTCTGACTTGAGCAAAGGCTTCAGCCTCTATCCACTTAGAGAAGTAATCAGTCATAGCAAGCATGAATACTTTTCCACCAGGTGCCTTAGGAAGCTTTCCAACTATATCCATTCCCCATCTCATGAATGGCCAAGAAGAGGATATAGGATGCAAGAGCTCTGCTGGTTGGTGAAGGATATTACTATGCCTCTGACAAGGATCACACCTCTTGGCATACTCCACAGCATCCTTCTTCATAGTGGGCCAATAGTATCCTGTCCTCAGGATCCTTGAGAATAATGCCCTGCCCCCAGTGTGGTTTCCACAATCTCCTTCATGGAAATCCTTTAGGACTTCTTGAATTTCAGGATCCTCAATGCATCTTAAATATGGTCCTGCAAGAGATCGTTTATACAACATATTATTTAATATTGTAAATTGAGATACCTTAATTTTGAAAGCCCTTGGGTTTTCTCCTGTAGGGATTTCTCCATGTTGTATGTATCTCATGATTGGGAGTATCCATGATCCTGAATGAGATTGGGTATCATCACTAGGGATGATTGCAGAATCTTCTCCTATCTCCATAGCTACATGATCCTTGATAGCAGGGGTCAGGATATGGATAATAGGGATCTTGATATCCTTAGGAATCTTCAAAGATGATCCTAGATTGGCTAATGCATCAGCTTCTGCATTCTCTTCCCTTGGTATCTGTGTCAAACTAAAGGATACAAAAGAGAGTGCCAATTCTTTGACTATCTCCAAATATTTGATTAGCTTTTCACCTTTAACAGCATAGGATCCATTAAAGTGATTAGTGATCAATAAAGAATCTACATGTACCTCAAGATACCTGATGCTCATGTGCTTTGCAATTTGCAAACCAGCTATCAAGGCTTCATATTCAGCCTCATTGTTGGTAGTTTGAAATTCACAAGCTATGGAATGGGGTATTATGTCCCCCTGTGGCGATTTTAGTAGTATTCCAAGCCCTGTTCCATTTACATTGGAGGATCCATCAGTGAACAGTATCCAAGGATCCTTGGTTTCTTCAAGCTGTTGGACTTCTAGTTCAGCCTCCTTTTGCAAATCACTACTAAAATCTGCCACAAAGTCAGCTAAGGCTTGGGATTTGATGGCAGTCCTTGGTTCATATCTTATATCATATGCACTCAACTTCACTGCCCACTTAGCCATCCTTCCTGACATTTCAGGTTTCCTGAGAACATTCTTAATTGGAAAATTAGTTTTAACAATGATGGCATGAGTCTCAAAATAATGTCTTAATTTAGTAGATGCCATAATTAATGCAAGGATAAGTTTTTCTAAATGTGAATACCTGGATTCAGCATCAAGTAAGCTCTTACTTACATAATAAACAGGATGTTGTGTACCTTGGTGATCCTTAACAAGGACCGTACTTACTGCTTTTGAGGATACCGCCAAGTATAAGGATAACACATCTCCCTTTTCTGGTTTCATCAAGGCTGGGGCTGAGGATAGGTAATCCTTAAGAGCTTTAAGGGCACTTTCATGCTTTTGAGTCCATTCAAATTTCTTGTTCTTCCTCAAGATGTCATAGAACTCCTTGCATTTCTCTAAGGATTTGGATATGAATCTGTTCAAGGCTGCGATCCTGCCAGTCAACCTTTGCACATCCTTAGCATTGGCAGGAGATTTGATATTCACAATAGCCTTAATTTGCTCTGGACTTGCTTCAATGCCCCTCTTTGTCACCATATATCCTAAGAATTTACCTGCCCTTACACCAAAATGACACTTGGAAGGATTAAGTTTCATATTATATTTATCAAGGATATTGAACGCTTCCTCCAAGTGTTTAAGATGATCCTCAGCTTTCTTGGACTTAACCACCGTGTCATCAATATAGACTTCCATAGTGTGTCCAATTTGCTCCTTGAACATCATATTGACTAGCCTTTGATAAGTAGCACCTGCATTCCTTAATCCAAATGGCATAGCAATATAACAGTATATACCAGTTGGGGTCATAAAGGCTGTATCCTCTTGATCGGATGGTTCCATCTGAATTTGTTGAAATCCAGATGAAGCATCCATAAAGGTTAACAACTCATGACCCGCGGTAGCATCCACCATGGAGTCAATGTGGGGTAATGGGAAAGGATCCTTGGGACATGCCTTGTTTAAATCTGTAAAATCGACACATACCCTCCACTTTCCATTTTTCTTTTGAACAACAACCACATTGGCCAACCATCTTGGATACTTAACCTCTCTAATCATACCTGCTCGAAGTAGCTTATCTACCTCTTCCTGGATAATAGCATTTCTTTCAGGTGCAAACTTCCTCCTCTTTTGATGAATTGGCTTGAATGACCTGTCAATGCCAAGTTTGTGAGTAATTATATCTTTAGATATACCTGTCATGTCTTCATGTTTCCAGGCAAAGGTGGTTTTCCTTCTTTTGAGAAAGGATACTAGCTCCCGTTCAATATCGCTAAGGATCCCTGACCCTATGAAGATCTTGGATTCAGGATCATCAGGATCCATGAGGATTTCTTTCAAATCCTGTTCTCTTGCCTCCAAGACATCTCTTGAAGGATACTTTAATTGCTATTTCTCCCTTGGTCTTGAGGCTGGTTTCATTGATGAGGTATAGCAATTCTTAGCCTCCTGTTGATCACTCTCAATTTTCACCACTCCCCATGGACTTGGAAGCTTTACACACTGATGATAGGTGGATGGGACTGCCTTCATATCATGTATCCATGGCCTGCCAAGGATAACATTACAACACGATAAGCAATCAATAACACAAAACTTTTGATAAGAATGCAATCCTTCAATATAGATTGGGAGTTTGATGTCCCCCAATGTATTCTTTGTTTCACCACTGAATCCCACTAGTACTGAGGATCTCGGGATAATATCAGACTCTGGGATATTCATTTTCTTGAGAACATCCAGCTGAATGATGTTCACAGAGCTTCATCCATCTATAAGGATCCTGCGAACAAAGTGGTTAGAAATAAACAAAGTAATAACAAGACCGTCATGATGAGGATCCTGGATGTCAACACGATCATCCTCATCAAAAGTAATGACTTTATCCTGGGTGACAACGGAGGTCCGGACGGGTCTGTCTCCATTATCCATCTTGGTTTCCTTAGCGTGTCTTTTTGCTGCTGAGAAGGATGTACCACAGATGTCTGATCCACCGGATATGAAATTTATGACTTGTGCATCTGCTGGAGGAGCAGGAGCCCTTTCCGGGATCCTTTCAGGATCCTGGGTCCTTGACTTCTTTCGTCCCAAGAGTTCCTTTAAATGCCCCTTGCTCAACAAGTAACCAATTTCCTTTCTAAGTGCAATACACTCTTCAGTGAGATGCCCAAAATCCTCATGATATGCACACCACTTGGATTTATCCTTTGTAGCAGCTGGTTTATCACTTTTCCTTGGCCACCTAGCTTTCTCACCTAGATTCTGCATTGCAAGGATTAGTTCATTGTTATCAACAGAAAAACAATATTCAGAAATAGGAGGATAATCCTCATTATCCTCTTCTTGTTCCACTGCGTGCACATTCTGGTTATCAGATCTGTTGTAGGACTTAGATTTGTTGTTCCTGAAGTAGGATCCTTGTTTATCCTGTTTTGAGGATCCTGTCAATCTGTCCTGGATCCTTTTGTCATCCTCTAGGCGGATGAACCTAAGGGCCCTAGTCCTTACTTCATCAAGATTCCTGCAAGGTGTCATAACAAGATCATCATAGAATAACGAATCCCTAAGCAATCCCATTTTAAAGGCTTCTACAGCCGTAGCAATATCCAAATTAGGAATATCTAAGGATTCTTTACTAAACTTAGTGATATAATCTCTAAGTGATTCATTTTGACCTTGTGTTACCCTATATAAATCACTAGTTAATCGTTCAAACTTTCTGCTACAAGAGAATTGACTATTGAACAAGTTAACTAAATTAGCAAATGAAGTAATAGAATAAGGGGGAAGACTTAGCAGCCATTTAAGAGCAGATCCTGTAAGTGTGGATCCAAATCCCTTGCATAGACATGCTTCTTTCAACCTTTCAGGAATTGGATTGATCTCCATCCTCTCCCTGTACTGAGCTACATGCTCTTCTGGATCCGTTGAACCATCATATAGCTTCATTGATGGTATCTGGAATCTTTTAGGTATCTCAGCATCACATAAAGGTGGTGCAAAACGAGATATCCTATGGCTACCATCTGCAATCTCAGGAATGGGTTTAACCACTCCTGGTACACTGGATATCATATCCTTAAGCTTCTGTAGCTCCCTAGCCATGGCCTGATTGATACCTGTATCCTGCATAAAGCCATGGTTAGTGTTATATAAATTATTAAAAGTGTTACCTCCCCCAGGATTCGAGTTTGGAATTGCGGATGTGAATCCATCTTGTTGAGACTCTGGCATGATTGAAGGACCAGAGGAGGCAATGGTCTGCATTGGTATGAAGTCTCCTTGATGAACGTCCGAGTTCTGAGGCTGCATACTTCTCAAGGATCCTTGATTTTGAAGGAGGTTGGATCCTTGGAATTGAGATGATCCTCGAACCTGAAAGGATCCTGGGACCAGGGAGGATCCTTGAACAAGGGAGAATCCTGGGACCAGAGAGGATCCTGAGACCAAAGAGGATCTTGGGACCTGCGAGGATCCTTGGACCTGGGAGGATCCTTGGACCTGGGAGGATCCTTGGACCTGGGAGGATCCTTGGACCTGGGAGGATCCTTGGACCTGGGAGGATCCTTGGACCTGTGAGGATCCTTGGACCTGGGAGGGTCCTTGTACTGCATGCATTCCCACATATCCTCCTGACGTGAAGTATCCCTGATGCTGAGAGGAGGATCCTGATGGCTGAGAAGAGGATTCCTGCGGCTGGAAGTAAGAGCCAAATGCTTGACTCATTGTTGTTGTTCCATAACGCCTTCCTGGTAGTTCACCCAAGTATTGCACGTCCGGAACTGCTGAGTGTTGGGAGGTTATGACTGGAGTGTCGAAGTTCAGCGACCTTGGCATCAGAGGGGGGGTGATCCTCCACTGATTTCTTCTGTTTCTTGATCTCATCGATCTCCCGGAGGATCCTTTCGTTGGTTTTATCCTGCTCTTGTGCATGATTCCTCATCTGCAAAATCAGGGCATAAAGATCATTAGTAGTAGGATTAGTTGAAACAGAAGAAGTAGGTGGTTTTTGGAAAATAGGAGTCGGTTTCTTCGCAGCATTCTCAGCATTCTTCTGGGATCCAGAAGGTGGTGGAGGCAAAGGAGGAACGCCTTGTGAAGAACTGAATGAGGGCATCAAACTTGAAGTATTCTTCACTGAGGAAGCCATCTGTTTGGTTGTAGCGAACCGAAATGACCACGAAAATACGAATCTTTCTAGGAATAAAGCACCAATTGCCCCACGGTGGGCGCCAAACTGTTTTGGTCAAAAATCAAGCAATGACAATGTAACCAAACTTTCTGTTGTGGGGTATGATGCTTGAATTGATGAACAACAATAAGGATCACTATAAAATGTAA
This sequence comes from Helianthus tuberosus, assembly GCA_030545235.1. Taxonomy (NCBI): domain Eukaryota; kingdom Viridiplantae; phylum Streptophyta; class Magnoliopsida; order Asterales; family Asteraceae; genus Helianthus; species Helianthus tuberosus. The sequence continues at coordinate 170,254,383 of CM060352.1, forward strand.
TGAACAAGTGACACGAAGATTTATACGAGGAAAAAGCCCTTGATCAATGAATGATTTCCGGCATAAAAAAACCTCGGGTGATGGAAACTACCGATCACCAACTCAAATTAAACAAGAAATGTGTTACAACTTCGGATGATAGTGAGCTAAGTACAAGGATCACTATAGTGTATTGTGTAGAAAATGTGTGTAATCGCCAAGTGTGTTAGCGAGAGCTGATGAGAGCGGTTGTACGAGTGTGTGTGTAGCCAAAAATAGCCAAGTGTTCTAAAAAATAGCTCGCTACCCCCTTATAATTAGAAAAAATCTAGCCTAACAAATTGTCCGCAAATGGTGCAAGTCCTCCACGACTCCATAACGTCCATTTCTGGCCAAGCACGTGCGGAATAGACTTAGAATATTCTCCAGGAATATCGCCAAGACCAAGTCCAAATTGATACTCCTGCAAAACAATTACGAATTCAAAGTAAACAATCGTTAGTACAGGGATCCTTATAGTGATCCATGATCCTGATCCTGCAACACTTCTGAGGATCACTACTTATTACAGAAGTAAGGATCACCAAATAGGATAACACTTAAGGATCACAGGTCATTCAGAAATCCACCCCTAACAGGTATGACGTCAACATTTACCAGGGAGCTTCAGAAATTGAAGGACATGATATCCAGTGTACCTGGAGTGGTCCAGCCAATTCCGGAAGTATCTCAAGACAGCCACAGGATATCCCGCTTTGCATATCCTATCTGTGATGCTGAAATCCCAAAAAGATTTCAGACCCCCAACATGAAACTGTATGATGGGACTACGGATCCTGAAGAGCATATTGCCCAGTATAGGGAAAGGATGGAAATCAATCCTATCCCTCCAGATCTCAAAGAAGCATGCTTATGCAAGGGTTTTGGTTCTACCTTGACAGGATCAGCCTTAAAATGGCTGTTGAATGTTCCTCCTCACTCAATTACTTCGTTTGCTCATTTGGTTAATTTATTTAATAGTCAGTTTTCTTGTAGTCGGAGTTTTGAGAAACTAACCAGTGACCTTTACAGGATAACTCAAGGACCTCAGGAATCCTTGAGGGATTATGTGAACAAGTTCAGTCGAGAATCCTTGGATATCCCACATCTTGATGTTGCAACAGCTGTGCAGGCTTTTAAGATGGGGTTACAAAAGGATTCTCAGTTTTATCAGGATCTTGTGATGAATCCCTGCAGGAATCTCGACGAAGCTCGTAACAGGGCTTTGAGATATATCCGCTTGGAAGATGACAAAAAGATGCAAGAGAGGATGAATTCTACCTCAACCTACGAATCAACCAACAGGAAATCAGAATCCTCGTATAAACCATATCGCTCCAAGCCATATGGTAGAAATGATAACAAGAAAGTGAATGCTGTTGAAGACGAGGATCCTGAAGAATATCCTGAATTATCTGAATACTGCTTTTCTGTTAATATACCTGAGTTAATGTATGCTATGCAGGGTTTAGGAGACAAAGCTAGGTGGCCTCGAAAGAACCAGCAGAAAGCTGATTGGAAGGATAAATCCAAATGGTGTGCCTTCCATGAAGATTTCGGACATGTGACCGAGGATTGCATTGCTCTAAGGAAAGAAATAAATTACCTATTAAGCAAGGGGTACCTGAAGGATTTGCTGGGGAGAAAGAAGAATAAAGGGCAGGATCCTGAGAAGGATCCTGAACGAGCAGCATCACCCCCAGCAGATGCCAAAATAATTAACTTTATTTCAGGAGGATCCGACATTTGTGGGACTTCGTATTCGGCGGCCAAGAGACATGCGAAGGAAGCTAAGACTGAAAGGGGAGATAAACCAGCTAGGATGACTACCCTTACAACTGATCCAGAAGCAGACGAGGTACCATTCCCGTTTAGATTCTTTGATCCGTTGGAAACTATACTGTAAATTTCTAATAAGATATGTTTTCTTTCTAAAGATTTTGTCAAAGAAAGGAGTTGTAATACTTCCGGATATATATATGCAAATGCTGGAGGCGTGACTGTTAGCTACTTTGAGTTAGTTCAGGTACATAATAGCTATGCAGTTAATGCGGTAAAATATCGGATATAGGTCAAGGACCGATATTTAAAATATAGGTTATCTCGGTGAGATATCGGTAAATTTAATATAATGCAGAATTTATATATATATAGCAATTTAACACCAATAATTCAGTGATATATCAGTCAAATATCGGGAAATATCGCTGATAACCATAGGTACCGAAATTTTGACCGATACTTGACGCCGATATTTTACTAAGAGACCAATATGACTGATATAACCGATATATCACCGATATGCATAGCATAATAGAAGGAATAAGAATGAAACTTATAGTCCATAATTTGTTTTTTTTTTTTTTTTTGTGGGAGCCTTTCTTTTGTCTAATAACGGCACTTGCTGTAAACAAATTTCTAAAAGACCTCTCATCAATAATTTTGTGGACGAGTTAAAGAAGATTAGACAAGTAGTGTAAATCTACAGAAACAACAAAATTGGCATTTGTTTCTCATCTTTGAAGAAATATAGTTATGCAAAAAGGAAAGTGTTAATCAAATCACAGGTTTAATCTTTAAGACAACTATTGTTTGAGTCCCATAAACTTGACCAACATGATTATTGTTTGGGTGTGTGGGTGGTAGGCAGTCAGTTTACAAGTTAAAACGTGTTTGGGTCAAAAAGTTCGATTTTTAAGTATGAGGCCGAAACATGTTGGGTTGGGCTGGGTTGGGTTGGGTCACTTCACATACACATTTTATTGATTTATTTTATCAATGATAAATGTGTTAAATGTGATTACAATTATTGTATTATTAAAATAGTCATCTGTGTTTTTAAGTAAATCTACTTAGGAGGTTTATTGCATTTGAGTACACCTTTTGGATGACTCGTGACCCATTTAACCCATAGTTTCCTTTTCCAGTTACCAATTTAGCTCAACCTATCAGATATAAAACATTATCTAGATCGACCTATTTTTTGTGAAAATTTATAATATTTTGGTAATTGATTTTCAGGTGAAGATGGAATAGTGGAATCGTTGTCGCTGCAGTTTCTCCTCATCTTGTACTTCGACATTATTGTGTGTTTCCCCTTATCTGAATGTTTCCCCTCATCGCAATGATTATAAACAAAAGTCAAGGACAATTTCTATCAAGAGTTGGATTGTATTTCAAATATTCAGTTTTTTCACATGGTCAGCTTTATGTTGCGTTACCTAGAGTCAAAAGCATAGCCGGTGTGAAGTTGCTTATACTAGACAAAGATGAGAATGTAACGAGTAAAACAACAAATGTAGTCTACAAGGAAGTTTTTTCCGGCATTTGAATAGTTTTCTGTTTTTTTCTTCCAATGTATGTATTTGTACAAAATATTTCATTTCAAAGTAAATAATATGGTTTTGGTTGAAACCCGCGTATTATGCGGGCATTAACGTAGTTTCATATAGCACAAACAACAGAAAGTGGTGACATAATTCAATTCACGCTGCCACGTTTACCTTCTAGAAAAAAGGGTAAAATATTAGTTTACCACTTATTTAAGAAACCATTTACAACTTTTCCTCTTCACTTAAGACTTGTTCTTTAACCAACTTTAACTTTCATTAATTTAGTTGTATCATTTTTGTATTAACTTCACTATAAACTCATACAAGTTATAACTAATACTGGACTACAAGATTTGTAAATTATCATGACAGAACAACTTTTTGGGGGGTCATTTTTGGACATAGTTTTGTATTAAACAGACTGATGAAAAATCATAGCAAACACTCTGATGTTGGATTGCAGATGTAACATGTTTTAAAGAAGTTGGTAATTTTGTTATCTACAGTGTTGCCATATTTGATGGCTTTATCCTCCGTCGCAACTAGGGGTGTAAACAAGCCCAAAGGCTCGAGAGCTACTCGTTATCGGCTCATTAAAAGCTCCAACAAGCCAAGCTTTAATGAGCCCAAGCCCGAGCTCGAGCCTAAAATAGCCTGTTTAATTATCAAGCCCGAGCTCGAGCATTAAATACAAAGCCCATTTAGGCTCATGAGCCCAAACAAAATTTTATTCTTTTTATATATAATAATATGATAATAATGATGATAACATTGGCGAGCCGAGCTCGGGCCGAACTTTGGCTCATTTAAGCGATATTTGAAGCGAGCTCGAGCCGAGCTTTTAGCTAGTTTGAGGTTGTTCTCAAAATAGCTCGAGTCGAGCTTTGGGTTTTACTCAAGAGCTGAGCTCGAGCTCAAATAAGTAGGCTCGAACCGAGCTGAGCTTGAGCTTCATAAAAACATGGGCTTGAGCGTAGTCGGGCTCGGCCCGGCTCGTTTACACCCCTAGCCGCAACTCGCGGGTCATTTTTACTACTTAAAAGTATAATTACCAAAATACCCTCACAATAACAATAAAAACCTTTAAACCAGATATTTTACATCAAAGTTGCATCCTCACTAGAAGAAAATGATATTCAAAGATTGCTGTTGCTTTTCTCTTAAAGAACCATGGGCCTCTACAATTATTTTTTCTTTCCCAATAAGATAAGAGCTTTTTGTTGTTTTATGATGCTGACAATATGCTTTCTTGATTCATTACATTATCTTATCTTCAACTGAAATACCTAAAGTGCAGTTTACAACTCCAAGTGATTTGTACACATTTTGCACAATGTACAACTTTAGTTCACAAAAAGACTCAAAACAAAAGCAATGAAGATATAGTGATGACTTTTCACCAAGAAATGAGCTTTTACAATCTAATTATAGTTACACTAAAGAATACATAGTTAGCAGTATTAATGGAAACAATTTTATCTATATTTTTTAACCTATAATTGTGTCAAAATCTAGTTCTTGATGATGTTTTTACTACTCAACCAAGGATGCCAATGGTGTTACCTCATGGAGGCTCCAACAAACGCGATCATGAATGCTGTAAGGACCGTTGTAGTTACTATAGGAATCGGGGGTGCCCCGGAAAAACGAACTCTTTGAGCCTGGTCCCTGCATTGGATTTATAAAGTTTCAAAGGTCAAACGGGTCGAAAGTCGCCCAAAGTGTATTTTTAATACATATGAACTAATTCACTTTAGCAAGAAGTTAGATTAATGTACTAATAATATTTAACTCACAATATTTTTTTTTTATATTTGGACAAAAAGTGTTTTGGGTCAACCCAATCAGTAGCAACTGGACTAGTATTGTAACCATATTTAAGATACTAAAGTTGGTTTTAAAATGCGCGCACCATGCGTGATGCGCCCGAAGAGCTGAAGAGAGCGCATCACCACAGCTGATGCGTTGCGTTTACGTGATGTGAGAATATTGCGCCAGATCACTTGATTTGGACCATTATGGTTCCTAAACACTTTTATCTTCTAATGGTTCCTAGAAACATTTTAATATGCTTAATTTGAACCAAAAGCACAACTCTTATCTTCTTATTACGTCAGTTGTTTTAGTTTAAGTATGTTTTTATAAGTTTTTTATGTATAAATAACTTTTTATTTTTTTTATAAAGAGTGCATCGCATAAGTGATGCGCACATCAGATTTTTGGATCAAACGCATTGTCTTAGTTTAAGTATGTTTTTATACTTTGTTATGTAAAAATATTTTTTTAGTTTCTTTTTTTTTTAATAAAGAGTGCATTGCATAAGTGATGCGCTTGCATTGCACATCAGATTTTTGGATCAAACGCATCGGAGTGCATCACGCAATTTAAAACCAAGATACAAAATTTGTATAGAAGGTTTAAAATTTTGGGCTAAAAATGTTTTGGGTCAACCCGATCCGTCCCAAAAAGTACTTGTTTTGACTGTTACGAAACCAGCCCAACCCGCCCATTTTTCCTCTATGGAAACATCATTGTTTTAAATTTTTAATATCTTACTTTTGTAAATTTGAAAGTACCCCACAGTAGATGGTATTCTCGGGCAAAGGAAGCTCGGTTTTTTCAGGGTTAATCACACTCAAATAAACTTCTTGACCAAGGTACCATGAATCTAGGTTTTGTGTTCTAAGGTTCCATAAGCCTGCATTATCAAGATAAACCAGAATAGCAGTCCATGCTCCAGGAAAAACCTGTTGAATCACGAACATATTGCGAGTTTAATTTTCGTTAGTAAAACTATTATCAAGTGTGATTACATGAATATACAAAACTACAAAAGTCCAAGTGCGCTAGTTTAAAACTCGAGTCTCAAAAGTATGACCTGCTTCAACCCACACATGTTTTGACCCGTTACACAACCCACCCATCTTGCCATTAATAAAAAATTCAAGATAACATAAAGGGTTTTAAAAAATAAGCTAAGACGATGATAATTCAAACCTGAAAATTGATAACTAAAATAGATAATCGACGAGTTTAAACAACTAGATTACCTGAGTAGTACTGCGTGCCACCCCGTCCCATTTATTATACACACTTCTACTATTTTCCGTCCATGTTCCATAATCCATCCTAACATAATCATACGAAGAAATATTAAGCCCATTAATCTTATAAAATCATAATAAATTAAATACAATAATAAAAAGTTATAAACATACCCGACTACAAAAAACGCATAACCATCCAAATGGTAACTCTGAACAGTAGTGTCATTGTTTTGGAGTATAATTTCGATAAATCCTTTGTATGTACCGTTAATCACCGATGTGTCGATTACCGGGGGCCGGTTCATTGGTCTATTCAGGAAATCAAGCTTGTATATTCCCAAAACATTATATTGTTGAGCAAGCTTCAACGGTGTTGAAGGGGTAAAAAACGAAATGCCGTTAAGTGTAGTACGCGTTTTTCCGTTTATAAGTTCGGCTGGTCGATTTTGGAGCAAATATACATCTGTTACTGTAATTTCACCGTATTTGAAAGATCCTTGTGGATTCGGACGCGCAGCACCAGCGGTAACATTCATTCTAGAAAAATAAAGAGTTAATTACTGTTTTCGTCCCTGAGGTTTGTCAAAAATAACGGTTTCAGTCCATTAGTTTAAAAATTGCGATTTCAGTCCATTAGTTTCATTTTCGTAACCATTTCAGTCCACCAACTTAACTCCCATCCATTTATTCTGTTAACTTTGGGTGAAATTACAAAATTGCCCCTATGGTTTAATTAAAAAAAACGTTGGTCACCATCCTATACCACTGTCGCCATCCACCGCCGTTCACCACCGTCACCATCCCCAATCCAAAACCCTGGCCCCCACCACCGTCGTTCAACACCGCCTACAATCACCATTGAGAGAGTTTCAATTTCAGATCTAAAAGGTCTCAGATTTGATAGATGGTAGTGGGGCATGGTGGTTGTGGTGGTGAATGATGGTTGGTGAGGGAGGGAGACGGGTGGTTGTGGCATTGAACGATGGTGGTAGTGGTGTGGTTGTTGTGTTTGCAAAAACCCCATTGATTCTTCCCCTGTTTCGAACACCATCCACCACCACCGTCAACACCATCCACCACTGCCACCATCGTCAATAATCAGTCAGCACCATCCACCACCACCGTCAACACCATCCACCACTGCCACCATCGTCAATAATCAGTCAGCACCATCCCCACACCTCCGGCCACTCCATAACTACCACTGCCACCACTGGCCAATTGAACAGAGGAGGAAATTGAACATGAATTTAGTTGAGGAAAGTTGGAATGGATCGAGATACATGTATATATACAAATTCAGAGGCGGTTAAGGAGTCAAAAACGTAATGAGATTTGTGGAGGTGTTTGGGGTTAGCAGATAAGCATGAATAGCAGAGAAAACCGGATTAGATTTGGTTTTTAAGTTGATACGGAGAGGAGATAAACATTGCGAACGAACACGAATGAAAAACGACTGTATGGAAGGAGCTCCGGGTTTGCCGGAATCCGACCGGAAATTTCGGAGAAGATGACCGGAAGAGCGGTCTTTCTGTTTGTTTGAAATTTGTTTTGAGGAATTGCAATTTGGTCCCTGCATTTTTAACTCTTTTCAATCAGGTTTAAAACTTGAAGATTTTCACCCAAAGTTAACAGAATAAATGGATGGAGTTAAGTTGGTGGACTGAAATGGTTACGAAAATGAAACTAATGGACTGAAATCGCAATTTTTAAACTAATGGACTGAAACCGTTATTTTTTACAAACCTCAGGGACGAAAACAGTAATTAACTCAAAAATAAAAATAAAAGGTTATAAACATAAGAGCAAAATGGCACTTTTGTCCTTGGGGGCCAGTTTTGTGACTTTTGTCCAAAGGTTTAAAATCTTGCCATTTTCATTTGGCTCGTTAACTCCATTTTTCTCCGTTAAGGCAGGGGTATTTCGTCATTTTTATTAACTTAAAGGGCAATTCAGTATTTTTCACCTTATGTACAAGCATTTAGCATAATGTACAAGTATTCAAAAAAGACGAAAATACCCTTAAGTTAACAAAAAAGACGAAAAACCCCTGCCTTAATGGAGAAAAATAGATGAAGTTAACGAGCCAGATGAAAATGACATGATTTCAAACCTTTTGGATCCAGATGCAGAAAAACAAACCTTTGGACGAAAGTAGCAAAACTTGCCGAACCATAGGGACGAAAATGGCATTTTACTCTAAACATAAATATATTCAAGAAAATCTTGGAAAGAAACGAAAATGAAAAGGTGTTTTGCTATAATAAAACCTTATGGATCTTGCTTGATTCATTGAGAATGACGGGTCGGATTCGTTAGGAATATCGGGAAGTGGGCCAGAAGCGGGACCTTGAGAATTCGAGTAATGCAAGATGGCAACTCCTGCCGCTTTTGTCGATTTTAAAAACCGAGGAGACGCAACGATGTAATAATCGTTGCTGCCGGTTTGGTCCATGGTCACCAAGAAAGAAAACGATTGGCCAACGTGTATATTCATGTTTGTGTAATTTTGTTGTACAGTGTATGAACCTTCGGTTTCTACAAGAAGCAAATTATGGTTTTGAATTCGGAAGTTTAAAGTTGTTGAGATGCCAACGTTGTGTACGCGAAAACGGTATGTCTTTCCTGTTCCAAATAAAGTAAAACAATAATCACATGAGGGAATATCATGACTTGAAAATAATGAGTTACCCTAAGATAATTATTTGATTAGATGGGCCCGTAACTTTAAATTCATTTCAAAATCTGCTTATTTTGACTAGGAGTAAAATGCCATTTTCCTCCCTAAGGTTTGGCCACGTTTGCGACTCTCGTCCAAAGGTTTGTTTTTCCGCATCTGGATCCAAAAGGTTTAAAATCCTTCCATTTCCATCCAACTCGTTAAGTCCATCCATTTTTCTCGGTTAAATGAGGGGCATTTCCGTCTTTTTAGACATTTTTTACAAAAATAAAAAACCCTATTAGAAATAAAGATCCACCTCTATTGACTTTCTCCCCACCCAAACCCTTTATTCATCGCAAAAATTATCTAGAAAGACGAAAATACCTTTGACTTAACGTTAAAAAATGGATGGAGTTAACGAGTTGGATGAAAATGGCAAGATTTCAAACCTTTTGGGTCCAGATGCGGAAAAACAAACCTTTGGACGAAAATGGCATTTTACTCTTTGACTAGAGATGGGAAATTGGGTTTATTTACTGATGAACGGGTCAATTCCGATTACATGATATCTAGCAGATCAAATGGGTAAAACCAATAAATAGGTTAGAAAGGAAACGGGTCGAACGTGTTGAAAGGCCTAATTTGATAGGAAACCAGAATCACAATTCACAATCACTATTACCTAAAGTCCTAAACACGTAAAGCTGAGTACTGTAACTTCGAGTCGCATCAATCAATTTAACGCTCATCCAAACACCCAAAAGTTTTAAAGTTTAAGCTTAAAGAACCTCAAGAACATACCTGGTTCAACATTTATCACCTGGTATGTAATACCATCGGGAACAATGGTACTGTCATATCGATACGGGCCAAGCCCGTTAAACAATATTCCATCAGGGGATCCAAGATCATCTCCATTTTCAACGTTCTTTCTAAGGTCCTGTTCACAAATTCAAATATTCCTTCGTTAGGAACTACACGTATGCAATTTCGGCCCACTTAAATGGATCAATTCAGGTTACGTTTAAACTCCAACAAGTTACAAACAATGAATAAAGTTATGACTTATGCTAACCTTATGACTCTTCACAAACCAGTCCCCAATATTGAGTGTTATATCTCCATCGGGAGTCCCAAACGGTACTGGAATTACATCTCGATTATTGATTATGATTCCTCCATACCCACCTGCAGCGCGTTGGAAGTTTGTCGAAGGAAAATAAAAGAAACTGCCAATTTGATCTTTAACTTGAAATGCATATGTCCAATTCCATCCAGCTGGAATCGGACAATTTGTCCCCAATACACCATCTTGCCATGAATTCTTTCTGTGTTGGATCCCGTTCCTGTAACGAAAATCAGGAAAATCCCCTAAGAACTTGTTATGATGAAAATATACATTTTGAGGTCTAGAAAATGTACCATGTGAGAAGCACAGGCTCATCAAGATCGTTTTTTACATTGACAACAACATTCCAGTTTGTTGTTGCTTCCAGAATCGGGCCCGGAAAGTGCCCGTTTATTGCAATCACCTATAGGATTCACGGGTATGACCGTATGAGTTACAAATCTTGAAATTGAGTGGTTTATATTTTGAATTTTTGAATGTGCATTCGAAGTGATATCGCAACAATCAGTATTGATTTGAGCTTGACAAAAAGTCATTATGATATTTATTTCTTTTAACTATTTAGGGTCAGAAGGTTGAAAATTAGAGGACAGAAGGAGCAGCAGTAAGAAAACTGATCACCAAGAGTCTGAGATAGATGTAAAATTACCTAACTGACTAACTATAATAATGTGATTGTTGAATTAAAATTCTTTAACTCAGAATGATCATTTGACAGAGGCGGCAATTTTGACCCATTTACTAAGGTACTTGGAAACTAATAGCGAATACCTGACGATAGTTACAAGCTACCTATATGCTACGTAGCAATAGTGATGAAATAGTGGGCGCTATTTTATGTTTAGCGACACACTAGGAGAAAATTTTAGAAATATTTTATATGTATATTGTACTGTTTTATATGTATGCTTAACAAAAAACCTAAAATCCTGCTATTTTATACCTATAAAATCCCGCTATTTATATTAAAGCAGAAAAAAAAAACAATAAAACCTAAAATCCCGCTATTTGCCCGCTATGGAGTGGCGAAAATTTAAATAGCAACACATAAGTGCTACACTACACTATTCGCTATAGCGCTCACTATGAGCGCTATTAATAACTATGCAGTAAGGTATGGGTTACTTTTGATTTCAAACTGGTTGAAACTAAGGTCACCCACAGTGCATTTTAATGCATAATACCTCCAAAAGCATAGATTAAGATTGACGAGTTTGATCATCCGAAGCTAAACTTAACCTTTTCTTTTTGGAATAGCATAAGTCTAATTCAGTCAAAGTTCTTAGCGCTAAAGATCTATGCAGTTAATATCGGTTATATCGGTCCCCTAGTAAAATATCGGTCAGAATATCGATATCGATATTATCGGCGATATTGACCGATATAACCGATAACCAATATAACCGATATATCATTGAATTATTAGTGTTAAATTGCTATATATATATATATAAATTCTGCATTATATTAAAATTACTGATATCCCACCAATATCTCACCGAGATAACCTATATCTCAAATATCGGTCCTTGAGCAATATCTGATATAGTACCGCATTAACTGCATAGCAAAAGATTGCTATCCTTCATAAAGTTGCACCAATGCACCCAAATTCTTCTAGCTAATACTCATTTGATTCTAGGTAATTCTAAAGCAACTGTACAAGCGCAATTTAATAAATTAATAATCTTATAACAAATAAACTTCCCTCCCCCCCCCCCCCCAAAAAAAAAAAAAAAACTACTTTCTTGAATCATAGTTCAATTATGCCTAAACCCTCTGTTTAAATTACATAAATCACAAACGAATCAGTACTCTAAAAGCATAATCTTCATAAATCATAACCATCAAACACAACCATTTTTGCAAACCCAACAACCCTAATCACAACAACATGCCTATACGCAAAACCCACAAGATCTAATCAAGATAAAGATCAAAACTTTAACATATTGCAACAATAAAAACAGAAAAAAACCTGTTGTTTAACACCAAGCGGTGAGGCAGTGATGTAGGAGACAGTCCAATCATAATAGACAAAAGGGTCTTCTGCAAAAGCAAAATTAACAACACCCACAAAAAGATTCAAGAAAATCCACCATGATCTTGATGGCATTTGCATAAACACTCGGTGAAGGGGTTATGGGGATCTGGGAGTTGGATTATTATTGCAGGAAAGTAACATGAAACAAGAGTGTATGTACAGATTGATGAGTGAAAGATGTGAATAGGGTTGCACTTTTTGGGGTCCATTGCTGACAAAAGTTTGAAAGAATGAGGCAAGTTGTGGTTTTTTTATTGTTGAGAAAGTTGGGGAATCTTCTGATTTACAGTTTCCATTCCTGTTTTTCTTGTTGTGTTGAGCTGGATGACATTCTTTGGCCTAAAAGTAGCTTTATTAAAGTCTAAAAGTCGCCTAATCATCAAGAAAATTCTGTGTTCAAAATGACCAAAAGTTTTAGTAGACAATCATGTCATGCAAATCATTGTTAACGTGTATAAAACAAGGCTAGAGGATATGGGGTACGTCCCCCATGCGTCGAGGACCGGCGCCGTAGAGCACACCATCACTCCCCCCCCCCTCCCAGTCTTGAACGCCGACCTTGAGACGTTTGAGACGATCCAAAAATGGTGGCCCTCCTTTCATTTGTGACCGTTAAATAAAAAAAATTAAATTTACCAAATTCAAACAAAAAGCAACGGTAACATTCCCCCAAATATATAAAATCCAAACCTTTTTCACCTCCATTCACCATTTTTAACCCCTTTTCTCATCTCTCTCCCTTTATTTTTTATAAAGAGTTAATTACTGTTTTCGTCCCTGAGGTTTGTCAAAAATAACAGTTTCAGTCCATTAGTTTAAAAATTGCGATTTCAGCCCATTAGTTTCATTTTCGTAACCATTTCAGTCCACTAACTTAACTCCATCCATTTATTTTGTTAACTTTGAGTTAACTAACTAATTCAGGGACGGTTTGCGTTAGTTTTAGAAACACAGGGACTTAAGTGTAAACTCTAAAACATTAAAACAAAAAAAATAGTAAATTCCAAAAAATCAAAAAAATTCAAAAAAACCAAACAAATTCCAAAAAATTCTAAAAAATAATAAAAATTCTAAAAAATCATAAAAATTCTAAAAAATCCAAAAAATCCGTTTCGGCGCGAACTGTTTCGACCCGAACCGTTTCGAGCTGAACCGTCCGTACCGTTTCGACGCGAACCGTTTCGACCCGTACCGTTTCGAAGCCGAACCGTTTCGAGCTGAACCGTTTCGAACCGAACTGTTTCGACCCGTACCGTTTCGAAGCCGTACCGTTTCAAGCCGTACCGTTTCGAACCGAACCGTGCCGTTTCGAACCGAACCCTTTCGAGCTGAACCGTTTCGAACCGAACCGTTTCGAGCTGTACCGTTTTGACGCGAACCGTGCCGTATCGAACCGTACCGGTTCGGTTTCGAAACGGTTCGCGTCGAAACGGTTCGCGTCGAAACGGTTCGCGTCGAAACGGTTCGGGTCCAAAGGGTTCGGTTCGAAACGGTACAGCTCGAAACGGTTCGGTTCGAAACGGTTCAGCTCGAAACGGTTCGGTTCGATACGGCACGGTTCGGTTCGAAACGGTTCAGCTCGAAAGGGTTCGGTTCGAAACGGCACAGTTCGATTCGAAACGGTACGGCTTGAAACGGTTCGGCTTCGAAACGGTACGGGTCGAAACGGTTCGGTTCGAAACGGTTCAGCTCGAAACGGTTCGGCTTCGAAACGGTACGGGTCGAAACGGTTCAGCTCGAAACGGCACGGACGGTTCAGCTCGAAACGGTTCGGGTCGAAACGGTACGGGTCGAAACGGTTCGCGTCGAAACGGTTCAGCTCGAAACGGTTCGGGTTCGAAACAGTTCGCGCCGAAACGGATTTTTTGGATTTTTTAGAATTTTTTAGAATTTTTATGATTTTTTAGAATTTTTATTATTTTTTAGAATTTTTTGGAATTTGTTTGGTTTTTTGGAATTTTTTTGATTTTTTGGAGTTTACTATTTTTTTTGTTTTAATGTTTTAGAGTTTACACTTAAGTCCCTGTGTTTCTAAAACTGACGCAAACCATCCCTGAATTAGTTAGTTAACTCAAAGTTAACAAAATAAATAGATGGAGTTAAGTTAGTGGACTAAAATGGTTACGAAAATGAAACTAATGGACTGAAATCGCAATTTTTAAATTAATGGACTGAAACCGTTATTTTTTACAAACCTCAGGGACGAAAACAGTAATTAACTCTTTTATAAAACATCTTCCACTTTTATAAACTTATATTCTACCATGGATCCCTTCAACAACCCGAACGTCCCCAACAACCCGAACAATCCCAACAACCCGACCCAACCGAATGTTTTCTCGGTTCCGGGATATTATCCGACGATCAAACCGAACCAATTCTCTCAATATTCGTCAAACGCCTTTGCCGCATTCCAACACTCACCGAACCAATTCTCTCAAAATCAAGCCCTTCAACAATTGATGATGCGGGGTGCTTTTAATCTCCAACCGATCCCGACGCAACCCGTTCAACCCCAACCGAACCCTACGCAACCCGAACGATCTGAACCCGACGAGGATGTGAAGTTGTTCCCGAAACCCAACCGCAAAAAGAAAAAGGCAAACGAAGAAAAGGCAAAGCAAGTGGTGGGTGAGCAACCGTCCAAACCAAAGGCGAAACCGTGGACGCCAATCGAAGAAGAAGCCTTTGCTAAGGCTTACATAGGCACGTCTACACACCCGACAAAAGGTTGGTAAAACTAACTTTTTTTTAAAGTTTATATTTTTTAGAATTAGTTTTTTACTTTTTGTAACATATTTTTTTTTGTAACATATTTTATAGGTAATAATCAAACGGGTGACGGGTTTTGGAAGGCGGTTTTGGCGAAGTTCCTTGGGCTAATGGACCAAGGCCCGTATCGAGATATCGACTCGGTGTCATCAAAGTGGCGAAAAATGAACGGGTTCGTCAATAAGTTTTGCGAAGAATATAATAAAATATATTTAAGTGGGCGTCGTAGCGGCATGAGCGACGAGGATGTGTTTAAAAAGGCGTTGGAGAAGTACAAAGAGAACAATGGTAATACCTCGTTCGCACATGTTCGCGCGTGGGAAATTTTGCGAGCGCACCCAAAATGGGCGCCGATTCCCAACGAGGTGGAGATGGCGAAGCGGCAATGGACATCAGAATCGGGTAGTTTTAGTGCCGGTGGATCGGACGCGAGGTGTCACATAAACTTAAACGATGACGCCGAGTTCGACGAAGAAGAATACGCCGTGCATGAAGCGGAGCGTCCTACGGGCCAGGACAAATCAAAAAAGGAGCGGGCGAAGGAGAAAGAAAAGCAAAAGGTAGACCCGAAGATGGACGAGTTTATGGCACAATTTAAAACGTACACCGAGGTCCGGCCCAAAAGGCGAAGGCGAAGGAGCGGGCCATCGAAGAAAAGTCTCGTGTGGCGGGAGAAAAGTTACGCGAAAAGGTCCGGTTGTCCGATGAAAAGATTCGGCTCAAGGAATGGGAAATATTAACGATGGATGTCGATAATTATCCCGAGCCGAAACGTTCGACTTTGAAAAAACTACAAACCGACATCATGAAGAAGCATCAAATTATTTAAGTCTTTTTTTTAGTTTATGTTTTTTTTAGTTTATGTTTTTTATTTAAGTCTATGTTTTTTTTTTAAGTTTATGTTTTCTTTTTTAAGTTTATGTAATGTTTTTTAATATTAACGAAAATATTTTTATTAATTTATTTGTTAAAAGTTAAAAAAAAAGTGGAATATTAAAAAAATAAAAAATATAAAAGTGGTGGGGTAGGATCATCTAGGACCATCCTCCCATTGCCACTAGTTTTGTGGGATGGACCATCCTTGTGAGGACTATGATGTGGCGCCTACGTGGCGGATCATCCTCCAAGGGAGGATGGGCACCATACCCTCTAGCCTTAGACCATTCGGTATGGGGGATGGCCAAGGGCCGGCGAGGCACAGCGCCGCCCCGAAACACCGCCCCCTTGGCCCGTCCCCGTCTTGATCGGCTTCTCCTAGACGAACTCGACGTCCCCCTCCATCACACACAGACCTACACATACATACATACATACATACATACATACCTACCTACCTACATACATACATACATACATACATACATACATACATACATTTAGCCCCATCCCCCACCCCCTTGGTCCATCCCCTTTAGGTCCATCCTCACAGCTGCTTACGTGGCGGGTGACGTGGCGGCCCATCCTCCCCACACCATACCTTCCAGTCTTATATATTGACTATTAGGCCAGTGGGTATGGGGGCGCCATGGCCGCCACATCACCCTCCATAGGCCTTGGGGCGCCATCGTACACCCCGCCGCGGTTAAAGAGGGGCGCCATGGCCCTTCCGCCAGCACGTTAACGAGGACATTTGAGGTTTTTCGAAGTTGATGGGGGCGCTATAGTTAAAACAAAGGCTTTAAACCACACCATGTAGTTAACGAGGACATTTGGGGTCCATCGCTGACAAAAGTTTGAAAAAATGAGGCAAATTGTGGTCTTTTTATTGTTGAGAAAGTTGGGGAATCTTCTGATTTACAGTTTCCATTCCTGTTTTTCTTGTTGTGTTGAGCTGGATGACAATTCTTTGGCCTAAAAGTTGCCTTATTAAAGTCTAAAAGTCGCCTAATCATCAAGAAAATTTTGTGTTCAAAATGACCAAAAGTTTTAGTAGACAATCATGTCATGCAAATCATTGTTAACCTGTATAAAATAAACTTAGACCATTCGGTATGGGGACGACCAAGGGCCGGCGAGGCACGGCGCCGCCCCCCTTGGCTCGTCCCCGTCTTGATCGGCTTCTCCCAGGCGAACTCGACATCCCCCTCCATCACACACAGACCTATACATACATACATACATACATACATACATACATACATACATACATACATACATACATACATACATATATAGTGTATGGTTCCTGCGAAAAGTGTGTTTTTCCTAGAAAGTCTAGGAAGCGATCTGGTCCATCCGATTGGTGTGTTTAAGGGTTGAGATTAAATCAATGGCAATCTTGTAATATTTAACTATATTTAATAGATTGTTTTAAATGAGTAGGGGCAATTTCGTCAATAACAGTGTTTTAAATCAATCAAAATTAACCGTCAGGATATCACATCTCCTTATTACACGCGAATTTCCTTCTCTCTCTCTTTATCTCTCTAAACCCGCAACGAAACCCCCTAAAATCATACCAAATATACCTAAAATCATGGACGAAGATAAGAGATTTTCCAACTTCTATATACCTAAGATCAAGCGGACATTGTGTTCCGTGTTTTACTAGGCGATTAGGGTTCATTCGTGTTCTACATTGAAGTATTTGATGTTTGCAGGGAAGAGATTCAAAAAACAGGAGACTTTGAACAAGATGGATGGAAGCAGACTTGAAGTCGCCGGAAGAAAAGTTGAAGTCGCCGGAAGTATAGTTGAAGTCGCCGGAAGAAAAGTTGAAGTCGCCGGAAGTAGAGTTGAAGTCAAATAACAAATGTTTGTAGGATTTCCGTTTATTGTCGATGACTGTGTTTTTATTGGTTGTATTTGGTAATGTGTTTTATGGTCAGTTTATGTAGGTTTTATAGAGTAGTAATTTGGGTTTGTGGATGTTTTATAGAGTAGTAATTTGGGTGTGTGGATTGTGTTTTAAAAACTTTTTTTGTTAATGGGGTTTCTCAACAATGTGTTTTATGGTCAGGTTATGTAGGTTTTATAGAGTAGTAATTTGGGTTTGAGGATTGTGTTTTAAAAACTCTGTTTGTTAATGGGTTTTCCCTAAATTGTGTTTTCCAACAGATGCGTTTTAAGGTCAGTTTGTCTAGGTTTTATAGATGAGTAAGTTGGATTTGTGGATTGTGTTTTAAAAACTTTGATTGCTACTGGGTTTTCTCATAAATGTGATTTACTATGTTTCATGAACTGGTACCTGTGTGTTTTACAATTATGATTGATTTGTTAACTTTTGAAAGCCTAATGAACTGTGATTTATAAGGGGAATGTGGGATTGGGAATTGTGTTTTATAAAGCCTAAACTACTGTTTTTCAGTCAAATGGAGAAAAAGTGAGAGAATAAAAGGAAAATGGCATTCAAAAAAATCCGGAAACAAACCTGACAAACCAATTATGCTGGATGAATCAGACACCGAAGAAGCATCACCTTTACAAGACCTTTACAAGGTGCGGTTAGTTGTGGCGGTGAAGGGTGGGGGGTAACTTGTATAGTTAGCTGTCTGACCAGTTGTGTTTTTTTGTTACTAACAGTTGAACCTGTTAACAAAACTACAAAAACGGTAGACAACAAAGTAGACTGCGCACAACAACCGCCTGCTGGCACCCTTCTGTCTGACATTGCAAATCTGTTTCCGTACGTAATGGATAAAAATGTCGATTTACAGTCGGAACCCCTCCAAAATCGTGAAATGCCCAAATGTAAGTTAGATGAACAAACGTCAAACCATATGTTTGTTGTGGTAAAACACAATGCATAATACTAACATCAACTTTTATGAGCTTTCTTTCAGCCGACGCGAGCAAGAAGGGTAGCGAAACCGGTAAGAAGCGGAAGGAGAAAAAGGCTGGAATCCAACCGAAACAAAAAAAGGTTCCGGTTATACCAACAGTCAATAAGCCTAAAGAAGTAGCACACGGTAAATTGAAATTATGAACTTATTTTAATTACTAAAAAGTCTAACTTGTTGATCGGTTTCATGTGTTGGTGTTTTGTCAGGTACCACGATAGAAGATTCAGATGATGATTTTGACAACCCACCTTGGAAAAAAACGAGGTCGGGTGCTAGCCCACAAGTTGTTGAAAACCACAACGACCCCCAGTTGCTAGGTCAAGCAAAGACTAAAAAACACGCAAGAGGTCAACAACGGTCAAAAATTACATACCACTTTCAGATGGGAAACTAACCTTGCGATTAGCTCTTAAGCACATGGGGGAGTTGATGGAATCTTTGAACGAAAATCAACGGGAGGCTGTCAGAAACATAGGTTTCAGGTCAATACTTGGGTTTAGAATGGGTTTGATTCCCTCAACTCTGGGTTGGTGGTTGGTAAATAACTACGACACTAAAACACGGGTCTTGAATTGCGGTAGCCACCACATTCAAATATCGGAGGAATTGGTGAACGATGTGTTTGGCGTACCAAGAGGGAATGAATAAATAAAGGAAGTTGAGAGAGCAAGGGCAAATTTCCACGAGGTTGTGGCGGAATGGAAAGGACAATTCGAAAACGCTCCTGCACGTTTGACGCCTGTTCAATTCAAAACATACATGCAGGGCCAAAAAGCGAGCGGGAGAATCTTTGTGTTAAACTTTTTGTTATTCTACAACACACTGCTAGGAGAGAAAACTACGAATTCATCAATTAATATGAAGTTTCTACCAGCCTTGCATCGAGGGAAGGATATCAGAAGTTTTAACTGGTGTGAGTACATGATCAGGTGTCTGGATCGAACGGTGGAAACATGGACACCAAAGGAACCCTTTCTTGGACCAATGCCTTTGCTAGTAGTATGTTCTGAATGCATATATAATTTTCTAATCACACACTATGATTGTGCATTAAAACACATCTGTTTGCTGGTAAAACACATTAAGATAGTTTCAACTTGCAAAGTTTTTGTTCAGCTCCAATATAATCACAACATGTTGTAAAAACCATTATGATGAAATATGATCATCAAAAAACATAATGTGATGTAATGTGGCATAGGAAAAACCATCAACACACATTCAAGGTGTTGTTAAATAGCATTAGAACTGTTAAAACACAATCTGATGTATATAAAACCCTTAAAACACATCTGACATCAGTTTGTTCTTCCTATTTACAGGCAGCGTTGATACGTGACCAAAATAAATACGAGGAAGGTGAGCCAAGAGCAGCTCATCTCATCGAAGATATCACTGATGACGATATCGAGGGAGTCAGCATAAAGTTGGACTCGGTCAGGTTTGATCAAATGTTAGTGGATGCATATGACTTGCATCCGGAACAAAGCTACCCGTTTGCAAAAAAGTCTGATGAAGAAGTTCAAGCAAAAGAAGTGAAAGCATATAAGAAAGATATAACCAAGAATGTAAAACACATTAGCAAATATGATCCAGTAAAAAACAAAAAGTCTGTTGTGAAGCCGGCCGGTAAAACGCATGGTAAACCTACGGTCTCAGAGGTACCGAAAAAAAATCAAATTGAAAAAGAATGGGCGAAACCGATCAGGTTGGGGAGAAGAAATCTGATGTTGAAGGTGGCCCGGAAACTGCGCCTGTTGTCGAAGAAATTCCCGTTAATGCGGGTTTCAATGCAGAGTTTGAAGAATGCATGAACGTAGATGTTGGCCCGGAAACAGTGCCTGTTGTGGATACATCCGATATAGAGAAATACTACATTGAAACCGGCGAGTGGGGGCAAACACAACAAAGTCAGCCAGGGATTAACTCACCTATGGTATCTCAATATGGATCGACACCACAAGCGACCCAAAGCGACGAGGTACTCTTATAGTTTTCCAGTTTATTCTATTAAACACAAATATAATGTATAAGTGAAAACATTTAAATACAAATAAGAAATTACTTAAAACACATTTTTTTGAAATGTGGCACATTCCACACCTTATAACACAATCGGAATACCAAAAACACTTTTTCAGACTGGTAAAACACATTGCAGATTGGGAAATAACACAATGAACCTTTGATACACATTCTTATGAAGTGTGAGACACAATTCTGATTGGTAAAACACAATCAGCTTGCAAAAAAAAAAAACAATTCTGATTGGTAAAACACATTTTCAGACTGGTAAAACACATTGCAAATTGGGAAATAACACAATGATAATGTGTAAAGTGTGGTTGATGTAAATCAGGTACGTGCGGGTATGTTGGAAGTGTTCTTGAATCAATTCGACGAATGTATGAAAAGGATAAACGACACTTTTACAGAAGGTTTCCAATTGTACCACGAAAGTGAGAAAATAAAACAGATACACACATTGTGGACTGAGAAGCTGAAAAAGGTTGGATCCACATGTACGAAAACTACACAACCACAAACTCCTACGGATAAAACACCAGAAAAAGAGGCAAATAAGGAGAATGTGGATATGTCACAGTTGTCGCAGTGGACCCCTTCATTGGTAGAAGAGATATGTAAGGTGGTTGACAAGACAACCACACCGACGACTCAGCTTGCAGTAGTGGAGCAGCCCGTACTCGTCGTCACACCGATCTCCCAAAAAACACAGGAGGAATATGAATATTCGATTAGACGTGGGAAGCTTATACACGAGTTGGACCTTGGAAAGCGGAAAGTATGACCGCAAAGACAAACAGAGTTGACCGATGCTCTAAGGTCTCCATACGTGAAGCGGGCAGTAGAGATTAGGGCAAAGCTTCAAAACGCTGAGGTCTCAGTCAGCTCATACATGTTTTCAGCCTGGGGTTCAATGTGGTATGTTATAAAAATGCCATTTATAATACGAATGTTTCTACAAAATATGTTAAGACACAATGTTTGAAAGTGATTCTGATGAAATTATTATAACACATTGTTTAAAACTTGTTTGTATACATTAGGGATGTTGTGTTTAGAACTAAGAGAGAAGTGCCGGTTATGAGATCTCCGCTTGAATCATTAATGATGGGAATGGAATTGCACATATTGGTAATAAGCGCATGGGCGGATTTGTTGAATTATGAAGAAAAATTCAAGCAAAAGGGGAGCATCGCACGCCTGTTCTGTTTAGTAAATATGTTGGTAAGGCTGATCATAATGACCTGGTAATATAAGTTTACTACTTTTGTAATATTGTTTAACACAATCACTTTAAAATGCAGAATGAAGAAGACTACAAAAAAAGTGCAAAATTGAGGTAAAAAACATTCGCAGAAAACATGGAACCAGTCTTAATTTCTGCTGATGTGAAAAAGATACCTGACAAGTCGCTCATCTTTGTACCAGTCTTACACGACGATCATTTCTATTGCGTATGTTTTAATTTAAGGGACATGGAGGTAGAGGTTTTGGACAACAGTGCTAAGGATATGTCGATGCAAGACAAATACAACAAACGGCCGGAAAAATTGGTACGCCCCTCTATATATAAACTATAAACGTCCTTTGTTATACAAATGTATGCCATTTGATTACATATTTGTTAAAACACAATTAACAAACTGCAAAAAGTTTAAGATAGTGCATAAAGTTCTATATGTATAAAGTTTTATGATAAAACACAATTGATACTGAATGATACGTTATCAGCACTATTAATACTTTAAAACACAGTGTAATGTGACACTACATAATAACAAATAATATTAACTTAAAACACACTTCATCAGAATTTTAAAGTTTGATGTTAAAACACAATTGATACTGAATGATACGTTATCAGCACTATTAATACTTTAAAACACAGTGTAATGTGCCACTACATAATAACAATATTATGAACTTAAAACACACTTCATCAGAATTTTAAATTATTCCCTTTGTTAATAACGGGTATACGTAAACAAACCTATGCCACAATCTGTGCATTTACATGAATTTATTTTAAAACACAATCTGATTAAATTGTTTATCATGCAGCGTGATGCTTTATCAGTGTACTTGGAAAAAAATGGGCATCCAGCGGGCGGGGTGATCGGTAAAGTTGAGCCGGTACGATTGGAGATGCCATGGCGTACAAAACATAATGTAATCGATTGTGGCATTTTCCTGATGCGCCATATGGAAACATACAAGGGCGTTGCTGGAAAAGGTTGGGAATGCGGATTCTCAAATGAGTGCACTGATGCGGGTGAGATTACATACAAGCAGCGCAAAGAAATTGATGATCTCAAGCATAAGTACATTACGAAGATGCTCCTAACTGACGCAAACGAGTACAGAGGTTTTGTTGAAGCTGAAGTTGCTAAATATTAAAAGTTTTCGGCCGATGAAAAAAAGAGGCTAGAAGCAAAAGCCTTCGACACAATCAATGAAAGATTGGAGAAGTAACTTAAAATGGGATGTTTTCAACTTAAAACACTTCGTTGGCGGTGGTTTGTTGAAGTAATATGGGATGTTTTACAAAAACAGTTTTAACATTTTGTTGGTGGTGTTATATTTTGGAATTTTATATATTATAATATGTTCAGTGTGTTCAGTTATCTTTTTTCTTGTGTTTCCTGTCGATAAAAATGTCAACTATAACAGTTTGAACCTCTTTAACAATGTGAATTTATGTCGATAATGTTACTTTGTTTGGATCTACATAAGACATACAGTTTGTAATAATGTATGACGTCTTAAAACACAGCCTATATACATTATGAAAATACTGTGATCTGGAAACCAGCCTATCTTTTTCAACAAGTCTCTAGAATTTAAACAAAGTTAAAACACATTTTAATAGCTTTACAAATTAAACTGTATACCAAAACCATGAACAAATCAAGCATCATATAAAACACCGGAGGCTATTTAAAAAACAAAGTTAACACTAAAACACAAAGCAACAAGAACATAAATGTCCAACATAACAAGTCTTAAAATCAACAAAAAAAAATCCAAAACAAACACACGAGAAAAATAAAACCGAAAAATGAATAGTTCAGCAAAAGACTTAAAATTTTGATAAAAAAGATCCTACTCTGCCATGTCTTCATCATCCGTATCTGCATCGTTTCCAGATGTGTAAAACACATCATCAGCATCGTTTGATCAAGGACCATCACCTTCAACAACTGTAGCAGCATCTCCTTCACCAATTGTAGCATCATTACCTTCAGCATTTCGCGAAGCACCTGCCTCAGGCACAGCCACGGTGTATTTCCAACACGTTACTCTGTTATGACCATATTTTTTACATAATGAACATTGACGACGTTTACTTCCAGACTGACTTATGGCTCGCTCCTTTTGAGATTTGAGGCGTTTATGAGAACCACAACCCTTGAACCTAGTACCAACTAGAACACGGATAGTGGCCGTGCTCTCTGGAGCAACTCCCAGCAGTTCAGGAAATCGATTACGTCGTGTATTGGGAGGTGCATTTATATGAGCTTCATCAGCGACTGACATAAACTGCTTGATATGATCACGAAAATCACACAACTGGTCAAATTTTGAAATCAACTTGTTCACAACATACTCAGTTGCGTGACTAATCTCACGAACACAACGGTTAACCTCCTCACTACGATCTGGATCTCCACCATCCGTAAGAATGGACCCGGGGGAACTATTTGGAACAGCTTCACGCGTCCAACGCCTCAATATATATTGTTTCGGAAACTCCCTTACATCAAGAATCCGTAACACACAAAAAATGTGACTGCACAACAATCCAAACTGCTCAAACCTGTTGTAGTTACACTTAACAGTAACATCCTCCTCGCGTATCATAACCTGTAACATTGAATATCCATAAAACACAGTTCATATAAAAGATGGATAATTAAAAAAAACAAAAATGATGTATACATAACCTAAAACACAATATCACCTCGAAGAACGAAAAACATGGTTGATCGAGATCCTTTATAAAAAACTTAATGAAATCACCGACGTGATCTAATCTGACACTAGTACAACGATGAATAGCATGTTGAATCTCGAGTTGAACATTAAAAAATATAGTTCTGGTATATATCTAAACTGCTTGCTTCTCAAGAACAAAATCACTCCACTCTCTAGGGTTTGTGTATCGAGTGTCATGATCGTTTTTTCGATGCTTGTGTCTTTGCGCTTCAATAGCTGTGTCGAAGTGGCTAAGAAATTCAACCAACGTGCACTTTGGATTGCTAATCTTGCCAAAAAAGTGATTCTCGCTTTCGGACCTAGATGATGTCCGCATAAGACCAGACATTTCTTCTTCGCGATAGTAAGCTGGAATCCATGATTCACGTAGCCCGTATATATATGTCAGCCATTCATGGTCGGTTAAAGCGAAATCATTTAAAATAGATGCCCATTCAGTCTTAAACGCTTCGGGCAATAGAGAATCAGTCCAAACAACTGCAGACAATCTTTTCCTGAAATTTGTATTTGAACACAGGGCAGCCCCGACCTAAAGGAACATTTTAGCATGTATGTTAAAAAAACAAAAATTAAAACACAGTAAAAAATACACATGTAAAAAAAGAAAACCCTATCATAGAAAAAAACATACCTTTGTAGTGAGTTTATCCATGATGTGCCACATACATAACCGATGCCTCGACTCAGGCCAAACATCCGCTATAGCCCTTTTCATCGCAGGGTCTTGGTCAGTAACGATTACGGGAGGCGCATACCCATATGCGTTCTTGATCGCCTTAAGTAACCAGCTATACGTCTCTGCCGTTTCAAAACCGAGAATTGCAGCACCAAGTGTGGCGTTCCTATTGTGATTATCAATCCCAGTGAAAGGGACAAATATCATGTTATACCTGCAAACAAACAATCAGTGATGACAAAAGATCATAATGTATTTATAACACAGTAGGATTTAAAACACAATGAATATATAAAAATTAATCTCGTCGTTACTTGTTTCGCTTGTAGGTAGCATCAAATGATATAACGTCTCCAAACATATAATAATTCCTCTTTATATCCTTGTCGGCCCAAAAAATGCACTTCAACACACCTTCGTCTATCGTTTCATATTCGCAAGAGAAGTTCGGTAAAAACTCCTTTTTCCTCATTAGTCGCTTGACAAACATTTCAGCATCAAACTCTCCGATAAACAGATTTAATTCTTTCTTGAAATTTTTGAAATCGACTTTGGTCGCACCGACTTTATCGAACCCACCATACACTTCCTTCATAATGTTAAACGCACGAACAGGACCAATGTTGAGATTTGACATCTTGTTTATCATCTCTTCGTGCGCACGATTAATACCCCTGTTTTCCTAGAGAAGATGTAAATCTTCTTCGTGCACAAAATCATGGTTGTGCGCCTCTGTGAAATGATACAGCAAATACTTCTTGGCATCGGTAAGCTTTATTCTGATCGTAGCTTAGCATCCGGTCCTTTTGGATGGTACCCTACGTACCCACCTATCAGACGGTTGTTCGGCTAAAGTATCGACCGGTCAAAGCTCTTTTTGAACCTCCTTTGAACAAAAAAAATACTTGTTTATAACAATACCACGGTTCTCGTGTTGTGTGCCCTTCCTAACAGTCCAACCTCCAGCTTCTGCATAAGCTTTGTAAAAGTTATACGCAGCATCAACTGTGTCAAATAACATGCCCTCTGCTGGCGTCAACGAAGAGGGTGAATCTGGAATATATCTCTTTGTTCCCGAGTTTGGAGAAACTTGTTCAACACCACATAATTGGTAATTGGGTGCATCTTCAAAACATGACAAAAAATGAGCATAAAACACATTTCTAAAACACAATGTGATGAAAAACAAAAACAAAAAACAAAAAAAAACCCAGGCCAAAGTAAAAAACATACTGACCATGCTACCAACTAATGAACTTATATAACACACCAAAACAAAAAAATCTAACCTGAATGCTAAGAAACTAATAACCATGGGAAAAAACAACATAATGCAAGTTAAAACACACCATTTAATGAAACTATAAAAAACATTGACTTCAACCTCAATATCTGTTAAAACACATTACTGTTAAAACACATTACTGTTAAAACACATCATTCAAAGGAAACTATAAAAAACATTGACTTCAACCTCAATAACTGTTAAAACACATTACATATAACAGGCTGATGGTTTCTCAGAAATAGTTTAAATAAACAAAACATAAAACTACAAATATGGAAGTTAAAACACACTATTCAATATCTAAAAAAATGGTGATCTTCATATTACAAACCATCAGTCACCTTATGTAATCAATAAACAGAAAAACCTCAACCTCTATGCCAGTTAAAATACAACACCAAGAACAAGCTGATGGTTTGGCATATAAATGACAAATATGGAATTTAAAACACACCATGAAATATCTTAAAAAAATTGATCTTCAGATTACAAACCATGAGTCACCTTATAGAATCACTAAACACAAAAACCTCAACCTCTCTGGCTGTTAAAACACAGCACCAAGAACAATCTGACGGTTTTGCAGATAAATGATAATAATCAACACAAAATACTACAACAGTAAAGAAAAAAAAAACTGTAATTACCATCTCCACCATCAACAAGTGTGTTTGAAGCCATGATTTTTCACTCTGAAAAATTATTGAATATGAATGATGCTGGTGAAGAATAAAAGGATCGAAATTATTATATATAGATATGTGTTTCGTGTTTGTGATATTTGGAAGAGATTTGGATTCAAAAACAACCATAATCCCGAAAATCATGCACATAATCGGTTACATACAAGATCATGCAATATTAGTTACTGAAGATAATTACCAAATATAAAATTAAAATGTGAAATTACATGTTTGCCCTTCTAGTTAAAATACATCCATGACACATGTCCAATTATTATTGCTTCCTAGACTTTCTAGGAAAAATAGACTTTCTACACAACTCCTACTCTACATATATATATATATATATAGGGTGGGGTTCTAGAGTGAACACTAATGTATTTGCGAACTGAGTGAACAAATCTTGGCCATAAATTTACACACGTGGATGGCTAGGATTTCATCATCAAATCGTAAAATACACTAGTGTATTTCATCATCAAATCCTGGCCATTGATCTACACCCATGTCTGGCCAGGATTAGTTCGCTCAGTTCGCAAACTACACTAGTGTTCACTCTTGAACTTAATCATATATATATATATATATATATTATAATAAATGTGTGAAAAACGTAACAATACTAATGTGAAGGATCAAAACGGATAAAATACGAAAGTATGAGGGTGGTACGGTAATCTCTATAGGGGTGGTTGGAGGAGATTAGTCTAAATAATTTATATAGTAGGTTTATTGTTTAAACGTATTAGTATTGGGTCAGGATTAGTTTTCTTGTTAGTCAAGTTTCCTTCTTAGAAAAGTTATTTAGGTTATAAATAGCTGATTTGTTTCTTTGTTTTATATACTTGTAATCCAGTTTTTGGTTAATAAAAAGTGTCGATCATTGTGATCAAAGTGTGTTAGTTTGTTTGTTCTTGATCGTCCCAGTTTCAAAAACTGGTATCAGAGCAACAAACGAATCTTGGGAACAAAAGAAGAAGGTTCATCGCAGGGGAAAGAAATCCGATTGAATCACTCTTCAAGAAGCCACGATCGAAGGAAGTAAAGAAACCGGTCAGAGGCTGTGATCATTCAATGAAACCAAGAAGAACACAAAGAATACTCTCAAGAATTCTCCATGCCAGAATTTCAAGTAGTTGGTGGGATTAAGAAACTGAATCAGTCAAACTACACGACTTGGGCAACATGTATAAAGTTGTATCTTCAGGGACAAGATCTATGGGAAGTTGTAGGCGGCTCAGAAACGCAGGTTCCCAGGATCGATACGAATGGTGCGATTCATAAATGGCATGTGAAGGCAGGACGAGCAATGTCATCTTGAAGACGACAGTTGATGAAGAGATGCTTGAGTATTTTCAAGAAACCGAGTTTCCAACGCTGGCTTGGGATACTCTAGCAAACCTCTTCTCAAAGAAGAATGATACGAGACTTCAACTACTCGAAAGCGAGCTCATGTCATTATCTCAAGGTGAGTTGTCGATTCCACAATACTTTAGGAAAGTAAAGACTCTCTGCCGGGAAATAGGGGAGTTAGACCCGCAATAAAAAATCGGGGAACCACGGATGAAGAGAATAATTATCCATGGTTTGAAAGCTGAATATAGATCCTTTGTCACAGCCATTCAAGGCTGGCGAAATCAACCTACGCTAACCGAGTTTGAAAACCTTCTAGCTAGTCAAGAAGCCTCAGCAAAGCAACTCGCCGGGGTGACCGTAAAGACTGAAGCCGAAGCACTATATGTGGAGAAAGGGAAGGAAAAGGCTCGGGCTAGGAAGACTCAAAGTCGATACAATGATAAAGTGAAGAAATGTGGCTGGGAGAAAAAGAAGAACCATGACAAGGATGATAAGTCAGTCGAAAAGAAACCAAGCAGTAGTAACAAGCGGTTTCCGTATAAATGTTACAACTGTGGTCGTAAAGGTCACATGGCCAAAGATTGTCGAGACAAGAAACAAGAAGAAGGGAATAGCGTCGGGGTCAAAGATGAAAAAGGCTGGGATGCTAAGGCTTTTCTCGCTCAAGGAGAGGTGGTAACGGCATTAACTGTTACGGTGGAGGATCAAGCAAACAAACTTGATAACTGGATTATGGACTCTGGATGCTCCAACCACCTAACTGGAGATAAAAGTAAGTTATCTAACCCTAAAAAATATGAAGGCAATCGTGTAGTTGTCATAGCAGATAACTCGAGACATCGGATATCGAGTATTGGAGATGTAAGGTTCCCGAATCAAAAAGTTGGATCAGATTTAACCCTCGAAAGTGTATACCATGTACCTGGAATGAAAAAGAATTTAATTTCAGTTCCACAAATAACTGAAACGGGAAAGTATGTTCTATTTGGGCCTCATGACGTGAAGGTCTTTGACAATTTCGAAACAAAATCAAAACCAATCCTGCAAGGGCAGCGTAAAGACACTATGTACGTTCTCTCTACAGAATCAGGATATATTGAGAAAACAAGGAACCATAATAGCACTGATTTGTGGCAGCAGAGACTCGGGTTGCATATGATAAACTAGAGTTAATGGCCAAGAAAGAAGTTATGAATGGTTTGCCAAAGTTAGAAGTCTCCAAGAAAACGATATGCGGAGGATGTCAATTTGGTAAAGCTCATCAGCTACCCTTTGATACGTCTAAACAGAAGACGTCTCAACCGCTCGAGTTGATTCACACCGATGTGTTCGGTCCAGTTAAGAAAAAATCTATGGGAGGTATGGAGTATATGATTACGTTTATAGATGATTATACTCGGTTCGTTTGGGTAGCATTTATGAAAGAAAAATCCGAAGCCATACTCAAGTTTAAGGAATTCAAACAAGAGGCAGAACGAGATGTTGGGTTAAAAATACGAATGCTACGCTCAGACAGTGGTGGGGACTATACATCACGGGAATTTAATGAGTATCTAAAGGCGTGCAATATCAAACGACAGTTAACGTGTCCGAACACACCACAACAGAACAGTGTATCATAACGTAAAAACGTCATCTCGCCGAGGTATGTGGTAGTATGCTTCATGACAAAAACGTACCGGGTCGATTTTGGGCAGAAGCGATGTCTACAGCAGCATATGTGATTAATCGTCTACCTCAACAAGGCCTTGGGGTATGTAACTCCATTTGAATTATTATACAAAATTAAACCAAGTATAAGTTACTTTAAGGTTTTTGGTTGTGTATGCTACGTGTTAGTACCGAGCCACTTACGTCACAAGTTAGAAAAGAAAGCCGTTAGGTGCATCTTTGTCGGGTACGATCATGAAAGAAAGGGTTGGAAGTGTTGTGACCCGAACTCTGGAAGAAGTTATGTGTCCCGGAGTGTTGTCTTTGATGAAAATTCATCTTGGTGGTCTGTAAACAAAGAGATCCTACCGGATAGTGAACAGCTAAAAATCGACTTAGAAAAGGCCAGAATAAAGTTCAAATGGTCCGAGGATGACGAGGAAGAGAATGACGAACAAGATGTTCATTCTGAATCAGAAGTCGAAGTGACTCAAGAAGGTGGCCAAGAGAATGTGGCAGAGACGCAACCCAGACGATCAGCTCGTGAATGCCGACCAAACCCACAATATCTGAATGTTGTAACTACCGAAGAAGTAATTCGAGAACCAGAAAATTACCATGAAGCCTGTGAAAAACGTGAATGGGTAGCAGCTATGGAACAGGAAATTGAAGCATTAAAAAGTAATGAAATATGGGAGTTGGTTCCGAAACTAGAAGCAGTTAAACCGGTAAGTTGTAAATGGGTTTACAAGCTCAAACGAAAAGCGGATGGCACAATTGATCGTTATAAAGCTCGTTTAGTGGCAAGAGGTTTTTCACAAGAATATGGACTCGATTATGATGAGACGTTCAGTCCCGTAGCAAAGATGACAACGGTAAGAGTCTTGATAGCTTTAGCGACAAGCTTGGGGTGGAGCCTTAATCAAATGGATGTAAACAACGCTTTCCTTTACGAAGATCTAAATCACACTATTTTTATGGAACAGCCAATTGGATTCAAAGAAAAGGCGCAATTCGGTTATGTGTGCAAGCTCAAGAAAGCATTATATGGCTTAAAACAATCCCCACGCGCATGGTATGGAAAAATTGGCAAATTCCTTGAACATTGTGGGTTTACGAGTACAGTAGCCGATGCGAGTTTGTTTGTAAAACGAGCTGGAACAAGTATAGCAATGGTATTAATATATGTAGACGATTTTACAGAAGTGAATGACGCCATATCAATAAACTATATTACTCGACTTTCTTGAAAGTATGATATCTTCGTAGGAAATCGTGATGAAAAACAGGTGAAGTGGCCATGAGTTTATATACTTAATCAATCAAAACGTGTAGATTTAATATAAACATATTAATGTATGTTTCAAAACAGCAGTCTTTTAATGCAAAAACCTTTTCAAACCCCAGCTTTTATGGGAAAACTTTAAAATTAAATACCAAGAAACCCAAGGGACAATTTTTCGAAGTTCAAAGAACAAAAGCAGATTATCATAATTACAATTAACCTTTTCATTTACCATGTAGACGCGTTTTTAAACTCTATAAAAGACCGATAATTACTTTTGTTCAAAACATCAACAAATCGTCCTACAAATCACTATCTGTGAAAGATTGTTCCACATCAGAAAATCCAACAAAAATCTACATGGCAAACTTCAGCTTCTATCACTGGTCAGACACCAGCGATGTTAAAACCCAATTCTCGATGTGGTCACTCAAAGAAAAAAGAATAGTCGAAGAACTAAACAGTAAAGTCGACATAATCAATGACACTAATTACAAGAAAACCTAGAACAACATAGCATTGCTAGATGAAGTCCTCCACTCTCCTCCATCAGATTTCTAGAAAAATGCAGAAGAGTTTCTCACACAACTTCTAAAACAGAATCAGAAAATCTGCAACATGCTAACTGACCTGAAAAACAAAAGAGAGCATGAAATCACATGGAGAAATGTCAGAGTCTACGAAATCCTAAAAAAGTGTTAACTCTAGCGTGTAATAGTTTATAAATATTTCATTAAATTTCTATTTTTCTATGTAATAGTTTATTTTAATAATCTCAACATGCAACTTAACATATTCTAAAATGTCAGTGTCAATAAAAAGTCTCAACATCATCAGCAGTTAATCAAAATAAGAAACAAGCCTAAAATGCAAAGGTCTCCTCTCAACTGTTGTATCACATTTAACTTTTCATGATATTCATTCACAGTTTTATGATACTTCAGTGTTTATTCATTCATACTGTTTAATCTAACCTGGTTTTCCATCCAACTGTTGACCAAAAGTTAAACAGATGTTCAAACCACTGATTGTGTTATTCAAATTTCTGTTGAATACTAAATGAGATGTTGACCAAAACTGAAACAGATGTTCATCAAAAGTCAAACTGATGTTCACCAATAGTCAAACATATGTTGAACTTAAACATATGTTTGCTTTAAGACCAAACATCTGTTTATGGGCAATCATCTGTTTAAGGTCAAACATTTGTTTAAGGCCAAACATCTGTTTATGGCCAAACATAAGTTTATGGAAAACATGTGTTTAACTCCAAACATCAATGTTTTAATCACAGTTGACTATCCACTGATAGTTAAAAAACAGCCACTGCTCACATTTTTATAGTTGACATCCACTGATATTGACCATCAGTGGTTTCCCTAAACAACTGTCATCCATTTTCATTAGAGGTTGTTACGTGGACTGTTCTTAGCCGTCCACACTTTGTAACCGCTGCCACGTCAGCATCCACTTTTCACTTTTATAAAACCCTGATCAAAACCCCAAACAGGGTTTTAACTGCCATTTCGAATTCCAAACAGGGTTTCCATCAAATTCCTTCAAAATCTTCATCTTCTTCTTCCTCTCACAAATTCATTCGAATCACCTTGGCTCTTTCTCTCAAAAAACCCTCATAACTATCTGTGTACACTTGAGAAAACAAGTAAAAACACACAATTTCACTCAATCATCGATGCTCTTTCATCCTCAAAGTACAAAACTTTGTTGACCTACAACGCACCTATTTACCAAGAAACCCTACGAGATTTTTGGAAAAATGCAAAATTAGAAGTTCAAGACAACAAGCCTTGGGCTATTACATCAACAATAGGTGGGATTCAGGTTGCTATTACTCCACAAACCATATCTGAGGTTTTTGAGATGAACGATCATACAGGTAAAAACTTTTTCCCTAAAGAAGAGTATCAACGAGATTTGATTGAAAGGGGGTATGAAGAGCAATGCACCAAAGCTACTATGCAAAAAGGAGCATTCCCACCACCGATGAAATTTTTATTTCATACTTTACTCTTGTGTGTTTCAAACAAAACAACAACTTTCAATGAAATTCCATTGAAAATTCAATACTTGGGATATGCTATTATGGCTAAACAAGATTTCAATTACTCCCAAGAGATTTTCAATAAGTTGGTTAAAAATGTCAATAATATAAAAGATAAGAAAAAACCATTCATGTTGTTTCCAAGGTTTTTAAGCTACTATTTACAGCAGAAAGTACCAAAAGAAAGTGAACAAGTGCTTCTTCAAGGTGCCCCTTGTGAAATAAATAGTTTGTCTACTGAAACTTTTACAAGGTTGTCAGAGTCAAAAGCTTTAAAAACACAAACAGAGGAGCCTGAGCAAACTTTAGATGCGTCCACATCTGCTCCTCAGGTTTCTGCTGTTGAGCCCACTGCTCTTGGTGACCACAGCATCACAACCACTGTTGTGCAACCCCCACCAAAAATCACCAAAAAGACCGTCAAGAAAAAAAACCAAAAGGCCCCCCCAAACCCTCCAAAAAGGACCTTCTGGAAGATGAGATCCCATAAGTAACTCCTGTGACAACACAAAAGTCACCATCATCCACTGTTGCTACTTCCTTACAACAGTTGGAAAGATCTCCACCACAGGCCTCAATTCCTCCTGCTTCCTCACAAAAGGAACAGGTTGTAAGCACAGGGACACCTGTGTGTGGTACATTACCCTCACTTGAGAGTATGTTCTATAGCCCTGCTCCCGGGGCAATTTCTCTTTCAACTCCTATCCCTACAACCACATTACCACCCACCATTTTACCTCTGTTTAAAGCATTGGATAAGGATTAGACAGTAATCATTTCTTCTCAACAACCCATCACTGAGAATATACTCCAACAAGTGACTGAGTCTGATGCCTCTACCTTTGCTAACCCATCAACAGTTGAGGAGGTTACACCCCTAGAGTTACATGTATCTCTTGGTGGTAGTTCAAGTGGAGCAGCTACTACATGTGTTGAATCCATTGATTTACACCTGGAAAGTAGTTTCATAACTTAGACTCCCTTGAAGGCAATTTCTTCCTTGGGAACCAAGGTATCCACTGGTGTGTTCAAGCTAACAACTGGTGTGCTTACTAAGGTAACTACTACGGAAGAAAGAAGTCCCCAGTACCAAGAAAAAGGGGCATCAGTGGATCAACCATTGGAGACTTCTCCTGGTCCAACAGCTGATACAACCACTGCTGGTGGGAAATCAAATGATCCCATTAAATTGGGTGATGGTTTAAAATATCAGTATTTGACGGAGAGAGTTACCAATCTTGAAACATCTGTGGCAGATATAAAAAATATGCTGCAACAGTTGTTACGATCCTCAAAGTCTTGATCCATTGCTTCATCATCTGCTACCACAACAAGTGAGCTATGGCAACTTCTACAACCTCTGTTTCATCAACAAAGAAAATATGTTGATCAACAACATGAAATTCAGCTACAAATGTTCAAAAATGTGATGGAATCAAGGTATAAGGATACTCAAGCTGACATTAAAGCCATCAAAGCTCATTTACTTCAAACCACTGGTACTTCTCCTCCTACTATTGTCTATGTAGAAAACCCTGATGATGCTAAAAAGGGGGAGAAGGGAAAGAAAGGAAAGGATGGTTTGTATCTAAAACCTGATCCAAAGGCTAAACCTGTTGTAGAAATTCCAAGGCCAGATGGTACAAAGAAGGTTGATATGACTCTCAATGCCTTTGCTGAACAAAAAGCAAATAGAAAAGAGAAAATGGAACGAAAGGGTTCTAAAAGATTTGAAAAAGAAAAGGAAGTTCTGATGGCAAAGAAAGAGCAGGGTACTTCAACAGCTGTTGATACATCAGTGGTTGATACATCACCTTATGAAATCCCCAAAAGTTCCTCACCTAAAACAACAAAGACAACAGATGTTGAGACACCTGTTATATCAACAGCTGTGTGATACATTAGTGGTTAATACATCACCTTATGAAATCCCCAAAAGTTCCTCACCTCAAACCACAAAGCCAACAGATGTTGAGACACCTGTTATATCAACAGTTGTTGATACATCAGTGTTTGATACATCACCTTCTGAAATCCCCAAAAGTTCCTCACCTCAAACTACAAAGCCAACAGATGTTGAGATACCTGTTATATCAACAGTTGTTGATACATCAGTGGTTTCAATAGTTGTTGTCACAACAAATGCTGTTGTCACTTTACCAACCACCACTCAATTCACAAATCCAACTCCAAGTTCAACACCTCCAACCACACCAAAAATCAAAAGAAGGAGGATAACAAATGTCATACTTGAAGATGACACTGTAGCTTCTCCACTTCCAATATCTTCACAATCTCTGATCCTATCAACTATACAAAAACCTACTTCAACTGCTTCAATTCTAACCCCTGACCAAACTACTTCCTTTGTTCCTTTGAGTGTGAAATTTCCTCTGGATCTTCCAGCAGTTAGGGAGGAGATCAAATCCTTCTATTCTGAAGATGATCCTGAAAACAGGAATCTTCCATCTTTTCAAGGGTATCCTTTGTTAAAGAACATTCATGAATACCTTCAATTGAAAGCTAAACAAGCAGAGGATATCTCAAAAAGAGACACAAAAGGAAAATCTGATAAAGAAATACAGAGATATCTGCAATATCTGCTCAGCCAAGTCAGAACATTAGAGCAGTTTTCAAAAGATCTTTGTCAGCAGTTATCAGAAAGAGATGATGAAAGCCTAAGGAATGATTACATTGAGCTCATCATACAAAACAAGAAATACAAGGCAGAAAAGTATCAATTCAAAGATTGGACCATAAGTGAGCTCAAGCAAGAAATTGCAAGAATACAAAAGATGCTTGAAGACTCAACAATAAAACCAACCCCACCAGTCTGGTCCCAGTATAATAAGAATGTACCTGAAAGTGCTTTGAAGTTGACGAGAATGAAGGAAGAGCTTATAACTGCAAATTATGGCTCAAGGAATCAAATCACGAGGTGGAAAGAGATTAAAGTGATAGTGACATACAAAAAATTGGAAGAAAGAAGAAAGAAAGATCCCTCTATTCCTAAAAAGCCAGATTATCCAGCATCAGAGGTTTCAATCAAACAGACCGTACCAACTAAAAGATCTGCTAAACCGACTGTTCCATCTGTTGTTGTTTTCTATCAAACAAAGAGGCAAAAACAAATGGATGAAGAAGAACAGGCGCAACAAGAATCCAAATATTTTAAATTGGCCATCAAGCGGATGTTGGTAGAAAATCCTGACTCAACAAAGCTACAAGAAATAGCCAAAGGTGAACCACTGCCCAACAACAATAGTAGTTCAGCATCAACAGCAGATATTACATCAGTGTTTATATTGATAGTGTTTGTATGTAACAGTATTTATGCAGTAAAATACACTTTGAGCGTTTTTGACCCGTTTAATATATTATCCTTTTAGTGAATTTTCTTTTTGAGTTGTCCCATCTAAGATAAAAAACACGATTAAATCATATGGTTAAATTGTTAAGGGTCATGATGATTTAAGATGCTAAATGTGTGCCGTCTATTAGCTATTTTTTTGTAATTTATGTTAACAGTGTTTATATGTTAACAGATGTTGACCAAAAGTCAAACAGATGTTGACGAATAGTGAAACAGATGTTGACCTTAAGCAGATGTTTCGTTTAAGACCAAATATCTGTTTATGGGCAAACATCTGTTTAAGGTCAAACATTTGTTTAAGGCCAAACATCTGTTTATGGCCAAACATCTGTTTATGGAAAAACATCTGTTTAAGGTCAAACATCTGTTTAAGTCCAAACAACTAATATAGAACGCCAAACATCTGTCTAAGCCCTAACATTTGTTTAAGTCTAAACAGATGTTTAAACATCTGTTCAAAACACTGTTCAATCTAACATGGGTTCCATCCAACTGTTGACCAAAAGTTAAACAGATTATCAAACCACTGATTGAGTTATTCAAATTTCTGTTGAATACTAAATGAGATGTTGACCAAAACTCAAACTGGTGTTGACCAAAAGTCAAACAGATGTTGACGAAAAATTAAATGGGATGAGCCGGCCCGGTTACATGGGATATTTTTAAACCTTCTAACTTTTTAAAGATCCTCACAAAATCTCGGTTCCTTTCTCTCTCCACGTTTCTTTGTACACTTTCTCCAAGAAACTCTGTCATCTTTTTCGATTTCTTCCGATCTTCATCAATATCATCTTGGATAATAACAAAGGTATTGTTAAATAATCTGATTTGTTTTGTACTTTTTCATGTTTATTCTTTTAGTTTTGAATTCCATAGTCGATTATGCTTCTTGCTGTTTTAATGAAGAAGTTGTAATCGACAGTGGTGTATTCATGTATCACCCTGTTGGTTATGATTGCGTTTATTGTTGCAGCTTATACTCGAACAACTTCTGATACTCCTAATTTTTTTATATCCGATTACTATGTAGTTATTATGCATGTTAACATAGACATATACGATTCTAAAAAAAGTGATCTGCATTTCGTGTATCTACCATTTGTCTTATCCATTGTTGATTTTATTGGATTTCACTTTGCTCATGTATTTATCTTATTCTGATGTATGATATAAAATTTCGATCTTTATTGTTGTATTCTCATTTGTATTTGTAAAGTTATTTATAAAGTTGTTGATGTGATTCTGATGTATGATATAAAATTTCAATCTTTACTGATGTATTGTCATGTTTATTTGTAAAGTTATTTATAAAATTGTTCATGTAACGGTGTTATTCTGAAGTTTTATATAAATTTTCGATTTTAACTGATGTATTCTCATGTGTATTTGAAAAGATGAACTTATTTTGATTAGTAGTTGGTGTACTGTTTTTAAGTTTTTGTTTGGTATAAACACAAGTCACTATCCTGTCTTTCTATACAATTCATTCAGCTGATGATCCTGCATGTCCATTTGTGATACTTAATCGGAAAAGTAGGTTTTAAGTTTTAATTATATGATTTGCTGTAAAAAAATATATATATTTCGATATGATAAGAAATTACATGTATTCTCACCTTTTCGATGTTGTCTATTGTTATTTTGATATATATTAGTTGTATCATCTTTTATTTAGACGTATTGCATACCTTAATGGATTATATTCATTTGTTTCTTAACGTTATTGATTTTGATTCTATATGATTGATACTGTTACAGTTTTACGTGAGAATGATTTATGGATTTCAGTGTTACCTTGAAGACAGTAAAAGGAAATGTTTGGTTACTAATTTTATCCGATCTTAGTTTAACACTTGATTTTAATTTATTCGTATGATATCTAGCAATAAAAGTGTTTGTTTTATTTATGCTTAGATTTTGCCAAAACAGTATCAAAATTGGATTCAACAGTTTAATTATCCAACTGGAAATACAAACATCCAGACCACAACTGGAAATGTTTTTAAAGTCAAGATCTATCCTCTAAGCAATGGCAGATATTATTTCTATAATGGTTGGTGTCAGTTGGTAGACAGTTTGAAAATACCTTCAGATTCATGGTTGATATTTCATTATGAAGAAGCATTAGAAAGTTTCAAAATATTGTATTTTTATCAAGACATTGCTCTTGCTCCTTGTGAAGATTTTTACTACAAACCATCTGGTAACGATGATTATGTGGTATGTAACTTTGAATATTATTCATCATGTAATTTTTTTGGAGATACAGTTGTTTAATTGTTCTTTTTTATTTATTTACTTAATTTTCTGATATATTTTTACTAATGTACTATATAATGTGTTTTATTCTGATTGTAGAGTATTAATCGTTCTTTTGTTCATCACAAGATGTTAAACACAATTCCTTCATATCCGGTTCTTAATAAAGGATATGGAAACCAGAACTGGTCTGTACGGATGGAAGATATCAACAATGAACTTTACATAACTACCGGATGGAAGGAGATAAAGAATGATTTGTCATTAACTGCTGATCATCTCATTGTCTTTGAGATGATAGATCTTCAGGCTTTTCATATCACGGTTTTCAATTGTGCTACCTGCGATTTAGTGCTTCCACCGGAGGTCTGTGCTTTTGTTAAAGAAAAGGTAATAGAAGAGATTGTCTTGAGTTCAGATACTGAAGCTGTACAGGACATCGTTAATGTCAATGAAGGTGGTATGGTTGTTGTGAATGAAGATAATCAGATCGTACCTATTTCTTTCCGTGTGGATGGTCATTTTGTAAGTTTGTGATGATGAGTTTACTAATATATAATACTTTAGTCAGATTTTAAAGATGTGTTAATTCTTTGTTTATTGAATTGTTC
Source organism: Helianthus tuberosus (assembly GCA_030545235.1). Classification (NCBI taxonomy): domain Eukaryota; kingdom Viridiplantae; phylum Streptophyta; class Magnoliopsida; order Asterales; family Asteraceae; genus Helianthus; species Helianthus tuberosus. Next base: position 170,294,433 of record CM060352.1, read on the forward strand.
GTTGTTTGTTACAACGCCTTTTTAAAAAAACAGGCTGAAGATCTTGGACTGAATCGTAAGATGGGTTTGAAGATTGTGGACGTGGCAGGTGATGTTTGGAATGTTCAAACTGCTATAGGTTCATCTCGAGGTCAACCAAGATATTATCTGCAAGGAATGAGAAAGTTTGTGAAGGATAAAGGCATGGCTCCAGGTCAAGCATTTACACTTAACTTTGTGAAAGGTAAAAAGCTTTTTATGTTCGGATGAATGTTCATGGGATTGAAGAAGGCAAATGCAGAAGGATACATAGAACCAAGTTTTTGGGTTGTAGTTCTTTGCTTTTAGAAACTGGTGGTAGACTTGTTTGTTTAGTTTTGAAGTTGTGATTCTAAAACTATATATGTAGATGTAAATTATTGGGTCCATGTCTGACAGAAACAATGCGGAGATGTAAGCTAAAGACAGTATACTCGGTTACTCGCTCGAAACGATTCCTTAATTGAAAATATAGTACAAACTAATAGCAAAATCATGTTCAAATTTATAAGCGCTATTCTTTGACAATGATAAGCTAGTTAATTATGCCGTTAAAGGAATAAAAACATCGAGTTCTATTCTCTGATAATCATTTCAAGCAAATAGAAACAAATACAGTTTCGATTATATAAAGAAACATATCGCCTTTTTCTGGGTCTGGTGTCCACAATTTCGAAACTAAAACTGAAATTGATCAAATGAGACATGTTAAATATGTATAAGAAATCATGTATGGGTCACTTTGTTTGAATTTTGGTGAACATCTGCTTGACTTTTGGTCAACATCTGATTGACTTTTGGTCAACATCTCATTTAGTATTCAAAGACGTTTGAATAACTCAAACAGTGGTTTTAACATCTGTTTGACTTTTGGTCAACAGTTGATGGAAACCCATGTTAGGTTGAACAGTGTTTTGAAGAGGAAAACAGTGCTAAAATATAAGAAGACAGTGGATCTGGTTAAACATCTGTTTCACTTTTGGTCAACAACTGTTTGACTTTTGGTCAACATCTGTTTGCCCGATCAGATTGGGTGTTAAAAAATAGTTCTTTAAGTCATTGTTTTGTTTTCTTGAATTCTATTTAATTTTGTCAAGAAGTACAAGAACAAACATTTTTACAAAATCCCAAATCACCCGATCACGTAAGTGCATTGAAGTAAAAGCGGAAATGATGTTATTTATGTGGTCCTGTTGTGCTTTTGTTTGACCTCTAATATGGGTTCATGATCTAATCCGGTGATGTGAAGACATTGTTGTTGAATCCAATGAGATGCTTGATGTAATGAGGTCGTATTAATAACAAATAATAATTGATATAACTAAGTTTCCCGAGCCCGGGAAGCAATCCCGGGTAATAACCTAATATATATATATAGGGGAGCGCTAAATTGAAAACCACCTCCAGTTGTAAGAACCGCGAGAACCACTCTCAACCAATCAGATTATGCCAAATAAAAGGGTATTTTGGTCTTTTTACCACAAATGTCAAATTCCCCCTCTCTCCATTTAATGCTTGCCTCTCTCCTCCTTTTTATTTCCTTTCATCTTTCTCTCTCCTAATTTCTTCCAAAAGCAGAGTTTCATCTTTCAAAACCTCTCTCTCCATTACCCATCACCATATTCATCACCACCCACAAAACCTCTCATCTCTTCCAAAGCCTCATTTTTAAACCTTCACTTCCTTTATTCAATTTTAAAAACCCTAAATCCTCTCATCTACAACTGCACACCCCTCTCTAGTCCGAGCAGAGATTCTGGCGACTGCTCCGATGACCGCACAGTGACTCCGGTCACACACCCCCACCTGCAAACCCCCACCCTTCACTTAAAACCCTACCTGCAAACACACCAATCGCACAACAACCTCATCCCTCTCCTTCCTCTCCGAAAACCAATCACTGAAGGTAATTTCCAGACACCTAAATCTCCCAGCAGACTAGACCCCCACCTCCCTTCTCTCGGTATCTTTCTCATAACACCTCACCCACAACCACCTCCCTTGAAACCCTCTACTCACAGATCAGAAATGGAGGTTCACGGCGGTAGTGACGGCGTCGGATTGTTTCGAGCACGAGAAAATACAGAGATAGAGAGAGGGGGAGGGAGAGAGAGACAATGGAGTTGGTCAGTCAACGGCAACAGCAGTGCCGCCATCAGCGACGACGACGACAATGGCGTGTTTTCCAGTCAAAAGGACAGCAGTGACGAGATGATGACGATGGTGATTATTCTGGGTTGCACAACAAGGCCAGATGGTGTATTGGTTCGAGTAGACGGCGACAGTGGTTATGACGAGGATTGCTGATTCGGGTCTCGGTTTGGGAAAGGAAGCAGCGGCAGCAGTCAACTCCAACGAGTGCCGCACACTTCCCCGATTCACAACTCTCGGTCAATAGATGACTACCTGGAACTGCTTTATACTTTGTGATTTTTGATTTTTGTATATGTTTGTTGATTTTTGGAATAAAATATAAAATGTGCTGCAAATTGATTTGAATGATGTTCGGTTGGTTGAGGTTATAAGATAACATGTAGAACGTAAACTTTTTAACGTAAAAACGTTAAAAACCATAAACTTTTTAACGTAAAACGTAAACTTTTTAATGTAAAAACGTAGAGATTTTAACGTAAAACGTAAATTTTTTAACGTAAAAAGTTTACCGTAAAATGTAAAAAGTTTACCGTAAAACGTAAAAAGTTTACCGTAAAACGTAAAACCGTAAAAAGTAAAACGTAAAATGTAAAACGTAATTTTTTTAACGTAAAACGTAAAAAGTTTACCGTAAAACGTAAAATGTAAAACGTAAAAACCTAAAACGTAAAAAGTTTAACGTAAAACGTACAACGTAAAACGTAAAAAGTTTAACGTAAAACGTAAACTTTTTAACGTAAAACGTAAACTTTTATGTAAAAACTATTTAACGTAAAACTTTTTCTACATAAATTGTAAAACGTAAAAAACCGTGTGATAAAACGGCGCCTAAACAAGGGGCGTGAATACGGGGCATAAAAACGCCGCGAAAAAAACGAGACGTAAAAAACGCCGCGTTAAAAAAACGACGCTTGAAAAAGCTAAGCGTAAAAAACGGCGTGAAAAAACGACGCGTTAAAAAGCGATGCGTGAAAAAGCCGAGCGTAAAAACGGTGTGGAAAGACCGGCGCGCAAAAAAATTGTTTTGTTAGAAAATTTTGAAGTTAAATATGCTTTTAATAAAAGAATTATGTTTAAAAAATAAAAAGTAATATAATAAAACAAAAAGGTAATAAAAAATAATAAAGACAAAAACACAAAAAAAAGTAATTTTACTAAACTACCCTTTTGGATTAAAATATTAAAAACATAATAATACAAAATGTATTTAATATTAATTTTAGTTACTTTTAATCTCATCCATCCATTTTGTTGATCTAGTGGCTAGAAAGTGGTTCTCTCGGTTCTTACAACTGGAGGTGGTTTTCATTTTAGCGCTCCCCTATATATATATATATGAGGGTGGTGAAAGTACAACTGAAAAACTGAAAATAAAAGGAGATTTAAAACTTACAGAGAGGATGGAGATATGCACAACGGATGATGATGGATGAGAGTATGCACAGCGGATTAGAAGGTTGCAAAAGAATGGGTTTTTTTTTTTTTTTTTTTATGTGTGTGTTGGAATATAATATGAAGAACTGGAGAAAATTTGGGATGTTAAGGGAGTGGAGCTAAAGAGATGTGGAGAGAGTTTAGCGTGCCATTGAAGTAATAATATTATTGCTAGTAATGGTTGTTCGTGTTTACAACAATTTACAATTGCCATATATATAGGCAAAGATAAAGAAACAAAGCATCTACAAAAGTCAAAAAGCCTAGCCTAGAAAGCCAAATAAACGAATTATTACAAAACTAGATTCCAAAATAAAGTTTGAAAATTGTTGCCCACTGTCGACCACTTTCTGTGAAATAATTGAGCTTTTAAAAACGTCATTGCTTACGCCATGTTTTTTGTCTTCTATTTTCTATCGTCATTTCTTACGTCATCTTCTAGAAGTCTCTGTGTGTGCTGTCTATCGACTGTGGACTTGAACAGTCTTGTTCATTGTCTTGAAAATCTTCTAGATTAACAATATGTTGTAACTGTAGAGTATCTCCTTCCCCTGCAAAGGGTAATAACATACTCCAATTTATTTTTGTGTAGACTTGTATGTAATGTCCTTCACCTATCAATTTGAAATTTTCCCAAGAAAAATGGTCTGGAATTTCTGGGGGTTCTGATGTTCTTTGATAAACTGTTGAAAATCTTTGGTAGGTTCTTTAGCTGTATGGTCTAACCATGGTAAAGATGCAAAATTTATAGCGGTTTTTATCATGGAGTTTTGCAACCACTTGCTACCTCTGTTGTGTTCAATAAATATTCTTTTTCTTGCTGGCCTGTATGTGTGTGAGTCTGCAAATGGAAATGAGGAAATTATTTTGCAGCCAATGGTTGGTTTTATGCTTCGTGCTGCTATATTTCCTGCTGTTAATATGATCTTTTCCCCAAGTTGATTGAGAAGATCTGTTGTTCTTCTGTTTAACTTTATTTCCAAATAATCAATCATACCATGATGATAAAATTGAATTATTTGTTCATCTGTCAAGTTTGTAGGATGATGTACTTGAAGCAATAGAAGACCTGTTCCGTCTCCTTCTTCATCTGTTCTTTCCACCACTGTAAACCCTTGTTGTTCACTGTTAAATTTGAATGCCATGTCTACCAGCTGTTGCTGCAGATTGTACAGAATTAAAGGAAACTCTGCACAAACTTTCTGTGAAACAAGATTCTCAAATTCTGGGAATCTTTCTGTAACTGGTTTTAGACATTGCTGCCAAGGTGTATTAAGAATCCTTGTCCTGAAACACTCAAAAGTCATGTGTACATCTGTTTTATCTTTATTTTCTTTCTTCTCGATCTTTTGTAATAACTGTGCATTTTTTTATTCGAGCAAACACATTTTTTGTTTTAACATGCTATTTTCAATTTTTAATTGTATATCTTGTGCATTTCTTGTTTTTTCCTCAAGCTGTGTTTTTAATGTAGAAATAATTTCTTGTTGAGCTTTTATGTAATGTTCCGGATTTGTTTTAGCCAAATCAGCAAAACTCTTAACCTCTTCAGGTTCTATGTAAAAACTTTGTAAACCAAAACTGTTTCTTGCTGCTTGAAGAGCTTCAGCAAAACTTGTATAACCTTTCCAAAGTGCTCCTCCTACACAAGTTATGTGTTGTGCAACTGTTTCCCATTTGTTAAAAATGCCAACCTTAGTACCCCTAAATATTACATAATGTGTGTAATTTGGTTTTTGTTTAAACTGTCTTTCAGGTGTTTTCGAACTTTGTTCCTGAAAGTAAATGCTTAAAGCATTTAAAACCTGTACTTTAAATGATGAAGCTTGTGGCATGGTTTGAATATGCCATAAGTTGTCTAATAAGCATTGCTGTTTATCTGTAAGTTTCATTCCCATGATAGGACGAAACTTTTTGTCAACATCATTGCATATCTGTAAAGCATATGTTCCAAATTCAATCACCGGTTTGGGTGAGAAATTTGTATACAATGGTCTTTTACCAGCTGTCTTTGATTGATGTTGTTTATAAAACTGTCCTGTCATTATCTGTGGTAATGAGGTGTGAGGAGAACTGTATATCTTTTCTACTGAATGTAGATATGACTGTTGGATTTGTTCTTCATCTGAAGAAGAATTCCCCAGCTTTGGGTGTATAAGCTTTAATTTCTCCTTATCTTTTTTCCTGTCCATCTGAAACAAACCATTTGTTTATATTTCGAGATAACATATCAGCTATCCCATTATTTTTTCCCTTAATATGTTCAAAATTTATAAAATACCCATTTCCTTGTATAGTATTTTGTAGATTAACCCATCTGGTTCTATTTACTTTTTTACTCTAATCATTTTTTACAAACTTAACTATTGCTTCACAGTCAGTTCTTACTGTAAACTCTTTATTAAGAAAAATCTTAAATTTTTCTAATGCATAAATTAATGCCTGTATTTCAAAATCTATTGTAGTCCAGTTTGTTTTGTTTTGAAAATTACCACTTGCATAAGCGCAAATTTTCTCTTCTTCCTTGGGACTGTATTTGTTTGGTTTACATAGAAGGACTGCTCCCCATCCTTCTTTGCATCCATCTGTTTCAATAATTATATAATCTGTGACTAATGGTAATTCTAATGGTTTAATATTTTTAACTGCTTTTTTAATTTCTTTAACTAATTTAATATCTTCTTGGTTAAAATACATTTGACCATTTTTAGTGGTTTTACCATATAATGGTCTAACCAATTTTGACAAGTTTGGTATAAATTTTCTAGCATAATTTACTAGGCCCAAAAAGGCTTGTATTTGTTTTAAGTTTTCAAATTTTTCTGGAAAATTTAAAATCTTTGTAGAAATATGTGGTTGTAATTCTATTTTTCCATTTCCAATTTCTAATCCTAAAAAGGAAATTTTTCTTTTAAAAAGTTCCATTTTTCTTTTTGAAATTACTATACCATTTTTCTTTATTTCTCCAAAATCCTGTTGTAGGTGTTTCTCATGTTCCTGCACTGTATTACTTGCAACTAGAATATTATCAATGTATACTAAGCAAAAATCAAATTTTAAAAAGATACTGTCCATAAATCTTTGAAAAATTGAAGGTGCATTCTTTAAACCAAAACTAAGAACATTCCATTCATACTGCCCTTCAGAACATGTAAAAGCTGTCCAAGGTTTAAAACTTTCTTCTAATTTTAACTGATTATATCCTGATTTTAAATCAAATTTTGAAAATACTTTTTTATTTTGTATAAGATTTAGCAAACTATCTTTGTTAGGGATATTATACCCATCATCTATTGTATTATCATTTAATCTTTTATAATTATAAACTATTCTAGCTTTTCCTCTTTTTATCTCACTGTGATTTCTTACTAAAAAGGCTGTAGATCTATGAGGACTTTCTGATTTTCTGATTAATCCTTAATTTACCATCTCAGGGATTTGTTTTTTAAATTCTTCTTTATCTAATGTGCTATATTCTATATTTGATGTTCTAATTACTATATCAGGATTTTTTAATTTAAATTTACAAATATATTTTACATTTGATTTTGTTATATCTTCTCAAATATATCCTATTTTTTCTAAATGTAGTATCATAGGATGATTTACACTTTTTGTAATGTCTTGTCCTTTCTCTATTTCATGACTTAAAAAATCTATTAAGAGTTTTAATGATTCATTTTCGATAAACTGTTTTTTGTTTTGTATTTTTAAAAAATCTAAATTCCCTTTATCCCCTCTTTTTTGAACAATTTGTGTTGTATTCATGTACCTTAGAGTTGGTATTATATATAATTGTTTACTTAATGTTATAAAATTCCTTGTAATTGTAACTGCACCATTTAATCCTAATATAAAATTTAATCCTATTACAAAATCTTTTGATTTTATGTCTGGTGGATTAATATTTATTTGTGGCATTTCATATTTTATACTATAATTGTTTGCAAAATCTAAGAATTGTATTCCTACTGGTTCTAAACAATGTGTAATAGATATTAACCTGTCTTCTATTGTTCTTGTACTTAGTTCATATGATAGTTTTTTATGATATTCTATAGGTGCTAAACTATGTGAAATTAAGCTCTTTGTAGCTCCTGTATCAACTAATGCTGTTAAATCTAGGTATTTATTATTATCTAACCATAATCGACATTGTATATTTATCATGTTTGTTGATCCTTGTGTTTGTATGTAAGTTTGATCATCTGGTTTTTGTAGAGCCATTTCATACTATCTTAAAACATAAAGTCGGTGGCATTGGCCACCGACATACATATACATAATATAATATTAAAGTTACATAATATTAAAACTTTTTCATGCCTCCTTTTTTGTGCATTTTACTTCAGTATAAGGGGTGTTTGGCAATAGTATTTTTGCCCAACATTTACAATATATTGTATCAAAGAATTACGCATGGGATAAGATACGTGATTTGATACATTATATTATACGTAACCTTAGTTAGATAAGCCCGTGATTGTGTATGTATTTTTAGGTACGTAGGTATATAAATTCAAGTTCTTCAATGTTTCGACGTAATTTTTAAAAAAAAATGAGTCAGGTTAAATATAATTTTCAACGTAAATTTTTTATAAAGGAGTTAGGTTAGATATGATACGTTTTCATACTTATTTTATAAATGTTTTTGGTTGGTCTACATTTTGACGTAAACTTTGCTCCAAACCGAGTGGGGTCAAATATACTACGTTTCGTTCGACGGTATGAATAAAAGTTTCTTTACGTTTCGACTCCGTCGCAACGCGCGACGGGTAAAAGTAATATTATGTTACGTCTTACACCTCATGAGTCACGACTTTGGTCCTTTAACTTTGCAAAACTCTCGTGTTTACCCAATATGTTTTCTTTTGTCATTCTGTGTTTTTTTCTTTTATAAAAGCTCTAATTAATCTCTTTTGATTACTCATGTTGGTTTTTCCTTTATACACGTTTTATGTTTTTTTGTACTTTTCATATGTATGAGTCAGGTCACATATAATACGTTATGATTGTACAATATAAATTTAATTTACTTTACCTTTTGATCTAACCGAAACGGGTTAAATTGAGTTAAATCAAATACCTGGAAACGCGTGTTTTCATATGATTAATGCATAAAATAACACTTGAACTAATCAATTTGATTTTGCAACGGGCCTGCGGTGCATCGCCCGCGGGTCATATTACTAGTTTTACTTATTTCTTCTATTTTAATTAATCTTTCAAGTTCTTCAACTTTGTGTTCTAAGTCTTTTATTTTTAGACTATGTAACTCTGTTATTACCTCTAATTTATCTATTTTTTCATCCTCATTATTTTTAGAACTTATTTTAACTTTGGATGTTGTAGCTATATCTTTATCATAAATTTCTTTAAGACATTTAAAACAAATTTCTTTAAAACATTTATTGCATTGTGACCTTTTTTCTATACTAGGATAGTATCCACAATGACAACATCTTATGTGATTGTTTCCTTTGTTTTGTTTCCAATCATGTTTACAACTTTCTTCTGTATTCATATATGTATATGTTACTTTTGCTGTTGGATTTTCTTCTTCACTATAAATGCTATATACTGATTCATTATCAGATTCATCATCTGTTCTTAGAGCTTCTATTTCATAATCTTGTAATTGTTCTACTAAATTAGCTCTTTCCATATTTTTCTTTTATTTGGACAATTATTAGCTAAATGTGTTGTTTCTCCACAAGTGTAACATCTACATTTTCGTGATTGTGGTTTTTTAACATATTTATTTGTATTATAATGTTTTCTATAATTTCTATTGTATGTTGTACTTTTCCGTATCTTTTTCTTTTTATCATAAACTCCATATGCTTGTGGTGTATAGATTGTTGTTTTACAAAATGCATAAGCATTTCTTTTTAATTGTTCTTGTAATGCTACTTCTTTGCATTTTTCTTCTAGTATACCAAATGTATAAGTTATCCTTGGTCCTATTCCTAAATTATGTTGTGTACCATAGTTTGTTTTCCATGCTTCATGTATAGATTTTCCTAAATTTCCTGGTAATTTTATAAAATATTTATCACATAAATTATCATCCATGGCTTTTCCTGTTTGTGATAATAATCTTGTAAAATCTAATATGAATTCATTTATATATTTCATATTTGCTATACTTAATTGTTCTAAATTTCTAATAGCTGTATCTTGTATTAAAGAATTATTTTTTGCTGGATCAACTCCTAATATGAGTGTTCTAATTTGTGATGTAAAATTATAAGGATTATCTCCTAATGCTTTAAGATTATTTATTTCTTCTGGATTTTGTGTTTTCTTACTTTGTCATATTCCTAATGCTATTGGTCCTAATGTAATTTCTAAATATGAAAACATATCCATGCTATCTTTTTTTATTTGTCTCCCATAATCTTGCTACATTTTGTTCCCATGTTAAAACTTCATCTATCCATAGCTGTGGTTAGGGCTGTCCAAATAGCTCGATGCTCGAAACTCGTTCGATGCTCGTTCGGAAATTGCTCGGAAAATGCTCGTTCGATTTTTAGCTCGGTTGTAAACGAGCGGATCGGTTCGGTTCGGTTCGGTTTATAAACGAACCGAGTATGAGCATACGTACGCTCGCTCGTTGCTCGCTCGTTTTGCTCGAATTATTTTATGTATATATTTTTATATATTTTATACATATACAAATATACAATTACACATAACTAGATATTGACCCACCATCTAATACCTAATTATACATAAGTTGGTATTGGCCCACCATCTAATTATTTTAAAACTTCAGCCCAATAAAAAATTATTGGGTTGAAGATAAAATAATTAGGGTTACTAATTATTTTATGTTCCAATTTGTATTCCCACAATCCCACATTCACATTCCGCATTTCCGCCGCTAGCGATCAAGGAATCGGTTAAACCCCATCAGGTAAATCCTTTTTGTATGATATCATAAGTGGGTATTAACCTATTATCATCCCTAGTTTACTTAAGTTTTAATCAAATAAATAATTATTCCGCATTTCCGCCGCTAGCGATCAACGGATGCATTTGTTTTGTTTCAAAAGTTTTTTCTTCTTATATTGATGGTTTATTTTTTTCTATATGGAAGTAGTTCTGCATTAAGGTTTTTCTTATTGAATTGTTTATATAAAATTTTGGGTGCCAATAATATTTTTTTTTGTATAATGTAATTTGTTTAATGTAATACTCTTTATGTAATGTAGAATGTCTTCTCAAAAGGAATCAAATGTAAATGAGACTCCTCAAGTTGAGTTAAGTGACGGAGAGAGTGTGGAGTTGGTTGATGAATTGAAAGATGTTAACGATGTAGCGTCCACAGAAGCTTGTGCAAAGGGAAAACGAAAGATTTTTTCTCAAGTGCATCTACACTTTAAAGATATTGAAGGTATGTACAAAGGTAAGATGGTGAAAAAGTATCAGTGCATCCATTGTAGGCATAGCTTCGTGGCACATAGCTCAGGCAGCACGACAAGTAGGAATCGTCACCTCGATGATTGTGCGCCTTACAAAAAATCAAAAGGCATTAAAGAGGGTTTTATTAATTTTGGGCCTAGTGGTGGTGATGATACAAAGGTCACTGGTTATGAGTCAACTGGGGGTTACAGCCATATGAAATGTAGGGAAATAATTGCAAAAATGATCATAGCACATGAGTTACCCTTTTCATTTGTAGAGTATCATTGGTTTAATCAGCTAATGAAGTATAATAATCCACTATATCAAAAAGTTAGTAGATCGACAATCACGCGTGATTGCATAAAAGTGGTGGACGGAGAAAAAGAGAGGATTAAAAAAATTCTAAAAAAGGTTGATATGATATCACTTACAAGTGATTGTTGGACGTCAAACCAAACTATTGGGTACATGTGTTTGACGGCGCATTTTGTTGATTCTGATTGGAAGTTGCAAAAATGCATAATCGGTTTCAACGAACTTGCACCACCCCATAGTGGTGAGGTTATATCAGATGGTATCCTAGAGTGTCTAATTAAGTGGGGTATTCAAGATAAAATAGGTACAATCACTCTAGACAACGCATCTAACAATGACAGGGCAGCCAACATTCTAATGAATAACTTTAAAGGGAAAGGAAAATTGCATTTTGAGGGATTGTTTTTTCACGTTAGATGTTGTGCTCACATCCTAAATTTGATAGTGCAAGATGGTTTGGGCACCATTGAATCATGTTTGTCAAAAATTAGAGAAGGTGTCAAATATTTGAGAAAGTCGCCAGGTCGTCTATTGAAATTTGGCGAAATAGCAATAACGCTTGGCATCCACACTCGTCGGTCTTTATGTACCGATGTAAAAACAAGGTGGAACTCTACGCATCGCATGCTTGAATCAGCTATTTACTACAAACAAGCTTTTCAAGGTTATGCATTAAGAGATTCCAATTTTGTATGGTCCCCCACAACTGATGAATGGACTCGAGCCGAAAAAGTTTCCAAGCTACTTGAAGTTTTCTTAAAAGCTACTGATTTGTTTTCAGGCACATTATATCCAACTTCAAACTTGTTTCTTACTGAAATTTTTAAAGTGAAAAAAGAGATAAGCAATGCTTTTATATCGGATGATTCTTTCTTAAAGGGCATGAGTCGACCAATGTATGAAAAGTTTGAAAAATATTGGGGGGAAATTGGGGTGCTTATGTCTATTGCATCTATTTTAGATCCCCGTTTTAAGATGATGTCCGTTGAATGGACTTTTGAGAGGTTGTATCTAGGGAATGAATGTGTGATCCGGGTTCAAGATGTGAAAAGTAAGTTAAAATCTCTTTTTGAAAAGTATCGTAACGTGTTTATGGCATCTAAGGCTGCTACAAATGGCTCAACGACCTCAACACCTTCTAACGAGCCAACTACAGATGGATATGATTTTATGGCTTACCTCAGATCTAGGCCCGTTGTTACTGAACAAAAAACTGAACTTGAGGTGTACTTGGATGAGCCTAACCATACATGTGTAGAGCCAAACTTTGATGTGTTGAAATGGTGGAGTCAACATTGTAGCAAATTTCCGGTTTTAACTAAATTGGCTAAAGACATTTTTTGCATTCCGATTACAACTGTTGCTTCTGAATCAGCCTTTAGTGCGGGGGGACGTATCTTAGATGACTATCGAAGCTCTCTTTCAAAGGATATGGTGGAACTTCTTGTTTGTGGGGGTGATTGGTTAAGGGCGGTCTCAAAAACAACCATAAAAACACTGGAAGTAAGTTTATATTCACATTTTTCATCTATTTAGACCTTTAAACTTTTTTACTAACGTTTGTAAGTTTTTAAATGTGTAGCAATCTGCAAAAGAAGAAGAAAAACTGGAAATTGATATGTTGGTTCCTACTGAGTGTGCTAACAATTGACATGAAGGTATTTCTTTAATTTAAATATATAGTCATATTATTATAAGTTAAAACTTTAAACCATATTATTTTAGCCAAAATAAATGTTGTCTTGCATTTCGGGCTTAACCCAACTACAAATTTCATGCATGTTTCATTTGCACATAGGGAATATTAACTTCATATAATTTGTATGATGTAAAATTGCAGGTGTAGTTCTAGACGTGGAGATGGAGGTGGTTGTAGTCTCTTTTGGCCTTTCCAACCTTGGATTTTTGTGGATGTGGTAATGGTCGCAAGCTCGCAACTGATGTGTATTTAACCATGTTCTTTGAAATGACAATTCTTAATATATTAGTTTGAGTTGGAACTAACTTTGTGGTTTAAATTTGTATTTTGTTGAAGTTAATTTGTATGTTTTATTGTTAAATTCTTGAGCTTGAGTTGGATGTCTTGAATAATATGGTAAACACCCTCAACGTCACTTTTCTTTTTCGTTCCGCGACGCTCGATATTTGCTCGTCACTCGTTTGAAAAATACTCGGATCGAAAGACGCTCGTTCGAATTTGACTCGGTTGAAAAAACACTCGGTTTGGTTCGGTTCAGTTTGTAAACGAACCGAGCACGAGCAAAGGTCCAATCGGTTCGGTTCGGCTCGTGAACAACCCTAGCTGTGGTTTTTGTTGTTCTAATAATAACATATTTCCACTATATATTTGTCCTATAGGCAATCTTCTTCATTTTCCTATGGAATTAGACTCCTGTTGATAATTAACTGTTGGTTGTGTCCATGGTTCTCTACCATGACTTTCGTGTGTACCACTATATCCTTCTCCCCATTCTATTGTTGGTCTTTTTAGATGATTAAAAGGATGGAACATTTGTGTATCCATAAAACTTTGTTCTTGTTTATAAAAATCTGATAACATAGCTTTTCCTTTCTTAATATCTTCTACTAATGGTAGATTATAATATTCTTGTACTTTTTTATAACTTTCTTCATAATCTAATCCTAATTCTGTTATACATTCCATAATCATATCATCTACTTCTTCTTGTATGTTTATTTATGTAAATTTCCTATTATAATTTGTTCTATTGTTTTATTTGTTTCTTCTACTTTAAAACAGTCTATTGATTCTTCTTCATAATCTAATAGTGTGTAATCCATAGTTTCTTCTTGTTCAAATTTTAAGAAATTTATATCTATTTCATCTTCCTCATTGTAACAACCCGATTTTTATTTTTTTTTAACACTAAAACATATATTATTAAATGTCATTTAATAGTCACATCTAAAAAGCTTATAAAAGATTTGTTATTTCTGAGAATTTATATTTATAAATCCTAATATAATTATTATGTAAACTTATTTTGATTAGTATAAGTTTAAAGTGTTTTTTAAAAGAAATGAGAAGAGATTGGTTATTTATTTTATTTTATTTTTAGAATGAAAGTTTAAGGGGATGATTGTAATTGAGTTAAAGTGTGTAGCTTAAATGAAAAAGTTTTAAAAATCCTTTATCTACCTTCCAGCCATGTTTTGTTTTCTGGCCCATAATCCGGCCAAACTCCACCGGTTCCTACGACCCTCAACTCACCCAAACAAATCACTATGACTTACCTTGTTATCTCGCAATCTCACACCATAAATCACGGGATCTCAAGCGCGTATCAAGCTGTCAAAAATATTCCCTTCTAAGTTCATATCTTCGGCCAAAATTATGCGGGTTTACAAACATAAAACACACGACTAACCCTATATTATGATGCTCTGCTAATTTCTAGCACACACCTCTCACTGAGTCGTCCCTCACTTATATCGCACCGACTTTTGGAAACTCGCCGCCACCACCGCACGTTATTCCGGTCAAGACACCAGTGTCGAGACGGGCATCGATCGAGGTAATCTTCATACCAATCTAATCGTCTTGTCTTACCGTTTAAAATCCGTATGATATGGATTAGTATCATGTTATCTTTGGCAACAAATTATGGAACTAAAAGGGGCTGTTCTAAGGTTCTTTAGTGGGGAAGATGCATGGCACTTAGAACATCAACAGATTGCTTATTATGTCTATGTTTTGCCAAATCCATTTCTTCTTGCAATGATGCATTCTTTTTTTAAACAAATTTATTATATAGTAAATTTCATATTTGACGAATTGTTTCAAATGGTATATACCAGTTCTCTAAATAAGTTCATATCAAATTTGGTAGTTAAAATTTGTAAGTTGTATATTGAAAACTGCGTTGACCAGCATCATATATATGTATTTTTTTAATTTAAATGTATTTTTTTAAGAAACTATGCATATATATACATATATTTTTTTATAAGAATGAGGGAAACTAGTTTTTTTTATATATAGATATTTCTTTTGAAACTAAACTGTTGGAATTGTTTTTAATATTTTGTTTTACTAATCACTGACTTATTGAGAAAACTTACTTTTAGTATGAAAACGTTATATAATGTTTTGATTTTAAATCACTGCCACCAAATTATTAGATTTAAACTTACGACGGAAATAAATTGTAGGCTTTGACAACGTTTATTCCACACGCACAAATTCTTTACGGTTTCGCTTTTTGAAAATAAGGTATGGACTCTAAACAACTTATGTGTACGGATTTAGATTTTTGCAACCTCTTTGTCGGAAATTTAAAGTCGTTTTTATATGATTTTGTGGTCTTTAATTAAGATTATGTGATATGCTATATGTATATGTATATGGATATAGTTATATTGTTTATAGCAAATATGAACTTGACACCTCGAATTACCGTATATGACGCACCGAGTTATAGAATGTGACGCACCGAATTACCGAATGTGATTATGTGACGCATCGAATGTGAACTAACTACGCACCGAACCACCGAATGTGACTCACCGAATGTGGCTAACTCAATGTGTTACGTATATTGGTTGTTATATAGATATAGTTAAGGATTTATACGCTTTATAGTTGTTGTCCCACTGAGTAAGTTTTACTCAGGCGTGCATATGTGTTTTATGTACGTTAGGTTACAGGTTTATCTTTGAGAAGACTGGGGAAGAGAGCTCAGGGGATGAAGCACTCACAGGATTTTTATAAAATTAAATAATTTTTTTGTGTAATGATTGTAAACTATTGTAACATTTTAAGTTATTTAATGGAATGACGTTTGATTCTGATTACTGTTATAGTGACACGTCAGCCCTAGTCGGGGCGGGGTGTTACACTCATTGTCTGTATTATATATAAAAGGTGTTTCTTCTTCTTCTAAATTCATAAAATGATATTCTTCATCATTATTTTTCTCTTTTTGTTTTTGTTTAAAATCAGTGTACCTTAACTTTTGTTTTCCATCAGTTTCTTCATATATATAACTTTTCTTAGGTATTAATACTGTATTTTCTTCTTTTTCTTATAAGTCTTCTAAATCCCATTCTAATCCTGTTAATTGTTCTGGATCAATTTTTATAGGTTCTATCATTTTTATAGACTTTGATGCAATTGTTTTTACTATTCCTTCTATATTTACTTTGTATTTCATTCCTGAACTGTTACTAGCTTTTCCTAGTACTCCTATGCTTACTACTAAGTTATTTCCTTCATATTCTTCATAACCTTTTGTTTGTAAAGCTATTTTAATATTTTGTAAATCTTTAACATCCTTTAGAATATATGGTGTACAATAAAATATTGTTATATTTTGACTTAAATCTACCTCCATACCTGAAATTATAGCTTTTTTCATATCTGATTTCCAACTTTTATCAAGTATTAGAGCTAATAGTTTTGTTCCTAATTTTTTTCTTCCTAATGCTTTAATTCCTGTTATTATTAATCCTGTGTGTACAAAGTGTTTATTTTGTTTTTTAATTTTTTGAATAGTATCTGGTGACAAAAGATCTAAGGTTACTTTATTATCTACTACCCTTAAACTTTCTTCTCTACTACTTCTTATAAGTGTCGTGTTTATGTTTAATCTTCCTGTTTGATATAATATTCTTGGATTTAATATGTCTAATTGATGTTGGTTATATAATTCCAAGTTTCTGTCCAAATCTATTTCTTCTTCTAATTGTATTATTTGTCTATTACTATTAGATCCTGATCCTCTTCTAATTACTCTGTTTAAAAAACTGTCTGATGTTATACTATCATTTATACTACTTGTAGAATTTCTAGCTTCCTGTATAGTTCTACTTCTTCCTAAATAAGTATTATTATTATTCATTTTCTTGGTTGCCAATGTGTATATGGGATAGGTTTCTTTTCTATTTTAAGTTTTTGTAAAGCTTCTGTGATTTTTTCAACTTCTAGAGGTATATTATTTATACTTTTTCCTACTAATATATTGGACTGATTTTTTATATAATCTAGGTTTTGTGATAATTTTTTAATTTCTGCTGTTAAATTTTCTATTATTTGTTTATTGTTTATAGCTTCTTGTTGTAGACTAATACTCAGATTTATAAATAAATCTACTATAGTATTTAAGTGTGAGTTATTTGTATGTAAAGTATGTTCACAAAGGTCTTTCATATTACAAACTATAGTAAAATTATCTGTTATTAGAGGTTTTCGGTAAGATTTTTCAGAAAATTCTAAACGCTTGATTGTTTGAGAAGTACCAATGATTAATAAAATCCAACTCTCTTTAGCTTTTATCCCTTATTCCAAATTTTCTTAAATATTTTCTTATATTCCAACTATTAAAGAACAATAATAATATACAAGCTAATCTATTAAACGATATGATCTATATATTCTTTCTTTTAACTTAGCTCGTTCATAGATATAATACCTAAGACGGAATTCATCTATATAATCTAGCCAATCTGCTGAGTCTAAAGAAAGAATTAATTTATCATATCTTTTTAATCTATTTAAAAGATGTTTAATATAAAAACTGGTCATAATATATAACCCTTTCGTTTATTATGTTATCAAAGCAAGTATCTTTCCCACAATCTTCACCTAAGAGAGTTTTCCAAAAATATTGGCATAACACGCCACAAAAGGAACTTGTCTTAGTCTGTTAGATTTTAAGAAAGCCTTTGCTCTGATACCAATATATCAGAGAGGGTGGTGAAAGTACAACTGAAAAACTAAAAATAAAAGGAGATTTAAAACTTACAGAGAGGATGGAGATATGCACAGCGGATGATGATGGATGAGATATTTTCAATTTTTAATTGTATATCTTGTGCATTTCTTGTTTTTTCCTCAAGCTGTGTTTTTAATGTAGAAATAATTTCTTGCTGAGCTTTTATGTAATGTTCCGGATTTGTTTTAGCCAAATCAGCAAAACTCTTAACCTCTTCAGGTTCTATGTAAAAACTTTGTATACCAAAACTATTTCTTGCTGCTTGAAGAGCTTCAGCAAAACTTGTATAACCTTTCCAAAGTGCTCCTCCTACACAAGTTATGTGTTGTGCAACTGTTTCCCATTTGTTAAAAATGCCAACCTTAGTACCCCTAAATATTACATAATGTGTGTAATTTGGTTTTTGTTTAAACTGCCTTTCAGGTGTTTTCGAACTTTGTTCCTGAAAGTAAATGCTTAAAGCATTTAAAACCTGTACTTTAAATGATGAAGCTTGTGGCATGGTTTGAATATGCCATAAGTTGTCTAATAAACATTGTTGTTTATCTGCAAGTTTCATTCCCATGATAGGACGTAACTTTTTGTCAACATCATTGCATATCTGTAAAGCATATGTTCCAAATTCAATCACCGGTTTGGGTGAGAAATTTATATACAATGGTCTTTTACCAGCTGTCTTTGATTGTTGTTTTGGGCCTAGTAAATTATGCTAGAAAATTTATACCAAACTTGTCAAAATTGGTTGGACCATTATATGGTAAAACCACAAAAAATGGTCAAAGGTATTTTAACCAAGAAGATATTAAATTAGTTAAAGAAATTAAAAAAACAGTTAAAAATATTAAACCATTAGAATTACCATTAGTCACAGATTATATAATTATTGAAACAGATGGATGCAAAGAAGGATGGGGAGCAGTCCTTCTATGTAAACCAAACAAATACAGTCGCAAGGAAGAAGAGAAAATTTGTGCTTATGCAAGTGGTAATTTTCAAAACAAAACAAACTGGACTACAATAGATTTTGAAATACATGCATTAATTTATGCATTAGAAAAATTTAAGATTTTTCTTAATAAAGAGTTTACAGTAAGAACTGACTGTGAAGCAATAGTTAAGTTTGTAAAAAATGATCAGAGTAAAAAAGTAAATAGAACCAGATGGGTTAATCTACAAAATACTATACAAGGAAATGGGTATTTTATAAATTTTGAACATATTAAGGGAAAAAATAATGGGATAGCTGATATGTTATCTCGAAATATAAACAAATGGTTTGTTTCAGATGGACAGGAAAAAAGATAAGGAGAAATTAAAGCTTATACACCCAAAACAGGGGAATTCTTCTTCAGATGAAGAACAAATCCAACAGTCATATCTACATTCAGCAGAAAAGATATACAGTTCTCCTCACACCTCATTACCAAAGATAACGACAGGACAGTTTTATAAACAACAGCAATCAAAGACAGCTGGTAAAAGACCATTGTATACAAATTTCTCACCCAAACCGGTGATTGAATTTGGAACATATGCTTTACAGATATGCAATGATGTTGACAAAAGGTTTCGTCCTATCATGGGAATGAAACTTACAGATAAACAGCAATGTTTATTAGACAACTTATGGCATATTCAAACCATGCCACAAGCTTCATCATTTAAAGTACAGGTTTTAAATGCTTTAAGCATTTACTTTCAGGAACAAAGTTCGAAAACACCTGAAAGACAGTTTAAACAAAAACCAAATTACACACCTTATGTAATATTTAGGGGTACTAAGGTTGGCATTTTTAACAAATGGGAAACAGTTGCACAACACGTAACTTGTGTAGGAGGAGCACTTTGGAAAGGTTATACAAGTTTTGCTGAAGCTCTTCAAGCAGCAAGAAACACTTTTGGTATACAAAGTTTTTACATAGAACCTGAAGAGGTTAAGAGTTTTGCTGATTTGGCTAAAACAAATCCGGAACATTACATAAAAGCTCAGCAAGAAATTATTTCTACATTAAAAACAAAGCTTGAGGAAAAAACAAGAAATGCACAAGATATACAATTAAAAATTGAAAATAGCATGTTAAAACAAAAAATGTGTTTGCTCGAATCAAAAAATGCACAGTTATTACAAAAGATCGAGAAGAAAGAAAATAAAGATAAAACAGATGTACACAGGACTTTTGAGTGTTTCAGGACAAGGATTCTTGATACACCTTGGCAGCAATGTCTAAAACCAGTTACAGAAAGATTCCCAGAATTTGAGAATCTTGTTTCACAGAAAGTTTGTGCAGAGTTTCCTTTAATTCTGTACAATCTGCAGCAACAGCTGGCAGATATGGCATTCAAATTTGACAGTGAACAACAAGGGTTTACAGTGGTGGAAAGAACAGATGAAGAAGGAGACGGAATAGGTCTTCTATTGCTTCAAGTACATCATCCTTCAAACTTGACAGATGAACAAATAATTCAATTTTATCATCATGGTATGATTGATTATTTGGAAATAAAGTTAAACAGAAGAACAGAAGATCTTCTCAATCAACTTGGGGAAAAGATCATATTAACAGCAGGAAATATAGCAGCACGAAGCATAAAACCAACCATTGGCTGCAAAATAATTTCCTCATTTCCATTTGCAGACTCACACACATACAGGCCAGCAAGAAAAAGAATATTTATTGAACACAACAGAGGTAGCAACTGGTTGCAAAACTCCATGATAAGAACCGCTATAAATTTTGCATCTTTACCATGGTTAGACCATACAACTAAAGAACCTACCAAAGATTTTCAACAGTTTATCAAAGAACATCAGAAGACCCCATAAATTCCAGACCATTTTTCTTGGGAAAATTTCAAATTGATAGGTGAAGGACATTACATACAAGTCTACACAAAAATAAATTGGAGTATGTTATTACCCTTTGCAGGGGAAGGAGATACTCTACAGTTACAACATATTGTTAATCTAGAAGATTTTCAAGACAATGAGCAAGACAATGAACAAGACTGTTCAAGTCCACAGTCGATAGACAGCACACACAGAGACTTCTAGCAGATGACGTAAGAAATGACGACAGAAAATAGAAGACAAAAAACATGGCGTAAGCAATGACGTTTTTAAAAGCTCAATTATTTCACAGAAAGTGGTCGACAGTGGGCAACAATTTTCAAACTTTATTTTGGAATCTAGTTTTGTAATAATTCGTTTATTTGGCTTTCTAGGCTAGGCTTTTTGACTTTTGTAGATGCTTTGTTTCTTTATCTTTGCCTATATATATGGCAATTGTAAATTGTTGTAAAGACAAACAACCATTACTAGCAATAATATTATTACTTCAATGGCACACTAAACTCTCTCCACATCTCTTTAGCTCCACTCCCTTAACATCCCAAATTTTTTCCAGTTCTTCATATTATATTCCAACACACACATAAAAAAAATAAAAAAATAAACCTTTTCTTTTGCAACCTTCTAATCCGCTGTGCATACTCTCATCCATCATCATCCGCTGTGCATATCTCCATCCTCTCTGTAAGTTTTAAATCTCCTTTTATTTTCAGTTTTTCAGTTGTACTTTCACCACCCTCTCTGATATATATATATATATATATATATAGGATACCGCTAAAATGAGTAGCACCTCCAGTTGTAAGAACCGTGAGAACTACACCGTACGGGGTGAGGTGGACCAAATTTTTTTTCATAAACGTAGATGCATGTATTATAAACACATTTGTAAAAAAAAATTAAAAAAATGTCGGCTTTGTAGTTTTGAGAACCCAAAGTTTGCGTTTACG
Organism: Helianthus tuberosus; assembly: GCA_030545235.1. NCBI lineage: Eukaryota > Viridiplantae > Streptophyta > Magnoliopsida > Asterales > Asteraceae > Helianthus > Helianthus tuberosus. The sequence goes on from CM060352.1 coordinate 170,316,296, forward strand.
GGACCCGTAAATTTTATTTAAAATTTACGGTACCCGTAAACACAAACTTGTGGTGTTCAAAACTACACAAACGACATTTTTTTTTGAATATATTTTTTACAAATGTGTTTATAATACAAGCATCTACGTTTTTGAAAAAAAAAATTTGGTCAAACTCGCCCCGGATCAAAAAGTTCTCACGGTTCTTACAACTGGAGGTGGTTCTCATTTTTGCGGTCCCCTATATATATATATATATATATATATATATATAGCCCCATCCCCCACACCCTTGGTCCATCCCCTTTAGGTCTATTCTCACACCCGCTTACGTGGCGGGTGACATGGCGGCCCATCCTCCCCACACCATACCTTCCATTCTTATATATTGACTATTAGGCCGGTGGGTATGGGGGCGCCATGGCCGCCACATCACCCTCCATACGCCCTGGGGTGCCATCGTACACACCGCCACGGTTAAAGAGGGGCGCCATGGCCCTTCCGCCAGCACGTTATCGAGGACATTTGTGGTTTTTCGAAGTTGATGGGGGCGCCATAGTTAAAATAAAGGCTTTAAACCACACCATGAAAGTTAAAGGAAGGGGCTTGTGTGACGTGGCGCTGAGGTGGCGTGATAAAGCCCCTAGGGGTTTATACCACACCCTCCAACCTTATGGTATGCCGATGAGGAGGTCTAAGAGCCGACAAACTCTTATTCGGGTCAGCTTGATCAAGAAAAATATTGACAAAAGACCTAAACTTTGAGCTACGATTGAAGTTACGAGTCTCATAAACATGCGACCAAAATGTCTCAACGAGCCGGATCATATGGCAGTGTTTGGACCCAGTTGTTTGGCCCAGATCTTTTGATAAATTTTGTCAATCAAGAATTTCCCCAAATTTCGTCAATCTTCTGGACTTTCGTTTTTTTAACTAATAACGCTTAAATAATCGATTAGCATAATTTACGTCCTTCTATATGGTTTTAATTTCATTTTATTTCCGTCAGTTTGTAAATTTGAAACTTTGGCACGCCTGCCAATTTTAGTAAGTCCGTATAAAAGGGTTCCTCATTTATTGTCTTTTTCATTCAGAAATTATTCAACTTTCTTTGAAAATTGGTCTTATTACGTACGGTAGAAAATGGTAAAATTAATTGTTAAGTCGTCCCCATTGAAGGACTAGGCCAACACATGTCGGCAGTGGAATACCGGGCAATTCTTTACTACCGGCTAATGATCCCTCTGTTTCCGGTTGATGAGCCTTGCCCAGTTTGCCGCAAGGTTTGTTTAGATACTTTTGGCGAGCATGCGGTTCATTGTAAGGAGTTGCCTGGTTTTAAATACAGACATGATTTGGTAAGGGATATTCTGTTTGATGTTTTAAAGCGGGCGGGGATTTCGCTCGATGGGAGGTCTACTCTTCGACCAGCTGATATTCTTGTGTTTGGGTGGGCCAGGGGAAAACACGCTTGTGTGGACCTTACAGGAGTGTCCCCTCTTGTTGGGCTTAGGGATAATGGGTTTGTTGGTGGCCAAGCTGCGTTGAAAGCGGAATCAAGCAAAGTCGCTAAACACGAGAAGGCTTGTTTAGAGAATCAACATGTGTTTATCCCATTCGCTTTTGATACATTTGGTTCCCTAGCCCCAGAGGTTGTGGAATTTCTAAACAGGGTCCAACAGGTTGTGAATAGTAATCTCTCAACCTTTAAGGGTCGTTTCGTCTTTAGTAGGATTGGTTTTGCAATTCAAAATGGGATTGCGGCGCAGCTTGTTGCCCGTTTACCTGCCACTTGTTTGTAATTTGCTACTTTGGTATTTAAAAAAAAAAGAGTGTACCTATCCACACACTCATCTCACTATCTACACACTCAAAAAGGTGATTTTTGTCTTTACATGCACACCCTGCAGTGTCGAACTATGGCCAAAACGAGGCGTTTTGGTCCGATTAACCAGACAAAGATTGACGGGTGTCTGAAGGGTCTGTTGACCGGACCAAAACGCTGAGCTTTGGCCGCGATTTGGTCCTGTCAACCAGACAAAAGACTGATACCCGGTCTGGTTGACTGGACCAAAACGCGGCCAAAGCTCGGCGTTTTGGTCCGGACAACAGACCCGTCAGACACCCGTTAGTCTTTGTCTGGTTAATCGGACCAAAACGCCCCGTTTTGGCCACAGTTCGACACTGCAGGGTGTGCATGTAAAGACAAAAATCACCTTTTAGGTGTGTAGATAGGCAAAATTAGTGTGTGGATAGTTTGGCCCAAAAAAAATTGTTAAAGAGATTAGAGCACTCATATCCCATTTGGTATAATTCTTTTATCTTTATATTTTAAGGAAAATTAAAATAAATAAAAAAACCCTCTCCAAATCCAGGGCGGGGTAGGTGACGATCCAGGGCTTAAAAATTTTCGAGTGTTATCGAGGACGGGACATCCCTATTCAAATCACTCCTCCATCCCATTCTTTAAAGTAATCATTATCTTTATAACTTTAAGGTAAGTTTTATGGTATGTATAGTAGTTTTTTTTTATATTTACCAATTCATGTAGAGATGCCCATTCAAACGGCAACATTGAAGTTGGGCGCCCTTAGTACGAACAGAGTGGCCTTGACATTTTGTGGAAGGGGAAAAAAGACCGCCTAAACATCGTTGTAGGTGTCAGGTACCAACCAAACTGACCCTTCTGTGGTAGAACTCTCCCGAATCTCATCATGTTTTTCATCGTTTAATGGCTATGAAACAACTAGCTTAATAAAACAATAATAAAAAACAACCTCTATATATAGCATTTAATATATTCATATTTTTCACATCGTTTTTTTCACTGACCCTTCTTCGGTAGAACTCTCTCAACATTTTTTTCACTAGTTCAATGTATTCAACTCAGGGTAATGTTACGGAGTACGATGATCACAACATAGTTAAAGGTATAAATACAACCAGCATTCAAATTCATCTAATCTTCATATTTTTTTAACAATTACGAGTTTATAGGAATTTAATCCCGATAATGTTGAAATCCTGGATCATACACTTCCTTTAAGTGATGATGAATGAATATCATATATTTGAATACAAGTCTATTAAAATATAATCAAGTGTGTGTGATTGATAAATTTTGAATATTTTCTACCAACATTGTATCCTAAATGACTACATTGACTACCCAAATTTTAAGCGTATGTAAAACATTATATTTACTAGGTTAGATACATGTGTATTAAACGAGCTGAATAATGTAAAATATATAACTCAAAATTCTTTTGAATTTATTTTTATAAATGAGATTAACTTTTACACCATAATAAACAAACAAACAGTGATAGCATATTAAGTAGTAGGGTCGGGGAGCCTATGTGGCGTCGGCATTGATGGAGAGAAACACCCCCTCCTTGGGTGTTCGGTGAAATCAAAAGGATTCCCCCGTCCTGTCTCTCCCGGATTGATTTTTATGATATTGAAGCTTGAAAGTTGAGGGGAAAGGAAAGAAGGGGAACACCATCCCCTTGATAGGAATGAAATGAGGGATGATGACATAAAGAATGAGTGAAGGGGAGCACACACCATACTCTTATGTGGGTAGAAAATTTATTTACATTTTAATAGATGGTGAGAATCAATAAATAAAAAGTGCACTGTCAATAATAGTTTTTTTCTAGTGTGATCTAAAAGCCAAAAGTAATTATAATATAGAATGCTACACGTCAAAAACTGTCATAAAACATTTGATCATATGCATTATCATTACTAGTAGGGTGCCCGCGCGATGCGGCGGGGGCGACATTTTGCATTACGTCACTCGTTTCTGGTAGTTTTCTTATTGTGCTGGATATATGTCATAAGTGTTACACATATGTAAAGTTTTGTTTTTTTTCTATAAAAATTAATAAGCAAAAGACAAAAAATAAAAGATAACTTGTTATAATTGTAAAATATATTTATTTTATTGGTTAAATTATAAAGTATAATTTTATTCTTTAAAGTTCATAACTTTTTTTAAATATCCATATAGTACTCATCCAATAAACTTTAAGTTTAAAATTTTTGTTTTTATAAAAATAAAAAATAGTATTTGACTCGTAAGTTTGTTTTAGACCTTTAACTTAAATTGTTAAATTTCATTTTTTACAGATATAAAAAATTTATATTTTTTATAGAATTTCAAAAACTGTTTTTATAAAAAAAATAAGATGTTAAGAGTTTATATATTTATTAACTTTATATCATACTAAGTTCAGATTTTTAGTTCCTAACTAATCTTATCTATATAAGTCTACTTTTAACTAATAATCCCTAAAAATATACAACACAATCTACTGTGTATCTAATCAAGTTGGTAAATAATTCTTTTGAAACTGACTAATATTATCTATAACAATATAGTTGAACTTATAATTCCTAAAAATTTGCAACACAATTTAATATTTATCTAGTAAAGATTGTAAATTTCTGGAGTATTTTATTTATATTAATGTTTATAAAAGAATTATTTTTTTTTAAAACAAAATGTTTTGTTTATAAATAAAGTAAAAAAAACGGTTTTACACATGTAAAGTTTCGTTTTTTAATAAAAAAATGAATCTGAAAAATCAAATAAGTTAACATTCACATAAAAGTAAACAAAAGAAAACAATTATTCACTGCTGCGATATAATAGAACTGACCTTAGAATTTTCAATCTCGCATGCTTGGTTTTTCGCAACAACTGAATTCAGAACTGGATCCATTTTTTAACTTTGTTTAGCAATAGATATAGGGGTGTCCTGCTACGTATTTATAGTAGTAATTATAGAAGTGCATTAGGGTTTAATTTTAGATTTGTCACCCCTTTATTTAGGAAGTTTGTTGTGGTTAGTTTTAAGTTTTATAAGATATATCTAAGTATAGATATTAGGCAGTTTTAATAAAATAAAATATGACACATAATATCTTCCTTTTATGTTACGGTACTTTTAATTCTTTTTGTTTTTGTTTGCCTAGATAGAGCCCATCTTTGTAGATTAGACGCATTAGATCACAAGTATTAATTACTTGTACATTCACGCATTATCGACTTGTACCTTTTAATCCGTGCGTCGATATTGAACAAGACAACTACCGAAACGCGACAAAAATGTGTAGGTCGTTATGATATCTTTGGATTTTTTTTAAACAGCATAGTTTATAAGATATGTCAATAATACTTAAAAAATTTATAAGTTTGTTGTGAGGGGTGAATTGTAACTAATTATCTATAATTTTGTTAAAACCTCAAGGATTTAAGTGTAATAAATTTAGGGGCTAAAAAATAAATAGTGTTTAAAATACCAAACTACCCTCATTTTAGGGGGTCTTTCTATAAATAAAGGGGAGAAAAGTTCTTATTTTGCAGGTATTTTAAAATACCCCTTTCTCATGCATTATAATATAGTATAGATTAATTATTATATAATACCATTGAAAAACCAAAATTGGTCAAATAGATATTTTTTAACCAGTACGTTTTTTTCTCCTTTAAATTCTGGTAGGTAATTTCTTTTAGAGTTAAATGTGATTTTAGTTTATGTGGTTTGGGTCATTTTGTTAGTTTAGTTCAAAAGTTTTATTTTTCGTCTGTGGGTCAAAAAAGGTTTTACCTTTGCCATTTTAGTCCACTGGGTCAACTTCATCCATTATTTCTTTAAACGAGAATGACAATTCGGTCATTTTATATGGCAGAATTCCCCTTCTAGTTAATAGAATTATGTGTAAAATGACCGAATTGCCCTTCTCATTAACAGAAAAATGGATAAAGTTGACTCAGTGGACTAAAATGGCAACGGTAAAACCTTTTTAGACCCACATGAGAAAAATGAAACTTTTGGACTAAACTGACAAAATAAGCTAAACTAGTTGATGCCCCGCCCGCGTTGCGGGTCGATGGCCGAATAATTTTCAATCAATTAAAAAAACACTATTATAGTTTTGTTAGTAAAAAAAAAACTAAAACGATGACAAGACCGTAGTTCTGAGCTCAGGGCAAAACTGTAGTTTGTCAGGATTAATGAGCGAGTGTTAGGCAGCTTCTTGACATGGAAAAAAAATAAATCCAGTCAACCAATAAAAAAACACTTTTATAGTTTTGTTAAAAAAACTAAAACGATAGCAATACCGTAATTTGAAATAAGGGCAAAGTTGTATTTGTTGACTTGGGTAAAATCGTAATTTACCAAAAGTTAATGTAATGGCAATACTATAAATTTGAACCGGAGACAAAATCGTAATATAACTTTGCACTAAGGACAAAATCGTAATTTTAAGCGGGGAACAAAACTATATTTTTAATTTGAACAGGGGCAAAACCAAAATTAGGACAAAAACGTAATTTTGAATTGGGGGGCAAAAGCATACTTTTATTTTGAACTAGACAAAAACATAATTTTAAAATGAAGGCGAAATCGTAATTTTTGAAACGGGGCGAAAATGCAAAATCGTCATTTTTAGTTTGGGGCAAAAACAAAAATTTATTTTGAATTGGGGCCAAAATTGTAATTGTAATATGGGGATAAAATCATAATTTTGAACCTAGGGTAAAATCGTAATTTTGAGCGATAGACAAAAACATAATTTTATTTTGTAGTGGGGGAAAAAACGTAATTTTATTTTTAAATTAAGGACGAAACCGTAATTTTAAAACGAATATAAAATAATAAAATGATTCGTCTAATACCTAACTTGCTTTTGTATATGTAGGAAATATCAAAAGTAACAAAAAAGATAACATTAAAGTAAAAAAAAAACATAAATTAAACTAAAGTGCATTCATGTTTTAAAGCACGTTAAGAGTTTCTTAGACTATCTGTAGTGGAAGAAACCTCACTCTTAGGCGTTTTGCGTTATGTGGCGATTCATTTAGCAAGGGGCTTTATGGAGCGTTTTCCTAAAATGGGTGTAGTGGGAATGTGGGCAATATGTTAAAAGGAAGAATGTATATGATTGGGCAAGAAAACAATAATACATGTGATTGGCCAAAGAATTGGAAGTTGGGCGTTGATTTAAGAACGCTTCATGTCAAAATTTGCAAAACAACGCCCAAGGGGCGGATAAATTGCCGTGAAGGGGCGTTGTTGAACCAAAAAACGCCCAAACACTTCACCACTACGGGTGGTCTTAGGATGATATGGATGGTCACCCAAAGGGGAGTGGTAAACTCCTATCACAACCAATCAAAACATGTCATGTTAACTTCTCTCTCCACTTCTCATTTTACACTTAATCACAAGGGATTATTCAACCAAATAATTTTTCCTTAAAAATTAAAAAAAAAACAAAAGAAAAAATTGTGATTGGTTGAAAGAGAGTGGGGCCCACCATTACCCTCTCTCTCTTTCCTCTTCCCGCATGCGGTAACAAGTTACCAAATTTTGAGTTCACTGCATGGACTTGAGGCGTTGGCGGCGGATCAAACTTGCGGCAACTCCACTCACCGCTTCACTCTATCCGTGCACCCCGCTCACGAAGGAAAAACACATGCATGAAACCGGTGAAATTTTGAGCAATTATTCTCGTTTGTGTAAATATTTAATCTTGAAAATAATATGAGGATACATGATGAATACACCGGACCCCAAACTTTTATTGTATCCGATTTACTCTTGCCCAAACTTTCATCTCTTATCACACACACATCAACGCTTGTCAATTAGATGTCAAAGTTAATAGGCAACAAAAGTAAAAAAACACACAAAAAAAAAAATTTGTTTCCCCGTAGCTAAAAAGTTGATAAATTATATATATAATAACTAGTAGGGTGCCCGTGCGATGCGGCGGGGGCGACACTTTGGATTGCGGCACTCGTTGCTGGTAGTTTTCTTATTTGTATATAATAACATTATTGTGGTGGATATATGTCATAAGTGTTACACATGAGAGCCTAACACCTATAATGTCTTGCAATGTTCGATCAACTGCCTCTATCGCCTAACGTTTCGCCATCGATGCCTCATCCCATATAATTAACTTGGAGGACCTAATTAGTTGACTTATAATTCCTAAAATTTTGGGACATAGTTTACTATTTATCTACTAAATATCGTAAATTAGTATTAAATAATTCCTAAAATTTTGGGATATAGTTTACTATCTATCTACTAATATCGTAAATTAGTATTAAATAATTCCTAAAATTTTGGAACATAGTTTATCTTCTATCTACTAAATATCAAAGTTTTGTTTTGTTATAAAAATTAATAATAAATAAAGTATAGAAAAACTGTTTTAAACATGTAAAAATTCGTTTGTTAATAAAAAATACTAAACAAATGACAAAAGTATATTAGTTCAATCGAGATGTAAATTATAAGTGCAATAAAATAACACAAAACATAAACTTCAAATATAAAATAAACTTTATTATTCATGGGATAGTCTAGATCAAACAAAAACAACTGAAAATGAAAAAAAACATAAAAACACTTGATATATTTCATCTAATTTCTATTCTTTTTTGATCCGTTTTTCTTGTTTGTGCTCGAATCAGCGGTATCATCTAATTCATCTTCTTTCTCATCGTCCTCAGAATCATCTAAATTTATAACCTCGACCCATTTCCATTCAGAGAGTCTCTTAGATCTTTTCTTTTGATTCTCATACTTCCGATCCTTAAAAAACAAAAATTTAATAAAAAAATTAAAAAATGATTAAATAAATTTTATAAAAAAACAAATATTGAATAAAAAAATTTTAAAAAGATTAAATAAATTTTAAAATTACCTCTTTACTAAATTGACGTTGAAGATTAGACTTTTATGGACTGAACATTGCACCATAAGAAATAATTTCAACACTATTATCACCATCATCCTACAATAAAACACCAAATAATAACATAACGAACTTGTTAATATGAAAGATTATAAGCGAAAATATTACTTAAAAACTAACAAAAGCTTGTTCGACAACTGGGGTGTTTAAATTGGTGTGTTGAATCTGAAAAATCAAATAAGTTAGTATTCACATAAAAGTAAATAAAAGAAAACAATTATTCATTATTGCGATATAACAAAACTTATCATAGAACCGACCTTAGATTTTTCAATATCGCATGCTTGTTTTTTCGCATCAAGTGAATTCAGAACTGGCTCCATATTTTAAATTTGTTTAGCAATAGAAATGTAGAATTGTGAGTGTTTGCTATGTATTTATAGTAGTCCATTAGGGTTTAGTTTTAGATTGGTCATCCACTTATATAGGAAGTTTGTTGTGAGTTTTAAGTTTTTAAAATAAGATGCACATATCCTGTTTAGTTTGTTGTGGCATGTTTAATAGGAAGTTTGTTGTGAGTTTTATCTATACTATATTAAACATGTCATAACAAACTGACTCTGTACAAGTAAAATTAGGGAATATTTTAGTTTATTAACGTCGTTCAAAACAAAAAACTTGGGTAAAAAACAAATGTTAATGCACGGTAGCTAGGTAATGGTCAAAGCTGGCTTGGGTAAAAAACAAATGTTGGCTTTAATCAATTGTACATTTACGCATCGGCTATTTGTACTTTATGAACGCATGGCGAAACTAAAAAAGACAACTATCGAAACGTTTAAAAAAATGTGCTGATCGTCATGGTACCTTCGGATTTTTTTTAAACATTACGGGTTGTAAGATATCGCAGGAATACATTAAAGAATTAAAGAGGGGGGGGGGGAGTGTAACTAATTACCTATAATTATGTTAAATGTCAAGGATTTAAATGTAATAGATTGAGGGACTAAAAAATAATTATGGCTTAAAAGACCACTTTACCCTCATTCTAGGGGTTTATTTATAAATAATGGGAGAAGAAGTTCTTAACTTTTGGGAATCATTCCCTCATGTATTATAATATAGTATAGATAATATGAAAAGACACTACCAGATTTTCATTTACCAAAATACCACAAAATACCTAATCGTCAATCTTAAGGGGAAAAAAACAACAAACTACCAACATCAACAAATCATTTATCAAACAAGACTTAAAGCCAAATAGTTCGAACCCCAACTCTTCAAAATACCTATTTCACTTTCATTGTTTCTTGTTACTTCATATGTAACAACCTACCTTCCTTCTCTGTGAACTTGAACTTACATGTATCACCAATGGATAAATTATTTTCTTTCCAACCTTTGCCATCCGGTGACAACATACCTCTCATAACTGCTTGACATTTCAATTCGAACCTGCATTTGCCATCCGGTGACAACAACCCGTATTCACTCTGCTCAATATATAATTTGTAAATATTAAAAGGTAATATGTTTAATGCATGAAATGGTAAATAAATGAGTTCTTGCGGAGGGGATAAAACTTTGCGATCAATAGGTCATGGGTTTGATTTCCAGAAGAGAGTTTTTCCCATATTTATTGGGTTTTCTCCTGAATTGGTGTATAGGTATTGTAGGAACTAGGTTCACTTTTTAATAAATTATATTACAAAATATATAATAACGAGACTCTCGTTATTTGTGGGAAATTCTTCTAGTACAATACCGGTTACGTAAACTAAATTAATAAATGTAATATACAATTTAATTGTACCAATCTTGATTCAAGTCGATGTCTTTGGAAACTTCAACCGCACCTACGAGATCGAAACTCCGCTGCAAGACAAGCAAAATTGTTGACGGCTTTGGTTGAGGCACGTGTTCAACACGCTTCCCTTAAAACAGATTCTGTGCCTCCTCTCAGACGGTTTTGTCTCCCAGGGTACAACAACCGAAGCAGTAGTTGTACTGCCGGAGATGGCACTCGTGCCCGAGGTTACACCGGGTAACATGGTGTTCTTATAGTAGAAAAATAAGTTGTGTCAAACAATTTAGAGAATGCTCTTCTCTAAATTTCATGGAACAAAGATGAATTTTTGTGTGTATTTTTTCTCTATTTAGAATGGACCTTTATGTTCATGCTTATACTCACACTATTGAAAGACTTATTCAAACCTATTAAAATTGGTCATAAACAAGATAATTAATCTTGTAATAAAACCAGGTTTAAAGTCTTCATAAATGGATTTTAGTAGTTGGTTAAAAAAACAACCGTTTTCATTCATGACAGAATTAAACATTTTTTTTTTGAAACCGTTTAGACATTAACTCTAGTGGTTGACCAATATGACTGGCCGCTCGCGCGCGCATGTTAACCTGTGCCAAGGCTACTGTCGGACCGACACTTCGGTCCGCGCCATATGAAGTTCGCGTACCCGCGCTTTTCGAAAGCCGCAAGTCCTGCGCCTTCTAGACTTGCGCGCAAACTGCTCCTCCGCCATAGCCAATAATAGACACATAATGAACTTGTGTCATGCGCCTACGCCACCCAAGGTGCGCCATAAGCTGAGCCGCCACCCGCCATGTACCTGACCACGCGCTCATGGACAAAAATACAAGGCGGTGTGCGAAGTGCTAAGTGCGCCACATTGCGCCCATGGCCTACGCCACGCGTCACATGTGCGAGGAAGGGTGCGCCGCACCCTTTAGGGTCCCACTAGTTTTTTGTCCAAAGGTAGACAATATACAAGGAGTCCTCCTCCTTATAAACCACTACAAGTTTTATCATCCCACCTATGTGGGACAAGTTGACAAAACTTAATCCATTTTTCTCATCTTTGTTTGTTCCAAACATACAACTTCAAGCTTCGATATCTCATTCATCTTAGCTCTATTTGGATATAGTTTGAACACAAACCCATAAATAATTATTTATGCAACACATATATAAATATTATTGATGTCCAAAATATTTAGTGAAAAACTCATTTTCACTAAATTTCCAACAATCCCCCATATGAATGGAGATCGATGAAAACACCCAAAAATTCTCTGATAAAACCTCGACAGTCGAGTATTGCAGGATAGGTAGGTTTTCCCTTTGAACCTTCCTTTGTGAAGCATACTTAGTCTACTAGGGTTTTGTAGACGTGATGTCCTTGAACAACCCCCCATTTGTGTAAACGACAATATACATTCACACAATACTTTCCGTAGCCGGGCCATCCCCTCACTATCGTGTCCTATTAAGGTCCTGGAACACTTGCCTGGTTCTGCGAGAGCTCTAGGATTGCGCACCCCACAATGCCATTCGAAGCGACCCTACTTCTTTCTCACATAGGTGATTCCTTTGAATCTTAAAAGCATTATGGCTTTCTATGATTTCCACAAATCAATTAGCCATATATTATGCTTAGCCTCACAACAATGTCACTGAATATTATAGGAATGGACTAGGACGTATTAAACACCCTTTTATAGTTTTAGGGGGATATATGAACATATACACTAGCTTATATTTAAACATATATATTAGCTATGCCCCCATAGTGACTACCCTTCGGTTCATGATTAAGTTGGCCTGTTGAACCTAGATATTGGGATCTCCAGTCAACTAGGTTAGGTTTCCCACATGTCCCTTTTCCATGGGCTTTAGTCTCATTCCACAACTTGATCTCTTATCAACCCACTGGTTGTTGGATCCAAAATTATTTGTTGACTTCGCTAAGTCAACAACAATAATTTTCAGTTTAGATCAGTTGTTCTAACGTGTTCTTGACTCGCTAGTCACTTTTGCCTTTTAGTCGATTCATAAGACTTATAACTCGTGATCTCAACCTGGATCCAGTTATGTACCTTGTCTTTAGAATGACATGAAACTCAATTCATGGCTAGACACGTTTTCACCATGCCTTTGGTGTGTCATGACTGGCATCTTAATAGATTTTGAATCTAACCAATTGGCATTCGAGTCCAATCTACTCGATTGACTCCATATAACCATTGTGTACTCCACTTGGTCATGCGTTTGCAGTATATGCAAGTCACCCCCACATTTAAGTGTAATTGGATAGCATCCAAATGGGGCGATGAAAGGTTCTCCCTTTCATTTCGAGTTTGAGAAAACTTCTCAACTACCATTTCTTCATACCCTAAAGGGTTTGTTTCTTAAATGGCTCATCCCCCCCACATTGCTTGCATTTTAATTAACTATCCTTTTGGACTAAAATAAAGTTATATTTATAGTTTTGTTTTAGCACAAAATCCGTTCTTGTGTCATCACATATTTTGAATGTTTAAAGTTAATTTAATCTCTGTCGAGCATATAAATTAACAAGTATTAGTCTAGCATGCTTTAGACCACGATACTCTAGCATGTGAACAGAAGATGCATCATTCTGATTCTTCACAGCCTTAAGAGATAACGCACTATCTCTTCCAAACATTCTTTTCTTAGTTTAGACACAATAATGGAATTTTATTTTGCCATTCCAAAACCATCGGTTTTATGAAAGCCTCAAAACCATAGTTAACTCCATCCATTAGGATCATAACTCGTTTGCCTTTTTATCTCCAAGGCTTCACCATTGACTTCCTAAAGACTTAAACATAAGTCTTAATCCAAGTCACTTTGATGAAAAATCTTTGTATAAAATCACTTGAGTCTTGAGATATAGCCAATTAGATTGACTCTCAACAACAAAGCATTCACGTATGCCTATAGTGATATATACATTTACGTTGTTGTTTCATTAATACCATGTATTGGGATACTCTCCCAAATTGAGGACCAAGCCTCCACATAGTTTAAACAACATTGATGGTGGTAGAAGCGTCTACAAGTCCATCACTATTGTAAATTACCATTAATAAATTTGCTAAATTTATTAAAATCATTTACTATAATAACATATATTTCTTCATATGTTATATTCTTTGAAAACTCATATGTGCATTTCCATGTTGATGCTCTCAACATTAGATTACATATCTCGTTTTCGTGCATTTCATCTCAAACCATTCACCACGTTTCTTACGACGCCGTTATGCATTTGATGTTTGATTTGTGACTTATTACATAAGTCATGATCACAACCCGCTCGTTGTGCTTGTGTAAATTACTTTTTACACTTTGTACCGAAATGTGTATCCTTTTGACAACTTATTAGTAGTCCAAAATAAATATTTATCTTTTATTATATTTAAACCATTTGTTTATGTGAAATAAACCCAAACGATAGTCTACCATTTATAATAAAATAAAAGTGGACAAGAAAAATAAAATAAAACGGATACACTAAAGATGTCTAAACATCAAATGCCTAAGTGTTATTATCTTCAACACTTTTGACCGAAATAAACGCAATTATTTCGTTCGGTGTCATGTTTTGAGGTACTCCCTCATCTTGGAACTCTAAACTTGAATAATCATAAGTTGTCCAAAATTATAAAGTTATTTACAATTAACTACTCGCAAGTAGTTAAGCAACTTATTATGTCTATAACAACATCGAGTTGTTTTTCACTAAATAGTCTTTCCGAGACTATTATATGGTTCAAGACGTTATACTTCTTGTAGAAGTATCGAAACACTTATAATTCGCAAAAACATGTTTTATTCGTTCAAAACATTTCTCGTTTTTGCAAGTGTTTTAATATTAAACTATATATTTATGTTTTGATTACAAATCAAGACAATAAACCTTAATAGTTTATTAAATAAAACAATTTCAAACTCGCTCGTTTGAAACTAAAACGAATACACATCGTTTTAATAATTGGTTTATCATATTCAAACAATTTCTAACCGCTGTTAGATAATAACGATTACCGATCGTTAAAATGAGTGGTTTGTATGATAACCAATTCTAATATGCTAATTAGAATTTAAATGTTTATCAAACATTCAAAATATTTGGTTTATATAAAGTAAACCGTTTCTAATGCGCTCGTTAGAAATAGAATGAATAAATTTATTCACTTTTGGATTATTTAAATGAACGTTTTCTAACACGCTCGTTAGAAATAAACACAAACCTTTTCTAACACGCACGTTAGAAAATATATATAAAACGATTACAAATCATCTTAAATAGTTTATCATAGTTAACCCGATTCTAACCCGCACGTTAGAAAATTAACGATTGCAAATCGTTAAAAGGTTTCTAACACGCTTGTTAGAACTAAACGATTACAGAATTTGTTTCGAAGTTTATAAAAAAAATATAAACTATTTCTAATACGCTCATTAGAAATAAACAAATACGAAACCGTTTTAACATTTATGTAAAAAAACCGTTTCTAACTTATTTGTTAGAAATTTAAAGGTTCAGACGAAACCGTTACATAAATTGTTTCCAACTCACTCGTTAATAATTATTTGCAACAAAATCTTTTCTAACACACTAGTTAGAAAATCTGATCGTCTTTTAAGTAGTTAGGTTTACAAAATCATCGTATCTAACACGCTCATTAGATATAATAGATGATATTAAACCTTATTATTCTATAAAATTCTAACACACTCGTTAGAATTAAACGATCATTTATAGCCATAAGCCGTTTTTGGCCTATATAACATAAACGTTTTCTAACCCGCTCGTTAGAAAATTAAAAATTGCCAAAGTCGTTAAATCATTTCTAACACGCTCATTAGAAATAACTTATTACAATTTTTGTTTTGAAGTTTATAAAAAACTATTTCTAATACGCTCATTAGAAATAAAAAAAATACGAAACCATTTCAAGATTTCTTATTATCCAAAATAATTGTTTCAAACACGCTCGTTTAACAATTATTTGTAATAATAATCTTTTCTAACATGCCCGTTAGAAAATCTAAACGTCTTTAAACTAGTGTTTCTTACACGCTCGTTAGAACATCCAACCGTCTTTAAAAAACATTGTTCCTAGCACGCTCGTTAGAACATATACATGTTTTAAAACTTATTATTATACAAAATCATTATTTCTAACACGCTCGTTAGAATACATAAAGTTCGCGTACCCGCGCTTTTCGAAAGCCGCAAGTCCTGCGCCTTCTAGACTTGCGCGCAAACTGCTCCTCCGCCATAGCCAATAATAGACACATAATGAACTTGTGTCATGCGCCTACGCCACCCAAGGTGCGCCATAAGCTGAGCCGCCACCCGCCATGTACCTGACCACGCGCTCATGGACAAAAATACAAGGCGGTGTGCGAAGTGCTAAGTGCGCCACATTGCGCCCATGGCCTACGCCACGCGTCACATGTGCGAGGAAGGGTGCGCCGCACCCTTTAGGGTCCCACTAGTTTTTGTCCAAAGGTAGACAATATACAAGGAGTCCTCCTCCTTATAAACCACTACAAGTTTTATCATCCCACCTATGTGGGACAAGTTGACAAAACTTAATCCATTTTTCTCATCTTTGTTTGTTCCAAACATACAACTTCAAGCTTCGATATCTCATTCATCTTAGCTCTATTTGGACATAGTTTGAACACAAACCCATAAATAATTATTTATCCAACACATATATAAATATTATTGATGCCCAAAATATTTAGTGAAAAACTCATTTTCACTAAGTTTCCAACAGGTATTATGCCTAGTGGAAATGGTTTTGATCGGATGGTTCTGCTGGTAACACGATGATACTCCAGTGGTCCGTCAGTGATCCAAATTTGCCGTTAAAAAAAAGAGTTCTTGCCATATCAACTACAAAAATAGTAATAATAAGATTAAATACTTAAGATGTATAAGTCTGTTGTTTATGTAAGATATATTTCAAAATAACATAATAGATAGTGAAGAAATCTTACAATTTGTTATAAAAGCAGATATAACCCTACCAAATAACTACTTTGGGCAGTTACACAATAACCGTTTTAGAAGTTATTATATATATATCTATTGTTTACACTTGTATCTGTACGTATGAATATATGTGAAGAAGATTGCAATTTCAATATGGAATTCCATTTTGTTTATAACACGTTATCAGCACGATGACTCTCCACTGAGATTCCTGGCAATCTTCAACCAGACAGATTCAACAAAATCAGATATACAAACCACCCCCCATAACCGTTTTGGCAGTTATCATATAGATGTCCATTTGACAATTACTAGATATACTCATATGTACATTTGTATCAAGTGCGTGAAAGAAGATTCAAGTTTTGAATATACAATTTCATTGTTTTCTTATCACGTTATCAGCACGAGCGGACTCTTCACGGAAAAATTACCCCCGATCTTCAACATCAGGAATTCATTAACACCACTTTGGTTTCAGATAATTTATGTTCATCACAATCCAGAAATATGTATACTAGCTCCAGTAGAGCTATTATTGATGATGAATGTCTGGTAGATAGTGGTAGTACTAATGTGACAACTCGAGTTTCCAAGATTTCCATCTTTGCATTTATTGCACGTTAATTGTTTAAGTTGGTTGTTATAAGACTTGTTTGTTCCACAACTGTACACGTTTGTAATATGTTAAACCGTGTTTGATTGATATGTTATATATGGTGTGCATTATAAATGGGTATAAATGTGTATGTTAATATTAGACATATATTACTGTGATGTTTTGTATAACTTAAAAATGAAATCTGTTAGGCCAAACACCCTCCCCACGAAAATACTAATGGACCCACACTTTGGCGAAGTCAAACTGGGCTTTAGGCCAAGTAGTGGATCAGTTTTATATTGCTTTCAACCTTTATGCGAGAAACTTTTAACTGGCAAACCCTAGAGTCTCTCTGTGTGTGACGGCATTAACGATTCCTTTAAGCTTCCATCTAACAACCAGTTCATCGTTCTTCCTGCTTCGGTTAGTCCGTATGGTTACTTGGTTGAGCATGACTTTGATACATCGATACATGTCTGCATATGTGTATATGTTTGATTAGAATATTTATGTGATTGGCTTAATGATGATGATAACTAGATGGCTGCATATATTTTAGTGTTGATGATTGAGATTCATGCACTTAGTTGACAATAACAACTCTATCACGTGCAGTTGTTGAAAGGCCCAATAAAGCTTCTTATTCTTGATTTAATACACACAAATTACATGTGCATGATATAAATAACTACCTAGAATCCTTCAAGGAATGCAGTCCACTAAATAGTGGTCGGCCATGATGGATGATAGGGATGATGATTTTATGTATAGATCTAAGGGGTTTAGGCCACTGTTAATGATAGCGATGATATGATTTCATGTTTGAGGATTTCATTAATGGAGTGTTGTATGATTTCGTAATACTGTTTTGTAAATACATTGATGATTTGTTTGAATAATTCCGTGATGCTTGATCATGTAACTGTTAAAACGTATTTAGGATTTTGGGAAAGTAGCTGTTGCCTGTTGTTGATGATGATGTTACCAACGAAAACACAAGGTGTTTTCGTCACACCTTATGCCCAACGAAAACCCAAGGGATTTCGGCCCAAAGGGGGATTTCGGCCCAAAGGGGATTTCGCCCAAGGGATTTCGCTACTCAGGGATTTCGTTGAACTGTTTTGCACAGTTAACTTTGTTAGTGAATTCTGTTAAGTGTGTAACCCTGTTAGTTATTTACTCAGTTTGTTAAACTTGTTAAGCAATAACTCTGTTAGTTCAGCAACTCATTTAGTATATTAGTTCTGTTAATATGTTAACTGGGTTATGTTGACTAGGTTACGTATGTTAAGCTTATTGTATGTGATAACTCTGCTAATGTTGATATAACTCTGTTATGACACAGTGACTACATTAAGTGTGTTAACTCTATTATGTATACTATTCCTGATCCCGATTAACACCGTTAAGTTTACCAAGACTGTTGAGTAACTGAGTTAAAACAAACTGAGAAAGCCTCTAATGTAAAGCTTGAGTTGCATGAATGTGATTAACTGTTTGTGTGTTACATAATATTAACTGCCAAACACACTCTGTGATATTGATTGCATGCGAAACCTTACAAACATGTACTGATTGAGTATACGTGCACACTATAGGACGTGATTGATTACTTACGAGCACATAGTCTAGCATACCGAGCAAACCAAGGTGAGTTCACACTCTTACCAAGGCATGGGATTCCCGGGGTAGGGAATGGGTTTTGAATAATGGGATTGAACAATTACTTGTACTTACACTGCTACTAGACTTTCTACCATCGTCCTCAGGATGAGCAGGACACTTACGTAAAACCTACGTAAACTTGTACTTACCACTGTCCTCTGGTTACGAAGGGTACTTACGTAAAACCTACGTAAACTCATACATACTACTGTCTTCGGGTTGAGAAGGACACTTACGTGAAACCTACGTAAACCCCCGCGTACCACTGTCCTCGGGTTGAGAAGGGCACTTACGTAAAGCCTACGTAAACCTCGTACGTACTACTGTTCTCGGGTCAAGAAGAACACTTATGGTACAACTAGTCTAGTAAATACAAACATGGGAAGCCCCCACTAATAGTACATACAACATGGGAAGCCCCCACTAATAGTACATACAACATGGGAAGCCCCCACTAATAGTACATACAACATGGGAAGCCCCTACTAATAGTACATACAACATGGGAAGCCCCCACTAATAGTACATACAACATGGGAAGCCCCCACCAATTGAACCTACACAACGGCTTAGTTAATAACGCATAGTTATGCAACGAACTTACTTACTGTGAACTCGCTCAACTAGTTGTTGACTTTCTGTTACATGCCTTGCAGGACCATAGGTACTCTTGGAGCTTGCACGGGAGGCGCGGTCGTTGTGGGCACGGATTGTGG
Organism: Helianthus tuberosus; assembly: GCA_030545235.1. Taxonomy (NCBI): domain Eukaryota; kingdom Viridiplantae; phylum Streptophyta; class Magnoliopsida; order Asterales; family Asteraceae; genus Helianthus; species Helianthus tuberosus. The sequence continues at coordinate 170,335,819 of CM060352.1, forward strand.
ATGTTTTGATGAAAACTTTATGACTCTTTAAACTAAACACTTGTGTTGGATTTTCATACTATGCTTCCGCTACCTATACTATGTTTTTGATTGAACACCAATTGTATTGTGATGGAATACATTCACTTTTACTTATTACTTATATGTTCAATATGATTGGTGGCTTGATCCTGGTCATGTCACGCCTCCAAGCGGTGATACTCCCCGTGTGGATTTTGGGGGTGTGACAACTAACACTATTCCCAAAGATATGAAATTTTTCTCTGAGTTGTCTCTTGCAGAGACACCGATTGGTACTATATTGGGTGTCAGTAACCTTATCGAAGGCTCCGGCAGAGCACACATAACATTATCTTGGGGTACCCAATTGATAATGCATTATATTTTAGAAAATCCAGAAGAAATTTACTTAGCTTTAAAGATATTCGAAAAAACGGTTACCACCTAAAAACAATATCTGAAAGTAATATTGAATATCTTCAAATTACTTCAAACAAAAATGGCCAAGAAACAATTGTCGAACAATTAGAAGCCTTATCCTCTAGATTATATTGTACTAACATCAATCCTATCGAATCATACATGGTGGGTTACCAAAAGTTGTTAGATAAAGACACATTTAATATATGGCATGATCGTCTAGGTCACCCTGGTAGCATAATGATGAGACGAATAATCAAAAGTGCAACCAGGCACCCTCTTAAAAACTTAAAAGTTTTGCTACCACAAGATTTATCATGTGCAGCATGCTCTCTGGGCAAACTTATAACTCGGCCTTTACAAAATAAATTGATACATGAAACACCATCATTTTTAGAAAGAATCCAAGGGGATATTTGTGGGCCTATTCATCCTCCGTATGGACCATTCCGCTATTTCTTGGTATTAATAGACGCATCCTCAAGGTGGTCACATGTGAGCCTTTTAGCTACTCGAAATGTAGCATTTGCCCGACTTTTAGCTCAAATCATACAATTGAGAGCCAATTTCCCCGATAATCAAATTAAAAACATCCGGATGGATAATGCAGGAGAGTTCACATCTCAAGCTTTTAATGACTATTGTATGTCAATTGGGATCAATGTTGAACATTCAGTACCTTATGTTCACACACAAGACGGTTTAGCTGAATCTCTGATTAAACGATTACAAATAATCGCTAGACCACTCTTAATGAGATGTAAACTACCATCTTCTGCGTGGGGTCATGCTATCTTGCATGCCGCTGCACTGATTAGATTAAGACCAACTACTGATCATGAATACTCCCCATTGCAACTGGTCTCCGGACGAGAACCAAGTTTGTCCCACCTTAGAACTTTTGGTTGTGCGGTATACGTACCAATACCTCCACCACAACGTACTACAATGGGACCCCAAAGAAGACTGGGTATCTATATTGGTTTTAACTCCCCGTCCATTATTAAATACTTAGAACCAATGATGGGAGACATGTTTACAGCACGGTATGCTGACTGTCATTTTGATGAAACAATGTTCCCAGTCTTAGGGGGAGATAAGGACAAAGAAACACTAGTAACACAAGAAATAACGTGGAATGCATCATCGCTATCAAATCTCGACCCCCGAAGTGGTCAATGTGAATATGAAGTCCAAAAGATTATACATTTGCAAAGAATAGCAAATGAATTACCAGATGCATTCACGGACACGAATAGAGTGACAAAGTCACATGTACCAGCATCAAATGCACCTGCTCGAATTGAAGTAATCCCAGAAGCGATTACTATACAACGAAAGCGTGGGAGACCAATCGGTTCAAAAGACAAAAACGCACTGAAACGAAAAGAGCAAAGTAACGTAGTTGGTGAAAACTCACAAGAGATTATAAATGAAACCCCGGTAGAGGTAAATGTCCCAGAAGAGACAACTATGAATCCAGAGGAAAATGAAGTTTTAGAAGAAACACCGGTACTGAACGAAAATAAGATCTCTATTAATTATGTACAAGATAGTACAATGTGGAACCGGAATAAAACACGCGTTGATGATATATTCGCATTGCTATAACAACGAATGTAATCAATGAAAATGATTACGTACCTAAAACTTTAGAAGAGTGCATGCACAGAAATGACTGGCCAAGATGGCAAGAAGCCATAAACGCCGAATTGAATTCGCTCGAAAAACGACATGTTTTCGGACCTGTAGTCCGAACACCCATAGACGTCAAACCAGTAGGTTATAAATAGGTGTTTGCAATAAAGAGAAATGAAAAGAATGAGATTGTACGATATAAGGATCGACTTGTAGCACAAGGGTTTTCCCAAATCCCAGGAGTTGATTATAAGGAAACGTATTCCCCTGTAGTGGATGCGATAACCCTTAGGTTCCTAATCGGCCTCACAATCTCTGAAGGACTTCATATGAGACTAATGGAGGTCGTCACCACATACTTATACGGGACACTTGAAAATGACATCTACATGAAAATCCCTAAAGTATTAAAATTGCCTGAAGCATTAAAATCAACACCTCGAGATATGTGTTCTATAAAGCTCAAGAGATCTTTATATGGTCTCAAACAATCTGGTCGTATGTGGTACAATCGACTTAGTGAATATCTCAAAAAGAAAGGATACAAGTCTGATGTAATCAGTCCATGTGTCTTTATAAAAAGATCACTCTCAAATTTCACTATAATAGCAGTCTATGTTGATGATATCAACATCATCGGATCTCTTGAAGAGATAGAGAAAGTTGCTCAGTTGTTAAAGAAGGAATTTGAAATGAAAGATCTTGGTATGACAAAATTATGCATCGGACTACAATTTGAGTATCTGTGCAATGGCACATTTGTCCATCAATCAAACTACATCTAGAAGATGTTAGTTCGTTTCAATATGGATAAAGCACATCCGTTTAACGTACCTATGGTTGTCCGACCGCTAGATCCACACAAGGATCCTTATCTCCCTCAATAAAAAGGTGAAGAAGTACTTGGTCCGGAAGTACTGTACTTAAGCGTGATTGGTGCCCTTATGTACCTCTCAAATAACACAAGACGTAGGACTTTTCTATCATAAAGATCAAAAGTCCCAGCTTGTTAGGTATGCTGACGCTGGATATCTATCAGATCCTCACAAAGCAAAATCTCAGACAGGTTATGTGTTCACATACGGTGGCACAGCAATTTCTTGGAAGTCAACTAAGCAAACACTTACAGCAACATCATCAAATCATGCCGAATTGATAGCACTATATGACGCTGGTCGAAAATGCGTGTGTTTGAGATCAATGATTAATCACATACAAGAAGCATGCGGATTAGAACAAATCAAGAAGGAGCCGACAATTATTCATGAAGACAACACTGCTTGCATAGCTCAAATCAGAGAAGGTTACATCAAGGGTGATCGAACAAAGCACATCTCACCAAAGTTCTTCTCAACTTATGACTTGTAGAATGAAGGGGAAATTGACATTCGCCAGATCAAGTTAAGTGAAAATTTAGCTGACTTGTTCACAAAATCTATGCCTAGAAGCAGTTTCGAACAGTTATCACATGAGATCGGGCTTCGTAGATTAAAAGACGTTAGCTAAATTAAGGGGGAGCATTATACACGTTGTACTCTTTTCCTTGACTAAGTTTTGTCCCATTGGGTTTTCTTAGTAAGGTTTTTAACGAGGCAGCATAACTGGTCCTGCAGTATCAGTTTATCATATAGATCCTGAAGTATCGATTTAACATCATCCTGAAGAATGTTGTTAATAGTGTATAATGAATAGTATGTATATCTGAGGGGGAGTGTGTTAAAATATCAGTTTAAATGTGCCTTATCCTTTTTATATTTTTCCTTATATTTTCTAATAATGTGCTTTATGGCTTTTGTGAGGTTGCTTTGGGCTTGCTGTTTGGGCCGCTCCTTTCTCTCGGTTGCTGCTTGGGTTCGCGTTGTTTGGCCGCTCCTTTCAGTCGCTGGCCTTTCTTCTTGGGCTCCTCCAGCTATAGTCCAGCTGTCTAGGGTTGTTCTCCCCATATATGTTGTCTCGGTTGCTGGCTTCATCATCATCTCAGCCTCTTGCTGGCCTCACACGTATAATTCGTGAGAAGTTTAGGGCTTTATTGTTGCAGTTTTGTTTCTGTTCTTTACATGATTCACCAGTCAATCTATGATGACTGGTTAATCATTTCTTTGTAACTGTTGTTGATTTCTCTTTGAATAAACCTGTGTTTTACTTTGGATCTGAGACTTGTGACATGGTATCAGAGCCCCAAGGTTAATTTGGGCTCTGGTTCTTCATCCGCTGCGGTACAAGGTTCCGATTGTCCTTCTCTCTTCCGATTTAGGGTTCCTTCCTTGACGGCTTCTTGTGTTCTGGTCCCTGTTTCCGGAGTAATCTCCTGCTCAGGGGAGACGGTGTGGATCTAGAAGTGCGAAACCCTAATTTCTAGGGTTTGGGGTTTTTCGTTGGTGAAGAAACACGGAATCACCCCGGGATGACTGGACCGCATTCTACATAAGGGTGAAGAATCACTCCTAGTTCTTCCTCGTGAACCTAGATCTGCAATGGAGAAGAGAAGAAAGTGGAGCTGTAGAGATTTCCGGTAGGAGAAGATTCTCCTGTTTCCAGCTACAAAAAGTGTGGCGGCTCCATATGCCCTCCCTTATTCAAGAGGTGAAGACCTCTTTATATAGGGGGATATGGGCCTCCCCTAACCTCAATGGGCCAGGCCCAGTTAGGGGTTATCTCTACAAGCCCCGACCCAAAGTAGTGTAAACTACATCGCGTTGGGCCTCGCGGTTGGGTTAGTAGCAACAATAATAAATAATTAATATAAAAGTAATACGTAACGGGAAGTCTGACCACTCGGGTCGGGTTTAATACCGTACCCCATCAAGTCCCCCAGTCTAGTGCTGCTCCGCGTGCAAGCGTGGTAGGAGTACTAGACTTGTTAGGAGTGCTCGAAAGTAAAAATTAAGTTTTAGGCTTACCAGTCGCCCAGATGCGGGAAAGTTGTTGTCCATGCTTGTTGCGTCTGTCTTTCACTGTGAGTAGAGATAAATGGAATAATGAGTATCCCCTGGTTGTTCATCGTGGAAATTGATTGGGCAAACCTGGCGCATGCTATTTGATTGCGGGTAGTTGCTATTGGCGCATTGCCATGAACTTGTCAAGGTTACGCGTACGTAACTAGTTTTAGGTTTATTAGTTGGGTTTATGTTTCGACCATAAGGGTTAATCTTCTTAATCCTTCCTGAGCTTAGCTACGGTCCCTCCTGAGCTTAGCTACGGTCCTTCCTGTGTATGAAGGACCCTATCTTTAGTCGGAGTAGTTTAGAAGGAGATGGGCTGATGGGCCTTGGGCCTGAAGACGACGACAAAGAATATCCGCTCTGTCCCTTTGGTGCCAACCGTCTGTGTCTTCTAGAAGATCTTTGGTGTTGGTGCACCCTGATTGGAACCACGTAGGCGTCCTTGCGTTCCTTCTGCCTCACGCCCGATTGTTAATCATGGAGCGCGATAGAATACAACCTGTTGGACGCTGATTGGCTTGCTCTTCTGCCACTCGTACCTTTCACGCTTCCTGAAATGAACCTGCGCCGCCACCCTTGCCCGGCCTTTGGTGTGTGTCCGACCAGCTGGCGCAAGGCTTAGGGATTGAGGGCCTTCATTCAGGATGCTAAGTGCTGAATCTGATCTTCAATCCTGTTTGAACCTCGCGCTCGGCTTAGGTTTTGTCCAAGCAGCCCGCGCGTGGTCTGTAGATTAGTTTGATTAACGTATAAGGAGTATGGTATGCACGGCTTTTTGGGACCATACCCCTTTAAGTCCCCCCAGTCTAGTGCTGCTTCCATGCGCAAAGTGAATGGTTGGAGCTCTGGACTCAGGAAAAAGAGAAAGGAAAGGCGTCCTGGTCTTTAAAGAATTTGCTAGGTCTTGGTAGCTGGCGCGCGTGTAAGTGTTTGTCAATTACTACGGCGCGGCTACCAGGCTTGTTAATTGATACCTGTTGCTTTTGAGAGCTGGCGCGCATGATCATTGGTTGATGAAGCATGCGGCGCAACCCTTGCTAACTTCAACTTGCAGTTTCGTTGTAATTTTAGGCGAAAAATTTCTCAAAATTTAAATTCTGAAAGGGTGCAAATGTCGTTGTTGGTGACCCTTGAGTTGGCTGCTGACACGGCGATCATTATGTTGTCTCTGACGGTTCGCCTTTATCAGGTGAGTGTGGCCTAGCTTTAGCGGTGCGCACACAGTCGTGTGGCTATTGTAAAATATTCACCCTATGGTGTGACTTCTGTTGGTTAGCGCAAGGTGCGCGCGTGTCTTAAGCCATGAAGCGTATGTATTTATAGTGTTTGAATCTTTGTAAACTGCTGTCTACAATAGTTGCACGTGTTACTCCACTTTGAACAGGTTATCGCGAATGAGAATTGGCATAAAGTTGCGTCAGGAATAATGAAGTGGAGACCCGAGCCTGCGCTAATCCTCTGGTGTGACACAACAACAATGTGGCATGAAGCAAGGAGATGTGGCTTGTCTTGAAGATTGTAGGTGTAAGCGAAACTTTATTTCAGCCAATGTGTTTTTGCGTATACCCAAAGTGGTGCGTGCATTTGTAGCACAGTTTACGCTTTGTAAGCGTTCTCGTATATGGCTAAGCATGCGCGCGTGGGCGACACACACGTTCGTATGTAAAGCAGCGGGGCCGCATGGAGATTAGCGTGCTTGTGTGTGTGGCAGCAAGCTCGCCTGGAGACTGGCGTGCTCATATGTAAAAGAGCATGCGCGCGTGGCGACTTACGTACTTGTATGTAAAGTATCATGCGCGGATGGCGAGTTACGTGCCGGTAAGTAAAGGAGCATGCGCGCGTGGTGACTTACGTACGTGTATGTAAAGGAGCATGCGCGTGTGGCGACTTACGTACCTGTATGTAAAGGAGCATGCGCGCGTGGCGACTTACGTGCTTGTATGTAAAAGAGCATGCGCCAGCCGGCGACTTACGTGCTAGTATGTAAAAGAGCATGCGCCAGCCGGCGACTTACGTGCTAGTATGTAAAAGAGCATGCGCCAGTCGGCGACTTACGTGCTCGTAAGGAAAGGAGCATTTTAGGCTTTCATCGGCATGCGCGAGGATCAATCGTTGCGATTTACCGATTGAATGTATTGCCCGTCCTGCAAATAAGTTGACAAGGTAAGTCGTAATAACGAGTCAGATATATGGAAAACCTTGTACCGAAACATTGTCCTTAGGAGGTGCTCGTTTGATACATCCATACTTCGTAATATGTTAAAGTGACTTTGACCCCCAATGGTGTTGCACCATACGGATATCAATTTATTGCTGCTAAATAGATGTTAGTAGCATTGAAATATGATAATAATAATAATAATAAGCAATGTTACAGTATGTCTAGGAAACACCACATGGTTGTCAATCGTTAAAACGATAAACTGTTAACCGTGTCGTTGAATTGATTCGATTCGGTTGAACTTGGTCACCTTAGTTTATTGGTGGCATTCTATAGTAATTAAACCTTATAAATAATTCAAGTGTTTCCAAGAAATAAAATGTGTGGATAAGATCCACATGCTAAATAATCAATCACCTTAAAGGAGTGTCAGAAAAGTCACTAGCCATTTTATTAGTTATATACGACACTTTTTTTTATATATGATTGTTTTTTACTATTTCTAAAGTGGCCTCAATTTAAAACTCTAGGTGAGTGTTCAAATAGTGAAAAATGGCCACCCACTAGGCTGTACAAGCTGGGGAAGGTCATCCGTTGCAGCGATTTCAACCAGTCGGAAGTGCAACATTGGTCCGGTGAGAATGACGTCCACAAGGGGGTTATCTAAAAGATTGATTTATAAAAAACGGCGGACCGGTGTAGGTGCGCGGTGAGACCCTTCCGGCTGACGCGAAGCTTTCACACGGGGCACAAAGCTTTTTTGGCGGGCCTTCGCCATGGTCAATCTTATACGAGCTGTTGCGTGGGAGACCTCGCCGTGTTCCTTTGTCAGGCGTGATGGAGTTTGTCCATCATGCGCGGGGCTTCGTCGTGCCCGGGCTTTTGTGAGTGGCTTATTCGCCTCACTACCGGTATACCTTACAAAAATATTTTCGGAAATGAGGAGTGGCCATGAAATATTTATGCATGTTAAACGTGTGATTCCACAAATCACAAAATAAAGTTTTAACACCTTTGAGGTAAAGATGAAGTTAAAAACCTCAAGCAAAACATGTATAACGTGGCTTCCCATTTTGCTTTTATCTAAAAAGAAGAACATGCAACAGTAACTTGCACAAGACAATTGTTGCTATCTCCAAATTACTCCCCCACCAGAGATGCGCGGGGTGACGGAGGTTTTTGTCTGGCGCGTGCATGCGTGCGGTTATGTTTATCCGCCTGTAATTCATGGTGTGGGAAATCCCCTTAGTTGTACAGTCTCATGCTGCGCGAAGCGGAGGTCATCCTCCGGTAGAGCATGTCTGTAGTGCGCGAAGAGGGGAAGGAGGGCGCGAGGCGGTGCTGCCCGGGCAAGACGCGCGCGTACCTGCGCGGTGGAGTATGCCCGGCAAGGCGCGCGTCACTGCGCGGAGGAGTGTGCCCACAAGAGGGTCCGGCGCGAGGTGATGCTTGTCCGGCAAGACGCGCGCGTACCTGCGCGGTGGAGTATAACCGGCAAGAGGCGCAGTTGCTTGTGCGGCGGAGTGTACTTCTGATAAGCGCGAGGTGACAGAGGTTTTCCTCGGTCAAGCTTGACACTCCTTAACCAAATTTTGTGAAATATCGTTTTTTTTTATATATATAAAGAAGAAGACAAAGTGAACGTCTCTTTTTTTTCTCGGGTAAATACAAAAATGTGCAGTACATGTCAGACACTTTATTCAGCTTTTTACAGCTGTTAAAACTTTTAAATTGTAGTGTCACCATGGTTCTGTCTTATCAAAACCTTTAATGACATAGATAAAATTAATATCAGTCTTGTTTCACCCAGTAAAAAATAGATCAACTCCATGGGCCTTTCAAATGTCAACAATATTATTAAATTAAGAATCAAGAACATTTAGGCTTTTAGGAGGTTCCGTATAAGAGCATTTGCAATTTACTTTATTCCCTCATTTTATTTCTTTATAAATGCTTTTTCATCAGAAGAAGATATTTCGTATGATTTTTGTCATATCTTGGTTTTGAAAAAGCTTGCGTAAAGAAAGAAAAATAAAATACTTGCCTGATTTCGTATGAATGACGGTTGTCCTTGTTAATGGAGGCATAAGACCCCCCTTTGGAGCTGTAACTGTATACTTACCAAACACATGTAGATCTGTTTGGTTTTAAAACCAAGAATCTTGTGTGAATCTGGTGACCAAACACCACAGATCTAAAAGTTTGGGCAGAGGAGAATAAGTTGTGATTCTTTGATTTAGATTTTGAACCGGTGGGCGCCAATGAAGAAACACGGAATCACCCCGGGATGACTGGACCGCATTCTACATAAGGGTGAAGAATCACTCCTAGTTCTTCCTCGTGAACCTAGATCTGCAATGGAGAAGAGAAGAAAGTGGAGCTGTAGAGATTGCCGGTAGGAGAAGATTCTCCTGTTTCCAGCTACAAAAAGTGTGGCGGCTCCATATGCCCTCCCTTATTCAAGAGGTGAAGTCCTCTTTATATAGGGGGATATGGGCCTCCCCTAACCTCAATGGGCCAGGCCCAGTTAGGGGTTATCTCTACAAGCCCCGACCCAAAGTAGTGTAAACTACATCGCGTTGGGCCTCGCGGTTGGGTTAGTAGCAACAATAATAAATAATTAATATAAAAGCAATACGTAACGGGAAGTCTGACCGCTCGGTTCGGGTTTAATACCGTACCCCATCAGTTGGTTTCTGGTTTCCGATGACGGCGCTGCTGTGGAAACCCTAGTTTTGGGGTTCTTGGCCTTTGTTGAAGAAGAAGATCCTCATTGGTTCCGTCAGGGCAAACCAACAGGAATTTCTCTGGTTTTCTGACATGTGTCTTGTAACCCTAAGTGAAGGTTGCAGACCTGGTCCCCTTCTACTGGCACCCACTGTGAGATCGTTCCTTCCTTTTCTCTGTATTTTTCATTTTTTTGCATCACTGTGTCTTGATTCTAGGCATTTTTGATACCGGGTTTTAGGCAAGACCGGTTTGATTATTGGGACACAGAGAGGGTTCACTCTGTTGCATTTGTGTCTGGAAGGGTCTGTTGTGTTTAGCTTATATCAAAAGATCAACTCTGTTAGTCAAAATGGCTCTAGTGTGTCTGAGTATTACCATAAAATCAATACTATGTGGAAACAATTTGATGCCATGTTACAATTGCCCTCTTGTACTTGCAATGCTTCTACTAAGTTCAATGAGTTCAATCAGTTAATTAAACTTATGCAATTTTTAATGGGCCTAGATGATATTTATCAACCTGTTAGGACCAATCTGTTAACTAGGGATCCTCTACCAACTATCAAGACTGCCTTCTCTATTATATCTAGAGAAGAGTCTCATAGGGGATCAAATAGTGGGTCAAAAATTCCTAATGTTGGGTTTGCAGCAAAATTCAGTAACTTTAATGACAATAAGAAAAGTATTAACAAAGGTCCTAATCCTAATCTTAAATGCACCCACTGCAATAAAATTGGGCACACTGTTGACAAGTGTTTTGAACTTCATGGCTATCCTGCAAATTATAGACAAAAATCAAATCAAAGTGGTCAATGGTCTAGACCTAATACCTCTGCTAATAATAGTAATGGCCCCTCTGTGAACAACTCTGTGTGCGATAAAGGTATTAGTTCCTTGAACACTCTGTCTGCTGATCAGTTTTCTAAGCTGCTAGGTTTGCTGAATGAAAATAAAACTGAAGACACTAGTAAGTCTAATGTAGGAGGTAAATGCTTTAACTCCTTCTCATCTTTAGAAAACTGCAATCATTTTTTCTGCTTTAACTCTATAAGCTCTACAACACAGAATCTGAATTGGATCATTGACTCTGGTGCAAACCAACATATGGTTATGTCCAGTGAAAATATGTTCAATCTTGTTGATGTTTCTGAATACAATATAACTATCAAGCATCCGAATGGGACTGATGCTAAAGTCACTAAAATTGGTTGTTTTAAACTATCAGATTCTGTGATCTTGAAAGATGTGTTTGTTGTGCCTAAATACTATGTTAATCTCATTTCTTTGTATAAACTTGCTAAAGACAACAAACTTAGGGTTATATTTGATGAAAATACTTGCTACATTTAGGATTTATGCACAAAGAAAACCCTGGTGACTGGTAGGCAAACTGAGGGTCTATATTTTTGTGGTAACTCCCTAGGACCTAATTTTTCTTGCTTAAGCAAGACTGAAAGCATAAAGCTCTGGCACTCAAGATTGGGTCACCCTGCTGAACAAGTGTTAAAAGTTTTACAAATTAAAACTGAGTCTAGTGATACAAACCCTTGTGACATTTGTCACAGGGCCAAACAACATAGGGTACCTTTTCCACTAAGTGACCACAGGTCAACTAAAGTAGGGGATCTGGTACACTTGGATGTTTAGGGTCCTTACAAAGTTACTAGCATAGAAGGTTACAAATATTTTCTCACTGTAGTTGATGACTTCACCAGATCTGTATGGGTCTATCTAATGAAGTCCAAATCAGAAGTCTTTGAAAACATACAAAGTTTCTACAATCTTGTGAAAACCCAATTTGAGATCAATATCAAAATTTTTAGGAGTGATAATGGCTCAGAATTTGTCAACTCTCAAATGTCTGATTTTGTTAAAAATAAAGGAATCATACACCAGACATCATGTATATATACTCCACAACAAAATGGTGTTGTGGAGAGAAAACATAGACACCTGCTAAATGTTGCAAGAGCCTTATTATTTCAGTCAAAGGTGCCTCTTAAATATTGGTCTGAATGTGTGCTTACTGCTTCCTACTTAATTAACAGGCTTCCTTCTTCTGTGTTGCATGGTAGTTCTCCTTATGAAATGTGGGTTCAAACCTTCTCTTGATCACTTGAGAGTTTTTGGCTGTCTTTGTTTTTTTACTGTTTTAAACAACCCTGATAAACTTGAGGAACGAGCCGAAAAATGTGTTTTCATGGGATACTCAAACTTTAAAAAGGGATATAAGGTCTGGAGTTTAGACCAAAAGAAATTCATTTTCTCCAGGGATGTTAGCTTTCATGAAACAGTTTTTTCCTTTTAAAAAGGATTATCCTATTCAAATAAATCAAAATCCTTTAAACCAACTTAATTTTTTTGACAACTATGAAACCTCAAGTGATACAAATCCCGATGATGAAGAGAAGGACGTCACTGATTCGCCTGCTGAGACACAGCAACACAGCGATGAGGCCGAGTTCACTGTTGTAAGTGATGCACAGCAGTCCTTAGGGTCTGATGGTGCGTCTAACAGCCATGAGACCACAAGTGTTGAGCCTGATCCTGTGAGGGCTGAGTCAAGCAGTGGCAATGTTGAATCAAACCTTCCTGAGGGTAATAAACCTACTAGGAGATCTTCCAGATCTGTGTCGGCTCCAAAAAGGTTTAATGACTTTGTGGTAGGACATGCTAAGTATAGTTATGACAAGTTTGTTGATTACTCAAACCTTCCTAATGAAAATATATGTTTTGCTGCCAATGTCAATAAAATCACTGAACCAAATACCTATAAGGATGCTCTTAAAGATAATAGATGGGTTGAGGCCATGAATGATGAATTATCAGCCCTTCATAGAAACAACACCTGGGATATAGTCGACCTGCCCAATGGGAAAAAACCCATTGGGTGTAAATGGGTGTACAAAGTTAAATATAAATCCACGGGTGAGATAGATAGGTTTAAAGCCCGTTTAGTAGCTAAAGGCTTTAACCAACGAGAAGGAATCGACTTTGAGGAAACCTTCTCCCCTGTAGTTAAAATGGTCACTGTTAGGTGTGTTGTTAGCTTGTCTATCCAGAATAATTGGCCATTGCACCAACTTGACGTTAATAATGCTTTCCTTTACGGTCACCTTAGGGAGGAAGTCTACATGAATCTTCCTGGTGGGTTAGGTGTCAATCACCAAAACAAAGTCTGCAGGCTGAACAAGTCTCTATATGGCCTAAAACAGGCCCCATGTATGTGGAATGAAAGACTTGTTCAAGCCTTAGTTACGATTGGGTTTGTTCAGTCCAAATGTGATCACTCTATGTTTGTCCTATCAAAAGGGGAAGTCTTTATTGTCCTTCTAGTTTATGTTGATGATATTGTTTTGACCGGGAACAATGAAGGCAAAGTCAATGAGGTGAAAAACTTCTTAAAAACTGAATTCTTGATCAAAGATCTTGGTTTGTTAAAATTCTTTCTTGGAATCGAAGTTATAAAGACTGACAATGGTGTCTGTCTTTCTCAACGGAAGTATTGCATGGACTTATTGAATGAATATGGGATGAGTGGCAGCAAACCACTTAATTGCCCCATAGAACAAAATCATGTTCTAACTAACTTAACCACGGAAAAAACCAATGATGTCGACATTACCCAATATCAAAAATTGGTTGGTAAATTAATTTACTTGTCGCACACACGACCTGACATAGCTTACTCAGTTCACTATTTATCTCAATACATGCACAAACCAACTGAGGCTCACACTCAGATTGCATTCAAAGTCCTGCGGTACCTAAAAGCCACCCCGGGAACCGGGATTATGTTCACAAAAACCAATTCCTTTCATCTAACAGCTTTTGCAGATTCTGATTGGGCAAAATGCATTGATAGCAGGCGGTCTGTCACTGGTTTTTGTATCTTTCTTGGTGGTAGTTTGGTTTCTTGGAAAAGCAAGAAACAAAGCGTTGTTTCCAGATCGTCTGCCGAGGCAGAATACCGATCCATGTGTAGCGCTACTTGTGAAGTCTTATGGCTTATCAATATCCTTCGGGAACTCAAGGTTGATGTTACGATTCCGGTGGTTTTAAAATGTGACAGCTCTGCGGCCTTATCCATTGCCGCAAACCCATTTTTTCATGACAAAACCAAGCACTTTGAGGTTGGACCTATTCTTCTTACGGGAAAAAAATTGCTTCGGGCCTAATCAAAACTCATGGGATCAAGACAGAAGATCAGCTTGCTGACCTGTTCACTAAAGGCCTCTTACCAAAAGCTCACTCTCAAATGTGTAAGTCCCTGGGTCTTATAAACCTGTTTGCACATTCAACCTGAGGGGGGGTGTTAAAATATCAGTTTAAATGTGCCTTATCCTTAATTTTATATTTTTCCTTCTATTTTCTAATAATGTGCTTTGTGGCTTTTGTGAAGTTGCTTTGGGCTTGCTGTTTGGGCCGCTCCTTTCTCTCGGTTGCTGCTTGGGTTCGCGTTGTTGGGCCGCTTCTTTCAGTCGCTGGCCTTTCTTCTTGGGCTTCTCCAGCTATAGTCCAGCTGTCTAGGGTTGTGCTCCCCATATATGTTGTCTCGGTTGCTGGCTTCATCATCATCTCAGTCTCTTGTGCTCTTTGTCTTCTTGGTTCCTCACACGTATAATTCGTGAGAAGTTTAGGGCTTTATTGTTGCAGTTTTGTTTCTGTTCTTTACATGATTCACCAGTCAATTTGTGAATCTGTGATGACTGGTTAATCATTTCTTTGTAACTGTTGTTGAGTTCTCTTTGAATAAACCTGTGTTTTACTTTGGATCTGAGACTTGTGACAGAGTGTTATAAAAGCAGATATAACCCCACCAAATAACTGCTTTGGGCAGTTACACAATAACCGTTTTAGAAGTTATTATATATATCTATTGTTTACACTTGTATCTGTACGTATGAATATATGTGAAGAAGATTGCAATTTCAATATGGAATTCCATTTTGTTTATAACACAATTTGAATTATCACCAGTGTGAAAACCTTTCGATGTAGATGAACGTTAGTAATTTGATCCTTTAAAACATATCCTTGGATATTATTTGGTGCAAACTTAATATTGCACGATTTGAGACAGATTGGTGCGATAGTTTCAAAGGCAGAAAAAAAAAACAATTCCATTTCAATCTTCCTCTCGTTCATTTTTTCTTGAATATTACAACTGATATATTTAAGAAGCATACAATGTTTGAATAAGAACTAGAATTACGACCCGCCGCAATGCGGCGGGGATTCTTTAGTTATAACTAAGTCGATTTATGACGTGCACGTTATGTTGAACCTGTCAAACGGGAAAAAATAGACGAAACGTAAAAACGTTAAACCAAAGACGCACGTTGCGATGTGTTAAGTCACAAAATTTAGAACGAAGCATAAAGCGAAAAATTTGCGGAAAACAAAAGCTATAAAGGACCAAAGCTGAAAGTAAAAAAAAGTTGTGAGGATAGATTGCAAAAGATAAAAAGTTTTGTGTTAAAAGTAAAAAAAACAAATAGTTTTGGGTTAAAAGTAATTTATAAAATACTTTTGGGTGAAAAGTAAAAAATCATTTTTTTTTTTAAAAAACCCCCAAAAGCCAACGTTTTAACAACCATATGCATAACCATTTTTTGTTTGAAAAACCCCCAAAGCCAAGATTACCACACATAGGTAAAAAAAATCAAAGTGGTTAAATTGCAAAAGATGGAAACTTTTGAATTAGAAGTGAAAAATCAAATTAATCAAAGGGGTTAAATCGTATAAGATAGAAACTTTTGAATTAGAAGGGAAAAATCAAATTAATCAAAAGGGTTAAATTACCAAAGATTAAAACTTTAAACTTAAATTATCAAAGATTAAAAGTTTAGGGTTAAAAAGGAAACAAAGATTAAACTTAAAACTTAAATTGTTAGAGATTAAAAGTTGAAGGTTAAAAAGGAAAATTCTAGTTTTTTTTTTTGAAAAACTCCCTAAGCACATGTTACAACACATGTATGCATATTGAACTTGCTTCTTTATAAGAATAAAATATGAAAGGTAAATGAAAATTGTAGGAATACTATTTCTAACATGTTTAACGCATACTAACTAGGGCGGTAAACGAACCGAACGTTCAGCGAACAGTTCGTGAACCGTTCGGCGGGAGGTTCGTTTATGTTCGTTCGTTTAATAAACGAACGAAAATGAACAAGAAATTTCGTTCGATTAGTTAAATGAACGAACATGAACAAAGGTCTCGTTCGTTCAATTGTGTTCGTGAACGTTCGGTAAGGTGTTCGTGAACATTCGTTCATTTGCGTATCGGTAAGGTGTTCGTGAACATTCGTTCATTTGCGTTCGTTTTTGTTCGTATGTTCATGTTTTAATTAAAGATTTTTATACTTTCATATATTTTATCTATACTTTTTATACTATTAAACTTTTATTTATATCATTACCCTAACAATTAAACTAGGAAACTTTCTTTCACCTTGTTTATGCACCATTTCCCTTTATTTTCTCATTATTTACATCGACGAATATGATCTACGTCCGTTCCACAATAAGGGATTCAAGTTCTAGTGCTACTCTCTGGGTCATCCACCTTTATCCTTCATCGCGTTCACCAAATTTATTTGTGTTCGCTTGTGTTCGTGAACCGTTCGTGAACACACTCATTTCCTTAATGAACGAACACGGACATAAAATCTCATTCGGTAAGTGTTCATGAACCGTTCGTGAACACATTTATTTCCTTAACGAACGAACACGAACAAGGCCTCGTTCGTGTTCGTTCGGTTCGTTTACAGCCCTAATACTAACATACCTAATAGAGAGTAGTTTTTGGTTTGAGACTAGTTGTATAATTTGTCATTTAATATTAGCTAATAAATTTTTATATGTATATTATATTATTTTTTTCAAGGAGGGGAGCAATCATTTTTATTTATATAATATAAAATGGGGTAAAACAATAAATTTGCCCTCATATTAGGTGCACATGCTTTTTTTTTTAATGGCAAAAATAAACAGACGTTATGCTAAAGGTTTAGATTGTCACAATTAATAATCTTAGTTTATGGACGCTCAATATACTTGTTAAAGTTAACGTGAGCGTTTGCAACTTACAAGTAATCCCAACATAAAGGTCGTAATATGTAACTTACCCTAATAAAAACGTTTGAAATAGCCTACCTGATCTGAATCACTAAGACCCAAAAAGGTCTGACATTTTGGTTAAGACCATGTGTAGACCTAAAGCCATTTAGGGGACGTTATGCGACAAGTGGCAAAAAGTGCATAAGGGGAGCTTTATGAGGCTTTATGTTACAAGACGGTGTAGTCATAAAACAGCATACTCATCAGCATACTCATCAGTCAGTACTCAATTATTAATTTTCTGTTTTGTATAATTAATTTCTAACTTGATAAAATTAAAAGCCATTAAAAAAAGTAAAAAAACCATTTCATTAAATTAAAAAAACATTACAATAAAATTAAAACACATTATAATAAAATAAAAAAAACTCAAAGATTATCTTTTTTTTGATTCGCTCCTTTTGTTTTATCGCCATCTTCAAAGCTTTTCCGATTATGTGGTCGTGCGATTTCAAGTAGAATTCAAATTCTTTTTCCCATTGTCTATCCCGCATAATCTTGGTCACTTCCCTGTTCTCTTCCCGGCCTCCTCGATCTTGCACCGCTTCTTCTTCCGACGGGTCGTGCTAGCTCTTTCGCTGGCTCATCCGCCCCTTCCTCCCCGATGAATAACGGATTAACATCGTTTGCGTCCGTGTTTCGAGCGTCAGACGTTGGCGTTTCGGGTTCAACCGAATCGTTGGTTTTCGATCTCTTTGACGGCCTTTTATTTGCCGACCGACCCGAAGTAGTTCCTACCATGGTAGGGATGTTGACCCATTTGGCGCTATTACGAAGAATTTGCCAACACTTCAAGTATGGAAAATTACCTTGAGCGGCTTGATATTCTATTAAAGCGGCCTGTGTAATGTCCTCGTCGTTATGGCCACTTTTCCATCCGTTTTTTATCCGTTTGTAAATGGATTGAAAATTTGTACACTTTTTGTTGATATCGGTCCACTTGCCCGATATTAAATCCGGTAGCCGGTAGCTATCCCCCTAACCCATGAGCTAGTTCTCGGATTCGGTTCCAAAAGACGGTTTTATTTTGGTTGTTTGCTAAAAAAATAAAAAATAATACAAAAAAATTAATACCGAACCCTTTAAAAAGTTTAAAAAAGATTACCTATTTCGGGGTCCTCCGACACGTCGAGCCAAGCTCGAGTTAATGCGTACTCCTCTTTATCATCCCATGGTTGGACGTTTTTTTTCCGTTCGGGCTTCGGTTTTCTTTTTATGGTTGCGTTTGGTTTTGTTTTGTTGCGCCTCCTCTATTATCGGTTGTGTATCCGGGACGAACTCGGGCTCGCGTAGTGGCGAGCCGAAGGCTTGAGACGACACGATTCCTCCCATGTTGTGATTCGGGTTTCAACCGTATAGATTAGGGTCCCATGAGAGGGGTTGGTTCAATAGGTTCATGAACCCGGTTTGATTTTGATTGTACTCGACAAAACCGGATCCGTAGGGTGTGGGTCGAGTGGAACCGGATAAACGGGATGGCTAGGATTGGTCGTTTGGTTCGTGCCCGCACTAGAACGCGGAGGAACAAAACCGCGGTTGTAGGTATGCATTGTATAAAAACCTAGATTTTTATAAAATAAAGAACGAGAGAAGATGATTGTTGAGTGTGTAGGTTTTTAAAAGAATGAGTTGAAAGGGTGATTATATATAGGGGGTCCCATATTTATTGGGTTTACTACTGAATTGGTGCATAGGCATTATGCCTAGTGGAGATGGATATGATCGGATGGTTCCGTAGGTGGCACGATGATACTCCAGTGATCCGTCAGTGATCCAAATTTGCCGTTAAAAAAAAATCGGTTAACACTTGTATGTATGAATACCGTATCAACATATATTTATTATCCCTCGGAAATTTTATTGTAACACATTTGAGTATTGTATACGTTGGATGCTTTCAATTCATTTTCGATCTATAGTTTTTCTTTGGTAAATAAAACCAGTTTGACCCTCTTTAACAATTTTAGTCAAGTAGTCGATAAGCAAATAACATGAACTTTTTTATCGCTTATTTATTGTTTGTATATGTTTAAAGGGGATAGATCATGAGAAAACTAGTTTAAATGAGAAAACCAAAAAACTAACTAAAAAAACCTAAAAAACATACCAATTTTTTTTTACAATTTTATAAAAAAATCGCTATTTTTTATGTATGCAAAAAAATATTCAAAAAAAAAAAATTGTTGTACTGCACATGTGCACTAATACGATATAATGCACATGCGTAGTACACATATAATGCACATGTGTAGTACGACAAATTTTTTTTATATTTTTTTCCATACATAAAAAATATCGATTTTCTTATAAAAATTTGTAAAAAAAAAATTGGTATGTTTTTTAGTTTTTTTAAGTTAGTTTTCTAGTTTTTTCATTAGATGTAGTTTTCTCATGATCCTCTTCCTATATATAGGGCTAAGATCAAATAAAAGTTTATTTTGCCTAAGGCCATCCGTAGTCATAAAGCCCTTTGTGGGGCGTTATGCGACACGTGTCGTGCCACGTCATACAAGGCCTTTATGGGACGTTATATCACTAGAGCCCGTAGTCATAAAGCCCCTACCCATCATTACCTAATTATTAATTTTTGTTTTTATTAATTAATTATAAAAAACCATGCTTTATTTTGATTGGTCAAAGGTTGAAAAGCAAATCCCAAAACACCGTGAAATATATGGCGCCTCCCCCCTTTTTCTCCTTGATAGCGCCCCAAGTATTGGTGTTCCGGGCGTTTTCGCGGCGCCATGCTAGGGCAAAGCGCCCCACTACGGAAGCACTAAGTAGGATGAAAAGTAATCTTAATTATTCATTTTTTAAATTAATGGTTAACATGAAAATGTAGGAAAAAAAAGAGCAGTGTAAACTATAAAGGCATCTTGGGAAAATCATATTTATTGACTTTCTCTCTCCACATGCAAGGCACATGCATATTCTACCCTCATTTTTTAAACGTTCATAACATTTTTATAGGACATTATTTTTTCATAAAAATTTCACCATAAAATCGAGCGTTTTTTATCTTTAATTTAAGTACCATATTGCTATATAAAATATGACGACTAAAAACCCACAAAAATGTGTTTTTATGTGTTAAATTTTTTTGTGCTGGATTTTTGTACTATATTTTTTTGTTAAATTTTTTGTACTGATTTTTTTGTGCTATATTTTTTTGTACCGCATTTTTTTGCTATATTTTTTACTAGATTTTTTGTGCTAGATTTTTTGTACTGGATTTTTTTGTTGTATTTTTTAAAACAAAAGAGGTGTCACATGTCACATGTCATTTTCACACTCCTATTTATAAGGACCAAAATGCCATTTCTTCTTACTTATATGGAGTGTCACATGGCATCATCACAATCCTTCCTAGACTACTTAAGCAAAATCTACTTTTTAGTGGATCATTCCCCTGTATAAATAATCAAACAACAAATACTGTCTCCGTATCACATATTATTATTCACATTGAAGAATGATGACTTGTGTCTTATATTAGGTTTAGAAATTAGGACATTGGGCTTTTCTATAAGATTGGGCACTTCTAATAGACTATTACGTGGACTGCATTAGATGGATACCATCAAAATCCTGAAAAAAAAATGATTGATTTATCATTTATGTTCTTTTGATATTAAGATCATAAAAATAAAAACTTGAAAGAGCTAAAGTATAAAGAAATAAAACCTTGACGGTGGGATAAAGGGAAGGACCCACGATGATGAAAACGATAGGGGACGGAGAAGGAATTCTAGAGACGCCACTGTTAGTTATTAAAAATTTATAACGACAAGTTTACTATTTTAATGACTTTCTGACCAAATATAGTGTAAATGATAATGAAATTAAAAGTTGATTGATTACTTTATCCTGTTTCTAGTTTGCTGGCTAATCATTTAATTTTTTTCTTTTCAAAGGATAACTAGTTGATTTTCCGCCCGCGCGTTGCGGCGGGGACTCAATGACTGCAAAACGTGTGTCAACAATGGCAAACAAATACCGAATATCAAAACATAAATAAAAATGACGTGGTAAGGATAGTCACTCCGTCCTAAAAAACGATTTTAAATAACCTAATATATAATAAAAGGACCCACACGTCTTACACGTTGAAAATTCGGTTGTTTTCAGTTCAGTTATTACGGTGCTAACACGTTAAAATATGGATGAGCTCGGTACCGGTAACGGCACCGAATTTACCGATCCTGAAAATCTTGAAATTAGGTACCAGCACCGAAAATACTCGGTACAATACGATATGGTATTTGAAGGGTAAGATCAATAAATACAGGTATGGTGCTAGACCGGTGTCGAACCGAAAGTAACGATTCTAAAAACGCCAAAAGGTGGATACCAAATTAGTACCGAAAATGATTTGGTATAGTAAATTTGGTACCGATACGATACCGGTTTGATTACATGATTTGATACGATTTGCTCATAAATAATCTAAATATCCAAGCTAATTTTACATACTACAATTAATTCATTAAAAAAAACAAAAAAGAAAACAAAATAAGTTGTTGTCTATATAAAACCTCATTCAAACGAAATACAGTTTAGTTACTGTGTGTATGAAAAGTAATCTAAACGGTGCAATTACTTGCATTGCTACATGATTTGATGAGCTCGGTACCAACCGGTACCGAAAATACCGTTACCGAAATCCCCAAAAGTGGGTACAGGTACCGAATATACCTGGTACGGTACGGTTTGGTACCGCTCGGTACTGGTACGACACCGATATTTGAGGGTAAAAACCGGTGAATACCGGTGCGGAGCCGGTACCGAAAATACACCCGATTTAATAAATTTAATACTGGTACCGGTACCCGATACCATTTGCTTATCACTTAGTAATGCTATTATTCAATTGTATTTTGAATATGTTATTATTATTAGAGTTAATAGCCAAAATGGTCCCTGAGGTTTGCTCATTTTTGCCACTTTAGTCCAAAAGCCAAAATTTTTACATCTGGGTCCCAGAGGTTTGCATTTTGTTGCCATTTTAGTCCAAATTTCAAAAACCTCATTTTTTTACTGTTGCAACCAGTCTATTTTGTCCTTTTGTGCAGGGGTATTTTGGTCATTATTAAACAAAATATAAAACCCACCCCACCCCAACCCAACCCTACCCCTGACTCTCTCTATCTCCTCCCCCTTCTGTCTCTCTCTCTCTCTTCCCTCCTCTTTCTCTCTGCCGGACGCTCAGGCCAAGTTCCAGACGCCATCTTCTACTACGACGGGTCAAAATCTCAGACGCCATCTTCTACTACGACGAGGACGCTCAGGCCAAGTTCCAGCAAGAGAAACCATGGCTCAACAATTGAATGGGGATATTGATGGGAGTTAATGGAATTGGGTTTTATAGGGATGATTGTGAAGATGAAGTGGCGGTGGTTCTGGGAAAGTAGAGTGGTCGGAGATCCTCTGTGTTTCACCGTCTTCATCATCGGCATCATCCTCAACACCTCTGAAGTGTGGATGGCGGCAGATCTATGTAGAGAGAGAGAGAACTGAGAGAGAGAGAGTGTGTGTGTGTGTGTGTGTATCTGCCATTTTGGTCCGTCTTCATCATCTGCATCTTGTGTTTCACCCTCTTGCTTTAATATATTGATTAATAATTAATAATTAGTTATAATACAAGTATAATGACCAAAATGCCCCTGAGGAAAATGACAAAAACCAAGGTTTTTTTTTAGAAATCTGACCTGATTTGAAATTTGGACTAAAATGGCAACAAAATGCAAACCTCAGGGACCCAGATGTAAAAATTTTGGATTTTGGACTAAAGTGGCAAAAGTGAGCAAACCTTAGGGACCATTTTTGCTATTAACTCTTATTATTATAATATTATCATGTGTTACTCTTGATTCAGTTTAAGTTTTTATCTGTTCATTCAGTTTAAGTTTTTATATATTGGGTAATATTATCATGTGTTACTATTCATTGAGTTTAAGTTTTTATATATAGGGTAATTTTTAGTACATCTTGATATTATTAAAGAGAAAGTGGCCATATCCCAATTAATTAATTTATTTTTTTAAACAAATTGGTGTTTGATATAATATAAGTTTTCAATAGAGAAGTAAACACACAAGTACTTCCATTAGCTTGTAAGCTTGACGATATGCATCATGATTAAAACAATAGGTGAAATATAATTATTTAATTATCCTATATATTAAATTATCCTATATATATATATTTATATATTAAAAAACCATTTATATTTATTTATTTATATATTAAAAAACCAAGTTTGTGAATTGTCACACCCCCAAAATCCACACACGGAGTACCACTGCTTGGAGGCGTGACATGACCAGGATCAAGCCACCAATCATATTGAACATAAGTATGTATATCAAAAGTCATTCATCAATACGATAGGTGTTTACAAAACCAAATATAAACAAGTGTGTCGCGGAAGCATTTAATGTAAACCCAACAATAGTTTAAGTACAAAATGTTATAATGTTTTACAACACGTTCACGATCCAAGTCCACAACGACTGTGCCTCCCGTGCAAGCTCCAAAAGCACCTATGGTCCTGCAAGGCATGTAACAGAGAGTCAACAACTAGTTGAGCGAGTTCACAGTGGGTTGTTTAGTAATAATGTTCGTTTCATAAATCGTTTGTTTGTTTAGTAACCCATGTATCGTTATCAATTACATCGCGGCCCTCCAGGCATGTTTGCGAAGATTAGTGGGGGTTTCCCATGTATTGTAGACTAGTTTTATTTGTATCGCGGCCCTCCAGGCATGTTTGCGAAGATTAAAGTATAGTTCGCGGCCATTCCAGGCATGTTTGCGAAGATCGTTCTAGTATAGTTCGCGGCCATTCCAGGCATGTTTGCGAAGATCGTTCTAGTATAGTTAAGGTTGTTGTCCTACCCAAGGAGGACGAACGTACGTATTCTACCCAAGGAGAATACGCAGGATTAATATTGGCATCCTACCCATGGAGGATGGCGGTACATATCCTACCCAAGGAGGATATGTAGGTTCCGTTTAAGTTCTTTAACCCATTCCCAACCACCGGGAATCCCATGCCTTAGAAAGTGTGTGAACTCACCTGAGTTTGCTCGGTATGCTAGGTATATGCTCAAAGTAAGTCAATCACGTCCTAAAGTATGCACGTATGTGAAATCAGTTTGCATCCAAGTTATGCACGTAAAAACATGTAGCACGTATTCACAATCATATACAAGATGGCTACACTTAACAGCAGTCAAATATACCAGTTAACACTTAACAGAATTGACTCAAGTTACTGCACAGATCAGCTATTCGGCGAAACACGCATGTTGGCGAAACACAGATAGTGGCGAAACACATATAGTGACGAATCACAATATTGGCGAAACACATTCTGTTTCGTCGAGGTGTCCCCTGGCGAAACAGAACTTCTGATTCGTCGACTACTCTTGGCGAAACACATTCTGTTTCGCCGAGAGTTCTGTTTCGTCGAACAGTTCAGTTTCGCAGACATCAGTTACAGCAGATGCGAAAAACACATAAACCCAACAGCCGTAAAACAGCAATTCCTCAATCATACAGAAATCATTCAACACCGAATCATCGTAACATCATCATAACATAAGCATCACCGTTCTTAACGTCTAGTACGAACCCTAGGTTATGTGTACAACATATAGATTAACATACAACATCATATCATCGATTCCTATCAAGATACTAACGTGTATTTAAAATCAGGCCATATAAACAACATTCAGAACCGAGTATTATCAACATACCCTCCTACAATCCAGAAATCAAGCATATACACAACATGTATAAAGAAAACAAAGAACAAAGAAACCGATTAGACGAGCACGCACTAACCGAGATATCCGGGATGAACACGGGAGGATTCAAGAGAGAAAGATGATGGTTGAAGATGGTTATCGCCTTCTCAAAAGGGAGAGTTCTAGGGTTTCTATTTTTGTTAAAAGTGTGAAACAGGGAGTCGGTTCACGTTAATACACACGAATTACCGTTCTGGGCCCTTAATGGGCTTCGCGAATCAGTGGGCCGACGAAACACATCAGTTTCGTCGTGAAGTTCTATGGCGAAACACATTAGTTTCGTCGGGATGTATATGACGAAACAGTCTGTTTCGTCGGGTCCTTTCATGTTTTAAACAGTTTAAGTTTTCAACAGGTGTTTCATGTTATACAGCCAAAAACAAAATCATGCAACCACAATGCGTTCATTACAAAATAACGTATACAGTTACAAGTTAAACAAGTCAAACAACTACACAGTCAAAGTCAACGTGCACTTAATGCGAAAATGAAAGTCGGAAACTCGAGTTGTCACATTATCCCCAACTTGAAAGAAATTTCGTCCCGAAATTTAGCATGCGGTTACTGAGGAAGCTAGGTAAGTTATCGTTTACTGGTTTTCCTGGGGTGTCACATCATCCCCCCGTTGAGTTGGGATTTCATCCCGAACTTCTGTAGTAGCTTCAGCCTCAGTAGTAGTTGCATTGTTTTCGAACAACTGGGGATATTTGAGTTCCATTTGGTCTTCGCGTTCCCAGGTAAACTCTGGGCCACGACGGGAGTTCCAACGAACTCGAACAAGTGGTATTCTGGTGTTCTTGAGGACCTTAACATTCCGGTCCGTGATTTCAACTGGTTCCTCGACGAAATGCAATTGTTCGTCGATAGTGAGCTCCTTCAGAGGAACTATGTGGGTCTCATCTGACTGAAACTTCTTCAGATTCGACACGTGAAAGACGTTGTGAACTGCACTGAGTTCAGCTGGTAAGTTCAGTCTGTAGGCCACTTTGCCTATTTTCTCCATGACTTCAAATGGTCCAACATATCGTGGATTGAGTTTGCCTCGTTTGCCAAAACGAACAACACCCTTCCAGGGTGAAACTTTGAGTAGTGCTCGATCCCCAACTTGGAATTCGAGTATTTTCCTGTCTTTATCGGCGTATACTTTCTGACGGTCACGTGCTGCCGCCATGCGTTGTCGTATTTGAGCAATCTTTTCAGTAGTATCAACTACCATTTCTGGACCTGTGATCTGACTGTCACCCACCTCTGCCCAACAAAGAGGTGATCGGCATTTACGCCCGTACAATGCCTCAAATGGAGCAGCTTTAATGCTGGTGTGGTAACTGTTGTTGTATGAAAATTCCACAAGCGGCAGATGCTTTTCCCAGCCCTTGCCAAAGTCAATTACGCACGCCCGAAGCATGTCTTCTAGAGTTTGAATAGTGCGCTCAGACTGCCCGTCTGTCTGAGGATGATAAGCTGTGCTCATGTCTAATCGAGAGCCAAAAGATTTGTGCATTGCTTGCCACAGTTCTGAAGTAAAACGTGCATCACGATCAGAGATAATAGATGTGGGCACCCCGTGCCTCGAGACAACTTCCTTAAGGTATACGTCTGCTAGAGTGGAGAACTTATCCGTTTCCTTGATAGCCAAGAAGTGAGCAGACTTTGTGAGTCGATCCACGATCACCCAAATAGTGTCATTTCCGCGCTGAGATCTAGGCAGGCCAGTAACAAAATCCATGGAAATTTGCTCCCATTTCCATTGTGGTATCTCAGGTTGTTGGAGTGGGCCTGATGGTTTCTGATATTCTGCTTTGACTCTCGCACAAGTCAAACACTTGCTAACGTAGGTTGCTATGTGGGCCTTCATGCTAGGCCACCAATATGTAGTTCTGATGTCGTGGTACATTTTATCTGCACCTGGATGTACCGAGTAACGGGACTTATGAGCTTCATCCATTACAAGCTCGCGTAAGTTGCCATAGAGTGGGACCCAGATGCGTCCTGTTACATAATAGGCGCCGTCTGCCCTTTGTTCTAACCGTTGTCTTGAGCCGCGTAGGGCTTCAGCCCTGACGTTTTCCGGTTTCAATGCTTCTACCTGAGCATCTCGTATCTGTGAAGGAAGACTAGACTGAATAGTGAGTTGCAACGCTCGTACACGCCTAGGTATAGTATCCTTCCGACTGAGGGCGTCGGCCACCACATTGGCCTTGCCTGGATGGTACTTTATAGCACATTCGTAATCGTTCAGTAACTCGACCCATCGACGTTGTCGCATGTTCAAATCTTTCTGCTTGAAAATATATTCGAGGCTCCTGTGATCGGTGTAGATGGTGCACTTGGTGCCATACAGGTAATGTCGCCATATCTTGAGCGCAAAAACAACAGCTCCAAGTTCTAAATCGTGCGTAGTGTAATTCCGTTCGTGAATCTTAAGTTGGCGCGAAGCATAAGCAATGACTTTATCCCGCTGCATCAACACACATCCAAGACCTTGGATAGATGCATCACAGTAGACTACAAAATCGTCCGTGCCTTCAGGCAATGAGAGGATAGGTGCGCTACAAAGTCTATCCTTTAAGTGCTGAAATGCTGTATCCTGTGTATCACTCCAACGGTAAGCAACACCTTTCTGTGTCAGTAATGTAAGTGGCTGTGCAATCTTTGAGAAGTCTTTGATAAACCGTCTGTAATAACCCGCCAATCCCAAGAATTGGCGTATTTCTGTCGGTGTGCGAGGTGCAGGCCAGTTCTTGATCGAATATACCTTGGATGGATCAACATGTATCCCATCCTTGTTTACCACGTGGCCTAGAAAGTGGACTTCACGAAGCCAGAAGTCGCATTTTGAAAACTTAGCGTACAGTTGTTCCGTTCGAAGGAGTTCCAAAATAAGTCGTAAATGCTGTTCGTGTTCCTCCCGATTCTTCGAATAAATCAGAATGTCATCAATGAAAACAATAACAAACTTATCAAGATAAGGTTTGCACACCCTGTTCATAAGATCCATGAAAACCGCAGGCACGTTCGTTAGCCCGAATGGCATGACCAAAAACTCGTAATGACCGTAGCGAGTTCTGAATGCTGTTTTGGAGACGTCCTCATCCCGGACTCTTAGTTGATGGTAACCTGACCTTAGATCAATCTTTGAGTAATAGCTCGACCCTTGCAACTGGTCGAATAAGTCGTCGATGCGTGGGAGTGGATAGCGATTCTTCACGGTCACCTTGTTTAGTTCGCGGTAATCTATGCACATACGAAAGGTACCGTCTTTCTTCTTTACAAATAATACTGGAGCTCCCCATGGCGAAGAGCTAGGACGAATGAAACCCTTTTCCAAGAGTTCTTGCAATTGCTTAGACAGTTCTTCCAGTTCAGTTGGAGCTAAGCGGTAAGGCGCTCGAGCTATAGGTGCTGCTCCTGGAGCTAGCTCGATCTGAAATTCGACCTGGCGATGAGGCGGTAACCCAGGTAACTCTTCAGGAAATACTTGAGGAAAGTCGCGTACTACAGGAATATCCCAAATCTTTTTCTCTGTCGTCGATGTATCAGTAACGAGTGCTAAAATAGCTATGTGACCTTTTCGCAGGCACTTCTGAGCCTTCAAGAAGGAGATGATGCCACTAACGACACCACTCTTGTCGCCTTGAATTTCGAGAGGTTCTTTGCCAGAACGAGGGATACGAATGATCTTCTCCTTGCATAGGATCTCTGCTTGCTGTTGGGATAACCAATCCATACCGATGACAATGTCGAAACTACTCAGAGTTATAGGAATGAGATCGATAGAGAAAGTCTGACCAGCGAGGATAAGATTACAACCCTGAACTATGTGTGTGGCCTCTAGACTTTTACCGTTAGCTAACTCTACGACATGTTTGGTGCTTAACAGTGTTGGTGCACGTTTAAGCATTTTACTAACTTTCAGAGACATATAACTGGTATCCGCACCCGAATCAAATAATACAGTAACATAAAAGTCGTCGAGAAGAAACTTACCCGAAACCACATTAGGATCGTTCCTTGCGTCACTCTGACCAATCACAAACATACGACCCTTTGCACCATTGTTGTTGTTGTTTCCCCCATTGTTGTTCCCACTGCCCTGATTATTGTTGTTGTTATTCTGATTCTGGTTTAGCTGGGGGCAGTTCCGCTTGAAGTGACCTTCAGCCCCACACTGAAAGCATACCTTATTTCCTGGCTGTTGTTGCTGTGACTGGTTTCGTGGAACGGGTGACTGTTGTTGCTGGTTCTGATTCGCAGGCCTTGAGCTCCTGCAATCTTTAGCTTCATGACCTACCCTTAGACATCTTTGACAGCGGCCTTTACGACACTGACCACTGTGGTGTTTGTTGCACCTGTTACATAGTGGATGATTTCCCCGATATCCACTCTGCCCCTGACCACCAGACGATTGCTGACTCGGACTCTGGTAATCACTAGTCTTGCGCTGTTGCTGTGCTTGAGACTGTAAAGTAGCTGAACCTCTGCTAGAATCCCCTTCCCATTTCCGCTTGTTGTCACTGGGAATAGCAGGAGTAACTGGAGTGGTAGCGGTAGTAGCGCTGATACGTTTAGGCAGCCTGTTCTGTTCCACTGCCTGGTCGGTGAGGCGATGAGCTAGCTTGACGATCTGTTGAATAGTGCCAAGATTCGCTGAGGTTACGTGGCTTTGAATCTCCGGCACCAGACCATTGAGATACAGTTCGATACGCTTAATGGGAGGGTCCACCATAGTAGGACACAGAATAGCCAACTCATTCGATCTTCTGGTGTATGCTTCAATTTCTGACCCAGTCATTTTCAAGTGATAAAACTCTATCTCTAGCTTATGAATATCATCACGGCTACAGTATTCCTCTTTAATCAAATCCTTGAAATCATTCCAGGGTGTGGCGTTAGCAACCGCCAATCCTAACATCTGCACTTGCGCATTCCACCAAGTCAGCGCAATGCCTTCTAGTGTACCAGTGGCGTACTTCACCCTGCGAGCCTCAGGGCATTCGCACATTTCAAATACTGACTCGAGCTTTTCAAACCAACGGAGGAGTCCAACCGCTCCCTCCGTGCCACTAAAAGTAGTAGGACGACAGTCCATGAAAGTTTTGAAGGTACAAACAGGTGGCTGAGCGTGCTGACCTCCTGCTTGTGCGGCTGCAAGTGCCTCAGCAATTCGCTCGTTAAAAAGAGCCGTCAGTTGGGCTTGCGTCATGTTGATACGTCCCGACATGATCTTCATAGTAAATATGACATAAGTGAGAGAGGTTCGCGAGTAGTGTGATAACAAAAGGGAATAATCACACAAGTGTTCTCATGCAATAGTGTCAAGTTAGCCTAAGCATACCCGGAGCAAAGTTCTATGCAATTCTAGCAAGTAGGCAATAAGACATATACCATATTACCTAGAGTGATGAGTCTTGCACGTGGAGCGAGGCGTCGTTGTGGATCGTTGAGCACTGTTCTGGTTATAGTCTGGTTTTAATAAAAACGTTTTCTCCTTATTAAAACCGAGTTCTCTATAACCAATGGCTCTGATACCAATCTGTCACACCCCCAAAATCCACACACGGAGTACCACCGCTTGGAGGCGTGACATGACCAGGATCAAGCCACCAATCATATTGAACATAAGTATGTATATCAAAAGTCATTCATCAATACGATAGGTGTTTACAAAACCAAATATAAACAAGTGTGTCGCGGAAGCATTTAATGTAAACCCAACAATAGTTTAAGTACAAAATGTTATAATGTTTTACAACACGTTCACGATCCAAGTCCACAACGACTGTGCCTCCCGTGCAAGCTCCAAAAGCACCTATGGTCCTGCAAGGCATGTAACAGAGAGTCAACAACTAGTTGAGCGAGTTCACAGTGGGTTGTTTAGTAATAATGTTCGTTTCATAAATCGTTTGTTTGTTTAGTAACCCATGTATCGTTATCAATTACATCGCGGCCCTCCAGGCATGTTTGCGAAGATTAGTGGGGGTTTCCCATGTATTGTAGACTAGTTTTATTTGTATCGCGGCCCTCCAGGCATGTTTGCGAAGATTAAAGTATAGTTCGCGGCCATTCCAGGCATGTTTGCGAAGATCGTTCTAGTATAGTTCGCGGCCATTCCAGGCATGTTTGCGAAGATCGTTCTAGTATAGTTAAGGTTGTTGTCCTACCCAAGGAGGACGAACGTACGTATTCTACCCAAGGAGAATACGCAGGATTAATATTGGCATCCTACCCATGGAGGATGGCGGTACATATCCTACCCAAGGAGGATATGTAGGTTCCGTTTAAGTTCTTTAACCCATTCCCAACCACCGGGAATCCCATGCCTTAGAAAGTGTGTGAACTCACCTGAGTTTGCTCGGTATGCTAGGTATATGCTCAAAGTAAGTCAATCACGTCCTAAAGTATGCACGTATGTGAAATCAGTTTGCATCCAAGTTATGCACGTAAAAACATGTAGCACGTATTCACAATCATATACAAGATGGCTACACTTAACAGCAGTCAAATATACCAGTTAACACTTAACAGAATTGACTCAAGTTACTGCACAGATCAGCTATTCGGCGAAACACGCATGTTGGCGAAACACAGATAGTGGCGAAACACATATAGTGACGAATCACAATATTGGCGAAACACATTCTGTTTCGTCGAGGTGTCCCCTGGCGAAACAGAACTTCTGATTCGTCGACTACTCTTGGCGAAACACATTCTGTTTCGCCGAGAGTTCTGTTTCGTCGAACAGTTCAGTTTCGCAGACATCAGTTACAGCAGATGCGAAAAACACATAAACCCAACAGCCGTAAAACAGCAATTCCTCAATCATACAGAAATCATTCAACACCGAATCATCGTAACATCATCATAACATAAGCATCACCGTTCTTAACGTCTAGTACGAACCCTAGGTTATGTGTACAACATATAGATTAACATACAACATCATATCATCGATTCCTATCAAGATACTAATGTGTATTTAAAATCAGGCCATATAAACAACATTCAGAACCGAGTATTATCAACATACCCTCCTACAATCCAGAAATCAAGCATATACACAACATGTATAAAGAAAACAAAGAACAAAGAAACCGATTAGACGAGCACGCACTAACCGAGATATCCGGGATGAACACGGGAGGATTCAAGAGAGAAAGATGATGGTTGAAGATGGTTATCGCCTTCTCAAAAGGGAGAGTTCTAGGGTTTCTATTTTTGTTAAAAGTGTGAAACAGGGAGTCGGTTCACGTTAATACACACGAATTACCGTTCTGGGCCCTTAATGGGCTTCGCGAATCAGTGGGCCGACGAAACACATCAGTTTCGTCGTGAAGTTCTATGGCGAAACACATTAGTTTCGTCGGGATGTATATGACGAAACAGTCTGTTTCGTCGGGTCCTTTCATGTTTTAAACAGTTTAAGTTTTCAACAGGTGTTTCATGTTATACAGCCAAAAACAAAATCATGCAACCACAATGCGTTCATTACAAAATAACGTATACAGTTACAAGTTAAACAAGTCAAACAACTACACAGTCAAAGTCAACGTGCACTTAATGCGAAAATGAAAGTCGGAAACTCGAGTTGTCACATTATCCCCAACTTGAAAGAAATTTCGTCCCGAAATTTAGCATGCGGTTACTGAGGAAGCTAGGTAAGTTATCGTTTACTGGTTTTCCTGGGGTGTCACATCATCCCCCCGTTGAGTTGGGATTTCATCCCGAACTTCTGTAGTAGCTTCAGCCTCAGTAGTAGTTGCATTGTTTTCGAACAACTGGGGATATTTGAGTTCCATTTGGTCTTCGCGTTCCCAGGTAAACTCTGGGTCACGACGGGAGTTCCAACGAACTCGAACAAGTGGTATTCTGGTGTTCTTGAGGACCTTAACATTCCGGTCCGTGATTTCAACTGGTTCCTCGACGAAATGCAATTGTTCGTCGATAGTGAGCTCCTTCAGAGGAACTATGTGGGTCTCATCTGACTGAAACTTCTTCAGATTCGACACGTGAAAGACGTTGTGAACTGCACTGAGTTCAGCTGGTAAGTTCAGTCTGTAGGCCACTTTGCCTATTTTCTCCATGACTTCAAATGGTCCAACATATCGTGGATTGAGTTTGCCTCGTTTGCCAAAACGAACAACACCCTTCCAGGGTGAAACTTTGAGTAGTGCTCGATCCCCAACTTGGAATTCGAGTATTTTCCTGTCTTTATCGGCGTATACTTTCTGACGGTCACGTGCTGCCGCCATGCGTTGTCGTATTTGAGCAATCTTTTCAGTAGTATCAACTACCATTTCTGGACCTGTGATCTGACTGTCACCCACCTCTGCCCAACAAAGAGGTGATCGGCATTTACGCCCGTACAATGCCTCAAATGGAGCAGCTTTAATGCTGGTGTGGTAACTGTTGTTGTATGAAAATTCCACAAGCGGCAGATGCTTTTCCCAGCCCTTGCCAAAGTCAATTACGCACGCCCGAAGCATGTCTTCTAGAGTTTGAATAGTGCGCTCAGACTGCCCGTCTGTCTGAGGATGATAAGCTGTGCTCATGTCTAATCGAGAGCCAAAAGATTTGTGCATTGCTTGCCACAGTTCTGAAGTAAAACGTGCATCACGATCAGAGATAATAGATGTGGGCACCCCGTGCCTCGAGACAACTTCCTTAAGGTATACGTCTGCTAGAGTGGAGAACTTACTTAGAATCTTTGCTACCGATTACGGTACAGGTATATGAAGATAAAAACTGGTAGCAAACCGGTACTAGGAACGCCAAAAGTTGCTACCGAACTGACTTAGAATCTTTCGGTTCGGGAAATTTGGTACCGGTACCCAATACTATTTGCTCATCTCTGACCACGAGTTTCATACGAACAACATCATTACCATAAAACTTTTTTTGTTGATTTTCTTTTGGTTATACCATTTGCTCATCCCTGATCACGGGTACCGTACAAACACCAACGGTATCGTGCAACTTTTTTTATTGATTTTCTTCAACTTTTAGTGTTTTCTTTTTTTAGTTTAAGGGCTAGGGATAAGCTCGGTGCCAACCGATACTAAATTGGTACTGGTATCGAAAATACCGGTTACGGTACAGGTATATGAAGGTAAAAACTGGTAGCAAACCGGTACCAGGAAAGCAAAAGGTTGCTACCGAATTGACTTAAAATCTTTCGGTTCGGGAAATTCGGTACCGGTACTCAATACCATTTGCTCATCTCTGACCACGGGTTTCATACGAACAACATCATTACCATAAAACTTTTTTTTTATTTTCTTTCGGTTATCTTATACTGTTTTTTTTTTTCTACATTTTCTTTTTATTCTTGTCAGCGGTTCTGTGCGTAACACGCTCGTAGTGATTTCAAAACACATGTAAATACAGACTAAATGACAAAAGAAGTTCGCCGCAACGCGGCCATAGTGATAAACCTAGTTCTAGTTCATGTAATTTTTTCACCTAAAATTTGTTTTTTATGACTTTTATGAAACTTGAGTTGATTGGTGAATGGTGGGTAACTAATTAAAAATTAAAAATGACAAAATAACTACTATATATTTAATGAGCTTACGTATGCGTTCTCTTATAAGTTATATAACTTTCTATATTTTACTTTAAGCTACATCTTTTTGGAATGAGCTTACGTATGCGTTCTCTTATAAGTTATAACTTTCTATATTTTACTTTAAGCTGCATCTTTTTGGTTTGAGTAAACTGCTAAAATGGTCCTTTAAGTTTGATCACTTTTGCCACTTTAATCCAAAACCCAAGTCTTTTGAATTTGAGTCCCTGTGGTTTCAATTTTGTTGTCATTTTCATCCAAAAGCAAAATCTAGTCATATTTTTCAGTTAACATCCAGTTTTTTTGTCTTGTTCCTCTCTTTTAATGAATGGCAAAATAGTCAGATTTTTTAAATTTGTTATAACAAAACGTTAAAAGACCATTTTGCCTTTCATTAAAAGGAGAGAAAAGACAAAAAAAAAAAACTGGATTTAATTGAAAAATCTGACAAGATTTTGATTTTGGATGAAAATGACAACACAATTGTAACCACAGGGACCCAGATTCAAAAGGTTTGAGTTTTGTACTAAAGTGAAAAAAATGATCAAATCTTAGGGTCTGTTTGGTATGGGATAATGGAATGGACGAAGAAATGGAATGAACGAGGTAATGGAATGTACAAGAGAATGCAATGGATCATTACCATTCCATGTCTTATTTGGTTACCATGTGTGAATTGAATGAATTATTATTGTGTATTGTTCAGTAGACAAGAAAAGCGGAGTAATAAAATAAGCGGTGAGTGGTGGTGGTGGTCGGTGGTAGTAATTGTGGGTGGTTATAGGTGGCGGTGGTGGCAGTGAGTGGCGGTGCGGCGGTGACGACGAGCGGTGGCGGCGGCAAGGTGGCCGTTGGCGGTGGGTGGCAGCAGAGGTGGCAGTGGGTGGCGACGGCGGCAGTTGGTGGTGACGGTGGTGGTGGCTTCGACCATGGTGGTGGGCGGCGGCGGCGAGTGGTGTTGGCTGTTGGTCACGACTGTGGGTGATAATGGTGGCGAGTAGGTGGCGGCGACAGTGGCTGTAGGGGTGAGGTGGTGGCGGATGGCAGCGATGGCGTTGGTGGTGGGTTGTGGCAACAGGGGATGTAATGGAAAAAAAAACATGGGGGCTAGAAGGAATGATTTTGAGGGAATGTAATGTCTTTTGGAATGGGTGATTCCATTCCGTTGATCAACCAAACACTATTTTCTCTATTCCCTCGTAATCATCCATTTCATTCCACCTCTTAAATCCTGCATACCAAACACTACCTTAGGGATATTTTTGGCAGTTTACTCTTTTGGTTTCTAAAGTAGCAAATAAATATTTACTAAAATGGCAAAAAAATATTTGTAAAACATAAGCGTATATAATACGTCTCCCAAATTTAATCTAAAAAATATTCGGCTGATGCAAAACAAGATGTTTTATTTTATTTTATTTTTATTATGCAAAGGACACCCACTTTAAAAAATAAAAGAAAAAAGGTTAGTTCAATCATTAATGGATAAATGACAAGAGAGCATAGAACACATTACACGTGGCTACAGTTACACCATGGCATGATGTGGTCCAGCGTGTCGAGAGTGATGTACACGTACTTTGTTTATCTACGTGTCAAGACAAAACAAAAAACCATAAATAATGATAATCTTTGTAGTTATGTTCAACAGCAACCATGCCCCTACCCCTCCCCCCTCATGCACATGTCCTGCATGTGCTTCATGGCAGCTGACAAATTTGGTTAAACAGATCAAAATAATTTCAGATGCTATGAATTCAATTGAGATCACAGAATATAAATAACTAATGGGTTATCAGTTTGCGATTCACGACGGGTTTGAAGCGTAGATAAAAATAAACAAAGTACAAAAACCATGTTGCGACGGTATTTTTGAAAATCACGAAAAAGTTACGTCATTGTATTGAAAGCCTTCGAACAAAATTTACACTAAAACATATATAAAAGAAAACAGGAGGGTAGGTCACTACAACGGGTCGGTTTGAATGTTGATATAAAACATGTTTCAATGATGTATTTAGAGATGAGCGTTGAACAATTTAAAAAACCAAACAATTTAAAAAAAAAAAAAAACTTTAGAACAATTGGTTGGCCTAAAATAACCTTATGAAAATTCATGTCAAAAACGTAGGTAAACATAATATATTACAATTATTTCTCCTATATATTTCAACATACCAATATATCAATATTGATGTACGAAGATTATTTTTCCAATGGGTCACTCATATTAGGAGTTGCATATTTTAACTCTTTGATATTTTTTAGAAGAGAGCCACATTGCATTAATTAATTATATAAAAGGAAAAAAAATACTATCAAGCCAATCAGAATTGGCAGCGCTTTGTGAAAAAATTGAAAAAAAGTAAAAAATTGATAGAAAAGACAGTCGCTACAGTAAAAAAGGTTTTCTGAATTGTTATTTATTTATATAATATGTTTAAGTATCTTTTGTTCATTATCTTAGAGGATATAATGTGTATTTGGTATAGATTATTTAAAGAGTAAACTGCTATTTTGGTCCTTGTGGTTTGGGCAGTTTTGCCATTTTAGTCTAAATCTTAAACTTTTTAAATCCGGGTCTCTGTGGTTTGCATTTTGTTGCCATTTTAGTCCAAAATTCATAAACCCCATTTTTTTTACTGTTGCAACCTCCTATTTTGTCTTTTAGTTCAGGGGCATTTTGGTCATTTTGCTTTTCATTTAATATTTTCTTAATTCAACCTCCTATTCTCTATCTATATCACACGCCTTTCCTCTCCTCCTCCCTCTCTCTAAAAACCCATATGCCGCCAACCACAACCACCAGTACCACTCCACCAGAACATCGATTAAGGATCCTATCTGTTTTCATTTTAAATCAATAAGATCTTGTTTCTAAACTTGATTTCTGAATCTAGATAACATATCAGGCCTGTTGTACACTTTTAAAACAATGAAATCGTTCTATAAACAGACCAAAAATAGCCCACAACCTGCATACATATGAATCAAAGCATTCTCCACATGTAAACTTCTATCAACCCCAACCTTCACAGCCTGCCCATGCCATTCCTGACCCAACAACAAATCCCCTAATTTACCACACACACTAATCAAAGGTGAAAAAGTAAAACTATTGGGTTTAAACAAAACCCCATCATCTCTAACCATTTCACAATAAAAGTTCACAACTTTATGAGGCAAAGGGCAACAATAGCTCTTGATTACTGTATTCACACAATAAGTATCTGGAAATTCAATACATTTGAACAAAAGTAAAGTGTAATCAATGTCGCAAAAGGTTAAAGAAGCTTCAAAATTCGGCCTGCAATTGATGGGTTTTGGAGCAATTCGGAGGTTATAAAACAGGTCTGGATCTGGTAGAATCGGGTCAAGTTGTGGCATTTGTGTATAAGATTGAGTATGCTATCTTTGAATGAATAATCAGATGGTGATTGAGATGAAGAAAAGTGGGTTCTTTTGGGGTTTATAAGAAACCCTTCATTTCTTGTGTAGCGTAGGATAAAAGGGGGTTGTTGCAGGGTTTTAGAGAGAGAGAGAGTGGAGAGTAGAATTTTTGAAGATCTAGGGTTTTGTAATCGAGTATTTTTCTGGCTTCTGGATAACCGGTGATGAAGATCTGGATAACCGGTGTTGCAGGGTTTTTAGAGAGAGGGAGGAGGAGAGGAAAGGCGTGTGATATAGAGAGAGAGAGAATAGGAGGTTGAATTAAGAAAATATTAAATGAAAAGCAAAATGACCAAAATGCCCCTGAACTAAAGACAAAAAAGGGACCTTAAAACAGTCAAAAATGAGAGATTTTGTGTTTTGGACTAAAATGGCAACAAAATGCAAACTACAGGGACCCAGATTTAAAAAGTTTGAGATTTGGACTAAAATGGCAAAACTGCCCAAACCACAGGGACCAAAATGGCAGTTACTCTTATTTAAAAGATTATGGGTCATTAAACTTTAACGAGAAAGAGCGTGTTGTTACATAGTCGTCTTGCAAGGTTCACACATGACGAGGCTTTTCATTCCGTTTATTGATATGTGTCACAAGTTGTGTCCTATCATAGACTTATCAGAAGAGTATTCCTGACTTTGAATCGGTGAGACTTGAAAAGTGCAAGTATTTTAGCTGTGTACTCTTAGTTAACTAGTTAAAACACTCTATAAAGACATTAGAGAGACACTCATAAAACCTTGTGGCTTGTGAGGATGAATTATCTAATAATAATAATAATAGTGTGCCTTCACATATTTAAAATAAATACAATAATTTAGGTTCAAATATTCTCAATATCAAATAAAGGAAAAAAATACACGTTTTGTCCTTTATCTATATACCACTTTTCAGGCGGTGTTCTTTTCAACGAATTTTGACAAGTTTTGCCCTTTATAGAGAATTTTGTTACACATTACGTCCTTTAACCCTAACCCAGTTAGTTTTTAATTTGTTAAATCTAGTCAAACGTGGGTAATTTAGTCTTTTACCCATTTATCTATAAATCTTTTTAATAAATAAAACAAAAGATTTTTTTTTAAATTAAAAAATCTCCCTTCCTCTCAATATAAACTTACACAGTACCCCTCTCTCTCTCTCTGCCTTCATCTACCACCATCCATCTCCCACCACCACAACCATCCGCCACCACCTCATTCTTCGCCGATAACTGATCTACACATAACCACCACCCTAACTCGCTCCTCTCTCCTCATCAAAACCCACCACAACCGCCATCATCTACTACCGCACATTGCCTGAACCGACACCATCTATCTCTCTCTCTCGTATGCAACCTTTACCTTGTTCATAACTAAGACCTGTAGAACACTTGTCACACAGGTGTCCCTAAAAGTTTCTTTGTTTTCAGACTTCATCTTAACAACCGTTAGATCAAATTGTAGATTTAGAAACGAGCAACCGAGGTAATTAACATATCATCCTACTTATCTTAGCATTCCGATCAAAAGCCCTAACAAATTAAAGATAATTCTGTAACCATTTAAGCGATTTTTGGATTAAATTGATTTAGGGTTTTTATTTGGGAAGATGATGAGGTAAATTACAAGTTTTGTCATTTAAATAAGTAAAAGGACTAAATTACCCATTTGTAATAAGATTTAACAGAAAAATTTAACTGGGTTAGGCTCAAAGGACATAACTTGCAACAAAATTCCCTATAAAGAGCAAAACTTGTCAAAATTCGTTGAAAATGACACCGCCTGAAAAGTTGTATATAGATAAAGGACAAAAACTTGTAATTTTTCCTCAAATAAATGATTAGAAAACACTTCTCTCTGTTTTTTTTCCAAAAACTCAAACAGAACACTGAAGGTGACTTAAGAAACAATTCCACTATCAAACACAATATCTTTTATCAACCGTAAATATAAATAAGATATGAAATTGACATCACTTTGGTTTGTCTATATATATGATTTGACACCTTATTTTAATTCGGTCTAATCTAAGCAAGAGGGATCTACAAATCGGGTTCTCATGTCAATTGTACCTCAAACTATTTTAGTATTTTATCTTGGAAAATTGGAATTTAATAAGGCTATCCAAGTTATAACTCATTTTTCGATAATAACCCGTACTAACCGTGTAACTAAAGGCACTTCTACCTTTAACGTTCGCTTTCAGTCTCACTTGCGGTATGCATAATGCATATAATGTATATATGTGTGGGTCATGGTGGGGGTGGGGGTGGGGGGTGGGGGTGAGGGGGTGAAAGTGCACTAATTTTAACGTTATTTTACTAATTTCGTGAAAATAACGTTAAAAAGCGGGGACGGTTAATCATGTATCATGTGGTGGCGTTAATAGCCGAATGACAAGGGGGTACATGAACTAATCGGCATTTGCTTAGTGTTATATGCCTTATGTCCAAGGCTTGATCAGTGGCGGACCCAGGATTTTTTTCCTGGGGGTGCGGAAATTTTTTAAAGATTTTAGACCCCTGGCTATATAAAAAAATTCGGTTCATAGCGGGTCGGGTCGGGTCGGATCAGGTCGGGTCATGTAAAACAAGTAAAAACAAACAAACAAAGTTTAATGGCGGGTCGAATCAGATCGGGTCAGGTTCATTTCAATTCTCAAACAATCAAACCCTAGTTCCTAACTTCCTATTACATTAACAAACAAAAAAACATCAAAGTTCAACCCCTTTCCTCTTGAGAAATCGCGGCATAACTTCCCTACTCATTGTTCATTCCTAATCCTATCACATACAAAATAAACAAGGATCTTCAAGAGTTCAACCATAGCCCATGTTCCGTAATTTTCAATTTAAAAATTTGAATTTCAAGCCTTAGTAATTATTATTTGCCACAACAATCATATAATCAACAAACATGTTTGCCAAGTGAGGCAGAGGGAGGGCGGGAGTCGCTGGCAAGTGGCAGTGATTTGGGTTTTTTTTTTAATTACGTGGACTGGTTTGTTTAACAAAACTAGTAGTTGGGTTGGGCTTGAATGGGTATTAAGTTATTGGGCTTGATTGATTGAATTTAAGTTTTATTAAAGGGGTTAGTAGGCTACCTTGTTTACATAATTTGATCGTGTTTCAATCCGTGTTCACAATTTTTTTACATAAATTCCTAACATTTTTTTCTAAGGGGTGCGGTCGGAATTTTCCAAGGGGTGCGGACGAAAATTTCCAAGGGGTGCGGTCTGGATTTTTCGCGAAAAATACCACTAAATTTTTTTTTTCAAGGGGTGCGGCCGCCCACCCACCCCATAACTTGGGTCCGCCCCTGGGCTTGATGCAAAACTACTATCGAGCCGGAGGTCTTAGTGGAAGAAGTCTCTCTATTTCTACGGGGTAGAGTAAAGCTGTCTATATCTTACTCTCCTCAGACTCTACCTTAGCTTTGCTATTCGTAGAATTTACTGAGTATGATGATTTCAAGGCCGATCCCTCCTAGTCTAATGGAAAAGTAGCTTCCTTTGTCCAACAAAGTTTTCCATTAGAGTGAGATTGTCCTTAGCAACAAAGTTGAACTTAGAAGTGTCATTGACCACATTAAAAGCAGGTTTATTATCGTTATATTTTGACTGAAATCAAGGGTTACTTTTGAATCAATTATGCAGCTGTTACCCCCACATAGCACCCATGGTTTTTTTTCTTCCAACATACCGCAAACCTTTTTTTTCTCCTTTTCATACAAAAACGATCTCCTGCACAAACGAGTGATTCTACACCCTCGCTCCTCCACGTTAACCGACCATCTCTTCAATGTTAGGCCACTCATCTTCCCATCCACATACCCTATTCAAGAATAAAGATGTTCTTATAATCTTCCAAAGACTTGTTTTCATAGATGAATATTATAAAACAATAGTTCTTACCAGAAAAAAAAGATTATTATTTATAAATTTCCACATGGCTGGTCATGGTTGGTTATGGATAAGCTAATACTAAAAAAACACACCTTTCATTGCATATGCTGATATGCATACAGAGGACCCCTGACCCCTTTATTCTATTATCTATAGTCTATACCCAATCATTGATTTCACTCTATTCTTCCACCCTCTTCTTCTTCCTCTCTTAAACCCCTACACCCCACCCACCCCCACCCCCCAACATGCCACCTTCAATCTTCCTTCTTACAGTCTTCACTTTCTCAATCTCAACCCACTTTTGTGCCTCATACTCTCAACAATCACCAACCATTTATGAACTCCTCAAACTAAATGGATTACCCATGGGTTTGTTTCCAAAAGGTGTGACCAACTTCAGTGTGGATGATTCTGGCAGGTTCCAGGTGTTCTTGGATGAAGCTTGTAATACAAAGTTTGAAGATGAATTACACTATGATCAAAATGTTTCTGGATGTTTGACTTTTGGTAGAATCAATGACTTATCAGGGATTTCTGCTAAAGATTTGTTTTTGTGGTTCTTGGTTAAGGAAATATGGGTTGATGTTCCTAGTTCTGGTTTGATTTATTTTGATGTTGGTGTTGTTTCAAAACAGTTTTCTTTGTCATCTTTTGAAACCCCAAGAGCCTGTGTGGCTTCATCTGTACCTAAGGTATGCAAAGTTTGAAACTTTATTATGTTTGACTTTTTGTTCTTGTGAAATTTGTTGGTACTTTGACTTTTTGGTCATGGGTTATTGAGTTGAGTTCATTATTTAGATACTAATCTTAAATGTGATTCATTAATCAGATAGTTTGAGATGTGGAATCACTTTAGTACTTTAGTGGTTTCATATGTTTGACTTTTTTGTTGATAGATGATTTGTTGTTGATTTGACTTTATGTTTGTGGGGCTTTGTTATTGAGTTCATTAATTTAGATGCTGATTTGAAATGGGGTTTACCAGTTTTAATTAAAGTGTGTAAAATATGGTCAATCTGAGGTGTGTTCAGTTTAATGGTTTTAATGCTTTGCAATCTATAGTTTTCGGGTTATACTTTTTGGCAATGTGTGTATAAATTGACGGTTCGGATTCTTGATCGATAAAGTTTTAATCTTTCGATATAGAACTATAGAATATAGATAGGCTTTTGAATTTTGATACAATAAAGTTGTAATCTTTTTTGCTTTTGGTATGTAGATACAATCAAGAAAGGTGGGGAACGATGAACATGAACCCGATCACCAAGAACCAACGAGGGCGATTTTATGAATATGAGTTTAAATGGGTACTTAAAGATGATTCAAATCGGCGCAATTGCTCAAATCAAGTTATGGGTATTTCCATTTCTTGTATGTATAATGTCTTAAAAGTCATGTTTTTTTAGTTTAGGCGGTTCTATGCTTCATTGCAGATGTGCATGCTTTACAATTTTCTTTATGTACTATATGCAAATATGTTCAAAATGATTGAAATCGAGGAGAAGATGATACAGGAAACGCGACGTAAATGCAGCTGAAATCGAGAGAAGTGTAAGTTATCGTACATGCCGGACCAAGGGGATCATATACGTTCATTGTGGATTCTTGAAATTCGTTGATAGTATGGACATAAAACATTTCAAGTTTGGTTTATAGCCTTTAAGTATTGTTTTGAACAAAGAAATAAGAAATAAAGTCGAATTTTGTTTAGTTTGCTTTCACAATGTTCATTTATCGTTTCACGGATTTGTTCTTTGACGCTTAACCCTT
Source organism: Helianthus tuberosus (assembly GCA_030545235.1). Lineage (NCBI taxonomy): Eukaryota > Viridiplantae > Streptophyta > Magnoliopsida > Asterales > Asteraceae > Helianthus > Helianthus tuberosus. Next base: position 170,379,311 of record CM060352.1, read on the forward strand.
GAATCTCGGGTTTTTAATAAACAAGATTATTGTATGATTCATCTAAATGTATTTATCTAAACAAGATTGTTGGTGTTTATAATCAAATCCTGACCATTGATTTACACCTGTGTATACACTTGTGTATTGATAATCAAAGGTTAGGATTAGTTCACTAGTGTTCACAATTAAGGGGTTGTTCACTAATGAACCTAACCCTGTATATATATATATATATATATATATATATATATTAAATATGAAAATAATCTAAACAATATAGATATTTAATAAAATCATTACAGCTTAGAAAGGAGATTCACTTTATTTGGTAGGGTGTGTTACTGTGTTAAGGACCCTCTTGATACATGTTTATTCTCCTTGAGGAAATCTTTCTGGGGTTTTAATGTTTTTCATGGCTAAAAGTGGCAAAGGGCCTTTAATAGGGTTAGTTAACAAGATATGATAGAAAGGTAAAAGTCCTTTTTATGTGGTAATGATTTGCACATTATATGATAATAAATACTGTTTTTCTTTTCTAGTTTCACATTTTTTATGTTAAAAAGAAGAAAATCTTGGAGCCCATCAATGATGTGGCCCACAGTTTCTTAAAGAGCTAGGCTTTTCTTTATTAATGGGCCTTTGGTTTCGTAGAATAACAATTACTATATATTAATTTTACAATATAACATAAAAAGAGTGATGCCATTAAAATTCCAAGTGCAGGACAAAAAAAAAAAAAAAGAAAAAAAAGAAATTAAGACTTCCAAGTTATACCAAGTTGTATTCTATATCAAGAATGAGTTCATCGTAAGGAGATATGTAGCGTGGGTGGTCACTAAGGTTTCGCCGAATAGGTTGGGAAAAGAGGAGAGAATTTCATATCAGGCTGATATCATATAAGGTTTGTGAATACTAAGATTGGAAATATGACGTTTATGATGATGTGTATGGTTGCTAAGGTTAGAAACATGACGATGATGATGCGTATGTTTACTAAATACAAAAAACAGTGCATTCTATGATATAATGTCGATTGATCTACTTATAATAATGACTAGAAAAATATTTTAGGCGCATGTCAAACAAGTAGCCTCAACCCTTGCAACTTTTTTGTTTCACCTTCTGTGCATATCCACTTAAGATTTATAAGACGCAAAGATGATCGCATTCATTATGGTGAGAAAAACGCGACAATTACAACTAACAAAAAAAATTCAGATCGACTCAACTACATCATCCTCTCAACCACTCCCACACTAATTTTCAGTGTGTTTGAAAGTATTAATATGCTCCAAAAAAATATGTAGGAAAAGTCAATTTGTTGTAGCTTATGCTAAATTTTTTTTTAATTAATATTGTATTAAATAAAAGTGGGCAGAAACAATCAAATGTAGTCTCCGGTGTTTGTAAACACTATTGGTTTTGTTGTGAATCGGTAAATCACCATATGGACACACTGACATTTTTGTAATAATACACATTTAAAATGAGAAGTTTTAAAGTTTTAAAACGCTTCACATATATTTTAGTGTGTGTTCACTAATAAATAGATTATATATAAATATTGCACGGTTACCTATCAAAACAAGTAGACACTAGTGAATTAATTATTAGAACACCTGTAGTTGTGCCTTTTTTGGGTGTTTTTTAAAAAAATAAACGCCCCAAACGTCCTAGCTTCCGCCCCAATGGGCGTTGTTTTGGTGATTTTGGGCTGGAGCGTTGTTAATTCAACGCCTTCGAGCAAAAGGTTTTGACCAATCACCTGTTTCCATGCTTTTTTTGTCCAATAACATTTTATGGTTTTTTTTTTCTAATTTAATTCTATTTCACCACAATGTCCACATCCCCACTACACCCATTTTAGAAACGTCCCATAATGCCCCATTGCTGACGGGCTGCCACATGGCGCAAAATGTCTAAGGGTAAGGACATTACCACTACACATGGTCTTAGAAACTAAGTGTTACAAGTATAGTCACGCACATGCGAATACAAGTAAATGAATATTGAATACATTTTCACTAGCTATTCATCAGTAATAAATACTGTAAATAAAAATATAAATGTATTCTGGGTAAACTATATTGAACATATAGCATATATCTATTGTTTTTTAACCGTTGGAATTCATTAGCATAAAACCTATAAGATTTAAAGATTAAAAGGTTCAATCGATTATAGCAATGGGACCGATAAAATTAGGGGCTGTTTGGCTAAGCTTATTTTGGAGTTGACTTATGACTTATTGACTTTTTGGAAAAGTAAATAAGTCATAATGGAGTGACTTATTTACTTATTCCTCTCACATAATAAGCTAACCCAAACACCTTTTAACTTTTTAAAAAGTCAATAAGTAAATAAGTCACTAAAATAAGCTTAGCCAAACAGCCCCTTAGTAAGAAAACTTTTCTTTTCTTTTTTCCGGTTTCAATGTTTTGAAAGTGACAAAGGGCTTTCTAGGCTACGATTACAACTAACATATCATAGAAAGGTAAATGCCTTTTTCATGTAGCAACACTATGTTATAATAAATATATATATATTTTTTGTATTTTTTTCTTCACTTTTTAGGTTAAAAAGGCTAAATTTTTAGCCCAACAAGTTGGCATTGGCCCACAGTTTCTAGAACAACTAGACTTTGCTTTATTAGTGGGCCGTTAGTTTATAGTTTAATAATACATAAAAGTTTATACCAAGTTCTAATGACCATCTTTATAGTGTATGAGTTTTCTATGACTCATTATCAATAGCAACACTAAAAACATGATGGTTTATAGCGGATCTATCTTTACTTTCTATAAAAATAGAAAACCAAGTGACATAAGAAAAGCTGAGGTGGCAGCCATAGATGCTGTCTCAGTGGCGGAACTAGAAGAAAAATCCAGGGGTATCCCATTTTTTTTTACCTAGGGTCGCCTCTGAGAATTCAAGAGCCCGGTGCGATTAGTAAAAATGGGCCCTAAATTTTTGTTAACAAATAGTTATGTATGAGAATTTGAAAGCCCGTATGGGATCTAAGCGACTAGCACAAAATGGGCCTATATATATATATATGTGTGTGTGTGTGGGGGGGGGGGGGGTATTACTAGGTTACAGACACATGTATTACACGAGCTAAATAAAAAAAAACAGTTAGTAGTAAGATTTTCAAATTATAATATGACATTTTAAGATAAGATATAACTGGAAATATGAAAAGCGACTCGTATCAAAACCAAAAATCATAAAAATATAAAATTTATGTCTGAATATAAATACATAATAATACTGATATCTATATTTCTAATCTCTGGAAACTTTAAAATTTAGAGTGGATCAGTATAAGTTATTATTATCTAACTTATAGAATATAAAGTAATGGATTATTATACACAAAATTAAATTTACGTTTGAACATAAATATAAATACATAATAATAAATAAGATGTATACATCTATGGTGTAGCAGTAAGAATTTATAAAACTTAAACAAAAATAAATACATAAAAGGACTTAATTGAGGCATTTTATTGGAAGGAGAGACAAATAAATTGTTGAAGTATGAATACCTACGTGGACCAATAAACAATAGACAACATCATGCTCCTGTTTACTTTTCCATTTATGTTCTCAATGCTTATTATTATAATAATAACAACTTCTTCATCTTCTCCAAACATCTAAATGGTTCTGCAATAACTTTCAGTCGACCAGAATTTTACGTTTCCGTCGACCGGAAATTTTGTTTCATCTTATCTTCATCTACATTTAGGGGTATCCTAATATATGCTCAGACGTATCCCCAATACAAAAAAACGAAGATTTAGGAAAAAAATTACACTTCGTATAGAAAGTTGAGGGGCATCCCGGGCAATCCCTGGATCCTATATAGGTCCGCCCCTGGGCTGTCTAACAAGGCTTTTCTTATGTCATTATCGCATCATAATCCTTAATATATAAAATCGCTTTAATTTTCAAAGGTCTGGCCCACATCTACAAAATCACTTTAAATCACTTTAAACATCTACCCACATATAAAAGGTCTGCTGTTTATAAAAAACGCTTCAAACCTCTGCCCATATTCAAAATTTAAAATCCTAGCTCCAAATTCAAAATTCAAACTACATATGAATCTGGCTCCCTATAAATAACATATATGAATTTGGCTCTACATTCAAATTTCAATTTATCTCTCTCACTAATATTTGCGATCATATCTCTCTCACTCAAATGCATAGCTCTCATGATTGAGCCGGTTAATCTTTGATTATAGTTCTTTGTTCGAATATTTATTGACTCTGTTTACACATTATCCTTTCAATATCATTGTTCCAACATCGTTGTTTTATTGAAGCTCTGTTTCACACACCAACGTTTCAACTCAGCTTTTCTTATGTCACTTGGTTTTCTCTTTTTATAGAAAGTATAGATAGATTGTTACAGGATGCAGAATTTGCATATTCAGTCTGTTCATCTGCGGGTACAGCTTTGTGTACTTCACGTAATTTTTCCAACATCATTGTTGCAACATCGTTGAGGGTTTGTTTTTTTTCTCTAATTTTGAATCTTAAATTTTGAACTGATCTATTCTAATTCTCGCTTTATATTTCAGCCTAATCAGAGTTGTTTAAAATTCAAACAATCAGTTGCGGGTTATTTTAGGTTTGTGGATTCTTTTAAACTGTTGATATATGTTGATAATATTTATTTTAAGGTGTTGATATATTTCAGCTTTGTTTTTTCCGAGCGAGCAGTGGGAAGTTCTTCTACACTGTTCTTGAAGTCTGAAGTGCAGAAAGTGGAGTACTTCATGAAGCCTGTTCTTGAAGTCTGAAATGCAGAAAGTGGAGTACTTCATAAAGCGTCGATGCTGTTACAGGTTTTCTTGTATTTATTATCACTGATGATGTCGGTTTTATATATTAGTTCTTCAATCAGCCTCATCATCAGCCTTTTATAGTGTTTAAAATGCATCTTTATGATAAATGAAGAAGTTAATGGTAATTATGATAGTCTGTTTTTTTATTTTTATTTTTGTTCTTTCGGTTTCTTGATATTTAACTTTTTAGTTTTCCTATGAAAACTTATTTTTGAAAGGCTTTGCATTAAATGGCTACTGTTTTGTATTCAATGTACACGTTTTTGCCTCCTAGATTAGTTTAATGGTGCGGTGAAATTAAGTCTTACCTTTGGGCTGTTAGCTATTTCACTATATAGTATGATTGTCAGTTCAGTTGTTTTTCATCACGTTTTACTACCATTATATCCTTCTTTTACATCAGACTTGAAGAAATATACAAGTTAAAAATGTCATCATGGCTGTAGGTTCTTATGATTTAAAGTATCGCTTTATCAAGCAAGTTGAGGATCAAGTATATGAGGATAGAGCTACTCTTCAAGAGCTGAAGAGGTGTTTTGATGGACTGCATCTTGGTCTGTTTACAAGAGACCAAGTGTCCAGAAACCTGATGGTGATGCCTTCAAGTGTCGTACGTGACCTTTGTGTTGTCAGTAATATAGAGTGCGGAGATAGAGACTTGGAGTTCATGTCGAAGCTCACAGATATACATAGAGAAGTTCAGTACTCAATGGAGTTGAAGCTAAAATTTCTTAGTTTTTGCTGTTAGATTATTAAATTTAGTTGTTCAGTACTTGATGTAATTATTGATCTATCGTCATATGTGATAGGTAAATTTTAATTCTATTAATCTTTGTAGAGCATTTTATTATTACTAACTGAGCATCAACAATTGTTAGAGTTGATACCTGCTATTGTAAAGTTCTGTTAAAATTAAATTTTACCAAAAGAGAAGATCTGTTTGGAATCATCGTCTGTTCTCATAATTTCTGTTTTATGTAATGACTGTTGAGTTGCTACTGTTGCCAACATCTGTTATTCCCAACAGCAGTTTCCAAAGAATTGTCAACCATTAACACAACAGAAGTTCTAAACATCTGTTATTGGCCAACAAATCTTTGTAAAATGTCTTCAGAATATGAAAACTCCATTCTTAAAAAATAGCTATTTTTTAAATATTGGAAAAAAAACTCTTAAAAGTTTGTGGAAAACAATTGTTGGGCAAACTTCTGTTTTACTCAAAAAATTGCGGTGATATAAGAAAAGCTGATGTGGCAGACAGAGAGACTGTCCGACAATTCTTTTTTGAGGTTATTATTGCATCATAATCATAAGTCTTAATATATAAAATCAATTTAAAACCGATTATCAGTGTTTTCATAGTATTTGTTCATGTTTTGAATCAACTTCTGTTTGGATAAAAATTCATCCACTGCTGAAAGGTGTTGTATGTTTTAATAAGTGCTGTTTATCCTAGCGACAGTTGATTTACCACTGTTTACAACATTTGTGTCCGATGAAGTGGTAGTAGCCTCTGTTTGCCATGTAGATTATTGATGGTGTTTAAATGAAGAGTTTTTTTTTAATTTTTTTATGGCAGAGGTTTAAAATTTGTCCTTTCAGTTTCTTGATATTTAATTTTATAGTTTTCTCATGAAAATTTATTTTTTAAATGTTTTGCATTAAAAGGCTGCTGATATTTAATATCAATTTATTTGTTTATATTAAAAGTCTATTGAAAACAACTGTTTTCCAAACCTGTGTTTGACTAAGGACTGCTGACTTACTATTGTTGCATAAGATCTGTTGTTGCCCAACAGTGGTTTCTAAACACTGCTGAAGGGTATTGTCTGTTCTCATAGGTTCTGTTTAATCTATGGACTGCTGAGTTACTATTGTTTCCTAACATCTGTTGTTGGCCAATAGTGGTTTTCAAACAACTGTCATCCATTATCAGAGCAGAGGTTCTGACGTGGACAAATGTTAGCCATCAGATCTTTGTAACTTCTGACACGTCAGCATTCACTTTTTCACTTTATAAACCCCTGTTTCATCCCCAAACAGAGGTTTTACTTTTGTCTCGAGTTTAAAATTCATCAGAGCGGTTTCCACCTTCTTCAACACTTCTTCGTCAACCTCTCGCAACTTTCAATTCCGATCATGGCTTTGATGATGAAAAATCCGCATAACTACCTGGCTATTTTTGAGAAAACCGAGAACAATACTCTCTTTCATTCAATGATTGATGTTCTTACATCATCAAAATATAAGGCCATTCTTACCGCCGACGCACCCATTTACCAAACTCCTCTCAAATAAAACTTCTTCCAAGAAACCCATCATACCCAAAAATACTAAAGTGGAAGTCTGACAAACAGACCCATGAATTGACCATCGGGGCGTGGCACTGAGTGAAACAGATTGTCCAGAAGTTTCCGTAACAACTACGATTACCAATTATTTAAAGCATCACGTCCCATACCATGACATAATAAGTAACATAATTATTATAGGCAAAATCAAGACAAATTGTTCTGTTTCGACAACTCAGAATTTAAATACATACCATTCGTTTATTTGTTTCTAGACCTTTCCTAGCCTCGATTTCACAGCAAGCCAAACATCTAAACATCTTAACCACCTGCCACATACGTTAAAGTAAAAGTCAATACACATAGTGTAAAGGTGAGCATACAAGTTTAATAGATATAATAGAGTTCGAAATCGTTTACGCATAACCAGTACGTACACAGTGTGAAATGAAGCACGTAAGTTATCGACATGATCCTATCAATACCAATGACTGCGGGTTGACTGCGCAAGGCAGTTCGTAATACACACTCACCACTGTGAGCCATGTAATTAATTTTCCTTAACAACCCCTGAGTGAACAGGTGCTGAGTCCAAACTATAGTACTATCGTTGCTATGGCAGGTAGACAACAATCCATGTGTAAACATAACAAACAAGCATTCATTAAGTCACGTATAACATGCGGTAACGGTTAGCGTTAAAGTATTGCGTAGTGTGTTGAATGTGATTTAGAATAAGTAACGTATGTAACACCCAAAAGTGCGTAAAGCAAAAAGGGTTCGAGTATACTCACAACGATGATGGATTGAAGGGAGCGCTAGAGTGATATTAGCCTGATCAGAACGATAGCATAAAAGATAAGCGACGCGTAAATCGATACAAGAGTACCAAGGATCGGATGGTAATTCGATCGGATGGCAATCCAATCGGATGGCCAGTCGTTCGGGTGGCAATCCGTTCGGATGGTCACCTGGTCGGATGGCCATTCGATTGGATTGTCACCTCGCTTGGTGTGGATGTGTTTGTGTATGATGGTTTATCTTTTGAAGTTTTTGTTGTAGCATTTTTAAAACATATAAGTATCTCTACCCTTCAGGTCGGTCGATCGAACAACCGTTCGATCGGACGGCGGTCCGATTGGCGAGGCTTCTCAGGTTGAGAACAAGTTCACCGCAGGACGGTCACTCGATCGGATGGCTATCCGATCGGGTGGTAATCTGTATGCATTGAACATGTTGAAAATTGTTTAAGTCCCAAAGTCACACGATCGGACGGTCACTCGATCGGATGGCAATCCGATCGGGTGGTAATCCGTTTCAACGTTCAGATCCTTTGAATAGTTTGAGAAATAGTTTAAGTATGGAACCAAGTGCAGCCCGATCGGACAGCCGGTCGATCGGGCGGCAATCCGATCGGGTGGTAACCCGATCGGACGGTAATCCGTTCCGACGGTCTGATCGTCGTAACACTTGTTTCTGTTTGAAGTGTTTTAGATTTGAATGAGACGTTTTGATATATTGCTTGAACAACAAGACCCTTATCTCGTCCCAAGTGACCCGACCGAACAGGAATCACCCTAGTCCTAACAGTTCACGGTTCGAGTCGGTTGTTCATGTTCAAACCCGAGATCAATATCTCTCCCGAATAGAATTCAGATCTGGAACTAATGCATCACTAAGAATGAGTAGAAGATCAAAACAAGCTCCGATTCTATCGGGTTTGAGTGCATTGAGTGTAAAAGAGTTGAAAGAGAGTTAGAAAACCATCTTTCAATCTTTTTCACCATGAATACGTTCAGATCTATGCAAGATATTTGTTTATTTATGTGGAAATCGTCCAGATCTAAGTTGTTCTTGGTGGATTGAAGCCAAAACATGAAGTTCATATGAACACCATGATGACATCATCCTAGAATACCTCAAATCTAGTGACTTCACGGTTAAAAGTTAATATTCAAAAGATAGAAAGGTGTAGGAGTGCTTGTAGATCAAGAAGGTACAAGATTTAGGTTGAAAACTTACAAGAATCGTGAGAAATCGGAAGAAATAGCGGCTGAAGCGAGTTGAGTAGAGAGAGCTGTCAACATCAAGTGATGTGACATATGGGGGTATTTATAGGGTTTCCATAAAAGGAAAGTGGGGGAAAAGTGGTTGGTCGATCGGGTGGCAGCCCGATCGGGTGGCAACCCGATCGGGTGGCAACTCGATCGGTTGGCCACTCGATTGGAGTGTTCGGCGCGACGAGTTTTACGGTTTCGATTCGCGTGCTGAGCGTTGCGATGCGGTAAAGTTTCTTATTAAATTACTTTTAATCCCAACTACTATATCTAGCATACAATCATCATAATTAATTTGCGTTTAGCGCTTGCGTTTCGATTAATCACCACAACATAAACATAAATAAACATGCACAAGTAACACATAAGGCACACACACGTAAAAACAATAACCATAACGCATAATTCGAGTTGCGAGTGTGATTGCGGTAAGCGATAAAGCGATAAAACATGCGATAAACATTGATTAAACCTCGATTATTAACAAGTACTCCACATAATACAACTAACGTAAAAGCATGAATAGACTTTCTACAAGTCAAAGAAGTCAAAACCGGAATTGAGCAAGGAGTGACAGATCGCAATTAGCAATCTTGTCACCCTTTGACTTCAATCTTGACTTTGACTTTGACTTTCGAAACACGGGGTGTTACAATATGTTCTATCAATATTTGTTATGCATGGTTTTCTAAGAAACGACCCGTGTTTGCACACGGGTCTTACCGCTAGTACTATATAATAAAAGAAACCAATGGGAGGACACATGTCATTCATTGAAGCCATCTGGTTTTTATAGATAATTAATTAATATCAATTAAAAGATAATTATAAATTAAATTTAATATAAATTTAAACAATTCGTATAGAAGATAATCTAATATTTTAAAATATTTATCAGATTTCAAAATTCTTTATCCTGAAATTAACAAAAGATGTACGCTAAATATAAATTAATATAAATTTATTTATTTTATTAAACTAAAGTAGTTAAGGGTAGAACCCATTTTAAAAATGTTTAAAAGGGGTAAACAAAAATATTAATCAATGTTTATTGGTTCTATACTTATTTTCGTGTTCAACTCTCAACTCAAATACGGTAATCACTATGTTTACGTGACATTTATAAGAACCATCACCGCAATCACCCCATCCATCCTATATCGAGTATATCCGTTAGTTTTTTTAAACGATATAAATTTTTATTAGATTCATTCAACCCGTGTAATAAACTAGGTTTTTTAAAGGTATAACATTTTTATTTTTTACTATACAAAATTACATTTATGCAACTCGTGTAATACACAGGGTTTTTTAAAATATAATTTTTTATTATGTAGTATATAAAATTTGATTTATTCAATTAATATAATACATAGAGTTTATAAAGATATAACTTTTTATTGTTTGATATATAAAATTACATGTGCTTAACCCGTATAACACATGAGATTCTTAAAAATGTAACTTTTTTCATTATTTAATTTATAAAATTAAATTTACTTAACCTGTACAATACACGGGGTTCTTAAAAGTAAAACTTTTTTTTATTATTTGATACATAAAATTACATTTATTCAACCCATATAACAAAACTAGATTTTTAAATATATATTATTTTATTATTTGGTATATAAAAATACATTTATTCAACCCGTGTAATATACGGGATTCTAACCTAGTGCACGTATATATTAAATACCAAAAACATATTGCGACATACAATCTTCTTCTTTATGCAGTTAAAACGGAATTTGGGAAACAAGTAGCCTCAACCCACACAGCCACACAAACCTTTTTGTTTCGCTTTCATTATAGAGTAAAATGCCATTTTCGTTCTTGAGGTTAGCCACTTTTGTGAGTTTTGTTTAAATGTGCCATTTTCATCCAAAAAGTTATAAATCTTGTCATTTTTATCCCTCGGGGCCAAATTTCGAGGGACGAAAGTCATTTTTGTCATTTTTTGCCAAACTCAAGAATAAAAATGGCAAAAAAAAAAAAAAAAAAAACACACACACAAAGGTAAATGATTGAAATGAAAAAAAAATCATTTTATATGGAATAGACAAATATACCCAAATCTCAGGGAAGATTTTGACATATTAGTCTTCAATATATATATATATATAGAGTAAACTGCAATTTTACCCCCTAAGGTTAGGGGTCATTGGCATGTCTATCCCCCTAAGGAAATAATTGCAATTTTACCCCCCACTGTTTGCTGTTATGTCGCAACCTTACCCCCCGACGTCAAAGTCAATAACAGATCTGTTAACTCTAAGTTGAAATGACTATATTACCCTTCCATTTTACCCCCCAACATTCGTGTTAAGTCGCACAATTACCCCCACTGGTAAATTACTAATTTGTCCTTTGTTATTACCCCCTGTACTTTGTGTTAAGACACAACATTACCCCCTGCAACCACTGCCATCGCCATTCACCACCACAGCCACCACTGCCACCTCCAGCCACCACCCTCAACCACCTCCAGCCACCACCCTCCAACACTCTCAACCGGGTACCACCACTGCCACCGCCATTAACCTCTCAAGATCCAAATCTCACCCTTCCACCTTTCATTACACATAAATCTAGTGAATCTGTTATTTTTCCACCCATGGATGAAAAACATAGAAATAAAGAAGATACATTAATGAAGGCCCTGCAACTTCACTGATAACACAAAATGAAGGCCCTGCAACTTCACTGATAACACAAAATGGATGAAAAACACAGAAATAAAGAAGATACATTAAAAAGGTAAAAAAAACTTCAACAATATGATTATATAAAGTATAAACACAACATTTGAGCTAAATAAATGACTGTGCAACTTCACTGATCACACAAAATAAATGAAAACAGAGAAATAAAAAAGATACAAAAAATCATATTCCTATAAGTTTTAACAAAATTCCAAACCTCCATCCTCTTATAATTTTGTTATGTACATATGTCTGTCCTTATTATTACAACTCCCCCTCCCCCCAATCACACTTATTTAGCACCACCTACCATTTGCACAACTAATACTTAATCCTAAAACACAATCATACAAATCAAATTCAAATAAATAAACTGTCACAACATAGTAACGTGAAAGAAATACCGCATTCAAACAGCAAGCCGTTCATTAATTGTGAATTATTCAGCAACATAATAACAGATTCACTAGTTTACACATACTAATACTCATTCTTATTTTTCCACCCATGTAAAGTAGTTTTTGTAGCAACATACCCAATCAACATACACAACCCAAACAACACAAGCCTAAGCAACACAATAGGCATACAAACCAACATCTTGACCCACTCATACACCCCTTGAATCTTGGGCGTTTGGTTTCTAAACGGGTCAACAGTTGTTGACCCGAGAGGGTCAAACCCATCAGACCCAAGAACCCCATAAGGGTTTTCTTCATTTCTTGATAACCCATCAACAAATGATTCAAATCTGAACTGGGTTTGAAGAAAAATTGAATCTTGATTTGTGGGTGTTTCAGATTGGGGAAAACCCATATGATTATTGTGATCGGAATTTGTGTTAGATGGGTTGTTGCCGGCGGAGGACGGTAGTAGAGGGCGGCTGAGATCGGTGGCAGCTGCTGTTGTTCTTGAGATTTATCAATTTGGGTGGAAAAATAATCAGAATCCGACACCAGTCAGTCACCACTAGGGAAGAATATTATCAATTTGGGATGTGCAGGCATTGTTGCTGCTCTTGTTCTTGAGATTTCTGTGGAGGTGATGATGATTTGAGATTTCATTTTATGAAAACCCTAATATGAAGGAGAAGAAATGCAATACAGTGAGTTATTTGAAGAAGATGATAATAATTTGACTTTAATAATAATAATAATAATAATAATAATAATAAATATAGGGTAAGATTACCAAAATACCCCTGCCTATAACAGTCAAATAACTGTTGACTGACGGCAGGGGGTAAGGTTGCGACATAACAGCAAACAGCGGGGGGTAAAATTGCAATTATTTCCTTAGGGGGGGGGGGTAGACATGCCAATGACCCCTAACCCCAGGGGGTAAAATTGCAGTTTACTCATATATATATATATATATACATACATACATAAACGGGATCAAGAGAAAACGGTTGGAAGTGTGAAAACGGTGAGAATGGATCCTGGCCGAACACGTGGTAGGGGCGCTAAATGATATGCAGAGGTACGATTGTCATTGTCCACGTTCCCCTCCATAAATCGCGTTATAATTCCCTTTCAAATAAAACTCCAAAAATTTCGTATTAGCAGTTACCTCATTTCCAAGCTTCTGAGATCTATGGCGTCTAACGTGGATTCTGTTCTACAAAGTAATATTTGATGACGTTTTCATATGTGTTCCAGCAAATCATGCAACATATATGCAACAGATATGACGCTCTGTTCTTTATGCTTGTTTCAATGTTGTTTTTTTTCAAAGTAATATTTGACACTACGCATCGACATGCTAGAAGCCCGTAATTAAAAGAAAATCGACACGGTCTTCGAGAGCAAGTGAAGAGTAATTTGACGTTTTTTTGTAATTTTTTTATTTTTTCCAGACCACACAATATCGGCATTTGGCGTTTTATATTTTTTTATATATAATTTTTTATTGTTTTTTCACATTTTTTCACTTTTTGTGCATAACATGTGATTTGAAAGTTACAAAACAAACCATAGAAGATCGCACACACACATAAACGTTAAAAAAAGAATACCTTTTAGTAAATAAAAATAGTTTATTCCTCTAATTAGGTGAGGATTAACACAATAATATTTTGCTGAATGAGATAGACAACACTGTCAATTCTCACTTAAGAATGTTGTCTAACCCAGTCAGTGAAACTTTATTAAGAATAAACTGAATCTTCAAGAAACGACGTTTGCAATCTGTGGTTTTTAAACTTTTTGGCGTTTCTAAATTGAATGGTATTTAGTAAAATATGGCGTTTGTTCTTTGTGTGATCAATAGAAGATCCCGAGACATTGTTTATATAAGATATATTTGGCGCGTAGTTTAGGCGGTGATTTTATTTTATTATAATAGATGTTAGTAATGAAGCTTCCGCCGTTTCAGTTACTGTTTGTTCAACTTTAACTGTTAAAGTTGTAGGTGTCCCATCATTAAGTTGTTGTTTTGTATGAATGGCGTTTTAGATAAAGAAGGCAAAATAAAACTAATTAACTCTTGTAAGGCAAAATAATGTTATGGCGTTTGAAACACAAAATTTGGCGTTTTGTATGAATGACGTTTTAGATAAAGTTGGCGTTTCATTTGGAAGGGATTGATGTGTATGGCTTGTAGTTTAAGGCGAAAATTTTAATAGCGTTTTACTCATGTGTTTGGCGTTTTTTATTAGAGCAGTAAAATGACCATTTTACCCTTAATGAAGCGCGTCCATGTAATAAAGTTGATGTTATTTACGAAAACGCCACCGCACCAATCTAATCCATAGATTGTTTTGATCCAACGGATGAGAGGCGTTCTCATCATTTTCACACTTTTAATCGTTTTCCCTAAACCCTGCCCTAATGCTATATATACACACACATAGGGTTAATAAGATGCAAATATGTTGACATTTAAGAGATATACTGGAGAAAGGTCTGGTGGCAAGAAAAGCTGCTTGTTGTCAAGTGATGGATGACAATGGTGATATATATGCGGATTAGACACCGGGCTAGGATTCGATTTACAGTCAAGAAAATCAAGGGCAATGATGATATATATGCGGATTAGACATAAAAAAAACACTCAACAAATACATGGCTACAATTTAAGGAACGTGTTTAGTGATGTACAGTCAAGAAAATCAAGGGAAATGGTGATATATATATGCGGATTAGACACAAAAAAAAACACTCAACAAATGGCTACAATTTAAGGAATGTGTTTTGTGACGGCATCAGATTCGTAATTGATGGAGAAAGGTCTGGTGGCAAGAAAAGCTGTTTCTAGGAGGTTGTCAAGTGTTTCCGCTCGACGATTCCATTCTTGGGTGGTTGGTTTGGCCCATGTTCCTGTAACTCGAATCCTAGCACGCTATATCCCATTTCAATTTTACACCATTGTAAACCTTACACCTTTTTTACTCTCTGATCGAGGTTTTCGGCATTGAAAAGTCTTGGTAAACTAAATCACACGTGTATATGTTGACATTTATGAGATATACAGTCAAGAAAATCAAGGGCAATGATGGAGAAAGGTCTGGTGGTGGCATATATATCACCATTGCCCTTGACTGTATATCTCTTAAATGTCAACATATACACGTGTGATTTAGTTTATGAAGATTTTTCAATGCCGAGAACCTCGATCAGAGAGTAAAAAAGGCGTAAGTTTCACAATGGGGAAAAATTAAAATGGGATATACCGGGCTAGGATTCGAGTTACAGGAATAAGGGCCAAACCAACCACCCAAGAATGGAATCGTCGAGCGAAAACACTTGACAACCTCATAGAAGCAGCTTTTCTTACCACCAGACATTTCTCCATCAATTAGAAATCTGATGCCGTCACTAAACACATTCCTTAAATTGTAGCCATTTGTTGAGTGTTTTTTTTGGTGTCTAATCAGCCCAAATTGTCTGCAACAAGAAGCAGGTAGTGATAAAGACTCCGTCTGGTGAATCACTTACCATTCGGGGAGATACCCAGTATGGACTGCCTGAGCAGGTGACTATGCTTAAGGCTTCAAAGTGTTTAACGAAGGGTTGTGACATCTACATGGCACAAGTGATTATTGATGAGCCTAAACCGAAGATAGAAGACATTCCCGTCATTTCTGAATACCCCGAAGTTTTTCCTGAAGAACTACCTGGTTTACCACCAGATAGACAAGTGGAATTCAGGATTGATATCATCCCCGGAGCAGCACCAGTTGCTAGAGCACCTTATAGGCTGGCGCCCACAGAGATGAAAGAACTAAGGACACAGCTAGACGAATTACTAGCCAAGGGCTTCATTAAACCTAGTTCGTCTCCTTGGGGTGCGCCAGTCCTATTTGTCAAGAAGAAGGATGGATCGATGCATCTGTGCATCGACTATCGTGAGCTTAATAAAGTCACGATAAAGAATAGATACCCTTTGCCCAGGATCGACGAGTTGTTCGATCAGTTACAAGGGGCCAGTTATTTCTCGAAGATTGATTTGAGGTCAGGCTACCATCAACTGAAGGTTAGAGATGAAGACGTGCATAAAACTGCATTTTGGACTCGTTATGGTCATTACGAGTTCCTAGTGATGCCTTTTGGACTCACTAATGCACCGGCTGCGTTCATGGATCTCATGAATCGTGTTTGCAAGCCGTACTTAGATAAATTCGTCATCGTTTTCATTAACGACATTCTCATTTACTCTAAGAGCCAAGCTGATCATGAGAAACACCTTCGATGTATTCTCAAACTTTTACATCACGAGAAACTCTATGCCAAATTCTCTACGTGTGAATTTTGGCTACGAGTAGTCCAATTTCTTGGACATGTGGTCAGTGAGCGTGGTATCCAGGTGGATCCCGCTAAAGTTGAAGCTGTTATAAATTGGCAAGAGCCAAAGACGCCTACGGAGATTCGTAGCTTCCTAGGCTTAGCAGGATACTACAGGCGCTTCATTGAAAATTTTTCAAGGATTGCTGCACCCCTAACTTCTCTAACTAAGAAGAAGATTAAGTTTGACTGGGGGCCTAAGCAGCAAGAAGCTTTCGATATTCTCAAGCAGAAGTTGAGCAATGCTCCTGTGTTGACGTTGCCTGATGGAATCAAAGAATTTGTAGTTTATTGTGATGCATCACACACTGGCATGGGGTGTGTGCTTATGCAGAAAGGCAAAGTTATTGCCTATGCATCACGACAGTTAAAGGTGCACGAAAAGAATTACACCACCCACGACTTGGAGTTGGGTGCCGTTGTATTCGCACTAAAACTGTGGAGGCATTATCTTTATGGAATCAAGTGTGTGATCTATTCCGATCACAAGAGCCTCCAGCACCTGTTTAATCAGAAAGAGTTAAACATGAGGCAACGCCGTTGGATGGAGACTTTGAATGATTATGATTGTGAAATCAAGTACCATCCCGGCAAGGCGAATGTAGTCGCTGATGCCTTGAGTCGAAAGGAAAGGGTAAAACCCATCCGAATCAATGCCAAGAGCATTGAAATAAAGAATAATTTGATTGAAAGGTTGTTAGCTGCACAGAAGGAAGCTGTGTTGGAAGCTAACTATCCTAATGAAAAGTTAGGAGTAACTGAGGAGCAGTTAACTCTTAGCAAGGATGGAATTCTAAGATTGAATGGACGAATATGGGTTCCAAATTATGGAGGACTTCGTGATGTTATCCTCCAGGAAGCCCATAGTTCCAAATACTCCGTTCATCCTGGAGCCGATAAGATGTACCAGGATCTAAGGGTAAATTATTGGTGGATAGGCTTGAAAAAGTCTGTAGCCGCCCATGTAGCAAAATGCTTGACATGTGCGCAAGTCAAAGCCGAGCATCAGAAATCGTCAGGTTTGCTACAACAGCCTGAACTTCCTACGTGGAAGTGGGAAATGGTAACCATGGATTTTATCACCAAGTTACCTAAGACAAGGAAAGGAAATGATACAATATGGGTTATAGTTGACAGACTGACTAAGTCAGCACATTTCCTACCCATCAAGGAGACTCATAGCTCCGACATGTTAGCCTAGTTGTACGTGGATAAGATTGTAGCCTTACATGGCATACCTGTGTCTATTATCTCTGACAGAGATACTAGATACACGTCACATTTTTGGAAGAGTTTCCAGCAATCTTTGGGCACACGTTTGAATTTTAGTACGGCTTATCATCCTCAGACTGACGGCCAGAGTGAGCGTACTATTCAAACATTGGAAGACATGCTACGCGCATGTGCGATCGATTTGGGTGGTAGTTGGGATAAGAACTTACCATTAATCAAATTCTCCTACAACAATAGCTACCATACCAGCATTAAGGCTGCGCCCTTCGAGGCATTATACGGTAGAAAGTGTAGATCGCCCGTTTGTTGGGCGGAAGTTGGAGATGTCCAATTATCAGGACCAGAGATAGTCTTTGAAACGACGGACAAGATTGTCCAGATTCGTGACGGTCTCAAAGCTGCCCGAGATAGGCAGAAGAGTTACGCAGACCCAAAGCGTAAAGCTTTTCACTTCGAAGTAGGTGACAAAGTGTTACTCAAAGTATCACCCTGGAAGGGAGTGATGCGGTTTGGTAAGAAAGGCAAGCTAAGCCCGAGATACATAGGACCTTTTGAGGTTATCGAACGTGTCGGGTCAGTTGCCTATAAGTTAAACTTACCAGAAGAGCTCAGTGGAATTCACAATGTGTTCCACATCTGCAATCTGAAGAAGTGCTTCGCTGATGAATCACTGGTAATACCGCATACAGATGTGCATATAGATGAGAGCTTAAAATTTGTGGAAAAACCTTTGTCGATTGAAGATCGACAGGTAAAGAAGCTTCGAAGGAAGCATGTACCTATTGTAAAGGTCAAATGGGATACCCGTAGAGGTCCCGAATACACGTGGGAGGTTGAATCCACAATGAAAGAAAAGTACCCTTATTTATTTCAGTAAATCTCGGGTCGAGATTTATTTTAAGGGGGTGAGGATGTAACACCTCGAAAATTCACGTCCCATAATGTGTTGACACGTGTCATATGTTTGAACGTGTGAAAGAATGTTATAAAGGGACTAAAGTTGACAAACTTGAAAAGTATATGAAAATACGAGTTCTAAATATCAACAGTGAATAAATATATCGTACATTAACCCTACATGATGTTTATAGCATCAAACGAATAAATCATGGATCATGCGAAGCTAAAAGTGAGAGATTACAAACTACAGGGGTTAAATGTGTCAACATGTTTAAGTTATACCTCTGAGTGACCTTTTGACAAACCCGAAGCTTTGTAACTGTTAATTATGCTCACTAGAATGCACGATATAAATTTCGTAAAGTTTCGTTATCGTTTGAGAAAGTTATGATCAAATTCGTGTGCGAAAGGTTAAAGCGTAAACGTTGAAAGTTAGGACTTTTCGGGTAACAATAATGTTAACCGGGGACTTAACAAAGTGGGTGTATGATTTAAAGCCCTTATAAATCAATTATGAGGGTTCATAATGCAAGAAACAAGTGTCTAAACGAAGTTTGAAGAGCCAAGGATCAAATAGCAAAGAAATCAAAAATTCTGATTTTCTGCAGGCGACCGTCGCGCCACGCGAGGGGTCCTCGCGCCACGCGAGGGACTCCCAGCTCCGAATTTCTTGGCTGTTGTCTGCCATAGCCTTTATGCGCGACTTTAACCGAATTTCCTCATCCTTCTTGGCCCCTAGGCACCCCCTAAACACTTAGGAACACTTGTTAATCAGTTGTGGTGGGTTGTAGACTCATGTGTCAAAGATTTGTGGTGATTAATTCACTATAAAAGGCCATGAGGTGCAACCATTGTTCTTCACACCTTCCTCTTGCAATCTGATCATTTCTGGAGCTCCAAGGCACTCTCAAGTGATCACTAATCAAGCTTAGGACTTTTGTAAGTTTGCTTAACCTTTCTTAATTAAGTTTTAGCTTAGTATTAGCTTAAAAGTCAAACCGTCGTAATTAACGGTTGACTTTAAGATTAATCACTAATGGTCCAGTGATTAGTCGAATCAAAAGTATTTATAAGTTGGTAATTATGTGGGTAATAAACCCTCAAAAGGGTTCCCCCTGATTCCCACTCTAACTAGGTCAAATGTCGGGTCAAACTTGTAATTAAAAAGTCAACAGAAAGTTTAAATTTCAATTTATGCATCATTAGCAATGTAGAACACATATAACCTGTTTGATCACTAATATAACTTGGTAATTAGTGTAAGGACATGTCTAAACATGTTCAACCCGACAATTTCCTGTTTAGACCCGGTTCGGAACCGAAAGTCGCATAGTTTGACTTATACTTTGACTTTCAGTTCTGACCCGTTATGGTATGGTTTAGAAATGCCATAGAGCTTTATTTGGACCAGGTTACATGCTAGTATAACCCTCTGTGATTATACACCATGGTTCATTAGTTAACCGATTAATACGCATAATCCCGTTAATTGCTCATATGTTGACCATTATGCCCTTTTCACCTTAAAACGTGATTTTTGGAAATGTAAAATAGTAAAAACTTTAATTACTGATATATAAACTTGTATGCAAAATTTGACATCAGTTTGAAGTGTAGATAAAGAGTTATGCTCGTTAGCGTAAAATGAAAGCTTTATGTTAAATAAACGGCGTAATTAGCGTATAGACTAGTTAAGCCTACTTTTTAATATCAAAATCTTTACCCACTGATGTAATATATTATTTTGGGATTTTTGAAGATTTTTAATTAATTTTAGGCTGAGCATAACTTAGAGTCGTAGGCCTAGTCTGGTAATTGTCGGTTTTGCCCTTACGGGCTATAAAATGAGTTTTACATATCTAAACGACTCCAAACCTTTTTCTACTGACCACATATGATAAATAAATTATTTTAAACCTTCTGGAAATATAAAAATATCAGATTTATGTATCGAACCCGGAAATGGCTTCTAATCGCCTTTTTAAGCGTTTTTAACGCATAGTATGTACTAGAAGTATTTTAAACATACAAGGGTTGATACCTACTGATATTTGAGGCAAATTATAATGTTTTAACAGTAAGCAAAAGTTGTTTAACTCAGACTTCGGTTTTGAGCTTTTCGGCTTATGTGAAATTACCAAAATACCCCTACGGGGCATAGTTTGGTTATAATTGGTAAATTTCACATATATACTTTATTCTACTGTTATAACTTAGTAAAATAAGTATTTTTGCTGATTACATCAGACCTGTAACTCAGGTAAATACTTAAACTCTTTTATAACCTTTTAAATGACCAAACTACCCCTACGGGGCATAGTTTGTGTTTAAATTCGTTTCGGGCATAATAAAAGACATCTTACTGATGTCACAACATATATGAAGCATATTAACTTAGGAAACCTGTAAATAGCTCTCCTGAATACCCGTCACGCTTATTACGCGTTCGGTTCGGTTTATGTAACTAGTTTACATAAATTAGCCGAAACGGGTCAAACCTTATCGGTTTTATCTCAAAATCCAGAATGTGAATAATAAACCCATATTAAGCAAGTCTTCAAACTTGCCGGGTCTAAATCACATTCTATCCGGTCTTCGCTTAATCGTGCGTACGAACCGTATCTTTGAAACTAACCGGTCAAAGCTTAAGCTTAATTGAAGACCCGTTAGGATTCTAATAGGTTATTATAAACCTTCGTTCCAGATTAGGAGGACCAGTAAAAGCTACTTGCAATTTGCTTATTGTGATATATACTTTGCTCAGGTAAATACTTTTAACTTAATTTCCCTATACGGGCTTGGGTTACGGTATATAGCATACCGCTTGATTGGACATCAAATCTTCCATCGTTGGGTGGTTAATTGAATAATTTGATCGGCTCGTTTAAACAGTCTTGTTACTTAAAGCCTTTGGGGGGTTAATGACCATGTCCCGGATATCCTTGGCATCATTTTACGAAATGGCCACGACTTAAGCGCGGGGTGTAGGCGTACACCCGTCAGTGCACAAAAGAATATTGTGGTGTGTCTATTGATCTTTAATCCGGACAAGATCCGGGCTACTGAACGCACAAGGAACATGTAATTCGTTCACAAGATTATATATTTAAATAATTCTCCCAAGTTAAATAAAATGTTTATGCCACGTGCATCCAAATCAATTTTCAATCATTTTCCAAAATGAGTCAGTTGATTGTATTTACCAGTGTAAACTCACGTATTTTCCCAAAAAGATTAAATGCAGGTACTAAGCGAAATTGGCTGGGATTTCTCCTTAGCATCAATAGAAGTCTCGCAAGCTTAAGATGCCTACCGTCTGTTGAACTATTGTTTCCATTTTGTTTCGATCCATCTGTGGATAAACTTCCGAATATTGTGACATTTGATATTACAATATTAAATTCGGTTGTATTATATCTTTTAAATTGCTTCCGCTGTGCATATTAAATATTGTGTTGTTTGACTATTATGTTGCCAACCACGTCAAGATACTCCCCACCGGGCCCACCGGTGACACGTGGAAATCGGGGTGTGACAAAAAGGTTCAAAACGCCAAAACAAATTCAAGAAGAAAGAGGCTGATGACAGTGAAGATTCGGAAGAGAAATTAGATTACCATTTTTATTTTATTTTTTTCATTTTATATTGTTTTGTTTTGTTATCAAGTTATATGTTGTTTTGTTATCTAATTCTATACAAATAAATACATTATTATATAAAACGCCAAAAACTACAAACAGCAACACGCTAGTAGTATGAAAACTGTGAGAATGGGTCCTGGCAAAGCACCTTTGTCAAATGTATTAAACGCCAAAAAATTCACTAAACGCCAAAAAAAAACATTTGGTCTTGTTGTAATCTTATGAAAATATTAATGACTCGTAGTGAATTATTAAACAAAATGCCACAAAAACGCCAAAAAAATTACCAGAAAACGCTATAACGCCAAAAAATTATCTATGTGACATAAAAACAATTGCCAAAAAGTTTAATAAAAACAATTAATGCCAAAAAAAATCTTAAACGCCAGAAAATGTTATAGCGCGTTGGGAAAATAAAAGAAGATTGAAAAGATAAAAAAAACCCCTTGGACCCTAATCATGTCCCGCACCACGTGTTTGGCCAGAATGCATTCTCACCGTTCTCACACTTTTGGGTGTTTTCTCTTGATCCCGTTTCTATATATATAGGATTAGGTTCAAACGTGAACAAAATCCCAAGAGTGAACTGCGTGAACTAATCTTGGCCCTTGATTTTGTTTAAGATGATAAGGGGTAGGATTGTAATTGTATAAAGTAGTTATAAACAATTAAATTTAAATCATTATATTATTTAACTGGATTTCAGTTACGTAATATGTTAGTAATTTGAAATCTTCAACATATTTTATATTTTTATAAGATTATCATCATAATATCTTTAACCAATCACCTATTCTCATGCGATTTACATTGATATCACATTCCTTGTTCATCAGTTTCATAAACCCAGAAAAGCACGTTCATTTTTCGTCGTTCATCACGTCATATTTCGTCTGAAGATCGATGTCAATTGTATCATCGACGGTAGTTGATTGGTTATTGTATTTGTATTCCGGCCAACGTTAATCGGAGACGGCATAAACAAACCCACCACCTCCGGCGGAGACGACACCACAACAAACAAACCTATTTCATCTCTGTCGGTTTCTCCGCCGACCAGCCACTCTCCGGCGACATAAAAAACAGAGGATAACGACAACGAAAACGACAACGACAGTGATGACGGCAACAACTTCGATATGGTAATGGACGAAGACTTTTTCGAAGGATTAGATGAGCTTGCCTGAGTTAACTCCGTCGTTATTCAGCGATATTACCATGGTTATCAACCAATGTAGCCACCACAAGCACCACCGCAGCCCATGGAAGTTGAATTTGTCTTTTTTGTTAAAAAAGTGACGTAGGCATGACGGAAGGATACACGTTTCTTCCTGCACACATGTGTACTACGTATATACAGACCAGTACACATGTGTACTTAGTACATACAGAACCATACACATGCTCATGTTCACAGAAAGTATGACCTATGTCGAGTACACATGTGTATTGTCTTGTTGGCGTGAATAGAACACAGCAGTACACATGTGTAACTATATGGGTTTAGTTTTTAGCATTTTAGCTTGTGGGGGGGGGGGGGTTTAGGTTTTTGGGGGGTGGGGGAGGGGGGTTTAGGTTTTGGGGGGGGGGGGTGGGTTAGGTTTTTTTTAGGTTTTAGTTTTTAGCATTTAGCTTGGTTGGGGGGGGGGGGGGGGGGTGGGGGGTTTAGGTTTTTTTTTTGGGGGGGGGGGGTGGGGGTTAGGTTTTTTTTAGGGTTTTTTTAGCTATTTTAGGTTGTGTTCACATTGGTTCTCGCGGTTCTCACAATAAAGGTGGTTCTCGCATGAGCTCCTCCCTATATATATATATATATATATATATATATATATATATATATATATATGTTAACCATAAAACACACTCAAAACCCACAAATAACAAAGTGAAGACTACTAAAACGCCATATTTGTAGGTTTTGTGTTGTATTTTGGCTGATAAGGTTTTGATTATCGAATGACTAAAATTAGTGTGTTTTATGTTAATTATCATATTATGTTTTATATTCATAGTTCTACGATGGTGTGTTTGAAGTTTTATTGACTGTTAGGGTTTGGATATTGTGTTTTAGTTATCTTCACTTTGATATTTGTGGGTTTTAAGTGTGTTTTATGGCTGAAATTGTGGTGTTTTATGACTTTGTACACTTTATAGAAAAATGAACTTTGTAACCGAACCCCACCCTATATATATATGTGTGTGTGTATAGTTAACTATTTATGTAAGTCTACTAAATAAAATAAAAACTAGTTATATTTTTTAAACTAAATTAATTAAACTCACAACTAAAAATAAATAATAAGTAAAACCGTTACTAAATAAAAGAGCTATTTAAACTATTATTAAATTATTTATAGTTAATTATTTATATAAGCCTACTAAATTAAATGAAATAAAATAAAAGCTGGTTGTATTTTGTAAGCTAAATTAATTAATAAATTAATCAAACTAACAACTAAAAATAAATATTAAGTAATAACGTTAGTAAATGAAAAACTATTTAAACTTAATTAAATTGACAAGAAATGTCAGTAGGTTAGGTTACTGAGTATAATAACATTTCTCTTTTATTGGACATGGCTAATTACAAAAATACCCCTCACTTACTAATATATTTACCATGTTACCAATTATCTTCCTCACATCACTCACCTACTCTGCAACTCCGGCAAAGATAGAATGAAATTCCGATAAACCCAATTTGGGTTAGTTAGGAGTATCCTTGTATTATTTTTTGGTTAGTTAGGGGTATCCTTGTATTATTTTTGGGGTATTCTTGATATAAAACCGAAAAAAAATAAAAAAATACACTACGAATACGCACTTGAGCCGTAGCCCGTGCTACGGCTGCTAAAGCATTGGGTCCGCCCCTAACATATAGTACACCATTTCGGCATGCTTGTAAACTTGCTTATTATGATTCATGTTGGATATGAGATTTTAAACAATTTTATGCTATATTATGCTATGTAACAAAACTTGTATACTCGCCAACTTTTTGTTGATATATTTTAATACATGTTGCAGGTTGATTGATGAGATGATGTTACAAGATGAAACAAGATTTAGGTGGACTAGATACACACCTAGATTAAATTATTTTGATATTATGTTTGTTTTGAGATAATGTTGTTCTTTCTATTTGAAACTTGTATGACATTTAGTTTTGCAATGAAATTTAAATTTAATCTATATTGTTACATAGTGTTATGAAGTCTCTTGCAATCTCGTTTTCGTCTCATCCCGATGTTTCCGCCATCGGTTGGGGTGTGATATGTCACGGCCCTCAGCCCCGGTTTGACCCGGTCCAGAGCCGCGAGGCAGGAAATCCCGTGGTATCTAATTTACTGACAGCGGAAGTCTTTTTAAACAGGATCAATTATTATTAAAACTGCTCGTTTATATATAATATAGGGATAACTCCCATAATTTACAAATACTTGATTTCACTGGGAAATCCTTTATTTCTTAAAACATGTTTCTTTATTTATTTACATTGAGCCACTTTCTAAGCTTGTAGTGCTCCACGGCACTTTTCCTTTGCTCACAACAGATCACCTGAAACATGTTTGAAAAAGGTTTTGTCAGCAGGGAAATACTGAGTGAATCATTCTATTTAGTAAAACATCCTGTTTATTATAATGTACAGTATTAAGAGCGATTACAATTGCCTCATCTTTTAAATTAACTGATCCAGTTGTCACTTTACCGGACTGTGACTGTGGACATATCAGTTGTAGGGTCCTTTCACCCCAAGTGATAAATAATTAGTAGCTATGTGCACATCCCCCCACATACTGGCAGTAATTTCAGATAACAACGACTTAATCCCTGTAACTATAATTTTGATAAAAACATGCTTTCGAAAAGTATTTTGATAAAAAGAGAATGACTCACATTGTAGATTTAACGAGCAGAATATAAGCCTACTGATTAGCCTTGATTAACCTAATTTAAATAATAATGCACACACAATAGGTTAGTAACTAATACATCAGTTACGTCAATTCACGAGATTAAACCCTCACAACGAGTTATTAGTGCAATACTTAACAATTCAGCGGATTCACAACGAATGACAGAGTATAGTCCGAATTCGAGCAGTACTCAAACATTCAAGTCGAAATCACGATGAATTAACAAAGTATAATCTCAATTTGAGCGGCACTTAAACAATCGTTGGATAGTCATAATCGATCGGACGTTGAATCGTAATAGCGATCGAGTTATTACCCTGATTGTGGCAGCACTTCGTGATTAGTGTGTGTTTAATTGTGTATACAGAAAGTAATTTCGATATCTGGAACGAATTCCTTCGTCGAACATATGCCAAATTTCAAGTCCCAAGGTCTGCTATTTATACCCAAAGTTTGGTCAGCCATGCGCATCGTAGGCCTAAAATCCCCTACGCATCGTATGGTCTTTTAAAAGGCTTACGCATCGTAGGCATAAAACCCCTACGGTGCGTATGGTTTGAAAAATAGGTTATAGGGTAGCCACGTTTGGGACTAGCTATGCTGAGTCAGTACTTTCGTAATTTCTGAATTTTACAACGAGTATTTGTGGATAATTATTAACTAGGGTTTACCCCCCTTGAGTTTTAGGGGCCCTAATCCTGATTCTGAAAATTCTGAAAATTTTAGGGTTTGTTCAGAATCACTTGGGTTTCTCAATTAGGGTTTCCTATTGACCAAATTAAAATAATAACTAGGACTTTTGATGAGAGTTGTTACATTCTTCCCACCTTAATAAAAATCTCGTCCTCGAGATTTACTGGAATAAATGAGGATACTTTTTCTTCATTTCTGATTCCAGCTCCCAAGTGTATTCAGCTCCTCTTTTTGAATCCCATCTAACTTTGACTAAAACTAGTCTTTTATGTTTGAGAAATTTGATCTTTCGATCCTCAATTTGAAGAGGTTTCTCCACAAATTTCAGCTTTTCGTTTACCTCTATTTCTTGAAGAGGTACTACCAAAGATTCATCTGATAAACATTTCTTGAGATTGGATACATGAAATACATCATGTACTCCAGCTAATTCTTCTGGTAGTTGTAAACGATAAGCAACTAATCCTATACGTTGGATCACTGAAAATGGTCCTACGTATCTTGGACTTAGCTTTCCTTTCTTACCGAATCGAACAACTCCTTTCCAAGGAGAAACTTTCAAAAGTACTTTATCTCCAACCTGAAATTCTATCGGCTTGCGGCGATTATCTGCATAACTCTTCTGACGATCTCGAGCTGTTTTCAACCTTTCCTTGATTTGAGTAATCTTGTCGGTCGTCTCTTGCACTATCTCAGGCCCTGACAATTGATTTTCTCCTATTTCTACCCAACAAACTGGAGTTCTACACTTTCTTCCATAAAGTGCCTCAAATGGAGCAGTTTCAATACTTGAATGATAACTATTGTTATAGGAGAATTCAATTAATGGTAAATGATCATCCCAACATCCACCAAAATCAATTACACATGCTCGGAGCATGTCTTCCAGGGTTTGTATTGTCCTTTCACTTTGTCCGTCTGTTTGAGGATGATATGCAGTGCTTAAATTTAGTCGAGTTCCCATTGCTTGCTGGAAAATTTTCCAGAAATGGGAAGTGAAACGACTATCTCTATCTGAAACAATGGAGAGTGGGACTCCATGTAATGATACCACTTCGTCTACATACAACTTGGCTAACCTTTCCATACTAAAGGTTTCCTTCATTGGTAGAAAATGAGCTGATTTGGTTAATCGATCCACAATTACCCAAATCGCATCATTACCTTTTCTTGTTTTGGGCAACTTAGTAACAAAATCCATTGTTATGAGTTCCCATTTCTATACAGGCATTTCCAATTGTTGTAGTAATCCTGAGGGTTTCTGATGTTCTGCCTTAACTTGTGAACAAGTAAGACACTTAGAAACATATTTTGCTATATCTTTCTTCATTCCTATCCACCAGAAATTCTTTCTTAAATCTTGGTACATCTTATTGTTTCCAGGGTGCATAGTATACCTAGATTTATGAGCTTCTTCTAAAATCTTATTTCTTAACTCTCCTTGTTTAGGTACCCAAATTCGTTTCTTGTGGAATCTCCAAATTCCATCATTTCCTTGCTCTAGTTCTTTTATATAACCTTTCATTCCTTCAGCATCGTCCTTGATGGCTGTTTCTTGAATGTTCTTTAATTGTTCTATTAAATCTACTTGTAGATTTAATCTAAGAGCACGAACTTGTCGTTGTTTTTCATGACACTTACGACTTAAGGCATCTGCAACTACGTTTGCCTTCCCTTCGTGATATTGAATATCACAGTCGTAGTCACTTAAAACTTTCATCCATCTTCTTTGCCTCATATTTAATTCTTTCTGTCCAAATATATACCTTAAACTTTTATGATCTGTATAGACAGTAAACTTACTTCCGTACAGATAATGTCTCCAAATTTTTAAGGCAAAAATTATAGCTCCTAATTCTAAGTCATGAGTTGTATAATTTTCTTCGTGCTTTTTCAACTGCCGGGAAGCATACGCAATTACCTTCTTGCGTTGCATCAATACACATCCGTATCCTAATTTTGAAGCATCACAATATACTTCAAAATCTTCTGTTCCTTCGGGCAATGCTAAAATTGGAGCATTTGTCAATCGATGTTTCAAAATCTTAAAGGCTTCTTCTTGTTTATGTCCCCATTCAAACTTAGTGGCTTTACAGGTTAACTTAGTCAAAGGTACAGCTATCTTAGAGAAATCCTTAATAAATCGTCTGTAGTATCCGGCTAAGCCTAGAAAACTTCTAATTTCCATAGCTGTTTGTGGGACTTTCCATTTGGTAATTGCTTCTATTTTAGCAGGATCTACATGAATTCCTTCATGATTTACCATGTGACCTAAAAATTGCACTTCCTTTAACCAAAATTCACACTTTAAGAATTTTGCATAAAGCTTTTCCTTTCTTAACAAAGTTAAGAGTGCATGCAAGTGTTTGCAATGTTCTTCTTGACTTTTGGAGTAAATTAGTATATCGTCGATGAATACGATTACAAATTTATCCAAATATGGTTTACAGATCCGATTCATCATGTCCATAAATGCTGCTGGGGCATTTGTTAGTCCAAAGGGCATGACTGTAAACTCATAATGGCCATACCTAGTTCTGAAAGCAGTTTTAGGTATGTCTTCCTCTTGAACTTTTAACTGGTGATATCCAGATCTTAAATCTATCTTAGAAAAATACCTAGCACCTTGAAGTTGATCAAAAAGATCATCAATCCTAGGTAATGGATATCGATTCTTAATTGTAACTTTATTTAGTTCTCTATAATCGATACACATTCTCATCGATCCATCTTTCTTTTTCACAAACAACACTGGTGCTCCCCAAGGGGATGAACTAGGTTGTATAAATCCTTTGCTTAATAATTCATCTAACTGCTTTTTCAATTCTAGCATTTCGGTGGGTGCTAATCGATAAGGTGCCTTAGCTATTGGTGTAGTACCTGGAATTAGATGAATTCTAAACTCTACTTCCCTATCTGGTGGTAACCCAGGTAATTCTTCTGGAAAGATGTCTGGGTATTCTGAAACTATAGGGATGTCCGAAAGTTCCTTACTTTTAGTGTTAATGATTACTGAAATCATATACACCATTCCTTGCTTTCGTTCATAACTAGCAACTTTCATTACTGATATGAACTTTAGTGGCTTTCGTGGTTTATCTCCGGTAATTACAATTACCTCTCCTGTGGGAGTACGGATTTCTATGGAATTCTTGTCACAAAGGATTCGAGCATGGTTGGCTATTAACCAATCCATTCCTAACACGACATCGAATCCGGCTAACTTCATAGGTAATAGGTTTGCGGAAAACTTATGACCTAACAGTTCTATCTTACCTTCTTGCAAAACCTTATTTATGTTAACAGAATTTCCGTCTGCCGTTTCGACTGTAAAAATTTGCCTAAGGGTGGTTAAAGGTAAGTTAAGGGCTTGGCAAAATGAAGTATTGATAAAACTTTGGTTTGCACCAGAGTCAAATAATACTTTTGCATAAACGTCGTGGACCAAGAACGTACCGGCTATGACGTCAGGAATGAGTTCAGCTTCTTGAGTGGTTAGCTGAAATGCTCGGGCATTCTTCTTTATTGTTCCATCAGCTGGTTTGCCTTTATTGTCAGCGGTTTTTATCAATTTAGGACATTCGGTTCGAAAATGACCCATTTCTCCACAGTTGTAGCAGATTAAGGATTTCTTTCTGCAATTCTCCTCTTGATGCCCTGGAATTTTGCAAAAATTGCAATATCCCTTGCATCTTCCAAAATGCTTCTTTTTGCAATTTCTACAATATGGAGGAACTGAAGATTGCCCGGTTCCTCTTTTCTTGAATCGATTATTATCATTACCCACACGAAATCCTTGGGTAATCTTTTGAGCCAATTCCTTCTTTCTGTCTTCTTCTCTTGTTCGCACCAGTTCATCAGTTAGGGTATTATCTAATTCCACAGCATCGTCAATAGTGCGAGGTCTCGCAGCTTTAACGATATTTCGGATTTCACTAATTAATCCCCAGATGTAGCGAGAAATGAGTACCGGTTCTGGCGAAGCCAATGTAGGTACCACTCGTGCATATTCAAAGAATGTCAAAGTATAACCGCGACACTCTACTCCTATCATACGATGATTTAGGAACTTATTTGCCAGTTGTTCCTTTTCATATTCAGGACAATATTTCCTTTCTACAAGATTCTTGAATTCTTCCCAGTTCATGGCATAAGCCATCCTTCTTCCTTTTGCTTGTAGCACCGTATTCCACCACTCTAATGCCCCTTCTTTGAACAAATTTGATGCATACATCACCTGATCTTCTTCTGAACACTTACTTATTGCAATTACTGCTTCGGTTTTCTCTAACCAACGCAGTACTGCAGTTGCTCCTTCATTACCTACAAATTCAGCAGGTTTGCAAGCAAGAAATTCTTTGAAAGTGCAACCAGGTGTTGCGGCTTTCATTTTCTTAGGAGGTGGAGCCTGTCGTAGATTATTATTATCATGATTGCTGCCTCCATTTACACTATGACTAAAATTATCTTCCTGAGTACGTTTACTAGGAATGATTTGTTGCGGTTCTATTGGATTTTTAACAGCAGCAACGAATGCTGGAATAGCATTGGCTATCCCTTGAGCAACAATATTTTCTATATCCTGTCTAGTCATATACTGGTTTTCCTGATTTTGTTCAGATTGATTCCCTTCATTAACTGGTTCATTATTAGCGTTTTCCATCTGATAATTATTAAAAATATA
This sequence comes from Helianthus tuberosus, assembly GCA_030545235.1. Classification (NCBI taxonomy): domain Eukaryota; kingdom Viridiplantae; phylum Streptophyta; class Magnoliopsida; order Asterales; family Asteraceae; genus Helianthus; species Helianthus tuberosus. The sequence continues at coordinate 170,411,056 of CM060352.1, forward strand.
ACTATTAGTATCGAGTGATAAATAAAACAATTACACAGAAGCACATAAAATCTGGTAACACAGATATATATCCAAAATTGTCGATGTTTCGACTTCTATTTTGCTTTATATATTATATAGGCATCCATATACACCGTTTATCTTACAATGTTTTATTTCCCATTTTACAGAGTTATATTTAATTATTATTATTAATATACAGACATTCTTCCCAACCCCACTATTCTTTGGTCAACAGGCAGTTTAGTAGCGACGTTCCCTTTCGTCGTACTTCCAGGTAATCCTTTCTCCAATATCCCTAATCCTATTTCCTGTATCAATTAACTCCTCACCCCAAAGACGAAGTTCGGCTAAGTTTTCGTTACTAATTGGAGGATTGGGGATAGGTTCTGGTTCCCACTGTGGAAGGAAAGAATAAGGACTGTTGACGATATTTTCGAATTGCCAGTCATTTGTCCACCATTCTTCCATTTGACCTAAGGGTCGAGTGTGGATTAGTGGATCTGGAATGGCTGGTTCCAGATTAACAGGAAGTTGGGTTTCTAGGTAAGGATATAGATTATTATGGATAGGGCTAATGACATCACAATTTGCTAGTAGACGGTCGATTTCGTCTTGAAATGTGATTTCTTCAGCTTGTCTAGAATTCTCTCCAATTTCTATTCCTTTTTGTTTATACTCGTTCCTAATCTCTATCTCTGCTGGATTTGAACTTTCTCCGATTTCGATTCCTTTCCCTTTGTCTATAGGGTTTTCTATTTTAGGGAGTTTCCTAGTAGCTGGCTTTCTTCTGCGTACTTTTCTCCATCCTACATATCTTCTCTTCTTTTTAAGTTTTGCTTTTTCCAGCGGTGGAGCTTGGAATTCCAGGAGTTCCTCTATGTCAGCAATATAACCAGTAAAGTCGTGGGAGACTTCAATTGGTACTGGGTAGAGGTTGAGATTCTGAAATGCTTCCGATATCTCAGTCATGCTGGACAACATATATGCAAAATGCACAAAAAGGCTAAGTTAAAACTTTGGAACAAAATTTAACAAATAAACATTAAGTTTATTGCATACGGATTTGTACAAAAGACTACAGGAAAGTGAACCCACTATAATTTATTTATTTACTGGGTATTACTTTTCTACTAGACCAGGGTTTAAAATTTAGAGATTTGCATTCTCTGCTACGGTAGCTAGCATATAAAGGTTTGCCCATTTTTCATCTAAGGTATCTTCCCAAGGTGACTTATTGCCTAATTCCTGGATTTCTGGATTAAATCTCACTTTCTTGGCTTGGGTTTTCTTTATTTTCTCCTGTCCCTTTCTAATAATCGAATTTCTTTTATCTTGGGTGAGAGGATTTTCATAATTTGCTTTACGGACAAAAATCCCTTCTTCCAGATATGCTGGTTGTTTAGAGGATGAGGTTCCTTTTTCTTTGGATGCAGTATCTAATTTGTGGTAGATAGCAGAAATCTTGTGTTTACCCATACTGTAACTCAATAATTAATCAGTTAAAACATATTTTTCACAGAATAGCAATTAAATTTCCTAATTATTTTAATAGGCTAAAATCAATAGTAAGCTTAAATTAGTGGCTCTGATACCACCTTTTTCCTGTCACGGCCCTCAGCCCCGGTTTGACCCGGTCCAGAGCCGCAAGGCAGGAAATCCCGTGGTATCTAATTTACTGACAGCGGAAGTCTTTTTAAACAGGATCAATTATTATTAAAACTGCTCGTTTATATATAATATAGGGATAACTCCCATAATTTACAAATACTTGATTTCACTGGGAAATCTTTTATTTCTTAAAACATGTTTCTTTATTTATTTACATTGAGCCACTTTCTAAGCTTGTAGTGCTCCACGGCACTTTTCCTTTGCTCACAACAGATCACCTGAAACATGTTTGAAAAAGGTTTTGTCAGCAGGGAAATACTGAGTGAATCATTCTATTTAGTAAAACATCCTGTTTATTATAATGTACAGTATTAAGAGCGATTACAATTGCCTCATCTTTTAAATTAACTGATCCAGTTGTCACTTTACCGGACTGTGACTGTGGACATATCACTTGTAGGGTCCTTTCACCCCAAGTGATAAATAATTAGTAGCTATGTGCACATCCCCCCACATACTGGCAGTAATTTCAGATAACAACGACTTAATCCCTGTAACTATAATTTTGATAAAAACATGCTTTCGAAAAGTATTTTGATAAAAAGAGAATGACTCACATTGTAGATTTAACGAGCAGAATATAAGCCTACTGATTAGCCTTGATTAACCTAATTTAAATAATAATGCACACACAATAGGTTAGTAACTAATACATCAGTTACGTCAATTCACGAGATTAAACCCTCACAACGAGTTATTAGTGCAATACTTAACAATTCAGCGGATTCACAACGAATGACAGAGTATAGTCCGAATTCGAGCAGTACTCAAACATTCAAGTCGAAATCACGATGAATTAACAAAGTATAATCTCAATTTGAGCGGCACTTAAACAATCGTTGGATAGTCATAATCGATCGGACGTTGAATCGTAATAGCGATCGAGTTATTACCCTGATTGTGGCAGCACTTCGTGATTAGTGTGTGTTTAATTGTGTATACAGAAAGTAATTTCGATATCTGGAACGAATTCCTTCGTCGAACATATGCCAAATTTCAAGTCCCAAGGTCTGCTATTTATACCCAAAGTTTGGTCAGCCATGCGCATCGTAGGCCTAAAATCCCCTACGCATCGTATGGTCTTTTAAAAGGCTTACGCATCGTAGGCATAAAACCCCTACGGTGCGTATGGTTTGAAAAATAGGTTATAGGGTAGCCACGTTTGGGACTAGCTATGCTGAGTCAGTACTTTCGTAATTTCTGAATTTTACAACGAGTATTTGTGGATAATTATTAACTAGGGTTTACCCCCCTTGAGTTTTAGGGGCCCTAATCCTGATTCTGAAAATTCTGAAAATTTTAGGGTTTGTTCAGAATCACTTGGGTTTCTCAATTAGGGTTTCCTATTGACCAAATTAAAATAATAACTAGGACTTTTGATGAGAGTTGTTACATTCTTCCCACCTTAATAAAAATCTCGTCCTCGAGATTTACTGGAATAAATGAGGATACTTTTTCTTCATTTCTGATTCCAGCTCCCAAGTGTATTCAGCTCCTCTTTTTGAATCCCATCTAACTTTGACTAAAACTAGTCTTTTATGTTTGAGAAATTTGATCTTTCGATCCTCAATTTGAAGAGGTTTCTCCACAAATTTCAGCTTTTCGTTTACCTCTATTTCTTGAAGAGGTACTACCAAAGATTCATCTGATAAACATTTCTTGAGATTGGATACATGAAATACATCATGTACTCCAGCTAATTCTTCTGGTAGTTGTAAACGATAAGCAACTAATCCTATACGTTGGATCACTGAAAATGGTCCTACGTATCTTGGACTTAGCTTTCCTTTCTTACCGAATCGAACAACTCCTTTCCAAGGAGAAACTTTCAAAAGTACTTTATCTCCAACCTGAAATTCTATCGGCTTGCGGCGATTATCTGCATAACTCTTCTGACGATCTCGAGCTGTTTTCAACCTTTCCTTGATTTGAGTAATCTTGTCGGTCGTCTCTTGCACTATCTCAGGCCCTGACAATTGATTTTCTCCTATTTCTACCCAACAAACTGGAGTTCTACACTTTCTTCCATAAAGTGCCTCAAATGGAGCAGTTTCAATACTTGAATGATAACTATTGTTATAGGAGAATTCAATTAATGGTAAATGATCATCCCAACATCCACCAAAATCAATTACACATGCTCAGAGCATGTCTTCCAGGGTTTGTATTGTCCTTTCACTTTGTCCGTCTGTTTGAGGATGATATGCAGTGCTTAAATTTAGTCGAGTTCCCATTGCTTGCTGGAAAATTTTCCAGAAATGGGAAGTGAAACGACTATCTCTATCTGAAACAATGGAGAGTGGGACTCCATGTAATGATACCACTTCGTCTACATACAACTTGGCTAACCTTTCCATACTAAAGGTTTCCTTCATTGGTAGAAAATGAGCTGATTTGGTTAATCGATCCACAATTACCCAAATCGCATCATTACCTTTTCTTGTTTTGGGCAACTTAGTAACAAAATCCATTGTTATGAATTCCCATTTCTATACAGGCATTTCCAATTGTTGTAGTAATCCTGAGGGTTTCTGATGTTCTGCCTTAACTTGTGAACAAGTAAGACACTTAGAAACATATTTTGCTATATCTTTCTTCATTCCTATCCACCAGAAATTCTTTCTTAAATCTTGGTACATCTTATTGTTTCCAGGGTGCATAGTATACCTAGATTTATGAGCTTCTTCTAAAATCTTATTTCTTAACTCTCCTTGTTTAGGTACCCAAATTCGTTTCTTGTGGAATCTCCAAATTCCATCATTTCCTTGCTCTAGTTCTTTTATATAACCTTTCATTCCTTCAGCATCGTCCTTGATGGCTGTTTCTTGAATGTTCTTTAATTGTTCTATTAAATCTACTTGTAGATTTAATCTAAGAGCACGAACTTGTCGTTGTTTTTCATGACACTTACGACTTAAGGCATCTGCAACTACGTTTGCCTTCCCTTCGTGATATTGAATATCACAGTCGTAGTCACTTAAAACTTTCATCCATCTTCTTTGCCTCATATTTAATTCTTTCTGTCCAAATATATACCTTAAACTTTTATGATCTGTATAGACAGTAAACTTACTTCCGTACAGATAATGTCTCCAAATTTTTAAGGCAAAAATTATAGCTCCTAATTCTAAGTCATGAGTTGTATAATTTTCTTCGTGCTTTTTCAACTGCCGGGAAGCATACGCAATTACCTTCTTGCGTTGCATCAATACACATCCGTATCCTAATTTTGAAGCATCACAATATACTTCAAAATCTTCTGTTCCTTCGGGCAATGCTAAAATTGGAGCATTTGTCAATCGATGTTTCAAAATCTTAAAGGCTTCTTCTTGTTTATGTCCCCATTCAAACTTAGTGGCTTTACAGGTTAACTTAGTCAAAGGTACAGCTATCTTAGAGAAATCCTTAATAAATCGTCTGTAGTATCCGGCTAAGCCTAGAAAACTTCTAATTTCCATAGCTGTTTGTGGGACTTTCCATTTGGTAATTGCTTCTATTTTAGCAGGATCTACATGAATTCCTTCATGATTTACCATGTGACCTAAAAATTGCACTTCCTTTAACCAAAATTCACACTTTGAGAATTTTGCATAAAGCTTTTCCTTTCTTAACAAAGTTAAGAGTGCATGCAAGTGTTTGCAATGTTCTTCTTGACTTTTGGAGTAAATTAGTATATCGTCGATGAATACGATTACAAATTTATCCAAATATGGTTTACAGATCCGATTCATCATGTCCATAAATGCTGCTGGGGCATTTGTTAGTCCAAAGGGCATGACTGTAAACTCATAATGGCCATACCTAGTTCTGAAAGCAGTTTTAGGTATGTCTTCCTCTTGAACTTTTAACTGGTGATATCCAGATCTTAAATCTATCTTAGAAAAATACCTAGCACCTTGAAGTTGATCAAAAAGATCATCAATCCTAGGTAATGGATATCGATTCTTAATTGTAACTTTATTTAGTTCTCTATAATCGATACACATTCTCATCGATCCATCTTTCTTTTTCACAAACAACACTGGTGCTCCCCAAGGGGATGAACTAGGTTGTATAAATCCTTTGCTTAATAATTCATCTAACTGCTTTTTCAATTCTAGCATTTCGGTGGGTGCTAATCGATAAGGTGCCTTAGCTATTGGTGTAGTACCTGGAATTAGATGAATTCTAAACTCTACTTCCCTATCTGGTGGTAACCCAGGTAATTCTTCTGGAAAGATGTCTGGGTATTCTGAAACTATAGGGATGTCCGAAAGTTCCTTACTTTTAGTGTTAATGATTACTGAAATCATATACACCATTCCTTGCTTTCGTTCATAACTAGCAACTTTCATTACTGATATGAACTTTAGTGGCTTTCGTGGTTTATCTCCGGTAATTACAATTACCTCTCCTGTGGGAGTACGGATTTCTACGGAATTCTTGTCACAAAGGATTCGAGCATGGTTGGCTATTAACCAATCCATTCCTAACACGACATCGAATCCGGCTAACTTCATAGGTAATAGGTTTGCGGAAAACTTATGACCTAACAGTTCTATCTTACCTTCTTGCAAAACCTTATTTATGTTAACAGAATTTCCGTCTGCCGTTTCGACTGTAAAAATTTGCCTAAGGGTGGTTAAAGGTAAGTTAAGGGCTTGGCAAAATGAAGTATTGATAAAACTTTGGTTTGCACCAGAGTCAAATAATACTTTTGCATAAACGTCGTGGACCAAGAACGTACCGGCTATGACGTCAGGAATGAGTTCAGCTTCTTGAGTGGTTAGCTGAAATGCTCGGGCATTCTTCTTTATTGTTCCATCAGCTGGTTTGCCTTTATTGTCAGCGGTTTTTATCAATTTAGGACATTCGGTTCGAAAATGACCCATTTCTCCACAGTTGTAGCAGATTAAGGATTTCTTTCTGCAATTCTCCTCTTGATGCCCTGGAATTTTGCAAAAATTGCAATATCCATTGCATCTTCCAAAATGCTTCTTTTTGCAATTTCTACAATATGGAGGAACTGAGGATTGCCCGGTTCCTCTTTTCTTGAATCGATTATTATCATTACCCACACGAAATCCTTGGGTAATCTTTTGAGCCAATTCCTTCTTTCTGTCTTCTTCTCTTGTTCGCACCAGTTCATCAGTTAGGGTATTATCTAATTCCACAGCATCGTCAATAGTGCGAGGTCTCGCAGCTTTAACGATATTTCGGATTTCACTAATTAATCCCCAGATGTAGCGAGAAATGAGTACCGGTTCTGGCGAAGCCAATGTAGGTACCACTCGTGCATATTCAAAGAATGTCAAAGTATAACCGCGACACTCTACTCCTATCATACGATGATTTAGGAACTTATTTGCCAGTTGTTCCTTTTCATATTCAGGACAATATTTCCTTTCTACAAGATTCTTGAATTCTTCCCAGTTCATGGCATAAGCCATCCTTCTTCCTTTTGCTTGTAGCACCGTATTCCACCACTCTAATGCCCCTTCTTTGAACAAATTTGATGCATACATCACCTGATCTTCTTCTGAACACTTACTTATTGCAATTACTGCTTCGGTTTTCTCTAACCAACGCAGTACTGCAGTTGCTCCTTCATTACCTACAAATTCAGCAGGTTTGCAAGCAAGAAATTCTTTGAAAGTGCAACCAGGTGTTGCGGCTTTCATTTTCTTAGGAGGTGGAGCCTGTCGTAGATTATTATTATCATGATTGCTGCCTCCATTTACACTATGACTAAAATTATCTTCCTGAGTACGTTTACTAGGAATGATTTGTTGCGGTTCTATTGGATTTTTAACAGCAGCAACGAATGCTGGAATAGCATTGGCTATCCCTTGAGCAACAATATTTTCTATATCCTGTCTAGTCATATACTGGTTTTCCTGATTTTGTTCAGATTGATTCCCTTCATTAACTGGTTCATTATTAGCGTTTTCCATCTGATAATTATTAAAAATATAACTATTAGTATCGAGTGATAAATAAAACAATTACACAGAAGCACATAAAATCTGGTAACACAGATATATATCCAAAATTGTCGATGTTTCGACTTCTATTTTGCTTTATATATTATATAGGCATCCATATACACCGTTTATCTTACAATGTTTTATTTCCCATTTTACAGAGTTATATTTAATTATTATTATTAATATACAGACATTCTTCCCAACCCCACTATTCTTTGGTCAACAGGCAGTTTAGTAGCGACGTTCCCTTTCGTCGTACTTCCAGGTAATCCTTTCTCCAATATCCCTAATCCTATTTCCTGTATCAATTAACTCCTCACCCCAAAGACGAAGTTCGGCTAAGTTTTCGTTACTAATTGGAGGATTGGGGATAGGTTCTGGTTCCCACTGTGGAAGGAAAGAATAAGGACTGTTGACGATATTTTCGAATTGCCAGTCATTTGTCCACCATTCTTCCATTTGACCTAAGGGTCGAGTGTGGATTAGTGGATCTGGAATGGCTGGTTCCAGATTAACAGGAAGTTGGGTTTCTAGGTAAGGATATAGATTATTATGGATAGGGCTAATGACATCACAATTTGCTAGTAGACGGTCGATTTCGTCTTGAAATGTGATTTCTTCAGCTTGTCTAGAATTCTCTCCAATTTCTATTCCTTTTTGTTTATACTCGTTCCTAATCTCTATCTCTGCTGGATTTGAACTTTCTCCGATTTCGATTCCTTTCCCTTTGTCTATAGGGTTTTCTATTTTAGGGAGTTTCCTAGTAGCTGGCTTTCTTCTGCGTACTTTTCTCCATCCTACATATCTTCTCTTCTTTTTAAGTTTTGCTTTTTCCAGCGGTGGAGCTTGGAATTCCAGGAGTTCCTCTATGTCAGCAATATAACCAGTAAAGTCGTGGGAGACTTCAATTGGTACTGGGTAGAGGTTGAGATTCTGAAATGCTTCCGATATCTCAGTCATGCTGGACAACATATATGCAAAATGCACAAAAAGGCTAAGTTAAAACTTTGGAACAAAATTTAACAAATAAACATTAAGTTTATTGCATACGGATTTGTACAAAAGACTACAGGAAAGTGAACCCACTATAATTTATTTATTTACTGGGTATTACTTTTCTACTAGACCAGGGTTTAAAATTTAGAGATTTGCATTCTCTGCTACGGTAGCTAGCATATAAAGGTTTGCCCATTTTTCATCTAAGGTATCTTCCCAAGGTGACTTATTGCCTAATTCCTGGATTTCTGGATTAAATCTCACTTTCTTGGCTTGGGTTTTCTTTATTTTCTCCTGTCCCTTTCTAATAATCGAATTTCTTTTATCTTGGGTGAGAGGATTTTCATAATTTGCTTTACGGACAAAAATCCCTTCTTCCAGATATGCTGGTTGTTTAGAGGATGAGGTTCCTTTTTCTTTGGATGCAGTATCTAATTTGTGGTAGATAGCAGAAATCTTGTGTTTACCCATACTGTAACTCAATAATTAATCAGTTAAAACATATTTTTCACAGAATAGCAATTAAATTTCCTAATTATTTTAATAGGCTAAAATCAATAGTAAGCTTAAATTAGTGGCTCTGATACCACCTTTTTCCTGTCACGGCCCTCAGCCCCGGTTTGACCCGGTCCAGAGCCGCAAGGCAGGAAATCCCGTGGTATCTAATTTACTGACAGCGGAAGTCTTTTTAAACAGGATCAATTATTATTAAAACTGCTCGTTTATATATAATATAGGGATAACTCCCATAATTTACAAATACTTGATTTCACTGGGAAATCTTTTATTTCTTAAAACATGTTTCTTTATTTATTTACATTGAGCCACTTTCTAAGCTTGTAGTGCTCCACGGCACTTTTCCTTTGCTCACAACAGATCACCTGAAACATGTTTGAAAAAGGTTTTGTCAGCAGGGAAATACTGAGTGAATCATTCTATTTAGTAAAACATCCTGTTTATTATAATGTACAGTATTAAGAGCGATTACAATTGCCTCATCTTTTAAATTAACTGATCCAGTTGTCACTTTACCGGACTGTGACTGTGGACATATCAGTTGTAGGGTCCTTTCACCCCAAGTGATAAATAATTAGTAGCTATGTGCACATCCCCCCACATACTGGCAGTAATTTCAGATAACAACGACTTAATCCCTGTAACTATAATTTTGATAAAAACATGCTTTCGAAAAGTATTTTGATAAAAAGAGAATGACTCACATTGTAGATTTAACGAGCAGAATATAAGCCTACTGATTAGCCTTGATTAACCTAATTTAAATAATAATGCACACACAATAGGTTAGTAACTAATACATCAGTTACGTCAATTCACGAGATTAAACCCTCACAACGAGTTATTAGTGCAATACTTAACAATTCAGCGGATTCACAACGAATGACAGAGTATAGTCCGAATTCGAGCAGTACTCAAACATTCAAGTCGAAATCACGATGAATTAACAAAGTATAATCTCAATTTGAGCGGCACTTAAACAATCGTTGGATAGTCATAATCGATCGGACGTTGAATCGTAATAGCGATCGAGTTATTACCCTGATTGTGGCAGCACTTCGTGATTAGTGTGTGTTTAATTGTGTATACAGAAAGTAATTTCGATATCTGGAACGAATTCCTTCGTCGAACATATGCCAAATTTCAAGTCCCAAGGTCTGCTATTTATACCCAAAGTTTGGTCAGCCATGCGCATCGTAGGCCTAAAATCCCCTACGCATCGTATGGTCTTTTAAAAGGCTTACGCATCGTAGGCATAAAACCCCTACGGTGCGTATGGTTTGAAAAATAGGTTATAGGGTAGCCACGTTTGGGACTAGCTATGCTGAGTCAGTACTTTCGTAATTTCTGAATTTTACAACGAGTATTTGTGGATAATTATTAACTAGGGTTTACCCCCCTTGAGTTTTAGGGGCCCTAATCCTGATTCTGAAAATTCTGAAAATTTTAGGGTTTGTTCAGAATCACTTGGGTTTCTCAATTAGGGTTTCCTATTGACCAAATTAAAATAATAACTAGGACTTTTGATGAGAGTTGTTACATTCTTCCCACCTTAATAAAAATCTCGTCCTCGAGATTTACTGGAATAAATGAGGATACTTTTTCTTCATTTCTGATTCCAGCTCCCAAGTGTATTCAGCTCCTCTTTTTGAATCCCATCTAACTTTGACTAAAACTAGTCTTTTATGTTTGAGAAATTTGATCTTTCGATCCTCAATTTGAAGAGGTTTCTCCACAAATTTCAGCTTTTCGTTTACCTCTATTTCTTGAAGAGGTACTACCAAAGATTCATCTGATAAACATTTCTTGAGATTGGATACATGAAATACATCATGTACTCCAGCTAATTCTTCTGGTAGTTGTAAACGATAAGCAACTAATCCTATACGTTGGATCACTGAAAATGGTCCTACGTATCTTGGACTTAGCTTTCCTTTCTTACCGAATCGAACAACTCCTTTCCAAGGAGAAACTTTCAAAAGTACTTTATCTCCAACCTGAAATTCTATCGGCTTGCGGCGATTATCTGCATAACTCTTCTGACGATCTCGAGCTGTTTTCAACCTTTCCTTGATTTGAGTAATCTTGTCGGTCGTCTCTTGCACTATCTCAGGCCCTGACAATTGATTTTCTCCTATTTCTACCCAACAAACTGGAGTTCTACACTTTCTTCCATAAAGTGCCTCAAATGGAGCAGTTTCAATACTTGAATGATAACTATTGTTATAGGAGAATTCAATTAATGGTAAATGATCATCCCAACATCCACCAAAATCAATTACACATGCTCAGAGCATGTCTTCCAGGGTTTATATTGTCCTTTCACTTTGTCCGTCTGTTTGAGGATGATATGCAGTGCTTAAATTTAGTCGAGTTCCCATTGCTTGCTGGAAAATTTTCCAGAAATGGGAAGTGAAACGACTATCTCTATCTGAAACAATGGAGAGTGGGACTCCATGTAATGATACCACTTCGTCTACATACAACTTGGCTAACCTTTCCATACTAAAGGTTTCCTTCATTGGTAGAAAATGAGCTGATTTGGTTAATCGATCCACAATTACCCAAATCGCATCATTACCTTTTCTTGTTTTGGGCAACTTAGTAACAAAATCCATTGTTATGAGTTCCCATTTCTATACAGGCATTTCCAATTGTTGTAGTAATCCTGAGGGTTTCTGATGTTCTGCCTTAACTTGTGAACAAGTAAGACACTTAGAAACATATTTTGCTATATCTTTCTTCATTCCTATCCACCAGAAATTCTTTCTTAAATCTTGGTACATCTTATTGTTTCCAGGGTGCATAGTATACCTAGATTTATGAGCTTCTTCTAAAATCTTATTTCTTAACTCTCCTTGTTTAGGTACCCAAATTCGTTTCTTGTGGAATCTCCAAATTCCATCATTTCCTTGCTCTAGTTCTTTTATATAACCTTTCATTCCTTCAGCATCGTCCTTGATGGCTGTTTCTTGAATGTTCTTTAATTGTTCTATTAAATCTACTTGTAGATTTAATCTAAGAGCACGAACTTGTCGTTGTTTTTCATGACACTTACGACTTAAGGCATCTGCAACTACGTTTGCCTTCCCTTCGTGATATTGAATATCACAGTCGTAGTCACTTAAAACTTTCATCCATCTTCTTTGCCTCATATTTAATTCTTTCTGTCCAAATATATACCTTAAACTTTTATGATCTGTATAGACAGTAAACTTACTTCCGTACAGATAATGTCTCCAAATTTTTAAGGCAAAAATTATAGCTCCTAATTCTAAGTCATGAGTTGTATAATTTTCTTCGTGCTTTTTCAACTGCCGGGAAGCATACGCAATTACCTTCTTGCGTTGCATCAATACACATCCGTATCCTAATTTTGAAGCATCACAATATACTTCAAAATCTTCTGTTCCTTCGGGCAATGCTAAAATTGGAGCATTTGTCAATCGATGTTTCAAAATCTTAAAGGCTTCTTCTTGTTTATGTCCCCATTCAAACTTAGTGGCTTTACAGGTTAACTTAGTCAAAGGTACAGCTATCTTAGAGAAATCCTTAATAAATCGTCTGTAGTATCCGGCTAAGCCTAGAAAACTTCTAATTTCCATAGCTGTTTGTGGGACTTTCCATTTGGTAATTGCTTCTATTTTAGCAGGATCTACATGAATTCCTTCATGATTTACCATGTGACCTAAAAATTGCACTTCCTTTAACCAAAATTCACACTTTGAGAATTTTGCATAAAGCTTTTCCTTTCTTAACAAAGTTAAGAGTGCATGCAAGTGTTTGCAATGTTCTTCTTGACTTTTGGAGTAAATTAGTATATCGTCGATGAATACGATTACAAATTTATCCAAATATGGTTTACAGATCCGATTCATCATGTCCATAAATGCTGCTGGGGCATTTGTTAGTCCAAAGGGCATGACTGTAAACTCATAATGGCCATACCTAGTTCTGAAAGCAGTTTTAGGTATGTCTTCCTCTTGAACTTTTAACTGGTGATATCCAGATCTTAAATCTATCTTAGAAAAATACCTAGCACCTTGAAGTTGATCAAAAAGATCATCAATCCTAGGTAATGGATATCGATTCTTAATTGTAACTTTATTTAGTTCTCTATAATCGATACACATTCTCATCGATCCATCTTTCTTTTTCACAAACAACACTGGTGCTCCCCAAGGGGATGAACTAGGTTGTATAAATCCTTTGCTTAATAATTCATCTAACTGCTTTTTCAATTCTAGCATTTCGGTGGGTGCTAATCGATAAGGTGCCTTAGCTATTGGTGTAGTACCTGGAATTAGATGAATTCTAAACTCTACTTCCCTATCTGGTGGTAACCCAGGTAATTCTTCTGGAAAGATGTCTGGGTATTCTGAAACTATAGGGATGTCCGAAAGTTCCTTACTTTTAGTGTTAATGATTACTGAAATCATATACACCATTCCTTGCTTTCGTTCATAACTAGCAACTTTCATTACTGATATGAACTTTAGTGGCTTTCGTGGTTTATCTCCGGTAATTACAATTACCTCTCCTGTGGGAGTACGGATTTCTACGGAATTCTTGTCACAAAGGATTCGAGCATGGTTGGCTATTAACCAATCCATTCCTAACACGACATCGAATCCGGCTAACTTCATAGGTAATAGGTTTGCGGAAAACTTATGACCTAACAGTTCTATCTTACCTTCTTGCAAAACCTTATTTATGTTAACAGAATTTCCGTCTGCCGTTTCGACTGTAAAAATTTGCCTAAGGGTGGTTAAAGGTAAGTTAAGGGCTTGGCAAAATGAAGTATTGATAAAACTTTGGTTTGCACCAGAGTCAAATAATACTTTTGCATAAACGTCGTGGACCAAGAACGTACCGGCTATGACGTCAGGAATGAGTTCAGCTTCTTGAGTGGTTAGCTGAAATGCTCGGGCATTCTTCTTTATTGTTCCATCAGCTGGTTTGCCTTTATTGTCAGCGGTTTTTATCAATTTAGGACATTCGGTTCGAAAATGACCCATTTCTCGGTTCGAAAATGACCCATTTGTCAGCTGGTTTGCCTTTTGGCTTGATGTGTGGATCGGATCAGAGCCTCTTGCCAATATCTTCCCAGCGCTTTTTGCTTTAGAAGCCCACAATGGCTGCAACATTTTGGACAGGTGGGTTAATGGCTCGGGTTGGGGTTGGGGTTGGGTCTGGAAGCGATCTTTTTTAACGCTAGTGGAAACTTTCGAGTTGTCGTGCATCAGCAACCTGCTGGCCTCTGAGGGTCCGGTTGGGCTCTCGGATAACCGGGACCATTGGATTTGGACTGTAGATGATTCTGGGAAGTTCTCAGTCGGTAGTTTCAAAAGGGTCATTTGTGATTCTGCTTCTACTTAGTCGTACTCCATTTTTTTTTGTGGAACAAATGGGTTCCCCCCAAAGTGAGTATTGTTGCGTGGCGAGCGCAAAAAGAACGGCTCCCGACTAGAGAAGCATTGGTTAGAGGAAACATCCAGATTAGTTCGAACTTGTGTTGTATTTGTGGCGAGATTCCGGAAACTAGTGAACATCTTTTTTATTTCCTGCAGCTTTGCCCAAACTTTTTGGAATATAATTTTGCAGTGGTGCAGACTCCCTCATGTTTTCATATTTGACTTAAAGGATTTGTTGGGTTTACATTCTTATGTGCATGGGTCCAACAAGAGGAAAAAAAGCTTTTCATGCTATAGTCTTAACTGGGATTTGGAGTATTTGGGGTATGAGAAATGAAGTAATTTTCAACAATAAAATTGCTTCGTTGTCAAAAGTGGTAGAAGAGACGAATGTGCTTAGCTACATATGGATCAAAATAGGTCCAAGGCGTTGAGTATGTCAATCGAGGCTTGGAGAAGTTTCAATGTTTTCACTCATTAATTTTTTCTTTGTTTTGGTGTACGTTTTCATTGTCCCGGTGGTCTGTATGTGTGTTCTAGCTTCTGGCTAGACGCCTTCTTGTTCATATCTTTAATAAAATGTCCTCTCTTTTGTTTGCCCTTAAAAAAACTATCACCAACCTTATAAAATTGCATCATTATCATGGACATCCAACCATCTTTATCATCATAACATCTTCACCATTACCATAGAAACAACATCATCACCATTCTATAAACATTATTATGGACATCATAATTGTTATCTTGTAACAACACCATGATATCACAACCGTCATCTTCACAACCATGGTATCACCATCGCCCAACATGCTGAATCGGTGCCCAATAGACTCTTCGGAAATGTTAAGTGGGTTTTGATGGCGTGATAAAATTGATGATGTATTGTTGTTTATAATCATCATACTTTCTTGTATGTGTAAAATACTTGAACAAATTAGAGATTTGATTCAGTGTTCATACATGTTATGAAGTGGGTTTTAACCTAGGTATGAAACTCAAACTCTTGTATGATTAAATTGATAAATTGCCTTGATATATGAAAAATTTGGGTTAGCTAGATGTCAAGGAATGTATGAACTTGTTGAGTTGAAAGATACATGGTAATTTGGGATGACAAATTAGCTAATGTGATGGCTTAATAATGATACCCACCAAGTGCTCGATAAAATGCCTAAGTGAGTTTTATCGAATTGTTAGTGTGTCAATTGCCTTGTTCATACATGTGTCTATGTGTGTCAATTGGCAGTTTGACTTCTAACCTAAAATAGAATGGAATGATAAAAGAGGTATAAAAAATTCAATAAGGGTGATGATCATGGTATTTGATGACTAATCTAATCATCTTGTGGTTATGATGTGATAGTTTCACTTTTAACAAGCTAGGTGTGAGCTTGGAAAGGAATATGTCAAACGGGTCAAAGGCGCGAGGAAGCTCGAACGGACGCAAGGTAAGTAAATCTTATACCTCCTAGAAAATAACTACTACTTGTGCAACGAAAAGTGTTTTGGTTAATAAATGAGAATTGTAGAAATAAGACCCTATGATGTAAACCGTAACAGGTCAAATTGGTAAAATGGAAAGAAATCACATTTTGGTGATAAATGAAAATTGTAGAAATATGACCCAATGGTGTAAACCATAACGGGTCAAATAGGTAAAATGGTAAGAAATCACTTTTTGGTGATAAATGAGAATTTTAGAAATAAGATCCTATAATGTAAACCATAACGAGTCAAATGGGTAAAATGGTAAGAAATCTCATTTTGGTGGCAAATGAGAAATGTAGAAATAAGACTTTATGGTGTAAACCATAACGGGTCAAATGGGTAATAATGATGTTGAATCACATTTTAGTGAATAACAATAAACTGGTTAGGTTGAGATGCCAAAAGGGCAAACTAAGAATGAGTCAAATGAACAACGGGCCATACGGGTCAAATGGTGATGTTATTTGAACTTGGTATTTAATGCTTATCTTGTTAAGTTCCATACCTACAAGTAAGCATAATGGTAAGGCATGCATTGCCATGAATTAAACAACAGAAATTTGCAAGGTATTGGTAACGGGTCATTACTTTGACCCCGCCAGGTAAATGTAATGGGTCATACTTTCAGTAAGGGCCTATGGCTCGACTAAAGATGGTCGAGTCAGAATTGGGTAATAGTCCACCTCAAGTGTGGTATTTCTAGTATTTGAACAAAATGGCCCTTAGAGCCAAGAATATGTCTTTGATGCAAAATTATGACTAAATGAGTTTTAAAATACAAGGCCATTGGAAATATCCATCTCCTTAGGGACATAAATAAACTTAAGGAGGTAATGAGTTAAAAGTGTCCACTAAGTTTCATTTAAACTTGTAAACCCCCCGGGTTGGAAAAAAAAGATTAAAATGTACTAAAGTGTCATCGGGTAACGAGGTTGAGTAAACCAGCTCCACGAGTAAAATTTGTATAATGGGTTCTACGATCGAGTTAATCATTTGGCCCAAATGGCATTCGGTAGGTGAATTCATAAAATGATCAATTGCAGTTTATAGGACTACAATGGAAAATAATGGTAGTAAATGGTCGTTCATAGTCAATAAGACCTTGAACGACTAAGCAAACCTGAAAATTGATCTTGTGTTAACTTTTTGACTTGGTCTTCTAGTCTTGAGCTTTAAATTATTGACTTGGTTGTTGACTAGTTGACCCAACACTATTACATTCCAGTACTTTATACTTGTCTTCACAGTTATTTGATGTAGTAGTTCTGTTTCTGCAGTTTTGTCACACCTCGACCCACAGCGGATTAGGTGTCCGAGACATGATTGATTGCTCACAGCTTATGAAAAGTTATTTAAAAGTTGAAGCATTATTAATAATCAAATTAAACATTGCCACAAAACAAATACTCCAAATAATCCTTTAAACCAAACATAACATAAAATAATCAGTTTTATTCTCTAAGGCATCATCCCTACGTGTCATAAGCCTTAGCTTCAAACTTGTTAACCTGTATCATATGTAAAAAAAAACTTAAAGGTCAACATAAATTGGTGAGTAAATCTATTGTTTTAAATAAAACTATATTTGTTTATTTGTTTAAAAGAAAATATGTTAACATGCGATTCAATGGTAATTAAATGATAAAATCAATAATACTAATAGTTAAACCAAAAACAAGAAATCAACTAATCATGATGATGTGATAATGTAAAATTGTGGTAAATCTGATAATGCGGTAAATGATAACATTGTAAATATGAGACTCGAGCCCACTGACGAGTGGATCTAAATGTGGTGGAGATTCTATGCTACAATCCATAGCCATGGGGAACCTAGTCTGTCACACGCCGACCCGTAGCGGAAGACAATCGCGGGGTGCAGCAGACACATGGCACTCCTCATAATTTAAAAACATTACATTACATAAAACCGGAGCATCGGTTACAACGTCTTCGAACTATCACATTACAAACCATCTATTAAAAGCGTTACTACAAGCCATTATAGCTTTAATTATGCTACGACCACCTACTAGATCCTTCCATACGCACATGTTCACTCCTGTTTCGATTTACCTGAAATGCAGTTAGTTTTCAAAAAGGTCAGCTAAACGATGCCGGTGAGTTCCACTGGTTTGGTTGTTTCGTTTCAAAATGTATCAACATGTTTAATTGCACATATCACGGTTCATAGATGGAATTACACGAGTATCACAAGTGAAACCTAGACTGTTTTAATCGCACTGTGTCACACAGACACTTAATCGCACCACCTGCACCACATGCAGTTTAATTCCCTCGGGTAGTTATGTCTAACAACATAACCTAGTTAGGACGCGTGCAGTTGCCTGGCTGCCGGCCGCACCTGTTCGGCGGGCAACTGGGTTTGTCAGACCGATAGTACTATCCACTACCCACGGCTTACGTTAATCACTTGTATCGGGGCTAATATCATGTGTTAGATCATTCACATCATATAGTTTGAGCAATTAACACAGTTTGTAACATGCAATTCACCCCAGAAAACAGGAAAACAGTTTAAAAGTGGGGGAAGTGAAACTCACAGTGCAAATAGTAGTCTCGGCTAAAGAGTGTTTAATCAACAAAATCAGCTAGTGCAAGCTTCGATTCCAAGCGTTCCTTGTGAGTCCAGAAGTACGTGTGGGCTATATTCAGTACCTACACATCCAGTACAATCCAAATATGCTAGAACTTAGATCAATCAAGCTTTATTTCATTGTTTTTCGGTTAATCGACTAGTTAAGCGATTTCTGTCGAATAGGTATTGATTAGGGTATCAAAACCCAAAGATTTATAACCATGGCTGCCATATAACACCAGGGTATTCATATGGTGTTCATATTCAGCCCCTAAACTTCTTTAAAACTCCAAAATTCATGGATTAAAATGGGTTTTCATGACCTAAATCAAGTTTAATCAATAAACCACGCTTAAAACCTTATGGATTTGAGTTAATACCTTTGATTTGTTGAAGTTTCTTGTGAATTCAGCTGGTTGTTCTTGAGAGAAACCAGATTTTGGAAAGGATTTTGTGTTAAAATGAAATAAAAAAGAAAAAAATTGATTTTTTTTTTATTAAATAATGGGGGGTGGGGGCGATTTGGGTGTGGGTCCCCCAAGGGACACCTCGAGCTTCGTTTTGAGCGCTTAAAGATGATGTTTATCTTCCGTTGAGTGTTTAGGTTCGTTTACGAGTCCCGGGCGCGTTCTCGATTTGTGTGAAGGACTCCGTTTTACGCGTACTTAGTGTCAAAAGACTCGGTTTTAAAAATCATGCATAACCGTCTTGAAATCCGAACCCAGTTACGTTTTAATCATAAAAGACTCGTATTAGAGTGGTTTAAGTGTTTTTAAACTTGATCGATCGTTCCTTGCACTTTTGATTGCCTTATGTTATTCCTGAGACGAAAGTGTTTCCCTAACCGGGAAGCTACTTCGTTTTGCGTGCCCGATCTCTGATTGGCCTCAAACCTTATGTCACAGTCTAAGGCACAAAACTAAGTTATTCCTGGAACTTGAAATCTTAAATGATGCTACCGGTAACCATAATAATCAATGTCAAAGGTTTAAAGCGCTGTTAAACGGAAAGCTCTGGTTTAACACGTGTTTAAAGTCTAAGGATACCAATTTCACATCATGGGTCCTTATTAATGTCATGTCATTCATAACATGTTCTCGGATTCCTCCGAGACATAACAGATATCGTTCAAGAAAGCACATAAGTCACACATGTTTTTAGGGTTTTTGTAGGTCCCGGTTTTGACTCCGTTTCGATTGCGTAACCGAACGTGTGACGTGCGGAATCCGTACACGATCATGACCGAACACACGTGACGTAATAATAACCGTGATTCTATTGATGAATATGATAACGTACAGCACCTGAATCACGTACACGAGCTTTCTCTCTCTAGAGTTTCTCTCTCTAGATCCTAGCTCTTCAAAGCTCCAAATGGCAAAAGTCACAAAAAGTCTCTAAGCCCTGAGACTTCTATTTATAGGCAAAGCATATAAGGAGAGTTCCCCTTATTTACATTAATGCCACCTTGCCTTTTCTATCTAATAATACAATATAAAGCTAGACTTAATCAGTTTCAGCTACGATCTTGAGATGACGGAGGCGATAGACATACTGCACTAACAGACTCCCCCTTGGATATTGCCGCAGTCAATCTCAAACATTTAGTCAGAATCCTGGTGACTTCGTAGCGTCTGGTCTTTCTCTCTCCAGCTTGAACAGAATCCCAGTGAATCTGTCTTCAGCTCCAGCCCCCCCCTTTCGGTAAACTATTCAGGCTCTCCCTTTCGTCAAGCTTCCGTGCTTTGGGATCGACACCTGGATTTTCGGTATACAAGCTCCTTCAGGATAGTTTCCTGGCTCATTGAATCCACACTTCCTTTTGCGTTGAGCTCGTCTTCAGACTCCCCCTTAGACTCAGCTGTCGGGATCGTAGTCTGGTACAACATCTGCATTTCTCAAACGTTTATAAGTAACAATGTTTTGATTGACCAATTGTCCAGGAATCGTATCCTGGCTCTATAAAACTTTCTAAATCAAGATCCTGGCTCTAAAGATATAATAATATGAATATATCCAGAATTACTTGAATCTCTCCCCTTATCAACAATCTTTAAAAATTTGGCAGTTTCAGCGAACCAGAATTACTTGAATCTCTCCCCTTACACATTGGTTGTCGAAAATAAAACAGAAATCAAAATCTTTTTGAATTTTCTGAAATATAAAGCAGTAAAGAAATATGTACAAACATATTTACGGACAATATTTTTGTTTGAGTTCACGTTAGAGGATCATATTAGTTACACATTAAGAATTAAACAATTCACTTAGATTGTCGATATACTGATCCACTTAAATTTTCACACAAAGTTCAACTGATTCAGGATACGGATTAGATGTATTAAGAACTTAAACTCATTCATGTGTCCCACCTCTTGAATATACTCCCGTATCCAGATCCCAATATTCAGTCTTACAGGTGAGTATACCTAGATGATATCTATAAGGGGAATAAATTATAGTACGAAACCGTGAGAGCTCAGGTCAGAACTTCTGTTCAGCAGAGAGATGACGGCTCGACTTTTCGGTGTGTCCCCTTTAGAGGATCTTTTGTTACAGCAGCAATGATTATCAATTTTATTGTTTCATCAATTTGCTGAGGGCGGCGCTATGTTTCAAGCAATGCGGAAAGTATTATGCGGGGACTAGGTCAGAAATTTCTTTTAGCAGAAGTCCCGGAATAATACCCCAGATATCACTATGCATAAAGACCTAGTATCTCAGAAAGAGGGACCTTTCAAACGAGATTTCAGGGGTTACCTATATATCCAAGTAGTGTTCCCCACGAAATAAGCAAGTTTAAATTTAAGTTTATATCCCAAAAAAGTTTACTAAATGTATAAAAACCTATCGATATATCATCAGTGAGACTGTTTAACGCTATTTAAACATTACATTTCTTTAGCATACTGTAACTGTCTACTGATGTACTATCATTTCCTCTTTTTACGCAAAAAAAAAAAAAAAAAAACTCAATTTTAGAATTTTATCATGTTTTTGACTTTATCAAATTTTCAAATGTTTTTGGATTTTCTAACAATATTACTCCCCCTAAAATTCAAAACATTTAAAGAAAATTTGACAATCCAATACTGATAGCTTTGTTTCGCCATCCATTTTCTGCTTTTCGTGCTCTGTTTTGCAGAAAATCTAACATAATGTGCATAAGAAAAATATAACGTACCCCCATGATTTACAACACATTGATATTTACAGTTTGAAAACCGTTTTTCAATCTTGTGAAATTAATCATGTTTGTTCAGCCGTGAGGGTTTCGGCGTATTCACTCAACATATTTTTGAATTTTTAAATATTTTTGACGAAATTTAAAAACTAACACATTTTTAATTTTTTTTTCAAATTTTTAACAAACTGAAAACATATTTTTGGTTTTTTAAAATTTCAATTTTTAGGGTTTTGAAATATTGTTTATTTATGTACAGAACAAACAAACTCCCTGTTCAACAGTTGCAGGGACCAGCAGCCTTCTCATCTCGTGCCAGGCTGCTTCGACACTCCTTTTGTTGACATTCAGAATTCTTCAGAAGCACCTGCACATTCAAATTACTCAATTACTTGAACAATTTAGCCCAGGTCTGTTGGACCTTAGGCATTTCAACACAATATGCATCATTCAATTTCGGAAAATCTTTGTCATTTTGTACAAAGACTTTTTCATCTTTTACTTCAACTTTTTCAACATTTACCGAAATCGCTTGTTTCTTAGCAGACCATGTTTGCCCTTTCGGAGTACCTCTTTTGTAAAAATGTGACTCTTTTTGAACATTTTGATTTTGAACAACAACTTTTGGTTTCCAAAACTGGTTTGGTTTTGTTGCATCAACAGTTGTTTTCCAACTTTGTGTTGTTCTAAATCTGGGTGTGTGAGAATTCCAGGTCTGTCTTGAATCGAACCTGTTCGGGTTAGATTTCCAATTTTGATTCGAAGCAAACTTGTTTGTGTTGTACCTCCAAGTTTGTTTTGAATCAAATCTGGTTGACCTTTGTCTCACATTCTCATATTTTTGTTTCTCAGCATCAATCTTCTTTAAGTCAACATCCACAGGTTTTGGATTTGGATACTTTCTTGCAAGATGTCCTTTTTTATCACATTTGAAACATGTTCTCATGGACACATCTTTGACCTGTGGTTGTTGCTTTTTCTTTTTAGCAAAGAACTCATCATTAGACTGTCTCAATTTGAGTTCTTTTTCTTCTGCTAAACTGTTTCCTTGAACAAAACTCATTTTTGCCTGATAATTTGGCGTTTCATTTTTGTTTCGATTCTGTTTCTTCTTATAACCCAACCCAGCCTTCATGTTTTTCTTCTTGTAACCAGGTTTGTTATACGAACCTCTATGACTCTTACCAACAAACTTTGAAATCTCAGACTTCTCAATCTCAACCATTTTGAACACTTTATCAACCTTTTCTGAAATCACATTCTGAATCGGGAATACAACATCTAAGAATAATTTGTCAGATCCAATCATGGTATAAACCAATCCTTTTGAATCATCATTCAAACTTTTCTCGGATTTTGTGTTTTTTTAGATAACCATCATGAAAATCTCCTTCATTTTCATCCTGTGATTCAGACTTACCTGTATCACCCGACTCTTCTTTCAATACACTTTCAACGACCTTACCTACCACCTCTGAATCACTAGAATCATCAGATTTGGAATAGGTTACGTCAATGTTATCTGGCAATTGATCTACCATGTTGAAAGCTTTTTCGACCTTTTCATCATCATAAAATGCAAATTTTCCCGATGGTGGAACTTGATGAAACTCTGAGCCAATGCCTTTCTTGTTTTGCTCAGAATCACCATCCTCCGGTTTTATGTTGAAAATATGTTCAAGCACATATGATAACGCGTGATAACTTTTTAACTTGTTATTATCCTGTTCTAAATCAGCAATCTGACCCTTTAGCTTAGCAACATCTTCAATGTAAGAGTTAACAACTTGTTGCTTTATTTCATACATTCGTTTATACTCATTAGTTGTTTCAGAACAGTATTTCAATCTTGATTGAACAAGTTTCATTTCACTTTTTACTTTTTATATGATTCTTTTGTAATGTGATAAGCCAATTTTATCGAATCATATTCCTTTTTCATTTCCTGAAAAGCATTCTCTTTTTTATCACATTCTTCTGTCATTTTTGAAACCTTTTCTTTCAAAACTTCATTTTCTTTTTCTAGATTTTTACATTTTTGTGAAAGTTTTTCATCATTTTCTTTTAACACCTTTTCATTTTCTAGCATTTCTTTGCATTTTTCTTTGAAAACATTTTCGATTTTAGTGAATTCAAGATCTCTTGTTCTGAATTTTTCATCTTTTTCAGTACAAGCACTGCATGGTTCCATGCATTTCTTGCACTGTTCATCAATTTTGATTACAGTTTCAGAATCAGAATTTACCTCAGTGATTTGCACTTCGATGTTTGCTTCAGTTTCTTTCTGATCAGCTTCTTTCTGCTGCTTCTCATCAACAGCTTTAACACCAACATCTGTTGAACTTTCAACCTTCACTTCTTCTTCTGCTTTCTTCACATCTTCTCCAACCTGCTGTTCTTCAGTAACAACTTCTTTCACAAATTCTTCATTCACCACAACCTTGACCTCCTCAGCAACTTTCTTCAAATCATCAACCATCTTCTCAATATTTTTCTTCATTCTTTCTTCATTCCTCTTCCTCAGTTTTATCGTCATAGCATCCCTGATGATTTTATCCAACCTTTTCACATATGTTTTGTCTTTTGCAACATTTGAGTAATATTCGCCGGATCGAGGAATTACTAGAAGAACATCATCGTGAACTGTCACTTCTGGGAACAACCGGTTCTCCTTGTTTGTTGACAAAACATTCTTGCTGTTTATCCCATCTTTTGTTCGCAACAGCATTCTCATATTCTTCTTGCATTTTCTCCATTCTGCACCCCACAATGAATCTTTCTCTTCGAGTTTTCTCTTTCAAAATCTCTTCTCGAGTTTTCTGTTTTACTTCAGCAACAACATTTTCTTCTTTGTTTTCATCTTTAATTTCAGCAACAAAAACATAATGTTGACTCTTCGATGGTTTTCTGCCATGAGCTGTAACTATATTTTCCAAACGATCTTCATCTGGACAAATCTGGCTCCAATCAAACCCTTCATCATGATGAATGACAGCACAAGCTCTTGACTTATCTCTGGGTTTATCTTCGATCATTTTCGGCTCTTCTTTACTTCGGTGGTATATTGCCTTTCGATAATAATCATCGTTGAAAGGACGTTCATTTCCTTCAGCAACTTCAGAATTTCTGCATTCTCTCTTGAAATGACCCTTTTGCTTGCATTGGAAACATGTCACTTTGGATTTGTCGAATCCAAGCTTCGTTGACGGACCACCCAAAGATTGTTTTCCTGTAATCTCCATATATCTCTGGGCTCTGCGAATGCAACTTGCCAAACACCAGCGAATGTCAATGAGTTCCATCTCTTCCGGATCAATCTGGTCGTAGTCTTCTTTGGTAATTCAGAGTTTCCAATTTTACCAGCTACAAGACCTTCATACGATTCCAGAACAGATGCTAGAAAACTCATTTGCTGCTTAGCTGCATTGATGCTCATTGCAGGAGAATTCTTCAATTTAAGAGCAATGTTGCACAGAATCTCCTCTGCTTCATCAGAACTTGATTTTGAAGATGAATGATATCCAGAATGGTAACTTGATGAAGTTGTTTGTGGTTCTTTCATCTTTTCACCACTGAATACTGTCTTTGGTGAACTGACAACTTACTCTGAAGGTACATTGCCCTTGTAGTATAGACCAACATTCTGATGATGCGATGAACCACTCATCTTGTTTTGCTTTTGTAGCTCCAGATCATGACTCTCAATCTTTTCTAACAATGCATCAAGAGTAATTTTATCAAATTTATCATCATTTATCAAACTCATCATATGCAATTTCACCCAGGACCTTTCCAACGTTTTTGGAGACCCTAAGCGAACTACGAAGTGGAGGCCCTTTTTGCAAAATTATCATTTTCAACATATTTAGTAACAAAACCCTCGACCTTCACGCAGTCTTGAGACCGGCAATCATAAAATAAAAAGTTTATAGGTGACGAAGTTTACATCTTTCTTTTTGGAAGTTATATGTTTTGTATAACTGGTTCACATTCATTAAAACACACCACTGGTTCACATTCATTAAAACACTTAACTCAAAGGCAATGATGCAATTAAATACTTGTAACTATAACTAATAGAAAGCAGTCATAACGGATTCGATTGAAAGACATTATGAAGATGACAATGATATAAAATGCTGTGAGTAAGAGCCCATAGAATCCGTACTTAATAATGAATAGAGATAATGGCAATAAACCTTGAGTTCAAATCAAGCGTCGTGAAAGCCTACAGTTTTGTGTCGTTTGTCATGTTTGCTAGCCAATCAGCCCTAAACAACTATTGAAATCATCCCTAAACAACTAATGAAATAAGCTAATAGCAATATGAAATCATTCCTAAACAACTCTGGTGTGTGTACACAGTACATATGAATTTGCTGGCCAAAAATCAGAAACAGAAAATAGTTAAAACAATCAGCCCAAAACAACAATTGAAATCAGCCCTCAACTAATGAAATCAGCTAATAGCAAATTGAAATCATCCCTAAACAACAATTGAAATCAGCAAATTGACCCTAAAAAATTATCATTCAAACAGCCAATGCACAATAGCAAATCAAAATCACCATCACTAAAGATTCAAATCGCAAAAACTAAATTAATTTTTTAAGTTGAGCAATTAGCAATATATATACACAATATAAGAATGCAAGATTAGTAGATGTTGCAAAATAATAGACGTTACCTGTTTTGTGAAGTGCCAATCTGCAATTGAGATAGATGGTTGATTCATTGAAACGCTGATTAGTTGATTACCCTAATGTTCGGCCCTAATTTCGCATAGATAACTCAACAGACGCCTACATGGGTAATGAATTAATTTCACATAGGTTTCACACTTTCACGATTTTTTTAACTGAAGCTGTTAATAGTTCGGCACTTGGGCCTTCCACTTGGTTTATATGGCCCAAAACCAATATACTATATGGAACAATATATAAACTTTGGAGGCCCTAGATTTTGTAGGCCCTAGGCCTTTGCCTAGTGTCATTAGGCCATTGGGCCGGCTCTGATTTCACCACACATGTTAGGTTTGTAGTGACTAGATGATGAGCAATTTGTGAACATGCAAGGATTCTACACTAGATTGATTTAGCTGAATTCTTGAGTTCTTGTGAAAGGGAGAATTTCTGTCTTCCCTCTCTAATCCACGCCACACACACTGCCTTCTCATTCTTTTTTATTTATCTAAAATTCCAACATGTTCACTTTTAGCCCCTTAGGTTTAGCAAGTCACTTATGTTTAACTTTAACCTATTTATCTCTTAGTATTTAACTCATCTTCTAACTAGTTAGTGAACTTAGTTATTTTTATTTCTTGACATACATAAGAAATGCACAGCTCATAAAATAGGGATTTGGGGCGTTAGCGGGTACGACCCACCCGATTTAAATTTAAGTCCCGATAGCTCGAGCCTTTTATAAACTTTATCTTCTATAAAACACTTATTTTCCCTTAGTTAGCATTAGATTTATTTATTTATATCCCAATGCTAACTGGTTTGATCTTTACTACTAATGATATTTTATCCTTTCATCCCTATTTAATTTGGTTTAATTACCGTTTTCAGGATGTTACACCTAATGGTTTTATTAGACGCACCATTTAAATGGTTTTAATGCATAACTACACGCATACTCAATCCTTCTTAAAGCTCTTTTTTATATATAATTGAAGATGTATCCCTTATTGGTGCACTGTGTGTGCAACGATGCATCCAAACCCAAACCATTTACATAGTGTGTCTAACAAGGCTATTATTTAGGCGTGCCTTCCACTTATCACATGTGAAAAATTGCCACTATTAATTTTAACATCCCATCATAAATGATTTTCACATATGACATGTGAAAATTTGACACATTATTTGTTTAGATACAAATAATATTCTTATATTTTAACAATTTGTAATTAATAAACCAAATAATGTGAAAATTTGACACATTATTTGTTTAGATACAAAGGTTTCAAACTTTGTATTTAGTAGAATTGGTTTTTCTATTCAAAAGGGGGTGGCGGCGCAACTTGTTGCCCGACTACCTGTCATTGTTTTGTAATTGCCCTTTTTCGTGTGGAATGATATTCTACTTTATTAAAAAAAAAAAAAAAAAAAAAAAAAAAAGTAACTTAAGTAAATGAAGAGTTGGGCGTGATTTCGTATGTCATTTAAATAATAAAAGTGATGAAAATCGTTTTTATCGTGCTCACAAGTTGCACGACATTCATCTTTCTCTAGTTGAAATTATCGTTTTCAAATTTATAATTATTACGCAAGCGTAAAATACAAAAAAGTATCTACTACTCATAGTTGTTGGGTAGTCGAAATGCGTAAAAAAATGACTGATCCAAGTACGTCTCAAAACAATTTACAATATCCATTAATACTATATATTGAAACCAAGTCAGTTATCAATAAAGTTAAACTGAATGTTCACACAAAATAAAAAGTGTGTAATTTAACATTTAAAAAATAGATAATAGTGTGCAATTAACTTTCTTAATTAAGAGGTACAAATCATTACCGAATAATCAATTGAGATGCTTAACTAATTGTTGATTTTTTTTTTAAAAAAATGGTTAATCAGTCGTGTGAAAACTCACGCCAACGCCACCTCATTTCCAAGTCGTTCATATGGTGGAGGCTTGATGTGTATCATGTATTCATGTGTGAAAAAAATAGGCAGTTGGTCAGATCATCTCACATGTGATGACGTGTATGGCGCGCCTCATAGCCTAAGCTGTTTAGCGGTAATATCCGCCGATTTACACAATACAATCAAAACCCGTTAGATGTTGCGTACAAAAATACTCATAAAATGCATCAAAACCTATAACTAGCTAGAAAGCACATCTAATTAGCAACATGTATTAGAGATGCTTTAAATGTATCATCAATGTTTCATAAAGATTGATCCTCAAGTCTTCTCTACTTTTTTTCTCACGCACATCCCCCACACCCATTTTCAATCTTCTCTCTTCATTTTAACAATTTGTAATTAAAAAACAAAATGTACATGTAAGTTAAGTAAATGGTGAGTTGGGTGTCATTCTTTATGCCGTTCAAAAATTAAAAGTGATGAAAATCGTTTTTATCGTACTCACAAGTTGCACGACATTCGTCTTTGTCTAGTTGGTTGATCGTTTTCAACTTGATAATTAACCAAACGTAAAATGCAAAAAAAATATCAACTACTCATTAGAGATGAATATTTGGTACCGGGTACTGGTACACCGTACTGGTTATTTTTGGTACCGGTACGTACCCACTTTTCCCATTTTTCGGTACCTGTATTTTAAATCAACCAAAATACCGGTACCGTGCCGGTTATATTCGCTACCGGTACGTGTACCCACTTTTCCCGTTTTTCAGTCCCGGTTCGGTTCTATGCTCTTCCCTACTATTCATAGTTGGGTAGTTGAAATGCATAGATATGTTCCGCCAAAATTATTGATACAAGTACATGTCAAAGTTGTTTACGATACCAAAAAATATTTTATATTAAAATCAAGTTGGTTATAAAAAAATTAAAAGTGAACGTTCACAAAAAAAAAAAAAAAAAAAAAAAAAAAAAAAGATAGACAACACTATGTAATTTAACTTTTAAAAAACAGATAACACTGTGTGATAAACATTTTCTCAAGCTAACGGGTACAAATTATTATTGAATAATCAATTGGGATGTTTAACTAATTGTTGATTAATTTAAAAAAATGGTTAATGAGCTGCACGCCTCACATTCACGCCTGCGCCCACCTCATTTCCGATTCTTTGTTCATATGGTGGAGACATGGTGTATCATGTGCGAAAGAAAACCAGTTGGCTAGACCATTTCTCATGTGGTGACATGAGTGGCGCATCTCATAGCCTACGTTGTTTAGTGGTGGTCGCCGTCCATTTACACAATCTAGTAAAAACCCGTTACATGGCGCGTCTAAAAATACTCATAAAATGCATCAAAATGGGTGCTAGAAAGTATATTAATTAGCAACATGGATATTTAAGATGCATCATCAATGTTTCAAAAAGATTGATCCTCAAGTTTCGTGTACTCTCTCTCTCACGAACGCACATCCCCCACACCCATTTTCAATCTTCTCTCTCTTCATATATATATATATTCTTTCTTTTTAGCTTTTATCTCCTCACATGTTTGTTCCTTACAAGCCACACATATATCTCTCTCTCAACCAATAGGTGGTGGTCTATTGGCAAATGCAAAAGCCTTTAAACACTTTGGGAGAGAGAGGTTTTGGGTTCAAGTCTCACAGACGACAGGAATAAAAAAAAAATATACCGTTCAAAAAAAAAAAAAAAACCTCCCTCTCTCCATCTATATGTAGATTTTGTGTCAGAAACAAAGTGTTTTTTCTTGATTTTTGTCCTTCTTCTTGACACCCCTTTGTGTCAGAAACAAAGATCTTTCATACCCAAAATTGCCTTATTTTCAGAAAACCCTAATCCAAGATCCCTTATCTTCTTCATCATCATGTCACCATCTCATCAACCCACATCCACAAACCCTGCCTATCTTAAGAACCAGTTCGCCCATCGTTTCGTTCGAGCTCTAAACAACCTAAACCACACAAACTCAGCAGCCCGTGATCATAACCAGATGCATAGAAGACAGGGGCGGACTTACATATAGCTTAAGGTGGGCGGGCGCACCCCCGGGAAAAAAAAATTTAGTGTTATTTTCCGTTGAAAATCCCGTCTGTACCTCTTGGATTTTTTCGTCCGCACCCCTTGAATTTTTTTATCCGCACCCCTTGGAATTTTTCGTCCACACACCTTAGGTAAAAAATGTTTTCGATTTATATTTTAAATTTTTTAGTAAACTCTAATTAAAAAAAAAACTACCTAAATTATATAAAATTATACTACCCAACTTAACCCAAATACCCAATACCTTAACCCACTATTTCATTAAACATAATTAGCCCACTAATTACTAGCCCATTAACCAAACTCAACCTAAGTTCAAACTATAATAATTAAAATAAGCCCAATAGTCCCTTAGAATTCCTCTCGCCTTCCCTCTCTTGGGTCAAGTCTCCTACCAACACAACAGCAACCACAACAGCACGTCATCAGCAGCCGCGAACCACCGCCGTCTGACACCGAAGGGTAACAAAATTCTTAAATAGGTTTGAAATTTCATGTGTTTTGACGTTGTTTATGGTTTGTTTAGATGATTTTTAGGGTGATTATGTTGTTTAGATGATTTTTAGGGTGATTACACACGATTTCTAGGGTTGAAAATTAAAATTGAAACATTATGTTATGGAGCGATGAACTTATGAATCAATTTGTTTGTGATAGGAACCATGAGTAGGGACGTTATGGCGCAATTTCTTTTGTTTTACATGACCCGACCCGAACCGACCCGATATGAACCGATTTTTTTACTTATATACATAGGGGCCTAAAATTTTTAAAAATGTTTCGCACCCCCATGGAAAAATTCCTGGGTCCGCCACTGATAGAAGAACTGGTCTTGTGAAGATTGCAGCATACACTGCTATGGCTTCTGTTGTTGGATCAAGAAGAGCATGGAGCCGTGCAGTCTTATGGAGGATCAGAAAGCAATCAAGAAATCGGGGTTTGTTGCTAATAAGGAATAGAAAGAGGGTTGTTCATAAAATCACTAATTGTCATCATCACGCAAAGGTCATGTCTTTAAAGAGAAGAAACCCTAACCCTAAAAGACAAGGTTTCAATCCATTTAGAGATTCCAGTCAAGAATTAAAGTTGAGGAAACTGGTTCCTGGTTCTGGAACCATGGATTCATGGTGTTTGATGGGTGAAACTGCTGATTATATCAAGTGCCTTGCTGCCCAGGTAGATGTCATGAAAACCCTTGTGGATCTCTATGCTACCACTTGAATATAATACTATACATATAAATATATACATATACATATATATACACACATACACCCAAAGTGGTATACATGTGTTACTTTGGTACAGGATTAATGTGTGCATAATCTTGGTGAAGAGGATGTATAAAGGTGGTTTGGGATGGTAAAGGTTTATCTTTCTTATATTTCAAGGAACAAATTCAAGGTTGATTTGTACAATATAGAGTGATAAACATGGTCTTGCTTTTGTGAGTTTTCTATATATGTTGTGAAAATATTACTACCAGGGTTGTTGGTGTTTAATATGTAGACACATGTGCACATGTGATGTTCTTGAGGTAACATAGTATACAATCATAAAGATTAGGGACTATTTTAGAAGACATATAAGAGAATTTTCTCAAATAGTTATATTGTGAATTTAGTACAGATTAATAGATACTCTTTAATATATACTTTTCCATGAAAGGAGGTGTATAGTCTTTTATTGTCAATTTTATATATGAGAGGGAATTGAAAGCTTGAAATTGTTGGAGTAATTTGGATCGGATCAAAGGAGAAAAGGATAACCCTATAAGTCAAGAGAAAAGATTGAGATAAAGAAATGATAAAGTTGAACTTTTAAATTAAATGTTTAGTTTTATTTGTTAGGTTTAGCCGGTTTTTGGTTTGTTTATTTGAATTGAGTTTTGAGTTAGAGTATGATTAGTTTAATGGTTAGTATAATTATATAGCTTTGTAATCATGTTTGGAGTATCGAGTTTAACTTTACTCGAAAAGAGTTGACAAGAGTTGCCTCCCAAAACGATGTTTGTTTTGTTGTTGATTATTAACTGCCCATGCCAACAAAAATATATGTTCTTAACTAAAGACGCATTATAACGACATAAGAACTTTTTCTGTCTGTACTAGTGAGTAAAGTTATACAACCAGACTACTTAATATATGAATACCATAAAATGAAAACCATGATCACACATATACACAATTACGTGCATTAATACATGATAGACATATAGTACTTTTTATGTTTATGTGCTTTTATGTATATTCAAAATGAAGCTTCTATTTAAAGTCAAAGTTCACACAATCACACACATGTTATCTTTGAGAAATGGATTATGGATGGCAAGTTAAGGATATGTATATAGGTGCAACATATTACTTGGTTGTAAGTACTCTTATTTGGTGTGAACAACTTGTGTTTCACCATATTTAATCTACATAAATTACACTTAGTGTCCTTTATGTATGATATATAATTTACGAAACATGCCCGTTAAAAAGACTAATTACAGATTATATCCATATTCTTAGTTTTACTAACATTTTGAATCCTTTAAACTAAACCCAATTATTTAGGTCAGTTAACATTAATTAAATCAAGGGCAAAATGTGCAAATTACATACCATTGCATCAAAAGCCCCTTTATAACCTAAACCCTAAACTTTTAAACAATCGACATCTTGCTTCACAAATCGAATTTGGTGTTTTGCTGGTGTAGAAAATGGAGACAATCAACTTAGGTTTAAGCAGATTTGCGTTGTTTTGATACAGTGGTAGTGTACGACAGTGTTGTGCAACTGAATTGGGGAAACTAGTTTCTATTCATGGTGGTGGTTATAGCCACATTTTGGACGAAACTCCCTTAGAAGCGTTTGCCACTGATCAGCTCGTGGTAACGCTTCAATTACTTTATCAACAATTTCTTCTCTAGTTTTCACAATTTTAAACCTTTCAAGTTCAATTTTTAGATGGCAAAACCTCTCAATCATTTGCCTTACTGTCTCTCCCTTTAAACTATCAAATAGATCAAATTCTTTTTTCAATAACGCGATTTTGTTTTTCTGAATTTGTTTACCCCCCTTAGCTTTCGTTTTCAAAGCTTTCCATACAGACTTTGATGACCCATCATGTATTAATAAAGAAAATATGTCATCTCGAACTGCTTGCTGGATCAAAGCAATCATCTTCTGTTCATATGAAAATTTCTTTTTGTCTTCCTCTGAATAATCTTTGATTAGAATTTCTTCTCCTTTGTCATTTGTTGGGTTCTCATAACCAAACTTCAGACAAAACCAACTCTCATGTGCATATGCCTTCATCCAATTGACAAACCTCTCCTTCCACCAAACATAATCCTCAATGTTATTCAGCTTCGGAGGTTTTGAATAGGTTCCATAAAAGTTGTCATTGTTAATGTTGTCTTTGATGGTTTTCGTTATCGCTTTGGGTGTATCGTTTGAACCTTCCAATGTATCCGAGGTAAACGCATTGTAGAAAGTATTGAAAAATTCTTCAGCCATGATGCTTTCTTCTTGAATCACCTTAAACAGTACCTTTATAATCACAAGAACCTGAATCAAGAACAAACAAACACAATGAGTTTAATCAATATCAAACAAATGAATCGGATGGGTATCTGATCGAGTGAGTCAACACAAGTCAATAGTGAAAATAATCTCGTGACAACGTTGTTCGTTCGGATGAAATTGCTATCCGTTCGGGTGAGATAGCTATCCGACTCTTTGACACAAACCACTCTACAAAACGACAAAACTTGAGTTGATCGGTTGGCACATTGACTCTTTGACTTCGAGTGAGTTGTCTAACCGGATTACACGTTGACCTTTTGACCACAATCAATGAAAGCCAATCTCACTTGCAACCTTTCAATAACCCTTCACGTGAAAATCTGATTTTAATCAAGTAAAGTGACCGACAATATTAAATCTTCACAAATTTCAATATGCATAATGTCAGTTCACATGCAATCTTAAAATCAAACAATTTAAAGCTAGCCGACAAACTTGATGTTATCTAAATTCTCATTGGACCGATGATATAAGGTGGACTGATAAATCTGTTGTTTGTAATTAATGAATCTCAGAACAGCTGACTAAGTGGCCTGAACAAGTGATGTGCTATGACACGGATTGCCGTGATGCGGATTGCTTATTCGTGCGGACAAGTGTCAAAGTTTTAATGAATTAAAGGAGGTGCCCCGGATTGTTATCCATGCGAACAATCAGTCAACTAATAGTCAACATGGATTGTGACGTGGAATGCTATTCGTGCGAGTGGACTTCTATGCTTATCCGCACGAGTGAATGATCCGGATGAAACAAATGATGTTATTCGCACGAGTAAATGATCCGGATAAAACAAATGATGTTATCCGCACGAGTAAATGATCCGGATGAAACAAATGATGTTATCCGTGCGGATAATGTAATCCGTACAGGTGGGATTTGGCTGAAGGTAATCTGTGCGGATAGGTAATCCGTGCGGATGTGATGATTCGTCCGGATGATGTGTGGCCCGAACGGATTTTGACGAACAGTTCAGCAAACTCGACCACAAAAACTCAGATTTCTCTCAAATGGCATGGAATTTTGACCTGAAAATTTGTAGGATTATAGATCAGATAATTTCGCATAACATATCAAAAAATTAGCGAATTTGGACCGTAAAAACCCTGTCAATTTTGCAAAATTCAGAGAAAAACGTGAATAGATGAAAAGATGAAGAAATTTTGACAAATCTGTATGAATTTGGATCTGAATCTGCTGAAATCGAGTGCGTAATTGTGTGTTTGATCCGTGCAATCGAGCTCCTGCTCTGATACCACTTGTAGTTCCCGGTTTTGACTCCGTTTCGATTGCGTAACCGAACGTGTGACGTGCGGAATCCGTACACGATCGTGACCGGACACACGTGACGTAATAATAACCGTGATTCTATTGATGAATATGATAACGTACAGCACCTGAATCACGTACATGAGCTTTCTCTCTCTAGAGTTTCTCTCTCTAGATCCTAGCTCTTCAAAGCTCTAAATGGCAAAAGTCACAAAAAGTCTCTAAGCTAAGCCCTAAGACTTTTATTTATAGGCAAAGCATATAAGGAGAGTTCCCCTTATTTACAATAATGTCACCTTGCCTTTTCTATCTAATATTACAATATAAAGCTAGACTTAATCAGTTTCAGCTACGATCTTGAGATGACGAAGGCGATAGACATACTGCACTAACAGTTTTCGCGCAATTAAAGTGTTAAGTGTGCTTTACCGTTTTGGACCGTTTAGGGTGTACCTGGTTTCGTCATGGGTGTCACATAGTCAGCCGATGGATCCATGTGAATAATGATTAGCGATACTGATTAGTGACAATTGTTAGAAATACAAAACTTGAACAAATAACAACTACACATAATTACACACTTGAACTTTGCATGTAATTGAATAATGAAAACTTGAAGTAATGAAACAATGCATTAATAACACATAACATACCTCAAAACCTTTAAATTGTAAAAAGGGGAATTAAGCATGGTTGCAAAAGTCGTTAGGCGCTCCCTAGTCGGTCGACTGGAGAGTTGAGAGTACTCGGTTTAGGCGGAGAGTACACGGAGAGTACTCGGACACGTCAAATTATAAAGAAATTAGTTTTTAGAAATTAAATATGTGTCAAATAATATAAATTTACTAATATTTATAACAAAATACGCGAAACTGATATTCATTCTTTAATATGATATGCACACAAATTATGTTTTATTTTATTTTAAGTCAGACTCGGCCCGAGTTGACTTACAAGATCCGATTTTGGTCGATGTTGACCGCGTTTCATCGATTCCGAGTAATTAGGCGGAGTTAAAGAAAGTCGTCTCGGCAACCAACCTTGTAGTGACTACTCGGGGAGTACTCGGCCTTGGAGACCTTGTTTTACAACCATGGAATTAAGAATGATCTACTCACGGGTTGCGTTTTGTGATTCCTTGAAACAAGCGCACGAATGAGAAAGAAAAACTCCAAAGGACGAACTACCCTAAAATATAAAATACGAAGTACTAAAACACAAATAAAAAATATAATCAAAACTAAATCTATAAATTTGGGGATTTTGTATAACTAATAATATCAAATAATTAATTTAACCGATTCGTTGATTTGTAAAGTACGTGTCTTGTGTCATCATGTTTTCCTAGATTTTGGATGATCCGGATGAGATCAGTGATCAACATCACTTGTAAGGTTAGCTTTTCCGACGATATACTTTTACAAATAACATAAATCGATTTATTTTTATTATATAAACATGAATTTAACATATTTAGAGTTTTAATAAAATAAATTATAATTTATATTTTCTGGACAAATAAAAATAATATTTACAAAGTTTATTTTTAATAATTAACATATTTTAAATTAGTTTTATATGATTATAATATCATTAAAATATTAAATAAATTCCACGAAAAATTCTCAAAATTTGCGAGTGTTATTCTTTGGTGATTAAGAAGAGTAAACAATCACCAATTTAAACAAAACGCAACATCTATATCAAAAGCTCCAAATCTAAATAAACTAAGAACACTATAATTATGAACGGATCTAAGATACCCTCTAATAATTATGTGAAATAAGCTCAAGAATTACCACGTTTGGTTAAAAATTGAAGGAGATATGAGAACTTAAGGTTACAAGCCCTAGAATCATTCTTGATTAAATTCGCGAGTTCTAATAGTTATTTCCACGATTTGGAGGCTAGGGTTTATGTTTTAGAGATGGAGAAATCGTTTGGTGGCTGCTACAATCGTTATAGTATACGAATTCGTTAGAAAGTAATTTTGATATCTTTATAAATTTAATGGTGATATGAAAATCTATAAAATTAAGAAATTTAAAGACGAATAAAGAGGTTTTAACATCATATATTAGTATTAGGACTAATAAATGATATTTAGGATATCAAATATTTGATAAACATCAAAGATTCTAACTTGGAGCGTAAGTTTTTTCGTTGTGTTGGGTTGGTTCCGCGAAGGAGGTGAACAAGGCCCGACTTTATTGCTTTATAAATACAATTCGGTCCTTCTTATTCACGAAAAACGAGTGTGGTGTTGTGGCTGTTCGTGTGTTGTTTAAACCGTTCGAATCTTGTCTCAACCCAATTTCTTTTTCCCTTATCCTTTAAACAACTTTCAATTAATTGCACAAACAGTCCCTCAACTTAACTAATTTGTGCTAACCTAGTTTAAGTTAATTAATTAACTTAGTTAGTTATTCCTTTAGTTTGCAGTTTCTAATAATTACAAATATAACCCCTCAAAGTGTAACTTAAATTAATTTATAAAACTAACTCCGTTATTGCTTCCCTATTATAAATCTAAGCGAGAACCCTTATACGTTTAACGTTTTTAGCCCGGTTTTTATCCAACACGATACGTAACTATGTTAAATAATAAATTAACATAATAAATAAGAATTTTAAAAATTCTCATTTTTATTTATTTCTGATGGGTCCAATTTTACCAATCCGTGTCGGGTTTTGAAGATTCGTTTTTGGCGGATGTTACAGGTTTGGGCAGTTGTTTGGGAAGCCTTCAAGGGGAAACTTTTGGAATGTTGTTTGTACTTCAACTTATTCCATCAGGCAGGAAAGATGGTTCTCTTGGGTTTTGATTTTCATTATCAACAGATCTTACATATCCTAACAAAACTCATTGTTAATGAGAAAACTAAAAAAACTCTATTTGATGTATTACATATGTGTAATACATTGAAAAAACACGCCGAGCATGGGCGTTTTTTATATTACACATGTGAAATATATCATATATTTCATATATTTCACATGTGTAAAAGTGTATTTTTTTACCAAATTTTTATTTTTCATGTAATGCATTATATCCAAAAAAATATAATAAATTGAGAAAACACATTATTACATATGTGTAATATAAAAACGCTCACGCGGACCGCAAGCACTTTTCCTTTTGTTTTTTTTTTTTTTTTTGATACATGTATTGCATATATGTAATACAACTTTAGATGTAGTTTTTTAGTTTTCTCATTAAGAATAGTTTTTTCATGGTCTTTCTCCATATATAACCTTAGACTAAGAAACATAGAAATAAAAATAAATAAAAAACAAATCTTGAGATGGTTCCAATACATCTTTATGGTTTTCTCATGATCCTTATTAGTTATTAGTTATGTTATTCTCTCTCCTACTACATATACATATATAAACGCGCACACATACTATGTTAGAAATCTGTGTATTAAACGGGTTAAATGAAATAAATATTAAAAGGTTAGAAATAAAGAATTATCTCTCTCTCCCTCTATATATACAAATATATACGCACACACACATACTATATTAGAAATCTGTGTATTAAATGAGTTAAATGAAATAAATATTAAAAGGTTAGTAATAAAGAATTAGAATTACAAGAATGTTGCTTTGATGTAAAATATATTTACAAAAATAAGAAATAAAATGTGAAAAGGCGATTAAGAGATGAAGGAAAACGAATTTTGGACTCACAGAATTATGACACGTGACGCAACCACTTATTTATTTATTATCAGGTATAGATGTGTGTGTGGTGTCAATCATGTCGAGTTGGAGAGTTGAAATATTTCGAGTTGGCCGGTTATATAGGTGAACCCGGACCCAACTCATATTGTATTTGTATCATGCTGAACACATTTAAAATCATCTTGTGTTTTGAGCTGAAATAAGATAAGTGGGTAAAAGAATTTTAGGCTTATAAAATTGTGAAACGTAACGCAGACAATTAGTTATTTATTAAAGGTTGTGTGTTTTTATGTATCTAAGACAAAAAAAAAGTTCCATTTTACTTATATCTGTGTGAGATCCATATAAACATTTGTATGTAACTAAAATTATAAAGATGATTATTTCTACAACATAACCGTCTCTCTCTCTCTTTTTAATGACTAATTTCTTGAGTAAACTGTTATTTTGGTCCCCTGATGTTTAGTCACTTTTGCCACTTTAGTTCAAAACTCAAACCTTTTGAATCTGGGTCCATGTTGTTTCAGTTTGAATTTGTTATAATAAAACTATAATGACGATTTTGCCCCTGAGGAAAAGGACAAAATACTAGGATTTTATTTGAGAAATATGAGCTGATTTTACTTTTGGACCAAAATGGCAATAAAACTGAAACCACAGGGACCCAGATTCAAAAGATTTGAGTTTTGGACTAAAGTGTCAAAAGTGACCAAAATCTCAGGGACCAAAATGACAGTTTACTCCTAATTTCTTTTAATTCATGTTGTTTATAGGATTGAACCCAAGAGCTTCTTTTTTTCAACTCAAGTGTTTAAAGGTTTTGTTTTTACTAATGAACCATTACCAGATTGGTATAACCGTGTTATTTATGTTATTCTCTGACTAAATTTAATTATGTATTAAACACCGTGTTATTCATATAATTTAATAGTGCTTTTTTTGTAATTTTATGAAAAAAAAGGGTGATAGTGGGTGAAAGGAAGAGGTTGGTGTGACCTACGAAGGCCCAACCACCTCTACGTCGCACATGGGTTTCCAACTTTTCATTGCCCACTGTAAAGTTAGTGGGCCCAAGCTTATTCTATTTTATATTTCTAAAACCATTCTTATGTTTTTTTTTGAACGGCGATTGACTCCAACAGTCGAGAGGATCACACCCACATTGCATGGGTCCCTAGTCCCCCTCGGGCGAGGCATCCGAGGTTGACCATAGGCGCTCCACGAGAAAATTTCCAGCCGACAGCCACTTAACTGCCGTTGCAGCCTCCGCACTCAAGAGCCGGAGTAACCGCACTGTAATAGAAAACTCGTGTGCGGCTCAAGACTCGAACCCGGGCTATTACGCACACAAGGCTCTTATCTATCATTGCCATGACCCCTCAACAAGTTTGGGGCCATTTTCCCCCAAATGCAGTGGGTGGGGATCGAACCCGGGTCTCCAAGGAAACCCAAGCTCTTTCCACCACTCCACCACAAGTGGAGGATAAAACCATTCTTATGTGATTAAACACTTGCATGTTCGTATGAAAGCGAAACTTATGATTTTAGGGGCCCTAATGTAATATAGTCATCGTTTAAGTTTCTTTTATTTTTACAAACTATGATAGTGTTTTGTTTTGTTTTGTTTTATTTTATTACAAAATTATGATAGTGTTTTGTTTTAATTAGTTGACTCGGTATAATTTTTATTTGTGTCATACGACTGCCTGACATACATTCATTTGTCCCGAAAAATTACAATTTTACCCCCAGTTTAAAATTACAGTTTTTCCATCATTTTAGTTTTTTAGCAAAAGTATGGTAGTGTTTAGATCATAGTTATTAAAGGCGCTAGGCGCACTCAAGGCGTATAGGCCTCGTCTGGGACCTAGGCGCAAAGCGCAAAAAAAGCAAGGACCTGAGAAAAATAAAGTGCATAAGGACAAAAAATAAAATTATATTATGTATTAGAAAAAGAATACTATTCTTTAAATAAAATAAACAAAATCTATTATATAACACTTTATATCATTTATTTAGTACCAAAAGTTCTAAAATATTAGTGTACTGGTGCAAAAAAAGTAGTTTTCCTTAGACAAAAGTACGGATCTGGCTAGAATCTTGCCAGATTTAGAAAATATGGCCAGAAACTCCCCGGAATGTAGGAATCTCGCCGGAATGTGCACCTGAACCATCACCTGGAGAATTAAAGGGCAATTTCCTTGACTTAAGGCACAACTGTCTCGTCTCGCCTGAAAAATGGACCTAGACGCAAGAGACGATGGCTTTTAACAACTATGATTTAGATAAAATATAAAAAAAATTGAAAAAAAAAGTTGAGTAAATGATATACATGTGCTTTTAAACGATTAAGGGGTTGGGGCACCCTACGGGTTCACCATGCGGGTTGGACGGGTACACCAGCGCTACCACCAAAGGTTCACCATCCGGCTTCACTTCTTGGTTCATGAACCTCCCCATGATATATGTTGATCTTTTGTATTCATTTACTTTATTTTATTCTTCTAAGTAACTCTACGACACGAAACAACTCTAAGCGTTGAACTTTTCTTTTAAAATAGTTTTCGTAGTTTTTATTATTTAATTGTTATTGTATCAACTTATAAGAACAATTTTTAGTAACGGTAATTTAAATATCATGTAAACGAATTTCTATTGAATTTCTAAATATTTAAAATATAATAACATCCCAACCTGAATTTAAAATATATGTAGATATTTCGACATCAGAACAAGTTCGATTAATTTGAAAGAAACTGGACCACAATCAAGTGGCAGAATAAGTAAATCAATATGTAAGATAAAGCAAATCACTAAGTGATGCGTATTCTTTTTCTAAAAAATGTTTTTATAATTTGTGGCTTTATTTTTTTGATTTTCTTCTTTTCTAAAAATTGTTTTTA
The DNA here is from genome assembly GCA_030545235.1 of Helianthus tuberosus. Taxonomy (NCBI): domain Eukaryota; kingdom Viridiplantae; phylum Streptophyta; class Magnoliopsida; order Asterales; family Asteraceae; genus Helianthus; species Helianthus tuberosus. The sequence goes on from CM060352.1 coordinate 170,452,993, forward strand.
ATTTGTGACGGTTGTGAAACTAACCAAACAGCAAAACAATATATCAGAGATGAAGGTGAAAGGGATTACTATTTTATTAATAGGTACAATTTACAATGAGATACAATAGTGGTATATATAGGTGTACAAAACTTGGAGAGAAAGCTAATCTATTTTTTGTGTTGATAACCACATTAGTAATAAATATATTCATAACACTCTACCTTGATTATCAACATAATATGCTTGATGCTACCTCGTTAAAAACCTTGCCAGAGAAACCCGGTGGGACAAAACCATAGCTAAGGGAAAAAGAGTGCAGCATATAATGCGCATTAGTCCCCACTGATACTTCTAGATCAGATATGTTGCCTCATTAAAAACCTTACTAAGAAAACCCAATGGGACAAAACTTAGTCAAGGGAAAAAAAGTGCAACTTAAATAAGTCTCCCTTCATTTTAACATGTATCATTTAAGTGACGTGTGTCCATCTTCCTTGAAAGTTGATCAAAGCTTTTATAGTCAATGATTTGTCGCTCGATCCCTTAATGTGCAATCATTTATGTTGAGCAATGTTGTATAATCTTCTAACAAGACTTTAGGTGTCTCCTTCCAAAAAATATCATGTGTCCAGGACTGTGTTTAGTTACATTCCTGCATCTACAAGACTAACCAAACTTGCTTTGATGGGTTAGTAAAATATAATCAAATGTCGTTTATACCTGAAATATTTTGTTGAACTCATTCCAATGTCTCTTCGCTTGACAAAGGTTATATCATGACAATAAGCTCAAATGAAAGATATTATAACCATACATAGCTAGCAAAACATTTTAGTGCACACATGCATTTAACGATGGTACTTCTAGAATGAGAATTTTTACTTTGGTAAGAGAGGATAATAGGCATTTCTTATAACAAATGACTTAACAACTTTTAACATACTTTAAGGTTCAACTATGTCCATACTAAAATATCCCAACATCATCTTCTAGATGTACTTGAGGGATTGATAAAATATAATTACATATACACTCGAACTGCAGTTCGAGTAATAATTAGATCGTGCCAAGGTCATTAAAAAAGTTTCCCTCTAAAAGCTCGATAGTTTCTCTCGATGATGCCTAAACATCATCACTGTAAACTACGATTATAGTGAACTTTTAAAAGTAGAATGTTGATAAAACATGGCTAAGTTAATCAAACTTATATACCTCTTTATGTGAATATCTCAAGTTGTACAACACTCAACTCGACTATTTTAGTCCATACATATTTTGTCAACTTCATATAGTATGTTCTTGAGGTTTTGACATCAATTCTTCTAGCATTATCAATCCATGAGGGAATTTGTTCCATCTTATCCAAATATGCATGCGCTTTCACTTTTTAGAAGTTTTGCTACATAAATTTTGCCCATTTAACACATAGATATCTATATCATTTGTAAAAATGTCATGAACACTTGCTTTTATCACCGAAATCCATATTGTACCATGCGTGTACACTATTTATTGAGATATCACAATCACCGGGTACAAGTTTTCTATGTATGTTTCTTGGTGAACAAGTATTAGATCGTTAAGATGTTTCAATTAACCTTTCAAGGACTCAATTGCTTTAGAAACTAATCAGGAGTTCCAATAATATCCAACATGTAAAATAATCATAACCTATTCAAATCCGAATATGTATAAATGATCACATTGTTCTCGAGAACTTACTTTACATGACTTACATAATTTAATCCTTCAGGACTTTCATGTAAACTTTCAGTGTCAAATGATACATAACATTCATAAGACGCATATCAATTCTCTCTTTATATTACCAGACTAATAAAATATTGGAATGTCAATGCATCCACCACTAGAGAATACGTCTCCTCATAATCAATCATAGGTATTTGCGAAAATTCTTGTTGTAACACACCAATCGAGTAATACAACAATACGCGACGGAAAACATTGGGGAGCCACGTTACAAATTGTTTCATAACACATGGCTCAAATAGTTTTGTTTTATTGAGTTTAACAGTTTACATTGTTTAGAGAATACAATTATTGCATAACAATTGTCTTGTAGGTTTTAAAGTCACTAAGGCCCAAGTCCGTCCTATGTGAAGCATGCTCATAGTCACAAGTATGTTCCTGAAACACATGTGAAAATAAGTACGTCAGCATAAAAATGTCTGTGAGATACATAGGTTTTGTTGTTGAGGATTCATGGCTTTGATTTTGTCAAAAGAATTGTTTAACTAAAAAGTAGCCATAAACCTTTGTAAAAATGTTTTCTTTTGTAAAATCATATGAAAATCGATTTGAAAATCAAATGATTTAAAAGAAATAATGCATGGTTAAATAATAACCAAATGATGTCTTTTGTAAAAAGATATCACATCTTTGTATAAAATGTGTCATGTCCTTGTATAAAAAGTATCATGCTCTTGTACAAAATATGTTATATGTAAAACAATGCCTTGTGAAAATATGTCATATCTTTGTATGAAATGTATCATGTCTTTGTCTTTGTCGAAGTGGTTTAAATAATGCTACGATATGTAATATCATAAAAGCACTTATATATAGGAAGTACCATCGGCGTATCCACCATGATTTTGTCATATTACACACGCCTCGTTATTTAAATCACTTACCAAATAACCACCAAAAATGTATTGTCAAAACCAATGTCAAAATGTTATGTGTAAACAATGTCCAATGTCAAATGTAAACCATGTCTTGTATAATCAAATGTCTTGTATGGCAAGTAAACAGTATTTACTCAAACCATATGTATGATGTCAATGTGTAACCAAAATGTCATGTATGGTGAATAAAGGGTATTTACTCAAACCATATGTATAATGTACAAAACAATGTCTTTGAATAAACCTAAGTTTATATCAAAAGTTATGTTTTGCAAAACCAATGCTTTTATCGATATGAACATTTATATGGTTTGTAACGAATACATTCAAGCCTTGTCATTTGTGAGATAAACCCTTATATAGACAAAGGTTTATCAATGTTCATCGGGTTCTGTCATTCCCCAGATGGATACTCCCAAACAAACGAGGAAGCGGGAAATGAGGTTATCAAACCTATGGTAAACCATACATACTACCGGCCGGCGGGATAATGTTAATGAATGTATCTAGTCTCGTTTAACATACCAAAATGTCATAATCAATTAGAGCATGTCATGTAAGATGTCTTTGTAAACCATGTACTAAGTATGCTAAGTAAACATACAAAGTAGAAATGATCATGAATTCAAGGTGCTAGATATTCTAAGTCAACATATGAAGCAAAATGGGTCCTTGAAATCAATGTGCTAGGCATGCTAAGTCAACATGTGAAGCAAAACATAATCGAAATCATGTACTATATGTGTACTAGTTGAACATAGCAAGTATATGTCATGAAAATCATGAAAAGCATAAAAGTAACAAGTAGGCACATGTGTATCACCCCAAAATATTTGAAAACGGTAAAAGAGGGGACTATGTACTCACTTGGGATTGCTTAATAGTCTTGAAATAAAGACCAATTAAAGCTCGAGGGATCACGGAATCGACACGGCACCTAGTATAGGTAATTATGTTAATAATCGGATCCTAAATCGGAGGATAGGATAGAATAAAATTCTATAAATCAAATGAGTATTTGAACTCATATGGTATGATTTGATAGACCTAACATTCTGATTAGAAAGTTATCCTAAGTGCTTTTGACCCGTTTCGACCCGTTAAGGTAGTTTAAGCTACTTTAACGTGTCATTTGCGTAAATCTAAGGTCGGATGGTTATTTATGTCATATGTTAAGTCTTACATGCCCAAACATGCTTAAAAATGTTATTAAATCAGTTTAGATGTCAAAAGTTTGCTTGCATATGTTAAAATGAATCTATGCTTGAAAAGGGCATTTTGGTCATTTTTAATAGGCAAATAAACGACTTAACGAATAGCTAACCACACGAGGTGACCATAAGGTATAACCTCAGTAGGTTATTCCCTATATAACTATGGTCACTAAATAAGTTTGGTTGGATCCTAATGATCGACCAAACGGGTCGGGTTCGAAAGTCTAAGCGGTTGTCGAGACCGCTTGACTTACGACCCTAAACAAGCACTAAACTAGTAGTGACGAGTTAAACATGTTTAACTAAGTTAGAAATCTGATTTGGTGTCAAAACAAAGTGTTGTGATGCCCGAAAATATTTCCATCGCAAAATGCACATAAACACGCATTTTGACCGAAACTTTGACTCGTCACTACGACTAGTCGACGTGGTAATCAGTAGGTATAATCGTTGGGGATTATAACCATCGTGATTATGATCACGTTGCAAAGTTCAATTGAACTTTGATTCGACCAATTCATGGTCTAAACCGAAAGTTAAACGGTAGTCAAACTGTTTGACCTTCAGCTTTAAATTGCTTAAAATAATAACTAGCCATGAAAGAACACTTGCAAAATGTTCTTAAGGCTGGAAAAATGCACTTGAAAACTTAGGTGGGTGGCCTCCAATTGATGGTAGCCTCCACTTAGAGTTTTAGAGAAAAGAAAGAATTGGATGAGCAAGGAATGAGGTGAATGGAAGAGGTATTTATACTTGTTGGAGTCTTATAGGATCACTACATGTGTATTTTGTATTGCCCAAGCATTAATCTTGACCCTACAAGTGTTATGGCCAGCTTGAAATTCCTTGGAGAAGTTTAATTTAATCTCCAAAACAAAGGAAACGGCATGGAAGCCACCAAGAAACAAGCTGGCAGCTGAAAGAAACTATTCTGTCAACGGGAGGTGGTCGCGTGGCGTGACAGATGGCCCTCCTGGCTGTCGCGCAGCGCGAGAGCAGCAACAGTTTCAAAAATTACATATTTAGTCCCTGCACACACATACTTGCATATTTGACGTATTTAACCTCCGTTAAGCTATTTTCAAGGCTCTACAAGGACGTCAAAGTATAGGGGACTTGAAATATGCTTGGAAATATCACGGATGTCGGTTCGTTTGGTCGTACGGTCGCGTTATTCGGTTAATTACGACGAAACTCGAACGGACACGAAAACGATCCAAATTGCGCGACGAATGGTATTTTTGCATTCCTATCACTAAATATAATATTTTAGTGACTACAAAAATTTTTGGATGTTCGGATATGGTCAGAACGTAAGATATGCGCGTATATACAAGCTTACGCAGTTTTTGACGCTTTTAGTCCATGTGATCAAATAAGCGCATTTTTCGCATACCGAACCCCTCAAAGCTTATTTCTAAGCTATGTTAAGGTTATTTATGGTATGTTTAGCTTATGATCATGTTCCAGAATGTACGTTGCCATACGAAACGGCAGACTTTTGCAGTTTGACGCAAATAGTCCCTGTGACCGAATAAACTTGTTTTTGCCATACCAAACCCTTCAAAACTTATTTCTAAGTTATGTAAAGGTTATTTAAGGTATGTTAAGCTTATGTCAGTGTTCTGGAGTGTTTTTCGCGTTATACTGATTACGTTTATGCATCAGTTTGCGTATAACTTTCAAGAAAGCGATTTAGAGTTTAAAATCGAACAAGGATTGATATCATGCAAATATCATAGATAATTACACAATCCACTAAATAAAACACAAGGTTTTATTGCTTATGAAATTGTTCGGGATTGGTTAGTGATAACTGTAGGTACAGTTTTCACAGTGTCCCCTACTTTAGGAAATTTCGTCCCGAAATTTATTCGTAGGAGCTAGTTTGTACAAGTTGTGTCAAGCAAATGTCTTGCGCGGAATCTAGAGTTTCATCTATTCGCATAGAATAACTCATCGAGGATCTCCACGTAAGGCATAACTTTATCATTCCCTAGTGGATGCTTCCTCAGATAGTGCGGGAAGTGGGAATGGACTGTTATACCTATGATGCCCATCCCCTAATGGATACTTCCTTGATTAATGCAGGAAGTGGGAATGAGGGATTGACTAATGGTAAAACCCAAATAAACCAATAGTACTGTGAATATCCTTTAAGAGTCTAACTATTAAGATAGAAAGATCTTGTAATGATTTGACTCTTTGTTTCTGTATCTTGTAAAGCATTCTTAGAAATCCAATCAAGGATTTAAAAGTAGTACTTTAAGTGTCCCTTTAAGAATCTAACTATTAAGATAGGAAGATTCTATAAGGATTTGTGTTTCATTTCCGCAGTGGATATTCTTCAGAAGCGAAAATGAATGGATAATTCATTTTCCTCAATGGATTCTTCTTCAGAAGTGGAAATGATAGATGAATAGGTTATTCATTTCCAATGGATATTTCTTCAAAAGAGAAAATGAATGGATAATTCATTTTATTCAATGGATACTTTTATCAGAAACAAAAATGAAGGAATGTATAAGCTGTTCATTTCTCAATGGTTAATTCTTCAGATGCGAAAATGAATGGATAATTCATTTTCCTCAATGGATACTTCGTCAGAAGTAGAAATGAAGGATTGTCGTCTAGATTATTCATTTTCCCGATGGATATTTCTTCAGAAGCGAAAATGAATGGATAATTCATTTTCCTCAATGGATACTTCGTCAGAAGTGGAAATGAAGGATTGTAGTATAGATTATTCATTTCCCCGATGGATATTTCTTCAGAAGCAAAAATGAATGGATTATTCATTTTCCTCAGTGGATACCTCGTCAGAAGTGGAAATGAAGGATTGTTGTAAAGAATATTCATTTCCCCGATGGATATTTCTTCAGAAGGGAAAATGAATGGATAATTCATTTTCCTCAGTGGATACTTCGTCAGAAGTGGAAATGAATGATTATTGTATAGATTATTCATTTCCCCGATGGATATTTCTTCAGAAGCGAAAATGAATGGATAATTCATTTTCCTCAATGGATACTTCGTCAGAAGTGGAAATGAAGGATTGTAGTATAGATTATTCATTTCCCCAATGGATATTTCTTCAGAAGCGAAAATGAATGGATAATTCATTTTCCTCAATGGATACTTCATCAGAAGTGGAAATGAAGGATTATTGTATAGATTATTCATTTCCCCGATGGATATTTCTTCAGAAGCGAAAATGAATGGATAATTCATTTTCCTCAGTGGATACTTCGTCAGAAGTGGAAATGAAAGAATCAATACAGGATTACTCATTCCCCAAATGGATATTTCTTCAGAAGCGAAAATGAATAGATAATTCATTTTCCTCAGTGGATACTTCATCATAAGCGGAATGAATTTATTCATTTTCCTCAGTGGATATTTCTTCAGAAGCGAAAAATGAACGGATAGTTCATTTTCCTCATTGGATACTTCATCAGAAACGAAAATGAATATAGTTTCTGGATGGATTATTCATTTACCAATAGATATCTCTTTCAGAAGCGAAAAATGAGTAGCTAGTTCATTTTTCCTCAGTGGGTACTTCATCAGAGATGGAAATGAATATAGATGTATTTTGTTTAAGTTAACACATATGGGTATAAAATCCTCAGGTGATTTGTATAACACTACGACCGATAATACAATAAGAACACTTATATATAGGAAGTACCAACAGCGTATCCACCATGTTCTTATTGTATTACATTCGTCTCGTTATCTAATCACCCTAGATCACACCTAGCAGGACTCACTTCGATTTCCATGCATCGAATCGCATAATTATTTATGCACCCATAATTACTAAACTCGTTGCATAGTCTGCATAGTTTATCTTGCCAAGTGATAAATTATGGACATGGTCAAAAAATGGTGCTTTGTTTCAACAATTGAAATAATACGTGTGTCTCAAGTGTTTTCCACTAGTCAATAAGATTGTACGTGTTTCACGGATAGACGGTGTCATAGGTTTGGTAGTGGATGTGCAAAATACAAATGGAATGTATCAAGAACGTTGTTTGATTTTGTAAAGAATGAAAACTTCGTATAGTCGCACATTTCACAAGCATGTCAATTTAAAAAAAATTATAGGAATACTGATATCATTGCAAACCAACTGAAAAGTGTACATGAGTCTTGGATAACAAAAGAAATCGAAAAGCAAAATCCTAGTTGTTTATAACTACTTTGTTGTTGGAACGAGCCTCATTAACTTCAGCGTTAAGAGCATGTCCTTAAGCAGGGTTGTTAACAACTTGATTTTGTGTAGTCGCAGCTCGGCAAACCCTAGCTGTATGACCAATGAGTCCACAGTTTAGGTATTTGCGACAATGCACACTGGCATGATGATGAAGGTTACATTGGTTGCACAGAGATGCAGATTGTATGGTTTTCTAGCAGGAGGTTGAGCTGGTTGGTTGGGAACAGCTTGGTTAGGTCGAGTAACCACAGCAAGGTTTTGTGAAGCCTTACGCTTCCTATATTTCTTGGAAGGCTCACCTTTGATTTCCTTTGGTTTCTCTTGTATAATTTTAGCAGTTTGTTCTTTGTCGCCCTTGTGAAATAGTTTGCCTTTCCTAATTTGAGATTCAGTCAGGGTAGCTGCTAACTCGATAGCTTGTCTAACAGTTGCAGGGTTGTTACCAGTGACTATATACTGAACCAGGTTAGGAAGGCCATCAATGTATTTTTCGATTGCCTTATCCAAAGGCGTAACCATCGTAGGGCATAACAAGCTCAACTCCTCGTAACGATCGGTGTAGGCACGATGTTCTCCACTATCTTGTTTTAGATCGTGGAACTCATTCTCGAGTTCCCGTAATTCATGACGAGGACAAAACTCCTTCATCATTAGAGCGCGAAGCTCTTCCCATGTTTGTGCCATTGCAACATCTGCACCCCTATCCCTCATAATTCTCTTCCACCATGTAAGTGCTCTCTTTTGGAACACACTTGATGCAAATTCTACTTTGCGCTCATTTGGACATTAGACATGGCGAAATGTGTTCTCAATACTCTCAACCCATTGTAGGAGCCCAGTTGCTCCCTCGGACCCACTAAACTTGAGTGGTTTAGCTGAGTTAAATTGTTTATAGTTGCACGGAACAGGTGCATTATTGTTGTTGTTGGCTTGGTTTATTTGAGTTATGAGATTAGGTAGCACAACAGCAATTTGCTGAGCTATTATGGTAGCCATTTCGGTGTCCTGAGCAGCATTTCGATGGGGGCATTCTAAAAGAGAAGGAAATGAGAGAAGATGAGTGAGATGATATTTGGATAGTCAAAACTGGATGTTAAGAATATCGACGAAGCATAATGATTGTGATCATTTGTTCGTTACCTAGAACAAACAAACGACACGGTGACTAATCAAAGTAAATGGGTCTTTATAATGTATCGCGAAGATATGCTTTAGCCTACAGGTGGACACTCACCCCAAGAGTTCCCAGGTAAAAGTGACTGGTCCGATGATGCGGATTTGTACGAACACCCTAGCCTTAGACAGAAAATTCAGGGTACATGCACCCACCCTTTCGGATTACTCATGTTCACATTGTTAAAACCCAAACTTTGACGAGATTTTGAACACTTTAAAGGCATGAAGCCCAAAAATATCACCTAAGGATAGATGATTGATTTTCAAAATAAACTTATAGATTTGGTTTGGTAATCACCTAAGGATAGGTGATGGTATTGTTTTAAATCCAATATAACTTGTGTTAGGGTCCTAGAAAGGTTATAGTCTAGGTCAGAAGCATTACTAATAACCTAATTCTCTATAACCATGACTCTGATACCAATCTGTAACACCCAATCGCGTAATACAACAAGACGGGGCGGAAAACATTGGGGAGTCATGTTACAAATTATTTCATAACACATGGCTCATAAAGTTTTGTTTTATTGAGTTTAACAGTTTACATTGTTTTAGAGAATACAATTATTGCATAACAATTGTCTTGTAGGTTTTAAAGTCACTAAGGCCCAAGTCCGTCCTATGTGAAGCATGCTCATAGTCACAAGTATGTTCCTGAAACACATGTGAAAATAGGTGCGTCAGCATAAAAATGGCTGTGAGATACATAGGTTTTGTTGTTGAGGATTCATGGCTTTGATTTTGTCAAAATAAATGTTTAACTAAAAAGTAACCATGAACCTTTGTAAAAATGTTTTCTTTTGTAAAGTCATATGAAAATCGATGTGAAAATCAAATGATTTAAAAGAAATAATGCATGGTTAAATAAATAACCAAATGATGTCTTTTGTAAAAAGATATCATATCTTTGTATAAAATGTGCCATGTCCTTGTATAAAAAGTATCATGCTCTTGTACAAAATATGTTATATATAAAACAATGCCTTGTGAAAATATGTCATGTCTTTGTATGAAATGTATCATGTCTTTGTCTTTGTCTAAGTGGTTTAAATAACGCTACGATATGTAATATCATAAAAGCACTTATATATAGGAAGTACCAGCGGCGTATCCACCATGCTTTTGTCATATTACACACGCCTCGTTATTTAAATCACTTACCAAATAACCACCAAAAAGGTATTGTCAAAACAAATGTTGTGTGTAAACAATGTCCAATGTCAAATGTAAACCATGTCTTGTATAATCAAATGTCTTGTATGGCAATAAAAAGTATTTACTCAAACCATATGTATGAAGTCTATGTGTAACCAAAATGTCATGTACGGTGAATAAAGGGTATTTATTCAAACCATATGTATAATGTACAAAACAATGTCTTTGAATAAACCTAAGTTTATATCAAAAGTTATGTTTTGCAAAACCAATGCTTTTTATCGATATGAACATTTATATTGTTTGTAACGAATATATTCAAGCCTTGTCGTTTGTGAGATAAACCCTTATATAGACAAAGGTTTATCAATATTCATCGGGTTCTGTCATTCCCCAGATGGATACTCCCAAACAAATAAGGAAGCAGGAATGAGGTTATCAAACCTATGGTAAACCATACGTACTACCAGTCGGCGGGATAATGTTAATGAATGTATCTAGTCTCGTTTAACATACCAAAATGTCATAATCAATTAGAGCATGTCACGTAAGATATCTTTGTAAACCGTGTACTAAGTATGCTAAGTAAACATACAAAGTAGGAATGATCATGAATTCAAGGTGCTAGGCATGCTAAGTCAACATGCGAAGCAAAACATAATCGAAATCATGTACTATATGTGTACTAGTTGAACATAGCAAGTATATGTCATGAAAAGCATGAAAGTAACAAGTAGGCACATGTGTATCACCCCAAAATATTTGAAAACGGTAAAAGAGGGGACTATGCACTCACTTGGGATTGCTTAATAGTCTTGAAATAAAGACCAACTAAAGCTCGAGGGATCACGGAATCAACACGGCACCTAGTATAGGTAACTATGTTGATAATCGGATCCTAAATCAGAGGATAGGATAGAATGAAGTTCTATAAATCAAATGAGTATTTGAACTCATATGGTATGATTTAATAGACCTAACATTCTGATTATTAAGTTATCCTAAGTGCTTTTGACCCGTTTCGACCCGTTAAGGTAGTTTAAGCTACTTTAATGTGTCGTTTGCATAAATCTAAGGTCGGATGGTTATTTTTGTCATATGTTAAGTCTTACATGCCCAAACATGTTTAAAAATGTTATTAAATCAGTTTAGATGTCAAAAGTTTGCTTACATATGTTAAAAATGAGTTTATGCTTGAAAAGGGCATTTTGGTCATTTTTAATGGGCATATAAACGACTTAACGAATAGCTAACCACACGAGGTGACCATGAGGTATAACCGCAGTAGGTTATTCCCTATATAACTATGGTCACTCAATAAGTTTGGTCAGATCCTAATGATCGACTAAACGGGTCGGGTTTGAAAGTCTAAACGGTTGTCGAGACCGCTTCACTTACGACCCTAAACAAGCACTAAACTAGTAGTGATGAGTTAAACATGTTAAAACATGTTTAACTGAGTTAGAAAACTGATTTGGTGTCAAAACAAAGTGTTTTGATACCCGAAAATAGTTTCGTCGCAAAATGCACATAAACGCGCATTTTGACCGAAACTTTGACCCGTCACTACGACTAGTCAACGTGGTAATCAGTAGGTATAATCGCTAGGGATTATAACCATCGTGATTACGATCACGTTGCAAAGTTCAATTGAACTTTGATTCGACCAATTCATGGTCTAAATCGAAAGTCAAACGGTAGTCAAACTGTTTGACTTTCAGCTTTAAATTGCTGAAAATAATGACTAGCGATGAAAGAACACTTGCAAAATGTTCTTAAGGCTGGAAAAATGCACTAGAAAACTCAGGTAGGTGGCCTCCAATTGATGGTAGCCTCCACTTAGAGTTTTAGAGAAAAGAAAGAATTGGATGAGCAAGGAATGAGGTGAATGGAAAGGGTATTTATACTTGTTGGAGTCTTGTAGGATCATTACATGTGTATTATGTATTGCCCAAGCATTAATCTTGACCCTACAAGTGTTATGGCCAGCTTGAAATTCCTTGGAGAAGTGTTAATTTGATCTCCAAAACAAAGGAAAGAGCATGGAAGCCACCAAGAAACAAGTTGGCAGCTGAAAACAACTATTCTGTCGATAGGAGGTGGTCGCGTGGTGCGGCAGATGGCCTTCCTGGCCGTCGCGCAGCGCGAGAGCAGCAACAGTTTCAAAAATTACATATTTAGGCCCTGCACACATATACTTGCATATTTGATTTATTTAACCTCTGTTAAGCCATTTTCAAGGCTCTACAAGGATGTCAAAGTATAGGGGACTTGAAATATGCTTGGAAATATCACGGATGTTGGTTCGTTTGGTTGTACGGTCGCGTTATTCAGTTAATTACGATGAAACTTGAACGGACGCGAAAACGATCCAAATTGCGCGACGAATGGTCTTTTTGCAATTCTATCACTAAAATATTATATTTTAGTGACTACAAAAATTTTTGGATGTCCGGATATGGTCAGAACGTAAGATATGCGCATATATACAAACTTATGCGCAGTTTTTTACGCTTTTAGTCCCCGTGATCAAATAAGCGCATTTTTCGCATACCGAACCCCTCAAAGCTTATTTCTAAGCTATTTTAAGGTTATTTATGGTATGTTTAGCTTATGATCATGTTCCGGAATGTACGTTGCCATACGAAACGGCAGACTTTTGCAGTTTGACGCAAATAGTCCATGTGACCGAATAAACTTGTTTTTGCCATACCAAACCCTTCAAAACTTATTTCTAAGTTATGTAATGGTTATTTAAGGTATGTTAAGCTTATGTCACTATTCCGGAGTGTTTGTCGCGTTATACTAATTACGTTTACGCATTAGTTTGTGTATAAGTTTCCAGAAAGCGATTTAGAGTTTAAAATCAAACAAGGATTGATATCATGCAAATATCATAGATAATTACACAATCCACTAAATAAAACACAAGGTTTTATTACTTATGAAATTTCTCGGGATTGGTTAGTGATAACTATAGGTACAGTTGTCACACTTGTGCTACCAATTTTTCCTTATATCGCTCAATTTGATTTTCACATAATTCACATAAAAGACCCGTTTATATCCAACATATTTTACAACTTCAGTTGTGTGGACTGTTGGTCCAAATACTTTCCATGTCATTAGAGAATTCAACTTTGCCTTATTTGCGTCTTTCCATTTTGGCCAATCATTTCTATGTTTACGTTCATAGGTAAATCTCAAATCTTGATCCTCATCATTTAATCATTTCAACGCTAGATTATATACAAAAGTATAACGACGTCGATTTTTATTTCAATTCCATACATATCTTAGACATGATACACCTTATCGAGATCTCATTATTGTCAGGTACCTGAGGTTCTTCTTGAACCATCATGTCTATTGTCTCTTCAGGAGACCTTTTTAATATAACCTCGACTTGACCTTCTTAATTAGTTGCTCCAACTTTCGAGGAATTTTATTATTGGAATTGACTGGTCTACCACGCTTCAGACGTGCAATAGACTCATTACAAAAATATGGTGATTGTCCTTCTGGGACACTCATCTTAATTGGAGAATTAACAGTTTGTATACGTGACATAGTCACCTTGTTAAGGTTGGTTAATGCGTCTAGTAATATATTCGCTAATATTTGTAAATGAGTTATTCTTTGAACTTCTAATTCACACTTTTATTTTTGAGGATCAATGATAATTCATACCAACTCATTTCTTTTCCAGCAGCTTTTAATCTCCCCCTGATGTTGGGAATGTTAATCCATTTAAATGGATATCAATTAATTGAACCATAAATAAATATCTCGTGAAAGGCTCTATTCGTTATCATATATTCCAAACCACCTTTTAAGGTCCCATTTTTGTGCGTAGTGGTGGATTAATTTCAATATATACCGCACAACCAAAATCTTAGAAAGGACATCTTTGGTTCCTGACCAATTTTATTTCATGTAAAATTACATGTACTCATATATAAACATGAACTTGTTCTCATGATTATTGGCCTTGCTATCAATCGTAGACGTTCAGTGATCGTCTTAAGAAAAACAATTCGTGTATGAACATAATCTACAGGAAGTTCAACACTGATTCTGTCGATCATTAATAGCTAGGGAAATAAACTTATCATCACTACTAATAAATACATGCAATCTGGAATATTGTGCTTGCTATCTTATTAGCTAAACCATAAATTACACAAAAATCAAGTTATGAATTTGATAATCATTTAGACGATGCATCGATTTAAAACACCAAATGGTATCATGTTGGGATATGCATTCCAGAATGATAGGGGTGCACACCCTTAATTGGCAAATACATAATTTCCCTTAGGATCAAACAATGCATGCTATCGGCTGGAAGAATCTTCAAGTTCTTCATTATGTTTCACATCATCATTGACTTGGTGTGGTCTAACCGGTCATTGCCAATAACGTAAATAATCATGATATATAAACTTCTGGTTTATGATTGTATATGTATTAGTTGCATTATGCGAGAGAACAACGCGTTATCATTGCGAACTATCATGTTATTCGACTTTTATCCTTTACACATTTTGTTCTCATATAATCACCTTCATTATTTGCCACTTCTTGTGGTAAATCTCATTATGACCATTATTATGATTATGATAGTTGATCTCATTGTTAACTTGGCTATCATAACAATTCAGATGGTCGATCTTATTATTAACATGATCATTACAAATTTCTCAATTATGTCCATGATCACGACGATCAATACCAAATAGGTTTCATGATTTTCACTATTTTCTTGGACATACGAATATAAAGTCACTTAAAACCTTTCATACTCTTTTAACAATATTGCTACTTAAGAGCATATTTGAGGTGTGACAAACTAAAATTGTTTTATCTGACTTCCCTTGTAAATAATCTTCTCTTTGCAATTTTTTATAACACTGGTAGAGAAGTAACTAGATGTTCAAGTTATATTAGATTTATTGGTCTAGCTTTTTACGACCTTTAGTAATATCATAATGAGATTTAGAGAGTATGACACTTCGGGTGTAATGTCTAAGCATGTCTATACTCTATAATAAACTACAACTTTGATAATAAACCTCAAATTCGGTTTTATTGTTGTATTTAGTACTATCTATATAAACAAATGATAGTATGGAAAATACAAGGTATGCCATAAAATCAAATTATACAACCCATGACATAGTAATATGTCTTCATATAAAATGATTTGTAATAAAACTTTATGAAATATGATACTTTTATCACTTGCAAACAAATATATATAATTTTAATATTAACCTAGATATCATGATGTAAAAAAACTCTCTATCAAGTCTCCTTAATGTTTTACTTAACATGTGATCCTTTGTTACATGTAAATAACTTCTTCTTTTTTTTTGGAATAATAAATTTTATTAGGAGATCATCCACAAATATTAAGGTAAATAAAAAATTTCTAAAATCAATAAAATATAGAACTACTTTAGTGATAATCAAATTGTACTTAGTTTCATTCATAACATAATCAGTTATATTTAGAACCATGATAATGATTTTATTTCATATTTTATAAATTTCAAACAAGATGATTCAAACATATTCTATCAAAAATAGCATAGAAATACAAACAAAACATCAGAATTCATATAAATTGCTCAAAGGACACGTCCTAACAAACTAACAAAATGATTTTTAGATGCTCTAAGGTCTTGAGATAAATGGTCCATCTAAGTATTTCATATTGCAATATTGAAATCATTATCTCTAAAATAATCTATATGATAAAATATTATTTTCAAGCACTTCAAATACATCCTAAGTATAATATGAACAGAAGCAACCATACAAGAGAATATATTAAGCTTCTAGATAACACATAATTTTTTATAATATGCATGCTTGTTGAATACAAATTAAATTAAATTAATGTAAATTTAATTATAATTACAAATCTATATCTAACCCTATAATATATACATTCGATAAGCACAATAATTTACAATCATAAAACTCATAGAAATGATCATCTAATTTTGGTAGAGAATCAGCTATTAATTTTAACCAAATATACCAAATTTACTTATCATTTACTCAAACTTCATGTAATACTTGAAATATGAATAGGTAAAATTGACATTTTCAAATCAACTGAGAAGATAAATTTAAGATTTAAATATATTATATATATCATCGATAATATATTTAAGATATATCTATCCATATCATAAACACAAAAGCTCACTTTTTGAATAAGCATACGAAGGGTAGTTAAATGCATTATGTGGGTTTATAAACAATTAATATTGTCAATCACTATTACGTTATTTAACATAACCCTTCACCGCAAAGATCCCAATATACTAAACGATAAAATAAAATAAGTGTTAGCATCTACAAATAAAATACAAAATAACTTTTATGACAATTATTGTATATATTGCCATCTCACCTATTAACATGGTTTTTTTTTGTTATGAAATTGTATAAACATGTCGGTCAATAATTTTGACAATAAGATATGATATAGATATCTATGATTGATAGGTATATTATGGATCAAACTAAACTTACTTGTAAGTTGGTTAGACTGGTCATACTTTGATGAAGCGAAAATAAATACACACCTCGATTCGACTTTATGATGATACAATCCAACTCTAAAAGCGACTCGTACTGATAACGTGTGTTGTGAAACTAACCTAATAGCAAAACAATATAGCAGAGATGAAGAGAGAAAGGGATTGCTATTTCATTAATAGGTACAATTTACAATGAGATACAATAGTGGTATATATAGGTGTACAAAACTTAGAGAGAAAGCTAATCTATTTTTGGTGTTGATAACCACATTAATAACAAATATATTCATAACAGTGGCTTTATTTTTTTGATTTTATAAAAATTGTTTTTAATTTGTGGCTTTATTTTTTTGATACATATACTTTATGGGTTATGGGAATGGCTTCGGCAAAACCAGGGTTGTAGCGGCCATGTCACCACTTACTCAATTTACCAAGATTAGACGGTATGGTTTTGCTTCACTTATCGACTCTGGTATCAAATGTTTCATTCCGTTTGTAACTTTCGGTGTGGAGGGTTAATTGCTTAGACCTCCTTGCCCGATTCAAAAGTCAAATAATCATACTAGGCACATTTCACCTAGGGCCAAATTCGGTACCAAAATGGTTTTACCGAAACCATTCCCTCCACCCTTAGTATGTGTAGTATAGTTTCCAAATCGAGTTTCAACTGGTATGAGCTCGCTCACGGCTCGCTTACTTACCGGAATAACTACCCATTGTTTCTTTCCATAAGTCCACCTAAATATAATTAAATCCTTCTATTTTTTCCCGGTTTATCTAATTTTGTACGGTTGTTAACTCGGTATAGAATTTCAAGTAAGTCAAGATGACTCATATAAAGTTAGGGTCCTTTTTTGTATGTATATGAGTATTTATAGACAAGAAACTAAGAAACACATGTTACATTAATCATCTAATGAAATATATGATATTACTAGTTACAAGTTAAATTAGTTATAGGAAAGTTTGTTGGGAAACAAGTCATATGTTAAACATCATATCAAGTTTTCTAATAATATAAAATGTTTCAATATGTTTCAATCATAGAAAATAAGCTCTATTCGAAAAAGTTGTCTAATATTTTCATCTCCGTATCTTTGTATTTTTTAAATTATATACATGATTTATCTATGTGATGTGCTCATATTGTATATCCAACCTTTTATGTCAAGAAATAACATATATGATCATTTTTTCATCTACGTGTAGGCCTTTTCAGTAACTAACGTTAATAGAATGTGTTAAATCAATTTAAGATTTAGGTTTTTAAACTTTCTTTATTTTTGAAGAAGTTGTCAAAATGGTCCCTGAGGTTTGGTCACTTTTGTCAAAAACTCAAACCTTTTGATCTGGATCCCGGTGGTTTCAATTTTATTGTCATTTTCATTCAAAAATCAAAATCTGATCAGATTTTTTAGTTAACATATAGTTTTTTTGTCTTTTTCCATCTTTTAATGAAGGACAAATCCCTAGGTGGCATATTACAAAATCCTAGAAACAAGAGAATAAACGATGCAACCAAGTATATCATGGCAGTACCAAACTGTTTAATTAGAATACTGAATACCTTTATGAAACATAAAAATATCCAATCAAAAACCCCGTGAGTGCTAAAAGAGCCAAGAACCGATGGTGGAGGCAAGTCGTCGTGGTGGTTGTTGAAATGTTTTGCGAGGTGAGGTGGTGGGACGATGTGGGAGTCGGAGGTGGTGGTTGGGGTGCGCAAAACGGGGCGACGGATGTGGTGGTTGGGAGGAGATAAACCGGTGTCGGAGGTGATGGGACGATGAAAATTTCCGACACATTTCTTACGCATACTGATTCCTACGAATTTCCGACTAATAGTTAAAATGAAAACAAATTCCGTCAAAAATCCATGGAAAATTTCTGACACTGTAACAACCCTTGGTAAAATCAACACCCTTATAATATTCCGACTCTCTAAATATACTATAAAATGTCTCAATATGTTTTATATTATACCCCGTATGTGAAAACCGAACCCTAGTTATGTTATATATAAAATAAAATTTAAAAATCTGAAAAGTTAAGTTGAGGCGGGCCGCTTCAACTTAAGCTTACATTAAAGCGGGCCGCGCGGGCTCGTGATACGCGGATGCATCCGGTGCTGACACGTGTCGTAATCGTGTCAAGCCTAGTGATGACCGGACTAAGCTACTGCGTTGACTCATGTTGACGCGGGCCGCGTACATGTTCCCTGTATCTAAAGCGGGCCGCGTGGAAACTCAATTTCACAAGTATAAATAGCAGGCATCAGTTTTCAGTTTCCGTCGCTCATTTCTTATTCTCAATCTCGAAATCTGAAAGCATAGACATAATATTTTGGGTATTATACCCTAAATTAGCGAGGTTCTGCTCCGTTGTAAGTATTATAACCCCAATTTCGTAATAGTTACGCTGCCCGATTGATTTAGGGTTCCGTAACAACTGTCGTGGTTCTGCCCGACGTAGTTGTTGGAATGCCGTCTCGGGGAGGGTATTATTAATAAATTTCAAAGGGTTATGGTACTAATCAATGTACATTTGTATAAATTATAGATTATAGCCAGGAAACCCTTACGAAAAGCCTAAGACAGCAATGTGAGTTATCCTCTTTTTGTAAATGTTTTTGGTAATGTTTTACCAAACCTTAAATGTTTTACTATGAAATTTAGCAGTGATTGAGTCTTTGTAGTTCTTCAATTACTGCCGGTATGTTGGGGTTTTGTATACAAAATTTTGTACTACTTGCGAGTAGTAAGTCGGGATGACAATACATTACCATTGGACAATGAGTTAGCCAATGGGTAATATGACCCACAAGTCAGGAGTGATAGTACCAAATGGAGTAATTGGGTAGACATAAACAAAGTGATCACTCTCAATACTGTTCACTGTGACTTTAAACTTGATTAAATTGGGATTCACTCACCAGTATTTTCCACTGACAAATATTTTTAAAACATGTTTCAGGTAACCCAATGTGAAAGCCAATTAGTAAAAAGTCAGCTGGAGAGCACTGAAGGCTTGGGAAAATGTGGCTATAAAAGTTACCTAATAAACGATGTTTTAAATAAAATAGGGTTTGTCCCTATAATGTATTGTAATAAGAAACTTGGGTTTTGCCCATGTTATTATTAATATGAAAGAAGGTGGTTTTACTCTGATAAACATTTCCTAACTACGGTCCTGATGTAAATTCCGCTGCAAGACTAAATAAAAACTGATACCACCAAACTCTGAGCTCACGTCCGCCCGTTCCCGGGAAACAGGGATCGGGGGTTGTGACAGAAGGTGGTATCAGAGCCTAGCCACTGGTCTGAGCCAAAGAAGTGTTCTGCTGACACTTAAATTTTAAAATTTTGTTAGGAAATAATTACGGAAATACGTGTATAACTGTAATTATTGGTTATGTGTTATTTGACTATCTGTTAGTTTTCAGTATGAGTGATCAAGGGCCATCAGACGTGAATCGTCAGTTAGCTGATTCACCTAAGAGTGAAGGTACATCATCACAGCCTGCCCTCTCGGGGTATGTTGCTGATCAGGAAGACGGGATATTTGCTTTTAGAGCTAAATCTGAAGAACCATTTCCTACTAAGAAACGAGGATGGTTCAGTAAAGAAGCTTTTGCTCGTAGAAAAAGAATGAGGAAATTGCAACAGCAAAGGGCTTTAGCAGCTATTAAGAGAGAGACAGATGCCCATACTCAAGAAATACTTAATAGAAGCCTAGCTAATTTCCATATCTTAGCTACGACTGCTGCTGACCCAAGTCTGGAACAATTAGTAGCCCCACAACCACAAAACCCAGAACAACCCATGGAAATAGAAAATCAGGAAAATCAAGAAGAGATGTACAACTTTAACCCAGAAGAAATCCCTAGAGTGCCTGCACCAAACCCCATAGACCCAAATTATGACCCCTGGTGGGACGACAATAGAGACTTTGTGCAACGTTACCCTATCCAGGATTATCCACCCATACAGAACATAGAAGCTTACCCAGGTATGGACCCTTTAGATCCCTATTATCAAAATGACTATATTAGGGAAATATTAGAGGATCCTTACCAATTTCAGGAAATGTCACCCCCATATCAGGAACCCGTACCCCAGATTCCAAACCCAGTCCGAGAACCTGCACCCTCAATGAGTGCAGAAAACGTTCAAGAACTTAGGACTTTCGGGGAGGAAATTTTAGAGAACAGTGAGAGGATGCGTCAGGTGGGAGAGCGTCTCGTATGGAAATACGATGAGCGCAATATGGATTTTTGGATAAATCCATATCCTTGAATGTTGGAATGGAGGAAGTGATAGTAATAAAAAAAATAATAAAATAAAAAAAAATATGTGTGTACGGATGCATATTACTATTTTATTTATGTTGGTATTGTAATCTTTATTTCTGTACTCGTGTGTAATAGATGCATAAGTATATGAAAAGAGTAAGTAGCAATGATCTACGTTTTTGGTTAGATTGTGTGTCATGTGATCAATTATATTACTTACTATTTTGTGATATTAATATGGGATAAATGTTTAAAATTCTGATGGCCGATGAAGGAAATCAAGAAAATCTGAATAACGATAACCAGAGTAACATTAACGTGGTTAATGATAATCCAAGTGGCAATAACAATGGAAATCAAATGGACAATAGTGTTATCCAACACATAGTAGCACAAGGAATTATAGATGCAATGTCATTTATACTTCAAACTGTTAAGGATGCTGATAATAAAAGTAGGCATAGCAGTAAACGACCACTTGAACCAGAAAACAGTGTAAACAATGGACCTGTACTTCAAATGCCTATTCCTAAAAGAAGAAGAACCGTGCCTAACGGTTGTTCTTATAAAGAATTCTGGTCTTGTAAACCAATGGAATTCTCGGGCAATGAAGGGGCCATTGCAACCTTACGCTGGATAGAAAAGACTGAGGCAGTCTTAAGGATAAGTAAGTGTGCTGAAGAAGATAAGATATTGTTTGCTTCTAATCTGTTTAAGAATGCAGCACTAGAATGGTGGAACACTATCCTCCAGACAAGAGGAAATGATCACACCTATAATATGGAATGGGAAGAATTTAAAAACAAAGTAGAAAGGAAATTCTGCCCACCCAATGAAAAAGAACAGATAGCAAACAAATTCCTAAACCTTAGGATGACTGGTGTAGATAGCAAAGGGTACACAAAGCTATTTTTCGAATATGCTAGGATAGTGCCAACTCTTGCTTCACCAGAACCAGTGTTAATTTCCCGTTATATTTGGGGTTTAATTGGGGAAATTAGACATGTAGTCAAGGCAGCTAGACCTCAAACCATAGAAGAAGCTGTAGAATTAGCCAACACTTTGACAGATGAGTTAGTCCGTACTAGAGAAGAAGATCAGAAGAGGAACTTAACCCAAAGGCTTACACAGGAATTCCGTTCGGGAATTGACAATCGTAGGAAGATGGGTTCTACCTCTGCAACATACTGCAAGGTTTGCAAGAAAAAGCATTCTGGAAAATGCTCCATTCTCTGTAATTATTGTAAGATGCATGGACACAAGGAAGAAAATTGCAGGAAGAAAACCAGTAATGGATTATGCTACAACTGTGGAGAAAAAGGTCATATCAGGCCAAATTGTCCGAAATTGGCTCCAGCTGCAAACAACAAGAATACTAAAAATGCTAGAGCATTTGTTCTGACTGCAGAAGAAGCCAAGATGATCCCAGATGTCATAGCTGGACGTTTTTAGTTAATGATGTTTTTGCTAAAGTATTATTTGACTCTGGTGCAAACCAAAGTTTTATTAATACATCGTTTTGCAAATTTTTAAATCAGTCATTAACTAAACTACCACAAGAGTGTGTAGTAGAGACAGCTAACGGAGAAACTATTAGAATTTCTGAAATCTTGCAGGGAGCAAGCATAGAAATTTTAAATCAGAAATTTATAGCAAACCTATATCCCATGAATCTGGTAGGATTTGATGTTGTTTTAGGAATGGATTGGTTAATAGCCAATAAAGCCAGTATTTTATGTGATCAACAGTTAATCCAAGTAAATTCACCAAAAGGTAAAACGATCACAATTAAAGGAAATAAATCTTCTAAGTCCAATAAATTTATCTCTGTGATGAAAACTGCAAGTTGCATGAGAAAAGGTTCTATAGTGTATTTGATTTCTATAATCACTAACACTAAAGGAAAAGAACTAAAAGATATTCCAGTAGTATCTCAGTTTTCAGATGTATTTCCAGAAGAATTACCAGGACTACCTCCAGATAGAGAAGTTGAATTCAGAATTCACTTGATACCAGGAACCTCACCAATTGCCAAAGCACCTTACCGTTTGGCACCTGCAGAAATGCAAGAATTGAAGAAACAATTAGATGAATTATTGGAAAAAGGATTCATACAACCAAGTTCGTCGCCAAGGGGAGCGCCGATACTGTTTGTTAAAAAGAAGGACGGATCAATGCGAATGTGCATTGAGTATCGTGAATTAAACAAGGTCACGATTAAGAATCGGTATCCATTACCGAGAATTGATGATTTGTTTGATCAACTGCAAGGAGCTCGATTTTTCTCTAAGATCGATTTAAGGTCAGGATATCATCAATTAAAGGTACAGGAAGAGGACATTCCTAAGACCGCATTCAGAACAAGGTATGGTCATTATGAATTTACTGTCATGCCATTTGGTTTAACCAATGCCCCAGCTGCATTTATGGACATGATGAACCGAATATGTAAGCCATATTTGGATAAATTCATAATTGTATTCATAGATGATATTCTAATTTATTCTAAGAGTAAAGAGGATCATGCAAAACATTTGCACGTACTTTTAAGTCTATTAAGAAAGGAAAAGCTTTATGCTAAGTTTTCAAAATGTGAATTTTGGTTAGAACAGGTACAATTCCTTGGACATATAGTTAATCATGAAGGAATTCATGTAGATCCAACAAAGATTGAGGCAATTACAAAATGGAAAACCCCTGAATCACCAACTGAGGTTAGAAGTTTCTTAGGATTGGCCGGTTATTATAGAAGATTTATTCAAGATTTTTCTAGAATAGCCATTCCCTTAACTAAGCTAACCTGTAAATCTGTTAAGTTTGAATGGGGAGTAAAACAAGAAGAAGCCTTTAGAATTCTTAAGCAAAGATTAACCCATACACCTATATTAGCATTGCCAGAAGGAACTGAAGACTTTGTAGTCTATTGTGATGCTTCTAAATTAGGTTATGGATGTGTGTTGATGCAACGTCAAAAGGTTATAGCTTACGCATCTAGACAACTTAAGAATCATGAAGAGAATTATTCAACCCATGATTTAGAATTAGGAGCTATAATTTTTGCTCTTAAGATTTGGAGACATTACCTCTATGGTAGTAAGTTTACCATATTCACTGATCATAAAAGTTTAAGGTATGTTTTCGGGCAGAAAGAGTTGAATATGAGACAAAGACGCTGGATGGAATTTCTTAGTGATTATGACTGTGATATCCAGTATCATGAAGGAAAAGCAAATGTAGTGGCAGATGCTTTAAGCCGCAAGTATCATGAAAAGCCAAAAAGGGTACGTTCTCTTAAATTAAATCTACAAGTAGATTTAAATGATCAAATCAGAGAAGCACAAGAATCAGTAATCAAGGATGATTCTGAAAAATTAAAAGGTATGTTAAAAGAATTAAAACAAGGAACAGATGAAATATGGAGATTTCATGAAAAGAGAATATGGATACCTAAATTAGGAAATCTACGTAATCGTATATTAGAAGAAGCCCATAAATCTAAGTATACGATGCATCCAGGAAGTGATAAAATGTACCAGGATTTAAGGAAAAATTTCTGGTGGATAGAAATGAAAAAGGACATAGCAACCTATGTTTCTAAATGTTTAACTTGTTCACAAGTTAAAGCTGAACATCAGAAACCCTCAGGTTTGTTACAGCAATTAGAAATGCCAGTTTGGAAATGGGAATTAATAACAATGGATTTTGTTACTAAATTACCCAAAACTAGGAAAGGAAATGATACAATCTGGGTGATTGTAGATAGACTAACTAAGTCAGCTCATTTTCTACCAATGAAGGAAACGATTAGTATGGAACAATTAGCTAAGTTGTATGTAAATGAAATTGTTTCTTTACATGGCATTCCTTTATCAATTGTTTCTGATAGAGATAGTAGATTTACCTCTCGTTTTTGGTCAAGTTTCCAAAAGGCAATGGGAACCAAGTTAAGGTTAAGCACAGCGTATCATCCTCAAACAGATGGACAAAGTGAAAGGACAATTCAGACAATGGAAGATATGCTTAGAGCTTGTGTAATTGATTTTGGAGGTAATTGGGATGATCACTTACCTTTAATAGAATTTTCTTATAATAATAGTTATCACACAAGTATCAATGCTGCACCATTCGAAGCACTTTATGGAAGAAAGTGACGAACCCCAGTCTGTTGGGCAGAAATTGGGGAACAACAATTATCTGGACCTGAGATAGTACAGGAAACAACTGACAAGATTATTCAAGTCAAGGAACGACTGAAAGCTGCACGTGATCGACAAAAGAGTTATGCTGATAACCGATGCAAGCCATTAGAATTTCAGGTAGGAGATAAAGTATTGTTGAAAGTCTCTCCTTGGAAAGGAGTGGTAAGATTCATCAAAAGAGGAAAGCTAAGTCCCAGGTATGTTGGACCTTTTAAGATTATTAGAAGAATAGGACCTGTAGCATATCAGCTACAACTGCCAGAGGAAATGGCAGGAATACATGATGTGTTTCATGTATCTAATCTTAAAAAGTGTTTAGCTGATGAATCATTGATAGTGCCTCTTAAGGATGTAGAGGTAAATGAACAACTCAAATTTGTAGAAAGACCTCTACAAATTGAAGATAGGAAAGTCAAGAATCTCAAACACAAAAGACTAGTTCTAGTCAAAGTGAAATGGGATTCCAAAAGAGGACCTAAATACACTTGGGAGCTCGAGTCAGAAATGAAAAGGAAATATCCACAATTATTTCAGTAGATCTCGAGGACGAGCTCTAAAACAAGGTGGGGAGAATGTAACAACCCTTGGTAAAATCAACACCCTCATAATATTCCGACTCTCTAAATATACTATAAAATGTCTCAATATGTTTTATATTATACCCCGTATGTGAAAACCGAACCCTAGTTATGTTATATATAAAATAAAATTTAAAAATCTGAAAAGTTAAGTTGAGGCGGGCCGCTTCAACTTAAGCTTACATTAAAGCGGGCCGCGCGGGCTCGTGATACGCGGATGCATCCGGTGCTGACACGTGTCGTAATCGTGTCAAGCCTAGTGATGACCGGACTAAGCTACTGCGTTGACTCATGTTGACGCGGGCCGCGTACATGTTCCCTGTATCTAAAGCGGGCCGCGTGGAAACTCAATTTCACAAGTATAAATAGCAGGCATCAGTTTTCAGTTTCCGTCGCTCATTTCTTATTCTCAATCTCGAAATCTGAAAGCATAGACATAATATTTTGGGTATTATACCCTAAATTAGCGAGGTTCTGCTCCGTTGTAAGTATTATAACCCCAGTTTCGTAATAGTTACGCTGCCCGATTGATTTAGGGTTCCGTAACAACTGTCGTGGTTCTGCCCGACGTAGTTGTTGGAATGCCGTCTCGGGGAGGGTATTATTAATAAATTTCAAAGGGTTATGGTACTAATCAATGTACATTTGTATAAATTATAGATTATAGCCAGGAAACCCTTACGAAAAGCCTAAGACAGCAATGTGAGTTATCCTCTTTTTGTAAATGTTTTTGGTAATGTTTTACCAAACCTTAAATGTTTTACTATGAAATTTAGCAGTGATTGAGTCTTTGTAGTTCTTCAATTACTGCCGGTATGTTGGGGTTTTGTATACAAAATTTTGTACTACTTGCGAGTAGTAAGTCGGGATGACAATACATTACCATTGGACAATGAGTTAGCCAATGGGTAATATGACCCACAAGTCAGGAGTGATAGTACCAAATGGAGTAATTGGGTAGACATAAACAAAGTGATCACTCTCAATACTGTTCACTGTGACTTTAAACTTGATTAAATTGGGATTCACTCACCAGTATTTTCCACTGACAAATATTTTTAAAACATGTTTCAGGTACCCAATGTGAAAGCCAATTAGTAAAAAGCCAGCTGGAGAGCACTGAAGGCTTGGGAAAATGTGGCTATAAAAGTTACCTAATAAACGATGTTTTAAATAAAATAGGGTTTGTCCCTATAATGTATTGTAATAAGAAACTTGGGTTTTGCCCATGTTATTATTAATATGAAAGAAGGTGGTTTTACTCTGATAAACATTTCCTAACTACGGTCCTGATGTAAATTCCGCTGCAAGACTAAATAAAAACTGATACCACCAAACTCTGAGCTCACGTCCGCCCGTTCCCGGGAAACAGGGATCGGGGGTTGTGACAGACACTTTTCCTACGCATAACAATTTGTGGCTTTTTTGTCGTTTTTTTGTCACAAAACTAAGACCCTTTCTTGTTCGTCGGAATTTCGTGGGAAAAGTGTCGGCATTTTCGTTCGTAGGAAATGTGTAGGAAATTTTGGTAGGAATAGTAGCAGTTTTCTAGTAATGAAGTAAAACACAAATTTTTTTAAAACAAAATTATTGTAATATCCGGAATATTTTTATAGTTAAATATATTTTTTGGTGATCAGGCGTCCTTCATTGTGAAGAATTATGTGCGTTCCTGTTCATTTGGAAAAAAAATTGATATTACTACAATGGTGAATCAATCCATTCATTTGGATTAGAGTGTATTTTCTTCAAAACAACAAGGTATTTAGATCAGCAAATTCATCTATCTCCAAAGTGGTGGAGGATATTATAGAAACATCTTTTCGGTGGGTGATTAAGAGATCAAAGTTAAATGGCATTTCGTTGGAACTGGAACTCTTTTGCAATTATTATTTTGGAGATATAATAGTTAGTAGCTGTTTTGTTTTGCCCACCCCCCCCCCCCCCCTTCTGTTAGCAAGCGATAGAAGAGGTGGGTCTGTTTGTTTCTGTTTTGGTGGTTATAAAAGTCTTTTGATTCGAAAAAAGTGGAGGTTACGATTTCATAATTAAAAAGACTTCAAGAGTTTTCGGTCAATTTTTCCAAAAAAAAAATTGGCTTTTTTGAAACTGCTTATCTAAAGTCACCATAATCAAATTTTATATGCAAGTCCAAGCAATGATTCTTGATGTTTTATTTCTAAATCTAGGTTTTTTAGGTGCAATCTGATTTCCTGTTACCTGCAAATCTAGAATTTTGGATGGGATAGAATTTTGTTTAATAAAAAATTTAAATATCCGAACCCATGAGTATTCACGGGTGATAACCTAGTTCTAAATATATAATATGTAAATAATACGAATGCAATATTAAAAATATATATGTAGTTTAAGACATTCGATTACTTCCTATTGCATTTGTATTAGTATTATTTACATATTATATATTTAGAATTTGTTGACTGAAGTTTATTAAAGATTTTTTAAACGTCAAATTAATTTATTAGTTTCTTTTATCGATATGAAATTGTCTAATATTTTGATTTTATAAACACATACTTACATATACATAAAAATTACCTTTGAGTTTGAGTAGTTTTAAAACGTCCGTTATAATATATAATTATAAAAATATTCTGGATCTACAATAACTTTATTTTAAAAGATTTGTGTTTTAGTTATACTTTATATAAATAGTACTTTATCTTGTTCTTATTATTTACTTTAAAAAATATTAAAATCAGAATTTTTATAAAATAAATTCAAAACTATTTTTTTATATATGTTTATATATATAAAAATATAATTATTAACAAATAATAATGTTTTTGCAAAAAAAATTACTATATATAATAACATTTTGCACAAATCAACCTTTATGTTATAAATAATCTTTTTGCATAAATCAACATTTATGTAATCAAAGACCATAGTACCCTCACATGCAAAGCATGTGAGGTATCTTAACTGAGTTTTTGGACGACGTTAGTCGTAAAGGTTATAAAACATTACAGAACATGAACATAAAGGTTGGATTTTGCCGATTTCATAGTAAAAGGTATGAAGTGCAGTTTAGGTATAACATAAAGGCTGATTTATGCAATTTAGTCTATATATTATTAACTGTGGTCATTCTTCGTATATTTACATATTATAAATTTGCAACATGTATATGCATTAGAGTGTTGTACACAAAGCTTAGGGATGCTTTCAAAAAAAGATTAATATTACATTTTTAATCCAAAAACATATATATGCATTTGGGGTGTTGTACACAAAGCTATGGGGTGTTTTTAAAAAAAAAAAAAAAAAACTTAATATTACAATTTTAATCTAAAATTTATTTGATTTTTTTATTTTTAACCTAAAAGTTTTCATATTTTGCAATTTAATCTCACTTTTGCTTTCAACTTTGTTCCCTTACGGTTATCATATTTAGCAATTTTTTTGTTTTACGTTTCATTCTAAATTTTGCGAGTTAACACGGTGCAACGTGCGTGTGTGGTTCAACGTTATTATGTTTCATTTAACACTTCGTTCTAAATTTGCGAGTTAATACGACGCAACATATGTGTATGGTTCAACGTTTTAGGTCGTTTTTTCCCGTTTAACATAACAGGTTGGTCGCAACTAGCGGGTACTAAGTCGACTTAGTTATTATTTTCTATGTTTTACGTTATGATCTAATTTCTTCACATTAATACATGTTGGTTGTTGGCAGTGATGTGACATTAGTACTATTTGAAAAAAATTTACACTCCCACCGCAACACGGTGGGGCTTAATACTAGTTACACATAAAAAAGAGAATCACATATAAGATAATTAACACTAAAAAACACTACATGGTCACTCGATCTCGATACCCAACAATTGGATCTGCATGAACATGTAAACAGGGGCAGACCCACATAGAGTGGGTCGGGGTCCCCAGACCCCAATGTTTTTAAAAAATTAGTAGATCCCGTATATTAAATTTGCTAAGAACCCCATAAAACTAATTAGGTGGACACCATAGATAGAAAAGGAAAGTTGGTGTAGTTGTAATTCCTCCTCTTTATAAACAAGAAGTCCCCGTTCAATTCTTATAAAACTTGTTTTTTGTGTGTTGCTTTCTTTAACACCAAAAAACAAGCCAAAGCAATACAAAACACAAGCATGCACACACCACCAACTCACAACCCTTGTATGCTATGAATTTGAACTTTAAAAAATGCAATGTTTTTTTTTTGTTTCGAATTATATTATATTTTTATTGTGTTTTTTTCTAATGAGTAATAATCATACATTTTTGTCGCACGTTTCTAGCCTCGACCCGAACGACGGTCGACCCGAAAATTTTAACATTACGTTGTGAAAAATTGAACACCGAAAAAAATGAGCCAATAAAAAAAATTTGGATCCGCCACTGCATCTAAATATATTTTTGATTTAGTACAATCAATGCTTTATTTTAAAATAAAATAAAATAAAAGGCCAAATAATCGTGGCATGCATTATGCAAGTGATGAAAACGTAAAGTACAAGCAAACATAGCACATTCTTGTCATTTGAGTGAGCGTGGGGTTGATTGGACATATAACACAGAAATGATAAATGATAAGACTGGGGGTGAGGGTGTGGTTTTTGGGCGGTGTTGGCCCTTTAACGTCGGCTGCTCTATCCTGGGTTGGCGTTTTGGTCAGCGTTACCCGCTTGCCGTGGCAATATTGCTTGGCGTGGGGCGCTATCTGGGGTGACGTGACTGGCAATGTATGACTGTGTATTGATGACCATTTAGCTAGCCCTTCCACAACGTCAATCTTGCCACGCCCCTTCCACATCCCACTTTTTTGGGTGTGGACTGGTGAAGTCCACACCTACCACGTGTCAAGCAATACCCCCAACCCAAGCCCCTCCACAAAGATTAGATGTCAATGAAACATTGTTTTCCCTAATTGCAAAATAGAACATGGTAGACCCATTTTTTTGCCTCTTAGTCGACAAAACATTAAGACCTTTTAATACTAAGACTTCCCAACTAATCTCATAATTTAATTAATTAGCATTAAATCAAACTCTTAGGGTGGTCCCCGACACTATGGTCGGCTCGTCTCATCCATCATCGGATAATAGTGTATATTATCTGAATCAAATAACTGGTTGGTTTCATGTTAACGTCAGGGCAGCTCAACTTATTTCGTGACCTTAAGTGGAACTTATTCTTGGTCATCATACAAACAACTGCGACATTCTTTATATTTGGCATTCTAGTAAAATACATACAACACAAATTTAATACGCGTAAAACTCTTAATTTTTTCTTTACAAAGTGAATCCGCTTGTGACTCGACGCACGAAAATTGAGGGAACTATAATAGCGTTTGAAAGATGATAACGATTGATGGTTGGTTTTTTTACGTAGTCGGAATCAAATTTATTGGCATGATGATATCGTACCTTGTAGATAACGAAAGACAAATAGAAATTAATTGATCCATAATGTCTTAAGCGTTAATGTCAACAAGAGGGGGAGGGGCCAAAACATGAATTAGGGTGGAGATAAAATAGTATGTTGTCTTGATGGGAAGTAATAGATGTCATTACAACAAAAGCACATGTCAATCATTGTCAACCCACCACTAGATACATAGGACAGTATATAAAAAACCAATATAAGAATTCCTCAAAACAATATGATGAACTATCTTATATATGCTTGTATCGAAGTTATCGGGTTGAGCCGGACTTGATCCTATAATGGGTATAAGCGTGTAGTATTTACGAAAGTCATAAGAAATCGAACTAGAGGTGATCTTACCCGAAAAGAATGAATAAAAGTCATTTCATAGTTGGAACTGGGAACTAAGCGCATAAATGAGCCAAGCCGCTCTGATATTTATGATCGATTTACCAAAAGCTTGAATTAAGCCGAGCTTAAACGAGCTCGAGCCTAAAAATAAGTTTGTTTGGTAAACGATCCAAGGCCCAAGCTTCATTTATCGAGCTCGAGTAGCTTAAACAAGCCTATTATTTATATGATGTTCTTATATAA
This sequence comes from Helianthus tuberosus, assembly GCA_030545235.1. Taxonomy (NCBI): domain Eukaryota; kingdom Viridiplantae; phylum Streptophyta; class Magnoliopsida; order Asterales; family Asteraceae; genus Helianthus; species Helianthus tuberosus. Next base: position 170,485,027 of record CM060352.1, read on the forward strand.
ACTAAGTATTTATATGTATTATATGTTTAATATTTAATAATATATTATATATAAACATGTGATAAAAATAGCTAATTAATACATAATGTGTTATATATAAAATTAAAATTATAAATATATACAGAAATATTTAAAATGTATATAAATAAATTTAACAAATAATAACCATTCCACGCTCAGCTTGTAAAACTACTCACGAGTCAAGCTCCAACTCTACCTCTCGTAATTTAAACAAGTTGGATAGCTCAGGCTCAGCTCGACTCGTTTATATAGATAGAATGGTTAAACCTACAAGTGCCCGTGTGTTCAAAAAGAATAATATGCAACTCAACTTTAAAATTTCAGTTGCAAAATTACCCAAAGCCAGACCATAGCAGAATTTTTCGGTTATAAAATTACTCAAGCCGATCGGTTCGGTACTTGGGTTAAAGAGTGGGCTGGTTATCGGTTTTCAAGAGTGGGTTGCTTTAAACGTATACAGTGATTGAACACTGAATTTTTATGCTTTACCTTGGACCCAATAACCCAAAACAAATAAGCTACTGATAGTTTTTCCTTTTTCTGGTATTTTTGGCCCTTTAATAAGCCCAAAAGGTGAGTTTTGCACTTTTGCCTCATAATTTTATAGCTAAAACTTTAAATGTAGTAATATAACAAATATCACGTTTTAAGGCTATACGGTGTGGGAGGGTATAGTCACGTTAGCACTTGTCAGAAGGGTGGCGTAGTGCAACAAAGCGCGGATGGGATGGGGCGTGGAAAGGTGACGTGGTGTGACACGTGACATACACTTTTTATATTTATTTTATATTTAAAAAAAAAGAAAATCAAATATAAAACCCACCACCCAATCAAAATACCACACCTCATCACCATCCTCCCTCCACGCCGGTGAAGAATCCACCACCCACACCAACCTCCACGCCAGGCATGGGCCCGTGAGCAGGCGTGGTTGAGTGCTCCACGTCCTCCTCCACGCTGCACACCGTGTGGTCTAATATAAGTTAATTAAAATACAATTTGTTTCATGCTTTGTTCAGTTCATACTGATATTTAAAACCGATGAAACAGTATATTTTATGTTTATGTTGAGCTCATAATAATATTTAAAACCAAGTAGTCACTTAATTCGGTTTTTATGATCATCCCTAAAACTAGTATATATAACCTTAACTAATATTCTTTAGGATAATTATTGGGTCGATCAAACAACATATGGAACCCAACATAACAACCTTTAGACAGGCTAAATTTTTTTTATCAATAAGAATGTGACATAATATGTACATAAATAAAATACATAATAACAGCCACGAGATACCGTAATACACGAGACCACTGGTAAATAAATCAACTTTAATGTTGTATGAAGTATGAACCACCTTCGAACAAAATTAACGTGACATATCCACAAAATAATAATTAATTACATGAATGATTAGTGCTAAATTTGTATTATTTTTCTTATAACCTTATAGGCTCACACTTAGGGGTGCAAACGAGCCGAGCAGCTCGTGAGCTACTCGAGATCGGCTCGAGAAAAAGCTCGAAACGAGCCGAGCCTTATCGAGCCCGAGCCGAGCTTGAGCCTAAAATAAAGCTCGTCTGTTTATTGAGCCCGAGCTTGAGCCTCGCATGTGAAGCTCGTTAGGCTCGTCGAGCCTTATCGAGCCTTAGTGTAAACGAGCCGAGTCGAGCCGAGCTTATTCAAACTTGTTTATAAGCCGACCTCGAACCTAAAAATAAGCTTATTTAGTAAACGAGCTCGAGCCCGAGCTTCACTTATCGAGCTCACGAGCCAAAAAAGTCTATTATTTATATTATTTTTATTTAATATATTAATTAATAGATAATAAACGAGCCGAGCTCGAGCTTGAGAAAATACAAACGAGCCGAGCTCGAGCCTTTAAAACAAAGCTCGAATCGAGCCGAGCTCGAGCTCGAGCTCGAGCCCGAGCTCACATAAAGTTAATCGAGCTCGAGCATGGTCAAGCTCGGGCTCGGCTCGGCTCGTTTGCACCCCTACGTCACACTATTCTCGCACCTTATATTTTATTCTCATACCCTTTTTCACTCTATCTCTTTTTCTATATATTTATGTATAGAGAGAGATATAGAGATGAGAGGTGTGTCAATATTAACACCCTACTTAGGCCACCCGGGGCACTCCACAGGTAGGCGATGACGGGTTTGAACCAACGCTAGAACATTGCCGCCACCATTGTGGGTATGGCTGACGAGTTCGGCTGGCTAGCACGACCACCTGCTGGAGATTTGTGATTTCGGTGAAGTTTTTGACTGTTGCACCCAAAAAATGACCGTTTACCCTTTATAAAAAAATTCAAATTACCTTACTCCCTCAATTACCTTTCTCTACTTAACCAACCCATTTTTATTATTTAATCTACCCATCCACATAAAACCCTTTCAATTTTATATTTTCATCTACCAAAACCTTTCTAAATATTATATTTTCATCTTCAAAAAATGGCAACGAACTCGTGGACCGAAGAGGAACCGAAGAGGAAGACATCGCCATCCACTAGTAGAAGGGCTTCTTTTTGCAACCGGGTGTTCCAACAATTATGCATCCACGTTGGTGAGACCACCCGAAACATGCATCTACTAGACTCATGTTTCTCGTTTGTCCGTTTCAAGTGTGCAAGATTCCATGGAAGGTTTATGTATGTGGAAAATCCCCACAACGAGCTCTCGGAGTCGCAAGTTATTCAAGTGGCTCTTGTGGACTACAAGCACACATACAATGAGGACTTTGAACACGTTTCGGTGTGGCAAATTATTAAGATGTATGTTTAAGTTTTGTTTTTAATTATATGTAATGTTTTAAGTATTGTATTTTAATGTAAGGTTATAAGTTTTATTTTTATTTAATGTTATAAGTTTTAAGTTTTATTATAATCAAATTTAATTTTTATATAAAATTTTGTTTTATTTAATTTAAAAAAAAAATAGTTTATGGCATGGGTAGGCGCCGCTAGTGTTTACTAGCTAATGGATACTTTGTACTAAAATTAACATGGCGGGTGATGATTTGATCAGGGCTAAAGTAGTAGCTGCCTTTGAGTGCCCCTTCCTCCCTCGTATTGATGTGGAAGCAACTGGAAACCATTATTTTTTAGACAGGAGAGTAGATAATTCTTGTGAGACCATACCAAGTGATGATGATGCTGTTTAGGTAGTGTGTCTTGGTACTTTTTAACACTATTTATGCATTATCCATACACGCTCTTGTACTATAGCATTGAATACCATACATTATACACACCGCCAACATTAATGTAATACATCTATTATATTATCCAAGGGTTTATAAAATTATATTTTATTATTATATAATATATTTCCTATACACACATAAAATACATATATGGTAAAAATTGTAACTGGCTTAAGGCAAGTCACGTCATTTGATTGAGGCTCATAATACAAAATTGTATGGAAAACGTGTGTGTTATCGGACATGCTAACCGGCCTTCCACCATTACCCTGATGATCGAGGAGGCGTCTCCTCGTCTGAGACTAAAGGGGCAGGAGCTAACTCAGTACTAGTAGGCCAAGACGTAACATTCCGAAATCGAACATGTATTTGTGTGGAACTGAACCACGCCTTAGGCCACTCAGCTACACCCCGGGGGCTCATGATACATAATTACATATAGTGGAAATTATTCTAAGATGTATAACATTTAACATTATCATAATACATAAACAAATGAGTAAATTACAATTTTGGCCCATGTGGTTTAACCCTTTCAGTACAAAAAAGAATCTTTTAACATATTAGACCCTAAAATTGCATTTTATAACGGTTTTGGCCACCTAACACTATGTTCCTTTTGTTAGTTAAGTATAAGGGTATTATGGTCCTTTTCTGCAAGTTATAAAGTTCTTTTAATATTTTTATTTGTGTAATTACTTAAGTTTTTTTATTTCACGATTGTAATTTAACAAAATACGTTTTAAATATAAAAAATAAATACATATTTCTTAAACAATTTTTTTTTATAAATTTCTTTTTTAAATTGTTTTTTAACCTTTTTTTAAATCGTCTTTCGTTTTTAAAATCGTTTCTTTTTAAACTCGTTCTTTTTAAGTCCGTAGTTTTTTTAAATCGAAGAGTTCATTTTTTACCATTCTTTTTAAAACCATATGTTTTTTAAACAATTCATTTTTTAAAGTGGTTCATTTTTAAAGCCGTTAATTTTTAAAACTTTCCTTTTAGAACCGTTTTTTGTAAAACGTTCCTTTTATTTTTAAAACGCCATTTATATCGTTTATCTTTTTTAAAATCTTCCATTTTTTGGACCGTTCGTTTGTTAGAAATTCGTTCATTTTTTTAAACCTTTTATTTAATAAAACCATACACTTTTTTAACCCTTATATTTTTAACATAATTTTTTAGTACCTTTTACTTTATTTTTATAAACGTCGTTTTTAGATCTTTGAAAAAACCGTTCGTTTGTTAAAAAAAGAAAGGTAAAAGATGAACAAATTTAAACAAACGAACATTTTTTTCGAATAAATAAACAACGTTTATAAAAAACAAATGGTATTAAAAAATATGTTAAAATATATAAGGTTTTAAAAAGAAAATGATTTTTGTAAACAAAATGTTTTAAAAAAATAACGAATTTCGAAGAAACAAAAGTCCAAAAAAATGGAAGATTTTAAAAAGATAAACGTTTCGAATAATGCTTTAAAAATAAACAACTTTAAGAATTAGTTTTTTAAAAATCATATGGTTTTAAAAAGATTGGCAAAAAATGAATTGTTCAATTTAAAAAAAAATGAAAGACTTAAAAAATAACGATTTTAAAAACAAACAATTTAAAAAGAAATGATTTTAAAAACGATAAACGGTTTTAAAAAGGATAAAAAAAACTGTTTTTTAAAACGACATTTATAAAAAAAACAAATTGTTTAAGAAATATGTATTTATTTTTTATATTTAAAACGTATTCTGTTAACTTATAATCGTGAAATAACGAAATAAAAAAATTAAGTAATTACACAAATAAAAATATTAAAAGAACTTTATAACTTACCTAAACAACCCCTAAATTATAAAAGGAAAATTGGTTTTTAATAAACCAAACTTTGCCCCATTGGTAAATAATAATCCTACCTACAGATTTGGTAGTTAATAATCCTACGTTTCAATATGTTGGTACTCAATGGACCTCCGTTAGTTTTTTTTAACTGAAGTTAGTTTTTAAGTTTTATTTATTACACAAACAGTCCCTGTAGTTATAAGTTACTAGTTTTAAGTTTTATTTATTACACAAACAGTCCCTGTAGTTATAAAAAATCATAAAAATCCTAAAAAAATCATAAAAATTCTAAAAAAATCAAAAAAATCTTAAAAAATCAAAAAAAATAAAAAAAAATAAAAAAAAATCTTTAAAAAATCAAAAAAATTCTAAAAAATCAAAAAAATTCTAAAAAATCAAAAAAATTCTAAAAAATCATAAAAATTCTAAAAAATCAAAAAAATCGATTTATAAAATTAACGTGTTTCGCTTTACGGAAATTTTACGAAAAACGGGCAGAGTTTCCTCTATTTTTGGACGACCCCGACAACACAAGTTGTCGATATAATATTCAAAATTCAACAATCAATGAAGCATTAAATATCTATACGATTTATATACGATTTATACACGATTTATACAAAACTAAAATGAAACTTAAACTAATAAACTCTTACCGGAACCGAGACGACTACGTGACCCAAACTGACCCGACTAGACCCGAAACCAAGTAAACCCAAATCAATTGTAACAAACCGGACCTGAATCGAACCCCATCACCACCGCCAATTGCCGCCTACCCACCACCATCTAACCCCATCACCACCGCCAATTGCTGCCGCCACCATTACAAACAGATCTGAGCGATTCAAAGCCACCATCACAAACAGATCTGCCGCCAATTGCCGACTACGTGACCAAACTGACCCCGCCACCACCATCTCTCCCTCTTCTAATCGGCAACCACCACCATCCAGCCGCCACTTGCCTGACATCACCACCATCTCGCCATCTCTCTCCTATTCAAAGCCACCATCACTAATACCACCAGATCTGGACTTCACTGAATGAGCATCCGCTTAATGATCTCCTTCGACTGCAAGATCTCGATGCTGTCATCACCATCAGGAGCAGGTGAAGCAATAGCAGTTTGATTGCGGTAGTCGATGACGTCAGCCTCGTCAGCAGTGATGGCAGTGGTGGTTAATGGTGGTGGACTGGTGGAGAACATGAGAGGGCCAGGTGAGTCCCTCGTTCTTTTCTATTCAAACGACATCATTTGGGGTTTGACTAGTTTTTCTAAGCCCATTCAACAATGAAAAGTATATTTTTTTTTATTCCTAATTCATTTGTGGCTGAAAACAATGATCACATAAGAACTCTTTGAACTTTGACTTGTCCATCGTTAGCAAATCATCATCAATAAACAAGTAAACAAATCTGATCTAAAAACAACCATTTTCATTAACCATTTTTATGATTTTTTTTTTATTTTTTAGAATTTTTAGAATTTTTTTTATTTTTTAGAGTTTTATGATTTTTTAGAATTTTTTTTATTTTTTAGAATTTTTATGATTTTTTTGATTTTTTTAGATTTTTTTTTATTTTTTAGAATTTTTTTGATTTTTTATAATTTTTTTGATTTTTTAAGATTTTTTTTATTTTTTTAGAATTTTTATGATTTTTTAGAATTTTTTTGATTTTTTAGGATTTTTATGATTTTTTTATAACTACAGGGACTGTTTGTGTAATAAATAAAACTTAAAACTAGTAACTTATAACTACAGGGACTGTTTGTGTAATAAATAAAACTTAAAAACTAACTTCAGTTAAAAAAAACTAACGGAGGTCCATTGAGTACCAACATATTGAAACGTAGGATTATTAACTACCAAATCTGTAGGTAGGATTATTATTTACCAATGGGGCAAAGGTTGGTTTATTAAAAACCAATTTTCCATTATAAAACGACCATAATACCTTTATAATTCACTAGAAAAAAGTAACATAGTTAGTGTTATGTGCCAAAATCGTTATAAAATGCAATCTCAGGGCGGATATGTTATAAGATTTCTTTTGGGACTAAAAGAGTTAAACTGGTTAAACCACAGAGGCCAAAATAGTAATTTACTCTAAACAAATTATTATTCGTTTTTTTTTTTTTTTTTTTGTATTTATGAATTTAAAACTTTTATAATACAACAAAAACCATACCCATATAATCTCATTCGTAGCCTGAGGGATAGAGAGACTCCTTCCAATGAGACTTCTTACTCTAAAGATATGTCTATCTATAAAAGTCCACGTAAAACACACATAGCTACTCAAAAAAAAATATGCACAAAAAACATATGATACAAAACACATGATATGGATAATTAACGCACCAAATAAACACATAGAGTAACGATAACATGCAAAGGTCGCCTATATAAATTGAAAAGCTAAGCTAGAGCCTAGAACAACACCTAACCATCCACATAAAAATCCTTGATCTTAATCCTACGTTTTCACGAACTCCGATTCTCGACCATGTCCTCAGAGATATGCGATTCTAGTAAATCATTCCTAATTCGATCGTCCCATGTAAGTTTAGGTATGCCTCTACTCCTTCTTCCCTCTACACTGAGAGTTTTCGCAGTTCTAACGGTAGCAGTTGCATGCCTCCTCTTAACATGTCCTAACCATCTTAACATCTCATCTCTTATCTTATCTGATATACTAGCCACCCTAAATCTTTTCCTAAAAACCTCATCTCTTATCTTGTCTACCCTAGTATGCCCACACATCCACCTTAACATAGTCAATTTAAAGAAAATGTTCCTTTTTCTAATAGAAAATTTAAAAAAAAATTTGTGTTTTTAAGCTTTTTAAGCAGTTGTGGTTGTGTTCACACTGGTTCTCATGGTTTTCGCGATAAAGATGGTTCTCGCATGAACCCTACCCTAGACCTAATTTTATAAAATTTTCAATGCAATTTTCAAGAAATTAAATTCTATTGAATTTTACTTGAAACAATATTAGTAAAATCCAGCTCGACCACAACCACGGGCTCTGCTCCTTGAACCCCACTCCCAGTTGTGATGCCTCTTTGGAACACCCATTGCTTAGAGCATGCCCATAAAGATCAATGCGGTTTCTTAGTACTTAATATACTAACAAATATGCATTGCGCACACTTTGATTAATATGTCCAATCCAATTGCGCTAAAATAATTAGCATGGTTTGTCAATCTTTAAAAAAAATTGTTTGTTGCTAGATTTATGGTTTTTTTCTCTTTCACAACCTAAAAGGTGGGGAAACAAAACGTAGTAATATTTAAGGTTTTTTTATCTCATTGTTTATGTATATTTCTAAATATAAATAAGCAACACTTTCCTATTTTATGTTTTGTAACATATGTATTAAGAGTTTTCCAAAAAAAAGTTGCATTTTTCACTTTTAACCTAAAGATTTTCTCTTTTGCATTTTAACCCCAGTGACTTTTTTACTTTTTATCCAAAAAATTTCATGTTTTGGAATTTAACTACAATACTCTTTTATTTTCAATTTGGTCCCTCATACTTTTCATCCTCGCAAGTTTTTCGTTTTACGTTTCGTTCTAAATTTTGTGAGTCAACACGCCGCAACGTGCGTGTGGGGTTCAATGTTTTTCGCCTGTTTTTCCCGTTTGACAGTATTTTTCTCCGTTTGACATGTTCCTCGCAACGTGCGGATCCTATATCAACTTAGTTATTATTTTCTGTGTTTTACATTTCTGTCTAATTTCTTCGCATTAACACGCAGCAACGGGCGTGCTTGGTTCAACGATTTTACGTCGTTTTTCCGTTTGGCGTTATTTTTTACTTTTTTTACGAGCTTTTCTGATGTTGGTGGTTACTGACAGTGGCGTGACATTAGTGCTACTTGACACGATTTTACGAACGTATTTAACCTGTTATGTTTTTTTACTAATGCTTTGTTTCAAGTTTACCGCTATATCTCCTTTACTTAAGAAAAAATAATTTTTTACTTGCATATTTTTATTTACGTATCGGTATAAATTCGATTTGCTCTACGTTTCGACGTAAACTTTTTCTGGAAACGAGTCAGGTCATATATAATACGTTTTCGTTTAAAAAAACCATTTTTACATGAATTTTTTATGCGTTTTGGTATAAATTCGAGTTGGTGTATGTTTTGACGTAAACTTTTTTTTGGGAAACGAGCTAGGTCAAATATAATATGTTTTCGCGATTAATTTTATGAATGCTTTGTAGATTTTGTTTCGAACCGAGTGGTGCCAAATTGTGTTTTCTTTTTTCCCTTTTTCAAAAGATGTAACTAATCTCTTTTTATTATACGTGTCAGCTTTTCTGTTATACACATTACATTTTCTATGTATGACTTGAGTCACATATAATACGTTATCATTGTACGATATAGATTTGATTTAATTTATATTTTGATCCAATCGCAATGCTTTTATATATGTTACACTGAGTTCAATCAGATACATCGAAAAGTATGCTTTCATATGGTTAACGCCAGGGGCGGAGACAGCATAGAACCAGCCGTAGCACGGGCTACGGCTCAAAGTCGTGTTCGTAGTGTTAATTTTTTTTTTTTTTTTTTCGATTTTATATAAAGGATACCCCTAAAAAAATACGAGGATACCCCTATAAAGGATTTTATATAAATACACCGTAATTTTTTTTTTGGGATACCCCTGGTGTTAAAGTCTAGCTCCGCCACTGGTTAACGCATCACATAACGTTTGAACTAATCCATTTGACGTTTACGATGTACCCACGCCGCAACGTGCGTGGATCTTATTGCTAGTTTTGTATTAAATTTGAATAGGCCAGGTTCTTTTTCTCTTAAAAAAAGTGAAGTGAAATTTGAATCAGCTAATGAAATGAGAGATTGGATGTGGAAGACTGTAACATCATGGTACCAAAATTCAATACAAAGCCTGAGTGCCAGACTTGATGTTTACACTCAATTTTCAGTTTTATAACAGCTCTGAGTCTTGTTATATATTAATATAGGTATCTGCTTGGGAATAGCCCAGTGGTTTTGGTAAGTTTAGATAGAGCTTAGGGCAGTGGGGGTGGATCGTTAATCCACCGTGATAGCCAAAGTCCACGCGTGATAAAAACAAAACTTCCACCACCACCGAAAATGTCCACGCGTTGAAAACAAATTCCGTTATTTTCTTCACGCGTTGAAAACAAATATTGAAACAAATTCCGTTTGAGATTGTTTTGTCGTTTTATGTTGAATTAATAGCAACTTTGATGAAAAATGCAAATTTGCCCCTCAACTTTTGTTAGCTATTTTTAAATAGCTTTCCTTTAATTGCAATTCAGGTCCCTCATCTTTATATAAATTTTAATTGCCCATCTCGACGAACCATTTAAGTCGGTTGTAATTCAACAAAAGCGCAAGATTTGCGAAAGGTGGGGTTGAGAGATGCCACCCGTTTAATTTTAGTTTTTTTTCCAATGTTTAGTTGTTTTTTATTTTGCTATGTAATTTATTTTTTAATTTTAATGAAATTTATAATTTAGTGTTTTATTGTTAATTTCTAATTTAAAAAATAAAATAAAAAAGTTGTGAGTGATGGAATGCCATCACTAGTGATGACCACCGCCACTAAAAAGGCTTGTGAGTGATAGAATAGTGGTTGATGACATGACGGAACTTGATTGGATGTTTGTGAGTGATGAAATTCTATCACTAGTGACCACCCCCACTCCCCTTAGGATAGGAGAGGTCAGGGGTTCAATCCCCATGGTGTGCAACGTTAGGCATTCAATATATATATATATATATATATATATATGGGACCGCTAAAATGAAAACCACCTCTAGTTGTAAGAACCGTTAGAACTACACCGTACGGGGCGAGGTGGACCAATTTTTTTTCATAAACGTAGATGCGTGTATTATAAACACATTTGTAAAAAAAAAAAATGAAAAAAAAAATGCCGTGTGACCCCCAACCAGGTAACGTAACAGACGAAGATAAAGCGGCAAATGAATTTTTGATCAAGTCAAGGGATATACATCACAACCTTCGAACTGATTTGGTGGATCATGTTTCAACGATTCCTGAGTTCGAAAACGACGAAGACGACGAAGAATGATAGTTTTTTATTTTGATAATTATTTTGTATGTTTATGCAGTTTTTAATGGTTATATATATATATATATATTAAAAAAAACCTGATGTGGCTTGGCCACGCCAGCCAAGCCACACCCACCATACCCCATACAAAATAGGTTTGTGAATTAAGTTTTTAAAGTTCCACGTGTTAACCCATGCCCCAAACCTCCGCCCCACCATACCCTACGGTCTAACTTAAATTAAACTGTACTTTCAATTCTTTTTACTTTGAAAGGTTTTCATTATCATAGTAACAAAACATTACATTTTAATATATTATATTATTATTGTTATTAAGCACACCAGTGTGATCAATCAAAGATAACTATATCATATTTTAGAATCTTATACAAGTACTTGTTTTGATTGTTTAGTTATTATTAACAATGACCACACATAGAGGCAAAAGAGATCTCCATTAGTAATTAGTATTCAATACCCAATGAAACAAGTAAGACCCATAGTAATTTAAAATCTGGTTTTTATAACGTACCGAATTGGGCTCATAAAAGGTTTAACCAAATATATAAAATTAATCAAATTAATCGCAAATAAAAATTAAAGAGATGACTCAACAACTAGATGTTTAAAGTTGTTCTAAAATAGCTCAAGATTTATAACGTATTTGAGGGAAAAAAATATTATTTACATTAATTATCTCATTATATTATTTAGTATAATAGGTATAAAATGTCACAACTTGTCAATTTTCCCAACCTGTATATGGACATGAAACTTGAAGGTGCTTGTGTTGGCCAAAAAGGCACATTGACCCATCTAAAGGACAAAAAGATTTTGTTGACTTTAAAGGAGACCAATAGTCTAAGTAGGAGGAGTAGCAGATAGATTCTAAACAAAATCAAATCCAGTTTCCCTTGTTTTATACAATATACATATTGTAGTAAACATCACTACCTAATTGCCACGTAATAATATTATTTACTTAACCATGGGGAGAGGGAGGGGCACCGGAGGAGGAAAGCGGAAAGAGACTCAGCAAGGATTCAGAAGACAATATGAAGATTGGGACCTGCTTAGGAAGAATGCTACCACGTTTTACGTCACCAACTTCCCTGATGCTTGGACAAGCAAAAATCTTTGGATGGTGCTAAAGGACTTTGGGCAGATTGGTGATGTGTTTATCCCGAAAAAAAGGAACTGGCATGGAGCTCGATTCGCTTTTGTGAGATTTCGTAATGTTAGTGACACTAACTCGATGGTGAAGACTCTAAACGAAATTACTCTGCTGGGTAGACGCATCTCGGTTAACGTCGCTAAGTATGAAGACACGTTTTGCAAAGAGAGGGTGTTTCAGAAGACTAATGCACCTGCTCAGGATGATTCCAAATGTAGGAGGCAACAACAGTTATTGAATAAGGGCCGTGATTCTAGGTCTTATGCGGGTGTGTTGTCGGGCAATATGGTAGATGCTTCGACTCCTCTTGCTGCCGTTTCCAAGTTTAACGAGGTAAAAACCATCAGTATCCCTGATTCAGTCATCTCTTCTCCTCCTAGTTGGCTGGACCTTTGTCTGGTGGCTGAAGTTAAAGATGTTGACATCCTATCTGAGCTTCTAACTCTGATGAAAATAGAGGGTCTCTTTGATTGCAAAACTAGATATATTGGAGGTCTCAATGTTCTTATTCAATTTAAGAACAAGGAAGAAGGTGAGAATTTTCTTCTAAGTTACTCAGATTGTTGGACTAAATGGTTCGCTTGGATCAGATGGTGGGACAAAACGTTTGTGCAATCTCACAGGATTGCGTGGGTTAAGATTTTTGGTGTTCCACTTCAATTTAGAGACCCTAACGTCTTCTCTATTATTTGCGAAAACATTGGGAGGTCTCTCTGGCCTTATGATTGTTCGGATGAAGACAAGAATATTGCATACGGCAGAGCATGCATTCTTGTCAATCACATGAGCTCCATTGATACAAAATTTCAGATTGCATGGAACGAGCAACGTTTCCAAGTCTGGGTTGTTGAGGAGCAGGATGAGTGGGCGCCTATCTTCAAAGAACCGGAGTCGGATTCCGACTCTGATGATGATGCGTTATTGGATAGCCTGAATGATTCGGAGGATGATGATTCCTTGCTGGGTGAACCTGTAAATAACAATGAGTGGGATGATGTTACGGAGATTCCGGAGACAACCGATTCTCATGGCTCGTCTAAGGTTGCGGGTGTCTCTCCGGCTACCGGAATCTCCTCCGGTGACAACGGTCATAACAGAGCGGAATTCAAATCAGCGTCTGGGGAGTCGCATGAACAGGCATCGGGCTCCGGTCCTGACATGGGAAGCAAGGTGGTTGGTACCTCGAAGATTGCTCCTAGGAACTTGGATAATGTTGTCAGACGCATGGAAACTAAAGTGGTTAATTCTCTCACCTCTTTCGATTCTGTAGGTGGGCCCCTGCAAAATCTCAATCATGGGCTAGATTTTACCCTTGGGCCTGAAGTGGAGGTCAATGACCAGTTATTGGGCCAGAATTTTGTAGATGCCCAAAACAAATTTAATGGTATTAATTCTGAGAGGCCCTTTGACCTTAATTGTACGGCGTCGTCTAATGATTATTCACGCCATTCTGTTCCAAAATTCACCTCTAACAAAAAAACTTATAGTGATGGTCACCCTTGGCCGACCTCCATGCGTGGGAGAGATATTCTGAAGCGGACCTTGTTGAGAAGATGTAGATCGCTTTCGAGATCGTCGGGTGCCGCCCAACGTGAACCGCCCAACCCGATTTCTTTCTCAGACTCTGTTAGCAAAGAAGCTCTGGAGACTGTTGAAGTAGGGAGGAAAATTGGTCTTGTTATGGAAGGCACAGTAGGCGAGTTCAGATCGCTAATCAGAGGTGAGGGGGTCAAGACTGTTAATCAATGAATCTCATGTCTCTTAATTGTAGGGGCGTGGGGCAGGGTGGGGCAGATAAGATCGACTGGATACGTAACCTGAGGAGAACACACAACATTCATCTTTTTTGTGGGCAAGAGTCTCAACTCGCTAATGTCAAAGATATTCCGGTTAGCCGTCTATGGGGTACGTCAAATTTTAATTATGTTGCTGTGGAATCTCAAGGCAGGTCGGGGGGTATTTTTTGCATTTGGGAGCAGTCTATCTTTAACTGTATTAATGTGGTGAAGCACAAGAACTTTATTCTTCTCTCTGGCACCTGGTCTGGGTTGGAGGAAAAGATAAACTTTGTTAATGTTTACGCTAAATGTGATCCTCTAGACAGAAAATCTTTATGGTCTGAGCTTTTGGGGATTGTTTCGAGTATGGATGGCTGGTGGGTTTTTCTCGGAGACTTTAATGAAATCAGGTGCAGATCGGATAGGTTCTCTGCAGTTGGGGTTGATTCTAGCATGGCTGACTTCAACAACTTTATCGCAAATGCTGGGCTTCTTGAATACAACATGGGGGGTCGTAAGTTTACCTGGATGAGCGACGATGGTAAAAAGATGAGCAAAATTGATAGGATATTGGTCTGTAATAATTTCCTCAGTCGCTGGCCTTGTGCGTCGGTCACTGCTTTGCCAAGATATTTATCGGATCACTGTCCCCTAATTTTTGTTGGCAAAGATCTCAGGTTTGGTCCAATACCATTTAAATTCTTTAATTCCTGGTTATGCTCTCCTGAGTTGAAACAGGTTGTCGAATCCTCTTGGAATGTCTCATCACAATTGGGTTCCAAAGAATTAATTCTGATGAATAAGCTCAAAAGGCTTAAAAATGATATCAAAGGTTGGAGAAAATCATGTTCTGCTGTTGAAGAATTGGATAAATCCTTGCTCCTTGATAAGATAAACGAGGTGGAAGCCAAGGCTGAGCATGGCCGAGCTTCCGCTGATGATTTTCGGGTCAGAATTAATGCTAAAAACAAGCTCTTGGAGATCAATCACTCGAAAAGGTTGGACCTGATACAAAAAGCTAGAGTTAAATGGGACGCCGAAGGAGATGAAAATAGTAGATTTTTTCATGGTATGGTTAAAGGGAACATCGCCAGAACCAGAATTAATGGCCTCTCTATTTGTGGAAAATGGGAAATTGATCCATCTATTATTAAAAATGCGACCTTGGATTTCTTTGCTTCCAAGTTTAATGAGGTGCATGTCCCCAGACCTTCTTTACAGGATATTGGCTTTGCGCGCCTCAATAATGAGGATAGCATTTGGCTGGAACGACCGTTTCTCCCGGACGAGATAAAAAGTGCTGTATGGGAATGCGGGAACGATAAAGCCCCAGGGCCGGATGGCTTCACTTTTAAATTCCTTAAAGTTTTTTGGGAAGTGGTGAAAGATGATTTCATTGCCTTCGTCAAAGATTTTGAGGCGCATGGTCTTCTCAGGCATGGGTGCAATTCTTCGTTCATCACCCTCATTCCTAAGGTTAATGACCCGGTTTCCCTCAAAGACTACCGTCCCATCAACTTAATTGGATGCATGTCCAAGCTTATTTCTAAGTTGCTTGCCATTCGAATTAAAAAGGTGATTCATAAGCTTATCGGGGTTGAGCAAACCGCTTATGTTGAAGGTAGGAACATTCTTGATGGTCACCTCATCATTAATGAGTCTATCGCTTGGGCCAAGAAACGCAAAAAGAAGTGTATGTTGTTCAAGGTTGACTTTGACAAAGCGTTCGATTCGGTTAATTGGTCCTATCTTGACTCGGTTATGTCTCATATGGGATTTGGAGATAGATGGAGGATGTGGGTCTCAAGTTGCCTTCACTCGGGTAGAGCCTCGGTATTAGTAAACGGTTCGCCGACTCTAGAATTCGAATATAAAAGAGGTGTAAAACAAGGAGATCCGCTTTCCTCTTACCTCTTCATCATTGCCATGGAAGGGCTTAGCATGATGATGAAAGAGGCCATCAAAAATAATGTCTTTATTGGTGTGCAACTTCCCAATACAGGCCCCATCATGTCACACGTCTTCTATGCCGATGACGCAATGTTTATTGGTGATTGGAGCGCCGGTAACTTGATGAATCTCGCTAGAATCCTTAGATGTTTTCACCTTACTTCGGGTCTCAAGGTTAATTTTTATAAAAGCAAAGTGTTTGGGCTAGGTGTTGAGGCCTATGAGGTCAAAAACCTTGCGACCATTCTTAAATGTGAGCCGACCTCTCTTCCTTTCAACTTCCTGGGCTTACCGGTGGGAGCCAATATGTCTAGATCTAAAAGTTGGATTCCCGTTGTGGAAAGGATGAGCAATAGATTAAACTCTTGGAAGGCCTCATCCCTCTCCTTCGGGGGTCGCCTCACCCTTGTCAAAGCAGTCCTTGGCTCCTTGCCTCTCTACTTCCTTTCCATGTTCAAGGCGCCTCTTAAAACCATTAACGCCTTAGAAAGAATTAGGAGAAACTTCCTTTGGGGTGGGGTTGACAATCACAACAAAATCAAGTGGGTGGCATGGAGTAAAGTTACTATGCCTAAGAAATATGGAGGTCTCGGTGTTGGTTGCCTTAGGCTCACGAACTTGGCGCTCCTATGGAAGTGGTGGTGGCGGTGGAAATTCGAAGGGGATGCTCTTTGGCATAGGTGTATTTCTGCCATTCATAATACTAAACACATCGAGGACGGGAAGATGGCTCTCAAAACACTAGTAGGTCCTTGGCACAACATCTCGAAAATTGATTTTGAGCTCAACGATCTGGGAGTTGAACCGTCTGTCTTGTTCTTGCGCAAGGTGGGCACTGGCGACAAAACTAGATTCTGGAGAGATACATGGTTGTGCAGGTACCCTCTAAAACAGGTTTTTCCCAGGCTCTTCGATTTGGATAGGGTCAAGTCCTGTGCGGTTAAAGATAGGGTCATTCTGGGTGATTCTGCCCTTGTTTCTTTTACTTGGAACTGGAGAAAAATAAGAATTTCTGATGCTGAAAGGTCTGAGATAAATGATCTTCAAGATGTAATTAGTCTCTTCCCTTTCAGCAAATCGTCTGACACGTGGAAGTGGCAACCTGACTCTGCTAAAGGCTTTTCGGTTCAATCGGCCAGGAGACACATAGAGCGTGTCTTGTATGTTTCTAATCAGCCATTTTTTGACTGGATCAACTGGCTCCCCATCAAAGTCAACTGCTTCGTCTGGCGTCTTCTCCAAAACAGAATCCCTGTATCTAGTAATCTCCTCATCCGCGGTGTTAATTTTAATTCAGGTAATTGCGCTGATTGCTCGGGGGTAGAAGAATCTGTCACGCATGCTTTTCTGGATTGTCCTCGGGCTAGAATTGTATGGAGAAAATTATCGTGTTGGTCGTCTTGGGATTTCACTGGTTTCTCAAGTGTGCATCAGTTGTATGAACAGATTCGGACTAATACCGCTGGTAATAAACGCAAGATTCTGATGTGCATCATGTATACTTCGCTTTGGTGGATTTGGAAAGATCGGAACGGCATCATTTTCAGAGGCTGCAGGCTCTCGGGTGACAAACTTCGGGACGAAATCGTTTCTACTCTTTTCCAGTGGATTAAAAATAGAGTAGATCGTATAGCTTGGGATTGGTTTGAATGGGTTGATAACCCCCTAGATTGTTGCTGAGATTGTAAGCTTGTTTTTTTCTTCTTTTTCTTGTCCCTTTATGTTTTTCTTTCCCTGCTGTATTGTTTCCAGCAGCTAGCTGGTGGGTTTTTGCCCCTTTTATGCTATTGCCGTTCTAAAAAAAAAAAAAAAAAAAAAAAAAAAAAAAAAAAAAAAAACATATTGTAGTTTATTCATTCTACCAATTTTATACCCATCATCATTTAATGATCGTATGCAATTCATATTTTAATATATATTATTATTTTTTAATTAAAACTAACAGTTCTTGGAATATTATATATTTCAATCATACCTATATTACATTAAATTCTTACACTAAATTAATATGTTAATACTACACGCGGCGAAAACTCGATCAATATCGGTACATTTCGTTATGGAACTAAACTCACTACAACGACCGAAAGGAAAGAAATAAAGTCATGATATGTCTAAAAGAATATCGACACATTTTTACATCAATGTAAAACTATAAAAATGAATACCGATTCCGATAATACAAATACCGATATTGTTCAGTTGAAATCGGTTCAGTTCGTTACTATTACCTCTCTAAATCAACATTGCTATGTGTAAGAATAAAAGATAATATTATATGATTAATGTCGATTATGAAGTTAATGAGAGGACATGATATTATTATTAGGGTAAAGTTCTTGTACAAATAATCTTAACATACTAAACATACAAATTGAAGGAAAACTCAAAAAGACAAGGTGACATTTTTGTAATTATCAATAACTTTCAAAGTTACTCTACAAATATACCTAAAAAACCTAACCATTCCCCCACCCAAAAAAAAAAACCTAAACCCCCCCCCCCCCCACCCCCCAAAAACCTAAAAAAAAAATATACCTAAAAAAACCTAACCACTCCCCCAAAAAAAAAAAAAAAAAAAAAAAAAAAAAAAAAACCTAAACCCCCCCCCCCCCCCACCCCCCAAAAACCTAAAAAAAAAATATACCTAAAAAAACCTAACCACTCCCCCACCCAAAAAAAAAAACCTAAACCCCCCCCCCCCCCCCACCCAAAAAAAAAACCTAAACCCCCCCACCCCCCAAAAACCTAAAAAAACCTAACCCCCCCCCCCCCCCACCCCCCAAAAACCTAAAAAAAACCTACCCCCCCCCCCACCCCCACCCAAGCTAAAATGCTAAACCTAAAAAAACCTAACCCCCCCCCCCCCACCCCCCAAAAACCTAAAAAAAAACCTAAACCCCCCCCCCCCCCCCCCCCACCCAAGCTAAAATGCTAAAAACTAAACCCCCAAAAAACCTAAAAAAATAAAAAAAAACACACAAATTATTTTATTTTATTTTTTTAACATTTTTTATTAAAAAATCGCTACTTTTAGTAGCAGCAAAAAAAAAAAAAAAAAAAAATTTTTTTTTTTTTGCTAACGAAATGTAGCGATTTTTTTAATAAAAATGTTAAAAAAAAAAATTTGTGTTTTTTTAGGTATTTTTGGTTGTAACTTTGATAGTTGGTGGTAATTACAAAAATGTCACCTTGTCTTTTTGGGTTTTCCTTCAATTTGTATGTTTAGTATGTTAAGATTATTTGTATTTGATCTTTTGCCATTATTATTATTATCCATATAGTAACTTTTTAGGAATATGTTTTAAAGTTTTTAGAAAGGGAATGTTGGAGAGTGTGATCGTTAATTGAGGCAAAAAGTGTGGACACATCGAAAGCAATGAAACAGGGTTTGACATTTTGGATGAACACATATTAATCTTATGCCTGCACGACTACGAGACATCGCTTTCCCCCTTTTTTTTAAGTAAAACTTCATAAAAAAATAAAAAAAAACACACCCGAAAACCGGGAGACATCGCTTTCCTGATTCTCTTTCTATTGCGATTGTCGTTTATAGTCGTTCCACCTTATTTTATTAGGCATAAACGTTCTACCTTACTTTACATGCCATAATAAATTTAATAAAAATAACGGAAATGTTGGCTAAATTTACTATTTTGTACTTTAGACTAGGCTTATGATAAAATGACATAAGTTCTCCTATAATATGTTTGATATAAAAATTCAAGTCTAGTGGGAGGAGAAGTTTACGCGTCAAAATGTTTGCTAGAATATAGGGAATGATGATCGCGCCCATGTTCAGCTATCTGTTAAGGCATTCCCACCTGCATGTCTGACCGCTAAAGCCAATCCTAATACAATTCTTGTAGTCCTTTCATCTGCAGCGCAGTAGTTGTGACATTCGGGTGAAGGCTCGGCTCGGGATTCAACCCGGGTTCGAGTCCAACGGGGGGCGAGGGTTTACCCATTCCACGGGGTTCCCGCGCATCAGGGGTGTGCTACGCTTTCTAGCGGTGGTCGAGTAGTCGGCCTTTGGACATAGCTCCGAAATGGTGGGTTTACAAGTGGAAAGCAGTTAGCCGTTAAAAAAAATACAATCCTTGTAGAGGTATGTATCTTTCTCATTCCTCGTTGTCTTGGACTATTCACTACTTAGACAAGTTTACACGACGTGTTCGCCGTCACGTTGTTGCTTTACATGGGGTTCTGGTATCTGCTTTTATGTATTGTCATTAGCTAATATATACTAAGGGGCTGTTTGACAACTTCTGAATGGTTAAGTGTTGAACCAGTAAGAGGGTCTGAATGTAACAACCCGACCTTCTGAAGTCAAAGTATAAGTCAAAGTCAATGTCAAAGGAAGAAAAGATTGCTAATTCGATCTGTCATTCCTTGCTTAATTATCACTTGTACTCTTTGACTCGATAATCGATACTTCAGATTATGTTATTTTAGTTGTATTGTGTGGAGTAAATGCAATAATCGCAATTAAACGCCATCTCATCGCTATCGCATCGCAACTTTAATCGCAAGTTCTGTATATTGTTTTACGTGTGTGTGTGCTATTATGTGTTACTTGTGCATGGTTAATTATGTTAAAGGTGTTAATCGCAAACGCAATCGCAACTCTATCGCAACGCAATCTCATCGCGAACTGGAAACGCAAGATTACTTATGATATTTTATGTTAGTTGTGTTATTTGTGTAACTATTATTTAAAACTATTGCATCGCTTAATCGACACTCGCTTAAACGCATCGCAACGCTCAACGCACGAAATGAAAAGTCGGAAACTAACTCACTCGAGCCATCCGATCGAAGGGCCCTCCGACCCACTAACTCACACCGCCTTCTCCCCTCTCACCTATAATTACCCACCTGTCACATCACTGTTCATGATGTGACAGCTCTCCTCTGACCCTTCGCCTTCTCAGCCGCTTTTCTCTCGATTCCTCGCGATTCTTGTAAGTTTTCATCTCAAATCTTGTACTTCCTTGATCTACACACACTTACTCATCAATTTTACCCACTAATCTCAACTTTTAACCATGAAATCACTTGATTTCGGGCTGTTCAAGGGTGACGTCATCACGGGTTAGTATGAACTCCGGAGAATGACTTCATTCCACCAAGTACAACTCGAATCTAACAGATTTCTACAATGTTTAAACACTGATTTCACCTAAATCTAAACATACTTCTAGTGTTTCAAACTTTTCTTCAACATTCTCAACTTTTCACATAAAACCGATAGGATCCGAGCTTGTTCAGGCCTTCCGCTCATTCTCTAGTGAAGTGCCGGTCTGAGAACGGGTTACTATCGAAGAGATGACCGACTTAACTTGTTGAATATGAATTTCCGTCAAGAACAACTAACTGACCGGACGGGGTGATTCCCATCCGATCGGATGACTTGGACTTGATGGGGTTCCCGTTGTTTAACACGTTGTCATACCGTCTTGGTTCAACCGCAAAAATTTCTAAACTTAACAAACTTTACAAGTTTTACAAACGAATAGGTTGCCAAGCAGATTGCCGTCCGATCGGATCGCCATCCGATCGAACGACAATACGAACGGATGACTTGTGATTCTCAACACTTAGCCAAATTTGCAAACTTCCAAAAATATCCGTTTCCAACGAATAGCGATCCGATCGGATGACCATCTGATCGAATGACTATTCTATCAGGAGACTTGGAACTGTGAAATATCTCACTTGGACGGATTGCCATCTGAGCGAACGACCATCCGTCCGGATGACCGTTCGACCGGACGACCTGGAAGGTAGAGATACTTCTCTCTTTTTAAAATGCTACAACGAAAACTTCAAAGCCACATCATACACAAACACATCTATCCCAAACGGATAACCCTCCGACCGAATGGTCATCCGTCCGGACGATCATCCGATCGGATCACCCTTCGTCACTTATTCCACTGACACACTGTTTAACGCACCGTTCATCGCTTATATTATCATATTGTGATCAGGCTAATCTCTCCAGAGCCCCTTTCAATCCAAGACCGTGTTTATTCATTAAACACGATTTGTGAGTATACTCGATCCCTTTTTGCTTTACGCACTTTTGGGTGTTACATACGTTACCGATTTCCAAATCACATCAAATCACACAACGCAACACATTTTATACGCTAACTTCTCTGCATGTTATACGTGTTACTCGATGAATGCTTGTATGTTATGTTTACATAGTGATTGTTGCCTGACACCTTAGCAATGATAGTACTATAGTTTGGACTCAGCACCTGTCGTGGACAGGGGTTGTTAAGGGTTTTACTTCACGTGTCACAGTGGTGATATGTGTTGCGCATTCTACAACTCGCAGTCATGTCTGTGCATATTTCATTGTCGATAACCTGCTAGCTTCACATTTCTACGTGTTACATGCTGGTTATGCGTAAACCGCTTTTCGCTACTATTATACTATTAAACTTCTATGCTCACCTTTACACTATGTGTATTGACCTATTTTAACGTATGTGACAGGTGTCTAGGATACTGTTATTTGCTGAATGTTATGGAATCAAGTCTAGGGGAGTCTAGAAACAAACGAAACAATTTATGAGTTGTCGGAACAGTTTTTATTTGTCTTTGAGAACAATTTGTCTGTAATAACTGTGTTACTTTATGTAACGACTCTCATCAAAAAGTACTAATTATTACTTTAAATTAACCAATAGGAAACCCTAATTGAGAAACCCAAGTGATTCTGTACAAACCCTAAGATTTTCAGAAAAATCAGAATCAGGATCAGGGCCCCTAAAACTCAGGGGGGGTATTTCCTAGTTACGTTTATCCACATAAATAGCTGTCCAATTTGAATTTTCAGAAACTGTCGACTCAGCTGAGCTAGTTCCACACGTGGCAACCCTATACATGAAAATTGTTGCTACGCGGGCCGCGTAAGGATAAGCTTAGATCTCACGCGGGCCGCCTGAGGGACAAAAGTCGACTATAAATACAGGAGATTGGGACTTGATTTCTGGCTTCAGAACGGCGCTCAAATTCACTTTGTGCGCTGAGATAAGTTCTGTATACTCCAATTAACACACACAGGCACTAAATCGACGCTGCAATCAGGGTATTAGCACGATCGCTATTACGATTCATTGTCCGATCGATCAATGTACTCAATGGATGTTTAAGTGCTGCCCACATTAGGGTGATGCTTTGTCATTAGTCGTTAATTCGATGGA
The DNA here is from genome assembly GCA_030545235.1 of Helianthus tuberosus. Lineage (NCBI taxonomy): Eukaryota > Viridiplantae > Streptophyta > Magnoliopsida > Asterales > Asteraceae > Helianthus > Helianthus tuberosus. Next base: position 170,508,317 of record CM060352.1, read on the forward strand.
TGTTTAAGCATAGCACTTTGTCATTCGTTGTGAGGGTTGATCTCGTGAGTTATCGTAAATGCTGGATTGATTACTAACCCAGAATTGTGTGCCTGTTATTAAAATTAGGTTGAAAAGGCTAAATCAGTAGGCTAAACTCTGCCCGTATAAATCTGCAATGTGAGTCATTCTCTTTTTATCAACGGTTTTACAATACCTCAAATTATTTTCAAGGTTATAATTACAGGGACTAAGTCGTGGATATCTTGAATTACTGGTTAGTGGGGTATTGTGCACATTACTAATTTTCTCCCACTTAGGTTCATTGACCTACTCGGGATAATCACTGTTAGGTTCATTGACCTACAGGGATAATCGTCACTATTTAGGTTCATTGATCTAAATAGTGGTATGACCATCGTCACCATTGTGACATGTCACCATTGTGACAGAATGCCAGATAAAAATAAGATAGAAGCCATTGTAATCGCTCTTATGCTGTAATTGATAACTATGCATCATTATGCAAAATAGAATGATTCACTCAGTATTTCCCGCTGACAAAACCTTTTTCAAACATGTTTCAGGTGATCTGTTATGATCTAGGAAAGTGCCATATAGCACTACAAGCTCAAGGAAGTGGCTCAGTATAAAATAAAGAAACATGTTTTGTAAAATAAAAGGTTTCTTCGTGAAATCAAACTATTGTAAATTACCGGGTTTTATCCCGAATTGTGAAATAAAATAATCGGGAAATATTTACATTTTAAAAGATCCTGATGAAAACTTCCGCTGTCAAACTCAATTAATTAAATACCGCAGGATTTCTGTCCCGCGGCTCCTGAAATGGGTCAAACCGGGTCGGGGGTCGTGACAGAAAAAGGTGGTATCAGAGCCACTTATCGAGCCACTGATTTAAGCCAATTAAGTATTTAGAAAATACTTAATTTTTATTAATTGCTATTTTGTGATTATATGTTTTATTATCTGACTAATTTTGAACAGTATGGGCAGATTTTTATATATTAGCTACTGTAGTAGTAAATATAAATCTTTAAATAAATTAACTCAAAGTTTTAGCACTTTTATTATCTACAGTCTATAAACCTTATTCAGTAAATAAATTTACAAATAAAACCTAGTATGTTTTCATATTCGGTTGTTTCATAGTTACCCAATATGAAATAATATTTAAAAGTTTTCTATGAAATTTGATATAATTTTAAACTTAGTAATTGTGTGTATCTTGCATAAACAGCATGAGTGATCTGTCGGAAGCCTTTCAGAATTTAAATCTCTATCCAGTAAGAATCGAAGTTTCCAGAGATTTCAATAAGTATATTCCAGATATAGAAGAACCTATAGAATTCAACGTTTCACCTCTCAAGAAACCTAAGCCTAAGAAAATGGAAATTGGGGAAAGCTCTAGACAAATTAAGGGGTTACCATCTCAAGAAGAACTAGATTTTATAATGGCAACCGATGATACTATTAAGCCTGTTCATGAAAATGTTTTTATTCATTCTCTTGAAACACAACTACCAATAGAACCAGCTATTCCAAATCCTTCAATCCACTGGCAAATAGACGAATGGTTGAATAATGAAATACTGTTACAAAACCATCCTTATAATCTTTTTCCTAAGTTCAAACCAGAACCTTTATCAAATTCACCAATGAGTAACGAGAATATGACTGAACTTCGTCATTTTGACAAAATGGATGCTGGGAATAGGATCCAAGAGATTTTGGGACAAATCTCCTGGAAATACGATGAGAAGGAACGCCGTTACTAGAACATCACCTGACAAAGGATAGGGTATTATGAAACTATGATTGTGTAATAGTAATAGTAAAATCAGTTTGTGTAAAGTAAATAATAAAACAGTTGTATATAGAAGCATGATATAATCTATAAAATAAAATAAAATTTTAGAAAGTTACAATTTTGTTTGTATATTCGTTTACGTGCTTATATGCAATTAAATTGTGACATTGAATTATTTCTTTTATACTAATTATATATCTATAAATTAGATATCAGATGGAAAACGCTAATAATGAACCAGTTAATGAGGTTAATCAATCTGAGCAACAACCGGGGGATCAATATGTGACTAGGCAAGATATAGAAAATATCGTTGCTCAAGGGATAGCCAACGCTATTCCAGGAATAGTTGCTCAAGGGATAGCCAATGCTATTCCAGCAATCATTGCTACTGTTAAAAATCCAATCGAACCGCAACAAGTTGTTCCTAGTAAACGTATTTCTGAAGATAACTTCAGTAATAGCGTAAATGGAGGTAATAATCATGTTAATCATGATAATGAACCACGGCAAGCTCCGCTCCCTAAGAAAAGGAAAACTGCAACGCCTGGTTGCACTTACAAAGAATTTCTTGCTTGTAAACCCACTGAGTTTGCAGGCAATGAAGGAGCGACTGCGGCACTGCGTTGGTTAGAGAAAATCGAGGCAGTAATTGCCATAAGTAAATGTGCTCAGGATGATCAGGTCATGTACGCGTCAAACCTTTTCAAAGAAGTGGCGCTAGAATGGTGGAATACGGTGTTACAAGCGAAAGGAAGAAGGATGGCATATGCTATGAAATGGGAAGAATTTAAGAGTTTTGTAGAAAGAAAATTCTGTCCTGAATATGAAAAAGATCAAATGGCAAATAAGTTTTTAACCCATCGGATGGTGGATGTAGATTGTCGAGGGTATACTACGACATTCTTCGAGTATGCTGGAGTGGTACCAACGCTGGCTTCGCCAGAGCCGGTACTTATTTCTCGTTATATTTGGGGATTGATTTCCGAAATCCGTAATATCGTCAAGGCTGCGAAACCTCGCACAATTGATGATGCGGTGGATTTAGCCAATACTCTGACTGACGAGCTAGTACGGACAAGAGAAGAAAATAGAAGGAAGGAAGTAGCCCAAAAGATTACCCAAGAATTCCGTTCGGGTAACCATAACAATTTCAAGAAAGGAGGGAATGGGCAATCTTCTACTAGTCCATTTTGCAATTTTTGCAAAAGAAAGCATTTTGGAAGATGCAAAGGATATTGCAATTTTTGAAAAGTTCCGGGGCATCAAGAAGAAGACTGCAGAAGGAAGAAATTTTCAGTCTGCTACAACTGTGGAGAAGCTGGACATCTTAGGCCAGATTGTCCAAAACTGAACAAACCATCTGACAATAAAGCCAAACCTGCAGAAGGAGCAAAAAGGAATGTAAGAACCTTCCAGCTGACTACTCAAGAAGCCGAGATGATTCCAGATGTGATAGCCGGTATGTTCTTAGCTTACAACGTTTACACAACAGTATTATTTGACTCTGGTGCAAACCAAAGTTTTATAAATACTTTACTCTGCCAAACTCTTAACTCACCGTTAACCAACATTAGATAAATTTTTACAGTAGAATTGGCAGATGGGAATTTAGTTAAAGTAAATGAGGTTCTGCAAAATGTAGAAATAGAACTTTTAACTCATAAATTTTCTGCAACCCTATTATCTATGAAATTAGTTGAAATCAAGATTGTGCTAAGAATAGATTGATTAATAAACAACTATGCTCGAATAATCTATGATAAGAATTCCATAGAAATTTGTGCAAACCACTGGAGAAGTAATAGTGATTACAGGAGATAAGCCATATAAACCCATAAAGTTCATATCTAATGAAAGTTGTTAGTTATGAACGGAAGCAAGGAATAGTATATATGATTTCAGTAATCATTAATAATAAAGATAAAGAAATTAAGGAAATTTCTGTAATTTCAGAATACCCAGATGTATTTCCAGAAGATTTACCTGGATTACCACCAGATAGGGAGATAGAATTTAAGATTCATCTAATTCCAGGAATTATACCAATAGCCAAGGTTAACACAGTGTTGATTGTGAAGAAAAAGGAGGTTTCAATGAGAATGTGTATTGATTATAGAGAATTAAATAAGGTTACAATTAAGAATCGATATCCATTACCTAGAATTGATGATCTATTCGATCAATTCCAGGGAGATAGATATTTTTCTAAGATCAACTTATATTCCGGATATTATCAATTGAAAGTACAAGAGGAAGACATACATAAAACTGCTTTCAGAATTAGGTATGGTCATTACGAGTTTACAGTCATGTCCTTCGGATTAACGAATGCACCTCCAGCATTCATGGACATGATGAATAGGATCTGTAAACCATATTTGGATAAATTAGTAATAGTCTTCATAGATAATATACTTATTTATTCCAAAAGTCAGAAAGAACATTGTCAGCACTTGTATACACTCTTAACTTTGTTAAGAAAAGAGAAGCTTTACGCCAAATTCTTGAAGTATGAATTTTGGTTACCAGAAATGCAATTCTTAGGACATATGGTGAATCATGAAGATATTCACGTAAATTCTGTTAAGATAGCAGCAATTACCAAATGGAAGATTACTCAATCTGTAATAGAAATTAGGAGTTTTGTAAGTTTAGTCGGATATTTTTGACGGATTATTTAGGGATTATTCCAAAATAGCTATACCATTAAGTTTGAATGGGGACCTACACAAGAAGAAGCCTTTAGAATCTTAAAGTATAAATTAACAAAATTCCCCAATCCTAGCCTTACCAGAAGGAACTGAAGATTTTGAAGTATACGGTAATGCTTCAAAGCTAGGATTTGGATATATGTTAATGCAACGCAAAAAGGTAATTGCGTATGCATCAAGGTAATTGAAAAAGAACGAAGGAACTATACCACTCATGAGTTAGAATTAGGAACCATAATTTTTGCCTTAAGATTTGGAGACATTATCTGTATGGAAGTAAGTTTACTGTCTATACGGATCATAAGAATTTAAGATATATTTAGGCAAAAAGAGTTAAACATGAGGCAAAGGAGATGGATGAAAATTCTAAGTGACTACGATTGTGATATTCAGTATCACGAAGAAAAGGCTGAAGACAGCTATAGATAGCCAGAAGAATTATACAGATAATAGACGAAAGCCGTTGGAGTACGAGTTGGAGACAAAATACTATTAAAAGTATCTCCTTGGAAAGGAGTTGGAAGATTTGGTAAGAAAAGAAAAGCTAAGACCAAGGTACGTAGGATCATTTCCAGTAATTCAACATATTGGACCAGTTACTTATCATTTACAACTACCAGGAAGGTTAGTTGGAATACATGATGTATTTCATGTATTTAATCTCAAGAAATGTTTATCAGATGAATCTTTGGTAGTACCTTTCTAAGATATAAAGGTAAATGATTAGTGTTAGTTCAAGAAAAGTAGGATTCAAAGATAGGACCCTAATATACTTGGGAACTGGAATCCAAAATGAAGAGAAAGTATTCTCAATTATTCCAGTAAATCTCGAGGACGAGATTTTTATTAAGGTAGGGAGAATGTAACGACTCTCATCAAAAAGTACTAATTATTACTTTAAATTAACCAATAGGAAACCCTAATTGAGAAACCCAAGTGATTCTGTACAAACCCTAAGATTTTCAGAAAAATCAGAATCAGGATCAGGGCCCCTAAAACTCAGGGGGGGTATTTCCTAGTTACGTTTATCCACATAAATAGCTATCCAATTCGAATTTTCAGAAACTGTCGACTCAGCTGAGCTAGTTCCACACGTGGCAACCCTATACATGAAAATTGTTGCTACGCGGGCCGCGTAAGGATAAGCTTAGATCTCACGCGGGCCGCCTGAGGGACAAAAGTCGACTATAAATACAGGAGATTGGGACTTGATTTCTGGCTTCAGAACGACGCTCAAATTCACTTTGTGCGCTGAGATAAGTTCTGTATACTCCAATTAACACACACAGGTACTAAATCGACGCTGCAATCAGGGTATTAGCACGATCGCTATTACGATTCATTGTCCGATCGATCAATGTACTCAATGGATGTTTAAGTGTTGCCCACATTAGGGTGATGCTTTGTCATTTGTCGTTAATTCGATGGATGTTTAAGCATAGCACTTTGTCATTCGTTGTGAGGGTTGATCTCGTGAGTTATCGTAAATGCTGGATTGATTACTAACCCAGAATTGTGTGCCTGTTATTAAAATTAGGTTGAAAAGGCTAAATCAGTAGGCTAAACTCTGCCCGTATAAATCTGCAATGTGAGTCATTCTCTTTTTATCAACTGTTTTACAATACCTCAAATTATTTTCAAGGTTATAATTACAGGGACTAAGTCGTGGATATCTTGAATTACTGGTTAGTGGGGTATTGTGCACATTACTAATTTTCTCCAAGTTAGGTTCATTGACCTACTCGGGATAATCATTGTTAGGTTCATTGACCTACAGGGATAATCGTCACTATTTAGGTTCATTGATCTAAATAGTGGTATGACCATCGTCACCATTGTGACATGTCACCATTGTGACAGAATGCCAGATAAAAATAAGATAGAAGCCATTGTAATCGCTCTTATGCTGTAATTGATAACTATGCATCATTATGCAAAATAGAATGATTCACTCAGTATTTCCCGCTGACAAAACCTTTTTCAAACATGTTTCAGGTGATCTGTTATGATCTAAGAAAGTGCCATATAGCACTACAAGCTCAAGAAAGTGGCTCAGTATAAAATAAAGAAACATGTTTTGTAAAATAAAAGATTTCTTCGTGAAATCAAACTATTGTAAATTACCGGGTTTTATCCCGAATTGTGAAATAAAATAATCGGGAAATATTTACATTTTCAAAGATCCTGATGAAAACTTCCGCTGTCAAATTCAATTAATTAAATACCGCAGGATTTCTGTCCCGCGGCTCCTGAAACGGGTCAAACCGGGTCGGGGGTCGTGACACTTTATATATTACGGTATGGGGCGTAATGATTAAATATTCGGTAATTATAGTTGTTATGGAATCTCTTGGACAATCTGTTTCACTCAGTGCCTCACCCCGATGTTTCTCCCATCGGTTGGGGTGTGACAGATTGGTATCAGAGCCATAACTATAGGGAATTAGGCAAGACTCGACCTAGTCCTGGTCGATGTCTTAGAAACGACCTAGTCTATAGTCTAAGTACCAACAGACCGCCTTGTGCGAACCCGGTAGGGGTTCCGCTCGAGCTAAATACTGTTATTCGATCGACTCGCGAACATACTACACTCCATCGACTTTTCCTAAGGTCGAACACAATCACTTTGCCTTTCCTGAGGCAAACACACCGCACACTATTTTTCGAAAATGATCGAGTGATTGGATCGAGACTAGGTGTGGAAACCGCAAACACTCGATCAGATCGCTTGCTCGACGCACTTTTTTCTATAAACACGAGAATTTGCGTTGAATCAGGAGTGAAATCCATATTTCAACGCAAATCTCCCACTCTATCTCAAGATTCTATCACACAAACAGGAATGCAGTTGTTAAGTAAGGGGTGAAACCCGAACCTTGACGACTTATTCCGCTCGCTATTTTGGTTTTACAAACTCTCACCAAAATCTCAATGGATTCCAACGACTCAGTTCACGTGCTGACCGAAAGGATGCGTGCCATTTTCCGTATGACGGTGAGAGAGCACAGTCTATTAGGCCAAAATGTGTACTTGAAGTTCTTGAGAATAGTCGAATCACTTTGGGTAGTCAACGTCTAAACACCCGAGACAATCTATTTTCGATTTCAAGCCCGCAATCGCTAATTTCATGTGTTTCGATTCTGAGCTCTCAAACCGCTGACTTTGTGAATCCTCACTATTTATGTGTTTTTACGTGTTTTTATGTGGTTTTACATGTTTATGTGTTCGATTTTGGAGATTTATACGCCTTTTGCTTTGCGCTTTGATAAACACGCGCAACTCGCACTACACATTTACCTCAATACGCTAACAAATCGCATGCTATGTTACTCGCTTATGATATACTATTCGCTGTGATACTCGCTACTCGCACTCGCTACTCTCGACCGCGCTTCGCAAACTTGAATGATAGGTGAAGACGTGCAATGTATGTAGGTGAATACGTGCAAAATATAGTGTAAAGCGTCGTTTTGGCGAGCTATGTGCTTATATGTTTACGTGCTTATGTGCTTACATGCCTATGTGAATTATGTGCCTACGTGATTATGTGACCATGTGTTATGTGCCGACATGTTCCTAATGAGTTGAGATTCGATTATATCGCGTCTGAATCCTATGACGATGTCTGTTGCAGACAATGTCGTCATTTGGTTCGCAAACTTCTCGCGCCGCCTGACGTAATCATGCTGACAAGCGTATCGCTTCTCTAGTCGTAAAGCAGATGGCTAAGGTCATTCCGCAAATTGTCAGCGAGCTTAATGAGAACGCTAGCAAGTCCTCTGAGTAATCTAGGACCGACTCTCCAAAGGGTACTTTCAGCTTCAAGCAGTTTAAGGCCTGTGGCCCAAAAGACTTCACAGGCGAAGACGGACCAAGTGCTATGTTTCAATGGTTCGACTCAATAGAAGTCACGCTACACCAAAGCGGATGTCCCGATCACCTAAGCACTGTCAACGCAACTGGCGTTTTCCAGTCCAGGGCTCTGGATTGGTGGATCGCCGAAAGAAACAAACGTGAGAACGACGCAGCCTATGGGCTTACTTGCGATGAGTTGAAGGAACTTATGATGAAAGAGTTCTGCCCTCCCCATGAGCTCCAGAAGCTGGAGAACGAATTTTGGAATATCAAGCAAGAGGGTGGCGATAACGCCGGTCTAACTGCCCGCTTCATACAGCTGAGTGTCATTTGTCCCAGCTAGGTGGCAACACCTGAGATGAAGATTAAGAAATACATCCGTGCTTTACGGATTGTGTTGCTAATTTCATGCAAGCCGCGAAGACGACAACCATCGAAGAGACTTATCTGCTCGCTGCCGAGATTAATGACAAGCGAGTATTGGCTGGTTACTTCAAGAATACCACCAAGAGTCTCCATCAAGCCACCACTGCTCCTACCGCTGAAACCGCCTCGCCGCCAGCTTCCAAGTCTTCACGCCGCAAACGCAAGAACAACAGCAACAAGAATTGTGCAGTAACCGCCGCTCCACTCCAAGCTGTCCCTGCTCAACCGCAACCCCAGAACCGCCAAGTAGCGGCACCAGTGACCAATGCACCGCCGGCTAAGCGTGCATATACTGGTCCACACCCGTTATGCCCTACTTGTACCTATCATCATCCTGTTGGGATCGCGTGCCGATTTTGTGTTCACTGCAACGTGTACGGCCACTTTACTACCAACTGTCGTACCGGTCCCCGCCAAGCTCAAGCTCAAGTTCAAGCTCCTGCACTGCCAACTCCTCTTCCTGCTCCCCAGGGTCAACAAGCAGCTCCTGCCCCCGCTGCTCACGCAAGAGCCTGCTTTGCATGTGGTAATCCCAACCACTTTGCAAATGTCTGCCCAAACAGAGTGGTGAAGAAGGAGCCACATCAGTAACCAGCATAACAACATCAACAGCAGCAGCCTCAGCAGCAGCCAGCAGCCCGTGAACATGCATTCAACATCAACGTCCGCCAGGCGCAAGCAGACAACAATGTGGTTAATGGTACGTTTCTTGTCAACGGTATATATGCTTCGTGTTTATTTGATACTGTATCTGATAACTGTTTATATCGTTAGAATTCGAAAAGCTCCTAAACCGCAAATGCGCTAACCTTCCTTCGACGTTCGATCTAAAAGTTGCCACTGGAAGAACCGTCACTGTTCGCTCTGTTCTCCGTGATTGTACGCTTGAACTCAACAAACACGTTTTTCCTATCGACCTCATCCTGATGCAGCTAGGTAGTTTTGATATCATAGTAGGCATGGATTTTCGTCGTGAAAATCGTGCTAAAGTCGTTTGCTTTGATAAAATGATTCGTTTCTCGCTCGCTAATGGTGATTGTCTCTGTGTCTATGGCGAAGTCTCATCAAAAGATCTCAAACTCATGTCGTGTATCCAGGCAAGCAAGTATCTCCGAAAGGAATACAAAGCTTTCTTGGCACACATCGTAGCAGCAGAGGAAAAGGAAAAGAAGGCAATGGATAAGGTGCCTGTGGTTCGTGATTTTCCTACTGTCTTTCCAGAAGATTTACCTGCTTTACCCCCGAGTCGTGATATTGATTTCCGTATCGACCTCATTCCTGGAGCACCTCCTATTGCTAAAGCTCCCTATCGCCTCGCTCCGTCTGAAATGCGCGAACTCTTGAGTCAACTACATGAATTGCTTGACAAAGGCTTCATTCGCTCTAGCACCTCTCCTTGGGGCGCACCTCTCCTTTTCGTCAAAAAGAAGGACGGATCGTTCAGGATGTGCATCGATTATAGGGAGTTGAATAAGCTGACTATCAAGAATTGTTATCCCCTCCCCCGCATCGACGATTTGTTTGATCAATTACAAGGTGCTACGTGTTTCTCGAAGATCCATTTACGCTCAGGTTATCACCAGTTACGAATCCAGGAGGAAGATATACCCAAAACCGTTTTCCGAACCCTATACGACCATTATGAATTCGTCGTAATGCCCTTTGGTTTAACCAATGCACCCGCGGTTTTCATGGATTCGATGAATCTTGTGTATAAACCATTTCTTGACCATTTCGTCATCGTGTTTATAGATGATATCCTGATCTATTCAAAGTCGAAAGTCGAACACGTGCAACATCTACGTTTGGTTCTCGGATTACTCCTAGGGAATCGACTCTATGCCAAATTCTCCAAGTGCGAATTTCGGCTGGAGGAGGTTCAATTCCTCGGTCACATCATCAATAGTCAAGGTATACATGTCGACCCCGCGAAGATCGAAGCTGTTAAGAGTTGGGTTACACCAAAATCACCATCTGAAGTTCGTTCGTTCCTCGGATTGGCGAGTTATTACAGCCAATTCATCGCGTATTTCTCGAAAATCGTCGTGCCGCTTACCTCTCTCATGCATAAAGACAATCCTTTTGTTTGGGGAACCGAACAAGAGCAAGCCTTTCAGACTCTGAAGCATATGCTATGCAATGCTCCTATCCTTACCTTACCCGACGGAAACGATGACTTCGTAGTCTATTGCGATGCCTTGAACCTTGGTCTCGGTTGTGTTCTCATGCAACGGGACAAGGTTATCGCGTACGCCTCTCGTCAGCTCAAGCTCCACGAGAAGAACTATACAACCCACGATCTCGAGCTTGGTGCAGTTGTTTTTGCATTAAAGATCTGGTGACACTACCTTTACGGTACCAAGTGTACGGTCTTCACTGGCCATTAGAGCCTGCAGCATATCTTGGACCAAAAGGAACTGAATATGCACCAACGCTGATGGGTTGAACTTCTCAATGATTAAGACTGTGAGATTCATTACCATCCTGAAAAAGCAAATGTCATTGCCGATGCTCTAAGCCGACGAAGCTATTTGCATAGCGTTCGTAATACTCACGCCCAGCACGACTTCGAAGCCTTACTCCGTGACGCTCAGCATGTCTGCTTCATTGAGAATACCTTGCGAGAGGAAATGAAGAAGTGTGGTGCTGAATCTCAATTTGTCACCAAATCGAACGCTATCTACTACTATCTAGATCGCATCTGGATTCCAAGTCCCAATAACCTTCGGTAGATATTATTGACTGAAGCGCACAAGTCTCGATATTCCATTCATCCCGGTGCCGATAAGATGTACCATGACCTTCGTCTTCGGTATTGGTGGCCTGGAATGAAGAAGGATATCGCTATTTATGTTTCGAAGTGCCTGACTTGTTCGAAAGTCAAGGCTGAACAGCAAAGACCCTCTGGCTTACTCGTGCAACCCGAGATCCCTATGTGGAAATGGGAGAGTATAGCTATGGACTTCATAACGAAACTTCCGCGCACGCCATCAGGTCACGATAGCATCTGGGCTATCGTTGATCGCCTTATTAAATCTGCTCATTTTCTGCCGATACGAGAAGACTTGAAGATAGAACGATTAGCACGGATCTATATCGACAAAATCATCTGTCGACAAGGGACGCCTCGTGATAACATCTCTGGCCGCGATGGTCAGACTGAACGCACGATACGTACCTTGGAAGACATGCTTCGCTCGTGTGTCATAGATTTCAGTGGTAATTGGGACGCGCACTTACCTTTGGTCGAATTCTCGTACAATAACAGTTATCATTCTAGCATTCAAATGGCACCATTTGAGGCATTGTATGGAAGAAAATGTCGATCGCCTATTGTGTGGCACGAGATCGGAGGTGCGCAAATTACCGGTCCTGAGCTGCTGTAAGAAACGACTGACAAAATCCTCCAAATTCGAGACAATCTGCTGAAAGCTCGGAGTCGTCAGAAAAGTTACGCCGATAGACGCCGCAAGCCCCTTGTATTTGACGTTGGCGATCACGTACTCCTAAAGGTTTCACCTTGGAAGGGGGTGTGACAACTGTCAAAATTCCAGGTATCTGTACAATTATTAAACAATGATTAGTGCTTAAATGACTGTGCTGAATTATAATTAATGACTTGAATTGCTTTTTGATTATTGCCATATACATACATGTGCAGCATATATTGCAAATGACATATCATTATTGCATGCAAACCTTATTGACTCAAATGATGCACAAACACAGTTAGCACAGTTATCAGATAAATCAAAAATATGCTGACGGAGTTCAGTACACAGACAGACATTGTATTGAGACACAGAATGAGCCAGAAACCAAGTATTACACTAGTATAGTGTGTAGGAAAGTAAGGATCACAAAACTGCCTTCCTAGAGATAGTTTAAGTGCCTAAAACTCACATAAACTGCAGAATTCTGCAAAAATCAGCAAAATTCAGCATTTAAACACTCTAATATCATGCAGAAATATGGTTAAATGGTCCTGAATGCTTTCCTAAGTGTCGAGAATCAAAACTGTCACAAAAGGGTAACATGAAGCACACTAAACTACGTAGTTTAGCACCTTAACGAACCGGTAACCAACCGAACAACTAGACACTACCCGAAACACCAAATTTTCACTAGAAGCATTATTTTAACATTACCAAGCTAGTTATGGTCCCCGAACATCATAACACACTATGTAACATCTAGTAACTAAATAACCTAACTAATACTTGATTTTTAACCATATTAACTGACTACTAGTTACCACCTAGCCTAAGACCCCCCCCCCCCCACCTATGATCGGCCAACATTGTGGCCCCACTCAAGATTTTATTTGAATATTTAAATGGATCATGTATAACCTTTACTAAACATATTATACAATAGATTTAACACTTGTGGAGTATTATAAGTTTAACCCTTAAGACATAACCTTCATTTCTCCACACACACCAACACTTGAGCTCTCTCTCCCTCCCCTCTTCTACTCTCGGCCGAACACCACCCCAAGCACCACCATCATCATCAATCATCCCTCATACAATCTACATATATACAAAGGTGTTAGAAGGTGTATAAGGAAGCTTGGAACTCTTGGAAGCTAAAGGACCTCTCACATAAGCTTTTATCCACTCCATTTTCATCTAGTGATCATTCCTAGCCTTTAGCTAGTAGTAAGAACACTCTACACTTCATTTTACCTCTTATTTTGGTGGTTAAAAGAAGATACAAGTTGTTAATCTTAATGAACACTAAGAATCTTGAAATTGAAACTTGAACATAAGACTAAATACATAAGAAATCATGATATTTATGTGTTGTTATGCTTGTTGATTGTTGATTGCTCATGTTATTGATGTAGATCATCATGTGATCTTGCTAGGTAGTGATTAAAGACATAATCTAGCAAGATGAGAGGGTGATTATGTTAAAGATCAATATATCATCCTCATCTAAATCATGAACTTGAAAGTATGAATTGTTTTTCTTGTAAAGTGATGATCAAAGTAAGTATAAAATCTTATAAATCTATGATTTCAATAATGATTTTTCAAGAAATCAAGTTTAAAACACAAAGTTTACTTAATCTTGGTTCTTGAAGAAATTAACCACATTTTTAGTAGTTAAACAAGTGTAGAAATACTTATGTAACAAGAAAAACTCAAGAAGAAACATTTTTAGAAAAATGATCTACAAGTTGTAAAGGACTAATTTCTTTAAAAATGATGTTTTTAATTAAACAACCACACTTTAAAGGGTAAATAAGCTTACTAAACACACTAGCAAGTTACTACAAATTTTTGTAAATTTTCAAGTTCATGAAGTAGTAATTTATGCTTGATTTTGGCAAATTGGTAAGTGTTGATTGGTTTATTGTTGATTGTGGTGATTTATAAAAGAAAATGATATGCTTTGAAAACATGGAAACCTCCATTTTTAGGGGAAACTGCGGCAAATTTTTTCTAAAAATTAAACACTTAGAAAAATATTTTTAAACAAATATTTACAGGTATATTTTAAACCATGAATTTTCACATAAAGTTTGCCATAATTTTTGTTACAAAAATTATAAATATTAGAGGTTGGTTTTTATAAATAAAAGTGACTAAATATGTATTTAGGAAATATATATTTAGAAGTCACCATGTGTGTGATTATTTGTATATTATGTGTATTAGTTATATTATTTTAGGACTTGAAATAATATAACTCACTAAAATACCAAAATTTACAATCTAAAATATTACCAAAATTCCAAGAATATGAATATATAATCCATACCCAAACTATTGGAGAAACCGAACAAAGAATATAACTCACAAAATATTCTGGAATTTAATTCATATGTATATTTTGGTAAATGGTATTTTGGACACCAAGAGAACAAAAATATGATTTTTACAATTCTTACAAAATATATAATATTTTTTTGACAAGGAGAAAATGTATTATTTTTTTGTAGATAAAAACATATATTTTCTTGAAATTATTAGAAGACATTATTTTTGGGAGAAAATGTTTCTTAAATAAACTTAAAATATATTATTTTTGGATGAAAAATGGATTTATATATCTATTTTCTAAGTTGGACTTGAAAATATATTATTTTTGAAGTTTACATGAAAATACAATTATTTTTTTCAAAGGAAAAATTATAAATAATTTTTCTATGTAATATCTCTTAAATATATATTTTGAGAATATATATTGATGAATTTTTATCAGAAATATTATTCCGGAAAAGTTAATACAAAAATTAAGCATAAGAATACTTAATAATTACAATAAAAAATACGTATTCTCGTACGTATAAATATACCCGGGAATACGCCACTGATGCTTGGCAAAAATATTCAAGTATAAGAATACGAATACAAATACACTCATCACTGGGAAGGATATACATGTATAAATACATAAAAAGTAACAAGTTAAAATATATTATTTTAATTATTATTCCAAAATTTAATAAATATAATTTAAGTTAAAAATATTTATTTTTTTAACAAATAATTATATAACTTGGAATAATATTGAAGACACAATAAAACGTAACTCAAAGACACTAATTAATACTGAGTCAAGGCACGACCCACTCGTCTAATAGATCGTAGTACGTGTAGGTAGTTTCCGCACACTAGTAGCAGCTTGAGTTACGACGGATTGAAAAACGCAAAACTGTGAGTTCATGTCCCCATTTTCTTTTAATTGTTTTCAGTTTTATAACTTCGGGGGTGAAGTACATGTTACAAACTGTTTACAAACGTTTATATGTGGTATGGTTAGCTAAGGAAAGGTACTGCTAGATCATGTGAGTGGTGGATACAACGCTTAAGACCATTAATTCTCGTTGTAGGACCGAGGGACATGAGTGATAGATCTATTTGGGTGTAGCGAGCCCACACCCATGTGGACCGGGGTTTGGCCCATGAGGTGACTATGTCTTACAGCCGGAGGCCCGGTACAAAATCTGCTAGGTTTGAGCCTTCCTCCAACATGTCACACATATTAATGGCTTTGCAAACCATTAATCGATCTGTTTTCCTTGTTTGATTTCATACCGGGGTTTACAAAACCTACATACTTACAATGATTACAAAGGTTTATTCGTGCACACATACAAAACATATGAACTCGCTCAACTTTTGTTGATGTTTTCAAACTACATGTATTTCAGGAAATTAAGTGTGGATCTGGTGGGCGTTTGGAAGTTTCAAGTGATGTTGGGAATAAAAGATGTCATCCGGAGTCTAAGGGTTTGGATAGTGTGTCTCATCCTGGATAAGACACATCATTCAAAGCCTGGTTTTTAATAATGTCTTTTGTCGAGTCCTTATGGAACTCTAAACAATTTGCATGGTTTGTATTTTGGATTTGAAGTCTGTGTTGGATTTCTAGACAATATTGTTTGTGATGTTTTAAAACTTAATCAATGGATGAACATCTCTAGTTTTATCATATAGTTGTTTGTTATGGTTGAATGCAATGATATTAAGCAAGTCACACATAATCACACTTCTGCAAAAGTCACGGTGTGACAGGGGGTGATCAGATTCGGCAAGAAAGGAAAGCTCGTGCCTCGATATGTTGGACCCTTTAAATTCTGGAAAGAATTGGCAAGGTGGCCTACAAACTCGAACTACCAGAGGAACTTAGCAACGTACACCTGACTTCCATGTTTCGAACCTCAAAAAGTGGCTGGTCGAGCAGAATTTACATGTACCACTTGAGGATCTACAAGTGGACGAAACATTACACTTCGTGGAAAATCCTGTCGAGATCATGGATCGAGAAACCAAGAAGCTCCGACGCTCACGCATTCCCAAAGTGAAGGTTCGCTGGGAAGGCAAACCCGGTGCCGAGTTCGCCTAGGAACTCGAAAGTGACATGAAGGCTAAGTATCCACAGCTATTCGTTACGCATGCGCCTTAATTTCGGGACGAAATTCCCTAAAGTAGGGGAGGCTGCAACAACCCGACCTTCTGAAGTCAAAGTACAAGTCAAAGTCAAAGCCAAAGTCAAAGGAAGAAAAGATTGCTAATTCGACCTGTCATTCCTTGCTTAATTATCACTTGTACTCTTTGACTCGATAATCGATACTTTAGATTATGTTATTTTAGTTGTATTATGTGGAGTAAATGCAATAATAGCAATTAAACACCAATCTATTTACGCCATCTCATCGCTATCGCATCGCAACTTTAATCGCAAGTTCTGGATATTGTTTTACGTGTGTGTGTGCTATTATGTGTTACTTGTGCATGTTTAATTATGTTAAAGGTGTTAATCGCAAACGCAATCGCAATTCTATCGCAACGCAATCTCGTCGCGAACTGGAAACGCAAGATTACTTATGATATTGTATGTTAGTTATGTTATTTGTGTAACTATTAGTTAAAACTATCGCATCGCTTAATCGACACTCACTTAAACGCATTGCAACGCTCAACGCACGAAACGAAAAGTCGGAAACTTACTCACTCGACCCATCCAATCGAAGGACCGTTCGATCGAATGGTCATCCGTCCGGATGACCATCCAATCGGATGGCCATCCGATCGAAGGGCCCTCCGACCCACTAACTCACACCGCCTTCTCCCCTCTCACCTATAAATACCCACCTGTCACATCACTGTTCATGATGTGACAGCTCTCCTCTGACCCTTCGCCTTCTCAGCCGCTTTTCTCTCGATTTCTCACGATTCTTATAAGTTTTCATCTCAAATATTGTACTTCCTTGATCTACACACACTTACTCATCAATTTCACCCACAAATCTCAACTTTTAACCATGAAATCACTTGATTTCGAGTTGTTTAAGCGTAACGTCATCACGGGTTAGTATGAACTCCGGAGAATGACTTCATTCCACCAAGTACAACTCGAATCGAACGGATTTCTACAATGTTTACACACTGATTTCACCTAAATCTAAACATACTTCTAGTGTTTCAAACTTTTCTTCAACATTCTCAACTTTTCACATAAAACCGATAGGATCCGAGCTTGTTCAGGCCTTCCGCTCATTCTCTAGTGAAGTGCCGGTCTGAGAACGGGTTACTATCGAAGAGATGACCGACTTAACGGGTTGAATATGAATTTCCGTCAAGAACAACTAACTGACCGGACAGGGTGATTCCCATCCGATCGGATGACTTGGACTTGATGGGGTTCCCGTTGTTTAACACGTTGTCATACCGTCTCGGTTCAACCGCAAAACTTTCTAAATTGAACAAATTTTACAAGTTTTACAAACGAACAGGTTGCCAAGCGGATTGCCATCCAATCGGATCGCCATCCAATCGAACGACAATACGAACGGATGACTTGTGATTCTCAACACTTAGCCAAATTTTCAAACTTCACGTGTCACAGTGGTGATATGTGTTGCGCATTCTACAACTCGCAGTCGTGTCTGTGCATATTTCATTGTCAATAACCTGCTAGCTTCACATTTCTACGTGTTACATGCTGGTTATGCGTAAACCGCTTTTCGCTACTATTATATTATTAAACTTGTATGCTCACCTTTACACTATGTGTATTGACTTATTTTAACGTACGTGACAGGTATCTAGGATGCTGTTATTTGCTTAATGTCATGGAATTAAGTCTAGGGGAGTCTAAAAACAAACGAAACAATTTATGAGTTGTCGGAACAGTTTTTATTTGTCTTTGAGAACAATTTGTCTGTAATAACCGTGTTACTTTATATGTTACGGTATGGGACGTAATGATTAAATATTCGGTAATTATAGTTGTTATGGAATCTCTTGGACAATCTGTTTTGCTCAGTGCCTCACCCCGATGTTTCCGCCATCGGTTGGGGTGTGACACTGAACCATTAGAGCCCGTATAATGCTTAACCATTCAAAGGCAAATGTCTGACCAATACAGATTAGTGGTAACCATTCAGACTCAAAATAACGTTTAATCATTCAGAGGCAAATGTCTGAACCATTCAGACATCTGCTCACGAAACAAACAGTCTGAACCATTAAGTGTTGAACCAGTAAGAGGTTTAGGGGTCTGAACCATTAAAAGTCGCATTAAGAGCTAAACAAACTGTTTTGGTCAAAAATTACCGAAGCAATTAAGTGATCAAATTAGTTAAGTGAGGTAGTGTGCTAGAATTATGTGTGAAAAATATGTTAACCAAGTTAATTGTAAAAACAGTTTCTTGATACGGCTCAGGATATAGAGCTGTATCTGTGATCAAACAATGAGCAAAAAAGTAAAGATTGACACGTGATGTACGAGGAAAGCCCTTGATTTCCTGTTGGTTGATTCGTAGGTTGAGGTAGAATTCATCATTTCTTGCATATTTTTGTCATCTTCCAAGCGGATATATCTCAAAGCCCTGTTACGAGCTTCGTCGAGATTCCTGCAGGGATTCATTACAAGATCCTGATAAAACTGAGAATCCTTTTATAACCCCAAGTTTAAAAGCCTGCACAGCTGTTGCAGCATCAAGATGTGGGATATCCAAGGATTCCCGACTAAACTTGTTCACATAATCCCTCAAGGATTCCTGAGGTCCTTGAGTTATCCTGTAAAGATCACTGGTTAGTTTCTCAAAACTCCGGCTGCAAGAAAACTGACTATTAAATAAATTAACCAAATGAGCAAACGAAGTAATCGAGTGAGGAGGAACATTTAACAGTCATTTTAAGGCTGATCCTGTCAAGGTAGAACCGAAACCCTTGCACAAGCATGCTTCCTTGAGCTCCGGAGGGATAGGGTTAATTTCCATTCTTTCTCTATATTGGGCAACATGCTCTTCAGGATCCGTAGTCCCATCATACAGTTTCATGTTGGGGGTCTGAAATCTTTTTGGGATTTCAGCATCACAGATAGGATATGCAAAGCGGGATATCCTGTGGTTGTCTTGGGATACTTCCGGAATTGGCTGGACCACTCCAGGCACACTAGATATCATGTCCTTCAATTTCTGAAGTTCCCTAGTAAATGTTGACGTCATACCTGCATCCTGCAAAGACCCATTATTGTTAGTAGGAAGAGTATTATTATTTGACATGTTATCGGTCTGAGGATTCTGGCCATATCCTGAAGCATATCCTGAGCTCCTCTCAGTTGACATCCTGACCGAGGAGGGTATCTCAGGAATATGATTATGAGAATGGCTTGGCACTATATTCCCCCGGTTATCTTTAGTGTAAACTGCAGAACTGAAGTTCAAAGCTCTAGGCTGCAAAGGAGTGACAGTTTCTTCAGCAGGTCTACTTGGGCCGGATTTCAAGAGTTGAATCTCTCTCATCAGCATCCGATTAGTTTCCTGCTGCTGCCTCATCTGTTCCTGTACACTACCAAACAAATTCAGAATTTCATTATTAGAAGCCAAAACAGGACCAGATCCCTGAGTAGTGGGAGCGGGGATAACATCCAGAGCCACATGACTTTCAGTTCCATGTGAAGAAGTTTGCATTCGTGGAGGAGGAGGTGGAAGCACCGAACCAATTGTTGCAGAGGTTGTAGCAGACATGGTGGAAGAGCTCATGTTTGATCTCGAGGCCATTGAAAACAATGTAGCAAAAATTTTTCACAATAAAAAGCCGAGTAATGATTTTACCAAAGTTTTTAGCAAAAATAGCACCACTTGCCCCACGGTGGGCGCCAAATTGTTTTGGTCAAAAATTACCGGAGCAATTAAGTGATCAAATTAGTTAAGTGAGGTAGTGTGCTAGAATTATGTGTGAAAAATATGTTAACCAAGTTCATTGTAAAAACAGTTTCAGGATACGGCTCAGGATATAGAGCTGTATCTGTGATCAAACAATGAGCAAAAAAGTAAAGATTGACACGTGATGTACGAAGAAAGCCCTTGATCAATCAAGATCGCCGGTACAAAACCTCGGGAGCTGACAATCGCAGCTGCCTTGTTCTTCTATTGCTTCAAATATCAGGATACAGTGCATGATGTGATGCGGATCAAATAGGTGTTACAATGTAATTCGAATACAAGTGTTTGTGTATAGTGTTTGCTGTGAGCTAGAGAGTAAAAGTGTTCGAAAGTGTGTGTGAAAGTTGCGTGCCTTAATCTGATCCGCCCCCATCTATTTATAGTAAAAGAAATGTAACAAACTATCCTAATAAACCGGGATCCGGCGAATATTCCCCACTTGAACGTTGTAGACCTGGTCTTTCGGGTTCAACGTCTCTCACATAACAGATACGCCCGAGTCTCGAGGAGAAGCAGTCCATCTGACCGTTAGTAACCCACAGCCTCTAACCTGCACGTGGTTAATTTAGTTAACACCAGGATATCGCCCAGGATGTCAGCAATATCCTAATCCAATATCCTGATCACAAGCAAACAACCAAAAGTAGGATATTAGTTAGGATATGTACGCTCAGAAAATGACCCATAACAATTGTCCCCAAATATATCTGTTGGTATACCAATCCAACGGATATATTTTAAAAATTCTATCTCGTAAATCAAGGCAATTAAAACGAAACGATGGTTGAGGTGACATTGTGCCATTTTCAATGCAATATTTACTCTTTACCCCCTATATCCATCCTATAATTAGCTGAGATATTTCTCATTGTTATCATTACTCTTCAAGCGATTTTCAGGTAACCATTCTTTCCTTCATCTTCTGTCCTCTTTCCAGAGTTTCTTTTATTTTGCTTAACACCTTTCATGGCATCACGGACAAGATCTCGCTCGGATGAACCAGTCCCATCCCTCGTGAGTCAAAACCTCATACGAGAACCAGAAAAAGAAATCTGCTGCTTCAACAATGCCGATATCGCTGCCCTCAAGAATTCCGACGCCTTTCCTGCTGGAACAGTCATTCGCCCTTTCGATCGGGAGGTCCGATCAGACGTGTTATCAGACGAGTGGGTCTGTTTTTTCGCCTACCCCTTTTCTTTGGGACTCTGGTACCCATTTCCACCCTTTATCTCTCATTTTTTCGACCTCACCGGCCTTAGTTATGCTCAAACTATGCCAATGGTCTGGCGAGTTTTGATGGTGCTAGATCAAATCAGATCTCGCCATTGCCCTGACCTGTGTATTGAAGACCTCCCTATAGCATACCGGTTGAGGTCCCATGGCGACAACCGTTTTCTTTTGTTTTCCACCTCCAAAAGCCCTTTAGTCCTTAAGGCCACCAAGAACGAAGACCGATGGCGGCGAAAGTTCTTTTTCGTGAAAAGAGACTCTATCGACAAGGGTTTCGATCTGCCGGTTAAATGGTTAACCAAGGGTAGGATCTAGGGTTTTAGGAATATCCGCAAGTGTATCCTTAAACTATATCCTAAACTTATATCCTAATGTTTTTATGCAGCGAACTTCAGAGATTTAGCACCCCCAAGTGCGGAATCCAAGTCCAGGATCAAAGAAATCTACCAACTTCCTGCCAATGAAAGAACTTTCTCCCTGTCTCTCACAGATTCAAGCCAAAAATCAAGTTCAGAGATGTCTGGTAAGCATATTCTCAGTAATTATCTTTATTATTAAACCGATTATCTTTCAAAGGTATTATGAGTTTAAAAATATCTTCCCTTGTGCAGTACCAGTTGTCAACCTCGAAGGCTTCCAACTTGACGAGTTGGATAGTTACTCCAGCCTTGTACCTGTCAAACAAGAATCTAAGCCGAAGTCGTCTGCCACACCGAAGCCTGCCACTTCAAAGACTACTGCCGCTCCTAAAGCTCCTCCGGCATCCAGGACCCAGGCCTCTAGCTCCCGGAAGAGAAAAGAAATGGATTCTCCAGCCGCCTCCGAGACATTCTCTCTCGAGAATCATGGATTTAGTGAAGCCACTTCATTCCTTAAGCAGGTAAAAATTCCCTTCCAATATCCTGAACATGCATGTTAGTCATTATCCTGCTCATTTTACATTGATACCTGTATCTTTAACTGCAGGGCTTGGAACGTCTCATGCACTTGTATGAAGACGCCTGTGGGCTTAATAAGATGCTGGAGATTAAGCTCGAAAAAGCTGAAGCCACCATAGCTGATCAAGGAACAATTGCGGCTGCCAAGTCCCAGCATTATGAAGACAAATACAAGACAATGACCCAGGAACACCAAGCTGCCCTCCACAAAGCCAATGAAGATGCTCAAGCCAAACTAGATGCTGCCCTTCTCCAATACCAGCAGGATATGAGCTCATATCGGGACAGTCTCAAAGCATCCGTTGTTATCTCCCTTCTCCAAGCCAGGTTAAGGATGGCTTATGAGGCCAAGAGCTTGGGCTTCGAAAGCCCCTCCTGGAATGTAGAGGCTTGGGAAGCGAAACTACAGGATCTTGGAGGTCATCCCGTCGCTCATTCCGTAAAGCATGCTGGTGAAGAGCCCTCTAAGGCAGCAGAGGAAGCGGCCAATGATGGTGATGATGCCGAGAAGAATCCTGAGGGGGATGCTGGTGCAGATGCTGGGAAAGAAGTTGCTGATAAAGAAGGTGCTGCCCCTTAGGCAGCGAGGTGGGCGATGATGGATATACGTGCCAAGGCCGGAGCCCACTTTTTTAAATTTCATGGTTGTGGTTTGCAGAAACAATTCACTTTTCCTGTTGTTGAACAATTTATATTTCCTGTACTAGAACAATACGATGACCAAAGGTGGATGGGTCCTGGGTTCCAGGATGAAGCCCTTGGTCATCGGTTAGTATAACCTGTTTTGAATGTCGTAATGGTTGAAGGTGGACAGGTCCCGTTTTGAGATAGAAGCTTCAACCGTTACGTAAGTATGGTAAAGAATAATTGTGCTTTTGGTGGATGGGCCTTGGTTTGAGGTGAAACCAAAAGCACAACTTTTGACATGTTAATAACATAACTTCCTTTTGACTTATTTGTTGTTGCCTTTTAATTTCTGTCATTCATTTCTTAATGTAGATTTTAGCTTTGCAAAATTTTGAACAACTATCTTTTGAAAATATCTTGATCAATATACTCAGTGACATATTATGAAAACTTTTATTAAATAGAACTTCTAAAAATTTAATCAATTTTGGAGAAAACTTCTAAAGAATAAAAGATAGTCCACTTTCTAAAACCAGCTTTGACAATACTTGTTTGATCAAGGTTTTAATTTCAAACTAGTATCACTTCCAAATATTTCAATCAAGTATCCCGAAACGCATCCTAAAAGCACATTTTGAAGATATATCTTGAAGATATATCCTTTTCAGGATACTTAAACCTTAACCTGAATTATAAAATTTATGTAAGGTTTATAAAGGAAAGATCATACCAGGAACTGAGTCTAACCCTAGTATTAATCTCCAATCCCTTTTGCGACTTTCTCCTACTAAGATGTCCCCAATTCGAGACTCTTAGCTCAACTTTAATACTTTGTGCATCATACAATTTCTTTAGATGGAATGTCCCCTGTGCATGAAGTCCTTAAACACTTAGAAATTTTTTGAACAATAGTTCCAATTCTATAGACAATTTTTGTCTTACAGGGGTAAAACCCAAAATATACTGGAGATAAATCCTTCGTATCCTGGGGGAAATCCCAAATTTTCGTGCGCTACAGGCGGGAGTGTATAAACTCCAAGACTTAGAAAGGTGAAAACCTTTAAACCTTAGAGAGTATGAAAATACCCTTTCATGAGAGAGGGTGATCAATCCTCATATACCTTTAGGATTCAGGATATAGCCAACAGTAACAAAATTGTCAGCCATTTTTACATGGACTGGTCCCGCCACCTTGAACTATTCCCGAATAACTTGCGCTCCAGGCGGGGTGTTTAAACCCAATTCGGAAGAAAGGTGAATACCTTCAAACCTGTGAAGGGATCAGGATCCCTTAAACGTGAGAGAGGGGGCCAATCCTCTAATCTTCCGAAGTATCCTGAGTGTGTATCCTGGTGCTATATCCCGAAGTATATTCTGCAAAACCACTATAAGCTAAGGTAGGTGTTAGCCTGGCTAACACCCCTCCGATGCTTAAGTCAGTAATAGATTCAAAATAGTAAATCATATCAAAATTTAATAAGAGAGACAAAATTCATACCCTCCTAAGTTGGAATTTAAATTCCATACTCACTTAAAATAGAGCTTTAGATGTATAGCATTCCAGGATCTCGGTAACATATCCCCTCTATATTCTTGAGTCGGTATGCTCCTTTTCCTGATTCTGATTCAACCTCGTAGGGTCCTTCCCATTTTGGAGCCAACTTTCCATCAGCAGGATTGGTGGTCTTCTGAAAAGCTTTTCTTAATACCCAATCTCCAACCTGAAATCTTCTAGTCCTTATATTCTTGTTATATGCTTTAGATATCCTCTGTTGATATGCTGCCATCCTTAGCCTTGCAGCATCTCTTGTCTCATCAATAGTATCCAGTTCCTGGCATAAGACTTCAGGATTCTGCTCAGGATTCCGGAGGATAGATCTTGCAGTAGGTATCACCATCTCTGTTGGAATCACTGCTTCCGCTCCAAATACCAAGGAAAACGGAGTTTGGCCTGTTGCATTTTTTACCGTCGTTCTATCAGCCCACAAGACAAAGGGTAGTTCTTCTGCCCATCTTCCTTTCTTGGCCCCTAATCTCTTCTTCAAGTTGTTGACAATTATCTTGTTTGAGGATTCAGCTTGTCCATTTGCTTGAGGATGTACCGGGGCAGACGTGATCATTTTGATTCCCCAACTTTTGCAAAAGTCAGTAGTCCTCTTGCTTATAAACTGGGATCCATTGTCACAGATAATTTCAGCTGGTACTCCAAACCTGGTCAGGATATTTCTCTTTATAAAGGATACTACTTCTTGGTCTCTAACTTGAACAAATGCTTCTGCTTCAACCCACTTGGAGAAATAATCCGTCATTGCCAACATGAAAACCTTTCCTCCTGGAGCCTATGGAAGCTTTCCCACTATATCCATACCCCATTTCATGAACGACCAAGGGGAGACAATAGGATACAGCGGTTCAGCAGGCTGATGTAATATGTTACTATGTCTTTGACATGCGTCACATCTTCGAGCATATTCTGTGGCATCTTTCCTCATCGTCGGCCAATAATATCCTATTCTTAATATTTTTGAGAATAAGGACCTGCCCCCAGTATGGTTACCACAATCCCCTTCATGTATATCCTGAAGTACTTCTTTGGTTTCGGGATCCTCCAAGCACCTCAGATATGGTCCTGCAAGAGATTTCTTATACAAAACACCGTTTATAATAGTGAATCGTGATACCTTCATTCTAAAGGCTTTAGGATTCTCATTCTTTGGGATGTGTCCTTCCTTGAGATATCTCATAATTGGAGCCGTCCAGGATTTAGGATCCTCCTCAGGATACTCATCATCAGGATCCTGAATACTTACCACTTCCTTATCCTGAGGATTCGTCGCAGGATATAGGATATGTAATATTGGTATTTGGGTTCCTTCCAGTATCCTGACCGATGATCCCAGATTTGCCAAGGCATCAGCTTCAGGATTATCTTCTCTTGGTACCTGTTCAAGTGTAAAAATATCGAAATATCCTGCTAATTTTTTGAGAATTTCAAGATACTCGATTAACTTCTCTCCCTTAACTGCATAGGATCCATTTAAGTGATTAGTGATTAACAAGGAATCAATATATACTTGCAAATTCTTGATACTCATATTCTTAGCCAACTCTAATCCTGCAATTAAAGCCTCATATTCTGCCTCATTACTAGTAGCAGGAAATTCACACCTAATAGCCTGGGGTAATATGTCCCCCTGTGGCGATTTTAGTAGTATACCTAAACCTACACCTCTTACGTTAGATGCACCATCAGTATATAATGTCAAGCATTCTAAGTTTTCTCCTAGTTGCTGTACTTCTAAATCTACTTCATTTTGAATGTCACTACTGAAATCAGCCACAAAATCAGCTAAAGCCTGAGACTTTATGGCATTTCTAGGCTCATATACTAAATCATAAGCACTCAGTTTTACTGACCACTTAGCCAACCTACCTGACATCTCGGGTTTCCTAAGCACATTTTTAACAGGATAATTGGTTTTAACATGAATCCTATGTGTCTCAAAATAATGTCGAAGTTTTGTTGATGCCATAACTAGGGCTAATATCAATTTCTCTCGATGAGAATATCTAGTTTCAGCATCTAGTAAACTTTTACTAACATAATAGACAAGATATTGCTGACCTACATGGTCCTTTATAAGAACGGCAGTTACAGCATTCCCTGATACAGCGAGGTATAGGGATAGTGGTTCACCATTTTCAGGCTTCATAAATAGAGGTGCAGTTGAGAGATATCGCTTCAAATCCTGCAAGGCTGCTTCATGCTTTGCCCCCCATTCGAACTTCTTATTCTTCTTGAGGATATCATAAAATTCCTTGCATTTTTCTGAGGATCTTGAAATAAATCTGTTCAATGCTGCTACTCGGCCTGATAACCGTTGAACATCCTTCATATTCGAAGGTGATTTTATATCCAGGATAGCTCTAATCTGCTCCGGGCTCGCCTCTATACCTCTTTTGGTCACCATATATCCTAGAAACTTTCCTGCCCCCACTCTGAAATGGCACTTAGCAGGATTCAGTTTCATGTTATACTGATCTAGCATATCAAATGCTCCCTTAATATCCTGGAGGTGATCCTCAGCCTTTTTAGATTTCACCACCATATTGTCAATATATACCACCATGGTGTCCCCCAGCTTGTCTTTAAACATCATGTTTACCAACCTCTGGTATGTTGCACCTGCATTTTTCAAACCAAAGGGCATAGCAGTATAACAATAAATACATGTTGGTGTCATGAAGGCAGTATCCTCCTGGTCCGAAGGTTCCATTTGAATCTGCTGAAATCCTGAGGATGCATCCATGAAGGTTAACATCTCATGCCCGACAGTATCATCCACCATTGTATCAATGTGGGGAAGAGGAAATGGGTCTTTAGGACAAGCCTTGTTCAAGTCCGTGTAATCTACACAGACTCTCCTGTTTTGGTCAAAGATCAAGCAATGATAATGCAACCAAACTTTCTGTTGTGAGGTATGATGCTTGAATTGATGAACAACAATAAGGATCACTCTGAAATGTAATGAACAAGTGACACGAAGATTTATACGAGGAAAAAGCCCTTGATCAATGAATGATCTCCGGCATAAAAAACCTCGGGTGATGGAAACTACCGATCACCAACTCAAATTAAACAAGAAATGTATTACAACTTCGGATGTTAGCGAGCTAAGTACAAGGATCACTATAGTGTAACGTGCAAAAGGTGTATGAAAAGTGTATGAAATTGCTAAGCGAATTGCCGAGAGCTGGTGAGAGCAGTTGTTAGTGTGTGTGTAGCCAAAAATAGTCAAGTGTTTCTATACAGCTCGCTACCCCGTTTAAAAATGGAAAAATATCTAAGCTAACAAACATTCCGCATTTCATGCAAGTCCTCCACGAACTCCATAACGTCCACTTCAGTTAAGCACGTGCGGAATAAGCCATGGAATATGCTCCAGGAATATCGCCAAGACCAAGTCCAAGCTCGTACTCCTGCAAAACAATACCATATTCAAAGTAGACAATCGTTAGTAAAAGGATCCTTAAGATGATCCATGATCCTGATCCTGAAACACTTCTGAGGATCACTAAATCAAACAGAAGTGAGGATCACCAAACCCAACAGTAATTGAGGATCACAGATAATTCAGAAATCCTCCCCTAACAATTGCCCCCAAAATATAAGGAGTAATTATGTAAATAAGCGAGTTGTATTTTGTTCTTATCCGTAACAAATCAACGGATAACTAGCCGTTGGAGTCGGACTAGCCGTTACGAGCATGACGTCATTGAGGTGACTATCCTGCAAAACCATCATTATAAATTGAAGTTATGGATAGGGATCAATTCGCATTTAAATTCAAGAGAAACTCCCTTTAAATCCACATTCAAAGATCAAGAAGGTATCTCTCTTCCTCTTCTCCCTTTACGTTTTATTTCTCTGTTCATCTTCTTCTTTACCCTCATGACCAAGATGATGCTAAGATCATCTCCGGCTAAGGATCACACTAAAGACAGTCCTCTTAAGAGCCAGGGGATCATCAAAGATTCAGCGAAAGAAAGATGCTGCTTCACTGACCCACAAATAGACAGGATCCGACATTGCTTTCCGGCGAACACCGATTTCAAACCGTTTGATCCCACCGTTCTAAGTGATTACGTTTCTGAAACTTGGGTAGCTTTCCCGGTCACTCCTTTCACAATAGGATACTCGTATCCTTTCCTTGAATTCACCCAGTCTTTCTTCTCCCTCACCGGCATCTCCTACATTCAAGCTATGCCAATGATCTGGAGGGTCTTATATACCCTTGAGAGGATCATTGAGCAAGAAGGAATTGCTCTAGGAATGTCGGAATTGGCAGAGATGTATGACCTCACAACATTTGGATCCCACCGATATCTATTCAAGCGTAAACCCGGTGAAGAACACCCCGTCTTCAAAGCCACTAAGAATGATACCAACTGGAAACGGCGATTCTTCTTTGTCAGAAGGGATTCTATCCCGGATGGAAAGGATCTGTCAAGGAAGTGGACCACCCATGGTAGGATAGAGGATCCTGAGAAGGATCACCAGATAACCTAGTTTTTGTATAAGGATCACTAACAGCCTTTTGTTTCTGTTGTACAGCTATCTCTGTTTCGCACCTTATACCATCACCTGCCACCAAGGCTTGCTGCTTTCAGAAAACTTGATCCTGCAACAAGAACATTCAAAACAAACACCCAGGATTCTCAAGAAGTATCCTCAGGTTCTGTCACTATGTCAAGTAAGTATCCTGTTTTTTATATAGTTAAATGTTTAAATAAATAGTTAAATAGAAGTAGGATAAGGATACTTATCTGTTTTGGGTGTGTAGGCGCCGGGAAATCCTCAAAATCTGCCTCCAAATTCAGTGTCACTGATCTTGACACTGTCAGATCCTCAAAGAAAAAGTCTGCTGCTAGCCCCTCCGTCGTAATCCCCAAGGCAACCACTTCAAAGGGAAGAGGTGGAAAGAAAAGAAAGATCTCTGAAGCTGATAACCTACAAGGCTTGCCTCTGATCCGCCATCAGTTCCTCGAGTATTTTGCAGATGTAAGGATCACTGACTTAGCTTAGTTATCCTGCCCATTTGAGGATCACTTGACTCTAATCTTTGCATTGTCTTCTTTGTAGAAATTTGCTGAGATCGAGGACTATGTTGGGAATGTTGAAGAGCTTGAGGAGAAATACTCTGACCTCCAAAAAGTGGCGGTGCTCAAGGATCACAAGATTGCTTCCCTTGAAAAGGATCCCAATGATGCCAAAACTCAGATAGTTGCAACTCAGATCAAAGCTGATTATGAGAAGCACGAGATCACGGAGGATGCTAAGGTCTCCGCTGCCATTGCCATGTACAAGACCAAGCTGCAGATGGCCCAAGAAGCTCAGGATCCTGCCTTTGACAGGAGCAACTGGGACATGGAGGGCTGGAAGACTAGGTTGGCTGAGTTGGAGGATGATGAAGATGAGGCTGACGAGGTTCTGGCAATCGAAGCTGGTGGTAGTGGCAAGGATCAGGTGAAGGATATGGGAGCTGGAGGAGATGGTGATGCAGCGAAGGCATAGGCTGCATGAATGGGCGATGAAGGACATTTCTAGACGTAGTCGGAGCCCATTTTTTAAGTTTGGTTATTTGGTTATGATGTTTTCTTGTTGAACAATGATAGGTTGTACTTAAACAATAGTAATTAGGGCTAAGGATCATGGATCCTTCGAACAATAGGTAGGATTACAAATGGTGGAGGGATCCTCTGTTTGGGGGATGAAGCCATTGTGATCCTGTCGTCTTTTGATTCCTGCACTTTCTAGACCAATGAACAATGGACACCCTTTGCCAACCCATGTGGACGGCCCACGTTTTGCTGGTAGAAACGTGGGTTGGCAATTTTGACAATCTTAAAGGGTTTAATGTTTTGTGAATAAAATAACTTTAACTTTTTGACTATATCCCGTGTTGCTATCCTTGTTAGTATTTTCCAATTGTTGTGATATTCGTTTTGTCTAAACTTATCACGTAAAAGAAAAATTTATTAAATATCTTCAAGGATTTTAGGATATGATCAAAGATCACATATCCTATAGTCGATAAGTTTTGAAAAGTAATATAGTTTAAGGATCACAAGTTCAGTTGTCAAAGGATAAGGGTTACTTAAATGAATAATGGATAGGATCAAAATAGTTAAGGATCATACCTGAGGATCCAAGTTAGGATCCCAACCTTTAACACTTATAATCAGGATAACCCAAAAGACAAACCTTAGTAGAAAGTAAGGATGAAGGATCCTTGGTCGTTTATCTCCAAAAACCTGAAATAGGATACAACTTGGGACTAAGCCAATATAAGATAAGAGTTAGTAACTGGGGACAAGCCCAACAATTCTGGGGACAAGCCCAAAGGATAACTGGGGACAAGCCCAAAGGATAACTGGGGACAAGTCCAAAGGATAACTAGGGACAAGCCCAAAGGATAACTGGGGACAAGCCCAAAGGATCGTATGTAAACTGGAGTATGGCCCTTACTGGCGACTATCCAAACTTAGTGACATGAAAATGCCAAAACCTTAGCTAACGTGAAAACGTTAGAAACCTTAGGAACGGATGTATGGTACGTCTACCATTATACGTAGGATCCTGAATATAGCCAGTACAATGAAATTGTCAGCCCCTAAAGCGAGTACTGGTCCCATTGCCATGAACTATACCAGGATCATCGTGTGCTACTGGGGAAACTGGGGACAGGCCCAAACTGGGGTCAAGCCCAAATAACGGGGGTCAAGCCCAAATAACTGGGGTCAAGCCCAAATAACTGGATACTTCTGTGGATACTCAATCCTCAGTTAAGGATACCTGAACCTTCAAAACTCAGAATCAAGTGAAAGGAGGATAAAGGATGCAGGATCCTTATCCTTATATAAGAGAATAAAAGAATGAAATAGTTTGAGATTAGAATGTTACCAAGATGAGGATCATCTACTCTCTAAGGATCCTTCAAGGATACTTGTCGGGTGAGGATCATGGATCCTTGTCAAATAAAATATTTCTTCAAATGGACAGCATTCCAAGCTCTTGGTAGCAAATCACCTTCCATTGTTAGCAATCGATATGCCCCCTTTCCTGCTTCAGCTTCAATCATAGGGACCTTCCCATTTTGGTGCCAAATTTCCATCAGCAGGATTGGTGGTATTCTGAAATGCTTTCCTTAATACCATATCGCCAACTTGGAATTTCCTGATCCTGACATTTTTGTTGTAGGCTCCAGCCATCCTTTGTTGATAACTAGCTATCCTTATCCTTGCCAAATCCCTGATTTCTTCCATAGTATCCAAGTCTTGAACCAAGTTTTCAGCGTTCTCTTCAGGATCACGAATGCTTGTTCTTGCAGTTGGAACCACCCTCTCTGTAGGGATCACTTATTCTGCCCCAAATACCAAAGAAAATGGAGTTTGGCCTGTGGCATTCTTGGGAGTTGTCCTATCAGCCCAAAGCACATAAGGTAGTTCTTCTGCCCATTTTCCTTTCTTAGATCCAAGCTTCTTCTTCAAATTGTTGATGATGGTCTTGTTGGATGATTCTGCCTGACCATTAGCTTTAGGGTGGACTGGTGTTGATGTTATCATCTTAATCCCCCAGTTGCCACAAAAGTTAGTGGTTCTATTCCCAACAAATTGGGATCCATTATCACAAATAATCTCAGAAGGGATACCAAATCTAGTAATAATGTTTCTTTTAATAAAGGATATAACTTCCTTTTCCCTGACTTGAGTAAAGGCTTCAGCCTCTATCCACTTGGAGAAGTTATCAGTCATAGCAAGCATGAATACTTTTCCACCAGGTGCCTTGGGAAGCTTTCCAACTATATCCATTCCCCATCTCATGAATGGCCAGGAAGAGGATATAGGATGCAAGAGCTCTGTTGGTTGGTGAAGGATATTACTATGCCTCTGACAAGGATCACACTTCTTGGCATACTCTATAGCATCCTTCTTCATAGTGGGCCAATAGTATCCTGTCCTCAGGATCCTTGAGAATAATGCCCTGCCCCCAGTGTGGTTTCCACAATCTCCTTCATGGAAATCCTTTAAGACTTCTTGGATTTCAGGATCCTCAATGCATCTTAGATAGGGTCCTGCAAGAGATCGTTTATACAACATATTATTCAATATTGTAAATTGAGATACCTTAGTTTTGAAAGCCCTTGGGTTTTCTCCTGTAGGAATTTCTCCATGTTGTATGTATCTCATGATTGGGAGGATCCATGATCCTGAATGAGATTGAGTATCATCACTAGGGATGATTGCAGAATCTTCTCATATCTCCATAGCTACATGATCCTCGATAGCAGGGGTCAGGATATAGATAATAGGGATCTTGATATCCTCAGGGATCTTCAAAGATGATCCTAGATTGGCTAATGCATCAGCTTCTGCATTCTCTTCCCTTGGTACCTGTGTCAAACTAAAGGAAACAAAAGAGAGTGCCAATTCTTTGACTATCTCCAAATCTTTGATTAGCTTTTCACCTTTAACAACTTAGGATCCATTAAAGTGGTTAGTGATTAATAATGAATCTACATGTACCTCAAGATACCTGATCCTCATATGGTTAGCAATTTGCAAACCAGCTATCAAGGCTTCATACTCAGCCTAATTGTTGGTAGTTTGAAATTCACAAGCTATGGAGTGGGGTATTATGTCTCCCTGTGGCGATTTTAGTAGTATTCCAAGTCCTGTTCCTTTTACATTGGAGGATCCATCAGTGAATAGTATCCAAGGATCCTTGGTTTCTTCAAGCTGTTGGACTTCTAATTCAGCCTCCTTTTGCAAATCACTACTAAAATCTGCCACAAAGTCAGCTAAGGCTTGGGATTTGATGGCAGTCCTTGGTTCATATCTTATATCATATGCACTTAGCTTCACTGCCCACTTAGCCATCCTTCCTGATATTTCAGGTTTACTGAGAACATTCTTAATAGGAAAATTAGTCTTAACAATAATGGCATGAGTCTCAAAATAATGTCTTAATTTAGTAGATGCCATTATTAATGCAAGGATAAGTTTTTCCAAATGTGAATGTTTTGGTAAAAAATCAAGCAATGATAATGCAACCAAACTTTCTGTTGTGAGGTATGATGCTTGAATTGATGAACAACAATAAGGATCACTCAGAAATGAACTGAACAAGTGACACAAAGATTTATACGAGGAAAAAGCCCTTGATCAATGAATGATCTCCGGCATAAAAAACCTCGGGTGATGGAAACTACCGATCACCAACTCAAATTAAACAGGAAATGTATTACAACTTCGGATGATAGCGAGCTAAGTACAAGGATCACTATAGTGTATTGTGTAAAAAAGTGTGTACTCGCCAAGTGAATTAACGAGAGCTGGTGAGAGCAGTTGTAAGAGTGTGTGTGTAGCCAAAAATAGCCAAGTGTTTTCTAATTAGCTCGCTACCCCTTTAAAAATGGAAAATATCTACACTAACTAACATTCCACATATCATGCAAGTCCCCCACGAACTCCATAACGTCCACTTCAGGTAAGCACGTGCGGAATTAGTCATGGAATATGCTCCAGGAATGTTGCCAAGACCAAGTCCAAGCTCGTACTCCTGCAAAACAATACCATATTCAAAGTAGACAATCGTTAGTATAAGGATCCTTAAGATGATCCATGATCCTGATCCTGAAACACTTCTGAGGATCACTAACTCAAACATAAGTGAGGATCACCAAACCCAACAGTAATTGAGGATCACAGGTCATTGAGAAATCCTCCCCTAACAATTGCCCCCAAAATATAAGGAGTAATAATCTAAAATAACGAGTTATATTTTCTCGTTCTTATCCGCAATGAATCAACGGATAACTAGCCGTTGTAATCGGACTAGCCGTTACGAGCATGACGTCACTGAAGTGACTATCCTGCAAAATCATCGTTATAAATAGGAGTTAGAGATAGGGATCAATCCGCATTTAAATTCAAGAGAAACTCCCTTTAAATTCATATCCGAAGATCAAGCAGGTATCTCTCTTCCTCTTCTTCGTTTACGTTTTCTTTCTCTGCTCCTTCTTTCTTCACCTTCTTCATAATCAAGATGATGCTAAGATCCTCACCGGCTAAGGATCACAAGAAGGACAGTCCTCTTAAGAGCCAGGGGATCATCAAAGATTCGGCGAAAGAAAGATGCTGCTTCACTGACCCGCAAATAGACAGGATCCGACATTGCTTTCCGGCGAACACTGATTTCAAACCGTTCGATCCCACCGTTCTAAGTGATTACGTTTCTGAAACTTGGGTAGCTTTCCCGGTCACTCCTTTCACAATAGGATACTCGTATCCTTTCCCTGAATTCACCCAGTCTTTCTTCTCCCTCACCGGCATCTCCTACATTCAAGCTATGCCAATGATTTGGAGGGTCTTATATACCCTTGAGAGGATCATTGAGCAAGAAGGAATTGCTCTAGGAATGCCGGAATTGGCAGAGATGTATGACCTCACAACATTTGGATCCCACCGATATCTATTCAAGCGTAAACCCGGTGAAGAACATCCCATCTTCAAAGCCACTAAGAATGATACAAACTGGAAACGGCGATTCTTCTTTGTCAGAAGGGATTTTATCCTGGATGGAAAGGATCTTCCAAGGAAGTGGACCACCCATGGTAGGATAGAGGATCCTGAGAAGGATCACCAAATAACCTTGTTTTTGTATAAGGATCACTAACACCCTTTTGTTTCTGTTGTACAGCCGTCTCTGTTTCGCACTTTATACCATCCCCTGCCACCAAAGAAAGGCTTGCTGCTTTCAGAAAGCTTGATCCTGCAACAAGACCATTCAAAACAAACACCCAGGATTCTCAAGAAGTATCCTCAGGTTCTGTCACTATGTCAAGTAAGTATCCTATTTTTTGTATAGTTAAATGTTCAAATAAATAGTTAAATAGAAGTAGGATAAGGATACTTATCTGTTTTGGGTGTGTAGGCGCCGGGAAATCCTCAAAATCTGCCTCCAAATTCAGTGTCACTGATCTTGACACTGTCAGATCCTCAAAGAAAAAGTCTGCTGCTAGCCCCTCCGTCGTAATCCCCAAGGCAACCACTTTGAATGGAAGAGGTGGAAAGAAGAGGAAGATATCTGAAGCTGAGAACCTACAAGGCTTGCCTCTGATCCGCCATCAGTTCCTCGAGTACTTTGCAGATGTAAGGATCACTGACTTAACTTGACTATCCTGCCCATTTGAGGATCATGTGATCCTAACTTTGCATTGTCTTGTTTGCAGAAATTTGCCGAAATCGAGGACTATGTTGGGAATGTGGAAGAGCTTGAGGAGAAATACTCTGACCTCCAAAAAGTGGCAATGCTCAAGGACCTCAAGATTGCCTCCCTCGAAAAGGATCTCAATGATGCCAAGACTCAGATAGCTGCAATTCAGATCAATGTTGATTATGAGAAGCACGAGATCACGGAGGATGCTAAGGTCTCCGCTGCCATTGCCATGTACAAGACCAAGCTGCAGATGGCCCAAGAAGCTCAGGATCCTGCCATTGACAGGAGCAACTGGGACATGGAAGGTTGGAAGGCTAGGCTGGCTGAGTTGGAGGATGAGGATGAGGCTGATGAGGTTCTGGCAATCGAGGCTGGCGGTAGTGGCAAGGATCAGGCGAAGGATACAGGAGCTGGAGGAGATGATGATGCAGTGAAGGTGTAGGCTGCATAAATGGGCGATGAAGGACATCTCTAGACGTAGCCGGAGCCCATTTTTTAAGTTTGATAGTTTGTTTTGGTTATGGTGTTTTTTGTTGAACAATGATGGGTTGTACTTAAACAATAGTAATTAGGGCTAAGGATCATGGATCCTTCGAACAATAGGTAGGATTACAAATGGTGGAGGGATCCTCTGTTTGGGGGATGAAGCCATTGTGATCCTGCCGTCTTTTGATTCCTGCACTACCAAGACCCTTAGACAATGGACACCCTTTGCCAACCCATGTGGACGGGTGATGTTGATCATGCGGTTGATGTAATTATAGTCTTAAAAGTGTTTTAAGCTTTAGAAATCGTGATGTAATTACATGCTTAATTCAGTTGTTTTGTTACAAGTTTTAAATTGGAATTGCTTATCAACCACACGTAATCGGCAAGTGTACCGGTCGCGGTGTAATTTAGTCGGCAATACCGAGTATCGATCCGTGGAACCTAATTAGCAAGAAATTTTGAAACTTAACCTTTATCGAATATTTAGTTAAATTGAATTGAAATTTGATTTTGATTTTTAGTTTTATAAAATGTTATAAAATATTAATTTAAAATGAATTTGTATTTTATGAAATTATAAACTAATAATATAAAACTTACGGAAAAGAAGACAAAAAGATATAAAACAAACAGATACAAATACAAAAAGCAATCAAACACAATTAATATATAACATTTATTGAATAATAATTAGCCGAATTACAAATATAATAAATGGACTACCTGGGTTTTAGAATCCCTAAAATTATGTAATGCTAATTTGACAATAATAACAGTTAAGTATCTTTTTCCTTTGGTTAACCCCCCGTTAGAGATGCCATTTAAACAAAAGATAAAGACAAAATGTGAAGTGCTAGAACGAACTGGCTAGAGTTATCTATACCAAATCCTACGTGAATCCAACCGTTGGAACCTCAGAGACTAAGTTGTGAGACGATCTTTTAAACACGCAAAGCGAACAAATCTTTGAAAATTAAAATTCTAGAAAACCTTAATCACGATGTAATAAAAGAGCTCGAGTTATCGATTACCCAAATTACCCACCAATGATTAGCTAATAATCTAGCTCACCCTAATCTTATTTCTAGTCATAAGGTGAGGATGCTTGTTTTATTATTTTGACTTGAATTATTATTAGACTTGGTCAATTTCTCAACACAATATTTAACCCGAAAATTGAAAGATAAACGAATTAAATTAAATTCAAAGTTTAAGGGGAATTTCTTCATGTTTAAACTTGTTGAATTTCTCGACAAATAATTAAATCAAGATTATAACAACATGCAATATCAAGATTAACTTCAAAGATAAAGTTCTGTAAATCACATGAAATAACTAAAATTACGTCAAATATGCATTACAATCTTTTAGTTCATCACAACCCAGGTAGTTTATAAGTTTAAGCACACATATTATACAATAACATTACTGAAATAGAAATTATAGCTACTGAAATTATAATATAAACAAGTACAAAGCTTGAAAAACGAGTATGTACCGAACTCGGGTCGACTAGTACTTGAACCGACGGCTTCTAAACTTCCCGAGAGCTTCGAGGGACTACTAGCTGCTCAAACCCGGAGTTTTTCAGAGTTTTGCGAAGTGTTTCGCTTGATTTTTGGTGTACGGAATTGAGCAGATTGCATGGCTATTTATAGGAGAAATTTTCAGCCACTGTTACAGGCTTGCGCACCGTAACAAATAAAGTCTTACGGTGCGCAAGCACTTTTGACCTAACTCGCCATTATTATAAAGTTGTTGCGCACCGTAACAAATATATTGTTCCGGTGCGTAAGGTTCTTTTGAGTCAGCCTCCACCCAGATAAAGTCCTTGCGCACCATAACAAATATATTGTAACGGTGCGTAAGGCTTTGACCTAACTTTTCGTTTGTCTTTTTTTCTCTTACGGACCGTAACATTGTTTATGTTACGGTGCGTAAGTGTTGAACTAGGTCAAATTCTTGATTTTCTTCAGCACGTTTTTCGATGTATTGTTTTCTTCTTCGAACTTTTATCGTTTTCTCGCATAACCTACAGATATTTCACCGATTCCTGCAGATTCATATTTTTACCGAATCAGTACCGAATACAAAGGATAAACGCACACAATTTCTCTGAAATAGGGGGTAATTTGATACAGAAGATGTGTATAATTCTAAACACATCAACGGGCCACGTTTTGCTGGTAGAAACGTGGGTTGGCAATTTTGACAACCTTAAAGGGTTTAATCTTTTGTGAATAAAATAACTTTAACTTTTTGGCTTATCCTGTGTTGATATCCTTGTTAATATTTTACTTTCCAACTGTTGTGATGTTCATTTTGTTTAAACTTATCAAGTAAAGAAAAAATTTAAGAAATATCCCCAAAAAGTTTAGGATATGATCAAGGATCATATATCCCATAATCGATAAGTTCTGAAAAGTAATATAGTTTAAAGATCATAATTTCAGTTGTCAAAGGATAAGGGTCACTCAAATGAATAATGAATAAAATCAAAATAGTTAAGGATCATACCTGAGAATCCAAGTTAGGATCCTAACCTTTAACACTTATAATCAGGATAACCAAAAGACAAACCTTAGTAGAAGGTAAGGATCAAGGATCCTTGGTCGTTTGTCTCCAAAAACCTGAAATAGGATACAACTTGGGACTAAGCCAATATAAGATAAGAGTTAGTAACTGGGGACAAGCCCAACAATTCTGGGGATAAGCCCAATATACTGGGAACAAGCCCAAAAGATAACTGGGGACAAGCCCAAAGGATAACTGGGGACAAGCCCAAGGATCGTGTGTAAACTGGAGTATGGCCCTTACTGGCGACTATCCAAACTTAGTGACATGAAAATGCCAAAACCTTAGCTAACGTGAAAACGTTAGAAACCTTAGGAATGGATGTATGGTACGTCTACCATTATACGTAGGATCCTGAATATAGCCAGTACAATGAAATTGTCAGCCCCTAAAGCGAGTACTGGTCCCATTGCCATGAACTATATCAGGATCATCGTGCGCTACTGGCGAAACTGGGGACAAGCCCAAAGTGGGGTCAAGCCCAAATAACTGGGGTCAAGCCCAAATAACTGGATACTTCTGTGGATACTCAATCCTCAGTTAAGGATACCTGAACCTTCAAAACTCAAAATCAAGTGAAAGGAGGATAAAGGATGCAGGATCATTATCCTTACATAAGAGAATAAAAGAATGAAATAGTTTGAGATTAGAATGTTACCAAGATGAGGATCATTTGTTATGTAAGGATACTTGTCGGGTGAGGATCATGGATCCTTGTCACATAAAATATTTCTTCAAATGGACAGCATTCCAAGCTCTTGGTAGCAAATCACCTTCCATTGTTAGCAATCGATATGCCCCCTTTCCTGCTTCAGCTTCAATCAACTAGGGGCCTTCCCATTTTGGTGCCAACTTTCCATCAGCAGGATTGGTGGTATTCTGAAATGCTTTCCTTAATACCATATCACCAACTTGGAATTTTCTGATCCTGACATTTTTGTTGTAGGCTCCAGCCATCCTTTGTTGATAACTAGCTATCCTTATTCTTGCCAAATCCCTGATTTCTTCTATAGTATCCAAGTCTTGAACCAAGTTTTCAGCGTTCTCTTCAGGATCACGAATGCTTGTTCTTGCAGTTTGAACCACCATCTCTGTAGGGATCACTGATTCTGCCCCAAATACCAAAGAAAATGGAGTTTGGCCTGTAGCATTCTTGGGAGTAGTCCTATCAGCCCAAAGCACATAAGGTAGTTCTTCTGCCCATTTTCCTTTCTTGGATCCAAGTTTCTTCTTCAAATTATTGATGATGATCTTGTTGGATGATTCTGCCTGACCATTAGCTTGTGGGTGGACTGGTGTTGATGTTATCATCTTAATCCCCCAGCTGTCACAAAAGCTAGTGGTTCTATTCCCAATAAATTGGGATCCATTATCACAAATAATCTCAGAAGGGATACCAAATCTAGTAATAATGTTTCTTTTAACAAAGGATATAACTTCCTTTTCTCTGACTTGAGCAAAGGCTTCAGCCTCTATCCACTTAGAGAAGTAATCAGTCATAGCAAGCATGAATACTTTTCCACCAGGTGCCTTAGGAAGCTTTCCAACTATATCCATTCCCCATCTCATGAATGGCCAGGAAGAGGATATAGGATGCAAGAGTTCTGCCGGTTGGTGAAGGATATTACTATGCCTCTGACAAGGATCACACTTCTTGGCATACTCCACAGCATCCTTCTTCATAGTGGGCCAATACTATCCTGTCCTCAGGATCCTTGAGAATAATGCCCTGCCCCCAGTGTGGTTTCCACAATCTCCTTCATGGAAATCCTTTAGGACTTCTTGGATTTCAGGATCCTCAATGCATCTTAGATATGGTCCTGCAAGAGATCGTTTATACAACATATTATTTCATATTGTAAATTGAGATACCTTAATTTTGAAAGCCCTTGGGTTTTCTCCTGTAGGAATCTCTCCATGTTGTATATATCTCATGATTGGGAGGATCCATGATCCTGAATGAGGTTGAGTATCACCACTAGGGATGATTGCAGAGTCTTCTCCTATCTCCATAGCTACATGATCCTCGATAGCAGGGGTCAGGATATGGATAATAGGGATCTTGATATCCTCAGGGATCTTCAAAGATGATCCTAGATTGGCTAATGCATCAGCTTCTGCATTCTCTTCCCTTGGTACCTGTGTCAAACTAAAGGATACAAAAGAGAGTGCCAATTCTTTGACTATCTCCAAATATTTGATTAGCTTTTCGCCTTTAACAGCATAGGATCCATTAAAGTGATTAGTGATTAATAATGAATCTACATGTACCTCAAGATACCTGATCCTCATATGCTTAGCAATTTGCAAACCAGCTATCAAGGCTTAATACTCAGCCTCATTGTTGGTATTTTGAAATTCACAAGCTATGGAGTGGGGTATTATGTCCCCCTGTGGCGATTTTAGTAGTATTCCAAGCCCTGTTCCTTTTACATTGGAGGCTCCATCAGTGAATCATACCCAAGGATCCTTGGTTTCTTCAAGCTGTTGGACTTCTAACTCAGCCTCCTTTTGCAAATCACTACTAAAATCTGCCACAAAGTCAGCTAAGGCTTGGGATTTGATGGCAGTCCTTGGTTCATATCTTATATCGTATGCACTAAGCTTCACTGCCCACTTAGCCATCCTTCCTGACATTTCAGGTTTCCTGAGAACATTCTTAATTGGAAAATTAGTCTTAACAATAATGGCATGAGTCTCAAAATAATGTCTTAATTTAGTAGATGCCATAATTAATGCAAGGATAAGTTTTTCTAAGTGTGAATACCTGGATTCAACATCAAGTAAACTCTTACTTACATAATAGATAGGATGTTGTGTACCTTGATGATCCTTAACAAGGACCGCACTTACTGCTTTTGAGGATACTGCTAAGTATAAGGATAATACATCCCCTTTTTCTGGTTTCATCAAGGCTGGGGCTGAGGATAGGTAATCCTTAAGAGCTTTGAGGGCACGTTCATGCTTTTCAGTCCATTCAAATTTCTTGTTCTTCCTCAGGATGTCATAGAATTCCTTACACTTTTCTGAGGATTTGGATATGAATTTGTTCAAGGCTGCGATCCTGCCCGTCAATCTTTTCACATCCTTAGCATTGGCAGGAGATTTGATATTCACAATAGCCTTAATTTGCTCTGGACTTGCTTCAATGCCCCTCTTTGTCACCATATAGCCTAAGAATTTACCTGCCTTAACACCAAAATGACACTTGGAAGGATTAAGTTTCATATTAAATTTATCAAGGATATTGAATGCTTCCTCCAAGTCTTTAAGGTGATCCTCAGCTTTCTTGGACTTAACCACCATGTCATCTATATAGACTTCCATAGTGTGTCCAATTTGTTCCTTGAACATCATATTGACTAGCCTTTGATAAGTAGCACCTGCATTCCTTAATCCAAATGGCATAGCAGTATAACAGTATATACCAGTTGGGGTCATAAAGGCTGTATCCTCTTGATCAGATGGTTCCATCTGAATTTGTTGAAATCCAGATGAAGCATCCATGAAAGTCAACAACTCATGACCCGCAGTAGCATCCACCATGGAGTCAATGTGGGGTAATGGGAAAGGATCCTAGGGACATGCCTTGTTTAAATCAGTAAAATCGACACATACCCTCCACTTTCCATTTTTCTTTTGAACAACAACCACATAGGCTAACCATCTTGGATACTTAACCTCTCTTATCATACCTGCCCGAAGTAGTTTATCTACCTCTTCCTGGATAATAGCATTCCTTTCAGGTGCAAACTTCCTCCTCTTTTGATGTATAGGCTTGAATGACCTGTCAATGCCAAGTTTATGAGTAATTATATCCTTAGATATACCTGTCATGTCTTCATGTTTCCAGGCAAAGGTGGATTTCCTTCTCTTAAGGAAGGATACTAGCTCCTGTTCGATGTCGTTAAGGATCCCTGATCCTATGAAGATCTTGGATTCAGGATCCTCAGAATCCATGAGGATTTCTTTCAAATCCTGTTCTCTTGCCTCCAAGACATCTCTTGAAGGATACTTTAATTGCTATTGCTCCCTTGGTCTTGAGGCTGGCTTCATTGATGAGGTATAGCAATTCTTAGCTTCTTGTTGATCACTCTCAATTTTCACCACTCCCCAAGGACTTGGAATCTTTACACATTGATGATAGGTGGATGGAACTGCCTTCATATCATGTATCTATGGCCTGCCAAGGATAACATTGCAACATGATAAGCAATCTATAA
Source organism: Helianthus tuberosus (assembly GCA_030545235.1). Lineage (NCBI taxonomy): Eukaryota > Viridiplantae > Streptophyta > Magnoliopsida > Asterales > Asteraceae > Helianthus > Helianthus tuberosus. The sequence goes on from CM060352.1 coordinate 170,551,673, forward strand.
CACAAAATTTTTTATAAGAATGCAATCCTTCAATATAGATTGGGAGTTTGATGTCCCCCAATGTATTCTTAGTTTCTCCACTGAATCCCACAAGTACTGAGGATCTTGGGATAATATCAGACTCTGGGATATTCATCTTCTTGAGGACATCAAGCTGAATGATGTTCACAGAGCTTCCTCCATCTATAAGGATCCTGCGAACAAAGTGGTTAGAAATAAACAATGTAATTACAAGACCATCATGATGAGGATCCTGGACATCAACACGATCATCCTCATCAAAAGTTATGACTTTATCCTAGGTAACAACGGAGGTCCGGAGAGGTCTGTCTCCATTATCCATCTTGGTTTCCTTAGCATGTCTTTTTGCTGCTGAAAAGGAGGTACCACAAATGTATAATGAATCCCTAAGCAATCCCATTTTAAAGGCTTCTACAGCCGTAGCAATATCCAAGTTAGGAATATCTAAGGATTCTTTACTAAACTTAGTGATGTAATCTCTAAGTGATTCATTTTGACCTTGTGTTACCCTATATAGGTCACTAGTTAATCGTTCAAATTTTCTACTACAAGAGAATTGACTATTAAACAAATTAACTAGATTAGCAAATGAAGTAATATAGTAAGGGGAAGACTTACCAGCCATTTAAGAGCAGATCCTGTGAGTGTGGATCCAAATCCCTTGCATAGACATGCTTCTTTTAACCTTTCAGGAATTGGATTGATCTCCATCCTCTCCCTGTATTGAGCTACATGCTCCTCTGGATCCGTTGAACCATCATAAAGTTTCATGGATGGTATCTGGAATCTTTTGGGTATCTCAGCATCACATAAGGGTGGTGCAAAACGAGATATCCTATGGCTACCGTCTGCAATTTCAGGAATGGGTTTAACCACTCCTGGAACACTGGATATCATATCCTTGACCTTTTGTAACTCCCTGGCCATAGCCTGATTGATACCTGTATCCTGCATTAAGCCATGGTTAGTGTTGTATGAATTATTGAAAGTGTTATCTCCCACGGGATTCATGTTTGGAATTGCGGATGTGAATCCATATTGACGAGACTCTGGCATGATTGAAGGACCAGAGGGAGCAATGGTCTGCATTGGTATGAAGTCTCCTTGATGAACGTCCGAGCTCTGAGGCTGCATACTTCTCAAGAATCTTTGATCCTGAAGGACGTAGGATCCTTGAAGTTGAGATGATCCTTGAACCTGAAAGGATCCTGGAACCAGAGAGGATCCTGGGACCAGAGAGGATCCTGGAACCAGAGAGGATCCTGGGACCAGAGAGGATCCTGGGACCAGAGAGGATCCTGGGATAGAGAGGATCCTGGGACCAGAGAGGATCCTGGGACAAGAGAGGATCCTTGGACCGGGAAGGATCCTTGAACCTGGGAGGATCCTTGGACCTGGAAGGATCCTTGGACCTGGGAGGATCCTTGGATTGCATGCATTCCCAAATATCCTCCTGACGTGAAGTATCCCTGATGCTGAGAAGAGGATCCTTGAGGCTGGAAGTGAGAGCCAAATGCCTGACTCATTGTTGTTGTTCCATGACGTCTTCCTGGTAATTCACCCAAGTATTGCACATCTGGAACTGCTGAGTGTTGGGAAGTTATGACCGGAGTGTCGAAGTTCAGCGATCTTGGCATCAGAGGGGAGTGATCCTCCACTGATTTCTTCTGTTTCTTGATCTCATCGATCTCCCGGAGGATCCTTTCATTGGTTTTATCCTGCTCTTGTGCATGATTCCTCATCTGCAAAATCAGAGCATAAAGATCATTAGTAGTAGGATTAGGTGAAACAGAAGAAGTACGTGGTTTTTGGAAAATGGGGGTTTGTTTCTTCGCAGCATTCTCAGCATTCTTCTGGGATCCAGAAGGTGGTGGAGGCAAAGGAGGAACGCCTTGTGAAGAACTGAATGAGGGCATTAAGCTTGAAGTGTTCTTCGCTGAGGAAGCCATCTGCCTGGTTGTTATGAACCGAAACGACCACAAAGGTATGAATCTTCTTAGGAATGAAGCACCAATTGCCCCATGGTGGGCGCCAAACTGTTTTGGTCAAAAATCAAGCAATGATAATGCAACCAAACTTTCTGTTGTGAGGTATGATGCTTGAATTGATGAACAACAATAAGGATCACTCAGAAAGGAACTGAACAAGTGACACAAAGATTTATACGAGGAAAAAGCCCTTGATCAATGAATGATCTCCGGCATAAAAAACCTCGGGTGATGGAAACTACCAATCACCAACTCAAATTAAACAAGAAATGTATTACAACTTCGGATGATAGCGAGCTAAGTACAAGGATCACTATAGTGTATTGTGTAAAAAAGTGTTTAATCGCCAAGTGAATTAACGAGAGCTGGTGAGAGCAGTTGTAAGAGTGTGTGTGTAGCCAAAAATAGCCAAGTGTTTTCTAATTAGCTCGCTACCCCTTTAAAAATGGAAAATATCTACACTAACTAACATTCCGCATATCATGCAAGTCCCCCACGAACTCCATAACGTCCACTTCAGGTAAGCACGTGTGAAATTAGTCATGGAATATGCTCCAGGAATGTCGCCAAGACCAAGTCCAAGCTCGTACTCCTGCAAAACAAAACAATACCATATTCAAAGTAGACAATCGTTAGTATAAGGATCCTTAAGATGATCCATGATCCTGATCCTAAAACACTTCTGAGGATCTCTAACTCAAACAGAAGTGAGGATCACCAAACCCAACAGTAATTGAGGATCACTGGTCATTGAGAAATCCTCCCCTAATAGTGAATACCTGGATTCAGCATCAAGCAAACTCTTACTTACATAATAGACATGATGTTGTGTACCTTCATGATCCTTAACAAGGACCGCACTTACTGCTTTTGAGGATACTGCTAAGTATAAGGATAATACATCCCCTTTTTTCTGGTTTCATCAAGGCTGGGGCTGAGGATAGATAATCCTTAAGAGCTTTGAGGGCACGTTCATGCTTTTCAGTCCATTCAAATTTCTTGTTCTTCCTCAGGATGTCATAGAATTCCTTACACTTATCTGAGGATTTGGATATGAATCTGTTCAAGGCTGCGATCCTGCCCGTCAATCTTTGCACATCCTTAGCATTGGCAGGAGATTTGATATTCACAATAGCCTTAATTTGCTCTGGACTTGCTTCAATGCCCCTCTTTGTCACCATATAGCCTAAGAATTTACCTGCCTTAACACCAAAATGACACTTGGAAGGATTAAGTTTCATATTAAATTTATCAAGGATATTGAATGCTTCCTCCAAGTCTTTAAGGTGATCCTCAGCTTTCTTGGACTTAACCACCATGTCATCAATATAGACTTCCATAGTGTGTCCAATTTGTGCATTGAACATCATATTGACAAGCCTTTGGTAAGTAGCACCTGCCCGAAGTAGTTTGTCTACCTCTTCCTGGATAATAGCATTCCTTTCAGGTGCAAACTTCCTCCTCTTTTGATGAATTGGCTTGAATGACATGTCAATGCCAAGTTTATGAGTAATTATATCCTTAGATATACCTGTCATGTCTTCATGTTTCCAGGCAAAGGTGGATTTCCTCCTCTTAAGGAAGGATATTAGATTCTGCTTGATGTCGCTAAGGATCCCTGATCCTATGAAGATTTTGGATTCAGGATCATCAGCATCCATGAGGATTTCTTTCAAATCCTATTCTCTTGCCTCCAAGACATCTCTTGAAGGATACTTTAATTGCTATTGCTCCCTTGGTCTTGAGGCTGGCTTCATTGAGGATGTATAACAATTCTTAGCCTCTTGTTGATCACTCTCAATTTTCACCACTCCCCATGGACTTGGAAGCTTTACACATTGATGATAGGTGGATGGGACTGCCTTCATGTCATGTATCCACGGCCTGCCAAGGATAACATTACAACATGATAAGCAATCTATAACACAGAACTTTTGATAAGAATGCAATCCTTCAATATAGATTGGGAGTTTGATGTCCCCTAATGTATTCTTAGTTTCTCCACTGAATCCCACATGTACTGAGGATCTTGGGATAATATCAGACTCCGGGATATTCATCTTCTTGAGGACATCAAGCTGAATGATGTTCACAGAGCTTCCTCCATCTATAAAGATCCTGCGAACAAAGTGGTTAGAAATAAATAATGTAATTACAAGACCATCATGATGAGGATCCTGGACATCAACACGATCATCCTCATCAAAAGTTATGACTTTATCCTGGGTGACAACGGAGGTCCGGACGGGTCTGTCTCCATTATCCATCTTGGTTTCCTTAGCGTCTCTTTTTGCTGCTGAAAATGAGGTACCACAAATGTCTGATCCTCCGGATATGAAGTTTATGACTTGTGCATCTGCTGGAGGAGCAGGAGCCCTTTCCGGGATCCTTTCAGGATCCCTGATCCTTGACTTCTTTCGTCCCAAAAGATCTTTCAAATGCCCCTTGCTCAACAAGTAACCAATTTCCTTTCTCAGTGCAATACACTCTTCAATGAGATGCCCAAAATCCTCATGATATGCACACCACTTGGATTTATCCTTTGTAGCAGCTGGTTTATCACTCTTCCTTGGCCACCTAGCTTTTTCACCTAGATTCTGCATTGCAACGATTAGTTCATTGTTATCAACAGAAAAACAGTATTCAGAAATAGGAGGATAATCCTCATCATCCTCTTCTTGTTCCACTACATGCACATTCTGGTTATCAGACTTGTTGTAGGACTTGGATTTGTTGTTCCTGAAGTAGGATCCTTGTTTCTCCTGTTTTGAGGATCCTGTTAATCTATCATGGATCCTTTTGTCATCCTCTAGGCGGATGAACCTAAGGGCCCTGGTTCTTACTTCATCAAGATTCCTGCAAGGTGTCATGACAAGATCATCATAGAATAATGAATCCCTAAGCAATCCCATTTTAAAGGCTTCTACATCCGTAGCAATATCCAAGGATTCTTTACTAAACTTAGTGTTGTAATCTCTAAGTGATTCATTTTGACCTTGTGTTACCCTATATAGATCACTAGTTAATCGTTCAAATTTTATACTATAAGAGAATTGACTATTAAACAAATTAACTAGATTAGCAAATGAAGTAATAGAGTAAGGGGGAGACTTAGCAGCCATTTAAGAGTAGATCTTGTAAGTGTGGATCCAAATCCCTTGCATAGACATGCTTCTTTTAACCTTTCAGGAATTGGATTGATCTCCATCCTCTCCCTGTACTGAGCTACATACTCCTCTGGATCCGTCGAACCATCATACAGCTTCATAGATGGTATCTGGAATCTTTTAGGTATCTCAGCATCACTTAAGGGTGATGCAAAACGAGATATCCTATGGCTACCATCTGCAATTTCAGGAATGGGTTTAACCACTCCCGGTACACTGGATATCATATCCTTAAGCTTCTGTAGCTCTCTAGCCATAGCCTGATTAATACCTGTATCCTGCATTAAGCCATGGTTAGTGTTATATGAATTATTAAAAGTGTTACCTCCCACAGGATTCGTGTTTGGAATTCCAGATGTGTATCCATATTGGCGGGATTCTGGCATGATTGAAGGACCAGAGGGAGCTATGGTCTGCATTGGTATGAAGTCTCCTTTATGAACGTTCGAGCTCTGAGGCTGCATACTTCTCAAGAATCCTTGATCCTGAAGGACGTTGGATCCTTGAAGTTGAGATGATCCTTGAACCTGAAAGGATCCTGGAACCAGAGAGGATCCTGGGACAAGGGAGGATCCTTGGACCGGGAAGGATCCTTGGACCTGGGAGGATCCATGGACCTGGGAGGATCCTTGGACCTGGGAGGATCCTTGGACCTGTTAGGATCCTTGGACCTGGGAGGATCCTTGGACCTGGTAAGATCCTTGGACCTGGGAGGATCCCTAGACCTGGGAGGATCCCTGAACTGCATGCATTCCCAAATATCCTCCAGACGTGAAGTATCCCTGATGCTGAGAAGAGGATCCTGATGGTTGAGAAGAGAATCCTTGAGGCTGGAAGTGAGAGCCAAATGCCTGACTCATAGTTGTTGTTCCATAACGACTTCCTGGTAATTCACCCAAGTATTGCACGTCCGGAACTGCTGAGTGTTGGGAAGTTATGACTGGAGTGTCGAAGTTCAGCGATCTTGGCATCAGAAGGGAGTGATCCTCCACTGATTTCTTCTGTTTCTTGATCTCATCGATCTCCCGGAGGATCCTTTCATTGGTTTTGTCCTGCTCTTGTGCATTATTCCTCATCTGCAAAATCAGAGCATAAAGATCATTAGTAGTAGGATTAGTTGAAAAAGAAGAAGTTGGTGGTTTTTAGAAAATTGGGGTTTGTTTCTTCGCAGCATTCTCAGCATTCTTCTGGGATCCAGAAGGTTGTGGAGGCAAAGGAGGAACGCCTTGTGAAGAACTGAATGAGGGCATTAAGCTTGAAGTGTTCTTCGCTGAGGAAGCCATCTGCCTGGTTGTTATGAACCGAAATGACCACAAAGGTATGAACCTTCTTAGGAATGAAGCACCAATTGCCCCACAGTGGGCGCCAAACTGTTTTGGTCAAAAATCAAGCAATGATAATGCAACCAAACTTTCTGTTGTGAGGTATGATGCTTGAATTGATGAACAACAATAAGGATCACTCTGAAATGTAATGAACAAGTGACACGAAGATTTATATGAGGAAAAAGCCCTTGATCAATGAATGATCTCTGGCATAAAAAACCTCGGGTGATGGAAACTACCGATCACCAACTCAAATTAAACAAGAAATGTATTACAACTTCGGATGATAGCGAGCTAAGTACAAGGATCACTATAGTGTAACGTGCAAAAGGTGTATGAAAAGTGTATGAAATTGCTAAGCGAATTCCCGAGAGCTGGTGAGAGCAGTTGTTAGTGTGTGTGTAGCCAAAAATAGTCTAGTGTTTCTATATAGCTCGCTACCCCGTTTAAAAATGGAAAAATATCTAAGCTAACAAACATTCCGCATTTCATGCAAGTCCTCCACGAACTCCATAACGTCCACTCCAGTTAAGCACGTGCGGAATAAGCCATGGAATATGCTCCAGGAATATCGCCAAGACCAAGTCCAAGCTCGTACTCCTGCAAAACAATACCATATTCAAAGTAGACAATCGTTAGTATAAGGATCCTTAAGATGATCCATGATCCTGATCCTGAAACACTTCTGAGGATCACTAAATCAAACAGAAGTGAGGATCACCAAACCCAACAGTAATTGAGGATCACAGATAATTCAGAAATCCTCCCCTAACATCTCCATTTCCCATTTTTCTTCTGTACCACGACTACATTTGCCAGCCATCTTGGAAACTTGACTTCTCTGATCATTTTGGACTTCAACAATCTTTCAACTTCCTCTTGTATGATTGTATTTCGTTCAGGAGCAAACTTTCTTCTTTTTTGCTGAACAGGCTTGAACGACCTGTCAATTCCAAGCTTGTGAGTAATGATGTCTTTGGATATACCTGTCATATCCTCATGCTTCCAGGAAAATGTTGACATCCTGCACTTCAAATAGTTAGTTAATTGTTCTTCTATATCCTAAGGGATATTGGTCCCCACGAGCACCGAGATATCAGGATTATCCTGATCCAGGATAACTTTCTTCATATCCTGCTCTGAAGCCTCCACGATATCCTGGGCCAGCATCTTTAATTGCTATGCTGGATTAGGCTTGGTTGAGGATTTCATTGAGGATGAGTAGCATTCCTTCGCCTCCTGCTGATCACTGGTGATAAGTCGATGGCACAGCCTTCATGTCATGGATCCATGGCCTGCCTAGTATGATATTATAGCAGGATAGGGAGTCCATCATACAGAAGCGTTGTATCGAGTTGACCCCTTCAACATATACTGGTAACTTTATCTCTCCTACGGTATTCCTAGCTTCTCCATTGAAACCAACGAGCACAGTGGACTTCGAAGTAATGTCCATCGGAGATACATTCATCCTCTTCAACTTTTCCAGTTGAATTATGTTGACAGAGCTACCATTGTCCACTAATATCCTGCGTACAAAATGGTTAGCAACATATAATGTTATTACGAGAGCATCATGGTGAGGATCCTGAACAGTATCCCTGTCATCACTATCGAAAGTGATCACTTTATCGGTTGTAAGGGTAGTCATTCTGGATGGTTTATCTCCCCTTTCAGTCTTAGCTTCCTTTGCATGTCTCTTGGCCGCAAAATACGAAGTCCCATAAATGTCGGATCCTCCTGAAATACAGTTAATTATTTTGGCATCTGCTGGGGGTGATGCTGCTCGTTCAGGATCCTGACCTTTATTCTTCTTTCTTCCCAGCAAATCCTTCAGATACCCCTTGCTTAATAGGTAGCTTATTTCTTTCCTTAGAGCAATGCAATCCTTGGTCACATGTCCGAAATCTTCATGGAAGGCACACCATTTGGATTTATCCTTCCAATCAGCTTTCTGCTGATTCTTTCGAGGCCACCTAGCTTTGTCTCCTAAACCCTGCATAGTATACATTAACTCAGGTATATTAATAGAAAAGCAGTATTCAGATAATTCAGGATATTCTTCAGGATCCTCATCTTCAACAGCGTTCACTTGTTATCATTTCTGCCATATGGCTTGGAGCGATATGGTTTATACGAGGATTCTGATTTCCTGTTGGTTGATTCGTAGTTTGTGGTAGAATTCATCATTTCTTGCATCTTTTTGTCATCTTCCAAGCGGATATATCTCAAAGCCCTGTTACGAGCTTCGTCGAGATTCCTGCAGGGATTCATTACAAGATCCTAATAAAACTGAGAATCCTTTTGTAACCCCATCTTAAAAGCCTGCACAGCTGTTGCAACATCAATATGTGGGATATCCAAGGATTCCCGACTAAACTTGTTCACATAATCCCTCAAGGATTCCTAAGGTCCTTGAGTTATCCTGTAAAGATCAATGGTTAGTTTCTCTAAACTCCGACTGCAAGAAAACTGACTATTAAATAAATTAACCAAATGAGCAAACGAAGTAATCGAGTGAGGAGGAACATTTAACAGCCATTTTAAGGCTGATCCTGTCAAGGTAGAACCGAAACCCATGCACAAGCATGCTTCCTTGAGCTCCGGAGGGATAGGGTTAATTTCCATTCTTTCTCTATATTGGGCAACATGCTCTTCAGGATCCGTAGTCCCATCATACAGTTTCATGTTGGGGGTCTGAAATCTTTTTGGGATTTCAGCATCACAGATAGGATATGCAAAGCGGGATATCCTGTGGCTGTCTTGGGATACTTCCGGAATTGGCTGGACCACTCCAGGCACACTAGATATCATGTCCTTCAATTTCTGAAGTTCCCTAGTAAATGTTGACGTCATACATGCATCCTGCAAAGACCCATTATTGTTAGTAGCACGAGTACTATTATTTGACATTTTACCGGTCTGAGGATTCTGGCCATATCCTGAAGCATATCCTGAGCTCCTCACAGTTGACATCCTGACCGAGGAGGGTATCTCAGGAATATGATTATGAGAATTGTTAGGGGAGGATTTCTCAATGACCTGTGATCCTCAATTACTGTTGGGTTTGGTGATCCTCACTTCTGTTTGAGTTAGTGATCCTCAGAAGTGTTTCAGGATCAGGATCATGGATCATCTTAAGGATCCTTATACTAACGATTGTCTACTTTGAATATGGTATTGTTTTGCAGGAGTACGAGCTTGGACTTGGTCTTGGCGACATTCCTGGAGCATATTCCATGACTAATTCCGCACGTGCTTACCTGAAGTGGACGTTATGGAGTTCGTGGGGGACTTGCATGATATGCGGAATGTTAGTTAGTGTAGATATTTTCCATTTTTAAAGGGGTAGTGAGCTAATTAGAAAACACTTGGCTATTTTTAGCTACACACACACTCTTACAACTGCTCTCACCAGCTCTCGTTAATTCACTTGGCGATTACACACTTTTTTACACAATACACTATAGTGATCCTTGTACTTAGCTCGCTATCATCTGAAGTTGTAATACATTTCTTGTTTAATTTGAGTTGGTGATCGGTAGTTTCCATCACTCGAGGTTTTTTATGCCGGAGATCATTCATTGATCAAGGGCTTTTTCCTCGTATAAATCTTTGTGTCACTTGTTCAGTTCATTTCTGAGTGATCCTCATTGTTGTTCATCAATTCAAGCATCATACCTCACAACAGAAAGTTTGGTTGCATTATCATTGCTTGATTTTTGACCAAAACAGTTTGGCGCCCACCGTGGGGCAATTGGTGCTTCATTCCTAAGAAGATTCATACCTTTGTGGTCGTTTCGGTTGATAACAACCAGGCAGATGGCTTCCTCAGCGAAGAACACTTCAAGCTTAATGCCCTCATTCAGTTCTTCACAAGGCGTTCCTCCTTTGCCTCCACCACCTTCTGGATCCCAGAAGAATGCAGAGAATGTTGCGAAGAAACAAACCCCCATTTTCCAAAAACCACCTACTTCTTCTGTTTCAACTAATCCTACTACTAATGATCTTTATGCTCTGATTTTGCAGATGAGGAATCATGCACAAGAGCAGGACAAAACCAACGAAAGGATCATCCGGGAGATCGACAAGATCAAGAAACAGAAGAAATCAGTGGAGGATCACTCCCCTCTGATGCCAAGATCGCTGAACTTCGACACTCCGGTCATAACTTCCCAACACTCAGCAGTTCCGGATGTGCAATACTTGGGTGAATTACCAGGAAGACGTCATGGAACAACAACAATGAGTCAGGAATTTGGCTCTCACTTCCAGCCTCAAGGATCCTCTTCTCAGCATCAGGGATACTTCACATCAGGAGGATATTTGGGAATGTATGCAGTCCAAGGATCCTCCCAGGTCCAAGGATCCTCCCAGGTTCGAGGATCCTTCCCGGTCCAAGGATCCTCTCTTGTCCCAGGATCCTCTCTGGTCCCAGGATCCTCTCTGGTTCCAGGATCCTCTCTGGTCCCAGGATCCTCTCTGGTTCCAGGATCCTTTCAGGTTCAAGGATCATCTCAACTTCAAGGATCCAACGTCCTTCAGGATCAAGGATTCTTGAGAAGTATGCAGCCTCAGAGCATGGACGTTCATCAAGGAGACTTCATACCAATGCAGACCATTGCTCCCTCTGGTCCTTCAATCATGCCAGAGTCTCGTCAATATGGATTCACATCCGCAATTCCAAACACGAATCCCGTGGGAGGTAACACTTTCAATAATTCATACAACACTAACCATGGCTTAATGCAGGATACAGGTATTAATCAGGCTATGGCCAGGGAGTTACAGAAGCTCAAGGATATGATATCCAGTGTTCCAGGAGTGGTTAAACCCATTCCTGAAATTGCAGACGGTAGCCATAGGATATCTCGTTTTGCACCACCCTTATGTGATGCTGAGATACCCAAAAGATTCCAGATACCATCCATGAAACTGTATGATGGTTCAACGGATCCAGAGGAGCATGTAGCTCAATACAGGGAGAGGATGGAGATCAATCCAATTCCTGAAAGGTTAAAAGAAGCATGTCTATGCAAGGGATTTGGATCCACACTCACAGGATCGGCTCTTAAATGGCTGCTAAGTCTTCCCCCCTTACTCTATTACTTCATTTGCTAATCTAGTTAATTTGTTTAATAGTCAATTCTCTTGTAGTAGAAAATTTGAACGATTAACTAGTGACCTATATAGGGTAACACAAGGTCAAAATGAATCACTTAGAGATTACATCACTAAGTTTAGTAAAGAATCCTTAGATATTCCTAACTTGGATATTGCTACGGCTGTAGAAGCCTTTAAAATGGGATTGCTTGGGGATTCATTATTCTATGATGATCTTGTTATGACACGTTGCAGGAATCTTGATGAAGTAAGAACCAGGGCCCTTAGGTTCATCCGCCTAGAGGATGACAAAAGGATCCAGGATAGATTGACAGGATCCTCAAAACAAGAGAAGCAAGGATCCTACTTCAGGAACAACAAATCAAAGTCTTACAATAGATCCGATAACCAGAACGTGCATGCAGTGGGACAAGAAGAGGATGATGAGGATTATCCTCCTATTTCTGAATACTGTTTTTCTGTTGATAACAATGAACTAATCCATGCAATGCAGAATCTAGGTGAAAAAGCTAGGTGGCCAAGGAAGAGTGATAAACCAGCAGCTACAAAGGATAAATCCAAGTGGTGTGCATATCATGAGGATTTTGGGCATCTCACTGAAGAGTGTATTGCACTGAGAAAGGAAATTGGTTACTTGTTGAGCAAGGGGCATTTGAAGGAACTCTTGGGACGGAAGAAGTCAAGGATCCAGGATCCTGAAAGGATCCCGGAAAGGGCTCCTGCTCCTCCAGCAGATGCACAAGTCATAAACTTCATATCCGGAGGATCAGACATTTGTGGTACCTCCTTTTCAGCAGCAAAAAGACATGCTAAGGAAACCAAGATGGATAATGGAGACAGACCCGTTCGGACCTCCGTTGTTACCCAGGATAAAGTCATAACTTTTGATGAGGATGATCGTGTTGATGTCCAGGATCCTCATCATGATGGTCTTGTAATTACATTGTTTATTTCTAACCACTTTGTTCGCAGGATCCTTATAGATGGAGGAAGCTCTGTGAACATCATTCAGCTTGATGTCCTCAAGAAGATGAATATCCCGGAGTCTGATATTATCCCAAGATCCCAAGATCCTCAGTACTTGTGGGATTCAGTGGAGAAACTAAGAATACATTGGGGGACATCAAACTCCCAATATATATTGAAGGATTGCATTCTTATCAAAAATTTTGTGTTATAGATTGCTTATCATGTTGCAATGTTATCCTTGGCAGGCCATGGATACATGATATGAAGGCAGTTCCATCCACCTATCATCAATGTGTAAAGCTTCCAAGTCCTTGGGGAGTGGTGAAAATTGAGAGTGATCAACAAGAGGCTAAGAATTGTTATACATCCTCAATGAAGCCAGCCTCAAGACCAAGGGAGCAATAGCAATTAAAGTATCCTTCAAGAGATGTCTTGGAGGCAAGAGAACAGGATTTGAAAGAAATCCTCATGGATTCTGAGGATCCTGAATCCAAGATCTTCATAGGATCAGGGATCCTTAACGACATCGAACAGGAGCTAGTATCCTTCCTTAAGAGAAGGAAATCCACCTTTGCCTGGAAACATGAAGACATGACAGGTATATCTAAGGATATAATTACTCATAAACTTGGCATTGACAGGTCATTCAAGCCTATACATCAAAAGAGGAGGAAGTTTGCACCTGAAAGGAATGCTATTATCCAGGAAGAGGTAGATAAACTACTTCGGGCAGGTATGATAAGAGAGGTTAAGTATCCAAGATGGTTAGCCAATGTGGTTGTTGTTCAAAAGAAAAATGGAAAGTGGAGGGTATGTGTCGATTTTACTGATTTAAACAAGGCATGTCCCAAGGATCCTTTCCCATTACCCCACATTGACTCCATGGTGGATGCTACTGCGGGTCATGAGTTGTTGACTTTCATGGATGCTTCATCTGGATTTCAACAAATTCAGATGGAACCATCTGATCAAGAGGATACAGCCTTTATGACCCCAACTGGTATATACTGTTATACTGCTATGCCATTTGGATTAAGGAATGCAGGTGCTACTTATCAAAGGCTAGTCAATATGATATTCAAGGAACAAATTGGACACACTATGGAAGTCTATATAGATGACATGGTGGTTAAGTCCAAGAAAGCTGAGGATCACCTTAAAGACTTGGAGGAAGCATTCAATATCCTTGATAAATTTAATATGAAACTTAATCCTTCCAAGTGTCATTTTGGTGTTAAGGCAGGTACCTAGCAGTATCCTCAAAAGCAGTAAGTGCGGTCCTTGTTAAGGATCAACAAGGTACACAACATCCTGTTTATTATGTAAGTAAGAGTTTACTTGATGCTGAATCCAGGTATTCACACTTAGAGAAACTTATCCTTGCATTAATAATGGCATCTACTAAATTAAGACATTATTTTGAGACTCTACCATTATTGTTAAGACTAATTTTCCAATTAAGAATGTTCTCAGGAAACCTGAAATGTCAGGAAGGATGGCTAAGTGGGCAGTGAAGCTTAGTGCATACAATATAAGATATGAACCAAGGACTGCCATCAAATCCCAAGCCTTAGCTGACTTTGTGGCAGATTTTAGTAGTGACTTGCAAAAGGAAGCTGAGTTAGAAGTCCAACAACTTGAAGAGACTAAGGATCCTTGGATTCTCTTCACTGATGGAGCCTCCAATGTAAAAGGAACAGGGCTTGGAATACTACTAAAATTGCCACAGGGGGACATAATACCCCACTCCATAGCTTGTGAATTTCAAACTACCAATAATGAGGCTGAGTATGAAGCCTTGATAGCTGGTTTGCAAATTGCTAAGCATATGAGGATCAGGTATCTTGAGTTTGACACAGGTACCAAGGGAAGAGAATGCAGAAGCTGATGCATTAGCCAATCTAGGATCATCTTTGAAGATCCCTGAGGATATCAAGATCCCTATTATCCATATCCTGACCCCTGCTATCGAGGATCATGTAGCTATGGAGATAGGAGAAGATTCTGCAATCATCCCTAGTGGTGATACTCAACCTCATTCGGGATCATGGATCCTCCCAATCATGAGATATATACAACATGGAGAGATTCCTACAGGAGAAAACCCAAGGGCTTTCAAAATTAAGGTATCTCAATTTACAATATTAAATAATATGTTGTATAAACGATCTCTTGCAGGACCATATCTAAGATGCATTGAGGATCCTGAAATCCAAGAAGTCCTAAAGGATTTCCATGAAGGAGATTGTGGAAACCACACTGGGGGCAGGGCATTATTCTCAAGGATCCTGAGGACAGGATACTATTGGCCCACTATGAAGAAGGATGTTGTGGAGTATGCCAAGAAGTGTGATCCTTGTCAGAGGCATAGTAATATCCTTCACCAACCAGCAGAACTCTTGCATCCTATATCCTCTTCCTGGCCATTCATGAGATGGGGAATGGATATAGTTGGAAAGCTTCCTAAGGCACCTGGTGGAAAAGTATTCATGCTTGCTATGACTGATTACTTCTCTAAGTGGATAGAGGCTGAAGCCTTTGCTCAAGTCAGAGAAAAGGAAGTTATATCCTTTATTAAAAGAAACATTATTACTAGATTTGGTATCCCTTCTGAGGTTATTTGTGATAATGGATCCCAATTTATTGGGAATAGAACCACTAACTTTTGTGACAGCTGGGGGATTAAGATGATAACATCCACCCACAAGCTAATGGCCAGGCAGAATTATCCAACAAGATCATCATCGACAATTTGAAGAAGAAACTTGGATCCAAGAAAGGAAAATGGGCAGAAGAACTACCTTATGTGCTTTGGGCTGATAGGACAACTCCCAAGAATGCTACAGGCCAAACTCCATTTTCTTTGGTATCTGGGGCAGAATCAGTGATCCCTACAGAGATGGTGGTTCCAACTGCAAGAACAAGCATTCGTGATCCTGAAGAGAACGCTGAAAACTTGGTTCAAGACTTGGATACTATAGAAGAAATCAGGGATTTGGCAAGAATAAGGATAGCTAGTTATCAACAAAGGATGGCTGGAGCCTACAACAAAAATGTCAGGATCAGGAAATTCCAAGTTGGTGATATGGTATTAAGGAAAGCATTTCAGAATACCACCAATCCTGCTGATGGAAAGTTGGCACCAAAATGGGAAGGCCCCTATTTGATTGAAGCTGAAGCAGGAAAGGGGGCATATCGATTGCTAACAATGGAAGGTGATTTGCTACCAAGAGCTTGGAATGTTGTCCATTTGAAGAAATATTTTATGTGACAAGGATCCATGATCCTCACCCGACAAGTATCCTTGAAGGATCTTTACAGAACAAATGATCCTCATTTTGGTAACATTTTAATCTCAAACTATTTCATTCTTTTATTCTCTTATGTAAGGATAAGGATCCTGCATCCTTTATCCTCCTTTCACTTGATTCTGAGTTTTGAAGGTTCAGGTATCCTTAACTGAGGATTGAGTATCCACAGAAGTATCCAGTTATCCTTTGGGCTTGTCCCCAGTTATCCTTTGGGCTTGTCCCCAGTATATTGGGCTTGTCCCCAGAATTGTTGGGCTTGACCCCAGTTTGGGCCTGTCCCCGGTTTCGCCAGTAGCGCACGATGATCCTGATATAGTTCATGGCAATGGGACCAGTACTCGCTTTAGGGGCTGACAATTTCATTGTACTAGCTATATTCAGGATCCTACGTATAATGGTAGACGTACCATACATCCGTTCCTAAGGTTTCTAACGTTTTCACGTTAGCTAAGGTTTTGGCATTTTCATGTCACTAAGTTTGGATAGTCGCCAGTGAGGGCCATACTCCAGTTTACATACGATCCCTTGGGCTTGTCCCCAGTTATCCTTTGGGCTTGTCCCCAGTTATCTTTTGGGCTTGTCCCTAGTATATTGGGCTTGTCCCCAGAATTGTTGGGCTTGTCCCCAGTTACTAACTCTTATCTTATATTGGCTTAGTCCCAAGTTGTATCCTATTTCAGGTTTTTGGAGACAAACGACCAAGGATCCTTAATCCTTACCTTCTACTAAGGTTTGTCTTTTGGTTATCCTGATTATAAGTGTTAAAGGTTAGGATCCTAACTTGGATTCTCAGGTATGATCCTTAACTATTTTGATTTTATTCATTATTCATTTGAGTGACCCTTATCCTTTGACAACTGAACTTATGATCCTTAAACTACACTACTTTTCAGAACTTGTCAACTGTAGGATATGTGATCCTTGATCATATCCTAAACTTTTTAAGGATATTTATTAAATTTTTCTTTACTTGATAAGTTTAAACAAAATGAATAACACAACAATTGAAAAGTAAAGTACTAACAAGGATAGCAACACGGGAGATAGCCAAAAAGTTAAAGTTATTTTATTCACAAAATGTTAAACCCTTTAAGGTTGTCAAAATTGCTAACCCACGTTTCTACCAGCAAAACGTGGCCCGTCCACATGGGTTGGCAAAGGGTGTCCATTGTTTACGGGTCTTTGTAGTGCAGGAAATAAAAGACGGAAGGATAACGAGTGGCTTCATCCCCCAAACAGAGGATCCATCCACCACCCATTATCCTGCCTATTGTTCAAGGATCCATGATCCTTCACCCTAAAAACTATTGTCTAAAGTTATTACAACCCATCATTGTTCAACAAAAACATCATAACCAAACAACCAAACTTAAAAAAAATGGGCTCCGGCTATGTCTAGAAGTGTCCATCATCGCCCATTCATGCAGCTTACACCTTCGCTGCATCACCTTCACCAGCTCCACCTGTTTCTCCACCCTGATCCTTGCCACTGCCACCAACCTCGATCGCCAGAACCTCATCAGCCTCTTCTTCGTCCTCCAACTCAGCCAGCCTAGCCTTCCAACCCTCCATGTCCCAGTTGCTCCGGTCAAAATTAGGATCCTGAGCTTCTTGGGCCATCTGCAACTTGGTTTTGTACATGGCAATAGCAGCGGAGACTTTGGCATCCTCCATGATCTCGTGATTCTCATAGTCAGCATTGATCTGAGCTGCAACCGCCTGAGTTTTGGCGTCATTGAGATCCTTTTCAAGGGAAGCAATCTTATGATCCTTGAGCACCGCCACTTTTTGGAGGTCAGAGTACTTCTCCTCAAGCTCTTCAACATTCCCAACATAGTCCTCAATCTCCGCAAATTTCTACAAAGAAGACAATGCAAAGATTAGAGTCAAGTGATCCTCAAATGGGCAGGATAACTAAGCTAAGTCAATGATCCTTACATCTGGGAAATACTCGAGGAACTGATGACGGATCAGAGGCAAGCCTTGTAGGTTGTCAGCTTCAGAGGTCTTCCTTTTCTTTCCACATCTTCCCTTTGAAGTGGTTGTCTTGGGGATTACGACGGAGGGGCTAGCAGCAGACTTTTTCTTTGAGGATCTGACAGTGTCAAGATCAGTGACACTGAATTTGGAGGCAGATTTTGAGGATTTCCCGGCGCCTACACACCCAAAACAGATAAGTATCCTTATCCTACTTCTATTTAACTATTTATTTGAACATTTAACTATACAAAAAACAGGATACTTACTTGACATAGTGACAGAACCTGAGGATACTTCTTGAGAATCCTGGGTGTTTATTTTGAATGATCTTGTTGCAGGATCAAGCTTTCTGAAAGCAGCAAGCCTTTCTTTGGTGGCAGGGGATGGTATAAGGTGGGAAACAGAGACAGTTGTACAACAGAAACAAAAGGGTGTTAGTGATCCTTATACAAAAACAAGGTTATCTGGTGATCCTTCTCAGGATCCTCTGTCCTACCATGGGTGGTCCACTTCCTTGGCAGATCCTTTCCATCCGGGATAAAATCCCTTCTGACAAAGAAGAATCGCCGTTTCCAGTTTGTATCATTCTTTGTGTCACTTGTTCAGTTCATTTCTGAGTGATCCTTATTGTTGTTCATCAATTCAAGCATCATACCTCACAACAGAAAGTTTGGTTGCATTATCATTGCTTGATTTTTGACCAAAATAAGAATGGCTTGGCACTATATTCCCCCGGTTATCTTCAGTGTAAATTGCATAACTGAAGTTCAAAGCTCTAGGCTGCAAAGGAGTGACAGTTTCTTCAGCAGGTCTACTTGGGCCGGATTTCAAAAGTTGAATCTCTCTCATCAGCATCCGATTAGTTTCCTGCTGCTGCCTCATCTGTTCCTGTACACTACCAAACAAATTCAGAATTTCATTATTAGAAGCCAAAACAGGACCAAATCCCTGAGTAGTGGGAGCGGGGATAACATCCCGAGCCACATGACTTTCAGTTCCATGTGAAGAAGTTTGCATTCGTGGAGGAGGAGGTGGAAGCACCGAACCAATTGTTGCAGAGGTTGTAGCAGACATGGTGGAAGAGCTCATGTTTGATCTCGAGGCCATTGAAAACAATGTAGCAAAAAGTTTTCACAATAAAAAGCCGAGTAATGATTTTACCAAAGTTTTTTTGCAAAAATAGCACCACTTGCCCCACGGTGGGCGCCAAATTGTTTTGGTCAAAAATTACCAAAGCAATTAAGTGATCAAATTAGTTAAGTGAGGTAGTGTGCTAGAATTATGTGTGAAAAATATGTTAACCAAGTTAATTGTAAAAACAGTTTCAGGATACGGCTCAGGATATAGAGCTGTATCTGTGATCAAACAATGAGCAAAAAAGTAAAGATTGACACGTGATGTACGAGGAAAGCCCTTGATCAATCAAGATCGCCGGCACAAAACCTCGGTAGCTGACAATTGCAGCTGCCTTGTTCTTCTATTGCTTCAAATATCAGGATACAGTGCATGATGTGATGCGGATCAACTAGGTGTTACAATGTAATTCGAATACAAGTGTTTGTGTATAGTGTTTGCTGTGAGCTAGAGAGTAAAAGTGTTCGAAAGTGTGTGTGAAAGTTGCGTGCCTTAATCTGATCCGCCCCCATCTATTTATAGTAAAAGAAATGTAACAAACTATCCTAATAAACCGGGATCCGGCGAATATTCCCCACTCGAACGTTGTAGACCTGGTCTTTCGGGTTCAACGTCTCTCACATAACAGATACGCCCGAGTCTCGAGGAGAAGAAGTCCATCTGACCGTTAGTAACCCACAGCCTCTAACCTGCACGTGGTTAATTTAGTTAACACCAGGATATCGCCCAGGATGTCAGCAATATCCTAATCCAGTATCCTGATCACAAGCAAACAACCAAAAGAAGGTTATTAGTCAGGATATGTACGCTCAGAAAATGACCCATAACACAAACAACCCCTAATATTTTAGGGGTTATTTCTTTGTTTTTCAATAGTTCGTTTCAATTCATTTTCTATTTCATTTAATTAATGGCATTGATTACATATAGTGGGTGTGAACAAATTGAAGTGATTTAAACTAATTTAAAGAGAGCTAGTGGATGAGTGGTTTGGAAACGTGATGAACAAGACATGGAAGTCATTTGAAGAAACATCAAGTCTAAATCAAAAGGTTTATTGTTTTGGGAATGGTCTTGTTGAGAATGGTTAATCTTTAATATTTCCTTGATAATGATCTTAGTGTAATCTGCAAAACAAAACACTGTGAGACTCGTTACAGGGAGGAGAGGTGGGGGGTTCTCCTTGTAACCACCCTCCGATGTGAGAATAAGTATCGTTTAAGAAGGGGAAATTAGTGTATGTAATAGTAAGAGAGTGAGAGAACCGATCCTTAAACCTGGAGGTGAACGTCTGTACTTATAGCCGAAGAGTGTGGATAATGAGATGGGTTGATGGGCTTTGGGCTAGACGTCGCCATCAAGGAATATCCAGATTGTCCCATCTAGCACGAGCGTTAGTGTCTGCAGAGAATCGGGACGTTGGCACACGGTGATTGGTGCCATATGGCCTAACGATTGTCCTTGTTGTCGAGTCTGTCATCAACTGTGAGTGGAGACTATGAAATGGTGAACGACGCAACCTGATTGGTTACACGTCACTGTCCTTTTGTAACATTTATCCCTTGCACGATTGGTTATCATGGTGGTTGCACGATGGCAGCCTGGCGTGCGTTGATTTGCTGCAGGCTCTACCATTTGTATTGGGTGTACCATCCTTGACAGGCCTAGTCGCACGTGGGCCTGTGAGGCTTGCGCGTAGTCGTTGAGGATGGCTAAGTACAGTCATGGTTTGGTTGAATTTTTTCCTTTACATTTTGGAAGGATTGTTGAAATTATTTACACAAGAATTTGAGGGAATTATATCCAATTCTAATTAGTTTTTCGGCCAACACATTAAAAACAATTTGAGATTTCAATTTGAACAAATTATACGAAGAAAAACCAATATGTTAAGAATTTTAGATTCTAATGCAATTGAGAATTTAATTGAATATCACGAAACAAACATAACATTACATTAGGTGTTTTACCATGTACCACACAAACATTCACATGAATGAATGAATATAGATGATTTCATCTTCAAAACATTCCTTGAAAAACACGTGGAAACATTTGGAACCTTTAAAACTACAATCTTACTTGTGACTTGTAAGATGTTAACATGAACTAATTATATACAAATAAAACATTAAAAATAGTCACTATTAAGGAATGTGCTTTAATATCATTATTATTGATGTGAAAACTAATTAAGAACCTCGTAATGATACTTTTCTCCGCAAAGTGGCAAATGTGGGTTAAAGGGGTGATATCCTTGGCTAGGTCGTCGGTTCTGGTCAACGGTTCCCCCACGTTTGAGTTCCAGTGCCAAAAAGGGTTGAGGCAAGGTGACCCTCTATCCCCTTTCCTTTTCATTATTGTTATGGAAGCTTTTTCTCGTTTGGTCTCTAGAGCTTGTGATTCAGGGAGTTTAAAAGGTATTAAGCTCCCAAATGGGGGCCCGGTGATCTCTCGTCTCCTTTATGCAGACGATGCATTGATAATTGGAGAATGGGAAGAAGAGAACATTCTTACAGTTGGCAGAATTCTGAGGGCCTTCTATGCGTGCTCGGGTTTGAAGATTAATATCCATAATTCCAGTTTAATGGGAGTAGGGGTGTTAGAAGAGGACATTAAGCGTATGGCGGATAGAATGGGATGTATGAGAGGGAATTTTCCATTCAAATACCTGGGAATTCCCTTAGGTGCTAATATGAATAGAGTTGCTAATTGGGATCCCATTGTCTCGATGTTTAAGGATCGTCTTGCTTCCTGGAAAGCGAACACCTTATCGATCGGGGGTAGGTTGGAGCTCATTAAAGCGGTTCTTGAAAGCCTTCCGATTTATTATTTTTCGATCTTCAAAGTGCCGGGTAAAGTGTTAGACAAACTGGAAGCTCTTATGAGGAACTTTTTGTGGGGTGGTTCGGAAGGTGTTAGGAAAACTCACTGGGTTGCGTGGGAGAAAGTTACAACTTCTAAAAAGTATGGTGGTCTTGGAATTTGTAAGCTTAAGACGGTTAACGAAGCTTTATTGGCAAAATGGGTCTGGAGATACAGGGTGGAAGATGATAGACTGTGGAGAAGGGTAGTCTTGGCGTGTCATGGTAAATCTAGGAAGTGGATGTTTTTCCCTTCTAAGGCGGGGATGACGGGAGTTTGGAAAAACATCACGAGATTAGTCTCTAAAGTGCTCCTCAATGGTAAGCGGATTCATAACTATATTAAAGGGGTTGTGGGAAACGGAACAAGCATTCGGTTTTGGATCGACTGGTGGTGTGGAGACACTCCTTTGATGGTAAAATGGCCTCTTTTGTTCGCTTTAGAAAAAAAACAAAAATTGTTGGATTTCGGATCGGATTCTGGGCAATAGGGTGGACGGTTCGGTGTCATGGGACTGGATCAGACCTCCTGAAACTGCAGCTGAGTTGGTCGAGCTAGATGGATGTTACTCGGATGTGGCAGCTACCTCGTGCACATCGGTTAAGGACTGTTGGCGGTGGAGTCCTGCTGATTCAGGAAAATTTTCTACGGGATCTTTTAAAGAGCTGGGATCAGTGGGTCATAACTCGGATTCGGGATGGTCGGTGATGGGCTGCAAATGGGTTCCGGCTAAGGT
The DNA here is from genome assembly GCA_030545235.1 of Helianthus tuberosus. Lineage (NCBI taxonomy): Eukaryota > Viridiplantae > Streptophyta > Magnoliopsida > Asterales > Asteraceae > Helianthus > Helianthus tuberosus. The sequence goes on from CM060352.1 coordinate 170,574,293, forward strand.
AAATATTTTTATTTGGAGGGCAGCGATTGATCGTATTCCGACTAAACAGGCTCTGGAAAGGAGAAACATTTTGGTGGGCTCGTCGAATTGCATTTTTTGTGGGGAGTCGGTTGAGTCCGTCGATCACTTATTCACAGGTTGTTCCACAGCGATGCGGGTGTGGAATGGCATATGTGTTTGGGTTAAAATCCCTACGATATTTGCGTTCTCGTTCTCGTTCTCGGACCTGCTGGAGTATCACAAAGGAGTTGGAGGTAATTTGAAGTCCAAGGATATAGTTCGTGGTATTGTGGAGGTGACTTGTTGGTGCCTTTGGAAAGCTAGGAACCAGAAAATATTCTCTAACGGAAGAGGGGATTACAGCGAGATTGTGGGAGAAGTGAAGTCTTATAGTTTTTTTTGGTTGAAGAATAGGTCCAAACTTTGTAATTTGGTTTGGAGTGAATGGTGTAAGTACCCGTTGTATATGATGTAATCGGTTTTTTGGTGTGGTCCTGCGCTTTTTTTGTCAGGCCGGCCGGTTCTATTGAAGTTTACCTTTCAAAAAAAACTTATAAATTATTTTACAACCTTTGACCATAGGGTTGCGAGCTACCTAGATTTAACGTATGTTAGCATATCACATATGAGGTCCAACGTTGACCACTTACTCTCCGACATATAATTGTCTTATACTCCTTTTTAATTACGAGCATATAATTGCTCAACTTTTATTCAAACGATGATTATTTTTCCTTCAATTTCTAAGTAAGCATTTTCCTTATTTTATGTAAACGATACTAAGACAAAATGCCTATTTCATATGTAAGATAAAGTGTTTTTATCTTCCTATATATGATTTTATTATGATATATAGTTATGTTATCCGCGTTAACTACATTAAATCATTATATAATCGTTACGCCTGTAATCGAATCGAACGAACATGAACATAGGCATGTTCGTGTTCGTTCATTTAACTTTAACCGAACACGAACACGAACATATAATCGAACATATTTTTTTGTTCTTGTTCGTTCATTAAGAAATCGGACATGTTCACGAACATTAACGAACACAAACGAACATAAACAAAAAAAATTAACTAAACATATTTGAATAAACATAAACAAATATAAATTAACATGATTGAACAAACAAGTCTAATATATTACAACTCATCCAAAAACACATCTAAATTAGAGTTCATAAATATACTAATTAGTCATATTAATATAAGTAGTTAGAAAACCTAATATTTATACAAATCTAACTATTTATATATTTACTAAAATTTAAACAAACGTTCATGAACATAAATGAACGGACATAAACGAACGTTCATGAACATAAATGAACGAACACAAGGTGTGTTCATGTTCGTTCATTTAACTAAACAAACAATTTTTTTTGTTCGTGTTCATTCATTTATTAAATAAACGAACATAAACGAACTTCCCGCCGAACAAGTTTATGAACAGTTCATGAATGTTCGGTTTGTTTACATGCCTAATAACCGCCATTAGAACATATGTTATTGAGTTTGCGGGTTAAAAAAAATAAGTGATGAAAAGACAAAAATTATTATAAATACTTTGAAATGATGAACTTCTTGGATAATGTCAAATTCTTTGAATTGGTGAACTTCTTGGAATGATGATATGAAATTTAGTGCTTATATAGTACCTATGTGTCGATTTCGGACAATTCCTACATTTAAAATAACGGGAAGAATACTGTTATTACGATGATTGTTATCACTAAACACAATCACCAAAACAACCTAGTCCCATCATTGTACACAACCACCTTCCACCATCTTAGCAACTCTCAACACGATGTTAGCGCAACATTGCTCATAACCATAACCATAACCTATTTTCCATAACAATCATGATTCGGCATTATTTGTTCGATGTACGGGTGTAGGACCCATTCTTTTGTCTTTATGGGGACGATATGATTATTACAGGTGATGATTATGATGGTATTGAGTCCTTGAAATCTTTGAAAATGAGCCAAGCGGTTAGTGCAATATGTTTATGTACTTATCAATTCTTTGAAATAGGTATTTCTATATGGCTTTGGTTGGGTTGATCTAAAGCTTCTAAATATGCATTGTAACCTGTCAATTGGCATACATCAATCTCTAAAGAAAATACAAATATATAAGTACTTAAGAGAATTTTTTATTTTTTTTTATTTTATGCATGAATAACACGTCTAGCACTATGTAACATTATAAAATATTTCCGTTTATCATTAAGAATTCAGCTACTCTGGTAGAGGGGAGAATAAAACATACGGTATAAAAAAGTAAAGAAACACATAAAACTAAACAAATAACCAGATTTTTAAAAAGCCATAAAAATCATTAATCTACAATTCCAACCAAATATTATACCATTATTGCTATTTTGTAGACAAACGTAACTAATATATTGGCTTAGTGTTAGGTTTTATGTTTAAGACACTTTTATTTTACCATGTAAGATTTGAATTTTTCAAGATTTGGATGATTAGTCACCAACTACATATAATTAATTTATAATTTCAAATTAGCAATTGATGATTTTTTTTTCTTTAAACACAGCATTATACATATGTAGCTTTACACTCTCAACATGAAGTTAAAGCATGTTTTTTGTTATATCTGGTTTATTTATTATTTTTAAATAGAATTAAATGAGAATTTATAACAAGGTCTAGAAAAAAGCCTGTGTGATGTTGTGTCTTTTGTTTGAACTAAAATCAATTTATTGAATTGTCACTCTCAATTGGTTAAATGCTTCTCACACCTTTTCCAGTTTCTCCACCCTATGACAGTTTTTAACTTTAAATTAAATAATAATAATAATAATTATGAACTATTTTATTTATTTAGGTACATATACTATCTTTTTTGCCTTTCAAATCAATATCAGAGTAATTAAATGTGGTATACTAAAATGGTTCGTTAGACTAATGAGGTCATCAATGGTCGGTCCCTCGTACCTTTGGAGTAGAGAAAGATGAAACTTATGTGTTGATTTGAAGAAACAATGAGAAAACATTAATGTTAACGTCAATGTTTTAGAGGTATAAAGGAAAAGGAAAATAGACAAAAATATATCTATTTTTATTATATTTTACATTAGTGTTTATGTTTATAGTTGTAACTATTTTCACGATTTGGTATATTTATTTTGAATTAAGACATATTACGCACTTTACTCTTTTATATTTATATGTGACTATAAATAGGTTATGTAAAAGTATGAACCAAATGAGTCTTGACTTCTTGTAGAAACAACTACCATTCATAAGAGGATCGTGAAAAGAAGATCGTTTTACAATGCATTATGATTATCACGAGCTGGAGATTATGGAAAGCACGAAACGAGAAGGTCTTTTCAAATAAAGATGTCAAAGTGACGGATATTATATCCGACGTCAAAGCTTTGGGTTTTCTTTGGTATAAATACAGGGCGCGTCGGGGAAATCTAGATTGGGAGAAATGGTGTAATTGTAATGTAATGTAAATGTTCTCGTTTTCGGGTTCCTTTTCCTTCTTGGAATAGGGTGCCTTTGTGTTTTTAATGAAAGTTAACCTTCAAAAAAAACTAAAAACTGATGAAGTTATATTTTACACGTTTGATGTCTTTAATGACAAATCTAATGTTTATAGAGTAAATGGTGTTGGAAAGTTTCACGGCCATGTTGAGTTTTACATATGTAGAGATACAAATTTCTAGAAATACAAAACAAAGTGACTCGTAATGGATTACTTGCATCATGTGATGCAAAAATCGACGTTGTTACTGCAATAAATTATCTGAAAGACAAAAGTCAAATCATTTTGACAATTTTGATATAAATCGGCTCGTAATTTTCCCTTTAAATAACATACAATGTTTGTGTATATATGTAGGATTCGATTCAATTAAGAACCAGTACGAGTTGTGAGAATCATGAGAACTCCTACTTCTCGCGTGAGTTGGGTCACCATTTTTTGCACAAACGTAGATGAAAATGTTATAAACATATATGTAAAAAGAGATAAAAAATTTGTCGGATCGGTAGTTACACCTTGATGTAAATTTGTTTACGGGCGATGTAATTTTTTTTACTTCACCAATAAATTTTTTACACCCGATGTAAATTTTTCCATGCGACAATTTTTTATTTTTCTCTTAAAAAAATGTTTTTTTTAAAGATTTTAAGAATTTTTTTTTTTTTTTTTTTTTTTGAAAAAACCATTTGAAGACCTAGTCCTTATGATTCTCATAACTTAAGTTAATTCTTATTTTTACCCTTTCCCTGTATGTATTTTAGTATATCGTATACGAATACCATACTCCTATTCATGAAAAAGAAAAAACCCTTATTATTTCCATTTTCAATTTCATTTTTACATACATAATTCAATTCAATTTATTATTAGCAAGAACCACAATTTTCTTTCCTGAACAGTGTGTTTGACCTTTGGATTCTTACACCATAAGCCTACTTTACACATTCCCTGGATACCCCCCATTCCCTATCAGGCTATCACCATACCTTAGCTTCTATGTTCTATGTTCAATGTCCATTTACCTTTTTACCCTTTACCACCCTACCCCACCCCACATGTACAACTCCCAATGCACAATGTACAAACCACAACCCTTGACTTTTACCACTTTCATCTCCACAACCACATTCCACCTTTGCCTATATAAACAAATGTCCACACCACACTCTCACTCTCATTCTCATTCTATCACACCACAACTAGAAACAAAACAAATCAACAATGGATGTAAGTTTCACTTTACCACCTTCAACTTTCCCTTTATGTCAAAACCACACCCTTAACATGTTTCAAACTTTTTACAGGAATTCAGAGGTAATCATATACCACCATTTGGCAGCTGGGATTGCAACAATCATCTTCCATTCACTGAATGCTTCGAGTCGGCTAGACAACCCGGCTTCATCGGCTACGTTGCCGGAGATCTCTACAACAACAATGTTGTAACTCCGGCGATGATCGTGGTTCCTCGCCCGAGAGTTGACCGGAGAAAAGGCCCGGTGAGAGGGTCCAAGAAAGTGGTTTGTGAATATGATTATGAGTTTATGTATGGTGGGAATGAAGATCCGGTGCCGGAAGTTATTAAAAAGAAGAAAGCGGTTGATGAAGATTTGTATAAGATCTCGCCGGAGCTCCTCCGTGCACCGCCGACAAGGGTTTTTTTTTTTTTTTTTTTTTTTTGATAATTTTTAATTTTTTTTGTTTGTTTACGGTTTGAGGTTTTTCTGACACGTGAATCTCCGTAATTCACGTAATCTAGTTTTTATCGACTTTTAACATGAGATTGTGGACCCTACAGTCAAAGTGTTTTTTAAGTCAACACGGTTCACAAAGTCAAATCACATAATTTTTTATTTTTTTTTTATATTTTTTTAATGAAAGGCGTCAAATCTCATAATTATTAATTAGTTTCTTTAATAAAGATTAATTTACTTCATTAAAAAAAAAATTCATAGAAGAAAACATTAATTTATTTCATAATTATTAACTAGTTATTTTAATAAAGATTAATTTACTTGATAGAAAGAAAACATTAATTTATTTCATAGAATAAAAAGATTCTAGCTTATTATTAGTTTAATGCAACTTTTATGCTCTAGTTTAGTTTCTTGCTAGTAGTGTTGTTTTTTTTAATATGAGTTGTTAATATAGTTGTTTTATTTAATATGGTTTGTTGTTAAAAAATAAGGTTAATTTATTTGATACAAGAAAACAAGATTCTTTAGGGATTAAAATTCAAAAGTTGAAATTGTCTTTTTATGCAGAAGAGCAAAAGGTGGGGGTTGTTTTCAATGTGCATGCAACCAGGTTGTGTTATGTGAGTGAAGTCTTTGAAGAACTAAGGTTAGATAAAGAGTAGGGTTTATGGTTATATATACACCAGTATATGTAAAAATTGGTGAAATGGCCCATAAAGATGAAGTTGCAAATGAGGAAGATGTATGAAGTGAAGATTAGGACTCTTTTATGGTTTGTTGTATTTGGTGTAATCCACTTTTGTACTTCACTTGATATGATTTCAAGAATTGAGTTTTGGGCCATTTTTATCTTTTAAACTATTTTGAATGATTGAATGTGACTTGAATAGTTGAATGAATGGTGTATGATTAAATATAAAGATTTTGATTTTGTTTTATATTTGTTGAAAAATATTAAGGAATGGGAAAAAGGGTTAAAAAAAAGTGGAATTTTGATAGTGAGTGATGGTTTGTTGCTATAAGAGCATACGTAGTGGGGCGGTATAACCCCCCATAGCGCCGCCATGGCGCCGCGAACACCAATACGCGGGGCGCTATGCCCAAAAAAATTTGAATGGCGCGATGATAATGGCGCCGCTATGCTGGTTCCTTTCTCTCTCTCCACCAATCAGAAACAAGCAATTTTTTTTATATTAATTAATAAAATTGAAAATTATTAAATAGGTAATGATGGGTAGGGGCGTTATGACTACGGGCTTAAATGCATAAGGCCCCATAACGCCCACACGCTGACGTGGCACGACACGTGTCGCATAACGCCCCACTAGGGGCTTTATGACTACGGATGGCCTAATTATGAAAGTTTCTGATGCATGCCCTAAACACCAACCAAAAAAGAAAGCCTTTGCTCTGCAGGCTCTGTTAATACCACTAGTCACCCTTTATTTGAAAGTGACTTGGGTATGACCTACTTGTTAATTTATGTTGACTTGTAGTAACATTATTTAAAATTATATATTATTAATAAAGTGTGTTGTATTTTTTTTATCGGCAAAAAACTTCTATATATTAATATAGAAATCGGGTTAGTAAGTAACTAGAGCCCGAAAGATTACAACAAAATGTTACGGATATTAAACTTTGATCATTTTGACCATACAATGCCAAAATATACCCATGTATATTAAAGGTTATGAAATATTTCTTTCTTATAATATCAATTTTGGTTTGTCCAGAGTCGATATGGACAACTCGGGTGGGAGATATGGTGACGTTGACGATAAGTCGATAACTCTGAAGAGGAAGAACAGCTAGTAACGGTGATGAAACACGACTTAGCACGTTCATTAATTGTAGATTAAATGTGATCTAAGTAACAATAATGTATTTGTTATTTTACAAATTCTTCGTTTATAATATTAAAATAATAAATGTGTTGTATTAAATGAAGAATTTGTAAAATACATTATTGTATCACATCTAATCTGCCGTTATAATGCATCATTTGATCAATCTTATATTGAAAAATTGTGGTTTGAAATATTGTTTAAACATTAATACCGCCCGTAGTGGGTGTTTATTTTTCAAAAATATTGCCCAAACACGCCCCTTCGCCGCCCCCTCGGCGTGATCGGGAGTTATTCGCGAAAAATTGTTCAAACGGTAACATTATTTATTGTTTTTTTTAATTCCCATTTAATAGTATAACAAGCCAACTTTAGACCATGGGGTATGGGGCGGGGGTTTGGGCGTGGGTTGGGGGAAAACGCCCAAGCCACCACCCCGGGTGGGCTTGGGTTTGGGCGTGGCCCCTTTGGTGTGGGTTTCAGCCCGGGCGTGGGGCGGGCTAGCAAGGTGACATGGCGTGCTTTCAATGGCCAAACCAAACCCAAGCCCCCAACATACCCCATGGGCGTGGGTTTGGATTTGAAATTATACCCCAAGACACGTGTCAACCAAAGCCCCAACCCAAGCCCACCATACCCCACGGTCTTACATACACATTTTTATAAAACTCACTCACAATCAAAGTTTCTCTCTACTTCTTTTAAATTTTGTAAAAGTATGAACCCATTCCGACCCCTAATTGGTGTTCCGTCAAGACCCGGGAACCCGAACACCGCCCAACCGCAACAAAGCTTTAGCCTTCAAGACATGGACCCGAACATGTTATCGTACGCGGCTTACTTGAGTGGCTCTACTCCTTTCATGCCACCTAGCTTTGGCCAACTCGGCGGCTCGCAACCATCACCACAACAACCCGAACCCGATGTGGATATCGTACCGGAGACGCAACCCGAACCGGAGCGAGAGATATCGAAACGTAGCAAAATGTCGCATAAAAAGAAGGAACCGAACCAACCTCGTCGTAAGCATACTTACGTTATTTGGACGAAGGACGAGGAATACACGTTGGTTCGGTCGTGGGTCGATGTTTCAGAGGACCCCGATGTTGGTAAGTTTTTTTTTTTTTTTTTTACATTTTTTCCTACACGCCGATTTTTTTTTATTTTTAACGTACAACTTTTTTTTTTCTATTTGTAGCAAACTTTCAAACCGGTTCCGAATTTTGGAATAGGATTCGTGCACTTTTTTATAGCACATGGGGTAAGGGTGAACATCGTGATAATGATTCCATCTCTAGCATGTGGACCGACATCAACAACAAGTGTCACGCCTTCCAAGAAGTTTATCAACGTAACTACGATAATCGGCCGAGCGGAGAAGGTGACGTTGGGGTTTTAACGAAGGCTATGGAAGAGTACGAGAAGACGAAAGGCGTTTTCCCGTACTATAAATGTTGGGACCTACTAAGAAAAAGTCCAAAGTGGGCTGGCGTACCGACCATGACGTCGAGTAGTAGACGTAGAGCTAAACGGTCGAAAACGTCATCCTCCGTTGACCCTGAAGCACCAACTTCCGATGCCCGCAACGTCGATCTAAATGTTGTTGTGGACGTTGACGGGGAAGTTGAAGAGTTGGCCCGACCGCCCGATAGAAGAAAAGATAAGCGAACCGGGAAAAAACCGGTGGAGTCGTCTTCCGATCTCGAGTTGAAGGAAGATTTCGAGTAGATGAACCGTCTTCTCCAAGACATTCGAAACCTCGGCCACAAACGTTTGGAGACTATGAAAGAACAAGTTGCCGAAAACAAAAAGTTTAACGAGATGCAAGCGGGTAGGCAAACGGAAAAGGACATTGAGTTTTTGTCTAAACCGATCGACCACCTCCAAGGCGACGCGTTGATCGTTGCGCAAATGAATCGCCAAAAACTTTGAGAAAAATACGGACTTTAGATCATCTTTTTTTTAACTTTATCTTTTTTTCCGTTTTTTTTTATTCGGTTTTTTTTTATAGTATTGTATTTTTTTTTAAATTAATGAAGTATTTTAAGTTTTAAATTTAAAAAAAATAAATAATTGTGTAATGATTTGATGGGCGTTATTGGACATTATTCCCACTACACAACTTTTGCAAAAACGCTCAAGAATGCCCCCAAGCTGACTGGACTGCCACATGACAGAAAACGCCCCAGGATGAGAGCATTATTTATCGAACAACTACGCATTGTGTAATGATTGTGATATATACGGGACCATTCTTGAAATAAAATAAGTTTGACAAGTGTCACCTTTTTGCTTTCTCACAAGTCACAAGAGTTAATAAGGCAGATTGCTTACAAGATACAAAAGCTTTGTGTAGGTTATATTATGAGTGAGACAACATGAAAAGGGATTTCGTTCTTTATGGAAAAAAACAAAAGAAGGGAAAAGGGGAAAAGAAGATGAAAATGTGGTGGGAGTGTTACTTTTATTGGGGGTGCACATGTAAAAAAGGAAAGAGGCTTGAATTGAAAGATGTGTGTCCATTCCAAGAAACTTTCTAACATTCTATGAAAATGTAAGCATATGATATCTTTCTCTCTTGTTCGAATTTGTAACACCTTACTCGTAAATAAGACAATGATACACAACTAATACACTTACAGAAAAGCAAACTAAACTTTCATTGAACTTATAATAATCTATGTACATTATAGTGCTAATTACAACTAGGAATTTCTAGGTCTTCAGATTTCATTGTCTTCTCTATGTTTCATAAGACTGTCTCACTGATTACCTATGACAGGTATACAAAACGACGTTAACTATAAGTTGGTGAGCTAATGTTATAAAGTTTACGAAAGACAATTGACATGCATGCAACATGAGTTGTGATATTTTGGGACAGGGGAAACACATGTTAACAATGACCTTTTCACAACCACCAATAGTAGGGGGGGGGGGGGGGGGTATCACATAGATATGTAGTGTCGTGATGCATACGGGGAACCTTATCCTCTTTTTGGTAAGTTTTGACACATCCTATTAAGCATATAAGGATCCCAATATACTCTACCAATAAGTACACATTAACAACATTCTTGTATCATTACTAGTTTCGAAAAGAGCCAATATACTCTACCAATAAGTACACATTAACAACATTCTTGTATCATTACTAGTTTCGAAAAGAGCATACAATCACAATTTTATAAATAAACATTATAACTCACAGGTTTAACAGTTGCTAGCACAATCAAATAATATTTTTGGGTCCTGATACGGTTTATGTAATCCTAAGTTAGGTATTGGTACACCTAACTAGTTATTTTTAGGTCAACACTGGTTAACGTTATCTTGTTTAAGCATGGTGATCAGTACATGCTTAACGAAGGCTAGGCTACCCAATATCCTCTCTCGAGAATAACCCTGATGTTCGATAATAATAAATTAATTAATTAACTACACAAAAACTTAAGCGAGAATACATCTGAAAACTACCACGGGAATTTGATGTACAATCACTTCTACTCGTGCTCCAAATGACTATTAATAACACCCAAAGAGATATTGCGGGTTCAGGATTCTCTTTTTACTAGAGCATTCCCAGTTTTGTACCTTCAAATAAAAACTTATGTCTCCCTTTTTTTTCTCATAACTCCTAAAATATAGCATAATAAAATTATGGATATATTGTTGGACGAGCCCATGTTGACCTAAGTTTCATTAAAAACGGAACATGGTCAAATATAATATATTTTATTATTGTTATTATCAATCGATACCTTATAATACTAAAAACTCATCTAGATATCTCATACTTCAAATAGTCATTATACTCGTTTGACAATATATGAAATATAAATCACATATTTCTTATGTTTATAATTATTACACTCAAGATTCGGAGTATTAAACGATTGAAAACAATTAATCTCTGTAAAGATGTAAAATGAGCAAATCGGGCTGAGCAACGGATAAAAACACGACTAAGATAAACTAGATGACGGTGGTTATGAGAGAGGGTGAAGGTGGTGCCCATGGTGGCAATGGTTGGGAGAGGGTGACAAAGACGACAATGATGGTGGTTAACAAATTTTTAACAGTAACATATTTTGAATCACCGTAGAATTTTTTTTGATTCAGTTTAAATTGTTATATCGCTTTAGCGTTTGACTTGTTATATTATTTTAGCGGATTCAGTGAACCAACAAACAAAATAATTTAACCAAAATCAATCCATCTTATATGGATTTTTTTCATATAGCTTGTTATTTTTGAAAAAAAAAATCACGCACATATATTTTAGTCAATGTTAAAGAGACTTTGGCTCATCAAAATTAGCTTGAGCAAATTTTTAACCAACTTTTGACAAAGTTAAAGAATTTAATATACTAAGATGTTAATAGATTTGTTTATGCAAAAAAGGTAGTTAATTTGTTATGATATCAACTTTTACTTTAAGGGGTCAAATCTTTTAAGTATCTTATGTTTTAATATAATTTAAGTATCTAACATTCTTAGATAAAGCCGTATGTGATTTACTGTTTGTAATAAGAGTTGACTGACAAATTTACTGTGTAAGAAGTCAGTGTTCGGTGACCACTAAATAGTAAACAGTCATGTATAGACATAAACAGTGAATCAGAGAAGTAAACATATATTTACCTTTTTACATGCTTATCCCATAAAAGATACTGTAATATAATTAACTGTTAATTCTTTTTCAGGGGTGTAAATGTTTAAACATAAATGTGCGTCAAATAATAAACATTAAAAAAATCAAATCACACATTGTTAGTAAATCATACAAAACCCCATATAAAAAAAAAAAAAGGGGGTAAATGCACGGTACCCCTGACCGCGGGAGGGTTCACCCTCCCCAGGTTGCTACCCGACCAAGCGCCCTGGCGGTGAATTCCCCATGCCGAGCTCTCACCCTGGACATGCGCTTACATGTTAGCCCCAGGACTCGAACCCGGTACCTCTAGGTTAGAGGTGGGTGTCGGTGGCCAACTGGGCTACCCCAGCTGGTTAACAAAAATAGTATCAATTTCCCCATATAGAAAACATAATATATGCTACTTAACTAAGATGCTTGCAAAGCCCTAACTCTGGCAGTTAGTTCCCTCACTTGATTTCTCAAACGATCAGGATTGCAGAAAAAATCCACAAAAACCTGCCTTTGAAGTGCCATTTCTTGTGAGTGATGCTTCACAATCTGTCGCACCAAAATAGTATCAATTTTTATAGAATATACATGTTATTTATATAAAAGTTAAGAGAAAAAGGTGTTTTGGGTTAACCCAGCCTGACCCGAGCCGTCACAAAAATTACCTCATTCTTCTTGTTGTGCTCGTGTGTTACTTCTTCGACTGCGGCAGACAACTTGGCATTCATCTTTTCCATCTCGTCTAGCTCTTTCATTAGAGTCTGAAACAACAAGATGAAGGGAATATTTCTAGTTTATAAAAGAACACCGTCCTACGTAAAGGACATTTTTGTTAGAAGTGTTTACAAACCATTGAGACTGACCGATGCAAGTCGGCCGGTTTGGAATTTATGTGGTTTTGTGGTTTACTGGTCTGGTTGACGGTTTGGAACTTGGAACCTGCTCTTTAGCCGTTTTTATTTAACAATGATTTACATTTTTGGAAAATGCAAATAGTTTTTATGTATACGTGTTATATTCATGAACCATCTTTATCGTTTCAGAAATTTTAATACAAAATAAAAGAAATGAGAAAAAAGATCGGTTCAACCAACCCAAACCGCTAAAAGTGGCCGGTCCACCTAGTTTCGTTTGTCGTTTTAAACAGTAAAGCGGTTTTTGTTTGACTGGTCAAACCAGACAATTAATACTCGTATTTTTAAGCTTAAAAAGGCAAATTAGAATTAAATGTTTCTCTAAAAACAAATATGTAAAAGGTCTGGTAGATTATGTACCCGGGGTGTCAAAATTGGCTGAGCAGTGGTAGACGATGCAAATAATAACTGTTGCAAACTTTGGATAAGAGTGCACCTGTAAATAATATTTAATGAGAAACATAAGATTCATTGAACATCAAGTACTTCTTACTTATGAACGAGTCCGTTTGGTTTATGTTTTATGTAAAACCACTCGAAAGGGTTAGCATGCATAGATCCTATAATTCAGATCGTTATTCAAATAATATAATTTTTATAATCGTATTTAACAAATAAATAATTACAGTAAAATGCCATTTTCGTCCCTCCCTGAAGTTTGGCGAGTTTTGAGACTGTCGTCCAATGACCGAATACCCCTAAAAAAGACCGAACCGCCCTTAAAGTTAACAAAAAAGACGAAAATATCCCTGACTTAACGGAGAAAAATGGATGGAGTTAACAAGCCAGATGAAAATGGCAAGATTTAAAACCTTTTGGATTCAGGTGCGGAGAAACAAACCTTTGAACGAAAGTCGCAAAACTGACCAAACCTCAGGGACGAAAGTGGCATTTTACTCTGATTATTTTATAAAACAATAAAGTTTTTAAAAAACCAGTAACCCTGAGGCAGCCCATGTGATAACTTACAACTCATTGATGCATCTGCTTCTATCTTCCGGAAGGGCATTATCCAAGTCAGATTGTAGGACCATGAGGTCTGACTGAAGGCTGGATATCTGCTGCACCAGCCCTGGAGCTGACACATATGTCGACAAACCCCCTTGTGTATCTAAGTAAAATGTAAAAAATGGTTAGACCTCATTAATTGAAAATGTTAAGATTAATAAGAGTTTAATTTACTTGAATGGATGCTTAGAAGATCTCTGACACCATGCAGAAACGTATCTCGATCATCAACAGCTCCTTGTTCTTGCACATCTGACGCTGCTTCAATTAATGCCAGACAACGGCCCTACGTAATAGGAAACAACATTAATATTAAAACAGAATTTTGTCAGAAACAATTTCTACAACTTTTTTGATTTTTTTTAATAAACTTGTGTTCAACTTTCAACTCCCAAAAATGCATATAAAAAAGATATTAATATAAATTTAGAATAAAATGGTTAAGAAAAGTTTTAACTTTGATGCATCGAAAATGCACTTTGATAACTTTCAACCCGGTTTCTTTTTAGTAATCTTCAATTTACTAATTTGACCGGTGTGCATACCACTCTTCCTTTGGTTGCCGATAGGTAACCATGAAGTTCCGACTCAATAACTTTGAGTAATGAAAATGCTCCAAGCATTGTCTTCTTTTCAAATTGGCATGCTAATTTCAGGAATTGATGCCTTGCAAGCTGGTTTATCAGATGGCTTATGAACTGTCAAATAAAAAATATATAGAAAAACCATGAATTAGTTCATTTTTTAGGGTTTAGTAGAATAATTGTGTTTATGTTCATATTGCTTTGAATTCAGTTTGTTCACACTAGGATATTAAGTGCTTGTAGTATAAGTTTAAAAAATATACCGTTTTCTGGCGTTGAATATAATATTCTTGTCGCATGACCTTTAAATCATAATCACCTGAGTTTAAGAGACGTGCATTCATGTTATAGCTTTCATAAAAAAGATAAAGAGTAAAATGTCATTTTCATCCCCTGAGGTTTGGCCAGTTTTACGACTTTCGTACAAAGGTTTGTTTTTCCACAACCGGATCCAAAAAGTTTGTAATCTTGCCATTTTCATCCGGCTCGTTAACTCCATCCATTATTCTCCGTTAAGTCGAGTATTTTCGTATTTTTTTAACTTAAAGGGTAGTTCGGTCTTTTTCGCTTTATGTACAAGCATTTAGTATAATGTACAAGTATTTAAAATACCGAATTACCACTTAAGTTAACAAAAAAGACGTAAATACCTCCGACTTAACGCAGAAAAACGGATGGAGTTAACGAGCCGGATGAAAATGGCAAGATTTTCAAACCTTTTGGGTCCAGATGCGGAAAAACAAACCTTTGGACGAAAGTCGCAAAACTGGACAAACCTCAGGGACGAAAATGGCATTTTACTCAAAAAGATATACCAAACTTTATAAGCACATTAAAGCCTTAATTAAAGACATACCTTGCAGAATGTATGTATCTTGTAGCTGAGCCAGCTCCCAACATAAATTAGGAATAGTCTGGGAAGCAGAAAAAGCATTAAAGAATATATATTTAGTATAAATAAAAAAATTAAGTTCATGCCAATAGTTATCAAAATATGTTGACTAAAAGACCATAAAATTTCAGTGCAAGCTAAAGTTGGGACTTTTTGTCTATTTCTATTTTTCATAGGCATTAAATATGCACATATGATAATACACAATATGATGTTGCAATAACAATCAAAATGTTTGAATAACTAGTAAATTTCTCCTGCGCGTTGCGGCGGGAATCCAGTCGGTATCTGATAGAGATTGAATCTAAAAGAGATGATGAAAACAAAGCTGTAACTATATTGATAGAATGAAGAAGACGATACACAATAATACCCACCGAAGTGGTCCAGGGCTAAGCCCTTCTCATGCACAAGGCAATGAGCCTAATCACTAACTAATTCTCTTCCTCCCCCTTCATTAATGACTAATGCCTTATTTATAGAAAAGTAATTACACTAATATCCCTTACACTATTACAATATACTAATACGTATGCGATCTCTATCAATACTCCCCCCTTCAAAACAGTCTTGTCCTCAAGACTGGAATCCGATAACGAGCTCCAAAAGCAAACTGAGATCTCCTTAGTTGAGTCTTCGGGAGGCCGACACTGCCCGTGCACCACCCATAGTTGACTTGAAGGAACCCGAACAGGAGCTGAAAGCGAAGGTGTATGACGGTCAGGTGGTTCTGGATCAGGATCCAGATCAAACAACTTAGGCGGTAAGTCGGCTAGTCGAATGTTGAAAATACCAAGGCCCAATACAGCATCTGAGCCCAATACCACAGTCCTGAAGCCCAAATTTCCCTGAGAACGGCCCGATATCACCCCAATTTCATGAGATTTTGATCGGACACCAACAATTTGTGCTCGTGGAGACTGAAATTGCACAATTGGAGCCGCCGATGTAGAATTAGAGCCTGAAAAAATGGAATCCGAATGACTATTCGGCATCAAATAGCCATGGTCGGCGGACGTTTCTTCAAATCGGTATATGATCGCCTTCAATTGATCTGTATCAGACAGCGAGTTGGTTGTTGAGGAGCCATGGACAAACTCAGTTTCAGCAGTCGATAAGGCCCAATTAGCACTATCCGACCTTGATTTGGAGCCACATCCATTGTGCAGCAGCGATTTACCCAGGCGTTCTTCAGATCTGTAAACAAGCGCCTCCAATTGAGCTAATACCGATCCCGATCGACAACTAGATCCCAGCGACTCTTCTTCCCCTTTCTTCTCATGTTGTCGCATCCAGTTGAGCAGAGTTTTACGAAATTCAGCCGACTCAGCACGTTCCTCTTCCAGCGATTCTTCCAAGGAGTTCAACGTGGATTTGAGTTTGGTAATATCGCTCTGTAATTGATTGATTTGAATGTCCTGAGCATCGATTCTAGCACTTGTACCGGTTTCCATGGTGCAATCGAAACAGAACAGAACAGAGAAATCGAAATTGAAGCGATAACAGAGAAATTGAAACGAAGACTGAAGTGGAAACAGAACAAAGAAATTGATGAGTACACAGATCTGAAATCGAATTGGATCTGAGAGCACAGATCTGAAATCGAATTGGATCTGAGATCCGAATGTGACACAGATCTGGAAATTGAAGATAGAGCTCAAATAGAGATGTAATCGATTGAATTGATGATCGAGCGATGGTAGAGCAGAAGCGGCAGGTCGGACCAATGATAGAGATTGAATCTAAAAGAGATGATGAAAACAAAGCTGTAACTATATTGATAGAATGAAGAAGACGATACACAATAATACCCACCGAAGTGGTCCAGGGCTAAGCCCTTCTCATGCACAAGGCAATGAGCCTAATCACTAACTAATTCTCTTCCTCCCCCTTCACTAATGACTAATGCCTTATTTATAGAAAAATAATTACACTAATACCCCTTACACTATTACAATATACTAATACGTATGCGATCTCTATCAGTATCGGTTCAATTCGTTACGATATCGATACAGTATTGACACTCAGTACAGCAACCGAAAGGAAAAACTCCAAAAGTACAATACCGACAATCGATATTAATCAACAAACGCAAGTTATTTAAAGTATACAGGTGTGATTGAAAGTAAAAAAAAACACACAAAAAGATAAAACTACAAAAGGCGGCTCATTTTAGCGTAGATAGTGCGGCTTTTTTTAGCAAAGGGAGATGGTGCATTTTAGCACCACTTCACTATTCACAACTGCAAGCATGAACTTTGTTATATATAATATTGCTTTAGGAGGATGTACCATTAAAATATACTTAGGCCCACTTTCAAGCCGAATAACCCGTCCGACCAAGTTTTATTTTCAGCTAAATTGTATTATTTGAATGATACAAGCAAGTGCAAACCTCAGATAACAACTTCTCTTCTTTGTTTTGTAGATTTGAAAGTTCTCCAGCCAATTCAACATGTTTCCTCCTAGCGGAAGTTAACAAATGCAAACCATCAATCAACATGCAATATAACTATATTAGTTTATAAATGCTTTATTTTTAAGAAAAGAATATCGTTATGGATGTAATAGTGATATTATACCTAAGTGAATGAAGATCAAGGTGAATATGAGCTTCATCTGAATTCACCTGACCTTTAAGTGTTACCAGAATAGCTTGCTGTTTTGCGTTCTCAACTTGAGCTTCTACCCACTGCCTTTCACTGGTTCCAAATCTGCATATTAAACCAAAAATATAGTAAATAGTCAAATACAAACATCAAGAAGAAAAACATGAAAACAAATATCAACCGGTTACACACATACATGGATCGAAGCCTTTGCAATTCTGAAACACGTTGATGTGATTTTTGTGAGTCGGCTTCATCACAAAACCACAAAAAAGAAAAATTTAGCTCTTTCGATATAACACACAGAAGTGAGAGATTAGAAAAATAGGTGAAATTGTCAATTACCTCGCACTAAGGTAGTATTGCTGACGTCATCAAGATTGACCCATGAACATTTAGATTTCCCCTCTTCTGCCACCATACGGTAAGGACCCTGATTCAAAGCAACATGTTGTATCATCATTAACATTACCATAAAAACCACCATTTTGTCTTTAACTGGAGAAATGCAGTATTGCGTATACCGTGTCTAGTTGCTTTACAAACCATTGATTTAACTCTTTCATACATGATGAGTCAGCAAGCAAATATGGATGAAAGTCTGAGTATGCCAGATATATGCCATCTTCTGCATATCAGAAAATCAAAACCCATGAATAATGACGCTTTCTATTAAGTATATCAAGACCATATAATCAAAATATTCTTTATACGGGTTGAATTACTACCATCCCCTGAATGGAAACGTGCCAACTCTTGTGCTGTAGAAGCAATCCGTCCAAGAACTGCATTCATCTTCAGTTACAATAAAGCAAGTTTTAGGACTCATATCAAAATATCTTTTAGAAAGCATATTAAGAATAGATATGTATAATTTCGTGAGTGTACCTCTAAGTTTCTTGCTGATAGACTATCATCGATGGTAGTTAGTAATCCGTTGACAGTAGATGTTGATGCAACTCTTGCTCTTTTCCCTTGGATTAAAGTTGAAGCTTGTGTACTGAGCATGTCATACTGAGATTGTAGATGTCCAAGTTGTCGTTGCAGCTCAACAGCTTCTGCTTTATAGGATAAAGTAGCATCCCTTTGAAGAAAACAATCAGAACATGATAATCTTAAAAATGCAATATCACAGAAGCTCGACAAAAAAAAAAACCTACTCATACTTATGAAGACCTTGAAAATGAAAGGAAAGTTAACAAATTTAGATTGTTCTGATTGAGCCAAACACAAAGAGTTATCAGTTGTGTATGTTTAAACTTCAGAGTTCAGATCCCATGACAATCTTCACATGCTAGTTTATAATAGTGATGTTTGAATTACAGAGTCATTGTTAACAGAACTGAAAGGTTTTTAGTTCATTGGAGACAAAATTCACTTGAAAAAGCTGAAGCAAAGTAAATTTACCGTATCTCTTTTAGACCTTCTTCAGCTCCGAAAACTGCCTCCTGATTGTCTCTCCTTGTTGAAAAGGCTGAAATGCTTTCATAAGCAAAATCTAGGTCTTCCCCCTATCAAAAAATATGATTGGAAATAGAAAGTATTACTTAAAAACCTACAATGAATTGGGTCACTTCAGTCTCCAATAAATAGAATATCACATATCACCAACCAATTAGCACATGATGCAACAAAAACACACTTGGCCAGCTTAAAACCTATTAATGAAAACTTTGAATTACAAACCGACATTTGCTACGTAGTGTCATAGTCTGATAAATTTATATGTCCTTATCCTAGTTTTCAAATGTACCAAGAAGTCCTGAACAACCAATGTGGAACTCACGGTCATATGTGACTGAAAACATAAATAAGAAGTATAACACCTTGTCAGTTTGTGATATACGTGTTGTTTGTCGCACTTTTAGTATAGATGTAAAAACTCATGCACTTCAATAAGAAATTAAGACCTTTGATTGTTCACCAAAATCCTTTGGTGTTAAGCCAGCAAGACAATTGACCACTGTCTGAGATTTTAACCAATGAGCCAGTAAAGATAAAACATCATTCAAATTGATTATTCCTGACATCTAACTAACATCGTTTCCTCCTCCAGTAAGCAAACACATGAGCATTAGAAGGCCACATACACACACACACACACACATATATTACCCGTTTACTTGGTCCGCTAACCCAATTCCAAACTAGATATATAGATTTACCTTTACGGTCAACGTCAAACTACTGTACATAATAATAGCTGTTATGACCCGGTAAAGCACGACAACTCAAAAACGTTAGCCGTTGAAAATGGAGACAAATTGATGGGTAGGAAGCAACCGGCGGGTTGGCACCAATTTGCGCCATCCGGGTCAGGTAGAACCTTCTATGAGGGTGGTTGAAATTGATGTTCATGTAGGGCCATGCACTCACGTCCACCACATGAAGCTCCCCATGTTTGAGTAGTTTGTTCGTTATGTTTTTTCTGACTTGTACTTTCTGCATGTTAGGTAGTACTATGATTCCATAATTATTCTAAGCGGGTAAGGTAAGGGTAATTTTTAAATTTCCTTTATGTAGACAATTTGTAAGACATAAAATGGTGGTGTGTTTTATGATTAAACTTTTCCTACTATGTTTTCTCTTTGTGAGTTACTGGTTTGGTATCCTCCATTGCTAGCTAATGTTTGGCCACTTGGGTGGTGTTCTTTGGAATATAATCACAGGTTTATGTGGTGATTTCTGTATCCTAAACTTGTATTAGACTGTCCCACGGATTGATCGAGTGGTGTATTTGTATCTCTATCAGCCCGTAGCCTATCCGTTTCATCTAAATTCTAAAGTTTCTAGTGTTTGATACTCTTATTCCTATCACATAACCTGACAGAAATTAAGCTATTTTCACCTTAAAACTGACAACTTTTTTAGCTATAGTATTGTTTATTCAACTTAATCCTAGTTGTTTCAAGGTAAACCTGCTTCAAATTTAGATCCTGAAAGTCTCTTTTAAGTTTTAACCGTATCTAGTTCCAGAATAGTAATATAACATCATAGACAACCATATAAAATAAGCATTTTGATTACCTCCAAAAGCTTCCCATCCTGTACAAACTGCTCATACCTGGATAACAATACAACCATCTTTTTTCAGCATGTGCCATATGAAACATGATATAACTATTGTGTACACTGTAGTGAACTATAGTTTCGGTTTTACAAACGTCTATCATTCCTAAAACACAGCTTATATGACATGTTTCACAAGATCACATTGCTAAAATAACACAAATCAGCAGCAATTTAATCATAAATGATAAACTACGTTAAATTAGGGCAAAATACGTTGCATAATTGCAGTCCTGAAACTATTAACTCTTACATCCACAAATCTAACCTTAAGAAACTCTACAAACCAATCCGATAACATCAATAACCCAACAAAAACTGTAAAACACATGTAATCGCAATCTACGGAGAGAAACGACGACGTAACTGTGAAAGTAGAAAAAATTTACTCACAACTGATAAATTAGGGCAAAATACGTCGCATAATTGCAGACCTAAAACTATTAATTAACTCTTACATCTACAAATCTAGCCTATATAAACTCTACAAAACGATCTGATAACATCAATAACCTAACAAACAACTGTAAAACACATGAAATAGCAATCTAGAGAGAGAAACGAAGACATAAGTACGTAACTGTTTCAGTTCGGAAGCGGAGAGGACGTTAGACGGACGAAGACTGGAGCAGATCCAATCGAGAATCGGACGAGCATCTTCGTACTGAAACGGCCACTCGAAACTGTCTGGATCGAGTGCATCGTGACCTTCGAACCCTAATTCGCTCAATAATGCACACAGTTTCGCCCCGCTCATCTGCCAATACCGGTTTTCGGTGAATGAGATGGTGAATTTGTTCGGAATTGGAGTGACGGAGGTGATGCCGGAATATTATCCGGTTGAAATTGGGGTTCCGATTAGAAAGTTTGAATGAAGGATGCTGGGGTTTGGCGCCGGCCGGGGGGGTTGAAACTTTTCTGGACCTGGTAGTTTCGGTTAGGTGCGAATTGACCCCTCAACTTCTCAATCATTATCATCGCATACTCGGTAAATCGCATCAATGGCAAAGCAAAGGTAGCGGGTAAGATGTAAAAAGCCTTAGGGCAGTGGGGGTGGTCTGTGATGGGTAGGGCTGTTCAAACCGCTCGACGATCGCTCGAAAAATGATCGTTCGATTCCCGCTCAGTTTGTAAATGAGCCGCTCGGATAAGTTCGATTCAAATTCAATCCAAGCATGAGCAAAGCTCCGCTCGCTCGTCGATCGCTCGGTTTGGCTTGAATTATTTTTATTAATAATATATATATATATATATTATAGATTTTAAAGATTAAAAACCCAAAAAATATACTAGCCCAAAAAAATTAAAAGCCCAAAAAATATTCAGCCCAACTTAATATTTAATATGAAAATCTAACCCTAAATCCTATTCCTAAAACAATATTCAGTCATAATCGCCGCTCCAGTCTCCACACACACACACACAAAATCTAAAGAAGAAGTTGAATTTTGTGGATGAAGATGATCAAGCTTAAAGAAGAAGTTTATGGCTTTTGAACTAAATGACAATTTGTATTTCGCACTTTATTTTGTGCTTCTTGATGTTGTTAAGAACATTTTTAGAATCATGATTTGAGTTATGTATTGCTTTTGTTAGTAAAGTGTTTGACATGTTTTAACTTTTAATTAAGTTAGAATTTGTTTTTGTTGAACGAATCCTTATAATTCACTCGAGCGAAACCGAACGAAAACGATCCGCTCGAATTTTTTAGGATTTGATAAAAACCGAGCGAAAACGATCCGATCGATTCAAATTCAATCCGAGCATGAGCATCACTTTTGCGCTCGGTTTTGCAAATTCGATCCGATCGGATCGGATCGGTTGTAATTCAATCCGAGCATGAGCAGACCCTCGATCGGATCGGATCGGCTCATGAACACCCCTAGTGATGGGCCATTCTCCACGCGTGGAACAAACAAAAAGTCCACCGCCACATAATAGTTCAACGCGTGATGGTTTGTACGTGATGGGTTTCCGTGATTTTTTTCATGCGTGAAAAATGGATGGATGTGAGGGGTATGGGGTTTTATTGTTATGTGTTATGAGTGATGACCATTGCCACTAAAAAATTGTGAGTGATGAAAAAATGGTTGATGACGTGACGGAACTTGATTGGGTGTTGTGAGTGATGAGTGATGACCACCCCCACCCCCTACCTTTACCATATAGAGGCTCTTTCCAATGAAACTCCGCTCAAACCCCTCAACTTCTCGGTATGAGTTGTTATTTGATAGCTTTTGTGAGAAGCAAGTTGTGCATGATGGTTTTTAACTTTTATTCATTTGATAAAATTTATTACTTTTAACAAGAAAAAACAAACAGCTTGAAACTTTGAAATTGATTATGAGGTTTACAACATTTTGTGCACTTTTGCCTTCTATCTTGAATACTTTCACTTGCACGGTGGTGTGAGTTATCTCTCCATTTATTTGCTTCTCAGCTATAAAAAATGATACCTTTTAAATTTTTAGGCGTTTGAAATTTACATAATTCGCCTTGAGGAAACCAATAACAATTTTGAATGATGGGTGGTCATGCACGAAATCAGAGAAAATGTCCTGCCTCGAGAGAGTACGTTATACCTTGAAATAATGTTCTTAACAAACATCGTACGCAATTCCATTAAAAAAATAGGAAATCATAATCTTATAAAACTCGATGTGAAGATTGGAGAAAATGCCCTATCTTGAGAAAGTTCATTATACCCAGAACTAGTGTTCTTTTTTTTTTTTTTTTTTTTTTTGATTTTTTGAACGGCAAATTTGGATTCGGTGACGGATCATTGGAGTATCATCATTCCACGAGCGGAACTACACGATCATATCCATCTTCGCTAGACAATAATGTCTGTATATCAATTCAGGGGGAAACCCAATAAATATGGGAAAACCCCCCTCATGGGAGTCGAACCCAAGAACTCATAGTCCCTAAGCCTTATCACACCCCTAAGATGTCACTAGATAATGATGTCATGGGCCAGAAGTGATGTTCTTAATAAACATCCTAAATAACTCCATTGAAAAAGTAGAAATTATAATCCCATAAAACTCAATGTAGGAATCTTCTTCTACACAGTATACGTTAAGGTGTTGTTTGTTTTTTAAAAGGTAAAATATTTGTAGTATGCGGACCAAATCAGCAGACATATGTAGAAGAAGAGGTGGACCAAACCTCGGCAGTCTGCAAAAGAAGTCTATTTGTTTTTTTAACGTAGGTAGACTTCTAAAATAAACTAGTGGTGGTTTACGAACTGTAACATCCCAAATTTCGTATGTCATAGTATAATAATTTAATTGTGATGCTCTAATAATAAGGAATGGTAAATATAGATTATTTTACCATTTTGAAAGTTTTATAAATAATAGTAAGTTTAAATCCTTTTATGAAAATGAAGTTAACCAAAGGAAAGTAACCAAGTTAGTATAGAAACTACAAATATGAGCACACTCTAAAAGATGAAGGGCTGAATATGTTAATAATGGATGAAGTTTTGATAAAAAAAAAAAAAAAAAGGCCCAGTGTTTTTCCCCTGGTCATGTGCGATCGAGAGAAAGGGGAAGCAGGGGAAAAACTTTTGCTCTCAAAACCTAGTAAGAAGAATCATCAAATCAAGAGGCTTAGGGGCTGAAATTGTTATGCATGAGCTAGGAACTTCGATTACTTAAGTGTTCTTGACATCAAGTAAGTCAAATTTTATGATTTGGTAATGTTTGATGAAGTGGTTTATGTGAAATTGTGATTTTCTATAGAATCAAACATAATGCAAGATGAAATGAACATGTAGGAGTTGAAACTATGCTTGAATTTATCTATGATGATGAATTATGGTAAAACTCACTTGTATGTCAAAAGATGAATTGATATTGAGAAACCCTATATGCTAATTAGTGTGGTATCGATGATTTAAACAATATGTTGATGAAATATTGATAAGTAGTTGATGTTACAACCATATGTTCATAGTTAGGATGAAAGATTGTTATAAATTTGATTGATTGTTAATAAGTTATGTGAAGAATTAGTAAGAACATGCTTAAAACACTTGTACATTATGATTAGAAAACTGATGCACGTAAGGTATTCGATGAAATGTCTAGGTGAAGTTAAAGTGTGAGAATTTTAGAAAATATTTGGTGAAAACTAAATCTGTCCATAAAGTTACAGCCAACTTTAATCGGCTGTAACCGGATCAAATCTTATAAGAAACCGATGTTTATTGAGTTTTTGATGAACTCCCAGGAAAAACCTTTCAAACCCAACTGGAATTGCATTTTTTTGACGAAAAATGAACGTTTTATGAATTTTTCCGTATCGAAGGTTCAGACTGCGTTTTCTGGCATAATTTGTAGCCTATTACGAATGTCATAACTCAATTTAGGAATTGAGATATGATCTCAAATTTTTATTGTATGTAGCTTCAGGTGATTAAAAAAATCTCCAACTGGAATTTCGTCAATCGGATAAACGAGGAATTTTAAATGAATTTTTCCGTAAGCTGCAGTTAGAAGTGACAAATCTGATTGCAGCTTAGTAAATGAATTTTTATAAATTTTTGGTACAGAGTTAGACTCTAAAAATTTAACACAAGGATAACCCCTCCGAGGGGCACGTCGCATAAAAAGATTGTAATTTTTGCAAGCTTGTAAGTATAGTAAACGGACATCCCAAAACAGCATATTTTCAGTGAAATAAGTTATACATGTTAGTGAATGATTGATTAATGAAAGTAATGTAACTAAGAGATTATATGGGTTTTAAAGGATGTGAATCCGGGTACATGTCGTATATTTGTTAGGAATGATTAATGCAAGTTGAATATGAAATATGCAAATGTATGCTCGTTATCACGTACAATGATGTATGCTAACAAGAATGTGTTGATGATAACCTGAAAGCGTAGGAGCCATGTCAACATGGACACGAGCATGGAAGGGCAATGGGTCAAAGGTAAATACGGAAGCTATGCATGAACTCGGACGCACGAGGTAAGTGATTTCTGAAATCACTTCTTAGTTGTTTAAGTAAGGTAACGTCTAGTTAATTAAACATATTGACGATTGAAGTTAAATATGGTTTTTGGTTGTATGAATTCGGAAATTTTAGCTAAGTAGACCAAACTGGTCAAAAATGAAGTCTTATTGATATGACGGAATGATGCTTAAGTAATGGCTACGGTATTATAACCGGGTAATAGGTATAATTGCATATTAGTACGCTAATTGAGAAACGGAGGTGCAAATTAATAGTTAAAAGACTCGGTTGTGATAAGTATAAACGAATGAGTTGTTTGGTAGGACACGAACGGGTCAAATAACTAGTAAATGAATGTAAAAGTCGAAAACGTATAAGTTAAGAATTTCCTTAGTCCGGATATTAGATTTTGAGTCCATACGTTAGAGGACTGAATTACGATCGCGTAGGAAGAAGCAGATTGTAAAACGGATTTGTAAAATAAGAATTATGCACATTTTATGCAATATAGGATTGAGTATTTAGAGCTGGGAATCTGCAGCTCATCAAAACAACCCTTCTGTCGAAATGAGCCTGTCGCGCCCTGCGACGGAGAATGTAAAGGCGGTCGCGCCCCGCCACGGCCGGTGACGGCCCGCGAAAGATGAGATTAAAGCTGTCGCGGCCCGTGACAGCCTTCAGAACTGGCAAAAATCTTTATTTTGTTTATTTTGGTCATGGAACTTGTTCTAATTGGTTTTCAAGACCTCATAACTAATGATTAAGATGGTTTTGGATTGTAAGTAAATGCTATGGGTCTCCGGATAGTATAAGTATGGATCTACCTTCGTGTTTGGTTTATATATTCGGTTATATGTTTGGTTTATATATGTGTTTAAACGGATTGCTAAATATTCAGTTTGATGGTATAGGAAAAACTTAGGTGATGAATGTTGCAGGTGAATGATATGTGGTCATGGTTAGTTTCTTGCAGAGGTGTCTCTGCTGAAGGAAGCGGTGTTACTGTAGAGGGGTCTGCAACATTCCTGGAAGAGGCTATTGCAACTCCTCCTGTTGTTGAGACCAAGGTAAAACGAGTTTACTTTTTTAAATTGTGTGAGTTGCTGTTTGATTTGCCTTTTTTGCACTTGCTAATATGTGATTCATAGATGTTGTTGTTCAGGCTGCAGCAGATGAGGATGATGATAGTGATGTGGATCTTTTTGGTGAAGAGACCAAAGAGGAAAAGAAGGCTGCTGAAGATCGTGCAGCTGCAGTGAAAGCATCTGGAAAAAAGAAAGAATGTGGGTTTATTCTCATTTTGTTTTACGTTCTTGAATTTCACTGTTACTCATATTGAATACATTTTTATTTGCTTTTTTTGTGCTTGTGGTTACATTATCAGCTGGCAAGTCTTCAGTTTTGATGGATATTAAGCCTTGGGATGATGATACCGATATGCAAAAGCTTGAGGAGGCTGTTAGAAGTGTGCAAATGGAAGGCTTGTTGTGGGGCGTAATGTACGTTTGTCTTTTTTTTTATTAACTAATATGATGCACACTTACATGCAATGTTTGGGTTTATATTTTGAATTTTTAATTCTATGATTGCAGCAAAACTGGTGCCAGTAGGGTATGGTATCAAGAAGCTACAGATCATGTTGACTATTGTCGATGACTTGGTGTCTGTTGACACGCTTATTGAAGAACACCTTACCGTGGAACCAATTAACGAGTATGTCCAGAGTTGTGATATTGTTGCCTTCAACATAATCTGTAAGTTTTTTTTAGTTCCCTTCTTGTTTCTTTATAAGTGTTGTTATTGATTTCGTACCGCGTTTTTAGGCACTGATAACTGCTTTTGTGATTGCAGAGTTTATCGACATTTGTACTGCGACGCGGTTTCTGTGGTTTTATAGTCGACAGCGCACAGGAGAGGGGAAGGGTTGGCCATTAGAGTTGGT
Organism: Helianthus tuberosus; assembly: GCA_030545235.1. Classification (NCBI taxonomy): domain Eukaryota; kingdom Viridiplantae; phylum Streptophyta; class Magnoliopsida; order Asterales; family Asteraceae; genus Helianthus; species Helianthus tuberosus. Next base: position 170,602,009 of record CM060352.1, read on the forward strand.
TGGTGGGTTGAAGGATTTCGAGTTAGCATTACTGGTTTACGAAACATTTTACGGTAACATTGCTGGTTTACGGTAACATAACGGTTTCATAAAATGGATAATGTCGGACTTAATTAAAAAACTGTCTACGGTAACATTGCTGGTCCAGTTGAGAGTTCTTGAACTGCTTACATTAGGGCGAACCAAGTCGGCCACCTAGGTGACTTTGGTCAGATTTTAAGAAAAATTCATTCTTTTGAAAAGAAAAATTCATTCTTTTGAAAAAGGTAATATTACCATTTTTTTTCTCCGTTCCTTTCTAACAGAACTACATTACGGTTGCATATTGTGGTATATACATATCTTGCCTTATGGATGCCTCCAAGTTAATTTTGTTTATATATAGTGGTTAATTATTATTTTTGTTTGTTGTTAGTTTAGCTCATTGGTTAAGGGTTAATGTCCTTTTTTATAAAAGTTTTCATCATTTGCTTTAGACGAAGGAAGAGAAGGTTCAAAATTTGTATCTTATCAAGTTTTATCTAAGTTTCATGGTAGAGATAGAATGGACATATATCATTGAAGTATATTATGTGAGAATGGGATTGGATCGAAGTATATGGACATGTACAAATTTATGCTCCCTAATATCATATATGATAATAACGTTGTAAATAAACCTACTTTCGATGTTTTGATGAAAATTTGTTATGGTTTAATAAATCTAACTATTTATATTGAGCTTGTAGATTTTCTTTGCATGCTTGTGACCTTATAGGTTCTTCATCTATTTTTTATTGAATGGAATAAATTGTTAGAAATCCGGAATGGGTTGTGGTTCGTAATAGACGTCATAAATGAATCTGATATCAGTCGGGAAACCCGCCGCAACGCGCGGGCATTCCCACTAATATAATGTAAAGCTGGGAATATGACATGTTGGAATAAGTACATGAAAACAAAAGTGGTAATTAAGAGCTCGTAAGTATGTATAAATGTAGGAATGTATGCATGTATGAATGTAATTCGCTATGTATGTACGTAGGAATGATTTCAATACGTTTGAGTATTGACGAATACTAATGATGTGTTTTGAGATTGGAATGTAATGCAGGTATGAGAACATCGGGTTCATGTGGTATCGATGTCGAACTCGGAACAAGAAAATACAAGAGGATAGTTGAATGAATCAAAGCTTCTATTGTTAAATGTTATGCAATATTAAACTATATGAGAATCATGTCGTATGATATTGTTAACGACTAATGATTAAGTTGTATGTGATGTTCACAGGTACTACACAGATTTCTTCTACCTCTAACGAAGGGAAGCGGACATGGATCGAGTCGAGAGCAAGGATTGTACGGAAAGAACAGTCACATAGCTTTAATTATGTAACGCCTTAAATTGTTAATTGAAAGTGAATGTTGTATATTTCTTTTAGTTAATGTATGACATTTCGTATTTGAACCGTCATGTGAGTAATGTGTCTAATAAAGAAAAAAATTTAAGGCACTTTTTCCGCTGCGTCGTTTTTAAGTTATTATGTTTATGGGCGTTTCAAGTTGGTATCAGAGCCCCGGTTTGAGAGAAATCAAGTAGAAGGAGGTAAATACTTGAACTCAAACCTGTGTGCTCTTGTGACAAGGAACCCGTACAATCCAAGACTCAATTAAGATCTAAAGGTAGAAGTGAATGTAAGTATGTATTTTAAGTATGTATTTGAAGAAAAACTAAGAGTATGTTATGTGTAAGGTAAGCATAATTGTTTGGAAAGGATGATCCGCGAATGCGGTCTAGGACTGACACCAAGGCATGTAATAAGACAAATTGACCCCAGGTACGTAAATTTAATATGTGGGTGCATGTAATGGTAAAACCTATCAAGTGAAGTAAAATTTTCAATGAAAGATAATAATGGTATGGTAATGAAGTTTTGAAAATGTTACACGTACTGAAACCTATTTCTTCGGACATAAGGTGACGATTACACAAAGACACGAAATTAGTATGTGGATTGTGTACCTGGCCAGTACACAAGAAGCATATGACGTTCGTGAGACCGTGATAATTGTTACAGGTATGCTCGTTAGAATTAGGTAGTAGGTGGACGTGAGGGTGAAGGGAAATGTAAGACTCTCAAGGAATTGAAAGTATCAAATACAAAAGAAAAGTATGAATGATATGTTTGAATCAGCGAGACAGATTCAAAACATAGAAGTAACGGAAAGTGTGAATGATATGTTCGAATCCGCGAGACGGATTCGAGACATAAAAGGAATAAAGGATATGAATGATACGTTAGAATCCGTGAGACGGATTCGTGTCACAACCCCCGACCCCTACCCTGGGAGCGGGGCCGTGAGCCCGTTTCAGTGGTATTGGTGTTTATCAATTTGGCAGCGGAAATTTCATCAGGACCGTAGTTAGGAAATATTTTATCAGAGTTAAACACCAAAATATTTAATTTAAAGAAATGGGATAAAACCCAAGTTTCTCTGATAACACATTTATAAGTGGGACAAAACCCAAATTTTCATTTTGATGCATCTATAGGGAATGACTCCAATTATTGAAAACAATTCTCATTTTTAATTAGGTAACTTTTATTGCCACTTTTCTAAGCCTTCAATGCTCTCCAGCTGGCTTTTATTGGCTTCACACTAAGTCACCTGAAACACTTGTTTAAAACATTTTATCAGCAGGAAATACTGGTGAGTGAATCCCAGTTTAATCAAGTTTAATAAAAACCATTATACAGTATTGAGGGCGCATCTTCAATTACAGTTGTTTCCAAGACATCACAATTAACATCAGTGGTACTGTCATACTCAACTTGTGGAAATGTTACCACGCCAGTAACAAATTTTGTATACAAAACCCCAACATACCCACTATAATTGTATTCTTACAAATACTCAATAACTGCTTTAATATATAATTAATCATGTGAGGTTTTGTAAAACAGTTAACACAAAAAAGAGGATTACTCACATTGCTGTTATAGGGCTTTCCTTTGTGACTTCCTGGTTATAATCTAGTTAAATAAACAACGCACACGTGTTAGTATAATAACCCATTTTAACATTAGTAATACCCTCTCCGAGACAGCATTCCAACGACTACGTCGGGCAGAACCACGACAGCCGTTACGGAACCCTAGATCAATCAGGCAGAGCATCTAATACGTATCCAGGGGTTATGATACTTACAACGAGGCAGAGTGATAGGCAAATGATTAGTAACTGGATCGAAAATTAACCCGAAAAATTGGAATCAACTGAACAACAATCCTTCGAGATACAGAATTCACCACCCGAGGATTCGTTGGGCTCGAACTAACCTGCCTTGTCGATACAGATTCACCACGATCAGGCAGAAATTAGCCTCCAAAGATCACCTCCTAATTGTAGCCACTAATTAGGATAGTAATGGAAAACTGAACTCTTGAGAGATCAAAATTTACGAACATCAAAAACTAGCTTTCCATTCACAGTTTTGCAATACAAATAAGAAAAGGTGGTAACCACCCATGATGCTAAAATTCCGGAAAAACAAAAGTCTAACTAGAAAATAAAAGAAGACACTTGGAAAGTAAATTAACTAGGAAAATTAAACGTAAACTGTGAATGGGTAAATAAACTTTAGTGGGCCTTAGCCACTTTGCACCATGTTGATCCATTGGTGTTTTTGGGCCGGATCCTCGTCTGATTAGGCTTGATCATTCACGGGCATCGGGCCATCATTCTCCCCTTCGTCGGAAAAGTTTGTCCTCAAACTTGGTAGGCACTCATCTGGATCATAGTAAGGTTGAAGATCGGCGATGTTGAAGGTAGCAGACACGTTGTAATCCCCTGGAAGATCTACCCGATAAGCGTTGTCATTGACTTTGGAGAGGATGCGGAACGGTTCATCTGAGCGAGGGCTGAGCTTGGAACGGCGCTTGGACGGAAAACGTTCCTTGCGAAGATACACCCACACAAGATCACCCGGCTGGAACAAAATGTGCTTACGGTTCTTGTCGCGCCGATACTTTAGAAGGTCATTATTCTTGGTGATCTTGTCGTGAACTTGTTGATGAATACGTTTAATATCAGCAGCGAATGCACCTCCCTCTTTGCTGAATTTGGTGGACGTATCTAGAACCGCGAGATCCAAAGGGGTGTGGGGATTCAACCCATAAACCACAATGAAAGGGCTGTGACCCATAGTTTTGCTTGGATATCGATTGTATGCGAATTCAGCCTGGGGCAAAAGCTCGTCCCACTTTTTGAGATTGGTTTTAATGAGGGCTCGAAGTAACGTGCCAAGAGTGCGGTTAGTCACCTCCGTTTGAGGATGACTAGAGGTGCTAAATTTTAGAGCAATACCCATTTTTCTCCATAAGGTTACCCAGAAGTGGCTGAGAAATTTGACGTCGCGATCGCTGACCATTGTTTTAGGAACACCATGAAGACGGACGATCTCTCGAAAATATAATGTAGTAACTAGGACAACATCATACGTGGTATGGCAAGCAACGAAATGTGCCATCTTGGAAAAACGGTCAACGACAACCATTATGGAATCCTTCTGGTGTTGTGTGCGAGGCAAACCGGTAATGAAGTCGAGGCTGACATCCTCCCATGGGGTAACGGGAACAGGCAACGGAGTGTAAAGACCATGCGGAGAAGAGTGACATTTGGCCCGATGACAAGGGAGGCAACGACGAACGAAATGTTCAACATCGCGACGAAGCTTAGGCCAAAAGAAATGCATCTGTAACATTGAAATAGTCTTGTCGATACTGTAGTGACCCGCGAGACCCCCTTCATGAATTTCTCGAATTAAAAATACCCGGATGCTGTGACGAGGAATACAAAGCTGCTGGTGGCGAAATAAAAACCCATGGGACAGGTGAAAAATGCCAGTAGCATGTCGCTGACAATTGGAAAAGGTATTGCCAAAATCCGGATCGTCCTTATACTCGTTCTGTAAAAGCTCAAGGCTTAAAACTTGGGGCTGCAAGGAAATGAGCAGAGAATACTTACGAGACAAGGCATCAGCTCCTTTATTAAGCTTACCCGACTTGTGTCGAATAGAAAAATTAAAGATTTGGAGAAATTCAACCCATTTGGCGTGTCGGGGTTGAAGCTTGTGTTGTCCCTGTATGTACTTGAGGGCCTCATGATCAGAACGAAGAATGAATTCCCTAGAAATTAGATAGTGTTGTCAATGTGTTAAAGCGCAAATAATGGCATAGAATTCTTTGTCATACGTCGAATACCGCCGTTTGGCATCGTTAAACTTCTCACTATAGAACGCCACCGGACGACCCAATTGAGGCAAAACAGCCCCGACGCCAACCCCTGAGGCATCGCACTCTACTTCAAACACTTCATCAAAACAGGGGAGTGCCAAAACGGGTGTGGAGGACAGCAGCTGTTTAAGCGCATTGAAGGCGGCGTCTGCTTGGGGAGTCTAAATAAATTGTTTGCTCTTAGTTACCTCAGTCATCGGAGCCGCTACGGTGCTGAAATTCTTGACAAAGCGGCGATAAAAGGACGCTAACCCATGAAAACTTCGCACCTGTTGAATGGACTGAGGAACGGGCCAGTCACGTATGGCTTGTACCTTCCGTTCGTCCACTTGGATCCTGTTTGCTGACACGATATAACCCAAAAATGCAACGTGATTGGCGAAGAACTCACACTTTTCCAGATTGCCATACAACTGTTCCTGAGTGAGTACATCAAAAAGCTGCTGGAGATGTTGGTGATGAACCGTGGTGGAGGGGCTGTACACTAGTATATCATCGAAATAGACAACAACAAACCTGCCCAAAAACGGTTTAAGAACCTGGTTCATCAGACGCATGAAGGTGCTAGGTGCATTAGATAAGCCGAATGGCATAACGAGCCATTCATACAAACCCTCTTTTGTCTTGAAAGCGGTCTTCCATTCGTCACCTTCGTGTATGCGAACTTGATGATACCCACTTCTTAAATCAATTTTCGAAAATACTGTTGATCCATGAAGCTCATCCAATAAATCATCTAGTCGTGGAATCAGGAATCGATATTTGATGGCAATTCGGTTGATAGCCCGGCTATCCATGCACATTCGCCACTCGCCACTCTTTTTAGGGACTAGTAAAGTGGGGACAGCACATGGACTAAGTGACTCACGGATAAAGCCCTTCTTTAAAAGCTCGTCGACTTGTCGCTTAATTTCACTGGCTTCTTAAGGATTAGTACGGTAGGCGGGTTTATTTGGGAGGACCGATCCCGGAATGAAATCGATCTTGTGTTGAATAGTGCATAGTGGAGGTAACCCCAAAGGAATTTCAGCAGGGAATATGTGGGCATAGGATTGGAGTAAAGGTTGTACAAGGGCATGGTGGGGTACTGTTGTTTTGGATTCCTCTTCATCAAGGCCTAGCAGAATAAAATCTCTAAAGGCTGTGAATTCAAGTTGCTCTGCTTTCAAAAGAGTATTCAAGGTCAAAGGTGGTTTTGGGGTTTGACTAGGCTGGGTAAGGGGAGTCAAAGTTATTTTTTTATCTTTAAAGGTGAAAGAATAGGTATTGCGATAGCCATCGTGCACAACACAGCGATCGAATTGCCAAGGGCGGCCCAAGAGCAAGTGACAAGCATCCATAGGTAATACATCACACCAAATATTATCACAGTAGGACTTACCAATACTCAAAGAGATGAGAACCCGGTCAGCAACCTGAATCCCTTTGCCATGATTGAGCCATTGAATGACGTAAGGAGACGGGTGTGGCACGGTGGGCAATCTGAGCTTGGTGACAAGTGTTTGGGATGCAACATTGGTGCAGCTGCCGCCGTCGATGATCACCGTGCATACCTTGTGACCGATGGTGCAGCGCGTGTGAAAAATAGATTCCCTATGTTGATTTTCTTCCCGACCAGGGGTGCTACAACGAACAACCAAACAGTCACCTTCATCCGGCCCTACCTCTTCGCCGTCTACATCAGCCGTTATCAGTGGATCTTCGGGTGAGTCACGACAAAAATTGAACCCACTGGCTTGCTCGAAATCTGCCAAAGTAATGATTCTTTTGTTTGAGCATTCAGACGCTATATGCCCTAGACCTTGGCATCTGAAACATCGTCTGGGAGCCCGGGGATTTTCGGTGGTACTGGATGATGATGGTGTTTTTAGATTGGTAGTGGGTGGTGGTTTAGTGTCGGTACTGGGCTTCGGATAGGAGTTGGATCTAAAATTGGGCCTGGCGAGTTCCTGTTTTCCCTTGGATCGCTGTTGCACATCAACTTTATGGGCCAACACAGTGAGGTCGGCTAGAGTTTCATACGGTTGTAATTCCACCACATTCGCAACCCGGGGTTCCAGGCCTCCCAAATACCGAACTAGGGTTTGAGGATCATCCTCTGGAACGTCACACTTCATTAACAAATATTAAAAGTCTCGTGAATAATCTTCCACGGACCCCGATCCCTGTTTCAAAGCATGTAACTGCCGAAAACTTGCCTGAAGATAATAGGTCGGTAGGAATTTTTGCTTCATCTTTGTCTTCATCTTAGGCCATGAACGAATCTTATCCTTCCCCGCTCATTCTCGTTTGGAACAGACGTTGGACCACCAGGTTGAGGCGTATTTTCGAAGTTTAAGGGCTACGATTTTGACCTTATGCTCCTCGCTGGTCTGTTTGTAGTCAAAAACCCGCTCCACTGTATGGATCCATTCGACAAACTCATCGGGATCCAATTTACCGTCATACTCGGGGATGTCAACTTTGATGTCATTGGAGTGCCAACCGCCCCCACTATCACGATTGGTATGTATTTCGGTTCTTGCATCAGATCATTCATCATCCTGACTTTTCCGTTGTTGCAAGACGACCAATTCTCGAACCTGGTCCTGTAGGGCAAATGATTAGTAACTGGATCGAAAATTAACCCGAAAAATTGGAATCAACTGAACAACAATCCTTCGAGATACAGAATTCACCACCCGAGGATTCGTTGGGCTCGAACTAACCTGCCTTGTCGATATAGATTCACCACGATCAGGCAAAAATTAGCCTCCAAAGATCACCTCCTAATTGTAGCCACTAATTAGGATAGCAATGGAAAACTGAACTCTTGAGAGATCAAAATTTACGAACATCAAAAACTGGCTTTCCATTCACAGTTTTGCAATACAAATAAGAAAAGGTGGTAACCACCCATGATGCTAAAATTCTGGAAAAACAAAAATCTAACTAGAAAATAAAAGAAGACACTTGGAAAGTAAATTAACTAGGAAAATTAAACGTAAACTGTGAATGGGTAAATAAACTTTAGTGGGCCTTAGCCACTTTGCACCATGTTGATCCATTGGTGTTGTTGGGCCGGATCCTCGTTTGATTGGGCTTGATCATTCACGGGCGTTGGGCCATCACAGAGCTTCGCTAATTAGGGGGTATAATGCCCGAGATTATGCCTATTATAAAGAAATTTGAGAGAGGAAAGATTTATGAATGATTTGTGAATGATTTGTGAACTGTGGCCAACGAATTCTATATATAGGGCTGTTCAGGGGGGTTTGTCGCGACCCGCGACGGATGAGAAGAAGGTTTATGCAGCCCGCGAGGGCCCTAAGGTGGCAAATGAGTTGCTGAGTCATCGACACATGGCGGCACCAGAGGTGGTCTGGTGTTTGAGTTGTCGCGGCCCGCGTAAGCTTAAGCTTACTTCTACGTGGCCCGCGAGCGACTGGCAAATCTTGTTTTCTTTGATTTCTACTAGCATGAAGGTGTTTCGGGACCGGTTTTCGTATATGGGTTGTAATTTAAGACATATAGGGCCACTCTAAATATATTATGGGCGTCAGAAATATTTTAGGAGGGTTGATATGTAACGCCCCAAAATCCGAATGTTAATATTTGTCGTGTGTTCATAAATGACACGTCATGAAATAAATAACTAGGCTATTTAACCTAGTTAAGGGTAGGGTCAGAAGTATTAAATGATAAAGGTAGTGTCAGTTATGTTTTAAAAGGCAAACCCGAGGGGCTAGAGTGGAACAGATGAAAGTTTACTACTAATTAAAAGATCAATACACACACAAACACACACATACGTGCGTGTTCTTGAAGCTTCAGGAGCTCTCAAGAGCTCCAAACCCTAGTTCCACTAAATCACCAAATTAAAGGGTGAATCGAAGCTCAAATTCAAGAAGGAACACGGATTAATGATCACCTTCACGAGGGGATCATAAGGTATGTCTTAAATCTAAGATTGGTGATCATGTGTAAAGTGGGTTATGTTCTAATCCATGAGTTTAAGTGGAATTGAGCATGAGTATGTGTTATAATCAACATATAGAACATGAATTATGAATGGTTTGTGCTAATTCGTCATGTACGATTTAGGGTCTTACAAGTTGGTATCAGAGCCCTGGTTTGAGGGAATCAAGTACGAGAAGGTAAGTACTTGAACTCAAACTTGTGTGCTCTTGAGATAAGAAATCCGTACAATCTAAGACTCGATCAAGATCCAAAGGTAAAGGCTAATGTAAGTATGTACTTATGTGTACGTATAAAGAAACTAACGGTTTTGTATGTGCAAGGTAAGCATAAGTGTTGGAAGAGGATGATCCGTGAATGCAGTCTAGGATGAATACTAAGGCAGGCAAAGAGGTAATAAGACAAGTAGGCAAATGAACCCAGGTACGTAAATTTAATATGTGGGTGTAAGAAATGGTAAAAATTCATTAAGGGAAGGAGAATTTTTTTTTAAAAAAAAAAAATGAAAGACAATGATTGTGTAGTAATGCAGTACTGGAAGTGATACACGCGCCGAAACCTAAGTCTACGGACATAAGGTGACAATTACATGAAGGCACGAAACTACTATGTGGATTGTGTACCTGGCCAATACACGAGAAACGTATGAAGTTCGTGAGATCATGTTAATTGTTACAGGTATGTCCGGTAGAGTCAGGTAACAGGCGGGCGTGTGGGTGAAATGGGAAGTAAGACTCTTGGGAAATTGAGAGTACTATGAAAGTATGAAAAACATGCCTGATAAGAAGGAAGAATGTGGAATCCGTAATTAAGTACGGATCAACAAGATATGAATGCAATGTTTGAATCCGCGAGACGGATTCAAGGATGAAAGGCATGAATGAAATGTTTGAATCCGCGAGACGGATTCAAGGATGAAAGGTATGAATGCAATGTTTGAATCCGCGAGACGGATTCAAGTGATGAAAGGCATGAATGGAATGTTTGAAACCGTAAAACGGATTTAAGGAAAGGAAATGTAGAAATGATATGTCTGAATCTGCGAAACGGATTCAACACATGTAAGGAATGAAAGATGTGAATGATATGATTGAAATCCATGAGATGGATTCAAATCATAGAAGGAAGAAAAGGTATGAATGATATGTTTGAATCCGTGAAACGGATTCAAGGAAGAAAGGCAGGAATATAATGTTTGAATCCGTAAGGCGGATTCAATGAATGAAAAAGCATGAATGATGCGTCTGAATCCGTGAGACGGATTCAAAAATATAAAAAGATGAAATTAATCCGCCTAAGAAGATGTCGACAGTTTGACCATGATTGAGTCGAACGGGTCATAGAAATAAGTATAAAGTAAAAGGTGATAGTATAATAGACGAAACTTTGTATAAGTTACGTGTTAGGTGTGTAAGCAATTGACTCTTAGCAGTCAGAATGATGACGGGCTGTGACCCGTACAATAACTTGAGTATGGGCAGGAAGGGTAAGCTTAGTAAGAAATATTGAAACGATGTAATAAGGTCTTTGCAAGTAAGCATGAATGGAAGGAAGTACAAGCGTGTACTTCAGTTGGCGAAATGATTAACTGAATGAAAGGATTGCATGTAAGAAATAGAATGTGTGGTACGTTAAAGCAGATACGTAGGAAATTGTAGAAGAGTTATAGGTGGGTAATCACCTAGTGTAATGAATGTTTGAATGACATATGCTAACCGCCGATGTTGTAAATGATAATGCTAGAACTATTGATGTGATGAAACTAATCGTATTGGTGAAAGGATGTACACGAGCGGAAGCTCATTACACGAATGAATGAAACCTGGCCTGTACGGCTAGTACTCGAGGAAAAGATGATCGGTCTGGGTTGCGGATCGCGGTTTGGGAAATGAAAAAGAGGTTAGTAAAATGTTTAACTCATGATTGAAGAGATATGAACTATTTATACACGTGAATTAAGTAATGCATGAAGTGAAAGCAATAGTAATGTGAAATGAACGGAATGATTTAAAGATAAAATAAAGGTATGCAAGGTATACGTAACTGTAGAAAATGTAGAATAAGGTTAACGTTAAAGTTAAGCATATATGAGTATGTATAGATTTCAAATTCAAAGTAAGGTCGTTTAGTCGACGAAAACGTTATGAATGTGCAAATAGACAGAAAGGATGTAAATAATGAAACGTGGAATTATTTAAGTAAACAAAATGATATATTGCACATGATGAAGGAATATTCGAACGATGAATAAACCGCTAGCTATGAAGAATGTTAGAAATTAGCGATACTAGTGAAAGCAATGCTAATAAGAACTCCAGAACGGGTTCTTGGAGCTAGAAGATTCTCATTAGGATGGGCTAGTGGTCGTATAGATGGATTGGAAGAAAAGATAATGTGTGTTCGATGAAAGTAAGAAAGGTTTCGGGGACGAAACCTCATATAAGGGTGGTAGACTTGTAACGCCCCAAAATCCGAATGTTAATATTTGTCGTGTGTTCATAAATGACACGTCATGAAATAAATAACTAGGCTATTTAACCTAGTTAAGGGTAGGGTCAGAAGTATTAAATGATAAAGGTAGTGTCAGTTATGTTTTAAAAGGCAAACCCGAGGGGCTAGAGTGGAACAGATGAAAGTTTACTACTAATTAAAAGATCAATACACACACAAACACACACATACGTGCGTGTTCTTGAAGCTTCAGGAGCTCTCAAGAGCTCCAAACCCTAGTTCCACTAAATCACCAAATTAAAGGGTGAATCGAAGCTCAAATTCAAGAAGGAACACGGATTAATGATCACCTTCACGAGGGGATCATAAGGTATGTCTTAAATCTAAGATTGGTGATCATGTGTAAAGTGGGTTATGTTCTAATCCATGAGTTTAAGTGGAATTGAGCATGAGTATGTGTTATAATCAACATATAGAACATGAATTATGAATGGTTTGTGCTAATTTGATGTTTAGATGATAAACCCATTAGTTATGGTGATAAAGATGACTAGACTCATCACCTATGTCCAATTCTTGTTGAAAGAATGATGTATTATGTGGGTATGATGAATTCTTGTTAGATGAATTAGGAGGAATATGATGATGTTATGTTTGATGTTCATTTGGAATGATACATGATGATTAGTAGTAGGTTTTTAGGGGTTATGTATGAGTTTAGAAGATTTATGCATGAATAAGTTGTACGTTATGCTTAAAAGGTAGTACGTACATCAAGTGTATGATAAAATGTATAAAATGTCGTCCGTATAGTCGATTATGATGTTACGGGCATATGTTGATAAGTCGATAGTTACATATGGTTAACAGTTGACTTTTGGAAGTCAACAAGTATAAGAAACATGATTTGACTCGTTGTTGTAAAAGCAGGATTATAGGAAGTCGTTGGATACATGTTATGTTAATATGTGTTAATTTTGATTACCTGACGAATTACGTGTGTTGGAAAGGATATGAAGTTGATTATATGTTTTAATGCTTGTTAGAAATGATTAAGGAAAGTTAAGTGTGAATTATGCGAATGATATGATTGTTACATGTACAAATGAGTATGCTAATAAGAGCGTGGTTTCGATGAAATGAAAGTATAGGAAGCACGTCGAGACGGACTCAAGCATGAGGTGTTAACGGGTCAAGAAGCGGCAAGGAATCGGATACGAGCACGGACGCATAAGGTAAGTGATTTCTGTAATCACTTCTTAGTTCGATTAAGTAATATGAAGTTGATTAATTAGCTAAACATGATGGTTGAGGTTAACTAGGTGACGTAGCCTTTCGTCGTAAGTGATGGGATTAAAGTTGACCAAAATGCCCCTGACGGGTATTTTGGGCAAACGATCTAAAAAAATAGTTTAGAAACAAGTTATTCGATTAGTGTAATGTTTTGGTCAAGTATGAAAGTGAGGAGTATGGTTTTGTAAGTCAGAAATGTTTTAATGCGCAATTACCCTTAACGGGTCAAAATAAGCTTTGAGCGCAAACGGGTGAAATAGGATGTAAGGTACCCGGGAAGGAATTCGTTTATGACAAATGACCTTGATATTATGAAGTCATATGAAGTTAAGGTCAAACAAACAAGTTATATGATAGAATTATGAACGGGTCAATCCTTGGTAAAAATGGTAGTAAGCCGAAGACTTAAAAGTCTGGAATTTTGTTAATCCGGATGTCGGATCTTAACACCATAAGATGGAGAATTAAATTACGGACGCGTAGGAAAAAGAATCGGGTAAAATGGACTAATAACGAAGAAGTTATGACCGTTTCCGTGAAACGCGGACGAGCTGAAAATCTGCAGCACAGCAACAATAACATTCTGTCATTTTGAGGGCGTCGCGTCACGCGACGGGGTGTCGCGCGATGCGACGGGTCATGTTTCTCCGAAAATTTGTTTCGTGCCTCGTTTTGTCTTGGGAACTCGTTTAAACGCGTTTCAAGTTACGAATGACTAATTTAACTTACGTTTTTAGGAGTACACGTGTATGTACATATGTATATAGCAAGTATGTATGACGTATGTATCTATATACGCCTGTAGAAGGGTATGTAAGCATGTATGCGCAAACGTATGTAAGATCTTAAGTGTGAGAGCAAGTACACGCGGATATATGTAGACGTATATGAGTAGGCACGTATGGGTTGGGTATGTTGCAATAGGTGATCGTAAATATACAGGTAAGTATGTATGTAGGTATATACGTAGGTATGCTTTATAAGTCTAAGTGTATGTATGTAGGTGTGTATGTAGGTAGTACGTATTTGTAAGCAAGTGAGTATGTACGGATGTATGCACGTATGTCGGTTTGTGGGAAGACATGTAATAAGTAGGAATGTTGGTATATATGTATGAATGGATGTATTTAGGTATGCACGTACGTAGGCACGTATGTATGTTTGTAGGTACGTATGTATGTTTGTAGGTACGTATGTATGTAAGATGTTTTGTGTGATCGTAGGCATAGGTATAAGTTTGTATGAAAGTGTGTATGCATGCATTTCATGAAATTGAGTACTAACGATAATAATAGCGTACCTGGTGATGAAGTGTAACGCAGGAATACCAAAGAAGTCTCACTACGGATCATATGATCAGAGGGAAAGCCGGGATGTAAAGAGTTAATGAAATGAAAAGTAAACGTGAATAAATCTAATATGCTTATGATACGTACTAACGTTATGAATTTTATGTGGTGAGCGCAGGTAGTACAAGCCATGAGGATTACTAAAGAATAGAGATCGAAGATCGAGTCACTAGAGAGATTGTACGGGACGTTGATGCGTATATTGTAGTAAACATAAACTATGTTTTTAAGTTATTGACTAAGTCGAATAATGGATTTATGAGAAACACTTATGCTAAAGTTAAAGTTCAAATAAGTTAATGTATTTTTAATAAAAGAAATTTTATGGTTCGTGTTTCCGCTGCGATTTTCGTCATGTACGATTTAGGGTCTTACATGATATATCTTGGTACTACTCCTGGTTTATATAATAATATAATAGTGCACCTACATTAAATATAGTAACCCAATTCCATTTTATCCCTACGTCACGAGACAGAACCCCAACGAATTTAGGCAGAGCCTTGACATACGTTACGGGGCCCTACGCCAGTCGGACAGGGTATCAGTGATCAAGGGTTAAAATACTTAAAACGGGGCATGGCTTTATTATTATTATAGGATAAATAATAATTAAAAGAATATAGAGAGAGTAACGCCATAGAGAGTGTATGAAAAGAAATTTTGAACAGATTCAAAGTGTTACTTGTTTCTATATATACTGAACTCTTAGCTTTGAGTGCACGCAATTCTTTCTACTGCTTATGTCCATGTACACAATTCCTTTAATGTGAATTTGATTCTTTAGTGGACACGTAAACTTCCTTCATTTCATAAGTTGTAATTTATTTTATTATTATATATATATATATATATATATTATAATTAATTCAGCTGCTTCACTTATTTGGCGCACATAACTTCTAAACTATGACGTTTTATAAAATAATGAATATGTCATTAGAACGAGAATATTCGTATCTACATTTTGAACCAAGTTTTATTAAAAACGAAGTAGGTTCAAATATAATGTATTTTTATATAATCATTAAATGGTTCTTATGTTTGCCAAAATACCTTATCGGTCAATTTACCCATGACCTATTTGTGAAATAACTTTATGTTAGATTTAAAATTTTGGGAATGTTACATTCTCCCCACCTTGTTTTAAATCTCTTCCTCGAGATTTGGGCTATGATATCTCCTCGGGGTTACATCACGCCTTTGAGTTAGTAAAAACAGTATATCAAGGTGTCTGGGATAGAATCAAAAGATAAATATAAAAATATCATAGGATAGTTGAAATTTGCTGGCCTTAAAACTTAGTTTCAGGATTTGATGTTAACCAAATGAGATGGAATAATACCATTAACAAGGTGACTAAGTTTCACAATTAGAATTTGAAGTGCAATGATTTGTAGAAATAACAGGATTCAATGTCAGTAAGAACTTACTCTGATTATCAATTGAGGGAGATTCTGAATCAATAATCTCAATTTGTGAATGGAAGTATGAAAATTGATTTGTCAATGATCAATCAGAAATCAATAACGTTTATTTAAATGGTAAGGATACACTGGATAATACAATAGAATTTAGTGTATCATGGTCTAATACATAATTGTATCAAGACTACTTAAATGATGAATCAAACGAATGACGTATGAATAGGGTTTATTATTAGCACATGCTACAAATTTATACAGACACCGCACGGTGTTGTAGTCACTGAAAGAATTTAATAATTACGGTGACCAAATGAATTCACCGTTTTTGAAATTAACTGAAAGTTTCAAGGAAGCGAATCTGGATATTTCAAAAGATAGGATGTTTCAATTGAAGAAAGAATTTAAATAATGTGGAATCAATTCAAAGATGAAAGAACTACTGGAGGTACATTTATATTAACACAAAATTGCATTAAGACTGGTTTAGGATAATGAATCAATAAGTAGATAATTTGTACCTCGGTGTGAAAATGAAATAAGTCCAAGTTTCAAAGAAATCGCCACCGCAAGGTGTCATATCTTAACAAATGATATATCGAAATTGAAGATTTTAAACAAGTTCAAGTAACGAAATTACATTGAATCTGATGATCTCAATTCATCATATGGGATTTTGAAATTGAATATATATGAGCAAGTTCAAACAATTGAGCTTGGTTTGGACATATTTCAACAATGGATATATGTACTGACAAGAAATGGTTTCAATGAAAATCTGGTAAGTAACTTTGAAAAGGAGTTTTCCAAGAAAGCTGTTGACTTGATTATCAAAAGTCAACATTTTCATGATCGGGGGATTATTGAAATGAATATAATGAAAATATTTATTCAATCTTATAAATAAATGGTCTTTTGAAATGAATTCACATGAATGACAAGCAATACTCGTATGTCATAGGAATTTGTCAAGAAATGAGACAAATGAGAATTGACTCTTATAAAAGTAAAATAAAGACTTTTTATTGATGAAGTTTTGTTCGGAATCGAAAGTCAACTAATACTTAAGTGCAGACAAAACATAAAGGTGTTTATTCTAAAAGTTATTATGGTTTCTGGTGTTTATGCGTTCTTCGTAGCTTCATCTGGGTTTCTGTTCTCGTTGTCGGGGACCTTAGATAATTTTGGGCAGTAGTGACGGAAGTGGCCTGGATCTCCACATTTGTAACATACGTTATTTTCCCTTTTCCTTCTACATTCTTCTTTTACATGTCCAGCTTTCTTGCATAAGTTACAACGAAGGGTCTTCTTAAAATAACGTTCTTTTGCATGCTTTTTGCTGTTGTTGGTAGATTGTGAGATTTCTGGTTTCATTCCTTTGTCATTGGATGATTTGTTAGAGTAGAATTCCCTATAGGAGTAGCCATAGGTTGTGGTTTTCTTTCGTTTGGAAGATGAAGTTTTGATACGAATATCATGACTTCTGTTGATACTAGGGCTAGGTATGAAGTGATGGGTATGCTTACAATGTATAGTAGGATTCTCGTTTATAGGCACATAAATCTTAATAGCTTCAATGATCGAAGGTATGGAATTCGATATTCCTTGAGCTATTATATTTTCTATAGTGTTTCTATCAAAAGAGTTTCCATTACTATTCTCAATTTCTTGATCACATGCCATTTCCTTTTACATCTGAATTACAAACATGTTCAGATATAATTATCACAGAACTAAGCAATTATACAGGCATATTTTGTCTAGCATCATCCTAATCATAATTATTAGTATTATGCGATGATATTTAAGGTAACGTATACATGTTATATCTTAACTTTTCTTTTATTATATATCTTATCAAATTATAAGGAAAATTGAATCTTATATGTGTTGTTTCTTCCTTTGGTGTAATAGCTTTTATATTGCCTTAATTTAATTATATTTCCAGGGCTTATGGCTGGAAAGGTAAGGGTTTTGATATGAAATTATGAGATTCTTCGTTACTGACTCATTTATTGTTTTTCAAGAGGTGGTGCTTATACGGATATTCTTAAGGTATCTTTTAGAAGAATAAATCTTAAGTAAACATGTAGGTTTGTTTCTCCTGTTATATAAAATCTTGTCCTTTTGCAGAAGACATTTGATTCTTATATTGTATATATATATTATCAAGAAAATTTGTGTCTTGTATATACATACGTATAAGTATATAGTTTTAAAATTTCCTTTATAATATCAACTTATAAAAATCCAGTTACATAATTAATTGTATTAGCTATCCTGTTTATTTTCATAACTTTGTTTATTCCTTGATATTAACCGAATAAATTTCTATCAATTTTATTGAAGATAATATTTTAGAACAAAAAGGGAATTCATCAGAAAGAATAAATTTAATAGAGATAAAATTTTCTGGATTCTTTTTAGAGAATTTCAAATCTTGACAGGTTAACCAAATTTTGATTAGAACATATTTATAATTCAATTCAAATTATATCTATTTATGTAATAGACAGTACAAAGTCCGGGGTTTCGAAATCCGATCCTTGATAAAAAAAATTAAGAATGAAGTATTATTCCTATATCATGATATATATACACATATGATTTAAATATAATTTAAGAAATAAATCGAATTTATCAAATGGTAAAAAGTGTTTCCTTTAGAAATATCTGTATATATATATATATATATATATATATATTAAAATATATTGTTATGCCGTACTAAATATTTTTTGTACATATTTTACTTCATGTGTGAAATATTATTTATAATATTGGTACAATTCGTAAAATATACATACATTTGACTTACAAATAAGTTTTATGTTATCTCCTGTTGACATATTAAAATCACAGTATCAAGTTATTGTATGTATTCTGGTTTCATAAATACTGTTTTATAAAATATTTTGCATTTTCTGTGGTATACGTATATGCGTTTAAATTTTAGAATCGTCGAATTGTAATAATTCGTGTTCATCATTAAATTTAAGGATTACGTTTTATAAAATTCTTTCTAGTGCAACTTTATTCAAGAGCCAAATATTTTATTCTTTCAAAAATATTATTACTATTATTTGTTTAATTTGAAACAGAATTTAAGGTTTAATGTTTTATATTAATAATAACAGCATATCTTAAATATTTTTCTTTAGAGAGCATGTGTATATAAAATCTTTAATATATTAATTGTCATAAATGTTGACTTTATACATAATTTCTTAATCTTACGAAATTTATCAAATTTTGATAAATAATATTTAATATTTAATAATACGATAAAGAATTATGAAGTGATTTTTTTAAAGTATTTCAAATTATTGTATTTAAGTAATACTGAAATATTATATTTTAACAAAGTATATGTGTTATCAAAACTTTGCTAAATACAAATCTTTAAATTAAGTAAAATATCTTTCTTTTAGTGAATAACACTTTATATTATGATATTTAGTGATATCGTACCTAAGGGTATTATCTTATATTAAATATATTATTGCCAATATCATAATATCATTATAATTTATTTTGAATTGTATTCACATAAATATGTGGATACAGAAATAAATATTATATTATGAATACATTCTTCTAACATATTGTAAAACACAATAGGAGTTGAGAATTTATAAAATCACTTAGGTATAGTACATATTATTTTAATATTTATATTATGACAGTTATAAAGTACCATATCTGAATTGCATTTATCTTTTGAATTAATATTAAAATATTAATATTAACGTTGTATTACTACTATGAAATTTATTATGTTTCCCCCATATACATATGGATATAATAGATACATCAGATATCACAAAATTTACTTAAGACCTGATATTATTAATATATATCATTTATATATATACTATAGCATAAGTGTAAAATACAGATATGGGTAACACATATTGGGAACTTAAGATTCATTAAATGGCATAAAAATCATAATAAACACATTAAGATTTTTATGTTCACAGGGTAACACATAAGATATTAATTTCCTAACACGAATGGTTAAGGGTTTAGGTATTAGAAGAACACCTAAAGGGCTTAAACCAGTGGCATAACTCTGATACCACCTTCTGTCACAACCCCCGACCCCTACCCTGGGAGCGGGCGACCGTGAGCCCGTTTCAGTGGTATCGGAGTTTATCAATTTGGCAGCGGAAATTTCATCAGGACGGTAGTTAGGAAATATTTTATCAGAGTTAAACACCAAAATATTTAATTTAAAGAAATGGGATAAAACTCAAGTTTCTCTGATAACACATTTATAAGTGGGACAAAACCCAAATTTTCGTTTTGATGCATCTATAGGGAATGACCCCAATTATTGAAAACAATTCTCATTTTTAATTAGGTAACTTTTATTGCCACTTTTCTAAGCCTTCAGTGCTCTCCAGCTGGCTTTTATTGCCTTCACACTAAGTTACCTGAAACACGTGTTTAAAACATTTTATCAGCAGGAAGTACTGGTGAGTGAATCCCAGTTTAATCAAGTTTAATAAAAACCATTATACAGTATTGAGGGCGCATCTTCAATTACATTTGTTTCCAAGACATCACAATTAACATCAGTGGTACTGTCATACTCAACTTGTGGAAATGTTACCACGCCAGTAACAAATTTTGTATACAAAACCCCAACATACCCACTATAATTGTATTCTTACAAATACTCAATAACTGCTTTAATATATAATTAATCATATGAGGTTTTGTAAAACAGTTAACACAAAAAAGAGGATTACTCACATTGCTGTTATAGGGCTTTCCTTTGTGACTTCCTGGTTATAATCTAGTTAAATAAACAATGCACACGTGTTAGTATAATAACCCATTTTAACATTAGTAATACCCTCTCCGAGACGGCATTCCAACGACTACGTCAGGCAGAACCACGATAGCCGTTATGGAACCCTGGATCAATCGGGCAGAGTATCTAATACGTATCCAGGGGTTATGATACTTACAACGAGGCAGAGCTTCGCTAATTAGGGGGTATAATGCCTGAGATTATGCCTACTATATAGAAATTTGAGAGAGGAAAGATTTATGAATGATTTGTGAATTGTGGCCAACGAATTCTATATATAGGGTTGTTCAGGGGGTTTGTCGCGGCCCGCGACGGATGAGAAGAAGGTTTACGCGGCCCACGAGGGCCCTAAGGCGGCAAATGAGTTGCTGAGTCATCGACACGTGGCAGCACCGGAGGTGGTCTGGTGTTTGAGCTGTCGCGGCCCGCGTAAGCTTAAGCTTACTTCTACGCGGCCCGCGAGTGACTGGCAAATCTTGTTTTCTTTTATTTCTACTAGCATGAAGGTGTTTCGGGACCGGTTTTCGTATACGGGGTGTAATTTAAGACTTATAGGACCACTCTAAATATATTATGGGCGTCAGAAATATTTTAGGAGGGTTGATATATATATAGTGCACCTACATTAAATATAGTAACCCAGTTCAATTTTTTCCCTACGTCACGAGACAGAACCCCAACGAATTTAGGCAGAGCCTTGACATACGTTACGGGGCCCTACGTCAGTCGGACAGGGTATCAGTGATCAAGGGTTAAAATACTTAAAACGGGGCATGGCTTTATTATTATTATAGGATAAATAATAATTAAAAGAATATAGAGAGAGTAACGCCATAGAGAGTGTATGAAAAGAAATTTTGAACAGATTCAAAGTGTTACTTGTTTCTATATATACTAAACTCTTAGCTTTGAGTGCACGCAATTTTTTCTACTGCTTATGTCCATGTACACAATTCCTTTAATGTGAATTTGATTCTTTAGTGGACACGTAAACTTCCTTCATTTCATAAGTTGTAATTTATTTTATTATTATATATATATATATATATTATAATTAATTCAGATACTTCACTTATTTGGCGCACATAACTTCTAAACTATGACGTTTTATAAAATAATGAATATGTCATTAGAACGAGAATATTCGTATCTACATTTTGAACCAAGTTTTATTAAAAACGAAGTAGGTTCAAATATAATGTATTTTTATTATAATCATTAAATGGTTCTTACGTTTGCCAAAATACCTTATCGGTCAATTTACCCATGACCTATTTGTGAAATAACTTTATGTTAGATTTAAAATTTTGGGATACAATTCGAGACATAAAAGGAATAAAGGAATAAAGGAAATGAATGACAGAATGAAATGTTTGAATTCGTAAGTAGGTACGAATCGAATAAGTAAGAATGAATGGTAAGAATGAAAGGTTCAAATTTGTAAGTAATTAAGGACCAAACAAGTAAATATTCTTTAAAAAGCGGATATTATCCAAGTTATGCTTTAAAATTTTATCTATGAAAATGTATTCAGGTGAATACGTTGTATGCAAGGTGGTTGAAAGGACAAATGACTTATGCGGGTCAAATGGCGATTGCTCTTTGAACCCGGTATTTAATGTTTGAAATGGTCAAGTCATATATTTGTAGGTGAGCACAATGTATGGACATGTTATGTCACAACTGGAAGGAAACACTCAACGCAAGGTATGGGTAACAAGTCAACGGATTTGACTTGCGCCAGGTATGTATAAAGGTTATGCTTTTAATGGGAGCTTATAGCTCGACAAGAGAAGGATGTGTCAAAACTGGGTAGTTGGTAAACATAGGTCAGAATGTATTTACAAATGGACTTCCGAAAAGTTAAACAAAGAAAGTTTATAATTATTAAGCAAGTAATTGTAAAATAGCATGAAGTATATGATTCACTAAGTAGGTAAGACCGATGAAAACTATTGTAGTAGCAAGAAACCTTAGTCGAAAGGAATAAGCTTTGAAATAAGTTACGTGTTAGACATATCATTAATTGACTTTTGGGAGTCGGAATGAATGACGGCTATGACCTAGACAAATGATTTAAGTAGGGACGGGAACGGGTAAAATCTTGCAATTAATATTAAAATGATGAAATAAAGTCTTTGCAAGCATGCAAGAATGGAAAGGAATTATGAACATGTACTTTGATACGTCCGTGATACATAGGAATTACCGGTTTGACTTTAAAAAGTCAAACTGCAAAAGTTGACAAAGGAATTAAAGATCTGCGAAAGAATGGTTATGTATTGACCCGTCATGAACGGGTCAAACAATGAAAGTGATATGTTAGGGAATGGCCATGTATTGACCCGTTATGAACGGGTCGAATGCATTAATGTTTTAGAAAGGAATCGAGGAAGAACTAATATGTAAATAAGGTGATGTAATAAACCTCACGTCTGAATGAAATGCGTAAACCCCTAAACTTATAATGAGAGTGACAGGAATCATGATGTGATAAATCTATCTAGGACGGCGAAAGAATGCTCATGAGCGGAAGCTCATCACACGGATGAATCAGGTCAATCCAGAGATGGTATGAATGGTAACGAAGAGGGTCGGTTCGCTTTTACATGTCGAAGCACTGCGCCAAGGAAGTAAGGTTAGCAAATTGATTAATATCTAAATGTAATTATATAGCTATGGGTGTACTTCCGTACGATTTAATGTAGCGTAGAATGTGTTATGAAAATGAACGCTTGACTTTTAGAAGTTGATTAAAACTGAGTTTTAGTTCAGGCTTAGGTAGTAAGCAGTGTGTGTATGAGTAAAAAGGTAGAAAATAAAGCTCCAGGTATAAGTGAAACCATTAGAACTAATACTAACGGTGAAGTATGTTAGTAGGATGTTATGAACTTCAAACTGTTGTAATGTAAGACATGGTATTAGATTCTTTAGGTTGTTACTAGTTTGCACACTTTAGCTTAAGTACGATAATGTGACGAGTTGAAAAAAAAAACTTAAGAAGAAATTGATAAAGAATGGAAATGTAAAGTATATCTAGTTGACCGGTTACGAACGGGTCAATGTGATATAGAAATCATAATAAAGAAATTGTAAAAGTAGTGACTCGTTGTAATGGGTCGCAAAGGATGAAATTATTATAATGATGAAAAGGTAAGTATTGACCCGTTACGGGTGGGTCAGATAAGACAAGCATGACGGGCTATGATAATGGTCAAAACTTCGACCCGTTATAAATGGGTCAGATGGATTATACGTTTAATGATAAAGAAATGTTACGTACAAATTTGGGTAGGTTGATTTGTTGAAAGAAATTGAGGAAGGACTTTCTAGAAATGATGTTCTTAAAGTTATGACCTTACTAATGAATAAACCAATTTTGATGAAACAGGTTTCGGGGACTGAAGAAACACTAGAATAATCGATCGGAATCAATTATCTAGGGGGTTTGAATCCACATAAAAAGGTGGGTTTCCTCTCGTTTGATTCGATTACAATTGATCTTCTCCTCCTATGAATTCTGCAAAAAAGAAGCACCGTTAGCCTCGTCAAGGGGAGAAAAGGGTTCTCTCCTTGACCCGACTCCGGTGTGAGAATAAGTATGGGTTACGAAGAAGAAGATGTATTTGAGAAGTGTGTGTAACTTGAATTTCGTACCTGAATAGTTCTCATATTTATAGCCGGGAGTCTTTGGGCGGGAAAACCCGTTAGTGAAAAGTTGACGGAAGATGCTAACCCCGTAAGCGGTTGCATTTCCTTCCGTCCAGCTCCTTGATCCGACGTGAGAGCACACGGATCGCGGTTTAGATCGATGGCTGGGGATTTGCCACGTGTAAAGTGATCAAGGGGAGATTACTCTCCAATTGCATGCTATCATTGTGATTTCAGGGACGTCTGGGAAGCTGACACGTGTCTAGACGGTTATAACCGTCTTAGTGGTGCACGACTGAACTCCTTCTAGAAGATCACTGTTGCAATCTGGTGTGACCCCTTATCGTGTGGAATCAGCTAAATGAATCCCGAGTCTGGGCAATAATATCCAAGTCTGGATATTAAGCGGAGGTGTTTAGGAATTTTATCCTTTGTTCATGGAAGTAGGCGCAAGGATTTATGATTTCCTTTTGGCGCGCAAATGTTGACTATTGAC
Source organism: Helianthus tuberosus (assembly GCA_030545235.1). Lineage (NCBI taxonomy): Eukaryota > Viridiplantae > Streptophyta > Magnoliopsida > Asterales > Asteraceae > Helianthus > Helianthus tuberosus. The sequence continues at coordinate 170,626,730 of CM060352.1, forward strand.
TGTTTCTTAAGCCTTTCTTTTGTAAGACCAGTGCGCGGCCGCGCAAGGTAAAAAAGAGAATTTAAAGATGAGGTTGTGGTATGGTCCCAAGCACTTATTATGAGGTTTTTGGGACCTTACCCCTTCAAGTCCCCCCAGTCTAGTGTGGTACTTATGCAAATAAGTGGAGCACTGGACTTATAAGAGGGAAATGCTTCTTGGCGCGAAAAATAAAGAGTCTTCTATGAGAAGATTGCTTATGTTTACTTTGGAGATTTTGAAAATCTTTGACTTTTAGAGAGGACTGGTGCAGTAAATACTGAGTGACAGGCTGTCACTGTCAGTTGTCCTTTATTGTCCGTGTTTTGCACGCGCGCGTGTACTCGCGTTTGTGTTGATTTTCACTCGCTCTGTCGCTTGGGTAACTGTGATGTCCTGAAAAGGTGCTATGGCGGTTACCGATGCTATTTATTGCGGTGAGTATATAAGTGTATCATTGCTTTTGTTGAAACTTTTCCTGTTCTTCTCTTCATTTTCCATTAAAAAAAAGGTTTATTATTTCTTCCTCTTATGTCAACCGGAGAACACCAAGAAGACTTATCTGAAGAAATGTCTACTGAACTTCACCGTTGAAGTGGCCCAGAGCGACCTTTGACGGTTTGGTTCGGAATTTGAAATTTCCAGAGAACTGGGGTGCTCTGTACCCTGAAGAGGGGCAGACGGCAGCGGATGCTCCGGCTGGGTATATTACCCTTTTCTGGGATTTTTTCTGTGAAGGCAACTTTTGTTTGCCTGTGACCAGATTTTTCCTTGAAATCCTTGAGTATTACAAGTTGCATATCTCCCAATTGAACCCTATTGGCATGGTTAGGGTTCGACGTTTTGAGTTTTGTGCCGAACGATGCATATCGAGCCGACAGTTCCTCGATTTAAGGTTTTTTACCAAATGCATTGTATTCAAGGGTTTTATTCTTTTGTTCAGAGAGCATCTGCAAAGAAGATTTTGCAACATCCTCCAAAGTCCTTCCATGACTGGAAGCAAAAATTTGTCTTTATCAAAGCCGGAGTGATTCCGGTGAGGATGGTTTTAAGGGGGAAAGAAGATATTTCTGTCGAAACAATTCAGACCCCTGTTGATGAGAACTGGTATCAAGATCTGAAAGACGTTCCCAATATCGCCTTACCGGAGAAAGCCCTTGTTGGTGCCAGTATGAGCTTGAATTGGAAGATGGACCGTGATGACAAGCCAGTGTATACGGAGGACGATCACGGTAAGTTTGGGGTTCCCCCCCCCCCTTTTTTTTTAACTTGCCTTTCCTCCCTTGTAGTTGTGTCGCTGTACGTTGTCGCGTTCAAGAGGGAAGGCGGAAGAATAGGTACCATTAAGAAGAAACCTGATGAGGAGCTTTGGTACCACCGGATTGTGAGAAACTTTGTTCTTCCGCGTGATACGGATCTGTCTGTTCAGCCTACTGCTGGCGTTGGTAAACGGACATCCCAAAACTTTAACACAAGGATAACCCCTCCGAGGGGCACGTCGCATAAAAAGATTGTAATTTTTGCAAGCTTGTAAGTATAGTAAATGGACATCCCAAAACAGCCTATTTTCAGTGAAATAAGCTATACATGTTAGTGAATGATTGATTAATGAAAGTAATGTAGCTAAGAGATTATATGGGTTTGAAAGGATGTGAAGCCGGGTACATGTCGTATGTTTGTTAGGAATGATTAATGCAAGTTGAATATGAAATTATGCAAATGTATGCTTGTTATCAAGTACAATGATGTATGCTAACAAGAATGTGTTGATGATAACCTGAAAGCGTAGGAGCCATGTCAACATGGACACGAGCATGGAAGGGCAATGGGTCAAAGGTAAATACGGAAGCTATACATGAACTCGGACGCACGAGGTAAGTGATTTCTGAAATCACTTCTTAGTTGTTTAAGTAAGGTAACGTCTAGTTAATTAAACATATTGACGATTGAAGTTAAATATGGTTTTTGGTTGTATGAATTCGAAAATTTTAGCTAAGTAGACCAAACGGGTCAAAAATGAGGTCTTATTGATATGACAGAATGATGCTTAAGTAATGGCTACAGTATTATAACCGGGTAATAGGTATAATTGCATATTAGTACGCTAATTGAGAAACGGATGTGCAGATTAATAGTTAAAAGACTCGGTTGTGAGTTTTAAGTATAAACGAATGAGTTGTTTGGTAGGACACGAACGGGTCAAATAACTAGTAAATGAATGTAAAAGTCGAAAACGTATAAGTTAAGAATTTCCTTAGTCCGGATATTAGATTTTGAGTCCATACGTTAGAGGACTGAATTACGATCACGTAGGAAGAAGCGGATTGTAAAACGGATTTGTAAAATAAGAATTATACACATTTTATGTAATATAGGATTAAGTATTTAGAGTTGGGAATCTGCAGCTCATCAAAACAACCCTTCTGTCGAAATGAGCCTGTCGCGCCCTGCGACAGAGAATGTAAAGGCGGTCGCGCCCCGCCACGGCCGGTGGTGGCCCGCGAAAGATGAGATAAAACTGTCGCGGCCCGTGACAGCCTTCAGAACTGGCAAAAATCTTTATTTTGTTTATTTTGGTCATGGAACTTGTTCTAATTGGTTTTCAAGACCTCATAACTAATGATTAAGATGGTTTTGGATTGTAAGTAAATGCTATGGGTCTCCGGATAGTATAAGTATGGATCTACCTTCGTGTTAGTGAAGGAAGTCTATAGGCGTGAACGCGTTTGAAACGAGTAAGTATGTATATCAATATGTACCAAATTATATAATGTAAAGCTGGGAATATGACGTGTTGGAATAAGTACATGAAAACAAAAGTGGTAATTAAGAGCTGGTAAGTATGTATAAATGTAGGAATGTATGCATGTATGAATGTAATTCGCTATGTATGTACCTAGGAATGATTTCAATACGTTTGAGTATTGACGATTACTAATGATGTGTTTTGAATTGGAATGTAATGCAGGTATGAGAACATCGGGTTCATGTGGTATCGATGTCGAACTCGGAACAAGAAAATACAAGAGGATAGTTGAATGAATCAAAGCTTCTATTGTTAAATGTTATGCAATATTAAACTATATGAGAATCATGTCGTATGATATTGTTAACGACTAATGGTTAAGTTGTATGTGATGTTCACAGGTACTACACAGATTTCTTCTACCTCTAACGAAGGGAAACGGACATGGATCGAGTCGAGAGCAAGGATTGAAAGGAAAGAACAGTCACATAGCTTTAATTATGTAACGCCTTAAATTGTTAATTGAAAGTGAATGTTGTATATTTCTTTTAGTTAATGTTTGACATTTCATATTTGAACCGTCATGTGAGTAATGTGTCTAATAAAGAAAAAAAAATAAGGCACTTTTTCCGCTGCGTCGTTTTTAAGTTATTATGTTTATGGGCGTTTCACGAACAATGGTGGTGGACGGTGGTGGTGGGTGGGGGTGGGGGTTGTGGTGGTGTTTAACCTTCTGTAGATCTTAGAAGTGGTTGGGCCAAGTTTACACAAAGAAGAGCTGGCGCAAACGTTTTTTAATGACACATCTTCGGAAAAACAAACAGTCTGCAGATGACAATGTCTGCGCATGATCTTTTTTAGAAAAAAAAACACCACCAAGAAAAACAAACAACTACCAAGAGGAGAGAAGGGGTGTGATCGGTGAGTATTCACCGAAGGTGAAGAAGAAGAGATTGAGGAGAGAGGAGAGAGAGAACCAATCAATTTTTTTAATTGATTAGGTGTTTAAACCATTCTAAATGTTTGTGTAGGATCGTTGTTAGACCCGATTGAGTCGTTCAGAAGAGCTTTACATCCAGTTCAAAGGCGGAATCAGTGAACTAGAATTGATAACAGCTTGATAATCTTTAATCTGTCACCTATATTGACAATAACATCAATTACAACCTGGACAGACTTTGGCAGCACTTCGTTACAGATCTGGAAGTCGCGTTACCAAATGAATGAACAGTGCACCTATTTATAGTGAAGATGATTTCGCTTATGTGACCATGTACATATGAGCGAAATCACATGTTAACTCTCTAACAATTGTTTCTCGAACCTCGTACACTGGATATCCTAACCTATTCTATTACATGATACAAAACGAAGTCAATAGACGTAATGCACTAACAGACTCCCCCTCGAATATTGACGAAGTCTTCAGTGACTAATCTTCAATATGACACATCTTCAGTCTTGATCATTCTGCCTTTTCTTTCAAGTTGTAACAATGTAAGCATTCCAACAATCTTTTTCTTCTTCTATCAGCTTCAGGCTCCCCCTTTCATCAAGCTTCCGTGCTTTGGGATCGACACCTAGCTTTCCATCTACAAGCTCCTCTTTGCTTCAAGCTTGTCTTCAGACTCCCCCTTAGACTCTGCTCTCGGGATCGTAATCTGGACTATCTGCAATCACTCAAACATTCATAAATACAATGTTTTCATATTATCAAACAACTTCTCTAATCCACTCCCCCTATCAACAAACTTCATTGATCTAGCAACATTAAAGAATCCAACTCCCTCACAGTTTATCATCCAAGACCAAATTAATGACCTTGGAGATATCACAAACTGTTTTTGAAATTTTTGATTTTAAATCAGGTATCAAATTAATGAACTTGTTTTATTTTCAGAAACACAATCAGCTTACTTAGTTTTTGAAACTCAGCATTTTAGACATTGGTTGTCGAAAATAAAGCAGAATAAAAAAAACTTTTTGAATTTTTCTGAAAATATAAAGCAATAAAGAAATATGTACAAACATATTTACAGACAATATTTTTGTTTGAGTATGCGTCAGAGGATCATATCAGTTTTTGACAAGTCACAAGTACCGTTGAGCTTAGTTACACATTAAGAATTAAACAATTCACTTAGATTGTCGATATACTGATCCACTTAAATTTTCACACAAACTTCAACTGATTCAGGATACGAATTAGGTGTATTAAGAACTTAAACCCATTCATGTGTCCCACCTCTTGAATATACTCCCGTATCCAGATCCCAATATTTAGTCTTACAGGTGAGTATACCTAGATGATATCTATAAGGGGTTAGATGCGAGGGCCGTGAGAGCTCAGGTCGATACTCCCGTATACGCAGAGAGATGACGGCTTCGACTTTTGGTGTATCCCCTTTAGAGGATCTTTTCTTCAACAGCAATGATTATCAATTTTATTGTTTCATCAATTTGCTGAGGGCGAGCTTATATTTCAAAGCATATGCAGAAAGTATTATACGGGGACTAGGTCAGAAATTTCTTTTAGCAGAAGTCCCGGAATAATACCCCAGATATCACTAAGCATAAAGACCTAGTATCTCAGAAAGAGGGACCTTTCAAACGAGATTTCAGGGGTTACCTATATATCCAAGTAGTGTTCCCCACGAAATAAGCAAGTTTGAATTTATGTTTATATCCCGAAAAAGTTTACTAAATGTATAAAAATCTACCGACACATCCATGGTGAGATCGTTTAACACATTTATACTTTCCATTTCTTTAGCGTACTGTAACTGTCTACTGATGTACTATCATTTCCTCTTTTTACGCAAAAACTCAATTTTCATTTTTTAATGTTTTTGTCTTTTTGCCAATAGGTTTTATCATGTTTTTTTCATTTTCAAATTTTCAAATGTTTTTGTATTTTCTAACAATATTACTCCCCCTAAAATGCAAAATCATTTAAAGAAAATTTGACAACCAACACTGATAGCTTTGTCTCGCCATCCATTTTCTGCTTTTCATGCACTGATTTGCAGAAAAATAATGTACCCCCATGATTTACAACACACTGATATTTACAGTTTGAAAACCGTTTTTCAATCTTGTGAAATTAATCATGTTTGTTCAGCCGTGAGGGTTTCGGCATATTCAATCAACACATATTTTTGTAATTTTTGATTTTTGACAAAATTTAAAAACAAACATATTTTTGGTTTTTCAAATTTTTCAATTTTTAGGGTTTTTGAAATATTGTTTATTTATGTACATAATGAAAATAAACTTCCTGTTTCAACCAACACAGGATCCAGCAGCCTCCTCTCCTCGTTGTGCCAGGCTGCTCCAACTTCCATTCTCACAATCTTTGATTTTGTTGAGCACCTGCACATTTAGACTACTTGATTACTTGAACAATTTAGCCCAGGTCTGTTGAACCTTAGGCATTTCAACACAGTAATTTTCATTCAATGCTGGAAACTCATTGTCATCTTTCACAAAAATCTTTTCAACTTTTACTTCAACTTTTTCATCTTTTCCAAGAATCACCTGTTTCTTTACACTCCATTTTTGACCTTTAGGAGTACCACGTTTGTAAAAATGTGACTCCTTTTGAACATTTTGTTTTTGATCAACAACTTTTGATTTCCAAAACTCTTGAGGTTTTGTAATATCAACAGTTGTTTTCCAACTTTGAGTTGTTCTGACTCTGGGTGTGTGATAATTCCAGGTCTGTCTAGAATCAAACCTATACGGATTTGACTTCCAATTTTGATTCGAAGCAAACTTGTTTGTGTTGTACCTCCAAGTTTGTTTTGAGTCAAATCTGGTTAACCTTTGTCTCACATTCTCAGATTTTTGTTTCTCAGCATCAATCTTCTTTTTGTCAACATCCACAGGTTTTAGATTTGGACACTTTCGTGCAAGATGTCCTTTTTGATCACATTTGAAACATGTTCTCATGGACACATCTTTGACCTGTGGTTGTTGCTTTCTCTTTTGTGCATCAAACTCAGCATTAGACTGTCGTCCAATTTTAAGTTCTTTTTCTTCAGTTAAACTGTTTCCTTGAACAAAACTCATTTTTGCCTGATAATTTGGCGTCTCATTTTTGTTCCGATGTTGTTTCTTCTTATAACCCAACCCAGCCTTCATGTTTTTCTTTTTGAAACCAGGTTTGTTATACGAACCTTTATGACTCTTACCAACAAACTTTGAAATCTCAGACTTCTCAATCTCAACCATTTTGAAAACTTTATCAACCTTTTCTGAAATCACATTCTGAATCGGGAATACAACATCTAAGAATAATTTGTCTGATCCAATCATGGTATAAACCAATCCCTTTGAATCATCATTCAAATTTTTCTCGGATTTTGTGTTTTTCAAATATCCATCATGAAGATTTCCTTCATCTTCATCCTGTGATCCAGATTTACCTGTAACAATCGACTCTTCTTTCAACACACTTTCAACGACTTTACCTACCACCTCTGAATCATGAGAATCATCAGATTTGGAATAGGTTATGTCAATGTTGTCTGGCAATTGGTCTACCATGTTGAAAGCTTTTTTCGACCTTTTCCTCATCATAAAATGCAAACTTTTCCGGTGGTGGAACTTGATGAAACTCTGAGCCAATGCCTTTCTTGTTCTGCTCAGACTCACCATCACCCGGTTTTATATTGAAAATTCGTTCAAGCACATATGACGACACGTGGTAACTCTTTAACTTGTTGTTTTCCTGTTCTAAATCAGCAATCTGTCGCTTTAACTTAGCAACATCCTCAATATAGGAATTAACAACATCTTGTTTTATAGAATACATTCGTTTAAGCTCTTTGGTTGTTTCAGATAGATAATTCATTCTTGATTGAGCATATTTCATTTCATCTTTCACTTTCTCATATGACTCTTTTGTAATGTGATATGATAATTTCATTGAGTCGTATTCCTTTTTCATTTCTTGACAAACAATTTCTTTTTGTTCACATTCATTTGTCATTTTCAAAACATTTTCTTTCAGAACTTCATTTTCTTTTTCTAATTTGTTACATTTTTTTGAAAGTTTTTCATCATTTTCTTTAAAAACCTTTTTCTTTTTCTAGCATCTCTTTGCATTTTTCTTTGAAAATGTTTTCAACTTTAGTGAATTCTAGATCTCTTGTTCTGAATTGCTCATCTTTTTCAGTACAAGCTCTGCACGGTTCCATGCATTTCTTGCACTGTTCAATTGGTTTTAAGGCTTCAGAATCAGAATGTACCTTAGTGATTGGCACTTCAGTGTTTGATGCAGTTTTTGTCTGCTTCATCTTAGCCTCATCTTGCTTCTTTTCCTTAACACTGGCTTCATTACCAACATCATCAGCTACCAAATTCTCATTCTTTTCTTCATCTTCTTCTTTCTTCACATCTTCTCCAATCTGTTGTTCTTCAGTAACAGCTTTCTTAACCTCTTCAATTACCTCAACTTCTTCACTTTTGAATTCTTTCACAGCTTCAACTTCAACAATTTCTGTTTCAACCTCTTCAGGAACCTTCTTCAAATTGTTCACCATCTCCTCAACATTCTTCTTTATTCTCTCTTCATCCCTTTTTCTCAGACATGATAACATGGCATATCTGATCTCCTTTTCATGCCTTTTAGCATATGTGTCATCTTCCATCACCTTACTATAGTACTCAGCTCTCAAAGGAATTACGAGAAGAACATCATCAAAGATTATGTCTTTCTTTGGAACAACCGGTTCTCCTTCTCTGTTGTAGTAACACTCTCTCTTCTTATCCCATCTTCTGTTGCTGACAACACTTTCATACTCTTCCTGCATCTCATCCATTCTGTTGTAGACCACGTTTCTTTCTCTGTACGTCTTCTCACTCAAGATCTCTTCTCGAGTTTTCTCTTTGATTTCAACTTTTTCTTCATGGATTTCAGCAGTGTCTTTGTCTTTGTTTTCATCTTGAATCTCAGCAACAAAAACAAACTTTCTTTCTTCTGTCATAGCTCTCCCATGAGCTGTTTTTCGAAGATTCTCTAAACGATCTTCTTCTGGACAAATCGAGCTCCAATCATAACCTTCATCCTCGTAAATTACAGCATAAGCTCTTGATTTTTCTTTCGGCTTATCTTCAATCAACTTTGGTTCTTCTCTGCTTCGATGGTAAATCGCCTTTCGATAATAGTCATCGTTGAAAGGACGTTCATTTCCTTCAGCAACTTCAGAGTTTCTGCATTCTCTTTTGAAATGACCCTTTTGCTTGCATCTGAAGCAGGTCACTTTGGTTTTGTCGAATCCAAGTTTTGTTGAAGCACCTCCAAGCGATTGTTTCCCGGTAATCTCCATATACCTCTGAGCTCTGCGAATACAACTAGCTAAACACCAACGGATGTCAATGAGCTCCATCTCTTCCGGATCAATCTGGTCGTAGTCTTCTTTGGTCAATTCGGAGTTTCCAATTTTGCCAGCTACTAGACCTTCATATGACTCCAGAACAGATGCAAGAAAACTCATTTGCTGCTTAGCTGCATTGATGCTCATTGCAGGAGAATTCTTCAGTTTAAGAGCAATGTTGCACAGAATTTCTTCAGCTTCATCAGAATTTGACTTTGAAGATGAATGATATCCAGAATGATGACTTGTCGACGTTGTTTGTGGTTCTATCATCTTCTCACCACTAAATGCTGTTTTTGGTGAACCAACGCCTTTATCGGAAGGTACACTGCCTTTGTAGTATAAGCCAACATTTTGTTGATGTGAAGAACCAGTCATCTTGTTCTGTTACTGCCATTGTTGCAAAAATCGCGACTAGTCGGCGATTAATCGGCGACTAGTCGCTAGTCGGACCTCTACTGAGTAATTTTTCACTAATCAGTGAAAAAATCGCTAGTCGGCCTAGTCGGCCCTAATCGGCCCTAGTCGGCCCTAATCGCGACTAGTCGGTCGGGAAAAATCGGAAAAAAAACAAAAAAAATCGGAAAAAAATCAGAAAAAATCGGAAAAAATCGGAAAAAAATCAGAAAAGATCGGAAAAAAACACATATTCCGGCCAAAACCTCCCAGATTCCGGTCAAAACTTGTCCACTTAAAAAAAATACGTATAAAAATATATGTATATATGTATAAAAACTTAAAATTATACATAAAAAGTCCGATCCGATTAATCCCGATTAATCCCGAGTAATCCCGAGTAGTCGCTAGTCCCTACCTCACCGACCCGCTAGCGACTAGCGAGTTCTCCAACCTTGGTTACTGCAACTCCAAGTCATGACTTTCAATCTTTTCAAACAAAGAATCAAGAGAAATTTCATCATATGAAGCATCATTTTTTAAGATAAAAACAAACGTTTGCCACTGATCAGCTCGTGGTAACGCTTCAATGACCTTATCAATAAGTTCCTCTCTAGTTTTATCAACTTTAAAACGTTCAAGTTCGATTTTAAGGTGACAAAATCTCTCTATCATTTGTCTCACTGTCTCTCCTTTTATATTATCAAACAGATCAAATTCTTTTTTAAGTAAGGCAATTTTATTCTTTCTAATCTGTTTTCCCCCCTCAGCTTTAACTCGTAAAGCTTCCCAAACTGATTTTGACGATCCATCATGAGTAAGCAGAGCAAATATATCATTTCTGATTGCTGTCTGAATCAAAGCAATCATTCTCTGTTCAGCTGCGTATTCTGCTTTGTCTTCTCTCGGTAACCTCTAGAATGGAAGTTCTTCGCCTTTATCATCTTTTGGCCTTTCGTATCCAAACTCTAAACAGAACCAGCTTTCATGTGCATATGCTTTTGCCCAGTTGATGAACCTTTCTTTCCACCATGTATAATCCTCAATGCTTTCCAGAGTTGGTGGTTTTGATTGCGTTCCATAGAAGTTATCATGCTTGATGTTTTCGTTGATCACCTTCGTGATGGTTTTTGGTGTAACATTTGTAATCTCGGACGATTCGGATGTGAATGCGTTGAAAAATGTGTTGTAGAATTCCTCAGCCATGATGTAAACCTGAACAGATTATCAAGCAAACACAATTAGTACAATCAAATATCAAATAAACTGAAACTGACTGACACTCGATCGACGCGAAATGATCTCGACACGAAATTTCACTTTCGAGCGAAATATGACACTCAAGCGAAATCAGACTGAACTTCTGAGCGAAATCAGTTTTAACCCTATGAGCGAAATCAGGTTGACGTTGGAGCGAAATCACATGTATCTTGGAGCGAAATTATGTTTCTTTGTGTCTCAAAAGCGAAATCAGGTGTCTTTGGAGCGAAACCTCAAGGAATGATGTTCACTGGAGCGAAATCTGATGAGAATTATGAACGAAATCACTAAGTGTCCATATGAGCGAAATCAATTCGAAGTCAATTTTAGTCCGAATTTAGGTATGAAACTTTCAAGGGTTTATCTATGATCAATTATCTATTATCTGTGAAATTTTGATCAGGTTTTGTCCGGTAAAACTTTCAGAAATGATGAAAGAAGGTGTAGAAGTCAGAATGAGGATGATATCAAGCTAAACTCTTCTTCCTGTGCTCTGATACCACTTGTAGGATCGTTGTTAGACCCGATTGAGTTGTTCAGAAGAGCTTTACATCCAGTTCAAAGGCGGAATCAGTGAACTAGAATTGATAACAGCTTGATAATCTTTAATCTGTCACTTATATTGATAATAACATCAATTACAACCTGGACAGACTTTGGCAGCACTTCGTTACAGATCTGGAAGTCGCGTTACCAAATGAATGAACAGTGCACCTATTTATAGTGAAGATGATTTCGCTTATGTGACCATGTACATATGAGCGAAATCTGATGTTTCTGATTTCGCTTATATGGCATGTACATATGAGCGAAATCACATGCTAACTCTCTAACAATTGTTTCTCGAACCTCATACACTGGATATCCTAACCTATTCTATTACATGATACAAGACGAAGTCAATAGACGTAATGCACTAACAGTTTGAATAGAAAATGAGGAGTGAATGAGGGAGTTGACATGGCATGTGATTATTGGGTCGAGAAAACTCAAACACCCTAACTCACCCTAACCATACCATCCATCCTTATGATTGCTTCCATAAATCAATGGTTACACAAATAACTACTATAACCAATGTGTATTTATCAGCCTATTTATTTATATTAATATGCAATCACCAACCAACGCTCTCGAATATCATTCATGTTTTTCAGACTTTATCATACATAGTATCATAACAAAATAAAATCTTTGGTGGACAACTAGAAACTAATAGCAGTTGAAGTCCACCCCGAAAGCTCCATCGGGAAAGACGTCCACGCTGGACCAAACCTAACCACATTGGAGCAAAGCGAAAAAGAATATGGAAGAAGATCAAAAGAACTCATCAGGAGAGCCAAATCTTTGTGAGAGAGCAAGAAGTGAAGCGGAGGAAAAGTTGTGGAAAACATCTCCCGCCTCCACACAACAACTTCACTTTTTCTTTCATGGAGGACACCCCGATACCACTCTAACCGTCCTAAGAGTAACGCTATACTAAGTTAGGTTAAAGTTATGAGTATTACATTAGGAAAATTATATATATAGTATATTAAAGAACATCATGCACCTACAATAAACCAAGTATATTCAATATAATATATAATTACAACTATGGTAGAAACTCTTTCTTTTATATATATATTTTTTGGTTTAATAGCCACATGTTCTTTTGTTTTTTTACCCTTTTTAAACTTAGTTACATGGAAGAATAGTTGTTTTTTTTTTTTTGGGATTTGGCCCAAATTTGAAGGTGATAACTCATTATTAAGCACATTTTCAAATTAACTATTTGATTTTCCGCTTGCGCGTTGCGGCGGGGATCCAATGACTGCAAAATGCGTGTCAGCAATGGCAAGGAGATACCGAATAGCAAAACATAAATAAAAATGACGTTGTAAGGATAGTCACTCCGTCCTAAAAAAGCGATTTTAAATAACATAATATATAATAATAGGATCCACACGTCCTACATGTTGGAAATTCGGTTGTTTTCAGTTCAGTTATTACGGTGTTAACACGTTAAAATATGGATGAGCTCGGTACTTGTAACGACACCGAAAGTACCAATCCGGAAAATCTCGAAAATAGGTACCAGCACCGAAAATACTCGGTACAATACGGTATGGTATTTGAAGGTAAAAATCAATAAATACAGGTATGGTGCTAGATCGGTGTCGAACCGAAAGTAACGATTCTGAAAACGCCAAAAGGTGGGTACCAAATTGGTATCGAAAATGATTTGGTATAGTAAATTTGGTACCGATACGATACCGGTTTGATTACAGGATTTGATACGATTTGCTCATCAATAATATAAATACCCAAGTAAATTTTGCATGCTACAATTCATTAATTACAGAAAAAGACAAAAAAGAAAACAAAAGAAGTTGTTGTGTATATAAAAACTCATTCAAACGAAATACATTTTACTTACTGTGTGTATGAAAAATAATTTAAACGGTGCAATTACTTGCATTGCTATGTTGCTACAGGATTTGATGAGCTCGGTACAAACCGGTACCGAAAATACCGTTACCGAAATCCCCAAAAGTGGGTACAGGTACCGAATATACCGGTTACGATACGGTACTGGTACGACACCGGTATTTGAGGGTAAACAGGTGAATACCGGTACCGAAAATACACTCAGTTTGGTAAATTTGAGACTGGTACCAGTACCCTGTAACACCCCGAAAACGGGTTTGGTAATCAAACTCCGTTAATACTAAAAGACGGGTAAGGCACTGTTAGTAGTAAAAATAACCCGGTAAATATTGGATTTAAATAAGAAATCCTAATATTAAATACAAGTGAATCAAAGTTTTAAGGAATTGAGTTTATAAGAGCCCGAGTTAACGGGACTTAAAATAAACCGGGTTATAACTCCCGGGACCCACTAAGTAACTAGGAATATCAACTTAGTTAGTTAAGTGTTTTAAGAATAATAAGAAAACTTGGTTAAAACACCCTTTATAAAACTTGAATAAGTGGAGGGACCAAAGTTGACAAAGAACTTAAATGATTTTTAATTTATTAAAAATAAAACACCACAACACACACTATAGTGTGTGTTCTGGTCGAGATTTCCACATGAGAAAAAAGGGGTTCTCTACATTGAACCCTAGCATACCCAAAATCAATCAAATTGAAGGCCAAATCAGGCTCGAATCAAAGGCACGAATACATACAAATGATCACCAAGTCGAGGGGATCAAGAGGTATGTAAAATTTTGTTGTTACATGAAGTTGTAAAAATTAGATGAACATCACTATATGCGATTTTGGTATGAATCGTAGAAATTAGGACTGAATTAGTGATGTATACATGTTTAGTAACAAAACCCTAAGTGAAAATCATGCACAACATGATATGAATTGAATGATTGAATGAATTCCCACACTAGGCTAAGTGGGTATTAGTCATAAGATGGATTTGATGATATGATTATGATTAGAATCATCATGCATGTTAAGTAATCAGGAAATACTTAAACAATTTGCAAGTTGAGTATTTGATCATAAGTGATAGTGGTTGAATTTTGATGTTAATCTTGGTAAAAATGACTAGTTATGAACTAGTTAGCAAATGTGTAGAATTATGCCCATTAGGTGTTTGTTAAAATGCCTAAATGAGAAGTAAAGTGTTGAAATTCAAGTGAAACGCGTAATTGGCAAGCTTGACTAATTACACGAGATATGGGATAAAACGGGTTCTAATCATAATGTTGATTTGCCTTAATCGTGCATATTATATGATTAAAGGTAGTTGACTTTAGAAAGTCAAACAAACCTATGATGAAGTCGAATAGAAGTTTCATAGTCATAATAATGATGACTAATCTAACCATCTTACGAATTATGATGCTAGTTTGACTCTTGACAAGCTAGATGGAGGCTTGGGGAAAGAAGCGGGTGAAACGGATCGTATACGCGGAAAAGAGCATAATCCGGATACAAGGTAAGTAAAGCTTACACTCTAATTATTTAATACCTATTGGTTTGATAGGTCGTGAATAGTAAGTCTTGTTTTAATTTATGATGTTCCGACACGGCAAGTGCGGTCCGGAACAAAAGACAATGGTCATAAATCATGTTTAATAGATAAAAAGGAGTTAATGTGGTTAATTAGTCATGAAATGACTAAACGATAACGAGTTTTTAAATGGTTACCTTATAAGGTAAACAATTGCAAATAATAAGGGTAAAATGGTACTTTGGTCACTTGTTGACAATAACCGTTAAATTGGGGAAAGACACGTTATAGCATGGGTTATAATGGGCCAAAGAAATCAATAGATGATTTACAAGTAGAACGACTATACGGTGTAAACCGGAGTTAGTCATATAGATAAGATGGTAATAAATACCATCTCATAGAGTTTCATGGTCCTTTAGACCAAACGGGTCAAAAGGTGAAATTATCACCCTTTGACAATATCGACTAATGGTTTGTTGAGCTATATGATTAGAGGAATAAATATCAGATGGATATGTACATCGCTATTGCTTAGCGGCTACTAAGGCAAGGTATCGAAACGGGTCAATATATTGATCCGAGCCAGGTTTGTATAATGATTCAACTCATCATGTAGAACTTGAGGTCCTTTAAGAGTTAGACAAGGATAAAATATAGATATTCGGTTATCTTTGCGGTAAACCGAATAAGTTGAGTTATGATTATGGTATTCTAGAAATATAATAGTTTCTAAACAAGATTATAGTTTTAAAAGTGGGATTTTGGTCGAACATGGCTTTAAAAGTCCTTCGTCGTAATAGGAGGGGTAAAAGTGACCAAAATGCCCTTATAAGTGAAATTGAGCAAACGACCCTTAAGGGTTGTTTAGAAATGAGAATTATGATCAAGCAAGTACTTTTAATAAGTATAAAAAGTGAAAGGGGTAAATCTTGGGTCAAATGACTCTATATGGGTCTTTGCAGTAAAATGATACTCCGAGGGGTAAAACTCGGAACATATAGATATCCTCATTAATTCCACCACACATATAGTTGTGGTGGAAGATTACTTGATAAGAAATGTAGGATTACAATGCTAGAAAGGAATGAAAGCGATTTTAAGCTTAAAAGTGCTTAAATACCCTTAATGGGTCAAAATAAGCATTTAAGCGTAAACGAGTTTTTATTATATAAGAAACCCGTGATTTGAGATTAATATGATAGGAGATATTGAAATTATGAATTTCATGAGTTTAAAGATCAAATAAACATGTTTGTGTGATAAAATCATGAACGGGTCAAAATTTGGTAAAAATGGTAGTAAGCCGAAGACTTAAAAGTCTGAAATTTTGTTAATCCGGATGTTGTATTTTAACTCCATAAGATGGAGAACTTAATTACGAACGCGTAGGAAAAAGAATCGCGTAAAACGGACTTGTATAGTGAAAGTTATGCAAGTTCTAAGTTAATATTTGGTGAATTTTCGTAGCTGGGCAAAGTGCAGCAACAATAAAGGAACTTGCTATCAAAAAAGGGGCTAGGTGGGGCGTCTAGCCCCCCTGAATCCCAAAATTGTTTAATTTTGTTTGTTTGACCCACATAACTTGTTTAAACTTGTTATTTAACTATCAAAACTAACTTTTAAGTTGGTTTTGATCATAGGTGAATGTCAGGAGTGCCCGGATGAAGATCAAGCTTGATGAGGAACCGAACACGATAAAATACAAGCTTCCGCGCGGCGTTTCGTCGTATCTTTTAAACGACGAATTCAATTACATTAAGTTGTATATTCTTTTAAATTGTAAAAGTTTTAACTAACCTTATTTATCAAAATTACATGTTTGTTTTCGTAAACCATACGAAAACCGTAAAATAATAGCAAGGGTGTTACATACCCGACACCATTTACTCATCACTTAGTGATGTAAGTATTAATTCATTTCTATTTTTAATTATATAAGTGATGTTACTATTCATTTCTACCGGTACCGAAAATACCTTTACCGAAATCCCCAAAAGTGGGTACAGGTATCGAATATACCGGTTACGGTACGGTTTGGTACCGGTCGGTACTGATACGACACCGGTATTTGAGGGTAAACCGGTGAATACCGGTACCGAACCGGTACCAAAAATACACTCAGTTTGGTAAATTTGATACCAATACCAGTATCAGTACCCGATACCATTTACTCGTCACTTAGTAATGTTACTATTAATTCATTTCTATATACATTTTAATATACAAGTGATGTTACTGTTCAAATCTTTCAAATTTTAATTTAAATAAATAATAATAATAATAATAATAATAATAATAATAATAATAATAATAATAATAATAATAATAATAATATACATAGGGTAATATTGATGCTATGCTTAAAAAAAAAACTATCATACAAAATATTAGTTTATTATGACTTTTTAGATTTTCGCTTTCAGTAGCAATATTGTATCACTGTAGCTACTACACTGAGTATTTTTTTCAACTTTTTGGGCCGCCCTCCGCCATTATAATAAATAATATTAAAGCACAACTTTCTGGTCAACGAACCCTGCCGGCCACAACCGTGAGTGATGGCGATGGTAATTGTTGCGGGTTGGCAATGTCCGACGTGTCTAGTCGCAACGTCACCATTTTTTCTTTTATTTGTCACATTTTATTTGTTTTTTTTGTTGTTTTATATATTTATATTTGGCAAATTGGATTTTAGTAATCCGAACAGACTCTTTTTTGCTGATAATAAGCCCAACTCAGTTAATTACCCAAAAAATTTGAACTCTTCCATTTTGTTTGTAAAATAGTCCGCTATTAAAAACGTGACGGAGTTAAGTTTTTTTTTTTTTTTTTCCAAATTACAAACCAATGATTTCGGGCTTTTGATTAGAACGAGAATACAAGTCGATTGATGTAAACTTACATCAAAACAGTTTTCTAAACAACTTGATTTTTGTTAATTAGAAGTTCAAACACCCGAATTGGATCACTATTTTCGTCGTTTAGAACACTGTTTCGAGGTAAGTTTTACATCAATGGATTCATATCCTCGTTCTGATAAAAAACCGGAAAACATCGGTTTGTAATTTGGAAAAAAAAAAAAATTTAACTCTGTTATGTTTTTTCTAACGACAGACTATTTTACAAACAAAATAGAAGAGTTCCGATTATTGTGGGTAATTCACATAGTAGAGAATATTATTGGCTAAAAAAAGTGATTTTCAATTTGCCTTTATATTTTGCACCTTCAAAATTGCCCTTTACCATTTGGTTAGACTAGAAGGTATGGGGGCCGGCTTAGGCCCGGCGAGGCCCGGCGCCGGTCCCCCACACCGCCCCTCCCATCCTCTCCGGCTCCCACCAGCCGATCTCGCCGGCGCTCATTCTCTCTCCCTTCTCTCACATATACCTATACATACATACATATATATACATAAAGGAGTTCATCCCCCACCCCCCTAGGTCCATCCCCTCCGAGCCACTCCTTCGTGGCGCCTACGTGGCGACCCATCCTCGTGGGGATGGCCCTCACCATACCCCCTTAGTCTTAGTACATGGATTCCCCGTAACTCGTAAGTCGTGATTTGGTGGAAAATCGTGACTCGTTACTTGCAAACGACAGACACTGTCTAGTGTCTAGTAGAACAAAACGGAGAGGGAATCGAACCCTAATTACATTTCCCGCCTTTCTCCCGACGAACTTTACTGCAACTCTACTACGAACAGTGAATCATGTGCGGCCGTTGTCGCTGTACTATCCGTCCAGATGACGTCCCTCGCGCTTGCAACATCGGTAACCGCCCCGTTCGTTTTCTCCATACAGACCGGTAACTTCTTCTTCTTCTTCTTCTTCGCCCTAATACATACCTCTACTCGTTGTTTATGTTGCCTATACTATTGGAGTATGTTTTATTTCATCTCAGTTTATACTTTTCAGTAACATTTTGTTTCATATACATAATAGTTTATTATTCTGTACAGTCCTGTAATTCCACACTACACAGAATTCGTATGTGTCTAAACCTGTAATGTTTAGTATGGCTTTATGCTGGTGATTTGATCTGTTTTTTCTAGCGGATTGTTGATTTTGTCACTTTGTATTGTTGCAATCAGGTATAGCATGTGTTTTGGGGAAATAGACTAAATTACAAAAATCGTTTTATGTATGTCACCTATTGCAAATTATGTACTTTGTCTTCAATAATTACAGACTACTTGCAAACTATGTCCTTTAGCTATAACTCAGTTAATTTTTGTGGTTAAATCTGACTAAATGGACCCCACATGAGGGTATTTTTGTGGTTAAATATGACTAAATGGACCCCACATGAGAGTAAAATGACCAAAATACCCTCATGTGGGGTCCATTTGGTCAGATTTAACCACAAAAAATTAACTGAGTTAGGGCTAAAGGACATAACTTGCAAGGGTTTGCAAACATCGAGTACTTTTTCTGTAATTATTGAAGACAAAGGACATAGTTTGCAATCAGTGACATACATAAAGGACGATTTTTGTAATTTACTCGGGGAAATATGATAGATAGTTTGCAAGTTTAGAGGGGATATATGAAGTTTTTCTATTACTTTTACGTGGTTCGAAAATCACCGAGCTTGCGTTTTATTATCTTTTTTTAAGAAACAACTGTTTCAACTTTCAGCATAAGAGTTGAAAATTGACTAATGTAGTCATACGGACCTCACGCTTGCTATTCGTTACCCTTAAAACTTTACGAGTGCTGTATTAGTGGAATGTAAGAGATACATGCTATGTATTACAGTTATAGATATGAAATATGTAATGGGGAAAAGCTAAAATTATTATCGGTTTACATTTTTAGATTAGAAATCTGATCCATAAAACTAGAAAAATACAAACGTGACTTGAGAATTTATATTGATATACTCATGTTGCTTAATTACTTAACATCTGTCCACATCAAGGACTCATAACCAGGAACATGTTTAAGATTTGGATGATGAAGAAAGACTTGCTAAAGTCTTATTCGCAGTAATGCAAACGTTTTAGTTAGTTTTTTTATATGTACGGAATTTGATTATTTGGATGAAATTTTAGGTTCCGAGCGGCGTATAATGTTTCACCTGGATCAAACATCCCTGTTGTTCGAAGAGACACGGAAGCTGACGGTCAGGGAGCTGTTGTGCAGTGCATGAAATGGGGGCTTATTCCAAGTTTCACTAAAAAGACTGAAAAACCTGACTATTATAGAATGGTAATGTCTCAATAGATGCTCTTGTCAGTGTTTTAGTTTATTTAGTTAATGACATTATCAGCAGCAAGTTATGAAAAGTGTTGAGATATTATAAAGTTATTCAGAGGAATTTGCTTTTGTGTGTTCCAGTTTAATGCTCGATCAGAGTCAATTGGTGAAAAGGCCTCCTTTCGCCGTCTTCTTCCTGGAAATAGGTGCTTGGTTGCTGTTGAAGGGTAAGTAGTAAGTTTTGTACGAGCTGTAAATGTTTTTGTACCTCATTCTTTTGTTTGAAAATAAGAACTTTTAGAATGCACTTTTTTTTAGATCAAAGTAATGTCTATTAAATCTTTTATAGTTTTTCATTTATATGTATGTTTCATGTTTGTGTGATTATGTCAGCTGACTTTTAAGTTATATGTTCAAGATTTAGAAAGAAGCTTGATGTCTTCATTTAAGGAATTATTGTTAGCAAAGGGCTTATTGTAATTAGTGACTTCATTTCATTTGGTATTTAATACAACTGGTTTGACATCTGTTTTTGAATCTTTTGTTTTTATGCTTCTAGATATTCTTTAAATACTCATACTTTATTGCTTGGTCAACTATCCGGTTTCATCTTGTCTTCATTTACTATATTCAGATTTTACGAGTGGAAGAAAGATGGGTCGAAAAAGCAGCCATACTATATTCATCTGAAGGATGATCGCCCCCTTGTCTTTGCTGCTCTTTATGATTCCTGGAAAAACTCTGAAGGTGACATGACTTTTTACTTTCTTTAATTCTTTTTAAAATTATGTTTTCTTTATATTGGAGAAAAGATCTCTGTGTGTATCGGGACTGCTTGTTGCAACCTTATTTGCGTATGTATTGTGCTTATTGTTTTATAACTCTGCTAATATAAAACACATGTTTTACTAAATTGTTGTAAAAATGTAGTTATCTTAATGATTTTTGTTTTGTGCTTCAGGGGAGGTTCAATATACCTTCACTATTTTGACAACAAGTTCTTCATCAGCCTTAGGTTGGCTGCATGGTTAGTTATGTACTTATGTTTAATACATAAAATCTCTTAATTTGTTTTTCTATAAAGTTAGATTGCTAGTGAGGTAATATAATGTGTCACTAATTATTTACAAAAAAAAAAAAAAAAAAAAATCAAAAGGAATTAAAAATTTGGACTCTTGCCCATTGTAGACAGGATGCCTGTTATATTAGGGAATAAAGAGTCAACTGATGAGTGGCTCGACGGTTCTTCATCTTCCAAGTTTGATTCATTGCTTAAACCGTATGAAGAGCCAGACTTGGTAAGAGCACACTTTTGTATAAAAAAAAGTTAATATCACCATAGAAATATTGTAGCTATATATATATAATTATAGTAAATATTCTCAAGAGATGATCTTGTTTCAGATTTGGTACCCCGTCACACCTGCAATGGGCAAACCGTCTTTCGATGGACCCGAGTGTATCAAGGAGGTATGCATCCAGGCCTGCTAATTTTTTATATATATAAAACTTGGCAGTTGGCACTATTTTATATATATTCAAATTTGTAACTACATATTCAGGTAAAGATCGAGGAAACAAAACCGATCTCAATGTTCTTTGCAAAAAAGGTCACTAAAAAGGAAGATCCGTCAGAGCATCAACTTCCCACTGCACATAAAGAGGTCACCGAAACAGAAAAACCAAAAGGCCCGAAAGAGGAACCCGAAACTTATGTGGGTCCCAGCACATTGAATTTCAAACGCGAGTATGGTGACTTTTCTTCTGATATAAAACCGCCCGTCAATGAAGATGCTGACAACCAGTATAAAAGTCCAGCTAAAAAGGGAAACTTTAAGAGCCCTGGTGACAAACAAAAGACACTATTCTCCTACTTTGGGAAAGGTTAATTCTTAATTTTCACGATTAGTGTAAATATACTCGATCTTTTGTTGTATTGGGACGGCTTTGTTGTAGGTGTTGGGAATATTTTTAATCTTCTATTGTTCTGTCTTGTGCTAGCTGAACTTTTACTGGTGGTACCTTTTTTGGCATGTGGGTATGGAACCCTAGTTATGATCATGGTGAGATTTATACATTATGGTTCACGGTTTGAACGACTATGTTTAACAGTTTGATTAACGGTTTGGAATTTGGAACAGACTGTCTAAATTGAAACGATTTATACTATGCACATGTATAATATCTATACACATCCTTATTAGTGGGATCACTCCGGCGGTTGGGAGGACCGTGCACTATCCCCCCCCCCCCCCCCCCCCTACACATCCTTATTACTTCTAAAGATTTAAATCTTTAACAATAGCTAATGATTTAGGAAAAAAAAGCTTCAAGTTGTTCAAGTCGCAAAACTGAACCGTTTTAATGGTCTTGCCAACCTAAAAGCCTGATTAGTTTTGTTTGGTGTTTTTTGAAACTGTGGATAGTGGTTCTTGTCAAAACCGCTTGATCCGGACCGTGAACACCCGTAGAGGTGGCAAAATTAGTGTTTATGTTATTTTAATAGAATGGCTAACTCACACACTTTAGTTGCGGTATTTATTTCACCCAAGATTGAGTCTCTCTAAATCTACACTATTGTCTACCAGGAGATTAGAACCCTCAACCACTAGGGAGAAATTTCACATTTTCTACACGCATTGATACTACTAGAGTACTATGATACAATCCCTTTGGTTTAACTTGAAACACTTTTTGTTTAGGTAACAACAAACCTGTATGGATATGAGATCACACGCGTTGGAACAAAACACGACAAAAAAATGTAAAACAAACAAAATATATTTCTTATGGCCGGATCATAACCTAAATGTGTTCCAGCTGCTTGGACAACGGACTACAATCAGATTTCACAACTCGACATTTATAACAAATAAAGTCTAAAAGAACACAAACAAGGAACATGGTTTCAACTTTCAACTTATCTTTACACACTAGATTCAAAGCTAAAATCACAAAAATATACCAACAATTTGACAAACACTTAACACATAGGAAATAGCTGGGGCTTGAGAATTGGCATTGTCAAATAATATGCTTCCATGAACCTTTCTTTTGATACCATCTTCATAATGAACTTCTTCAAGATGAAAAACGGGCTCGCTACAACCCGACAATGTATCACTAGTCGTGATCTAGACCGGAGTTTCATACGCTTATTTCCCAACCAGATTGTGCTGCACTTTCTCCTCCTCTGCTGGCGGCGTTGCCGGCGATACCACCCTACCATGGTGGTGGTGTTGCCAAACACTGAGCATGGTATAGCTTCTCTGTTCAACATGGCTCTTTACTACTTTTCATGTTGTTCTTTCTACTAGTTGGTATTAATAGTGCTCAAGTTGAAGGAGTTAGAAGCTTATTGTTCAATGATCTTGGTGGTCCCATGGAAATCAATGATCATTATCATTAAATTAATATCTAAACCCAATTACTTAAGATATTTAATATAAAATAGTTTTGGGGTTTTCTTTAGACGCAATTGCTTGACAGTCGGTTGGAATAACGGGTTAAAAGTTGAGACAACCCATTTGGGCTAAAAGAGCAGTATCGGAACCAAACTCGGAATGGTGGTCTGGATGGAGCCAGCCGTGACCAACGAGGACGTTAAACCTTAGGTAATGTTTATATGAGTTGGGTCGAATTGGTCTGTAAAAACCTTTTTTTAACACATTTTATGTTAAGAATATATGCCAAAAATATTACAAAATACGTTATTCCAGTAATAATCTAATCTTTTTTTAAAATAAAATGACTAAGAAAGTCGTGTATATTAGAATGAACTTTGGGTGGAATTTAGCATATTCGTGGCATTTGATTTTCCGACTATTTATTTTGTATCTTACGTGTTAAAGATAAAACATAATTGAAACAGACGTTGAATCGAGCTGGGAAGAGGATAAGCATGCTATTAAAAAAGGAACATAAACGTATTATCAAAATCATAATTATGATTTAACATCATTTTGTAGTGATTAGATCTTTGAAAATGTGTTAGATTTTTGTTAAATGTGATTTAAGAATGATTATAGTAAAGAATGGCTAATACATTATTAGGAGGGGGGTGGGGGTGGGGTGGCTACTTGCTTGAGTCATGATTAGAGGGGGATGCATATTGCTTTATAACGAGACTTAATGGTCCCTAAGGAATCCGGATACTA
This sequence comes from Helianthus tuberosus, assembly GCA_030545235.1. Lineage (NCBI taxonomy): Eukaryota > Viridiplantae > Streptophyta > Magnoliopsida > Asterales > Asteraceae > Helianthus > Helianthus tuberosus. The sequence continues at coordinate 170,650,848 of CM060352.1, forward strand.
TGAGTGATAAAATTAGTGGGCAATCAATAGCTTTATCATCAAGATTTACTTTTAAATTTAATTATCTATTAGTATCTAAAAAGTCACATATGATCTACGAGTGTTTGCATTCTAGTTCAGTTGGTTTTGACATAAGTTTATATTGGTTGATTTGTTTCGTTAGTTTGGTGTGGATAATTCGATCAGTTTCAATGGTTTATGAGCGACCCTAGATCTCATTGTGGTACCAAACTCACGACAAGATGATCATTGACACAGTCGGTGGTCTTAGAGGGAATTTGTGGTGGCGAAACCTATGACACATGATAGATGTTGAAAGAATTTAGAAGCAACGAATTGTACAAACTACAAAGTACGGCCAAACACTCTTTTGTAACTTTCCAAGACTAATGTTGTCACACCCTGGCTTTGCGGAAGCGTGGTTAATTTGGTGTGACTTCTTAATACCATAGCTTAATCATAACAAAGCTATATGATAATAAAACCATGCAAGATCATCCATAGATTTAAGTTTTAAAACCGAAGTAACATAACATTGTCTTAGGGACTACAACACCATAACATAAAACATTGTTTTGAAAGACATAAACATCAACATGAATAAAACGCAGTTTAAGATTTGTGACTCGTCCAGGAAAAAGTCACGTTTCCTAAACCGGGATGACCTCGGAACCCATATGCAGCGGGAAAACATAACATACCGCGCCAGATCTTTAATTCCCTGAAATACATGTAAGTTGAAAAATCAACAATAATGTTGAGCGAGTTCATGTGTAAGTGAGTAAGTAAAACCTTTGTAAAATGTCTGTATGTATGAAAATTCCTGGTATGTAGCAATAAGGAAAAAGAGATCAATTAATGTGTAGCTAATACATTAATAAGTGAAATGGCCTAGGAAGCACTCAAACCTGTAACGCGAATTTCATACCGGTCCTTCCGGCGGAACGACATAGTCACCACATGCAGCCACACGCTGGCTCATGTGTGGGGCTCGCAACACCCGATAGATCTATCACTCATGCCTCTCGGTCCTTATACAAGGATTAATGGTCTTACGATAATAGCCTACCCATTCACATGATCTAGGTAATAACCCTCCTTATGCTATCCATACCATGTAAAAAGTACTTGTAATCGTAGTAACATGTATTTCACCCCCGCAGTTAGAAAACTGAAAACAGTTAAGAGAAAAGGGGGACATGAACTCACAGTGGTGCGTCTCTACCAGGTATATCTCCTGATCAAGCAGCTGTGCGACGACCTACACGTTTTATCTCTATTAGACGGATGGCCGTGCCTTAGCTTAAGGTTTAAGTTTTCAGGGAAATAGTTAGACAACTATTTCGTGTTTATATTATTGTAAATACTTGGTAATTATTCTCCTTCCCAAGGATGGGGGATACATGCGTGTTCGTAACATTCGAAATACGTTATTAAGTCTCACTTAATATATTTTATTTCTTCAAAATATAATCATTTTCCCAAAAATATTATATTTTATTTCATACAATTTTCCAAAATAATACTCTTGACAAATACGCGTTCATTGGTATTTTCTGAATTGCGTAAGTTACGGATAAAGATCGGGTGGTAATAATTATGCCGTTGTAACTCATTATTTATTGTGAAGGCGTTCGTATCATTTTGGAATCGTTAACATTCGGTAATAATATTATTTTTACCCTAAAAATAATATTTGTATAGTTCACAAAATAATCATAAAAACCTCACAAGTGTTGTTATGAATATATATATATATATATATATATATATATATATATATATCAAATATATATTTATCAAGTTTTATTTTGTGAAAATCCCACCTCCGATAATTAGAAATCTTGTAATAAAGTCATGGCGAAATCTATAATTCGAAAACACGTTAAAAATGTATTTCTGACACTTGTAGTGAAAATATTTCTAAGTGTTAGGTTTTTGGAAAAATTTCGCCAGAGTTTCCTCTGTAACTGGAGGTGGCCACGCTTTCAAGCGTATCATTTTCTTTTACAAATCAAACCGACCATTTTCTCACTCAATCAAAACAATGTTCAAAGCGTCAACTAGTCAAAAATATATATAAATCGCATAAATTACATGAACTTGTGATTTACTCAAAAACTTGTAGTAATTCCCATTACTTTTAGTAGATCTTTATATAAACCAACCCGGTTTCGTAAAAACTTTGTTTTTAAAGAAATTCCATCTTTACAACTTCTTGTAAATTTGACAAAACTAGTTCTTTGTCAAAACTTAGTGTTACACAAGTGTTTACACACTTGTGTGTTTGCTAAAATCATTCATGTTTATGAAAGATCCGTCTTTAAAAGTATGATTTCTCTTGACACATGGTCCTTTGAAAATACCGTTTGTAGATCTGTAGATCTACTAGTTTTAAACACCACTTCGTAAGTAAAATCGTTTTTACACAAGTTCAAGTTTCTCGTGTGGTAGAGTTTCATCACTTACCTTGTTATACTTAAACAAGCTCTATGTCATGATCCATGATCATGACCAATCCGGGTTAAACGATGATCCGAGCTACCACAACATAGATCGGCACTAAATAATCACACCAAAACAAATCTTACAAGATTTACACAACCCTTGTGCTATTAACCAACATTTTTAGCATTTTAGTAGACTTTTTCATATCATTTTGTATGTTCATAAATTTTAACCATCATATATCGTTTTAACCACTTTAAAATAGTTCGAGAGTGTGATTATAGCCACTTACTACTAGCTCGAGGCTAGGGAAGATTCTAGTCGCAAAATGAGTGGATAAAAGCAATGAGGTGAGGTCCTTCACGTTCCGAATGCACCAAGCTCCCTTGTAGGTGATCCTTAGCACTTGTATGATCTTGGAATGAGATGATCAAAACTCGAAAATGGATGGGTGGATGTGGGTGTGTTCGGACGAAGGCTCCAAGGGAGGGAGAGAGAGATGTGAAGTTGAGTTGTGTGATGAGAATGTTAAGTGTGTTAAGCTTGGAACTTATAGACAATTCACATGATCATTAACCAATGGATTAAGTGTCTACTAGATATTAGACATTAGGATTATTATAATCAACAAAGTACAAGGGGTGTCCCCCTTGGGGACGGTTCGGTTAGAGAGGGGGGGGGGGGTCTTGGTTCAATCTCAACCATGTAGTTAGGACATTAGTTAGGTTAGTTTAGGGATTAACCCGGTTACTAGTGTGTTATGCGTTATAGCGGGTGTTAGGGTATTCAGGGACCCTAACTGGCTCAGAAAAAGCTAAACAATGTAAATGGCAAAATTTTTATGTTCCGGGTAAAGTCCGGTTGTTCGGTTGGATAGTAATCCGTTAAAGTGCTTAGCAAAGCTTTAAAGTGTCGTTATTATTATTTTTAGTGACACAACTTATTCCCGACACTTTGGAAAGTGTCTAGTAATATTTTTCCCATGTTTTGGCACTTTATTAGTTAGCTAAATGCTGAATTATTATTTAAAGTGCTGAATTTTGTACTTAAAGTACGTTTTAGGCACATCCGGTCACTGTAATCTCATTCCTAGTGACGCAGTTCTACAACCCTTATATCCCTACACTCACCACTAGTGTAGCAAACTATCTCAGGCTCTTACAGGCCTTAGAGGCAGTACCTGCCTGGTGCTAGTTATGACAGCACGTTTAATAGGTTATCCGTTCATTGTGCTACTGTGCTTTTGGTGCATCAAGGTTGTCACAAAGGTGCTGTAAGCAAAACATGGAGTGACAGCAAGTAAAGTATGATGCAAGTAAGTACATGTATCAGCATTCAAATAGCAGTTTATCCACAATTTCAAGTAAGCACAGTAATTAAGCAGTAATTAATTATTAATTAAGTCGTACGGATACCTGGTTTGGTGAGGGTTGTCACAAATGTGTCTCATGATCCATATGTTGTGTGGATGAAAAACGTGTTGGATAACTTGCATGCAAGTGATAGGTGGCAATCATGACTCATATTCTCAAAAAATGGGTTAATTGGTGGCGTAAACATAGATAGGATATTGGAGCATTCATAGTAGCATCTGTATCTGTATCTCTATAATTACACTAAAAATTACTATATTTTCTCTATTATTTTCAATTAAATAATATTTTTATACTTTTATTATTATCTTTTCTCTTTTCTTCACTCACAACCATTTTAAAAAAAAATATTAAAAAGTATAAAGAGTGAATAATGTTTTACTAAATTTACTGGTAAACAATATTTTTTTTTCTCTCTACCACTCATAACCACTCCATACAATATGGAGAACCCACTCACATAAATATGAAGATGCTACTTTGAATGCTCTTGGTTCAATTGGGTTACCTCAAATTAGTCAATGGGTCAATTTGGCTATACTCAGATTAGTCATCGAGTCATTGTTTTTCTCCATAGCTTACTCATTGTTATTGCCCTCACCACTACTGATGCCACAATGACAACAAAACATTGATGTCGCCGCCTCCATCACCTACCACCACCACCACCACCACCTTCGTCTCCACCACTATTGTCGCTGCCTCCACCACTGCAACTGGCCACTCGACACCACCTTGTAATCGTCGTCACCTTTGCAATCATTGTAGCCACTTTATATATATATAGAAACGGGATCAGGAAAAAATGGTTAGAAGTGTGAAAACGGTGAGAACGGATCCTGGTCGACTACATGGCGCGATATATAATCAAGGCGGAGTGGCTTTTTTTATCCTTTTATTTCTCTTTTCCAATGCATCTCTCACACACCGTTGTCATTTGTGGCGTGTAGGATTTTTTTTGGCGTATAGTTAGAAACAAAAACTCTCTGGCGTTTTATTGTTTTTTTTAGATCTTCCTCGATGAATTAATCGTTTTTGTGTTACAAACTAAATATCTTGGCGTTTATGGCGTTCCCAAATTCATTATTGATTAATAATTCAAACATCTTGTGTAACACCTCGAAAACGGGTTTGGTAATCAAACCACGTTAATAATAATGAATGGGTAAATTACCGTTAGTGGTAAAATTAATCCGGTGAATATAAGGATTTATGTTGGTGCACTGAATGTCTGTTAACTTTGTCTTAATCGAGTCTTAGGTCTAGATAGGATGAACAGGCACACAATGGGTTAGCATTTAGGGTTTACATGGTATTGTAGGTGAGTTCGCTTGAAATGACATCATGTCATGTTCAAGCGAAACCATAACATGTCAGTTCGCTTGAACATGCATGATGTTCATTCAAGCAAACTAGCAACGCCTATAAATAGCTGATGTGCGTGTCATTTGAAGCGGACCTGATTGTGTGAGAGAGACAAGGTGCTGCCAAAATTTCATTAGAAATCATTGTAAAGTCTTGGGAATCAGTAATAGAGAAGAATTGAAAAGGAAACAAGCTGTGTGACTTTGTTTACTTTGATTCCGCCTTAGTAAATGAAGATGAACTGCCTTTACTGACTGTTTAGGGTCACAAACACGATCCAACAAGTGGTATCAGAGCTCAGGACAAGGAGTTCATACCATTACAGCTTAAAATCATCGGATTTTCTTACTTCTACTCATTCTTTTCTGATTCGGACAAAATTCACGGTTGAAATGGCCTGATATTCTCACATATCAAGTGAAATACATTGTTAACTAATCCCTGAGTGAATTGGACTTAAAATCGATCAAATTCATATAAAAACTTGACTTTTCGCTTGAAAATCGGTTCGTAAAAGCTGACATCATCATAGTTCGCTTGAAAATTTCAAGCGAAACCTCTTTAAAATAGTCAATTCGCTTGAAATATCTTGGGATCTCGCTTGAAAAGTACATATTGTTTCAGTTCGCTTGAGTGTGGTTCGCTTGAATTGATATTGCCATTTCGCTTCAAGTGTTTTGATTTTGCTTGAAGTGTTTCGCTTGAACTTGTATTACCTGAGTTCGCTTGAAAATTCTTGTTGATTCTGCTTGAAGCTATTTTGCTTCAAGTGATATCGCTTGAACTTGCTGTTTTTCAAAACTTAAAATTTTTCTAAGAGTTTGCTGATTTTTCAGGTACATACAAGATGCATGATCTATTCATGAATCCGTTTAGCGATATGTATGCCTTTGCTGGAAATTCTGGAGACGATACTTCACCTAGCAACACCAATGAGAACACGCCGAATGCGAAGAAAAGTTTATCGGATGTTCTAAGTGTGGAAAGTGCTTTCAGAACTTATAACAAACCTCCAAAGTTGATGGCTATCGAAGAATATAGTCGGTGGGCCAAGAAGTTTGAAGATTGGTTGATGGCTTTTGCTTTTACTAGCTGGAAAAGTCTAAAGAACGGATACGTTGATGGAGGCAAAAAGGGTGAACCTTTGACTACATCTGAAGAAATAGAATCGTTTGTTGCTGAGCAAAAATGCATCGCACTGCTATTTCAATCAGTTCGAGAAGATATAATATCCTTGATCGAGTACAATAGTTCTAAAGATCTTTGGGAAAAATTGAAAGCTAAATGTTTGGGAAGTGCAGAAATAGTGAAAAACAAAAAGAAACTGCTTAGAAAAGAACTTGATTTATTTGGTTGTTTAAAGAATGAATCAGTTTGTAAAATGATTGAGAGGTTTGGGCATCTAAAGCTGGAACTGGCGAGACATTAAATTGTCTATTCTCAAGAAGAGCTAGTCGACAAATTGTTTGATTCATTGCCAGATGAGATGGATTGGCAATATTATGCCTTAATGTTGAAGAATACTATCAAGCCGCCAGAAGTGTTGACTGTAGATTTGCTGATTGAAAGACTAGAGAGTCACGAGTTGGAGTTACGGAAAACACACAAAGTCAATCATTCATCTTATCAACAGAACTTGGATTTGTATTATCCAAAAAGCATGATGCCAAAGAATACATCTCCCAAGACTGCTTTTTCTGCGTAGAATCCCAACATTTCAAACAAAGAAAGTCAAAGCAGTGGATTTCACAGTAGTTCTTCATCACAATCAAGTCAATCTGATGCAAAGAACCTATTTCAATGCAACATTGCTGTAGACTTAAAGAACGCTCAAAATTTCAGCGAGGAGTCGGCAAAGCAACATATGGTTTTTCTCGCTTCTGTGCTAGAATCATATGAAAGTCTTGTAGCAGGGAAGATATGTCACACCCTCAAATTACCACTTAGGGAGTGTCCCTGTTAGGCGTGTGACCACTAGTGATGAGCCACCAATTACATTGAATCCATAAGTTTAAAATAAAGTTTCATCACTTAATAGTAATAAAATCCAAACATAAGCAATTCCAAAAACCATCAAGTTCAGCGGAAGCGTTAACGTAACATAAGGTAAATACTTTCCAAACAACCATAGTAAATAAATGTCTGATAAATAAACCCATCAATGCAACCATGACCACTCACACCCTCCAGCCAGCAAGTTCCTGTTCCCAAGTACCTAACGACCTGCGAGCATGTAACAAGTGTATCAGACAAAGCTGGCGAGTTCACAGTTTTAGAAAACGTTTGTTACCAGTTGTATGCAAAACAGTTCACTGACAAATGCAAGTAATATTGTTAATATCTCAATTCCGAACAAGACGGCTCCTGAAATACATGACTGCCCTTCCCACGTACTCCTATCTAGTACTGGGCCCCGACTGGGTCATTAGTTCACATCCGTCCTATCTAGGAGCGGTGTGAGGGTGCCAAACCTAAGTAGCGCTACCAACTAATACCCGTTACCCTCCAGGTAACATAATAAGGGACTTACAAGATTGATAGGTGAGAATATTAACCAATATACCCGTTTTTACCCAAAAGACTTATCCCTCCACGGGATACCCACTGACTGTCCCCAACCACTGGGACGCATAGGGCTGTAAACGAACCGAACGAACACGAACAAAGCCTTGTTCGTGTTCGTTCGTTAAGGAAATAAATGTGTTCACGAACGGTTCATGAACACTTACCGAACTAGATTTTATGTTCGTGTTCGTTCATTAAGGAAATGAGTGTGTTCGCGAACTGTTCACGAATACAAACGAACACAAATAAATTTGGCGAACGCGACGAAGGATAAAGATAGATGGCCCAGAGAGTAGCACTCGAACTTGAATTCCTTATTATGGAACTATTCGTGGATGTAAATAATGAGAATTGAAAGGGAAATAATGCATAAACAAGGTGAAAGTGGGTTTCCTAGTTTAATTGTTAGGGAAATAAAATAAATAAAAGTTTAATAATACAAAAAGTACAAATAAAATATAAGAAAGTACAAAGATCTTCAATAAAAACACAAACATACGAACATAAACGAACGCAAATCAACGAATGTTCACGAACACGTTCACGAACACCTTACCGAACGTTCACGAACACAATCAAACGAACGAGACCTCTGTTCATGTTCGTTCATTTAACTAATCGAACGAAATTTCTTGTTCATGTTCGTTCGTTTATTAAACGAACGAACATAAACGAACTTCCCGCCGAACGGTTCACGAACTGTTCGCTGAACGTTCGGTTCGTTTACAACCCTAGGGACGCATGCTCGAATGTAGTGAACTCACCTTAGAGTGCTCGGTAGAATACGTTACTTGACCACACTCAGTTAATCAAACACGTCCTATCAAAGTTTACCAATAACAATCAGTTCTATTCTCACGTTGCACCACATATGTTGTTACACATTTCACACATCACGTTCATGAAGTATTTACACCCCTCAAGCAAATTATAACAGTTAATCACGTTACACATCATCGATGTTAACACATTTTGTGGTATCACATACAAGCTTACTTCATGTAACCAAATCCCAATGAAACTTCTTATATATATATGTGTGACCCAAAACTACGGAATGATCCAAGATAGTATATGGCCCAGAGAATTACTTGGCCCAAATCTGAATATGCAGGCCATTACCTATCGTGTTACCCGGTCCGAACTATTGCCCCTTAACCCAATAGGCCGATCCAATAAACCCCAAGCCCAACATACACCAAGAGAAGATGCGGCCCAAGTACCGTTCGGGTATTATTGTGTGTGTGCGGCCCATAATTAGCATCCAACCAAAGATCACGACCCAATTATCAAAAACCTATACTGACAACAGCCCATCTTCCATCATCATTTAAAGTGTAAGTCATGTGAATTAATAATTGTCCACCGTTACCCTTCAACATTAATATTGATGATGCCGATCCAGTTTTAATAATTGTCATCAATATTCGATCATTTGAGGTCCACTAAGCAACTTACACCTTCAATTTTATTTTGATAAAAGTTGAACAATCTGATAGTATCACGTGATATTGTTTGGATATACATAGACATTATTTAAAAACATAGGCCAAGCAAATATTAAATTATATCCAATTATGTTCATATCGCCTACTGTTCCATCTAATTTCACCAGGTCCAATTATTCATATCTCTAATTATCATTAACTACCTAACAAAGTTACAACTAACCATTTATCTGGATCACATGATCCTGATGATTCTTAGAACGAATTAACAGTTCAACCAACAATCATATGCTATCAACTAATTCGGATCTTAACCACAATCATCGAGCAATCATGTTATTAAATCGATCAAGACTCCCATGAACATCAGGCACTCTTATAATCAATCATCTATCACACAATTAGTAATATAATCGAACACACATGTGCAAACCCTTATTTAGTGATTAACTTCACAAGCATTAATCAATCACACCAATTTAATTCGTACAACAATGAGTTCATCACACTTCACTCTCATGCATTCCTACAATAATAAAATTATTCTAGTCGGCCACGAATATTCCAGCAACAATCCTAATCATGCATAAACAATAACACTTTGCACATAGCCGAAGGTAACCAATCAAGATTTACATCAATATATTCATACTAACCGAAAGGTGAATGCTGCTAGCCACGAGAGAGACAAGCTCCGAGAGGGGAGAGGACTTCGATCAGCATGGATGCAGTCGATCCAAGAGAAGGGGAAGAAAGAACGCTAGGGTTGTTGTGGTTTTTCCAAAACCAGAATTACGTGCCCCTATCTAAAAGCATACGCAACCCATGAAGGGTGGGCTCAATCGATTTGGGCCTGACACAAGAGTGGGCCAATGTGAATAGGGAGTATGTGGAGGTTTAAAGTGTGTGTGTGTGGCCCAAAACATGTGCGGCCCAACTTAACCATTTGACACTTAGACTAGCCCACCTACACACACAATCATATTCAAACACGTTTCACATTTAACAAGTTTATCATAGCTACGAGCATTTAATAGATTTATCAAAACCAAGAACGTGAAAGACGAATAATGAGAAATCAAGATCACAAGACTGAAAGACACTAACCTTGAGAGTTCGGGTTGTCACATCATCCCCAACTTGAAAGAAATTTCGTCCCGAAATTTGATAAGCAATCCAAAACAACATCGTGTTAGATCAGGGTGACTGTGGATTTTTCCCAAGTGCCACATCATCCCCAACTTGAAAGGGAATTTCGTCCGGAAATTCGCCAATGATATCAGAAGTTGATACAACCGTTTGAACAACTGAGGGTACTAGAGCTTACTCCGATCATCGCGTTCCCACGTGAACTCCGGTCCACGTCTTGAGCTCCAACGAACTCTCACGATTGAAATTTGACTGTGTTGACAGTGGGTTTCTCAACAAGGGTATCACAAGTGTTGCGTCAAACAGACACTTCTTTAGGTTCGAGACATAAATGACATCGTGTACGTTACCCGATTCGTCGGGTAACTCGAGTTTGTAGGTTACGCTACCGATTTTTCCCAGACCGTTGAATAACTCAACGTAACGTAAATTAAGCTTGCCACGCTTCCCAAGCGTACCACACCCTCCCCGGGTTTTCAACATGATTCGACCGCCTATAATGAACTTCCAGTGTTATCCGATCCCAGCAATCTTCCCAAGAGTTTCGAGTACAAGTCCTAGACCTGTGATTAGGTTGTCATCCATCCCAGTCAATCAAGAAGGTTGGCATTATTGCCTTATGTAATGCCTCAACAGAGCTGTCTGGTTACCAAGACGATAACTGGCTCAGTAGTACTCAACCATAGGTAAGAGTCCTTCCAATTTGTACCAAAGCCAGTCCCACACATGCTCGCAGCATGTCTTCGGGTGACAGGAGAGTTCGTTTTCTCTGATCGTTTGCCCAAAGGCGATAAGCAATGCTCTGGCCCTGACGTGAGCCAAGGGTGTTGTGTATTGCCTGCATAGATCAAATTCAGAGGTAACAGGAGTTGGCGCCTCGTGCCTAGAAGCCGCCTCTCTCAGAGGAACATTCACAACTGTGAAGACTCGTCACTTTTCTTAATTGCAAGAAAGCGTGCTGGTAACGTGCGTCCATCAACGATCATCCAGGTGATGATGTTTCCGTTTCAAGTTGTAAGTAGACTAGTGATAAAATCCATGGTAGTCCGTTCCCATTTCTTGCGTTTCTGGTTGCCAATATCCCACCTTGACTTTCCCACAAGTCAAACATCGTTCTCATGCGTTGCTATGTGGGCCTTCAGGCCCGGTCATCCATACATGGTCTTCAGGTTTTAATTCATCCTATCTAAACTCAGATAAATATGATATCGAGGCCCGTGTGCTTCACCTGCACAAGTTCCCTAAGGTTGTTGTATAGTGAGGTCCATATTCGTTCCATGAAGTAGCAAATATCGTTCGACCTGCCAAAGGTTGCTTCCCCATGCCCCGCATGGGTCAATCTTGAGAACTCTCTTCCCTCAGTTCTTCAATTTGAACAGGGCGAGTCTGATCAGGTAAGTTAGAGTCGATAGTGAGCTGCAAAGCTCGTGCACGTCCAGGTTTCACGGTCGTATTCATCCAATAGCTCCATCCAGCGACGTCGTTACATGTTTAGCTCCTTCGAAACAAGGGTATACGGGAGGCCCTTGTGATCGGTCTAGGTAGTGCATTTGGTACCGTCCAAGTAATGCCTCCAACTTAAATCCAAAGACCATGGCTTCCACCGCAGGTCGTGACTCGTGCAGTTCTTCCTGTAAGTCCACCACGTGGGACATTTCCTTCTCATGTCGTATCGATGTGTAACTGGGACTCTGATTCGAACTATCATGGTATACCGCCAAATCATCGGTTCCCTCGGATAGAAGTGATGCTCAGTGCATTGCAGGTTTGGGTTTCAGAAGCTGAAAAGACGTCCTCCTGTTTTGTCTTCCACGAACACAGCACCTCGCTGTGCTAAAGAGATTTAAGTTGCGCAATCCTCGAGAATCCTGTGATGAATCTGCGATAGCATCTAGTGAGACCAAGAAATTGCTGCATCCTCGAAGGGATCTCTGGTGTCGATCAGTTTCTAACCAAAACGGGTCTTAGCGAGGTCCACTTGTATTCCCACTTCGTTGGTTACATGTTCAAATGCATCTCTCCAATCTAGATGTTACACTAAACAAGACTTCGCACGTAATGGCTCCTCCCTCAGGAGCCCTAAAATAAGATACGGATGTCGTCTACGATGTTCCTTCCTCCTGGAAATGATTCAACACGTTGTCAATAAGCATAGTCGATTCATGTGATCCATGCAGCTGCCGGTGTGATGATTGACCCAGAGGTTTTGGAATACAACGTCGCAATGGCCGCCCTGCGTCTGATATGCCGTTGTAGGAACATTCTCCCCTCTGGACTCCCACCTGATGATAGTTCATTTGTTATTCAATCCTCGAATGGAAGCTTGGCCCCCGCAACTGGTCGTTAGGTTGTCAATATATGGTCGTGGTAAACGGTTCTCTACTGTCACCTTATTGAGTTCTTGCAAATCAGTACACATACCAAAAGGCTTATCTTCTCGGATATAACCGGGGCTCCCTAAAGCGAAAAACTAGGTCCGACAAAACTCTTGTCCAACAGTTCCTGCAGTTGATTAGACAGCTCTTGCAACCCTCCTGGTGCAAGACGGTAAGAGTGCGTGTAGTCAGGGCTGCCTCTGGTGCGAGATCAGACTGAGATTTCGCCTAACAGTTGTGGAAGTAAGCCCGAAAGTTCCTTGGGTAGCACACTGAAAGGAATCACGAATGGTTGGTGGATCCTCGATCCTCTGTCTCCTTAGCCCTAACTTCAGTAACGGTTGCTAGTATAGCGGAGTAATCCCTCCGTAGACACTTCTGGCCTTCATAGCTGAAATGGCGCTAACCTTTACACCACTCTGACGCTTTAGAACAAAAAACGATTCTCCACACAAGGTCTTCTCCTCACTGGTGTATCTGCGCGATCTCTGGATAACCAATCCACAGTAACTACTGTATTGCAACCATCAAGGGTAGTGGAAGGAAGGTCGATGTCGAACACCTGTCCCCCAAGGTCGAGTTTGCATCTCAACAAACATATAAGGCTTCAATTGACTTGCATCAGCCGACTCCACAACAGGTTCGGTTTCAAGAAGCATCAGGGTTAACAGAACAGAGACGAAGTGAATAACTACCCATCCAAGCTATCGTGTTGCTATTACGCCTGGTATAGCCTATGCCAATACTAAATGTCCTTCCATGAGCTTCATTTCCAGTGTTGTTTTCGTCACGAGAATTTCCAGTACTGCCGTCGTTCCCTTGGTTGTCGTCACCTTGACTTAACACAGTCAATCCTTGTCGAGGTCACCTTCGTTTCCATACTGTAAGCTACGATCACGAGTACCTTGATGTTGTCGCGACTGTTGCCTCTAATATTGTCGCCTGTAATGGTGTCCTGCGTCTTTTCACCAACAAGGTCCATCTTTTCACATTCCGTGCCACGTCCTAAGGCACTACTCATGGTGCGGGCGGTTACACAGTCCTCTCTACAGTCAATCGTCATCGATTTTGTCCCGATTGGTTCGTAAGAGTCGACTCCCATGAGTCGCTAGCTGGGGTTAAGGAGTCAAATCGCCGTTGTTCGTTGCCGGTAACTAGGGTCGTTCAAATGCTGAAGTCGGTAAGGTACTATGTTTACCCTCTTGTCCATCGTTCTTGCAAGTTGACTGAGTAATACACGGTATGTCGCGAGAGTGTTGCAGAAGTGATCGCACTTCGGGATCTAAGGCGTCAATACACTAAGTTCCAACAAACAAAGATAGGTGAGGAATATATAGTCCAATCATTTGACGCTGAGCCATCCAACTCAGGGACGTTCTTACTAGCACCTAACATTCTATACAGTTCGCTAGGCGTTCAGATGTGTGATCAGGTGATACTCGATATCATCAAGATTCGTAAGGATTCAGAAAGGGGTGAAAAGATCATGTTCGAGTAGGAGACAATCACTGCTATGACACCTATAGACTGCTGAGTACATAACATCAATTAACAGAGCGGAACCCCTCTCACACTCGTTAAGCCTCACTGGGACTCACATGCACCCCACATTATTATTATGTGTGCACCCATAATAATAAGGCAATTTGCATGCTTATCTCAGTGCCTCTTAACACGCGCTAAAAGGTTCCCCGAATTCGAGCAATAAGACAGATGACATCACAACACAGATCATGAAAGTTCAAGGAGTGTCACACATAACATGGGATGTTAACATATAAGTTCATACTGTAGTTCCAAGTGTGTATTCACGTGTGATGTTGTCTAATAGTAAATACTAGAGATACTGTGCAATAGTAAACGAGAAACGAACCTTGCAGTCTGGAGCTGAGTGTCATGGTTGATTTCGGATCCGTTCGGTTACAGTCTGGTTTTATAAAAACGTTTTAAAACCAAGTTCACTATAACCAGTGGCTCTGATACCAAACTGTCACACCCTCAAATTACCACTTAGGGAGTGTCCCTGTTAGGCGTGTGACCACTAGTGATGAGCCACCAATTACATTGAATCCATAAGTTTAAAATAAAGTTTCATCATTTAATAGTAATAAAATCCAAACATAAGCAATTCCAAAAACCATCAAGTTCAGCAGAAGCGTTAACGTAACATAAGGTAAATAATTTCCAAACAACCATAGTAAATAAATGTTTGATAAATAAACCCATCAATGCAACCATGACCACTCACACCCTCCAGCCAACAAGTTCCTGTTCCCAAGTACCTAACGACCTGCGAGCATGTAACAAGTGTATCAGACAAAGCTGGCGAGTTCACAGTTTTAGAAAACGTTTGTTACCAGTTGTATGCAAAACAGTTCACTGACAAATGCAAGTAATATTGTTAATATCTCAATTCCGAACAAGACGGCTCCTGAAATACAGGACTGCCCTTCCCACGTACTCCTATCTAGTACTGGGCCCCGACTGGGTCATTAGTTCACATCCGTCCTATCTAGGAGCGGTGTGAGGGTGCCAAACCTAAGTAGCGCTACCAACTAATACCCGTTACCCTCCAGGTAACATAATAAGGGACTTACAAGATTGATAGGTGAGAATATTAACCAATATACCCGTTTTTACCCAAAAGACTTATCCCTCCACGGGATACCCACTGACTGTCCCCAACCACTGGGACGCATGCTCGAATGTAGTGAACTCACCTTAGAGTGCTCGGTAGAATACGTTACTTGACCACACTCAGTTAATCAAACACGTCCTATCAAAGTTTACCAATAACAATCAGTTCTATTCTCACGTTGCACCACATATGTTGTTACACATTTCACACATCACGTTCATGAAGTATTTACACCCCTCAAGCAAATTATAACAGTTAATCACGTTACACATCATCCATGTTAACACATTTTGTGGTATCACATACAAGCTTACTTCATGTAACCAAATCCCAATGAAACTTCTTATATATATATGTGTGACCCAAAACTACGGAATGATCCAAGATAGTATGTGGCCCAGAGAATTACTTGGCCCAAATCTGAATATGCAGGCCATTACCTATCGTGTTACCCGGTCCGAACTATTGCCCCTTAACCCAACAGGCCGATCCAATAAACCCCAAGCCCAACATACACCAAGAGAAGATGCGGCCCAAGTACCGTTCGGGTATTATTGTGTGTGTGCGGCCCATAATTAGCATCCAACCAAAGATCACGACCCAATTATCAAAAACCTATACTGACAACAGCCCATCTTCCATCATCATTTAAAGTGTAAGTCATGTTAATTAATAATTGTCCACCGTTACCCTTCAACATTAATATTGATGATGCCGATCCAGTTTTAATAATTGTCATCAATATTCGATCATTTGAGGTCCACTAAGCAACTTACACCTTCAATTTTATTTTGATAAAAATTGAATAATCTGATAGTATCACGTGATATTGTTTGGATATACATAGACATTATTTAAAAACATAGGCCAAGCAAATATTAAATTATATCCAATTATGTTCATATCGCCTACTGTTCCATCTAATTTCACCAGGTCCAATTATTCATATCTCTAATTATCATTAACTACCTAACAAAGTTACAACTAACCATTTATCTGGATCACATGATCCTGATGATTCTTAGAACGAATTAACAGTTCAACCAACAATCATATGCTATCAACTAATTCGGATCTTAACCACAATCATCGAGCAATCATGTTATTAAATCGATCAGGACTCCCATGAACATCAGGCACTCTTATAATCAATCATCTATCACACAATTAGTAATATAATCGAACACACATGTGCAAACCCTTATTTAGTGATTAACTTCACAAGCATTAATCAATCACACCAATTTAATTCGTACAACAATGAGTTCATCACACTTCATTCTCATGCATTCCTACAATAATAAAATTATTCTAGTCGGCCACGAATCTTCCAACAACAATCCTAATCATGGATAAACAATAACACTTTGCACATAGCCGAAGGTAACCAATCAAGATTTACATCAATATAATCATACTAACCGAAAGGTGAATGCTGCTAGCCACGAGAGAGACAAGCTCCGAGAGGGGAGAGGACTTCGATCAGCATGGATGCAGTCGATCCAAGAGAAGGGGAAGAAAGAACGCTAGGGTTGTTGTGGTTTTTCCAAAACCAGAATTACGTGCCCCTATCTAAAAGCATACGCAACCCATGAAGGGTGGGCTCAATCGATTCAGGCCTGACACAAGAGTGGGCCAATGTGAATAGGGAGTATGTGGAGGTTTAAAGTGTGTGTGTGTGGCCCAAAACATGTGCGGCCCAACTTAACCATTTGACACTTAGACTAGCCCACCTACACACACAATCATATTCAAACACGTTTCACATTTAACAAGTTTATCATAGCTACGAGCATTTAATAGATTTATCAAAACCAAGAACGTGAAAGAGGAATAATGAGAAATCAAGATCACAAGACTGAAAGACACTAACCTTGAGAGTTCGGGTTGTCACAAGATAGGCAACACCAACCTGACAAAAGAAGATTACGATCAGATAGATCCTGAGGAGATGGAACTGATCGACATAAGGTGGTGTATGGCCAGTGCAGTTCGTCGGGCACAACGTTTCATGGAGATAACCGGAAGAAAGTTTATTGGTGGACCATCTACCAAGTTGGGCTTTGACAAGTCTAAAGTGACATGCTTCAAGTGTAAACAGAAAGGTCACTTTAAGCGTGAATGCCGAAATGCGTATGCTGACGAGTCTGAAAACCCGTTTAGAGAAGACTACTACAAGAAAGCGATTTATCATCATAATAGATCGGAGCCGCCGAGAATAAAGCAGCTTGAGGATAACAAAGAGAAATCTAGAGCTCTTGCGGTGATTCATGATGATGAAGGTTTCGACTGGAGCGAGTTGTTACATGAGGAGGATGCGGTTGGATATGCATTCATGGCAAAATCTGAACCTGTTCCTTGGAAAGACACCAGACCTGAAGAAATGAGGTATGCTTACAGGAAGATGATAGCTCAAGAAAGAATGATCAGAATATCTGCTATCTATAGTGAAGCAAAAAGAGCTAGGATATGGGATCCAGATAGAGAATGTTATCTTGACCCTTATGGAAATATAGCCATTGATCATAACACTCTTGATATGGAAACCATAATTAAAGAAATGAAAGAAGAAGATGATTATTGGCAAAGAAAATGGTGGGGAAACGGAGAAGAGAAAGAGAAAGAGGAAGAAAAAGAGAAGTCAAAGAAGGTTGATACTGGAATCATTGACACGACTCAAAAGTTGAATGCTGAAAACATGGGAAAGATGGCTGACAAGGTGCTGGCTGCTAAGGCACTTGAGGTAGACTCTAAATCCGTTTCTGAGTCTAAAAGCCAGGTCAGTTCAAATGCGTCAACAATTGAGTCAGGTAAGAAAGACAGTGGTGATATTGACTGCAAAAATTGCATCAAAGAATGCAAAGTTTGTAGTACAAACACTTATCTCAAAGGTAAGAAGATTGATGATCTGACTGCTAGAGTCAGAAGTGTTGAGGATCAAATCCTTAACCGTGATAAAATGTTGAAAGCTTCGAACGACAGAGTAAAAGAATTAACTAACAAAAATGAAAACGATAAAATTGATCAAGAAAAGGTTAGAAAAGAAAATGAGAGGTTAGTTCTTGAAAATCGCCAGATTACTGAAAAATTTTAGAAGCTTAAAAGCACGGTTAAAGATAATGATGATAGAAACGGTAAAACATACAAAGAAAATTGTCACTTAAAAAGTGTTTTAAGGATCAAAGAAGAGTTAATCAATCAACAATTGGATGAGATTGCTAAATTGAAGCTTAAATTTGAAGAAGCTAAAATTGAGAATGAGCGAATCAATTTGAAATTGAACAGTTACAACTCTGCAAGCTTTGTTTTGCAACACATTGTTCCCAAACCCATCGGGAAAAACAAAGCAGGCGAAGATGTATACTGTGACGGAACTGGGGTCGGGTTTCATCAAGTTCCACCACCAGTTCTAGACAATTATTCAAAAAAGCAATTTGGGTTGGTTAATCTTGAAGATGAAAATGAAGTGAAACTTCCTGATTCTATTGATGTGACATTTTCTTCATCTTCCAATGACGATAGTGTCCAAACTGAAGTGGTAAAAAGTGTGGTTGAAAATGTTCTAAAATCTGAAAGTGACACTACTGAGGAAGATGACTGTTTTCTGGACAATTACATTCCAAAACCAAAATCCAAAAACAACTTAGGTGATGAACCGGGTCTTGTGATGTACAAGATGGCTGGATCTGATAAGTTGTATTCGGATTCTGATTTTCCTCTGGAGAATGTAAATGTTTCAAAATTGACAAATGTGTTCAAAATGATTGAAATTGATTTGTTTGAAGTAAAGGGTTTAAAACAAACAAAAAGGCAAATGAATTTTGAAAAAGATAAAGCTTACTACAAGAAACCTGTAGTTCCACCGCGTTTTTATAACAACAATCGAAACAATTGGTCGGGTGGTTATCAGGGTGGTAAGAATTATCAGAAAAAGAATGTTCAAAACAAAAGGTTTGCTGAAAAGAAGGTGTTTGTGAACGGTTCAAGTTCACTTTCTGATGAGGAAAATGATTTTTTTTTTCAAAATCAAATGAAGAATTCTTTGAGAAGAAGGCCTCACAGTCTCAGTCTGAAGGCATAAGTCGGGTAGTTGATACTCGTACATGTTTTAGATGCAACAAAGTTGGTCACATTGCAAGAAATTGCACCAACTCCAAGCCTAAGACTGAAGTTGTTGAGAGTCAAAAGAAGAAGGTTGATGCAAAAGGAAAAGCTCCAATGGTTGTTGAGAAAATTTTGAAAAATGAGAAAACAAAAGTTAAAATTGAACCTGTTAAGAAAGTGGTAACTAAAAATGACAAATTCTATAAACGGGTTGCTTCATCTCAACAAACATGGAAGCCAAAAGCTGTTGAAAAACCAAAGGTTTCAGAGTTGGAGAAACAATCTTCTACTCAATCAGAGAAGAAGAATGTTCAAAAGAAAGATCAACCAACCGGTCAACTTAAGATAGATGAGTTTTTCTTATACAAAAAGGTTGAGGTTGGATCTGAGGAAAGTTTAAAATTGAATGACAAAAATTTTCCGCCACTATACACTGCTAAAACTCACATTAAAGTCAAATTACCCGAGTTAAAAGAGGCTTGGGTAGCATCAAAATCTCACTAAAGATTTTGGACTTGCCGGAGCTTCCTAGTTGGTAATTGTGAAGCATGAATCGGCATCTTTATTGAATTGTTTGTGATATGTGCAGGAACTTCCGAGAGCTGTTTCACGATGGATTATGGATAGTGGAGCGTCTCGACATATGACAGGAAAGACTGCATTGTTGTACGATGTTAGAAATTTCAATGGTGGTTATGTGGGATTCGCAGGAAACCAAGGAGGTAGAATTGTTGGTGAAGGAACGTTATCCAATGGGATTGTTACGTTTGAGAGAGTTAACTACATTGCTGAGCTGGAGAATAATCTGCTGAGTATCTCGCAGATTTGTGACAGGATGTATACCACTCACTTCACAGACAAAGAATGTTTGATCTTGAAACCAGGATTTGTTATTCCCGAAGAATGGATTATCATGAGAGCGCCTAGAGTGAATGATTTATATGTGTTGGACATGAGTGTAGCAACTACAACCACGGGTCAGGCTCATTGTTTTGTGTCTAGAGCAACAGAGAAAGAATCGAAGTTGTGGCACCGAAAAATGGGGCATATACATTTGCGAAAAATGAATCACTTGGTGCACAATGATTTGGTTATAGGTGTTCATGTTTTCATCTGGAAGGGGAGTGCATTAGTTGCATCAAAGGCAAGCAAAAGAAAAAATTACACCCTAAAAAGCAAGTCAATTCAGTTTCCAGACCGTTAGAGAGACTACATATGGATCTGTTTGGTCCAGTAAACGTCAAAAGTATTACAGGAGATCTCTACTGTCTTGTGGTTACTGATGATTATTCCAGATTTTCGTGGGTATCATTCTTGAAGTCGAAAGATGAAATGTTTGATAGTCTGATGGCGTTGTTCAAAAAGATTGAAAATCTGTACCAAAGGCGTATCAAAAGAATTAGAAGTGATAATGGTACTGAATTCAAGAACAA
The DNA here is from genome assembly GCA_030545235.1 of Helianthus tuberosus. Lineage (NCBI taxonomy): Eukaryota > Viridiplantae > Streptophyta > Magnoliopsida > Asterales > Asteraceae > Helianthus > Helianthus tuberosus. Next base: position 170,671,746 of record CM060352.1, read on the forward strand.
CAAGATGGAAGAATATTGTGATGAAAGAGGTATATTGTATGAGTTTAGTGCTCCGTACACTCCGCAGCAGAATGGAGTTGCAGAACGTAAAAACAGGACGCTAATTGAAACGGCTAGGACGATGCTTGCTGATTCAAAGCTATCGATAAATTTTTGGGCAGAAGCGGTTTCTGCCGCATGCTATACACTCAATTGGGTTCTCAATGTCAAGAAATTCAACAAGACATGCTTTGAGTTGATCAATAACCGCAAAACTGAACCTGAAGTATTTAGAACCGTTTGGGTCTCCCTGTACTGTTCTAGATCCTTTTGGAAAGTTTGGTCCGAAGAATATTGAAGGGATATTCATAGGATATGCAAGTCCATTACGACGTGTCTTCGTTCCAAGTCTGAAGCGGATTATTGAAGCTCCAAATGTTGAGTGTCAGGGGTATACTATGCCGCCTTAGAATCTAGGTGACTCATGGTGTTTTAATTATGAAAAATTGTGGGATTCATTTGACATGAAAGAAGAAAAGGAAGAAGAAGAAGATTTCTTTGATGAGTTGGATATTTTGAGAGAGTATGAAGAATCGCAAGAAAGGTTCCCAGCTGAGTATTCAAGAAGACCGCAACAAACTTAAAATGATGATGAAGCAGGTCCAAGCAATGCTGGTGAACATGATGATGTCCAACAAAGTGAAGTTGCTCAAGATAATTAGACGGAACAGAATGATAATCAAGAATCTGAGAACATGCCAGTATTTGATCGTGGTGATTCAGATTCTGAGGGGAGCAAATTCAGAGTTCAAGTCAAACAAACCCAGTCAGTGAACAAGGTGCAAATCAGAATGTTACTAATCTGGAAGGTGAGGTAGATGTTTCAGGCGAGGTGATGCCGAGAACTCTTTCATATCATCCAGAAGAGTTGATCATTGGAGAATTGCAAACAGGCGTTCGCACATGACGACAAATTGACCAAGGCCTTACTTGTTTTTATTCTACAGTAGCATCTTTACAAACTGAGTTTTCACTTAGTTGTTTTATTTCGCAGTTCGAACCGCGAACATACAAAGAGGCGCTAACTGAAGATTCCTGGGTCAATGCTATGCAAGAGGAGCTGAGTCAGTTTGAGAAGTTGGGAGTGTGGAAGTTAGTGGATTTGCCTAATGGTAAAAGGAAGATAAACACCAAGTGGGTGTTCAAGTGTAAGAGAGACGATAGAGGAGTTGTGGTTCGTAACAAAGCTCGACTCGTAGTCCAGGGTTTCAGTCAGCAGGAGGGTATAGATTTCACTGAAGTATATGCTCCAGTTGCTCGACTTGAAGCAATCATAATCTTCCTAGCATTTGCATCTTGGAAAAATTTCAAAGTATATCAGTTAGATGTGAAATCGGCGTTTCTCTATGGGAAGGTAAAAGAGGAAGTATATGTCGGTCAGCCACCGGGCTTCACCGATCCAATCCACAAAGACAAGGTCTATTTGCTAGACAAAGCGCTGTATGGTTTACACTAGGCCCCGAGAGCTTGGTACGAGACATTGTCTCAACACCTGCTAGCCAACAACTTTATTCGTGGAAAAGTGGATGCCACTCTCTTCACCATAGAGGTCGACGGACATCTTCTGATAGTTCAAATTTACGTGGACGACATTATATTTGGGTCAACGAATGAGAATCTGTGCAAAGATTTTGAACGTGTTATGAAGCAGAAATTTGAAATGTCATCAATGGGTGAGATGAATTTTTTTTTGGGACTTCAGGTTGATCAACCGCCTAAGGGAATTTTCATACATCAAACGAAGTACGTTCATGATATCTTGGAGAAATTCGGGATGTTAGGTTCTACTCCAGCTACCACCCCATTAGCAACGAATCATGGGATAAACCCTGATCTCACCGGAGAGAAGGTAGATGAAATGATGTATCGTTCCATGATCGGATCGCTGATGTATTTGACAGCTTCAAGACCCGATATTATGTACCCAACCTGTCTCGCAGCAAGATTTCAATCTAACCCGAGAGCTTCGCATATGGTGATTGTGAAAAGGATATTACGCAACCTGAAAGGAACTCCATCGTTGGGGTTGTGGTATCCAAGAGAAGGCGATTTTGTGCTCGAAGGGTATTCCGATTCCGATTTCGGATGCTGCAAAGTTAACGCTAAATCAACAACAGCGGGGTGCCAGTTTTTCGGACCACGATTGGTCACCTGGCAATGCAAAAAGCAGACCTCTGTGGCTTTATCCACATGTGAAGCGGAGTATGTATCTGCTAGCAACAGATGCGCGACTACGGTTTGCAATTTCTAAACACCCCTATCTTTGTTGATAATGAGGCAGCGATTAACATTACTAAAAATCCAATTCATCACGCTAAAACGAAAAACATTGAGATTCGTCATCACTTCATTCGAGATTGTTTCGAGAAGAAGTTGATACGAATTGAGAAAATCCACACTGATGAACAAAAAGCTGATTTACATACCAAAGCATTTGATAAAACTCGTTTTCAATATTTGCTAAAACTGAACGGTATGAAGCTTTTATCGGTGTTGGAGGAGATTATTGGCGTTGATGAAGGAGACATTGTAGATGATGTTGAGAAGCAATCTGCAATGGTTTGTCGATTTTTTACTTGTTTTGGTATTTAGGGGGAGGTATAGGGTAATATTTTCAGAAAATACAAAAACATTAAAAAATGAAAAAAATACAAAAACATGAGATATTTTCAAAATCCAAAATCATTAGAAAACCAGAAAAGAGCTTGTGTAAAAAGGGAAAATGATAGTACATCGGCTTGACAGTCACGGTATGCTAAAGAAATGGAATGTTTAAATGCATTAAACAGTCTCGCTGATGATGTGCCGATAGGTTTTTACACATTTAGTAAATGTGTTCGGGATATAAATCTAAATCCTTATTTGCTTATTTTGTGGGGAACACTACTTGGATATATAGGTAACCCCTGAAATCTTGTTTGAAAGATTCTTTTTTCTGATATACTAGGTCTTTATACTCAGTGATATCTGGGGTATTATTCCGGGACTTCTGCTGAATGGAAGTTCTGACCTAGTCCTCGAATAATACTTTCCGCAATGCTTGAAACATAGCATCACCCTCAGCATAAATGATAAGACAATAAAATTGCTTAGCAATGCTGTTGTAACAAAAGATCCTCTAAAGGGGACACACCCAAGTCGAACCGTCATCTCTCTGCTGAACGGAAGTTCTGACCTGAGCTCTCACGGTTTCGCAACTTAACCCCTTACAGATATCATCTGTGGTATACTCACCTGTAAGACTGAATATTGGGATCTGGATACGAGAGTATATTCAAGAGGTGGGACACACGTATAAGTTTAAGTCTCTAAAATACTAAATCTGTATCCTGAACAGATTGAAATTTGTGTGAGAATTTAAAGTGGATCAGTATATCGAAAATCTAAGCGAATTGTTTAATTCTAAGTATATAATTGAAGCTTAACGGTACTTGTGACTTGTCGAATAGCTGATATGATTCCCTAACACGCTTAACCAAAAATATGTTTGTAAATAGTTTATTTTTACTGTTTTTTAGTTCAGTATTTTATTTCTAGTTTAGAAGCTTTATTCAAAATCCAAAAAGATTTTACACTTCTGTTTTATTTTCTGACAAACCAAAGTGGAAAGCTGATCTTCAGATTCGAATTGAAGCAGATGCAGGAAGTTTCTGGACTGGAGGATGAGTTTGGAGCTAAAACATGATAAGTTTGTGAAAGATGAAAAGTTAAAGCAAGTTCATTAATTTGAAACTTGTATATTTTCAGAATAAGTTAAACAAAATGTCAGTGTGATTTGTCTTAGATCAACCAAGGTCATTAAGTTGGACTTGGTGGATTAATTGAGTAATTAGGGTCATTAACTTGGACCTGAATACTTAAGTGGATTTTTTAAACACTGGTTAGACTATCATTTGTGGTTGAATGGTAAGTTTGATAGAAACTGTTATTGTCATATATCTTATATTTGGGTAGAGCATATGCAGGTAACAGGAATCCCCATGGCAACAAAATGTCAAAGTTTGAACCAGAATTAAAGCCCTAGTTTATCGAGAGGGGGAGTCTGCGAAAGGGGGAGTCAGAATTCTGGATCAACATTCAAAGGGGAGTTTGAAGATAAAGATTGAAGGAGCTTTTACAATGTGAAGAAAATTTGGAGAAAGACTAAGACTAAAGACTCGATGCCGAAGACTTCGTCAACATCCAAGGGGGAGTCTGTTGGTGCACTGAATGTCTGTTAACTTTGTCTTAATCGAGTCTTAGGTCTAGATAGGATGAACAAGCACACAATGGGTTAGCATTTAGGGTTTACATGGTATTGTAGGTGAGTTCGCTTGAAATGACATCATGTCATGTTCAAGCGAAACCATAACATGCCAGTTCGCTTGAACATGCATGATGTTCATTCAAGCGAACTAGCAACACCTATAAATAGCTTATGTGCGTGTCATTTGAAGCGGACCTGATTGTGTGAGAGAGACAAGGTGCTGCCAAAATTTCATTAGAAATCATTGTAAAGTCTCGGGAATCAGTAATAGAGAAGAATTGAAAAGGAAACAAGCTGTGTGACTTTGTTTACTTTGATTCCGCCTTAGTAAATGAAGATGAACTGCCTTTACTGACTGTTTAGGGTCACAAACACGATCCAACAATTTAAATAAATAATTTTATGTTAATAAAAAGAAGAATAAACGCTTTGTGAAAACAAAGCATATAAGAAGCCCGAGTTAACGAGACTTAAAAATAAAACGGGTTATGACTTTCCCGAAACCACTAAGTAACTAGGAATATCAACCTAGTTAGTTAAGTGTGGTTAAAACAATAATGAAAACATGAATTGTTAAGCCTTCATGAAACTTGAAAACTTGAGGAAAGTTTAGGGGCCAAATATGAAACACTGGAAACTAGTTTTAATTAAATAAAAATCCTACACCAAAACACACACACTAAGTGTGTGTTCTGGTCGAGACTTCCAGAAGAGCCAGGAGCTCTCACCTTCAAACCCTAGATTTCTCAAATTGATCAAATTGAAAGGCTCAATCAGTCCCAAATCGAAATCCAAGCTTATATTAGTGATCACCTAAGTGAGGGGATCACGAGGTATGTTAAATTTTGTCTTTTGATTACATCTTGAAATTATGATGAACATTAGAAATCGAAATCTGAGTTTGATTGATTGATGCTTAGATGAAATTAGTAATGAAAAGATGTCTAGGAGTAAACCCTAGTCAATAACTTGTTGAATTAGTGTTAAATTATGAAGTTCATGATCATCCATTATGTGTGTTTAATGGGTTTTGTAGAAACATGATGAACACTAGAATCATGACTATCAAACTAGTGTTATTTGAACTCTATGAAGTTAATCTTGACGTTGAACCATGAATTAGATGATTATTTAGTAAAAGATGTTGAAATTATCAAGATAAGTAATCATGGAGTTTGATTATTAATTTTATAAAATTATGCTCATTAGGTGTTTGTTAAAATGCCTAAGAGAAAACTAAATGTAGAAATTCGGAACAAAACGCATATTTGAATGATGTTGTGAATTATGCGTTATATGACATGAATAGAGTGCTAAACGAACCGTTGATTGAACTCTATAGACAAAGGAATCGAGTCTCCAAGCGGATAATCCGGAGCGGACACACGCTTGAAAGGAATGCTTTAAAGGTACGCGACTTGTCGTCTCGTTACATTTATGTAGACAAGCTTAGTTAAAATATGTTTAAGGTTGATATAGCGAAAATGGTTGAGTTGGTATGTCAATGAAGTGATGGAATTCACTCGACAACCAAATGGGCCAAGTTAATGGTTAAAATAATAGTGATCAAAATAAAGACACCATTTGGTAAAAGTTATAACGGGTCAGACAATCTAAGGAAATGTCTTTTAAGTAGTAAAAACTCAAGGTGCGAACCGGAATTGGTCCAATGGACATGATGGTATTAATATACCATCATACGTTGATAAATGGCCATGTCGACTAAACGGGCCAAATGGCGTGTAAATACCATTTGACAATAATAACTGACGACTACTTGTTGAGTTATGTGATTACAGGAAACATCATATGTTGCGTTGCTTTAACTAGAAAATTTAAAGCAAGAGGTATGTAAACGGGTCAATGTTATGACCCGAGCCAAGTACATATAGTTAGATTTAGAGTTAAAAGTGGTATTGCGGTCAATAAATTAGTGGAAGTCCCTCGTCGTAAATTGAGGGACTAAAATTGACCAAAAAGCCCTTGATAGGTATATTGGGCAAACGGCCTATATGGGGTGTTTGGAAACTTGCAGTATGATTATGAAATATAGGTAGATAACTTGAATGCGGAGTTATGAAGCGTGAAAGGAAAAAAACGAGTTTTAAACTAAAATGCTTAATATCCTCTAAATGGGTCGAAAGGGTTTTATGTGCATAAGTAAATCATAATAAAATTTCGAACCCTAACAAAGGACTTTGGGTTAAATACATGGGTGTATATATTTTGTTGTTTAAAAACCAAGTGGGTGGTTTTAAATACATACGGGTCAAAAAGTGTCAAAACTGAATTTCAAGCCGAGAGCTTGAAATCTAAAATTTTGTAAATTCGGATGTCGGATTTTTACTCCATGTGATGGAGAATTAAATTACGAACGCGTAGGAAAAAGAATCGTGTAAAACGGAGGTCTAGATCAAAAGTTATGCCATTTTGAAGTTAGAATTTCGATCGAAAACGGAGCTGGGCAAATGCAGCAACCAGCATGAACATTCTGTCAACATAGGTCCGTGGCGTCGCACCACGGCCACGGGCCTTGGCCGTCGCGCGTGGCGACGGCCTGAATTGTTGAAAATTTTGATTTTTTTTTATTATTTCGATTATTTGACCCAATTTCCTTGTTGTACTTGTTATTTAACTATCAAAACTGACTTCTAAGTTGGTTTTAATCATAGGTGAATGTCGAGAGTCCCGGATGAAGATGAAGCGTCGAGCAAGAACCGAACACACGTTAAATGAAGCTTCCGCGTCAAATCTTGAATTGTGTTATTATAAGTGAATTATGTAAACACTTATAAATTTGTTTTTGAAACGTTGTAATTATTTGGGAATGGTAGTATAACAAGTGTTTATAAAGTCACATTTTAGCATTTAAAATGTGTATTTTATTATTAAAATCTTGATAAATTGAGACGGGCGTTACATCTTGTTGTCCATGGCGTTCCCAAATTCATTATATACCTTTAATAATTCAAACATTACAATTTTTTGGTGTTATTGTAGATCTGTCCAGTTGAATTAATTCCTTATATCTTATAAAGGTAAATAAATATCTTAGCGTTCATGGCGTTCCCAAATTCATTATAATTCATTAATAATTCAAAACATTACAACTAAGACGAAATCAAACTAAACTAATAGTCTTCTGTGGATGATATTACATCAGAAATATACCCATCGCTTTACGCATCACTTTCTTCAGACTCATCATCATCATCTAGGTCATTGGCGTAAAACGCCATAATCTGGTTTAGCCTTTCTCGCATCCGATATTTAAATATCATTACAATCCTAGATGTTGCATCGTTCGAAGATGCTAAATCACAGAGTTGTTCAAGAAGGTGTAGTCTATCTGTGTTCAGCACTTCGTCCATCGTTGTCACACCCTGACTTTTGCGGAAGCGTATGATGTGTGACTTGTTCAATATCATTGCATTCAATCATAATAAACAACTATATGATCAAGACGATGTTCATCCATTCATTAAATTTAAAATATTACAAACACTAGTCATTTAAGAATCAAACAGCACAACCTTGACTAAGTTACCAACCAACAAAAGTGGATGACACCTAAACTTGGAATTTACTTTCAGAAACAACACCCGCGCTCAAGATCCAACTTGTTACCTGAAATACATGTAATTTTGAAAACATCAACAAAAGTTGAGCGAGTTCATGCGTTTTGTATGAGTACTGATAAGCTTGTAAACATTTGAGAGACTCCTTTGAAAACAGGTATGAAAAGCATCTATGAACATATCAAATTAATGTTTTGCAAGGACATTTAGTGTATGTGAAGAAATAGGGAACACTCAAAATGAGTAGGCTTATACCCTCGTCGATTACCTCTCGACTGCGTTGAATTTCCCTTCGACTGTGTCAATTTACCTTGACTATGTCAATTTACCTTGACAGTGTCAATTTTATCCTTGACCGTTGTCGATTTACCTCGACTGGGACACCGAAGCACTCAAGTGGTCACATAAGGACCATGAGTGGGGCTCGGCCGTACCCGTTAGATCTAACCTTCGTCCATAATTAAGAGTTAATGGCATTTCAATTTCAATCTATGCCCACATGATCTATAATTCATTTCATAGCCAATTCATTCCATTTAAACGTATGCAACATGTCTAAGTAGTTAATGCGGTAAAATATCGGATATCGATCAAGGACCGATATTTGAGATATCGGTTATCGCAGTGGGATATCGGTAATTTTAATATCATGTTAAATTTTTATATATAGCAATTTAACACTAACAATTGTAACAAGTAAGAACTGACTAAGACTATAACATTTAACAGTAACAACTAACAATTAAGACTTAAAACACTAATAGCAACAATAAGAAGAAAAATGAACGGTAGAAATAAGAAGAATGGTACTGATATCGGGAAAATCGGTGATTTATCGATCAAATATCGGACAATATCGCTGATATTATCGGTACCGATATTCTAACCAATATTTTGTACCGCTATCTCGGCAGAGAGCGATAACCGATATATCACTGATATATCGGTTGATATATCGGGATATTAACTACATAGCAACATGTATTCCACCCCCAAGAGTTATAAATCCGAAAACAGTTAAGAGAAAAGGGGGACATGAACTCACGGTTTTGCGTTCTTCAATCCGACGTAACTCAAGTTGCTACTAGTGTACACGACTACCTACAACGTACTACGGTCTATTAGACGAGCGGGTCGTGCCTTGACTTAGTATTAATTAGTGTCTTTGAGTTACGTTTCTTTGTGTCCTTAATATTATTCCAAGTTATATGATTATTTGTTAAAATACAAATATTTTAACTTAAATTATATTTATGAATTTTTGGAATAGTAGTTAAAATAATACATTTTAACTTGTCAAGTTTATGTATTTGTACCTGTATAACTCCCCAAGGATGGGTGGATTTGTATTCGTATTCTTATCCTTCTATATTTTTGCCAAGTATTGATGGCGTTTTCTTGTGTGTAATTCTACGTACGAGAATACGTATTGTTATTGTGTTTATTAAGTATCTCATACTTAATTTTTGTATTAACCTTTCCGGAATAATATTTCTAATAAAAATACCTCAATATATATTTTCAAAATATATATTTTAAGAAATATTACATAGAAAAATTATTTAGAATTTTTCCTTGGCAAAAATATTTATACTTTTCATATAAGTCTCAAAAATAATATATTTCCAAGTCTAACTTAGAAAATATATATGAATCTATTTTTCACCCAAAAATAATATGTCCAAAGTTTATTTAAGAAAATATATATTTTCTCCCAAAAATAATATATCTTCTAATAATTCCAAGAAAATATATATCTTTACTTACCCAAAAATAATATATTTTCTTCTTGTAAAAAATATGTTATATTTTGTAATTATTGTAAGAATCATACTTTTGTTTTCTTGGTGTCCAAAATACTAATTCCCAAAATATACTTATGAATTTATTTCCGGAATATTTTTGTGAGTTATATTCCTTGTTCGGTTTCTCCAATATTTTGGGTATCTTTTGTACATTCATTCTGTTGGAAATTTGGTAATATTTTGGATTGTAATTTCTTGGTATTTTGGTGAGTTATATTATTTCAAGTCCTAAAATAATATAACTAATACACATAATATACAAATAATCACACACATGGTGACATCTAAATATATATTCTCCTAAATACATATTTAGTCACTTTTATTATCAAAATCATCCTCCAATATTTATAATCTTGTAACAAAAATTATGGCAAACTTTATATATAAATCATGGTTAAAAATATACTTGTAAATATTTGTTTAAAAAAATATTTTTCTAAGTGTTTAATTTCTAGAAAATTTTTGCCATAGTTTCTCCTTAAAAATGGAGGTTTCCATGCTTTCAAAGCATATCATTTTCTTTTAAAATCATCATCAATCATCAACAAATCATTCAAGACTTACCATGTGCTTTAAATATGCAATTTACACTTTGACATGAACTTGAAATTTTGTAAAAAGTTGTAGTAACTTAGTATGTTATTTAGTAGTTTAAGTTACCCTCTAAAACATGGTTATTTGTTTAATAATCACATTCTTACAAAATCTAGTCCTTTACAACTTACAAGATGATTTTTCCAAAAACAATTCTTTTGTATTTATCTTGTTAATAACATGTTTCTATACTTGATTTATCACTAAAAATATGATTAGTTTCTTTAAAAATCATGATCTTGTAAATCTTGTAAATAACTTGGTTCTCTTGAAAATATTATCTTTGAAATCCTTTATTTTCAAGTTCATCATGCACTAAAACAAGTTTATTTTCAAGTTCATGTTTAACATAAAGGATGATCATTATGATTTCTTCAAGATCCATCCTTATACTTGCTAGATCATGTGTTTAATCATCATCTAGCAAGGTTATTATGATGATCAACATCATAAACACAAGAAATCCACAAAAAATTTTCTTACATACACTAAACAACATAGATCCTTATGTTTTAAGCTTTATGTTAGTGTTCATGCTTATGTTTCTTCATGATCTTTATGTTTAACAACTTACATAATCTATTAACCATCAAAATGAGAAGTAAGAACAAGTTATAAGAGGCTTACTACTAGCACAAGGCTAGGGATGATGTTCAAGAATATGAAGATGACAAATGAGGTGGATAAAAGCACTAGAGAGAGGTCCTTCCAATTCCGTTGTTTGCAAGCTTCTTAGATAGGCTTAAGACACCTTAGATTGTGTTGGAATGGAATGAAAATGGAAGTGTTGTGGGTGTGTGCTTGGTTCGTAGACAAGAAGGAGAAGAAGGAGAGAAGTGAAGTTTGTTGTGGTGTTGAATGAAAGAAAAGAAAGGTCCTATGTTTTTTATAAAAACAATTCTCCAACATATATAACATAAGGTATAACATGTTTGGAATATTCTCTACATATCCAATAAAATAATGCAAGAAAATCCCCAAGTGGGACCCACATCTAACTGTCCACTAATGGGGGGGGGGGTAAAGTGTAACATTTTAATGGTAAGTTACATGATCTAGTTAGGATTCAATGGTGCTAGTTAGGTATTTTATGTATTTAGGGTTTATGAGATGTAATATGTTGTTCGGTGTCCATAACTAGCTTCGTAACACTAAAACAATGCTTCTAGTAAGAATTTGATGTTTCAGGTGGTGTCCGGTTGTTCGTTTCATTACTGTTCGTTAAAGTGCTAAATTGCGCAGTTTAGTGTGCCTTATGTTGTGTTTTGTGACAGTTTTGATTCCCGACACTTAGGAAAGTGTTCTGGACCATTATATCATAATTATGCATTATATTTAGATGGTAAAAGCTGAATTTTTGCTGAATTTATTTATTTTCTGCAGAATTTTGCAGTTTTAGTGTGTTTCTGGCACTTTCCAGCACCTATGTCATCATGTCTGTCTAGGTACTGAACTCCCGTCAGTACCTTTAGTTTGTATGATAACTGTGCCAATTCTGTTCTGTGCATTAATAGAACTATATTGTGTTGCATGTAGTAATGATAAAAGTCTTGCAACAAGAAATGCCATTGTATGTATATAACAATAATCAGAAATTCATTCGTCTTGTGAACTAAATCATGCACAGTCATTAAAGCACAGATTACTGTTTAATTATTGTACTGAATGCATGGAAAAGTGTCAGTTGTCACATTCTCCCCCCGTTAAAAGAATTTCGTCCTGAAATTCAAGCTATGCCATCGATCGCAGGGGAGTTGTGAATCAAATGTGGTCACTTAGGCTTAAATTGGTCTTCATGTTCCCAAGTAAACTCTGGGCCATGATATGAATTCCAACGAACTCTAATAAATCAATTACGACTTCTCCGTGTTTTGCGGACTTCCAGCCCGCAACCTTAACAGGTTCTTTAATAAATTGGAGTTTGTCGTTGACGTGAATCCTGTTTGCGGGAATAACGACTGTTTCTTGAGTCAGGCTCTCTTAAAGACTAGACACGTGAAACGTGTCGTGATCACTGCTGAATTTCTCTGGAAGTTTCAGCTTGTGAGCAATGGTCCCGATCCTTCCCAGGATCTCGAAAGGTCTAATATACCGTGGGTCCAACCTCCCATTCTTTCTAACTCGTACCACGCCTTCCCAAGGTGAGACTCTCGATAAAACCATATCTCCTATCTCAATTTTCAACAGTTTCCGCCGCTTGCCGGCGTAGATTCTCTATATACCACATGCTTGACTTGATACGTCCACGTATCTGAATAATCTTGCCTATAAATCCTGAATCAACTCGGGCCAGTAAGTCGGTTATCCCTGGTTTCCGCCTAACACAAAGGGGACCGATACTTATGTTCCTATAAAGCTTCACACGAAGCGGGATAAACATCGGTGTGATAAATATTACTGTAGGAAAACTCCACTAAGGGCTAGTGAGTAATCCATCTTTTCATCAAATTTTATCACACAAGCACATAGCAGGTCTACCAAAGTCTGTATCGTTCGTTTGCTCTGGCCGTCCGTCTGAGGGTGAAATGCAGTACTAAGGTCCAATCGTGACCTAAACGCCTTTTGAAGCGTCTGTCATATCCTTGGCACAAAATGACCATCTCGGTCGGACAAGATAGAATCATGCACTCCATGACGTGCCACAAACTTTCTAGGCTAAATCTCTGCTAATTCCCTTGCGATGTCCTCCTCACTGATCGGTAGGAAATGGGCAGGCTTGATGAGTTGATCAATACTCATCCAAATCATACCGTGACCTCTTTGGGTTCTTGGTAGCTTTGTAATAAAAATTCTTTAAGATTCGTTCCCTCTTCCACATGAGGACCTCAGGCTGTTGCCACAGCCCTGATGGTTTCTGGTATTCTGTCTTAACTTCGGCACAAGTAAGATAATTATCCACATAGGTAGCTATATCAGCTTCCATCTTGGGCCACTCATACTAATCCTTCAAGTCTTAGTACCTTTTGTCGGATCCAGGATGGATCAAGTACCTGGACCTATGAGTCTTGCCCCAAAATAAACGTTCGTAAATGTCGCGAAACGGAACCCCAAGTCATCCCATGGAGTGTAAGGTTCCATCTTCCTTAGGTAATAATTGCACTTCCATTTCATATAACGCTTCAGCTTGAAGGTTTTCTGGTTTGAGCGCTTCTTGCTCAGCTTCATGAATCCAAGTGACGAGATTTGTCTGTATGCTCATGTCTAAGGCTCGCGCCCTTAGAGGCTTTGCGCATTCCTTGCGGCTCAAGGCGTCTGCTACAACGCTAGTCTTGTTTAGGGAATACTTAATCTCACAATCGCAATCATTCAGTAGCTCACTCTATCTCGTTATCTCATGTTTAAGTCCTTCTGATCGACGGTGTGCTGCAACCCTTGTGATCTATGAAGATCGTGCAGCGTTTTCCTATACAAGTAATGACGTTAAATCTGCAATGCGCAATCACTGCACCTAGTTCAAGGTCTCTTCTCATGATCCTTTAATCATCGTGACGCGTACGCGATGACTTGGTCTTGTTGCATCGACACGCAATCGAGACTTTGTCGAGAAGCGTCACAAGAACCGCAACTCTATTGGTACTATTAGGTGAAGACAAGATAGGTGTCGACTAGGTTAGGGTTGTTAGCGGTTAAGCAATCCTTGAAAGGTTTTCTAGGGGTCGTCTGATACAGCCTACAATCCCCAAAAATTCTTAGTTGTGTCTTAGGGACTCCTCAGTTCTTGATTGCAGGGTCGACATGAACCTCATTCTTATCCACCATGTACCCTAAAAATCTTACCTCGTGAATCCAAAGTTCGTACTTCGGCATCCTAGCACATAACTGTTCTTTCTCTAAGAGTCCCAAGATGAATCGCAGATGTTGCTCATGACCTTCCTTGGTCTTTGAGCTTATGAGAATGTAGTCAATAAATATAATCATGATCTTATCCAGGTACGGCTTACACACCCGATTCATGAGGTCCATGAATACTGCCGGTGCATTTGTTAAGCCAAACGACATGACAAATAACTCGTAATACTCAAAGCGAGTCCCAAAGGTCGTTTTAGGGATACTTTCTTCTTGTACTTGCAGTTGAGGACATCCTGACCTCAAGTCGATCTTCGAGTAGTAACTATAACCTTACGATTGGTTCAACAAGTCATCAATCCTTGGAAGGGGATACCGGTCCCTGATATCCAATTCTCTGAAGTTGATGCAAAATGGAGACTGCCCACTTTCTTCTCATGTCCTTAACTAATGACATCACGTCCTTAATTACGTCTTGGAATAGTAGCTGGGACCTTGTAGTTGGTCGACAGGTCATCGATTCTCGGTAAGGGGTACCGATTCTTGATGGTTAGTTGTCTATCTCCCTGTAACCTATACGTAATACCTTTTTCCCTTATTAGTTCTTCTGAGTTCCTCTCAGATTAGGCCATGTACGCGTGTAAAAACTGTCGTCCTACTTCCTAATGAATATCACCGGAGGCTTCCCTCGGTGAGAGGCTCGGCCTGGTAGATTTCCTCTATCCAGCAGCTCTTGCAGTTGCATCGGAGGCTCATGTATCTCGGACGAAGCTAGTCGGTTAGGCATCATCCGTCATTGGTTTCGTTCCTGGTACTAGGTTATCCTAAATTCCTCGTGTCGCTGTGGAGGTATTCTTGGCAAGTCTCCAGGAAAGGCTTCTGGAAATTCCTCTGCTGCGGGGATGTCTTCAGTCTTTGGCTTCTTGGTCTTCTTATCGACGACATGAGCAGGGAAGGCTATGCAGTCTATTCGGAGGCGCTTCGAAAGATCGACCTGATTGTTAATGTTTAAACATTATGCTTTGTTTTCGCACAAATCACAGTTGATCAAAGTTTAAAGGCATTACTTGAGATAGTGTATTGCATGATGAGGGGATATGCTGAGATCGTGGGGTCCATAAGATCTTAGTGCAAAATTAATATATCTAAACGTATCAGTAAGCATTTCGAAAGTTTTTAGTTTGAGCTTAAGAGGACAATTATATCGTCAATCTATGTGAATCGTTTAGAACTTAAAACGATTAGAAGCTTAACGATGCTTGTGATATGTCTCATAACTGATATGATTCTCTTACACAAACTCACAAAAATAGTGTCTGTAAATATTTCTTTTCTGCATCGTATTTCATTTCATTCAAAAAATCCAAAAATATTTTCGGAGTGTTTTAGCATAAAATTTTGAAAAATTCAAAAAGATTCTCGACAACTGATGTTGGAGAGCTGATATTCAAAATTCCAAGTGCTGAACATGATGAACAGGGTTGGGAGTTAAATGAAGGAATTTATTTTGAGAAAGAAAGTTTGATTAGTTAATCGAGATCATTAATCTGAACTTGATGTAACTATTACTAGTAAGTTTTTCTTATTGATTTAAGTAAAAACTTATGTTTTTGATGAGAAAATGTGTGCAGGAGATGAACTGAACAGAATTAAAGCCAGGGTTAGATCTCAAGGTGATAGCTAATTCCAGACAGCGATCCCATCATGATGAAAGGGGGAGTCTGATGAGGTTAGAGCCAAAGAAAAGATCCTGGTACATGCTAAGAAAGAAAGGAGATCGATCAAGATTGAAGAGTTGTTATGATGAAGACTCTCACTGAAGATTCTGTCAACAATCAAGGGGGAGTCTGTTGGTGCAGTTGTCTGTCGACTTCATCTTCGTTCGAGTCTCAGATTGTGAAAGAGCCCGTAGACTGATAAAGACTGAAGATGCGAAGACTCAATATTTCAGACTCGTCAACATCCGAGGGGGAGTCTGTTAGTGCATACGTCTGTCGATTTCGTCTTGTATCGAGTCTTATACTAGAATTGATAGATCAGGGCACGTTATACGATATTATAGGAGGTTTTGTGTATTAAAGAGGTAATTTCGTTTGAAATGGGCAATGCCACATTCAAACGAAATTACACTCCTATAAATACTCCTCATGTCTAGTTCATTTGTAACCTTCTTGATTCCGACGCCGAGGTGCTGTCGAAGTGTCTACGTGCTGTAATCGTTTCAGAGATCAATAAACAAGACAATTAATAGTGAATCCAAGCTAAACAAAGACATAATCAATGAATTCCGCCTCTGATTCTATCTGAGCACTCTTCTGATCGACTCGTTAGGTCATTTCACGATCCTACATGTGGTATCAGAGCTCAGGAGGAAGAGTTCTTACCGTTTAGCTCGTTTTCGCTGAAAAATTCTGATTTCTACACCTTCTTTTCAAAATTAATCAAGTTTTCACGGTTAAAAACGGCTGATTTTTACATATCATGTGCGTAATGGTGTTTTAACAAACCATAGAAAGTTTCAGAACTAAAATCGGCTTAAATCTTGATCAATTGGACAATTTTTGGACCGATATGATGACATCATTCAGATTTCGTTTGAAATTTGATGGATGATTTCGTTTGAAATGGTGTTATTTGAATGATTTCGTTTGAAAATCAAGGTGATTTCGTTTGAGGCTACACATAACTTCTGATTTCGTTTGAATGGATACTTGATAATTTCGTTTGAGAGAATATATATGTCTTCTGATTTCGTTTGAATGGATACTTGATAATTTCGTTTGAGAACCATATTCCATTTAAGGATTTCGTTTGAAGCTAGCTATCTCGTTTGAAATTTGTGTTTCCATTTGAAAGGTGTAATTTCGTTTGAGGGTTTTCAAACGAAATTAGTTGATTTAGTTTGAATCAGATATCTCATTTGAAAGTGATAATTTTGTTTGAAAGGAAGGTAGTTCAAACGAAATTAGATAGTAGTGTTTGAAAAGTATTTCATTTGAAAAGGGGATCTAGTTTGATTTTGATATTTTGTTTTAAGTGACTGTCTTGATAAACGTGTTTCCGAAGCATGGATATAAATTTCTTTAATATGAATAGTGAAACAGTTAATAAAATAAATGTATTAAAGAAAGAGTTTGACTCGTTTTCAGGTTGTCCAGGAGAAGATACAAAGAGTATCATTAAGAGGTATAGCCATCTTGTTCGCTCAATGTCTAAGAAGGGTATTCAGAAAAGTCCAAATGAATGGGTTGATAAATTAGCCAATGCCATACCTCAACAAGAATGGGGTACATATCTTTTGGATTTAAAAAGAACTGGAGAATACAATGGATTGGCAATTTGTCAATTCATTAAGAAACTTGAAGAACAGATGGAGAGGAATGCTGAGAAGAAGAAAAATCAAAATGGAAAATCAATACTAAAAAGAAGCAAGAATAAAGGTGTCCAAGTGGGAGAGCAACAGACTGAAGAAATTCAAGCTTTGAAAGATGAGAAGAAAGCTGATGAGAAACAGATTCTTGAAATACATGAAGATTGTGAGAGATTGAAATCAGAAAATGACAAACTGTTAAGTGATTTGAACAGTTTGACATTAGAAAACAACAATTTGAAAGAAAATGAAAAAGATTTTGAAAAGAAAATAAATTTTTTTGAAAATGAAAAAGTAAAAACTGAAAAAGAATTTCAAAGTCAAATAAAGATTCTTGAAGATCAGAGATCTGTTTTTAGCAAAAATAATATTGAAAAACAAAAAGTAATAAACTCTCATCTTCAGACGATTATTCGACTTGAAAAAGAAGCTGAAAATGCTCGGAATAAAATCAAAGAGCTTGAAGAAAAATTGAAAGGTTTTGTGAATACTTCTTCGATTCCTTGTCCAAAACCGATCAATTTAGTTCCAATAAGTGACAATGTCACAAACTTTGACAAAGTCAAAGTTGAAGATTGTGATGAGAAAACTGATGATGAAATTGAAAAAAAATATATTTTTGAAATTAAATGAAATGTTTAAAGAAACTGTTCTACATTCTACTGAAAAAGGTGAATGCTCAATGGAAAAACCTGTAAAGAAGAATGTGGAACAAAAACAAAAAGATAAAAAGCCGAAAATTGTTCAAAAAGAAAATAAAAGCTCATCAGTTCAATCATCCAATCGTAATAAAAACCACAAAAATTGAAAAATCAAAAACTCAAAAATTGTTGGTAATAAGTGGTGCAGGTTTGACCACAGTGCTCAAAAGCCAAATTGTTGATACATATTATGTGGTCGCGACTCGGTTCGGTTCAACTCAGTTAGGTTCGGCTCAAGCCCGACGTCACGACATTCCTTCGTCGTACGTCACAGAGTTCGCTATATGTTAATACATGTGCATTGGGCCAAACCTTTTATGATTTACATGTAATGTTTGGCCCAAACATGATAATAGGCCAAACATGCCAAGTGGGCCGGGACATCAACTGGGCCAATCCCCACTAACCAACTTATGGGTCGAAGAAACAAGAAGTGTTTTGTCGAAGGTTGTTGTGTTTCGTCGACGAAACACTTGTTTCATCGACTATGTTGTGTTTCGTCGTCCTAGTTCAGTATATATACACAGATAACAGACAGAACACAAAGACAAGTCTGAATAGATTTGAGAGCAAACACTGTAAACACACACACACTGAGAGTTTATGAGAGCATCTTGTAAACATTGATTTGTAACCGTTTCATACGCATTAATACAATGGAGTGTTAATCGTTGAGTCTCGTGTGTTTATCATTTGCGTGTTCGAACTTGGTTTAACTTACCCGTTTGGATTCCGCAATTTCAGGTTTGTCGAAAAACAGGGAATAGAGGTTACTCGATCCTCCGGGTGGACCTACAATTGGTATCAGAGCATTTGGCTCGATTCCTTGTTTAAACCAAGTCGATTTTCTTGTGTTTTTCTTGAGTTTTGATCTTTAAAGTTCATATATTTTCAGGAAAGACGTTGTTAAAACCTTGAAAATCTTGGTTGTTTTGCTTCTAGTTCATATAAAACCTTGTTATAACTCTTGTATACATGTTAGTTTTGGGTTTTTGTTGAACTTTATTTGCAACAGTGTGTTCGGATATTTTCAGGAAACTTGAATCTTCATCTAGTTCATCTCATCTTCAAGTTGTTCTTGAATAATATTCATGTTTGATCTTTATTTGTGTCTGATGTTTGTGTTTTTTGTTTGATTATTAAAACAATTGTTGACTATTACTTACATAAAATGATGATGCTTAATTGAAAATAGTGTGGCCGAAAGTAAGGTTTGGCTTGACAATTGTGTACTGTGTCAGAAGGATAAGATTTGATCTTGCAAGTTGGGTGTCTAAATTGTCAACGAAACGGAACCTGTTTCGTCGATCAAGATCAATCTGTTTCGTCGCACAAGAAGTGGGCTTGCACAAGCATATTGGGCTTCTGTTTCATCGCATATTGCATATTGGGCTTCTGTTTCGTCGATAAAACTTTGGGCTATTGTTTCGTCGATCAACTAGTGGGCTCCTGTTTCGTCGCATATCAAACCTCAATCAGTTTCGTCGAACATTATTGTTTCGTCGAACATCCTTGTTTCGTCGTACATTAACATTAACTGTTTCGTCGAACTATTTAAAATTTTTAACAGTAGCTTTGCAAATCATATTTAACGGTTTGATTTGAGTGATTTGTTCAGGTATTCGTCTTTAAACATCAAAAATGAATCCGAATTGGTGGGGTAATCCGTCAACTACAGAGAGCAAGTATACAAACACACGTTTATCTCCCTCATGGGCTGAATCACCTGTTCCCACATCTAATACAGAAAACAAGTATTGTAGCACCGGTTTGTCACCATCATGGGCTGAATCTCCCGCACCCGCATCTTCCCAAGCGAATCAAATGTCAACCGGTCAATGGGCGTTTGTTTCAAATCAAACTCCGAGTATTCAAAGTATACTTCTAAGTGAAAGTGAGACCGAAAGTCTGAATCGTCCACCGAAACTGATGAACATAAACGAATATCCTGGTTGGGTAGATAGATTTCAGACGTATGTCAATGGGAAAAACACGGAACTGTGGTTATGTTTTACTACAGATTTCGATCAAGCTCTTGAGGTTGCTGCTTCAACTGCCTTGACATTTGCCGATTTTTCGGAAGACCAGAAAAAGGCATATGATTTAGAAAAGAAAGCATATGCTATTCTGACTCAGGCGATGAGCAAAGAAATATATCATCACTTCGTCAGTTTCAAGACGTCAAAGCGATTGTGGGATGCATTGAAGACAAGGGGTCTAGGAAATGAAAAGTCACGTCAATTGCGACATGATTTACTCAAAAAGGAGTTTGATGGGTTCACATGTATGGAAAGTGAATCTTTGGGAGATATGACAAGTCGATTCTATCATCTGCTGACTGAATTGGGTAATTATGGGGTAGTAACAACTCCAGCAGAGGTAGTCACAAAGTTTGCCGATGCATTGCCACCTCAATGGAATAGTTTCTTGGAAATCTTGAAATACAATGGCACATTGGCTACAACAAACATCAATGACTTCGTTTAGCTCTTGGAGAACAAAGATCAGGAAGAAACCCTAAAGGCGAAAAGGGTTCCAGTGAGACAAAATCCTGATATGTATTATGGAACTACTAGCACTTCTGCAAGACCAGTTTCACATGCTCCACTTCAGACGGCGTTTGTTACAAGCACGGATTTATATGGTAATACGATACAAGTTCTTGTAAAGCCAGCTCCAACCACAGACTTGTATGGAAATCCATTACCACCAGCTCCACAACAGCAAGCTTGTTATGGAAGCACATCATCTGCTGGTCAGCCATCAAAGTCAAATACAGTACGGCTTGACACATCAAACTTCTCCAAAGTTAGCATTGAAGTAGCTAAAGATCATATGGAGATACTAAACATGTTGGTGAGCTCGTATTGTGGGTTGATTGCAGGGCAGATCGGAAACATCAATCTAACTCAACAAGATTATCAGCAGATCGATAAAGAAGAGATGGATATGATGGACATCAAATGGGCTTTCTCTAGTGCAGTTAGGCGAGCTAAAGACTTCATGGAACGGACGGGTCGAACCAACTTGGAAAGCAAGAAAGACACCAAGTATGGGTTCGATAAGCAGTATGTTAAGTGCTTTAACTGTGGCGAACATGGTCACTTCAAGAGGGAATGCACAAAGCCAGCTCAGCATGGGAACCAAAATCCTTTCAGAGGTCAAGGAGGCAACCAACAGAATCAGAATCAAACCAGGAATGATGATCGCACCTTGGTCCCTGCAAACAATCAAGCAGGACCATCAAACAACAACAACAATCAAGCTCTTGTGGTGCAAATAGATGAAGGTTGCGACTGGTCAATGCAATTAGGCATTGGTGATCAGGGAGGAGCAGCTTGTTTTGCTGAAGCTGATAAGGATTTGAAGCACGCAGTGGTGGAGAATCTTCCGCCAGTGGTGGTGAATCTTTAGATGAAGAAAGTTCTGGTTATTCAAGGAGTTCAGATGAGGAAACCTCAACTTCAGGCGATGACAATGTATCTAGTGAGAGAATTGATGCAGATATCGATGAATTGTTGGGAGAAGCTGCAGCAAGGAATGATAGAAGATCTATTCTGGTGGATCAAGCTGCTTATTCTTCTTCTTCTCTTCATTCAGCCTTTATGGCTAATGGCGGCAGTTCATCAAGCCAGGTATGTGTCGATGAACCAACTGTTGTTAATTGTGTTAAATGTGCTGATTTGGATGCTAATATGTCTGAGTTGCAAAGCAAACATGATGCTTTAAATGCTAAATTGTTTGACTTGCAAAACAGATATGTTTCTTTAGATGCTAAGTGGTGTGATTTGCAAAGCGATCACGAGGCTTTGCAAAAAAACTATGATGTGACATTTATCCACAACCAAAAGTTGATCGTGGATCATTCAAAATGCAAAGAGGCTAACATGTTTTATGAAAATCATGAAAAAGAATTTAAAACGTTAGTTGCAAATTTAAGAAAAGATAAAACTGAACTAACGAAGATGGTTTCAAGAAAACAAACATACATAAACTGTTATATTAATCGTCTTGAGATCATGCAAAAAGAGTTAGCCTGTACAAAGTGTGAAAGTGAGGCGATCCGGCTTAAGCTAGACAGTTATTCTAACTCTAGATACGTGCTGGATCACATCATTGGCACACAGAAAGAGAAAAAGGATGTCACGTGCATTGGATATAAGAAATGTCCACCTCCTGTTAGACAAAATTATGATGCGTTGCCTGATGAGGAGTATAGAACTCATTATGAAGAATCTGTTCCTTTAGACATTAAGGAATTTTCAACGGGACTTGGCTACAAATCGGAAGTATCATCAGATTCGGAAGTGTCAGCAGATACATTTGTAACTGCTGAACAAAATCAGGATCCTCCAATCATTGTTGAGGACACTGATTCTTCAGATGATGAATCTAATGATACTGACTCAGCACAGTCAGATGCGGTAATCAAAGAAGAGGAGATACCTCTCGAGAATCATATTCTATGTGATCCTCCCGCAAAACCTGCTACGACTGTTCTGACCGAGTCCATGTCTACTTCCTCACAAGAGTCTGAGAGTGTGAATTTGCTGTACACTCTTGTTGGTGATGATAAAATCTACTCTGACAAAGATTTTCCTATTAAGAATGTTAATCAATCTTTAATTAGTAAAATTTTTGAGGATTCAACAAGTAAGTTTTTGGGAAAGACAGGAACACACGTTGTGGTAACACAGTGTCCTCCTATCCCAAAGGCTGAAGTTCGAAAACAATGTGGCAATCAGAAATTACCAACTGAGAAAGTTCAGCAAAATCGCACCAAACCTAAAAGTAACTCACCGACTCAATGGCAAAAGAAACAGACCAAGAAAAAGGACAAGAAAGTGAACTTTGTGAAATCGAAGGGAACAGATAAACTTGAAACATTTTCAAATAAATCTAACTTAGATCATGTCATTCAAGTAAATTCTTTGAAAAGAAACGAACCAAACAGTTCAAAACCTAGTACCTCGGGATCACAAAGTTCATCGACAAGACAATCACATGATACTACGGGGTTTGTAGAACGTAGATCATGTTTTTCATGTGGCACAATTGGACATATCATTCGAAATTGTCCATATCTTCATAAACAAAAAGCCAAAATTGATGATCCTCGTGACCAAATTGATCGAAAGCGATCTGTTTCATCAAAACCAGATCCCCGTCTTGTAAAAGAAAGGGAAAAGAAACAGAAACGCCAACAGGTCAAGAAAATTGAAAAAGCGATTAAAACCGACGTGGTTAACAAAACATCTGTTCCTGTCAAACCAGAAAATTCAAAAACTTCAGACAATCATGAAGTTAAGATTTTAAAAATTAACACTGGTAAAACAAAACAGACATGGAAACCAAAAACGATTATTGAATCAGGGGGAACATCACAATTTCCACAACATCGAGAAGTTCAAGTAACTTACGTTGATGAAAATGGAAGACCCAAGACCACAAAGGCTTGGGTCCCATCTCCAACTAATCATGTGAGTACATGTGCAGGGTGTTCCAGGAGGAACTTTCAGCAGTCATTGGATTGTTGATAGTGGGGCATCCAAGCACATGACAGGCGACATGAAGCTTCTCTACGACGTTAAATCTATTAGAGGAGGTTATGTTGCTTTTGCTGGAGATAAAGGAGGTTATATTACGGGAGAAGGAATGGTATCCAACGGGGTTGTAAGTTTTGACAAGATCAACTTTGTACAACAACTTGATCACAATCTTCTCAGCGTTTCACAAATCCGTGATAAGCAGTTTTCAGTACACTTTGATGCAAATGGATGTTACGTGCTGAAACCCGGCTTCAAGATTCCAAAAGAATGGATTCTCTTATCTGCTCCAAGGATAAACGATTTGTATGTCCTTGATATGAGCCAAGCTATTACAACGACTGCACAAGCAACTTGTTTCATTTCAAAAGCCACGGAAAAAGACTCTATCTCTTGGCACAGACGTATGGGTCACATTCACTTATGCAAAATGAATCATTTGGTGACGAATGAATTAGTGAATGGTGTTCTTCTTAAAAATTTCCATCTTCAAGACGTATGTGTTTCATGCCAAAAAGGAAAGCAAACGAAGAAACGACATCTGACAAAGAAGATCAACACGGTGGCAGTTCCTCTTGAACGTTTGCACATGGATTTGTTTGGTCCTGTCAAGCACAAAAGCATCAGGAATGATCAATACTGCCTTGTGATAACGGATGATTATTCAAGATTTTCTTGGGTGGCGTTTATGGCTCACAAGAGTGCAACTTTCGATATTATCAAAAACTTGATCGTTCAGATTGAGAATTTGTATAAGTTGAAGGTTAGACGGATACGCAACGACAATGGTACAGAATTTAAAAATCAAGCCATGACGGAGTTTTGCACATCAAAAGGTATTCTTCATGAATTTAGTACGGCTTATACTCCTCAACAGAACGGTGTCGCTGAACGTAAGAACCGTACATTGATCGGGACTGCTAGGACTATGTTGGTAGAGTCTCAGTTGCCCATTCCATTCTGGAGTGAAGCTGTGGCCTCCGCATGTTACACGATGAATCGAGTCCTTACAGTCAAAAGACACAACAAGACCTGCTTTGAGCTTCTTCACAAACGAAAACTACATTTGTCATATCTTGAACCGTTTGGAGCTCCTTGCACAATGATCGATCCTAATGGAAAGTTTGGGGCAAAAGCTATTGAAGGTCACTTTCTTGGTTATGCCACCCCTAACTTAAGAGTCTGGAATCTACAGACTAAAAGGGTTAAGGAATGGTCTGAAGTCAGAGTACAAAGACACACTTTGCCAGTCAAAAATCCAGGTCAACCTTGGATGTTTGAGTACGGTGACTTTTTCAATTCGATCAATGTTGAAGCAGTTGAAGAAAATGCTGCGACAAGGATGTTTTTCGAGAGTGACAACGCAACAGATTCACCGTTGGTTCGTCCAATTGTTGTCAATCAAGAGCCATCTTCAGTGAACAATAATGCTCTCGACAATGAGGATTTTCATGATGCAACCGAACTGAACGAATCTTCAGATGATGAAGAATTTCTAGATGCAGATCAAGAAGCTCCTACATCAGCTGTTGATGGTACTTCAGAGGCTACACCTCCAGTGGACGCCCCAATAACAGCTGAAGCTTCTGCATCATCCTCTTCGTCAGTTCCGGGTATTGAATTGGTTGTTGATCTAAATCTCAACAATCTGGGTTCAAACATTCCAGTTCCGGAAAACCCTGAAACAAGAATTCATAATACCCATCCTCAACAAAACATCATAGGCAATGTACAAAGTGGCATACAAACAAGAAACATGTTGCGCAACAACAACAATGCAGGCTTGTATGCGACGATTCGAGAATCTGGTCAACAAAACGATTGGTCTTTCGCGTGTTATGTCTCACAGGAAGAGCCAAGAACTTGGAAAGACGCTTTGAAAGATAACTCTTGGGTTGAAGCAATGCAGGAAGAACTGCAACAATTCCATAAACTTGGTGTCTGGAAGCTTGTAGAGAAACCTGCTGGTTATAAGAAGATTGGTACCCGTTGGGTGTATAAATGCAAAAAGGACGACCGTGGAATCGTTATTCGCAACAAAGCAAGATTGGTCGTTCAAGGTTTTCGTCAGATTGAAGGTATAGACTACAACGAAGTATATGCACCTGTTGCACGTCTGGAAGCAATTCGGATCTTTCTGGCTTATGCCTCATTCAAAGGATTCAAGGTTTACCAGATGGACGTCAAAAGTGCATTCTTACATGGTCTAGTGGAAGAAGAGGTGTATGTTGAACAGCCTCCAGGGTTTGAAGATCCTATCCATCCCGATCAAGTTTGGTTGCTGAACAAAGCTCTCTATGGTCTACATCAAGCACCTCGAGCTTGGTACGCAACCTTATCTAATTATCTGCTGGAGAATGGATTTCGCAGAGGTCTTATCGATTGCACTATCTTCATAAAAGAACAAGATGGAGATCTTCTACTGGTTCAGGTATATGTGGATGATATTATATTTGGTTCTACTAACAATGTTATGTGTAGGGATTTCGAGCGTGTAATGCAGGATAAATTCGAGATGAGCGCTATGGGGGAGATGACTTTCTTTTTGGGCTTGCAAGTGCAACAAATGAAGTCTGGGATTTTCATCCATCAGACAAAGTATGTCCAAGACATTCTGAACCGATTCCAGATGTCCGACACATTGCCCATTGGTACCCCACTGCAGCAAAATCACGGAATCAATCCAGACTTGAAGGGTGAGGTTGTTAGCTCTTCATAATACCGCGCGATGATTGGATCCCTTATGTACCTCACAGCATCAAGACCAGATATAATGTATCCAACATGCCTGCTAGCCAGATATCAAGTGAACCCGAAGGCCTCACATCTTGCAGCTGTAAAAAGGATTTTTCGTTATTTGAAGGGTTGCCCAGACACCGGTCTATGGTACCCTAAGGATGATAACTTTGAATTGATTGCTTTCAGTGATTCTGATTTTGGCGGATGCAAAATTGACGGCAAATCCACAACGACTGGATGCCAGTTTTTAGGAACTCGCCTCATAACGTGGCAGTGCAAGAAGCAGACTTGTGTCGCTACATCAACTTGTGAAGCGGAATACATTGCAAATGCGCGATTACGGTTTTGAATTCCTAACTACTCCTATTTTAGTCGATAATTCTGCTGCTTTATCTATCACTAGAAATCCTGTGCAGCATTCAAAGACCAAACACATCAAAATTAAGTATCACTTCATACGTGATTGCTTTGATAAAAGGCTAATCGATGTTGTTAAGGTCCACACTGATGACCAACATGCCGACCTTTTTACCAAAGCATTTGATAAATCAAGATTTGACTTTTTATTATTGGTAAACGGCATTAAGGTCAAGCAAGAGTAATCCACATCGGAAAATCGTTTTTGTAAATATCTTTGTGTTTTTAAAATTATTGTAAGTTTGTTGATTTTAGGGGGAGTAAATCCAAAATTTGAAAAATTCAAAAACATCGAAAAATTTCAAAAACCAAAAACAATATAAAAACAAAAATGAGTTTCCTGGCGAGCAAAAGAGAAAATAATAGTACATCAGTGGTCTGTCTAAACCTTTTTAAACTGAAATGCAAAATGAAAAATGTTAAGCAACTCTATATAAGATGTATTGGTAGGCTCACAATCATCTTAAAGTGTGCAGGGTGATATAAACTTAAATCGACTGAAGACCAGGTGGGAACCACTCATTGGCATATGGTCTTAGTACCGAAATTTCGTTTGAGAGATTGCCGAGGTTCTGAGATATGTGGTCTTTATGTTGTTTATCATCTGGGTATCATGGTTGTTTCTTTTACCGAAACAAAATGGAGACGAAGTCTAGATCTTCCATGATATCATACATACGTGTACATACTGCATACGACCTCAATAAGTGATCAACAATCACATGTCCATAAAACAAGTGATAATATATCACATTTATCCGGGAGTCAAGTTCGTCTCTTTGCTGTACGAAAGTACTGACCTGTTCATGGACTTGCTCCTGTGCCCTCATGCATCTGAAAATCAAGTTCCTCATCAATAAGTGATTCTATCACATAGGGCTTGTTTTCAATCAAAATAAGTGAGTTTCTCACATTTTCATATACGTCAAAACATATGATAAATGGTATACTCACCAGTAAGATGAACCTCGTGCATACCTTGATACGGGAATGTGTCGTGATGTGGATGAACACCGGTCGGTAAGTATAAATCATACCTTAACATATCCCCTCGCCATGATTACATATGATAAGTTGAGCTTATGTGGATAACAATATCGATAATCGTTATAGGATGTTTATCAAATTGTTAACAAAAAGAACAACAAGAGTATTTTGGCATTACTGTACACTGATATGATTCTCTTACCCTCGAAACTCGCAAAAAGAATGTTTGTATATATTTACTTTTCTTAGTTTATGCAACTCTGTATATATTTATTTACTGCTTTCAGTCTTTACGTTTGAAATATTCAAAATACCAAAAAGATTTTAGGTGTGTTTTAATTTAAACTTTATAAAAGCCAAAAAGATTTTATTTCTGCTTTAGTTTTGATTAACCGATGTTGGAACTCAAGGCTTCGTTACCTGAAATCTGAATGAAAACCAAAACGACTGAATCTTCATAAACGGTCAGAGTTTGCAAGTTTTAAAAGTTAATAATCAAAATTGAAAAAATCTGTTAACTTTTCAAACTAAACTGTCGGACGGTAGTTGAATAAGAATTGGTCACATGTGTGTCACGTGTTTATGTTAACTATATTCCAAGCAGTTGTTCTCATTACGCGTTTAGCTTTCTTGCATGTGCAGATGCTAAAGGCAAGGAGAACATGTTCGATGATAAGCTTCGGAATGAAGACACGACATGAAGGCACTCAAATGATAAAGATGATCGAGTTGTCGCTGATCAATCATCAACACCACAAGGATCTCAAGCATTGAAGTCAAAAGTTTCACAAGCATAATCAAAGGGGGAGTTTGTTAACACACTACCTAAATGAAAAGAGAGTTTGTTGATACACTTTCTACTTATGACGCGTGAAGACTTTGAAGATCCTCCGACATGGAAGACATGGAAGATGAACCTCACGAGTAGTGTCCAAGGGGGAGTTTGTTGATACATATTATGTGGTCGCGACTCGGTTCGGTTCGGTTCAACTCAGTTAGGTTCAGCTCAAGCCCGACGTCACGACATTCCTTCGTCGTACGTCACAGAGTTCGCTATATGTTAATATATGTGCATTGGGCCAAACCTTTTATGATTTACATGTAATGTTTGGCCCAAACATGATAATAGGCCAAACATGACAAGTGGACCGGGACATCAACTGGGCCGAACCCCACTAACCAACTTATGGGTCGACGAAACAAGAAGTGTTTCGTCGAAGGTTGTTGTGTTTCGTCGACGAAACACTTGTTTCGTCGACTATGTTGTGTTTCGTCATCCTAGTTCAGTATATATACACAGATAACAGACAGAACACAAAGAAAAGTCTGAATAGATTTGAGAGCAAACACTGTAAACACACACACACTGAGAGTTTATGAGAGCATCTTGTAAACATTGATTTGTAACTGTTTCATACGCATTAATACAATGGAGTGTTAATCGTTGAGTCTCGTGTGTTTATCATTTGCGTGTTTGAACTTGGTTTAACTTACCCGTTTGGATTCCGCACTTTCGGGTTTGTCGGAAAACAGGGAATAGAGGTTACTCGATCCTCCGGGTGGACCTACACAAATCAAGCATACAAGAAGAGAGATGGATATCACCAAGCCAAACAGTGCTATGACCTGAATGTTTGGGTAGAAGGTGGTGATTGGTATGATAACAGAGTGTGTTACACTTGTGGTGTTCGAGGACACATTGCTGTTAACTGCCAGAATTGGAATTATGAGACGAGAAGATGCTTTGAATGCAATATCAAAGGTCACATTGCCAGAGATTGCCCAATGAGATCAATGGGAAGATCGAGGGTTAAATCTCAGAAAATGGCAAAGAAATCAGTCAATGTCAAGCCCAAAGAACAGAAAGTTCAAGAACCTAAAGTTCAAGAACAGAAAGTTCATGAACAGAAAGTAAAGCTTTCACAGGGGCAAAAAGACAGACTGAGGAAGAAGGCGAGAGAATATCTTGAAAGGATTTTGTCCTCGGATACAACTGGTAAAACAGATAAAAGTTCTGATAAATCATCTTGCTCACCAAAGAATGACAAATCAAGCAAAACGAATTCATCAGATACAAATCTGAGGACAGAGAAGAGAGTAAAGAAAGATAAAGTTGGTGGTGATGAATTTGTTTCTTTGAAAACAAAGGAGCCACGTGTTGGCGATGTATCTGACTTTTTAAAGTTAGACAAGCCACGTGCAGGCAATGAATCTGGTGTGGTAAAGCCATAAGAGCCGTGTGTTGAGGTAAAAGTTGATAATTCTGGTCTAACAATGGATGATGTAAATTTTCCACCATTGTTGAACAAGAATTCAAAAGCACCCAAGGACCGTCAGGCTTGGGTGAATCTGTTTAAATAGAAAAACCTGACTTGCCGGAGTTCCCAGGTTGGTAAGCGTGGAACAGGAATCGGCACATTTCTTGAGAAATTCACGAAAGTGATATTTCGACTTAAAAGTGGTAAATCAGGGACATTAAGTTGTACTTGATTTTCTACAAGTGGTTTTGTTGTTTAAATCGGAAATGTTAAATTTTTACATGTGGTTAAAGAAAACAAGGTGATGAATGATCCCCATGTATGAGAAATGACTCACAAAACTTATTTTCTGGAAAAACCATTTTGATTAAAACAAACTTAAGTGTTTTGAAATCACAATGGGAAAATGTTTTGTCGTCAGGGGGAGTTCTGATTGTTCAAGCCAAGTGAATGGAGAATTGATGCAATTCTCATCATGTTGTCAACTTTGAATAGTTTGATTTTCAAATTTTCCCAGAAAATCAAAATTGAAATATATTTTGATTTTAGGGGGAGAAAATTTAATTTTTTTTTTGAAAATGTCAAAAACATTGAAAAATTAAAAATGAGTTTTGTTGATACAATAGGAAATGATAGAAAATCAGTGGACTATCACAGCATGCTAAAGAAATGTAAAGTTTAAAATGTGATAAATGATCTCACTAAAGATGTGACGGTAGGCTCAGCTAGACTAGTAGATTTGCGATAACGATACAAACATAAAGCAAAACGCCTAGTTCTAGTGGGAAACATGATCAAAAGCATAGTACTTAGTTTTGTCCTTCTTGATTGTGTGCCTACTTAGTAATCGCTGATTGTCGGAAGACATAAAATTGGTTAAGTCTGTGAACTTTCACAACTTTACTGAAAAGTCGCTGTGATTGTGCATTTTATTTTGTAAAGATTTAAACTTGTTTTATTTCTTTATTTTGTTTAAGCATTGGACATCCTCTGTGTATACGTGAGTATCGAACTGGATGTTAGTGCCTAAACGTTCTGCTTTATTTTATTTGGTGTTTCGTTTAAGCTTTGGATGATCTCTGCGTATACGTGAGTATCGAACTGGTGATTAAAGCCTAAACAACTTCAACTTGTTTTATTTTTCTTATTTTGTTTAAACATTGGACTTTCTCTGCGTATCAAAATATCGACCTGATTGTTAATGTTTAAACATTATGCTTTGTTTTCGCACAAATCACAGTTGATCAAAGTTTAAAGGCATTACTTGAGATAGTGTATTGCATGATGAGGGGATATGCTGAGATCGTGGGGTCCATAAGATCTTAGTGCAAAATTAATATATCTAAACGTATCGGTAAGCATTTCGAAAGTTTTTAGTTTGAGCTTAAGAGGACAATTATATCGTCAATCTATGTGAATCGTTTAGAACTTAAAACGATTAGAAGCTTAACGATGCTTGTGATATGTCTCATAACTGATATGATTCTCTTACACAAACTCACAAAAATAGTGTATGTAAATATTTCTTTTCTGCATCGTATTTCATTTCATTCAAAAAATCCAAAAAGATTTTCGGAGTGTTTTAGCATAAAATTTTGAAAAATTCAAAAAGATTCTCGACAACTGATGTTGGAG
This sequence comes from Helianthus tuberosus, assembly GCA_030545235.1. Taxonomy (NCBI): domain Eukaryota; kingdom Viridiplantae; phylum Streptophyta; class Magnoliopsida; order Asterales; family Asteraceae; genus Helianthus; species Helianthus tuberosus. The sequence continues at coordinate 170,703,450 of CM060352.1, forward strand.
AGCTGATATTCAAAATTTCAAGTGCTGAACATGATGAACAGGGTTGGGAGTTAAATGAAGGAATTTATTTTGAGAAAGAAAGTTTGATTAGTTAATCGAGATCATTAATCTGAACTTGATGTAACTATTACTAGTAAGTTTTTCTTATTGATTTAAGTAAAAACTTATGTTTTTGATGAGAAAATGTGTGCAGGAGATGAACTGAACAGAATTAAAGCCAGGGTTAGATCTCAAGGTGATAGCTAATTCCAGACAGCGATCCCATCATGATGAAAGGGGGAGTCTGATGAGGTTAGAGCCAAAGAAAAGATCCTGGTACATGCTAAGAAAGAAAGGAGATCGATCAAGATTGAAGAGTTGTTATGATGAAGACTCTCACTGAAGATTCCGTCAACAATCAAGGGGGAGTCTGTTGGTGCAGTTGTCTGTCGACTTCATCTTCGTTCGAGTCTCAGATTGTGAAAGAGCCCGTAGACTGATAAAGACTGAAGATGCGAAGACTCAATACTTCAGACTCGTCAACATCCGAGGGGGAGTCTGTTAGTGCATACGTTTGTCGATTTCGTCTTGTATCGAGTCTTATACTAGAATTGATAGATCAGGGCACGTTATACGAGATTATAGGAGGTTTTGTGTATTAAAGAGGTAATTTCGTTTGAAATGGGCAATGCCACATTCAAACGAAATTACACTCCTATAAATACTCCTCATGTCTAGTTCATTTGTAACCTTCTTGATTCCGACGCCGAGGTGCTGTCGAAGGGTCTACGTGCTGTAATCGTTTCAGAGATCAATAAACAAGACAATTAATAGTGAATCCAAGCTAAACAAAGACAGAATCAATGAATTTCGCCTCTGATTCTGTCTGAGCACTCTTCTGATCGACTCGTTAGGCCGTTTCACGATCTATAGCTTGGGAAATAGTAACACTCTGGAGGGTTACTTCCGGGAGTGCCACCGCTGTGTGCAGAGCGGAGGGCTTCATGTCGCGCTATAGCTTGGGAAATGCGCTCATCGTATTCGGCCATAGTTAACGTAATGGTGTCCGTGTCACGTCTGGGCGGCATTTTCGTCTGTCAAAAGGTATGGGGTAGGTTAGACAACATTCCATAATTGTCTATCAGGTACATATTACCACAAGCAAACATGTAATCACCCAATGCATATATAATCAACAATGTATAAGTAAGAAAACAACCACTGAGCATTCATATATGTTTGACAACTTGACTTATTGTTTGTATCAGGGAAAATAAAATGAACTCGAGGTTACATCACCTCGGTCATATAAGTTTCATAATATGAAAGTGTCACACCCCAATATTTCCACGTATTATCGGTGGGCCCGGTGGAGAGTATCGTGACGTAGTTGATATCATCATAGACAGTTAATCACAATTTAATGCACAGCGGAAGTCTAAAAAGTAATTATACAAACCGAGTTGAAAGTATAATAAAATATTACACAACAGATTGTAAGTGGATCCACATGCGGATCTAAAACTGAAAGAAATATTGTTCAATAGACTTTATGTGACAACTGGCACCAAACCGGTAATTTCCGTACACTTTAATTATTATTTAATGACTGCAATTATGTGCTTAATTGTCAGCAATGTCTGAACACATACTAAACAAGTGAATTCATGCACGTTGTATACTACAAAATATTGCTTTATGCATAAACGAGAGCGTTGCGTCAAAAAAAAAATACAAAGTAAACTCACCGGTAAGACACTATGTGTCAACGGAACTGCAGAAAGCAGTCAGACAATAAAATTGGAGCCTAGGTGTAGGTCCGACAATAAGAATGGATTAAAACCCAAGAGTACCTACAAGGGTTTAATATATATGCAATACGAAAGCAAAAATAAGCACTAAAAAGCACCCGAAACGCACTTTAAGTGCAGAATTTATATAATTCAGCAATAAATCAGCATTTAAACATATGAATATTATGCAGAAATGTCGTTTTATTATCCAGAGTATTTCCCTACGTGTTGGGAATTAAAAGGGATACAAAAAGGTACTTAAAGGGTACTAAAAAGTGTAATTTAGCACTTTAACGGATTTATACCCGACCGAACAACCGGACTTTACCTGGAACCTAAAAAAAATATTGTCAATGACACTAATTTTTTTCTTTTTCTAAGCTAGTTAGGGTCCTCGAATACCCTAACACCCGTCATAAATTATAACACACAAATAACTAATTTAAATCTCAACTAAACATAATTCTCCACTAACTAAATGGTTAGAAGTCAACCATTTTGCAACCCCCCCCCACCCAACAAAAAAATTTCTCATCTCTCTCCCTCTCTTGATACTTTCGGCCGAGAGCCAAGCCACACACCCAACCATCTTCAAAGTTTCAATCTTGTTGTTTTACATACATTCAAAGGAGAAGGATCACGTATAAGGAGGCTCGGTGCTTACGGATTGCCAAGGACCTCCCTACATCGCTTTTAACCACCAATTTTTCGTCTAGATTCTTCCCTAGCCTTGTGCTAGTTGTAAGTGATTCTAAACACCCTCTCGACCTTGTTTAAAGCGGTTAATAAGAGATTTAACGGGTAAAAATTTATGAACACTAGAGATCAAAGTTTAAAGTCTTGTAAAGTATGATAAACTTGGTGGTTAAAAACTAAATAATAGTGTAAAACTTATGGAACTTGTTTTGTTATGGTTATTTATTGTTGTTGGATGCTAGTAGGGGAACGGATCGTCATCTAACCACGCTAGGTCATGTTCATGGAACATGAACTAGCACTATGTTTAGTGTAAAAATAACTAGATGACGAACCCTTTCACTCACAAACATGAACTTGTGTAAAACGATTTTTCTTATGAAACGGAGTTCTAAACTAGTAGATCTACGGATCTACAAGTGGTATTTTTGAAGAACCAAGTGAAAGATGAAATCATGTTTAAAAAGCCGGATCTTTCTCAAAATAAAGACATTTTTGAGAACCAAAAAGTGTGTAGACACTTGTGTAACGAAAGGATTTAACAAAGAAGTATTTTCGTAAATACCGACTAGAAGTTGTAAAACTTCATATTCTTTAAAAATAAAGTTTTCGAGATAATGATTTTATTTTTAAAGATGGAAAGACTTACTAAATGTGCTAGTAAGTTACTACACATTTTTGTAAATATTCAAGTTCATGAAATGGAAAATTAGTGATTGTTGTTGATGAATATTGTTGATAATTGTTGTTGATGATTGATGACGATTTAAAAGAAAATAAACACATGTTTTGAAAACATGGGAAACCTCCATTTTTAGGGGAAACTCTGTCAAAATTTTTATAAATTTTGACACTTAGAAAAATATAAGTTTTTGAGAAACTTATTCCCTAAAAATGTATTTAAGAGTATTACCAAGGTTTCCCTAATTTTTGGTGATAAGAAATGAGGATTTCTTCAAGAATAAAAATGGATATAAGTATGTATATTTTTGAGAGAAAAATATATATTATTTTATCACCAACTTTTGTGCTAAGTGTATAAAGTATGTGTTATACGTGCTAGTGTATTAAGACTTAAAAATACATTAAATACTCATGAGGAGTATAAACATAAAAATACACATACAACATACAAGATACATAATTCGGGTGCAAAGTGCAAAATACAAAAGCTTATATTTATTTTTGAGAAAATAATATAAGTAAGACATTTAGTTAAAAATATAAAATATTTTTAACACAAGAAAATATACACAAAAGAGAGTGACTGTACTTGTGCGACGCAAGTCTAGTGACTAACGTTAAGAAAACGCGTATAGGTTACGACGTAAATTAAGCAAATCCGGTGAAGTTTACGATGCACAGGAACGCAAAGTTGTGAGTTCATACTCCCCCTTTTTCTCTTTAACTGTTTTCAGTTTTTATAACTTCGGGGGTGAAATACATGTACAAATGTACAATATTTATAATTAGTATGATATAAATACAAGAAGCACACTTGATGGGAATGAGAACCAAGTGTGACGAAATACAAGAATACAAGAAGTACACTTGGTGAGAACGAGAACCAAGTGTGACGAAATATAAGAATACAAGAAGTACACTTGGTGAGAACGAGAATCAAGTGTGACGAAATATAAGAATACAAGAAGTACACTTGGTGAGAACGAGAACCAAGCGTGACGAAATATAAGAATATGCGAAGCGCACTTGGTGAGGACGAGAACCAAGTATGAGGCGTTATGAGAAATGATGCGAGAAATCGTGTCACGAATAGGGTACATAAGCACCATTAATCAACAATATACATAGACCGCAGAACAAAAGGTTAGATCTAACGGATGCCGGGCAGCCACACTCTCGGTGAGGGCGAGAATCGAGTAGTGCTTTTGTGTCTCAGAATATACCAATTAAATGCCTAAGGTTTGGTGACTTCCTATGTCGTGTCACATGTTAATGGCTTTGCAACCCATTAACAATCCCGATAGTTACAGGAATACTGTATTTACATAAAAATTCATACCATACTAAAACTTGATTAAAACTTGAAGTGCGTGGGGTACTCAAGAAAAACTTGATATATAACTTGAAGTACGTGGGGTACTTAAGAAAAACTTGATTTATAACTTGAAGTACGTGGGGTACTCAAGAAAGCGGGAATTATACTTGAGTACGTGGGGTACTCAAGAAAAACCTGAATTATACATAAGTACGTGGAGTACACATGAATACTGGATTTATATATGAAAAGTTGATTTATTCACAAACTATGTTTTCATACAAAGTATACAAACGTGAAATACAAAAACTGCATGAATTCACACCAACATTATGTTGACGTTTTTCCAAAACTCACGTGTATTACAGGTAACTAGGATGGATGTGCGCGCGGTCTTGCTTATGCTCTTGGATGTCGCTTATGTTTATCTTTAAATAAAGTTGTAAACTTTTAAGACAATGTTTTATGCGACTTAGCGATGTAAACGCTAAACTTATGTTTTCAAATTATGGTATTTGAAGTATTTTTACGAGCATGTAGCATGTTTACCTTTCGTATGCAATGAGAACCTTTCATGATCACACCTCGTGCTTCCGCCGCAGAAAGGGGTGTGACAGATTGGTATCAGAGCTGCGATTGTGGTGAACCAGGATTCCTTCTCGAGTCTAGTCTACAATCTCTAGGATCCTTTCACGAAAACAATTTTCAAAGAGTTTTCATTGCATAAAACGTCCCGCGACATCCACTACCTGAAACTAGTTACAAGAGTCTAGAAAAGACACTATGAGACTTATGGTGCACTGGAGTAGCACCTGTTATTGACTAGAAATTATTTGCAATTATGTGTGGTAATTGGCATGTACTAGAAGTAGAATGTCACAAGTATATGTGACTTTACCTGAAAGCAATGGCCTATCTGAAGGAAGAAATACGAGGATGAAACGAACTGTGCGGACTGTGCAAGGAGTTACGTAATTATGGATGCATACATAATTATGGAATTCAGTGCACAGAAACCACAGCAAGTCTTGTCACGTGTAGACTCCCTCAGTGCAAGCCTACTAAGTACTCTGCTAGAGTAATAGTTGTTTGATGTCACTTATGTGGTATATACCTCTGAATATATATACTACTACTGTCCAGTATGACGATATCAAACAAATGTCTAACCCTGCTGTGTTATGTTCTGTCAGAACATGGCACCCAGGAAAGCTGTGAATGCTCGCAATGACGATCAACCTCCTCCCCCACTGCAAAGAACTGCTGAAGAGCTGAACGCTCTACTGGAAGAAAGGATCTCCGCTGCTATCGCCCAGTACGAGGCGAACCGAACTCAAGACAGTGAAGGACCAAGCAATGCTAGACGTAACGGGCATGGAGATTCATCTGGAGGCAATGCAGCTCAAGGTAATCTTAAGACAATTTGCTAAGCATGGAGAAATTTATGAACGGTCCTTGTTTCATTATTTCTTCGAGTGCTCACGTGTGAATTGGTTGAATCAATTCCAGGCTGCACTTTCAAGCAGTTTCTCGACTGCAAGCCGATGAACTATGACGGCACAGGAGGTGCAGTAGCATTTGTGCGCTGGACGGAGAAGACTGAAGCTACTATCCGCATGAGCAAGTGTACCGCGGATCAGCAAGTCACTTTTGCTACTGGGTTATTTGTCGATGAAGCTCTGACTTGGTGGAACTTGCAAGCCCAAACTCTGGGTGACGATGCCGCTAATGGCTTAACTTGGGAGGAACTGAAGGAAAGAATGAGAGAGAAGTATTGCTCTCGCGCTGAACTCCAAAGGCTGGAAACGGAGTTCTGGCACTTGACCATGGAAGGTGCTGACATTAATGGTTATACTCGAAGGTTCCATGATATGTCAAGAGTACTTCCCTACATGGTGACTCCCGAATTCAAGCGCGTTGAACGCTACATATGGGGACTGGCCCCAGAGTTTCGTGGCATGGTAACGTCGGCCAAACCACAAACAATCATTGAGGCTGTAACTCTGGCTGTCAGCCTGACTGAAGATTGTGTTCGTATGAAGAAGCTATCACTGAACCCCACTGAAAAGACCGAGACGCATGCTGAGTCGTCCGGTGACAAGAAGAGAAAGCATTCGAATCTGAATCAAGCAACTCGTAACAACAAGGGTTTCAGCAAGAAGCGCGACGCTAACCCGCCTCAGGAGGCGAAAACCCATGCAACCAAAGCATACCAAGGCTCCATGCCTAGATGCCAAAAATGTAAGTATCATCATGATGGAGCTTGTCGCATTCCAAGGTGCGACAAATGTGGTAAATTAGGTCATCAAACAGAAGACTGTTGGGGAAAAGGAAAGAACCGAAATGGAAACGGTGCTGGTAACAAGCATGGTAACGGGAAAGGGTGGAACCAAGGATGCTTCAAGTGTGGAAGCAATGATCATTTCATGAAGGACTGCCCAGAGGGAAACAATGCTCAGGCTAGAGCATTTGTGATTGGAGCAAAGAACGCACGCGAGGACCCTAACGTGGTCACCGGTACGTTTCTCATTAACAATCACTTTGCATCCATATTATTTGACACTGGCGCCGATTATAGCTTCATGTCTGTGGAATTTAAACGCATACTCGGAATAGAATCTAGTAGATTAGAAATTCCTTATTCCATAGAACTAGCCAATGGTAAACTCGTTGAATCGGGTGAAGTTGTTAGAGGCTGCACACTAGAACTTGGTGAACGAAGATTTAGCATCGACCTCCTACCTATTCAATTGGGTAGCTTCGATGTAGTAGTCAGGATAGACTGGTTGTCCAAGAACAAAGCTGAGGTTATTTGTCACGAGAAAATCATCCGCATCCCTTTGGCGAATGATGAAACGCTCATCGTACATGCAGAAGGACGAAACACGCCTCTTTGAATCATCAGTTGCATGAAGGCACAGAAGTGCTTGAGGAAAGGATGTGTCGCTTTCCTAGCACACGTTATAGACAAGAAGGCTGTGGAGCCAAAACTCGAAGACATTCCTGTGGTGAAGGAATTCCCTGATGTTTTTCCCGAAGATCTGCCAGGACTACCTCCGCAACGACAAGTCGAATTTCATATAGACTTGGTTCCAGGAGCCGCTCCTGTGGCCAAGGCTCCCTATCGACTTGCTCCATCCGAAATGCAAGAATTGTCTACACAACTTCAGGAGTTGTTGGATAAAGGATTCATAAGGCCAAGCTTCTCACCTTGGGGAGCTCCAGTTTTATTCGTGAAGAAGAAGGATGGAACACTGCGGATGTGTATCGATTACAGGGAACTGAACAAACTCACTATCAAGAATCGGTACCCGCTACCGAGGATTGATGACTTATTTGACCAACTGCAAGGATCAAGCTACTATTCCGAGATCGACCTTCGATCGGGATACCATCAGCTGAGAATCCAAGAGGAAAGCATACCAAAGACTGCATTCAGAACGCGATATGGGCACTACGAATTTCTTGTGATGCCGTTTGGGCTGACGCATGCACCAGCGGTCTTTATGGATCTGATGAACCGCGTATGCAAACCGTATCTCGATAAATTCGTGATTGTATTTATAGATGATATCCTGATTTACTCACGGACGAAAGAAGAGCACGAGCAACATCTCAGAACCATCTTGGAACTACTGAAGAGAGAGAAACTTTATGCAAAGTTCTCGAAATGCGAATTCTGGATTCGCGAAGTACAATTTCTTGGTCACGTTGTGAATGAGAAGGGCATTCATGTAGACCCGTCCAAGATCAAAGCAATAAAGAATTGGGAAGCTCCCAAGACCCCAACCGAAGTTCGACAATTTTTGGGCTTAGCGGGCTATTATCGACGGTTTATTGAGAATTTCTCAAAGATAGCTCAACCGCTAACTGCCCTTACACAAAAAGAAAAGAAACACGACTGGGGTCACAAACAAGAAGAAGCCTTCCAATTACTTAAAAGCAAGCTCTACGATGCCCCAATACTATCATTACCCGAAGGCACTGAAGACTTCGTGGTATACTGTGACGCCTCACGACAAGGCTTGGGTTGCGTGCTCATGCAACGCCAAAAAGTCATCGCTTACGCTTCAAGACAACTGAAGGTACATGAAAGAAACTATACCACTCATGACCTGGAGCTGGGCGCAATGGTATTCGCCTTGAAGATCTGGCGAGATTATTTATATGGTACTCGATGTACAATCTTCACAGATCACAAAAGCTTACAACACATATTTGATCAGAAGGAATTGAATATGCGCCAGCGGCGATGGGTCGAGCTGCTAAATGATTACGACTGTGAGATCAAGTACCATCCTGGAAAGGCAAACGTTGTAGCAGACGCGTTGAGCCGAAAAGAAAGGGTTAAGATCCTAAGGGTTCGAGCGTTAGAAATGACCATTCTAACGAACCTCACTGCTCGCATTTGTGATGCACAACAAGAAGCTCTTAAAGGAGAGAACCGTAAAGCTGAATACCTACGGGGTATGCTGAAATACATGGTGCCAAATGAAGAGGGGGCCTTATACTTCAAGAAGCGTATTTGGGTTCCACTCTATGGTGGCATACGAGAAGTCATCCTTGATGAAGCCCACAAATCGAGATATTCGATCCATCCAGGATCGGACAAAATGTATCAAGACTTGAAAGAATATTATTGGTGGCCGAGACTCAAGAGCGACGTTGCTGTCTATGTTGGAAAATGCCTAACTTGTGCTAAGGTTAAGGCCGAATATCAGAAACCGTCCGGCCTACTACAACAACCAGAGATTCCCGTGTGGAAGTGGGAACAAATCTCGATGGACTTCATAACGAAATTACCCAGGACCCCGAGAGGGCACGATATGATATGGGTAATAGTTGATCGATTAACAAAGTCTGTGCACTTCCTACCGATCCGAGAAAAAGACAGCACTGGAAAGCTTGCTGAGATATACTTAAGAGAAATTGTGGCACGACATGGGGTGCCAATCTCAATCATTTCAGACAGAGATGGACGCTTTGTCTCAAGAATCTGGCAATCATTTCAGGAAGCCTTTGGATCTCAGTTAGTGTTGGGATTGAACCCTACCAGAGGAACAGATAATGTAAAGCCAAAACCTGGTCACAACAGTGGATTCACAATAAGCAGACGTTTACTCTAAGCTCTCCCCTTGACAGTGGTTATCTATCTGCTGATACACTCTAAGTACTGCTCTGAAGAACAACTGATGAACCAAACACTGATGAAACAGCTAAAGACTGCTAAAAGGCAAACACTGAGCTCTATCTACTGCTGTCTCTTAAGTACTGCTGAAAGACCCAAGCACTGCTCATTCAAAGACTGATCACCTTTTGAAGAAAGCACTGATGTTCAAGTAATCAGTGCTTAGGCCACAACAGTGGAACGTGAACAATGTTTAACTTGTTTTGTATTTTATTATCAATCAGTTGTTAGACATCAGTAGTTTGTATACACCAGTGTTTATAGGTTGTTAGGCTATTAGATGTCACTTTCATGGTGACGTCAGCTGAGGTACATCAGTAGTTTGGTTTGCCTATAAATATGACAGTACTTTGTACTGTTATATTTGATCGTTTTGAGAGAGTTCTTCTCCTCAATTCAATCCTTTCATCTTGTACAACCAATTCTGAAGTATCAGGCTGAGGGGGAGTTTAGTCTGTAAGCTTGCATTGTAACCTTTTGCTTTTGATGTAATCTTTCGACTCTATGAAAAGCAATTGTTTATCAAACTATATTCTCCTTTGATTGTGTTTACAAAGTTTGTTATTCATTTCCGATGCACTTAAAACTGTTCATATCTATTTGATTTGTTCAAATCTCACAAACAAACACAATCATGAGAGCCTCCGATCCTAACAATTGGTATCAGAGCTTGGACAGTCAAATTCGATCTAACAATCAATTTCACACAACAAGTGAATTCATGCACAAGACACTCATGGTTTCTAGATCTGAAAACAATATCTGTTAAACTATGAGATTATTTCGTATTTTCTAAATCGATTTCAATTGTTGATGTGTAATTTGTGATGTTTTCATTAAAAACTAAAGTATGAACCTCAGATTAACAAAACCTATGTTCATAAAACATTGGTGTTTTGCTAACATAAAAAGAGGGAAAGTAAAACTTTAGTCATTCAGATCTTATGTGTTGAAAACAGGTTGGTTTCTTCAAAAGGACAAAATCAGCTATGTTAAAATACATTAAGAAAATCAAAGAGTCAAATATGTCCAGATCATAGGTAACGAGAAGATTGGCATAAGCATGTGCAGAAATGACCAAATCTCTCAAAACATTACTGCAAAATGATTCTGGAACAAGTATTCTTTCAATAAATACCCCTCAGTAAGTATTTCAATACTTATGATTGGGAAGGGTAAAAAGGGAAGAAGAAAATTCACAAAAACTCAGAAGTGTGTTTATTTCAAAATTTTTGATGTCAAAAGAAAAGAGTATAAACATAAAACACTTATGAGTCAAAGTTTAGGGTAATAATGGTTATTAAGCAACTGTGTGCATTCATCTGTTCAGGAAAAGGTTTTGATTCCAGTGAATGAACTTCAAAGAGAACCATGTTTGCAATCAACTGACAATAAAATGGTTCTTAACAATGGTCAAAATGTATTCAATATTTCAAACCACTGACCATTTTCAATAACTTGAGAATGATATGATTATGTTTTCTTTTGAAAATACATCAGATCCTTTTTGATACTGTTCTCAGAAAATCCTTAACCATTTTTTTTTCAAAAGGATTTTCTCGAATAATCAGGATATATTGTTCATTTTTTTTGGAATAATATATTTGGAACTTTTGCTTGTTTTTGTTGGCAATAGTTTCAGTTCCTGTTAGGATGTAATACCTTATTTTTGCTGGTATTATTCTCCTCATAAGTGGGTCAAAAGGAATTGATACATATGTCAAATTCATGTCATACTCAAGTTTGCTCCTAAATTGTTATCAAAGGTTGATTGCTAACTATGCTTGAATTACTAGGGTACTCATGTTTTAATTGAATATTAAACGAAAATGAGTTGCCTTAGTAATAAAGTTTTTCATCATCTGGGATACTAAACCACTGTCATTCAAAATTGACATTTGGCAAAACCTTGAATGAAAATTCTCAAAACTGTTGCTGGAATACTTGTCCTTCAGATCTGTACCATTTACCCTAACCACTGTTTTGTTCCAACGTCTGATCTCTAAACACTGTCCACTGCTGAAAGTTAACCACTGATCCCTCATTTTCTTGACAAGCACTGATGTTCAAAATCAGTGTCCTATTCACTGATATGCTATCCACTGATAGTAAAAATCATCCACTGTCCACAATTTTTACCGTTGTAACCACTGATGCTTGATACGTCAGTGGCCCTTAAAACAACTGTTCTCCATCCTTCATCCATTTCATCAGTGTTTGACATGTGGTCAGTTTTTAGCCCTCAGATCATAATAACCGCTGCCACATCAGCGATCACTTTTTCCCTAAATAAAACCTTGCCCTAAACCCCCAAACAGGGTTTTACACTGTCGAATTGAATTCCAAAATTCTCTTCTCATAGCAGTTTCCAACCCTTCTCAAAATCTTCAAAATCATTCTTCGTTCTTCTCTGCAAACATGACAAAATCAAAGTCAAAATCAAAATCTAAACCAAAATCACCACCACCTTCAAAAGAGGTCGCTCAAAGGCCGAAGAACCCATCGAAATACCATACAAACAATCTCACAACTATTTGGGTTTACTCACAAAACTCAAAGACAACCACACTTTTGACTCCATCATTGATACAATATCAGCATCAAAGTATAAAACTTTGTTGACAGTAAATGCTCCCATCTATCTACAAACCCAGAGAGAGTTTTGGAAAAAGGCGACGCTTGAATAACAAGACGATAAAGTCATAGCCATTAACTCCTCGATACAGGGTAAAGCATTTCAAATCACTCCACAATCAATCTCAGAGGTCTTCAAACTCGATGATCTGAAAGGTAAAACTTCCTTTGACAAAAACGAGTTAAAAGCTGATTTTCTGAAAAGGGGATATGCAGAACAATCAAAGGTAGATACCTTACAAAAAGGTTATTTCCCGTCTGCACCCAGATTTTTATTTCACACACTCTTGATGTGTGTTTCAAATAAAACAACATCTTTTAACGAAATACCATTGAAGATTCAATGCATGGGCTATGCTATCTTAAACAATAAAGATTACAACTACTCCCAGGAGATCTTCAATGACATGGTAAAGAATGTTGATAGCAAATCATTTCTTCTTTTTCCAAGATTTCTAAGCTATTACTTTAAACAAAAATTTGAAAAAGAGGATGAAAATTTGCCCAAACAAGGTGTCCATTTTCAAATAAAAAGTCTAACAATTGAAACATTTTCAAGAATGATGGCACCAATAAAATTAAAAGCAAAGGTGCCTGAGCAAACTTTAGAAACTGCCACTGATCCTCAGGCAACTTCTGCTGAGCCCACTGCTCCAGGTGATCAAAGCAGCACAACCACTGCTTTGAAACCCACACCTGACATCACCAAAAAGACCAAAAGAAAAACATCCAGAAAACCCACCAAACCCAAAACAAAGGCAACTCTGGAAGATGAGATCCCAGAGGAAATGCCTGTGACAACACAAAAGTCACCACAAACCACTGCTGCTACTTCCTCACAGCAGTTGGTAGAAAGATCTCCACCTTTGCCTAAAACTCCTCCTGCATCCTCATAAAAGGATCAGGTTGTAAGCACAGGGACACTACAATATGAAGCTCTGAATCCACTCGGATCCATCTTCCTCAGTCCTGATCCCAAGGACATGTCTCTTTCAACCCCCATACCCTCACCAATCATAATGCCACAATCCATGCTACCCTTGTTGCATGCAGCTGCTATAGCTCAGACACAAACCAGTTCCTCTCTATCACCTATCACTGAGAGTATACCCCCACAAGAGACTGGGTCTGATGCTACTACTTCTGCTATCCCAGCAACAATTGAGGAGGTTACACCCCTGAGTTACAAGTAACTCTCAGTGGTAGTTCAAGTGGAGCAGCAACTACAACTGGTGGATCAACAGATCTTCAGTTGGACAGTTGTTTCATAAGTAAGACTCCCTTGAAGGCAATTTCTTCCATGGAAACTTCGGTAACCACCAGTGAGTTGGATCTAACCACTGGTACAATCAAAGGTTTATCGAGTGCTGAAGAAAGAAGTCCCCAGTACCAAGAACAAGGGGCATCAATGGGTGATTTTTGGGACTCTATTCCTAAGTCACACGTTGATATAACCACTGCTGGTGGGGATTCAGATGATCCTACTAAAGTAGGTGATGATTCAAAATATCAGGAATTGACGGACAGAGTTGAAAAACTTGAAGATTCAGTTGCTGAAATTAAAGATATGGTGCAAGAGATTTTAAAAGCTCAAAAAGCACAAGCCACTGCTGTTCCTGCTCAAGCACCTGCACAACATGCATTTGCTGCAAATGAGCTTTGGAATATTCTTCAACCCATGCTTGAAAAACAGCAACATATGGCTGATAAAAAGCATGCTATTCATGTACAAATGCTGACCAACATGGTGGAATCAAGGTTTAAAGACACTCAAGCAGATATCAAGGCTATAAAGGCTAGCATTCAAAGCTCATCTGGCAAAGTTCCTTCTTCCATATCATTTCTTGTTAACCCCCCCCCCCCCTTCAGATAATGCCAAAAAGGGGGAGAATATCAAGCTGTTGGAAAAAATGAATGAAATGGGAATAGAACATGGCCTTTGTATTGAGCCTGAAAAAGAAAAAGAAAAAGAAAAACAGGTCTCAAAACCTGTTAGTCAAACAGCTGATACACCAGTAGTTACAACAACTGCTGACAGTAGCCAAACAGCTGCCATGTCATCAACACACACACCTTCAACACACACCACTCTACCACACACCACCACAACTACTGCTCTACCACTATCATCTACAATCACACCATCACCACTGCCTCCTGTCATAAAACAGAAGACAACAGATGTTACAACATCTGTTGTAATGACAGCAGCGGTTGAAGCACCAGTTGTTTCAACAGTTGTTTGTCAGACACTCTCCATCATTCAAACCACTGATCCACCCAAAACATCATATGCCCCTTCTTCATTAAAAAGGAGAAGGAATCTCATATCAGATGATGATTCACCACCACCATCACCATCATCAAAAACTATCTCACCACCATCATCCCCTGCTCAAAAGCAGAAGACATCTGCTGACATATCAGCAGGTGTAATGACAACAGCAGTTGAAACACCAGTTGTTTCAATAGTTGTTAGTCAATCATCCACCACTGCTCTCACCTTCCCTACATCACAACCAAAGCTCTTCAACAGAAAAAGAAAGCCAATCTCTCCCGATGAGGGTATACATGATCCTAATGCTGCACAACATCCACTGGAACTTGAAGCTATCAAAAATGAGATGAGCCAATTCTATACAGAAGAAGATCCTTCAAAAAGAAGATTCTCCTCACTCATAGGCTACATGCCACCAGATGATATGGATGATTACCTCAAAATCAAGGCAAAGCAAGCTAGACTAAGAGCTAAAGTTGAGAGTGAACGTGAACGTTTAAGCGAAGATGGCATTGCTAAAAGACTGGAGTTCTACTTCACAAAAGTAAAGCAGATAGAAGAGTTTGCACAAGACCTAAACAAAGAAAAGGCTGATCAAAAGAAAAAGTTAAGAAAACAATATCTAGCCTACATCATGAAAGAAAAATTCTATCCTGCTGAAGAACAACAGTTCGAATAATGGCCAATAGTCGCTCTAAAGCATGAGGCAGAAAGGATTGAGAAAATCAAGAATGATCCTACAAAGAAGAAGAGTGCTCCAAACTAGAGAAAATACAAAAAGCTCATTGCTGACCTAACTGTTGAGTATAAGAGAAAGAAAAAGGAGCTGGTGGATGCAAAAATGGATACTGCTGAAGCCATATCAAAATGGTCAAAACAGCAGACTGATGAAGCCTATGAAAGGCTAAAGAAAAGAAAGATAACTGTTTCAAGCACTTCAAAGAAGCATGAACAAAGAATGAAGCTTGAACAGCATATAGAAAACCTCAAAACACTGTTCCGGTCTACTTTTGTGACAAACCAAGAAGAAAAAGAACAGTTGACCAGTGAAGAGGTTAAATAAAAGGAAGCTGAGTACTTCACAGAAGCCATCAAGAAAATGGGTCTAAAAGAAGAGAGCTCAGAAAAGCTTCAAAACCTTTTTAAGAAGGTGTTAACCAAGCCTGCGTCACCACATAGTTCAGCAGATATCCCAGACAGTGAGCTTGATCAACAACAAAGACAAGAGCTGATTGACAAAGTGGTTGCAGAAGATATAGCTGCAGCAAATGAAGTCATAGAAGAAGCTTTCAAAAGAATGTCTGAAGTTCAGGATACTGCTTTACAATTTTTCTCAAGGCCAATATCCCAAAGCTCATCTCTAAGTAAATCTCTCCCGAGAAATCCATTGGGTTCAAAAGTACTAAAGTGGATGTCTGACCAAAAGACCCACGTATTGACTATAGTCAGATCCAATGAGGATGTGAAGTACATATCAAGGAAAGAAGCACTAGGCCTTAGTGTTCAAGATTTGCAGGATCTCCTTGAACTTACACTGTGCCGGGATGAAGATGATACAAGTTCCAAAGCATTTGAAGAAGAATTTAAAAGAAAAGCAAGGGAACTACTGATGAGTAATAAAGATCCAGAATAATGACAGGTTTTGGCATTATCTGTTCCAGGGGGAGATTGTTGGGATTGAACCCTACCAGAGGAACATATAATGTAAAGCCAAAACCTGGTCACAACAGTGGATTCACAATAAGCAGACGTTTACTCTAAGCTCTCCCCTTGACAGTGGTTATCTATCTGCTGATACACTCTAAGCACTGCTCTGAAGAACAACTGATGAACCAAACACTGATGAAACAGCTAAAGACTGCTAAAAGGCAAACACTGAGCTCTATCTACTGCTGTCTCTTAAGTACTACTGAAAGACCCAAGCACTGCTCATTCAAAGACTGATCACCTTTTGAAGAAAGCACTGATGTTCAAGTAATCAGTGCTTAGGCCACAATAGTGGAACGTGAACAGTGTTTAACTTGTTTTGTATTTTATTATCAATCAGTTGTTAGACATCAGTAGTTTGTATAGACCAGTGTTTATAGGTTGTTAGGCTGTTAGATGTCACTTTCATGGTGACGTCAGCTGTGTAAAACCTTAAGGATCTTGCAATGATATCAAAGTTGACTTGTGTAAGTGCGGAATCCAAACACAAGTGGATTCAAGAAAAACTAGTAAAAACAATAAGAACAATTATAAAAAACAAACCAATCTTGCATTCACCTTTAGTTCGATGACTGATACAAGAGGACTTCCAGATCTCGAGTGGCCTTACAGACTTCTATCAAGCGATCAACCTCTAAAGGTTACAAAAGTTAACTTATATACTAACTAAGGTGGGTCGAGACCACCTAGGCCCACTCGAGATCTCTACATAAACCCAAAAACACATAATTGACCCGAAACCACTAAGTTAAGCACTACAAGACCAATCCCAAACTCTAATATCTCTCAATGTATAAACCTTTAGGTTCCAACAATCTCCCCCTAGGTTTATGCATAGAGAGTCTTGAATCTTCAACTATCACCAGCACCACCCAACCGATCTTTGAACCCACCAAAACCTTTTGTGCGAATATGTATCGCTGAAGCCACAGCACCAGTCCATTCCTTCGCAATCTCCTCATATTTCTCAGTAGCTCTAATTTGATGACGAGCTAACACTTCCAGGTCTTCATGAGCCACATTCAGCAAATCAACTGGATCCACCAAGCGAAAATCCACATTATGATCACAAACAATTACAGCCTACCCTAAACGCTCATCATAAGTCCAAAACTACAAGGACTTCAAAGCACCTTGTGGAATTTTCCTCACCAAAGGAAGCACCTTTTCCTTATCAGTTACTGGCCAATGCACAATCTTCATTCACTTGTGTGTATAAGAATCTCTAACTCCTTTAGCTGGTTTAACAATGGACTCTGCTGTACGCATTGAAGGAAATCCCTTAAGAACCTCCCTCTTCAATCTCTCGAAAAACAAATATCCAGGTCCTCCAGGCTTATCATCAACGTATGGTGCTTTAGACAGATCAGTCAAATCAATCTTAGTAAATGACTGAAACTGGCCTGGATGTTTATACCATTCAACAGGTCCAATCTTCCTTTTTATCCACCACCTTTTACGATCGTGATCAAATCCCCAGCTAACGACACCAGATCTATTTCCAACTTGATCATAGATAGTTTCACCAACATCCATTAAATGATGTGTAGCTTGAGCATCATCATCATCCGGATTAAGATTCCTGTTCTTCAAAATCACAAACTCCCTTTTCTTCTTGATTCTTTCAGCCTTCTCTTTATCAGCAACCGGATCAACAACTCTTTTAAAGTATTGCTCCATTGCAGCACTTCTCTCAGCATCATCTTTTTCAAAGGCTTTTCTTCTATTCTCCACATCAGTAGGATCAGAGAATTCATTACCAAATTTCTTCTCAAGCTTTCCACGTAAATCATACACCATATTAAACAGCAAAGTAACATCTCCTTGAAGCTGTTCAATTTGTTGATTCTTTTGCACTAAAGTGTCTTCAAGTTGGATGATCTTGGCTTCTTTATGAATAGAATCTTGCTCAACCACAATTAATCTTTTCTTCATTTCTCTCATGCTAATGAAATCATCATCATCACTTGAATCGTCATCAAAAGGAAGTCTAGGAAGTCTAAACGGCTCTTCAGGTCTCTTACCACTTGAACTACCTGGCATATCAACAACTGCTCTAGAAGGACCTGCAGATTCAGAAACTCCATGTGGCATTGTCTCCATAACAGTATCATCATTAACATTAGTAACCTGAATATCTTCAGTGATGGACTCTAAAACATCCCTTTGATTATCAGTATTAAACTCAAAAATATCTCCAGTTGTGGTGGTGGTATCAGTGACATTCTTCTCAAAATCAAAATCATACAATCCTTCATCATCTTCAGCAATGTTTAAAGATTGATCTTTATTTTGCTCAACGTATATTCCGAGTCGAGGATCCCGCCTTTTGCGCTTCAACGGTAATGAATCAGGATCCTTTGGGTTTTCACTAGGCTCTTCAGTAGACACTGTAAGATTGGAAGGAGGATTTCCCATCTTATCAGTTACAGACTTTAATAACGAAGCCAAATTTTCAGCAGTAATTATAGAAGGAACAGTTGAAACAGCAACATCAGCTTCCTTTTCAGGAGGTAGTTCTTCATCATCTCCTGAATCACACATAATTTCGATGCCTTCACATACGATATCAGAACTGAAACACAATCTGCTGAATGTGAATTATGTCCCAGAACTGAAACACAATCTGCTGAGCATTTCTCAAATTTGTGATCGAGGAAATTCTGTTCATTTTACAAAGAAAGGATGCTATGTTTTGAAACCAGGGATTGTTATTCCTGAAGATTGGTTTTTGATGACAGCTGAGAGAAAGGGAAATGCGTATGTGATTGATATGAACAAAAAACCGTGTGAAGAAATTACTTGTCTATTTTCGAAGATATCAGAACATGATGGTTTATTGTGGCATCGTCGTCTTGGACATGTGAATATGAAAAACTTAAATCGTCTTGCCAAAGGTCAACTGGTCCGTGATCTACCAATCAAAGACTTTATGTTGGTAGAAAAGTGTGTTGCTTGTGCAAAAGGAAAAGCTCATCGAAAGCCTCATAAATCTAAGTCTACTCCCTCAACCAAGGCTGTGCTTGAATTACTTCATATGGATCTCTTTGGTCCAGTGAATGTGTTAAGTATTGGCAAGAAGGCTTATTGTCTCGTGATAGTCGATGATTTCTCGCGTTACACCTGGGTGTATTTTTTAAGTCACAAGAATGAGGCTGCTGGGTTGATTAAACAATTTGTTACTTTGGTGGAAAATCAAGCCAATACTAATGTCAAGGCTATTCGATCAGACAATGGGACGGAATTCAAAAATGTCACCATGGACACATTTTGTGCTGCTAAGGGAATTGAGCAACAGTACAGTGCACCTCGAACTCCACAACAAAATGGAGTGGCAGAAAGACGAAATCGCACACTTATAGAGGCTGCACGTACTATGCTGGCCGATTCGAAGCTTCCTAGTTTCTTTTGGGCCGAAGCTGTTAGCACGGCTTGTTACGTCCAGAATCATGCTTTAGTAAACAAACGTCATATGAAAACTCCTTATGAGATTCTGGAAGGACGTAAACCTTCGGTTTCACACTTTCGTATATTTGGTTGTCCATGTGTGTTACTACTTATGGACGCTAATGGAAAGTTTAAGGTCAAAGGGGACGAGTGTTACTTTGTTGGATATGCTAAAGGTTCAGCCTATAGAGTATACAACAAGGTAACTAAAAAGGTCGTCGAGTCGTGCAACGTTGAATGGCTCGAAGAAAATGCTACGGATGCTAGAGTTGGTCCAGATTGGTTATATGATTATGCTGAATTATTTAAGTCATTTAACATTTTGTCAAGTTTCCCTACTGTTGCAGGTGTATCTACACCAAAACAACCGATGTCCTTTGGTGATACTGAAGAGGAAGAACAAGCTGAAGAAAGATCAAGAAATCATACCATTGACCCACCGGGAATGGTTTTCACTCAGCATACTACGTCTCAGCAAATGTCCCATTCATCTCCTGAAGGTGTTTCATCAAGTGGTGTAGGTCCCCTATTCGTATGGATCTTTAACAGAATTGTCAATCCAATCAAGAGTGCGGAATCCTCTTGATCAGAATATCACAGAAACAAGTAGAAGAACAGAAACAGCAAGACACTTTTAAACCAGGGTTTCTATTGATTATCCAAACAAACGTTTTACAATCAATCAAACCCTAACCAACTCCAAATTCGTCCAAGGCCTTTGCACTCTCACGAATTTGCTCTCAAACAATGTTCTGGCTGATTAACTGATTTTCTGATCAACCTCAACCCTAAAGCCTAACCTTGTTTATATAACACAAGGTTACTACTTGGGCTAGAGTTAAACATCATGGACTGCGCGAATTGGACAGGCCCAATTCGTTTCCCACATCCCCATAAGTATGGGTTTAGTTAGCCCAAACATTACAACTAACTATTACAAAGCTAAACCCGCTAACTGTTTATCGTTTAACTAATTACAAGATATCCAAAGACCAAATCTAAGCTGTTGTCACAAACATGCACCAACAAACTCCCCCTTGACAATAGCTTCATAAAATAACTTTGTCTTCAGTCATCTTGCAATCTTCATGTAATCTTGCACTGTCTTTGGTCTTTGGATAGCTTCAGCTTCAATAGCTTCTGTCAGCAACAGACTCCCCCTAAGCTGATGCATCCAATCACCAAATCTTCAAAACTTTAGCGTTTGAGTAAACTCCAGTTCAGCATTTGAATAGCAATCTTCAAACTCTTCATCTTTGTTTGCAATATAGAAAGGAGGTTCTACCATGCATCCAATCAAACTCTCATCTTCACAGCAACTCAGCAACACAGCAACTTCTCAGCAACACACTACTTCAATCTGTTTACTATAAAACAAACATCTCGAGAAACCATAAGAATTTTTCAACAAAGTTAAATAAATTATTATTTTTCAAGAGATAGTTAAACTGTACCACAGATTAAGCATTTTTAACTTATCACCAACACGCAAAACTTTTTAATCACACACCCTATAACCCGCATGATTTAAAATTTTGAACTCACTTTCTAACACTGTCTCCCCCTATCAGTAACAATTCTTCCAAGAATAACAGTTTTTCGTACGTTAAGAATTTTAAAACAGAAAAAGACACTATTTTTGGATTTTTATATTTTCTGAAAGCAAGTAAATACAAAAACAATAAACACTCTATTTTTGTGAGAATCACTGGTAAGAAGATCATATCAGCACAATCAAACTGTTTCACACAATTAGATAATTCTTTATTTAATTTTTCGTGAAAAGCAGTCCAAGACGATTACCAGCATGTTTGTCCACTTAAACAAAATGCATGAACATTTCAAGTACCATTACCATATGATACTTAAAGGTAATATTAATTACTGATATACTAGTGTGTCCCACTTCAGGATATACCCCCACGATCAAGGTATGCACAAAGTTTCATCGTAGTAGGTGAGTATACTGAATTCATCCTTTAAGATATCCTGACAATGTCTCAGTCTGCATATAATCTGTTTTATCATGTTTTGATTGCTTAACAATGAACACCCAAATAAATACTAATCAAATCCTGGAAATATAAACAACACACTCTATCATGCAAGTATCTTCCCTACCACATATTTCACAAGTCCAATCCAGATTTCTGAAATCTTAACTGGGAATAGGTTGAGAAGAGAACAGAATAGATCTTTAGGAGAGATGGTATAATATACAGATCAAATGAGTTTTCTCAGTTTGATATAGGTTTATTGGGTTTCATTTGGGCACTTGAGGGCCTCTTTCGGGTGTAATAGATCTATAGAGCGACAACGTACAGCTAGGTCAGCATATATCTGGATGCAGCAGAAGCTGTCGTTGCCTAGCACCTCCAGGTCAGCATATATCTGGATGCAGCAGAGGAGGTACATGACTTTTTTCAGAGAAGATTTCAGAATCAGATCAAAATTGTGTGTATCGGGACACATACAAACATTCAAATAGAAATGAGCTAATTCCAAGTGACTTTCTTTCCTGAGGTCATGTACAATTTTAGATCTGAACAGAAAGACAGTCAAGATATCCCCAGATGAAATAACAGTATAAAGACCCAAAACTTCAGATTTTGGCAATCTATCAACGCAAGATTTAAGGTCATTAAACCATACACCACTGATGTGTTCCCCACTCATACACAGTTCATTTAAGTTTATATCACATTGGTAAGTTGATTATTTCATGCTTCTTGCCTACTGGTACATCATATGATGAAGCTGCTATCACACTTAAGCATTTTAATTTCAGTTTCAGTGTGACAGTCTAACTTGCCGATGTACTATCATTTCTTCCTTTTCACACAGTGATAACTCATTTTTGTTTTCTATTTTTTTTTATGTTTTTGATTTTTCAATTTTTTTTTATTTTTGATTTTTTAAGAAAAGCAAGAAACTATTTACAAAAATTCTTATGAAAAACCAGTTATTCAGGATTCCTCATCCCGTTGAGTTCGACTAAGTGTTCAAAGCGAGCCCTGTCAAAAGCTTTGGTATAAAGATCTGCCAGGTTATCTTCTGTGTCGACTCGATGTAATTCAATTAGTCGTTTTTCAGCACAATCCCGTATAAAATGATGACGTATGTCAATATGTTTTGTGCGACTGTGTTTCACGGGATTATTAGTTATAGAAATTGTGGCATTATTGTCTATCATAATAGGAGTACGAGTGAAATCCAAACCGTAATCGCGCATCTGCTGTTGTATCCAGAGAACCTGAGAGCAGCAGCTACCCGCAGCAATATATTCAGCTTCACATGTAGATGTAGACACACAGGATTGCTTCTTGCATTGCCAAGACACGATCCTGCCTCCCAAGAACTGACAACCACCTGTTGTAGACTTTCTGTTCGACTTGCATCCTCCAAAGTCTGAGTCAGTGTAAGCGACAAAATTCAGATCACTATCAGCTGGATACCATAACCCAAGTTTAGGTTTCCCCTTCAAGTAACGAAGAATACGCTTCACTGCTTTCATGTGTGACTCTTTTGGATTTGCCTGATATCTAGCACACAAGCATACGGCAAACATGATGTCTGGTCTTGAAGCAATCAAGTACATTAGAGAACCAATCATTGCCCTGTATTGAGTAGGATCAACGTCTTCAGTACTTTCATGATCTGGGCCAAGATTGTGATTTTCACATATGGGTGTGTTGAAAGTAGAGCAATCATTCATTTTGAACCGATCCAAAATGTCATACACATACTTCGTTTGATGAATAAACATCCCATCCTCCTTCTGTTCAACTTGTAATCCCAGAAAGTAAGACAGCTCACCCATAGCACTCATTTCGAACTTGCTCTTCATCACCTGCTCAAACTCTTTACACATACTCTCATCTGATGACCCAAAGATGATGTCATCCACGTACACCTGTACTAGCAGAAAATCTTCCTTTTTCCTCTTGATGAACAGTGTACTGTCAATCTGACCTCTTTCAAAACCATTCTTGGTCAGATGTGTAGACAGTGTCTCGTACCACGCCCTGGGAGCTTGATGTAACCCATACAAAGCCTTATCAAGTTTGTACACTCGATCTGGATAATCTGGATCAACGAACCCATCTGGTTGTGAGACATACACCACTTCTTGGACTTTCCCGTAAAGAAATGCACTCTTCACGTCTAGTTGGTAAACTTTGAAGCCCTTGAATGTTGCGAAAGCTAGAAACAAACGAATTGCCTCCAACCTTGCCACTGGTGCAAACACTTCATTGTAATCAATCCCTTCTTGCTGATTGAAACCTTTTACCACCAATCGAGCCTTGTTTCGCGTCACTATCCCTCTGTCATCCTTCTTGCACTTAAACACCCATTTAGTGCCTATCTCTCTTTCACCTTTAGGAAGATCAACCAACTCCCAAACCTTCAACTTTGCAAACTGGGCCAATTCCTCTTGCATAGCTTCAACCCATGAATTGTCTTTAAGAGCCATATGAATGTTCTTCGGCTCCTCTTGGGAAATAAAACAGCTATACAAGCACTCGTTCACAATCCCAGTCTTCTCAATCGAAACAAATAAACCAGAATTCGCTGCTATGCTTCTTCTCGTCTGAACACCTGCAGTAGGATCTCCAAGTATCATGTCAACTGGATGATCTCTATTTGGTCGTGTAGTAGCAACAGCATCCACTTCTAAATTATCACCCAGGTTTGATCCAACCTCCCCCTGAATGTTCTGATCTGCAAATGGATTAATGAAATCCTCCCCCTCAATGGGTTCAGAGTCACTATCACTTGAATCAGGATCAGCAGCACCATGGGAAGTTTCCGCAGCATCTGTCATATCAACATTCGATCTAGGCATGAACTCGCCTTCATCTTCTCCACCAAGCATTGTTTGAATCAACTGAGAATCATCTGCATTTGGAAACTCAGGAATATTAAATGACTTAAAAGTGCTTTCATAATCATATAATATAGCTGGACCACTCGTTGATTGTTGAGGTTTGTATGAAGTAATTTCCACATTATAAACAACCTCAATTTTACCAGTTTTTAGATTAAAAACCCTTTTATTCGGTGCGCCAGGTACGTAACCTAGAAAGTAGCCTTCGTCAGCCACCTCACCGAATTTTTGTTTATCTTTATTACGCACAATGGTGCAGGGTAATCCAAATGGTTCAAAACCTTCTAAGTTTGGTTTCTTGTTAAACATTAATTCATGACAAGTTTTATTAAAACGTTTAACAGTCAAAACTTTGTTTAGGACGTAGCAAGCTGTATTCACAGCTTCTCCCCAGAAAAGAACTGGTAGCTTTGAATCTGAAAGCATCGTCCTAGCGGCTTCAATCAACGTCCTGTTTTTCCTCTCAGCAACTCCATTTTGTTGAGGTGTATAAGGAGCAGAATATTGATGTTCAATTCCTTTTCGAAGACAGTAGAGATCCAGAACTCGATTCTTGAACTCCGTGCCATTATCACTCCTTATCCTCTTGATCCTTGCATCATGGACGTTTTCCAATTTCGTAAAAAGATCTATCAGCATCTCCGCCGTCTCATCTTTTGTACCTAAAAAGAAAACCCATGAATATCGTGAATAATCATCAGTGACAACTAAACAATAGTACTTTCCACCTATGCTCCTTACGTTCACTGGACCGAATAAATCCATGTGAAGTAATTCATAAGGGGCATCTATGGAATTTACTGTTTTTGATTTGTGAGGTTTCTTATGTTGTTTTCCCTTTTGACATGGAAGACATTTATCTTCCACGTGAAACCTCTGCATTGGAACCCCTTTCACTAGCTCATTTTTAACAAGGTAATTCATTTTTCGATAGTGAATATGGGCCATGCGTCTGTGCCACAACATCGATTCAGCTTCAGATGCTTTTGATAGTAAACACGCCACCACAGCAGTCGTATCCTTAGCACCCATGTCCATGACATAAGTGTCATTTCTTCTTGGCGCTCGCATCACTATCCAATCGTCTGGAATCTTCAAACCTGGTTTCAACACTAATGCTTCATTCTTGGTAAAATGGACCGAGTGACCCTTGTCGCAGACTTGTGACACGCTCATCAGATTGTGTTTAAGCTGCTCCACATAGTTCACTTTGTCCAGTGTGATCTTCCCATTGGTCACCTTTCCTCGTCCTGTAATTCTACCACCTTTAGCACCCGCAAAATTCACCTTTCCACCATCATAATCTTCAAATTCAGTCAACAATCTCGCATCCCCCGTCATGTGCCTGGAGCAGCCACTATCAACATACCATAAGTTGATAATCCTCCTTAGCAGCTCCTGCACACACCAACCAAAAATTAGTTAGATTGGGGGACCCAAGCCTTAATGGTCTTGGGTCGTCCAAATTCACCAACTACTGGAACATCCATCCAATATCCATTACTCATAACTGGAGTCTTGGATCTCAGACCTGTTGATGGAATTTGTTTTTGATTTCCACTAGGTCTTTGGTCCTGAGGGTTCCTATACATGTTTGGACTATTTGACCTTTGAAAATTTTGATTTTGATATCTTGCATTTTGATTCCAAGAAGCATTATTGTTGTAATTTCTAAAGCCATTGTTATAAAAAGTTCGACCACCATCATTTTGGTATCGATTTTGATATTGACCTTGACTTCTGAAATTATTAGCATTATAATTGTTCATCCTAGGTGAACTGCTTCTAGGTCTCTCAAATCTGCCTGGTGGAGATCTAGGCTGAAATCTTGGTTGATTTCTTTGAAAACGAGGAACTTGTGGAGTTCCTTTTTCAGCCTTATCTTCACCAACAGCAACATTTTCTGGTTGCTTAGGAGCAGATTTCTTTGGAGAGTTGGACTCCTTCTCCTGTTTATCACCACTCTTCTCTGGTGACTTCTCTCTCTTCTCCTCACTCACTTGTGCTTCACTCTTTTTGTTAGGACAGCAACTAGCTACATGTCCCTTGGTGTGACATTTGAAGCACGATTTCCTTTTCGAAGACTTCTTTTGTGAAGCCTTTGAACTAGATTCGGGTTTTTCTTCTGATGATGCTTTGGAAGGATTTGGTTCAGTTTGCTTAGTTTCAGAATTTTCTATATTCTTGTTTTTAGCAAACTCTATATTAGATTCATTTTCAATAACAGCTGTTTCGTTTTTCATGTCACTTCCTTGAACAAAATTAACCTTTTTAACAAAAGTTGGATTGTTATTTTTAGGATGTGATGTGTTCTTTTTCAAAACAGGTTTGCTGTTATTATCCTTCTTAGCATCAGCATTCTCAAACACATTTCCTTGACGTGACATGGAACTACTTGGCAATGTTGACCCAAAGTCCATGAGCTCATCTTCATTAGGCAAGAAAGAATAGTCATGACTAACAGGAGGTGGAACTTCATTGAAACCATGAAATCCCACACTGGTTTTGTCATTACTTTTCTTCAAGCCACCCATCATGTGTTTCATAACAAAAGTAGAATCCCTGAATTGACCTAATTTCTTTTCAAGTTCAACAATTCTTAGTTGTGCATCTGACAACTCTTTGCATTTATCAGAAATCTCTTTTGTTTTCTCAGCCATCATGTCATGAGCTAAGTTTATGACTTGAAGTTTTTCATTTAGTTTACAGGTTACAGCTTCAATTTTAGTTTCATAACCTTGTATTTTCTTCAAGTATGACGATTCGTTTCTTTTAGCAAAAAAGTTTGCTTCTTTTATGGTAGACATCTCGCCCACCAGACTTTGGTTTTGTGTGGACAACCTATCAACTTCACCCTGTAGTTCACGACATTTTAAACACACAGAATTAGACTTTACCTCTCCTGTTTGTTTATCAAGGTTGGCCATGAGAGCTGCAAGCTGATCTTTCACTCTTTTGTATTCAGCTTCCTTTTCTTCAGCTTCCCGTTCCTGGTCAGACTTTTGCTTTTTCTTCTCAGCATCTGATGTCTGATCAGCCTTCTTTTCTTCAGCTTTACTCTCTAACTTCACCTCTGCCTCAGCATCACTTATCTTCTCAACTTTAACATCATCTACTGTAGCTTCACCATCATCAATTTGCGTTATCTCTGCCATGAACGCCTGAGTGACATTGTCATCATTCTCCAATTGAACACTCCAGTCATATGAACCTTCTCTAGCAGTAGAGATCAGCGCTCTCGAGTTAGAGTTGTTTGAAGCATTTCTATTGTTTGAACTCTGACTCGAAGTATCCTGCTTTTGTTTCTGACATTCCCTGGCGAAATGCCCATAACTTTGACAGTTGAAGCATCTCACTTTGGTCTTATCAAAACCAACAGTCTTTCCTATAAACTTTCTTCCAGTTCGGTTCATAAACCTCTTCACTCTTCTAGTAATCATGGCCATTTGCCACTGCAAATCCATATCTTCAAGATCATCAGGGTCAATCTGATCGTAATCTTCATCTAAAGTGGCAGGATCAGATATCTTCCCCTGAATGTAGTTTTCATATGAAGCAACAAATGAAGCAAGTAGAGCAAGATGCTCTTCAGCAGACTTCACACTCATTGGCATCGACTTAACACCACTACTCTGCTTAGAACCAGATGTTCTCTTAGCTCCTGTTGATCCACCTGAAGCAGCTACAAAACACACATCACCATCATCATTTACTGTGACCTGCTCATCTTCATGCGAGAGAAAAGCAGTGGCTGAGTCGCTAGAAGCATCATGAGATGAAGACGATGTAAGCCCATTGTAGATCCCTGGATCTTGAACCTGATCATATCCAGTGTCCTTCTTCTTCATGTTGAGCTCATAAGCTCTTAGCTTTCCAACCACTTCTTCTAGCTCCTTTGTGTCATAATCTGCTTCTCCTTTTATCATGAGAGTGTAGATATCCCATTTAGCAGGTAGAGCATCCAACAGCTTGTCATTTTTCTCTATGTCAGTATAGCATTCTATATCATAATTGTCCAATTCTGACATCAAATGATAGTATCGAGTGATGACGTCCTCAAGAGACTCGTTTTTCATGTGCTTAAACACAGCAAACTGCTTCTTCAGTAAATCAACTTTGTTCTTCTTGACATCAGGATTTCCTTCATATCTCTTTTCTAGCGCATCCCACATTGCCTTTGAAGTAGTGTACTTCTTAAAGGTATGCTTGATGCCATCAGGTAAAGACATTTTAATGGCTGCCAAGGCTCTCTTTTCAGCCTCATACATTTTCTTCTGTTCAGCATCCATATCAACATAAGCAGTTACACGTTGTCTTCCCTCAAAGTCATGAGTTGGGTTCGCATACCCATCCTCTATACACATCCACATACGAGTGTCCTGGTACTCAACAAAAGATTGAAACCGATCCTTCCATGTCAAGTAGTTCTCCACCTTCATCATCTTAGGTGGTTTGTTCGTTGTGCCTACCTCATGTTCCATTCTTAAGAGTTCGTTCAATTTAGACATGTTCGACATTTTAACTTAATCAGACTGGTAAAACCGTACAAAATTTTTCGGAAAACAGTGGTTACCAAATTACACCGTTAGAATCGTCTCGAAAAGACGAATCCAATGATATCTAATGTCGAAAACCGAAATCGGGATTTTCCAGTTCTGTCTAACGAGCTACGGATCAATTTCTATTTGCAAAACACTGAAATTTTATCGACGTTTGCCAACGGAAATTCCACCCTGTTAAATTCGCTGGTATCAGTTAATTTCGCTGGGTTAGTGATTAATTTCGCTGGTCTGTTGTCTGTTCAATTTCGCTGGCTATCTTTGCTGGACAAATTCGCTGGTATAATTTCGCTATTACGACGACCTGTAAGTCGCTGAAAACCGTAATATTTTCGCTGTGGAAAATTTCACGGTTACCAAAGTCGCCTTTGGATTTAACTTCGCCGATAACTATGCTGGTTAAATTCGCAGATCAGTCAAATTCGCCAGTACAGTCAATTTCGCCACCCAGTAAATTTGGTAACTTAATCTTTTCGAAAATTTGCTGATTTTCTGGATTCTTCTAACAACTTTCTGCAGAATCGAAACAGCAAATCAGCAACTTCTCCACCAAAATTCGATGAACTCGATGAAGACACCAACAACAATCTTCGAATTTCAGCCAAAATCCTCCAAAAACAACCAATCAGAACTATCTCTAAAACCTGTAAATCAGCAAAAACTTTCCAGAAATCCTGCAAAACACCAAACAAAAGATCAAAACTGCCAAAAATTTCGAAAATTAATATCAAACCAGCCAGAAAAATTCGAAAATTTTAAAACCCTAATTTTATCAGATTTCAAAAATTCGAAAATCTCCCTGTTTCTGCAGACACAATTCTGAACCGAGCCTTCAAGAGCCTAATGCTCTGATACCAATTGTAGGTCCCCTATTCGTATGGATCTTTAACAGAATTGTCAATCCAATCAAGAGTGCGGAATCCTCTTGATCAGAATATCACAGAAACAAGTAGAAGAACAGAAACAGCAAGACACTTTTAAACCAGGGTTTCTATTGATTATCCAAACAAACGTTTTACAATCAATCAAACCCTAACCAACTCCAAATTCGTCCAAGGCCTTTGCACTCTCACGAATTTGCTCTCAAACAATGTTCTGGCTGATTAACTGATTTTCTGATCAACCTCAACCCTAAAGCCTAACCTTGTTTATATAACACAAGGTTACTACTTGGGCTAGAGTTAAACATCATGGACTGCGCGAATTGGACAGGCCCAATTCGTTTCCCACATCCCCATAAGTATGGGTTTAGTTAGCCCAAACATTACAACTAACTATTACAAAGCTAAACCCGCTAACTGTTTATCGTTTAACTAATTACAAGATATCCAAAGACCAAATCTAAGCTGTTGTCACAAACATGCACCAACAAGTGGTACTGTACCGAGTGATTCAGGATCTGCACTATTTCCTGAATCTATTCCTGAAGATTGCATTGTTACAACTCCAGTAGTTCATCATACTGCGGCATCTAATGAGGGGGAGTCTAGCAACACCACTGAAGACGAGACTGTACCTGACATGGCAATACCTACAAGTGTCCAACGAAATCACCCTATAGAGAATGTGATTGGTCCTGTAGATGCAGGAGTTTTAACCAGGAGCCAATCAGGAATCATCAATACATGTTTATATTCTTGCTACATCTCACAAATCGAACCTAAAACTGTTGATATAGCTTTGCAGGAACCAGGCTGGGTAGATGCTATGCATGAAGAGCTGAACCAGTTTGAGAAACTTGGAGTATGGAAACTTGTCGAGTTACCAAAGGGAAAGCGCAAACTTGGAACTAGATGGGTATTCAGAAACAAGCAAGATTCTGCAGGGGTCATTGTTCGAAATAAAGCAAGGCTGGTAGTTCAGGGATTTCGACAAATAGAAGGTCTGGATTATGACGAAGTTTATGCTCCGGTTGCTCGACTTGAAGCCATCCGGATCTTCTTAGCTTATGCGTCATATATGGGGTTCACTGTATATCAGATGGACGTCAAGACAGTGTTTCTATATGGAAATGTCAAGGAAGAAATTTTTGTTGAGCAGCCACCAGGTTTCGTGCATCCAGATCATCCAGAATATGCATACAAGCTAGACAAGGCATTGTATGGATTACATCAAGCACCACGAGCTTGGTATGCCACACTAACTGAACATCTTCTGGCTCATGGGTACACACGTGGCACGATAGACCAGACTCTGTTTATCAAGAAAGTGGGCAAGGATCAGATCTTAGTTCAAATCTATGTCGATGATATTATTTTCGGATCTACAAGTGAGGAACTTTGCAAGGAGTTTGAGAGAGTTATGAAGAAGAAATTTGAAATGAGTGCTCTTGGGGAAATGACACTGTTTTTGGGTCTACAAGTCAAGCAGAATTCTCAAGGGATTCTTATCCATCAAGGGAAGTATGTAGATGACGTGCTAGCAAAATTCAAATTTTCAGACGCAAAATCAGCTGAAACACCAATGGCTGAGAGACCATTATTGACTGAAGACGAAGAAGGATCTCCTGTGGATCAACGTCAGTATAGGTCTATGATCGGGTCGTTGATGTATCTGACAGCTAGCCGACCTGATATTATGTTTGCTGTCTGCAACTGTGCAAGATATCAGGCTAACCCTAAAACTTCTCATCTTACTGCTGTTAAATGAATCTTTCGGTACCTTAAAGGCCGACCTCGGTTTGGTCTGTGGTATCCGAGGGATTCCAATTTTGACTTGTTTGCTTTTTCTGATAGCAACTTTGGAGGTACTGATAGTGACAGGAAATCTACATCAGCTGGATGTCAATTTCTGGGTGACAGGATCATTTCTTGGCAATGCAAGAAACAACAAACGGTGGCGATTTCTACAGCTGAAGCTGAGTATGTTGCCGCTTCTGCATCTTGCTCTCAAGTGGTGTGGATGCAACATCAATTGCAGGACTACGGTTTGACTTATCTCAACACTATTATTTACTGCGATAATGATGCTGCAATACAAATTGTTAGAAATCCTGTTTTTCACTCCAAAACCAAGCACATAGACATAAAAGTTCACTTTATTAGAGATTTCTTTGACAGAGGTCTTATTACTCTTGAACAAATCGACACAGATGCAAATGCTGCCGATTTGTTTACCAAACCTGTCAGCAGCTCAAAATTCAAAGTGCTTGTGGATTTTCTGAAAATGATCCGCTTTACTGACTGAGCATGTTTTGTTTTTCGTAGGTAAATTTGTTCATAAAGTTTTCTATTCTTAGGTAGTTTTTATTTATGCTCAAATTTAGGGGGAGAAATTTTGAAAAATACAAAAACATTAAAAAATAGAAAAATACAAAAAGAGGTGTTGCATAGGGGAAATGAAATGAATTTTCACATTATGGTTGAGGGCTGACTCATGTAAGACCAGTATCGAAATAGTTTGACTCTAGTATGATGTGTTGGTAGGCTCTATCCTTTAGGCTGGAAGCATTGGCTGTTTCTGTTCAGAACTAAAATAGTACATGACCTCAGGAAAGAAAATCACTTGGAATTAGCTCATTTCTATTTGAATGTATGTCTGTTGTCCCGATACACACAATTTTGATCTGACTCTGAAATCTTCTCTGAAAAAGTCGTGTATCTCCTTTGCTGCATCCTGATATATGCTGACCTGGAGGTGCTAGGCAACGTCAGCTTCTGCTGCATCCAGATACATGCTGACCTAGCTGTACGTTGTCGCTCTGTAGATCAATTAAACACCCGAAAGAGGCCCTCAAGTGCCCAAAAGAAACCCTAGAAACCTATATCAAATTGAGAAAAACTCATTTGATTTTGTATATTATACCATCTTTGCTTAAGATCTATTCTGTTCTCTTCTCAATCTATTCCCAGTTAAGATTTCAGAGATCTGGATTGGACTTGTGAAATATGTGGTAGGGAAGCTACTTACATGATAGGGTGTGCTGTCTATAATTCCAGGATTTGATTAGTATTTATTTGGGTGTTCATTGTTAAGAAATTAAAACATGATAAATTTGTTACAGGCAGTTATATGAAAAAGGTCTAGGGAGATGAGTTTAGGTGGACAAATATACTGGCAATCGTCTAGATCATTCAGTAGTAGATCAGTGTTGATTAGTGTGGTCAAGCCCGAAACCCGTGATTTGATCCCTGAGCAAATTATGATATTTCCTTATTTTATTTATTTTGTAAATAATATTTCAATATTATTTATTTTTGTGTTTATAGGTTTTAGTCTAATAAAATATGCTCAGAAAGTTTAATGGGTTATATAAGAAAATGTTTTAAAATTGGATTGCTGAAAATAAGTGAAATTTTTATTTAATAAATCCAATTATCTGATTGTTGGAATGGTCTCGATTCGAGACTGTGGTCTCGGCCCATGTTGTTAAAGGCCCGGCCCACAAGTTTGATATATTTAAATGGATTTGACTCGAGACCATCACTGTGCACTCGAAACAACTCATCTGTCATTTTCAAACTCTCTCTCATTCTCCGGCGATATTATCTACTTTTCCGGCTATATCATCTCCTTTTCGGCGATACTCCGTTCTCGACTTGAAGTTTTGAGTTCTTTGAAGGTACTTTGATAGATTTAATGATGTTTACTTGAAGTTTTGCAGGTTGGTTGAAGATTTGATGAATGTTTGAAGATGTCTATAAACCCTAATCTTGATGATATTTTGGTGTTCAAAGAAATCATTGAGTGTTTGTGGTGTTTGATCCAAAACTCAGTGAATTAAGGATGTTTGTGGATTCTCGACTAGGGTCTCGACTGAATACATGTGAAGACTCGAGATCTAATGTTGCGAGTCGCAACCTTATCGGTTTCGATTGGAGTCTCGATGCAAAATTGATTTGGTCTCAACTGAGGTCTTGGTCAAGTTAACTCAGTCTCGACTGAGGTCTCGACTCGAAATCTCTTGGTTTCGACTCGAAACCTCATAGTCTCGAGTTCTTCATGTGTATCAATTGATGTTGGACTGCTGAATTTGGTGTGATTTGTTTTGAATTTATGTCTCTGTGCTTAATGTTTCTGTTTGGTGTAGGAGATGGATCTAAAATTTATTGCAACACATAATCAAGCTGGTTATCTAGCCTTACCACCAGAGAAGCACAGGAGACAATACACATCACTGATCAAAGGATTAAATAGCTGCCGACTCGCTCATGCTCTGCGAGAGAATCCAGTGGTTTATGAAAGTCTCGTGCAAGATTTTTGGAAGACAGCAACATTTGACGCACAAGGAGCAGATGGAAAGGGAATGATAGAAGTTGAGATTCAGAAGAAGAAGGTTGTTATTACTGAGCAAATGATAAGAGAAGTTTTACAGTTTGGTGATACTGAATCTGATCCAATTGAACTTCCAAGTAATACTATAGAAGATGTGTTACCTCGGTTGAGCTACGAAGGAAAGTATCCGTCACTTGTTAAGAAATTTTTGCACCCTTATTGGCGCTTGTTAGCACATATGTTCATGTTGTGTATGACGGAAAATCGAGGGGGAACAGATCAACTGAATATTACTCAAACGGCTGCATTTGTTGCACTTATTACAAATGAGTCGTTCAATTACTCGAAGTATGTTTTTGAAGGAATGAAGAGAAATGTTACTGGAGTCCGAAAGGATAAGTTTATCATGTATCCCAGGTTTTTGCAGATGATTTTCAATGCTCGCTATTCTGATTTGACGCGATCTGGTGATACCTTGGAATTGAAACCGATGGGACCCTCTTGTTTTGGTGCTCTCACAACTAAGAAGGGAACAGAAAAGAAGTTTGAGGGACGTATTCCTTTGGAGAAATTTGGTCGATTTTCAGAGACTGAAGTTGTAGCTGATGATCCAGTGATAGTACAAAATGTTCAAGTGAATGCTATGGTTGCTGAGGAGCATGATGTTCAAGTGAATATTGTTGATGATGGGCCTGAGACAGAGGTTTTAACTATTGACTCTGACGATGAAGGCATCGAAATTATGTGTGATTCAGGAGATGATGAAGAACTACCTCCTGAAAAGGAAGCTGATGTTGTTGTTTCAACTGTTCCTTTCAACGTGATTCTTCCAGATTCTCCTCCCGCAAAAGAGACATATCCACCGTCAAATTCTTTTACATTGACCAGTTGAGACAAGTCTCCCGTCATATGCCTGGAACAGCCACTATCCATGTACCAGAGGCGCACGGTAGTCCTCCACAGCTGTTCCTGCACGATTAGCGGGATCAGTTAGATTTAGGAACCCAGCCCATGGTGGATCTGGGTTTCCCTTGTGCATCAAAGTAAGTCACTCTCTGCCATATCAAATTATCTTTATCTAAGAATTTCGAAGAATTTTTAACAGCAGAATTAAGATGAGATGTATGAGACAAATTGGAATGCATGGTCTTATTTTTAGGTTTCCAATGCTTATCTGACCATTGAGAATTATAGTTACCAAACGCTTTAGATTGATCCTTTCGAAAATCCTTTTGTTGACTTTGATTTCTATGTTTGGCCGCATTCCAATCTTGATCAGAAGGCTTAGCCTTACGATAGTCATTCCTCATTGTCTTAGACTTTTGAGTTGTCACTGACTCTGAATAACGATATCGGTTAGGCTTGACTTTTTGATTTTGTGCATATTTATTTTTAGGCTGCACACTTGGGAGATGAACACAGTTTCTGGCAATGTGTCCGGCAATTCCACAATTGAAACATGTTTGACGTTTCAATCTGTGGAAGTTTTGATGCTTCATAGCAGGCATGTATCTTTTGGGTTTATGAGAATGAACTTGATTCATGTTCTTTGCTTGGTTAACTTGTGCCTTTTCTGAGCATTTAGGTACCTGTTGATCAGATGTAGAACTGGCACAAGTATGAGATTTAGATGGATTAGATTTATCTTTATCTGTATTATTTTGAAAAGATGTTTCAGACTCAGTGTCAATTTTCTTTTCAGAAACCTTTTCTTGTAATTTTTCATTCAAAACAGTCACTTCTTCCTGTTGAAAATCAGATTCAGTTTTAATCACAGAAGATGTAGGAACTTCATCAACATGTATTTCATCAACACATGTATCATCTGAGTTTGACAAGGGTTCCTTTTCATCCTCGGTTTTTAATGGGGTCCCACTAGGTTCAACATTAGGGACTTCCTCTGAGACTGATTCAGAAGAAAAATCAGAATATGATTGATTCTCTTTAGAAGGAGTTTCAGTGGTTTCACTGAATGCATCCTGAGGGACCTCACCTGTCATACTGTCATCAGCAGAGAAGTTAGATACATTAGAATTAGAATCACAAGTATTATCTACTGAAAAACATCCATCATCATGCACATTATTCAAAGTTTCATCACAAGCATTCACAGTTTTGCCCAAAAGAAGACGAAACATAACTACGAAACGAGTTCAAAAACGATTGACCAAACACACAACCAGAATTAGTTTTATCAAAAGTAGGTTTAGAAACATTAGAATCTAAAGACGGTTCATCCCCAAAAACATCTCCCCATACTACTTCAGGTACGTTATCTGCACATGATGAAGAAACGTTAGGATCAACAGTACCTTTGGAAACAAAACTAACTGGTTTAACCACTGGTTTTTCATCAGGTCTGACATTTACTGATGACTTAAAGTTTTTGGGACCATAAGTCATTTTGTTTTCGTTCAGCATCTCCTCCTCCGTCATGGGTAAATATGTATAGTTGTGATTGTAAGGAGGAGGAGCCTGATTAAAACCCAAACCCAACCCTTTTCTTTTCTGATATGCCAGCTGTTGATTACACAAATTCTCAACCAATTTGCTGGAGGAATCAAATTTTTTAATATTTAACTCATTTATTTGATACTTATCTCTAACATCCTCCAGCTCTTTAGTCACATTGCATAATTTTTCTTTGACTATGATGAGCTGGGCTGTTGCTACACTAACATCATCCTTGAGTTGGATGATGTCTTTTCGCTGAGCTTCTATTTTCTCTTTAAAAAGTTTTTCGTTGTTAGCTAAAGTAAAATTTTTCCTTTTAATTTCATTGTAGTCTTCAATTAGCTCAGCATTGTGTATTCTATAGGCTTCAACTCGTTCCCTACACTCAGGAGTACAGAAAACAGAAATTACCTCTTCCTTGGTGAGACCTTTGACTGGAGCTGAAAGAATCTGAGTCATGAAAGCCATGTTTTCAGCTGAACCCTCCTCTTCAAGTGCTGAAGTCTCATTTTCAGGAACAGAAGCTTGATCATTTGAGACCACAAAAGCAATGTTGTTAGAATCAGACTGATTTTCTGGAGCTGAGATATTCAGTCGCTCAATTTCCGAGTTCCAATTGAAGTATGAATCAGGCTGAACCACCAAAGCTTGAGCTAATCCCAGAGGTTGAGGACTTCCACTGGCAGAAGCATCAGCAGACATACTCGATGTGGTTACAAGAGCTCTTTCTCGATTAGGTGTAGCAGGAGCAACAGGTTTGGCTAGAGTTTTCTCACTATTTACCCTCGGCTTGGTACAGTTTCTTGCCACATGTCCTGGTTCATGACAATTGTAGCAACGAAACTCAAATGGCATTTTTGTGGGTCCAGTAAAGGTAAGATTTTCCCATTTGTTTCTCCCGGTTTTATTCATAAAGTTTTTGGCTCTAAACGCTGCCATAGCCATCTGCCAAGTTATGTCCATTTCTTCTACATCTTCAGGATGAATTTGATCTAAGTCATCCATGGAAAACTTAGGAGGATTGATTTTACCGGCAGTGAAGGCATTCAAGCAATTTATGACAGAAGCAGCTATACTAATATTTTCTTTCGACTGTTGTGAGAAGAAAGCAATCATCTCATTATTGGCAGTGGTAGTTGATGAAGCAGCAGCAGTAGCGTTAGCAGAAGATGGTGCAGCAGCAGCAACAGCAGATGCTGAAGTTCCAGAGTAGTAAACATTTGATGAGGTAGGAGCAGTTTTAGCAGAAGCAGAGTTGCTGAACATTTGAAAACCAGCTTGAGACACAAAAGCAGTATTATTGCTTGAAGTTGAAGATGTTGCAGAGAATCCAGCAGCCAACATGCTATTCTTGTGATTTGTTTCTCTTTGTTTATCATCTAACTCGCATGCCTTAATGTGTGAAATCATTTCAGATAAGCTGCATCTTGCTAGATCCTTGGTCTTCTTGATCATTGCGACGTGATGATCCCAACTCTTTGGTAATGCATTAAGAAGCTGTCTGTTAGATGAAGCATTAGACGTCTGCATTTCCTCCATCTGTATTTGAGTAACCAACTTAACAAATCTCTGAATTTGATTATCCACAGTCTCTCCATATATATGATTAAAATTATTGAAGCTTTGACTTAGCAGATTTCTACGACTTTCTTTCATATCTTCATTGCCTTCATAGACATCAATTAGTGATTCCCACAATTCTTTAGCAGATTTGCAAGTGCGAAAACCGATAGCAATGTCTGGTCCCAATGCCATGGTCAGGTATGAAAACGCCATATCATCTTCCTCAACAATCTTAAAGTCTTCTTCAGTATATTTATCAACAGGCTTCTTTATTTTCACATTTTCATCAGTAGGACTATCCATCATAATCTCTCTTGGGCCTCTAAGAATGCTTCGCCAGATTTTTGCATCCTTAACTTTAACATGTTTTTCGAAACGCCACTTCCACTCAGGAAATTCATTTCCATCTAACAACCGGGGAACACGAGTGGTGGTTCCAATGATGGAATCCAATTCTTGATGCTTGGACATAGCAGCCAGGTCAACACTTTGATTATTGGTAGTCATGGTTACTCAATAACTTAATTAATTAGTAGATTAATTATTTAAGTTCAAGAGTCCAAAAGTCCAAAAGTCCTAAAGTCCAAAAGTTACGTTGCAGAAATCGTTGCGAGTCGAGACAGGAGTCGAGACTAAACCAGCAAATGAGTGAACTGAAGACTGAGTCGAGACCGAGATTTCGAGTCGAGATTAGGCACAACGAATCTTGAAGCCAGTCGAGACAATGGTTTCGAGTTAAGGATTCCAACTCGAGACTACAGCAATATTGAGTCGAGATAAGATTGCGATATCCACTCGAGACGAAAGAACTTGAGTCGAGACTACGCTGAGTAAGAGTCAAGACCAAGTTGAAATTGTGTCGAGACCCTGCAAAACAGATTTATGAGATAAAAACAACTACGATTCCTGACTTTTAGCAGCTTCCAAAATTCAAAGATTTGAGATCTTTGAATTCTTATCTTCAACAATCCTCCGATAATTCAGCTAACACCTTTATCACGAATCACAAACCAAAATCAATAACTTTATTCCAAAAATTATGATGAACAGTTTGAAGATGCAACTTCCAAACTCAGAATTACACCAACAAACTGAAGATCTGTCAAACACACTTAGCAAAACGATTAGTAACAAAAACAGTCTTCTTGAATCCGAATGATATAAAAAACCGAACCAAGAATTGGTTTCTTGGCTCTGATACCAATTGTAAAACCTTAAGGATCTTGCAATGATATCAAAGTTGACTTGTGTAAGTGCGGAATCCAAACACAAGTGGATTCAAGAAAAACTAGTAAAAACAATAAGAACAATTATCAAAAACAAACCAATCTTGCATTCACCTTTAGTTCGATGACTGATACAAGAGGACTTCCTGATCTCGAGTGGCCTTACAGACTTCTATCAAGCGATCAACCTCTAAAGGTTACAAAAGTTAACTTATATACTAACTAAGGTGGGTCGAGACCACCTAGGCCCACTCGAGATCTCTACATAAACCCAAAAACACATAATTGACCCGAAACCACTAAGTTAAACACTACAAGACCAATCCCAAACTCTAATATCTCTCAATGTATAAACCTTTAGGTTCCAACAAGCTGAGGTACATCAGTAGTTTGGTATGCCTATAAATATGACAGTACTCTGTACTGTTATATTTGATCATTTTGAGAGAGTTCTTCTCCTCAATTCAATCCTTTCATCTTGTACAACCAATTCTGAAGTATCAGGCTGAGGGGGAGTTTAGTCTGTAAGCTTGCATTGTAACCTTTTGCTTTTGATGTAATCTTTCGACTCTATGAAAAGCAATTGTTTATCAAACTATATTCTCCTTTGATTGTGTTTACAAAGTTTGTTATTCATTTCCGCTGCACTTAAAACTGTTCATATCTATTTGATTTGTTCAAATCTCACAAACAAACACAATCATGAGAGCCTCCGATCCTAACAGTTAGATCTGAGCACGACATTCCATCCGCAAACAGACGGCCAGAGTGAACGGACTATACAAACGTTAGAAGATATGCTTCGCGCATGTGTCATGGATCTAGGCGGCAGCTGGGATACTCATCTACATTTAGTCGAGTTTTCCTACAATAACAGTTATCATATGAGCATAAAAGTCGCGCCGTTCGAAGCTCTGTATGGCCGCAAATGCCGATCGCCCTTATGTTGGGCAGACGCAGGAGATAAACGTATGGTTGGTCCTAAACTTGTACAAGAGACAACCGACAAGATTGCACAGATCCGAGAGCGCATTAAGGCGGCTCGAGATCGACAAAAGAGCTACGCTGATCCGAAAAGAAAATCAGTAGAATTCGAGGTGGGAGACAAAGTGTTGTTAAAAGTCTCACCTTGGAAGGGCGTAGTCAGATTTGGAAAGCGTGGAAAGCTGAATCCACGATACATCGGACCATTCAGAATATTGAAAAGAATTGGTACCGTGGCATACAAGTTGGAGTTACCGGAAGAACTTAACGGAGTACATGATACGTTTCATGTATCCAACCTGAAGAAGAGTCCAACACAAGAAAACGTGATCATCCCGATGGATGAAGTGCATATTGATGACGCCCTCCGATTTACAGAACAACCCGTTGAGGTTACCGACTGGAAAGTCAACAAGACCAGGAGGAGCAGCGTAAAACTTGTCAAAGTACGTTGGAGCTCTAAGCACGGACCCGAGTACACATGGGAACGTGAAAACCAGTTCAAAGAAAAGTATCCCCACCTATTCAAGAAGACTCCAGCGAGAGTTAGTTCAGCCTGAATTTCGGGACGAAATTCTTTTAACGGGGGGAGACTGTGACAACTGGCACCAAACCGGTAATTTCCGTACACTTTAATTATTATTTAATGACTGCAATTATGTGCTTAATTGTCAGCAATGTCTGAACACATACTAAACAAGTGAATTCATGCACGTTGTATACTACAAAATATTGCTTTATGCATAAACGAGAGCGTTGCGTCAAAAAAAATACTAAGTAAACTCACCGGTAAGACACTATGTGTCAACGGAACTGCAGAAAGCAGTCAAACAATAAAATTGGAGCCTAGGTGTAGGTCCGACAACAAGAATGCATTAAAACCCAAGAGTACATACAAGGGTTTAATATATATGCAATACGAAAGCAAAAATAAGCACTAAAAAGCAACCGAAACGCACTTTAACTGCATAATTTATATAATTCAGCAATAAATCAGCATTTAAACATATGAATATTATGCAGAAATGTCGTTTTATTATCCAAAGTATTTCCCTAAGTGTTGGGAATTAAAAGGGATACAAAAAGGTACTTAAATGGGACTAAAAAGTGTAATTTAGCACTTTAACGGATTGATATCCGACCGAACAACCGGACTTTACCTGGAACCTAAAAAAAAATATTGTCAATGACACTATTTTTTTTCTTTTTCTAAGCTAGTTAGGGTCCCCGAATACCCTAACACCCGTCATAAATTATAACACACAAATAACTAATTTAAATCTCAACTAAACATAATTCTCCACTAACTAAATGGTTAGAAGTCAACCATTTTGCAACCCCCCCACCACCGTTCGGTTCCCCCATGGGGGACACCACTCTTACCAATTTGACTATTTTATGTGAGTGTTTAATATCATGGTGGCATATTACACATAGGGTATTAATGAATTGAATTATATATGAGACTTATAGATTATAACTTTCATTCACTTCACAAACCACCCAACAAAAAAATTCTCATCTCTCTCCCTCTCTTGATACTTTTGGCCGAGAGCCAAGCCACACACCCAACCATCTTCAAAGTTTCAATCTTGTTGTTTTACATACATTCAAAGGAGAAGGATCACGTATAAGGAGGCTCGGTGCTTACGGATTGCCTAGGACCTCCCTACATCGCTTTTAACCACCCATTTTTCGTCTAGATTCTTCCCTAGCCTTGTGCTAGTTGTAAGTGATTCTAAACACCCTTTCGACCTTGTTTAAAGCGGTTAATAAGAGATTTAACGGGTAAAAAATTATGAACACTAGAGATCAAAGTTTAAAGTCTTGTAAAGTATGATAAACTTGGTGGTTAAAAACTAAATAATAGTGTAAAACTTATGGAACTTGTTTTGTTATGGTTATTTATTGTTGTTGGATGCTAGTAGGGGAACGGATCGTCATCTAACCACGCTAGGTCATGTTCATGGAACATGAACTAGCACTATGTTTAGTGTAAAAATAACTAGATGACGAACCCTTTCACTCACAAACATGAACTTGTGTAAAACGATTTTTCTTATGAAACGGAGT
Organism: Helianthus tuberosus; assembly: GCA_030545235.1. Classification (NCBI taxonomy): domain Eukaryota; kingdom Viridiplantae; phylum Streptophyta; class Magnoliopsida; order Asterales; family Asteraceae; genus Helianthus; species Helianthus tuberosus. The sequence continues at coordinate 170,746,132 of CM060352.1, forward strand.
TCTAAACTAGTAGATCTACGGATCTACAAGTGGTATTTTTGAAGAACCAAGTGAATGATGAAATCATGTTTAAAAAGCCGGATCTTTCTCAAAATAAAGACATTTTTGAGTACCAAAAAGTGTGTAGACACTTGTGTAACGAAAGGATTTAACAAAGAAGTATTTTCGTAAATACCGACTAGAAGTTGTAAAACTTCATATTCTTTAAAAATAAAGTTTTCGAGATAATGATTTTATTTTTAAAGATGGAAAGACCTACTAAATGTGCTAGTAAGTTACTACACATTTTTGTAAATATTCAAGTTCATGAAATGGAGAAATTAGTGATTGTTGTTGATGAATATTGTTGATAATTGTTGTTGATGATTGATGACGATTTAAAAGAAAATAAACACATGTTTTGAAAACATGGGAAACCTCCATTTTTAGGGGAAACTCTGTCAAAATTTTTATAAATTTTGACACTTAGAAAAATATAAGTTTTTGAGAAACTTATTCCCTAAAAATGTATTTAAGAGTATTACCAAGGTTTCCCTAATTTTTTGTGATAAGAAATGAGGATTTCTTCAAGAATAAAAATGGATATAAGTATGTATATTTTTGAGAGAAAAATATATATTATTTTATCACCAACTTTTGTGCTAAGTGTATAAAGTATGTGTTATACGTGCTAGTGTATTAAGACTTAAAAATACACTAAATACTCATGAGGAGTATAAACATAAAAATACATATACAACATACAAGATACATAATTCGGGTGCAAAGTGCAAAATACAAAAGCTTATATTTATTTTTGAGAAAATAATATAAGTAAGACATTTAGTTAAAAATATAAAATATTTTTAACACAAGAAAATATACACAAAAGAGAGTGACTGTACTTGTGCGACGCAAGTCTAGTGACTAACGTTAAGAAAACGCGTATAGGTTACGACATTAATTAAGCAAATCCGGTGAAGTTTACGACGCACAGGAACGCAAAGTTGTGAGTTCCTACTCCCCCTTTTTCTCTTTAACTGTTTTCAGTTTTTATAACTTCGGGGGTGAAATACATGTACAAATGTACAATATTTATAATTAGTATGATATAAATACAAGAAGCACACTTGGTGAGAACGAGAACCAAGTGTGACGAAATATAAGAATACAAGAAGTACACTTGGTGAGAACGAGAACCAAGTGTGACGAAATATAAGAATACAAGAAGTACACTTGGTGAGAACGAGAACCAAGTGTGACGAAATATAAGAATACAAGAAGTACACTTGGTGAGAACGAGAACCAAGTGTGACGAAATATAAGAATATGAGAAGCGCACTTGGTGAGGACGAGAACCAAGTATGAGGCGTTATGAGAAATGATGCGAGAAATCGTGTCACGAATAGGGTACATAAGCACCATTAATCAACAATATACCTAGACCGCAGAACAAAAGGTTAGATCTAACGGGTTCCGGGCAGCCACACTCTCGGTGAGGGCGAGAATCGAGTAGTGCTTTTGTGTCTCAGAATATACCAATTAAATGCCTAAGGTTTGGTGACTTCCTATGTCGTGTCACATGTTAATGGCTTTGCAACCCATTAACAATCCTGATACTTACAGGAATACTGTATTTACATAAAAATTCATACCATACTAAAACTTGATTAAAACTTGAAGTACGTGGGATACTCAAGAAAAACTTGATATATAACTTGAAGTACGTGGGGTACTCAAGAAAAACTTGATTTATAACTTGAAGTACGTGGGGTACTCAAGAAAGCGGGAATTATACTTGAGTACGTGGGGTACTCAAGAAAAACCTGAATTATACATAAGTACGTGGAGTACACATGAATACTGGATTTATATATGAAAACTTGATTTATTCACAAACTATGTTTTCATACAAAGTATACAAACGTGAAATACAAAAAACTGCATGAATTCACACCAACATTATGTTGACGTTTTTCCAAAACTCACATGTATTTCAGGTAACTAGGATGGATGTGCGCGCGGTCTTGCTTATGCTCTTGGATGTCTCTTATGTTTATCTTTAAATAAAGTTGTAAACTTTTAAGACAATGTTTTATGCGACTTAGCGATGTAAACGCTAAACTTATGTTTTCAAATTATGGTATTTGAAGTATTTTTACGAGCATGTAGCATGTTTACCTTTCGTATGCAATGAGAACCTTTCATGATCACACCTCGTGCTTCCGCCGTAGAAAGGGGTGTGACACTTTAAGTATTAAAAGCTTGCAAGACTCTTTATTTAATACTCAGGAGTTCCAGCCCATTACGCGTAGTACCTGCACTTAGTTATTTTGGAAAATACGTCAGTTTACATTGGTAAACACAATTAACTGACTCTTTTAAAAAGTATTTATAAAATTAGTTTGGATGCACAAGGCATAAAATCTTTTATAACTTGGGATAATTATTTAAAAATAATCTTGTATACAGATTTATATGTTTGTCGTCCATTCAGGGCCCGGTTAGAAGAGCCGAGACAAGATTAATAGACACACCACTAATATAATCCCACGACGAGTTATCCTCAACGAGTGGTTATATCTTTTACATACGCAACTGTCAGGTGTATGCCTACACCCCGTGCTTAAGTCGTGGCCATTTCAAATGACTGAGCCGAGTGTTGGTGCATTCATCTGTCGTCTTCATCTTATGTCGAGTCTCGGGTTCATTGCGGATCAGTTCAAGCATGATGTCATCATATTGAATGATGACATCATATTATGGCATCATAAATTGTATCATCACACATGAAGACAAAACAAAGTTGTGATTATGGGCTTTCGCTTGAAGACAGATTGCATGGATTCGCTTGAAAGTCAATGTCATAGGTTTCGCTTGAACATGTTTTAGTGGGTTTCGCTTGAACAAGTTCTGTCATATTCAAGCGAAACTTGATTACTATAAATAGGCTAGTTGCTTATTCATTTGTAACAGTTCTAGAATTCCATACTGAGGTGCTGCCGGTGTGAGATTTGATTGTAAACAACGTCAGATTAATACAATCAGTGTTTAAAGTGATATTCAGGCTATTTCGACGTCGGTTTCTTAGTTTCCGCCTCTGAAACTGATAAAATCTCTTCTGAACGACTCGTTCGGGTTGCAAACCGATCCTACAAGTGGTATCAGAGCTCAGGAGGAAGAGATCTTGCCAAAACAGCCTGTTTTCATCATTTTTTCTGATTTCTACACCATTCTTTTCAAAATTAAAAATTTTTCATGGATAAAATCGGCTCAAATTCACACATCTTGTGCGTAATCATGTTTTAACAAATCCTGGAAAGTTTCAGAGCTTAAATCGACTGAAAACTGGTTAAAAACATGACATTCGCTTGAAATTGGTTCGACATTTGCTGACATCATCAGGCTTTTGCTTGAAATCTCAGGGTTTGCTTGAAAATTTGGTGCAGTTTGAAGCGAAACGCAGGCTTTCGCTTGAAATCAGCAGTTTGCTTGAAAATACGTGTACCGCTTGAACTGTCTTTCACGTGATAAATACATTGAGTTGTGTGTTTCATTAAACGAGGGTGACAGTACATCGGGAATAGAATATCACATGTGTTGTTGCCAGCTTGCTTGTGTCAGTTAGCATGTGATTCATAATCGATACATGTGATAGTGTTGTTCAAGTGATCCATGTGCTGAATCCATATATAAAGATATTGTCGAGTTAAGAGTATAAAAGATATTGAATTGTCTTGGCCCAATCAGAGATTAACGTTTGTGATTATCAGTTGGGTGGATTTTGTTGCCCAATCATCAAGTATCGGTGCAATTAGTTTATCACTTGTGAGTTGTCGACCATATTAAAATTTGAGGTTCAATTAAAATTGAGATATGCTTTAAAATTGTCTGACATTGATCTGATCAAAACATTGAAGTTGTCGCCCCATTAATCAAGAATATGTTTTGCATGTGCTTTCATCTTTCACGTGATTAAAGGTCGTCAAGCCCAATACTCATCGGCCCAAATTATCAATCGATTAAAGTGTTCGGACCAATTAGAATTTTAAGTAATTGGTATTTTGTTTGAAAGGTGATCTAGCTTGGACTTGATATTTCGCTTAAAGGGACTGTCTTGAAAAACGGGTTTCCGAATCATGGATATTAATTTCTTTAATATGACTCAAGAAACATTTGATAGAATAAATGTATTAAATAAAGAATTTGATTCATTTTCAGGTTGTCCAGGAGAAAGTACAAAGAGTATCATTGAGAGGTTTAGCCATCTTGTTCGCTCAATGTTTGAGAAGGGTATTAAAAAACAATCAGAAGAATGGGTTGAAAAATTTGTCAGTGCTTTACCTCAAGAAGAATGGGAAAATTATATCTTAAACTTTAAGACTTCTGGAGAATTTTCCCAACTGACAATTTGTCCACTCATTAAAAAGATTGAAGAACAGATGGTGATCAATGCTGAGAAGAAGAAAAGTCAAAGAGGAAAATCAATATTAAAGAAGAGCAAGAGTAAATGTGTCCAAGTGGGAGAGGAACAAACTGAAGAGATTTCAGTGATGAAGAATGAAAAGAAATCTGCTGATAAACAGATTCTTGAAATGAAGGAAAATTGTGAGAGGTTGAAATCAGAAAATGACAAACTGTTAAGTAATTTGAACAGTTTGACATTAGAAAACGAGATTTTGAAAGAAAAGGAAAAAGAATTTGAAAATGAAAAATTAAAATTTGAAAAATATTTTCAAAGTCAAATGAAGATTTTAAAAGATGAGAAATCTGTTATCTTTAAAAATAATCTTGAAAAACAAATTGAAATAAATTCTCATCTTCAGAAAATCATTCGACTTGAAAATGAAGCTGAAAAAGCTAGGATTAAAATCAAAGAGCTTGAAGAGAAATTGAAAGGTTTTGAGACTTCTTCTGAGTTTCCCTGTCCAAAACCAATCAATTCCATTCCAATAAGAGACAATGTCACAAACTTTGACAAAGTCAAAGTTGAAGATTGCGATGAGAAATCTGATGATGAAAATGAAAAAATGAAGAAAAAGAATTTATTTTTGAAGTTAAAATAAAAGTTTCAAGAAACTGTTCCACAATCAACTGAAAAGGGAGAATGCTCTAAGCAAAAACCTTTGAAGAAGAAAGTGGAACAAAAACAAAAAGAGAAAATTTTGAATAATGTTCAAAAAGAAAATAAAAGTTCATCAGATCAATCATCCAATCACAATCAAAAATTACAAAAAGTAAAAAATGAAAATTCAAAAATTGTTGGTAATGAGTGGTGCAGGTCGGACTACAGAGCTCAAAGGCCAAATCCAGCAAATAAGAGGAGGAAAGATTATCACCAAGCCAAACAGTGTTTTGATCTAAGTGTTTGGACTAAAAATGGTGATTGGTACGATAACAGAGTGTGTTACAGATGCGGTTATCAAGGACACATTGCGGTTAACTGCCAGAGTTGGAGTTTTGAGACGAGGAAATGCTTTAACTGCAACATCATTGGCCATATTGCTAGAGATTGCTCAATGAGATCAATAAGAAGATTGAGGGTTAATTCTCAGAAGATGGCAAAGAAATCAGTCAATGTCAAGCCCAAAGAACAGAAGGTTCAAGAACCTAAAGTTCAAGAAACGAAAGTGTACCTTTCTTAGGGGCAGAAAGACAGACTGAGGAAGAAGAGAAAGAAGGCTAGAGAGTATCTAGAGAAGATTTTGTCCTCGGATACAAATGGTAAAACAGATAAAAGTTCTGATAAATCGTCTTGCTCGCCAAAGAATGACAAATCAAGCAAAACGCATTCATCAGATACAAATCTGAGGACGAAAGAGAGAAAGATGAAAAAGAAAGTTGCTGGTGATGAATTTGTTTCTCCGGAAACAAAGGAGCCAGTTGTTGGCGATGAATCTGACTCTTCAAAGTCAGACAAGCCAAGTTTAGGCGATGAATCTGGTGTGGTAAAGCCACAGGAGCCATGTGTTGAGGTAAAAAGTGGTGATTCCATTTTGACAATGAATGATGAAAATTTTCCATCATTGTCAAATGGAATTTCAAAAGCACCCAAGGACCGTCAGGCTTGGGTGAAACTCTTTAAATAGAAAAACCTGACTTGCCGGAGTTCCCAGGTTGATAAGCGTGGAACATGAATCGGCATATTTCTTGAGAAATTCACGAAAGTGATTTCGATTTAAAAGTGGTAAATCAGGGACATTAAATTGTACTTGATTTTCTACAAGTGATGTTTGTGGATTGATTTTAAAAATGTTAGTTTTTACAAGTGATTGAAGAAAACAAAGTGATGAAAGAACCCCATGTTTGAGAAATGACTCACAAAACTTATTTTCCGGAAAAACCATTTTGATTAAAACAAACTTAAGTGTTTTGAAATCACTATGGGAAAATAGTTTGTTGTCAAGGGAAGTTCTGATTGTTCAAGCCAAGTGAATGGAGAATTGAAGTGATTCTCATCATGTTGTCATGTTTCTTGTACAGCTTGTTTTCAAATTTTCCCAGAAAATCAAAATTGAGACATATTTTGATTTTAGGGGGAGTAAAAATTTAAAAAAATTAGAAAATTTGAAAATTCCAAAAACATTGAAAAATGCAAAAATGAGTTTTGTTGTCAAAAAGAGGAAATGATAGTAGATCAGTTGGACTGTCACAACATGCTAAAGAAATGGAAAGTCTATATGTGATAAACGGTCTCACTAAAGATGTGACGATAGGCTCAGCTAGACTAGTAGATTTGCGATAACGATACAAACTTAAATGATAAAGCCTAGTTCTAGTGGGAAACATGATTGAAAGCATAGTACTTAGTTTTGTCCTTCTTGACTGTGTGCCTACTCAGTAATCGCTGATTGTCGAAAGACATAAAACTGGTTAAGTTTGTGAACTTTCACAACTTTGCTAAAAAGTCGATGTGATTGTGCATTTTATTTTGCAAAGATTTAAACTTGTTTTATTTCTTTATTTTGTTTAAGCATCGGACATCCTCTGTGTATACGTGAGTATCGACCTGGATGTTGTTGCCTAAACGTTCTGCTTTATTTTCTTTGGTGTTTCGTTTAAGCTTTGGACCCCCTCTGCGTATACGGGAGTATCGACCTGGTGGTTAAAGCCTAAACAACTTCAACTTGTTTTATTTTTCTTATTTTGTTTAAACATTGGACTTTCTCTGCGTATACGGAAGTATCGACCTGATTGTTAATGTTTAAACATTCTGCTTTGTTTTCGCACAAATCACAGTTGATAAAAGTTTAAAGGCATTACTTGAGTCAGTGTATTGCATGATGAGGGGATATGCTGAGATCGTGGGGTCCATAAGAATTTAGTGCTATCTAAATATACCTTAACGCATCGGTAAGCATTTCGAAAGTTTTTAGATTGAGTTTATGTGGAGAACAATATCGTTAATCAACGTGAATCGTTTAAAACTAAAAATGTTTAAAGCTTAACGGTGCTAGTGATTGGTCACATAAACTGATATGATCCTCTTGCACAAACTCACAAAAATAGTGTCTGTAAATATTTCTTTACTGCATTTCATTTACATTCAAAAATCCAAAAAGATTTTAGTGTGTTTTAGCATAAATTTTGAAAAATTCAAAAAGATTTTTTGACAACTGATGTTGAAGAGCTGATTTTCAAAATTTCAAGTGTTGAACTTGACGAACAGGGTTGGGAGTGTGTATTTAACAGAAGAAATTTGTTTTGAGAAAGAAAAGTTTGATTAGTTAATCGAGATCATTAATTTGAACTTGATGTAACTATTACTAGTAAGTTTTTCTTATTGATTTAAGTAAAAACTTATGTGTTTGAGAGAATTTTGTGCAGGAAATGAGCTTAAACAGAGATAAAGCCAGGGATTGATCTCAAGGTGATAGCTAATTCCAGACAGCAATCCCATCATGATGAGAGGGGGAGTCTGACGAAGTTAGAGCCAAAGAGAAGATCCTGGTATATGCTAAGAAAGAAAAAAGACTGATAAAGACTGAAGATTGAGAATACTCGACACTTAAGACTCGTCAACATCTGAGGGGGAGTCTGTTGGTGCATTCATCTGTCGTCTTCGTCTTATGTCGAGTCTCGGGTTCATTGCGGATCAGTTCAAGCATGATGTCATCATATTGAATGATGACATCATATTATGACATCATAAATTGTATCATCACACATGAAGACAAAACAAAGTTGTGATTATGGGCTTTCGCTTGAAGACAGATTGCATGGATTCGCTTGAAAGTCAATGTTATAGGTTTCGCTTGAACATGTTTTAGTGGGTTTCGCTTGAACAAGTTCTGTCATATTCAAGCGAAACTTGATTACTATAAATAGGCTAGTTGCTTATTCATTTGTAACAGTTCTAGAATTCCATACCGAGGTGCTGCCGGTGTGAGATTTGATTGTAAACAACGTCAGATTAATACAATAAGTGTTTAAAGTGATATTCAGGCTATTTCGACGTCGGTTTCTTAGTTTCCGCCTCTGAAACTGATAAAATCTCTTCTGAATGACTCGTTCGGGTCGCAAACAGATCCTACACCGAGGATATCCAGGACACGGTCATTAACCCCCTAAAGGCATTGCATCAAACAAAACATATTAAAACGGGTTATCTCAATGATTTAACCACTAATCGATTAAAGATTCAATACCCGACCAAGAGGTAATAATTTACCGTATCCCAAGCCCATATAAGGGAAAACAAGTTAAAAGTGTCACACCCCCAAAATACCACATGCGGGAAAATCGCAGGACGTGTGACATACCAGGATCTAGCCACCAATCACATTGAACTCATACAAAATTTTTAAATAAACTTTCATACATTAATAGAAAGTGTTACAAAACAGTAATTACAAATCATCGTATTCAGCGGAAGCATAAATCGTAAGTTAAGTGTTTATTAATCCACATGTATGATAACCATTACACTCATCTCGCGATTCCATGTATCTCGACCCATGACCACTCCAGCATCCCAAACAGCAAGTTCCAGATCCACACATACCTATAACCTGCGAGCATGCACACACGTGTATCAGACAACACTGGTGAGTTCATAGTTTTACGAAAACGTCAGTTAACAAGTGTTTAGTTCCGTTCATTGATTACAATGTTGATAATACCTCGGATACAAGACGGCTCCTGATTTATTTTGCCCTTCCCCAATGCTCCTATCAAAGCATTGGTCATGACTAGGTCATTAGTTCACACTCGTCCTCTCCGGTACAGGGTGAGGGTGCCAAACCTAAGTAGCGCTACCAACTAATACCTTGTTACCTCTCAGGTAACCAAACAACACGGAGGGAATTTAAAGGTGATAGGACGAGTATATTATCCAACATTCCAGATTTACCACAAGATGTATTCCTCTCAGGAATACCCATTTGATTTACCCAAAACCCATCCCTCTTCGGGATACCCAATGACTGTCCCAACCACCGGGACGCATGCTCAAGAGAAATGAACTCACCTTAGATTGCTCGGTATGTTACATTACATTACCAGTTCCAAGTTGGTCAACCATAACCTACCGTGGTTACTAAGAATAGTCAGTTTCGTAAACACAAATCCAATTCACGTATTCAACAAGTCACATGTAACAGTCATTGTCACGTAATCCATAACAAGCAATTGGATCTCATACACGTTTATACACAAGTTCACGTTTCCAGCAATGGTTACTATCACACCAGTTTTCAACAATCAGGTTATCTATTTTACACAGTTTACATCCATCACGGGATCACAGTATATTAGCTAGCACATGCACATTCCTAACGCAAGTTCACATCTCATGCGAATGTCACAAGGTGGCACATAACATCACAGGTGAGTTTGCTATACGTACAAATCGAACCAAGTTTCTTAATCTCATAGTCAAGCAACAAGGATCACACCCACAAGTATCATACAAGTATCTATCACCCTTATCAACATGGTATCTACTGTTCAACTAGTGCAGCCCACATGATTAGCATGTTAATCCCAATTAGCATGTAAAGCCCAAGTACATGTGCATTGCCCTTTATCGCCGTCCGGTCCAAAAGTGATTGTGCAATCGGGCCTGGTGTGATTCGTTTTAGTGTGTGGCCCAACTACCTAACAAGTCCAAGTATAAGCTCCGATGCCTTGACGAAATACCAAGTTTCGCCGGTTTGAAGTGTGTGGCGAAACTCTAAGTTTTGTCGGATTCACATATGACGAAACTCCACCAAGTTTCGTCGAGGTTCACATATGACGAAACACCTCCTAAGTTTCGTCACCTAACATCAGTTCTATATTCTTCAGTAAGATCAAATCGGTTACACGTTTACTTTTTCACAACCCAATCAGTTACACAATTAATCATAGATGATCGAAACAATTTTCCATACACAATCATTCCAGAATTCACATGAACGCTAATCACCTTTTTTGCCAATTAACAATAGTTATAAGGATTACCATAATCATATTAAATCAGTTCGTAATTTAATCATAATTCGAGGTTAAGACACAATCGCTACCATCACAATATGTTATTCGGATCAGCCCTATGAACAACCAGTTTCATAACATCCCATCATATTAACAAACTTTCAATTTCACATATCATTCCCATAACATAATCATTATCACAGAACATACGTGTACACTTTTGTTAATCGAAATCACACAAAGAGACAATCAACGTAATATTGCATCTACTAACCAACAATTGGCTCGAACAAGATTATGTCTTCGATGATGGGGTGGTCTCCTGCCGCACGATCACTTGGGAAGAATAAGGGTGTTTAGGGTTTGTGACCAATTGCCACATAAAACACCAATCTTACGCATATATGGAGAAAAGGGAATTGGGCAGAATTGGTTAAGACAAGCGGGTTGGGCTGAGTTTATTTCAAGTGAGGGATTGGGCCGAGTGTATAATTAAAACGATGGTGGCCCAATGCATTATAACGGTAGGTGCGGCCCAAAACTATCAAACACATTATGAAACCCAATTACACACCACGATAGGCAAATTCATTAAAGGCACGAGTGTTAAACAGACCCTCTAAAGTAAAAGACGTGTAAAGAAGAGGTAGTGAGGGATCAGAATCACAAAACTGAAAGATACTAACCTTGAAAGTTTGGGTTGTCACATCATCCCCAACTTGAAAGAAATTTCGTCCCGAAATTTGACGAGTAATACAAAACAACAAGATGTTCACTCAGGATGACTGTGGATTTTCCGCGGGTACCACATCATCCCCAACTTGAAAGGGAATTTCATCCCAAAATTCGCCAGTGACATTAGGAATTGCTTCAACCGCTTGAACAACTGAGGATACTAGAGCTTACTCCGCTCATTGCGTTCCCACGTGAACTCCGGTCCACATCTTGAGTTCCGACGAACTCTCACGATTGGAATTTGACTATGCTAACGAATCTTGACGTCCTGGTCCATGATTCCAGTACATTCCTCAACAACTGCAACTTGTCATTAACCTCAGACTCTAATAAGGGTATCACAAGCGTTTCATCGGACAAACACTACCCTAGATTCGAGACATAAATGATATCATGTACGTTACCCAATTCGTCGGTTAGCTCGAGTTTGTAGGTGACGTGACCGATTCTTTCCAGAATTCTGAATAACTCAACGTACATAAATTAAGCTTGCCACGCTTCCTAAGCACACCACACCCTCCCAGGGTGAGTTTCCAACATGAAACGATCACCTACAATGAACTCCCAGTGTTTCCTAAGCTTATCAACTTTCCTGGTGGTCACTCGTTGCCGCCGAACGGTTTCCGATCTAAGTAATCTTCCCAAGAGTTTTGAGTACAAGTCCTGGACCTGTGATTAGGTTGTCACCCACCTTAATCCAACAAGGAAATTAGTGTTACTGTCCATGTAGTGCCTCAAACAGGGTTGTCTGAATACTAAAATGGTAACTGTTATGGTAGAACCCAGTCAAAGGCATGGGTCATTCCGATTTTCACTAAGTCAATAGATTAAAACCATGGGTATCAGGAGTTGGCAACTTGTGCCTAAAAAACCGCCTCTCTCAGAGGGATATTCACAAGCTGTGAAAACTCGTCAGTTCCCTTGATTGTAATATAGTGTGCTGATTACGTGAGACAATCAACGATCACCCAGGTGGTATCGGTTCCGCTCTGAGTTTTAAGTAAACCAGTGACAAATCCATGGTAGTCTGCTCTCGTTTCCATATGGGGGTTTCTGGTTGCTGACACTCCCCCTTGACTTTCCCACAAGTCAAACATCATTCACAACATTGCCAGTTGGGTCTTCATGCCCGATAACCAATACAAGATTTATAGCTCCCAATATCTCTCATCAAAACGCAGACGACTAGAATTTCGAGGCCGGTGTGCTTTGATCAACACAAGTTCCCTACAGCTGCCATATAATAAGATCCACATTTGATTCACGAGGTAGCGAATATCGTCCATCCTGCCAAGGGTTGCTTCTCCATGCCCCACATGGGTTCAACTTGAAAATCTTATTCCTTTAGTTCTCCAATTTGAACCGAGCGACTCGGGTCAGGTAGGTTAGAGTCGATAGTGATTTGCAAAGCCCGTGCACGTTCTGGTTTCATAGTCGTAATCATTCAAAAGTTCCATCCAGCGATGTCATTACACGTTTTAGCTCTTCCAAAACAAGGGTACACGGGAGGCCCTTGTGATCGGTCTAAGTAGTGTATTTGGTACCGTCCAAGTAATGCCTCCAGCTCAAATCCGAGATCGTGGTTTCCACCCCAGGTTGTGAGTCGTGCAATTCTTCTTGTTAATTCCCCCCGTAAGCCATCACCCTCTCGTGTTGTATCGGTGCATAACTGAGACTCTAATTCGGACCGTCATGGTATACCACTAGATCACCCGTAGCCTCGGGTAAAGATGATGCTCAGTGCCTTGTAGAGTTGAATCTTTGAAGCTGAAAAGATGTTCTCCTGGTTTTGTCTCCCATGAATTCACAACACCTCGCTGTGCTAAAGAGGTTAAAGTTGCGCAATCTTCAAAATCCCACGATGAATCTACGATAGCATCTTGCGAAACCAAGAAACTGTTGTATCCCCGAAGGAATCTTTGGTATTGGTCAGTTTCTGACAAGATTGATATTAGCGAGATCCACGTGTATTCCCACTTCGTTGACTATGTGGCCAAGAAAACGTACCTCCCAAACCTTGAAGTCACGCTAAGGTAAACTTTGCGTGGAGTTGTTCCTCCCCTAGGAGCCCTATGATAAGCTACGAGTGCTGATCATGGTGTTCCTTTTTCCTAGAAGTGATTCCAAGCGTCATCAATAAACATGGTCGACAGTTTGACGAGATGAAGTTTACACTTACGATTCATGAGATCCATAAAGCTGTTGGCGCACAGAAAATCATACAAGTCGTACCGTGTTTGAAATGTCATCTTAGGAACATCCTCCTCCTGGACTTCCATCTGATGATTGCCCGATCTCAAGTCGGTTTCCGAGTAGATGATTGACCCTTGCGGCTGGTCAGGGGAGTCGTCAGTGTAAGGTGATGGGTGATGGTTTCCGACTGACATCTTGCGGAGTTCTCGATAAACAGTACATATGTCCAACGAAAAACTTATCTTCACAGATATAACTGGGTCTCCCCAAAGCGGAAAACTAGGTCTGACAAACTCCTGTCCAACAGTTCCTGTAGTTGATTAGACAATTCTTGCAACCCTCCTGGTGCAAGATGGTAAGAGTACAAGTATTCAGAGCTGCCTCTGGCGTGAGATCAACTAAGATTCCGACTAACAGTTGTGGAAGTAAACCTGAAAGTTCCTCGGGTAGCACACCGAGAAGAATCACGAGCAATTAGTGGATCCCCGATCCTCTTTTCCTTAGCCTTAATATCAGTAACGGTTGCTAACGTAGCGGGGTATTCCCTCCGTAGATACTTCTGGGCCTTCATAGCTGAAATGGCGCTAACCCTTGCGCCACTCTAACACTTTTAGAACAGTTAACGATCCTCCACTAGGAAGAAGGATACGCAAAATTTTCTTCTCACAGGGGATATCTGTGTGATATCTGGATAACCAATCCATACTAGCTGATGCGTCGTATCTACCAAGGATAGCAGAAGGAAGGTCGATGTTGTACACTCGTCCCACAAGGTCGAGTTTGCATCCCAACAAGCATATGAGGTTCCGGTTGACTTGCCATCAGCCAATTCCACAACAGATTCGATTCCAAGAAGCAACAGGATTAAGCAGGACAGAGACAAAGCATTTAGCTACTCATGCTAGTTACCATGTTGCTAAATCCTGGCGTCGCCCACGCCAATCCTAATTCCCCTTCCATGAGTATCATTTCCAGTGTTGTTGTTATCGTTACGACGATTTCCAGTACTGACGTCGTTTCCTTGATTGTTGTCGTCTTGATTTAACCATGGCCAATCCATGTTGTTGGCACCTCCATTTCCATAATGTTGGTTACAATTACGAGTATCTTGATGTTGCCATGACTGTTACCTCCAACGTCATTGCCCGAAACGAAGTCCTACGATCTTTCACCGATAAAGTCCATCTTGTCACATCTCCGTGCCTCGTCCTAAGGCGCTACTCATTGTGCTGGCCGTTACACATTTCCACACCATGGTCAATTGTCATCGTTATGTCCCGATTGATTCATAAGTGTTGACTCCCATGAGTAGCTAACTAGGGTTAAGGATTCGATTGATACCAATTTGTTGGTGCTCGCTGCTAGAAACCAAGGCCGTTCTAACACTGAGGTCGGTGAGATCCTACGATCATCCTCTTGCTCCTCAATCTTACAAGTTGGTCGAGTAATACACAGTACATTGCTAGGGTGTTGCAGAAATGATTGCACTCACGGAATCTAAGGTGTCAATACACAGAGTTCCAACCAATGAAAAGGAGTGAGAAGGTATCGACCAATCATTCGACGCTGCAACATCCAACCCAGAGATGATCGTACAAGCACCTAACATTCTACATAGTTCGCTAGGCATTCAGATGGGTATTCAGGTAATACTCAATAACATCGAGAATCGTAAGGATTCAGAGAGGAGTGAAAAGGTCACGTTCAAGTAAGAGACGATCACTGCTACGACTCTTATAGACTGTTGTGTTTCAAATCAATCAATTAACGGAACGGAACCCCTTTTTCACTTGTTAAGCCTCACTGGGACTCGCATGCACCCCACATTATTATTATGTGTGCACCCACAATAATATTGCGATTTGCATGCTCATCTCAATTCCTCCTAACTCATGTCAAATAGTTCCTCAAACTCGAATAGCAGACAAACAGAGAACATCTCAAAACATGAGTCACGAATGTCTAAGGTAACACCACTCTATCAACCACTTAACACATGCAAGTAACACATAAATCCATACTGTTGTGCTAAACGTGTAATCACATGCAATATCATATGTAAGTGTTCACTAGTTATGCAGTACAATGAGTAAACGAGAGACGAACCTTGCAATCTGGAGCTGAGTGTCATGGTCGTATTCACGTATTCGGAACTGTCCGGTTATAGTCTGGTTTTATTAAAAAAACGTTTTTAAAACCAAGTTCACTATAACTAGTGGCTCTGATACCAAACTGTCACACCCCCAAAATACCACATGCGGGAACACCGCAAGACGTGTGACGTACCAGGATCTAGCCACCAATCACATTGAACTCATACAAGATTTTAAAATAAACTTTCATACATTAATAGAAAGTGTTACAAAATAGTAATTACAAATCATCGTATTCAGCGGAAGCATAAATCGTAAGTTAAGTGTTTATTAATCCATATATATGATAACCATTACACTCATCACGCGATTCCATGTATCTCGACCCATGACCACTCCAGCATCCCAGACAGCAAGTTCCACATCCACACATACCTATAACCTGCGAGCATGCACACACGTGTATCAGGCAACGCTGGTGAGTTCATAGTTTTACGAAAACGTTAGTTACCAAGTGTTTAGTTCCATTCATTGATTACAATGTTGATAATACCTTAGATACAAGACGGCTCCTGATTTATTTTGCCCTTTCCCCAATGCTCCTATCAAAGCATTGGTCATGACTAGGTCATTAGTTCACACCCGTCCTCTCCGGTACGGGGTGAGGGTGCCAAACGTAAGTAACGCTACCAACTAATACCTTGTTACCTCTCAGGTAACCAAACAACACGGAGGGACTTTAAAGGTGATAGGACGAGTATATTATCCAACATTCCAGATTTACCACAAGACATATTCCTCTCAGGAATACCCAATTGATTTACCCAAAACCCATCCCTCCCAGGGATACCCAATGATTGTCCCAACCACCGGGACGTATGCTCAAGAGAAATGAACTCACCTTAGATTGCTCGATATGTTACATTACATTACCCGTTCCAAGTTGGTCAACCATACCCTACCGTGGTTACCAAGAATAGTCAGTTTCGTAAACACAAATCCAATTCACGTATTCAGCAAGTCACATGTAACAGTCATTGTCACATAATCCATAACAAGCAATTGGATCTCATACACGTTTATACACAAGTTCACGTTTCCAGCAATGGTTACTATCACACCAGTTTTCAACAATCAGGTTATCTATTTTACACAGTTTACATCCATCACGGGATCACAGTATATTAGCTAGCACATGCACATTCCTAACACAAGTTCACATCTCATGCGAATATCACAAGGTGGCACATAACATCACAGGTGAGTTTGCTATACGTACAAATCGAACCAAGTTTCTTAATCCCATAGTCAAGCAACAAGGATCACACACACAAGTATCATACAAGTATCTATCACCCTTATCAACATGGTACCTACTGTTCAACTAGTGCAGCCCACATGATTAGCAAAGCCCAAGTACATGTGCGTTGCCCTTTATCGCCTTCCGGTCCAAAAGTGATTGTGCAATCGGGCCTGGTGTGATTCGGTTTAGTGTGTGGCCCAACTACCTAACAAGTCCAAGTATGAGGCCTGATGCCTTGACGAAATACTAAGTTTCGTCGGTTTGAAGTGTGTGGCGAAACTCTAAGTTTCGTCGGATTCACACATGACGAAACTCCACCAAGTTTTGTCGAGGTTCACATATGACGAAACACCTACTAAGTTTCGTCACCTAACATCAGTTCTATATTCTTCAGTAAGATCAAATCGGTTACACGTTTACTTTTACACAACCCAATCAGTTACACAATTAATCATAGATGATCGAAACAGTTTTCCATACACAATCATTCCAGAATTCACATGAACGCTAATCACCCTTTTTGCCAATTAACAATAGTTATAAGGATTACCATAATCATATTAAATCAGTTCGTAATTTAATAATAATTCGAGGTTAAGACACAATCGCTACCATCACAATATGTTATTCGGATCAGCCTTATGAACAACCAGTTTCATAACATCCCATCATATTAACAAACTTTCAATTTCACATATCATTCCCATAGCATAATCATCATCACAGAACATACGTATACACTTTTGTTAATCGAAATCAAACAAAGAGACAATCAACATAATATTGCATCTACTAACCAACAGTTGGCTCGAACAAGATGATGTCTTCGATGATGGGGGGGTGTCTCCTGCCGCACGATCACTTGGGAAGAATAAGGGCGTTTAGGGTTTGTTTAGGGCCGAATTGGTTAAGACTAGCGGGTTGGGCCAAGTTTATTTCAAGTGAGGTATTGGGCCGAGTGTATAATTAAAATGATGGCGGCCCAATGCATTATAACGGTAGATGCGGCCCAAAACTATCAAACATATTATGAAACCCAATTACACACCACGTTAGGCAAATTCATTAAGGGCACGAGCGTTAAACAGACTCTCTAAAGTAAAAGATATGTAAAGAAGAGGTAGGAGGGATCAGAATCACAAAACTGAAAGATACTAACCTTGAAAGTTCGGGTTGTCACAAAAAGTATTTACCTGAGCTAAAATATAATTTTATTCTCCGCCGTATATCAATCAGCAAGTACAAGTAGCTTTTACCGGGCTCCTAATCTGGAACGAAGGTTTTAATAACCTATTAGATTCCTAACGGGTCTTATTTAAGTAATAACTTAGACCGGTTAGTTTTAAAGAAAAGGTTTACGGTTCAAAACACAAGATTAAGCGAAGACCGGATTAGAATGTGATTTAGACCCAACAAGTATGAAGACTTGTATAAAATGGGTTAACTAAATACATTCTGTATTTTGAAGCAAAAATGATAAGGTTTGACCCTTTTCGGTTAATTTATGCAATCTAGTTACATAAACCGCACTGAACGCGAATATGCATAACGGGTAACCAAAAGAGTCATGTACTGGTTCCACAAGTTAATATGCTTTAAATATGTTATGATATCAGTAGGATATCTTCCATTATGCCCAAAACGAGTTTAAAACCAATTTATTCCCCGAAGGGGTATTTTGGTCATTTTAAAGTTTATAAAAGAGGTTAAATAGCAATCTGAGGTTCTGGTCTAAAATATACAGTAAAAATATAAATTTTATCAAGTTATATCAGTAAGATATCATACATATGTGAAATTTATCATTTATGGCCAACTTTGCACCATAGGGGCATTTTGGTCATTTCACATAAGCTATAAGGGTCAAATTTCGAAATCTGAGTTCAAGACTTTTACTTACTATTAAAGTATAAAAATTTTCTTATAACATCAGTAGGCAATAAGTCTTAGGCGTTAAATATGGTTTTAAACCATACCATGCGCTTAATAAGCGTAAAAGTCGGTATTTGACGATATTTGAAATGTTTATGAAATTTTGAAGTCCTGATCAGTTTCAAAAGCTTAAAATATTTTATTTAACATATGAAATCAGTAGGAAAAGGTTTGGTATCAAAATGTTATTTAAACTCATTTTATCAATGAAAAGGGCAATTTCGTCAATACCGAATTTACACTATAACTCTATAAAATGATCAGTATAAAATTTGAAAAAAATTTCCAAAAATCCCTAAATATTATATTATAACAGTGGGTAGCAAGTTTGGTGCCAAAAATTGGGTTTAAATGTGATTTTTACTGAAAATGCCATTTAATTAATAAAAAGCTTTCATTTTACGATATCTCGCATAACTTCTATTTTAGACCATGCACTGATGTCAAATTTTTAGGACATGCTTATAAATCAGTAATAAATATTTTTGTCCTCTCACATTTTCAAAAATCTAGTTTTTATATCAAAAGGGCATAATGGTCAACTTTTAAGCATTTAACGGAAACATGCAAATAATTCATATTTCAAAGGAACCATATAGTATAATCTCAGAGGGTTATACTAACATGTAATATGGTCCTAAAGGAACCCTAAACATGTTCTTATATCATTTACCAAGTTATTTAAGTGTTAAAACATGTTCCATAACTTCAGCATTATCTTTTATGAATTATTTTGCAAAAACTGACTCGTTTGACTTTTTGTTAAGAAGCTTGACCCGACAATTGACTGAGATAACGTGATAATTTGAAGGTGCCCTTTTAAGGGTTTAACACCTACATAATTACCAACACATAGCCACCTTCAATTCGAATAATGGTTGGACCGTTAGTGATTAATCACAAAGTCAAAGCGTAATTACGATATCTTTGACTTTCGGTCATTACACTAATGAAAACTTAATTACGGAGACTAAGAACACTTACAAGAGTCCTTAGCACGAAAATTTAGACTAAGAGAGCTTCCTTCCAAGGTAGGATGCTCCAGAGAATGGTTTTAAAAGCTCCAAAGCTTAAGAGTAAGTTTGAGAGTATGAAATTGAACTTGTAAGTGAGAATGCTTGCCCAATCTTCACCTATTTATAGTACTAGAGGTTGCCACCAGATCATTAGAGGTGTTAGGGCTCTTCTCTGATGATCACATGTGTCCAAAATGGTTTTTAAAACCATCAAACAGTCCATAGAATCGAATCAAAACATGCAATGGTGAAGAGAATGACAGAACCTGCACCTGTGCATGAAATCTGCCCAGATAACGCCGTTGCGTCGTGCGACGGCAAAGGGAGTTAGTTGTGGCGCGACGCCACCATGGTGGTAACCAACTCAACCAGTTTCAAACTTGTCATTTTCACCCCCTGAACCTTTTAAAACGTAATATCTTTCAGTACAAGCACATTTAACCCATAAAAAATATATTTTTATGATCCATAAGATATAACCAAACACCGTTTGGTCCGATTTCATTAAACGATAACCGAAAACACAAGTTTTGCCTCGTTGATGCTTTTAACCCTTAATTCACGAAAGTTAACGTATTTATCTCAAACGATATCGAAACCTTGTGAAATTTTCGTCACTTGTTCTTGGGAGTATAATTAATTATTATAAAGCTCCGGGTTCATTAAAAGGTCACTCGGATGTATTAATTCAACATGTTAACCCATTTAACCCTCGCGTCTTGTAAACTTTCACTTTCTCCCACAAACGGCTTCGTACGCCTCACAATTTATTCGTTTAAGGGTATAAGCATCGTGTAGGGTCGTTGAAAGGCAAAATTTCAAATGTTGACATTTTGGATCCTTCTACACACATACTTTCTTCGTTTGTCAACTTTAGTCCCTCGAAACCAATTCATTGTACGTTTAAAGTTCATAACACGTGTCGTTACTATATTGGACATGATTTTGCGAGGTGTTACCGAAAGTAGTAGTTATTTTCCTTCTACATTGGTTTTCTTAGGTCTTTAGCTTCACAAAGGCGGGTATACTCCCAAAGAGATGGGGGTTGTTCATATAGGGGTGATAGAGAGTGTAACGTCATTGAGTCTTTCCCGTGTGTTAGCCATCTTCACTTGCTTAGATATCGGTTCCCAACCAACTCGTACGGGTAGAAGTGTCAGACGCGAAGTAGGTAAAGACAGGTTTCCTACTTTGTAGAGTGCTAAGGCAACTGTCTAGGTATTGTTCTACTAGATGAAGGTGTGAACACCTAGATATTATTCTTGGATAGGTGGTGATCATTAGCTTGACCCGCAGAGTCCACCAGGATTTCCATGCACTACAACTCGCTATTACCTGGGCCCCGTAATAAATTTTCTTGCACGGTCACCCCAACTTTACCTCGTTCAAAGCAGGTGATCCACCAAAGAGGGGACACTATTGTCCTTATACCTCCGACATGGATTGGACCATTGCGGTGGTCCACGTGCTAACATCTGTTATCGTTACGCGCGAATAGGCACGATGATTAGACGTAATAGGAATATGAAGAATTCCTAGTAGTTGGAGGGGCACCTTCAAGATGAGTGCTTCATCTTCCTAGTCTGGACGAGAGCGTCTTCAATCTTGTCTCGCAAAAGCCACAGGGACCTCGTTCCCCTGATGAAGGTGTTGTCCAAGGTTTCCTCCTCCGCCTCGCTGTCACTACCGTAGTCAGGCACCTTCACAATCGAGAGGGAAGAGCTGCCATCTTCTACGAAACCAACTCAGGGTCTCGTTTGGTAATCACTCCAGCCATGAGCTTCTCCATAAATGCGAGGTTAATAGTCTCACCGTGCGAGTCAAGAACAACAATAGGATTCGGAATCATAGGTATCTCGTTCACGTCAATAATTATTCCATACACTTATACGTTTATATATTAATGAATAAGTATGTTACTTAGTATAAACAGGCAAATAAATGCATCATGTCACATATAACTCTCGTTTGTCCTTTCGGGGGGGGGGGGGTCATTTTGTCTTTGGCAAGTCTATTCCACGTAGACTATGCCTTAATTGGCACTTTAATTTGGGGTATTCTCCTCCCTACTAATGTCCTTGCCTTGTCTTTTCTTTGAAAAATGTTTGACTCATGGATCTTGGCACTTTGGTGAATGCAATGAAAAACCTTTTTGTGAAAATGTTTTCGTGAGAGAGTCCTAGTGATTGTAGTCTAGACTCGAGAAGGAATCCTAGTTCACTACAATCGAAGCTCTGATACCAAACTGTCACACCCTGACTTTTGCGGAAGCGTATGATGTGTGACTTGTTCAATATCATTGCATTCAATCATAATAAACAACTATATGATCAAGACGATGTTCATCCATTCATTAAATTTAAAATATTACAAACACTAGTCATTTAAGTTTCAAACAACACAACCTTGACTAAGTTACCAACCAACAAAAGTGGATGACACCTAAACTTGGAATTTACTTTCAGAAACAACACCCGCCCTCAAGATCCAACTTGTTACCTGAAATACATGTAATTTTGAAAAATCAACAAAAGTTGAGCGAGTTCATGCGTTTTGTATGAGTACTGATTAGCTTGTAAACATTTGAGAGACTCCTTTGAAAACAGGTATGAAAAGCATCTATGAACAGATCAAATTAATGTTTTGCAAGGACATTTAGTGTATGTGAAGACATATGGAGCACTCAAAATGAGTAGGCTTATACCCTCGTCGATTACCTCTCGACTGCGTTGAATTTCCCTTCGACTGTGTCAATTTACCTTGACTATGTCAATTTACCTTGACAGTGTCAATTTTATCCTTGACCGTTGTCGATTTACCTCGACTGGGACACCGAAGCACTCAAGTGGTCACATAAGGACCATGAGTGGGGCTCGGCCGTACCCGTTAGATCTAACTTTCATCCATAATTAAGAGTTAATGGCATTTCAATTTCAATCTATGCTCACATGATCTATAAATCATTTCACAGCCAATTCATACCATTTAAACGTATGCAACATGTATTCCACCCCCGAGAGTTATAAATCCGAAAACAGTTAAGAGAAAAGGGGGACATGAACTCACGGTTTTGCGTTCTTCAATCCGACGTAACTCAAGCTGCTACTAGTGTGCACGACTACCAACAACGTACTACGGTCTATTAGACGAGCGGGTCGTGCCTTGACTTAGTATTAATTAGTGTCTTTGAGTTACGTTTCTTTGTGTCCTTAATATTATTCCAAGTTATATGATTATTTGTTAAAATACAAATATTTTAACTTAAATTATATTTATGAATTTTTGGAATAGTAGTTAAAATAATACATTTGAACTTGTCAAGTTTATGTATTTGTACCTGTATAACTCCCCAAGGATGGGTGTATTTGTATTCGTATTCTTATCCTTCTATATTTTTGCCAAGTATTGATGGCGTATTCCGGTGTGTAATTCTACGTACAAGAATATGTATTTTTATTGTGTTTATTCAGTATCTCATACTTATTTTTGTATTAACCTTTCTGGAATAATATTTCTAATAAAAATACCTCAATATATATTTCCAAAATATATATTTTAAGAAATATTACATAGAAAAATTATTTAGAATTTTTCCTTGGCAAAAATATTTATACTTTTCATATAAGTCTCAAAAATAATATATTTCCAAGTCTAACTTAGAAAATATATATGAATTTATTTTTCACCCAAAAATAATATGTCCAAAGTTTATTTAAGAAAATATATATCTTTACTTACCCAAAAATAATATATTTTCTTCTTGTAAAAAATATATATTTTGTAATTATTGTAAGAATCATACTTTTGTTTTCTTGGTGTCCAAAATACTAATTCCCAAAATATACTTATGAATTTATTTCCGGAATATTTTTGTGAGTTATATTCTTTGTTCGGTTTCTCCAATATTTTGGGTATCTTTTGTACATTCATTCTCTTGGAATTTTGGTAATATTTTGGATTGTAATTTCTTGGTATTTTGGTGAGTTATATTATTTCAAGTCCTAAAATAATATAACTAATACACATAATATACAAATAATCACACACATGGTGACATCTAAATATATATTCTCCTAAATACATATTTAGTCACTTTTATTATCAAAAACCATCCTCCAATATTTATAATCTTGTAACAAAAATTATGGCAAACTTTATATATAAATCTTGGTTAAAAATATACTTGTAAATATTTGTTTAAAAAATATTTTTCTAAGTGTTTAATTTCTAGAAAATTTTTGCCATAGTTTCCCCTTAAAAATGGAGGTTTCCATGTTTTCAAAGCATATCATTTTCTTTTAAAATCATCATCAATCATCAACAAATCATTCAACACTTACCATGTGCTTTAAATATGCAATTTACACTTTGACATGAACTTGAAATTTTGTAAAAAAGTTGTAGTTACTTAGTATGTTATTTAGTAGGTTAAGTTACCCTCTAAAACATCGTTATTTGTTTAATAATCACATTCTTGCAAAATCTAGTCCTTTACAACTTACAAGATGATTTTTCCAAAAACAATTCTTTTGTATTTCTCTTGTTAATAACATGTTTCTATACTTGATTTATCACTAAAAATATGATTAGTTTCTTCAAAAATCATGATCTTGTAAATCTTGTAAATAACTTGGTTCTCTTGAAAATATTATCTTTGAAATCCTTTATTTTCAAGACTTATAACATGTATCACAAATCATCATGCACTAAAACAAGTTTATTTTCAAGTTCATGTTTAACATAAAGGATGATCATTATGATTTCTTCAAGATCCATCCTTATACTTGCTAGATCATGTGTTTAATCATCATCTAGCAAGGTTATTATGATGATCAACATCATAAACACAATAAATCCACAAACAAGTTTCTTACATACACTAAAACAACATAGATCCTTATGTTTTTAAGCTTTATGTTAGTGTTCATGCTTATGTTTCTTCATGATCTTTATGTTTAACAACTTACATAATCTATTAACCATCAAAATGAGAAGTAATAACAAGTTATAAGCGGCTTACTACTAGCACAAGGCTAGGGATGATGTTCAAGAAGATGAGGATGACAAATTAGGTGGATAAAAGCACTAGAGGGAGGTCCTTCCAATTCCGTTGTTTGCAACCTTCTTAGATAGGCTTAAGACACCTTAGAATCACCTTAGATTGTGTTGGAATGGAATGAAAATGGAAGTGTTGTGGGTGTGTGCTTGGGTCGTAGACAAGAAGGAGAGAAGTGAAGTTTGTTGTGGTGTTGAATGAAAGAGAAGAAAGGTCCTATGGTTTTTATAAAAACAATTCTCCAACATATATAGCATAAGGTATAACATGTTTGGAATATTCTCTACATATCCAATACAATAATGCAAGAAAATCTCCAAGTGGGACCCACATCTAACCGTCCACTAATGGGGGGGGGGGTAAAGTGTAACATATTAATGGTAAGTTACATGATCTAGTTAGGATTCAATGGTGCTAGTTAGGTATTTTATGTATTTAGGGTTTATGAGATGTAATATGATGTTCGGTGTCCATAACTAGCTTCGTAACACTAAAACAATGCTTCTAGTAAGAATTTGATGTTTAGGGTGGTGTCCGGTTGTTTGTTTCGTTACTGTTCGTTAAAGTGCTAAATTGCGCAGTTTAGTGTGCCTTATGTTGTGTTTTGTGACAATTTTGATTCCCGACACCTAGGAAAGTGTTCTGGACCATTATATCATAATTCTGCATTATATTTAGATGGTAAAAGCTGAATTTTTGCTGAATTTATTTATTTTCTGCAGAATTTTACAGTTTTAGTGTGTTTCTGGCACTTTTCGGTACCTATGTCATCAGTAGGAAGGCAGTTTTGTAATCCCTACTTTCCTACACACTGTACTAGTGTATCACTTGGTCCTGGGGCTTATTTTGTGTCTTAACATCATGTCTGTCTAGGTACTGAACTCCCGTCAGTACCTCTAGTTTGTCTGATAACTGTGCCAATTCTGTTCTGTGCATTAATAAAACTATATTGTGTTGCATGTAGTAATGATAAAAGTCTTGCAACAAGAAATGTCATTGTATGTATATAACAGTAATCAGCAATTCATTCGTCTTGTAAACTAAATCATGCACAGTCATTAAAGCACAGATTACTGTTTAATTATTGTACGGAATGCATAGAACAGTGCCAGTTGTCACAATCCTCAATGAATAATCCACCCTTGTTGATAAGTCACTTTCACCGTTCTGGGATTTGAAGTGGCTCTAATAGTCCCGTGGTTTTTACTCTCCTTTTTTAGAGGTTTTCTACGCTAAAGTTCGGTGTCTCTTTACTGTTTATTTTATACCTATTTGTTTGTATCCTCACAGATTCATTCAAGTTGGGGAAATTTTTTGATCAAACGAAGTTTTTTCCGTGTATTTAGTTACCATTTGTGAGCGAGTTTCACGTTTTTCCTTTCATGTAGAATTTGGATGTAAAATAAAGGAAGGCTAAAAAGGTAACAAGTTGAAGGGCTAGTTGGTAAATTGTAAAGTGAGCTGGTATATAAAGCTCATTAGGGTTTCAGTTCTTGTTTTACCATAAAAGTTTAGTTTGTTAGGGTTTGTTATCTTGTACATTTTGTATACATTTTCTGTTGTATTTTCTATGGTCTATTAAATGATTTTGATAGTTAGTTGATATAGATTGTGTATCTGTTTGAGATCTGATCATCTCTGATGATCAGTTCTAGGGCATTTGGGTTGATTTCTAGTTTGGGTTAGCAATAAAGTTTTCTCTTACGTTTTGTCGCTATACTTTGTGTTCGTTATTAGATTCTTTCTTTTCTACATGAAGCATAATGTTGTTAGTTTGTAATATATATTTTCATCAATGGTAACACATTGTTGAAATCATGGGCAATGTAACAAATAATAATGATATAATGTAGGAAATATAGAAACTAATTACATTATAGAATCTTTCCATCATAATCCGATTTTGTTATATTACATATCCATCTTAAATGCATTTATAAATAGGCACGAAAAACATTTTATGGTGAGCATTAACATCCCGCCGAAGTTCGTAGTGTGTATGAATGGTTTTGATGTTATTAGGGGGAAGGGGGCACTCATACGTAGGGCTGTAAACGAACCGAACGTTCAGCGAACAGTTCGTGAATCGTTCGGCGGGAAGTTCGTTTATGTTCGTTCGTTTCATGAACAAGAAATTTCGTTCGATTAGTTAAATAGACGAACATGAACAGATGTCTTGTTCGTTCGGTTGTGTTCGTGAACATTCGGTAAGGTGTTCGTGAACATTCGGTAAGGTGTTCGTGAACGTTCTTGAACATTCGTTGATTTGCGTTCGTTTATGTTCGTATGTTTGTGTTTTAATTGAAGATCTTTGTACTTTCTTATATTTTATTTATACTTTTTATATTATTAAACTTTTATTTATTTTATTACCCTAACAATGAAACTAGGAAACCCACTTTCACCTTGTTTATGCATCATTTCCCTTTCATTTCTCATTATTTACATCGGCGAATACGATCGACCTCCGTTCCACAATAAGGGATTCAAGTTCGAGTGCTACTCTCTGGGCCATCTATCTTTATCCTTCGCCGCGTTCGCCAAATTTATTTGTGTTCGTTTGTGTTCGTGAACCGTTCGTAAACACATTTATTTCCTTAACGAACGAACATGAACAAGGTCTTGTTCGTGTTCGTTCGGTCCGTTTACAGCCCTACTCATACGGGTACCTTTCTCGGGTTTGATATGGCATGAGAACACCGCCGACATCCTTACGAGTATGGAGGGTGGGTAAGATTTCCCACAAAGAGTACCCGTGAAGCTGGTGATAATGTCGAGGTAAAACATGACCGTTTGCTTGTTGACAGTTGTTTTTAAAAAATATCAAATTCAAAAAAATCAAATAACTCCCACTATTTAACTCATTCTATTTTAATCTAACCCATTCCATTATTTTACCACACAAAACTCTCTCAATTTTCACAATATTTCTCTCTACAAGAATTCATCTCAAATGGCAAGGATACCATGGACCGAAGAAGAAGAGATTGCGTTGGCTACATCTTGGCTCACAACCCTTGAGGACGAAGCACCTCCTAGTTGAACGGCTACGTTTTGGGACATGGTTTTCCAACATTTTTGTATTCATGTTGAGAGCAACCAAAGCAAGGATGAACTTTATTCACGATTCATGGATATCCGTGGGAAGAGTGCGAGATTTGATGTGCTATTCAACAATGTGGAAAACGCCGAGGGGAGCTCACGACAGATGACGTGATTCAAGTGGCTCTCCCGTACGGCTGTGATTTTAAACACGTTTCGGCGTGGCAAATTATAAAGACGTTTGTTTTATTTTTATGTTGAATTATGTAATTTTATTTTTTATGTTTAATTTTTATTTTTAATTTTTATGTTTATTTGACTTTATTAAAATTTTAAAAAATAGGTTATGGAAAGGGCAAGGCGCCGCCAATGTTTAGTGGCTTAAGGGTAGTTTTAAGATTGGAACACTAAAGTGGTTATGCACACCGTAATGTTATGATGAGTCGTGCTAGCACGAAAGAATACCATAAATCATTGAATCATCGTCGTAGTTAGGAAAAAACACCCCAAAACGTAGATATCTCTATTCATTATGTATTTAAATTTGTTATGAAACAGGTTTTCAGTTTTTTCTATACTTCGTGTGTCAATTATTAAATATACACACGGAAATCATAAGACATGTGTGACGTTTATTCACATAACATTTGAAATGTATCACTAAAACATACGTTCTATTAATGATACATGGCGAAAGATGTTACGTCATAGGTGTTTTGCATATGATGGAAATTAAGCATGGGTTTCACGTAAGACAAATAAAAGGTGATATGCAACCATTGTGTCGCATAACATCTAACTAAGAGTGATTTTTTTCCTAACTTGACTATTTCTTAGAAAATTACTAGTTTCATAATATTCGCTTACACAATGTGTTAGTTATAGTGTTGTTTAAACAACTCACTTGAAATTGGCTTAGTTCGCAAAGGAGCCGATATTAGCTAACTCTGTAATAGTTAATTTGTCTAATACTAATAAAGGATTCCATCTAATGTCATATGGCATTCTTATTTAAAGATTTTATCTAATGCCATGTGGCATTCTTTCATTTAATTTATATATATATATATATATATATAGGGTGGGGTTCTAGAGTGAATACAAATGTATTTGCGAACTGAGTGAACAAATCCTGGCCATTGATCTACACACGTGTATGGCCAGGATCTCATCATCAAATAGTAAAAGACACTAGTGTATTTCAATATCAAATCCTGGCCATTGATCTACACACGTGTATGGCCAGGATTAGTTCACTCAGTTCGCAAGCTACACTAGTGTTCACTCTTGAACCTAATCCTATATATATATATATATATATATATATATTAAATTAATACTATATTAATATATTAGATTAATCTCTAATATTATTAATATATAACATATCTAATAATACATAAATAAAAATAATTGTTATACATTATCCCGATTTATCTCTACGTCAATTTCTTAAACTTTATTTTTTAATTACATGGTTTTTGTCTTTGTTTTCATTTTTTCATTAAAATATTTAAATTAAAACAAATGGATAATTAAATGAGTATTTAAATTAAATTTTATATAATCCTTAATTTATATTTTAATTTATGATCAATAATATTTAAGTTATTTCTAATTAGTGCAGCGGATGTTTATATAGCATCTTGCGTTTACATTTGTTCAGTAGGATAAACTAACTGGACAGGTTTGATTTGCTTTAGTTATTAACAATAACAAATATATAATTTGAAGTAATCACTACTGAAATCCCATGTGTGATTCGTCAGAAATTCAATTTCGATCGATATCGTTTGGTTAATTGCGGTAATGACACTCTTTATAACAACAGAAAGAAAAAAAACCAAAGAAATAAAGTCGTGAAACTTCGGAGTATAAAAATTTTGTGGTCATTTTAAAAAAATGTTTAAATTTTAATAATACTATCACAAAAACACAAAAGAAAAGAAAACATTATACTAAAGCGAAAACCGTTAATGAAATTTATGCCCAAGGTGATATTCAACATTTTAAAGTACTAGCATGTTATTGTTCCATTTCAAATTATTTATAATTCAAGTTGTCTAAATTGTAAGTTTTAACTTATGTATTTAATATTCGTCATATATTGTCCTTTTAATATGTGTAAATTTATTTCAAAATTATTATATTTTTCTCTAAATTTCAAAGAAAAAACTTTGACATTTTCTATAGGTAGTTTTAAGCAATTTTTATATAATATTTATTATCTTTTACTTACGTAAAATATTTTATTTATTCAACTCATGTAATACACAGATCTACAACATAGTAATATATTCATAACATGGTGATAGAGTAACTTTGTATAAACTCTTAAAAGACAAGGGCCTATATGCTAATAACAAATATTCAACATGTATGAACCATACATCCATCCTAGTTTCTATAGTCGCTTCAGATTGGTTTCAAATCCGAGTTGAGTCTGAGCTTGCCATGACTCATCTCGTCTGGTGAACAACCCTATCGTCATATCATAATAGTGGCAAAGCATTACAACTAGATAAGAAAATTCATTTTTAGTAAAAGTTATTTCTATGTTTTTGTCTAATTTGATTCATAGGATAAAAAGTTAAAAACCTGACAAGGTCGTATAAGTGATTGGATTAGATAGATAACATAATATTTTTCTGTCGGACGATAGGAGTTTGATGGGATATGAGGACACTTTTTTTCCCCTATATTTGGTTTTGGAAATAAAAAGTAACTATCCTAAAAGCTATACTAGACATTGTAAATATAAAGCTAACCCATATTAATTGTTATAAATAATAATTCACAAATTACATATATATAAGACCATATAATGTACAAGACCATCTTATCGAACGACGCGTATGCGAGCATCTCAACCACATATCTCATCTAATCTAGACCTTCAATTGAACGCGGTGGCACAATAGTAATTAACTTTGCAAAATTATGCACGTTATTTGTATGCTTACATATAAGTTGTGTTAAACCCTAATTACGCATAGATTGGGTTAACCCTAATTGTGCACGTTATATTGATGGTCGCGTACTGCCGTACGTTAAAAGCCTTTTATATTTAAACCGTATACTAATTACCAACTTGTATACGCAGTGCTGGTTGTATCTTTGGTTTCATTTGTCTTATTCATTTTTGGTTTGTTTTTTTTAATCATTTTTTTTACTTTTCACCCCAATGCTTTAGCATATTTATTTTTACAAATATCATTTGTTGTACTCAATTTTGGTTTCTTATACTTTTATCTTTTACAAATATTTCGTTTTGCGTTTCGCCCTAAATTTTTCGAGTCAACACTGTACAACGTTCGTGCGTGATTCACCGTTTTTACATCTTGGTCTATTTTTCTTCCCGTTTAACGGCCCCGTTGTACCACACTTTGAAAACAAACGGTACCTAGTAGATACCGGTGAACCTTGCATGCGATTGTATCTATGTTTATACGTAGTCTCGTAAGACTATTGATGTTTACTGCTTTACTATGTTACTTTTTCATCAATTCTTTTGTTATTTGTTATATTTGGTGGCTCCTTACTTATACTTTTTAGTTCATGTTATTTGTTTTTGAAGTTGGATGTCTCTCTTATAAAAAAAACATAATTTGATTTATTAAATATCGGTAAAATTATCTAGAATCATTTGTGTCAAAAGCTATCATTTTATAATGATTTGAAAGTAAAAACCAGTTTTAAACGTATTTATATTATCTAGAATCACTTGTGTCAAAAGCTATCATTTTAGACCATGTGTAATGGGCATTATAAGGGCATGAAAAGGTTTGATAATGCCCTCAACACCACCCCCTTGGGCATTATAAGGGCATGAAGAGGGTGGGGCATTTCTATAATAATGCCCAAAGAGAAGAAAAATAATGGAAAGTAATAAATGAAATGGGCATTAACCATTACTCCTTTTTTAAAAGGGCATTATGATGATGATGTGGTGAAAAATGCCCCTTAGTGGGCATTAACCATTACCTATGGTCTTATAATGATTTGAAAGTCAAAATCAGTTTTAAACGTACTTATAGATTTTTAACTGTCTATAAATACGTTTAAAACTGGTTTTGACTTTTATAGAGTTTTAACTTTATCCATCACTTGTGGTTTAGTGGTTGGAAAGGTTTGAGTTCTCCTTGGAGACTTAAGTTCAATCCCCACTAGTGTCATATTTGGTGGATAAAGACAATGAGGGCTAGTTCTCCCAGACTCTAAGTCAAGAGTTTGAGACCGAGCCATCCCGAGTTTTAGTCCACCGTGCGTTACGCCAAAGAGATTATCTCTTGTGGCGGCGTAAGCCCCTGCCACTCACTGGCATTGGGTGGTATGGTTTTCCGAAGAACGCCGTTAGCCAAACTCTTACGCCAACGTGGACCCGGTTAAGATAACATAGTCTGGCCAGAGTAGGGTTAGGTCCCTCTAAGGGTGTGAGATCTTTCTCACCGCTGGTTAAATATTCTCACAGTTAAAAAAAAAATTAACTGTTGAATGAATAATGTTCCCGCGAAAATTAACAAGGAACCAACTTTCGAAGAATACCAAACCCTCATCTGTACATCTTGTTTCCTCTCATTTCTTTCACTTAAAAATGGCGATTGCCAAGTTTCACACACAAAACCCATCTTCTTTCTTCACCATTAAACTTCCCCTCACCCCAAATTTGTTCCCAAGTAAAGCATATCATCCTTCACTAACACATCACTTTTCAATCCTCATAAAACCCGCTATCGAATCATTCAATCCACCCACAATTCAATCTTTCTCAATCTTCAAAATCCCAATTCAAAAGCCTCAATTACCCATCTTCTAATCTAACGTAATTGTCACGTAATCTGTTGACAATGTCGTCCGCACACCAAGTGTTTGATGAAATGCCGAAGCCAAATTCGACTCCAACACCGATGCCGCCGGTGGATCTTTCAAAGTACTCCAAAAGGGTGCTGTTAAAAACGGTTCTGGATCGTGCAGATGGTGGTGTGGGGTTGGTTGATCAGAGAGTTGTGGTGGGCGGATGGGTTAAGTCGTCGAGAGAAATGAGGAAAGATCCTCTGCCTGCAACTCAACCGCCTGCTGGCGGTGATGCTAAACCGGTTACCGGAGGTAAAGATGTGAGATGCGTTGAAGTTTTTCAGTCGCGGATTCCTTTTCTTCGAACCATTATAAAAGTATTCGGTGGGAACACTGCTCACAGTCACAACAAGGAGAAACTCGAATCAATCGGGCCGAAACCAGCACATCCTGCGATTTCAATCTTGCAAATTAGTGATGGTTCGTCTACAATCAGCCTGCAGGTAAAATGACCATTTTACCCTCACGATTATATACATTGTATATAACTTTTTTTATGTAGGTGATGGTGGATTCTTCAATAGCTCCTCCGAGCCAGCTCATGCCTACGGGAACATGTATACTAGCAGAAGGTGTTTTGCAGAAGCCGTCATTGCAGGGAAAACATGTGATCGAGCTCAAAGCTGAAAGATTGTTGCATATTGGGATAGTTGATCAAGAGAGTTATCCTTTATCAAAGAAAGGTTTACCTTTGGCTAGATTGAGAGATTGTGCTCACTTTAGACCTCGAACAACCACCGTAAGAACTTGCTCATCTTTCTCTGCGTTATATTGTTTTTTTTTTCCCTATAATAAATGGGTGGGTCGGGACGGTTGGGTGATAGTTAGAACGGGTTCGGGTCAAAAGGATAACTTTTACCGCTTGAAATGGGCCTTTTTCGGGTGAAAAATGTATATCTTTTTTTTTAATAATTAGTGTGTCAATATATGAATAAAAAACAATATTATTTTTATTCAACAATAATTTTTCATTAAAATGCCAAAACAAGTAATTACAAACAAAACGACAGGTAAACAGGCAATAAGCTGCACCGCAACCCTCTTTTGAATTATAAAACTGATCCTACTAAAGAATCAAAAAGTACGCTTTTTGTCTCAAAAAGTAATATCTGTCAAAATATGATTAAATAGGTTAACATTATATCAATATTTATCTACTTTTTGTTATAGGTTTTGTGAGTTAATATTTATAGGCTTTTTACCTATTTAAGTCATTTTCCTTTTAGCTATTTTTTTTAATTTTACCCTGTTAGTGAGTAGACATAACCCGAATGTTTTGTAGGTTGCATCTGTTATGAAGGTACGGAACGGGCTAAATCAAGCCAGTCATACCTTTTTCCAGAATCACGGGTTTTTTCATGTGGAGGTTCCGATTATAACCGCCACCAATACTGAAGTATTTTCGGACGTTTTCCAAGTTTCAACTTCAAAACATTCCACTAAAGAACCGAAAAAAGAACTACCTGTTTCAATGGACGATACCGAAAACATTAGTCTCGAAACAATAAAGCGTTCGATTGTTGAAAAAGCCAAAAAAGTTGAAGAACTTAAAAGAAGCGATAGCAATAAAGAAGCACTCGATGCAGCCGTTCAAGACCTTCATAAAACAAACTTATTGGCTGCTGAACTGGAAGCAAGATTGAAGTCAAAGTCAAAGCAAAAATCAAAATCAAAGACGGATGATGGGTTCTTTTCTAATCAGGCTTTTCTTACTAGTTCTGGTAGTCTTCATCTTGAAAGCTGCGCGTCGGCACTTGGAAATGTGTATGCATTTGGGCCGAGATTTCAAGCAGATAAATCAGAATCGAAAAAACATTTAGCGGAAAAATGGATGGTTGAAACCGAGATGGCATTCTCAGAACTTGAGGTTGATCATATATTGTTCTTGCTAAAAAAAAACTGATTTCGTTTTGTTTTTAATATTTTTTAAACACTTCTTTTGCTGCGTCTTTCAGGATGCGATGAATTGCGCAGAAGATTTCTTGAAGTTTGTATCCAATTGGATTTCTGAAAATTGTTATGAAAATCTGTTTTTTCTTTCGAAAAGAGTTGACAGAACAATTATCGATCGGTTAAATTCATTGGCATCCACAATATTTGAAAAGATCACGTATACAACGGCAGTAGAAGTTTTGAGCAAGGTAACTTCAAGATTTCACTTGAATATAAGTATATAACCCAAATCGACCCATTTGTAAGTAAATCAGTAAATGGGTCGAAATCACCACCTCAACAAACACATATGGTATTGTTATAATCAAATCAGTTAATGCATTGTTATCTTTCAGGTTACAGACAGAACTTTTGAAACCAAAATCCAATGGGGTGTTGCGCTAACAGAAGAACACGAAAGGTTTGACCCGAACAAACAAATCTCTCTTCTTTTGTTTATTCTCTTGATTATAAACTTTCTTACATAACTTTTTGACGTAGTTATCTGGTTGATGAGTTCTACAAGAAGCCCATAATTATTTATGATCATCGTAAAGAATTGAAACCCTTCAATGTGAGATTAAATGACGATGGGAAGACCGTTGCAGCCTTCGATGTGATTATACCAAAGGCAAGGTTTTTTTTTTTTTTTTTTTTGCCTATTTCAACAAATATAGGTTGCAAAATGGACGGGTTGGGTAATGGATTAAAAGTTTAACCGAATTGATCAGTTCCTAAGTAAATGAGGTAAATGGATACTAAGAGATATCATGCATCTTGAACACTTTAAAGATTGTTGATTTTTTAAAAATGTTATTAATTTTATTTTACAGGTTGGAGCTCTCATAAGGGGAAGCCAAAAAGAAGAACGCCTAAGCCATTTAACTAAAAGGTAATATATTAAAAAAACAGTAATTATTTGGAAATTTATAAATTATTAATGTGCTAAATATGATTATAAAAACTATATTATTACAATAATAATTCAGTTTTTTACGGGTCTTTTTTATCTATTTCAGGATAAAGGAATTAGGATTGAGCAAAGATCAATACGAATGGTATTTAGATCTTCGAAAGCAAGGAACAGTGAAACATTCCGGGTTCAATGTTATGTTTGATGTTATGGTTCTTTTCGCTACTGGCCTTAATGATGTTCGAGATGCTGTTCCATTCCCCCGACATCATGGAAGAATCCATAATTAATCAAGTTAATTGCTTAAAATCATATAAAAAATTGTTTAGCACAAAGTGATGTTTAAGATATTTCTTACTTCATGTTTATAACATGTATACATGTAAAAAGTTCAAAAGTGAATAAATTTAATGGTATAATTTGTGACTTTTACTGGTGTTGATCTTGTTATATCTCCCTTCTTTTTAGCTTAAAGTTTAATTATTCCGGTACCTATATATCTATGTGAATGCATATACATACAACTTTTGTAATTATTTTCCTTTAAACTATATATAAGGAGAATAAGGTTTTATCATGCACTTTTGATCCCTTCCACACACATACATAAGGAGAATAGATATACCAGTGATGCTATACTAATGTCATGTCGTCATGTTCAAGTCCCAGTCGATACCAAAACGAACGTAAAAGTATAGCTAACTCCCACAATATTATTAAATCAAGAAAACTACACAAAAACTTGATTCTTACAAATCCCCACCCAATACGAGGTATATATAGCTAACCTATCACGTTAGACTATAACTAGGATTTCTATTAATTAATTACATAATAATTATCTAACACAAATCCTAACATAACACGTATAGGATATTAAACAATTATCCACTAATTAATTAATATTGTCAATCTATCAACTCCTAAACTCGAGTTGATCATTATCTCTAACCGCCTCCACGCATTGAAGCCATGAGTACGATTAGGAATTCCCAACACATGTGACGTCATCATACAGGCCGTATGACAAGACAAGAATAGTCACACATGTCAGTCAAACACATCATATGGGTCGTTGTCTTCCACACACATACATAAGGAAAATAGATACACCAATGATGCTATACTAACATCATGTGACGTCATCATACAAGTCGTATGACAAGGCAAAATGGGTCATACGAGCTATATGACTTTGACAACAGTCACATATGTCATTTATATGCCGGTCAAACACATCATATGGGTCATTAGAAACCACATCATGTGGACTCCCATATGACAAATATGAGCCATATGGCATTACGTCCTCGTCTAACACATTATGTGTCAGTAGTTTTATAACTGGTGATGGTGGCACCCTCCACTCGCGAAAATTCCCCTCCCCGCATGCTTTGCCGCATCGACTCCGTATACCCTAAAGTAGGGGACACTTGCCTAATTTTTCAAATTGTGATTTGGTTTTATAAAGCAGGAGACACTTGCCTAATTTTTCAAACTGTGATTTTCAACTTAATGTCTTATACTCTCATTTATTGATTAAATATTTTTATTAAGCGAGGAAGATCTTTTATATAAAAGCATGTACTAACTAAATAAATATACAAATTTGTTATATATTTCAAAAAGTAGAAACATGAATCGTATGTTTAAAACCTGGTATAAAATTGATATGCCAAATAGTAAATAGATCACATAAATTCTCTAATCTATAGTTGTTAGATAGTAATAAAAACTATTTGGTAAAGGATAGGTTTGGGGGCTCGGGTGAGATCTCTTGGAGCTGGAATCGGACTCCTGCGTCAGAAGTAGAAAAGAAAGAACTGATCGAGTGGAGCAACGTTATTGAAGGCTTTCATTTATCAGATTTGGAGGATATTGAGTCGTGGCTAGGAGTGTCACACCCCAATCGATGGCGGAAACATCGGAGTGAGACGAAATAGATTGCTCGAGACATCATAACACTAATAATTGTGACAAGTATTTAAATAGTAACTTTCATTTCATTTCTAAAGAATCAATCACAAGAATTTGAAGTAAATACAACATTATGAATAATGAAATACAATGCAATAAGAACACAAATTAAAGTGTGTATCTAAGCATCTTACTAGATTCCATGCATCACCATCATCATTGCTAAACCTGCAACATGTTTTAAAAAGCATAGTTCAATACAAAGGTATTGGCGAGTACACTAGTTTTAGACTCGCGGCATGTTTATAAAAGTGTTTTCAATCCAACATAGCAATTTGGTATACAAGGTCAAACTATCATGCATAACTAAAAGTCAAACCCAAGTGTCCACTAGTATAATAGCATCCCTCGATGTAGCAACATCGAGACCGTAAAGTATGAATAATAGCATCCCTCGATATAGCAATATCGAGACCATAAAGAATATAACTTAACAAAACCCCGTCGGGTGGTGTGCTACTCCTATAGCGCTATAATTGTTAAGGCGGGTTAACAAGTAGTATGAATTCTAGCATGAACCTACGCATAACAAAGTATGTATAAAGGATTGAATGAATAAAGCATATTTGTGAATCGTGCATTTTAACAAGTAAAACATGTTGCACCCAAAGTGTATTGAAAACAAAAATGGGTCAAGTGTACTCACAGTTTTGCGTATGGTAATGCTAAACCGCGAGCGGGAGTGATGAAGTCTTGGGATTACAAGTTTAGCGTATGAAGATTCCTTGTAAAATAACGCGCGAAGAAAGATTGGGATAATCCAAAAGATCAGAAGTAACCCAAGTATATATATATAAGAAGAAAATAAAATACTAAATATCACATAAGAGAGGGAGATAAAATAAATATAACCCAAGTAATATGTAACGTAATATATTATTATCCATTATAAACGTGTTAAAAAAAAGACTAAAGATTTATGTAATTAACTAAGCTTAAATGTGATTTTTAACTTATAAAGACTTGGTGTACCTTATTTTAATATAAAAAAAAAAACATTTAAGTCATGTTTAGTAAAACATGTCTAGTAAACAATATTGTGCCAGTGTTGACGTTTTCTTTATGAAATTTTAATTATATTATATTTGGTAAAATAATAATATATATTTTAATATCATCAACACACCAATTAATACTTAGGGTGGAGGGTATAAGGGTGTTTGAGTGAAGTCACCGATCGGTGACCACCCCCACTATATTGAGTTGGGTGTTTGAGTTGGAGAGAGGTAGTGAATTTCGGTGAGTGTTCACCGATTTAGGGGGTAGAGTGATGAGAGGAGAGGAGAGAGAGAGGCTCAACCAATCATGTTTTTTTTTTAATTGAGGGGTGTTTGACTATACCTAGTGATTGAGTGTAAAATGGAGAGTAGAATGGGGAGTTGACATGGCATAATACTATTGGTTAGGATTTCACTCAAACACCCTAAGTTGTTTGACTATACCCTTCACCCTTAATAGTATTTTCATCTTTATCAATAATAAAAAGAACCAATTCAATTCAGTGATATGGTTTCTCAAAGCTCAACTGGTAAGTTATAATTATTTGCAAACTGTTAAGTGTTTCAGCGGGACTAATCGAGAAGATGAAGGATAAGAAGTGTATAACGACCGTTGCGTGTTAATCTCCGACGTGAATGTCAGCGGGGTCTTTAATCAGTTTTCTTTTATACAAACAAAACCGGTCAAAACACAATCAAAGAAAGCCTACTGTCCTTACGAAATATTCCAGCAGTTCATTATATGAAGATTAATAAGAAAGGAAAAGAAGAAAGAAAAAAAAATATAAATTGGATCGAAGAGAAGAAGTATATACCGAAACAAACTGTTGGTGGTCTTCGGCCTTTTCGGCGAACTTTGAAACAAAGCTAAACGACTTCCGTCAATCCCCGTATATCTCCGGTATGTCGGGGGATCTTTCCGGCATGGTGTTATCGAAACCGAGAGGGTGCGAGTGTCCAAAAGAGGTTGTAGTGTTGTTACTCCCACGGATGGCGCCAATTGAAGAACCAAATAATCGAGTTAACGTCGGAGCCTGTAATCGAGGGTTTGGGTCTTGTAAGAAAGCTTGGAGAATGATCCTGCAAAACAGAAAACCGTTAGGCTCGCCGCAGAGATGGGAGGGCCCCTCTGCGACCACCCTCCGGCGTAAGGATAAGTATTTGTAGAGAGAGAAAATAGAGAGAGAAAGTAGGGACGAAGGTTCAGAAAATCGTCCTTGACCTTGTACTTGATGGGGTATTTATAATGGTCAACTGAGATTACGTCATTCGTATAGACGCACTTGAATGGAGGTTCGTCCTCGGAGTTATTGGGGAACGGACATATGCTAGGTGTCCGTTCTATTTGGAGTCTGGTTCGTCTCAATGGGTCATGTCCGGCCTCGGACATGTATCTTCAAATGTTGCAACGGCGTCGGCAGGTTTTCCCCGGTTTGAGCTCCGGCAACCATACGTGTTCTCCGACGAGTTTCGGTCTCCGGCGGGACTAGGAGGTTTTTCCGATGGGCTCCGGTTACTGTGCAAGATATGCGACAAGGGTGAGGTTTAGTTTTGTGTTATTGGATCTTGAATGAAAATGATGAAGGTAAAGGTTAATATTAAGTGGGTAATTAATAAAGTTAGTTGAGGAGATGGGAGCCAAATTCAACCAATGAGTGGCTGGACATGGAGGATCTACGGATTGACTCTTGGCGCCCAAAAAGTCAGTTGATTTGTTTTCTCCTTTTTTTTTTTTTTTTCATTCGGTCCCTATGTTATACATAAATGTTGTTTTAGTTAACATAACCAAAGGTATATTATGTAGGGTAAAGTTCTTGTACAAATAATCTTAACATACTAAACATACAAATTGAAGGAAAGCTCAAAAAGACAAGGTGGCATTTTTGTAATTATCAATAACTATCAAAGTTACTATACAAATATACCTAAAAAAACCTAACCACTCCCCCCCCCCCCAAAAAAAAAAAAACCTAAACCACCCACCCCCCCCCCCAAAAAAAACCTAAAAAAAACCTAACCCCCCCCCCCCCACCCAAGCTAAAATGCTAAAAACTAAACCCCCAAAAAACCTAAAAAA
Source organism: Helianthus tuberosus (assembly GCA_030545235.1). Classification (NCBI taxonomy): domain Eukaryota; kingdom Viridiplantae; phylum Streptophyta; class Magnoliopsida; order Asterales; family Asteraceae; genus Helianthus; species Helianthus tuberosus. The sequence goes on from CM060352.1 coordinate 170,786,648, forward strand.
ATAAAAAAAAAAAAACACACAAATTATTTTATTTTATTTTTTTAACATTTTTTATTAAAAAATCGCTACTTTTAGTAGCAGCAAAAAAAAAAATTTTTTTTTTTTTTTGCTAACGAAATGTAGCGATTTTTTTAATAAAAAATGTTAAAAAAAAAAATTTGTGTTTTTTTAGGTATTTTTGGTTGTAACTTTGATAGTTGGTGGTAATTACAAAAATGCCACCTTGTCTTTTTGGGTTTTCCTTCGATTTGTATGTTTAGTATGTTAAGATTATTTGTATTTGATCTTTTGCCACATATTATGTAATAAACATAAAATTAGTGGAATAAAAATGGTCTAAATGAGTTGATTCATCCATGTGAAAGGGCTGTGTATCTCGACTGGATGCACATGTCCTTCGTTCTTTCTTTCTTTCTTTCTTTTTTTTTTTTTTTTTGTCAATCTATATATAATAAAATGAAAACTGAATGAACAGTAGAATTAGAATTAAAACATTCAGTGATTTATTATTAAATTAAAATTCGAATTAGAATTATTTAAAATTAGAATGGAATGAATAGTAACATCATTAAGAGATGAGCAAATGGTATCGGGTATAGGTACTGGTCTCAAATTTACCAATCCGGTGTATTTTCGGTACCGGTTCTGCACATGTATTCACCGGTTTTTACCTTCAAATACCGGTGCCGTACCAGTATCGACCGGTACCGAACCGTACCATACTAGGTATATTCGGTACCGGTACCCACTTTTGGGGATTTCGGTAACGGTATTTTCGGTACCGGTTGGTACCGAGCTCATCAAATCCTGTAGCAACGCAGCAATGCAAGTAATTGCATCGCTTAGATTATTTTTCATACACACAGTAAGTAAACTGTATTTTGTTTGAATGAAGTTTTATATACACAACAACTTATTTTGCTTTCTTTTTTTGTCTTTTTCTGTAATGAATGAATTGTAGCATGTAAAATTAACTTTGATATTTAGAATATTGATGAGCAAATCGTATCAAATCCTGTAAACGAACCGGTATCGTATCGGTACCAAATTTACTATACCAAATCATTTTCGGTACCAATTTGGTACCCACCTTTTAGCGTTTTCAGAATCGTTACTTTCGGTTCGACACCGGTCTAGCACCATACCTATATTTATTAATTTTTTCCTTCAAATACCATACCGTATTGTACCGAGCATTTTCGGCACCGGTACCTAATTTTGATGATTTTCCGGATCGGTACTTTCGTTGCCGTTACCGGTACCGAGCTCATCCATATTTTAACGTGTTAGTACCGTAATAATTGAACTGAAAACAACCGAATTTCCAACGTGTGGGTCCTATTATTATATATTAGGTTATTTAAAATCGTTTTTTTCTGACGGGATGACTATACTTACCACGTCATTTTATTTATGTTTTGATATTCGGTATATATTTGCTGTTGCTGACACGCCTTTTGTAGTCATTGGGTCCCGTCGCAACACGCGGGCGGAAAATAACTAGTTAAAGTTGATATAATAACATATTATATGGTTTACTATGGAATATTTAATAAATAACTAAGTAATTTTTTTACACATACATATAGTTTATATATATATATATATATAGGGTTGAGTTCATTTCAGAACTCTAAAACATGAAATTAAGTAAGTTTGTAAAAAAAAATAGAGTATAGGTTGTGTATTGTGACCGTATAATCAAGTGTTTGCACGTATAGGATATCTAGAATCACGTATTGAGTGTAAGTTACGCATGTGTTTACAAGGGTACGAGTATGTATCAGATGTTTAAGCACGAAAAAAATAAACGATATATAATTCGCATGAAATAATTAATTTTATTACGATCGAAATCTCGGATTACAATGAAACGAAATACAATATACAAAAGGAACAAGCTTCAAAAAATATAATTACCAGACACGTTTTCTAATTTAGGAAAGTACGAAACGCGGGGAGTTACAAGGAGGCAGTTCGGTTGTCACACCCCGACCACGTAGAACATCAAATCGTGGCGGAAACGTCGGGGAGTGTTGTAACAGAATTAATTGTTTCACAACCATGGTAATTAAAGTTACGTTTTATTTATCAATCAAGAGAGTTACATTGTCTTAAACAAGAAACAAAGAGTACATAACATAAATTTAACTAGTTCTTGCTTTGTTTTAAGTCACTAAGGCACAGGTCCGCCTAAGTGTGTCTTGATCATCTTATTCAACAGCTCCTGAAAACACATGTGAAAATAGGTACGTCAGCATAAAAATGCCTGTAAGATACATAGGTTTTGTGAAAATAGGATTCATGACTTGAGTTTAAAGAAACTCTTTAATAAAAAGTAGCCATGAATCTTGTTGAATGTTTCCTTTCATAAATCATTTGAAAAGCAATGGATAAATCAAATGATATATATGTATGTAAGAATAATGTATGGTTAAATGAATAACCAAGTAAAATGAGTTTGTATAAGTTAAGTCATTTGTAAAACGATGTTTATGTGAAGATTGTATTGTATATGTAATATGTCTAAACTGAAATGGTTTAAATAACGCTACGATATGTAATACCATAAAAGCACTTATATATAGGAAGTACCAGCGGCGTATCCACCATGTTTTTATCGTATTACACGTCGCCTCGTTACTTAAATCACTTACCAAAAACAACCATCAAAATGAAATGTTTAACAGTTGTAGAAATGTTTATGTATGGTCAAATACGGTTCACACGGTTCAACAGTTACAAACGGTTCACATAATCAAATGGTTACAACGGTTCACATAGTCAAATGGTTACAACGGCTTACATAGTCAAATAGTTACAAACGGTTCCAAATGTAATATAATGTGTTCATATGCTGGATGAGCATATGCGACAGGATGTAATGTAAAACAATGTGTCCATATGCTGGATGAGCATATGCAACAGGATGTAATGTAAAACAATGTGTCCATATGCTGGATGAGCATATGCAACAGGATGTAATGTAAAACAATGTGTCCATATACTGGATGAGCATATGCAACAGGATGTAATGTAAAACAATGTGTCCATATGCTGGATGAGCATATGCAACAGGATGTAATGTAAAACAATGTACTAAGTATGCTAAGTAAACATACAAAGCAGGAAAAGTCATGTAAATCAATGTGCTAGCATGCTCAGTCAACATACATAGCAGAAATGTAAAGTAAAACAATGTACTAAGTATGCTAAGTAAACATACATAGCAAAACAATGTAATGTAAATCATGTACTATAAATGTACTAATGAACATAGCAAGTATATGATGTGAAAACAGGAAAGCACGAAAGTAACAAGTAGGCACATGTGTTTCACCCCAAAACAGTTTGGAAAAAAGTGAAAGAGGGGTCTGTGTACTCACTTGAGATTGCTTAGTAGTCCTTGAGTAACAACCAAACAATGCTAGAGATCACGGATATCAAACGGCACCTAATATAGGTAACTATGTTAATATACCGGACCTAAATCGGAGGATTGGATAGAATGAGGGTTCGTAAACCAAATGAGTATGGAGACTCGTGTAATATGGTTTAACAAAGCCTGCATACTAAAATGAAACCTAACCTAAGTGCTTACGACCCATTATGACCTGTTTAGGTAGCTTAAGCTGCTTTAACGCGTCGTTCGCGTGAAACACGTTCGGACCGCTTAAGTAGTCCTATGACAAGTAATATATGCCTTAACATGTCTAATATTGTTGCCAAATCAGTTTAGATACCAAAAGTTATGTTACATATGCTTAAAATGAATTTTGGCGTAAAAAGGGTATTTTGGTAATTTACCTAAGGCATATATACTACCTATCATACAACTAACTAAACGTCGTGACCATAAGGTATAACCTCGGAAGGTTATTCCCTACATACTATGGTCACCTAATGTGTTTGGTCGGATCCTAATAATCGACCAAACGGGTCGGGTTCGAAAGTATAAGCGATTGTTTAGATCGCTTACCTTACGACCCTATATAAGCACTAAACTAAAAGTGACGAGCTAAGCATGTTAAAACATGCTTAACTAAGTTTAGAAAACAGGTTTGGTATCAAAACAAACGGTTTTGATACCTAAGAGTAGTTTGGTTACAAAATACGCAAGAATGCGCATTTTGGCCGAAACTACGACTCGTCACTGAACCTAGATAACGTGGTAATCAGTAGGTATAGTCACTAGGGACTAATACCATCGTGATCACGCTCACGTTATGAAGTTCAAATGAACTTCGCATTGACTATAACCTGGTCAATGCATAAAGTCAAACAAAGTTTGACTTTAACGCTAAAATGAATGAAAAGAATGAAAGAACACTTACAAAGGGTCCCCGCAAGATTGAAATTCCAAGTATTCTCAGGTATGAAGTGATAAGACACCCCAACTTAGAGAATTCTCAGATTTCAAGTGGGTTTTGCAAGTGAACTTGATGGGTATTTATAGGAAATGGACCACCGTTAGGATCGTTTCTTGAATACCGTGCTTTGATCTTGCCCCTACACTTGTTGCAACCTTGTGGTAACTCAAAATGCCCCCCCAACATCAGGGATTTACATGTGGCATTGACCTTTGGTGTGTTTAAGAGCTGTTAACAACTGAATAAACACCTTTTGCTGATCTGAAAGGGCCTCGCGTGACGCCAAGGGGGCTAGGTGTCACGCCTAGGTCCTTCTGATCAGCAACAGTTTCCAAAGTTTCCATTTCAGTTCCCGTTGTGTATTAAGGCCGTTTCCGACATGTTTAAGGCTCGTTAAGTCAAATTTAAGGCCCTAAAATGATGCCTAAACATTGTGTACATGAAACATGCTCAAAAATATCCCGGATGTTGGTTCGTTTGGTCGTACGATCGCGATGATCGCTTAATTACGACGGAATGCGCATAAGCGCGAAAAACGGTCCAAATTGTGTGACGAATGGATTTTTCTTATGCCAAACACTAAAATAAAATATTGTAGTGCTTACATAAATTTTTGGATGTCCGGATGTATTCAGAACGTAAGTTATGCGCGAAAATGCAAACTTATGCACTTTTTTGACGTTTTTAGTCCCAGAATGACCCAAAAGTTTATTTTAGCACACCGAACCCCTCAAAGCCTATTTATAAGCTATGTAAAGGATATTTATGGTATGTTTAACTTATGGTCATGTTCTGGAATGTCTGTTACATTCAAATTGGCATACTTTCGCAGTTTGTCAAATTTAGTCCCTGTAGGCGAATTAACTTGTTTTTGCCATACCAAAGCCTTCAAAACTTATTTCTAAGTTATGTAAAGGTTATTTAAGGTATGTTAAGAATATGTTGATGTTCCGGAGTGTTCATTGCATTTAAACTGGTTATATTTACGCATCAGTGCGCGTATAACCTTCCAGAAAGCGATTTAAAGCTTGACGTCGAACAAGAATTGATATGTGCAAAAGATACACATGTTTATACCAATCCCAAGTATGAAATACAATATTTCATTGGTTTGGTATTTGTTTGATGGTCGCAGTGACACAGGTGTCACATCGGTCAAGTTCTCGGTCAGATCTGTAAGAAACTTGCTTCGTGCACGATCTTGATGTCACACCCCAACCGATGGTGGAAACATCATGGTGAGACGTAATAGATTGCTCAAAGACAACATAACATTAAATTTGCAATAATAGATTAAAATTCAAAATTTCATTTTATATCATCAAAACAAACATTAAATTGTTTAAAGAAAAGAAGTACAACAATTGGAATTTCATAACCAAAACATCAAATTGCATAATCAAAATTGGTGAGTATTTAAATCCACCCTAAATCTTTTCTTGTGATATCATCATCAAATATTTCCTGCAACATGTATAAAATATCGGTCAACACAAATTATGTCGGTGAGCATACTAGTTTGTTTATAAAGTATGAATAAATCTCAAATCCACTTGTTTATAGTTTACTAAATTATGTATCATACTAGCATGCAAAGACTATCAATCCAAAGTTTGGCACTAGCGTAACCTTATCACCGAAGTAATAAGACCGTAATGAATAACTTAACAATGACCCACAAAACGGGCAGTGTGCTAATCCTATAGTGCTATACATGTTAAGGGAGGCTTGCAAGGTTAATGATATATAGCAAAGCATAAGAATGTTCTAGCATGTATAACAAATAAGCATGTTTAAGGATTGAGTGTTTGCATAAGTTATTTTATATGTGTGTGTATGTGTATTTAGTATGAATACATGTTGCAAGCCGAATAGTGTTTAAAGCGTATAACGGTCAAGTATGAACTCATGGTTTCAAAGAATTTCCACAAAATGCGTGTGAGCGGGTTTGAAGGACGGAATCACCAAAGTCACCCTAAAAGGTAAACAAAGGTGTATGAGTATGAGGACTTGGAGATTGGAAAGTAAACGGAATTTATGAGTATGAAAATACATAAAACATATCTTGCTTAGTCATTTATTTAGACACCATTATTAGTTTGTGTTTTTCATGAGTGTTACTCACTCATTAGAAGCCTAAAATAAGGAAATCTAAGATCAAGATATTCTCCACCTTACCATATCGCATTCAACCATGGGTCGGTTGATATCATGGTTTGGTTTTTGGAGTAAGTATTTATATATGTAGTCAAGCATGTCCAAGCATTAGAGATAGGATAAATCTATTAACCTCAAGACTTCACAATTGCAAAAAATCACCAACATAGTTGATGATTCGGATGGTCATGGATATAAGTAAGAACTGCAAAAAAAAAAAAAAAAAAAAAAAAAAAAAAAAAAAAAAAAAAAAAACTATCTAATGTAATAAGTAACCAAGTGATGGATTACCAAGACGAGTGTTTCCAACATTACATGATTGGAGACTTGGTGTGGTTTCACTCACTTTATTGTTGATGGGTTACTTAGTGACTTATAAAGACATAAAATGGAGGCATATGAACCTCAATTATCTGGAACAGAACCTCAACACAAGCCCATCAACATAGAAGTTAGTTGGAGACTTGGTTTAGTATCCAAAAGTTCCAAAAATAAACAAAGTTAAGAAGAACAAGTATGAAAAGGCTAATAAAAATCCTAACTTGGGCCTCAAAAATGGTGGTTTACCATACTTGTTTACCTTGGTGGTAATACTCCTAGAGGTGTTCAAAGGAAGGAGAAGAAGAAAAACAAGAAGAAAAGTGTAAGAAAGCGGCCAAACCTCATTGTTTTGGACTTAGAACTTTGTGCCCAAAGTTGAAGATCTTGGAGATTGGAGAGTGTTTGGAAATGATTTGGAGGTGGTGAAAGTGTTTAGAAGGTAGTAGGGGATGATATTTATAAGTGGGAGTAGGGTTTGGGGTATTAAAGAAGGTGATTAGGAGTTAAAAGGAGGGAAGTGTTCAAAATTCACGAGTTGGTGGAACCTTCTGCCAGACAGACCCCTTGCGGATCGCAATGGGAGGGGTATATAGTTTGCAAGGACTCCCAGAAGAATCAGAAATTCCATTTCAGCCCTCGGACTTGTTTGGTTTGTTATTTCATGCCACAAACACATAGTTAAACATATTTTTAGGGTTTTAAGGTGTATGCAAGCATATATAATAATAAAACACGTATGATTACATTCCGAAGAAAATATAAACTCGATGTATGGCTCAGTTTGGATAAATATGCGTATTTGTGAATGTTTACGTATTATGCAAGTATAACTAGGAAAAAATAATAAAAATATGATTTCTGTTATTATCAAGTCTCGAATTACAAAGGATTGAAATAAAAACACGAATTATATGATATATGGAAAAGAATGGAAAAAATACGAAACGTTACACTTGATTGCAGCAACAATTATGTAATGGAATGGAACAAATGGGTCCCAAGCAAATGTAGTATTTTTTGCTTGGCGAACGGAATTGGATCGTCTATCGACTAAAGTGGCTTTAGCAAATAGGAACATTCAAGTCGGTAACATGATGTGTGTTTTATGTGGGTAGGCGATTGAAATTGCTGACCATATTTTTACCACTTGTGAGTTCGCGTGTAGGGTTTGGGGTGCGATCGGGTCATGGTGCAAGGTTCCTCATGCATTCTCTTTTTCGGTTAGAAACATCTTGGAATTACACAATTATGTTGGTTTGTTGAATCAACACAAGGATGTGATCCATGGTGTCAATGTTATAAGAGAACTCAATGGTAATCAACCATATCTCAGTTGTTAGAGAATATGGAAGGCAAGAAATGAAAGGTTATTCAAAGGAAAATAAATTAAGGCGAGGGAATTTATAGGAGACGTGAAATCTTTACGCTTCTTATGGTATAAGCATAGATCCAGATTCAAAGGTTTAGATTGGGATAAGTGATGTTAATTCATATTCATGTAAATAGAAGGGCCGACTAATCCGTGTCGTCGCCCGAGGCCTAGGTTTTCAAATGGCTCGAAAGGTTTTTATAAGCTTTATATTATATCTATACTTTCTATAAAAGGAGAAATCCCAGTGACATAAGAAAAGCTGATGTGTCAGCAGGAGAGCATGTCCAACAATGCTTTTCTTATGTCATTATTACATCATAATGCCTAATATTAAAAGACTTTAAAATTCAAAGTTGGCTCACATCCACCTTTTCAAAGGTCTGCCCATTTGTATAATGCCTTATACTCAAAGGTCTGCCCACATTCATAATTTAAAGTACTGATGTTTATTGAAAATTCAAAAAACCTCTTCTAACATTCAAAATTCAAAATTCTGGCTCCACATTCAAAATTCAAACCATATATATTCTAATCCTATAAATAAGATATAATTATATAATTATCTGGCTCCACATTCAAATCTCTCTCGCTCATATCTATATATGAATTTGGCTCCACATTCAAATTTCAATTTATCTCTCTCCTTTATATTTGCGATCATATCTCTCTTACTCAAATGCATAGCTCTCATGATTGAGCCGGTTAATCTTCATATACAGTTCTTTGTTCCAATATCATTGTTCCAACATCGTTGTTTCATGGAAGCTCTATTTCACACGCTCACCTTTGACCTCGGCTTTGCATATTCAGTCTGTTCATCTGCGATTACAGCTTTTTGTACTTCACGAAATTTTTCCAACATCATTGTTGCAACATCGTTGAGGGTATGTTTTTTTCTCTGATTTTGAATCTTAAAATTTGAACTGATTTGTTCTAATTCTCTGTTTATATTTCAGCCTAATCAGAGTTGTTTAAAATTCAAACAATCAGTTGCGGGTTATTTTAGGTTTGTGGATTCTTTTAAACTGTTGATATGTGTTGATTATATTTATTTTAAGGTGTTGATATATTTCAGCTTTTTTTTTTCGAGCGAGCAGTGGGGAGTTCTTCTGCACTGTTTTTGAAGTCTGAAGTGCAGAAAGTGGAGTACTTCTTTATGATAAATGAAGAAGTTAATGGTAATTATGAGAACCTGTTTTTTTTAATGAGTTAATAGCCAAAATGGTCCCTGAGGTTTGCTCACTTTTGCCACTTTAGTCCAAAATCCAATTTTTTTACATCTGGGTCCCTGAGGTTTGCATTTTGTTGCCATTTTGGTCCAAATCTCAAATCAGGTCAGATTTTTGTCCTTTTCCTCAGGGGTATTTTAGTCATTTTAAGTATTAATATACCCAAACACCCCTAAAATCACTCTGCACACACACACACACACACACACACACACTCTCTCTCTCTCTCTCTCTCTCTCTCTCCAAACACCCTTCTTTCTCTCTCATCTCTGTCGAACACCACCACCACCGCACCGCCACCTCCACCACCACAACTATCTCTCTCTCTCTTCTCCCTCTCGCTCTTCCGCAACCATTACCGCAAGATAAGAAACTCCACCAACCACAGTCCATCCACCATTATAAACTGCCATCACCGTCGCTAGAGCTGTTGGATCTGTGATGTTTCTGGTCAGTCATCGTCTATTGCTGCATCTGAATTCAAACGATGATCAAAGACACTAGAAACCATCATCGTCTCTAACACCCCTGTTCAGATCTGGTTAAATGGGGAAGGACAATGGGTAGGTATGGTGGAGGATGGGGTGGATGTGAGGTCGGTGAAAGCAGTGGTTGGTGGAGAGAGAAGAACGACGGTGGAGGATTAAAGTGGTGGTTGCGGTGGTGGTGGAGAGAAGGTCGGTGGGGGAATGAGGTGGTGGTGCAGATGTGATGGATATTGTCGGATTGATGAAGAAGGCCGATTGATGAAGATGGCCGATTATTGGCGGCTGATTAGAGAATTTTAGGGTTTCTTTTGATTTGTGGTGGTTGGTTGTGGTGGTAGCGGAAGAGAGAGAGAGAGAGAGACAGAGATGGTTGCGGTGGTGGAGGTGCTGTGGCGATGGTGGCGGTGCGGTGGTGGTGGTGGTGGCGGTGGTGTTCGACAGAGATGAGAGAGAGAGAAGAGAAATAAGGGTGTTTGGAGAGAGAGAGAGAGTGTGTGTGTGTGCAGAGTGATTTTAGGGGTGTTTGGGTATATTAATACTTAAAATGACTAAAATACCCCCGAGGAAAAGGACAAAAATCTGACCTGATTTGAGATTTGGACCAAAATGGCAACAAAATGCAAACCTCAGGGACCCAGATGTAAAAAATTTGGATTTTGGACTAAAGTGGCAAAAGTGAGCAAACCTCAGGGACCATTTTGGCTATTAACTTTTTTTTAATTTTATTTTTGTTCTTTCGGTTTATTGATTTTAACTTTTTACTACGGTTATTATATCCTTCTTAATATACAAGTTAAATAACATATATGAATTTGGCTCCACATTCAAGAGTTAAAAATGTCATCATACCCTTCTGTAGGTTCTTATGATTTAAAGTATCGGTTTATCAAGCAAGTTAAGGATCAAGTATATGAGGATAGGGCTACTGTTCAAGAGCTGAAGAGCTAAAGAGGTGTTTTGGTGATGTCTTTCTGCACTTCGGAATTCAAAAACAATGCAGAAGCTTTTCATCACGTTTTACTACCATTATATCCTTCTTTTACATCAGAGTTGAAGAAATATACAAGTTAAAAATGTCATCATATCCTTCTGTAGGTTCTTATGATTTAAAGTATCGCTTTATCAAGCACGTTAAGGATCAAGTATATGAGGATAGGGCTACTGTTCAAGAGTTGAAGATTATTAAATTTCGTTGTTCAGTTCTCAATGTAATTGTTGATCTATCGTCATATGTGATATGTAAATTTTAATTCTATTAATCTTTGTAGAGCATTTTATTTTTACTGATTTGAGCAACAACAGTTGTTAGTGTTGATACCTGCTATTGTAAATGTTGAGTTGCTATTGTTGCCAACATCTGTTATTCCCAACAGCAGTTTTGAAAGAATATTCAACCATTAACACAATAGAAGTTCTGAACATTCTTAAAAAATAGACAAAAATCTTTAAAAGTCTATTGAAAACAACTGTTTTTAAAACATCTATTTGGCAAAAGATTTATCCACTGTTGAAAACAACTGTTTTTAAAACATCTGTTATTCTCAACAGCGGTTTCCAAAGGATTGTCAACCATTAACCCCAATAGAAGTTCTGAACATTCTTAAAAAATAGGTATTTTGAAAAAATTTGACAAAAATCTTAAAAAGTCTGTTGAAAACAGCTGTTTTTAAAACATCTGTTTGGCAAAAGATTTATCCACTGTTTAAAGGTATTGTCTGTTCTCATAATTCCTGTTTTTTGTAACGACTGTTGAGTTGCTACTGTTGCCAACATCTGTTATTCCCAATAGCGGTTTGCAAAGGATTGTCAACCATTAACCCAATAGAAGTTCTGAACATTCTTAAAAAATATGTATTTTGAAAAAATTTGACGAAAGTCTTTAAAAGTATGTTGAAAACAGCTGTTTTTAAAACATTTGTTTGGCAAAAGATTCATCCACTGTTTAAAGGTATTGTCTGTTCTTGTAAGTCCCGTGAAACGGATCTTTCAATGATATCAAACAACACCAAGTTTGTGCGGAATCCAAACTTGATGTGATTCAAGAATAAACACGAAAAATATGAAATACGAAGAACACAACGAATCACCTTTACACACTTGCACACGATTCTATTACTATCAACTAGCAAAACTGTCTAGTACAAGTGCTCACAAACAATCGCCTTCCTCTAGCTCTCTCTAGGAATTCTGTAACAATGAGGTTCAAACCCTAAAACAAGTTAAAAACTTGTTTATATACTAACTCAAGCCCAATTCCCTATATGGGCTCCCCTTGGGCCTGCTTGGCCCACATGGCCTAAAGCTTGGCCCAAGTGACCTATAAAGGTCCAAAACCTAATATAAACTAACTCGGTAAAGCCCAGTTCGTAACCATAACCCGTTGTGTTAATTTGATGCGTCAGTCTCACACTTTAAGGCCTAACAATCTCCCCCTAGACTGATGCCATCAAATTGTCTTCATAGCATGAATTCAACAAAGTCTATGGTTGTCACTATGCTGCAGATGTTGTGGAAGTTCTTGACTGCTGAAATCTCAGCACTGGGTCTCTTTCTTCAGCTCTTGTGGTTAGCTTCATATCAGGATCTTGATCAGCATTTGCTTGATAATCTTGTCAAAAAGAATGCGAGAGGAGGATTCTCAACAGCTCTTTTCTTTTGCAATCTTTGTCTTTCAAGCAGTTTCATGGTACTTCTTCAAATGTACTTTCACTGTCAGACGGCGTTTCGTATCCGGTTCTTCTGACTCAGGTACATCTTGTAGTTGTGCTGCTCCATGCTTCGTCAGCAGCTAGCAGCATCTCAGTCTTCAACAACCCCTGTTCTTGATTAAAATCAAGTTCCGCACATGCTCACAAACTCATAAGCAAACATTTCTTATGCAACAGGGAGAGTACCACATGAACACTAGGTACATGAAATTTCACAATTTAAATTCTTTTAACTTTTGATGATCAGTCAAATCTTCAAGAACGGTTACATTTTTAATTTTAAGAAAAACAAATAAGCACTCTATTTTTGGATTTTTTATTTTATATAAAAAAAAAAGACACTATTTTTGTATTTTTTTGTTTTTTTTAATTTTTCAAAATTTTATTTTTAATTTAAGAACTAAAAACAAATAAAAACTCAAAATATAAACAACTACTATAATATACAATTACAATTGCAATGGGATCAAAATTCGTTCTCAGGCAGACTAAGGAACACTTTTCAGTACGAGCCTAATCAAACTGGTCTATGCGATTGCCAATATGTTTGTCCACTTAAACTTTAACGCTTAACTTTCAATTTTTTAACTTCGTGATATGCTTTAGGTAATATTATACTATTATACCCGTGTGTCCCATTCCAAGGCATACCCCCGCGATCAAGGTAAGCACAACGATTCATCGTAGCAGGTGAGTATACTGATGTCATCCTTTAAGATATCCTGACTGTGTCTAAGTCTGCATATAATCTGTTTTATCATGTTTTGATTTGTTAACAATGAACACCCAAATAAATACTAATCAAAACCTGGAAATATAAACAACACACTATATCATGCAAGTATCTTCCCTACCACATATTTCACAAGTCCAATCCAGATTTCTGAAATCTTAACTAGGAATAGGTTGAGAAGAGAACATAATAGATCTTTTGCAGAGATGGTATAATATACAGATCAAATGAGTTTTTCTCAGTTTGATATAGGTTTCTTGGGTTTCTTTTGGGCACTTGAGGGCCTCTTTCGGGTGTATTAGATCTATAGCGCGACAACGTACAGCTAGGTCAGCATGTATCTGGATGCAGCAGAAGCTGTCGTTGCCTAGCACCTCCAGGTCAGCATATATCTGGATGCAGCAGAGGAGGTACACGACTTTTCAGAGAAGATTTCAGAATCAGATCAAAATTGGGTGTATCGGGACAACATACAGACATTCAAATAGAAATGAGCTAATTCCAAGTGACTTTCTTTCCTGGGTTCATGTACAATTTTAGTTCTGAACAGAAGGACAGCCAAGATATCCCCGGATGATTCAACAATATAAAGACCCGAAACCTCAGATGTTGGCTATCTATCAACGCAAGATTTAAGACCATAAAATCATACGCCGTTGGTATGTTACCCACATGGTACATAGTTCGTTATGTTTATATCACTTAGTATCTTTTATCATGTTGAGCGTCAAGCCTATCGACATATTGCAGTAGATCCTAGTCTTTTCAGCTATGGCACCTTACATGTGTTAGTCAAACCCTTTAACACGAACATTTATTTCACTTCCCATATCATGCAATCTTTCTTTTTCGCTTCTTCATTTTCTAATGTTTTTGTATTTTTCTCATTTTCTTCCCCTAAAACAATGCATATATATACAGCAAACTCTTTTTGTGTTTTTCTTTTTCTGAGTTTTCTCCCCCTTAAACTCTATATCTATCTATATATTCCTCCCCCCCCCTAAATTTGTGCATAAATCTTGTATTTTTGCGCAAATTTACCATTTACTAGAGAAAGGACACATTATGTACAAAGTTATAAACTAAGAAAAGAGAAAAATATTTTTACTTAACAGTTCCGTCATTAGATTGAAGACTAATCAAATTCAAATCAAAGTACTGAATTTAAACGGTACCTTTTCCTGATCATTTCTTACTTCTTTAATCTCCTCCAAAGGAAACATATCATCTGAAAAAAAAAATGAACTTTTTGCAACAGTGAAATGTTACCCGTTTTATCTCTGGAACAACCGCTATCAACATTCCAGAGATTGTCAACAGCTCCTCCTTAGTTGTTCCTGAAAAGTAAGGAGATTAGTAAGACATTGGTACCCAGGCCATCGTGGTCCTGGGATTTCCTGAAGCATCAAAATAAGACACTTCTTTTAAACATAGGTCCCCTTTGGTTTCAAGGATTGGAGATATTACTGCTTTGGATTTGGGTTTCCAAATCTGGTTCGGTTTAACAAACGTGTTTGTTGCATTCGGTTGAGCAACATTAGCTGATTCAGTTTTAGAAATACGTTTTTGTTCTTGAACAGCCTTGCGTTTGTTTTTAGCAGTGTTCCAATCCCCATCAGAAGGTTTAACCTTGGGATTCACATTCTTCATTGCCTTAGGTGATGATACCTTCATTGGCTTGGAATGATTGTTATCCTTTGATGTAACCCTCTGATTTTGCATATAGTAGGGTACGTAGGGACGCCTTGTGTAGTTTCTAGCAATATGACCCGCAATGCCACAGTTGTAGCAAGTTTGTCTTTTCATCGGAAAGACGTTTTGAGCAGCTTGATTCGCTCTAGCAGGTCCTGAAGGACAAACCGGTCCTTTTTGCGCTGGATGCGCCTGCACATTTCTCTTAGACGAAGACGAATTGGGGTGCTTGTATTTGTTGTTTGCAGAAGTCTTGTTGCTTTGAGCACCATTCTTCGTCTTTTCTCCCTGATTGGAGCTTTCAATCACCTTGTCATGAGCCTTATGTGATCGTGATTGTCTTTGATGAGCATACTTCTTATATCCTCGACTTTGATATGCTCGTTTTGGCTCCTTTTGTGTATTGTGAACCGGCTCACAAACACCAGCACAAGAGTGAGCGTTGACTTTTTGTTGCACTTTTGGACGATGAACACAATTTCTAGCAATTTGTCCAGGATTTCCACAGTTGAAACATGTCTGTCGTTTCAATGTATGGAGATTCTGAGAGCAAGCAACATTAGCTTATCTGATTGGTCTAGATGACCGAGCTTGCTTAGGTTGTGTTCCGTGTGCCTTTTCTGAATTCTTCTGTACCTGTTGATCAGAACTAGCACAAGCATGAGATTCAGACAGATGATGTTTTTCGTCTTTTATAATTTTATCAGGATCATTTTGAAAAGACGATTCAGTTTCTGTTTTAATTTCCTTTTCAGAAACATTTTCTTGTGACTTTTCATTTAATGTGACCACCTCTTCTTTTTCAAAATCTGGTTCAGTTTTAATTTCAGAAGATGTAAAAGTTTCATCAACACGTGTTTCATCAACACACGTATCATGTGAATCTACTTGTGGTTTACTTTCATCTACAGTTTCCAATGGGATCCCACTAGATTCAACATTAGGGATGCCCACTGAGACAAATTCAGAAGAAGAATCACAAAAATCTTGATTTTCTTGTGAAGAAGTTTCAGTGGTTTCACTGAATGTGTCCTGAGGGACCTCACCTGTAACACTGTCATCAACCAAAGGGTTAGAAACATCACATTCACAATCATTAACTGAAAAAAAAATCATCACCAGACTTATTGTTCAAAGTTTCACCACAAACATTATCAGTTTTGCCCAAAACATCAGGCTCACTAGACGAAACATAAGCACAAAACGATGCAAACAAAGACCGACCAAAAGCAATATCAGATTCAGTTTGTTCAAAATAATTTTCAGAAATATTAGTATGAACAACTGGTTCACTCCCAAGAACATCTTCACATTTTACTTCAGATACTTTATCTGCACATGAAGACGAAATGTTAGGATCAATTGAGCCTTTAGAAACAAAATTTATTGGAGCAGACTTCTGTTTCTCAATTGGTCTGTTATTAAAAGATGACTTATTGTTTTTGGGACCATAAGTCATTTTACTTTCATTAATCATCTCCTCCCCAGTCATGGGTAAATAAGTATAATTGTCATTATAGGGAGGAGGAGCCTGATTAAAACCCAAACCACGCCCTTTCTTTTCCTTGTATGCGAGCTGTTGATCACACAAGTTTTTGACTAATTTGTTGGAAGAATCAAATTTCTTAATGTTAAGTTCATTTATTTGATATCTATCTCTGATATCTTCCAGTTCCTTAGTCACAGTGCACAGTTTCTCCTGAACATATAAGAGTTGAGATGATTTCACACTTACATCATCCTTGAGTTTGACGATGTCTTTTCGCTGAGCTTCAATTTTTTCTTTATAAAGTTTTTCATTTTTCGATAAAGTAAAGTTTTTATTTTTTATGTCGTTGTAGTCTTGAATCAACTCAGCATTGTGTAACCGATATGCCTCATTTCTTTCTCTACACTCAGGAGTGCAAAAGACAGAAAGTATCTCTTCACGATCACGAGTAATTTCTTGAGCCAGGTGTTTGTTAAACATAAATGCTGAATTTTGTGTGGATGAGCAAATAGCAGCAGATGTGTTGCCTTGAGTAGACTGCTTGTCAGCATTGTCATATGATTTGATGAGTGAGATTAGCTCATCTGACTTCATTTTGTAACAGCAGCAGTCGGTTGTCAATAATATCTGATTAACATTGCGAAACCAACTACAGTTCGCCTGATCTGGAATCCCTTTTATAGCATCCAGAAGCTTTCTGTTGCTCATGCGAGTAGACACCACCATCTCTGGCTTCTCCATTTCAGAGAGCAGTTCAGCAAACCGGCCTGTAAGTGCATCTATAGATTCACCATATAAGTATCTGAATCCTTCGAGTTCTTGCACAAGCACCTCTCTCTTAGAAGACATTTTTAAGATGTGATCCCAAAAATGTGATCTTTTAACTATTTCCTCAACACAAGCCCAAAGCGAGAACTTGTGTACTCGCTAACTCAAACCCTTTGTAGGCGAATGAACCCACTTTCTGAACCGCACCTCAAAACCTGTTAAAACTTGTCACAAACCAAACAATTTTTTTTTAATTGATAAAAGTATACTAATAGTTATTATTATTATAAAAGAATACTTATTATTATTATTATTATTATTATTATTATAAATAACTAATGATTATCTAATTATTACTAAATGATTAATCAATTATTATAATAAATAACTTAAACGAGCAGCAGTTGTCTTCTTCCTTAATCAAAACCCACCAAAACCCTAATTTCAAAAAACGTTCAAAACCTGTATTCGTTTTCTTTGGCACAAACGATAACAAGTAACAATCTTTAGAATGTGAATGAAGAAACGAAGCAATATAATTTGGTGGGTGAAGCACGGTGATCGTGGTGGTTGACGGATGAGGTGATGACGGTGGTTGGAGAATGACGGAGAAGGTCGGAGTCGGAGAAGATGACCGGAGTTGCAGGTGGTGTTCGGCGATGATGAACGGAGGTGGTGGTCGATGATGTTTGTATGAGAAGATGATACAGTTGGTCTGAGAATGATGGTGTCCGATGAAGATGATGTCGTTTGTCGCTGAAGAAGATGAAGTTGCAGGTTCCGGCGTAAAGATGATGAACGTTGAACGACGGACGTGGTGGTAATGGATATGACAACGGTGGTGAAAGTGACCAGAGAAGGACTTGCAGGTTTCGTGATTATTGTTGCGACTCGAGATCTGTAGATGATGATGATGGTTGCGACTCGAGAGAATACAACTCGAGACCTTTGTTGCGACTCCGGAGAATACGAATCGAGACCTTGTAGAGGATGAATGGAGGTTGCGACTCGAGACCGTTTTTGGAAGATGATGACTCGAAACCAGAAGTGAAGTTGTGATGATGTGAGTCGAGACCATTTTTCGAAGATGATGACGACTCGAGACCTATTGGGCAGTGAGTCGAGACCTGTTGTAGATGACTCGAGACCTGCTGAAGTGGTTGCGACACAAGAATGAATGACTCGAGACCAGTGATGAGCGGTGAGTCGAGACCAGATTGTTGTGAAGGAGATCTTTGACGGTGATTGCTACTCAAAAGTCAAAAGAACATGTGATGAATGATTAGCTGTAGCTAATAATACAATATGGAAATCTCAATCTCACCAAAATTATTAAATCAACAAATCTCCGAAAATTGTGTAAAATTTTAAAACAAGATATTTCTAAAGATTTTTGAAATTTACGTTTAATCCTTTTAACAGCCTTTTTCAAAATTAAAACACCAAAATATAGTGATTTTTGATAAAATTTCGATGAACACTACGAAGAACGCGAAGAACACCGAACAAAAAATAACGAAAATCTTGAATCTTTGATATCACACCGAGCCTAGAAATAGGTTCTAATGGCTCTGATACCACTTGTAAGTCCCGTGAAACGGATCTTTCAATGATATCAAACAACACCAAGTTTGTGCGGAATCCAAACTTGATGTGATTCAAGAATAAACACGAAAAATATGAAATACGAAGAACACAACGAATCACCTTTAAACACTTGCACACGATTCTATTACTATCAACTAGCAAAACCGTCTAGTACAAGTGCTCACAAACAATCGCCTTCCTCTAGCTCTCTCTAGGAATTCTGTAACAATGAGGTTCAAACCCTAAAACAAGTTAAAAACTTGTTTATATACTAACTCAAGCCCAATTCCCTATATGGGCTCCCCTTGGGCCTGCTTGGCCCACATGGCCTAAAGCTTGGCCCAAGTGACCTATAAAGGTCCAAAACCTAATATAAACTAACCCGGTAAAGCCCAGTTCGTAACCATAACCCGTTGTGTTAATTTGATGCGTCAGTCTCACACTTTAGGGCCTAACAGTTCTGATAATTCCTGCTTTTTGTAACGACTGTTGAGTTGCTACTGTTGCGAACATCTGTTATTCCCAACAGCAGTTTCCAAAGGATTGTCAACCATTAACCCAATAGAAGTTCTGAACATTCTTAAAAAATAGGTATTTTGAAAAAAATTGACAAAAATCTTTAAAAGTCTATTGAAAACAGCTGTTTTTAAAACATCTGTTTGGCAAAAGATTCATCCGCTGTTTAAAGGTATTGTCTGTTCTCATAATTCCTGTTTTTTTTGTAACGACTGTTGAGTTGCTACTGGTGCGAACATCTGTTATTCCCAACAGCAGTTTCCAAAGAATTGTCAATGATTAACACAATAGAAGTTCTGAACATCTGTTATTGCTCAACGTCTTTAAATGAAGAGGTTTTTTACCACTGCTCAACAGTTCTGAACATCTGTTATTGCTCAACTGTTGATTTACCACTGTTTACAACATTTGTGTCCAATTAAGTGGTAGTAGCCTTTGTTTGCCATGTAGATTATTGTTGGTCTTTAAATGAAGAGTTTTTTTTTTTAAATTTTTTTATGGCAGAGGTTTAAAATTTGTCCTTTCAGTTTCTTGATATTTAATTTTATAGTTTTCCCATGAAAATTTATTTTTTAAATGTTTGGCATTAAATGGCTGCTGATATTTAATATCAATTTATTCGTTTATATTAAAAGTCTGTTGAAAGGACTGCTGACTTACTATTGTTGTATAAGATATGTTGTTTCCCAACAGTGGTTTCCAAATATTGTTGAAGGGTATTGTCTGTTCTCATAGGTTCTGTTTAATCTAAGGACTGCTGAGTTACTAATGTTGCATAACATTTGTTGTTGGCCAACAGTGGTTTTCGCAACAACTGTCATCCATTATCAGAGCAGAGGTTGTGACGTGGACAGATGTTAGCCATCAGATCTTTCTAACTTCTGACACGTCAGCATTCACCTTTTCACTTTATAAACCCCTGTTTCATCCCCAAACCGAGGTTTTACTTTCGTCTCGAGTTTAAAATTCAGCAGAGCGGTTTCCACCTTCTTCTTCAACACTTCTTCGTCAACCTCTCGCAACTTTCAATTCCGATCATGACTTTGGTGATGAAAAATTCGCATAACTACCTTGCTATTTTTGAGAAAACCGAGAACAATACTCTCTATCATTCAATGATTGATGTTCTTACATCATCAAAATATAAGGTCATTCTTACCACCGACGCACCCATTTTCCAAGAGACGCTTCGCGATTTTTGGGCTAATGCGAATATTGAAGTACAAAACAATGTGGCCGTAAGTATAACTTCAAAAGTCGGAGGTGAATCGGTTGCTATTACCCCCAGTACCATATCAACAACATTTGAGGTAAACGACTTGGCAGGTAAGACCTCTTTGACGAAAAATGAGATTCAAACATACTTGATGGGGAGGGGATATGATGGAGAGTTGAATCAGGCAACTATGTTTAAAGGTAATTTTCCACCGCCAATGAAATTCCTGTTCCATACTCTCTTAATCAGCCTCTCAAATAAAACTACTTCTTTTAATGAAATACTTTTGAAAATCCAGTCATTGGGGTATGCAATTTTGACAAATACTGATTTTAACTACTCCCAAGCACTGTTTGTTGATTTGGTTGCAAATTTAAAAAACATTAAAAAGGGCAAAACTGCTGCTATTAAAAAGGGCAAAACTGCTGCTATTAAAAAGGGCAAAACTGCTGCTATTAAAAAGGGGAAAGCTGTTGCTATTAAAAAGGGGAAAACTGCTGGTTTTCTTATGTTTCCTAGACTATTAAGCTACTACCTGCAAAAACATGTTTCTCAAAAAGCTTTTGAAAAAGGTGAAGCTATTAAAATGAATAGTCTAACATCTGAAACTTTTAATCGCCTTATGGCTAAAGAGTCAGATGTTTTCAAAACTGAAGCAGAGGGAAATGAGGAAATTTTAGATGAGTCTACAACTGCTCCTCAAACGTCTGTTGCTGAGCCCACTGCTCTTGGTGATCACAGCACTACAACCACTACTGTGAAACCCCCACCAACAAAACTCAAAAAGACCAAAACAAAATCCAAAAAGCCCACCGAAACCAGCAAAACGGGTCCCCTGGAAGATGAGATCCCAGAGGTTAACCCCGTGACAACACAGATGTCACTACAAACCATTGTTGCTACTTCCTCACAACATGTGGAAAGATCTCAACCCATAAACCAAACTCCTCATGATTCCTCACAAAAGGAACATGTTGTATTCACAGGGACACCACAATATGATGTCATACCCTCATATGAGAGTATACTTAAAAGCCCTTCTCCCGCGGCAATGTCTCTTTCGACAGCAATCCCTTCATCTTCCATTCCACCAAAGTTTGTAACACTACTTCAAGCTATTGACATTCAGAGTGATAGTAATCCATCTCACGAACACTTTACTGAGAGTTTAACTTCAACAATAGCTATGTCTGAACCTTTTCAATTACCTAACCCAGAAATAGTTGAGGAGGCTACACCTCTTGAATTTCAGCAAATTCTTGATGGTATTTCAAGTGGAGCAACTACTACAAATGCCAAATCCATTGATTTATATTTGGACAGTAGTTTCATCAGTCAGACTCCCTTGAAGGCAACCACTGCTGTGTCTATCAAGGTATCCACTGGTGAGTTCAAGTTAACCACGGGTGAGATCACTAAGGTAACCAAGAACAAGGGGCATCTGCTAATGAAAATTTGGAGATACCTCCTCTTTCAAAAGCAGATACAACCACCTCTGGTGGGAATTCAGATGATCCTAATAAGTTAGGTGATGGATTAAAATACCAGGATTTGACGGACAGGATATCTAACTTGGAAACAACTGTTGCTGATATGAAAGATCAATTGAAGCAGTTGGTGGATGCTTTCAAAAGTCGACCTTCTCATCAGCAGTTATGCCAAGAGCTTTGGAATTCGGTACAACCCATTCTTGCAGCTCAAAGGGAACTGGCTGAGATTCAACTTAATTCCCACATGAAGCTAATTAGAGTTATGGTTGAAGCAAGATACAAAGACACATAGGCTGACATCAAGGGCATAAAAGAATGCATTGCAAAGTTAACTGGTACTACCCCTGCACCTGTGTTTGAAAAAGACGATGAAGATGATGCTGAAAAGAGGGAAAAGGATTCCATGAAAAACTTTGGCAAACCAACACCAAGGAATCAGCAAAAAACAAAATCCAAAGCCTGCCAAGCAAACTTCTGCAAAATCTCCTGGAAAATCTGATACTGGTAAGAAAAAAGGAATTGATGATTCCGTTAACAAACAGACAGATAAGGAGATTGAACGAAAGCAGAAGAGGAAGCATACAAAAGAGGAAGATGATGTGCTCAACATTGTAACTTCAAATAGAAGAAAATCACAGAAAGATAACGAATCTCCTATTGTCATATTTCCTAAACCAATATCACCACCAGAAAAACCAACCACTGCTGCGAAACTCAAAACCATTGCTGAACCTAAGAAGTCAGATTCTGATACACCTAAAACAAAACTCTCACCAGAAAAACCACCTGTCAAAAAGCAGAATCAAAATCCTCATCACCACTGCCAACCTCGACTGAAACAATTGTTGATGCAACAAATGTTTCAGCATATGTTAAGACAACAGCGGTTGAGACACCAGTTGTTTCAACAGTTGTTAGTCAATCCACTGATTCTACCCAATTTCAATTTCCATCACAATCAACCCTTACAGTCATGGCACCTTTTTCTTCCCTAACTCCTCCTTCTCCAAAATCTGTTTACACAAGAAAGATAAAATTCATGGTGCATGAAGAAGAGAAGGAAGAAAAAGATATACCCGCACCAATTCCGTTATCAGCTACTCCGTTCATTCAAACTTCACCCAAACCATTCGTCCCACCTCCATCAACAAAGATCAACCCATTGGCAGTAACTTTCCATCTGGAACTGCTTGCAGTTCAAGATGAAATGACTCAATTTTACACAGAGGATGATCCATCCAAAAGAACCTTCCCATCTCTTCAGGGATTCGAAACTCCAAATAATATTTATGAATATCTGAAGCTAAAGGGCAAGCAAGCAGAAGATAAGGCAAATGAAGAGTGTAAAGGGCTAGGAGACATTAAGTTATCAGCTCGCATGCAACATTGGCTTGGCGAATTTAAGAAGTTGGAAGATTTTGCTAGACACCTGAGTAAGAATATGTCAAATATGTCACCAAATGTTGAGCTAGAAAAGACATTAAGGAATGATTTCTTAAACACTATCATGGAAACCAAGCCCTACGAAGCCTACAGGTCTGATTTCAAAGACTGGCCCCTTGAGGCTCTTAATGAGGAAGGTAATAGAATTGAAAAGATGAATAAAGATCCTCAAATGCCAAAATCTGCTCCCAACTGGAAACAATACAAAAAGGTTGAAGTGGATGAAGTGTTGAAGTATAAGAGAATGAAGGCAGAACTTGTAGCAGCTAAGGTTGGGACTGCTAGACAAATTGGAAAATGGACTAGGCAGTCTATTGATCGAGCTTACAGTAGGCTAGAAGAGCGAAGAAAGACAGATCCATCCCTTCCTAAAAAGCCAGTATACAAAGATGAAACGACTGGTATACGTCGGCAGACCGTTACATCTAAAAAGCTGTTCTCATCAGCAGATGTATCCATTGCTGCCTTGAACCAAAGAAAAAGACAACAACTGATGGATGAGGAAGATGAAAATAGGTATGCTGAGTACAGAAAAGAGTCTATCAGAAATCAGTTACGATATGGATTGGATGATGCTTCGTTGCAATTACAAGCTCAAGTTGCTCAAACACTTCAGAAGTTGGCAAGCAGGCCTCAATCGCCAAACTCCTCTCAAATAAAACTTCTCCCAAGAAACCCATCAGACCCAAAAATACTAAAGTGGAAGTCTGAAAAACAGACCCATGAATTGACTTTGATCAAGTCTGATGGTAGTGTTGAAAAGATATCAAGGGAGAATGCACTTGGTCTGAATCCAGTTGACCTCCAAGATTTTTTTAACCTTCAGCTTGATATGGATGAAGATGATACTGATTCCTTGGATTTTGAGCTCCAATTCAAAGGGCAAATCCGGGAAATGTTGATGAGAGAATAAAGATCTGCTGATTTCTAAAATTTGCTGATCCTTGATTTAGTTTTGCTGAAAGTCGTTGAGGCAGGTGATTGTGTGTTTGTAGTTAACGTTTGTTGAACTTTAAGTTGTATTCAAATTCTATGAAGTACGTATGTCTATAAACAGTTTATATTGTCTTTTTGGGTAAACAGTTAAATTATATGTAACTGATATATTAACCGATAATCTATGTTTATAGTTGTCTTTTAGCTATAATAGATAACACGTTTTGGTACAATATCTATGCACGTATCTATATGTTCTATTAATATGTGTTATGCATGCTTGTCTAAGAAACGACCCGTGTTTGCAGCTCTCATTTTTAATGAGAGTACTAAATTCTTTGTTAATAACATTATTCTCTTAACATCTGTTTACTAACCTTTGTAATTTCTGTTGACTGATCTTTTTAACATAGGTTGACTAACATGCATATCTGTTTACTATCTATCCATCTGGCAAGCTCTGTTAGAGATAATGGATAATATTTTTTTAGGAAAGTCTGTTGGAAAGCAACAGAAGTTTTTAACAGTTAATAGACAACAGTAGTTTGCTATCAACATAATGGAATTGCTGTTGAATAAACCTATTGACCATTAGTGTATATCAATTTTATAAGTCTGCACTAATTATTTTTTTACTCTCTGTCAATATGGGCTATGCATGATTTTCTAATAAACGACCCGTGTTTGCACACGGATCTTACCGCTAGTATAAAATAATAAAAGACCAAAATCATTTATGGCTCTACCACTTAGTCGCCCAGGTTTTGAAGGCTCGCCCAAATCTACCAAATTAAAAATTGATATTCGTTGGGGGTGGTTGCTTAAAACTACAACACGTACATACTCACAGCGATCTGCGATCATAGGACACCTTTCATCGACGTTTCAATTTTTTGGGGGAACAACATACAAAATCTAAACAACCATCGTTTCAACGACCATCGACATCCATCAACGTTTCACGATCATCGACATCCATCAACAAAATTTGAAAGTCTGAAAAACCTACCTAGGGTTAAGCCTTAAGGAGTTAAGGGTTTGCATAACTGCATTCTTGTTTCATAATCACTTGTCAGGTATGGAATTACGAATTGGAATGTAACATTTTTATCTTTGATGCCATATTGCCATTACTTGATAAATTATGGTTTCTTCTAAATGTTTGATTGTGTGTTTTGAATGTTTGAAAGCTTGAAATTTGAAAATAAAAACGTTTGATGTTTAGATTTAGAATTAGATGTTTAAACTTTAAGTATGGTTGTGTACTGATTTTGATAACTTTGATGTTTAGATTACAGGGAGGAGATCCAATTTTTTTTTTAGTCTCAATCGAGACCCAAAAGAATTTTATCATTCTCGAAGACGGCCTGATAAATAATGTATTTTGGTTTGACACTGCTATTGGTAGAGGCATGTGTAGTTTAATGAAATTAAACTTTAAAAAAATTAACATTGTGCCATATAATATATATTTTTAGCAAATAATAAATAATATTTAAAAAAGGAATCTAGAAGGCAGAATAGACACACTAAGCATGTTAGAATTCCGTATGTCACGCATTTATTCCCTGCTAATTGCTAGACACCCCCCTCCACTCCCTCCCAATTTAAGTTTTTAATTATTCTGGAATATTTGAAGATATATTTTTGTAATACATATACGCCTAATCAGTTTCCAGATTAGGCATTTAGGTAAACTCTATATTTGTTAATGATCATTGTGATATTGTCCTCCAAAACTGATTTTGCAAAAAAATTAAATTAAAAAATATATATATCTAAAAAATCATCCATGCAATTCAAGTTTTGTTTATAAAAAATCACAAACAAAAAAAGTATATAAAAATTTTATCTCAAAAAAAAAAAAAAAAAAAAATTGAATGAAAGAAAACGCGGATGAATGTACTTTAAAGACTTCACACACAACACCACTTCAACTCCATTATCACAACTTTCTCTCTCTAAACCCATCCCTTCTCTCTCTCTCTAAAAAACCAACAATGGCAGAAGAACCAGAAACCGGAGAAGAATACCTCTTCAAAATCGTGGTCATCGGCGATTCCGCCGTGGGTAAATCCAACCTCCTCTCTCGTTTCGCCAGAGACGAGTTCGACGCACACTCCAAGGCCACCATTGGCGTCGAGTTTCAAACTCAGGTCGTTGATATCGACGGCAAAGAGGTCAAAGCTCAGGTCTGGGACACTGCCGGTCAAGAACGGTTCCGTGCCGTCACCTCTGCTTACTACCGTGGTGCTGTTGGTGCTCTCATTGTTTATGATATTAGTCGCAGAACCACTTTTGAGAGCATTAAACGGTGGCTCGGTGAACTCAATAGTAAGTTTTTCTTTTTACTCTTGGTTGTGGTTTCGGTTCGGTTATGATTTGGTTAAGATTTGTGGAAATGGAAGAGATCTGGTGGGCGATTTGGTTAGTTATGTTAAGAGTTAGGGTTTAATGTGATAAGTGAGAAATTGAGATGAATTTAATTAGGTGTTACATGTATTAGGTACTGTAGGGGTTGATATTCATGTGGTCAAAATGTCAAATATTAATTAGGTGGTGTTTGGCTTGGTTTTAAAAAGCGTTTTGATTCCAAAAGCCGATGTGCAATGGGCAAAGCCTCGTTATTAGAAAAAAAAGTAACTTTATAGCCATCATTAATGTTCTAGTGGTAGCCACGGTATTTAAGTTCCACTTATGGGTGCGAGTGAGTTTTCCTCCCCAGGTCTCTCAAGTTCGAGTTTGGGTGACAGGGGTTTTTCATTGAAGGGTTTAAATTGGGGATCTGTTATGCAAGGGGCTCTCTAGCGTGGACCCGGTTAAGGCAACGTATGCTAGACTTCCCGACATTCACGAATAATTCACACCTTTAAAAAAAAATTGAAAAAAACTAAAAAATATCTATAGATAATATTTTAACTTTCGAACACTAAATTATAAGATATTTTCTTTGTTCAAATACTCAAACTCATTGCTCAACCAATGGTGAGATATATTGCGCGCATCATGGAATCGCATCACGTTCTGCAACCTCATCAATCGCATCATGTGATGCACACATTATGCTCTCTTGCCTCTTGATGCGTGCATTTTAGAACCAAGGTGTTTGTGATTGCTTATTGTGTGTTTATGCTTGTTAGCTTCATATAGGATACGGGTACCGGTAGCACAACTTCGATATCGGTACCTTATTCATTTTTATGGTTTTCGGTTTAGATATCAATCGTTTTCGGTATTTTTGCACCAACGATACGTACCGCCATAATTGGTACGGTATCTGTTTTATGTATTTACTTATTTTCGGTACTGGTTTGGTATTGGTACGGTAATAGTTGTTAATAGCGTGCAGCATAGCGAAGCGCTCATGTGTCGCTATATAGTTGGTAGAGACAAATAGCGATAAATCTCGAGATTTTTGTAATTTCTTAGTGTTTTTTTATATATTTTTTGGTAAAATATACATATAAAATATTTCTAAAATTTTTTTCTAGTGTATCGCTAAACATGAAATAGCGCTATTTTGTCGCTATCGCTGCATAGCGTATAGGTAGCTTGCCGCTATCGTCCACTATTCGCTATTGACAACCATGGGTACGGTACCGATCTCATTTCTAATTTAGGGTGAAACAAGTCGATTTTAGTAAGCAGATTGATCTCCAAATCTACACATTTGGAAGGAGAATCTAGATAAGAAAAATAGATATTAACAGTGTGTGTCTTGGGGACAAGTTTCGAACACTAGACCGAATAGAGGCATGGGAGACTTTTGGTTAAGGAACTAGAATTAGTAAACTGATATGTTAAGGTACTTCTTTTTAGATTATTTGGTTTGAAATTAAAAACATAAAGAGTTAGGTAGGTCTAAAGTTCCAACTGCCACATGAATCATATTTATTCTACACACTTTTTAGTTACATGTTTTATTATAACATTTAAGAGCTATCCTATTCTGATGTTGAAGTAGTTAAGGAATCGCCTTTGTGACCTTGATATCTAACTGTTATAAGCTGCATCATCAATTCATTAATAAATACAATTGCTTGATCATATGACCACCGACACCACGGGCTACTTCTATTAGACACAATTAAGGTTTTTATTTTAGAAGTGGCGTTTTCAACCCGTTTACTTATGAATGGGTCAATTCGGGTCTTTTATGTTTTTTAACCCATTAATCAGTCGAACAAGGGAGGGTTAACTCGCCCTAAAGCATTGGATTTAAAAGACTTAGACTATTCCTCAAATATTATAATATTTTTAACCCATTAATTAGTCAAACAAGGGAGGGTTAACGTGCGACGGTGTGCGAGTGAATAATTATGCAAATAACGTGCATAATTAGGGTTTAATCCCAACCCATGCGTAATTATGCAAATAATGTGCGTAATTATGTATTATAAGTGATAACGTGCGTATTTTAAAAATAATATGCATAATTCACTCGCGCACCGTTGCACGTTAAGGGGCTATTGTACGTTAACCTTCGTTTATTTTTCTAAATCGTTTTTTACACAATATTCATTCATATATGTATGTGTGTATTGGGCTCAAATGAGACCCATTAGGAACCAATTTTATTCATTGTATTCATTAACGATCAATACATCGTTGAATAAATGGCTCCTCATGCTTCTTATTTGAAAAAAACACATAATATCATATATGCATGTGTGTGTGCGTCTTGGTTTAAAAAAGCGCACCTTAAGCGCAAAGCGACGCAAGGCGCAAAGAGTTGCGCCTTGTGTGACATAAGGTGAGCTCTGTACAAAACGCGCACAAAAAGCGAGTTTTTTTTTTGGAAAAGAAATCCCATTGAGGCGCACGCTTTTTGTGTAGAAGGTGTTTTTGTGCTTTAAAGTGTTATACATGTAGCTAAAATGGTTGTACATTAAGTGATTTATACATTAATTAATTCATATATAAACCTTATTTATCACTATATTTTGGGTAAGGGATGCTAAAAGCCTATAGGATATATATAAATAAATTATATAAGCACCTTGCGCCTCACGTACGAAAGGCCCGCCACTTTTGCGATTTGCGCCTCGCGCTTTGATTTTAGACCTTGTCGCTTTTGTGCGCTTCACGCTTTTTTAAACCAAGGTGTGCGTGTGCAAATAGTGTTTTACATGTTCCAAAAATTACTTCTTCTGACCTGTTATCCGGATATCCGACCTAATCATTTTGGTACCTTGAAGCTTAATACATGTGTGGGATGTCTTTATTGTGCTAATTGTTTATGTTCATCCACTCGTGATTAAAAGAACCTGTTTGTTGGAAAATGTGTTTACAGCTCATTGTGATACCGCGATGGCAACAATGCTGGTAGGGAACAAGAGCGATCTAGAGAATATTCGGGAAGTAAGTGTTGAGGAGGGCAAAAGTTTTGCAGAAGAGGAAGAACTTTTCTTCATAGAAACATCCGCACTCGATTCAACAAATGTTACAATGGCTTTCGAGACTGTGATCCGTGCCATTTATGACAATGTTAGAAGAAAAGTCCTTAACTCGGATTCATACAAGTCCGAAGTGTCTTTGAATCGTGTAAGCCTGGTTAAAGATGGGAACACGAAACAAAGTTACTGTTGTTCTAAATGAGTATTCGGGTTTGGATCAAAAGTCACGAGTGGTGGTACTGCTCTTGTTCAAACACGCTTAATCATGTTGTTTTGACGGGTCGGGCTTATTACGTGTGGCGTGTTCCAAAGTTATTCTCTAATGGGGAAGCTTTTTGGTTTGGTAGTTAATGTATGTTTTCAGTTCTCTTAATTTATTTGGACCGTTTTGTGAGTTTAATTTCTCATCAGGGTATTGGCCCAATTAATACATGAGAACCGATTATATTGGTGTTTGTCTTTTTGAGTTTAAATCGTTTACACAATGTTACTATAATCTTATTAATAAACACATGATTTGTTCACAACTTTAAAATTATTCAGTATTTTAATACTAAAGTGGTTTTATCCCGAGCGTGGCAATGGGAATTTGGTTGGTATCGATTCGCTTCATTACGGTACCGGCACTCGGTATGACAATAAAAAAAAATTAAAACGATTGTTAGTACGAATATTAAACCTTGATGTAGACCCAAGTGATGTACTGTTATCGACACGTATTTTTAAGTCGATTGAGAATAGGGTTGTTCACGAGCCGAACCGATCGGAGCTTTGCTCGTGCTCGGTTCGTTTACAAACCGAACTAAGCTGAGTGTTTTTTCAACTGAGCTCAAGTCGAGCGAGCGTCTTTCGGTCCGAGCATTTTTCGATCGAACGTCGAGTGATTGTTAATGTGGGCCTCTAGCCATTTAACTCATTTCATTAAAATGACACACACATATATTAAAAAGTAAATCGAGCCAACCGATCCGAACCGAACCGAACTGAGCGACCCTTTACTCGTGCTCCGTTTGTTTACAAACCGAAACGATCTGAACCGAACGTTTTTTTCAATCGAGCTAAATCGAACGAGCAAATTCATAGCATTTTTCGAGCGAACATCGAATGTGCATCGAGCGCCGAGCAATATGAACAACCTAATTGAGAACCATTAAAAGAAAGAATACTGGTATCGGTTTTGATAACACATACGATACCGAAAAATGATCTATGTCGCATACAACCTAGTGTTCAGTTTTATTATACCGGAATCTTCTGGAGCAAAAATTAAAGACAACCGTGCATTAAGTATTTATAGAAAGTTAACTAACGAAAGTTATTAAAGAAGAAACAAATTAGAAGTTAAACAACGCTAAAAGCGTATAATTGTATACTACCCTCAAGGTTTCACAAAATGGCAAGTTAGTCCTTAAACTACTACTCCCTTTTATAAGTTGTACAAATTAATCCTTCAAGTTTCCAATGTTCAAACTTTACCCCTCAAACATATAAATTGTACGTTTTTCATCTATTAATTCCTTCAACAACTTTCGTTCACTACTTTCTTTTTTATAATACTAATTTTTCGTTGACCTCCTTAAGTTACGAGTTTACCCCTTTCGTGTCTTTACTTAAAAAACTAGAGAAAATGTCCGGATAATCCATGTGCTTTAGTGAAATTTCACCATAGTCCCCATCTTTCTAAAATTACATCTATAGTCCCCAACTTTTGCACACTTGTTTCTCGAAGACCCCCTAAGATGGATGGGGCTAGTTTTCTTAGTTAAGTGGGTGTGAAATGGCAAAAATACCCTTACTTTAAAAAATAACAATTAAAACATTAAAACAAAAATACTTAATATATATGATTAATGTGGAGCCCAGGTTTTTTTTAAATAAAAATTATAGTCAAGTCAACCCACTGCACCACTACACACCCCCACCCCTCTCCCTTTTTCTCTCTTTCTTCTCTGCAATAACCACCTCCTCCCTGACCATACTACCATCATCACCACAAAACCACCTTATCACCACCTCCCCCTCTAACAAACAGGAACCACTCCCACGAACCTCCACCACACCCCCGACAACTTGTGCACTGTTGTGAGACTCTAAATTGTTTTAACTAAAAACATGTAGCGGAAATGCGAGCCATAAAATTTATTTCTTTATAAACGTTCTAACATGCTTGAAAACCATTTAAAAATTACTCTTTTACAAGAGTTACATCTTTTGTTTTCATTTAAGAGATAAAACATAACATACATTTACATAATAACATGACAACACACTTTCGTACAATCCATGCTCCGACTCGATCTTCACCGCTTTACATTACGTGAGGATGAGCTGTGTAACCTGCAGTCATCATACACATTCACATCGTTGGTAGTTAGTGACATCATACATAAATAAAACATACATAACTAACGACCACATCGCATTCTATCTACATATACTGATCCATTCGTTTATCTTTCTGAATTCAATCATTGCACCCTAGTGTCTATTCTTTAAGAGCCAACAATGATATACCTGCACTTTCATTCCATTCTTAAAAGCGACCTTGTCAGCATCCTTAAATCATTAATACTCATGTGTATTACAAACCACGTATAAATACATACAAGTCTCGTTCATTCGTATATATTAAATTCTAATACGTTCATACATATCTTGCTATCCAACTCTTAATTACATCTTACCTTCTAACATGTTCATACATACAAATCCTAGCCACAAACATCCATACATACAAATCCCACACATACAAACCTACGTACGTATTCATTCCTAGTCATGCTCACCTATGGGTTCCATCTACTAACACAATTTAAATCCATGCATGCATACATACTTATTTCATCCCCAAACATACTCACATACAAGTTCCATTTTTATCTGCACCTCGTAAAAAACCCTTTGTTAAGTTTGGGGTACATTTCGGAAGCTTAAAATCAAGTCCCATACTCACCTGTACTTCATAAAACTATTTGTTAATGTTGAGGTGCATTATGGGAGTTTAACAAAGCATGGGAATGGGGTTACAGATTCTGGGATCGAAAAAACAAAGAAATGGGGTCACCAACGTCAGCAGGGGGCATAGACAGCCTGTTTGGGTGTAGACCACCTGCACGGTGCCGGCGACTCCGTCTGCAGCACTGACGCTCGGATTTCATTCTTTTGCTCGTTTTGACCCTTGTTCGCATATCCCGAAAGTCCCAAATCATAAAATAACATTTTTCCAAGCCCCCAATTCATTCAAACACTAAACCCCATGTCTCCATAACCAAACCGTATACTTATTACCTTACTTTCTAGATTTTGACTCATTTGCTTCTACGATATAGTTTCCAACATAGTTAACTACATATGACCCGCTACAACCATACTTACCTTAGTACTACCATTATTTATACATTTTTACATGATCCCCAATATTTATACATAGAAAACTCTCTTTTAATTCTAAGAAGTGATTTGGGAATCACTTACCTTGAGCATCTGTGTTCGTGCTTGCTTCCTTGCCTCCTCTTAACTCGTTAGCCTCCCGTGCTTGAGTCTATGTTGACATGATTCTTATCCTTACATGTAATCACATTCATATCATTGTTAGCATACTTGATCATACATGTTATCAATCACATCCAACTCATAACTTACATTCGACTTTCATTAGTCAAATTCTAACAAGCATAAGGCACAGACTTACAATCACCTCATTTCAAACCACACAATTCCACATGTCATCATGCATAACACATATTGATCTAACACGCACCACATGATCTATCTAATCTTACATTTGTGTTAGAAAGCCTACCATATCATTCTCACCATTCGTTGAATTTCCAGAAAGTCAACTATTAAACACACAAGTTTTCATCCTTAAAACATATATCCATATTGATATAGTTGACCATATTAATGACACCATATACATTTCATACTCATGTTATAAGACACATACTACCACATCATCACCTAGTTACATGCACACATATACATAATCAATTTCATCCACACTAGTATCTTCATAATTTTATAATTAGCACCATAACCCATGCTTGGCTAACCCAATTTCATTCCAGTATTATCCCTTCCTAGTGCATTTACATTCTTCACAATTAACATTAACTCACTTATTAATCTCAAGTCAAACACATAGTGTGCATCATACAGCATAGAACACAAGCTACTAATGCATACTCCTTACCGAATCATACAATCAACTATATTTCCACCTAAGGTACATTTCTCTTGTTAAATTACTATCAATCAAGACATTATCAAATTCTACACATGTTCATCCATTGTTAGCCTACAATTTCACTAGGCATTTCATCAAACATAAGCATAATGTACAAGTATTTGATGCTTATATTCCTAGTTTTGCTTTCATTCATCAAATACAATTACTTCCATACCATACCATACCCAGGATATTTTACAATAATTTATCACATACAACACAACACAACACAACACATCACAATTTGAACAAGAATTGGAAATGGGTGATACACCCATGTAGCCACCCTTACTACTTTAAGCGGGTTCATCCCAAATCATCAAATTACTTGAAACCATTCATAACCCAAGTTCTGTTTGGTGATTCTAACACACCTTCATGCTTAATTTCATACAACTCCAAGATTTGTCACACACCCATTTCTTGCAAAATCATCAAATCAAATTCTACAACTTACCACATGTTTGTTAGAGCTAGATCATTAGGAAATCGAGTTCGTTCATTGGACTAGGGTTGAAATCCTTCTTCAATTTGGACTAAATGCATTAATTTTGAGCCCCCTTCTCCTTCTATTGTGTGTGTCGACACACTCATCTCCAAACACTGAACATGAGAGTTTTTCCCTTCTTTTATTTACCTCGTTTGTCTAAAACCTCATCTCTTCATATTGAACTTATATTCTAACCAAGTCAGATAACCTAGTTATCTATTTTTATTTCATAGTTTAATGTGAGAAAACACACAAATTAATAAAAATTGGGTTTTGGGGCGTTACAGTGTCACCCGTCGAACCCCCTTCTTCGAACCACAATCAACCGACCACGCACAAATCAACAATCACCACCGTCGACCCTTATCTCTGCAACCCACCGTGGACCCCCACCTCTGTAACCTACCTCGACAACACCATCCCACCACAACCACCACTTGAAACACAAACAAAACCACTAACATGACGAATCAGTGCCAACAAGCCCAGATCCCTCTCACCACCTGCATCTCTTGCCACCAAGATCCATCTTAGTGTTTTAAAACCCTCATCCCCAATATCAAATTCACAATTATTGGTTTATTCGTTCAATTCAAGAGAACATGAAGAAATTCCTACAAGCCTTGTTCCAACAGTCAGAATGTTGCCATGGTCCCCTTCATTTTCCGGCAAGAAAATGGTGGATTCTTTTGAAGGAATGATGGGGTTCAGACGTGGGTTCTCGGAGGTAGGTGGTTCCGCAGGTGGTTGTGGTTATAGTGGTGTCGCAGAGGTGGTTAGAGGCTGTGGTTTTAGGTGGAGATTGGGGTGCTCAGAGGTGGGTGGTTTCCTAGGTGGTTGTGTTTATGGTGGCTTCGCAGAGGTGGTTGGAGGCGATGGTTTTAGGTGGAGGTTGGGGTGCTCGGAGGAGGGTGGTTTCGCACGTGGTTGTGGTTATGGTGGTTTCGCGGGTGGTTGTAGTTACGGTGGTGTTGCATGTGGTTGTGGTTATGGTTATGGGGTGCTTGGCGAAATATGGACGGGCATGGAAAAGATGAAGTGGTGCAAGTGGTAGTGGTTATGGTTAGTTGACTTTGACCATAATTTTTATTTTAATGTTTTAACTGCTATTTTTTAAAGTAGGAGCATTTTAGTAATTTCACACCTATTTAACACAAAAAACTAACCCCATCCACGTTAGGGACTATCCGAGAAACAAGTGTGCAAAAATTGGAGTCTATAGGTGTAATTTTAGAAAGATGAACACTATATGTGAAATTTCACTTAAGCACATGGACTTTTCCAACTTTACCCCTGTAACATATATAATATACGTTTTTAATCTATTATTTTCTTCGTTAACTTTAGTTGGCTTTCCTTACTCCCCCCCCCCCCCCCGAACTTTCTCAATATTGCATGTTAAGCCATTCGAGTTTGCAACCCTCAAGGTTTCCCAAAATACCAATTTTAGTCCTTAAACTACTACTCTATTTTACAACCTTTACAAATTAATCCTTCAAGTTTCTAATATTCAAACTTTACCCCTGTACCATATATAATATATGTTTTTAATCTATTATTTTCTTCCTTAACTTTCGTTCACTAATTTCTTTTTATAGAACTAATTTTTTGTTGACCTCCTTAGGTTTTTAAGTTTCGAGTTTGTCTCTTTCGTTCCTTTACTTAAAAAAAACTAATATTTTTATGTACATGGCGGTATAAATTCGAGTTGGTTTACGTTTAGACGTAAACTTTTTCTTGGAAATGACTCAACTCAAATATAATCCTTTCTAGTTGGTCTATGTTTTGACATAAATTTTGTTTCAAACCGAGCGGAGTTAACTATAGTACATTTTCATTTGATGGTACATATTCGAGTTACTATACGGTTCGACCCCTCGCGATGCAAGACGGGTAAAACTACAATGATATTATATTATTATGGGGAATTGGCCTGTAATAATCCCACCTAGACCTTATTGGCCATTAATAATCCCACCTCAGAATATTCCCCCCGCCAGTCCCACCTTTCACATATTTTTCCTACAATGGTCCCCCGTTAAAAAAACTTAACGGAGTTAAACTTTTTTCCAAATTACAAACAATTTTTTAGGGCTTTTGATCAGAACGACGATACGAGTCCACCGATGTAAAACTTGCCTCGAAACGGTGCTCCAAGTGACTTGATTTTGGTTAATTGGAAATTTAAACACCCGAATTGAAGCGTCGTTTTCATCGTTTGGAGCACCGTTTCGAGGCAAGTTTTACATCAATGTACTTGTATCGTCGTTCTAATAAAAAACCCTAAAATATCTGTTTGTAATTTGGAAAAAATCTTAACTCCGTTAAGTTTTTTTAACGGGGGACCATTGTAGGAAAAATAGGTGAAAGGTGGGACTGGTGGGGGGAATATTCTAAGGTGGGATTATTAATGGCCAATAAGGTCTAGGTGGGATTATTATAGGCTAATTTCCCTATTATTATTGTTATTTTTTATCTATCTATACTAAATACACCTCCCGACTTTGGCCTTTTACTTTGCAAAACGCTTATGGTTGCCCCTTGATATGAATGTGTTTCCTTTTGTGGTTTCTATTCACGCTTTGTGATTTTTTGTACGTCACATTATAACTATACGATATAAATAACATTCGATGTTTGCAACGGGCCCGTGGCGCATCGCCCGTGTGTCACATAGTATAAATTAAAAGTAAAAAAAAAGTCAAAGCAAAGTTAAAATTAAGTCAAAAGGTAAAAATTGAATAGTAAATATGTCTCATTAGAAATTAATATATAGGAAATTACCAAACTCTAACGTGAGACTAATCTTTATTAGGGCGGACGGAGGGGGAGTCGTGGAGGGTACAGTGATACTCGCCCCCTTTCGGAAATATCAACCCCCCCCCCCCGGTTCTAGGGTTTTTTCACCCAAAAATTGTAAGCATAACACCGATTTTTTAAAGAGAAAGAACAAACAAAAAAAGGCTCCCTATCGTTTTAATCTAGTAAAAAACACATATGCACACTTTCCATTTGATTAGATGATGATGATCACACCTCAAATTCTTGTTTGTAATCCATAATTTGATGAAGAATGTAAATTTTCTTTGGGTTTTGTTCTTCCCATCATTTCACACACACCTCCTATTTTTATTTTGACTAAAAATGAAGAGAACAATCCCATTTGATCCCCTTTTTCATCATCTTTCACCAATTAGCAATTCTAGCCCTTCTACTTTTTTTTAACGTTCACCAAAAGTTTTATTAACTGAGGGGTAACAAGCTAGTTAGCCTAAAGCATACCATCACCACTATACATTAGATATCCATACATACCAAATCAAAATTACACCAATACACCCAAGGTAATAACTGAGGTTTACACTGATTTCGAATCCAAAGATAACCAAGGGTCTTAATCTACTCCACGATGTCGAAAAGCCTTGTCGTTTCTGATTGAACACCACTTCATTTCTGCATCTCCAGATGCGCCATAACCAAGTTTACATTATTGATTAAATCACCTTCTTCCATCTCCCATAAACCATAACGTGTTTATGCAGGTGCATGCAATTTTTATTTATATAATACAATTAAACTAAAGTTAGTTTTTTTTTGAATGGTGAGAATCTTTAACTTGTTGTGAGAGAGATCTCACACCCTTCTAAACAGAGGGCCCTACCCCTACTCTGGCCAGACTATGTTGTCTTAACCGAGTCCACGCTGGCGTCAGAGTTTGGCTAACGACGTTCCCCGGGAAACCATACCACCCACTGCCAGTGGCAGGGGCTTGCGCGGCCACAAGTGTCACACCCCGATTCCCGGTGGGCCCGGATGGGTCGTGACGGTTGGATAACAGTTATCACAATATAATAATATGCAGCGGAAGTATTGGAGTAAAAGTATTCATTCAACAAAGCTTAAATAAATAATAAAAGTTTATACAAATATTCAGTACAAGCCCACATGCGGGATCTAAAAAACAGAGCTTTAGACATCATAGGCCTAAGCTTCAGGAGTTGCAAATTCCTTAGCCTTCATTCTAGCTGACCCGGATTCCCAGCCTATAATAAGGTTCGGTACATGCGGTTCAATCATTTGAAAATACGTCAGCTTTCGTTGGTAAATACAATTAACTAACTCATTTTGAAAACAGTTATTCAAAAAGAGTTTTTTACATAGAGAAAACCCATGGGTAATCTTTTAATATTTCTTGGGATTTATTCTTGTCACCAGATTTATATACTTGTCATACAACCGGGAACCAGAGATCAGAGCCGGTGATTTTCAGTGCTATAATGATTAAAGGTACACATCAAAGTTGAATAAAACGTGTCTTACAGTCGGTATGCCTACCCCTGCATGCTATTCCGTATGGCCATAACACTTAATAAGTCAGGACGTCCGGACACGGTACCAATAACCCCCAATCGTTTCAGTTATCAAGTAAAACGGATTAAACCGGATTCTTACATTTATGTGCAACATAGACAACGCATTTGTGTAATACCCGCTCCAAGTGGCTTATTTGCCATCCCAAGTTTAAAAACTAAAATAAGTTAAGAGTATTACCTTTTTGCTAGCTTCCAATCAATTTGATTATAATTTAGAAAAAAGCCGCAAGTCTAAGTATTATTGACTCAAGTCCGATTATCTGGGGGTTCTATAGTATGGAATGATCAGATTTATTATCTGTTAGAATGTATACTGGTCAAAGGTTAGCCCCTTTAGATATGACCTATTACTTAAGAATCGGTTCGCTAGATTAAGCGTAAATTGAATAGAATGTAGTTTATACCTATCCGAGTGCAATGACTCATTGGATAAATGTAGTTTATACCAATCGAATAAAAGTTTTTGGTCAACAAACATGTTGGTGAATAGATTTGGTTTTTATTTAAAAATGTTTTCGTTTTATTATTTTAGAAAACCTTATTTTATAACATACATTATCAAATGTGAAACTAGGTCTTTCAATATAACCAGAATTCAACACATATCTCATAAGCAACGACACGTAACAATATTAGTAACCATAGGCACATAGAGATTCAAGCCCCGAAAGGCGAATTTGCGAAACAATGATGGCGATACCGAGTTCGACCCATGGCCATGGGGAACTGGTCAGCCAGGTGGATCCACGCGAAACCTGTGACACAAAGCGAGTAACACATAGATGCACGTATAGAGAAACAATAGAAATTAGCAACAAGTGACACATAGAAACACATCGAATAGCATATTATCAATTTAAATAATAAATTTGAAATCAAGCACGAGATACACCCTGATGTGTGCAAAATGCAACATATAAA
Source organism: Helianthus tuberosus (assembly GCA_030545235.1). Lineage (NCBI taxonomy): Eukaryota > Viridiplantae > Streptophyta > Magnoliopsida > Asterales > Asteraceae > Helianthus > Helianthus tuberosus. Next base: position 170,826,574 of record CM060352.1, read on the forward strand.
TTACATCAAATGTGGCATAAAACTAACCTTTTTTTAGTACTGATGTTGGAAAAAGTATGTTTTTGTCTTCCTTTTGTATTTTTAGGATTAAATGAGCTCAAATGAACAAAAGAAGCAAAAATGCAGCTAAATCTAACAATAATACAAGAAAAGGGAAGAAACGTGGCATGCCCGACCCCTCGACAGCATCTCCCAAAGCAAAAAACAAGAAGAAAGCTGAGCATGAGGTTGTGCCCAGCTGAACACGGGGCGTGCCCAGTGAACACGGCCCCGTGCCCAGCGGACACGGGGGCGTGTTCAGGTGTCTGGAGAAAAGACAAAGTTGAAGAAGCTTCTATTCCCGACACGGGGGCGTGCCCAGCTCAACACGGGGCCGTGGTCAACGCTAAGATTCGCAGAATCCAAGCAAATCTTGATAGTACAGATACACTTCTGCACACGGGGCCGTGCCCAGCAGACACGGGGGCGTGGTCAACTAATGCAGACAAACTGCAATTAATGAAGAAAGAGAAAGGGTGGACACGGGGCCGTGTCCAGGCTATAAATAGGGGTGCTTGGCTCATTTGCAAATCATCCCTTGGCACACCACCTCTCTCATACTTCACCCACCACCCACCACCATCACAACACCATCATCCACCACCATCATCCATTGTCCATCATAGAGTGTGTGAGTCGTCTCGGGATCCAAGATTGACCGTAGGAGTTCTTGACAATCAAGGCCATGTTTGCCTAAGTCTCTTACATCACTTGGTGAAGACAAGTCTCTAGTGTAATACTTTTTATTTTTAATCTTTTCGCACTTTTTACTTGGTTATGTATTAATGACTTTAATAACTAGTTTCTTATGTTGAAGGTGATTCTTCCTTATCGTTTGTCCGTGGTGTCTTGGCATTACTTTACTGTCTATATAAAATAAAAGATTTTCACCATTCATATCTCCACGGTCTATATGGAGATATGTTGGCTACCTGGTCGGTGGTTAAGGGAACGGTTTGGTAAGAGTCTTGCCTTGTTCAGTGTATAGATCCTGCAAGGACCTGGGTCAAATTTAGTAGGACCTCCTTCAATACCCACCGGTATTGGATGGCGGGGGTCCAAACTCTTTGATCCCCTCATATGTAAGCTACTATTAATACTTTAACCCGGCTACTTAGGACTGTATCCCTGCTGACTCAGACTACTTAGCCGAGGGTAACGTCACCTTCAAAAGAGGGGCCTACCATTATATGCATTAATAACTTAATTAATTATCTTTCAATAATCCGACCCTTTAGGATTGTATCCTTGCTGACTCAAACTACTAGGTTGAGGGTAACGTCACCTTCAAAAGAGGGGCCTACTACAATAACTAAGATAATCTCTAAAAAAGTGCAAAAGTGCGGAATTAATCAAAGGTTACACTAAACACGAGTCGGAGCCAAGTGATTCATCTTGTCTATCTGTTTTTATTTTTATTTTATTTTTCGCATTTTAGTTAGTTTTTATTTTTCTAGTTTAAAAAACCTTTTTCTAACCTTTTGATTTGATTAAACGTTGAGGATAAACCGGTACTAAAAGCTCTTGTGTCCTTGGACGACCTCGGTATCTTACCAACACTATACTACGCTCACGATGGGTGCACTTGCCCATATGTGTGTTTAGTGTTAGTAAATATCGTGTTTTATAAATTTAAAACTTGACCAAAAAGTGTAAAAGGGCTTAAAATATACTTAAACTTATATACACACTACACACGCATCAAGTTTTTGGCGCCGTTTCCGGGGACACAAGGATTTTAAGAAAGCTTAAAATCGACGGCCTAATCAGTTTTTCAAAACTTGTTCAAAACGCGCGCACATTTTTCTGCATTTTAGTTTAGTTTTGCATTTACAGTAAGTTGAACACGGGCCGTGCTCACTGAACACGGGGCCGTGCTGCACATTTTTCATAAAACACCCAGATACAGAGCCTGAACACGGGGTCGTGCTCACTGAACACGCCCCCGTGCTCAACGAAATCAGTAACTTTAATTAAAACGCCCAGATACAGATTCTGTACACGGGGCCGTGTCCACTGAACACGGGGCCGTGTCCAGCCTCTGTTTTCGTTTTTTGTTTTTGTTTTCTGATCTCGAGACTTGGTTGTGGTCTGCTGAGTGATTCTTATGGATAAATACTCAGGAGGTTACAACTACATCTATGAGGAGGATGATTATAGGAATAATTATTGCACTAATTTTGGTGACCCGCACTCGGTTCAATATTGTAACTTATATCAACCATCCACTTCATACACCTACTATGAGGAACCCAGGTACGAGCCATCAACTTCATACACATCCTATGAAGACCAAAGGTATGAACCTCCTCCCTCATACTCGTATTTTGATGAACCAAGGTATGAGCCTTCATACTCATACTTTGAGGAAGCAAGATATGAGCCACCACCTTCATATACTTACTATGAGGAACCTTGGCGTGAACAACCCACCTCATATGAGTATTATGAAGAACAAAATTATGACCCTTATCCATCATATACTTACAATGAAGAACAATGGTGTGAACCATCTACTTCATATGGGTATTATGAAGAACATATGATCGAACAACCGGATTCAAGCTTTGAAAATCCCGATCCTTACTCTATCACCGAAGTGACTGATAGGATATTAGAACACCTTAAAACTATCGAGCGCTACATAAAAGAATCTCGCGCAAGGGAAGAGGAGTCCCGCGCAAGAGAAGAATTAAATAAAGAAGAGATAGTTGAAAGTGTAAAAATAGAAGAACAAATAAGTGAAGAACCGACACATGAGTTAAACAACGATAAAGGTGAGTCCGACAACGTTAAAATTCAAGAAGAGTCTAATTTTGAAGAAATTAATCTCTTGTCACCTTCTTTTGAGAATCATTGTTTAGTTCCAACTCATGCTAAGTTTTTAAAAGAGTTAAACACTAACACTAAAATTGACGAAACGGTAAGCATTAAGTTAACTAATGATCAAACTTTGCTAATAAAAGAAGACCCTTTTGAAATCAACATTACACCGGTTCCATGTTTTTTTCAAAATTCCTTTATTAGTAATATTACAATTGATAAAGATCTTTGTGTTAATATAATGCCAAACTACATTTTCAAAAAATTAAGTATTAGTGATTTTTCTCCACTTCAAATACCCATTTTTCTATCTAATCGGAAAGTAATAAAATCAATCGGTATAGTTGAGGATGTCATGGTCCAAACAGATCAAAGGGTAATCCCAACTGACTTTGTCATCCTTGATGACGCTCCTCTAGTGTTGGGATGACCTTTTGTAAAAACACATGAAGCTTTGAAAAACCGAAAGTACAACAATCTATCCATTCGATTAGGGGCCTTCAAAATAAGTGTCGATCTTGAGCGATCAATGAAATATCCAATCGACAATGACGACCCCCTAATTGAAGATGAGCCAGAACCACCTGATAAGGTGGGTCTAGCCAAGGACCCTTATAAACGTGGCGCACCACGGAGGCATTCCGCGGAACTATCCTTAGTTTTAGATTAGTTTAACTTTTATGTTTTCTAGTTTAGTTTTAATTTTCAGGAATAAAACACACTCGAAATGGTGGAGGTTACTAAGGGAAACTTGAACCCACACCCCATGCACAAAAACAGAGCCTCCCAACAATTTTTCTTCATTACAGCAAGTTCAGCACGGGGCCGTGCTCACCCCAACACGCCCCGTGCCCGAGGTTCTGCAGAAAATGCCCAGTTCAGGTAACTGGACACGGGGCTGTGCTCACTGAACACGCCCCCGTGCCCAGCCTTCTGTTTAAATTTGATACTGGCAGTCTGGACACGGGGCCGTGCTCAGCCAACACCACCCCGTGTTCAGCTACCCAGTAACATAAAATCTTGTTTTTAACCCACTTTTACACATTTTAATCAACCGAAAAACTTATTTTTTGGACACATTAAGGACAATGTGTAATTTAAGTGTGGGGGGGGGGGGATGCTAAAACCTTGAATCTTGCAAGTCCTAAATACAAGCCTTACACAAAACTCTATTGGAACCGCTAATCATCCCAAATTTTTTCAAAAAAAAAAATCTTTCATTTTTTTTACTTGTCTAGGTTTAATTTGGGAATTTCAAGTTCTAAAAATGTTATATTTTTACAAATTTACAACCGATAGCATCGTGATAAAAAGAACCAACATAAGAAAATTATGAACGGCATGACAAGTTTAGTTAAAATTTGATTATATATACTTGATCACATAAAAACCCATTCCCACAAAAAGTTAGTTTTGAGCCTTTATTGAGCATACAAATACATATCTTTAAACTAATTGCTCATTTTTCGTTTCTTGTGTGAATAGCTGCTTGGTTCTTACGACTCTAGAACTTGCCACGACAATACATTCCCGGTCCTTACCAACTTAAACCCAAGTAAGTAAATGACGGAGGCATTAGGACTAACCCTTTTTATTTCTACACCATTATTTTTCTTTTTTTTTTACCACCTACCCAAAATCCCCCTAGTTAACCCCTTTGAGCCTAAACCTTTTCATTTCTTAACCCAAAACAAACACCCTTTTACCCACCAAAACCCTTTTTCATTTTAAACACTTTATTTTAGTAACAAAGCTCGGTTTTTCCTATTACTTTCAAAAAAAAAAAAAATGATTATGAAGCCAAAAAAAAATAAACAAACAAGTTTATCAAAAATAACTTTGTTTGAAAAAAGAAATGCTTCATCAAAATAAAAAGTAAAAAAAAAAGTCTTACGAAAACCGACGCTTTTTACGCCTTTCGCCCTTTTACTAACCACTAACCCAAGCACGAGCAACATCTTAGAACCATCTTGGAACTACTGAAGAAAGAGAAGCTTTATGCAAAATTCTCGAAGTGCGAATTCTGGATTCGCGAAGTACAATTTCTTGGTCACGGCTGTTAATCAGATGATCTTATACTAAACCTCGGCACGATGATAACCTGTTGATCAAGGGTGTATGTTATAGCTTCTGGTATGATTTTCGTGAGATGATTGACGGCTGTTAGGGCTTTCTGTAATTGGTTGTTTAAATTCGACGTAACTGATGCTTTGACGAAATACATATGGCGAAACGAAAGTGTTTCGCCGAGACCATTTACGACGGAACAAATGTGACGAAACGGAAGTGTTTCGCCGAAGGGGTTCACGGCGAAACAAGGGTGTTTCGCCGATTGGGTAATTTGCACAGTAACTCGACTATGTCTGTTAAAACTTAACTGAGTTAACTAACTGCTGTTAAATGCAAATCATAACTTGTATGATTGTTGAATACGTATTTTGTACTGTACGATGAACAATGATTCAGTAATTACTATGAATATGCTTATATGTGAACTTCGTGAATACAAACTGATTATGTATACGTGCGTACTTTAGGATGTGATTGATTAACTGTGAGCATACTTAGCATACCGAGCACACCCAAGGTGAGTTCACACTTTTACTAAGGCATGGGATTCCCAGGGTATGGGAATGGGGATTGAAGGAATGAGATTTGAATAGATACCCGTACTTACACTGTTACTAGACTATCTACCATCGTCCTCGGATGCGCAGGATACATACGTAAAACCTACGTATACTTGTACTCATCACTGTCCTCAGGTTGCGAAGGACACTTACGTAAAACCTACGTGAACTTATACTCACTACTGCCTCGGTTGTGTCAGGCACTTACGTAAAACCTACGTAAACAAGTACATATTACTGTCTTCCGGAGTCAGGAAGGACACTTACGTAAAACCTACGTAAACCCCCGCGTACCCCTGTCCTCGGTTGTGAAGGACACTTACGTAAAACCTACGTAAACTTTGTACGTACTACTGTTCTCGGTTGTGAAGAACACTTATGGTTACAAATAGTCTAGTGTATATGCAAACATGGGAAGCCCCCACTAATAGAACATACTATCGGCCTAGTAGCGCCACATGTAACGAAACAAACTTACTATTACGAACTTACTTACTGTGAACTCGCTCAACTAGTTGTTGACTCTCTGTTACATGCCTTGCAGGATCTTAGGTGCATATGGAGCTTGCACGGGAGGCGCGGTCGTTGTGGACATGGATCGTGAATGTTTTGTTAAACATTATGACATTTCATACTTATGCTTATGATTGGGTTTACCTTTATGCTTCCGCTAAACATTGATGCTATACTTTGATTTTTGGGAACACCTTTCATATTGTTTGGATTGAATTACACTCACTATTTACATTGTTCAATATGATTGGTGGCTTGATCCTGGTCAGTCACGCCTCCAAGCGGTGATACTCCGCGTGTGGATTTTGGGGGTGTGACACTTTGCATCCATATTATTTGACACTGGCGCCGATTATAGCTTCATGTCTGTGGAATTTAAACGCATACTTGGAATAGAATCTAGTAGATTAGAAATTCCTTATTCCATAGAACTAGCCAATGGTAAACTTGTTGAATCGGGCGAAGTTGTTAGAGGCTGCACACTAGAACTTGGTGAACGAAGATTTAGCATCGACCTCCTACCTATTCAATTGGGTAGCTTCGATGTAGTAGTCGGGATGGACTGGTTGTCCAAGAACAAAGCTGAAGTTATTTGTTATGAGAAAAATCGTTCGCATCCCTTTAGCGAATGGTGAAACTCTCATCGTGCATGGAGAAAAACGAGACGCGCCTCTTCGAATCATCAATTGTATGAAAGCACAGAAGTGCTTGAGGAAAGGATGTGTCGCTTTCCTAGCACACGTTATAGACAAGAAGGCTGTGGAGCCAAAACTCGAAGACATCCCTGTGGTGAAGGAATTTCCTGAGGTGTTCCCTGAAGATCTGCCAGGACTACCTCCGCAACGACAAGTCGAATTCCGTATAGACTTGGTTCCAGGAGCCGCTCCTGTAGCCAAGGCTCCCTATCGACTTGCACCATCCGAAATGCAAGAATTATCTACACAACTTCAGGAGTTGTTGGATAAAGGATTCATAAGGCCAAGCTTCTCACCTTGGGGAGCTCTAGTATTGTTCGTGAAGAAGAAGGATGGATCACTGCGGATGTGTATCGATTACAGGGAACTGAACAAGCTCACGATCAAGAATCGGTATCCGCTACCGAGGATTGATGACTTATTTGATCAACTGCAAGGATCAAGCTAGTATTCCAAGATCGACCTTCGATCTGGATATCATCAGCTGAGAATCCAAGAAGAAAGCGTGCCAAAGACTGCATTCAGAACGCGATATGGGCATTACGAATTTCTTGTGATGCCATTCGGGCTGACGAATGCACCAGCGGTCTTTATGGATCTGATGAACCGCGTATGCAAACCATATCTCGATAAATTCGTGATTGTATTTATCGATGATATCCTGATTTACTCGCGAACGAAAGAAGAGCACGAGCAACATCTTAGAACCATCTTGGAACTACTGAAGAAAGAGAAGCTTTATGCAAAATTCTCGAAGTGCGAATTCTGGATTCGCGAAGTACAATTTCTTGGTCACGTGGTGAATGAGAAGGGCATTCATGTAGACCCGTCCAAGATAGAAGCAATAAAGAATTGGGAAGCCCCCAAAACCCCAACTGAAGTTCGTCAATTTTTGGGCTTAGCGGGCTATTATCGGCGATTCGTCGAGAATTTCTCAAAAATAGCTCAACCGCTAACGACCCTTACGCAGAAAGACAAGAAGTACGACTGGGGTGTTAAACAAGAAGAAGCCTTCCAGTTACTTAAAAACAAGCTATGCGATGCACCGATACTATCATTACCCGAAGGCACTGATGACTTCGTGGTATACTGTGACGCTTCACGACAAGGTTTGGGTTGCGTGCTTATGCAGCGCCAAAAAGTCATCGCTTACGCTTCAAGACAACTGAAGGTTCATGAGAGAAATTATACCACTCACGACCTGGAGCTGGGTGCAGTGGTATTCGCCTTGAAGATTTGGCGACATTATTTATATGGTACTCGATGTACAATCTTCACAGATCACAAAAGCTTACAACACATATTTGATCAGAAGGAATTGAATATGCGCCAGCGACGTTGGGTCGAGCTGCTAAATGATTATGACTGTGAGATTAAGTACCATCCTGGAAAGGCGAACGTTGTAGCGGACGCGTTGAGCCGAAAAGAAATATTATTGGTGGCCGAGACTCAAAAGCGACGTTGCTGTCTATGTTGGAAAATGCCTAACCTGTGCTAAGGTTAAGGCCGAATATCAGAAGCCGTCCGGCCTACTACAACAACCAGAGATTCCCGTGTGGAAGTGGGAACAAATCTCGATGGACTTCATAACGAAATTACCCAGGACCCCGAGAGGGCACGATATGATATGGGTAATAGTTGATCGATTAACGAAGTCTGCGCACTTCCTACCGATCCGAGAAAAAGACAGCACTGGAAAGCTTGCTGAAATATACTTAAGAGAAATTGTGGCACGACATGGAGTGCCAATCTCAATCATTTCAGACAGAGATGGACGCTTTGTCTCAAGAATCTGGCAATCATTTCAGGAAGCCTTTGGATCTCAGTTAGATCTAAGCACGGCATTCCATCCGCAAACAGACGGCCAGAGCGAACGGACGATACAAACGTTAGAAGATATGCTTCGCGCATGTGTCATGGATCTAGGCGGCAGCTGGGATACTCATCTACCTTTAGTTGAGTTTTCCTACAACAACAGTTATCATACGAGCATAAAAGCCGCGCCGTTCGAAGCTCTGTATGGCCGCAAATGCCGATCGCCCTTATGTTGGGCAGATGCCGGAGATAAACGTATGGTTGGTCCTGAACTTGTACAAGAGACAACCGACAAGATTGCGCAGATCCGAGAGCGCATTAAGGCGACTCGAAATCGACAAAAGAGCTACGCTGATCCGAATAGAAAATCAGTAGAATTCAAGGTGGGAGACAAAGTGTTGTTAAAAGTCTCACCATGGAAGGGCGTAGTCAGATTTGGAAAGCGTGGAAAGCTGAATCTACGATACATCGGACCATTCAGAATATTGAAAAGAATTGGTACCGTGGCATACAAGTTGGAGTTACCGGAAGAACTTAATGGAGTACATGATACGTTTCATGTATCCAACCTGAAGAAGAGTCCAACACAAGAAAACGTGATCATCCCGATGGATGAAGTGCATATTGATGAAGCCCTCCGATTTACAGAGCAACCCGTTGAGGTTACCGACTGGAAAGTCAACAAGACCAGGAGGAGCAGTGTGAAGCTTGTCAAAGTACGTTGGAGCTCTAAGCACGGACCCGAGTACACATGGGAACGTGAAGACCAGTTCAAGAAAAAGTATCCCCACCTATTCAAGAAGACTCCAGCGAGAGTGAGTTCAGCCTGAATTTCGGGACGAAATTCTTTTAACGGGGGGAGACTGTGACAACTGGCACAAACCGGTAATTTCCGTACACTTTAATCATTATTTAATGATTGCAATTATGTGCTTAATTGTCAGCAATGTCTGAACACATGATTAAACAAGTGAATTCATGCACGTTGTATACTACAAAATATTGCTTTATGCATAAACGAGAGCGTTGCGTCTAAAATAATAAGTAAACTCACCGGTAAGACACACTGTGTCAACAGAACTGCAGAAAGCAGTCAGACAATAAAATTGGAGCCTAGGTGTAGGTTCGACAACAAAAATGCATTAAAACCCAAGAGTACATACAAGGGTTTAATATATATGCAATACGAAAGCAAAAATAAGCACTAAAAAGCACCCGCAACGCACTTTAAGTGCATAATTTATATAATTCAGCAATAAATCAGCATTTAAGCATATGAATATTATGCAGAAATGTCATTTTATTATCCGGAATATTTCCCTAAGTGTTGGGAATTGAAAGAGTACAAGAAAGGTACTTAAACGACACTAAAAAGTGTAATTTAGCACTTTAACGAATCGGTATCTAACCGAACAACCGGATAATACCCGGAACACCAAAATAATGCTAGAAGCATTGTTTTTATTTTTCTAAGCTAGTTAGGGTCCCCGAATACCCTAACACACTATACATTAAATAACACTCTTAACACTAGATTTATTATACTTGAAAGCTAACTAGGATTGTAACTTGGAGTTGAGATGTAACCAAGACCCCCCCCCCCATTGTTGGACGGTTGGGAAACAAGGATCCCACATGGGATTTTGATCTCATATTTTATTAGATCATGTTTGTACTATCTAAGGCATATTATACAAAAGTTAAACCCAACATTTGGATATAAGTTAACACCAAGGGTCCTAACTTCTCATTCTTTCACACACCAACACACACACTTCCTCCCTTCCTCTCTTGCTTGGTCACGGCCAAGAACACCCACCACACCACCATCCTTTTCAAGCTTCCATCTTCTATTCTAAGGTGCTATTAAGGTGTAAGAAGGTCACTAACGAAGCTCGGTGCAAGCGGATCTTGAAGGACCCTCACCATTTGCTTTTATCCACCTCATTTGCACTCTTGAACTTCCCTAGCCTTGTGCTAGTAGTAAGTGCTCTAAAACACCTTCTTGATCTTGTCTAGAGTGGTTAATATGAACTTTGTCGGGTGAAAATCATGAACATACTAAATCACATACTAAAAGTTTACAAGAATGAGAAATAAGTTGGATAAAAACTATAATGTTGTGTAAAACTTGTAAGACTTGTGTTGTGGTGATTATTTAGTGCCGATCTATGTTGTGGTAGCTCGGATCATCATCTAACCCGGATTTGTCATGTTCAAGAATCATGGCATAGAGTTTGTTAAAGTATGAAAAGGGGTTAAATGATGAAACACTACTACACACTAAACATGAACTTGTGTAAAAACAATTTTTCTTATGAAATGAAGTTCTAAACTAGTAGATCTAAAGATCTACAAGTGGTTTTTCGTAAGAACCAAGCAAAAATATTAGTCTTGTTTAAAACCCGGATCTTATCCGAACTAAAAGCATTTTTTTAGCAAATAAACAAGTGTGTAGACACTTGTGTCACAAGAAAAATTTAACAAAGAAATATTTTTGCGAATCTTGACTAGAAGTTGTGAAACTTCATATTCTTTAAAAATAAAGTTTTTAAGAAACTAAACTTATTTTTAAGGATAACAAGACTTACTAAATATGCTAGTAAGTTACTACACATTTTTTGTAAATATTCAAGTTCATGAAATAGAGAAATTAGTGATTATTGTTGATGAGTATTGTTGATAATTGTTGTTGATGATTGTTGACGATTTAAAAGAAAATAAACACATGTTTTGAGAACATGGGAAACCTCCATTTTTAGGGGAAACTCTGTCAAAATTTTTATAAATTTTGACACTTAGAAAAATATAAGTTTTTGAGAAACTTATTCCCTAAAAATGTATTTAAGGGTATTACCAAGGTTTCCCTAATTTTTGGTGATAAGAAATGAGGATTTCTTCAAGAATAAAAATGGATATAAGTATGTATATTTTTTAGAGAAAAATATATATTATTTTATCACCAACTTTTGTGCTAAGTGTATAAAGTATGTGTTATACGTGCTAGTGTATTAAGACTTAAAAATAAACTAAATACTCATGAGGAGTATAAACATAAAAATACACATACAACATACAAGATACATAATTCGGGTGCAAAGTGCATAAATACAAAAAGCTTATATTTATTTTTGAGAAAATAATATAAGTAAGGTACGTAGTTAAAAATATAGAATATTTTTAACACAAGAATATATACAAAAGAGAGTGACTGTACTTGTGCGATACAAGTCTAGTGACTAACGATAAGAAAAACGCGTATAGGTTACGACGTTAATTAAGCAAATCCGGTGAAGTTTACGACGCACAGGAACGCAAAGTTGTGAGTTCATGCTCCCCCTTTTCTTTAACTGTTTTCAGTTTTTATAACTTCGGGGGTGAAATACATGTACAAAAGTACAATATTTATAATTGGTATGATATAAATACAAGAAGTACACTTGGTGAGAACGAGAACCAAGTGTGACAAAATATAAGATAATAAGAAACGCACTTGGTGAGGACGAGAACCAAGTTGGATGCGTTATGAGAAATGATAAAAAGAAACGCGCTTGGTGAGGACGAGAACCAAGTTGGAAGCGTTATGAGAAATGATAAAAAGAAACGCGCTTGGTGAGGACAAGAACCAAGTAGGATGCGTTATGAGAAATAGTGTCACGAATAGGGTACAGAAGCACCATTAATCGTGTACATACTTAGACCGCAGAACAAAAGGTTAGATCTAACGGGTGCCTGGCAGCCACACTCTCGGTGAGGGCGAGAATCGAGTAGTGCTTTTGTGTCTCAGAATATACCAATTAAATGCCTTAGGTTTGGTGACTTCCTATGTCGTGTCACATGTTAATGGCTTTGCAACCCATTAACAATCCTGATATTTACAGAAATACTGTATTTATATAAAATTCATACCATACTAGAATTGATATATAACTTGACGTACGTGGGGTACTCAAGAAGATTGATATATAACTTGAAGTACGTGGAGTACTCAAGAAAAACTTGATTTATTCACAACTATGTTTTTATACAAAGTATACAAACGTGAAATACAAAACTGCATGAATTCACACCAACTTTATGTTGACGTTTTTCCAAAAACTCACATGTATTTCAGGTAACTAGGATGGATGTGCGCGCGGTCTTGCTTATGCTCATGGATGTCGCTTGTGTTTAACTTTAAATAAAGTTGTAAACTTTTAAGACAATGTTTTAAGCTGTCTAGCGATGTAAACGCTAAACTTATGTTTTCAAATCATGGTATTTGATGTTATTTTACGAGCATGTAGCATGTTTACTCTTCGTATGCAATGAGAACCTTTCATGATCACACCTCGTGCTTCCGCCGCAGAAAGGGGTGTGACAACCCTTCCCCCAAAAAGTCCTCTTGATATTTACAAAGGTATATAGTTAAAAAGGAGGAGGATTGATTGCTTGGCAAGCTTATGGTAGGAGTAAGTTCCATGCCGCTCTCGAGTGTTTCACAAAAATACATCTTCGGCCGAGTGTTGAGTGATCCCCCGTGAGGTATGTGAGCTTGTATATATATGGAATTTTAAAAAGGCATGTTATGCCCTAATAAGTAATTTATTTTATGCAATGTTCTATATAAATCATGACGAATAGGATTGTAAATAAATAAAAATAAAACCTAATAAAGAATCTTGGAAGTCCCGACACTCTATGACATGCCCTAAAACCTTCTCTTCTACCCATTCCATTTGGGAGTGTAAGCCACCTTATAAAGAGTTTTGTTTGAGGACAAGCAAAGATTCAAATGTGTGGGTATTTGATGTGTGCAAAATGCAACATATAAATTACATCAAATGTGGCATAAAACTAACCCTTTTTTAGTACTAATGTTGGTAAAAGTATGTTTTTGTCTTCCTTTTGTATTTTCATGATTAAATGAGCTCAAATGAACAAAAAAAGCAAAAATGCAGCTAAATCTAACAATAATACAAGAAAAGGGAAGAAACGTGGCATGCCCGACCCCTCGACAGCATCTCTCAAAGCAAAAAACAAGAAGAAAGCTGAGCATGGGGCTGTGCCCAGCTGAACACGGGGCGTGCCCAGCTCAACACGAGGCGTGCCCAGCGAACACGGCCCCGTGCCCAGCAGACACGGGGGCGTGTTCAGGTGTCTGCAGAAAAGACAAAGTTGTAGAAGCTTCTATTCCCGACACGGGGGCGTGTCCAGCTCAACACGGGGCCGTGGTCAACGCTAAGATTCGCAGAATCCAAGCAAATCTTGATAGTACAGATACGCTTCTGCACACGGGGCCGTGCCCAGCAGAAATTGGGGCGTGGTCAACTAATGCAGACAAACTGCAATTAATGAAGAAAGAGAAGGGTGGACACGGGGCCGTGTCCAGGCAATAAATAGGGGTGCTTGGCTCATTTGCAAACCATCCCTTGGCACACCACCTCTCTCACACTTCACCCACCACCCACCACCATCACAACACCATCATCCATCACCATCATCCATTGTCCATCATAGAGTGTGTGAGTCGTCTCGGGATCCAAGATTGATCGTAAGAGTTCTTGACAATCAAGGCCATGTTTGCCTAAGTCTCTTACATCACTTGGTGAAGACAAAGTGTCTAGTGTAATACTTTTTATTTTTAATCTTTTCGCACTTTTTACTTGGTTATGTATTAATGACTTTAATAACTAGTTTCTTATGTTGAAGGTGATTCTTCCTTATCGTTTGTCCGTGGTGTCTTGGCATTATTTTACTTTCTATAAAAAATAAAAGATTTTCACCATTCATATCTCCACGGTCTATATGGAGATATGTTGGCTACCTGGTCGGGGGTTAAGGGAACGGTTTGGTAAGAGTCTTGCCTTGTTCAGTGTATAGATCCTACAAGGACCTGGGTCAAATTTAGTAGGACCTCCTTCAATACCCACCGGTATTGGATGGCGGGGGTCCAAACTCTTTGATCCCCTCATATGTAAGCTACTATTAATACTTTAACCCGGCTACTTAGGACTGTATCCCTGCTGACTCAGACTACTTAGCCGAGGGTAACGTCACCTTCAAAAGAGGGGACTACCATAATATGCATTAATAACTTAATTAATTATCTTTCAATAATCCGACCCTTTAGGATTGTATCCTTGCTGACTCAAACTATTGAGTTGAGGGTAACATCACCTTCAAAAGAGTGGCCTACTACAATAACTAAGATAATCTCTTAAAAAGTGCAGAAATAATCAAAGGTTACACTAAACACGAGTCGGAGCCAAGTGATTCATCTTGTCTATCTGTTTTTATTTTTCGCATTTTAGTTAGTTTTTATTTTTCTAGTTTAAAAAACCTTTTTCTAACCTTTTGATTTGATTAGACGTTGAGGATAAACAGGTACTAAAAGCTCTTGTGTCCTTGGACGACCTCGGTATCTTACCAACACTATACTACGCTCACGATGGGTGCACTTGCCCATATGTGTGTTTAGTGTTAGTAAATATCGTGTTTTATAAATTTAAAACTTGACTAAAAAGTGTGAAAGGGCTTAAAATATACTTAAACTTATATACACACTACACACGCATCACACCCCAAAAATAGTTAATGGCAAAAAGGGGAAAAGAGTCGAATCAGCTCACTGGTTGCGAAGAAACAAATCGACGAAAATTACCGCACGAGCATACGAGGTGAGTCAGATGATCACACAAAACAGTTAAAGTTGATAGGTCGTCTATGCGAGCAAAGCAAATATCCACAAATGATGTCGTCCTAAAAAATTATGCAAACCTAAATCACGTATCTTGTTCTTAAATAAGATATATGATTAAGAATTTGTCTAATCTACTTGTTAGTATTTTTTTTACAGCGACTAAAACTTGGTGGTTAAATTTGAATACATATCATTTGTATGACTAAAGTTCATATCTTTATAGTTGATGTGCTAAATGCGGTCTATAAAAACTAAACCTAATCTAGACACCCTAGTTTTAAATATATAAACTAAGACTCTCTAAATGTTAGACCACTTACAGGCAAGTGTACCTATCGTACGTAGTAAAGCCTAATGAAGTCCGAGTATCGAACCCACGAGACACTAGCGACGCTAACTAGACTCTGACTCAACTAATTACTTAACTGGTTTTAATTTGTGTTTTTAGAATTTTTCTAATTCTACTAAAGCGAGTAAATAAGAGAACAAAGCAAGCAAGCAAGATGGAGAAGTGAAGGGAAGCAAACAATGATGAGAAAGAACTACCCAGGCTTCGAATCCCTATGACTAAACTATGACCTCTAGTCCTGACCAATTACTAAAGCTCCGAATCTACCCAGAAAACCTCCCGCTAAGGATGATCAACCAAAATAGAAGATGGAACAGAGTGATGAAGTGCTAAATTGGAAACGACTCGAGCTATCGATACCGAATCCCACGACTGTCAGATTGAAAACAACTATGGTGCTAAAATCCTCCGGTCATGAAGCTAAACCTGTAAAATAATTGAAAACCTAGGAAACCCTGAACGCGAATAAGTAGCCGGATCCGAGCTATCGGTCACCCAAACTACCAAACAACGCCTAGCTAATAACCTAGCACTCCTGACTCGTCCCTAGAGTTTCCAGAAAAGGATGCATACTATACTCAGTTGATTTTAATTAATTTAGTTAAACTTGAATTATCTCTAATCTCAAGCTCTAGACCGAAAACCTAATAGATTAACGAACCTAGAATGATCTAAATAGTTCCAGACCAGACTAACAAGATCACCTAATCTCAAGCACAGCGGCATTCCGTATTGGCACACGATGTTTTCCCATACGAACCGGAGTATCTGATCCCCGGTGATGGTTCGGAGGGGTTTGGCTTCGATCCACTTGGTAAAGTAATCAATTACGACCAACAGGAATCTTACACCTCCGGTCGAGACGGGAAAAGGACCGACGATGTCAATTCCCCACTTTTGAAAAGGCCAGGCCGAGGTTACAGGAACGAGGTTGTTTTTTGCACGATGACTGACCGGGACATGGCGCTGACAATCTTCACATGCTTGTAGCTCACTAACGGTGCTTTGGTGCATACCCGGCCAGAAGTATCCAGCGTTCATTACTTTAGCTATGACCATCCTTGGTCCGGAGTGTATGCTGCAGATTCCCCAATGAATTTCTCTGATAACATAACTGGCCTCTTCCGACGTTAAACATCTTAGGAGCGGACCCAAGAATGTCTTTCAGTACAGCTTTCCATCATGAACTTGGTACTGAAGTGCTTTGACCATCATCTTTCGTGCCTGGGCTTTATCCTCCGGAAGTGTGCCGTTTTCCAGGTAATCTAGAATTGGTGTCATCCATGACTTCTCCTGTATGGCGATCGACATTACAGCTTCTGCTTGACTTATGGCCGGAGTTTGCAAGGTTTCAACTAAGACTTCCTTGGATAAGTGACAGAATGTGACGGATGCCAGTTTGCTCAAAGCATCAACTTTTTTGTTCTTGCTTCTCGAAATGTGAACTATTTTGCACGAATCAAATGTGGCCATCAGACTATTGACTTGTTTCAAATACCGAACCTTGTTCTCCTCCTGTGCCTCATATTCTCCGTTAACTTGATTAGCGACCAATAACGAATCAACGTGAGCTAGGACGGAGTTTACACCGGCTTTGGCTGCGGTTTGGAGTCCGGCTAATAGTGCTTCGTACTCTGCTTCGTTGTTTGAAGTCTTGAACTCAAAATGCAGAGCGTAGGTGTATTATATTCCTTCCAGATCTATCAAAATTAAACTAGCTCCAGACCGTTCTTTACTTGAAGCTCCGTCCGTATACAAATTCCAGACTTTTGGGAGGACGAGTTTTTCTTTAACGCTTTCTCCTGTGGGAACCTCAGTAAGGAAATCCGCTACCGCTTGACCTTTTACTGGACCTCTGGTTCGGTAGGTAATGTCGAAAGCACTAAGCTCTATAGCCCACTTCGTAAATCATCCGGAGACCTCGGGCTTCCTTAAGATCTGTTGGATTTGGAGATTGGTTTGCACCTCTATGTTGAAAGCCTGGAAATATCTTCGGAGACGCCTTGATGCATGTACCAAAGCGAGTGCCAGCTTTTCGATCATTGGATACCTGGTTTCGTAATATTTTAAGATGCGGCTTACGTAATAGACTGGTATTTGTGCTTGATTTCGGTGCACCACAAGTACAACACTGATGGCGAAGTGAGAGGCGGAGAGATACACGGTGACCGTTTCACCGGTTATTGGTGCGGTAATGGTAGGCAAGGACCCTAGACAAACTTTTAACTCCTGAAAGGCGGAATCAGCTTCCGTCGTCCATTCGATCTGACCCTTACCGGTGCTTTTTTAAGACGTTCATGAAAGGAATGGTGCGATCAGCAGCTTTAGAAATAAAACAGTGAAGTGCCACTAGCTTGCCATTCAAAGATTGAATTTCTTTTACCGTTTTCGGAGGCTGCATAGAAACTACGGCTTGAATTTTGTCTGGATGAGCTTGAATTCCGGACTGAGTTATCCATACCCCTAAGAATTTGCCTTCCTCTAGGCCGAACGAAGATTTTTTAGGCTTGAGATTGATACTTCGAAGCCTAGTGAAGGTTTCGAGTATGTCATCGATCATGTTATCTTCAGGTTCACTCTTAATGACCAGATCATCTACGTAGATTTCTAAGTTCCTTCTGATTTGACCCTTGAACGCTTTATCCATCAACCTCTGATAAGTGGCTCCAGCGTTTTTTAATCCGAACGGCATCTTTGTGTAACAAAATAGTCCCTCGTTTGTTATGAATGTTGTCTTATCTTTGTCCTCCAGAGCCATTTATATCTGATGGTACCCTTTATACGCATCCAAAAAGCATTTGAGGCGAAATGTTGCCAAACAATCGATCTTCAAGTCAGAGTCCGGGAGAGGGTAACAATTTTTCGGGCACGCGTTATTAAGATCATAGAAATCGATGCACATCCTCCATGTGTTATCTTTTTTGGTAACCATTACCGGATTGGAGACCCAAGTTTGATACCGCACTTCCATGATAATTCCGGCACTTAATAATTTCCGCACGTCCTCTGCGATGGCCTTATAATGGGCCAGGGTCATGTTCCTCTTTCTTTGGGCGACAGGTTTAATCGAGTGTGATACTTTCAACTTATGTTCGGCTAGGACACGAGGAACCCCAACCATGTCGGAGGTTTGCCAAGCTAATACATCAAGAGAACTAGACAATAGTTTCCACAATCGCTTTTTAGTTCGTTCGGGAAGTTGAGCTCCGATGGCAATCTTTTGCTCCGGGAAGTGAGGGTGGATAGCCCATTCCTCCGTAAGCATAGCCAGAGGTTGTACATTACTTCCCATGCTTTGTTGTATTTCTGCAACACACATGGTAGATTCGGAGTGCAAGGTTGCCACACCGGCTTCAGTGGGTGATGGGTTGGTAAATTTCCAAAGCTTAACGTGTTTACTTTTACTGATTTGTGTGAAATTGAGTTTTAGAATACACTACTTTGAGATGGTTTGTATTTTGCAGGCCGTGACATGTTTAAGGTGTATTTTGGAAGCTTAATGGAGCTTGGGGATAAAGTTAAGAAGAACGGGAGCGAAAAACAGAGTTAAACGGCGAAAAACCAGACAAAGACTTCAGAGACCGGCGTCCCAGACGCCCAGACCGGCGTCCCAGACGCAGGTCCCCAGCTTGAATTTGGGGAAAATTTTAGTTAAAACCCATTTTCGAGTATCTAGCTAGGGGGACTCCATTCTGGACTTCCAGAGGCGATTTGGAGATATTTTTGAAGGTTCCATTTGATCCATTATCATATTCCATCAAGTTTTGAAGATTAATCATAAACCATGAGTGGCTAATTTCTTCAAGATCATCCCCGGGTGAAAGGTTGTGAGTTTCTAGGGTTTGTTTTTCGTGTTTTGGTTTGATACAAACATTTGTTAATCTTTGATTGAAATTGTGTGAATCATTTGTTGGTATTGTTTTGAACTCGAAATTGTTAAGTTTTCTTGCAACATTGACGTTGAGAGATGATTGCTACCATTAAGTTGTGATTTATGCTAGGGTTTGGTTTTTGTTCTTGATTAATAAAGCATACTATTGTCTCATATTGTGATGGTTATCTTGCACCGGTTGCATATGATAGACGATTCTTGATGTCTAAGATTAGGTTTTCAATTTACAAACTCAAGAAATCATTGGTGTTCATAAAATAATCAAAGCATTCATGTTAAATAACTCTAGATACTTATTAATCCGAAACCCAGGTGTGATTCGTTTTCTCATATATTATTCTTAGCTAATCAATTAAGTTTTTCAATTTTAGTTAATAAACCGTTGTTTTGGATAATAACAATTTGTCGGTTCACTCCGACTCTTTTTAAATCAAACAAACTTATAAAAAATTAGCAAACTTCATAATCACATTGTACATTTTTGTAAATAGTCTAACAAGTCGAACAGGTCGTGCGATACTGACCACATGCTCTTCGTGGATACGATACCCGACTTACCCTAGCTACCTAGGTTTAATTGGGTTTTTGACTGATCGGGATGACACGATCACGTAAAAATGGCGTCGTTGCCGGGGAGCTAGTGCGCTTAGTATTTCATTGCTTGTTCGATTTTAGTGTTAGTTTTCTTTTCTTTTCTTTTCTTTTTGTATTTTTGTGATTTTACTTTGGGTGGTCGAGCTTGTTTGTGTAGGTACATGTTTTGCAGGTATCATCTTTCAATATGAATTGGGTAGATGATGATCCGTGTGAGTGTTGCGGAAGAGGAAAGCATTATTTAGAGGATTGCTTGGTTTTCTACGAAAAAGTTCAAGTCTACAAGGATCGGGAAGACTACCTCAGCGGATTGTATGAATATAGGAGGGCGGATTATGAAGATTTCAATGGTCCATCCTCACATTATCCATACACTAGACCACCACCACCACCAAATTATCAAGACTATTACTGTTTAGAGATGGATTACCAATATGAGCAAGAGCGGGGTTATAACAACTATGAACCCGAATTGCCAAATTTCTCAAGTTACCAGGAGGAGTATGATGATTATTATAATGAGTACCCTCAACCGGCATCCGAGGAACCTCAAGATTTAATAAGTTCCAAGCTCGATGCATTCATGAATGCCATGACTGCCATCACCACTTCAAATCAAAAGATTAAGATGGTACTGAAGAAATAACTTGAGGTGAGAGATAAAGCTCATGAAGCCTTGGCAAAGAAAGTGGGTCAACTCGCCGAAGAATTGGCTCAACTTAGACAAGACCAAGAGGTGTTGGCTAGTGGTACCATGTTTGATGGTGATGTGGTGGAAGAGGTTATGGAACTTCCGGAGCAAGTAATTGAATGTTTGAACCGAGTGGAAGACGTAACACCGCAAGACGGGTCAGAATCAAAAGAAGCTCAAAGTCATATCTCTCCTTCTCCCAAACTTATCACTCCAACCAACAAAGTTGGGGATGCGGGTTTGGGTATAAGGATTCGATGGGTGGTCTTGCAAGACATTGGACAATTCGTCAAGAAACGACCCCAAAGTAGTTTAATACGCATGCCGCGTAAAATAAAAAGAGAATGGATCCAGCATGCCAACTACCGAGCATATGTTGGAAACTCGGTAGGCAAATGTGCACTTCGACCACCATGAGAGGCAAATCATGTATGATTGTTGTAGAGTTTGTATTATTTTCGTTTATTTTTTCCTTAGTTAAATGAATGTTGTAGGTGTGTTCCCTATATAACCCTCACGAGACCTACTCGTCCTCCCGAGCTATCGGGTGGTTTAAAAGGGCTTCTTGCATAAGCTAAATGCAACCGTGATTTCTACGAAAGTGAGTTAGGTTTGTTTTTATTGTAAATTATTTTTCCACATAAATCAAAGTGAATTAACGTATGACTAGGTAATATTTTCATAAAATTGGTAGAACTAGGTTGCTAATAAATTTTAATGGTTGTGAGAAGCATGCTTCTACACAAGGGTTAAGATTTGTAGGTACATTATGTTCGTGGGACAACCGCTTTCTTGAAGAGAAGAAGAGCACACGAGGAATGAGGTCAAAACTCAGGTGCATGCGTTTCTTGTTACTTTTGATTTTTAGTTAGCAAATAAGTGGATTGTAAATTGTATTTTATTTTCCGAGGTGAAATTTTGGGGAGGTTAGCCATGTCACATCCCTTGTGCGTTTAAAAGCTCCAATTTTACACATTGAGGACAATGTTGACCTCAAGTGTGGGGATGGGGAGTAAAAGTTTTTCGATTTGACCCTTTCATTTAAACACTACACATTGAGGACAATGTTTACCTCATGTGTGGGGATGGGGGGAAAATTTTCAAAATTTTTTCAAAATGTCGTTGTTTGAAGCTATCTAAAAAGCACAACTAACTAAGTTAACGAGGGATGGCACAACCCATTTGGTCTTTTGTCATGGTCAAGTTCAAGTTAGTAGCATAACGGGTATTTAGCGGGTGGTTATTTGGGAGTAATTTGCCTAAGAAACTAGCACATCATGCATGTCACATACCATACCTTTTATATATGTGAGGTTTTGAGCCACTTTTACATCACAGAATTACATATTTATGTTTCTTTGTTTGAGTGGACCATTAGTCATGTATTGTAGAACTTGCATCTTTTGATACGTTTGAGACCATAGACCGAATACAAGCACGAGAATGATTAAGGCATTAGGTGAACTTTTTCCTTTAAAACCATTTATTCATCCTTACCCAAATAAATCCCCTAGTCGCCCACTTTGAGCCTAAACCTTTCGTTTGACCAACCCATTTAGCCCACATTCGTTAAACCTTTTATTTTTAAACCCGTTTGATGAAAATTCGATTATAGGTCTATTTGATTGTAAAGTTGTGTTTGCAAAAAAAATAAAAAGCAAAAATTCAGAAAATGTTGCGAAAAAGAATAGAAAATCATTGAGAAAAGTACAAAAATACGAGTTATTAGTTTGTTGAATAAAAGGCGAAAACCGTTACCTCGTAGTTGATGTTTATAGTTAGTTTGGTTTAGCATAGTCGTTTGTAATAAAAATCGAATTTTTCATCACCTTCGCCACTTTAAATATCCTACTTCCTACCCTTCACCTAGCCCCATTACAACCCTTTAAAGACCTTTTGACTTGTGCTTAGTATTCGTGTTCGGTGGTGGAGAATGATTGAGTTGCAAGCCTATGCGGGTACGTGTTCTAATCGGTTTGAGTGATTATTTCAAAAGCGCTAATGCATCAACTATTAGCCAATTTTAAACCGAGTGGAGAGAACATTGTGAGGGATGTGCATGGTTTATTAGTTTCAAAGGCGGGTTAATCTTGGGTAACCATTTTATATGTGATTATTCACTTTACCGTTAGATATTTTGTAAAGTGTAAAAAAATTGAATCGGGTATGACATTAGACCTTAACTTGAGTCTCGGGAATGGGACGTGTGTTTCTCGTTTGACCCACGTGAAAGTGAAAAGCAGATTTGCTTGAGGGCAAGCAAATGACAAGTGTGGGGATGTGATGGGTTGGTAAATTTCCAAAGCTTAACGTGTTTAATTTTACCGATTTGTGTGAAATTGAGTTTTAGAAAACACTACTTTGAGATGGTTTGTATTTTGCAGGCCTTGACATGTTTAAGGTGTATTTTGGAAGCTTAATAGAGCTTGGGAATGAAGTTAGGAAGAACGGGAGCGAAAAACGGAGTTAAACGGTGAAAAACCGGACAAAGACTTCAGAGACCGGCGTCTCAGACGCAGGTCCCCAGCGTGAATTTGGGGAAAACTTTAGTTAAAACCCATTTTCGAGTATCTAGCTAGGGGGACTCCATTCTGGAGTTCCAGAGGCGATTTGGGGATATTTTTGAAGGTTCCATTTGATCCATTATCATATTCCATCAAGTTTTGAAGATTAATCATCAACCATGAGTGGCTAATTTCTTCAAGATCATCCCCGGGTGAAAGGTTGTGAGTTTCTAGGGTTTGTTTTTCATGTTTTGGTTTGATACAAACATTTGTTAATCTTTGATTGAAATTGTGTGAATCATTTGTTGGTATTGCTTTGAACTCGAAATTGTTAAGTTTTCTTGCAACATTGACGTTGAGAGATGATTGCTACCATTAAGTTGTGATTTATGCAAGGGTTTGGTTTTTGTTCTTAATTAATAAAGCATACTATTGTCTCATACTGTGATGGTTATCTTGCACCGGTTGCGTATGATAGATGATTGTTGATGTCTAAGATTAGGTTTTCAATTTACAAACTCAAGAAATCATTGGTGTCCATAAAATAATCAAAGCATTCATGTTAAATAACTCTAGATACTTATTAATCCGAAACCCGGGTGTGATTCGTTTTCTCATATATTATTCTTAGCTAATCAATTAAGTTTTGCAATTTTAGTTAATAAACCGTTGTTTAGGATAATAAAAATTTGTCGGTTCACTCCGACTCTTTTTAAATCAAACAAACTTATAAAAAATTAGCAAACTTCATAATCACATTGTACATTTTTGTAAATAGTCTAACAAGTCGAACAGGTCGTGCGATACTGACCACATGCTCTTCGTGGATACGATACCCGACTTACCCTAGCTACCTAGGTTTAATTGGGTTTTTGACTGATCGGGACGACACGGTCACGTCAAAATGGCGCCGTTGCCGGGGAGCTAGTGCGCTTAGTATTTCATTGCTTGTTCCATTTTAGTGTTAGTTTTCTTTTCTTTTCTTTTATTTTCTTTTTGTATTTTTGTGATTTTACTTTGGGTGGTCGAGCTTGTTTGTGTAGGTACATGTTTTGCAGGTATAATCTTTCAATATGACTTGGGTAGATGATGATCCGTGTGAGTGTTGCGGAAGCGGAGAGCATTATTTAGAGGATTGCTCGGTTTACTACGAAAAAGTTCAAGCCTACAAGGATCGGGAAGACTACCTCAGCGGATTGTATGAATATAGGAGGGCGGATTATGAAGATTTCAATGGTCCATCCTCACATTATCCATACACTAGACCACCACCACCACCAAATTATCAAGACTATTACTATTCAGAGATGGATTACCATTATTAGCAAGAGCGAGGTTATAACAACTATGAACCCGAATTGCCAAATTTCTCAAGTTACCGAGTGGAGCATGATGATTATTATAATGAATACCCTCAACCGGCATCCGAGGAACCTCAAGATTTAATAAGTTCCAAGCTCGATGCAATCATGAATAGTGCTTTTGTTGGCTGAAGTTTTGGAGGAACAACCTTCGGAATTCCTCGAAATCATTAATTTCGCCTTCATTCAAAGCATCAAACCATACTCGTGCAGCCCCGGTTAATGTATGTGCAAACATAAAACACCAGGCTGGCATCGGCCATTGTTCGACTCGTGCGGCTCTATCGAAATCAAACATGTGGTCATCCGGATCTGTGGTGCCATCATATTTTTTTTTACTATGGTTGGCATTTTGAGCTTCGGTGGAAGCTTAGCATGGGTGATGCGAGCACTGAATTTGGATTTAGCCGCCATTGATACCGGATGGTACGGTTTGTGAGATGCGGGTCATTAACTATAACACCCCAAATTTTATATGTTATATTATAATGTTTTACGTATGATGTCTTAAATGGAAAATGATAATTATAGACTTTTATTGTTTAAGTATGAACAAAGTTAATGTAGTGAAAGGTAACCTACTTAATAGTTTGATATTAAAGTGACATGTTTTAAAATACGAAGGGCTAAAAGTGTAATATGAAAACTTAGTGTTATAACAAAATTAAAAATGTGAATGTGGGTGAGATGTGGGTGTCGACCAGAGGAAGAAGAAGAGTGAAAAACACCCATGAAAACACAATGAAAATGCAGCCAATTGAAGGATGAAAACTGATTAAAATTCATGCATGTCTTTGATTTCATGATCATCTAAGCACACTAAAGCATAGGGTAAGTGGAATTTATGTTTTGATGATCTTGTATGAAATGGGTTTCAAGCAATCCATGAAATTATGTGAAATTAGCATGAGTAAGGGTTATAAACACCACATAGAACATGAATTATGTTTAAATTTGGCTGAATTGATGATTAAAAGTGGAAACCCACTTGAAGTAAGGATATTGTGAAGTGTAATGATGAATTTTGTACATTTAGTGTAATGATTATGTATGAAGTCGTTTTTAATGAGTATTTGATAGATGAAATTGATTATGAATGAATGTTATATGAAATTAGCTGAATTTGATGATCTTGTGAGGTTATGCATAAGATACTTGTACATTATGCTTTGCTAATGTTATGCACACCATGTGTTTGATGAAATGCTTGAGTATTGGTTCTTATGTAATGTTGATGATTTCAGATGCACATGATGGTAATTGATTAGAATTGGTGAAATGATGAGTTGTTAGCTCACTATGTTAATGTAAATGTGAGATAAAAGCATGAGACTGAAAGAATGTTGAATGTGAAATTGTAGGCGTGAAGGAAGAAGGTACAAGTCAATCCGGTTCGCAAGCAACGCAAAACAAAGGTAAGTTCTTATGAACTTTGTCTATCCTTAATGTAGATTATGAATGTTAGTCTCATTATATAAATTCTAGTTCGAAAGTGGTAGTGTAAAACATGGTAATTCGATGTGTTGAACATTTAAGAAATGGTTAGAAAAATGAGAAAGTAAAGGAATGTTATGTAGTCGAACCGTATAAACGGGTCTCACTAATAGAATGTATGTTGGAATGTTATGTAGTCGAACCTATGAACGGATCGTACTAATAGAATGTATGTTGGAATGCTATGTAGTCGAACCGTATGAACGGGTCACACTAATAGAATGTATGTTGGAATGCTATGTAGTCGAACTGTATGAACGGGTCGTACTAATAGAATGTATGTTGGAATGCTATGTAGTCGAACCGAACGGTTCGTACTAATAGAATGTATGTTGGAATGCTATGTAGTCGAACCGTATGAACGGGTCGTACTAATAGAATGTATGTTGGAATGTTATGTAGTCGAACCGTATGAACGGGTCGTACTAATAGAGTGTATGTTGGAATGTCATGTAGTCGAACCATATGAATGAGTCGTACTAATAGAATGTATGTTGGAATGCTATGTAGTCGAACCGTATGAATGGGTCACACTAATAGAATGTATGTTGGAATGTTATGTAGTCGAACCGTATGAACGGGTCGTACTAATAGAATGTATGTTGGAATGCTATGTAGTCGAACCGTATGAACGAGTCGTATGAATAGAATATATGTTGGAATGTTATCTAATCGGAACGTAGGGAATACGCCAAACAACTAGAATAAGATATTAAAGAATGTTTTTATAAGTAAATTAATGAGAATGGGTTGGATTATGGAAGTAAAATAACGAATGCGAATTTAATAGTTGGAAGTTAATATGTGGTGCATACATGTAGAATTAATGTTGATTCTTGTTGTTGTGATGTAGGTAAAGCCGTACTCTAAACGGCGCGCTACGCTCGGAACGAACACACTCCATGATGCCCTTTACGCGCCTCCGGATTATGTTTAGTGTCAATGGGTCAAACTACTTTTGGATTGTAAATGTCGTTTTAAATGTTTATGACGTTTGTAAGTAATTTTAAAGTTTATACTTTAAATATGTTAGAATTGGTCAAAATTTATATTAAGTTACGAAAGTTCAAAATTTTAGCGTTTTTACATGATGTTTGACCATTGAGAAATTTTGGGCGTTTCAAGTTGGTATCAGAGCCGAGGTTTGAGAGATTCGAGCACAAGTTAGAGTGCTCGGACTCAAACCGAAAGCTCGTGAGAATGTGTGTTCGCTCCAAGACGCAAAGGAGGTAAGTATTTAGTACCTCATTCTTAATCTCGTTTTCAACGGGTAAGATTACGGGGATTAGGGCTGTAAACGAACCGAACGTTCAGCGATCAGTTCGTGAACCGTTCGGCGGGAAGTTCGTTTATGTTCGTTCGATAAGCTTAACGAACGAACACGAACAAACAATTTTGTTCGATAAGCTTAACGAACGAACACGAACAAAGGTCTCGTTCGTTCGACTGCGTTCGTGAACGTTCGGTAATATGTTCGTTTATATTCGTTCGTGTTCGTTAGTTTATGTCCGTTCGTGTTTGGTTTTTTATGTTTATTTTTCTAAAATGTTTTAATGTTTTATTAATTTTTTACTTTCCTCATATGTATTATTTCTCTCTCTCTCTGGCCCTCTCTCTCTTTTGATATCACGCTTCATTCAGCTTATCTCTAATCGATCGAACCCAATATTATCCATCCCTTCAATCTTTAAATGGTTATATTTAACTACTTTCGTTGTGTACGATGTTTAAGATTAACGGTGCCTTTTTTAATTTTCAAAATTAAAGTTCATTTGTGTTCGTGGTTAGTGTTCACGAACTGTTCGCGAACAACCAAAATTCCTTAACGAACGAACACGAACACAAACTTTTGTTCGTCATGTGTTCGCGAACAGTTCACGAACATCCAAATTTCCTTAACGAACGAACACGAACATAGCCTTGTTCGTGTTCGTTCGGTTCGTTTACAGCCCTAACGGGGATGGATGTGGGGAATTAAAAATATAAAAGTGTTCGAGAAGTGATATTTCTGGAAGTCTCGGGGCAAATTCAGTCGATATGGGATTCGGAAACGGGTCAAATAGGCAAAAACTAACACAGCAGCGAAACGGGTTTTCGGCAGGGCGTCGACGACGGCGGGTTCTTGCGTCGCCGACACAACCCCATAAATGCCTTTTGTCCCGACGCCATAAAACTCTGCCGACGCAAAACTTGACTCGACGCCAACTTCCGAAAGTCGTCACCGACGCCGGGTGTGGCCGTCGTCGATGCCACCTCAAAAATCAAAATTTTATTTTTATTTTAAACGAGTTTCGGACTTTCATACCCCCCCCCCCCTAAGACTTATGTAAAGGCCCCGATAAACTTCCAGAAAGTAGCATAAGCTGTGAAAAGGTCGTAAGAACTTAATTATGACACATGGTTACGCTACTAGAAATGTATGGTACGGGAATATGAGTAAGAAAGATTAGGGATCCTTATTCCCTAGGATTTGAAGGCATGTATGATATAGTTCATCGTGACCAATGAAGGTGATGATGAATAAAAAAAAAACTGGCTAAATAAAAAGGTAAATGTTAGTAGAACGAAAATTTTAAAGGAAGATAATTATATGGAAACGCAACACTTGAAACGCAACACATGAAACAAAAAGTAGAATGCAGTGTTGGAATACAACACTTGAAGTTGAATATAGTAAGGATATGTTGATAGCTGAATGTGGTAGACTCAAAACGGGATATACGAGTAAGTGTAAAACATATGACAAATGTGGTAGCATGTGATGGTGAAAGTAAGTATATCTAGAGAAAGATGTGGTAATAAAAGATTCTAATGAAAGAATGATACACCGAATATGTTACGAAACAGACATGTAGTGATCGAATCGTGAGGATCAGAATGGATAATGGACTAAGATCTTGATGAATGATGTAAGTACCGACAAGGGTAGAGATTTTTGAAAGAAATGGTAAAATGATAGTAAGTATGTCCGAATTGAAACGAGATGAGGAGGTAAAGACCTCGATGTGAAGAAAACAAATAAACTTAGCGAAAGGATGCCCACGAGCAGAAACTCATCACATATATCCCTAAAAAAACGTGGGAAGCTAGTGAGCATTTGTAAGAAGGGAAAAGAGGATGTAAGACACTCGGGTAATCCAGAACATTCCATAATAAAAGGGAGGGTATGCATGAACAACTAGAAAGAAAGGTAGAATACAATTGTGTAAAAAAAATGAATTCGAGAAAGAGATATAGAACTTGAATGTTCGAAATATATGCATGAATTGCAAGAAAGAAATAGATAGAATCTGAATGTTTGAAAGATATGCATGATTTACAAAAATGAAAGATGTTGGCCCAACATGTAAGCATAATTACCTGTTGGAGTTATTAGTAAACGATTCAAAAGAAACGGGATGGCTAACAGGTTGAGACCCTAACAAGTGGCTTAATTTTAACAAAGGAAAGATAAAAAAAATATGCAAGGCATGGCAAGAACAACATTTACATAAGTATGTCTGAAAATTAACAAGGAAATACAAATGTGCGAATTAGTTCATAGTGTGGGGATGGAAAGGGCAATGACCAAAAGCCATAAGTTTTAATTAACGAAGTTGAACATGTAATATGATTTGGAAGTAAAACATTAAATTTGTCATAGTAAGGTAGATAACTAGATATTGCATACGAAAGAAATTTGTGAATGTTTAAAAATACAAGCAATTAATAGGAATGGAGTTACTAAATGTCTGTGGCGTGTGTATATACACACATACACACACATATATTGGTAGTCAGAATTTTATGTCACGAAGGAGGCGATTAGAAAGAATGATGATAATACTAATGGAGGGATTGAGTAGTAGGCTCATGATGAACGTTATCGTTACTAACGATATAGTGAAGGAACAAGTATGGTTAGTAACTTAGAAAGCAGAAGTAAATGACTTATTATGCTGGCAATTGAATTATGAACTTCATATCAATACAGGAAATTAGAGCGGCTCTAAATTCTTGTTTATTGCAAAGGATAGTTATTAGATGTCTTAAAGTGTCATTGTGGGAAGATTGTAAGAGTCGACCCGCATATCGAGAAAAATGGGTAGTATAAAGGAAAGTAAGGAACTGGTAACAAAGCAGGGTAAATGCTTAGTATGCCAACTTTAAAATAATTAGAAAGAATCGTATGGAAGATTTGAAAGGTTAACGTTGAAGGAAGTTAGAATGAAAACATTAGAATGCATAACTATTAGAAAGGTGAAATGTTACATAAAGAATGATTGAGTGGAATGTTAAATAAAGAATAATTGAGTGGAATGTGGCATAAAAGATATTTTGCCACAAGTAAGCCTTGCAAAGAATGTAAGACGGGATTACACTATGGCAAGAAATTTTGGACTAGGTGAGTAAATGAATGGATATTTGAATGAATTATACCCCTAGTTGGGTTTCCTAACACATGTGAGGATTTATTAGAAGGTAAACCTCTCGAAAAATGTCACGAGTTATAGTTTGTATATGTAAGAATTCTTGGTTCGTTTCATAGGACAACCCTATGAGGTAAAGTGTAAACAAATTATTGAATGAATGGTTGTACCTAGTTTAATGTAACTCATACGTCGAATGGAATGCCATGTGTAATAAGCTTATAACCTCGTATGTAACGGAATTTTAGTGGGTATATAGGTTAAGTTATCCATTGTGGTACAATGTTAGGTATTTGCCTTTGTACTGCAATACTAGAAGGACTGATGTATGTATGACAACTATGGAATGTGTGTAACATCCCGAAAATACAAATTCTTAAATTTGCAATTAAATTGCAAATAAATTAGTAAAATAATCTAATTAGTAATGACACTAACTTAGTTAGTTTATCACTTATGAGTAGATAAAGACATAGAAATAAAATAAAAGAAACTTGAGGGACCTAAAGTGTTAAACTTGAAAATAGTTTTAATAAAAACATTTTTCTTAAAACACAAAACCCAAAAAAAATCAGTACGGGGATCGACCAGAGCAAGGGGGGCGACCAAGCTTCTCAAAACCCTAACCTTCACTAATCTCATAAATTGAAGGTGCAAATCTGATCCAAAACGAAATCCGAGCTTAGATTTGTGATCCTCATCGCAAGAGGGTTATAAGGTATGTAAAATTTGATGAGAATTCTCTACTTGAAATTCTCATGAATTTGGGAAATCTGAAATTTGATGATGCATGTTTGTTATTTGAATAGAATAGGAATGATATAGTGTCTAGGAGTAAAACCTAGACAACAATGGAGGATTCCGTAGATGAGCCAAACGGGTCGAATAATCGATTAATGCGTGGCAAATGCTTAGTGATATAGTAAATTGGTCTTTTGTTATTGATGATAAACGACATATTAGAATACGAGAATTTAACATGTTGGTTTGTAAGAATAAGAAATCCGAGAGTTGGGTTTGAGCTAAATAATCAAATCAGCCAAAACATAACATTCCAGGAGCTACCGTAACTTACGGTGGCTACCGTAAGTTACGGTAGAGGCCAAACTGTTACGGTAGGATTCTACTGTCTTACGGTAGGACAGTGTTGTCCAGGAGCTACCGTAACTTACGGTGGCTACCGTAAGTTACGGTAGAGCCCTGCCATGAATGTTGAATTTCTGTATAACTTAGATAATCGAATCCGTTTTTGAGCGTAGTTCGATTTTACAAATTTTCTAAGATTTCTAATATTAATATTTGTCAAAATTTCCAGTTTCTAGGTATTGCAAGAATACGGAAGGCGATCAAGCAAGTTTTTGAAGAACCGAACACAACTTTTGAAGCTTCCGCGATTTCATAACTTTGTTAAACAATGTTTGTATTTCCTTGAATGTAAACAATTTGCTAATCGGGTTGTGAATGTTTTAACTAGTCGTTTGTTGACTAGTTATGATTACTTGGAACTTTATTTTGGTAACTATGTTTTAATGTAGATACCTTTTATATAAATCGTATGAAATTTTATTAAATTCAAGTAATAATATGATGGGTGTTACAAGTTGGTAATCAGAGCTTAAGGTTGTCAACAAAGTGTTCGGTTCAAGCTTGATCGATCGTCCGGTAAGAATTAACTTATTATTTTAATAGATTATATCTTATGTAAGAAATGAGAAGTGAATTGACGTGCATGGGAATAGTGTATTAATTCACTCAAACCCGGAAAGTGCACCAAATGTGAACGGTTAAAGCAAGTTGGGAACTTGGCTAAACCGAAACAAATGAAGCAATGTTATAAAGGAAATGTTTAACGTTTAATGTAAACATTTCAGTTTCAAGATGTCGAACAGAAACGATGATGATCCGGTGCAGACAAGCACCGAACAAATGATAGAGATAATTGCCGAAGAAGTAGGAAAGGCAATTGAAGGAAGTCTATCCGGGTTTATAGACAAAATTCAAAGCACGGTGTTGTCACTTCTTGAAGAGCGAGTCAAAAGGTTGGAGGATAGTGTCAACCTTATGAAGGAGAAATCGGGAGAACGTAAAGGGTGTTCATACAAAGAATTTATGGCATGTAAACCGCCAATCTACAACGGGGAGGTTGACCCAATAATTTGCCAAAGATGGTTGGGCGACATTGAAGGGGTGTTTGAAAGGACCCATTGTGATGAAAGTGACTTTGTTGCTTACGGAACGGGCCAGTTGAGAGGTCAAGCCAAAGATTGGTGGGACAATAAAAAGAATGAAATAGGAGCCGAAGCGGCGAGAGCCATGACATGGGAGGAGTTTAAAACGCCGTTTCTTAAACATCATAGTCCCAAAGCAGTCATAAATAGAATCAAGGAAGAGTTCATGCAACTTAGGCACAAGGGCGAGACCATAGACAAGATTACGGTGATGTTTATGGATAAGATGAAGTTTAGTAGTGAATTGGTGACGCATGAAGAACAGAAAATATACTACTACTATAACATGTTGAGCGCTGAATATAGGGAGTTTATGACTCCTTCAAAATATGAGACCCTTACCGAGATCATAAACGTTGCTCGGGAACGGGAAATCGAGTTGAAGAAACAAGTTGAAAGGGGTGAGCGAAGGGCACATGATGTGAATCCAAGCCCTACAAAGAAAGCTCGAACCGGAGAATCGGGAAAGAAGGTGGATGCTAAAGGTGGGTCGCCAAGTTGTAAAGTGTGCGGGAAAGGACACAAGGGAGAATGTCGGTTCCAAGACAAACCATGCCCCATATGTAGTAAGACGGGGCACACGGCGTCGCTATGCCCGGGTAAAGTCTCAGTTTGCTACAAATGTTATCAACCCGGCCACAAAAAGTCCGAATGCCCGGACTTAGTTGGAAAGAGAGACGTTAAAGAATCTCCAGCAAAAGCTCCTAAGGCGAAGGCTAGATCCTTCCAACTTACCGTGGCTGAAGCAAAAACAGAACCCGATGTGGTCTCAGGTATATTCACAATTAACTCAATTCCAACACGTGTATTGTTTGATATGGGTGCGAATAAATCCTTCATTTCGCATGGATTTATTCGACATCCTTCATTTGTATTGACGAAATTATCTGTGCCCTTAGAAGTAGAAATAGGGGACAACAAAAGTTTTATAGTTTGTGATATTTGTCGAGGCTGCAAATTAAGCATCGATGACGAAGAATACCTGATAGACCTAATCCCGATGTCAATGGGGGAGTTTCAAGTAGTCGTTGGGATGGATTGGCTATCTCAGCACCACGCAAAGGTCGTGTGTTTTCGTAAGGAGATAAAGCTAACATCTTCGAGCGGAAAACACGTCACTATCTATGGCGAAAGAGGAGGTAACCCCATAATATGCTCGATGTTGAAAGCTCACAAACTTATGAAGCAAGGATTCAAGGCCTTTATGATATACGCAAATGAGCCTGAGAAAGAATTACTGAAGATTGAAGATGTACCGGTAGTACGGGACTACGAAGATGTGTTTCCGGAAGATTTACCGGGGATACCGCTAGAACGGGAAGTAGAGTTCGGAATCGAATTAATTCCGGGCGCAAAACCCGTAGCTAGAGCACCGTACCGACTCGCGCCATCGGAATTACAAGAGTTAATGTCCCAGATTCAAGACCTGCTTGACAAAGGATTCATAAGGCCGAGTGTGTTTCCTTGGGGCGCACCGATACTGTTCGTGAAAAAGAAAGACGGAAGCATGCGCATGTGTATCGATTACCGGGTAAACAAACTCACGGTAAAGAACCGATACCCGCTTCCGAGGATAGATGATCTATTCGACCAATTACAAGGTGCGAACTGGTTTTCAAAGATTGACCTTAGATCGGGGTATCACCAACTAAAGGTCAAGGAAGAAGATGTGCCGAAGACGGCTTTCCGCACGCGATACGGACATTACAAGTTCCTCGTGATGTCATTTGGGCTAACAAATGCACCCGCGGCTTTCATGGACCTCATGAACCGGGTTTGCAAGCCAATGCTGGATAAATCGGTCATCGTGTTCATCGATGATATTTTGGTGTATTCGAAAAGCGAATCTGAGCATGCACACCATTTACAAGAGGTGTTAGAGACACTTAGACGAGAAAGGTTGTACGCGAAGTTTTCTAAGTGTGCCTTTTGGTTACGAGAGGTGCAATTTCTCGGCCACATCATAAGTGCCGATGGAGTATTGGTAGATCCATCAAAGATCGAGGCCGTGTCGAAATGGAATCCCCCGAAGAACCCTTCGGAAATTAGAAGCTTCTTAGGGCTTGCGGGATACTATAGGAGATTCATTCAAGATTTCTCCAAGATTGCGTCGCCACTAACAAAGTTAACCCGGAAGGAGGAAAAGTTCATTTGGGGTGTTGAACAAGAAAGGGCGTTTCACACGCTAAAAGAGAAGTTAACTCAAGCTCCGGTATTAACGTTGCCGGATGGAGTCGAGGACTTGGTGGTTTATTCGGATGCTTCATTATCGGGGCTCGAATGTGTTCTGATGCAACGGGGCAAGGTTATAGCTTATGCCTCGAGGCAATTGAAGATACATGAGAAGAAATATCCCACGCGCGATCTTGAATTGGCTGCGGTGGTATTTGCATTAAAAATATGGAGGCACTATTTATATGGAGTAAAGTGCACCATATTCACCGATCACAAAAGCTTAAAATACTTCTTCGATCAGAAGGAGTTAAATATGCGCCAGAGACGATGGTTGGAAACGGTGAAGGATTTCGACTGTGAAATACACTACCACCCCGGAAAGGCAAATGTGGTGGCGGATGCTCTGAGCAGAAAAGCGGACTATGTCCCAATACGAGTAAGGTCAATGCAACTTGTGGTGACCTCGGGTATACTTGAACGTATCCGAGAGGCGCAAGTAGAAGCGGTTAAAGAGGAGAACTGGAAGAAGGAAAGAATAATCGGCCAGTTGAGAGACTTGTCGGATGGGAAGAACGGGTTGAAGACTCGATCCGGAAGAATATGGGTTCCAAATACTTGTGGAGTGAAGGCGCTACTACTTGATGAAGCCCATAAATCCCGATATTCTATTCATCCGGGTGCGACCAAGATGTATAACGATCTGAAACAAAACTATTGGTGGCCCGGAATGAAGAGGGATGTGGTGAAGTATGTAGAGAAGTGCTTGACTTGTTTACAAGTCAAGGCGGAACACCAGAAACCTTATGGGAAACTGCAACCTTTGGAGATCCCGGTTTGGAAATGGGAACATATCACTATGGACCTATTGACCAAACTACCTAAAACGATTCGGGGATTCGACGCCATATGGGTGATTGTGGATAAATTGACGAAGAGTGCACACTTTATTCCTATACGCGAAACATATACTTCGGAAAAGATGTCCGAGGGGTATACAAATGAAATAGTGGCACGTCACGGAGTACCGGTATCTATTGTGTCGGATAGAGATACCCGGTTTACTTCAAATTTTTGGCGAGATTTCCAAGAACAGATGGGAACGAAACTCTTCATTAGCACCGCCTACCATCCTCAGACGGATGGGCAGAGTGAAAGAACAATACAGACGCTAGAGGATATGTTACGGGCATGTATCATCGACTTCGGTAGAAGTTGGGATGTTTATCTACCCTTAGCCGAATTTTCGTATAACAATAGTTATCATTCAAGTATCGGCATGGCACCTTACGAGATGCTATACGGTAGGAAATGCAGAACCCCGGTGTGTTGGGGTGAAGTGGGTCCGCGGGAACTGGCACATAAAGACATAGTTCAGGCCACTAATGAGAAAATTGAAGTGGTGCGAGCCCATTTGAAAGCAGCCCAAGATAGGCAAAAGTATTATGCCGACAAAAGACGAAGACCGATAGAATTTTGGGTAGGCGACATGGTTATGTTAAAGGTTTCCCCATGGAAGGGAGTGATTAGATTCAGAAAAAGGGGGAAACTAAGCCCAAGGTTTATCGGGCCATTTAAAATCATCGAACGGGTTGGCAAGGTGGCTTACCGCCTCGAACTACCGGAAGAGTTGAGTGGAATACATGGCACATTTCATGTGTCGCAACTGCGGAAATGTCTAGCGGAGGAAACATCTTACATCCATTACGACGATATCGAAGTGGATGATAGCTTGAATTATGTGGTAAGACCATTGGAGATTTTAGATCGAAAGATTAAGTACTTGTGAAACAAACAAATCGATCAAGTTAAGGTTAAGTGGGAGCATAGGAAAGGTTTGGACACTACGTGGGAGTCCGAAGAGGAGATGCGACGTCTCTACCCTACATTATTTGATACGTGCTCTGGTTTCCGGGACGAAACCCTTTTTAAGGGGGTGGACTTGTAACATCCCAAAAATGCAAATTCTTAAATTTGCAATTAAATTGCAAATAAATTAGTAAAATAATCTAATTAGTAATGACACTAACCTAGTTAGTTTATCACTTATGAGTAGATAAAGACATAGAAATAAAATAAAAGAAACTTGAGGGACCTAAAGTGTTAAACTTGAAAATAGTTTTAATAAAAACATTTTTCTTAAAACACAAAACCCAAAAAAATTCAGTACGGGGATCGACCAGAGCAAGGGGGCGACCAAGCTTCTCAAAACCCTAACCTTCACTAATCTCATAAATTGAAGGTGCAAATCTGATCCAAAACGAAATCCGAGCTTAGATTTGTGATCCTCATCGCAAGAGGGTTATAAGGTATGTAAAATTTGATGAGAATTCTCTACTTGAAATTCTCATGAATTTGGGAAATCTGAAATTTGATGATGCATGTTTGTTATTTGAGTAGAATAGGAATGATATAGTGTCTAGGAGTAAAACCTAGACAACAATATGTGAAATCATGCCTAAATTCTGAAAATTTCATGAACACATTGAAGGTGATTCATGGGTTTTGTGAGAAAATGATAAACACTAGGATTATAGTGGTTGTTCTAGTAATATTTGACATATGTGAAGTGATTTTAGAATTTTAGAGGTTAAAGTTCATGTAAGATAGTTGATTGATGAAAATTTAAGGCTATATGACAAGTTATGAACTTGATAATATATAGTGTAAATTTCTGCCCTTAAAGTCTTCGCATAAATGCCTCAAAGAAGGCTTAAATCTGAAAATTTGAGTTAAACCGCATGATCATGATGTTTAGGCAAAATATGTGAACTATGAATTTAAAAGAGTTCTAAACATGTCTTGGTTGAACTCTATAGGAAAGGATACCGGAGCTCCAAGCGGACAAGCCGGTGGCGACTTGCGTTTGAAGGGCGTGCACTAAAGGTATGTAACTTGATTCGTTACATTGGGTAGACTTTGATAATTTGCATATGTGTAGTGAATTGTAGAATAAAGGTTGTCTTGATTGAAAGCGATAATGTTCGCTATATTGATTAATAAAACCAGGATTGGTTAGAACTTGTTGGTAGTCATCATAATGGAGGATTCCGTAGATGAGCCAAACGGGTCGAATAATCGATTAATGCGTGGCAAATGCTTAGTGATATAGTAAATTGGTCTTTTGTTATTGTTGATAAACGACATATTAGAATACGAGAATTTAACATGTTGGTTTGTAAGAATAAGAAATCCGAGAGTTGGGTTTGAGCTAAATAATCAAATCAGCCAAAACATAACATTCCAGGAGCTACCGTAACTTACGGTGGCTACCGTAAGTTACGGTAGAGGCCAAACTGTTACGGTAGGATTCTAGTGTCTTACGGTAGGACAGTGTTGTCCAGGAGCTACCGTAACTTACGGTGGCTACCGTAAGTTACGGTAGAGCCCTGCCATGAATGTTGAATTTCTGTATAACTTAGATAATCGAATCCGTTTTTTAGCGTAGTTCGATTTTACAAATTTTCTAAGATTTCTAATACTAATATTTGTCAAAATTTTCCAGTTTCTAGGTATTGCAAGAATACGGAAGGCGATCAAGCAAGTTTTTGAAGAACCGAACACAACTTTTGAAGCTTCCGCGATTTCATAACTTTGTTAAACAATGTTTATATTTCCTTGAATGTAAACAATTTGCTAATCAGGTTGTGAATGTTTTAACTAGTCGTTTGTTGACTAGTTATGATTACTTGGAACTTTATTTTGGTAACTATGTTTTAATGTAGATACCTTTTATATAAATCGTATGAAATTTTATTAAATTCAAGTAATAATATGATGGGTGTTACAATGTGATAGCGTGTGTAGTTGCGTAAAACACCTTGGGTGTAATATGAGTTACATAAATATAAGTATTGATACACGGTTGTATTGGTTGTGTGATTAAAGCCTTATGTAGGCCCTTATAACCTAGGTATAGACGGTTGAGGGGTTGGAGCAAGATAGTATATACGCGAGTTGTATAAAGGTATGCATTGAATTATGGTTAACCGTGCAGATATGATGGATTTTCAATGAAAGAAATATTGGTCTCAGGTAGAGATCACACGTAGGTATTACAAGAAAAGTGTGAAAAGAATTACCAAGCCAGTGACATAAAAAAATGCTTGATATTGGCCCAGAAAAGGGTGGGGTGTATGCAGAAGCTAAATAGTTAGCAACTTTTGAATGGTGTTTGATTTGTGATTTTATATAAATGAATAGGAATGAACAAGCATGAATATTATGATATTTTTTTCCCTAAGTGGATGTTAGAGGTATGTGGGTATGCATAGTTTGACACACAAGTTTTAAGAAAATCAGCTCGAACGAATGAACGTTGATCATGGAATAATGTAATAGGATCGTATTGAATCATACAAGATTGAATTACCAAGTGTATTGGACAAGTTGTAAAGTGGTACTGACCAATTCATCTTATCGGATGAAAACTTGTTGTCGAAGTTCGAGGTATGTACTAACGAAAGGATGCGAGTAGACTTGTCAGAAGTATGAAGCAGGTTTCGAGGACGAAACCTTATTTAAGAGGGGGAGACTTGTAACACCCCAAATTTTATATGTTATATTATAATGTTTTACGTATGATGTCTTAAATGGAAAATGATAATTATAGACTTTTATTGTTTAAGTATGAACAAAGTTAATGTAGTGAAAGGTAACCTACTTAATAGTTTGATATTAAAGTGACATGTTTTAAAATATGAAGGGCTAAAAATGTAATATGAAAACTTAGTGTTATAACAAAATAAAAAATGTGAATGTGGGTGAGATGTGGGTGTCAACCAGAGGAAGAAGAAGGGTGGAAAACACCCATGAAAACACAATGAAAATGCAGCCAATTGAAGGATGAAAACTGATTAAAATTCATGCATGTCTTTGATTTCATGATCATCTAAGCACACTAAAGCATAGGGTAAGTGGAATTTTATGTTTTGATGATCTTGTATGAAATGGGTTTCAAGCAATCCATGAAATTATGTGAAATTAGCATGAGTAAGGGTTATAAACACCACATAGAACATGAATTATGTTTAAATTTGGCTGATGATTAAAAGTGGAAACCCACTTGAAGTAAGGATATTGTGAAGTGTAATGATGAATTTTGTACATTTAGTGTAATGATTATGTATGAAGTCGTTTATAATGAGTATTTGATAGATGAAATTGATTATGAATGAATTTTATATGAAATTAGTTGAATTTGATGATCTTGTGAGGTTATGCATAAGATACTTGTACATTATGCTTTGCTAATGTTATGCACACCATGTGTTTGATGAAATGCTTGAGTATTGGTTCTTATGTAATGTTGATGATTTCATATGCACATGATGGTAATTGATTAGAATTGGTGAAATGATGAGTTGTTAGCTCACTATGTTAATGTAAATGTGAGATAAAAGCATGAGATTGAAAGAATGTTGAATGTGAAATTGTAGGCGTGAAGGAAGAAGGTACAAGTCAATCCGGTTCGCAAGCAGAACAAAACAAAGGTAAGTTCTTATGAACTTTGTCTATCCTTAATGTAGATTATGAATGTTTGTCTCATTATATAAATTCTAGTTCGAAAGTGGTAGTGTAAAACATGGTAATTCGATGTGCTGAACATTTAAGAAATGGTTAGAAAAATGAGAAAGTAAAGGAATGTTATGTAGTCGAACCGTATGAACGGGTCACGCTAATAGAAAGTATGTTGGAATGTTATGTAATCTAATCTAACCGTATGAACGGATCGTACTAATAGAATGTATGTTGGAATGCTATGTAGTCGAACCGTATGAACGGGTCACACTAATAGAATGTATGTTGGAATGCTATGTAGTTGAACCGTATGAACAGGTTGTACTAATAGAATGTATGTTGGAATGCTATGTAGTCGAACCGTATGAACGGGTCGTACTAATAGAATGTATGTTGGAATGCTATGTAG
Organism: Helianthus tuberosus; assembly: GCA_030545235.1. Lineage (NCBI taxonomy): Eukaryota > Viridiplantae > Streptophyta > Magnoliopsida > Asterales > Asteraceae > Helianthus > Helianthus tuberosus. Next base: position 170,867,394 of record CM060352.1, read on the forward strand.
TCGAACCGTATGAACGGGTCGTACTAATAGAATGTATGTTGGAATGTCATGTAGTCGAACCGTATGAACGGGTCGTACTAATAGAATGTATGTTGGAATGTCATGTAGTCGAACCGTATAAACAGGTCGTACTAATAGAATGTATCTTGGAATGTCATGTAGTCGAACCGTATAAGCGGGTCGTACTAATAGAATGTATGTTGGAATGCTATGTAATCGAACCGTATGAATGGGTCACACTAATAGAATGTATGTTGGAATGTTATGTAGTCGAACCGTATGAACCGGTCGTACTAATAGAATGTATGTTGGAATGCTATGTAGTCGAACCGTATGAACGGGTCGTACGAATAGAATATATGTTGGAATGTTATCTAATCGGAACGTAGGGAATACGCCAAACAACTTGAATAAGATATTAAAGAATGTTTTTATAAGTAAATTAATGAGAATGGGTTGGATTATGGAAGTAAAATAACGAATGCGAATTTAATAGTTGGAAGTTAATATGTGGTGCATACATGTAGAATTAATGTTGATTCTTGTTGTTGTGATGTTGGTAAAGCCGTACTCTAAACGGCGCGCTACGCTCGGAACGAACACACTCCATGATGCCCTTTAGGCGCTTCCGGTTTATGTTTTGTGTCAATGGGTCAAACTACTTTTGGATTGTAAATGTTGTTTTAAATGTTTATGTCTTTTGTAAGTAAGTTTAAAGTTTATACTTTAAATATGTTAGAATTGGTCAAAATTTATATTAAGTTACGAAAGTTCAAAATTTTAGCGTTTTTACATGATGTTTGACCATTGAGAAATTTTGGGCGTTTCATTAACCACTTCCATTTGAGAGTCAGTGCGTGCCATGATTGCTGGAGATGGTCCGGAAGAGACCTGCATATAATTGTTATAAGCTTCCGAAGTAATAACTGTGGAGAAAGTAGGGGAGGCGAAAATCGTAGGACCCATAGTCTTTACCGGAGTTTCACTGTGAAAGAGCCTGGTTCATAAACCGAGGATCTGTTCAACTCTAGCCTGCTGAGACTTTAGCCGTCGTAAGAGACTTACATTTTTAGAGAGAAATTCGGCATCGAATTCTGATACCTGTGAAGTTGGCATCAGTATGAACGGTAAAGTTGTTCCTGGTCCCAAGCTCAAAGGAGCTGAAACTATAGAAGCAAAACTTGTTGTAGCTGTAGCTTGCATACTAGCAGCAGTGGATCCCGAATTCATAGAACCCGAGGCCGCCATAGATTAGTTATTTCGTTGCTCAAGAAATTCGCAGAGTGAAGGACTGTGAGCTGTGAAATCGGATGACACAAATTGAAGATCCAAAGTTCGATTAAGGCCGAAGCCTGTAAATGGAGTTTGGACCTTGGAGAAGATGAGGATTTGAACCTGCAAAAGAATAAACCGTTAGGCTCGCCGCAAAGATGGGAGGGCCACTCTGCGACCACCCTCCGGTCTGAGGATAAGTATTTGATAGAGAGAGAAAGTAGAGAGAGAAAGTAAGGACGAAGGTTCAGAAAATCGTACTTGGCTTTGTACTTGGATGGGTATTTTTAATGGTCAACTGAGATGACGTCATTCGTCCAGACTCACTTATTCGGTTCTCCGTCCTCGGTGATATGGGGCACGGAGGTCTTAAGGATGTTCGTCCCTAGGTGATTCGGTCCGTCCCTCAGGATAAGGTCCAGATACGGATATGTATCTTCAATTACTGTAATTTAAATCCAATAAAACTTTAGTCGCCGGAGATATCATCGATACACAAGTCCTATCAATCTAACATGTGTGCGGATGAAAACTACCTACAACCGAGATGAGAATAAAATGTTACCTCAAACCGGTGCTTGATCGATACTGCTGATCTTCGCCGGAGTGACAAGCGACGCTTAACTTGACAACTAAGAACACTACTCGAGTGAGGGAACGGGTCGGTTATTGGAAGACACGAGAGGCAGCGCCAAAGATCACTGGTGGTGTTGTAATGGATCAAGCTTGCAGCTGGACAAAGCGGCGGTGAAGTAGTTGCGATGGCGTACGACGGTATAGTACAACGAGCGGTAACGATTCATGGTTGCGACAAGTGGTGGCAGGAACCCGGGCAACAACGAATGCGGGATGGCTTTAGAAAGTCCGATCGGTGTGGCAACAATTCAAAAGAATTTGTGGGAGATTTTGTAACAAGCTTGCGAGATTAGTATTGAAACGATCGAGTCTTCAAGGACGCAATAATTTTTATCAGTTACTAAACCGATTAATGTGCGACTGATCATAAAGCTAGTTCGTCAGTTATGGAAGTATTAAAACGGTTCATATTTACTTACGAGGAAGATGGGAGTGCAGGTTTCAACATGAATTTATAAATTTTATACTTTCAAAGAAACCCAACGATAATAGGTAACTTACAAAAAAGACCCCTTTTAATTTAGTTTTAATTTTTAAACCACCCTAAAGTATATAAACTGAAATAAACGTTATCATTTATTATTAGTATTACTTAATACTTAATTTCTTTTATCTTTTAATGAAACTAACGAACTAACTTCGAATTGTTTAGGAAATTAATCTTTAATTATATTAATTAAATTAATACACGACATTATTAAAGATAATAAATGATAAAAATTCACATTTTATTTATTACGCTTCGGATCTGGTTTACAAAACAAGTCGGGGTTTTAGGATCCGTTTTTGGCAGATGTTACGCTTCGGATCTGGTTTACAAAACAAGTCGGGGTTTTAGGATCCGTTTTTGGCAGATGTTACAGTCTCCCCTACTTTTGAGAATTTTGTCCCGAAATTATGTGGAAACCGCTCATGTAAGATTAAGTGTAAGGTCTTCCATAGGCGTAAACGATATCGGTTCGATTATTAGTAGTATTAGGAACTCGAATCTTACGATCAGGCTGTTAATTAGGGTATTCAGAAATCAAGGGTTAAACACGAGACCTAACGTCGCTGATATTACACTCGAACTGAGATATATTAGGAGTAAGGTTTAGATTAGACTGTGGCGGTAGCGTCCCTGACAAGGGTTAATCGCTCTTAGTCACAGAAAATCGAAAATCCGCCCCCTTTTCTATATTCCTTATTATTGATTTGATCAAGATGCAGTAATGAAAAGCGTTAACTGTTATGTATAAGGTAGCCAGTCATAGGTCATACGATCATTACAACCGAGAAGCCCATAAATGACCAATCGAGGATTAATTGCGGCTTAAGAGAAAATCATGTCCTAAAGATGTATTGTAACACTTTAGAGTTTGCAACCGAGTCGCAAAGGATACTCGTGATGCCAAAACTACAATCTGTGTCGCGACCTGGGATCTTGATATATTTATCATAAAATGTGACAATTTGAGTCAGATTAGCGAAATCATAGATCTTGAATCTCCAATCACGAAACCAAACAACTAACTAAAACTCTCATGATTAGTTTAACGCTGCTTTTGAAAATTTAGCAGAGACACTTATATATAGGAAGTACCAGCGATGTATCCACCATGTCTCTATCAAATTTTCATCCACATCGTTATTCAAATCATGATTGACACACAAACACAACATACATAGAACTTCTCTCAACCAAACTAACGAGGCTTTTTATAGTTTGATAAGAACACTTATATATAGGAAGGGCCAGCGGCGTATCCACCATGTCCTTATCAAATTTCATTGGCTTCGTTAGCGGTTTTGATTGGTTCTATGAGACGACTCAACTAAACTTACTAATTAAATAACCACAACCAAACCACAAACAACCATTGTATGAGTCTCGAACCCAAAAAGGGTGTGACTAAATGGTGGCAGTACCTACATCCATAATTATGGGGAAAATGGTCGGTATATGAACAAGTGAGACGATACCCATATCACACAAATTATGGAAGAAGGTAAGCTATGATGAGTGATGATGTGAAACTGCACAACATGAACTAGCAATAAAACAAATCATAAATGCATAACATAGCGATACAGAAAAACGTCTGAGTAAAGGATGAAAACGACGCTAAATAGTAACGTCGAAAGCGTGACAACGGCACAAGCTATCAACGATACTGATTAAGAGTTGATAATTGTACCGATTGGTGTTAGTTCGAACGCCAAGGATACGAGGTGAGAGTAGCAGGTGAAGTCGTCAATGAGGAAAAACTAAACGTGAAGTCGAATGGCGGAGGAGATGATGTAGCAACATTGATTTACACTCCCACCAGTCGGGCGATAATTGCGATTCGGACAAAAGTAGAAGGGTCCTAAGATAAATTAGGGAAATCATAACTTTGTTAACTCGCGTTCATTTCGTTTTGTTAATTATTTTTACACTTTATCAAGTGTAGCACATTGGTATTTTAAATTATTCATGTACAAAAGCAACTTAGTTTATTTTGAAAAATATTTTCGTTAAACTTTAGGGAAACCATTTTTGGCCAAAAGTGAACGTTTACAATATGTATTTATTACATATTATTATTATTTTATAAAACCAAATTTTGAGATTAGAAAAATTCTATCGTCACCCTGTACCCTAGACTTGAATTTGCCGAACTATGGGCACATGTTACGAAAGTGATTAGGGTCGTGACATTCAAGTCGTAACGGACCATTCAAGTCGTAACGGACGACTTGTTAAAATTTTAAACGTATTACCAAAAATCACATCATTACACTTGTGTTCGAAAATTCAAAACATTATTTATTTGATTAAATTAGAAGGTATGATCCCAGGAGATTATAACCTTCATTATTACGATCACGTAGCCACGTTCGAATCGAAAATTGGCTTGACCATAATGATCAAAACCGAAAGTCAAACAGAAAGTCAAGCTATTTGACTTTTGGCTAATAACTAGCCTATAAAATGAAATAGACTATGAAAGAACACTTACTTGTGTTCTAAGAGAAGTCTTGAACTCAGTAGGAGGCTTCCAAAGTATGGAAACAAGCTCCAAGAGCATAACAGAGAAAGAATGAAGGAATGAGCAAGTTGAAAGTTCAACTTTGCTTGTTATTTATAGTTGTAGAGAGTGAACAAGATTAGGACAAGTGTCCAGGGTTATTATAGGATGTTAACGAGTGTAATTGAGGTGTCAAGACCAGGTGAAAGAGTGGCAATTCGAGCTAGGTGCCAATTGAAGAAGATATGCTTGGAGACCAAGCATAAAACTGCCAGAGCGACCCCTTACGGACCTTCAGCGCATAATATTGGTTTAAACCCCTTGCGGACCGTAAGGACTAATCCTTGCGGTCCGTATGGGACCTCCAGAAAATTGTTTTGAGATTATTACATGTTTAGTCCTTGGACTTTACATCTTTTGCCATTTGGCATTTATAGTCCCTCTCCTTTCTCATAGTTGAGATTAGTCGGAGATCCAGGACGCGTTTTAGTTAACGCTTAATAATAATTTCTCTCCTTCCCAGAATCGGGATTAGTCGGAGATACAGAACACGTTTCAATGAACGTAGAATGTAATTCATTCCTCCTTCCACATAGTCGGGATTAATTGGAGGATTGAATATGTATAGTTACATAGTTGAACGATAAATTCCCTTTCCTTGGTTGGAAATTCGAGACACGTGTCGCCTCACAATTGGACAAAAATTTACGGGTGTTACAACAAGAGAGAATCTCTTTGGCGTAACGCACGCTGGACTAAAACCCGGGGTGGCTCGGGCTCGAACTCTTGACCTACGGTCTGGGAGAATTAGCCTTCATTACCTTTATCCACCAAATATGGCACTAGTTGAGAATGAACTTGGGTCTTCAAGGAGAACCCAAGTCTTTCCAACCACTAGACCACAAGTGATGGATGAACTAAAGTTAGTTATTCAAAATTTTAATTTTATTGTTTTAAGTTATCATAATTTTATTTTAGTTATATAAAACTTTTCAAATATGTTGATGTTATTGATATATATTTTAAACAAAATTTATAGTTAAATGCCATTTTAGCCTTTGTGGTTTGGGTCATTTTGCCAGTTTAGTCCAAAGGTTTAAAACGTTGTCATTTTAGTCCAAACAGTTTCAAACGTTGCCATTTTAGTCCACTGGGCTAACTTTATCCATTTTTTATGTTAACTAGAAGGACAATTCGGTCATTTTTATGTAATTTTGTTAATTAAAAGAGCAATCCGGCCATATAAAATGACCGAATTGCCCTTCTCGTTAACAGAAAAATGAATGAAGTTAACACAGTGTACTAAAATGGCAACGTTTCAAACCTTTGGACAAATGAAGTCACCCCTGTCAATATTATCATAATGCAATGAGACATAACTGAGGACTAGCTAGGTTATCATGTGTGTTCTTCTGCTAGTGGTTCGGTTTAGTTTTTTTCCGACTGTTTTAGTTATGTTTCAATAAATAATATCTGATTGAGAAGCACTAAAATAACAACGGTTCTCCAATTCCAGATCGGTAATGTAAGGAGAAGCGTTGAGATAACGGACATCCATCAAGCTCAAAAAGAAAACTTGTGTTTCCCATAGTCACAAACGATTACAGTTTGTATCCTACAGCTGCATTTTAAACAAGAAGTCCAACAATCCGTTCATTATCTGTTGTCGTCTCAATAATATAAATGCATGCGATGAATTTGACAATTGTGGCAGCTTATTAAAAGTAGAAATCACCTCCAATCCTTTCTTGAATGTTTCGGATCATCACTTGTTTGAAAGGGATTTCGAGCAGTTGGTCGATGACATGATAGATAAAGATCTTGCACCGTGATCTTCATATTCTTGGTTCAACACCAACTCATCTTTAGTGGTGTTTGTTGGAGAACCTGATTCAGATACACAACGGTTCTCCAATTCCATATCACCACATATATATTAACCAGGGTCTTTGAAGAGACGCTGATATCAAATTCCAATGTCATACAACTACAATCCTTCCTACATTATTGAAAATTACTATATCACCCCCACCAGATACATCTTCCAACTTTCAAAATTCAAATCAAACTCACATTTTACTACATTGACTATGTGTTATACCTGTGAGAAGTAGATGCATTCGAGACAAGCAAGAGAGAAACGTGAAATTTATAATGATGTTTGGGAATTAAACACATGTATGTGACAAAACACGGATCGTTCTAATAGATTAAAGAGATTAAACCACATCCAAGACTGTTTGTCGGGCTTCCAATGGACAGATGAAGTCAAAAGTGATCAAACTTGGACATCAGACGTAAATCTTGAACCAAATATGTGGTTCCCAATTGGTTACAGAAACAACTAGCAGAAGAACCCGACACGTCTTCTACCAAATGCTCGAAATCCCTTTTTGACAGATCATCTGCTTCCTGAATCTGAATCTGAAAGTTAACTTTGACTCATGTTAGGGAGAATGTTCTCGAAATTGAAGGAAAAGGAATGGTTGAAGGAATGTCGGGTTATGTATATGCACGGTTTCATTGCCTGGGCGCGTGCGGGGGTTGTTGTGAATTTGGTTTCTTTGGTACAAGCTGATCAACCATCTGGAGAAGAGTATGTTGATATATATGAATGTTAGTAGCAGTGAGTCGAGCTCGAATAGTGATTCGTCGTCAAGTGGTATGGTAGTAAACGATTAATCTACGGGAACGGTGGCTATGGGAAATACAAACCGCAATCGTTTGTGACTATGGGAAACACAAGTTTTCTTTTTGAGCTTGATGGATGTCCGTTGTCTCAACGCTTCTCCTTACATGTCGGGTTCTGTACCCATCCCCGCGTTGATAGCTTCTGTTTTATTACAGTCATATGACACATGATAAAAGCGCTTCTTTAGACAATCTAGGATTATTTTCTAACTAAACCCTTGAATCCCAATGCTTCTCTAAAAAATATTTGTTTCTTTCCTTTTTCATGAGGTAAAACCGGTTTCAACATAAAGGGAGAATTAAATGCATGTATGGACTCAAGATAAAGCACTTGGTATGTGTTCATATCAGCGTTGTTTATCACCCTGTGTGAGCATTGGGATCCCGACAAACAGTCTTGAAATTACATCTTCAATCGAGACCGCATTGTTAATTTTAATGATGATTCGAAACATTCCGAATAACTAGCAGAAGAACCCGACACGTCTTCTGCTAGTTATTCGGAATGACAATCAGATGACACATGATAAAAGCGCTTCTTTAGACAATCATATCATCTTTTTACTCTTTTCTTCGATTTCAACAAATCTTTCAAGATCATTCACCTCTTTCAACCTACCAAAACACCTTAAACCCCTTATTTTCTTCCCAAAACCAACCACGTTTACATAGTGTCGGGTTCTTCTGCTAGTGGTTTCTGTAACCAATTGGGAACCACATATTTGCTTCAAGATTTACGTCTGATGTCCAAGTTTGATCACATTTGACTTCATCTGCGACAGTCCAATGACTTTCTTCCCACGTGTCTGCACCGTGATCTTCATATTCTTGGTTTAATACCAACTCATCTTTATTGATCTTCATATTCTTGGTTCAATAATCCGTTGTTCAATAATCTGTTCAATATCAGCGTTGTTTATCACCCTGTGTGAGCATTGGAAGCCCCGACAAACAATCTTTTAATTACATCTTCAATCGAGACAGCATTGTTAATTTTAATGAAGCAATGAAGATTGCATGTGCAAACCGCAACCGTCTTTTACTACGGAAACGATGGCTATGGGAAATACAAACCCGACACGTCTTCTGCTAGTTATTCGGAATGACACTCATATGACACATTATAAAAGTGCTTCTTTAGACAATCATATCATCTTTTTTACTCTTTTCTTCGATTTCAACAAATATTTCAAGATCATTCACCTTTTTCAACCTACCAAAACATCTTAAGCAAATACACAACGGTTCTCCAATTACAGATCAGTAAGCAAATACACAACGGTTCTCCAATTCCAGATCAAAGACGGTTGCGGTTTGCACATTCAATCTTCATTGCTTCATTGAAATTAACAAGGCAGTCTCGGTTGCATATTTTAGAGAGACATTTAAAGTTATCATGTGTTGTAGTCTGGAAAGATGACCGAATAGAGATCTGAATAACAAACTGTGGAGAACTTGTTTGTGTCGGGTTCTTCTGCTAGTTATTCGGAATGTTTCGGATCATCATAGAAGACGTGTCAGGTTCTTCTGCTAGTGGTTTTTGTAACCAATCCATTATCACCCTTGGTGGTTTCTGTACCCATCCCCGCCGATAACTAGCAGAACCAATAAATAACCAACACGAAGATCTCTGCGATCGCTAAGGTTTCCATCAACGGACTGATCGGTAACGTTAATCTACTTGTGCTCCGATTTAAGCGGCGTGTTCCGATCAACGTTTATCGACATTGTTAAAGGTGATGAAGAGTTTAGAAACCCTAGAATGATTGTGTTTTTATTGAAAAAAATGGGATAATGGAACAAACAACCTTATATACGGCCCATATCCATGCGGTAAAAACCAAAAACTTTGGTAAAACCTCACATTGGGCCGTATACGTTTTACTGATCGTATTCAAATGTATATGGGCCGTATATCTTTATACGGGTCGTATACTATTAAATCAAAAAACATTCCCTGCGCATTTTCCTATTAAAAAACATTCTATACGGGCCGTATAACTTTATACGGCCCGTATACAATAGGGGGTGTGAAAATAAGATATAGGGGATGTGTAAATAAAAGGGGCCTTTGAAAAATTGGTTGGAATATATGACCACTCTCTTCCCCGTTAGAACACCCATAGTGGCTGCCCAAAGGGGCGTTTTTTGTGCTCAATATCGCCCAATCACGCCGAAGGGCCACTACGCATGGGCGTGTTTGGCGTTTTTTTTTTGTTATGGCGTGTTATAAATCACGCTGGTAGGGCTTTTTCTTGGCCAATTACATTTGAGCTTCCTTTTTTGGCCAATAAGATTTTTTAAATGTTTATTTTATTTTATTTTATTACAAACATAATGCCCCACAATCCCCACTACACCCCTTTGTAGAAACGTCTAATAATGCCCCATTACTGACTGGGCTGTCACATGGCGCAAAACGTCCTAGGATGGGACATTATTCACCCCAATAACCACGCATTTTGTTATGGAACCCTACTTGTGAAATTTCTGTATTTGTACCTTGCTTACAACCCCACTGTTTCTCCCACAAAGGAGATGACATGTGTCTGACCTTTTCGTCTCTCCGCATCTTCTATTTTATTTTTACCATGTGTTGTAATCAAGATAAATATAACATGAATAGTTGAATACTTGACATTGACCTGACTTGCTTTGGTTTGGCTTCATATATCAGACCATGTGTAGTGGTAAGTTGGTATAATGCCCCCACCATGGGGCATTATCCGACACGTGGCATCCTAGTCACACTTGGGCATTATAGCAAAAAGTGGCGTAGTTGGGCATTATTCCAATAACCCCCAAGCAATCATTAAATAATTATTATTTTTTATAGAGAAAAGGATTAAAAAAAAAAATCTAAACTTGTCAGTTAGTCAAAGTTTGTTGGCACAATCCCATTGGTCTTCCATTATCACATGCAAACAACTTCGGCGTTTTAAAAATCACGCCACCATGCATTTTATTTGAAAATAACGCCGGCTAACGCCGGGCGTAGTGGGGGGAGGGGCGTTTTGGGGCGTTTTTTTTCAATTTTTTTTAAAAATCACGCCCCACTACGGGTGCTCTCATGCTGAGATGTCCTGACCTTTCTATATATGTAATAAAAACAATAAATAATAACGTTAATCGAATTTGAAGAATTCATGGGAATTAGGGCTTGTTTGGCTAAGCTTTTCAAAACTACTTATTTGCTTATTTGCTTTTCTGAAAAGCAAATAAGCAAATAAGTAGTTTTGAAAAGCTTAGCCAAACAGCCCCTTAATGTTATCCGTCCATTTATTATTATTCTTTAATAACAATGGAACAACATCATAGATTCATAATATCACATGGAGAGACTCTATGATAGAGTGATATAAAAGTAAGATAAACCATTCTATTGAAGTTGTACCATCCGAACCATCTTTAGCCCAAATAAGGGTTAATCCTGACCAAAGACAATAGGCATTGCACCATACACCTTACAAAAAGAGAGAACAATTTGAATCACAACTTGTTTCAATACCTTCCTTAAATGATTATATAACGCATCCCGCTAACTCGCTAAGTCAGAAGTGTTGGTACTTGAAGAGGTATGGTCCCAAATCAGTGCACACATGGCATGAGGACCACGCCACTTTTCCAGCACGGCGTCCACATCATCCGAGTACATCCAGAAGCTTCTGGAAGAAATCGCAGGTGACGAAGAAGATGCTCCTTTAGACAAAAAGGACGACACGTGGCGCCTATAGATGGACATCAGCCTTCATTGCAAGATTTCTGGAGAGTAGGCCGACAGCTGGTACCTGTGAGCGTCCAGCTAGACGAATGAGCGCGCACCACGTCATCCACTACACTGGCGACAACAGAGGGGACAAAAAAGATATTCCCCTTGGTCGGACAGCTGGCACCCACTGGCTAGCTGGCAGGTCTCCTCCTCCTCCTCCTTCATCCTTCGGCTATAAATAGAGGACTCCACCTTCAGGTATAGGGATTCTGCCCTCTCACTATTTACTCTCAACACTCTTTATTCTCCTTAGAACAGTACTTATTCTCACGCCGGAGGGTGGTCACAAGAAGAACCCCCCTATTCCACTCCTTGTGGCGAGTCACCGGTGTTCTGTTTTGCAGGATATTCGGCTAACGGCGAGTGGAGGAAGAGATTAAACCATTCTTACACGAGACTACCAGCTGGGATAACTTAGTGTTAACCAGTGTTTCATCAGTACTTCAACCTAAAGTATAAATTGAATAAGTTCGCATGACATGGAAGCTTATTCAATTGTCTCGATTATCTCAACTTTTACTCCTAATTAATGTTTTTGTCGTCCTTACGCTAGAGCTGTTCATAAAGCTCGAGGCTCGCAGCTCGGCTCGTAGCTTGCTCGAAAGAAGCTCGAGAAAAACTAGCTAAAAAAACTCAATTTGAGATGACGTGAACCAAGTTGGCTCATTTTGTAACCGAGCCCAGCTCGAGCTATTCTCGGCTCGACCCATGGCTTGGCTCGTTGGCTCGTTCTTAGGCTCGTTTAACTCCGAGATAAAGCTCAAGCCGAGTTTAGCCGCCTGAATTAATTTCGAGCTTGAGCTCGACCCCACCATGGCTCGACTCAGCTCGACTAGTTTACCGCCCTACCTTACGCTATGAATTATTTTCTCCCACGTTGTCATGGGACACCACCGGCGTCGAGGCTAATATTATATTGTATTATGGGATCGGCATACAAAACTCTATATACGCGTATACTAAACAATGTAATGACCATGTTGCAGCATTTAGACCAAAATAAGAGCTAGAACGCGTGTATTTTCTTGCTATATATGTGTAAGCTAAATGCAACTCACTTGATAGCTAGTAGCATGCTTATTGCTTAGAATATAAAACCACATATTTTGAACATCCATCTATGTGTTTATGTTTAACTTTTATAAGACATGTGATAGAAATCTTGATTATGGGTGGGGATTCTTCATGATTAGGCATCGGATTCTTTATTATGGTTGTCTAACCCATCATATCCATACTCGAAACAATCATAATGATATTAATTAATTAATTAATATTAATAATTAAAAAAAACAACAATTTTCACAAAGGCTCGTGATGACGACAGGCCTTGATGAATCTTTTGACACGCTGATAAACATACGAGTTATATAACTATATACGACTTGTATATTTTTTTACTTGAATTATACGACTCATATACAACTACACGAGTTGTGTATTATTTTTTTTCACAAAAACCTATATGACTCCTATATCCTTTTTTTATATAGAATTGTACTCCTCATATACAACTAGAGATTATCAAATGGTACCCGTTACGGAATCTGAAAGGGTACCGTACCGAGTCAATTGTCGGTATCAGGGATGGGCATTTTTTCCCAAATACTCGTACTGTACCTGTACCCGTACCGATTTTAGGTGTTCGGTATATGTATTGATACCCAGTTTGATTGATTTTGGTATTCGGTACTTTCGTTATTCGTACGAGTACGGATAAAAAAAAGGTACTTGTAACAAATTTTATGTAGAACTTTACAAGTTTTTTTATATTATGTTTTATTTCATATTATGGTATTTATGGTACTCGGATTGATTTTACCTATTTGGTACTTGTACTATATTGGTATTTATGTTGATTTTACCTATATAATACACGTACGACTACTCAAAAACTAAAATAAAAAGAAAGTGGTACCAAAGCGGGTACCGTACCGAAATACCCATACCATACCAATATATTTGGTATGGTATTTGGTACCCAGTTTTGTTCAAATTTGGTATTGGTATTTTCGGTACCGGTACGGGTACTATACCAATCTCATCCCTAGTCAGTATTTTCGGTACCGGTACGGGTACTATACCATAAGGTAATATAAGATCAAATTTGGGTTGATCTATCTTCGAATACCGTACCAACCACTTTTGGTATCGATACCATTTTTTTGCGATTTTCAGGATAGATACGGATACAGATACGATACCAAACTCACCCCTACTAATACAACTTTAGAAGTTGGGTATAGACGTCTCACCCAACAAAACACATATATAAATTGTAGAGTAAATTGCATTTTGCGTCCTTTAACTTTGAGACAAATTACCGGCTCCATCATTTAACTAACGAAATTACACAGGATGTCCTTTATGTTACTGTTTCTTATCAAGTGGTGTCCTTTACCCTAACCCTGTTAAATTTTTCTGTTAACTCTTAACACGTGCCACTCGCATGAAGGCATAATGGTCATTTTCTCTTATTTGTTGTTAATATATATTACTTATATTTAATATTGTTTTAGTTATTAAGTTAAAAATGACCATTATGTCCTTATGTGCGTGACACATGTTAAGAATAAAAAAAAATTAATAGGGTTAGGGCAAAAGGACACCGTCTGTTGAGAAACAGTAACATAAAGGACATCTAGTGTAATTTCGTTAAAGGACCACCTGTAATTTAGCTCAAAGTTAAAAGACACCATCTGCAATTTTGCTTAAAAGTTAAAAGGAGTAAAATGCAGTTTTCTCTAAATTGTATATCGGGTATCAAAAGATTCAATTGGGTCTCCGTACACAAATAAAAAAAAGCCTCTATATATCCCCTTCCTGCATTACCTTTCCACATACATTTTAGAATTTTACTCCTTCCACCACACTTAACCGTTACCCATGGCGTTCCTCCACCCAAAACCACCGCTGCTCCGCCTCCTCCTGCTAACATGCGCATCTCTCCTCCACCTACCCTCACCAACAAACTCTCTCAACACCTGCACTTCACAAAACATCGGCAACAACCTCTACACAAACTGCACCGATCTACCAACACTCAACGCATCTCTCTACTACAACCTCATCCCCAAAACCTCCTCAATCTCAATCGCCTTCGTCGCGCCTCCATCCAAACCGGACGGCTGGATCGCCTGGGCAATCAACCCGACGCAAACCGGCATGGCCGGTTCACAAGCTTTAATCGCGTTTAAAAACTCTAATGGAACAATGAATGTGAAGACGTATAATATTAGTTCGTATTCATCGATCGTTGAAGGTAAAATTTCGTTTGAAGTTTCGGAGGCTAGAGCGGAGTATAGCGCCGGATCTATGAAGATCTACGCGACGGTGAAGTTGCCGGAGACGATGACGGAGGTGAATCATGTCTGGCAGGTTGGTGGTTCGGTTGTGGATGGTGTGCCGGTGAAGCATGAGTTTCAGCCGGAGAATTTGAGTGCGAAGGGGAAGTTGCGGTTGCGTGTGGCGGAGGTGAGTGGTGGTGGTAGCAGTCCTGCCGGTGCTCCAAGCATTAGCCCTAGCCCTAACCCTAACCCTAGCTCTGGTTCTGGTACTGGTTCTGGTTATAAGAAGAGTGTAATGTGTGTGTTTTTGGTGGTTATTGTTGGGGGTTTGATCTTAAATTAGATGATAAACATAATTGTTATGTTGATTTCGGTTAATTTTTTATGGATTTTTACTATTTGGTTTATCTGGATTTTGTTAATGGGATGTGTGATAAACCATCTGGATTATATTAATCAAATTAAAAGATCTTATACTACCTTACGCTGCTCTAGTGTTATCCGGATGATGATTTTCAGGGGAGGTTACGGGTTTCGGTCTCATTCGTGACAAAATGTTATGCTTTAGCACAGTGGCGGAACTAGAACATTAAGTCAGGGGTATCCTAATTTTTTTTTTCACCGTGCAATCGTACAATATTAAAAAAACGACAATAAATAAATAAAGTAAAACAAATATCTAATAGATTTGTCCTCTTCTTTTTTTAATAGCTTGAAATCGTTCCATCACATCGTCGTCTTTTACTTCACGTAAAAAATCCTTTTCAACCGCACAAACCATAGCATTGTTCAAAAATTCCAGGCTCATTTGATTGCGTAAATCCGTCTTGACAAGCTTCAATTTCGAAAAACATCTTTCAACGGTTGTGGTTGCAACCGGTAAAAGCAAAGCTAGCTTCACTACCCGATAAACTGAAGGAAAAGAACCATGTGTTCCCGTTTCAACCATAACACGCGCAAAATCACTTATTCTATTCAAATTTGCAAATTTATCACCATCACTTATAGTGTGACGAGATGGGCAATTGGGATTTGGGCATATTATTTTCAATTGATTGGTATCCTTGTAGTTATGTCGTGCCGTGCATTAAAACTTCAAGGCAATTGGGCAATTATTTACAATCTTTTATTGTTTTGGGCTAACATATTGGGCAATTGGGCTTATTATTTACAATCTTCAATTGATTTGGGCTAACATATTGGGCAATTGGGATTTGGGCTTATTATTTTCAATTGATTTAGGCTTACAGACTCTTTTTTAGGGGTGTCCTCGTAGTTGTTCAGGGGTATCCTTGGTATAAAAACCGAAAAAAAATTTGCACTACCGATAAAAAGTTGAGCCGTAGCCCGTGCTACGGCTCAGACAACATAAGGTCCGCCCCTGCTTGAGCAGCGGTTTTACGACAATGGGTCCTCGGACAGTGAGTTTTTCTATAAATTGATGACGAGTTGAGTCACTAGCGCTCTGACTTAAAAAAAAGGTTGCACCGTTCTTGAATCATGACGTTAATAATACTGGTTATCTGTAAAAAGTTACATTAACTCGCATGTAAAGTGCACCGACTTTTTTTAACAAGTTTAATCCAAAATATTAGTGTTTTTAATGGTAGCGTTTCTCCTACTATTCACCAATATTTTAAAATTTTCACCCTTATCAATAATTAAATCTGAGACATGTACAGCTACCCCACATTTTCATCCAAAATATTAGTTGACTTCAAGTTGTTTTATAAAAGAGAGCATGTTTCGAGTGTGACTGTTGTGTACCGGTAACAATCAGTTTTGAAATAGTAAATGAGTAGTTTTGAAATCATGTCATGTGTTTACTTTTCTCCTTTTCCTCATTTGTTTGTTGGTACGTGTAAAGTAATTTATCTTTTAGTGGAAATTAGTCAATTACACTCCTTAACAAAATAAATTATTAAATAAGATTTTGCTTATTTTACTTTTTTTGAAAATCACGTCTAGTTACCGTAAACTTGGATGAATGTAAGGGTACTCAACTAGACAGGTTGTGTTTGTGTTTTCTAGATCGGTCTGGTTCTCAAGACGTTATTTATATCATCAAATTGTCAAGTTATTACATAAAAACATGTTTTTATGGCGATTAATGTATATAGTGCATACTATAATAAGACCGAATGATATGGAGCGTAGAAGGGGTGGCGTGGGGCTTCACCCACGTCGGCACACTGCCCCTTCCTTTGGCATGGTGATTGTAGCGTTGGAATCTTGCTCGGCGTGGAGGGAGGGGTGTAAAGTGGTGAGGTGGCGTCGATTGATTGGGTTAATAAAATAACCGTTCAAGTGTTGAACGGCTATTAATTAATTAATTAAAAAAAACATATATATTAAACCATCCAACCTTATTTCTTTACACACACACAACGAATCCAACATATTTCTTCATACAAACATATTTTTTCACTTTCAATTTTATCATTCTCTATAAAAAAAAATGAAAGGCTCAAGTTCATCATCTTCATTGCCATCGCTTGAAAAGCTTCTTTTATTCTCATTATCGTCTGATGAAGGACCTGAGCTAATAATATCAACGGTTTAGAAAGTTGTTCAAACAATATTTGAAGACGAAGGGACCTCACAACCTAAAAGAAGGAAATATATAATACGCGACCGGCTCACCGCACATGACTTATTGGTAGTGATTATTTTTCGCCCAACCCAACATATGATGAAGGACGCGCAATTTGCTAGTACTATGGGAAGGAGACACAACCATATACTGAAGACATCAGTGATGAACCAAGGGAATCAAACGCATGGGAAATTTATGAATAATATACATCACAACCTTCGGGCGGATTTTGTTGAACACATTTGAAGCGTTCCACGAAACGACAATGACGAAGATGATAATTAAAAAAATGTTTTTTTTTTGCTTATGTAATTTTTTAATTAATGTTATTTCTCTATTTAATATTAATGTTTTTTTAATTTAATTGATAAGTTTTATTTTTAAAACATAAATAAAATAAAAAAAGTGAATGTGATGTTTCGCTCCACGCCCGCTACCACTCCTGCGCCTTTTGGGGCTTGAAGGGGAAATCCTTCTCTGCTGACGTAGCAGCCACATGTCACTCCATGCCCCCCCTTCAAGCCTCTCCCATACCGTATAGTCTAATATTTATATCCTAAGCTGAACAAAATCCCAACTGTCATCAGATAGGCTAATAAACCATTGCATATTTGCAAACCATTGTGAGGTCGCAAGACCAAAGGTAGAAGAATGGGGTGGGGGTATACTTTGGAGATTTTGATGTTGGCGTTGGGGATGAGTCCTTTAAAGAATACATCGTTTCTCAACAGGGAAGTGGAGGTGAGCGTGGTTGAGCTTTCTTTTTATACTTTTTTTTTTCACTCTGCTTTATTTTCAAATTAAAAAGAAATTTCATATGGACCTAGCTGATTTTAACAAAGTGAGCAAACATATTTATTATTGACTGAACAATAAGGCCACATATATAATGTGTCAAATGAAAGGAACAAATGCACAATACAATCTTTACTATATTGATTATCTGAAGGGGTATGGTATGCACAATACAATCTTTACTATATTGATTATCTGAAGGGGTATGGTATTAAATGTCGCGCAAGCCATGTGTGCGCAGAATCATACCCACTCTTAAATCCCCAAAACACTAAGTTGTTTCCAAGGTTCCGGTGTGGGTTACATATGCGAGCGCGCAACCATGAGAGCTCACAAAAGTACAACAAGTACAAGTGGCAGTGGCCTGAAGCTAATCAGCACGCACCAGGCTCTGTTCCAACTAATCCCGCCGATGATCAATCGTGCAGGGGACAAACAGTACAAAAGGACAGTGACGTGTAACCAATCAGCATGTGCCACTTACTGCTCCATGATCTCCACTAAAGGCTGATGACAAACGCGACAACAAGTACATTTGGCAGGTGACGTGTAACCAATCATGGTGCGTCATCTTACTCCCACCTCTGCAGACACTACATGTCGTGTGTGAGGGACCAAATGGATTATGATGTCTACTCTCTCACTCTAAACATACATTGTTCTCTCTCTCTAAATAGTTACTTATTCTCACGCCGGAACTGGGTTAAGAGAAAAACCTCATTCTCATCTTAACAAGGTAACGATGTTGTTAGTTTTGCAGATCATTCACAGCTGTAACAATCAAAGAAGAGATTAACAAGATAACCCCCCTATCGAAATACCTCACTTTAGGTTATATTCCTTGCGGATTAGAACCGGTGTTTCTTCACTATCAGTATAATTAGTTAAACTATATTTTAAAGATTAAGTTATAGTCGCCTATGACCCAAAAAAAAAAAAAAACATTTAATGATTTTAGTCGTCAAATAATACCATTGTTGTATTTTATAAACACGGAAGTTGGATTACTTAAAAAAATTAGGATAGAAATTAGAGTTTGTAAGTTTAGGGGTTGGTTTTGCAAACAATGAGCCTTAAATTGATTATTTAACTGATTAAATCCAATTTATTTTGCTTGAAACTGACGTGTTGTCGGTCCAACATTTGTATTTATTGAAAACTCACAATTTGAATTAAAGCAATAGAAGCATTAAAAATAAATAACTAACAAAAGGAACAAAACCCCCAACTAGGGTAATCAAACATTCTTATGAATGTTTACTGATGAGGATACGTCCTTGACCGGACCGAATCATGGCACACTAAGGTCGGACCGGACCCTTGCACCATAAGACGAACCGGACAAACACGCTGGTGCGGCATAACTAACTGGGTCCCACCTCCATAACTGACATGACAGCGACTGGTCCGACCCTAACTAACTTGCCACGTCAGCACACCCAAAAGCTATAAATACCCCGCCAAGATTTCCAGCAAGGGGTAATCGCTACTTTCTCTCTCTCTAAACTCCTCTCTCTCTCTCTCCCTGACCTATTTCCTCCTCTCAGATACTTATTCTCACGCCCGAGCTTGGTCACAGAGAGGCCCCCCTCCCTGTGACGAGGCTAACGGTGTGTTTGTTCTTTTGTGATCTTGCAGGTTTCTTGCTAGGTCATCTGAAGCTATACTCTGACCAGGTCGCATCAACTGGTTTTTGAGTCTTCAGTGGCGCCATCCGTGGGACTCGAACCCACGACCACTGAAGACTCAAAAACCAGTTGATGCGACCTGGTCAGAGTATAGCTTCAGATGACCTAGCAAGAAACCTGCAAGATCACAAAAGAACAAACACACCGTTAGCCTCGTCACAGGGAGGGGGGCCTCTCTGTGACCAAGCTCGGGCGTGAGAATAAGTATCTGAGAGGAGGAAATAGGTCAGGGAGATAGAGAGAGAGGAGTTTAGAGAGAGAGAAAGTAGCGATTACCCCTTGCTGGAAATCTTGGCGGGGTATTTATAGCTTTTGGGTGTGCTGACGTGACAAGTTAGTTAGGGTCGGACCAGTCGCTGTCATGTCAGTTATGGAGGTGGGACCCAGTTAGTTATGCCGCACCAGCGTGTTTGTCCGGTTCGTCTTATGGTGCAAGGGTCCGGTCCGACCTTAGTGTGCCATGATTCGGTCCGGTCAAGGACGTATCCTCATCATTTACCAAACCCAATTTTAATTGTAGTGTAAACCTCACTACATGACTTTACAAGGATATCTTAAAACTAAATAAATTTACCCGAAATTAAAGAAGAGTGAATACACTATTTTTATTTTTAAATTGGAATTTGTGAACTTTTTTTAACAATCAAACTTATCATCACATGAACACATAGATACATACCGGTTAATGTACATGTTTACGAGTTCATATTACATTTACTCTTTAATTTCTTTATCTTCTCTCTAAAATAGATAGATATAACGTGTATATTCTTCTTTCTAAGATGGTAGTTGGTAGAGATCGCATATTACTTCTTCATAGTTACACACTTGGTAGTGACCATTGAGAAATATATATCTTTTAATATGGTAGAGATTAACACTCAACAAATACATGTAGGAGTTTAAATGCACGTTACAATTTCTCTCATAGAAGACTTTCTTGCATACATGGGATATACAATTTCTCTCATAGAAGACTTTCTTGCATAGATGGGATACACAATTTGTTGCATAGAAGCTTATGCAACCTAACCTACTTTTACTTGTTTATCTTGATGTGATTGTACTATTTATTAGCCACATGATTTCATAGGAATGTGACTATGACATGAACAACACGTCACTTTCTGTAACGGTAAGAATGGTCCAAAACATCTAGGTGACTGGTAAATGAACGCTCAACTTGATATTTTGACAAGCTCTATACGATTCGCATAGGGGACTCGAATTCACTGCTGCCAAATTGGGCCGAAAACAACATATAGTGTTGCACGTAAACCCTACCGATGTCCTTTTAAGTTGTGGGATTTATTATTAGGTACGATTGTTATCATTATTGTTGTTGTTTTTATTGTTGGTTTCTACATCAAAGTGCTGGTACCGCACCGATACCGTAATGAACTTAAATGGTATCGACCAAGTTCTCATCACAACGCACGAGGGAATTCCACTAATTATATATATACTGATCAATGTGGTTAATGACAGTTCCCACTTTGCATTATTATATTATATGTTCACGGATGGAAGTTATAAAACTAAACATATGCTAAACCAGTGGTAGGGCATGCAATGTTGTTTTGCTTTAAGGCTACACAGTGTGAAGTGGCGCCACTCTCAATCAGCTTGATAAAGCCTCCAACACCACCTTGGGGGGCACCAAACGGGCTATAGAGGAGCTCATATGAGGGGATTGGCGGATATGATCATTATTAGTATTTCACTATCTTAGATACAAAAGTTAAATTTGATCAACTGATCAAGGGAACAAAAGTGTACAAAAAAAAAAAAACCGGTTTGGGCTCGGCGACCCGGAAAACCAACCCGGTAAAAAAACTGGGTTTTATATACCTTTACATGGAAAGGGATTTACATGGGTTTGAGAACATAAATGTAAATGGGCTTATTTCTTCAAACTAACTAACTAGCCCATTACACACACGCTATAAACCCTAGCTTTCATTTATATCTTCTCCTTCTTCTTCTTACGCCTCTTGCATCCGGGTAGCTTCTTTCTGCGCCGTTTCGTCACAATAGTCAGGTTTCAACCTTAATCTCTCTTACATTCGTCTTTTATATTGTATCCGTATATGTTTTCTGTATATCTCATATCATATTTCTATCAATTTTTATTTCATTTCAGCTCAGTTAATCTGTACGCCTGATAATTCATTTAATCCATACCCGTTATCGTATCTACAACACCGTATAATTTTTTTAAGTAATTATGTAAACGATGTCGTTTTCATATCTGGATGATTATTAGTGATTTTTTTTTAATTTGAAATCTGGTTAAGTTTATAGAAATTAGGGTTTTGAAATTTCACTTGTATTGTAGGTTTAAAGATTAAGCAGCTTGTTTTAAAAATTTGTAGAAATTAGGGTTTTGAAATTTAGGGTTTTGAAATCTGGTAAAATTTAAAGACTAAACAGCTTGTTTCTGGGCACATTATAGTTCTTTTAAATTTGATCTAGAAGTAAATGGCTGCTTTTTTGAAGCTTTGCAAGAATTAGTAGTCTGATTCATAGCTGTCAATAGCGAGCATAGCGATCGCTATGTAGATTGTAGCTTATAGGTCTAGGATTGCTATTAGGGTTGTAGCGATAGATAGCGACAATTTATTTATTTTTTGTTTTTAATATAAATAGCACATAAATATAGCAATAAAAAAGCTGGATTTTAGGTTTTTGTTAAATATACATGTAAAATATCACATATACCAGGGTATTTTGATATAATATACATATAATTTTTTTCTAGTGTATCGCTATTTATAAAATAGCCGCCTGCTATTTTTTGCTATTCGCTTTGTAGCATATAGGTACCTTAACAGTATTTGTTGCTATTCACCATTAACAACTATGGTCTGATTACAAATTGATAACCTAACTTATTTTTATTAATAACTTGTCTTTAGTAACCAATGGCGGTCCCTAAGCTTGATAAGAAGATCATCAAGAAGCGCGTAAAGAAGTTCAAGAGGCCACAAAGTGATTGGAAAATATGTGTCAAGGTATCTCATCTTCATCCCGGATATTAAGTTGTTTTCACTTTTACCGCATGTTTTTATTTAACGTTTCGCTTATTGTTTGACAGGAAAACTGGCGCAGGCCGAAGGGTATTGATTCCCGAGTGAGGAGGAAGTTTAAGGGTGTGACTCTTATGCCCAATATCGGATACGGGTCAGACAAGAAAACCCGACACTACTTGCCAAATGGTTTCAAGAAGTTTGTTGTGCACAATGCTAAAGAGCTTGAAGTTCTTATGATGCATAACAGGTACAATGTTGTTAATCTTCATAGTAGACTAAAGGATCCGATTTGGGTTATAGGTTATCTCTAACGGGTTAATTGTGATTTCAGAACATATTGTGCTGAGATTGCACACAATGTGTCTACTCGCAAAAGGAAGGAGATAGTCGAGCGTGCAGCACAGTTGGATGTTGTTGTTACCAACAAGTTGGCCAGGTTGCGTAGCCAGGAAGACGAGTAAGCGTTGTAGTTTGACGTGCGTTTTGTATTTTGAAGCGTTTAAGATTTTGATATACTTTTGGATGGTTTTAATTTTGAGTTCATGTAGTTTTGTTACAAGAAAATTGTGTTTGTTTTGTTGCTATTGAGTTGAAACTTTATCTAAGGGGTCTATTGGTTCCAGATTATGATCAGCATCTTGTGTTGTGAGAGTAACTTTTTTCAATGAATTGTAGTTTTAAGGTGGTGAGTAATAGACAATAGTGGTAGTATGGATTCTAATGCGTAAAAATGGGTTGTTTTGAGTTGTGTTTTTCGTTTTCTACTTTTTATAGAAAAGCCTGGTTGGTTATTGTGGTGGTCGACTTGTTAGAGCATTTACAACATAAGATCCTAAAATGCCTTCATGTTGATACTTGTTCGGATTGCCTCTCATTGTGAAAAACATCCCCTTTTCACCCTGCCCTCACTTGTTTTATATTGTTTTTACTTAAAAGCGGCTCTCTTCGATCTCTATGATCGGAAAGCAACCCAATAACATGTCACTCATTGCCGTTCTGTATGTGACATCATTGTATAAGTTTTGCTTTTAGAACTAGTGTTGTTGTAGAGTGGTTGAGTTGTTTCACACGGCCGCAATGTTTGTATAAATTTTGTTATTGTTACAAGGAAAGTGAGCAGTCTCATGCAGCTGCAATGGTTGTATAAACTTTGTTACAAGAGAAGTGAGCAATCATTTTAAACACAATTCAGAAAGCAACCGTATAACACATCACTCGTTGCCGTTTTGAATGACCCCATTCTATAAGCTTATGCTGTTACAACTAGTGTCGCTCTAGGTCCCTAGACTTATCTCGTGCTACCGCAATGGGTTGCAGTAGACTTATCTCGTGCCGCCGCAATGGGTTGCAGTTCTGCCTTGTGGACATGTACATTTAGCCTATTGGTAATAAGGAGTTCAAAGTGCCAAAGTGGTGAGAGTTTTAAGTCAACTTGTGTACAAATAGTATATTTGAATTGTTAAAAAAAAGTTTAGGGGGGGGGGGGGGGGGGTTGGGATCGAGTTTAGAAATGACTTGAGGTAAATTACACTTGTCGTCCTTTATGTTTGTGTCAGATTGCAATAGGTGTCCTTTAACTTCAATAATTATAGTCACCGTCCTTTATTTGTAAAACCTATTACACATTAGGTCCTTTAGTACTAACTTGGTTAATTTAAAACGTTAAGTCTTGTCATGTGCACCTCATGTGAGGGCAATGTTGTCTTTTCACACCTTTTATTCAAAACAAATTTAAAAAATACAACAAAAAGAATTTTCAAAATTGTAAAACAATATACCGCTTCTCTCTCAACTCTCTCTCTCAAGTCTCAACCTCTCCTCTTTCTCTCTCTCACTTTACCTTTTCTCCACCATTAGTGCCTCTATAGTGGGGCGGTATGCCTTGCCTTAGCGCCCAAAAGCGCCCAAGAACACCGCCACAAGGGGCGGTATGAAAGAAAAATTGAGGTGGGGCGCGACCTCTATAACGGCGCGATGGTTTGTTTTTTTTTTAATATTTGACCGTTACAACGGTCATAATCTCTAAAAAAATATTTTACTCTATAAATAACTCCCAACTCTTCCATTTTTTTTACAATTCATACTCAACTATTCTCTCATTCTCTATATATTTTTTAAAAAGTGTTGAAGCTACTCCCACCCTATTAAAAAAAATGGGTTCCCCGTCGGAAGACTCCTTCACCGATATTTACCGAAGATTTTTTTCACCCGAAGAAGACGCGGAGGAGGAAGAAGCGGTTACGAGTGCATGTACTTTTGTGATACAAGCATTTGAGCACGTTCGGCCTACTCCCCCTCCACGACCCATCTTGCGGCGCACCTATATCTTGCGAGATCGTGAAGCCGCGAACGAGCGTTTGATGAAAGACTATTTTGATGCGACGGCGGTTCACGGACCCAATGTTTTTAGACGGCGTTTTCGGATGAGCCAAAGGTTATTTTTGCGCATTAATAATGACTTGGAAAATAAGTATGATTTCTTTAAGCAAAGAATGGACGCGCGAGGATATTTAGGCTTCACCTCAATTCAAAAGGTCACATCCGCCTTACGCATATTAGCATACGGAAACACGTATGACATCAACGACGAGTACTTGAAGATGGCGGAGAAACAACTCAAGATTGCTTGGAACATTTTTGCTATGGTATTTTTTATTGACTTTTATTTATTTACTTTTATATATTTACTTTTTTTAGTAGCTTACTAGTAAAACTTTTATATATTAAATTATATTTTAGGTATATGCCAGTTATATGGAAAACGTTATTTGAGAAATCCCACTTGGAACGACCTTCAACAAATATATGAGGTGCATCTAGAAAAGCATGGAATACCCGGCATGATTGGTAGCTTGGATTGTCGTCAATGGCGTTGGTATAATTGTCCAACCGCAAGGCGAGGTCAACATACACGGGGTGATAAAAAAGGGCCAACTTTGGTATTACAAGCTGTTGCGTCATACGACCTTTGGGTTTGGTCGGCCTTCTTTGGTGTAGCTGGCTGTTTTAACGATATTAATACGTTAGAGGCTTCACCATTATTAGAGAGCTACATTTCTGGAACTATACCAAAGGCCGGTTTTCATGCGAACGGGAACGACTACGAGCATGGCTACTATTTGGGCGATGGTATATACCCAGAGTATTCGATTATTGTTAAAACGTTTTTTGAAACGTTCGATGAGAAAAGAAAGTATTTTAAAAAATTACAAGAGTCTTCGAGAAAGGATATCGAGAGGTGTTTTGGGGTTCTATAGCAACGATGGCATTTTATCAGAAATCCTTGTCGCATGTGGCATAAGGATAGAATACGAATGACCATGTATGCTTGCATCATTTTGCATAATATGATCATAGAGGATGATGGAAGAGCGATATGCCAAAACTATATTCCGGAAGATTTAGTCGAAGGAACCCAAGCAACAATGGAAGAGAGACTCGCAAATGCTCAACTATTGCGATATAAGGAAATACATAACACGTTGAAGGCGGATTTGGTTGAGCATGCTTGGGAAATTCGCCCAATGCGATACAACGATGACGACGAAGAAGATTCCGATGAAGAACAAGGTGAGGAATTCGAAGACGGGAACTTTGAAGACGTAGGTTTGGATGTGTCACACCCCTTTCTAAGGCGGAAGCACGAGGTGTGATCATGAAAGGTTTTCATTACATACGATTGGTAAACATACTACATGCTTATAAAATAACTTCAACTGTCAAACATTACATAACTGAAATCATAGTTTACACAAGACGGCATATTGTCTGAAAAGTTTACAACTTTATTTAAAGATAACATAAACAACATCCAGAGCAAGAGTATGACCGCGCGCACATCCACTTTAGTTACCTGAAATACATGTGAGTTTTGGAAAAACGTCAACACAATGTTGGTGTGAATTCATGCAGTTCTTGTTTTGAAAATTTGTATACTTTGTATGAAAACATAGTATGTATCTTGTATAAATCAAGTGTTTCTGTATGTATCTTGTATAAATCAAGTGTTTCTGTATGTATCATGTATAAATCAAGTATTTATGTATGTATCATGTATAAATCAAGTATTTCTGTATGTATCTTGTTGTTAATGGGTTGCAAGGCCATTAACATGTGACACGACATAGGAAGCAACCAAACCATAGGCATTTTTCTAGTTGTCGATTCACGACGGAGACACAAAAGCACTACTCGGTACTAGTTTTCACCAAGAGTGTGGCTGCCCGAAAACCCATTAGATCTAACCTTTTGTTCTGCGGTCTTAGTATGTACACGATTAATGGTGCTTATGGTACCCTATTCGTGACACGATTTCTCGTATCATCCCTTTAAACGCATCATACTTGGTACTAGTTATCACCAAGAGTGCTTCTCGTTTTTGTATCCATCATTTCATTTGTAAACATTGTAACATGTATTTCACCCCCGAAGTTATAAAACTGAAAACAGTTAAAAGAAAAGGGGGAGCATGAACTCACAACTTTGCGTTCCTTGCGCCGTAAACTTCACCGGTTTTTGCTTATCTAGCGTCGTGACCTAAACGTGTTTTATTAACGTTAGTCACTAGACTTGTATCGCACAAGTACAAGTCACCATCTTTTATGTATTTGTTTTTGTGTTAAAAATAATTTATATTTTTAACTATGTGTCTTACTTATATTATTTTCTCAAAAATAAATATAAGCATCTTGTATTTTTCACCCGAATTATGTATTGTGTCCAAAACTTCATTTCATGTTCATAACTAGTCCAAGTTATTTATTCTATCAAGTAATATATTTTCATAAATATATTTTCTTGTATTTGTCTAAGTATGTTGTATGTGTATTTTTGTATTTTTACTCCTTAGGAGTATTTAGTGTATTTTCAAGTCCTAATACACTATTATATGTAATACATACTACATACACTTAGCACAAAATTTGGTGATCAATAAATATATATATTTTTCTCAAAAACATACATACTTAATATCAATTCTAATCTTGAAGAAATCATCATTTCTTAACACAAAAATTAGAGAAACCTTGGTAAATATTTTTAGATACATTTTTAGGGAATAAGTTTCTCAAAAACTTATATTTTTCTAAGTGTCAAAATTTATAAAAATTTTGACATAGTTTCCCCTAAAAATGGAGGTTTCCCATGTTTTCAAAACATGTGTTTATTTTCTTTTAAATCATCACAATCAATAATCAAGTCATTCAACACCTACTGAGTGTCAAGATCAAGTAAATTACACTACATCATGAACTTGAAGTTTTGTAAAAACTTGTAGTAACTTACCATGTCATTTAGTAGGTTTAGTTACCCTTAAAAACATGTTTGTTTGTTTGTAAATCTCATTCTTGAAGGAGTTAGTCATTTACAACTTGTAAGATGATCTTTCTAAAAATATTTCTTTTGTATTTTTCTTGTTCCATAAGTGTTTATACACTTGTTTTTCTAATAAAAATAGTGTAGGTTTAAGTAAAAACCAAGATCTTCTAAAAATCATATTTTAAACTTGGTTTTCTTGGAAAATTATTTATAAATCTTGGATCTACAAGTTCACTAGTTTACTTTGTTTAAAATCATTTTACTTCCAAGTTCATGTTTAATCAAGAAGATGATCATCTTTGTGTAAACACATAATCATCTCCTAATCTTGCTAGATCATGTGTTTAATCACATTCTAGCAAGCTTCATATGAAGATTAACACCATCATCTCTAGTAAACAACTATCAAATATCATTTATGCACCAAACAATATCATTTCAACACTATTTCATCATATTACAAGCTTTATGTTTCAAGATTCATGTTCAAGTCTTTTAGTGTTCTTGTAATTTCAACATAATATATCTTTTAACCAATCAAAATATGAAGTAAAGAAGATCAAGAGAGCCTTACCACTAGCTTCAAGCTAGGGAAGAATACTAGAACTTGAAGATGACAAAATGGTTGGATAAAAGCAAACGGGTGAGGTCCTTCAAGATCCAAGACCACCAAGCTTCACTATAGACCTTCTTACACCTTGTGTGCACTTGAGTTTGTATGAAAATGAGATGATGATGGTGGTGTGGTGTGGTTGGTGCTTGGTTTCGGCCGAAATGGGGGAAGAAGGGAGGAGGTGGAGTGGTGTGATGATGAGTGAGCTCAAGTTTATATCTTATAACCATGTTTAATGTATAACCAATGGATAATGTGTTACTAGAGTACATAGCATATCTCTAGAGAATCATGGTGAATCCAAGAAAGATTAAGAGGGTATCTTGAGTGATCTTGTAAGATTAAGAAAGATTTTGGTGGGGTCCATGGTGACCGTCCACTCTTAAGGGGGGGGGGGTAAAGTGTAAATTCCATTCTCTAATTACATAAATAAGTAAGCTTTCAAGTATAAAGTTTAGGGATTTAGTGTATTATTGTGTTATAAGGGGTGTTATGGTGTTTGGGGATCATAACTAGCTTAGAAATAAATAAACAATGCTTCTAGCAATATTTTAGTGTTCCGGGTAATGTCCGGTTGTTCGGTTAGATACTGGTTCGTTAAAGGGCTAAATTGCACCGTTTAGTGTCCTTTAAGTATCCTTTTGTGCCCCTTTCAATTCCCGACACTTAGGAAAGTATTCAGGACCATTTAGTCATGTTTTTGCATGGTAAAATCTTGTTACAATGCTAAATTTTGCTGAATTGTATGAAATCCAGTATTTAAAGTGTGTTTCGAGTGCTTTTTAGGGCGTATTTTAGCTTCCGGAAAGTCTATATGTTAACCCTTGTATGTACTCTTGGGTTTTAATGTATTCTTGTCGTTGGACCTACACCTAGGCCCCAATTCTAGTATCTGACTGCTTTCTGCAGAATTGTGGACACAATGTGTCTTACCGGTGAGTTTACTAGTATTTCTGACGCAACGTTGTTCATTAAAGCATAAAGTAATTCTTGTAGCATAAAACGTGCATGAATTCACTTGTATAGTATGTAATCAGACATTGTTAACATTTAAGCACATAATTGCAGTCATTAAATAATAATTAAAGTGTACGGAAATTACCGGTTTGGTGCCAGTAGTCACAGTCTCCCCCCGTTAAAAGAATTTCGTCCCAAAATTCAGGCTGATCTATCTCTCGCAAGAGTTTTCTTGAACAGGTGGGGGTACTTTTCTTTAAACTGGTCTTCACGTTCCCACGTGTACTCGGGACCGTGCTTAGAGTTCCAACGTACTTTGACAAGTTTCACACTGCTCCTCCTGGTCTTGTTGACCTTCCAGTCGGTAACCTCCACGGGTCGTTCTGTAAATCGGAGGGTGTCATCGATATGCACTTCATCCGCAGGGATGATCACGTTTTCTTGTGTTGGACTCTTATTGAGGTTGGATACATGGAACGTATCATGTACTCCATTAAGTTCTTCCGGTAATTCCAACTTGTATGCCACTGTACCAATTCTTTCCAAGATTTTGAATGGTCCGATGTATCGTGGGTTCAGCTTTCCACGTTTTCCGAATCTTACTACGCCCTTCCAAGGTGAGACCTTCAACAAAACTTTGTCTCGCACCTCGAACTCTAATGGTTTTCGTCTTCGATCAGCATAGCTCTTTTGTCGATCTCGAGCCGCCTTAATGCGCTCTCGGATCTGCATAATCTTGTCGGTTGTCTCTTGTACAAGTTCAGGACCAACCATGCGTTTGTCTCCAGCGTCTGCCCAACATAAGGGCGAGCGATACTTGCGGCCATACAGAGCTTCGAACGATGCGGCTTTTATGCTTGTATGGTAACTGTTATTGTAGGAAAACTCAACTAAAGGTAGGTGAGTATCCTAGCTGCCGCCTAAGTCCTTAACACATGCGTGAAGCATATCTTCTAGCGTTTGTATAGTTCGTTCGCTCTAGCCGTCTGTTTGTGGATGGAAGGCCGTGCTTAGATCTAATTGAGATCCAAAGGCTTCCTGAAAGGATTGCCAGATTCTTGAGACAAAGCGTCCATCTCTGTCTGAAATAATTGAGATAGGCACTCCATGACGTGCCACAATTTCTTTTAAGTATATCTCAGCAAGATTTCCAGTGCCATCCTTCTCTCGGATCGGCAGGAAATGCGCAGATTTCGTCAATCGATCAACTATCACCCATATCATATCGTGCCCTCTCGGGGTCCTGGGTAATTTCGTTATGAAGTCCATCGAGATTTGCTCCCACTTCCACATGGGTATTTCTGGTTGTTGTAGTAGGCCGGATTGTTTCTGATATTCAGCCTTAACCTTAGCACAGGTTAGGCATTTTCCAACATAAACAGCAACATCGCTCTTGAGTCTCGGCCACCAATAGTATTCTTTTAAGTCTTGATACATCTTGTCCGATCCTGGATGGATCGAGTATCTCGATTTATGCGCTTCATCAAGGATGACTTCTCGAATACCGCCATAGAGCAGAACCCAAATACGCTTCTTAAAGTATAAGGCTCCCTCTTCATTTGACACCATATATTTCAACATACCCCGGAGGTATTCAGCTTTACGGTTTTCCATTTTAAGGGCTTCTTTTTGTGCATCACGAATGCGTGCAGAGAGGTTCGTTCGAATAGTCATTTCCAATGCTCGAACCCTTAGGGTCTTAACCCTTTCCTTTCGACTTAACGCGTCTGCTACAACCTTTGCCTTTCCAGGATGGTACTTAATCTCACAGTCATAATCGTTTAGCAGCTCGACCCATCGTCGCTGACGCATGTTTAATTCCTTCTGATCGAATATGTGTTGTAGACTTTTGTGATATGTGAAGATTGTACATCGTGTTCCATACAAATAGTGTCGCCAGATCTTCAAGGCGAATACCACTGCGCCTAGCTCCAGGTCGTGAGTGGTATAATTCTTTTCATGCACCTTCAATTGTCTGGAAGCGTAAGGTATGAATTTTTGGCGTTGCATGAGCACACAACCCAAGCCTTGACGTGAAGCGTCGCAGTAAACCACGAAGTCTTCTGTGCCTTCGGGTAAGGATAGTATTGGTGCATCGCATAGCTTATTTTTGAGTAGTTGGAAGGCTTCTTCCTGCTTATCACCCCAGTCGTATTTCTTGTCTTTCTGTGTAAGGGAAGTTAGCGGTTGGGCTATCTTGGAGAAATTCTCAATGAATCGCCGGTAATAGCCTGCTAAGCCCAAAAATTGTCGAACTTCATTTGGGGTTTTGGGGGCTTCCCAATTCTTTATGGCTTCTATCTTGGATGGGTCTACATGAATGCCCTTCTCGTTCACAACGTGACCAAGGAACTGTACTTCGCGAATCCAAAATTCGCATTTTGAAAACTTTGCATAAAGTTTCTCTTTCTTCAGTAGTTCCAGAATAGTTCTGAGGTGTTGCTCGTGCTCTTCTTTCGTTCGCGAGTAAATCAGGATATCATCGATAAATACAATCACGAATTTATCGAGATATGGTTTGCATACGCGGTTCATCAGATCCATAAATACCGCTGGCACGTTTGTCAGTCCGAATGGCATCACAAGAAACTCGTAATGCCCATAGCGTGTTCTAAATGCAGTCTTAGGTACGCTTTCCTCTTGGATTCTTAACTGATGGTATCCAGATCGAAGATCGATCTTGGAATAGTAGCTCGATCCTTGCAATTGGTCAAATAAGTCATCAATCCTCGGTAGTGGATACCGATTCTTGATTGTGAGCTTGTTCAGTTCTCTGTAATCGATACACATCCGCAGTGTTCCATCCTTCTTCTTCACGAACAATACTGGGGCTCCCCAAGGCGAGAAGCTTGGCCTTATGAATCCTTTATCCAACAACTCCTGGAGTTGTGTAGATAATTCTTGCATTTCGGATGGTGCAAGCCGATAGGGTGCCTTGGCTACAGGAGCGGCTCCTGGAACCAAGTCTATACGGAATTCGACTTGTCGTTGCGGAGGTAGTCCTGGCAGATCTTCGGGAAAAACATCAGGGAATTCCTTCACCACAGGAATGTCTTCGAGTTTCGGTTCCTCATCCTTCTTATCTATAACGTGCGCTAGGAAAGCAACACATCCTTTCCTTAAGCACTTCTGTGGCTTCATACAACTGATGATTCGTAGAGGCGCGTCTCGCGTTTCTCCGTGTATGATGAGAGTTTCATCATTTGCTTGGGGGATGCGAATGATTTTCTCGTGGCAAATAACTTCAGCCCTGTTCTTGGACAACCAGTCCATTCCGACCACTACGTTGAAGCTACCCAATTGAATAGGTAAAAGCTCGATGCTAAATCTTTGCTCCCCAAGCTCTAATGTGCAACCTTGTCACACCCCGATATTTCCACGTATTACCGGTGGGCCCGGTGGGGAGTATCGTGACGTAGTTGATATCATCATAATCAAACAACACAAATTATAAATGCACAGCGGAAGCAAAAGGTATGAATCACATTACAAACCGAATAAATAGTAATATCAAAGTATTACAACGGACTGTAAAGGGTTCACAGGCGGATCAAAAGATAAATAAAATCATTGTTCAACAGACTTTAACATCTAGAGCTTGCAAGACTTGATTATTGATGCCTGGAGTAGCCAGCCTATTTTGTATAGTACCTGCACTTAGCCTTTTTGGGAAAATACGTCCGTTTACACTGATAAATACAATTAACTGACTCATTTTGAAAAGAGTTTAAGAAAATTGGTTTGAATGCACATGGCACAAAAATATCTTTTATAACTTGGGATAATTATTTAAAAATAAACTTGTATACAGTTTTACATGTTTGTCGTCCATTTAGGACCCGGTTAGAAGAGCCGGTTTAATAAGATTAATTGACACACCACTTGGTATAATACCCACAAGAAGAATACCCTTCTTGTGGACTACCTTTTTACATACGCACCTGTCAGGTGTATGCCTACACCCCGTGCTTAAGTCGTGGCCATTTCTAACGAATGAGCCGAGGATATCCAGGACACAGTCATTAACCCCCCAAAGGCATTGCATCAAACAAGACAGAATAAAATGGGTTATGCATCTTTTTAATCAATACCTGATTGTTCGACTTCATACCCGACCAAGCGGTATTATTATAATACCGTACCCCAAGCCCGTATAGGGAAAATAAGTTAAAAGTATTTACCTGAGCAAAGTATAAATCACAACAACAAGTGCACATAGCTTTTACCGGGCTCCTAATCTGGAACGAAGGTTTTAATTAACCTATTTGATTCCTAACGGGTCTTTCTTAAGTTTAAACTTAGACCGGTTAGTTTTAAAGAAGGTATACGGTTCAAAACGCAAGATTAAGCGAAGACCGGATTAGAATATGATTTAGTCCCAACAAGTTTGAAGACTTGTATAATATGGGTAAACTAAACACATTCTGAATTTTGAGGTGAAAATGATAGGGTTTGACCCGTTTCGGTCAATTTATGCAAACTAGTTACATAAACCGAACCGAACGCGAATAACGCATAACGGGTAACCAAATGAGTCACGAACAGGTTTCCTAAGTTAATATTCTTTAAATATGTTGTGATATCAGTAGGATACCTTCCATTATGCCCAAAACGAGTTAAATCTCAAATTAAGCCCCGTAGGGGTATTTTGGTCATTTTAAAGATTATAAAAGAGATTAAATGTAATTCAGAGGTTTAGGTCTGAAATAATCAGTAAAACTACTTAATTTACTAAGTTATATCAGTTGGAGATAAGTCTTATATGACAAGAATGGTTTTAACCCATACTACGCGTTTAAACGCATAAAAAGTCGTTTTAAGCGATTTCCGGTTAGAATAGGAATCTAAATTTCCTGATCAGTTTATAAAGTTCAAAATACTTCATTTATCATATAAAATCAGTAGCCAAAGATTTGGTATCAAATTGTTATGTAAAACTCATTTTATAAGCAAAAGGGTATAATCGGCAATAACCGAATTAAGGCAATAACCCTATGTTATGATCAGTTTAAAAATAATTAAAAATATTCAAAAATCCCAAAATATTATATTACATCAGTGGGTAAGAGGTTTGGTGTCAAAAATTGGGTTTAGATAGGCTTTATGCTAATTACGCCGTTTAATTTATAAAAAGCTTTCTAATTACGCTATTGAGCATAACTCCTAATCTAGACCTCCAACTGATGTGAAATTTTAGGGATATGTTTATAAATCAGTAACAAAGATTATTGTCCTCTCACATTTCCAAAAATCTCGTTTTATGGTCAAAAGGGCATTATGGTCAACATTAAGCAATTAACGGAAACAATCAACGAGTCAAGTAGCATAATCGCAGAGGGTTATACTATCATACATGCTGGTCCTAATGAAGCTCTAAGGCATTTCTAAATCATGCTAATATGGGTCAGAACTGAAAGTCAAGACAATGGTCAATTTATGCGACTTTCGGTTCCGAACCGGTCCTAACTGAAAATTGTCGGGTCGGGCAAGCTTAGACATATTCTTGCATTGATTACCAAGTTATATTAGTGGCAAAACAGGTTACATGTCTTCTACATTGCTAATTATGTGTTAATTCGAAAATTATGTTTCTGTTGACTTTTTATAACTAACTTTGACCCGACAAATGACTTAGTTAGAGCGGGAATTAGAGGGTGCCCTTTTAAGGGTTTAATGCCCACATAATTACCAACTTATAACTACCTTTAGTTTGACTAATCACTGGACCATTAGTGATTAATCGTTAAGTCAAACCTTTATTACGACGGTTTGACTTTCAGCTAATTAATTAAGTAAAACACGATTAAGGAAGGTTAAGGAAGCTTACCAAGGTCCTATGCACGACTAATGAAGCTTAGGAGGTGGTCTTGAGCTCCAGAAATCTTCAGGAGTTGAGATGGAATGAATGATCAAAAGTTGCAACAAGTGCTTCTTTATATAGTGATCTTTGATTGATCAAGATGATGCCAAACAAGTCTAGGATGGATCTCTGATCAATACAAGTGTCCCTAGAGCCTAAAAACTTGTTTGTGCAGCACATGGTATTGAAATCAAGCCATTTGAGTCGGTTAAACGGGCTGGACAGACACCTGTCAGGTTTTTCTGGTGCTGGGGAACTCAGGCGGCCCGCGTAAAGGACCTGCCTGATCTTACGCGCCCCGTGTGGATGATCAGAACTGGCCAAACAAGTTTCAACAATTGCATTTTGGCCCCCGGTCCTTTTAAAAGTTGTTTCAACCTTTCTTTTTGCACTATGAGCCCTCTAAATTGATTCCTAAGGACTCCAAGACATAACCAATCTTTGTGAAGTCCTCGGTCATCTTTATGGTCACCCGAAAAGCCTTAATTATCAACGTCGACGCTTTTAACCCCTCGGATACGAATGTTGTCATAACTTTCTCATACTTAATCGAAACCTTGTGAAATTTTTATCACATATTCTCGTGAGTATAATTATTCATTACAAAGCTTCGGGTTTGCTAAAAGGTCACTCAGAGGTATACTTTAAACATGTTGACACATTTAACCCCTGTAGTTTGTAATTCCTCACTTTCTTTCACAATTAGCTTCGTATGATTCATGATTCATTCGTTTAAGGGTATAAACATCATGTGGGGCTATTGAAAGATATATTTATCTCATGTTGACATTTTTAATCCTTTTATTCACGTACTATCTTTGTTTGTCAACGTTAGTCCTTCTAAAGTAATCCTTTACACGTTTAAAGGTCATGACACGTGTCGATATTATATTGGACATGAAATTTCGAGGTGTTACATCCTCAACCCCTTAAAAGAAATCTCGACCTCGAGATTTACTGAAATAAATGAGGGTACTTTTCTTTCATTGTGGACTCTACCTCCCACGTGTACTCAAGACCTCTACGGGCATCCCATTTTACTTTTACGATCGGTACATGCTTCCTTCGAAGCTTCTTAACCTGTCGATCCTCAATCGACACAGGTTTTTCCACAAATTTCAAGCTCTCATCTATATGCACATCCGTATGTAGTATGACTAGCGATTCATCCGCTAGACATTTCTTTAGATTGCAGATGTGGATTACATTGTGAATACCACTGAGCTCTTCAGGTAAGTTTAACTTATAAGCAACAGATCCGACACATTCAATGATCTCGAATGGTCCTATGTACCTCGGGCTTAACTTGCCTTTCTTACCAAATCGCATTACCCCTTTCCAGGGTGATACTTTAAGTAGAACTTTATCACCAACCTCAAACTTTAGAGGTTTACGCCTTAAGTCCGCGTAGCTTTTCTGCCTATCCCTGGCAGCTTTGAGACGATCGCGTATTTGCACAATCTTATCTGTCGTCTCCAGGACTATTTCAGGTGCTGTCAGTTGGACATCTCCAACTTCCGCCCAACAGACGGGCGTTCTGCACTTTCTACAGTACAAGGCCTCGAAAGGCGCAGCCTTAATGCTTGTATGATAGCTATTGTTATAGGAGAACTCGATTAATAGCAGGTGGTTATCCTAACTACCACCTAAGTCAATCACACATGCACGAAGCATGTCTTCCAAAGTTTGGATTGTACGCTCACTCTGCTCGTCTGCCTGAGGATGGTAAGCCATACTAAAATTTAAGCGCGTGCCCAATGATTGTTGGAAACTTTTCCAAAAATGTGACGTGTATCTAGTATCTTTGTCAGAGATAATAGACACTGGTACGCCATGCAGAGATACAATCTTATCTACGTACAATTGGGCTAACATGTCGGAGCTATAGGTCTCCTTAATGGGTAGGAAATGTGCTGACTTAGTCAGTCTATCTACAATTGGGCTAACATGTCGGCACCCAACTCCAAGTCATGGGTGGTGTAGTTCTTCTCGTGCACCTTTAACTGTCGAGAAGCATAGGTAATAACCTTGCCTTTCTGCATAAGCACACACCCCATACCGGTGTGTGATGCATCACAGTATACTACAAATTCTTCAATCCCTTCAGGCAATGTCAACACTGGTGCATTGCTTAGCTTCTGCTTAAGGATATCAAAGGATTCTTGTTGCTTCGGTCCCCAGTCGAACTTAATATTCTTCCTAGTCAAAGAAGTTAGGGGTGCAGCAATCCTTGAAAAATTTTCAATGAAACGCCTGTAATATCCTGCCAATCCCAAGAAGCTACGAATCTCTGTGGGCGTCTTCGGCTCTTGCCAATTCATGACAGCTTCAACCTTAGCGGGATCTACCTGGATTCCGCGTTCACTAACCACATGTCCAAGAAATTGGACTTCACGAAGCCAAAATTCACACTTAGAGAATTTGGCGTAGAGCTTTTCTCGATGAAGCAGTTTCAGAATGCAATGGAGGTGCTTCTCGTGGTCAGTGTCACGGCCCCCGACCCGGTTTGACCCGTTTCAAGAGCCGCGGGACAGAAAATCCCGTGGTATTTATTTAACAGCGGAAGTTTTCTTCAGGATCTTTTTAAAACTGAAATTTCCCGATTATTTTATTTCACAATTCGGGATAAAACCCGGTAATTTACAATCATCTGATTTCACTGAGAAATCTTTATTTTACAAAACATGTTTCCTTATTTTATTTTGAGCCACTTCTTTAAGCTGGTAGTGCTTCATGGCACTTTTTCCTGGATCACAACAGATCACCTGAAACATGTTTGAAAAAGGTTTTGTCAGCGGGAAATACTGGTGAATCATTCTTTTTTCTAAAATGACTTGTTTGTTATAATTTACAGTATTAAGAGCGATTACAATGTTTCTGATATCAACCAACTACCCACAGTATTTGTCACTCGACCACACATTGGCTATCTCGTTGTCCAATGGTGTCTGTGACTATGGTCATATCACCCCTTGGCTAACCCGTTGTCCAATGGTGACGATTATCAAGTATTGTATACAAACCCCACATACTGGCTGTAATTTGGTGACTACAAAGACTTAATCCCTGTAATTATAACTTTAAAAGTAAACATGATTTGGAAATCAAATTTGGTAAAAAGAGAATGACTCACATTGCAGATTTAATTATGAACAGAGCTTAGCCTACTGATTAGCCTTGATAACCTAATTTAAATAACAATGCACACAAACTAGGTTAGTAACTAATACAACATTTACGATAACTCACGAGATTAAAACCCTCACAACGAATGACAAAGTGCGATACTTAAACATCCATCGGATTAACGAAGAATGACAAAGCATAAACCCTAATGTGGGCAGCACTTAAACATCCATTGGATAGTTTAATCGATCGGACATTGAATCGTAGTAGCGATCGAGTTATTACCCTGTATTGTGGCAGCACTTCGTGAATTGTGTGTGTTTTAGGACTGTTTCTACTATAACTCGGAGTATAAATTGAATTTGATCGTCGAACGAACGCACAATTGCATGTACCAGACTGCTCTATTTATACCCAAAAATTGCCCCCCTCGCGCCACGCGAAAGATCCTCTTGTGCGCGTCGCGTGGCGCGAGAGACCCTACTCTACCCTAGGGTTGCTTCGTGTCCAGGTAGCTCAGCTGTGTTGGTGGCTCGTTCATTTTCAATTTCGACAACAAACTGTCGAGATAATACTAACTAGGGTTTACCCCCCCCCCCCCTGAGTTTTAGGGGCCCTGATCCTGATTCCAATTGTTCTGAAAATTTTAGGGTTTATGCAGAATCACTTGGGTGTCTTAATTAGGGTTTCCTATTGAACAAATTAATTTAATAAATAAGACTTTTGATGAGTTGTTACATCCTCCCCACCTTAATAAAAATCTCATCCTCGAGATTTACTGGAACAAGTAGGGATACTTTCTCTTCATCTCAGATTCCAGCTCCCAAGTGTATTCAGCTCCTCTCTTTGAATCCCACTTGACTTTAACTAGCACTAGTCGTTTGTGCTTGAGAAATTTGACCTTTCTGTCTTCTATCTAAAGAGGTTTCTCAACAAATTTTAACTTTTCGTTTACCTCTATGTCTTGAAGAGGTACTACTAAAGATTCATCTGATAAGCATTTCTTGAGGTTGGATACATGAAATACATCATGTACTCCAGCTAACTCTTTTGGTAGTTGTAAACGATAAACAACTGGTCCTATACGTTGGATCACTGGGAATGGTCCTACGTATCTTGGACTTAACTTTCCTTTCTTACCGAATCGAACTACTCCTTTCCAAGGAGAAACTTTCAATAATACTTTGTCTCCTACTTGGAATTCCAACGGCTTCCGTCGATTGTCTGCATAACTCTTTTGACGATCTCGAGCAGTCTTCAATCTTTCCTTGATCTGTGTGATCTTGTCGGTCGTTTCTTGTACTATTTCAGGACCTGACAATTGACTTTCTCCTATTTCTGCCCAACAAACTGGAGTTCTGCACTTTCTTCCATACAATACCTCGAATGGGGCAGTCTCAATACTTGAATGATAACTATTGTTATAGGAGAATTCAATTAATGGTAAATGGTCGTCCCAATTTCCACCAAAATCTATCACACATGCTCTGAGCATGTCTTCTGGAGTTTGGATTGTTCTTTCACTTTGTCCATCTGTCCGAGGATGATATGCCGTACTTAAATTTAATCGAGTTCCCATTGCTTCTTGGAAACTTGTCCAGAAATGGGAAGTAAAACGACTATCCCTATCTGAAATAATGGAGAGGGGAACTCCATGTAAAGATACAACTTCATCTACATATAGCTTTGCCAACCTTTCCATGCCAAAGATTTCTTTCATAGGTAGAAAGTGAGCTGATTCGGTTAATCGATCCACAATTACCCAAATCGCATCATTACCTTTTCTGGTTTTGGGTAACTTAGTAACAAAATCCATTGTTATTAATTCCCATTTCCATACAGGCATTTCTAGTTGTTGTAGTAGACCGGAAGGTTTCTGATGTTCTGCCTTAACTTGTGAACAAGTAAGACACTTAGAAACATATCGAGCTATATCCTTTTTCATTCCTATCCACCAAAAGTTATTTCTTAAATCTTGGTACATCTTATTGTTTCCAGGGTGCATGGTATACCTAGATTTATGGGTTTCCTCTAAAATCTTATTTCTTAATTCTCCCTGCTTAGGTACCCAAATTCTGCTTTTGTGGAATCTCCAAATTCTATCAGTTCCTTGTTCTAATTCTTTTATTCTTCCTTTCATTCCTTCAGCATCATCCTTGATTGCTGTTTCTTGGAAATGTTTTAGTTGTTCCATTAAATCTAACTGTAGATTTAATCTAAGAGCACGAACCCGTCGTTGTTTCTTATGGTACTTACGACTTAAGGCATCTGTAACTACATTTGCCTTTCCTTCATGATACTGAATATCACAGTCGTAGTCACTTAGGATTTCCATCCATCTCCTTTGCCTCATATTTAACTCTTTTTGCCCAAATATATATCTTAAATTTTTGTGATCCGTATAGACAGTAAATTTACTTCCGTATAAATAATGTCTCCAAATCTTAAGGGCAAAAATTACGGCTCCTAATTCTAAGTCATGAGTCGTATAATTTTCTTCGTGCTTTTTCAATTGCCTTGAAGCATACGCAATTACCTTCTTGCGTTGCATTAGCACACATCCAAATCCTAGTTTTGAAGCAT
Source organism: Helianthus tuberosus (assembly GCA_030545235.1). Lineage (NCBI taxonomy): Eukaryota > Viridiplantae > Streptophyta > Magnoliopsida > Asterales > Asteraceae > Helianthus > Helianthus tuberosus. The sequence continues at coordinate 170,908,608 of CM060352.1, forward strand.
CACAGTAAATTTCAAAATCTTCAGTTCCTTCTGGTAAGGCTAGGATTGGAGCATTTGTTAACTTCTGCTTCAAGATCCTAAAGGCTTCTTCTTGTTTAGGTCCCCATTCAAACTTAACTGCTTTACAGGTTAGCTTAGTTAATGGTACATCTATTTTGGAAAAATCCTTAATAAACCGTCTATGGTATCCAGCTAATCCTATAAAACTTCTAATTTCCATTGCGGATTGCGGAACATTCCATTTGGTAATTGCTTCTATCTTAGCAGGATCTACATGAATACCTTCATGATTTACCATGTGTCCTAAGAATTGCACTTCTTGCAACCAAAATTCACACTTCGAGAATTTGGCATAAAGCTTTTCTTTTCTTAACAAAGTTAAGAGTGCATGCAAGTGCTCACAATGCTCGTCCTGACTTTTAGAATAAATAAGTATATCGTCGATAAAAACAATTACAAATTTATCCAAATACGGTTTACAGATTCTATTCATCATGTCCATGAATGCAGCAGGTGCATTTGTTAACCCGAAGGGCATAACTGTAAACTCGTAATGACCATACCTAGTTCTGAAAGCAGTTTTAGGTATGTCTTCTTCTTGTACCTTCAATTGATGGTATCCAGAGCGTAAGTCGATCTTAGAAAAATATCTAGCTCCTTGAAGTTGATCAAACAGATCATCAATCCTAGGTAATGGGTATCGATTCTTAATTGTAACCTTATTCAGTTCTCTATAATCAATACACATTCTCATTGAACCATCCTTCTTCTTCACAAACAACACTGGTGCTCCCCACGGGGATGAACTACGTTGTATGAAACCTTTACTTAGTAATTCATCTAATTGCTTTTTCAATTCTAACATTTCTGTGGGTGCTAACCGATAAGGTGCCTTGGCTATCGGTGTAGTTCCTGGAATTAGATGAATCCTAAATTCTACTTCCCTATCTGGTGGTAATCCTGGTAATTCTTCTGGGAATACATCTGAGTATTCTGAAACTACAGGAATCTCCTTAAGTGCTTTACCTTTAGTATTAATGATTACTGAAATCAAATATACTATTCCTTGCTTTCGTTCATAACTAGCAATTTTCATTACTGATATGAACTTCATGGGTTTACGTGGTTTAACTCCTGTAATCATTATCATTTCTCCGGTAGGGGCTTGAATTTCTACAGAATTTTTATCACAAAGGATTCGAGCATGGTTGACTACTAGCCAATCCATTCCTAACACGACATCAAATCCAACTAAATTCATTGGCAATAGGTTTGCATAAAATTTATAACCTAAAAGTTCTATATTCTCTTTTTGCAAAACCTTATCTATTTTGACAGAATTTCCATCTGCTGTTTCGACTGTAAAAATCTGCCTAAGTTGGGTTAAAGGTAAGTTAAGAGCTTGGCAGAATGAAGTATTTATAAAACTTTGGTTTGCACCAGAGTCAAATAATACTTTTATGTAAATGTTGTGAACTAAGAACGTACCAGCTATCACATCTGGAATGAGTTATGCCTCCTGAGTAGTCAATTGGAAAGCCCTGGCGTTTCTCTTGGTAGCTCCTTCTGCAGCTTTGGCTTTGTTGTTATCAGCTGGTTTAACTAGTTTCGGGCAATCTGGCCTGAAATGTCCAGTTTCTCCACAATTGTAACAAATTGTGGATTTCTTCCTGCAGGTTACATTGCATCTTCCAAAATGTTTCCTTCTGCAATTCTTGCAGAAAGGCGGAATTGAGGATTGTCCCGTTCCTCTTCTCCTGAAACTGCTATTATTACCCGTATGAAATCCTTGGGTAATTTTCTGAGCCAGTTCCTTTTTCCTGTATTCATCTCTTGTGCGTACCAGTTCGTCAGTTAGGGTGTTAGCTAATTCCACAGCTGTGACAACCCGCACTAAACCAGGTATCCGTACGACTTAACTAATGATTAATTACTGCTTAATTACTGTGTTGTTTGAACTAGCTGATGAACTGCTACTTGAATACTGATACATGTACTTACCTGCATCATACTTTACTTATCGTCACTACATTATTTACATGTTGAACCCTAGTGACAAACATGATGCACAAAAGCACAGTAGCACATGAACGGATAACCTATTGAACATGCTGATAAAGCCAGCATCAGGCAAACACTGCCTCTAAGGCCTGTACGAGCCAGAAACGTTTTGCTACACTAGTAGTGAGTGTAGGGATATAAGGGTTGTGGAACTGCGTCTCTAGGAATAAGTCACTATGACTGGATGTGCCTAAAACGTACTCTAAGTACAAAACTCAACACTATACAAAATAATTCAGCTTTTAGCTAACTAATAAAGTGCCAAAACATGAGAAAAATAACACTAGACACTTTCCAAAGTGTCAGGAATGAGTAGTGTCACTAAAAAGAGTAATAACGACACTTTAAAGCTTTAGTAACGCTTTAACGGATTACTATCCAACCGAACAACCGGATTATACCCGAAACATGAAAATATTGTTATTTTCATTATTTATCTTTTTCTGAGCCAGTTAGGGTCCCTGATTACCCTAACACCCATTGTAATGCATGATACACAAGTAACCAAGTTAAACACTTAACTTAACCTAATTATCTAACTAATGCTTAATGATTAGTTGAAATGGAAGCAAACTACCCCCCACCCCCTTAACCGAAACCGTCCCCAAGGGGACATACCTTGTACCATTTTGGTTATTTTAATCAAATGTGTTTAGTATCTAAGTGACATAGTGTCCATTGGGTAATACACTTGATAATGGTCTATAAGTTCATGATTAAGCACACAAGGTTATTACCATCACACAAACTCAACAACACACTCTCCCTCTCCTCTCTAGAGCTCTCGGCCGAACACCCCCTCCCCATACATCCATTTTCGGCTTCCATCTTCACACCACAAGATCATACAAGCTTCAAGGATCTCGTATTAGGAAGCTTGGTGCAAGCGGAACGCGGAGGACCTCTCTACTTAGCTTTTATCCACCCGATTTTCGTCAAGATTCTTCCCTAGCCTCGAGCTAGAGGTATAATGCTTAAAACTCGTTCTTGAACTAATCTAAGGTGGTTAATAAGATGTATGATGATTAAAACTCGGAATCTTGCATTTTGAAGCATTAAAGTTTACTAAAAACACTAAAAATGGTGGTTAATAACTCATATGTTGTGTAAATGATGTAGTATTCGAAATGTATGATTATTTAGGCCCGATCTATGTTGTGGTAGCTCGGATCATCGTTTAACCCGGTTTGGTAAGATCATGGATCTTAACATAAGCTTGTTTTGAATGATACAAGGGTTAAAAGGTGAAACTCTACCACACACGAATCATGAACTTGTGTAAAAGAGTTTTACTTGTGAAATTGTGTTTAAAACAAGCAGATCTACGCATCTGCAGATGGTATTTTCAAAGAACCACGTATCAAAGAAATCATGTATTTTAAAAGATAGATCTTACACTAACAAGCATGATTTTTATAAACCACAAGTGTGTAAACACTTGTGAAATGAAAAGATCCGACAAAATAACAGTTTTTGTAAAAGGAGACTAGAAGTTGTAAAGATGGATTTTCTCTAAAAACAAGGTTTTTACAAGATCAAATTACCTTATATGAGGATCTACTAAATTTAAGGAGATTTACACCACAGTTTTGGGAAAACTACAAGTTCATGTAATTTTTGGCAATTTACACATATGTTGATTAGTTGTTGTGATGAAAGTTGTTCTGATCAAATAAAGAAAATTGTTGAGTTGATTTGTTAAAAGAAAATGATACGCTTGAAAGCGTGGCCACCTCCAGTTACAGAGGAAACTCTGGCGAAATTTTTCTAAAAACCTAACACTTAGAACTATTTACACTACAAGTGTTAGAATTATTTTGACATGTTTTCGAAATATAAATTTCGCCATGACTTTATTTACTAAATATTCGGAGGTGGGATTTTCACAAAATTTAACGTGATAAATATATATTTTCACACACTGTTTATGATTATTTTGTGAAAATACATAGATATTATTTTTAGAGTAAAAATAATATTTACGAACGTTAACAATCCCAAAATAATACGAACGCTTTCACCATAAATATATAAGTTACACCGGTGATTATATTACCACTCGATTGTTAAACGTAACTTACGCACTTACGGAAATATTTATGAACGCACATGTATTGAATCCCCCATCCTTGGGAAGGAAAATAATTACCAAGTATTTACAAAATGTAAACACGAAATAGTTGTCTAACTATTTCCCAAAAACATAAACCATGAAGCTAAGGCACGGCCGTCCGTCTAATAGAATTAGTACGTGTAGGTCGTCACACAGCTGCGTGAGCAGGAGATACTTGGTAGAGACGCTTCACTGTGAGTTCATGTCCCCCTTTTCTCTAACTGTTTTCAGTTTTCTTAACTGCGGGGGTGAAATACATGTTACTATGATTACGAGTACTTTATACACGGTATGGTTAGCGTAAGGAGGTTTACTACTTAGATCGTGTGAGTGGGTAGGAGCAATATGAGGCCATTAGTCCTCATGTCGGGACCGAGGGACAGGAGCGGTAGATCTATCTGGGTGTAGCGAGCCCAGCCCCAGGCCAAACTAGAAACGGACCTCGGGGTGACTTTGTCCACATACTAATGCCGTGGCGAAATCTGCTAGGTTTGAGTCTCCCTATTTGCACTTCACATATATCAGTGGCCTTGCAAACCATTGGTGATCTCAATTCCCTTATTTGCTACATACCAAGACTATTTTTATACTCACAAAGGTTTACTTACTCACTTACACATGAACTCGCTCAACATTATTGTTGATTTTTCAACTTACATGTATTTCAGGAAACTAAAGATCTGGCGCGGTATGTTATGTTTTCCCGCTGCATAAGGGTTCCAAGGTCATCCCAGTTTAGGAAATGTGACTCTTTCCTGGACAAGTCACAAATCTTAAACTGCGTTTATTTCATGTTGATGTTTGTGGTTTTCAAGACAATGTTTTACGTTATGAGGTTGTAAGTCCTTAAGACAATGTTATGTTACTCTGGTTTTAAAACTTAATCGAATGGATGATCTTGCATGATTTTATTTCATATAGCTTTGTTATGGTTAAGCTATGGTATTAAGAAGTCACACCAAAATTTACCACGCTTCCGCAAAGCCAGGGTGTGACAATAGCATCGTCAATAGTACGAGGTCTCGCAGCTTTATCGATGTTACGGATTTCACTAATCAGTCCCCAAATATAACGAGAAATGAGTACCGGTTCTGGTGAAGCCAGTGTTGGTCCCACTCTAGCATATTCAAAGAATGTCGAAGTATAACCGCGACAATCTACACCCATCATACGATGGTTTAGGAACTTATTTGCCATTTGATCTTTTTCATATTCAGGACATAATTTTCTTTCTACAAGACTCTTAAATTCTTCCCAGTTCATGGCATACGCCATCATCCTTCCTTTTGCTTGTAACACCGTGTTCCACCATTCTAACGCCCCTTCCTTGAACAGATTTGACACATACATAACCTTGTCGTCCTTGTCACATTTGCTTATTGTAATCACTGCCTCGGTTTTTTTCTAACCAACGCAGTGTCGCAGTCGCTCCTTCATTGCCTGCAAATTCCACGGGTTTACAGGCAAGAAATTCTTTATAAGTGCAACCAGGTGTTGCAGCTTTCATTTTCTTAGGGAGCGGAGCCTGTCGAGGTTCGTTGTCATAATTAATATGATTACCGCCTCTGTTTATGCTTTTACTGAAGTTATCTTCAGAAATGCGTTTGCTAGGAATGATTTGTTGAGGTTCAACAGGTTTCTGGACAGCAGCGACTATTGCTGGAATAGCATTGGCTATCCCTTGAGCAACGATATTTTCTATATCTTGCCTAGTCATAAATTGATCCCCCGGTTGTTGTTCAGATTGATTATCCTCATTTACTGGTTCATTATTAGCGTTTTCCATCTAATAATTCATATATATAATTTATTAGTATCGAATAAATAACAATTTTTCACAAAACAATCGTATCAAGTTCATAACACAACATAACCAAAACTATCGATTTCTCGATTCCACTTTTATATATTTTATAATATGCGTCCATACACACCTTTTATTTTACAAAGTTTTATTTTAGGTTATTATACAAGATTATAGTTTACTTTTATTATTATACAACCACATTTTTATAATCCTTTTACCCCTCGTCCTTTGATATCTCAGTAACGACGTTCCCTCTCGTCGTATTTCCAGGAGATCTGTTCTCCTACCTCCCTGATCCTATTTCCTGCATCCACCAATTCCTCGCCAAAGTGGCGGAGTTCAGCTAAATTTTCAGTGCTCATGGGTGGATTTGGTATAGGCTCCGGATCGAATTGAGGAAGAAAGGAATAAGGACTGTTGAGCAGATTTTGGAACTGCCAATCATTTGTCCACCATTCATCCATCCCTAGAGGCTGGGTGTGGATTATAGGTTCTGGAATTGCGGGGTCCAAGTTCATTGGTAGTTGTGTTTCAAGAGAAGGGTATAGATTATTATTAATTGGCCTGACGACATCACAGCTCGCCAATGCATGATCTAATTCCTCCTGAAAAGGTAATTCCTCAACCTGTCTAGAACTTTCCCCAATTTCCCTCTGGGTTTGCCTAGAACCTTTTCCGTACTCCATTCCCGGTGGCCTAGAATCTTCTCCCAATTCCATCTCCAGTGGCCTAGAACCTTCACTGACTTCAACCCCTTTTCCTTTGTCTAAGGGATTTTCTATTTTAGGAATCTTCCTAGTTGCAGGCTTCCTCCTACGCACACGTCTCCATCCCACAAATCTCCTCCTTTTCTTGGGTTTAGGTTTCTCTGGAGGTGGAGCATTGAATTCCACAGGTTCTTCTATGTCTGGTATATACCTATTGAAATCTCTGGAAACCTCTATTTTTACCGGATAGAGATTTAGGTTTTGAAGGGCTTCAGACAAATCATTCATGCTGTTTAGCACATATGCAAAATACAAAAATTACTAAGTCAAAATTTTCATAAATAACCTTTAAAATTTATTGCATACCGTGTGACTAATTTTTATACAAAGAAAAACTAACAATTTAAAACATATTAGAGTTTATTGGAATTTATTTATTTACTGGATGAGGTTTCTAGCTTGTAGGTGATAAGGGTGCTAAAACTGAAACAAGTTATTTAAAGATTTGCATTTACTGCTACAGTAGCTAGCATATAGAGATCTGCCCATTTTTCATCTAACTTGTCTTCCCAAGGTGATTTACTAGTTAATTCCTGGGTTTCCTGGTTAACTTTCTTTTCTCGGAATTTCTTTATTTTCTCTTAACTTTTCCTAATAATCAGACTTCTTTTATTAGGAGAAAGTGGTTCCTCATATTGTGCCTTTCGCACAAATATTCCTTCTTCAGGAATTGCAAAGTGATTTGAGGATTTGGTTTGGGATGTACTTCCCTTCTCGTTGGATGACCTATCTAATTTAAGATAGATGTTTGAAAGCTTTTGCTTACCCATACTGTAACTAACAAATAGTCAGTTAATAAAACACATAATCACAAAATAGCAATTAGTGAAATTAAGTATTTCTAAATACTTAATTGGCTTAATTCAGTGGCTTTGATACCACCTTTTTCTGTCACGCCCCGACCCGGTTTGACCCGTTTCAGGAGCCGCGGGACAGAAAATCCCATGGTATTTATTTAACAGCGGAAGTTTTCTTCAGGATCTTTTTAAAACTGAAATTTCCCGATTATTTTATTTCATAATTCGGGATAAAACCCGGTAATTTACAATCATCTGATTTCACTGAGAAATCTTTATTTTATAAAACATGTTTCCTTATTTTATTTTGAGCCACTTCTTTAAGCTGGTAGTGCTTCATGGCACTTTTTCCTGGATCACAACATATCACCTGAAACATGTTTGAAAAAGGTTTTGTCAGCGGGAAATACTGGTGAATCATTCTTTTTCTAAAATGACTTGTTTGTTATAATTTACAGTATTAAGAGCGATTACAATGTTTCTGATATCAACCAACTACCCACAGTATTTGTCACTCGACCACACATTGGCTATCTCGTTGTCCAATGGTGTCTGTGACTATGGTCATATCACCCCTTGGCTAACCCGTTGTCCAATGGTGACGATTATCAAGTATTGTATACAAACCCCACATACTGGCTGTAATTTGGTGACTACAAAGACTTAATCCCTGTAATTATAACTTTAAAAGTAAACATGATTTGGAAATCAAATTTGGTAAAAAGAGAATGACTCACATTGCAGATTTAATTATGAACAGAGCTTAGCCTACTGATTAGCCTTGATAACCTAATTTAAATAACAATGCACACAAACTAGGTTAGTAACTAATACAGCATTTACGATAACTCACGAGATTAAAACCCTCACAACGAATGACAAAGTGCGATACTTAAACATCCATCGGATTAACGACGAATGACAAAGCATAAACCCTAATGTGGGCAGCACTTAAACATCCATTGGATAGTTTAATCGATCGGACATTGAATCGTAGTAGCGATCGAGTTATTACCCTGTATTGTGGCAGCACTTCGTGAATTGTGTGTGTTTTAGGACTGTTTCTACTATAACTCGGAGTATAAATTGAATTTGATCGTCGAACGAACGCACAATTGCATGTACCAGACTGCTCTATATATACCCAAAAATTCCCCCCCTCGCGCCACGCGAAAGATCCCCTTGTGCGCGTCGTGTGGCGCGAGAGACCCTACTCTACCCTAGGGTTGCTTCGTGTCCAGGTAGCTCAGCTGTGTTGGTGGCTCGTTCATTTTCAATTTCGACAACAAACTGTCGAGATAATACTAACTAGGGTTTACCCCCCCCCCTGAGTTTTAGGGGCCCTGATCCTGATTCCAATTGTTCTGAAAATTTTAGGGTTTATGCAGAATCACTTGGGTGCCTTAATTAGGGTTTCCTATTGAACAAATTAATTTAATAAATAAGACTTTTGATGAGTTATTACAGTCAGCTTGATTCTTCGAGTAAATAAGAATATCATCGATGAAGACGATGACAAATTTATCCAAGTAAGGCTTGCAGACGCGGTTCATGAGATCCATGAACGTGGCTGGTGCATTTGTGAGTCCAAAAGGCATCACTAAGAACTTGTAGTGACCATAACGAGTCCTAAATGCAGTCTTATGTACATCTCTATCCTTGACTTTCAGTTGATGATATCCTGACCTTAAGTCGATCTTGGAAAAGTAACTCGCTCCTTGAAGCTGATCGAACAAGTCGTCGATCCTGGGCAATGGATACCGATTCTTAATAGTAACTTTGTTAAGTTCTCGATAATCGATGCACAGACGCATCGACCCATCCTTTTTCTTTACAAACAGGATTGGTGCTCCCCAAGGGGATGAGCTAGGTCTAATAAATCCTTTGGCTAGCAAATCATCCAGTTGAGTTCTCAACTCTTTCATCTCCGTTGGTGCCAATCTGTAAGGCGCTCTTGCAACAGGTGCTGCTCCAGGAATAATGTCAATCCTGAACTCCACTTGCCTATCTGGGGTAAACCAGGTAGTTCTTCAGGGAATACTCCTGGATATTCAGAGATAATAGGTATGTCTTCAATCTTAGGCTTTGGTTCATCAATAGTTACTTGCGCCATGTAGATAACACAACCCTTTGTCAAACACTTTGATGCCTTGTCACACCCCGACCGCGTAAAACAACAAAGCGCGGCGGAAACATCGGGGCGTGTTGCAACAGAATCATTGTTTCATAACCATGGATACAAAAAGTGTTTCGTTTTATTAAACATTGAATATTTACATCGTCTGGAAATCTAAATACACAATTTAAACATAGTCTATCATTGTTATTGAGTCACTAAGGCCTTGTCCAGTCCTATGTGAGCATGCATCCTATCAATCGATATCTTTCAACAATACCTGAAACACATGTGAAAACGAGGTCAGCAAAGAAATGCTGGCGAATACATAGGTTTTGTAGGAGTGTCGAAATCATGGCTAGTTTAGATGTTGCAATACTTTATTTAAAACCTTGTTTTGAAAAGAGTATAATATTGCAACTTAATTAACCAACTCAAATCAAGCGGGTTATAGTTTATAAAACCTCGTAGCCATGACTCTTAACCCAAAAACATTTGTTTTAGTAAAGCAAATTGTGAAACATCTCGAAATAAATCGTTAATGAAACTCGTTAATAAATCTCGTTAAAAGAACTCGTATAGTTTATATCATATCGAAAACCTTGTTTGTGTGACCTCGTTTGAAAATCGTTTACCCAAGTGAACTAAATAACGCCACGGTATGTAATATGATGAAATCACTTATATATAGGAAGTACCAGCGGCGTATCCACCATGCTTTCATCACATTACACCCGTCCCGTTATCTAAACACTTAACCAAAACCCAATCGTATATCGCTTTGAAACCAATCGTTTACCCAATCGTTAAAACATCGTGTGGAAACCAATCGTTTACCCAAATCGTATACTTCGTTTTAGGTCGTGAAACTACTTAAATGGTCGTCTCGCTAATAACATTCAAACCTTCTTGACTCGCATTAATAAACCCTTACCAAAGGATAGATTAACAATTCGCATTAATAAACCCTTACCAAAGGATAGATTAACAACTCGCATTAATAAACCCTTACCAAAGAGTAAATTAACAATTACAGATTCAGTCGCTACCCACAACACCCACACATAACTACGGGTGTAGTAATTAACGGGATTTGTCAGATCCTATGGTACCATAACCTAATACTGGTCGGCTTGATCATTGCTAATGAATGTCATTTGTTATGTAAATACAACCAACAAGTTTGTTCACTTTTTGAAATCGTTATTAGTTTTGTATAAATCGTCTTAATCGTTTTTGAAACCATCGTTATAACATCGAAAACATTTAGCACATATGAGTCACCCCAAAACAATTGAAAGCAGTAAAATAGGGGAAAATGTACTCGCCTGAGAATGCTTAGAGGTCTTGAACAACAACCAAACAAAGCTAGAGGGAGCACGGAATCAATCGGCAGTCTAAAACCATATAAATAAACCGGACTTAAATCGGGAGATCGGATAGGATGAGGCTTGGTAAACCAAATGAGTATTGGAACTCATATGATATGGTTTAACAAGGCCTACATACTACATTGAGACTAACCTAAGTGCTTTTGACCCATCGCGACCCATTAAGGTAACATACGCTACTTTAACGCGTCGTGCGCGCAAAGCGCGTTCGGACCGTCTAACTAGTCCTATGACAAGTGTTATATGCCTAAACATGTTACATAATCAGTTATGTGACAAAAGTTTAGGTTACATATGCTTAATTACCAATTATACATGAAAAGGGTATTCTGGTAATTTACCTAAGGCATATAAACTACCTATCATACAACTACTTAAACGAAGCGACCATAAGGTATAACCTCGGAAGGTTATTCCCTACCTACTATGGTCACCTAATGTATTTGGTCGGATCCTAATGATCGACCAAATGGGTCGGGTTCGAGGTATAAGCGATTTATCAGATCGCTTACCCTACGACCCTAGACAACGTGGTAATCAGTAGGCATAGTCCCAAGGGACTATAACCAACGTGATTTCACTCACGTTGCGAAGTTCCTACGAACTTCGCATTGACCATAAGCTGGTCAACGCTGAAAGTCAAACAAAGTTTGACTTTCTGACTCGAAAAGCAATAAAATAAGGAAAAGAACGAAAGAATACTTACGAAGGGTCCCCGAATGCTAATCCTGATCCAAGTAGCTCAGGTATGAAACAATGGTTTCAACTTAGAGCTTCTCAAATCAGAATTCTTGTAATTTTGAAGCATTGGGGGTGGGGTATTTATAGTAAAAGGTCCACCGTTAAGATCGTTTCATGGAAAACGTGCCTTAATCCCACCCGTACAAGTGTCGGGACCTTATGGTGACTAAAATTTGATCCTTATCAGCTGACTAGACAATTGGGATTGTGTGGTGGTGAATCAAACAGTTGCAATCTGCTGTTAGAAACATTTAACCTGGTCAGAAGGGCTGACGCGGGCCGCGTGAGGATGTTAAGATCCTGAGGCGGGCCGCCTAGGAGTCACAGATCAGAACAAAGTTTCAGAAATGACAGTTTCAGCCCCTGCACGTGTTTAAGGCCATTCCCGACACTTCTAAGGCCCGTAAAGCCAACTTTAAGGCCCTAAAATGTTGCCTAAACATTGTGGACATGAAACATGCTCAGAAATATGTCGGATGTTGGTTCGTTTGGTCGTACGAACGCGATGTTCGCTTAATTACGACGGAATGCGCATAAGCGCGAAAAACGATCCAAATGACGCAACGAATGGATTTTTGGCAATCCAAACACTAAAGCATAATATAGTCATGCTTACATAAATTTTTTGGATGTCCGGATGTATTCAGAACGTGAGTTATGCGTGAAAATGCAAACTTGTGCGCTTTTTGACACTTTTAGTCCCTGAATGAGCCAAAAGTTTATTTTAGCACACCAAACCCCTCAAAGCCTATTTCTAAGCTATATAAAGGATATTTAAGGTGTGTTTAACTTATGGTCATGTTCCGGAATGTCTGTTACAGTTCAAATTGGCATACTTTCGCAGTTTGTCATATTTAGTCCCTGTAGACAAATTAACTTGATTTCGGCATACCAAACCTTCCAAAACTTATTTCTAAGTTATGTAAAGGTTATTTAAGGTATGTTAAGCCTATGTCACTATTCCGGAGTGTTTGTTGCATTAAACTGGTTATATTTCCGCATCGGTGCGCGTATAACCTTCCAGAAAGCGATTTAGAGTTTGAAATTGAACAAGAATTGATATGTGCAAATGATACACATATTTTTACAAATCCCAAGTATGAAATATAATATTTCATTGGTTTGGTATTTGTTTGATGGCCGTGGAGGCACAGGTGTTACAGTCTCCCCTACTTTAGGAAATTTCGTCCCGAAATTTATTTAGAGGAAACTTGTGAGAGCTTGAAAACATGAAGTTGAAAAGATCGAACAACATTGGTTAGGGTTCTGAACTTCTAGTAATCTTCAATAACATCATGATTGCAATGTACGAGGGATACTTATATACAAGTATATGAAGCGTCATTGGTGCGTCCACCGTACCTCCATTACATCGTTCTCATTTCGTTATTTTTGTCACTATCGGTTCTTACACATAATAAATCTTACTGGGTTTCTGTGCACTAAATTTCATAATTATGTACGCGTCCATAATTAGACAATTCCTTGCACAGTTCACACAGTCTATTTTATAATGTGTAGGGTAAAACCAAATGAATGAACCTGTGATGAGCGTGACTAGACCGCCATAGAGTCCTTTAAATTAAATCAATAAATGATCTAAATAGACTATCAAGGAGTCTGTTCAGCTACATCACTAGATGTCGTTCTTTAACCAAATTGTGAATCAATCTTTTTTACTAGACCACTAAGAGGGTCTCTTATGAATCATGGAGTGGTACTATATAACCCAAGGGTCTTAACTACCAGGTAGAAGCCCATAAGGATTTAAGGTAGTACCTTTTGAATATCCTACTATGAATCCCTCATATGAAAACATGAAAGATTCTATGAGGATTTGAAAATCGGATCACACAAAATCATAGAGGAGAACACATAAACACATATCACATAACCACAAAATTGTTTGTTAATTTGTCTTGTAAATTGCGTACATGCATTTAAAGCACACTAGGAATCCATTCCGTGGATTTCATTTGGTACTTTAAACGTTATCAAGAATCCAACTATAAAGATAGAAAGATTCAAAAAGAAAATTCGATTTCGATTACTAGGAACCGAAGTGTTCGAATTAAGGTACATAAGGAATCCAATTAAGGACTCTGATTTAAATGATAATCATCCACAAGGATCCAATTGTGAAGATAAAAAGATCCCATATGAATTTTAGAAGTTGAAGATGTTTTGAAACCATGCACTGGATGTGCTTAGGTCAAAACATGATGTAAAATGCTTATGAAGTTGAGATGCTTGATATGTCAAGGCGACATATGAAGCAGAATTTTGAAGGTTAAGTCAATGTATGAGGAAAATATTTTTGAAAACTATGCATGGGGTTCTTTTAAGAAAAATGTGTTTAACGTTTTTGAAACCTTATATATAATACTTTTTGAAATCATAAAGTAGGTGTATTAGGTAGATATATTTACAAAAATGTTTTAAAATCATGCGAGATGAATTTTGAAATTATGTATAAGGTTTTTGAAAGACATGAATGATGCTTTTCGAAATCATGCACTTTATAAGAAAATGTATTGTGTTAATATTGTCTTCAGACTATATGAAATATTTTGAAATTAGGAAGGTTGGTTTTGATAACATGGCCAATGTTTTTGAAATAACATAGACAATGCATCAAGAAAAATTGTTTTCAAACTATATGAAATGTTTTGAGATCATGAAGATTGTTTTGAAATACTGGTACTGTGTATGTTGAAAAATCAAAAGGTAATGGGTATGAGATTTGAAAATACCCTTAGTTATCTAACCAAGGATTTAAAGGCACAGATGTGCGAAAAGCACGATTACTCATAATGTCACTTAATTTTCTGTACTTTGTTTCTTAGAGTGAAACGAGTACTTAAAATTTTCGAGGGAAACATGAGCGATCATGGCGAAGTTCTGAGAAGCTTTTCGCTTCTTTGACTTCTTAGGGGATCGTTCATCCATGGTCTTTGATTCCTCGATTGGTTTATTGGCTGATGGTGTTGTCGCCTGACTAGGTCCTGCTTGTCTTGGTGACTCTTGAGTGGCTTCATCCTGGAGATGATACATGGCAGTAGCTAATTCAACAGTCTTCAGGACTACTTCGCCTATTCGCTGAGCGAATTTGGCTACTTGCTCAGATATCTGGGCGTCATCGTGATGAAGAGACATTCTTGAAGAAAAAGAAAGGCATAGGGAGAAACAGGTGAAAGATTATTGGACATTCAAAACAGAATGATAACGCATGAAAATTGCGATCATTTGTTTGTTACCTAAGGCAAATAAATGAGACGGTGACTAATCAAAGTAAATGGGTCAAAAATAATGTATCGCGAAGACATGCTTGCCTATAAGTGAACACTCACCCCAAGAATTCCCAGGTAAGCACAACTGGTCTCGCGTCTGATGAGATGTATACGAAGTGCTTGCCTAGACAGAAAACCCAGAATACAGGCATTCACCCTTCCAGTTTGCACGTGTTCACATTATTTAAAACCCAAAACTTTGACGAAGTTTTGAAAACTCAAAGGGGTTCAAAACCATATAATAGAGAGTTCAAAACCTTACAATAGAGGGTTCAAAACCTAGTAATCAATCATCCTAGAATAGATGATTAGTTTTCAAAGCGGTTTTGAAATTTATGTTCTTGTTGTGGTCGTCGCCTAAGGATAGGTGACGGTATTGTTTTATGACTAAACGCAAGTAAACTCGCGTTAGGGTCCTAAGAAGGTTATAGACTAGGTCAAAGCATTACTAATAACCTAATTCCCTATAACCATTGGCTCTGATACCAACTTTTCTGTCACACCCCGACCGCGTAAAACAACAAAGCGCGGCGGAAACATCGGGGCGTGTTGCAACAGAATCATTGTTTCATAACCATGGATACAAAAAGTGTTTCGTTTTATTAAACATTGAATATTTACATCGTCTGGAAATCTAAATACACAATTTAAACATAGTCTATCATTGTTATTGAGTCACTAAGGCCTTGTCCAGTCCTATGTGAGCATGCATCCTATCAATCGATATCTTTCAACAATACCTGAAACACATGTGAAAACGAGGTCAGCAAAGAAATGCTGGCGAATACATAGGTTTTGTAGGAGTGTCGAAATCATGGCTAGTTTAGATGTTGCAATACTTTATTTAAAACCTTGTTTTGAAAAGAGTATAATATTGCAACTTAATTAACCAACTCAAATCAAGCGGGTTATAGTTTATAAAACCTCGTAGCCATGACTCTTAACCCAAAAACATTTGTTTTAGTAAAGCAAATTGTGAAACATCTCGAAATAAATCGTTAATGAAACTCGTTAATAAATCTCGTTAAAAGAACTCGTATAGTTTATATCATATCGAAAACCTTGTTTGTGTGACCTCGTTTGAAAATCGTTTACCCAAGTGAACTAAATAACGCCACGGTATGTAATATGATGAAATCACTTATATATAGGAAGTACCAGCGGCGTATCCACCATGCTTTCATCACATTACACCCGTCCCGTTATCTAAACACTTAACCAAAACCCAATCGTATATCGCTTTGAAACCAATCGTTTACCCAATCGTTAAAACATCGTGTGGAAACCAATCGTTTACCCAAATCGTATACTTCGTTTTAGGTCGTGAAACTACTTAAATGGTCGTCTCGCTAATAACATTCAAACCTTCTTGACTCGCATTAATAAACCCTTACCAAAGGATAGATTAACAATTCGCATTAATAAACCCTTACCAAAGGATAGATTAACAACTCGCATTAATAAACCCTTACCAAAGAGTAAATTAACAATTACAGATTCAGTCGCTACCCACAACACCCACACATAACTACGGGTGTAGTAATTAACGGGATTTGTCAGATCCTATGGTACCATAACCTAATACTGGGCGGCTTGATCATTGCTAATGAATGTCATTTGTTATGTAAATACAACCAACAAGTTTGTTCACTTTTTGAAATCGTTATTAGTTTTGTATAAATCGTCTTAATCGTTTTTGAAACCATCGTTATAACATCGAAAACATTTAGCACATATGAGTCACCCCAAAACAATTGAAAGCAGTAAAATAGGGGAAAATGTACTCGCCTGAGAATGCTTAGAGGTCTTGAACAATAACCAAACAAAGCTAGAGGGAGCACGGAATCAATCGGCAGTCTAAAACCATATAAATAAACCGGACTTAAATCGGGAGATCGGATAGGATGAGGCTTGGTAAACCAAATGAGTATTGGAACTCATATGATATGGTTTAACAAGGCCTACATACTACATTGAGACTAACCTAAGTGCTTTTGACCCATCGCGACCCATTAAGGTAACATACGCTACTTTAACGCGTCGTGCGCGCAAAGCGCGTTCGGACCGTCTAACTAGTCCTATGACAAGTGTTATATGCCTAAACATGTTACATAATCAGTTATGTGACAAAAGTTTAGGTTACATATGCTTAATTACCAATTATACATGAAAAGGGTATTCTGGTAATTTACCTAAGGCATATAAACTACCTATCATACAACTACTTAAACGAAGCGACCATAAGGTATAACCTCGGAAGGTTATTCCCTACCTACTATGGTCACCTAATGTATTTGGTCGGATCCTAATGATCGACCAAATGGGTCGGGTTCGAGGTATAAGCGATTTATCAGATCGCTTACCCTACGACCCTAGACAACGTGGTAATCAGTAGGCATAGTCCCAAGGGACTATAACCAACGTGATTTCACTCACGTTGCGAAGTTCCTACGAACTTCGCATTGACCATAAGCTGGTCAACGCTGAAAGTCAAACAAAGTTTGACTTTCTGACTCGAAAAGCAATAAAATAAGGAAAAGAACGAAAGAATACTTACGAAGGGTCCCCGAATGCTAATCCTGATCCAAGTAGCTCAGGTATGAAACAATGGTTTCAACTTAGAGCTTCTCAAATCAGAATTCTTGTAATTTTGAAGCATTGGGGGTGGGGTATTTATAGTAAAAGGTCCACCGTTAAGATCGTTTCATGGAAAACGTGCCTTAATCCCACCCGTACAAGTGTCGGGACCTTATGGTGACTAAAATTTGATCCTTATCAGCTGACTAGACAATTGGGATTGTGTGGTGGTGAATCAAACAGTTGCAATCTGCTGTTAGAAACATTTAACCTGGTCAGAAGGGCTGACGCGGGCCGCGTGAGGATGTTAAGATCCTGAGGCGGGCCGCCTAGGAGTCACAGATCAGAACAAAGTTTCAGAAATGACAGTTTCAGCCCCTGCACGTGTTTAAGGCCATTCCCGACACTTCTAAGGCCCGTAAAGCCAACTTTAAGGCCCTAAAATGTTGCCTAAACATTGTGGACATGAAACATGCTCAGAAATATGTCGGATGTTGGTTCGTTTGGTCGTACGAACGCGATGTTCGCTTAATTACGACGGAATGCGCATAAGCGCGAAAAACGATCCAAATGACGCAACGAATGGATTTTTGGCAATCCAAACACTAAAGCATAATATAGTCATGCTTACATAAATTTTTTGGATGTACGGATGTATTCAGAACGTGAGTTATGCGTGAAAATGCAAACTTGTGCGCTTTTTGACACTTTTAGTCCCTGAATGAGCCAAAAGTTTATTTTAGCACACCAAACCCCTCAAAGCCTATTTCTAAGCTATATAAAGGATATTTAAGGTGTGTTTAACTTATGGTCATGTTCCGGAATGTCTGTTACAGTTCAAATTGGCATACTTTCGCAGTTTGTCATATTTAGTCCCTGTAGACAAATTAACTTGATTTCGGCATACCAAACCTTCCAAAACTTATTTCTAAGTTATGTAAAGGTTATTTAAGGTATGTTAAGCCTATGTCACTATTCCGGAGTGTTTGTTGCATTAAACTGGTTATATTTCCGCATCGGTGCGCGTATAACCTTCCAGAAAGCGATTTAGAGTTTGAAATTGAACAAGAATTGATATGTGCAAATGATACACATATTTTTACAAATCCCAAGTATGAAATATAATATTTCATTGGTTTGGTATTTGTTTGATGGCCGTGGAGGCACAGGTGTTACATGCCTTGAGCATGGACACTTGCTCAGGCATTCTGTACTTAGTATCTCCTTGGATTGTCAAAGGCTCGCCATGAGGAGTTCTGACAACTACTTGCTTCTTAGCACAAACGATATGGGCTTGGTTACGAGACAACCAATCCATGCCTATCACTATATCGAAACCAACTAACTTCAAAGGAAGTAAGGATAACGAAAAAGAATGGTTCCTAATGGATATGAAACATCCATCTAACACGGTTAAGGCGGTTTCTAAGGTACCATCAGCTAATTCCACCTCATATTTCACACTTAGGGTTTTAACAGGTAAATTCAGCAACTTACAAAACTTATTATCTACAAATGACTTATTCGCCCCTGAATCAAACAATACCCTCGCATAAACATCATTCATAAGAAAGGTACCTGTTATCACGTTATCATCCTGCACTGCCTCCTTAGAATCCATTCTGAAGACCCTAGCGTTGGTCTTTTTACCTTCTTCTGGTTTCTTGGCATATTTTGGGTAGTTCGACTTAATGTGCCCTTTCTCGTTGCAGTTGTAGCAGGTCGCATCCTTCAACTTTTTGCAATCTAAGGTCTTGTGTTCCTTGGACTTGCATATCCCACATGCAAAAGTCCTTGATTGTGTCTGCGAGTTCGATTCCAATCTACACTTCCCAAAGTGAAGTTTCCGACAAACTTTACATCTGGGTTTCTCACCCGACTGTTGGTTACCTTTGTTGAACCCTGAACTCTTCTTGTTCTCATGGTTCCCTTTGTGTTTCTTGTCTGAACGGCGTGAGTTATCATCCTCAAGCTTCCTCTTTCCCTCATCTGAGTTCTTAAGAGATTTCTGCCTGACCGCGTCGAGGGTAAGGGATAATGACAAATCAGTTACAGACCTAAAAGTAGTAGGTCTTGACGCTTTCACACTCGCCTTAATCTCTGGAGCCAAACCTCCTATGAAACGAGCTATACGCTTAGGTTCTGGTGTAACCAAGTATGGTACCAACCTAGACATGGTATTGAAACTCGTGAGATACGCCTGACAGTCCAGGTTCCTCATAACCAGTGTGAGGAAGTCAGTCTCAATCCTCTCGACCTCATGTGGAGGACAGAAAGTATCCTTGATTAACGTAACAAACTGACCCAATGTCATGTTATAAAGCGGGATCTTTCCAGTAGCTTGGATTAACGATCTCCACCATGCTAGAGCTTCTCCCTTAAACGACTGTGACACATACTTCACAATGTCTTGCTCGGCACAACCACTAATATCCACTACAGTGTCCATCTCGTCGAGCCAGGTCATACAATCGACGGCTCCTTTTTCTCCCGTGAAGTCTCTCGGCTTGCAGGAGACAAAATACTTATACGAACAGGTCTTGACCCGAGGCTCCTGGTTGAGCTCAACCTGTTTAGACGGGACACTTTTCTGATTTGAGGAGTGATAAGATTCACTCTTTCGAGCGGAATTAACTTTGGAGGGTGCTTTAGATACGGTCTTGCTATGCGTACCACTTGATTCATTGTCCCTTCTATCCAGAGCTCGAGTAATGGCATTGTCTATCAATGCCTGCAGTTCCGCACCCGCTATGTTAATTCGGGTATTATCATGATCCTTCTTTGGGTGGCTGTTGATCTCATCCGAGTCAGCCATGTAGCTTGAACTGTTACATAAAATTTTGACAATAATTTATTTGGGAGTTAAATATGGAATTGTCTTTCATGGCAATTCATTAACCATGGTAAACATAGACCATATTTGGCTAATTCGTTAATCATATTTATTTAGGATTTTTATTATAACTTATCCTAATTATAAAACAATAACAGTATTATTAGTGGCACAAAAGGCCTAGTCACAAGAACATTCTAAATCATAAGCCATGATTTCAGAGAATCAAGGCATTAAGGTTTGAACATAGTTCTTTACGTTTTTCTGACAGGGAGTCGTAGACTACAATTGTCTTTTGTCTTATTTGACATTTATTATGGCCCGTAGGCACTACATCACCAATGGATGTTTAATATATGATCATCTTAATTGATGATTTAAACCCATGATTTATAGATCATCAGGTTAGGATATGAATCTTTTGAAGAATCCTATTATAAGAATGACACGTGTGATTTTAACGAATCACGTCTGCCAGGAGCGTCAACATGTTTTCAGATGTTAACAAGGATTTGAATCCTTTTTTTTAAACAGGTCTTACCATCTTGGCCAAGTCTTATAATGACATACAGGCTAAGTTATACCCTTAAGATTCTTTAATTAATATTTAATAGGCAGATTATTTTAAGAGGAACGATTTTTAATTTATTTATTTCATGTATAATATATTTATGTATATAATGACAAAAATGAAATTTTTAAATTTAACATTCCATTAAATATTAAAAGGAGTACACATTGCCCTAAACGGGACTTTTAACAGAGATAACTTGCCCACGCAGGGGCTAATCTGATAATACAAGTCCTCGCAGGGACTGATTACTAAGATAGGTGTCCACGTAGGGACTAAGAGACAAGTCCACGCAGGGACTAAAGAAAGACAAGTCCACGCAGGGACTAAGTACATATATAAATGTCCACGCAGGGACTTGATTGAAATAAGGAAATACAATAATACATATAGGGATTTAATGATCCCTCTTCTTCTTTCCTTTTAACAAGCTTGCTAGGCCCTTGAGAAATCCCCGGTTGTTCCTACGCTCTTCTTGAAATTCTCGTTCCACCCTGTTTAGCCTTTGGAGGATTTCCTCCTGTTCCGGTGGGGAAAACCGTGGTGGCTGTGGCTGGTGCTGAAACGGAGGTTGAGCAGGTGTTTGATACCCATGAGCTGGGTATCCCACTCCCTAGGGGGCTCCATATGGTCCTTCAGGATGAAGGGCGTTGTAGTTTGCTGCTACAAGGTATGGGTCGGCTTCATCATAGTTGTAGTTAGTGTGAGCCGGCTGCTCAAATGGATTGTACGCCGTTGAACCGGGGTATGTAGGAATCGGGTTACCAAAACCCAATGGTGGCGGCGCAATAGGTGCAGAATCTACCTCTGAAACTGGATTTGAAGGTGCCACTTGAGTGTTGGGGGGTGCTAAAGTGAAAACCCCTTTCTCGCACGGACATTCGTGCGCCTGTTTTTCTACGCCTTGGTGGTTCTGGAGGTGCTAGCTGTACTGGCGGCGGTGGTGGCGGCGGCGTGACTGCCATGAAACGCGAATCCTTGGAGGGATCCTGCTGCTGCTGGTGAGGCGATGAATGGTGAGAGGGTGTAAGGTACCATTCATACCGGTTAAATCTCGCCTGGTAGCTGTCTGGGCCACGGTAAGGTGATCCATGGAAGGATGACCCATCTGAAATCTCGATGGGGGTGAGTAGGTGTCCCAGAAGGTGGTTTAACAGGATCCGTGTCTTCATCTATATCCATTCCCTGAGCTTCGGGGAAATGGTCTTCAGGGCCCAATGGGTTAAAACCCACTGGTTCTTCAATGTAGTTTGCCGGGTTGAACTGGCCCTGGAAGACAGGAGTGGGGTCGCCAAAGGAATGGTGCGACATGGATCGCTGCAACGGCAAGAAGGAGTGGCGTGAGTCTTCGGGCTCGTTCTCTGATTGCGGCCCAAAGGAGTGACGATAAGGAGGCGTTGAGCTAAACGAGGCAGATCGCCTAGCGGGCTCCGAATAGATCCTCCGGTCTCCTTGAGGACCGGTACTCATGGTAGTAGAAGGAGTTCGCCGGTGTGAAGGCCCGACCTCGTGATCGTTGGGGGTGTGGATTGACCCCTTGCCTCGTCCTCCTCTTCGGAACCTCGGTGGCATATTTCCTGTCAAACAAATGAAAGAAAACAACAAAGAGATATAAAGGACAAAGTTAGAATTAAAAACAATTTGGATTAGTCCTAAGTTCTTTGTCTAGACTCGAAAATGTAGGAATGTGCAACTGTGTAACTGAGATTAAACACAAAAGGCTAGTGTTTAATTCACTCAGTGTTGGCTCTGATACCAACCTGTCACACCCCGATATTTCCACGTATTACCGGTGTGCCCGGTGGGGAGTATCGTGACGTAGTTGATATCATCATAGTCAAACAACACAAATTATAAATGCATAGCGGAAGCAAAAGGTATGAATCACAGTACAAACCAAATAAATAGTAATATCAAAGTATTACAACGGACTGTAAAGGGTTCACAGGCGGATCAAAAGATAAATAAAATCATTGTTCAACAGACTTTAAAATCTAGAGCTTGCAAGACTTGATTATTGATGCCTGGAGTAGCCAGCCTATTTTGTATAGTACCTGCACTTAGCCTTTTTGGGAAAATACGTCAGTTTACACTGGTAAATACAATTAACTGACTCATTTTGAAAAGAGTTTAAGAAAATTGGTTTGAATGCACATGGCACAAAAATATCTTTTATAACTTGGGATAATTATTTAAAAATAAACTTGTATACAGTTTTACATGTTTGTCGTCCATTTAGGACCCGGTTAGAAGAGCCGGTTTAATAAGATTAATTGACACACCACTTTGTATAATACCCACAAGAAGAATACCCTTCTTGTGGACTACCTTTTTACATACGCATCTGTCAGGTGTATGCCCACACCCCGTGCTTAAGTCGTGGCCATTTCTAACGAATGAGCCGAGGATATCCAGGACACAGTCATTAACCCCCCAAAGGCATTGCATCAAACAAGACAGAATAAAACAGGTTATGCATCTTTTTAATCAATACCTGATTGTTCGACTTCATACCCGACCAAGCGGTATTATTATAATACCGTACCCCAAGCCCGTATAGGGAAAATAAGTCAAAAGTATTTACCTGAGCAAAGTATAAATGACAACAGCAAGTGCACGTAGCTTTTACCGGGATCCTAATCTGGAACGAAGGTTTTAATTAACCTATTAGATTCCTAACGGGTCTTTCTTAAGTTTAAACTTAGACCGGTTAGTTTTAAAGAAGGTATACGGTTCAAAACGGAAGATTAAGCGAAGACCGGATTAGAATGTGATTTAGTCCCGATAAGTTTAAAGACTTGTATAATATGGGTAAACTAAACACGTTCTGAATTTTGAGGTGAAAATGATAGGGTTTGACCCGTTTCGGTCAATTTATGCAAACTAGTTACATAAACCGAACCGAACGCGAATAACGCATAACGGGTAACCAAATGAGTCATGAACAGGTTTCCTAAGTTAATATGCTTTAACTATGTTGTGATATCAGTATGATACCTTCCATTATGCCCAAAACGAGTTAAATCTCAAATTAAGCCCCGTAGGGGTATTTTGGTCATTTTAAAGATTATAAAAGAGATTAAATGTAATTCAGAGGTTTAGGTCTGAAATAATCAGTAAAACTACTTAATTTACTAAGTTATATCAGTTGGAGATAAGTCTTATATGACAAGAATGGTTTTAACCCATACTACGCGTTTAAACGCATAAAAAGTCGTTTTAAGCGATTTCCGGTTAGAATAGGAATCTGGATTTCCTGATAAGTTTATAAAGTTCAAAATACTTCATTTATCATATAAAATCAGTAGCCAAAGATTTGGTATCAAATTGTTATGTAAAACTCATTTTATAAGCAAAAAGGGTATAATCGGCAATAACCGAATTAAGGCAATAACCCTATGTTATGATCAGTTTAAAAATAATTAAAAATCTTCAAAAATCCCAAAATATTATATTACATCAGTGGGTAAGAGGTTTGGTGTCAAAAATTGGGTTTAGATAGGCTTTATGCTAATTACGCCGTTTAATTTATAAAAAGCTTTCTAATTACGCTATTGAGCATAACTCCTAATCTAGACCTCCTACTGATGTGAAATTTTAGGGATATGTTTATAAATCAGTAACAAAGATTATTGTCCTCTCACATTTCCAAAAATCTCGTTTTATGGTCAAAAGGGCATTATGGTCAACATTAAGCAATTAACGGAAACAAGCAACGAGTCAAGTAGTATAATCGCAGAGGGTTATACTATTATACATGCTGGCCCTAATGAAGCTCTAAGGCATTTCTAAATCATGCTAATATGGGTCAGAACTGAAAGTCAAGACAATGGTCAATTTATGCGACTTTCAATTCCGAACCGGTCCTAACTGAAAATTGTCGGGTCGGACAAGCTTAGATATGTTCTTGCATTGATTACCAAGTTATATGAGTGGCAAAACAGGTTACATGTCTTCTACATTGCTAATTATGTGTTAATTCGAAAATTATGTTTCTGTTGACTTTTTATAACTAACTTTGACCCGACAAATGACTTAGTTAGAGCGGGAATTAGAGGGTGCCCTTTTAAGGGTTTAATGCCCACATAATTACCAACTTATAACTACCTTTAGTTTGAATAATCACTGGACCATTAGTGATTAATCGTTAAGTCAAACCTTTATTACGACGGTTTGACTTTAAGCTAATTAATTAAGTAAAACACGATTAAGGAAGGTTAAGGAAGCTTACCAAGGTCCTATGCACGACTAATGAAGCTTAGGAGGTGGTCTTGAGCTCCAGAAATCTTCAGGAGTTGAGATGGAATGAATGATCAAAAGTTGCAACAAGTGCTTCTTTATATAGTGATCTTTGATTGATCAAGATCGAACACCCCGTGTTTTCACAAGTCAAGGTCTGAGTCAACGACCGATTTCGCGCAACTTGACTCGTAGAAATTTCTTTATTTTATTTGTATTATGTGGAGTAAGTGTCGTTAATGACAATAATCGAATTGTGTTAATCGTTATTCGATCAACCGACGACTGTGAATTATAGGAAGTAACAATGCGATAAAGTTAATCAACTAATAATCAAGCTATGTTAATCGAATCGACATCAATTCGCAACTCGATCTATGTATTTTACTTGTTCTTATTACGTGTGTGTGTGCCTTACGTGTTACCTGTGCATGTTTATTTATGTTGTGTTGTGGTAATCAAACGAACTCAATCGAACTCGAAATCTAACTCGAATGAAATCGAACTCGAACTCGAATCACGATCGAACCATGATAGATAGTGGAAAATAGATTACGCAAGGTACGAAGTAGTTGGGACTAGAAGTAATTTGACTAGGAAACCCTATCGAATCGAATCGCTCGCAATCTGAATCGAAACACCGAAACTCGTCGCATCAAAAACTTGAACCAAGCGCCATCCGTCCGGATTGCCATCCGACCGGATAAGCCATTCGACCGGATAGTCATCCGACCGGATAACACAATTGATGATAGGCTGTATGTCATCCGACCGGATCATCATCCGAGTGGAGTGCCATCCGACCGGATCACTCTTTCCCCTTTTGGAATCCTATAAATACCCCTGTCATTGTCATTCTTTCCACTTTTAGAAACCTTCTATCCGAACAGCTCGTGTTCTTCACCTTTCCTTCGATTTCTCTCAATCCAGGTAAGATCTCGCCCTAAATCTTGTACTTTCTTGATCTATACGCACTTCTACACCTTTCTATCTTTTAAATATTAACTTTTAACCGTGAAACCATCAAGATTTGAGGTATTCTAGGATGACGTCATCATGAAGTTTCCATGAACTTCAAGTTTGACCTCATTCCACCAAGAATAACTCGGATCTGAATGGTTTCCACAAGATTTCACAACGACCTCGCATAAATCTGAACTTTTTCAAATGAATAAAAGAGTTGAAAGAAATAAACACAAGTTTTCTCCTTCTTTTACACTCAAAACACTCAAAACCGGTAGAATCGGGATCAGGTCTAGTCTCCTACTCAACCATAGTGTTGTACTGGTTCAGATCTGGATTTCACCTACGGGACAACCGACTTCAAGTTAAATAAGAACAACCGTCTCGAGCCGGTTACTGACCTAACTAGGGTGATTCCTGGTCGGTTTGGTTACTTGGGTCAAGGCAGGGTTCTAGTGTAACAACTCTCATCAAAAGTCATATTTATTAAATTAATTTGTCCAATAGGAAACCCTAATTGAGACACTCAAGTGATTCTGTACAAACCCTAAAATTTTCAGAACAATCAGAATCAGGATCAGGGCCCCTAAAACTCAGGGGGGTAATCCGTAGTGACGATTATCTTAAAATCTCGTTGTCAAATATCGAAATTACAAAACTGTCAATTCAGCAAGGCTAGTCAAGGACGTGGCTGACCTAGGGTGAAATCGTGTCCCTTGGCACCGTAAGGGATTTAGTCTTGCGGTGCGCAAGCCTGGCCAAATTTTAAGTATAAATAGCAGGCATTGGCAATCGAATTTTGGTACTGGAACGACGTAAAAATACGTTTCTTACACTGAGATATAGCGTAAACAGTCCAAAACACACACACGATTCACGAAGTGCTGCCGCAAACAGGGTAATAACTCGATCGCTGATACGATTCAATGTCCGATCGATTAAACTATCCAATGGATGTTTAAGTGCTGCCCACATTAGGGTTTATGCTTTGTCATTCGTTGTTAATTCAATGGATGTTTAAGTATCGCACTTTGTCATTCGTTGTGAAGGTTTTAATCTCGTGAGTTATCGTAAATGGTGTATTAAGTTACTAACCGAGTTGTGTGCATGTTATTAAATTTAGGTTAAAAGGCTAATCAGTAGGCTAGGCTCTGCTCAAATTAAATCTGCAATGTGAGTCATTCTCTTTTTATCAAATCTGTTTACAAAAAGTATGTTTATTTTCAAGATTATAATTACAGTGATTAAGTATATGTAGTCACCAAATTACAGCCGGTATGTGGGGTATTGTGCACATTACTACTGTTTTTATCACTTTAGGTGGGCTAACCTAATTAATGATACTCGTTACTATTGGGTGAACGGACTCAATAGTAATATGACCACAGTCACCGAAACGAGTCGAGTGACAAATACTGTGGGTATTTGGTTGAAATAAACATTGTAATCTCTCTTAATACTGTAAATTATAATAAACGAGTCGTTTTTATAAAAGAATGATTCACTCAGTATTTCCCCCTGACAAAACCTTTTTCAAACATGTTTCAGGTGATCTGTTGTGATCCAGGAAAAGTGCCGAGAAGCACTACAAGCTTAAGGAAGTGGCTTAGTATAAAATAAAGAAACATGTTTTGTAAATTAAAGATTTCTCCGTGAAATCTCAAGATTGTAAATTACCGGGGTTTTTCCGAATGGTGAAATAAAATAATCGGGAAATATTTCAGTTTTAAAAAGATCCTGATAAAAACTTCCGCTGTTAAATAAATACCACAGGATTTCTGTCCCGCGGCTCCTGAAACGGGTCAAACCGGGTCGGGGGCCGTGACATCTAGTTGGCTAACAAGTTGTCAAGATGTCTCGAAAACAATGACAGACCATCAAACGACCAAGTGTAGGACGAAGGGAACAATCAGAACGGATTGTCGTCCGATCAGATTGTCATCCGATCGGATAGGTCATCCGAACGGATTGCCACCCGAACGGATGACACTTGGGACCCACCTTTTTAAACTATCTCATCTAGAGTTTGAGTATTGAACGAATTGCAATCCGAACGGATTACCATCCGCCCGGATTACTCTTCGGATCATGAGATACTAAGACTTTAAAGCATTAAACAATTTTCAACATGTTCATCACCAGAAATGCCACCCGATCGAATGGCCATCCGATCGAGTGACACTCCAACTGTGAACTTGTCTTCAGCAAGAAATCTCGCCATCGAGTCACCGTCCGATCGGATTGTCATCTGCACGACCCAGCATCCGATCGAACGACTTGAAGGATAGAGATACTTAAATGTTTTCTAAATACTACAACGAAAACTTCAAAGGACAAGCCATCATACACAAACACATCCTTAGCATAGGAAGAAACAATCCACTCGAATCGTCATCCGAACGGATTGCCATCCGCACGAATGACCACCCGAACGGATTACCATCCGCACGGATTACTGTCCGATCGGATTACCATCCGATCGAACTACCATCCGACCCATCTTCACTTGCTTCGTTTTTCTTATCGTTATGCTATCGGATCTATTCAGGCTAACCGAACTCGCTAAGCGCTCCCTTCAATCCATAATCGCTGTGAGTATACTCGATCCCTTTTTGCTTTAAGCACTTTTGGGTGTTACATACGTTACGAATATTCAAACTACAACTATCACACTACTCAAACTATTTGAACGCTAACCATTAATGCATGTTATACGTGGCTTATGAATGCTTGTTTGTTATGTTTACACATGGAATGCTGTCTACCTGCCTTAGCAACGATAGTACTATAGTTTGGACTCAGCACCCGTTCACACGGGGGTTGTTAAGGATCTTTTACTTGCATGGATTATGGTGGTAATCATGTATTGCGAACTGCCTCGGGCAGTCAACCCGCAGTCATTGGTATCGATGGATCTATGTCGATAACTAACGTGCTTCATTTCACTATGTGTACGTGCTGGTTACGCGTAAACGAATTCGAACTCTATATGCTATTATCAAACTTGTATGCTCACCTTTACATTTTATGTATTGACTTTATTTTAACGTATGTGACAGGTGTTTAGGTTGTTTGTATGCCTAGCTCACTGTGAAATCGAGGCTAGGAAAGGTCTAGGATGCTCGCTGTGCTGTGATGAAATTGAAGCTAGGAAAGGAGGTCCTAGAAACCAATAAATAAACTATTTATGTTTGAATCTGAGTTGTCGGAACAGAATATTTGCCTATATTTTATCTGTAATAATTTGTTTACTATCTGAGACATGGTATGGGACATGTTAATTTAAATTGAATGGTAATGATAGTTGTTATGGAAACTTCTGGACAATCTGTTTCGCTCAGTGCCATACCCCGATGATTCCGCCATCGGTTGGGGTGTGACAGATTGGTATCAGAGCCATAACTATAGGGAATTAGGCAAGACTCGACCTAGTCTGGGTCGGAGTCTTAGATACCTAGACTATAGTTTAGAACCAACAGACCGACTCGAGTACGTTTAGTAGGAATTTCGTACGTACCTATTTCTCACTATCTTTGCTTACGCTACACTATTCCTGCACTCGAATTTTAACTATGAGTAGGCAATAAGGTCAAGAATAGGTGTGAAAACCGCAAACTCTCGACTAAAGTTGCTTAATCAACTCGCATTTTAACTACAAACGAGGAGAATTATGCCAAATCAGGAGTGAAACCCACATTTTGATGAATAATCTCCTCTATTTTATTAAAGCTCAGGAGCAAAAGTTGTTGAGTCAGGGGTGAAACCCGAACCTTGATAGCTATCCCTGACTCATTTTGGTTTTACAAAACTCTCACCAAAGTCTCGATGGACTCCAACGACCTGAAGTCACGATAGGACTAACGGGATGCGTGCCAAATGCCCAAGAATCGAGGCAAAGGCACAATCCTGAAGGTTAAATGTGCACAACGGATCCTTGTGAATAGTCGAACCACTTTGGTTAGTCAAAGTCTACTAGCCGCAGACAATCTATTTCTCGAATTGTATGTGTTTCGATTCTGAGCCAGCAACTGCTGACTCGGATAATTCGTCGATTTTATGAGTTTATATGTGTGTATACCTGTTTATGTATTTTAATTTTTGGAATTTACTCGATTTCGCTTTCACTTCGATCGACACACTCGACTCGCGCTGCATTTCTACCCCAAAACGCTAACAAATCGCTAAATTATGTACGACTTTATGCCACGCTTATACTGCACGACTGGATACATCAAACACGAACGCTATATCTGGACGATCGCGAACTGTGAATGATAGGTTTCTGTATTCTGACTGCATCTTGTGACTACATGATTACGTGCTTTTGTGGATTCTGAGCTCTACGTACCTACGTGCTTATGTGTTTACGTGAATCTGTGATTATGAGCCTATATGTTTATATGATACGTGTTACATTGCGTGTTCCTAAGCTTTAGTAAGTGGTAGACGTGTGAGGTGAGATTCGAATACAATGTGATGAGTCATGTGACGATGTCTGTTGCAGACCATGTCGTCTGGATCCCGTCATGCTCTCTCTCGCCAGGAGAAGAGGGACAAACGCCTTGCTTCCATCATCGCCAAGAGTGTGGCAAAGGCCGTGAGTGATGTTTATGAGAACCCCAGCAAATCATCCGAGGAATCGAGAACCGAAGCTCCCAAAGCTACCGCAAGGCCTTTCAATTTCAAGCAAATCAAGTCGTGTGGGCCGAAAGAATTCACTGGCGAAGGAGGTCCCACTGCACTATTTCACTGGTTTGATTCAATTGAGGTTACTCTGCGACAGAGTGGTTGCCCTGATGACCTCCGTACTCTGAATGCTACTGGCGTTTTCCAGTCCCGTGCGCTAGACTGGTGGACGGCTGAGAGGAACAAGCGAGGGAACGATGCAGCCTACGGTCTGTCGTGGGACGAGCTCAAGGAAGTTATGCTAGAGGAATTCTGCCCTCCTCACGAGCGTCAAAAGCTGGAAGATGAATTTGGCACATACAGCAGAAGGATGGTGACAATGCTGGTCTCACTGCTCGTTTCAAACAGCTCAGCATTATCTGTCCCGATCAAGTCAAGACTCCCGACATGAAGATCAAGAAGTACATCCGGGCACTGCCCGACTGCATTGCTGATTTCGTGTAAGCGACTAAGACTACAACGATCGAGGAAACCTATCTGCTAGCCACTGAGATCAACGACAAGCGGGTTAAGGCTGGTGTCTGGGATAAGACTTCGAAGCATCTGCATCAAGCTACCGCTACCGCACCAACTGCTGAACCCACCTCATAAAGCAACAAGAGGAAGAACAAGAGAAAGAACAGCTCCACCAACAAGAACTGTGCGATTACTGCTGCACCGATTCAAGCTGTACCTGCCCAACAGCGTCAAGTGGCGGCGCCTGTGGCCAATGCACCGCCTGCAAAGCGTGCATACACTGGGCCACACCCGCTCTGCCCTACTTGCACCTACCATCACCCGACTGCTATTCAATGCCGTTTTTGTGCTCATTGCAATGTATACGGCCATTTTACTGCCAACTGCCGTATTCGTCAAGCTCCTGCCAATCAAGCTCTACTCACTGCCCCACAGGGTCAACAAGCTCCTCCGGCACCCGCAGTCAAAGCCAGAGCCTGCTTCACATGTGGCGACACGAACCATTTCGCCAACATGTGCCCAAACAGGGTCGTGAAACAAGAGCCACAGCAACAACAACCACAGCAGTAGCAACAACAGGCCGCACGCGCCAGAACCTTCAACCTCAACGTGCGTCAAGCCCAGGCCGACAACAACGTGGTCAATGGTACGTTCCTTGTGAATGGTATTTATGCTTCCTGTTTATTTGATACCGGAGCCGATAATTGCTTTGTGTTGTTCGAATTTGAGAGACTCCTTAGTCGTAAACGCTCTAAACTCTCCTCGGCTTTTGATGTTGAAGTCGCTACCGGAAGAACCGTCGCCGTCAATTCTGTCATCCGTGATTGTACTCTTGAGCTCAACAATCACCTCTTCCCAATCGACCTCATTCCGATACAACTCGGAAGTTTCGACATCATAGTAGGCATGGACTTTCTTCGAGAAAACCATGCTGAAGTTGTGTGCTTCGACAAGATGATTCGTTTTTCGCTCGCAAATGGTGACTTATTGTGTGTTTATGGCGATACTACTTCAAGAGGGCTCAAGCTTATGGCATGCGTACAAGCCAGCAAATATCTCCGCAAGGAGTACAGGGCTTTCCTGGCTAACATCGTAGTAGCGGAGAAGGAAAAGAAAGAGAAGAAGGAAGTGAAAGACGTTCCTGTGGTTCGAGAATTTCCTAATGTTTTTCCAGAGGATCTTCCCGGACTACCGCCAAGTCGTGATATCGACTTTCGTATTGACCTCATTCCTGGAGAAAACCCTATCGCCAAAGCTCCTTACCGACTCGCACCGTCAGAAATGCGCGAACTCTCAACCCAACTCCAGGAATTACTTGAGAAAGGCTTCATTCGCCCGAGCACCTCTTCTTGGGGCGCGCCAGTCCTTTTCGTCAAAAAGAAGGATGGGTCGTTCCGGATGTGCTTCGACTATCGGGAATTGAATAAGTTGACTATCAAGAACCGCTATCCTCTACCTCGCATCGACGATTTGTTTGATCAGCTACAAGGCGCCACGTGTTTCTCGAAAATCGATCGATGTTCAGGATACCATCAACTACGTATTCAAGAGGAGGATATACCCAAAACCGCGTTTTATACTCGTTACGGCCATTACGAATTCGTTGTCATGCCTTTTGGTCTAACCAACGCACCAGCGGTTTTCATGGATCTGATGAATCGCGTGTGTAAACCATATCTCGACCGTTTCGTCATCGTATTCATTGACGATGTCTTGATCTATTCTAAATCGAAGGCCGAACACGCGCAACATCTACGTTTGGTTCTTGAGTTACTCCAGGGGAACCAACTCTATGCCAAGTTCTCCAAGTGTGAATTTTGGTTGGAGAAAGTTCAGTTTCTGGGTCACATTGTTAATAGTCAGGGTATTCACGTCGATCCTGCGAAGATTGAAGCAGTCAAGAGTTGGGTTACACCTAAGAATCCGTCTGAGGTCCGTTCTTTTCTCGGGCTAGCGGGCTATTATCGACGATTCATCGAAGGATTCTCAAAGATCGCTGTACCACTTACCTCTCTCACCCATAAGGACAAGCCTTTTGTTTGGGGAACTAAACAAGAGACTGCCTTTCAAACCCTCAAGCGCATGCTTTGCAATGCTCCTGTCCACACATTACCCGACGGAAACAATGATTTAATTGTCTACTGTGATGCTTCCAACCTTGGTCTTGGTTGTGTTCTCATGCAACGGGACAAGGTCATAGCTTACGCATCTCGTCAGCTCAAAATCCACGAGAAGAACTATACAACCCACGATCTCGAGCTAGGCGCAGTTGTTTTTGCGTTAAAGATTTGGCGACACTACCTGTATGGTACCAAGTGTATGATCTTCACCGATCATAGGAGCCTGTAACATATCTTTAATCAGAAGGAACTTAATATGCGTCAATGCCGATGGGTAGAACTTCTCAACGATTACGACTGTGAGATCCGTTATCACCCAGGCAAAGTGAATGTTGTTGCCGACGCACTTAGCAGACGGAGCTATCTGCTTAGCACTCGTAATGTTCAAGCCCAACATAATCTCGAAACTCTCATCCGCGACGCTCAACATGCATGTTTCAACGAACGCACCCTGAAGAAAGAAAGGATATACCACGATGGAGCCCAGCTTGTGAGCAAATCCAATGGGATATTCCACTATCTGGACCGAATCTGGATCCCTAGAAGGACCGATTTGCGACAGATTATCATGGACGAAGCCCATAAATCCCGGTATTCTGTTCATCCCGGTGCTGACAAAATGTACCAGGATCTTTGTTACAAGTACTGGTGGCCGGGTATGAAAAGGGATATCGCTCTCTACGTCGGAAAATGCCTAACTTGTGCTAGAGTCAAGGCTGAACATCAAAGACCCTCTGGCTTGCTCGAACAACCACCAATTCCCATGTGGAAGTGGGAGAGCATAGCTATGGATTTCGTAACCAAGCTACCACCCACGTCATCAGGTCACGACAGCATATGGGTTGTGGTCGACCGTTTGACTAAATCAGCTCACTTTCTGCCTATACGAGAAGACTACAAGGTGGAACGATTAGCCCGAATCTACACCGACGAGATCATTTGTAATCATGGGACGCCTCGTGACATCATCTCTGATCGTGATGCTCGGTTTACTTCACGATTGTGGGAAACGTTTCAAACGGCACTCGGTACAACGCTTAATCTAAGCACTGCTTTTCACCCCCAAACCAACGGTCAGACTGAAAGAACGATTCGTACTCTTGAAGACATGCTCCGTTCGTGTGTCCTAGACTTCGGTGGTAATTGGGACAAACACCTGCCGTTAGTCGAATTCTCGTATAACAATAGCTATCATTCTAGCATCCAAATGGCACCATTCGAGGCATTATACGGAAGAAGATGTCGATCGCCTATTGTATGGCACGAGATCGGTCATTCGTAATTAACCGGTCCTGAGTTATTACAAGAAACGACAGAAAAAATTTTCCAAATTCGAGACAACCTGAAGAAGGCTCGGGATCGACAGAAAAGTTACGCCGATAAAAAGCGCAAGCCCCGCGAATTTGGCGTTGGTGACTACGTACTCCTAAAGGTATCACCTTGGAAGGGTGTAGTCCAATTCGGCAAGAAGGGAAAACTCGCGCCTCGATATGTTGGACCTTTTAAGATTCTGGAAAGGATCGGAAAAGTTGCCTACAGACTCGAACTACCGGAGGAACTTAGTAACGTCCACCCGACTTTCCACGTGTCAAACCTCCGAAAGTGCATAGCCGACCATGACTTACATGTTTCTCTAGATGATCTACAAGTGAACGAAACATTACACTTCGTGGAAAAGCCTGTCGAGATCATGGATCGCCAAACCAAGCAGCTCAGGCGCTCACGCATTCCTATTGTGAAAGTCCGATGGGAAGGCAAACGGGGCGCAGAGTTCACTTGGGAGCTCGAAAGCGACATGAAGGCTAAATACCCGCAGTTGTTTCCAGAGAAAGCTTAGCAAGAGAAAGTTCTCAAACGTGATTCACGGCGTTGCACAGCTTAATTTCGGGACGAAATTCCCTAAACAAGGGGAGGCTGTAACACCCCGTGTTTTCACAAGTAAAAGTCAAAGTCAAGGTCTGAGTCAACGACTGATTTCGCGCAACTTGACTCGTAGAAATTTCTTTATTTTATTTGTATTATGTGGAGTAAGTGTCGTTAATGACAATAATCGAATTGTGTTAATCGTTATTCGATCAACCGACGACGGTGAATTATAGGAAGTAACAATGCGATAAAGTTAATCAACTAATAATCAAGCTATGTTAATCGAATCAACATCAATTCGCAACTCGATCTATGTATTTTACTTGTTGTTATTACGTGTGTGTGTGTGCCTTACGTGTTACCTGTGCATGTTTATTTATATTGTGTTGTGGTAATCAAACGAACTCAATCGAACTCGAATGAAATCGAACTCGAACTCGAATCACGATCGAACCATGATAGATAGTGGAAAATAGATTACACAAGGT
Source organism: Helianthus tuberosus (assembly GCA_030545235.1). Taxonomy (NCBI): domain Eukaryota; kingdom Viridiplantae; phylum Streptophyta; class Magnoliopsida; order Asterales; family Asteraceae; genus Helianthus; species Helianthus tuberosus. The sequence continues at coordinate 170,944,490 of CM060352.1, forward strand.
ACGAAGTAGTTGGGACTAAAAGTAATTTGACTAGGAAACCCTATCGAATCGAACCGCTCGCAATCTGAATCGAAACACCGAAACTCGTCGCATCGAATACTTGAACCAAGCGCCATCCGTCCGGATTGCCATCCGACCGGATAAGCCATCCTACCGAATAGTCATCCGACCGGATAACACAATTGATGATAGGCAGTATGTCATCCGACCAGGATGTCATCCGAGCGGAGTGCCATCCGACCGGATCACTCTTTCCCCTTTTGGAATCCTATAAATACCCCTGTCATTGTCATTCTTTCCACTTTTGGAAACCTTCTATCCGAACAGCTCGTGTTCTTCACCTTTCCTTCGATTTCTCTCTATCCAGGTAAGATCTCGCCCTAAATCTTGTACTTTCTTGATCTGTACGCACTTCTACACCTTTCTATCTTTTAAATATTAACTTTTAACCATGAAACCATCAAGATTTGAGGTATTCTAGGATGACGTCATCATGAAGTTCCCATGAACTTCAAGTTTGACCTCATTCCACCAAGAATAACTCAGATCTGAACGGTTTCCACAAGATTTCACAACGACCTCGCATAAATCTGAACTTTTTCAAATGAATAAAAGAGTTGAAAGAAATAAACACAAGTTTTCTCCTTCTTTTACACTCAAAACACTCAAAACCGGTAGAATCGGGATCAGATCTAGTCTCCTACTCAACCATAGTGTTGTACTGGTTCAGATCTGGATTTCACCTACGGGACAACCGACTTCAAGTTAAATAAGAACAACCATCTCGAGCCGGTTACTGACCTAACTAGGGTGATTCCTGGTCGGTTTGGTTACTTGGGTCAAGGCAGGGTTCTAGTTGGCTAACAAGTTGTCAAGACGTCTCGAAAACAACGACAAACCATCAAACGACCAAGTGTAGGACGAAGGAAACAATCGGAACGGATTGCCGTCCAATCGGATTGTCATCCGATCGGATAGGTCATCCGAACGGATGACACTTGGGACCCACCTTTTTAAACTATCTCATCTAGAGTTTGAGTATTGAACGAATTGCAATCCAAACGGATTACCATCCGCCCGGATTACTCTTCGGATCATGAGATACTAAGACTTTAAAGCCTTAAACAATTTTTAACATGTTCATCACCAGAAATGCCACCCGATCGAATGACCATCCGATCGAGTGACACTCCAACTGTGAACTTGTCTTCAGCAAGAAATCTCGCCATCGAGTCACCGTCCGATCGGATTGTCATCCGCACGACCCAGCATCCGATCGAACGACTTGAAGGATAGAGAAACTTAAATGTTTTCTAAATACTACAACGAAAACTTCAAAGGACAAGCCATCATACACAAACACATCCTTAGCATAGGAAGAAACAATCCACTCGAATCGTCATCCGAACGGATTGCCATCCGCACGAATGACCACCCGAACGGATTACCATCCGCACGGATTACTGTCCGATCGGATAACCATCCGATCGAACTACCATCCGACCCATCTTCACTTGCTTCGTTTTTCTTATCGTTATGCTATCGGATCTATTCAGGCTAACCGAACTCGCTAAGCGCTCCCTTTAATCCATAATCGCTGTAAGTATACTCGATCCCTTTTTGCTTTAAGCACTTTTGGGTGTTACATACGTTACGAATATTCAAACTACAACTATCACACTACTCAAACTATTTGAACGCTAACCATTAATGCATGTTATACGTGGCTTATGAATGCTTGTTTGTTATGTTTACACATGGAATGCTGTCTACCTGCCTTAGCAACGATAGTACTATAGTTTGGACTCAGCACCCGTTCACACGGGGGTTGTTAAGGATCTTTTACTTGCATGGATTATGGTGGTAATCATGTATTGCGAACTGCCTCGGGCAGTCAACCCGCAGTCATTGGTATCGATGGATCTATGTCGATAACTAACGTGCTTCATTTCACTATGTGTACGTGCTGGTTACGCGTAAACGAATTCGAACTCTATATGCTATTATCAAACTTGTATGCTCACCTTTACATTTTATGTATTGACTTTATTTTAACGTATGTGACAGGTGTTTAGGTTGTTTGTATGCCTAGCTCACTGTGAAATCGAGGCTAGGAAAGGTCTAGGATGCTCGCTGTGCTGTGATGAAATTAAAGCTAGGAAAGGAGGTCCTAGAAACCAATAAATAAACTATTTATGTTTGAATCTGAGTTGTCGGAACACAATATTTGCCTAGATTTTATCTGTAATAATTTGTTTACTATCTGAGACATGGTATGGGACATGTTAATTTAAATTGAATGGTAATGATAGTTGTTATGGAAACTTCTGGACGATCTGTTTCGCTCAGTGCCATACCCCGATGATTCCGCCATCGGTTGGGGTATGACACAAGATGATGCCAAACAAGTCTAGGATGGATCTTTGATCAATACAAGTGTCCCTAGAGCCTAAAAACTTGTTTGTGCAGCACATGGTATTGAAATCAAGCCATTTGAGTCGGTTAAACGGGTTGGACAGACACCTGTCAGGTTTTTCTGGTGCTGGGGAACTCAGGCGGCCCGCGTAAAGGACCTGCCTGGTCTTACGCGCCCCGTGTGGATGATCAGAACTGGCCAAACAAGTTTCAACAATTGCATTTTGGCCCCCGGTCCTTTTAAAAGTTGTTTCAACCTTTCTTTTTGCACTGTGAGCCCTCTAAATTGATTCCTAAGGACTCCAAGACATAACCAATCTTTGTGAAGTCCTCGGTCATCTTTATGGTCACCCGAAAAGCCTTAATTATCAACGTCGACGCTTTTAACCCCTCGGATACGAATGTTGTCATAACTTTCTCATACTTAATCGAAACCTTGTGAAATTTTTATCACATATTCTCGTGAGTATAATTATTCATTACAAAGCTTCAGGTTTGCTAAAAGGTCAATCAGAGGTATACTTTAAACATGTTGACACATTTAACCCCTGTAGTTTGTAATTCCTCACTTTATTTCACAATTAGCTTCGTATGATCCATGATTCATTCGTTTAAGGGTATAAACATCATGTGGGGCTATTGAAAGATATATTTATCTCATGTTGACATTTTTAATCCTTTTATTCATGTACTATCTTTGTTTGTCAATGTTAGTCCTTCTAAAGTAATCCTTTACACGTTTAAAGTTCATGACACGTGTCGATATTATATTGGACATGAAATTTCGAGGTGTTACAAACCTCTAACAACTTCGCCCAATTCAACAAGTTTGCCATTAGCTAGTTCTATAGAATAAGGAATGTCTAATCTACTAGATTCTATTCCAAGCATGCATTTAAATTCCACAGACATGAAGCCATAGTCGGCACCAGTGTCAAATAATATGGATGCAAAATGATTGTTAACGAGAAACGTACCGGTGACCACATTAGGGTCCTCGCGTGCGTTCCTTGCTCCAATCACAAATGCTCGAGCCTGAGCGTTGTTTCCCTTTGGGCAGTCTTTCGTGAAATGATCCTTGCTTCCACAACTGAAGCATCCTTGGTTCTGCCCAGCTCCATTACCATTCCGGTTACCATTTCCATTGTTGTTTCTATTACCAGCACCGTTGCGATTTCCATTACCGTTCCTTCCTTTTCCCCAACAATCCTCAGTGTGGTGACCCAGTTTTCCACACTTGTCGCATTTTGGAATGCGACAAACCCCTTCGTGATGACGCTTTCAATTGTTGCAAATGGGCAGAGTGCGCAGGTATCTCTTGGCGGGAGCGTCATTCATGGTTGCAAGAGTTTTCGCCTCCTGAGGCGGGTTGGGGTCACGCTTCTTGTTGTTGAAACCCTTGTTATTACGTGTCGCTTGATTCAGATTTGAATGATTTCTTTTCTTGTCACCAGACGACTCAGCATGCGTCTCGGTCTTTTCTGTTGGTTTCAACGATAACTTCTTCATTTGAACAGCATCTTCAGTAAGGCTGACAGCCAGAGTTACAGCCTCAGTGATCGTTTGAGGTTTGGCCGAAGTTACCATGCTGCGAAATTCTGAGGCCAATCCCCAAATCTAGCGTTCGACGCGCTTTAATTCGGGAGTCACCATATAAGGGATCACTCTTGACAGATCGTGGAACCTTCGGGTATAACCAGTAATGTTAGCACCTTCCATGGTCAAGTGCTAGAACTCAGTCTCCAACCTTTGGAGTTCAGCACGAGAGCAATACTTCTCTCTCATACGTTCCTTTAGGTCGTCCCACGTCATACCGTACGCAGCATCATCACCCAGAGTTTGGAGTTGCAAATTCCACCAAGTCAGAGCTTCATCAACAAACAACCCAGTAGCAAAAGTGACTTGCTGATCTGCTGTACACTTGCTCATACGGATAGTGGCATCAGTCTTTTCCGTCCATCGTACATATGCCACCGCACCTCCAGTGCCGTCGTAGTTCAGCGGTTTGCAGTCGAGGAACTGCTTGAAATTGCAGCCTTGAGCTGCGTTTCCTCCAGACGAATCTCCATTCCCATTACGTCTAGCATTGCTTGGTCCTCCACTTTGTTCAGTACGGTTCGCCTCGTACTGGGCGACAGCTGCGGAGATCGTTTCTTCCAGTAGGGCGTTTAGCTCTTCAGCAGTTCTTGGCAGTGGGGGAGGAGGAGGTTGATCATGAGCGTTCACAGCTCTTCTGGGTGCCATGTTCTGACAGAACACCATACAGTAGGGTTAGTCATTTGTTTGATATCGTCTTACGAGACAGTAGTAGTATGTCATATACCCATATACGTGATATCAAACAATTATTACTCCAGCAGAGTATTTAATAGGCTGGGGGGTGTTCACGCTTGACCTTTTTCTTGCACTGAGGGAATCTATACGTGACAAGACTTGTTGTGGTTTCTGTGCACTGAATTCCATAATTATGTATGCATCCATAATTACGTAACTCCTTGCACAGTCCGCACTGTTCGTTTCATCCTCGTATCTCTTCCTTCAAATAGGCCATTATTTTCAGGTAAAGTCACGTATACTTGTGGTATTCTACTTCTAGTATATGTATATATCAATTATCACACATAATTGCAAGTAATTCTTAATCACAGACAAGTGCTACTACAGTGCACCCTAAGTCTTGTAGTGTCTTTTCTTGACTCTTTGTAAACAGTTTCAGGTAGTGGATGTCGTGGAAAGTTTTATGCAATGAAAACTCTTTGAAAAATTGCTTACGTGAAAGGATCCTAGAGATTGTAGTCTAGACTCGAGAAGGAATCCTGGTTCACTACAATCGCAGCTCTGATACCAATCTGTCACACCCCTTTCTAAGGCGGAATCACGAGGTGTGATCATGAAAGGTTTTCATTGCATACGATTGGTAAACATACTACATGCTCATAAAATAACTTCAAATGTCAAACATTACATAACTGAAATCCTAGTTTACACAAGACGGCATATTGTCTGAAAAGTTTACAACTTTATTTAAAGATAACATAAACAACATCCAGAGCAAGAGTATGACCGCGTGCACATCCACTTTAGTTACCTGAAATACATGTGAGTTTTGGAAAAACGTCAACACAATGTTGGTGTGAATTCATGCAGTTCTTGTTTTGAAAGTTTGTATACTTTGTATGAAAACATAGTATGTATCTTGTATAAATCAAGTGTTTCTGTATGTATCTTGTATAAATCAAGTGTTTCTGTATGTATCATGTATAAATCAAGTATTTCTGTATGTATCATGTATAAATCAAGTATTTCTGTATGTATCATGTATAAATAAAGTATTTCTGTATGTATCTTGTTGTTAATGGGTTGCAAGGCCATTAACATGTGACACAACATAGGAAGCAACCAAACCATAGGCATTTTTCTAGTTGTCGATTCACGACGGAGACACAAAAGCACTACTCGGTACTAGTTTTCACCAAGAGTGTGGCTGCCCGCAAACCCATTAGATCTAACCTTTTGTTATGCGGTCTTAGTATGTACACGATTAATGGTGCTTATGGTACCCTATTCGTGACACGATTTCTCGTATCATCCCTTTAAACGCATCATACTTGGTACTAGTTATCACCAAGAGTGCTTCTCGTTTTTGTATCCATCATTTCATTTGTAAACATTGTAACATTTGTAACATGTATTTCACCCCCGAAGTTATAAAACTGAAAACAGTTAAAAGAAAAGGGGGAGCATGAACTCACAACTTTGCGTTCCTTGCGCCGTAAACTTCACCGGTTTTTGCTTATCTAGCGTCGTGACCTAAACGTGTTTTATTAACGTTAGTCACTAGACTTGTATCGCACAAGTACAAGTCACCATCTTTTATGTATTTGTTCTTGTGTTAAAAATAATTTATATTTTTAACTATGTGTCTTACTTGTATTATTTTCTCAAAAATAAATATAAGCATCTTGTATTTTTCACCCGAATTATGTATTGTGTCCAAAACTTCATTCCATGTCCATAACTAGTCCAAGTTATTTATTCCATCAAGTAATATATTTTCTTGTATTTGTCTAAGTATGTAGTATGTGTATTCTTGTATTTTTACTCCTTAGGAGTATTTAGTGTATTTTCAAGTCCTAATACACTATTACATGTAATACATACTACATACACTTAGCACAAAATTTGGTGATCAATAAATATATATATTTTTCTCAAAAACATACATACTTAATATCAATTTTAATCTTGAAGAAATCATCATTTCTTAACACAAAAATTAGGGAAACCTTGGTAAATATTTTTAGATACATTTTTAGGGAATAAGTTTCTCAAAAACTTATATTTTTCTAAGTGTCAAAATTTATAAAAATTTTGACATAGTTTCCCCTAAAAATGGAGGTTTCCCATGTTTTCAAAACATGTGTTTATTTTCTTTTAAATCATCACAATCAATAATCAACTCATTCAACACCTACCGAGTGTCAAGATCAAGTAAATTACACTACATCATGAACTTGAAGTTTTGTAAAAAGTTGTAGTAACTTACCATGTTATTTAGTAGGTTTAGTTACCATTAAAAACATGGTTGTTTGTTTGTAAATCGCATTCTTGAAGGAGTTAGTCATTTACAACTTGTAAGATGATCTTTCTAAAAATATTTCTTTTGTATTTTTCTTGTTCCATAAGTGTTTATACACTTGTTTTTCTAATAAAAATAGTGTAGGTTTAAGTAAAAACCAAGATCTTCTAAAAATCATATTTTAAACTTGGTTTTCTTGGAAAATTATTTATAAATCTTGGATCTACAAGTTCACTAGTTTACTTTGTTTAAAATGATTTTACTTCCAAGTTCATGTTTAATCAAGAAGATGATCATCTTTGTGTAAACACATAATCATCTCCTAATCTTGCTAGATCATGTGTTTAATCACAATCTAGCAAGCTTCATATGAAGATTAACATCATCATCTCTAGTAAACAACTATCAAATATCATTTATGCACCAAACAATATCATTTCAACACTATTTCATCATATTACAAGCTTTATGTTTCAAGATTCATGTTCAAGTCTTTTAGTGTTCTTGTTATTTCAACATAAGATATCTTTTAACCAATCAAAATATGAAGTAAACAAGATCAAGAGAGCCTTACCACTAGCTTCAAGCTAGGGAAGAATACTAGAACTTGAAGATGACAAAATGGTTGGATAAAAGCAAACAGGTGAGGTCCTTCAAGATCCAAGACCACCAAGCTTCACTATAGACCTTCTTACACCTTGTGTTCACTTGAGTTTGTATGAAAATGAGATGATGATGGTGGTGTGGTTGGTGCTTGGTTTCGGCTGAAATGGGGGAAGAAGGAAGGAGGTGGAGTGATGTGATGATGAGTGAGCTCAAGTTTATATCTTATAACCATGTTTAATGTATAACCAATGGATAATGTGTTACTAGAGTACATAACATATCTCTAGAGAATCATGGTGAATCCAAGAAAGATTAAGAGGGTATCTTGAGTGATCTTGCAAGATTAAGAAAGATCTTGGTGGGGTCCATGGTGACCGTCCACTCTTAAGGGGAGGGGGGGTAAAGTGTAAATTCCATTCTCTAATTACATAAATAAGTAAGCTTTCAAGTATAAAGTTTAGGGATTTAGTGTGTTATTGTGTTATAAGGGGTGTTATGGTGTTCGGGGACCATAACTAGCTCAGAAATAAATAAACAATGCTTCTAGCAATATTTTAGTGTTCCGGGTAATGTCCGGTTGTTCGGTTAGATACTGGTTCGTTAAAGGGCTAAATTGCACCGTTTAGTGTCCTTTAAGTATCCTTTTGTGCCCATTTCAATTCCCGACACTTAGGAAAGTATTCAGGACCATTTAGTCATGTTTTTGCATGGTAAAATCTTGTTACAATGCTGAATTTTGCTGAATTGTATGAAATCCAGTATTTAAAGTGTGTTTCGGGTGCTTTTTAGGGCGTATTTTAGCTTCCGGAAAGTCTATATGTTAACCCTTGTATGTACTCTTGGGTTTTAATGTATTCTTGTCGTTGGACCTACACCTAGGCCCCAATTCTAGTATCTGACTGCTTTCTGCAGAATTGTGGACACAATGTGTCTTACCGGTGAGTTTACTAGTATTTCTGACGCAACGCTGTTCATTAATGCATAAAGTAATTCTTGTAGTATAAAACGTGCATGAATTCACTTGTATAGTATGTAATCAGACATTGTTGACATTTAAGCACATAATTGCAGTCATTAAATAATAATTAAAGTGTACGGAAATTACCGGTTTGGTGCCAGTTGTCACAGGATGCTGGAGAAAACGAAGAGGAAGAAGGAGAGAACGACAATGAAGACCAAGAATAAATTTATCTTTTTAGGTGTAACGTTTTTTTTTCTTTATCGTTTTTTTTATTTTAATGTATTGTTTTTTATTTAATGCAATGATTTTTAATTTTAAAAAACTTAGAAATTAATTAAAAAAATGAAAATTAAAATAATTGAGTAATGATGATAAAGGGGCTTTATGACTATGACCTCAACTTGCATAACGCCCCATAAAGCCCCGTGGTGACATGCCATGCCACATGTCGCATAACGCCCCCAAAAGGGCCTTATGACTACGGATAGCCTTACCACCAGCCAACCACCATTACCACCCGACCATCACCACAATCCGCCCACCACAACCCAACCTCTGGCAACCACGAGCAGACCCAACCATCCGACCAAACACACACACCACAAACAGACCTAACTTGCAAAATCCAAAGGTCTCACCTCTATTCAAGGAACATTAAATGGTCACTGAGCAGACATTATATCTTGTTTTATAGACAAAACAAGAACAAAAACTACTATAATTCAAAATTTACAATCCAAAACTCAGAATCATGGGTGAAAAGTTGTTAGATTCTTCACCGTGTTCTCCAAAAACCATAATATAGAACAAACTGAAATCTCATTCAAGCTATAGTCTTTACACCAACGATCTCATCGTCATCACCACATACACAACCACCCCACCTGCCAGCTATCAAATCATCTCCCACCACCAAACCCCACCGTTCTCCCCACACACCCACCTCCGGCTGACACGAGCCCCGATGATGAAGATGTGAAGCCACGATAACAGTGAAGGCAAGGAAGCCTCCGGTGTAGATGAAGGCGATGGTTCAGGTGGATGTCACAGGGAAGACGGTGGTCGCCGATGTTGCAGGCGGATGCCGGTTATGCATGTCGCCACATGGAAGACGGTGATGATTCTTGCTTTTATGATGGAGATGGTGTGCGGGGTGGGTGGGGTAAAAATTAGGGCTTTTTTACTTTAGAGAAAATGAGAGCTAGTTGATATCATGGTGCTACGGTGGCCGGTGGTGGTTCCATGGTGGTATAGTCGTTCAACTGATTGTAGGTCTAGGGTTTCATCTTTAAAGATTGGGGGTTAAATAAGTAAAAGGATATATATTACTGTTTTTATATAATTTAAATAGATTGGGGTTAAAAGGCACAAAAGCCCTCATGTGCAAGGGACATGTCATACTTAACCGAAAATTTTAACCTGGTTAGTGTTAAAGGACGTAAAGTGTATCGGGTTTTGCAAATAAAGGATTGTGACTGTAATTATTGAAGTTAAAGGCTATCCGTTGCAATCTGGTACAAACATAAAGGACGAAAAGTGTAATTTACCCAATGACTTATTAATTTATTGGAGCCAATCAGTCAATAAGTCATTTGGAAAAACCCCAAATCCTAACTTATTGGACTTTTTTCAAAAAAGCTAATAAGTCATCTCTAAACTCATCCCTAACACCCTCTTAGTATTGAATTGTTTTGCCGTTAAGAAAAGTTTACATGAATTTTTTAATTTGAAAAACTAACATGAAATGGTCACGACATGTTTCGCGAATATTTTACCCTGGTCTATTTGATTGGCCATGTAACTACATGATTTAAAAACATCAATATTTTTGTATACAACTATACAAGGGTGTAACTAGTGAGGAAATAGTTAGCAATGTATTCAACTTCTCTTCAAATTCATTTCGAGGAAATAGTTAAGAAAGCAATGTAATTAGATATTGGTTTTAGACATTCTTATTAATAAAAAATTTGTGGTAATGTAATACTCAAATATAATAGTTCTATAATCAAATTAACTAAGTTAGGCAGTGCTAGGAACCTAGAAGCTAATTTAAAATACTATCTAATGACAAATTAACAATTGACGTTATTTTTTATTTTTCATGATATCAAATGTAAGTTAAAACCGTTGGTTATTTTTATACTTATTTATAACTTTAAATCCCATATTTGAACAAGCAGGGGCGAAGAGCCAGAAGAGGCCTAGCCTTTTATTTATCTTTAAAAACTAGGTTATCATCCGGGATTGCTTCCCGGGCTCAAGAAAGTTATTTATATTAAAAACTATTTATGATTAATATAAACTTAATCACGAGTTGTGAAGTTATAGGGAAACTTATAAACATATTGACTACTAATGTGAAATCTTATGTGAAATAAAGCCTACTTATGTGGAATCTATGTGAAAAAAAAAACTAAACTAAAACCAAACAATCGCATCTAATGGGTTCGAAATGTCATGTTTACTAAATATGTTTGATACAACCATAACCCGAACCAACCAATTTATAAGTAATAAATGGGTTCCAAATGCTATTTTTACTAAATAAAGTCTACACAAAAGAGCGTAACATTGGATAGTTAGATGGCATGCACGAAAGGGGACGAAAAAGTTTGAGAATTTCAATTCCGGTTATATCCTCCACGTCTTATAAAAGGCTGTATAATGTTTTTCCTATGTATGTTAAACATTCCTTTTTTGAAACCTACAGTAGAAACTCGATAAATTAATTCTCGATTATTTAATAAACTCTCTAAGATAATATTTTTTGCCGGTCCCGACTCGGGGATAGGGTGCTAAATTAATAATTCGCTAAAATTATAAGATAATACATTTTTGATAATTTCTTTAGACCCCATATAAAATATAAATTAATAATTCCTTATATATAGCATATTACATGAATGGTTTATGAAGGTTTATTGAAAAATGACACAATTGTCTTTTGTTTTTTGTTGAAATCAATTTCCCCTTGAATCTCGTCTCTAATTTTCCTTAGCATGGTAAGAACTTCTGGTGTTGTTTTCTCATAGCTCAACAAGAAATTGTTCAATGTGATTGCCGCTTTAATAGCTTCGTTTCGCGAAGGGGGCTCCATTGTAGAACTTTCATAATCTTCTTCATCGATATCATCTTTATTAATTCCAATAACGCTTTCAATAATTTCTTCCTTAGTCAACAACTGTGCAACTACATTTTCTTCTGGGTGAGTCAGAACATCTTCGACATCCATTGCATTGCGATAACCCAACTCTTTGATCAAATTCTGGAGTTCTTGAGTGCTTTCACCACCTTCATCTGAGTTCTCAAAAGTCATGTTATCTGTTGATCGAAGTTTACAATGACGAAGTTTACACCTTTAAGATGGGAAGCCATGTTGTGTGTATGATTTGTTTGTGTTAACCTATTTTGATCTTGTATTTATATAGAAAATATTTTTAATGTCCATAAAGTGATACATTGAACACACGAAGCATAATAAGTTGGGAGATTGAATGTTTCTTTCAAATTGGGCGGTTCATTTGATATACATGCATTGTATACAATAATTAAGTGGAAGCTTGAAAGGTGTTTGTAAACTAAGTATTCTACTATAAATCAATAAAATATTAATTAATATATAAATTAATAATTATTAATTTATCGATTAATTAATAACTCGTTTAATTAATAAATTTTGGTGGTCCCAAGTGTATTATTTTATAGAGTTTCTACTGTACTATGTGAGTTCACTGTCAAATTTATTATTTGTGCAATGATAGATGGGATAGAATAAGAAAAAATTGACATATTACATAATAGGTTATCACTCGTAAGTTTCACAGACTAAAGCAAGTTAAAATCATACAACTACACTACAAAATCAAATATAATTGAAAGCATGGTTGAACCGGCGTCGACCTCCGCAAAACACCTGTAACCAGCTGTAGTTAGCATTACCATCACCACCCATCGAATCTAGTCAGAACCCACACTTTATAGTAATGGGTCAAGTGTCTTTTTGTCAAAAATACCAATTTAAAAAGGGCGGAATGCCGGTTTTTATGCAATTTTTGCAACATTTGTATTGTGAAAAATGTAGTTTTGCAGTGTCTTTTTCTGTCATAAAGTGCAGTTTGTGCCCGGTTTAGATTCCTTGAAAGTTCCTCCAGTTCGCTGAATTCACCTGCATCAATCTGTGCCAGGTTCCATCTAAAATTTGTGGTGGGAATACCATTTTGACCCGTTATGCCACAATTGCCTTCTTTACTTGTTTTAGGGATACATCGCTGGAAAGTAAACACGCAATGAACAGTGGATGAGCCAGTAGTCATTCCAGATTAATACCCATGCCCACCAATACATTTGAATTTTTTGCCACAATTTAACCCAAGCATCTTAATCGACATATATAACCCAAAGGATTTTTGCTTCCGAGTGAGGAAAACGATTGTAAACTCATAAAGTCATTATATGCATTATAATAAGCTCTTTAGGCATGGCATAAAAAGTTAAATAAGGTGATTACACATGTGATAAAAAAATATAGAGTTGATAAGTGCACGTATTCTAAATTTATAAATAGTGTACAATGTTGGTTCAGTTCTGTTTGAACATAATGGAAAACATGAAAACATACATTTGGTTGCATCAGCACAGGTTAGCAAAGAATCCAGATGGAGTCGCAGCAATTAAGGTTTGACATGATTGTCATCTTGGTCTGGTTCCTCCTTAGGGTGCTGACTGATGATGGTGGCTAAGAAACCGAATAGGGAGTTCGGGTATGGAGATAGAGGTCGAAATTATGATGTTATGTGTTATTAGGGTTGTGTCTAATGTGTAACTGTCTAACCCTTTAACCTCCACATAACTCTCCTTATATAAGCACCCAGGAGGAAACCTAATTAGTTAATAAGGGTAATATGGTCCATCAACAATTACCAACTAATTATTTAATAGGTTATAATATATTTTGATCTATATTATGTAAATGATTATAATGGCTACTAGATTAAATATTAAACATAATATATTTAATCTTACATTCTCCCACTTAGCCGAGTAATCATTTACTATGAGTATTAGATAAGCCTGATCAGGAGTTAACACTCATTTTAGCCTTAAACAAGTACTATAGCAGAGAAATACAGCCGTTGAATCATTATGCGACTCAGGACCCCCATTAATCATACTATAGCCTTAATTTAAGACCTAATCGTCATGATCAAAATACGCATAAGCCCTTTGTTTGATTTGTAACTTTATTTGTCTTATATGCCATTATGTCGACTTGACATATTCTTAGAGACGTACAAAATCAAACTGATGAGGAAAATTAGCTAATACTTAGTCATTCATAGTACGATATGCAGTTGCGCATGGCCATAAACTAATACCCGTCTATGAGCTCTCTTAATAAGACTTATGGGTAATAACCATTCAGTTATAGGATCCTTAAGCATATCATGAATGTATTCGATACAAAACTTAGTTTCCTCAATTCGTTCATAAACGAATAATTAATTGTGTATCGAAATTTAATGCAGCACCTCTTGAACTGTTACTGTTCAAGGAGTCATGGTAGCTGACTTTATCACACTAAGTCTTCAAAACATCAATTATATGGAGTTAATAAACTTATGAGTCTACTGATATATTTCCAACAACATTTAGTGACTATATTATGTCGTTATAACTTAGGTTGTTAATATCAGTGCATTATGACTCCTCCATGAGATATGTTTTGTCTGCTGACATAAGGATATACCCGAAATTACATTTTATCATCTTTGAATATCACAAAGTTATAATAATAAACCGGTTTTAATTCTCACTTCTTCTTCAAATAATAGCCTCTCGTTTCTTTTAAAGATATTGTAATACTCCATTAGATGCTTCACAATAATCTAGACATATCTAGTGTGTTGCAATGTGAGTAATATCTAAACGAGTATAGACTTGAACTTACATAAGGCTTCCAATTAATGAAGCGTAAAAAATAATCTCATTTATCCTATTATCCTCTAAAGGAGAGCAGTGTTTAGTTACATATGTAAGGACCCATTTAATGTTAAACTTATGGAACGGAACTAATATCCCATTGGGTCTATCTCAGTATGTTATGATATCAATCACGTAAGAGATATCTCTGAGATTTATTATATCAAAGTTTGTGTTAACAATGCTTTGACTTTTGTAACATATACTTGTCAAAAGAATGTCATCTATATATACAAGTTTAATTTAGTTGCTCCCACTCATTTTGAGGTAGGTACATTAATCCACTTGGTTCTTGATGAAAATAATTACATTAGCTTTTCATCACATTATGATGTTTGCATTAACCCATACATGGATATTATTGGCTTACAAATAAAGCGTTCTTTAACCTTCAGTTTGAAACTTTAGGTTGTTATCTAATGAACATGTAAATGTGTCAGCCATTTGTTATGGAAAATTGTTTATAATGTTCATCTAATGTAGCTTTAAACTATTATAAGCTACTAGAACAATGATGATCCTTAAAGAAATCTTGTGTAAGATAGGTAAGAAAGACTCTTTGATAATTCATCTCTTTCTGAGTGTAACCTTTGACAATCAATCATGCTCCTTTGTGTCTTAACGTTTATATTAGGATTTGGTTTTCTTATGAACATTCTTAGGTAATTCAATCAAATCCCAAACGTTATACGAACACATAAAATCAGCTTTACTAGAAAACTGTTTTATTCCATTTAAAATAATATTGATTGACACTAATGGCTTAATTTGAAGAGATAGGACCAATAAACTTTTCCAAAATCCATTTCAACTTCAGTTAGGGAGGTTATGTAATCATCAAAATTAGTAGGCTTTTAAACCTAGATGACCTCCTGAGTTGATTATTGGGTTCATTAGAAGTTTCAGTTTTATGGATTAGCTCTTGGTTAGGTTGCTATCATTTTCATTCTAAGTTTATAAGAGTTGGTGCAGTATGGTGTACAAGAGGTGTAATCGGAGTTAAATTCGGAGTGAAATTTAATGACACTCTTCCCCCCGCCTCTTGTATTCCTTGCAAGTCATGATAAGGACTTTGACTGCTCCCACTGACCTTAGAAATCTTTAGGAACTCGGCATGCTTAGGGTCAATATGTAACGACCAACAAATTCTAATAGAGAAACAAGTTAATGACGTCAGTCGTTGTAGTTTCTCTTGTTGAGGATTATGTTAGTTCAGGAAAGAAATCTAAGTGTGCCCACAATTAAGCAAAAATGAAACTTTTGTAAGAGTGGCATTAGATTTAAGGAGATAAGTTTTAATAGAACAGTGTCATAATGGAGCAGTGTCTTGTACAAGAGGTGCAAATCTAGGTAATGTAAAATTTTCACTCCCCACCTCTTGCAACTATTGCAAGTTATTAATAAGACACTTAATGCTCCCACTGATCTTTGATATCTCTAGAAATGCTACAAGAGAAGTTTCAATGAGGTACGTAACGTGGGAATCTATCACATATACGTTAGACTTTATTTGATTTCTTTAATGTCCAGATATCAAAAGAAACTTTAGGGACATATCTAATAGAAATCTTATTAAGTATACATATGAATAGATTTCTTCTAAGACTGTGGGCCATATGCGACAAAATTTAGATACAAGTTGATAGTCTTTTAAATGATAAATGAATTGTGTCTGAATATTCCATTTTGAATAAGTTCCACTAATGTCAATGAATGACTTATGATGGACCCATACTTATTCCTTAAGCCAAGTAATATTTAGGGCTATAACGTCATGATTTAAAATCACTTAGAATGAGAGTAGAAGAATAATCATCCTCATTAACCATGTCATGATTTCTCATGAATTTTGGTTATAATGGATGAAATTTATAAGTCTCATTTTCCTTTTGTCAAAATTCTCATTTTCATGATGACAAAAGTTGTGAAAATGTAAGGTATCGTCTAGTTCCATCTTAGTAATGTTTCAATCCAGATATTTAGAACAAATAAGATGAGAGTTTAAGGTAAGTGTGACTTTATGTTGACTATGCAAACCTCACAACCTTCATGACATAGCCTAAGTAATGATACTGTACTCTGATTAATAATCAGAACATGTAATGTATCGAAAAGCTTTGTTAGAAGACTGCTTATTATGGTTCTTATAGCGTTAACAATTAATTTTGTCACTAACTCTCATATTAGTTATGTGTCAAGTTCTGGGAAAGAAACGTATGGAACTAGAGTCAACTAATCATGTGTTAATTGGAATATTGAAATTACCAGACTTAAATATCATTAATAAGTGACTATCTAATTAATTTACCCAACTGTTCTTTAGAATAATGGATAGTCTCGTTGCTTATGTCTAGTCTAATGACATAATTATGCAGTGAGATTTTCCCTTGAAGAACCTTAATGTTGGAATTAGCACTTGTAATTTGTCTATGGACCTTAGAACAATCCTCTTTCAAACGTTTTAAGTGGTTATAAGGTGAATAACAACTTATTTTCCAGCTTTAAACATTTATTTCTTTGTACATATGTTGCTTATCAACACACTCGTTATACTTTGGTATTTTTGAGTGTTGTAGTTGATTTATAATGCATCAAAATGTACAAGTGAAAATCTTAATATGTAATGTACTGGAAAAATGTACTTATTTCCATGCGTAAGCCCTTAACTTTATGGGTCATGGTTTTGTACATTATAATGTATTCACATATACCACTTAACTTTATAGTTTAGAGTTTCAAATTAAGGCATGCATCTTAGGAGTTCTAGTGATTCTTCCATAAATAAAGATTAGTCTCGTTAAAACTTAATCTGGAATAACTTCAGTGATAGCATTTACGTTAGAGAGTTCTTGATTATCATAAGAGACATCATGTTCGATTTATCCTATTCATCATGCTCTAACTTTCTTCTTTATAATCTTTATCAGAAGAGAGCAATAGGATTATCGTGTCTTAGGAAATAATCAAGGATTTAATTTAAGAGCTAATTCTTATAGAAACTGTAAATAAAGCAAACATTTTAGGTTTTAAGAATTAGAGTGGAACAGATATAGATTAATAGAAGAAAATTACAGTGAGTAAAATTATGGGTACTAAGAATAAGGCAGACGAAATGATCATAAAACTTAATTAAGGATCATTAATCTAAGGATCATTATGTGAAGAGATTGTGATATGTCTATTACTAACATCAAAATAATAGACTTAGCTAAAAAATTCTACTTAAACGAAAACAAAACAGCTTTGGCCAGAAGTGTAATCATTTAAGCATATGTGCAAAGTGGTTGTAACAAATCAGCTTTGGCCAGAATTGAAACAATCACTTTAGTTATGCACTTGTTGAGTATGCCATCTATGAATGAATTAAATCAGCTTTGGCCAGAAATTAAGACATTCATGCTTATGATGCATACACAACATAGCTTTCGTAATACTTGAATGATAAGTAGATGTATCAAGTCAGCTTTGGCCAGAAATGATATATCAGAAGCTCATTCAAGTTAAGCTATTTTGGTTTTGTAAAACATTATTTGATCCTTATTAATTAGCTAAGTAATTACAAAACCAATTATTTAATAGCAAACCACCTGTTAGCGCGGATCGAACTTTGTCTCGAGTTGACACGTTATGAGTCACAACCTTGTTGTCTCGAGTCGAGACCTTTGTCTCGAGTTGACACGTTATGGTCTCGAGTCGAGATCTAATGATCTCGAGTCGAGACCTCTGTCTCAAGTTGATACGTTATGGTCTCGCCTTGTCACGTTATGGTCTCGAGTCGAGATCTAATGGTCTTAGTCGAATCCTCAGTGGTCTCGAGTTGACACGTTATGGTCTCGAGTCGAGACCTTTGTCTTGAGTTGAAAACTTTTGAGAGCCCTTATGATTTCGAGTCGAGACCTTGTGGTCTCGAGTCGAAACCTGATGGTCTCGAGTCCACTGTTGATAGCTGTTTCTTATGATAACATAACTGAAATTCGAAATCTAAGGGATTATGAGATATTGTTTCCTGTTTTAAAATGATCTAATTTTATCAACATATTTCGAAAATTATGATATGTTTATCTAATAACAGTTTTTCGAAAATCTATTGAGGACAAAACAGATCAAAACAGAAAAACACTTCATAATCCAAATCATATTCCAAATCATAACATAATTTTTTTTTTCCCGAATTTCCTAAGAACATGTGATGAACCCTAAACATAAAATAAAATTCTGGAACCCGAAACCTGAATTTTTAAGGTTTTCTAAAACAGATTTCGGTCATAAACATAATCCAGTTAATTTTTAACCCATATTTCGGTTAAAACATAAAACATATAATTAATCCAGATTTCGAAAATAGTGATCTCGGTTCGGCTGTTCATAAGATTTTCAAAGAAAAATTCCGTTTTCCAAGTTTCAATCCCAGAATTATGGATACGAAAACAGAACTGACTAATCAACATATGCTCTGATACCACATGTTGGTTCAGTTCTGTTTGAACAAAATGGAAAACATGAAAACATACATTTGGTTGCATCAGCACAGGATAGCAAAGAATCCAGATGGAGTCGCAGCAATTAAGGTTTGACATGATTGTCATCTTGGTCTGGTTTCTCCTTAGGGTGCTGACTGATGATGGTGGCTAAGAAACCGAATAGGGAGTTCGGGTATGGAGATAGAGGTCGAAATTATGATGTTATGTGTTATTAGGGTTGTGTCTAATGTGTAACTGTCTAACCCTTTAACCTCCACATAACTCTCCTTATATAAGCACCCAGGAGGAAACCTAATTAGTTAATAAGGGTAATATGGTCCATCAACAATTACCAACTAATTATTTAATAGGTTATAATATATTTTGATCTATATTATGTAAATGATTATAATGGCTACTAGATTAAATATTAAACATAATATATTTAATCTTACATACAAAGCCATGGTATGCCTTTTATGTTTATAACAGGGAAACATACAAGAAATAAAAAAAAACTTCAAATTAGCAGTGGCTATCTTTGCTTGTATTTTGTATCAATCCACACTACGTGAAGATGATCAACCAAACAAAGCATGATAATGATAAATTACAATAACATTTAAACAACTTCCACTTCAGAAACATTAATGTAAACAAAACTCTTTTTTCAATATTACAATTATTTTTTTTTGAACGGTCAACAGAATCAATACCGAACACTCTCGGGGCACCCACTGGACCAAACGGGGTACTCAGAGAGTAACCCGAGTCCACCACCAATTCCGGGGAAAACCTGGTAACCCACCCGCCCGTAGGCACGATGGTGAATTTACCGGTAAAACCGGTTTGGCTCAAGGATCGAACCCAGGTTTCCATGGGTCTCCTATCATTACCCACGAGTGCTTCACTCTCCACCAAATGGGAGTTAAACCTCTATCTCTTGAAATACAAGCCTTTCACCACTTGATCTAGAGATGATCATTGGCTAACATTATAATTAACTAATTCAAATTTCCAAAAAAAAAAAAAAAACATGAATTCATCTTTTTTAATCCCACAAACATGCATGTATCGAAATATAATCATGGTGTCTAAAGCATGCTTAACTTAAAAACAATAATAAAGAAAAAGTCCAAAAGCAACCAAAGAGATATAAAAAACCACCAAAAATTTGAGACCATTTGCATCCAAATAAACTCGTCGGACAAAATACTATACTATTTAATTGACCCCTGCATATAACTCTTTGGATATTACTAACAAATGAATATGATCAACCCAAATGCACAAATCAGAGGGTTAACATAAAACTTGAATTTTTAAGTCAAATTAATGCAAATTCCAACAATTTTCAAAACAAAATAAACCAACATAGAAATAGAAATTAACAATGAATGTATCTTTGATACTGAGGTGACGAAAATCACCATCGACGAATCTCTATCGATGTCCCCCGCCAATTCAAAGAACTAACACACATTTGAGTTACAATCAATATAGAAGACCTATAAGCATGCCAGATGAAAAATCAAGAAAGGAAACATTACCTCAGCCCCTGCCTTTTGACGGTTTGAAGAGTCAAGAGTTGCCTCAAACGATCAACTGAAAAAACGTTGTGAGTGGTGATGCAGGCGTGCAATGCCCGGTGTAGTTTTGCATTGTGGTGGAGTGTTTGGTATTGTGTTTCGTTTAGCATCTGAGCACAATCAAAAGTGAGTATAATATATATACAACCACCAGATTCACTCGGATTCAAAGAACGACTAATAAAAAGCATACTGATTAGGACAATTATGATTACTCTACAAGTCACTCAAGTTGACCCATTTCACTATAACCTAATCAACACTGTTCCCAACACATAAAATCAAACAACAAATAAAATAAAAGAAAGATAGTATGAGTCAATTAAAAGGAGACCATTGTTATAAAAATTACAATCTTCACTCTTATTAAAAATAACAATCTTCACTCTTATTTTTAATGAATTCATATTCAGGTTCCCAAACTGATGTCTCGAAGCCTAAATTATTTGGGCAATTCAGGTTCCAAATCTGCACTCTATAACAATCTAAGAGTAACCAAGCAAAACTGGAATCAGATGCAGTATACCTTAGAGAAAGTGAAAAACCAATGATCGAAGTTAAGAACACAAATAATAAGATGTGATTATGTTATTTACCAAGTTTAACCTAATCGGAGGATTCTTACTATAGATCTCAACAATCGCCAATTTGAATCACCATCATTCCGATTCATTCAGACAATCACCGCTTTAGAAATAGCCGACAATCTGCAACGGGCCGATCTGCTAATTCTTTTGTCTTCCACATCTCAACAAAAAATGACAGAGATCTGGTCGTCTTGAAGGTAGCGGAGATTTGCTCATTCTGTTAGAAATAACGCAACGATCTGACACAGCGACAGAGATCTGCAAAAGATCAAATGGTTTTGGTAACGATGGTGGAGAACATTAGGGTTTGTCATGAATAGAAAGTTAGTTAAAACAATTAAAATCAAGAGATAACTCACATACCTACTTGAATGAAGACTTGTAACCCAAAATCAGTTGTGTTGTTGGTTCCTGAAAAAAAAAACACACGATGGAAAATCATAATCAAGTCCATGTCTACACTATTTCAAATCATAATAATCATTTGAAAACTAAATGAATAACACTATAAAGTCCTAATTTAAAACAAAATTAGCCATTCAGAAGTGACTCGGTTTCAAGTTTTTGCTTGTCTACAAACTTCGTCGGAATGTTTTCCATGTTCGAGAGTCCACAAGGTAGTAGCTAGCATCTTTTTCAGTTTTTGAACCCTCCCCGAACTTCTTCGATCTACCGTGTTTGCCACCCAATCCATGATCTCGCTTTACAAATACAGTGTATTTCTTGATCATAAAGTATACATTAATGTTGAAATTTTTCTCAATTCTGGCTATTTTCTGTTACCCGGCCCGGTAAAAAATTATGAATCCGCACTGCACTAACACACATACAAAAAAATGTCCTATACATTCAAATTTCTTGCAATGGAATAGTACTCACGGTCAGCAACTCTGAACACAATAGAAATGGAATACATAAAAAATAAATCAATAGAAAAAGAATGAATCGGAATTTATCGATATATAACACAATAAAAAGAAATTAATAAGTAGCAAACATAATCTTCATGTACAAACCTATAGATTCCACAATTATCACAATGGAACAGACCCTTGTCAATCAGCAATAAGATAACCAAAATCAGTGAAACAAATACATACTCGTTCGATATACAACATATGTGTTCGATTTCATACATCATCATCCTAGAAGTTATAGATTTCTCATAGATATTCCCCAAATTGACTCTTCAGTTTGTGTACTGATGTGCGTGAAGTGTGTTATGGTTTTAATGTTTATTTTAAGCCCTTTTACACTTTCTTTAGCCAAGTTTTAAATTTATAAAACACGATATTTACTAACACTAAACACACATATGGGCAAGTGCACCCATCGTGAGCGTAGTATAGTGTTGGTAAGATACCGAGGTCGTCCAAGGACACAAGAGCTTTTAGTACCGGTTTATCCTCAACGTCTAATCAAATCAAAACGTTTAGAAAAAGGTTTTAAACTAAGAAAAACAAAAACTAACTAAAATGCTGAAAAATAAAATAAAAAACAGATAGACAAGATGAATCACTTGGCTCTGACTCGTGTTTAGTGTAACATTTGATTATTTCCGCACTTTTGCACAATTTAAGAGATTATCTTAGTTATTGTAGTAGGCCCCTCTTTTGAATGTGACGTTACCCTCAACCCAGTAGTTTGAGTCAGCAAGGATACAATCCTAAAGGGTCGGATTATTGAAAGATAATTAATTAAGTTATTAATGCATAATGTGGTAGGCCCCTCTTTTGAAGGTGACGTTACCCTCGGCTAAGTAGTCTGAGTCAGCAGGGATACAGTCCTAAGTAGCCGGGTTAAAGTATTAATAGTAGTTTAACTTATGAGGGGATCAAAGAGTTTGGACCCCCGCCATCCAATACCGTTAAGTATTGAAGGAGGTCCTACTAAATTTGACCCAGGTCCTTTGCAGGATCTATACACTGAACAATGGCAAGACTCTTACCAAACCGTTCCCTTAACCCCCGACCAGGTAGCCAACATACCTCCATATAGACCGTGGAGATATGAATGGTGAAAATATTTTATTTTATATAGACAGTAAAATAATGCCAAGACACCACGGACAAACGATAAGGAAGAATCACCTTCAACATAAGAAACTAGTTATTAAAGTCATTAATACATAACCAATTAAAAAGTGCGAAAAGATTAAAAATAAAAAGTATTACACTAGACACTTTGTCTTCACCAAGTGATGTAAGAGACTTAGGCAAACATGGCCTTGATTGTCAAGAACTCTTACGATCAATCTTGGATCCCGAGACGACTCACACACTCTATGAAGGACAATGGATGATGGTGTTATGGTGGTGGTGGGTGGTGGGTGAAGTGTGAGAGAGATGGTGTGCCAAGGGATGGTTTGAGCTTGAGCCAAGCACTCCTATTTATAGGCTGAACAGAAGCTCGGGCACGGCCCCGTGTCCAGTGGGCACGGCCCCGTGTCCACATCCTTCTCTGTCTTCATTAATTGCTTTTGTCTGCGTTAGTTGACCACGGCCCCGTGTCCGCTGGGCACGACCCCGTGTGCAGAAGCATATCTGTACTATCAAGATTTTCCTGGATTCTGCGAATCTTATAGTTGACCACGACCCCGTGTTCGCTGAGCACAGCCCCGTGGTGGGCGATGGAAGCTTCTACAACTTTGTCTTTTATGCTGACACTTGGGCACGCCCCCGTGCTCACTGAGCACGGGGCGTGTTCAACCTTCTGTTCTCTTGTTTTGCTTGGGAATATGCTTTTGGGGAGGTCGGGCATGTCACGTTTGTTCCTTTTCTTGTATCTATGTTAGATTTAGCTGCCTTTTTGCTTCTTTTGTTAATTTGAGCTCATTTAATCTTGAAAATACAAAAGGAAGACAAAAGCACACTTTTTCCAACATTAGTACTAAAAAAGGGTTAGTTTTATGCCACAATTGATGTAATTTATATGTTGCATTTTGCACACATCAAATACCCCCACACTTGAATCTTTGCTTGTCCTCAAGCAAAACTCCTTATAATGTGGCTTCACACTCCCAAATGGAATGGGTAGAAGAGAAGGTTTTTGGGCTTGTCATAGAGTGTCGGGATTTCCAAGATTCTTTATTAAGTTTTATTTTTATTTATTTACAATTCTATTCGTCATGATTTATTTAAAACTTTTCATAAGATAAATTACTTATTAGGGCATAACATGCCTCTTTAAAATTCTATTTATATACAAGTTCACATACCTCACGGGGGATCACTCAACATTCGGCCGAAGATGTATTTTAGTGAATCACTCGAGAGCGGCATGGAACTTACTCCTACCATAGGCTTGCCAGGCAATCAATCCTCCTCCTTTTTAACTATATACCTTTGTAAATATCAGGAGGACTTTTGGGTGAAGGGTTAGGCTTGGGTTAAAGGTAGGTGGTTGGGTTAGTGGTTAGTAGAAAAGGGCGAAAAGCGTAAAAAGCATCGGTTTTCGTAAGACTTTTTATTTTTCCAGTTTTTTCTTTGATGAAGCCATAATTCAAACAAAGTTATTTTTGATGAACTTGCTTGTTTTTATTTCTTTTGCTTCATCATCAACATTTTTTTTTTGAAAGTCATACGAAAAACCGAGATTGTTACTAAAACAAAGGGTTAAAAATAAAAAGGTTTTGGTGGGTGAAAGGGTGTTTGGTTTGGGTTAAGAAATGAAAAGGTTTAGGCTCAAAGGGGTTAACTAGGGGGATTTTGGGTAGGTGAAAAAAAAATGAAAAATAATGGTGTTGAAAAGAAAAAGGGTTAGTCCTAATACCTTCATCATTTACTTACTTGGTTTTAAGTTGGTAAGGCCCGGGAATGTATCGTCATGGCAAGTTCTAGAGTCGTAAGAAACCAAGCGGCTATTCACACAAGAAACGAAAAATGAGCATTTAATCTAAAGATGTATATTTGTATGCTCAATAAAGGCTCAAAACTCACTTTTTGTGGGAATGGGTTTATAATGTGATCAAGTATATATAATCAAATTTTAACTAGATTTGTCATGCCGTTTCATAATTTTCTTATGTTGGTTCTTTTTATCACGACGCGGTCGGTTGTAAATTTGTAAAAATATAACCTTTTTAGAACTTGTTATTCCCAAATTAAACCAAGACAAGTAAAAAAATGAAAATTTTTGAAAAAAATTGGGGTGATTAGCGGTTCCAATAGAGTTTTGTGTAAGGCTTGTTTTTAGGACTTGCAAGATTCAAGGTTTTAGCATCCCCCCACACTTAAATTACACATTGTCCTCAATGTGTCCCAAAAATAAGTTTTTTGGTTGATTAAAATGTGTAAAAGTGGGTTAAAAACAAGATTTTATGGTACTGGGTAGCTGAACACGGGGTGGTGTTGGCTGAGCACGGCCCCGTGGTCAGACTGCCAGTATCAAATTTAAACAGAAGGCTGGGCACGGGGGCGTGTTCAGTGAGCACGGCCCCGTGTCCAGTTACCTGAACTGGGCATTTTCTGCAGAACCTCGGGCACGGGGCGTGTTGGTTCAAGCTTCCCTTATCATCCTTCACCATCCCGAGTGTGTTTTATTCCTGAAAATTAAAAACTAAACTAGAAAACATAAAGGTTAATCTAAACTAAACTACGGATAGTTCCGCGGAATGCCTCCGTGGTGCGCCACGTTTATAAGGGTCCTTGGCTAGACCCACCTTATCGGGTGGTTCTGGCTCATCTTCAATTAGGGGGTCATCATTGCCGATTGGATATTTCATTGACCGCTCAAGATCGACACTCTTTTTAAATGCCCCTAATTGAAGAGGTAGATTGTTGTACTTTCGGTTTTTCAAAGCTTCGTGAGTTTTTACAAAAGGTCGTCCCAACACTAGAGGAGCGTCATCGAGGATGACAAAGTCGGTTGGGATTACCATTTGATTTGTTTGAACCAAGACATCCTCAACTACACCGATTGATTTTATTATTTTCCGATTAGATAGAAAAATGGGTATTTGAAGTGGAGAAAAATCACTAATACTTAATTTTTCGAAAATGTAGTTGGGCATTATGTTAACGCAAAGATCTTTATCAATTGTGACATTACTAATAAATGAATTTTGAAAAAAACATGGAACCGGTGTAATGTTGATTTCAAATGGGTCTTCTTTTATTAGCGAGGTTTGATCTTTAGTTAACTTAACACTTACCGTTTCGTCAATTTTAGTGTTAGTGTTTAACTCTTTTAAAAACTTAGCATGAGTTGGAACTAAACAATGATTTTCAAAAGAAGGTGACAAGAGATTAATTTCTTCAAAATTAGACTCTTCTTGAATTTTAACGTTAACGGACTCACCTTTTTCGTTGTTTAACTCATGTGTCGGTTCTTCACTTATTTGTTCTTCCATTTTTACACTTTCAATTATCTCTTCTTTATTTAATTCTTCTCTTGCGCGGGACTCCTCTTCCCTTGTGCGAGATTCTTTTATATAGCGATCGATAACTCTAAGGTGTTCTAATATCCTATCGGTCACTTCGGTTATAGAAAAAGGATTGGGATTTTCAAAGCTTGAATCCGGTTGTTCGATCCTTTGTTCCTCATAATACTCATAGGAAGCAGATGATTCACACCATTGTTCTTCATTGTAAGCGTATGATGGATAAGGGTCGGAATTTTGTTCTTCATAATACTCATATGAGGTGGGTTGTTCACGCCATGGTTCCTCATAATAAGCATATGAAGGTGGTGGCTCATATCTTGGTTCCTCAAAGTATGAGTAAGAAGGCTCATACCTTGGTTCATCAAAATATGAGTATGAGGGAGGAGGGTCATACCTTTGGTATTCATAGGATGTGTATGAAGTTGATGGCTCGTACCTGGGCTCCTCATAGTAAGTGTATGAATTGGATGGTTGATATGAGTCACAATACTGAACCGAGTGCGGGTCACCACAATTAGTGCAATAATTATTCCTATAATCATCCTCCTCATAGGTGTAGTTGTAACCTCCTGAGTATTGATCCATAAGAATCACTCAGCAGACCACAATCAAGTCTCGAGATCAGAAAACAAAAAACAAAAACGGAAACAGAGGCTGGACACGGCCCCGTGTACAGAATTTGTATCTGGGCGTTTTAATTAAAGTTACTGATTTCGATGAGCACGGGGCGTGTTCAGTGAGCACGGCCCGTGCTCAAGCTACTGTTACTGGGTGTTTTACTAACACTAAACACACATATGGGCAAGTGCACCCATCGTGAGCGTAGTATAGTGTTGGTAAGATACCGAGGTCGTCCAAGGACACAAGAGCTTTTAGTACCGGTTTATCCTCAACGTCTAATCAAATCAAAAAGTTTAGAAAAAGGTTTTAAACTAAGAAAAACAAAAACTAACTAAAATGCTGAAAAATAAAATAAAATAAAAAACAGATAGACAAGATGAATCACTTGGCTCCGACTCGTGTTTAGTGTAACCTTTGATTATTTCCGCACTTTTGCACAATTTAAGAGATTATCTTAGTTATTGTAGTAGGCCCCTCTTTTGAACCCTCAACCCAGTAGTTTGAGTCAGCAAGGATACAATCCTAAAGGGTCGGATTATTGAAAGATAATTAATTAAGTTATTAATGCATAATGTGGTAGGCCCCTCTTTTGAAGGTGACGTTACCCTCGGCTAAGTAGTCTGAGTCAGCAGGGATACAGTCCTAAGTAGCCGGGTTAAAGTATTAATAGTAGTTTAACTTATGAGGGGATCAAAGAGTTTAGACCCCCGCCATCCAATACCGTTAAGTATTGAAAGAGGTCCTACTAATTTGACCCAGGTCCTTTGGAGGATCTATACACTGAACAATGGCAAGACTCTTACCAAACCGTTCCCTTAACCCCTGACCAGGTAGCCAACATACCTCCATATAGACCGTGGAGATATGAATGGTGAAAATATTTTATTTTATATAGACAGTAAAATAATGCCAAGACGCCACGGATAAACGATAAGGAAGAATCACCTTCAACATAAGAAACTAGTTATTAAAGTCATTAATACATAACCAATTAAAAAGTGCGAAAAGATTAAAAATAAAAAGTATTACACTAGACACTTTGTCTTCACCAAGTGATGTAAGAGACTTAGGCAAACATGGCCTTGATTGTCAAGAAATCTTACGATCAATCTTGGATCCCGAGACGACTCACACACTCTATGATGGACAATGGATGATGGTGGTGGATGATGGTGTTATGGTGGTGGTGGGTGGTGGATGAAGTGTGAGAGAGGTGGTGTGCCAAGGGATGGTTTGAGCTTGAGCCAAGCACTCCTATTTATAGGCTGAACAGAAGCTCGGGCACGGCCCCGTGTCCAGTGGGCACGGCCCCGTGTCCACATCCTTCTCTGTCTTCATTAATTGCTTTTGTCTGGATTAGTTGACCACGGCCCCGTGTCCGCTAGGCACGACCCCGTGTGCAGAAGCATATCTGTACTATCAAGATTTGCCTGGATTCTGCGAATCTTATAGTTGACCACGGCCCCGTGTTCCCTGAGCACGGCCCCGTGGTGGGCGATGGAAGCTTCTACAACTTTGTCTTTTATGCTGACACTTGGGCACGCCCCCGTGCTCACTGAGCACGGGGCGTGTTCAGCCTTCTGTTCTCTTGTTTTGCTTGGGAAGATGCTTTTGGGGAGGTCAGGCATGTCACGTTTGTTCCTTTTCTTGTATCTATGTTAGATTTAGCTGCCTTTTTTCTTCTTTTGTTAATTTGAGCTCATTTAATCCTGAAAATACAAAAGGAAGACAAAAGCACACTTTTTCCAACATTAGTACTAAAATATGGTTAGTCTTATGCCACAATTGATGTAATTTATATGTTGCATTTTGCGCACATCAGTACGGACAAGAGAATCCTGAATTACAAATAGTAATCTTCAGAAACATAAGCAATTAAATTGTTCTAGATCGAATCAATGACGCATACCGGTTATTCTATGTCACAAACTAAACTAATCACCTTCAACAAACATAAATCTCTATTTAATTGTAATGATTAACACCTTCATACAATAATATTCATAATATCATGTTTGAGATACATTCGAGAAGAACAAAACCAATCAATGATTCGGGTTGGAGGCTATCGAGAGAAAGATGACTCGTATCTGTTGATACTATGCACGAAAATCAAATATCAATTTATATTCTGCGACACTTCAGCCTCTTTTTTTTTCCGGAAAACACCTTCTGTCATTCACAGAATCTATATAAATCGTATATTTCACAAAGCAAATAACAAATCCAACAAAAAGTTAATATCAACAAAACCGTAATCGTCATGAACACGTTATCAAGCATGTAATCAATAGGGTTTCCAGGTTTACCTTAGCCGTCGTGATTTGGCCGGAACAATACACGCACTTTCCGATCTAAGCAGGATATCACCTGTTTTAGGGTCACCAATCAGGAACTACCCACAAAAGATACCGCTTCCTCTACCATCTCCACCCAGAACCAACATCCATCTTGTTCACATGAATCATAATTTCACAACATTTAATCGAAAAACATGAAAATGTTTGGTTTGTTTCTTAAATCACGATTTTTGAAAACCCTGTATTCGATGAAGAAATTCTTAGACCTTCAATTTTGTTTTAACAAATAACATGACAAAGGGAGAACATATATCAAAGGAGGATTCCAAACCTGCTACTCTTCAATCTCTGTACCGCTGGAGTTTTAGGGTTTGAAAAAGGAATGAAGAAACTAAAGAACGGTTTGATTGGGTATATTGTTCATTAGGGTTTGTTGATAGAATCAACGTCGGGAAGTTGAAGCAGAAGGGGGAGGATGAACGAGAAGAATGTGGCGATTGAGAGATTTAGGGTTTTTAGATGGTTTATATACCCTGGTCGATTGGATAGTAAAACGGGATCCGCGTGGAAGAAAAACACCCAGCTCATTTTCCCGCCAAAATGAATCCTGAGAAGCCCTAAGAAAGTGCCACATCAGCCCAAATCTTCTTGTTTATTATATATAATAGATAATAGATGTATATTTTAGCTTGTAATTTTTAAAAAATGTTCTCTATTTAGTTGGGCTCTTCTAGTCCAAAAGCTAAAATGGTCACCACAAACTATGTTTTATACCTAGTTTGTAATAGAGTATATTACCTTTTCGATTAAGTTATTCTACGAATGCTCCTAAAAATAAGAAGTGTACAAAGATACAATGGATCGTACAAGATGACACAATGTCGAGCAAAATTTAACACAATACCGAAAAATATAACACAATGTCGACGAAAAAAGACACAATGGGTCGCAAAAAAAAACACAATGACGCAAATATAGAAAAGACACAATAATAAATAAAAGACACAATAATAATAAACAAATAAATTAAAATTTACAACCTATAAATCCAAAAGTAAAAACCTAAAATCTTACATCGTAGAGTTCGATGAGACAGTTCCAATACCACTTGAATGAGGTCAATCGGAGTCTGTTTAATACCCTTTATACGACTTCTTATTTTTAGGACCATTTGTATTTGATTTTAAACCATTACTTTTTAGGTTGATAAGTTAATTTTTACAAACACCTCTTCAAGGGAAATGATAATTCGTTTTTTAATCATACATATTTTAATTATCAATTAGGGCATGTTTGGCTAAGCTTTTTGAAACAACTTATTGACTTATTGGCTTTTTCCCCTCACATACACCCTCATTGCCAAACATCATTTTGAAGCTTATAACTTTTCAAAAAGCCAATAAGTCAATAAGTTGTTTCAAAAAGCTTAACCAAACATGCCTTTAGTTACATGATCTCATGGATGGCCCTGAAAGTGGGTGGGGAGGACCATATGTCAAGGCACGTGTTTTTTGAGGGACACGTTTAAAAAAACCTCCTATATAGAATACGAAAATCCAAAATGTCCCCCCTTAAACCTTTGAAAGCAACCTCAAAAAGAAAAAGAGTAAATTACAAGTTTTGTCCTTTATGTTTGTCCCAAATTTCAGGCGTTGTCCTTTACCTTTAAAATTGATGACTTTTGTACTTAATGTTTGAAAATGTTGCACGTTATGTCCTTGGTGTGTGTTGGGTGTGATATGTTTTTATTAATATTTTAAGCTCTTTTTAACACATTAGTCAAGTTTTAAATTTATAAAACAAGATATTCTACTAACACTAAACACACACATGGGCAAGTACACCCATCGTGAGCGTAGTATAGCGTTGGTAAGATACCGAGGTCGTCCAAGGACAGAAGAGCTTTTAGTACCGGTTTATCCTACACGTCTAATCAAATCAAAATTTTAGAAAAGGTTTTAAACATGAAAAATAAAAACTAAAAATGCTGAAAAATAAAAATAAAAGAAAAACAGATAGACAAGATGAATCACTTGGATCCGACTCGCCTTTAATGTGACATTTGATTATTTCAGCACTTTTGCAGTTTTTAAGAGATTATCTAAGTTATAGTAGTAGGCCCTCTTTTGAAGGTGACGTTACCATCAACCCAGTTGTTTGAGTCAGCAAGGATACAATCCCAATGGGTCGGAATATTGGAAGATAATTAATTAAGTTATTAATGCGTAAAGTGGTAGGCCCCTCTTTTGAAGGCGACATTACCCTCGGCTAAGTGGTTTGAGTCAGCAGGGATACAATCCCAAGTAGCCGGGTTAATGTATTAATAGTAGTTTACATATGAGGTGATCAAGCCATTTGCACCCCCGCAATCCAATACCAGTGGGTATTGAAGGAGGTCCTAGTAATCTTGACCCAGGTCCTTGCAGGATCTATACACTGAATAAGGCAAGAACCTTACCAAACCATTCCCTTAACTCCCGACCAGGTAGCCAACATATCTCTATATAGACCGTAGAGATATGAATGGTGAAAATATTTTACTTTATATAGACAGTAAAGTAATACCAAGACACCACGGACAAATGAAAAGGAAGTTTCACCTTCAACATAAGAAACTAGTTATTAAAGTCATTAATACAAAACCAAATAAAAAGTGCGAAAAGATTAAAAATAAAAAGTATTACATTAAAGACTTGTCTTCACCAAGTGATGTAAGAGACTTAGCCAAACATGTCCTTTGATTGACAAGAACTCTTACGATCAATCTTTGATCCCGAGACTACTACACACACTCTAAGGTGGATGATGGTGGTGGATGTGGGTGTGGGTGTTGTAGTGGTGGTGGAGTGGTGGTGAAGTGGGAGAGAGGTGGTTTGCCAAGGGATGCCTTTGAAGTGAACCAAGCACCTCTATTTATAGCATGAACAGAGGCCATCCTCTTTCTCTTCCTTCATTAATTGCTCTTGTCTGCATTAGGCTCCACACGGCCCCGTGTTCGCTGGGCGCGGCCCCGTGTGCAGAAGCGTATCTGTACTACCAAGATTTGCTAGATTTTGCGAATCTTAGCATTGACCACTCCCCGTGCTCAGTGGGCACGCCCTCGTGGTGAGCAATAGAAGCTTCTACAGCTTTGTCTTTTCTGCAGACATCTGGCCACGCCCCCGTGCTCAGTGGGCACGGGGCCGTGGTCAGCCTTCTGTTTCTTGTTTTTGCTTGGGAAGATGCTGTCGATGGGTCGGGCATGCCATGTTTCTTCCTTTTCTTTGTATTTATGTTAGTTTTTGCTGCATATTTTTTCCTTTTGTTCATTTAAGCTCAGTTGGTCCTGAAAATACAAAAGGAAGACAAAGCACATTTTTTTCCAACATTAGTATTAAAAAGGGTTAGTTTTATGTCTCATTTGATGTAATTTATATGTTGCATTTTGCACACATCAAATACCCCCACACTTGAATCTTTGCTTGTCCTCAAGCAAAACTCTTTATTTTGTGGCTTACACACCCAAATGGAATGGGTAGAAGAGAAGTTTGGGGCTTGTCTTGAGTGTCGGGAATCCAAGATCTTTATTGGATTTTATTTTTATGTTATTTACAATCATATTCGTTATGATTTATTTAGAACGTTTCATAAGCGAAATTACTTATTTGGGCATAACATGCCTTTTTAAAATTCCATTTATATACAAGTTCACATATCTCACGGGGGATCACTCAACACTCGGCCGAAGATGTATTTTTGTGAAACACTCGAGACCGGCATGGAACTTACTTCTACCATATGCTTGCCAAGCAATCAATCCTCTCCTTTTTAACTATAAACCTTTGTAAATATCAAGAGGACTTTGGGGAAGGGTTAGGCTTGGGCTAAAGGTAGGTGGTTTTGAGTTAGTGGTTAGTAAAAAGGGCTAAAAGCGTAAAAAGCGTCGGTCGTCGTAAAACTTTTTGTTTTTGTGACGTTTATTCAAACTAAGCCTTTTTAAACAAAGTTTCTTTGAGGACTTTGTTTGTTTATTGCTAGACTTCATTTTTTAAGGAAATGTCACAAGAAAACCGAGCTTTTTACTAAAATAAAAGGAGTAAATTACAAGTTTTGTCCTTTATGTTTACATCAAATTGCAGACGTTGTCCTTTAGCGTAAAAGTTGACAAGTTATGTCCTTAATGTTTCAAAATCTTGCACAGTATGCCCTTTGAGCCTAACGTAGTAAAATTTTTCTGTTAAATCAGGGTACTTTTGTAATTTTAGTAAGTACATGAGGGTACTTTTGTAATTTTATCCGTTTAATTAAAATACATGCTATTTAAAAAAATATATAAACTCAAACCCCCCATCTCTCTCTTCAGTATCTCTCTACCTCTCTCGTCTTTCTCTCTCTATCTCTTTCTCAGCCATCCACCACCATAGACCACCACCACTACCTCCGCCGACCCACCCCTCTCACCATCAGCCCCCACTGCCAACACCTGCTACCTTCCACCACCACCTTAGAAACCCAACCTCTCCACTCCTCAGTTGGTGCTCATAAGCTACGGGGCCATAGGGTTTCATCAAATTAGGAGAAAAGAAAATCTAGAGTGAGAGATATCTCCTGCCCAGATTTTCTTCTCTCGATTGACCTCTCTGTTGTTTCGAATAATTTTGCATTTTCATAAACCCTAATTTAGCCGTTAAATGCAGTTTAGGTTTTGTTATAGTGTCGTACAATGATTTGATCCGATAGATTTTAATTCGGTTTATGTTCGATTTGAACTTTTGCATCTGGATCATACCGCATCCGAATCCGAATCTGTTACAGGTGAGTACGATTCGGATCCTACGAGTTATGCATTGTTTTTGTTCGTTTTGCAGAATTGTAGTTTTACATGCTTGAATTATAGTTGTGAACTTGTTAATGTTGTTAAGTTTGATTGAAATTGTCGTTTTCGTGATGTTTGATTGTGTAATTTGAATTGTTAGGATTCGCGATCGTTTCGAGATGACGACTGGTGCTGAAATCGTTTGTAGTGAGGTTGTTTGTAAAGTGGAGATTGAGGAGAAGTGTGGTTCTGGTGTGAATGCAGGCGGTGGTACTGTTGATTGTAATGTCGGTGGTAATGGTATTGTAATTGGTTGGCAACGATGGTTTCGCATGTGTGTTTGTGAACGGGAGTGTCAAGGTGAGTGCTGGTGAGTTTAGTGATGCAGGTGGTGTTAATGTTGATGGTGAAGTAGAGCAGTTTAAGAAGGAAGGGTTAGGTGTTGAGGAGGAGGGGGTGACTGTTGATCCGTTGGTGTCGGTGACTAATGGCGTTATTAACAAGCCCATGACAGTAAGTGTTGAGGAGGTAAAAGCTATTGAAGATGATGAGAATGTCGAGAATGGATCGGTTGTTGACTCCCCTGTTGTCACACCCCCAAAATACCACATGCGGAAACACCGCGGGACGTGTGACGTACCAGGATCCAAGCCACCAATCACATTGAACCAATAATAAAACATAACTAAGTTTATGTTTATTAAATTGAGTAATCATAATTGTCAGACAAGAGTTATCAGATTCAGCGGAAGCAAATGACAAAACAATGTTTAAAGTATTCCCAAAGCCAAATGTAATAGTGTTTATATAACATTCAAGCAATCTTCAGCGACATGTCCATGACCACTCCAGCCATCCAGATAGCAAGTTCCCATCCAAAGTACCTAACGACCTGCGAGCATGCAACAAGTGTATCAGACAACGCTGGTGAGTTCACAGCTTTTCGAAAACGTTAGTTACCAAGTGTTTATTCCAGTTCATTAACAAATCCGAAAGTAAAGTTGATAATATCTCGATACTAAACAAGACGGCTCCTGATGTATGTTTTGCCCGTTCCCCAGTGCTCCTATCAAAGCACTGGGCATGACTGGGTCATTAGTTCACACCCGTCCTCTCCGGTACGGGGTGAGGGTGCCAAACCTAAGTAGCGCTACCAACTAATACCCCGTTACCTCTCCGGTAACAAAAAGATGGGACTTAAGAGTGATAGGGTGAGAGTATTATCCAACATTCCAGTTTTAACCCAAAAAAGAATTATCCCTCCCCGGGATACCCACTAACTGTCCCAACCACCGGGACGCATGCTCAAGAGTAGTGAACTCACCTTTGATTTGCTCGGTATGTTTTAATTACCCATCCAGTTGGTCAACCCAAACCCTACCGTGCTTATCAAACAGTATCAGTTTCATACTCATTCAAATCACGTACTTGCATACAGTAAGTCACGTGTGATTACACAGTTTGCATCTAGCATTACGATCTTTGATATCATAAAGCACATACTGGAATATCAAAACAGTCCACATTCCATGCACATGACACTTAATGTTGATCAGTAGAGTTATCATATAACCACTGTGATGTGCGTGAAGTGTGTTATGGTTTTAATGTTTATTTTAAGCCTTTTTACACTTTCTTTAGCCAAGTTTTAAATTTATAAAACATGATATTTACTAACACTAAACACACATATGGGCAAGTGCACCCATCGTGAGCGTAGTATAGTGTTGGTAAGATACCGAGGTCGTCCAAGGACACAAGAGCTTTTAGTACCGGTTTATCCTCAACGTCTAATCAAATCAAAAAGTTTAGAAAAAAGTTTTAAACTAAGAAAAATAAAAACTAACTAAAATGCTGAAAAATAAAATAAAATAAAAAACAGATAGACAAGATGAATCACTTGGCTCCGACTCGTGTTTAGTGTAACCTTTGATTATTTCCGCACTTTTGCACTATTTAAGAGATTATCTTAGTTATTGTAGTAGGCCCCTCTTTTGAAGGTGACGTTACCCTCAACCCAGTAGTTTGAGTCAGCAAGGATACAATCCTAAAGGGTCGGACTATTGAAAGATAATTAATTAAGTTATTAATGTATAATGTGGTAGGCCCCTCTTTTGAAGGTGACGTTACCCTCGGCTAAGTAGTCTGAGTCAGCAGGGATACAGTCCTAAGTAGCCAGGTTAAAGTATTAATAGTAGTTTAACTTATGAGGGGATCAAAGAGTTTGGACCCCCACCATCCAATACCGTTAAGTATTGAAGGAGGTCCTACTAAATTTGACCCAGGTCCTTTGCATGATCTATACACTGAACAATGGCAAGACTCTTACCAAACCGTTCCCTTAACCCCCGACCAGGTAGCCAACATACCTCCATATAGACTGTGGAGATATGAATGGTGAAAATCTTTTATTTTATATAGACAGTAAAATAATGCCAAGACACCACGGACAAACGATAAGGAAGAATCACCTTCAACATAAGAAACTAGTTATTAAAGTCATTAATACATAACCAATTAAAAAGTGCGAAAAGATTAAAAATAAAAAGTATTACACTAGACACTTTGTCTTCACCAAGTGATGTAAGAGACTTAGGCAAACATGGCCTTGATTGTCAAGAACTCTTATGATAAATCTTGGATCCCGAGACGACTCACACACTCTATGATGGACAATGGATGATGGTGGTGGATGATGGTGTTATGGTGGTGGTGGGTGGTGGGTGAAGTGTGAGAGAGGTGGTGTGCCAATGGATGCCTTTGAAGTGAACCAAGCACCCCTATTTATAGCCTGTACAGAAGCCTGGACACGGCCCCGTGTCCACCCTTTTCTCTTTCTTCATTAATACAATTTGTCTGCATTAGCTCCACACGCCCCCGTGTCCGCTGGGCACGGCCCCGTGTGCAGAAGCGTATCTGTACTATCAAGATTTGCTCAGATTCGGCGAATCTTTGCGTTGACCACGGCCCCGTGTCCGCTGGACACGCCCCCGTGTTGGGAAATTGAAGCTTCTACAGGTTTGTCTTTTGTGCCAGGGCTGACCATCCTGGACACGGCCCCGTGCTCGCTGAGCACGGCCCCATGCTGAGCTGGACACGCCCCGTGCTGAGCTGGGCACAGCCCCATGCTCAGCTTTCTTCTTGTTTTTGCTTTGGGAGTTGTTGTCGAGGGGTCGGGCATGCCACGTTTCTTCATTTTCTTTGTATTTATGTTGGTTTTGGCTGTATATTTGTTCCTTTTATTCGTTTAAGCTCATTTGACCCTGTAAATTCAAAAGGAAGACAAAAACACACTTTTTCCAACATTAGTACTAAAAAAGGGTTAGTTTTATGCCTTATTTGATGTAATTTATATGTTGCATTTTACACACATCACACTGTAATTCATAAACAAGATGCCAAACAGTATATACTTTCAAAACTGTCTACTGTTCCACCCAACTACCCCTTCGACGAAACACCCTAGCGACGAAAGTCCCCATCTTTCGTCGAAGTCTCATCTAACGAAAGTCCCCATCTTTCGTCGACGTCTCGTTTGACGAAAGTCCCCATCTTTCGTCGGACTCATACATGTCTAATTACCATTATGTTTCGTCGGCAGCAGTTACTGTGTCTAGGTTTCACAATCATCAGTTACACATTCAATAGCATAGACAATGGATCAAACAAGGTTATATCATCCTGTTCTTATCAAGCTTAACTACAAATAACAATTCTCAATATTAACATTAGCATGGATTTACATATAAGAACATACATTGATCAAGATCTATTATCAATTCATAATCACAGGTTTCCTTGTTAACCCTAAGTCATCAGCAACATCAACCGTTTAATCATAAATTCATGTTGTGATCAATCACATATTCTAAGCACACCATCCTATGATCGAAACCCTAGATTCCATGTTACACATATAATC
Source organism: Helianthus tuberosus (assembly GCA_030545235.1). Classification (NCBI taxonomy): domain Eukaryota; kingdom Viridiplantae; phylum Streptophyta; class Magnoliopsida; order Asterales; family Asteraceae; genus Helianthus; species Helianthus tuberosus. The sequence goes on from CM060352.1 coordinate 170,982,690, forward strand.
ATGTTTGCACAAAACCCTAGTTACGATGCTATCACAGAATCCCTATATTCACACAAGATAACAAACATCACAGTATCATCATCTCATCAAATACAATGCTTAGGCACTAACCGTAATGCGAGAGAGTTTAGATCAATCGGGATGGAATGAATGCCTTGAAGTTTCCTACTGTCGTCGCACCAAGAATGAGGAAAGAATTCTAGGGTTATTGTGTTTACGAGAGTTTATAATATACATCCCCTCGTACTGGGCCTCGCACAATTTGGGCCGAAGGCCTCTCTTTGAGGAAAGTTCCAGGTGGCGAAACACTTGAGTTTCGTCGTGATAGGGTTGGCGAAACTCTTGAGTTTCGTCGAGATTAGTGGGTGCCGAAAGTCATTATCAAATTCTGATTAAACTATACATAATTATATTTAACACCCCACAAATAACAATCATTAAATAACAATCATCAATACACACCAAACATTCATTATTCAGACAAAACTGTACGACACCACGTAGAAACAAATTGCAAAACAGGATTAATCAGTGAGGTGTATGGGAAGGACCTTGAAATCCCGGGTTGTCACACCTGTGGTCCTGGTGTGTAACGGTATTATCGCTCAGTATGTTAATGGTCATCTTGACGAGGTCCCAAGGGAGCAAGAGGTGGTCATCTAATTTGATGGGTGATGATGAACCCTAATTTGCAAGTGTGAAATGATTGGGGGTAGATTAGGGTATTAAATAAGGGGGAAAGACAAGTGGGAGGTGTAATGATATTTCTACCCTCATGTGCACTGCACATGACTTAATTTAACTGAAAATTATAACTGGGTTTGCCATAAAGGACATAATGTGCAACATTTTCAAACATTAAGTACAAAAGTTATCAATTTTAAAGGTAAAGGACAACGCCTGAAGTTTGGGACAAACATAAAGGACAAAACTTGTAATTTACTCAAAGAAAAAAGAAGAAGAGTAAAATCATACAATCAACATATTTTCTAGCGGGACATAGATGTAACAGCGCCAATAGAGTTTCTGGGAAAAAAAAACCTAATTGGATTGTTACTAAATAATGATAATTAAAATAAACCTATTTATTTATTTTCCTTAAACAACCCATAACCCTTGCCCACAATCCAATATTAAAGTGGAAGTCCAAAACCAAAATATTGGTTTCTCATGAGTCATGTGTGAAGATTAGCCAAGGTAAAAAAAACTAAATTAAGAGAATACGAAAAGTCATAAAATTTAAAAAAACTCTAAAAATTTGTTTGCAAAGTTTTAGTTTTTAAGAGGCATTTTATCTAAACTTTTCTCCCCTTATGACATGGAAGATCCTTTTTTTCTGATTTTTTTTTAAAATACATTTTTTTCTTGTTATTCATTTTTTATAGATTTATTAGAATAAATCATAATCAGTTGAAATTAATTTGATCAAACACCATAGTATCATCTAAAACCAGTTGTATAACTTTAATCATTGTTTAAAAATAGTTTAAATTATATATTTTGTTAAGGCCTAAGAGGTATTTTTCAGGCTCGAACAAAACACCTGATTTCTCAGGACCAGCGTTGCATAATCTTCAACTAATCTAATTAAAAAAAAAGGTTTATGAATGAGTTTATAAGTAATAATTACGTTATACTATTATATTCGTGTAATAGACAGGTTCATGGACCTATAGGATTAAATTTGAAAGATAATTAATTCTAAAATTATGGTCTATATCAAAATAATATATTTAAGATTTATCTTTAAATAATGGAGTCATCCACCATTCGCCCTTATCTTAACAACCATCTAGACGTGTAGCATTAGAATGAGTTATATGTATAAAAAGCCATCAAATATTGCATATAACTATTTAGTGCAAGTACAGGGAAGAATACTCTCAGAGAAATACAACGAATAATAAACTCTTTTTGTGTGGAGTAGCCCATTTGATAGAGACATATACTAGGAGATGTCTCATGGTCAAACCTGACCAAAAGAGAATAATTTAGAATTATTGATGTAAAGGAGTATTATTTGTCATTAAAATAAATAAATAAATAAATCACCTCTAACAATATTATCAGAATTTATTCTTAATTCTTCTACCCTATTTTCAGGTAATTCTTCTCTTAATTGAGAAGTAGAAGCTCGCGAGGGACTAACAGTATATCCTAAAGGGGATATATGATAATTTGAAGATCTAGATGACATAGTCCTAGATATTCTAGGTTTATATTGATAAAACTGTATCTGGACTGTAACACCTCGAAAATTCACGTCCTATAATGTGTTGACACGTGTCATAATGTTTGAACGTGTGAAAGGATGTTATAGAAGGACTAAAGTTGACAATCATAGAAAGTATGTGAATATACGAGTTGTAAATGTCAACAGTGAATAAATATATTGTACATTAACCCTACGTGATGCTCATACCTTCAGACGAATAAATCATGGATCATACAAAGCTAAAAGTGAGAGATTACAAACTACAGGGGTTAAATGTGTCAACATGTTTAAGTTATACCTCTGAGTGACCTTTTGACAAACCCGAAGCTTTGTAACGGTTAATTATGCTCACTAGAATGCACGGTTCATAAAGTTTCGTTATCGTATGAGAAAGTTATGATCAAATTCGTGTACAAGGGGTTAAAGCGTCAACATTGAAGTTTAGGACCTTTCGGGTGACAATAAAGTTAACCGGGGACTAAACAAAGTGGGTAAATGTCTTAAAAACCTTATATGTCAATTTAGAGGGCTCTTTATGCAAAACAAGACATGAAAGCGACCTTTAGAAGGACCAGGGGCCAAAACTGCAATTATTGGAAAATTGTTTTGGCTGAACCACGCATGCTCGCGTAGCGCGAGCCCTAGTGGCTTTGCCGTCGCGCTACGCGACGGCCGTAGCTGAACAGAATACGATTTTCTTTGATTTTCTTGTCTGCCTTAGCCTTGTAACCGCTTTTAACTCGATTTTCCTCATCTCTTGACCCCTAAACAACCCCTAGAACATTAGGGACACATGTGGGAAGGTTATGGTCAGTTGTAGTGCTAGATGTCAACAATTTGTGGTGTCTTGATCACTATATAAGACCTTCAAGTTTGCAACATTCTTGCACTCATCATTTGATCATCTCTGGAGCTTCTTGGAGCTAAAGAACAGACCCCAAGCCTTCCTAGTCGTGCATTAGACACTTGTAAGTATGTTAATCCTTTCTTAATTAAGTTTTAGCTTAGTTTTAGCATAAAAGTCAAACCGTCGTAATTAACGGTTGACTTTAAGATTAATCACTAATGGTCCAGTGATTAGTCGAATCAAAAGTAGTTATAAGTTGGTAATTATGTGGGTAATAAACCCTCAAAAGGGTTCCCCCTGATTATCACTCTAACTAGGTCAAAAGTCGGGTCAAACTTGTTTATAAAAAGTCAACAGGATCCTTAAATTACATTTTATGCATAATTAGCAATGTAGAACATATACAACCTGTTGGATCATTGTTATAACTTATTAATTAGTGTAGGAACATGTCTAAACATGTTCAACCCCGACAATTCTCTTTAAAGACCCGGCTGGGAACCGAAAGTAGCATAGTTTGACTTTCACTTTGACTTTCAGTTCTGACCCGTTATGGTATGATTTAGAATTACCTTAGAGCTCCATTTGGACCAGGATACATGCTAGTATAACCCTCTGTGATTATACACCACGGTTCATTAGTTAACCGATTAATACGCATGATTCCGTTAATTGCTCATATGTTGACCATTATGCCCTTTACACCTTAAAACGTGATTTATGAAAATGTAAAAGTGTAGAAACCTTAGTTACTGATATATAAACTTGTATGCAAAGTTTGACATCAGTTTGAGGTGTAGATTGAGAGTTATGCTCATTAGCGTAAATTGAAGGCTTTATGTTAATTAAACGGCGTAATTAGCGTATAGCCTAGTTAAGCCTACTTTTTGGTATCAAACTTAATACCCACTGATGTAATATATTATTTTGGGATTTTTAAATATTTTTAATTAATTTTAGGCTGAGCATAACACATAGTCGTAGGCTAAATCCGGTAATTGTCAGTTTTGCCCTTACGGGCCATAAAATGAGTTTTACTTATCTAAACGACTCCAAACCTTTTGCTACTGATTAGAAATGATAAATAAATTATTTTAAACCTTCTGGAAGTATAAAAATATCAGCTTTAGGTATCGAACCCGTAAACGGCTCTTAATCGCCTTATTAAGCGTTTTTAACGCATAGTATGTATTAAAACTATATTAAACATACCCGGGTTGATACCTACTGATATTTTAGGCAAATTAGAATGTTTTAACAATAAGCAAAGGTTGATTAACTCAGACTTCGGTTTTGAGCTTTTCGGCTTATGTGAAATTACCAAAATGCCCCTACGGTGCATAGTTTGGTAATAATTGATAAATTTCACATATATAAAATATCCTACTGTTATAACTTATAAAAATAAGTATTTTTTCTGATTATATCAGACCTGTAACTCAGGTAAATACTTAAACTCTTTTATAATCTTTTAAATGACCAAACTACCCCTACGGGGCAAAGTTTGTGTTTAAATACGGTTCGGGCATAATGAAAGACATCTCACTGATGTCACAACATATTTGAGGCATAATTAACTTAGGAAACCTATATATGGCTCTCATGAATACCCGTCACGCTTATTACGCGTACGGTTCAGTTTATGTAACAAGTTTACATAAATTAGCCGAAACGGGTCAAACCTTAACGGTTTTATCTCAAAATCCAGAATGTGAATAATAAACCCATATAAAACAAGTCTCTGAACTTGTCGGGTCTAAATCACATTCTATCCGGTCTTCGCTTAATCGTGCGTACGAACCGTATCCTTGAAACTAGCCGGTCTAAGCTTAAGCTTAATTAAAGACCCGTTAGGATTCTAATAGGTTATTATAAAACCTTCGTTCCAGATTAGGAGGACCAGTAAAAGCTACGTGCATTTTGCTTATTGTGATTTATACATTGCTCAGGTAAATACTTTTAACTTATTTTCCCTATACGGGCTTGGGTTACGGTATATAGCATACCGCTTGATCGAGCATCAAATCTCCACAGTTGAGTGGGTAGTTGAATAATTTGATCGGCTCGTTTAAACAGTCTTGTTTACTTAAAGCCTTTGGGGGGTTAATGACCATGTCCCGGATATCCTTGGCATCATCTTACGAGATGGCCACGACCTGAGCACGGGGTGTAGGCGTACACCTGTCAGTGTATAACTCTATGATGTGGTGAGTCTATTGATCTTTAACCCGGACAAGATCCGGGCGACTGAACGCACAAGTAACATGTAATTCGTTCACAAGATTATAATATTAAATAATTCTCCCAAGTTAAATAAAATGTTTATGCCATGTGCATCCAAACCAATTTTAAATCATTTTCCAAAATGAGTCAGTTGATTGTATTTACCAGTGTAAACTGACGTATTTTCCCAAAAAGATTAAATGCAGGTACTAAGCGAAATTGGCTGGGATTTCTCCTTAGCATCAATAAAAAGTCTCGCAAGCTTAGGATGCCTGAAGTCTGTTGAACTATTGTTTCTATTTTATTTCGATCCGTTCTGTGGATAAACAATCGAACGTTGTGATACTTGATATTACAATAATTAAATTCGGTTGTATTATATCTTTTAAATTTGCTTCCGCTGTGCATATTAAATATTGTGTTGTTTGACTATTATGTTGCCAACCACGTCACGATACTCCCCCACCGGGTCCACCGGTGACACGTGGAAATCGGGGTGTGACAGGTTGGTATCAGAGCCAACATTGAGTGAATTGAACACTAGTCTTTCGTGTTTAATCTCAATGACACAATAGCACATTCCTTGACCTTCTGAGTCTAGACTTAACTTAGGAATATTCTCAATCCTAACCTGGAAATTTTTGCTTCCAAATTTTTATATATACGTCGCCAAGCGAAGAAGCTGTAATAAAAATTCTCCACATCTGGAGCCTTGAAATGCTGAGCTTCGTACCACGGCTAGAATGAAACGAGCATCCAAGGAGAGGACACTCAGAAATAAAATAAAGAAGAAACTTCTCTTGCTGAAGATCGTTTCCTTAATAAGTCCTTATAAGGACACAATTATCTTTCAGTCCCTACGAGGACAACATTATTCCTTTCAAGTCCCGCTTAGGGCAACTTTATACTTTTATTTTCATATAGTGGAATGATTAAGTTTAAACTTTCATTCTAAACAAGTAATATTAAATAAATGGAAAATAACATTTCCTTTTGCAAGATCTACCATTATAATAAAATGGCAAAATCTAAAAAGGACAAGGCCTAGCTTCGGGTCATATTAAGACCGGCCAAGATGGCAGTTCCTCAATTTAGATTCAGATCCTTATTAACATTTCAATTTAGAAATTGTTCTGCGATAAATATTAAAAGAATCTTAAGAGTGAAACCTAGCCTGAGTGTCATTATAAAGACCTGGCCAAGATGGTAAGACCTGTTTAAAAGATTCGTATCCCAGTTAACATCTAAAAACATGTTAACACTCCCGGCAGATGTGATTCGTTGGAAATCACACACGTTATTAAGGATTCTTCAAAAGATTCCTAACCCAGTTTAATGATCTCTGAATCCTGGGTTTACATCATCAATTAAGATGATCATATTTTAACCATACGTGGTAATATAGTGCCTACGGGCCTTGCTCATTTCTACATGAGCCAAAATACAGTGGTAGCTATGACTCCCTGTCAGAAAAAGGTAATTAACTAGGTTCAAACCTCAAATGCTTTGATTCTCTGAAATCATAGCATATAAATTTATATATGTCCTTGTGACTAAGCCTGTTGTGCTAATATATTTAAAGGCCTTGATTCTCTGAAATCATGGCTTATGATTTAAAATTGTCCTTGTGACTAAGCCTGTTGTGCTAATATATTTAAGGGCCTTGATTCTCTGAAATCATGGCTTATGGTTTAAAAATTGTCCTTGTGACTAGGCCTTTTGTGCTATTAAATAAAACTGTTATGGTTGCTTTGATTCTCTGAAATCATAAGCTTATAATTTATAAATGTCCATGTGATCAGGCCATTGGGTGCCACTAATAAAACTGTTAATGTTTTATAATTAGGATAAATTATAATAGAAATCCTAAATATATGTGATTAATAAATTAACCAAATATGGTCTCTGTTTACCATGGTTAATGAATTTCCCTAAGGGACAATTCCGTAATAAACATCCCTTAGAAGGGAAGTGCCTACGGGCTATAGTTAATGTCCTCTAAGACTAAAGACAGTGGTAGCCTACAGCTCCCTGTCAGGAAAAGGTAATGAACTTTGATTCAAACCTTAATGCCCCGATTATCTAAAGTCATGGCTTATAAATTAAACTTGTCTACGCGACTAGGCCAATTGTGCTATTATCAACTTGTAAATTAGGATTTATGATAAAAATCCCGAATAAGATAAATATCCTTCCTTCCCTGCCAGTATACATATTAAAAAGAATCTTAAAGGTACGACCTAGCCTATATGTCATTCCAGAAGAGGCCAAGATGGTAGAACCGATCCAAAGGATTCAAATCCTTGTAACATTGTAAATATGTTATCACCCCTGGCAACAGTGAGGCGATAAAATCACACTTGTCGTCGTTATATTAGGAAAGTTTTACAAACCCCTCGTTTAGACTATGATCAATAGGAATCATGGCTAATAAACGTCGAACATGATGAACACATCAAAACGTCCATTAGGATGTATACCTACGGGCAAGGATGTATACATGAAAAGATAGTTTTATTTCATAACTTCTTGTCAAGACAATGACATATGAAATTTTCCGATCCAAAGGAATCATTGGTTATGATTTAAAAATTTCCCTAGTGACAAGGCCTATGAGCCATCAAAAGTCCTTTGGAACAAGCCTTGTGCTATATATAAAAGATGTCAGTATGACATTGGCAGCCGTGACTTATGTCCCCTGCCTAATAAAAATGAAGGATTATAGTCCGTTTAAACGCCAAAGATAGTCTATTTAAAAACTTAGGCAAAACATAATCAAATAAAGTTAATACTATCTATTCGCCTATATGGTTTATTTGTACCATGGCTAAATAATCATCAAATTTGACAATTCACCATATACTTAAACCAATTATTACTACTTGGTTTGTAGCCTTCAAGGCTTCACCATGGCTGACTCCTCTGAAGCTCACAATCATCCAGTTAATCAGAAGGATGATGCAAGACTGAAATTAATAAGCACCGGATTACAGGCTATGATCAAAATAGCCGTAAGCAACACTGTGGACCGTGTGTTGAAGGATCTTAAGCGAAAGTGCGATAATACCCCAAATAAAGGTTACAAAAAGGGTAAGACTGGTTCAAGCTATAACCAGTCCAAACCAAGGGAGGCAAAACCCAAATGTAAAACCTGCAAAAGAAGACACTGGGGGCAGTGTCGATCAAACCCAAAGATAAAGCAATGTGGCATCTGTAAAAGAGATGGCCACCAATCCCACGAATGTAGGGACATAAAGAATGCAAACTGTTTCAGCTGCGGCGAAAAGGGCCACATCAGTACTAATTGCCCTAAGGCTGCCAAGGAAGGAGCAACTAAGTCTGGGAAGGATTTGAAGGATAAACAGCAGACCGGTGAGAAGACTAGATGCAAAACCTGTAGGAAATAACACCTCGGGAAATGCAGATATGAATCTCAGCCTCTACCCTGTGGAATCTGCAAGTCCAAGGGGCATAAGACCTTGGATTGCAGGAAATTGGGAGACGCAACCTGCTATGGTTGCAATGAAAAAGGGCACATTAAGACCAACTGCCCTGAATACGCTAAAAAGCTTGAGGAAGCTAAGAAGACCGAAGCTGGAGGCTCTCAAATGGGTGCTCAGGAGGCTATTCAGGATGACAAGGTCATAACAGGTATTTTTATCAATAACGCTCATGCTAGAGTATTAATGGATTCAGGTTCAGATAAGTCTTCCGTAGACAACAGATTTTTGTAAATCGTTAAATCTGCCTGCTAAAACTCTAAGCGTTAATTGTAAAGTAAAATTTACCGATAGTACCTCAGAGACGGCTTCAGAAATATTAGATGGATGTTTTATATCCACTAGGAATTTTTCCGATGTCCTAGTTCCGTTAAAATATAAGGACTCAATATAGTGATAAAAATCGATTGGTTGCCTTGAAAATCAAGCCCATATTGTGGGTAATAAGAAGCAATTAATTATCAAGACTCCTTATGAGACAACCCTCATAATTACATGTATTCGTACGATTAATTAATATTAAACATAAAAAAATGGTGGAACTGGCCGTCCCCGGAATCGAACCTGGGTCTAGGCCACACCCTTTCGCGCGCCTAGCCAACCGAGCTAGGTGCCTAGTTTGTGAAATTTCCATTTTGATTAAATATAAGCACATGTACAATAACTTCCTTATTTCTTCTATAAGTCACCTACTTATCCTCATTATGTTGACTAAGTATTAGAATCCAAGATTTTACCTCTATGTTTTAGTTACTCTTGGCTTGCTTATGTTGACTAAACACTAGAAAGGATGAAATAGAAACCATTAAGTATATCAGTGGTTATGCTAGAAAGGACATGGTAAGGTATACATCACAGTCATTCGATGGCAATACTCTTAATTAGTAAGGACATTAATGAAATCCTCAAGAAGGATCCTCTTATACATTGTGGAATGGTCCAAGTTTTAAGGACCTTATTAGAAAAACTTAGTATCCGTTTCGCGAAAAGGGAAAAGACGGAATAAGAATTTTCTGACTCTCGCCATCAAAGTTCTAGACAGTCGACAGTATGTCGCAAATTTTAATTCATTGGCTGAGATAGTACCCTATTCAGTATACCCAAAAATCTAAGCTTAAAGCACATAATTATTAGTGGTTTGACTGCTAAGAGATACGTTTGGGTTAAGACGCTGCTAAGTCTCTCATAAGGTCTTAAGCTTGGCAAACTTTTAGAAATTTTCCATAAAAACCCCAGATATTAAGTGTAAAGTAAAAGTTACAGACGAAATCGAAAGAATCATTTCTTTTGTTCCTATCGGAAACCTTCAGTCGTATGGTTTTCGAAATGTCCTCTTTCTAAGAGGATGTGCGTCAGCGTATATAGTTGATATCTATTTAATCTCTATTGATTACGAATACCAAATAGTATGACAAAACCGCCGTATGAAAATTGATGTATGTTAATAAGTTCCATAGATTGCTTCCATGCCTGATCAGTATGGAGGTTTAATGCATGGGACCACAAAGATATCCCAATGATCATATGGTACTAAAGTCAACTAATAGTATTCAAAAAAGATATCCAGAATAGAATTGTCCAAATAAATATTCCCTGGTAACGGAATATGAGGACTCATAACATGAATGTGTCACTTATTAGACACAAGCGTTGATGAGTGAACTAGAGCCTGAGATATGGAAATCTCTGTAACCTCCTTGTACCTTGATTATCTTCTCCTAAGATTACCCTGTTTACCCCTGGGAGGCAGGTAGAGTTAAGTTTAATATCCCATTTAAGACTGTGTATTATGAAATCTCCAAGACAGCTAGTACCATTATTGGAAAAATCGAAAACCCTGGTTAAGTAAGTTTTAAGATATGGATTCATATAGCCTAACTCAATATCCTAAGAATTCGGGGTAGTTGGTTATGAAAGACGGTTCATTTTGCTTATGCATTGATTACCGCAACCCTAATTAGGCAACAATTAAGAATTGCCATCAGCTGCCCAGGATCATCGATGTGTTCGACTAACTGTAAAGATTAGCTATTTCTTAAGATTAATTTTGAGCAATGGTTGTAATAACCATCTCACCTTAAGATAAGCTTTTCTATAATAGCTGTTATATAAGTATCAAGGTTGCTCCCTTGAAGACCTTGTATAGATGAAATGTTAAACGTCCATTGATAGGACAATAGATTGGTAAGTTCAATTATCAGGATCTGAAAGTTGTAGAGGAAACAACAAATCAGATCACACAAATCCCTAATTATCTGTAAAATGCCAATATTCGGCAGAAAATCAAGGATGAATGAAAATAGCAAACCTCCTAAATTCTTGTTAAGAAATGAGGTTCAACAATAAATATCACCCTGGAAGGGTGTGCTAAATTTGTTAAATTATCAGGCTAGTTAAGCTCCGAGTATATAGAATCATTCGAAGGATTCGAATGTATCAAGACTATATAGCTTACGAGCTAAGACCTAATTAAGGGGCTTGGTAGAACGCGCAATGTGACCCACACTAATGATTTAGCGACGTGTCACCAATAAGTCAAAAGGTGCTATCACATGATGATATGCAGAACTATTATAGTATGAGCAACCTGTGTCGATTAAGGATCGACAGGATTAGAAGCTCCAAAAAGATACATGTGCCTATTAAAAAAAAGGTCAATTGTAGTGCCTTAAAGGCTCAAAGGTACTGGGGAAGATTAAACCCAATATAAGGTAGAAAATACTTCCTTTACTTTAACAAATCTCGAGGTCGAGATTTCTTTTAAGGGGGTGAGGATGTAACACCTCGAAAATTCATGTCCGATAATGTGTTGACACGTGTCATAATGTTTGAACGTGTGAAAGGATGTTATAGAAGGACTAAAGTTGACAATCATAGAAAGTATGTGAATATACGAGTTGTAAATGTCAACAGTGAATAAATATATTGTACATTAACCCTACGTGATGCTCATACCTTCAGACGAATAAATCATGGATCATACGAAGCTAAAAGTGAGAGATTACAAACTACAGGGGTTAAATGTGTCAACATGTTTAAGTTATACCTCTGAGTGACCTTTTGACAAACCCGAAGCTTTGTAACGGTTAATTATGCTCACTAGAATGCACGGTTCATAAAGTTTCGTTATCGTATGAGAAAGTTATGATCAAATTCGTGTACAAGGGGTTAAAGCGTCAACATTGAAGTTTAGGACCTTTCGGGTGACAATAAAGTTAACCGGGGACTAAACAAAGTGGGTAAATGTCTTAAAGCCCTTATATGTCAATTTAGAGGGCTCTTTATGCAAAACAAGACATGAAAGCGACCTTTAGAAGGACCAGGGGCCAAAACTGCAATTATTGGAAAATTGTTTTGGCTGAACCACGCATGCTCGCGTAGCGCGAGCCCTAGTGGCTTTGCCGTCGCGCTACGCGACGGCCGTAGCTGAACAGAATACGATTTTCTTTGATTTTCTTGTCTGCCTTAGCCTTGTAACCGCTTTTAACTCGATTTTCCTCATCTCTTGACCCCTAAACAACCCCTAGAACATTAGGGACACATGTGGGAAGGTTATGGTCAGTTGTAGTGCTAGATGTCAACAATTTGTGGTGTCTTGATCACTATATAAGACCTTCAAGTTTGCAACATTCTTGCACTCATCATTTGATCATCTCTGGAGCTTCTTGGAGCTAAAGAACAGACCCCAAGCCTTCCTAGTCGTGCATTAGACACTTGTAAGTATGTTAATCCTTTCTTAATTAAGTTTTAGCTTAGTTTTAGCATAAAAGTCAAACCGTCGTAATTAACGGTTGACTTTAAGATTAATCACTAATGGTCCAGTGATTAGTCGAATCAAAAGTAGTTATAAGTTGGTAATTATGTGGGTAATAAACCCTCAAAAGGGTTCCCCCTGATTATCACTCTAACTAGGTCAAAAGTCGGGTCAAACTTGTTTATAAAAAGTCAACAGGATCCTTAAATTACATTTTATGCATAATTAGCAATGTAGAACATATACAACCTGTTGGATCATTGTTATAACTTATTAATTAGTGTAGGAACATGTCTAAACATGTTCAACCCCGACAATTCTCTTTAAAGACCCGGCTGGGAACCGAAAGTAGCATAGTTTGACTTTCACTTTGACTTTCAGTTCTGACCCGTTATGGTATGATTTAGAATTACCTTAGAGCTCCATTTGGACCAGGATACATGCTAGTATAACCCTCTGTGATTATACACCACGGTTCATTAGTTAACCGATTAATACGCATGATTCCGTTAATTGCTCATATGTTGACCATTATGCCCTTTACACCTTAAAACGTGATTTATGAAAATGTAAAAGTGTAGAAACCTTAGTTACTGATATATAAACTTGTATGCAAAGTTTGACATCAGTTTGAGGTGTAGATTGAGAGTTATGCTCATTAGCGTAAATTGAAGGCTTTATGTTAATTAAACGGCGTAATTAGCGTATAGCCTAGTTAAGCCTACTTTTTGGTATCAAACTTAATACCCACTGATGTAATATATTATTTTGGGATTTTTAAATATTTTTAATTAATTTTAGGCTGAGCATAACACATAGTCGTAGGCTAAATCCGGTAATTGTCAGTTTTGCCCTTACGGGCCATAAAATGAGTTTTACTTATCTAAACGACTCCAAACCTTTTGCTACTGATTAGAAATGATAAATAAATTATTTTAAACCTTCTGGAAGTATAAAAATATCAGCTTTAGGTATCGAACCCGTAAACGGCTCTTAATCGCCTTATTAAGCGTTTTTAACGCATAGTATGTATTAAAACTATATTAAACATACCCGGGTTGATACCTACTGATATTTTAGGCAAATTAGAATGTTTTAACAATAAGCAAAGGTTGATTAACTCAGACTTCGGTTTTGAGCTTTTCGGCTTATGTGAAATTACCAAAATGCCCCTACGGTGCATAGTTTGGTAATAATTGATAAATTTCACATATATAAAATATCCTACTGTTATAACTTATAAAAATAAGTATTTTTTCTGATTATATCAGACCTGTAACTCAGGTAAATACTTAAACTCTTTTATAATCTTTTAAATGACCAAACTACCCCTACGGGGCAAAGTTTGTGTTTAAATACGGTTCGGGCATAATGAAAGACATCTCACTGATGTCACAACATATTTGAGGCATAATTAACTTAGGAAACCTATATATGGCTCTCATGAATACCCGTCACGCTTATTACGCGTACGGTTCAGTTTATGTAACAAGTTTACATAAATTAGCCGAAACGGGTCAAACCTTAACGGTTTTATCTCAAAATCCAGAATGTGAATAATAAACCCATATAAAACAAGTCTCTGAACTTGTCGGGTCTAAATCACATTCTATCCGGTCTTCGCTTAATCGTGCGTACGAACCGTATCCTTGAAACTAGCCGGTCTAAGCTTAAGCTTAATTAAAGACCCGTTAGGATTCTAATAGGTTATTATAAAACCTTCGTTCCAGATTAGGAGGACCAGTAAAAGCTACGTGCATTTTGCTTATTGTGATTTATACATTGCTCAGGTAAATACTTTTAACTTATTTTCCCTATACGGGCTTGGGTTACGGTATATAGCATACCGCTTGATCGAGCATCAAATCTCCACAGTTGAGTGGGTAGTTGAATAATTTGATCGGCTCGTTTAAACAGTCTTGTTTACTTAAAGCCTTTGGGGGGTTAATGACCATGTCCCGGATATCCTTGGCATCATCTTACGAGATGGCCACGACCTGAGCACGGGGTGTAGGCGTACACCTGTCAGTGTATAACTCTATGATGTGGTGAGTCTATTGATCTTTAACCCGGATAAGATCCGGGCGACTGAACGCACAAGTAACATGTAATTCGTTCACAAGATTATAATATTAAATAATTCTCCCAAGTTAAATAAAATGTTTATGCCATGTGCATCCAAACCAATTTTAAATCATTTTCCAAAATGAGTCAGTTGATTGTATTTACCAGTGTAAACTGACGTATTTTCCCAAAAAGATTAAATGCAGGTACTAAGCGAAATTGGCTGGGATTTCTCCTTAGCATCAATAAAAAGTCTCGCAAGCTTAGGATGCCTGAAGTCTGTTGAACTATTGTTTCTATTTTATTTCGATCCGTTCTGTGGATAAACAATCGAACGTTGTGATACTTGATATTACAATAATTAAATTCGGTTGTATTATATCTTTTAAATTTGCTTCCGCTGTGCATATTAAATATTGTGTTGTTTGACTATTATGTTGCCAACCACGTCACGATACTCCCCCACCGGGCCCACCGGTGACACGTGGAAATCGGGGTGTGACATGGACATATCCTTCAGATGTTTGTATAATATTTAATGGATTATTATCTATATATTGTTGTTTCGGAGTACAATTATTTACCCAATTTTCTGAAAATTCTATTTCTTCCCACTTTATTTTTCTCCTAGTTGTAATATTTGATTTACCAAAATTAGTTTCTATAACTATTGTTTCATTTAATGGTTTATCTACCATTTTACACTGAGGATTTAGTGTAAACAAAGGTTTAAAAATAAATATACTAAAACATGATTTCTGTTATACAGAGATAATACAATGTTAATGGGAAAATTTTAAAAACAAGTTTTCCTCCACATCAACCTTTTAAAATAGAAAAGGATAATGAAACCAGGTATTACCAAGCTTTCCAAAAATTGTTGGAACATGATACTTTGCCAATTACTATTTCACATATAAATAATATTTTTAAACAACAAAATTACACAAATATTTATTTGATTTGGTTAGGTGAACAATTGAGTTCAATAAATGATAGAATAAATGAATTAACTAATTATATAAAAGGTTTAAAGAATTCTCATGTGAAACAAGAGGAGAAAACGGAAGTTGTTGCTGCTCCAACTATACAACCTCCTCCTGATATAAAAGATTTTAAGTTAAAATCTAATACTGAAATATCATATTTATTGGACAAAAAATTACAACTTTTAAATGAAAAGTTTTCAAATTTAAGAGTAAATACTTTAACAAAAGAATTTGTAAATTCTATTGATAATTATCAAGAAAGAATTAATGAAGAAATAAGAAAACTTGATAAGTTTGCAAATAAACCAACTCAACGGATGTATTATTATCCTAGACCAACCCCACAGGAGGTTCTAATAGAAGAACAAGAGTATGTAATTAATAATTCTTATCATGGTAAACATATCTATGAATGGAACATAGATGGTTTGTCTGAAGGACAAATCCATAATACTATACACAGAATGATGATGTATAGTATAATTTGTAAAAGTAATGATAATTCGGATGAGAATATTGCTAAAATGATTATAGCAGGTTTTACTGGTCAATTAAAAGGCTGGTGGGATAATTATTTATCAGAAGCTGATAGGAATAAAATTCTAATTACTGTCACAGAAGAAGATAATAGACAAATTCCTAATGCAGTTTATACACTAGTAGTTAATATTGTTGATCATTTTACAGGCAGATGGTCTGATAATTCTGAGAATACTAGAACTTTATTACAAAATCTAAGATGTAAAACTCTAACATCTTTTAGGTGGTATAAAGATACTTTTTTTAAGTACAGTAATGGAACTTCCTGAGTCTAATAGTACTCACTGGAAATCTAATGAAGATATAAATATTTTAGAAAATGAAGATTTTATATCCTCTGATGAAGAATGTTTCTCTTGTAAAGGAGAGAAATGTTGTGAAAAAGAATTTGATACAGATAATGAAGATGATATTTATCAAATTATTGCTCAATTTGAAAATATGGAAATAAATGTTATTTCTAATGACCTTTTAGATTTACTAAAAGTTGTGGAAGATGATAAAATCAGAAAGGAAATTATCTCTAAAATAATTAAAGAAGAAAACGCTTCTACTTCAATGGGTCATCAAGAATTTAAACCCTATACTATAAGTGAGGTTAAAAAACAATTAAACCAAAGAAATTCGAGGGAAAAACCTGTTAATATTGAAGAATTAAAATTGGAAATTGATAATCTAAAAATTGAAATAAGAAATTTAAAAGGAAGTAATAAAACTTTAGAACAAAGAATTAGAAATTTAGAAATAGGAAAAATTAATTCAGAAAGCCCTAGCACATCTGGGAAAAATGATTCAGAAACTGATAATTTTTTATCAATATTAAAAGATGAAAATTTCTTATCAATATATGAGATTGTAACTTCTCATAAATGGCATATTAAAATTAAGCTATTAATAGATAGTAATTTTTCAATTGAACTTGTTGCTTTACTAGATAGTGGAGCAGATTTAAATTGTATTCAGGAAGGAATTATTCCTACAAAATATTTTCATAAAACTACTCATAAATGAGTATGAACTAGTTTTATGAGTAGTTTTATGAAAATATTTTGTAGGAATAATTCCTTCCTGAATACAATTTAAATCTGCTCCACTATCTAGTAAAGCAACAAGTTCAATTGAAAAATTAGTATCTATTAATAGCTTAATTTTAATATGCCATTTATGAGAAGTTACAATCTCATATATTGATAAGAAATTTTCATCTTTTAATATTGATAAAAAATTATCAGTTTCTGAATCAGTTTTCCCAGATGTGCTAGAGCTTTCTGAATTAATTTTTCCTATTTCCAAATTTCCAATTCTTTGTTCTAAAGTTTTATTACTTCCTTTTAAATTTCTTATTTCAATTTTTAGATTATCAATTTCCAATTTTAATTCTTCAATATTAACAGGTTTTTCCCTCGAATTTCTTTGGTTTAATTGTTTTTTAACCTCACTTATAGTATAGGGTTTAAATTCTTGAAAACCCATTGAAGTAGAAGCTTTTTCTTCATTAATTATTTTAGAGATAATTTCCTTTCTGGTTTTATCATCTTCCACAACTTTTAGTAAATCTAAAAGGTCATTGGAAATAACATTTATTTCCATATTTTCAAATTGAACAATAATTTGATAAATATCATCTTCATTATCTGTATCAAATTCTTTTTCACAACATTTCTCTCCTTTACAAGAGAAACATTCTTCATCAGAGGATATAAAATCTTCATTTTCTAAAATATTTATATCTTCATTATAAGAGTTTTCTGATTTTGATTCAGAATCATTCTCAGAATTTATAAGTAATTTAGATAATGTATCTTTTAATTGTTCATCCTCAATATTATTGAGTTTCTTCTTAACCCAACAAGTTTTTGCTTTATGACCTTGACGACCACATTTCTTACATATAATGTAAGGTTTAAAAGATTTATAATCTTGTTTTCTTTTCCTTTTTCTGTCTTCTCTTTTTTGTTTTCGTTTCTCAAATTTCTTATGTTTATAAGGAGATAGGATTTTCTTCTTTTTCTTAGAATTATTTTCCCTAAAATCATCCATACCAAATTGACTACAAAATTGACCTAATTGTCTCTTTTCATTAAGAGAATGCCTTTTAATTTGTTGATTAAGTTTTATCTCATTACATAAGGCTAAACCTTCTTGGACACAAGTTCCTATTAACTTGCCATAAGTATAATTTTCATAATTAATGCTTACTTCTCCTTTTCTAAGGTTTTTTTCTAACCCTTTCAGCAAATAAAGGAGGTAGTCCATCTATAAATTTAGATTTCCAGTGAGTACTATTAGACTCAGGAAGTTCCATTACTCTACTTAAAAAAGTATCTTTATACCACCTAAAAGATGTTAGAGTTTTACATCTTAGATTTTGTAATAAAGTTCTAGTATTCTCAGAATTATCAGACCATCTGCCTGTAAAATGATCAACAATATTAACTACTAGTGTATAAACTGCATTAGGAATTTGTCTATTATCTTCTTCTTTGACAGTAGTTAGAATTTTATTCCTATCAGCTTCTGATAAATAATTATCCCACCAGCCTTTTAATTGACCAGTAAAACCTGCTATGTTCATTTTAGCAATATTCTCATCTGAATTATCATTACTGTTACAAATTGTACTATACATCATCATTCTGTGTATAGTATTATAGACTTGTCCTTCAGACAAACCATCTATGTTCCATTCATAGATACGTTTACCATGATAAGAATTATTAATTACATACTCTTGTTCTTCTATTAGAACATCCTGTGGGGTTGGTCTAGGATAATAATACATCCGTTGAGTTGGTTTGTTTGCAAACTTATCAAGTTTTCTTATTTCTTCATTAATTCTTTCTTGATAATTATCTTTATCAATAGAATTTACAAATTCTTTTGTTAAAGTATTTACTCTTGAATTTGAAAACTTTTCATTTAAAAGTTGTAATTTTTTGTCCAATAAATATGATATTTCAGTATTAGATTTTAACTTAAAATCTTTTATATCAGGAAGAGGTTGTATAGCTGGAGCAGCAACAACTTCCTTTTTTCTCCTCTTGTTTCATTGGAGAATTCTTTAAACCTTTTATATAATTAGTTAATTCATTTATTCTATCATTTATTGAACTCAATTGTTCACCTAAACAAATCAAATAAATATTTGTGTAATTTTGTTGTTTAAAAATATTATTTATATGTGAAATAGTAATTGGCAAAGTATCATGTTCCAACAATTTTTTGAAAGCCTGGTAATACCTGGTTTCATTATCCTTTTCTATTTTAAAAGGTTGGTGTGGAGGAAAACTTGTTTTTAAAAATTTCCCATTAACATTGTATTCTCTCTGTATAACAGAAATCATGCTATTAGTATATTTATTTATAAACAATGGAACAAAAAGTATAACTTTATTTTCTTCTGAAAGTTCTTTATAAAAAACTTCTTGAAACATTTTAGTATCTTGGCTATCAAAATTTTTGAAAAACCAACCTCTAAACAATTTCCATTTTTCTTGTTTAAATTCTTCACTAATAATTTTTCTTGCCAGGGAACATGGACTAAAATCATTTTTTTCTTTTTGATCCATTAAATTGAAAAATTCATTTCTGACTCAGTTAATTCCGGTTCACTAGGCTTATAAACACCTCTAACAATATTATCAGAATTTATTCTTAATTCTTCTACCCTATTTTCAGGTAATTCTTCTCTTAATTGAGAAGTAGAAGCTCTCGAGGGACTTCTAACAGTATATCATAAAGGGGATATATGATAATTTGAAGATCTAGATGACATAGTCCTAGATATTCTAGGTTTATATTGATCAAACTGTATCTGGACAGATCATTCAGATGTTTGTATAATATTTAATGGATTATTATCTATATATTGTTGTTTCGGAGTACAATTATTTAGTACCCAATTTTCTGGAAATTATATTTCTTCCCACTTTATTTTTCTCCTAGTTGTAATATTTGATTTACCAAAATTAGTTTCTATAACTATTGTTTCATTTAATGGTTTTTCTATCATTTTACACTGAGGATTTAGTGTAAACAAAGGTTTATAATATTCCTAGTCTGGATACATATAACCTCTTAACCTGGAATATAATTATATCCATGAGTTTTAATATTTAATGTTAAAGCATCAGTTATATTAACATCAGTTAAAGATAATTGTAAATTCGGATAAACATTAAAATAGACTGGACCATGTGCCAAACTAGACTGAACTATCCTTATCAAGGATTGTTTATAATCTCTATTTCTACCATCTCTTAAGGCTGCTATAAAACTTTCTGGTAGACCTTCTAAAGTTAAAGGTTTGAATGTAATTTGCACAACACCAATATGAATAAATTTATATTTATCTTTTTTATATCTTATCAACTCATTATTATTTAAGAGCTTTAAAACCATTTCTTCTTTATTAAGAGCAATTGTTTCTTCAGTAGTTTTCACCACTTGTTTTAAACCAATTCTTTCAAAAGTTCCAAGTTTATAAACTTGTTAAATCAATTTTTGAAATTGTCCATTTATTTAATAAATCTAAATTATGAGGAATATCATATTCTTCCTCAATACTATTTTTAACAGTATCTTTATCTTCCAAGATATTCATTTTAATTTAGATCAGTGTCGAATCTTCTCATGACTTAGATATACTCCATGGCTCTGATACCATAAGGGGGCAGGACCTTATGGGAAAAGATTAAAACCCAAAAATTTAAAATTAAAGTAATTGAAAAGAAAGCCTGGAATTATTACAGATATACATATTTAAAACTTTTAAACCTAGGTCTGAATCTCCAGACCTTGGATAATTTCACATATACATCAACTGGCAGGCTTAATTAGCATAAGATCAGTACAGGCCTGTGCCCTTAAAAACGCCTATTTAAACGGCTAACAAAGCGGGCTGCCATAATTCGAACACTATGCTAATAATCTGTCTGTTTAGTATATAACCAGTCCAAAATTATCCAGACTTAAGTTTGAAAATTTTAATTTCCAGACTTTTTTTTAAGTCATAGATTATAACCTTGTCATGATTGGATTCAACACTGAGATGATTCTTAGCCTGTCATTAGGCTAATGAATATCAGAGAAATTTAAAGAAATTAGTAATTAAAAGTAAATAAATTTATATCTCAAAGGAAGAACACCAGGATTTCTTGAAAGCCTTCAGTCGGCACATATTATTTTATTATTCAGAATATTTTACAAGAGGGAGAAGAGAAGTTGATCCTAAGATGCAAGTACAGGGAAGAATACTCTCAGAGAAATACAACGAATAATAAACTCTTTTTGTGTGGAGTAGCTCATTTGATAGAGAGAGACATATACTAGGAGATGTCTCATGGTCAAACCTGACCAAAAGAGAATAATTTAGAATTATTGATGTAAAGGAGTACTATTTGTCGTTAAAATAAATAAATAAATAAACTCTTTATGTTTTCCATATAATTGGCTTAAGCTAATATTTTTATTTTTAACGGCAAACACCCACTAACATCTACTTATTGCTCATTTCATAAGACTTGAACCAATGGGGTTTGATGGGAGATAAACACCTTGCAAGTCTAATGTTAATCTAGAAATTATATGTTATAAATTGATGATAACAAACACCAAATAAAATTAAAATTACGTTAATAATATTCCAAACTTATGTTAGTTCATGACTGCAAGAGGTTTATAGATATTGTGAAACTAGCCTAATAGCAAAAGAACATGAGAAAATAATAGAGAGAAAGAGATTGATATTATTGGTTATATGTCTTTTACAAAGGAATACAATGAATGTATATAGGAGATGAAGTCCTGGTGAACAAGCCAATTTATTCAAGGAGTTGATAACCACATTATTATATTTATAACACTCCCCTTGGTTATCAACTTTAATATGCTTTGAGATGCTTCCTCGTTAAAAACCTTGCTTTCGAAAACCCAGTGGGACAAAACCTCAGCTAAGGGAAAAAGAGTGCAGCGCGTATTTTCTTCTTCTTATACTTCTGGATCAGATATGTTGCCTCGTTAAAAATCTGGGATGACCAGGGTTTCGCAGATTTGCGATGATTTCGTCAACGGAATAGAACACCAGGTACCTTTCTATTTGTGCCTAGAGAAAGTGAAACGATTTCTCTAAAACGAAATCAACGAGCGAACTCGTGCTGATAACGTGTTGTGAAACTAGCCCAATAACAAAAGAACATGAGAAAATAATAGAGAGAACGAGATTGATATTATTGATTAGATGTCTTTTACAAAGGAATACAATGAAATATAAGAGATGATGTCTTAGTGAACAAGCCAATCTATTTAAGGAGTTGATAACCACATTATTATATAACAATAGACTATTATATTTATAACAATAGACTAATTTTTAGTTATACCAATTATTTTGTACACCAGCATGTTACAATGTTACTAAAGTTTTATTTTCTCAATGCTCACTCCACCTATATGGGTTACTGGTTGTTACCATGTTAGTTACCTAAGTGTTAATTACACCAAGGATACAACAACAACAACAACAACAACAATCATACCCAGTAAGTCCCACAAATAGCAGAGCTACTTATAGGGTCTGGGGAGGGTGGGATGTAGACAGGCCTTGCCTCTATCCCTAGGGATAGAGAGGCTGCTTCCAGAGAGACCCTCGGCTCGACAACGAACAACAAACCAGCACAACAAGTCAGAGAATATAGGAAGAATACATAAATAAGAAGTCGCCCATTAGCAATAAAGTGATCAGAGTGGCACAATATAATGTAAATCATGTATCATAGCATACAACATCATTTGGGCATAAACACAATGATACGTTAGTTAATCCTTTCTTAAGTATACATTGGTCAATTAACTGTTTCCAAAACGCTTGGTATTTTTATATACCTATAACTTTAGGTACAAATCACCTAAACTAAGTGCTTTAATTTGAGTTCTACAGTGAATAATACAGTTTATTTCGACTAAAGTGGTATGGTCCTAAACCCTACACCTATTATACACCGCCATTGGCAGACCATGCGCACAGAGGACCATATCCAAACAAATTCAAGACAACATTTAGCCGTTCTCACAGACTCCGCACAAGCCTTATAGGCGCAAGCGCGAGTATGCCAACTAAGGGTAGTACAAATAGTATAGATGGCAGGGGCCGTAGCCAATCAGCATACGCCAGTCCCTGACCAGACAACTCCCACAGTGGCCAATCGTGCAGGAGACAAAAAGTACAAAAGGACAACGACGTATAACCAACCAGGTTGCGCCGTTCACTGCTCCATGATCTTCACTCATAGCTGGTGACAAACTCGACAACAAGGACATCCGTTAGGCCACATGACTCCAATCACCATGCGCCAACGTCTCAATCATCTGCAAACACTAACTGTCGTGTCAGAAGAGACAAATGAGATATTCCTTGTTGGCGACGCCCGGCTCAAGGCCCATCAACTCATCTCCTTCTCCACACTCTTCTGCTATAAATATCAGCCTTCAACCACAAATTTAAGGATCGGCTCTCTCAGTCTCTTACTCTTAACACACACTCGTTTACTCTTCTCAAACAATACTTATTCTCACGCCGGAGGGTGGTTACAAGGAGAATCCCCTACCTCTTCTCCTTATAACGAGTCTCACGGTTTTTTGTTTTTGCAAATTACACTAAGATCCTCTTCGAAGAAAGATTAAGAATAAACCCGTCGATCTAGACTTGGGTGCTGTTTGTTTTTTCAGAGGTAAAAGGTCTGTAGTCTGCGGACCACATCTGCAGGAGAAGAGGTGGACAAAATGTCTGCAGTCTGCAAGGAGAAGAGGGTTTGTTTTTTTTTTCTACAAAATCCACTTAACACACATAGTACACACAACAGCTCTGCCTTGAACACACTCTCCCTCTACAAACTCTCTCTCTCTACAATCTGTCACCACCACCGCCATCACACCACCGCCATCACCACCTCCGCCATCACACCGCCGTTGCACGCCACCGTCAATGGTGGTCGGCCGTTTAATCTGTAACAGGGGGTGTCGTGTGGAGTGTGATTCACCAGAGATGAAGGAGGGGCTGGGTATTCGTCGCCGGTAAGTGGGTGAGGGGAATGATGTTTGTGTGCGGCTGAGGGAGGAGAAGGGTGTAGTGGGTGGGTGTTTAGCGGTGTTGAACGGCTGGAGAAGCTCACCGGAAAGGCGGCTCCGGTCGCCGGCTGAAGAGGTTGTCGGCAGATGGAGGTGGAGGGGAGGTGGTGTCGGCAGGTGGAGGTGGAGCTAGGGTTTTGGAGCAGATGATGTTTTGAAGAGGGAGAAGAGGTTGGCAGATGTTTGAAGACATGGGGAAGGGTTTGCTTGGGGAAGAGGTGAGGCAGAGGTAAAAGCTCTGCAGATCTTCAAGAAAACAAACAAGCTGCCGGACCCTTATGTCTGCACGGTTCTGTACGACACAGACATAAGTGCTCAGAAGAGCTTTTGGCCAAAAAACAAACACCACCTTGGTGTTTCTTGCCTATCAAATGTGTTTCTTCAAATATTAAAAAAATATAACTTTCATTAGAAAAAAAAACATACCTAAATAAAAACTCATCTTATTCTTTATTCGGTCACACGCGATCGTTGACGGACGAAACTTCTATTATTCATCTCCGCCACTCACCGTCGCCACCGCCGTCGCCACCGCTTCTCCGACTCCTTCCCATTCTCCGATCATCTTCTCCACTCCAAAACATCCCAACAACACTCTCATAACACCATCAGCAATGGTGAACGGAGTGAGTTCAGCAGCCGAACAAGCAGAACAACTCAAGCAAGACGGAAATCTCTATTTCAAGAAAAACAGGCTAGGTGCCGCCATCGATGCGTATACAGAGGTATTTCAATTTTCCCATCATCAGAATTTCTTATCATCTCGTTTCATTTCATGATCACCAACTGTTCGACGAAATGCCGATATGTGTTTACCTGTTTTTATTTTGTTTTTTGTGGATTTCAGGCGATCACGTTGTGCCCTAATGTTCCGGTTTATTTCACCAATCGGGCTTTATGCCATCGTAAACGCAAGTATGTATGGATTGAGTTGAAAATTGGTTGTGAATGTTTTGAAATTATGTTATTGTTGGGTCATGTTTTGTTGTCAATTTTGGATGATGATTAAAGTTGTATATTGTTTGTTATATGTTTGTGTATAGTGAATGGGAAAGAGTTGAGGAAGACTGTATGAGGGCTGTTCGGCTTGATCCGAAATCTGTGAAGGTTTAGATTACATGATTATTTATTTGTTATTGCATACATATATTATTCACATCATATTATTGCTTACTAGGTTCAAGCTAATGGCTTTTCGCATGAAAATGGTTTCCTGTAATGGCTTATAGACTAACATTATTACCTTTCTATGTATATCATGTCTTTTGTAGTAATGCTTCTGTTATAGTAATATAGTCTTTTACTGGAAAAATTATGTCTTTCGCACGAATGCATCTGTTATAGTAATATAGTATTTTACCGGAAAACTCATGGGACCGCCAATACCCTTATAGCTATCATTATTAAAACCTTCAAGGGGTGGTAATTCTCTTCTAGCAAAGGTCTCAGATTGGATTCTTGCTTATATTGGTTTGCTACCACACCTGATCTTGTCGGTTAGCTGGGTATTGGTGGGTCCCATGAGTTTTTGGTAACGGGTTCTCATGGTTGCCAAAAAAAGTATTGATGAATTTGAGGACATCTTTATTCTTAAATATAACTTTAAGATACCTGTTATGGCATAATTGGTCGTTGGGGAAAGCTATGATGCTGATAATCTTCTTATTTTACATCTTTGTAAAGTACCATTCATTCGATCTATAAGAATATGTCATAAATCACATGATCATCATGTAGGGTTAGAAATGAAGCATTACATATACATAACTTTTGCATATGTGTTTAAAGCGACATGCTGTTTGAACCGATTGTTATTTTGCGATTGAACCGACATGCTGTTTGAACATGTTATTTTGCGATGAAAATTACACCGCTTTACGTAACTATCTTTAGATTACCAATGGATATTAATATCTCATTATCATCATTGATAGTTTCGATATCTTGAATTCTTGATATTTCATGTGAATCATAGGTCATAGGTGTGGTGACAATGAACACCTAGGTTGCAGAATGAGATTTCATCACTAGGAAACAGTGTATTTGAACTATTAGGTAAATAATCTTAAATTAATTAGATGACGTTCACAGTCATAATGTATCTTCTGTAATTAAACAGAGTATTTCACTAAATACATGCCGCCGTACTTTGTCATACTCTAATTCAATTGATTTTGTGGTTTATTTTTACATTAATTACAAATACAGTGATGAGTGAACTATACCATATATATCTTATTAAAACTAGGGTTTGGTAACAGTGTGTAGTATTTTCGGAACTGCAGGGTCATTACATGCTAGGGCTTGCACTGCTACAAAGGGAAAATTACGCTGAAGGAATAAAAGCTTTGGAAAGGGTACATCTTTTACAATCTGTTTTGATTTCACAGAAAAAAAAACGTTTCATTTGACTTCCACGATTGGTAATATATATCCGTAAATGGTTTACGTAGTTAACCTTGCCATCACTTGTATGAGGCAAACTGTTTTGAATAACAAAAAAATGCTGTTTGTGAAGAATAATTTTTGTAATACGCATCCGACAAGTGCCCGTAATATAAATCTGAGACTTTATATTATTTGTTATGTAGGCTTTGGATCTTGGTAGAGGTGCACACCCAAATAGTTATATGGTGGAAGAGATATGGCAGGAGCTCGCAAGCGCAAAATATAAGGAGTGGGTGCATGAATCCGCTAAACGAACTTTAGCGTTGCAAAAACTCGAGTACGTTTTCTTGCTAAATTATTCCTATTATGGGTTAATTTTACAATAAAAAAATAGTAATGTTTTAAACCTTTGAATAAAAATGATTTTGAAGGTTGCATGCATTAAGACATAGGTGACCTTAAACCCGTTGGGCTCCTTTTAGCTGAATATACTTATTTGAACTTAGGTCCTGTTTTGGATAAAACACAACCCAAATTGATCCAATTCAGAAATGGGTCGAAATTAAGGGTGCAAATGAGTTGAGCGGCTCGCAAGCTGCTCGAGAAAAAGCTCGAAACGAGCCGAGCTTGAGCCTAAAATAAAGCTCGTTTATTTATCGAGTCTGAGCTCGAGCCTAGCATGTGAAGCTCGTCAGGCTCGTCGAGCCATATTGAGCCTTAGTGTAATATTAGTTTTTATTAATATTTAATAACATACTGATAGAAATATAACTTGCAGGATTTCTACGACAGAGAATTGTTTAAAACTAGAACTTTCATTACGTACAAATGAACAAGTTTGACCAGTATTTATACCTATGTTGCCTTGGGGAACAAGGCATTAATTTACATACATATACATAAATGACCCCTATACTTTACATACTTGACACAAGAGACTTAAAACTAACTTTAGACTATTAACATAAACGACCCATAAATTAACCTACATGGATAAAGGAATTAACATTCAACGTTCCCCCTTAATTTCTTTATCCATGTCTTCAACATCTTCAATATTTTCAATGTTTTGATTCCCATCATGTGCTTCACCTTAATTTCTTTATCCATGTCTTCAACATCTTCAATATTTTCAATGTTTTGATTCCCATCATGTGCTTCATTATTTTCATCATAATTCATAAGAATGTTGTAGTGGGTCTTTGTCTTTGAGTTTTGGCTTCCTTCCATTTTGATAGATGCTATCCTCTTTATCTTCATAACTTATACAATGAACTTTGTCTTGATCACGAACAAATGTTGTTATGTCTTCACACCTTCGTTGAATATCATCATCTTTAACTCGTGTATCATCTTCTTCAAATTTGAGTGAGCCGTCTATTGATCGTAAGTCGAGAACTTGTTCTAGTTTCCCGTTTATGTAACCTGACTCAGCACCCTTGACAATCTTGGATGATATTTGTCCATGTCCCTTGTATCCCTCTTCTACAACACATATATTAGGCTGTTTCTTTTCTTGTTGCTTCCGTTTTGCATGCTCATGTCTTTCCTTGTTTAGCAATGCTCTTTCTTCTTGCATCCTTTCAATTTCCTTAGCTGCAACATCTTTCAAGCATTTCATACTTTCCATTTTCCTTTCTATCTTGTCTGCGAATGATTTCTCTTTTTCATGCATTTGCCTTTCAAATTCGATTTCTCTATTTCTTAACTCAGTCTTGAGTTCTTCCTTTTTACTTCAAAGTCATAATCCATATCTAATTTCCAAAGCTCCAATTTTCCTTTTATATCGATTGCTATTTCAGACCTTATATCTTCCAAGTTTTCTTCTTCTTGAACTTGTTTCCTTCTGTCAACTAAATCTGTTCATTTTGGTTCTTCGGTAACTGTCATTAAGACTGTCGGTTCGTCATCTTCTTGTAACAGATTAGCCTCCTCTTGTACTTGTTTTTCATGAGGACAGTTTCTCTGGTAATGTCCAAACTTTTGACATTTATAACACTTTACTTCACTCAAGACCCTTGTAAATTTGTTTTGGTCTCTAGAGTATCTCCTTGTTTTATCGTAGCCATCATTATTGTTTGTGAAATTTTTGTGTGACATATTTTCCTTCATTTTTTCTTGTCTAAATTTGCCACGACCTCGTCCTTGCGACATATTAAATCTTCCTCGTCCACGATTTCGGAAACGGTTTCCATGACTAGTGCTATTTTCATAACGTGTGTACAACAATTTCTCTTGATTGTCCACTAAGCTTTCTTAATGTGTACAGCAATTTCTCTTGATTGTCCACTAAGCTTTCTTTCTTAAAATTGATCCTTTCCTCAAACGTTTTCAACCTTCCTACAGTTGTATCTAGAGTAGTAGTATTTAAATTAAGTAATTAACAAATTGTTCGATGGATGCGACCATATGGACAAACCTTTTTGGTACAGAATTTAATAGTTTTCGCACTAAAGTAGGTTGATCAAATGTTGATCCACATGTAGTAGCCCTGGTAACAATGTTTGTCGTCCTCATGACGAATGAATCTATCGTTTCGTCTTCCCTCATTTGGAGTTTATCAAATTCCGACTTTATTGATTGTAATTGTGCCTCCTGTACTTCATCTTATTTTTTGAATCTGGTCTTCAACGTATCCCAGACTTCCTTTGAGGTTTTACATCCTGCAACCTGTAACGTAAGATCTTCACGTAAACCTTGATACAGATAAGCCAACACAGCTTTATCTTTCTTTACGTCTAGTTCTGCAGACGTGTCTCTTTCTATTACTTCCCACAATCCATTTGCTTCCATTATTACTTTCATTCTCATTGCCCATATTGTATAGTTTGTGTCGTTTAACAACGGACACCGAAAGTTTGATAATGACAGAATTGAATCTCTATAAATTATTTCCTTTTTATTTTTATCTTCCTTGTCTCTTGCCATACTTTATTAAATTCTTCAAAAACCCGCTGGAACCATAGTTACCTAAATCGCTAGGGTAGCCACGATCCACGTATTGGATCGTGGTGTACCCAATCGGAAATCGTAAGCGTACCGGAACGCCATGGTCCGGTGAACCGAGTTGCTTCGGTACGGTGTTCCTGATTGCGGAGGTACGACGATCCAAACTGATCCGGTTCAGCGAACCAAATAGACGAGGTGGACGTTCCAAATCGATAGGGTACAACGATCCTTAGCTGAATTCAAACGTCAATCTTGTTTTCAGCCAGAAACCGGTAAGAAGGGGAAGAAGAAGAAGAAACAGCGGCTGTGTATGTTTTAGGTTTTTAGGGTTTAAATAAGTTTAGTTATTACAAAATTTAACCCCTCTATTTTTACTAGTTTACATTTAAACCCTAAAACTTATAGTTTTTTTACATAAAAAGTGTGAAAGTAGTTTGTGTATTTAAACATTTAACCCTGTCTATCCTTACTAGTTTACATTTGGTCCTTAAACTAATAAATTTATACATAAAAAGTATAAATTAAGATTATAAATATATAACATTTAACCAAATTACATCAATTTCTACTCCTATTCAATATCAATTTTTATCTTCAACCTTCAATGTTTATGTTTGTTAATTTGAATTTTGGAATTTGATAATTTATGTTTTAATTTGTGTACACTGAACCAGACTCCATGGTACACCATACCGGTTCGTACCGAAATGAACCTACCCCCATCCGTACCGAAAACGTCACCTCTAGCGAACCGCGTACCCGTACCGGAGCGAACCGCAAATTAGGTAACTATGGCCTGGAACCTTGTGATGTTGAAACCGTGAACACGTTCTTTAATTTCTCTTGGCAGTGAACAATCAGCTGTTAGTTGTAAATAGTAGAGGGACCTAGTTGTTAACTAGAGGTCCCTACATGTAATTATAGAGTCCTTGCATGTGATTCTAGATGTCCTTGCATGCAATTATAGGTGTACCCACATGTAATTAGTTATTTCTTTTTGGTTCCTCTTCCTCCCTATACATAGAGGGTTCCTTCTCTTGTTATGACACACCTTCAATATATACAAGTTCAGTTTTCATATTCATATCATTTACATGGTATCAGAGCTAAAGGTTATTTAGCTCACGAACATCTTTCAGGTGACCATTTCCGGCCAAATTCTCGGTCACTACCAGTTTGGTATAATCTTCCTACTTTTCTACTCTTAAAACCCACTTCAGATCTGCTCAAACCCCCAAAACCACCACAACGCCACTACCACTGTGCTCAGATCCGACACTTTTTCCGACGAGTTAAGCTACACCGCCACTACCACTGTGCTCAGAATCTCCCAATCTACAAAATCCCGAAAACCACGCCGCAGTTCGCCCTCTGCACGCACCCACACGCGCCATAGCTTCTCCCGCCTCCGCTGAATTTCATTCCAGCCAGTTTCGTTCGGTTAGTTTCTCGATTCGAGAACTTTTTAGTTTCTGCCTCGATTTGCGTGTTCATTTTCCAGTTCGGGTTTTTAGTTTTTCAATATTTTCTGTTTAAATACAATTATTTCAATGAGAGATAAGAAAAGCACTATGGAAAACCAGATTCTCCAGGTATTATCAACTATATCTCCGTTTTGCGCATTCCCATAAAACTGGACTCTAGTAACCGGAGTTCATGGAGCCTCTTTGTTCAGAAGGGTCTTGAAAGTGTGGACAAAGAGGACCATCTAACCAGGGGCGTAGCTTAGTGTGAAGTGCCCCGCCAACCCCAACCCCAAAAAAAATGTTTCAGTTAGAAGTGTAAAATTTCCTATTTTTCGTTTGAAAATTTTAAAATTATATAGGGTTGCCCCCCTAATTATTTTGCCTAAATATTTATACAATATAAAATTGGGTCCCATGACTTTCCGCCCCCTCGGAACTTTTGGTCAACCTCCGCCACTGCATCTAACAAAACCACCACCTGAGCCGATTCCCCGAGAATGGCGTATTAGCGATAGTGGGATACAAGTGGCTTTGTAGAATTCCATGGAGCGACAAATTCTCACAATCGCTCAAAACTTCTCTACAGTAAAAGTAATGTGGGATCACCTGTCTTCATCCTTCTCAGCTAGGGAATCTTTGTCTCATGCTTATTCTGTTGAGCAAGCCTTCACTCGGGCTAAACAAGGTGACTCCACCTTCATCGAGTACTTTACTCGTTTCTCAAAACTTCAAGATGAGTTACGAACTCTTTTTCCACCGACTACTGATTTAAAGGTTCAGGAGGAGCATAACACCAAGATGGATGTTATGATGTTTATTGCGGAATTATCACCTAAGTATGCCAATGCACGTCCATTGTTGCTAAGCAACTCCGCCGCTATTTCATCTGTGGCATCCACATATTATCTCCTGCGAGAAATGTATGTTCCAGATGCATCTTCAACTGATATGTCCGCCTTGGTCAGTAAGGGTGCAGGGCAAAGTTCTTATATGAAGAAAGGCACTGGACGAGGTAATGGGGGACAGGGCAGTACTCTTGTATGTCACTTGTGTCATGAACCTGGACATG
The DNA here is from genome assembly GCA_030545235.1 of Helianthus tuberosus. NCBI lineage: Eukaryota > Viridiplantae > Streptophyta > Magnoliopsida > Asterales > Asteraceae > Helianthus > Helianthus tuberosus. The sequence continues at coordinate 171,014,818 of CM060352.1, forward strand.
CAAGGTATTACTGCCCAAACAACTGCCATTATTGCAAGCTGCCAGGGCATATACAAAGCATAATTGCCCAAACCGTGCCCCTGGATCTCAGCCGAAAGCCCGACTAGCTTCTACCGGCGAGTCTTCTGACCCAACTACTGATACTGCTCCTTTCTACACGTTGAGCAAAGAGGATCTCAGTAGACTTCAACAACTGTTGGCCTCACAGTCACCTGCACCTAGTCCACAAGCCAACTTCGTCAATTCAGGTATACTTTCTTTTCTTGACTTATCCTGGATTATTGATTCTGGAGCTACACATCACATGACTGGGATTCAGGATCTCATTTCTAGCCTACGTACTGGTTCTCACCCACAAGTCCGTCTTGCTGATGGATCCTCATGCTCAGTCCGTGGCGTTGGATCGGTTAGTAATTCGAAAGATCTAAACCTTTCTTCTGTCTTGTTGGTTCCTAAATTCCTTGATAACCTTTGTTCGGTAAGTCAAATTACCAAACAAAATAACTGCTCTGTAACTTTTTATCCTACTCACTGCATTTTTCAGGAGGAACTGGGGACGAACCAACTGATTGGCACATGTTTTGAATCAGGAGGCCTCTACCGTATGTCTTTATCGTCACACCCTAAAGCCAACACATGTGATTCCAGTATCAGGGAGGCTCACTGCTGGCTAGGCCACCCCTGGTTTAAAAAAAACGGCTGAGGCGGTCGTACTGAGCCTCAGTTCGAAACGGAGGAAAAACGCATATGAGGCGGCTCCTCAGGTTCAGAAATTATACGGACGCCTCAGTTGAGTGAGGCGTAAGTTTCAGATCTGAGGCGGTACGAAAATGGCGAGGCGTAAGTATATTTTTTTAGGCGGGATTTTAATGATGGATTAGGGTTTTTAGGCGCCAAAACCATATTTGCGGCAATAAAAACTAGCAGCGCCATTATTTTTTTTTGTTTCTTTAAATAGCCTTAGGGTTTTTTATTATAGACATCCAAAAAACAGACGCATCTGGCATTATTCTTCAATCGTGATTCTTCACTACTACAACTGCTATTTCTTTGAATCTTCTTTCAATCTTCAATACAATTATTTCATTCAATCTTCAATACAGGTAAGTTCTCTTCACTGCTTTCTTGATTTTTATTGATTGTGTTAATTGGTAACGTTATGACTTATGGCTGCTTTTTATTGATTCTTGCTATGGCTGCATCTTTCAATTCGTTTTTATTGTTCAAGATACTTGCTTTCAATTGATCTTGTTATGACTTATGACTTATGGCTGTAGCTTGATAAGAATGTTTGTTATGCTATTAGAGTTAATTAGAAACTATTTGTGTTTTTTTATGTTAAGTATTTGATGAAATTTGAATCTTTTTTATGTTTTTAAATGTTGATTTGACGAGAAAAGTCATTTTTTTGATGTTAAGTATTTATTATTTTATGATATATATAATTTTAATATTTATTTATTAATACCGCCTCAGCCTTCCGCCTCAATACTTACGCCTCGTGAGGCGAAGGGAAAACGCCTCGATACTCGTTTCCGTTTTTTTAAACCTTGAGGCCACCCTTCTGCAGCGGTTTCGAGGCAAATGAGACCGGATTTTTCATCTTCTTTAGATTTTCATTGCGAGTCATGTCAACTTGGTAAACATACCAGGCGCCCCTATCCCCCTAGAGTGTCTAATCGAGTCAGTACTTTGTTTGAACTTTTGCATTCTGATTTCTGGGGCCCATGTCCTACGAAATCAACTTTGGGTTTTGAATATATTATTACCTTTATTGATGATTATTCTCGTGCTACTTGGGTTAATCTATTGAAATCTCGTGCCGAAGTATATTCAATATTTCGTGAATCTCATGCTTATGTCAAAACTCAATTACAAACCTCAATTAAAACCTTGCGTATGGACAATGCAAAAGAATATTTGTCCACTCACTTTTCTTCTTACTTAAAATCTAATGGCATTATATCTTGCGTTTATACACCACAACAAAATAGTGTCGCTAAACGCAAGAACCGACATTTATTAGACATCACTCGCACTCTCATGATTCATTCTCATGTTCCTCATCATTTTTGGGCAGACGCTGTCTTTACTGCCGCTTACCTTATTAAACGTATGCCCTCACTCATCATTCATGGTCAAACTCCGTTTTCTGTCCTTTTTCCTAAAGGTACTATGTTTCCACTTCCACCCAAAATATTTGGATGTGTAATGTGTTGCATATGTACATGATCATCGTCCAGGGACCCCTAAACTCGATGCTCGAGCCATTCGTTGTATCTTTGTGGGTTACTCACGTGTCCAGAAAGGTTATCGGTGTTATAGTCCTTCTTTTCGTCGTTACTTTACTAGTTCAGACGTTACCTTCCACGAGGAATGCTCTTTCTTTCCTACATCCTCTACTCCTGTGTCCGATCCGTTTCCAGAACCCGATCTATCTGAATCCCCCATCATCCCTATCATTCCTGTGTCTACTGCTCCGTCTACCCCTCCGGTCTCGGACGCCACAGTTCCAAATCCTGCAGCTTCGGGCCTATTGACAGATCCTCCACCAATACTCTTCACATATGCTCGGCGAGGTAAGCATTCGACGTCAGAGACTCTTGATTCAGAGCCTGCCTCTACATCTGGTACGTCCACAGTTCCACCATCTGACACTGAACCCATCTTTCCATTACCAGAAACCGCTACCTATGATCCTCCAGGTGCACCGTATCCTGATATACTTATTGCCTTTCGAAAGGAACCTAGACACACCACCCGTTATCCCATCCAGGACTGTCGCTTACGCTCACCTCTCTACAGAATCTCATGCCTTCACCACTTCCCTTGATTCCTATCCCATTTCCAAAAATGTGATGACAGCTCTTGCTCACCCAGGATAGCGTCAAGCTATGGAAGAAGAAATTGGGGCTTTAAGGAGTAATCATATATGGGATCTTAAACCACTTCCTCTTGGTAAGCGTGTTCTTTGTTGTCGCTGGGTTATCACAGTTAACTTAACCTTGATGGTTCTCTGCATCGTCTGAAAGCTCGTTTGGTCGCCAAGGGTTACTCCCAGGCTTATGGTATTGATTATGACGAGACTTTCTCCCCAGTTGCCAAGATGCCCTCTCTCTGTGTGTATTTGTATTGCTCTTGCTGCCATTCATCATTGGCCGCTCCACCAGCTTGATGTCAAGAACGCCTTTCTTAATGGTGTTCTTGAGGAGGAGGTTTATATGGAGCAGCCACCAGGGTTTATTGTTGAGGAGGAGGCATCCAAAGTATGCAAACTACGTCGTTCTCTGTATGGCCTTAAACAATCTCCCAGAGCATGGTTTGGTCGGTTTTCTACTGTTGTGGGGGAATTTGGAATGGTTCGTAGTACATATGATCACTCTGTATTCTTCAGACATCATCAGGGACGAAGGATCATCTTAATTGTTTATGTGGATGATATCATAGTTACAGGGGATGATGAAGAAGGGATTAGCAAGGTCAAACAATTCCTTTCGTCTCAGTTTCAGATTAGCGACTTGGGGCGACTTCGGTACTTCCTCCGCATAGAAGTATCTCGTTCCCCACAAGGAATACTTCTCTGTCAACGAAAGTATGTCCTTGATATGCTAACTGAGTGGCTTACTTGATTGCAAACCGGTTGACAGTTCTATGCTTCCTACGAGGAAGTTCCTTCTAGAGGACGGGAGTCCAATGAAAGATCCTGAGCGATATAGACGATTGGTCGGAAAACTTAACTACTTAACTGTCACCCGACCAGATATCTCCTCTGTCGTCAGTGTACTAAGTCAGTTCATGGCCACTCCGTACACAGGACATTGGGATGTTGCTCTCCGTGTCTTGAGATATCTCAAGACCACACCAGGCCTAGGGATCTTATATTCTGATATGGGTCATTGTCGTGTGGGTGCTTTCACAGAAGATGGATATGGACGTATATCTGGATTCTTAGACGCATATTGGGCAGATTGTCCTATTTCCCGTCGATCCACCACTGGGTATTGTGTTTTCGTTGGAGGAAACCTTGTGTCCTGTAAGAGTAAGAAACAACACACCGTATCCAGATCAACTGCCGAATCAGAGTACAGAGCTATGGCAGATGTTACATCAGAGATGATATGGGTTTGTCGTCTTCTTAGAGAACTTGGGGTTATCTCTGAAGACTTGATGCGATTGTACTGTGATAATCAATCAGCAATGCATATAGCCAAAAATCAAGTATTTCATGAGAGAGCTAAACACATTGAGGTTGATTGTCACCTAATCAGAGATCGGATAGTCGGTATTCAAAATGATCCTCCATCGATTCAACCAATCCATGTTAGGATGGAATTCCAACTAGCGGATATCTTCACAAAACCACTCCGGAAGGCACAAATAGACTTCATATGTAACAAGTTGGGCATGATTAATGTCTATGCTCCAACTTGAGGAGTGTTAGTTGTAAATAGTAGAGGGACCTAGTTGTTAACTAGAGGTCCTTGCATGCAATTCTAGAAGTCCTTGCGTGCAATTATAGGTGTACCCACATGTAATTAGTTATTTCTTTTTGGTCCCTCTTCCTCCCTATATATAGAGGGTTCCTTCTCTTGTTATGACACCCCTTCAATATATACAAGTTCAGTTTTCATATTCATATCATTTGCATCAGCAAACTAAGTTTGAAACCAAATTGAATATCTTTTCTTTAGCTTTCTTACGACACAACAACCAACAAAAATCCTTTTGCCTTATTTGTTTTTTTTTTTTGGATTTTTCCAACAGGAATTCTCTATCTTCTCCTTACTGATCAACAAACATGCAGCAATAATCCACAATTATTCTTTATTATGTACAACCTTAACACTCGAACACCCTGTATGCCCTTTGATCCACGACTAAACTTCGCAACGAACACCCAATTACGGTTTCGGTTTTATGCGATACCAAAAAACGACTGCCAGAATTCGTTTCTATTTTCTGAAATCAAACAGCCCTTTCGGTCGTCTTCCTCTCGAACTATGGTAATAAAGAGGGTAATACTTCTGTTAATTTGTGATTCTGACTTCACTGGAATAAAACAACAAATATACTCTTTTCTTTTGTCTTTGATCCGTAAACAACAAATTGCACAAATCAACTTTGCCTTTGATTGGTGAATATAAGCAATAATGAAACCACACCCTTTTGTAAACAACAAACCTTCCACACCGAACAAAATTCAATTCTTTGATTCCTTTTTTCTTTCTTTTCGATGAAACAACAATCAACAGCCTTTCTTTTCCTTTCAAATTAATCTTCAACAGTACTGGTTTCTGATTTTGACGACCACGTGACAACAGATTCTGCAATTCGTCTCTGAACCTTCGATTCAAACAATTATCGGAACAATCAACGATTCCTCCGAGATTGGCTTCTTCCGATTTAGATATTTTTTTCAACAATCCTACAACACCTAACGATTTCTGATGTTTCTGTTGGAGATGTTGTCTTCAGCCCAACCCATTAAGGCTAGCCAAGAATTAGAGAAAAGAAGGGAAAGGGTTCGGCGGGCCCTAACCCTATTGGTCTTTAAGTGTTTTAGGCCCAGATGTTTAGTTACTTGTTTAGCAAGGGACCAACCCTAATTCTAGCCTATAAATATATCTCTTGTACTTGTAATCATTATCACTCAATAAAATACAAACCCTAGTTGCCCCCATGGACGTAGGTTACACACTATGACCGAACCACGTAAATCTCATGTCTACTTTTCTTATTGCTTTCGTTTATTGATCGTGTGTGTGCTCTAAATCCTAACAACTGGTATCAGAGCTTGGGCTCTTGATCAAGAACACACACAAGTCGCCTACCACAACCTGCCTCCAGTCGCCGCCGCAAACTTTAATTAGGGTCTCGCCGCCGTCACCTAGTCGCCGCTAGGGTTTCCGCTGCCGACACCCACCGACCCGCTGCGGTTTTCGCAGCTTTGCTTCAGGGCAACCGGGTACCGCCGCCGCCACCTACCCAGATTAGGGTTTTGCCAGCCGCCGCCTACCACCTTGCCATTAAGACTATTAACATAAACGACCCATAAATTAACCTACATGGATAAAGGAATTAACATTCAACACATACCACTTATTTAAAGTTGTCTATCAAACGAGCCGAGCTGAGTTTCTTTAAACTTGTTTACGACCCGAGCTCGACCCTAAGAATAAGCTTGTTTGGTAAACGAGCCCAAGCTTCACTTATCGAGCTCGCGACGCCTAAACGATATCTAATTTTTTTGTTTAAAATTATTATTACTATTATAATTATTTATTGAAAAACAAATATTTATTCTTATCTAATATTTTGTTTAAAGTTATTGTTATTATTATTTAATATGAGAGATAAAATATATGTATTCATATCATAGTTGTCAATAGTGGCTATAGCGACCGCTATAGCGCGCTATGTAGCGAAGCGACCAAGTGTCACTATTTGGGTCATACCGACCAATAGTGTTAACAGCGACAGTTAGTTTTTTTTTTATTTTTTTATTTTTTTGATGTAAATAGCAATTAGATATAGCTATAAAATAGCTGGATTTATAGGTTTTTGTTAAATATACATGTAAAATAGCATATATACCAAGGTATTTTGATATAATATACATATAAAAATTTTCAAAATTCTTTTTTCTAGTATGTATAAAATAGCGGTCGCTATTCGCTATGTAGCATATAGCTCCCTTGTCGCTATTTGTCGCTATTCGCTATTAACAACTATGATCTTATTATCATTTAATAAAAGTATTTATATAATTTAATTTTAAAATATCAGTTACATTATCTGTTGATTTATTTTGAATTTTAAAATATCAGTTAATTTAATTTTATTATCTCTTTAATTTGATTACTTTTATTTATTGTTTTCAAATTAATTAATTATGGAACTCAAGAGAAACTTAAGATTGAAATTGAAAACTATTAAAGTATTGCAATTCAAAATTATGTAAAAGTATTGAAATTGAAAAATAATAAAGAAAAAAGTTGAAACATCGAACTGGAAATTTGATAAACAAAGAAAATTAAAGAATTATGATTCTTGGTAACTGAGAAAAATAACCACAAGTTAACAAAAACGATGCGGAGTCCTAAATGTTCAGAACAAAAACAACAAAAACGAGAAACTCACTTTCGGTCAATATCCAAAATTTGTTATGTAATGCAAGCATAGGCTGGTTCGATTTTCTTATTAGAGTTTAGTTATTTGATTCAAAACTTGCTTATTGTTTTCGTGAAGAGAACAATTCGGTTTCTTGATGTCGATCACAGTCCAAATAATATTAAAAATTAAGGTATAAACAAATATAATAGAAAGGGGTATAATGGTCATTATGTAAAATTTCATTAAAGTTTGGTATATATTTTGTCAAGTTTACAATGGTATATATGAAATTTAGCTAAAATCTTGAAATTTTAAAAATCATATAATATATGTATAAGAATCTAACTGATTACAATCATTAGTTTTTTTAACGACAACTTTCTTTTAATCCTACTTATTATTTTTCAGATTTTTTATTTAACTTCTATTGATTCAAACGGTTTTCTTCTATATAGAATATATGTAATGCGTAATTTCAATTATCATAAATATTTGAGGATTTTCTAATAATATTGTTTCCATTATTCACACACGGGGTTTTAACCTTGTTTTTTTAATATATTAACTAATAGATAATAAACGAGCCGAGCCAAGGCGAGCTCGAGCTTGAGAAACTACCAGCGAGCTCAAGCTTCAAAAACAATGTTCGAACCGAGCTCGAGCTCGGCTCTGCTCGTTTGCACCCCTAGTCGAAATTGCCATCTCTACCATCTTTATACACCATTTTTTTCCTGTTATTTTATGCTAACATGTGTTGTTCCGTGCGATAGAAAATCATGTGAGATAGCTTTACAAGAAAAACTTGTGCATGATCTTAACCCTATGATGGACGATACTGATGAAGTTTTTAATTCAACTTCCGAACAACTAGCAGCTCTGAAATTAATATTCAGCAAAGCCGCAGAAGCCGACAAACCAACAGACGTGAGTCGTGTGTGTGTGTGTCCGCGCTTCTTTTTTCTTTTCTCTTTGAGTTGTTGTAAACAAAATGCAAGTTTTCTTTAGTGGCACGTTTGTAATTTCAGGTACCGGATTATCTTTGCTGCAAAATAACTCTTGATATATTCCGTGATCCTGTCATTACTCCAAGTGGTTTAACTTATGAAAGGGCCGTCATTCTTGATCATCTTGAAAAGGTATTTCTTTCCCTTCATATGACAAAATGAAGTAATGAGATCAAAATGACTACTTTTCTGTCTGAAGTCAAAAGATTAGCTTAGAGGTAGCGATTTTGACCCAATAACTTGCGAATGAGTCGATTTGGGTTATATTTATTTTTTGGGTAAATTGCATTTTACGTCCTTTAAGTTTCAGCAAAATTTTTAATGTTGTCTTTTAACTAATGAAATTACAATGGGCGTCCTTTATGTTTTAATTTCTTTACAACAGATGCCCTTTGTGTTTTAATTTCCTTATAGCAGACACCCTTTATCTTTGTAATCTTCTTAAGGAGAAAGGATACCGCATGTAAAGAAATTAAAACATAACGGACATCCGCTGTAATTTCGTTAGTTAAAGGACAACGCCTGAAATTTTGCTGAAACATGGAAGGACGTAAAATGCAATCTACCCTTAATTTTTCAAAGAGGCAATTCATCAAACAGGTTGGAAGTCGTCCAAAATTGTACTTAAATGTGTGTAACCCACCACCTAAACCCCTCTTTATAAAAAGTTTGATTAATATTGAATGTAGCTTTTGTTATTTTCCACACTAATTATCTATAAAAGAAAGGACCAACAATATTGATGGTCAATCCGACCTAACCCCTTTTCAATCTCTACAAGATTTACACATTTTGACCCGTTACCAATCCCTCCCAAGTCCCATATTGTCATCCAAGACTAAATCTAAATGTAATGGAAGTCATGTGACGAAACCCGTCTTAAATTTTTACCATCTTAGTAGTCATCTTCTTGTTAACAAAAGTCAAAAGTCTACATATTTGTGGGACAAAGGGAGAGTACAATTTCGTTGAAAAACTTGTATTTCTTACATTATCGGTCATTAAATTCGATATGGACAAAGGAAGAGTACATTTTCGTTGAAAAACTTGTATTTCTTACATTATCGGTCATTAAATTCGATATATTAGGTGGGGAAGTTTGATCCAATTACGCGGGAACCGCTTCATCCGTCTCAGTTAGTCCCAAATTTGGCAATTAAAGAAGCGGTAGGAGCGTATCTGGAAAAACATGGTTGGGCATATAAAATGGATTAGAAGATGGTGCAAGAGTTTACATACATATTGTAGTGGTAAAATAGTAAATTATATGGGGAGCTTTGCCGGATGTAACAGTTCTTGCATCATAAAAAATGGTGGTGCATTGATCTGTTGTACAGTCATGCATTTTAACCCTGGTTTTTGGTTGGTTATTTTCTTGAATTGAGGTGCATTTGGCTTTTGTGCTTGATTACATATTGTCGTAACTTCCACCGCGGTCGACCACCATAATCCAACACCAGATTACGGTTGAAAGAGGTAATATGGCGGTGATAGGACCATGGGTGGCAATTCCTGACCCGCCACAAAAATATTCAGGTTTTGGGTTGTCATTTTAAACTGTTTAATATGCGAGTTGCGTTCTGGTTGACTTTATAACCCGTTTAGTTAAACGGGTCGTGTTGAGGATGACTTTTTTTTAACCGATTTAATTAAACAAATCGACCTGTTAACCCTTTTAAACTTGAAAAAAAAAATTCTTTTAAGGTCAACCCGCCAACCCGATTAACCGTTTTATTACAATTTGTTTACAACTTGAATACAACTTGTCCACTTGTTTGGATAAATGGGTTACATGGTCAGATTTGGATTCGTCGATCAGTTAACGGCAGTTAGGGTGTACGGGGTAGGGGTGTTCATTGAATCGAATAACGAATTTTCGAATTATTCGAATCAAATTTTTTGAATTTTTATTTCTTTTACATGAATTCGTATTCGATTCGATTAGTATTTGAAAATTAATCCTAAACAATAAATTATTTTACTTTCCTAAAAATAAATTCGATTTAATTCAAATTCATCCTAAACAATAAATTATTTTACTTTCATTTTTTAAAATTACTACAAATAATTATAATCAACACACAATATAATAATCTACAAAATTAATTAACTATCAATATGTCAAAACACCATAATTTAGAAGATATGTTGGTTATCTGTAGCAACTTAAGTTAGGTAAAAATTTGGAAGTAAGTAGTATGGGTTATTTGGTAGAATGTTTGTTGATGTTATGAATAATAAACTATCACTTATGGAGGTAGTTCATACTTTGGCCAAGTTTATAAGTTAAATGTGCGTGTATATATATATGTTTGTGTGTGTATATACACGTATTAAAAAGAGTTAAATGCCCGGATAGTCCTTGTGGTTTGCATATTTTTCATCTTTAGTCCCTAACTTTCTAAAATTACACCTATAGTCCCCAACTTTTTCAATTTTGTTCCCGGATAGTCCCTGACGCGGATGAAGGTTAGTTTTTGGTGTTAAGTGAGTGTGAAATGACTAAAATACCCTTACTGATAATAAATAAATATAATAAATAGAGCCCATCATACTCATCTTCTTCAACCCATATCATCAACCTTCAAGTTCAACAACTGAACCGCCAACAACCTGCACTCCAATTCACCCCTTTCAAACAACCACCATAACCATAACCACCGGATAATCACAATGAACAACCAACAACCTGCAATAATCGAACAACCACTGTGGATCTGCATCATATCAGCCACCGTAACCACCTCTGAACATCATTAACCACCGACGACGCCTCTGTCTTCTCTCTTCGTCGTCTGAACATACCAGCCATCCGGAGGCCATGGCCGGCGGTCTCTTTTGCCATCTCTGAGGACTATAGGCGTAATTTTAGAAAGTTAGGGATAAAAGGTGAAAAATAGGCAAACCACATGGACTATCCGGGCATTTAACTCTATTAAAAATATATATATATAAATTGAATTCGAATTTCGAATTGAATCGAATTGAAAATCATAAATTCGTATTCGATTCTAATTCGATTACTGGACTCGAATACGAATCAACTTGAATTCGAACATTTTTAATCGAATTCGAATCGAGTTGAATTTCGAATTTTTCGAATCCGAATCGAATTCTGAACACCCCTAGTACGGGGTCGGTTAGGCAAAGAGGTCGGCAACCCCACCGCCGTCTCATTGTTGCCGCAAAGGGAGGAGATTTTCGGGGAAGACATGCCACATGTGGCAAAGAAGAGGGATGGCAAAGAAGAGGGATAGGGGTAAGGGGTGGTGCCCAATTCTTGTCAACCAATCCTCCTTTTTTCTTTTTAAATTAGTTTGCCTAATCTCAATTTAGTCATGCACCCCTTATGTTTTTTGGTCAAGAGGGAAGAATAAGAGGAGAAATGACATGACACAATATAATTACGTGGGGGGAAAGTTTGCCTAATCTTATTAGGCATTCACCCCTTACACCCTTAACCGGTTTGCAGTTGAAATAGGACAAAAAAAAGTGTGATGTGGGTACCAACTGTTTTGTCTATTAAGACTTTCACTAAAGGATAGGTGCCATTTTGGATGGTTTAAACTTCAATGGACCACATCAATATGTTGCCATCTATCTCACAAGAGGCACATTGCCCCATTGATGATGGGCACATTCTTCCTATTTTGGCCTTTTACCTTTCAACCCCACCTCAACAATTATTGCCTTTCTTTCATAAAAGTTCCCATGATAAACTACATGTCCGTGCAATCACCCAAATACACACTATTAGGGTTTGAAATTTCTACATGATAATATCCTGTCACCACAGAATCCAATCGTGTTAACTTAGATAAGATGAATATCTATCTCCACCAATCAAAAGAATTGATTCAGACAATTTTGAGGTATGACTCGAGTCGTTTATAGTATATACAAAGATGTGACGCCTGTCGAAATATTACAGAACATTTTGCAAGTAATGGTAAATCGTAAACGTTACTAGAAACACTAATAATCCGATGTTTTATTCGCGTTTTGTGAGCTTCTCTTGCCAAACATCCGTCATCATCGCCATCGTTCCACTTTCTACACTTTATGTCCTCTTCACCGACGACCTCTATCATCACCCTCATACGTTTGTATGCTATTTTCTGCTTCTTATCAAACTGTGGTATATTTTTGCTATACTTAAAAGGACAAGAAGTTACAAAACTTGAGGTCAAACTTGGTAACAAAGTTGACGAAAAAAGTCAAAAACATTATGTACAATAAAGGATGAACAACCCATGGACCCTAATAGATCTTGAAAGTTTTGATCTAAAAGATGACGAATTTACATGTTTCTTCGAAACCCCATGAAGCTTACGCGGTATGGGTGCGATTAAACGGCCTATTAATCCGATCAAGAATCCCGCTAGCTTTTCTTTTCGCTCTCGAATTTCCATTTTCCACAAGTTGTGACAAAGTCTCATAACGACTCTCTTCTTCTCTCATTTCCTTCCACTTGGTTCGATCACTAAAACATATTGCGTACAATATCGCGATACAATTCTCTTTGTTTCGTGCACATGTTGTCTCCCTTATCACAGAAAACAAACACGAAACCGCCCCAAGATCACACATCTCTTCAACCGCCTTTTGGTTACTCGAAAGCATAGCTAGAATGGCTACTAACTCATCCACGAGGACCCTGTGGTTAATCTTGTCCAAAAGCACACTCACCGCCCCATCTCGCACCGCTCTAGTTTTGTTCTCATGGACTATACACAAATTAAAGATCGCGGATGCAGCATCTTTCATCGCCAACGCATGCCCTTCTTCAAGAAGCTCGATCAACGGTCTTAACCCACCCGCTTTCCCAATTACCAACTTGTTGGAATCGATTGCCGACAACGTAAAAAGCGTCGCAGCCGCGTTAGTTCTTGTTTCAATCGTCCCTAATCTTAACGCATCCAACAAAACCGGAACCACATTCACGGTTTCCACAACAAGTTTCTTGTTACTCTCATGAATCGACACGTTCAAAAGGGTAGTGATCACATCTTCACAAAGATTCGGGTCAACCCCGTTCTTCATTTCGGATAATGAGCTTATCAATTCGGGTATCGCGGTACTATATTCACCAAAAAACCCCCGAAAAGCGGGGTTCTTTTTCGTCAACGACCGTAACATCCTTGCAGCCTCTTTCTTCTCGGATATTGAATCTGACAACGACAGTTTCTTGAGAAGCGATCGGAAATGCTTCCGATCAGCATCAGTTAACCCTTGTTCATCCAGGTACTGAACAGGGTTAACAGGGTTCCGGCCCGGGCTGTTCTGGGCCCGAACCCCGTGATTCTTGCACCATTGTGCAATCATATCCCGAACCAAATGGTTCGGGGTCAAAACCGTGTGCGAAAGAACTTGCCCGGTTTCCGGGCAAGTTCTCTTTCCACCGGAAAGCCATTTCTGAATCGAAACTCTATCATACGTCTGCAAAATCATCATCAAATCTTGATCAATTAACAACCAAATTGCATAATTCGAAACAGAAATTAACAAATTGAGATTAAAAAAACTTACTTTTCCGGTGCAAATAATAACAGGGTCCATCATAATTTGTTTAGAAAGCGGGCAATTGAATTCTTGTGGATAATATTGAATCCCCTGTTTCAAAGACTGCAAAATCTGTACGGTTTGATCAAGAATTTCGTCATCTGATGAATCTTCAACGATTGTTTTAACAAGTTTTTGTAATTCTTTCTTCAAATTGTCGGTTGGATCCCGTTCAAAGACCCCACTTTTCGCCATTAGAAAAGAAAGCAAGAATGGGTGAATACGGTGTCGTTTTGGTGCTAAATTGGCATTAAATTTTGGTTCAAGGTTAAGAAGAGACAGTGAAGAAGGAAAGCATATTGGCGTGTGGGTTTCAGAGAAGAAAGAGAATGATGATGATGGTGTTGTGTGTGTGTGTGTGTGTGAGAGAGAGAGAGAGAGAGAGAAGGACTCAAAAAAAGAAATAGACGTGTTGGTTCTAATTTTTGTTTATGTTATTTATAGGCACTGTTGTAGAAATCGGCCTAGGCGGCCGATTAATCGCCGCCTAGGCGCTAGGCGCTAGTCTACTGATTAATTTTAACCTAGTCGGCCAATTAATCGGTAATCGGTCCTAGGCGGCCCTAGGCGGTCCTAGGCGGTCAAAAATCGGATTAATCGGCCTAAATTAATCGGTCAAAATCGGACATAAATCGGTCCTAGGCGGTCCTAGGCGGTCCTAGGCGGCCCTAGGCGGTCCTAGGCGGTCAAAAATGGTCAAAATCAGTCAAAATCGAACCATACTATCTGAAACTTGAAGTATTTATGTGAATTTTGAAGTATTATTTTTATATTATTGGGTATATATATATAATTTTGAAAAAATACATATAAAATCCCATTCCGATTAATCCCGATTAATCCCTAGGCTGTACCTCACCGCCCGACTAGCGCCTAGCGCCTTCTACAACATTTATAGGTATAGATTTTTAATTCATTGTTTCAATTAGAATATATGGAATTTATGTTGATTTATCTTTTTGTTTTTTACATTTATTTTTGTATATCTTTTGTTTATTATAATTGAATTGGGAGTAAAGGGTGAGTGTTGGCTACAAAGTCCATTTTTCCTACAAAGTCTAAAAAGTCATAAAACACTATAATGTCAACAATAAAATACACTCAAAACAGACAAATAACAAAGCAAAGATTACTAAAACGCCATATTTGTGGGTTTTGTGTTGTGTTTTGGATGATAAAGCTTTGATTATCGAATGATTAACATTAGTATGTTTTATGTTGATTATCATGTTGTGTTTTATATCCATAGCTCTACGATAGTGTGTTTGAAGTTTTTATGGATTGCTAGGGTTCGGATATTGTGTTTTAGTGATCTTCACTCAGGTATTTGTGGGTTTCGAGTGTGTTTTATGGCTAAAATCGTGGTGTTTTATAACTTTGTACACTTTGTAGGAAAAATGGACTTTGTAGCCGAACCTCACCCTGGGAGTAAAAATTATTAAGCATATAATGAAAGCAAAATATTTCAACTCTTATACCATATAGTAGTATATACTTGGCTCATGTATTATTTTGAATGTTATACTAAAAAATCTCATCAAATTTTGCTTTTGGATGAAAATGACAACAAAATTGAAACCACAAGGATCCAGATTCAAACGGTTTGAGTTTTGGACTAAAGTGACAAAAGTGACCAAAACTCAGGGACTATTTTGGTAGTTTACTCTATATTGTGTAAAATAGTTGTGTAAAATGTTTTACTGTTTATAATAAAAAACTAACTTAAACATAATGGTCATATGATAAGACGTTAGTATTGCTACAACCTTTGATTTGGTCCGCATATTGTTTTAGAAGTAGTATGAAAGTATTTTGAAGAAGTTATAACTAAGTGATCTACTTAAAATGGGAAAGGTGTTTGGCTTGAAAATTTACCTTTTAAGCCTCCACAACCAACCCATTGATTTCCGCCTTCGTTACCACTCCTTTTAATATACCTTTCTCCAAAATTCGTAAACTTCTAAAATAAATTGGTGGTGGTGGGTGGTGGACGTGGACAGAGGGTACTGGTGGTGGACGGTGGTGGGTGGTGTTTAACCCTCTGCATACCTTAGAAAATCTTAAAAGTGACTGTGCCAAGTAGGGGTGAGCAAGTTTAGGTCCGGACAAAAAATAACCGAAAACCGAACCGAAAATATACCCAACCCGACCCGAACCCAAGTACCTAGGTATTTAGATCGGTTCCAAATTTTCATATAAAATAGGGTCGGGTCGGGTCGGGTCGGGTCGGTTCTCGGTTCTTTTTATGGTGAAACCCGACTTGGACCTATGGTGAGTATGGACCGGAACCGACCCTGTATTTAGGGTAGTGAATCGGTTCTGTATTTTATGTCTGATCGGTTCTCGGGTCGGGTCGGGTTTTCCCTTTTGCTCACCCCTAGTGCCAAGTCTGCACCAAGCAGAGCTCGTGCAGACGTTTTTTTTAATGAAACACATTCAGAAAAACAAATAGTCTGCAGATAGCAAAGTCTGCACGGTGCAGACAGAGTAGCATGCACAAATCTTTTTAGACAAACAAAAACCATCTTATTTTCCAATACTCATACATCTTGCAAGATTTGAACCATCCACCTCTAAGATAAAGAGGAGACACATTACCACCACCATATCATGTCCCTTGATTCTCATACTCTCTACCAACTTTTTTTAAAGTTAATATGAAGTTTGCTTCTCAATATGGATTCAATTTGCCTCTCACTAGATGTGTTTTCCACCATTAATATTTTATATATCATAGTTGACATTCAACTAACTAACTTAGCTCAAAAGCTTAGCCTAACCTCCAATAACAACTCATTCACCTCTTGCATTTGAGCATCCAAAATAGCCCATGTTTGATGTTTCATGCCTCTCCTCTTTAGCATGTAATCTCCAATCAAACATGATTTTTAAAATTAGCTCTGTATTTTTATTAAAACCACTAAACATTGAATATGGATGACAATAAAGAACATTCTATTCTATTATAACAATAGACGGTAGCATGCTAGAAGAATGCTCACGCTACATAACATGTTTTTCTTATATATAACAAGGTTATAATAATTCATGTTGATGATTTTAACATCATCATGATAATTTAGTATAACTGAATTTACTTAAGACCTAAGAGTATCAAGAATAAATATTAATACAAATTATGAGGTGGGAAATATACGGTTGTTCATGACTATTCTTATATTATGCACAAACGAACTCTGGGGGTTCAAGAGAGTGTTCAAAACGCTATAATTGTTTGTCCCTTATACAAAAAAAAAAACTTTGGTCTAATTTTAAACAAACGAACTCTGGGGGTTCAAGAGAGTGTTCAAAACGCTATAATTGCTTGTCTCTTGATAAATGTTAGATAAACAGATAGGAAACTTAGTTAAGAATTCTTAAAATACGAAGTAAATGTTTTGAATAAAAGGGGTGACAACTGAGTCGAGTTTATAGGTGTAAAAAACTCAACCCTTGACAGCTTATTATGAACGAGTTGCAAACATGTTGACAGGTTAAATTTATATTTATTTTAGTTAGAATTCTAATGTTAAACAACTTAAGACAACACGTTCATTTGCATCATGACCCTAATAATATGCATTGTGTATTACTATATTAGACATGATAAACGTGCCAACCTTAAGAATTAATCTTTTCGAGCAACACCCATAATCAGTGGCGGATTTAGAAAATCTTTATAGGGGCAACGTCTCATATAAAAAGGGTAATGAAATCGAAAAAACATCAAATTTTTCCAAAATTACACTACCACCAAAGAGTTAAAGGGTAGCGGGAACTACCCCTAGTAACATGCTAGGTCCGCCCCTGCTAATAATACACATTTGATAAAAACATGTTGATATTTGTCGGTACAACTTTAAAATCTCATTTAACAACTTTTTCCATCAACTATATAAATTCTGAATAAATTATAAATTAGCATAATCCACTATGCTTTTGTTTGTAAAACACAATAAATATAAAAGTGTTTGAATGTTTCGCGGCGGTGGTGGGTCAACATCGATTGTGGCTTTGTAGGTGCATCATGAAGTCTGACCCCTCCGATTGACCACCGTCGTTACCAAATCTATGTGCCTTTTTTCCGATTTAAATTTCGGTGCCACTTTTCCTTTCATTATTATAGTACCAGTTGTCAGTGGCGGACCCAGGAATTTTTCCATGGGGGTGCGGAACATTTTTAAAAATTTTAGGCCCCTAGGTATATAAGTAAAAAAATCGGTTCGTACCGGGTCGGGTCATATAAAACAAACGAACATTAAACTAAATTTATATAATAATAAAAAACATGTCAAACCTTGTTACAAACATAATTAAAACGACGACGCCCTACGGGTTTTCATTTTTTGAAATCTTTCCAAAACATCATCTAAAGCTAATTTTTAAGCAATTTTTTCTCTATATAACATAAGTTCATCGCTCCTTGTTACTAAAAAAATTTTAAAATATAAATTGATAACACTTTTTACCTAAGGGGTGCGGACGAAAAATTTCAAGGGGTGCGGTCGAAAAATTCCAAGGGGTGCGGACGAAAAATTCCAAGGGGTGCGGACGAGATTTTCGACGGAACTTAGCACTAATTTTTTTTTCCCCGGGGGTGCGTCCGCCCACCTTGGGCTCACCTTAGGTCCGCCCTTGCCAGTTGTACAACCGTGTGAATACACGGGTTTGTTTAATAACAATCGAAATAAAATACTAAAAAACATATTATAATATATTATTTAAATTCTTTGTGTTTAGTTATATATCTTTATAAAACAATGTTAAAGACAATATGTGTTAGTGTACATGTTTGATATAGAAATAAACTAAGTAGTTTATAATGTGCAAAGTTTTTAGCTACATCTATATGTAAAATATTATGTGAAATTATTTAATGAATTCACATTTGCATTATAGTTATGAATTGACAACAACATCAGGCATATAAATTATAAGTTGAGCTACAAAACATTCAGAAACAAAAGTCATCTGTCACTGTTTCAAGCCAAATATTGACCTTGAAACCATATCTACAAATGGCGCTGAATTTCTTGATCTCAATACCCAACCGACCTGAAATTGACACTTACTATCCCGTAAGTTTCAAAACCACATTGAAAAATCATATATAACGACCTAAGTTCGAGATGTATTAAGGAAAACCGTTACCTGAAATGTAAACGGAAAGAATGTGATGGCTCAATGATGGTTGCTGTCATTAGGTGCATTGAGACCTAACGTCAAGAATTTAATGGCTTAAGTATAATTATAAGCTTACTAACGAATGAGACCAAATTAATTTAAAATTTAACTTTATGATAACCAAAAGGCAATCTTTGTATAGTCTGAAACATAAGTCATCCTTGAACATGGATCATCAGCCAAATCAAATAATAAAAAACAAATTATATCCCTGCATGAAAAACAAAATGGATAAATTTAGGGAAAATGGTTTTGAAAAATGATAACCCAACAGTAGAGGATCTCATTCTACAACTCCGATAAATGCAAGAGTGTTCTCAAATAATGGTTCCTAGATATTTGAAAACCAACAAAGATCGACAAATGTTAACAGTACTGATTCTGTGGACATTTGTCGGTCTTCAAACATCTAGGACGCATTATTTGAAAACACCCCTGAATTTATCGAGGCTATAGAATGAGATCCTCAAATACTGGATTATCATCTTTCAATCACATTTTCACTAAATTTATCAATCTTGTTTTTCATACCTCATCGAGTCAACCTATCCGCCTGCAAACAGATGGAGAAAGCTTGAACTATAAGATGTACTTAATTATATGGCACCGAGTTTTCACTTATTCAAGAATCTCAACACATCAGCTGACAACTTTGAACCAATTTACAAACATCTTAATACCAATCCATAATTCAGATTATTAACTTCTGAATGCACTAACCAGTTTTTCCTGAAGAATTGTTGTTTGGTCAGTGTGATGTGGTGTCAATTGTACTGTCATTCCGCTTCTTGGCAGTATTTCTCGTGTATCAGCCAACCAAAATAATTAAAAAACAAATCAAACACTACAACAAAACAAAAATCATTACCACAAACAAAACAAATCAAAAAAGATGAAACCTTTATCAAACTATAAATTCTTGAAATTACCAATCACGACTAAGAACAAACATACCAAGAGCATCTTCAGGGATGGAAAAAGTGGCTTATCTTTCTGATTGAACAACAATCGAGAATTGAGAGTAACCACCTGATCTGTAGGAGACAGTTGCTTCAACCTTAATATATTCACAGTCACTCTGTATCAACGTCAGCGAGTGATTCAACCAAATTCACAGTAAACTGGCAACACGAACACCTGTAAAAGAAAACACAGGAATCGGTTACAAACGTCAATTTATATGGCCGATCTACAAACAAAAAAATGGAAAACTTACCGGCATCATCACATACGGCTAAATAGGCAACTCAGACCAACCAAACTCCATTTTCTTGTATAGATGTAACAACAATTATACACAATCACTTTTCAAAACCTTAATCAACAACACATGGTCAGCGAAGGTAATTGATAGTGAAGTTGCAAAACATTTGCAATTTCAAAATGCAAGGCTCAGATTGTGAATAAAGATGATAACACCATAGCTGCAAGAAAGGTTGCATGAACAACTGCCATCCTACAACCTTGTCATACCATAATGCTATATTCATCCAATTTTTACTCAGATCTACAAAATCATCATAGCCTCATTTTGAAAGGACTTTTGTCAAATGCACTTTGCATTCATTTTTATTCACCATCACAGTCAACACGAAATGATTTACTAAACTATACAAATGATTGCAAAATGTCAGACCTCGTGTATACTCAGGCCGACATTTCCTTCAACGGAAACGTATCTAACTTACCATAAAGTCCCTGGAACCCTGGCTTACTACCAAAACCCTCTGTGGAAGCTTTGTAAAGGAAACCCTAGAGTTTGAATCGAAATCACATGTGATGAAGAATAGAGAAGAAAGAGAGGAATATAGAAGAAAGAGAGAAATGTGCGCTATAAGTTTGAATCGAGAAGAAAGAGAGAGTTGATATGATTACTTCTGATGTGGATTAAATGGCCAAACAGCTCCGCATGCATTTTCAAATTTTGACTCCTATAAAAAAGAAAACTTCTTCAATTTAATAACAAATAAAAAAGAGATTATATATACATAATATTATAAAAAATTCGCAATTATGACATTAGCGGAGTCAATGTGGCATACCTAATATAATGACACGTAAGCAAAGTGAGGTCATCATCTAAGCTCCTTTAATAGATAGCAATAGATAGATAGATAGATGGATGGATGGATGGATGGATGGATGGATGGATGGATGGATGGATGGATGGATGGATGGATGGATGGATGGATGGATGGATAGATAGATAGATAGATAGATAGATCACCATTCTGGGAGCACCGTCAAACATAGAATTCTTGGAAAATACCATAGTTTTAGTCTCAGGTGAGAACCATCTCATCAACATCATTGACTGAATATCGCGTGCTATTAAAAAACGTTGTCTTATGTGACAGCAATGGCATAATCATCGGCCGAACATGGATTACAGCGAACGCTACCTAGCACAGCCGCGAACGGCAGTCGGCAACAATGCTTTATATGTTGCAACAGTACGCCAGATCTCACAATCGTAACATCAGATGACAAAATCATCTTCATCGGTCTGAATAGATACGTTCAAGTTGTTTTGCGCATTAAATATACCTGTGAGAAATAATCAAATATCCATCTCTCTCTTTCTTCTTGACATTTTAATCTACAAAATCATCATAGACTCATCTTGAAAGGACACTTTAATATACAAAATCATTATATACAATATTATTTTGTCAAAATGCAAGGCTCAGATTGTGCATAAAGATGACAACACCATGGCTGCAAGAGAGGTTGCATGAACAACTGCCATCCTACAACCTTGCCATACCATAATGCCATCTTCATTCAATTTTTACTCAGATCTACAAAATCATCATAGCCTCGTGTTGAAAGGACAAAAAAAATGCACTTTGCATTCATTTTTATTCATCATCACAGACAACACTAAATGATTTGCTAAAGTAATACAAATGATTCGAAAATGTCAGACCTCGCGTATATTCGGGCATACGTTTCCTTCATCATAATTTTAGTCTCAGGTGAGAAGCATCTCATCAACATCATTGACTGAATATACCTTAGGTAACATCGATCTAATTATCATCAACCAAACATCGATTACACCCAACGCTACCTAGAACAGCCGCGAACGGCAGCCGACAACGATTTGGGCATGTTGCAACAACACGCCAGATCTCGCCATCATAGTCTCAAATGACAAAAGCATCTAAAGTGAACAAAACTGAACCGATCAATTTTCAAAACAGTTCAAAATTGAATCTTAATGTAACAACACATACAGGTTCAATCAAAACAGTTCAAAATTCAGATGATACAACTTTAGGTAATAATATGTTTTTTTAGGAGGCAAAATTTGAAATGCATAGGGAGTTGTTTTGGCCATTTAATGCACTAAGAACTAATCATATCTCCTTCCAACTCTCTCTTTCTTCTCTATTAATGGAGAAGTTGGAAAACATTTATATTATCAAACGGTCAGGCTCAGATTGTGCATAAAGATGACAACACCATAGCTGCAAGAGAGGTTGCATGAACAACTGCCATCCTACAACCTTGCCATACCATAATGCTATCTTCATTCAATTTTCACACTGTGTTGCAAAATCATCATAGCCTCATGTTGAAAGCACAAGAATAGTGCACTTTGAATTCATTTTTATTCATCAACACAGTCAACACTAAATGATTTGCTAAAGTAATACAAATGATTTGAAAATGTCAGACCTCGCTTATATTCGGGCAGACGTTTGCTTCATCATAGTTTTAGTCTCAGGTGAGAAGCGTCTCATCAACATCATTGAATGGATATGCCTTAGGTGAAATCGATCTAATTATCATCAACCAAACATCAATTACACCCAACGCTACCTAGAACAGCCGCGAACGGCAGCCAGCAACGATTAGGGCATGTTGCAACAACACGCCAGATCTCGGCATCATAGCCTGAGATGACAAAAGCATATAAGGTGATCAAAACTAAACCGATCAATTTTCACCATCAAAAAAATCCTAATTGAATCTTAATGTAACAATGCATACAGGGTCAGTCAACACAATTGAGATAATACAGGTGATGCGTGTGAAGTGTCGTTAGTTTTGAATGTATATGTTAAGCCCTTTTTAACACTTTTTAGCCAAGTTTTAAATTTATAAAACACGATATTTACTAACACTAAACACACATATGGGCAAGTGCACCCATCGTGAGCGTAGTATAGTGTTGGTAAGATACCGAGGTCGTCCAAGGACACAAGAGTTTTTAGTACCGGTTTATCCTCAACGTCTAATCAAATCAAAAAGTTTAGAAAAATGTTTTAAACTAAGAAAAATAAAAACTAACTAAAATGCTGAAAATAAAAATAAAAATAAAAATAAAAACAGATAGACAAGATGAATCACTTGGTTCCGACTCGTGTTTAGTGTAACCTTTGATTATTTTCGCACTTTTGCACTTATTTAAGAGATTATCTTAGTTATTGTAGTAGGCCCCTCTTTTGAAGGTGACGTTACCCTCAACCCAGTACTTTGAGTCAGCAAGGATACAATCCTAAAGGGTCGGATTATTGAAAGATAATTAATTAAGTTATTAATGCAAATTATGGTAGGCCCCTCTTTTGGAGGTGGCGTTACCCTCGGCTAAGTAGTCTGAGTCAGCAGGGATACAGTCCTAAATAGCCGGGATATAGTATTAATAGTAGTTTAACTTATGAGGGGATCAAAGAGTTTGGACCCCCGCCATCCAATACCGTTAAGCATTGAAGGATGTCCTACTAAATTTGACCCAGGTCCCTTGCAGGATCTCTAAACGCTGAACAACGGCAAGACTCTTACTAAACCGTTCCCTTAACCCCCGACCAGGTAGCCAACATACCTCCATATAGACCGTGTAGATATGAATGGTGAAAATTTTTTATTTTATATAGACAGTAAAATAATGCCAAGACACCACGGACAAACGATAAGGAATAATCACCTTCAACATAAGAAACTAATTATTAAAGTCATTAATACAAAACCAAGTAAAAAGTGAGAAAAGATTAAAAATAAAAAGTATTACACTAGACACTTGTCTTCACCAAGTGATGTAAGAGACTTAGGCAAACATGGCCTTGATTGTCAAGAACTCTTACGATCAATCTTGGATCCCGAGACGACTCACACACTCTACGATGGACAATGGATGATGGTGGTGGATGTTGGTGTTATGGTGGTGGTGGGTGGTGGGTGAAGTGTGAGAGAGGTGGTGTGCCAAGGGATGGTTTGAGCTTGAGCCAAACACTCCTATTTATAGGCTGAACAGAAGCTCGGGCACTGCCCCGTGTCCAGTGGGCACGGCCCCGTGTCCACATCCTCTCTTTCTTCATTTAATGCAGCTTGTCTGTATTAGTTGACCACGCCCCCGTGTCCGCTGAGCACGACCCCGTGTGCAGAAGAATCTTTGTACTATAAGATTTGCCTGGATTCTGTGAATCTTATTGTTGACCACGGCCCCGTGTCCGCTGAGCACGGCCCCGTGGTGGGCAATAGAAGCTTCTACCACTTTGTCTTTTCTGCTGACACTTGGGCACGCCCCCGTGCTGGCTGAGCACGGGGCATGTTCAGTCTTCTGTCTTCTTGTTTTGCTTGGGAAGATGCTGTCGTGGGGTCGGGCATGTCACGTTTGTTCCTTTTCTTGTATTTATGTTAGATTTTGCTGTCTTTTTGCTTCTTTTGTTAATTTGAGCTCATTTAATCCTGAAAATACAAAAGGATGACAAAAGAACACTTTTTCCAACATTAGTACTAAAAAAGGGTTAGTTTTATGCCACAATTGATGTAATTTATATGTTGCATTTTGCACACATCAAATACCCCCACACTTGAATCTTTGCTTGTCCTCAAGCAAAACTCTTTATAATGTGGCTTTACACTCCCAAATGGAATGGGTAGAAAAGAAGGTTTTTGGGCTTGTCATAGAGTGTCGGGATTTCCAAGATTATTTATTTAGTTTTATTTTTATTTATTTACTATCCTATTCGTCATGATTTATTTAAAACTTTTCATAAGATAAATTACTTATTTTGGCATAACATGCCTCTTTAAAGTTCCATTTATATAGAAGTTCACATACCACATGGGGATCACTCAACACTCGGCCGAAAATGTATTTTAGTGAATCACTCGAGAGCGGCATGGAACTTACTCCTACCATAGGCTTGCCAAGCAATCAATCCTCCTCCTTTTTAACTATATACCTTTGTAAATATCAAGAGGGCTTTTTGGGTGAAGGGTTAGGCTTGGGTTAAAGGTAGGTGGTTGGGTTAGTGGTTAGTGGTTAGTAGAAAAGGGCGAAAAGCGTAACAAGCGTCGGTTTTCGTAAGACTTTTTATTTTTGTAATTTTTATTTTGATGAAGCTTTTATTCAAACAAAGTTATTTTTGATGAACTTGTTTGTTTATTTCTTTTGCTTCATCATCAACACATTTTTTTAAGAGTCATACGAAAAACCGAGCTAGTTACTAAAACAAATGGTTAAAAATAAAAAGGTTTTTTTTTTGTGGGTGAAAGGGTGTTTGGTTTGAGTTATGAAATGAAAAGGTTTAGGCTCAAAGGGGCTAACTAGGGGGATTTTGGGTAGGTGGTAAAAAAAAGAAAAATAATGGTGTAGAAATAAAAAGGGTTAGTCCTAATGCCTCCATCATTTACTTACTTGGGTTTAAGTTGGTAAGGACCGGGAATGTACCGTCATGGCAAGTTCTAGAGTCGTAAGAACCAGGCGGCTATTCACACAAGAAACGAAAAATGAGCATTTAATTTAAAAATATGTATTTGTATGCTCAATAAAGGCTCAAAACTCACTTTTGTGGGAATGGGTTTTTATGTGATCAAGTATATATAATCAAATTTTAACTAAGCTTGTCATGCCTTTTCATAATTTTCTTATGTTGGTTCTTTTTATCACGACGCTATCGGTTGTAAATTTGTAAAAATATAACCTTTTTAGAACTTGAAATTCCCGAATTAAAATTAGCATTTCCAATAGAGTTTTGTGTAAGGCTTGTATTTAGGACTTGCAAGATTCAAAGTTTTAGCATCCCCCCCCCCACACTTAAATTACACATTGTCCTCCATGTGTCCCAAAAATAAGTTTTTAGGTTGATTGAATGTGTAAAAATGTGTGAAAAAGCAAAAATTTTGTGTTACTGGGCGCTGAACACCCCGTGGTGTCCGGGCACGGCCCCGTGTTCAAGTGCCAGTAACAAAATTAAATCAAGAGAAACAGAAGCCTGGACACGGGGGCGTGTTGGGTGAGCACGGCCCGTGTCTAGTTTACCTGAACTGGGTATTTCTGCAGACTGTGCAGCACGTGGTCGTGTTGGGCGGACACGGCCCATGCCGAACTTACTGTAATGAAGAAATTTTGTCGGATGGTCCTGTTTTCCTGCATAGGGTGCTGGTTCAAGTTTCCCTTGTATCCTTTGCCATCTCAAGTGTGTTTTATTCCTGAAAATTAAAACTAACTAGAAAACATAAAAATTAATCTAAACTAAACTAAGGATAGTTCCGCGGAATGCCTCCGTGGTGCGCCACGTTTATAAGGGTCCTTGGCTAGACCCAAAGCCTGGTCATATGTTACCCAAGTGGGATGTCTCGCATCCCATGCTACACAGTCGGAGAGCGTCATCCAAGCTTGAGTCTATGACCTTCATGTAGTTGACCGGGTCTTCGTCCTCTACTTTCTTCCCACATTCAAACTTTACTTCCTTGTCCCCAAACTTCAATGTTAGTGTTCCGTCATTCATATCCACCACTGCTTGGGCGGTGGCTAGAAATAGCCTCCCGGGGATGAGAGGGACATTGGTGTCTTCCTCCATGTCTAGGATGACAAAGTCGGTCGGGAAAACGAAATTGTCAACCTTGACCAATAGATTTTCAGCGATACCTTGCGGAAATTTGACGGATCTGTCGGCGAGTTGTATGCTCATCTTTGTAGGGCTCGGTGTTCCTAGGCCGAGTCGTTTGAACATCGAGGTAGGCATGAGGTTAATGCTAGCCCCAAGATCGGCTAATGCATTACGAATGGGGGATTCCCTAATCGAGCAAGGAATCGTGAAGCTTCCGGGATCAATTTTCTTTTGTGGGAGTTTGTTGAGTACTAAGGCGGAGCATTCTTCGCCTAAGTTAACAAATTGCAATGATTCAATTTTCCTTTTGTGAGTGAGGAAGTCCCTCATAAATTTTGCATATTTAGGCATTTGGGTTAGGACCTCAATAAAAGGAATATTAACATGCAATTGTTTTAGTAAATTTTCGAACTTTGCGAATTGCTCATCGGTCTTTTGACGATTTAACCGACTGGGGTATGGAACTGGAGGAGTTTTGGTGGGCTCCTGATTTGGTGGAGAAGCCTTTTCTGGTTGGGGCGCGGGTGGAGTCGTGCTTTGGCTGAGCTGACTTCTTTCAACCGGTGGTAATGGAGCATCCTCGGGACCTACGGTTCGGTTTCTCAATGTGATGAGATGTACTTGCGCCTTTGGGTTGGTTTCGGTATTGCTTGGTAACGCGCCTTGTGGTCTCTCGGAGAAATTTTGAGCTATTTGATTTAATTGTTTTTCAATGTTTTGAATGCTAGCTTGTTGATTTCTAAAATTCGATTCCAATTGCTGAAATCGATCCGAGTTTTTCTTTTCGGTTTCGGAGATGAGGCGAGATACAGTATCTTCAAGCCTTTCTCTTCCACCTTGTTGTTGAGAAAAATTTTGTGGTTGTTGAAAGTTAGTTCGTTGGTTTTGTTGGTTACTACTATTGCCGGGATCTCTCCAACCAAGGTTAGGGTGGTTACGCCATCCTTGGTTGTAGGTACCCGTTGGTGGACCCGACGGCCTAGGTCTATTATCAATGTAGTTTACCATTTCTGTTTGATCATCTACTTCTTTCATACAACTCCAATTTTCATGTGGTCCACCACACCCTTCACAAGCCATAACCGAGGCCGTTTTTGTCATTTCTAGCTTTTTGATTTTCGAAGAAAGGGCCTCGATTTGGGCTTGTAAAGAAGTGCTTTCATCAACCTTATGGGCGCCCGGGGAAATAGATTTATTTCCTCGGGGAGTGTGCCACTGAAAATTGGTTTGAGCAATTTCCTCAATTTGATTGTATATTTCATTTGGGCGACGATTACCTAGAAGTCCCCAGGAGCTAGAATCAAGTGTTTGTCTTGTGTGTGGCAACAATCCATTGTAGAAAGTGGATACTTGTTGCCATACCGCAAGACCGTGATGAGGACACTTTCTTAGTAGCTCCTTGAACCTTTCCCAAGTTTCATATAAGGATTCCCCATCCTCTTGTGAATATGTGTTAATTTCAGTCATTAATTTAGCCGTTTTAGCAGGAGGGAAATACTTATATAGAAACTTTTGGGCTAGTTCACCCCAGGTGTTTACCGAGCCAACTGGGAGGGTGTTAAGCCAAGCCTTAGCTCGGTCTTTTAGTGAAAATGGAAACATTCGAAGGCGGATGGCGTCATTTGATGCTCCATTAATCCGAAAGGTATCACATATTTCTAAGAAATTAGTAATATGTAGATGGGGATCCTCGTCCGCAAGCCCATGGAAGGTTGCGGAGTTTTGAAGCATTTGTATCAAATGCGGTCGAAGTTCGAAGTTATTGGCTTCGACATTTGGTGCATTGATAGCGGCGCCGAGATTACCTACGGTGGGCCGTAGGTAATCCATGAGGGTACGTTGATCCGCCATTGGAAGTGGGTCCCCCGAAACTTTCTCTTGATTTTAAGCTTTAAGTCTTTTTCTGAGAAAGCGTTCGGGTTCTTCTAGAGATTCTTTTATGTCTCTACTAGAAATGGAGCTCATGCACTACGTAGGAAGTTCAAATGTGGCGCCGAGGTTCTAAGTCCTGCAATAAAAACAGAAAAGAATGTTGGTCAGAAGGTTCACCATGGCCCCGTGCTCAGTGAACACGGCCCGTGGTCAGAGTTACAGTGATTGTTTTCCGGATCCCTGTTACTGGGAGTTGGACACGGCCCCGTGTTGCACCGACACGGCCCCGTGCTCAGCTCTCTGTAACTCGAAAAATAAAAACTGCCAATGATAGTGCTGGGCACGGCCCGTGTCCGACCAGGCACGGCCCGTGCTGAGCTCTGCAGAAACTGAAAAACTAAGAAAAATCCTTAAAAAAATTGAAAAATAAGAAAAAAGATTAGGCCGTTGATTCCTAACTTTCTTCAAATCCTTGTGTCCCCGGCAGTGGCGCCAAAAACTTGATGCGTGTGAAGTGTCGTTAGTTTTTTATGTATATGTTAAGCCCTTTTTAGCCAAGTTTTAAATTTATAAAACACGATATTTACTAACACTAAACACACATATGGGCAAGTACACCCATTGTGAGCGTAGTATAGTGTTGGTAAGATACCGAGGTCGTCCAAGGACACAAGAGCTTTTAGTACCGATTTATCCTCAACGTCTAATCAAATCAAAAAGTTTAGAAAAATGTTTTAAACTAAGAAAAATAAAAACTAACTAAAATGCTGAAAATAAAAATAAAAACAGATAGACAAGATGAATCACTTGGTTCCGACTCGTGTTTAGTGTAACCTTTGATTATTTTCGCACTTTTGCACTTATTTAAGAGATTATCTTAGTTATTGTAGTAGGCCCCTCTTTTGAAGGTGACGTTACCCTCAACCCAGTAGTTTGAGTCAGCAAGGATACAATCCTAAAGGGTCGGATTATTGAAAGATAATTAATTAAGTTATTAATGCAAATTATGGTAGGCCCCTCTTTTGGAGGTGACGTTACCCTCGGCTAAGTAGTCTGAGTCAGCAGGGATACAGTCCTAAATAGCCGGGTTATAGTATTAATAGTAGTTTAACTTATGAGGGGATCAAACAGTTTGGACCCCCGCCATCCAATACCGTTAAGCATTGAAGGAGGTCCTACTAAATTTGACCCAGGTCCCTTGCAGGATCTCTAAACGCTGAACAACGGCAAGACTCTTACCAAACCGTTCCCTTAACCCCCGACCAGGTAGCCAACATACCTCCATATAGACCATGGAGATATGAATGGTGAAAATCTTTTATTTTATATAGACAGTAAAATAATGCCAAGACACCACGGACAAACGATAAGGAAGAATCACCTTCAACATAAGAAACTAGTTATTAAAGTCATTAATACAAAACCAAGTAAAAAGTGCGAAAAGATTAAAAATAAAAGTATTACACTAGACACTTGTCTTCACCAAGTGATGTAAGAGACTTAGGCAAACATGACCTTGATTGTCAAGAACTCTTACGATCAATCTTGGATCCCGAGACGACTCACACACTCTACGATGGACAATGGATGATGGTGGTGGGTGATGGTGTTATGGTGGTGGTGGGTGGTGGGTGAAGTGTGAGAGAGGTGGTGTGCCAAGGGATGGTTTGAGCTTGAGCCAAGCACTCCTATTTATAGGCTGAACAGAAGCTCGGGCACGGCCCCGTGTCCACATCCTCTCTTTCTTCATTTAATGCAGCTTGTCTGTATTAGTTGACCACGCCCCCGTGTCCGCTGAGCACGACCCCGTGTGCAAAAGAATCTTTGTACTATAAGTTTTCCCTGGATTCTGCGAATCTTATAGTTGACCACGGCCCCGTGTCCGCTGAGCACGGCCCCGTGGTGGGTAATAGAAGCTTATACCACTTTGTCTTTTCTGGTGACACTTGGGCACGCCCTCGTGCTGGCTGAGCACGGGGCGTGTTCAGTCTTCTGTCTTCTTGTTTTGCTTGGGAAGATGTTGTCGTGGGGTCGGGCATGTCACGTTTGTTCCTTTTCTTGTATTTATGTTAGATTTTGCTGTCTTTTTGCTTCTTTTGTTAATTTGAGCTCATTTAATCCTTAAAATAGAAAAGGAAGACAAAAGCACACTTTTTCCAACATTAGTACTAAAAAGGGTTAGTTTTATGCCACAATTGATGTAATTTATATGTTGCATTTTGCACACATCAAATACCCCCCACACTTGAATCTTTGCTTGTCCTCAAGCAAAACTTTTTATAATGTGGCTTTACACTCCCAAATGGAATGGGTAGAAAATAAGGTTTTTGGGTTTGTCATAGAGTGTCGGGATTTCCAAGATTTTTTATTTAGTTTTATTTTTATTTATTTACAATCCTATTCGTCATGATTTATTTAAAACTTTTCATAAGATAAATTACTTATTTGGGCATAACATGCCTCTTTAAAATTTCATTTATATACAAGTTCACATACCTTACGGGGATCACTCAACACTCGGCCTAAAATGTATTTTAGTGAATCACTCGAGAGCGGCATGGAACTTACTCCTACCATAGGCTTGCCAAGCAATCAATCCTCATCCTTTTTAACTATATACCTTTGTAAATATCAAGAGGGCTTTTTGGGTGAAGCGTTAGGCTTGGGTTAAAGGTAGGTGGTTAGTAGAAAAGGGCGAAAAGCGTAACAAGCGTCGGTTTTCGTAATACTTTTTATTTTTGTAATTTTTATTTTGATGAAGCTTTTATTCAAACAAAGTTATTTTTGATGAACTTGTTTGTTTATTTATTTTGCTTCATCATCAACACATTTTTTTGAAGAGTCATACGAAAAACCGAGCTAGTTAGTAAAACAAAGGGTTAAAAATAAAAACGTTTTATTTTTTTGTGGGTGAAAGGGTGTTTGGTTTGGGTTATGAAATGAAAAGGTTTAGGCTCAAAGGGGGTAACTAGGGGGATTTTGGGTAGGTGGTAAAAAAAAGTAAAATACTGGTGTAGAAATAAAAAAGGTTAGTCCTAATGCCTCCATCATTTACTTACTTGAGTTTAAGTTGGTAAGGACCGGGAATGTACCGTCATGGCAAGTTCTAGAGTCGTAAGAACCAAGCGGCTATTCACACAAGAAACGAAAAATGAGCATTTAATTTAAAGATATGTATTTGTATGCTCAATAAAGGCTCAAAACTCACTTTTGTGGGAATGGGTTTTTATGTGATCAAGTATATATAATCAAATTTTAACTAAGCTTGTCATGCCTTTTCATAATTTTCTTATGTTGGTTCTTTTTATCACGACGCTATCGGTTGTAAATTTGTAAAAATATAACCTTTTTAGAACTTGAAATTCCCGAATTAAACCTAGACAAGTAAAAAAATGAAATTAGCGGTTCCAATAGAGTTTTGTGTAAGGCTTGTATTTAGGACTTGCAAGATTCAAAGTTTTAGCATCCCCCCCCCCCCCACTTAAATTACACATTGTCCTCAATGTGTCCCAAAAATAAGTTTTTAGGTTGATTGAATGTGTAAAAAGGTGTGAAAAAGCAACAGGCGGATAACCTGTTTTCGGAGTGGAACCGAGATAACCTAGGGCGGAACGTTTTCGGAGTGGAACCGATATAACCTAGGGTTTGAAAGAGAACTCATCTTGTTGTCTCTTGCTGCATTTCCAGCCAGCTAACCTAATTTCAAATTGTATAAAAAAATTATTATAAACCATTACCCTCAAACAATAAAAACCCACTTGAAGTTATGTGGAACTTGACGGAAGTCACCTCAAATCAACCTTTTTTCTATTTTAGCAGACAATACAACTCTGCATCTCCTATTAGGCCACCAGACATCTCCAGAGCAGAAATAGAGGCATAGCGATAGTCACCACAACGATAGTCACCACAGCGATAGTCACCACAGCGATAGTCAGCAGTCGCACACATGCAGACGAATGGGGTTTCAGTCATCACAGCGATAGTGAACAATCGCACCCCAAGTGATGGCCAGGGTTTGTCGTTTCAGGTATTATCAGCAGAAACCTATGGTGACGGCGGTTAGGGTTTCACTACAGTGATGAAGATGGCTTCAAGAAAGCCAAGACGAAAAGTACAACAAAACGATGTGGCTCAGATCTACCAGAAATCATGACTGCAAGGTGGGTTGCAGGTCTAACCCTACCATCCGCCATCATTGCCATGCCAAAATCAACTGGTAAAAGACTTTTGAGATCATCATAGCCGAGTGACAAAACCATCGGACTTCTTTGCCGAATACATTCTTCAACTTGAAGCTTTTTGAATACAGAAGAAAGAGAAACCCTAGAAATCACCAGAAGTGAGAAGAGAGAAGTCAGTTTGAAGAGAGAAGAAAGAGAGAAGTGAGAAGAGAGAAGTCAGTTCTCTAATGATGTGCATTAAATGGCCATACAACTCCCTATGCAATTCAAATTTGCCTCCTTAAAAATTTAGTTTGTATATTATATTAAAAAATTCCGATTATATAAATATATATAAAATAAATAAATCGTAATTATGACATCAGCAAGGACTACGTGGCGTACCTAAGAAGTTGACACGTAAGCAAAGTGAGGTCATCGTCTAAACTCCTTTAATAGAGAAGATAGATAAGAGTTAAATGCCATTTTAGTCCCTATACTTTGGGTCATTTTGTCAGTTTAGTCTAAATGTTTCATTTTTCTTTTGTAGGTCCAAAAAGAAATGTGGTTTGTTTTTTTCAATTTGACCATACTAGCCATTTATATGGTTGAACTACGTGCACGTGGCATCCCATCATCTCAACCGTTGATGTGCCTTGCAGTGGCGGATCTAGGATTCCGACCAAGCAGTAACGTTTTATAAATAAGCGGTAACGAAATCGAAAAAACGTCAAATTTTTCTAAAATTTACACTAAAAACGTCAAAAAATTTCCGACCAAGCGGTAGCGGAGGCTACCCCTTGTTACTACATACATCCGCCCCTGGTGCCTTGATTAATGATACAGATCACTTCGTACAATTGTATGATATTCCACTTGTAATTGATCCTCGGCGTGTATTGTATGGATTACAAATAATATAATTAATGAGTTATATATATTTAGTATATAATTGATCCGTAGCAAATTTTGTTTTAAAACAAGTAGCAAACTTGATCTTAAAATGATTAAGATAGGAAATTTGCGGATATGGTGGGAGCTCAATGGAACGTTGAAAAACTCAAATGTGACACACACGTTATATAAACGTGTTATAAAAAAATATAAATGGTAGATATTCGACCAAAGTCCTGCACAGGTGTTGCTAGTTCTTTGTGTTCAC
The DNA here is from genome assembly GCA_030545235.1 of Helianthus tuberosus. NCBI lineage: Eukaryota > Viridiplantae > Streptophyta > Magnoliopsida > Asterales > Asteraceae > Helianthus > Helianthus tuberosus. The sequence continues at coordinate 171,048,722 of CM060352.1, forward strand.
TCATAAAGTAGGTTTTGTCTTCTTCTGCTCGCATCCTTTTCTTTTTTATTTTTCTGTCTATACCCTTTTAAATAAAAAATAACATCTTTACACAATGTATTATATATAAAGTTTTCATAAAAAAATAACATCTTTACACAATGTAAATCTAATCTGACTTATAATAAAAAAAACTCCAAATAATACCACATGTCATTTTCTTCTTCAACATCATAAATTTTATTTATGATTATTTAATAAATTTCTTTAATATTTATATTAATAACTAATATATAGATATCATTTATTTTTATCCTTTTCTTTATCTAAGACTAATAAACAACTTTAATTTTGCAATTTAGACCATTTGTTTTTTTTTACTTTTAACCCAAAGTTTTTTATCTTTTGCAATTTAATCCTAACTCTTTTTTTATTTTCAAATTTGGTCCACCATACTTATCATCTTTCCCAAGTTTTTCGTTTCGTTCTAAATTTTGTGAGTTAATGCACTGCAACGTGTGTGTGGGGTTCAACATTTTCTTCGTATATTTTTTCCCGTTTCACTGGCCTGTCGCAACATATATTTTTCCCCGTTTAACAAGTTTGACCAACACGTGAGTCCTGGATTGACTTAGTTATTTTTTTATGTTTTACGTTTCGGTTTAATTTCTCTGCAACGAGCGTTCGTGATTCAAAGATTTTTCGTCTGCTTTTCGCTCAGCGTTATTTTTTTCGTTTTTATTTAATTTGTTTTTACGAGCTTTTCCGGTGTTGGTGGTCGCTGACAGTGGTATAGCATTGGTACTACTTGACACAGTTTTACAATAACCGTTGCAATGCAGGGGCTTAATACTAGTGATATAATATAAATAATAGAAAAAAATAAACATTACAATATTTGATATAATTCCATAAGATTGTTAGGATTTAGATGATTTCTACTGTTTATGAATTCATAATAGGTGTCGTTTTTTTTTTCACCGAAGAACATCGATTGGTTTTAAAAATATATACAATCTGCTTGGTTTTAACGATTTGCAACTTGGAGCAGGTTGTGTAAACCGAATCGGCTGTTTAAGATAGATTATTTGTTTATATTTTTCACTAGGTTATATTCTAACTAGGTTTGAACCCCGTATATTACATTAGTTGAATAAATGTAATTTTATATATTAAATAATAAAAAAAAAGTTATATCTTTGAGAACCCCGTGTATTGTACGGATTGAGTAAATTTAATTTTATATATTAAATATAATGAGAAAACTTACATTTTAAGACCTCATGTGTTATACGGGTTAAGCACATTTAATTTTATATATTAAACAATAAAAAGATATATCTATATAAACCCTATGTATTATATGGATTGAATAAATCTAATTTTATATACTACATAATAAAAAAGTTATATTTTTAAAACCCCGTGTATTACACGAGTTGCATAAATGTAAATTTGTGTAGTAATATCTTTAAAAAAACTAACGGATATACTCGATATACGATGGATGGGGTGATTGCGGTGATTGTTCTTATAAATGTCACATAAACATAGTGATTACCGTATTTGAGTTGAGAATTGAACACGGAAATAAAAGTATAAAACCAATAAACATTGATTAATATTCTGTTTACCGCTTATAAACATTTTTTAAATAGGTTCTATCCTTAACTACTTTAGTTTAATAAAATAAATAAATCATTTACGTTATATTAATTTATATCGAAGGGATTAGTCCAAGCGTTATGTGATTTGTTAACCATATGAAAATGCACGTTTTGACGTATCCGATTGAACTCAATATATCCTATAGTTGCATTGCGATTGAATCAAAACGTAACGTAAATCGAATTTATATCGTACAATCATAACGTATTATACGTGACCCGACTAACTCGAATTTATATCGTCGAGGCAACTCTTGAAGTGGTCAAAGTAGCATTTATAAAGTTCATAAAAAATTAAGTGGTTAAAAATTGCATTTCCTGAATTTAAGTGCTAAAAAAGGGTAAAGATAAAGTTTGATAAAGTTTTGGGGTAAGAAGGAAACTATAACAAAGTTATAAATATTATAAAATATTGTATTGTCTCTGATGTGCGTGAAGTGTGTTATGGTTTTAATGTATAATTTAAGCCCTTTTACACTTTTTTAGCCAAGTTTTAAATTTATAAAACACGATATTTACTAACACTAAACACACATATGGGCAAGTGCACCCATCGTTAGCATAGTATAGTGTTGGTAAGATACCGAGGTCCTCCAAGGACACAAGAGCTTTTAGTACCGGTTTATCCTCAACGTCTAATCAAATCAAAAAGTTAGAAAAAGATTTTAAACTAGAAAAATAAAACTAACTAAAATGCTGAAAATAAAAATAAAAATAAAAACAGATAGACAAGATGAATCACTTGGTTCCGACTCGTATCTAGTGTAACCTTTGATTATTTCCGCACTTTTGCACTTTTTAAGAGATTATCTTAGTTATTGTAGTAGGCCCCTCTTTTGAAGGTGACGTTACCCTCACCCCAGTAGTTTGAGTCAGCAAGGATACAATCCTAAAAGGGTGGATTATTGAAAGATAATTAATTAAGTTATTAATGCAAATTATGGTAGGCCCCTCTTTTGAAGGTGACGTTACCCTCGGCTAAGTAGTCTGAGTCAGCAAGGATACAGTCCTAAGTAGCCGGGTTATAGTATTAATAGTAGTTTAACTTATGAGGGGATCAAAGAGTTTGGACCCCCGCCATCCAATACCGTTAAGTATTGAAGGAGGTCTTACTAAATTTGACACAGGTCCATTGCAGGACCTCTAAACGCTGAACAATGGCAAGACTCTTACCAAACCGTTCCCTTAACCCCCGACCAGGTAGCCAACATACCTCCATATAGACCGTGGAGATATGAATGGTGAAAATCTTTTATTTTATATAGACAGTAAAATTATGTCAAGACACCACGGACAAACGATAAGGAAGAATCACATTCAACATAAGAAACTAGTTATTAAAGTCATTAATACAAAACCAAGTAAAAAGTGCGAAAAAATTAAAAATAAAAAGTATTACACTAGACACTTTGTCTTCACCAAGTGATGTAAGAGACTTAGGCAAACATGGCCTTGATTGTCAAGAACTCTTACGATCAATCTTGAATCCCGAGACGACTCACACACTCTACGATGGACAATGGATGATGGTGGTGGATGATGGTGTTATGGTGGTGGTGGGTGGTGGGTGAAGTGTGAGAGAGGTGGTGTGCCAAGGGATGGTTTGAGCTTGAGCCAAGCACTCCTATTTATAGGCTGAACAGAAGCTCGGGCACGGCCTCGTGTCCAGTGGGCACGACCCCGTGTCCACATCCTTCTCTTTCTTCATTTAATGCAGCTTGTCTTATTAGTTGACCACGCCCCCGTGTCCTCTGAGCACGGCCCCGTGTGCAGAAGAATCTTTGTACTATGAAGATTTGCCTGGATTGTGCGAATCTTATAGTTGACCATGGCCCCGTGTCCGCTGAGCACGGCCCCGTGGTGGGCAATAGAAGCTTCTACCACTTTGTCTTTTCTGCTGACACTTGGGCACGCCCCCGTGCTGGCTGAGCACGGGGCGTGTTCAGTCTTCTGTCTTCTTGTTTTTTTTTGGAAGACGCTGTCGTGGGGTCGGGCATGTCACGTCTTGTTCCTTTTCTTGTATTTATGTTAGATTTTGATGTCTTTTTGCTTCTTTTGTTAATTTGAGCTCATTTAATCCTGAAAATACAAAAGGAAGACAAAAGCACACTTTTTCCAACATTAGTACTAAAAAAGGGTTAGTTTTATGCCACAATTGATGTAATTTATATGTTGCATTTTGCACACATCAAATATCCCAACACTTGAATCTTTGCTTGTACTCAAGCAAAACTCTTTATAATGTGGCTTTACACTCCCAAATGGAATGAGTAGAAGGGAAAGTTTTTTGGGCTTGTCGTAGAGTGTCGGGATTTCCAAGATTCTTTATTAAGTTATGTTTTTATTTATTTACAATCCTATTCGTCATGATTTATTTAAAACTTTTCATAAGATAAATTACTTATTTGGGCATAACATGCCTCTTTAAAATTCCATTTATATACAAGTTCACATACCTCACTGGGATCAGTCAACACTCGGCCGAAGATGTATTTTAGTGGATCACTCGAGAGCGGCATGGAACTTACTCCTACTATAAGCTTGCCAAGCAATCAGTCCTCCTCCTTTTAAACTATATACCTTTGTAAATATCAAGAGGACTTTTTGGGTGAAGGGTTAGGCTTGGGTTAAAGGTAGGTGGTTGGGTTAGTGGTTAGTGAAAGGGCGAAAGGCGTAACGGGTGTCGGTTTTCGTATGACTTTTTATTTTTGCAACTTTTATTTTGATGAAGCTTTTAATTCAAACAAAGTTATATTTTTGATAAACTTGTTTGTTTATTTTCTTTTGCTTCATCCTCAACACCTTTTTTTTTTAAAAAGCCATGCGAAAAACCGAGCTAGTTACTAAAACAAAGGGTTAAAAATAAAAAAAAAGGTTTTGGTGGGTGAAAGGGTGTTTGGTTAGGGTTAAGAAATGACAAGGTTTAGGCTCAAAGGGGTTAACTAGGGGGATTTTGGGTAGGTGGTAAAAAAAAAGAAAAATAATGGTGTGGAAATAAAAAAAAAGTTAGTCCTAATGCCTCCATCATTTACTTACTCGGGTTTAAGTTGGTAAGGACCGGGAATGTATCGTCGTGGCAACTTCTAGAGTCGTAAGAACCAAGCGGCTATTCACACAAGAAACGAAAAATGAGCATTTAGTTTAATGATATGTAATTGTATGCTCAATAAAGGCTCAAAACTCACTTTTGTAGTAATGGGTTTTTTATGTGATCAAGTATATATAATCAAATTTTAACTAAGCTTGTCATGCCTTTTCATAATTTTCTTATGTTGGTTCTTTTTATCACGACGCTATCGGTTGTAAATTTGTAAAAATAAAACCTTTTTAGAATTTGAAATTCCCAAGTTAAACCTAGACAAGTAAAAAAAATGAAAATTTTTGAAAAAAATTTGGGGTGATTAGCGGTTCCAATAGAGTTTTGTGTAAGGCTTGTATTTAGGACTTGCAAGATTCAAGGTTTTAGCATCCCCCCCACACTTAAATTACACATTGTACTCAATGTGTCCCAAAAATAAGTTTTTAGGTTGATTGAATGTGTAAAAAGGTGTAAAAAGCAAAAAAAAATTGTGTTATAGGGCACTTGACACGGCCCCGTGCCTGGTGGGCACGACCCCGTGTTCAGGTGCCAGTAACGAAAACTTACAGAAGGTGGATACGGGGGCGTGTTGGGTGGACACGTCCCCGTGTCTGTCAAGGTCTGCAGAATTAAAACAAACAGCAGGTTCAGGGGAGTGGGCACGGGGGCGTGTCGGCTGGACACGGCCCCGTGCGGACAATCTGCAAGGTTGAAAGACAGGTTTCTTTCTTCGGTTTTCCTGTCCCGACTTTAGTAGTACTAATGCTTAGTACTCTAAGCCTCGTATGTACCTGCTTAATCAATAAACACCATACCACACCATAGCAAAAAATCTAATTTTACCAAGTTTAATATCCATGTCAAAGTTAAAAGAAAAATAAATGCAGAAAATAAAAGAAGTTAAGGAAAGTAAATTGTTCAACACTTGCCACGCAGGCCTCAAATTGTTCAAGATGGAAAAGGTTAACCTGGGGAATCACTAACCAACCGTTTCTTCCTCCGCTCCTCCCGCCTAATCCATGTCCTCGTCTTCATCATCATCCTCCCCACCATGGCCAGCCATGTACTCCCGGATATTTCCAATATCATATTGGATATCGGATATGTTTCTCTCGATCGTTTCGACCCGGTTGTACGTGTTGCTTGCCATATTGTAGGTGTTCCTGGTGCACATGAGGTTTTCCTGCAACAAATCATGTAAACTTTGAAAGTTAGGAAAACCGCCTCCTGAGGAGGAGGATTGGCCCGGATCACCATGGGGCTGGTATTGATACTGATGATGTTGTGGAGCGTGGAGGACAAGTGCTTCTTGCGGGTTCCATGCGTGACCTTGCATCCTTTGAAAGCTTACCGTCCCGTCTTCAGCCTCATATATTAGGTTCATTGAGCGGCAGATGTGTATATCTACCCTACCCGACCATGGGCTCCTGTCAAATGAACTAGGTATGCGGGTGAAGTGCCTGAAGAGACGATACACCCATCCCCCAAAGAAGATAGGAGTCGGTGCACTAGCAAGGCGGTTATGATGCATGTTTCGGAGCATGAGGAACGGAACATCGAGCGGCCTGCGGTTGTGGATGCAGTGGAGGACAACCAAATCTCTTAACCCAACGACGCCACCGCTATCGTGTCTTTGACTAAAAGAGTAGCCGAGGAGCCTATGGATGTATCTGTAGAGTGGATCCCTCAACTTCGTACTCTTAGTGCTACTCGGATTGTAGTACCCTTCACCAATCTGAGCCCACGCGGCTTGGCGATCGTTTTCACCTATCTCTCGCATCCCTCCGGTATTTTCCTCGTTTCCCGCATCCTCTTCCGCATACAACCCGACGATCGATCCAAATTGTGCCATAGAGATCGAATACCTAGTTCCGCCACATCGGAATGCTACCCCATCATTGTCGAATGGGTCGCACCTTGAGTTGAATGTGAAGGTGCTATAGAATTCCAAAGAGCATTCGTGGACGGAACGGAGTCTAGTTGTTAAAGCGACTCTTAATGGCCCGGTGACAATGTTGTTGAAACGGTCGATTTGATTCACCATAGTTAACAGTTCCGTGCATGCTTGCCTCGGGTATTCCTCCGGCCTTGTCTGAAGTATTTCGTATCTAGCCCTAACATCGAGCTCATTTGCGTTAAACCTCGTGAACTTCCTTGCCATCTGAAAGAATACACCAAAAGTTAGCACGAAACAGAAGAATTTTCGGACAAAACTACAAACAGTGGGCTGGACACGACCCCGTGTTCAGCGGACACGGCCCCGTGTCCGGGCGTCTGTTACTCAAAAATTCCATTTTTCGACCCGGTTTCAAAAACTTGAAAATTTTTGGTCCAATAGGTGCGGTTTTCCCCGAAATTGAAACCCCAAGTGCCGTTTTTCCCAAAACAACCCGTTTACCCATTCAATTTTATCTTTTTCGGTTCAAAAACAAGGGTTTGGGGTTTTTATGAGAAATCGGGCTAATCTATGAACAATACAAGTGGATTTACTTCCCATAACACTAATCTAACTAAATGCAAACAAATCTAAACAAAAATTTGAGGTTCGATCCGGATAAACTTCAAGAACCCTAGATTTTTCCCCAAATTTTTGGTGTTTTAACTACATGCAAGTAACTAATCTAACTACTAATGATGTAAGAATCATACCTTGACGTTGTTAGAACAAAAGGAGACGTCGAAAATCTGTGGAAAATCGCCTGGAACCAGAGCTTTTTTTGGGGAAACGGGGCGTGTGGAATGTTATAACTGTTATGAAAAAGGGGTTTTATCCCGACTGCAACGCGGACACGGCCCCGTGCCGAGCAAAGTTTTAATTTTTTTTTCAGTACTCGTGTGATTGCCCTTGTTTCCCAAAAACTTTGGTTAGAAAACTTACCGATTAAGATGTCGTTCCGTTTGTTCGTAACTTACCAGGTATGAGGTTGGTGTTTTCATTCTTCGGTTGTTTGAAGCGAGATCTCCTCCTCTTCATCCTCAATGAATCCTTGATAGAGTTTCAGCCGTTGGCCATTGACTTTGAATGGAGGCCCATTCCGAGATTTAATTTCTACTGCACCATGTGGGAAAATATGGGTGACGGAAAAAGGTCCTGACCACCTAGACTTTAATTTACCAGGAAACAATCGAAGTCGTGAATTAAACAAAAGAACTAGATCTCCTACTCGAAATTCATTAGGTTTAATATGTTTGTCATGCAAGTTTTTCATTATTTCCTTATAAATTTCGGAGTTTGAGTATGCATAATTCCTAAGTTCGTCTAATTCATTTAATTGACAAAATCGATTTTTACCAGCAAACTCTAAATCTAAGTTTACATTTTTAATTGCCCAGTAGGCTTTGTGTGCAATTTCTACTGGCAAGTGACAACTTTTTCCATAGACGAGCTTATATGGGGTTGTACCTATTGTTGTTTTATAAGCAGTTCGAAAAGCCTATAAAGCATCATCTAATTTATCTGCCCATTCCTTTTTATTTAACCCTACGGTTTTTTCAAGTATTCGTTTTAAACCTCTATTAGTCACTTCGGCTTGTCCGTTTGTTTGAGGGTGATATGCTGTCGAGACCCTGTGATAGACCCCATATCTTGTTAAAAATTTTTCGAGTTGATGGTTGCAAAAATGGGTACCTGTATCACTTATTAATGCTTTAGGTGTGCCAAAACGAGAGAATAGTTTTTTCAGAAATCTTACCACGACCCTTCCATCGTTTGTTGGAAGTGCCTCGGCCTCGGCCCATTTAGACAAGTAATCTACTGCCACAAGTATATATTTGTTTCCTTTCGACGGTGGGAAAGGTCCCATAAAGTCGAGTTCCCACACATAAAAAAATTCACAAACAAGAGTGCCATTTTGTGGCATTTCGTTTTTGGAAGAAATATTACCTGTTATTTGGCAAGCATCACATGTCTTGACAAGACTTTGGGCGTCTTTGTAAATGGTTGGCCAATAAAATCCTGAATCAAATACCTTTCGTGCGGTACTGGCGGCACCATGATGCCCTCCGTATGGACCTTCATGACAATGGCGGAGAATTCTTCGTGCTTCGCTACCATGTACGCATCGCCGGATGAGTTGGTCAGCACACGTTTTGAAAAGATATGGATCTTCCCAAAAATAATGTTTCACATTAGCAAAGAATTTCTTTCTTTAATGATGTGGCCAACCTTTTGCGACTATACCGCTAGCTAGGTAGTTAGCATAGTCGGCGTACCATGGTTCTTCCTTGTATTCCACCATTTCTAGGGACTCTGTTGGAAATTTTTCGTTGATTTGCTCGTCCCTGGTTGCCTCCAAAGCTGGGTCTTCTAAGCATGAAAGGTGATCTGCTGCGGTATTTTCTGCTCCTCTTTTGTCTTTGATTTCAATATCAAATTCTTGGAGGAGTAGAATCCACCGAATCAACCGTGGTTTTGCATCCTGCTTTTTGAAGAGATATCGGATGGTTGCATGATCTGTATAGACTATAGTTTTAGAAAGAACAAGATAAGAACGAAATTTATCGAAAGCAAATACCACAGCTAGTAATTCTTTTTCAGTTGTTGTGTAATTTTCTTGTGCATCATTAAGTGTTTTACTAGCATAATAAATTGGGTGGAAATGCTTTTCTTTTCTTTGTCCCAAGACAGCTCCAACTGCAAAGTCACTAGCATCACACATGATTTCGAAAGGAAATTTCCAATCAGGTGCTGTCATGATAGGTGCATTGACTAACATTTCCTTTAGGGTTAGAAATACTTGATTGCAATCCTTGTAAAAGATGAAAGGAGCATCTTTTTCAAGTAATTTTGTTAGAGGCCTTGAGATTTTAGAAAAGTCTTTGATAAACCGCCTATAGAATCCGGCATGCCCTAGGAAACTTCTGATAGCTCTAACGGAGGATGGAGGTGGTAATCTAGAAATGGTATCGATTTTGGCTCGATCCACCTCCATTCCTTCGCTTGAGATTTTGTGACCGAGTACTATACCCTCCGTTAACATGAAATGGCATTTTCCCAGTTAAGGGCGAGGTTAGTTTCCTCACATCGGGATAGCATTCGTTCAAGGTTATCGAGGCATTGGTCGTATGAATCCCCAAAGATAGAAAAGTCGTCCATGAAGACTTCCATTGTTTTTTCTATCATGTCATGGAAAATGGCTACCATGCAACGTTGGAATGTTGCGGGGGCATTACATAGACCAAATGGCATGCGTCGATAAGCAAAAGTTCCATAGGGACATGTGAAAGTTGTCTTTTCTTGGTCTTCGGGTGCTATCGGGATTTGAAAGTAACCTGAAAAACCATCCAAGAAACAGTAAAATTTATGTCTGGATAATCTTTCTAACATTTGATCAATGAAGGGCAAAGGAAAGTGATCTTTCCTTGTTGCTTCATTTAATCGTCTATAATCTATACATACTCTCCATCCTGTGACGGTTCTCGTTGGTATTAATTCATTCTTTTCGTTAGTTATTACCGTCATACCTCCTTTCTTTGGAACTACTTGAACGGGACTCACCCAAGGACTATCGGAGATAGGATAGATAAGTCCGGCGTCAAGTAATTTGATGACTTCATTTTTAACCACTTCTTGAACATTTGGATTTACACGACGTTGTGGTTGTATTACCGATTTGTAGTCATCATTCATTAGAATTTTGTGCGTGCACATGGAAGGACTTATTCCTCTAATATCTACAAGCTTCCAAGCGATCGCATTTTTGTGTTTTTTCAAAAGACTAATTATTTTTTCTTTTTCTAAACTATCTAATTTAGATGAAATAATTACAGGTAATTTACCATCTTTGTCTAGAAAAGCATATTCCAAACCTTTTGGAAGTTCTTTGAGCTCAAGTGGTGGGTCTTTAGGAGACTCCTTATTAGGTTGCTCATTTCGATCAAGAACTTTAAAAGTTTGTTCTATGGCGACCTCTTCTTCAACCAAGTGGTCAATCTTTTCACTTGTATCAGGTGGTTCATCTTCATCTTCAATTAGGGGGTCATTATTGCCGAATGGATACTTCATTGACCGCTCAAGATCGACACTTCTTTTAAATGCCCCTAATTGAAGAGGTAGATTGTTGTACTTCCGGTTTTTCAAAGCTTCGTGAGTTTTTACAAATGGTCGTCCCAACACTAGAGGAGCGTCATCGAGGATGACAAAGTCAGTCGGGATTACCATTCGATTTGTTTGAACCAAGACATCCTCAACTATACCGATTGATTTTATTACTTTCCGATTGGATAGAAAAATGGGTATTTGAAGTGGAGAAAAATCACTAATACTTAATTTTTTGAAAATGTAGTTAGGCATTATGTTAACACAAAGATCTTTATCAATTGTGACATTACTAATAAATGAATTTTGAAAGAAACATGGAACCGGTGTAATGTTAATTTCAAATGGGTCTTCTTTTATTAGTGAAGTTTGATCATTAGTTAACTTAACACTAACCGTTTCGTCAATTTTAATGTTAGTGTTTAACTCTTTTAAAAACTTAGCATGAGTTGGAACTAAACAATGATTTTCAAAAGAAGGTGACAAGAGATTAAATTCTTCAAAATTAGACTCTTCTTGGATTTTAACGTTGTCGGACTCACCTTTTTCGTTGTTTAACTCATGTGTCGGTTCTTCACTTATTTGTTCTTCCATTTTTACACTTTCGGTTATCTCTTCCTTTTTTAATTCTTCTCTTGCGCGGGACTCCTCTTCCCTTGCGCGAGATTATTTTATATAGTGATCGATAACTCTAAGGTGTTCTAATATCCTATCGGTTACTTCGGTTATAGAAAAAGAATCAGGATTTTCAAAGCTTGAATCCGGTTGTTCGATCCTTTGTTCCTCATAATACCCATATGAAATAGATGGTTCACACCATTGTTCTTCATTGTAAGCATATGATGGATAAGGGTCGTAATTTTGTTCTTCATAATACTCATATGAGGTGGGTTGTCCACGCCATGGTTCCTCATAATAAGCATATGAAGGTGGTGGCTCATATCTTGGTTCCTCAAAGTATGAGTATGGAGGCTCATACCTTGGCTCGTCAAAAAATGAGTATGAGAGAGGAGGTTCATACCTTTGGTCTTCATAGGATGTGTATGAAGTCGATGGCTCGTACCTGGGCTCCTCATAGTAGGTGTATGAAGTGGATGGTTGATATGATTTACAATATTGAACCGGGTGCGGGTTACCACAATGAGTGCAATAGTTATTCCTATAATCATCCTCCTCATAGGTGTAGTTGTAACCTCCTGAGTATTGATCCATGAGAATCACTCAGCAGACCACAACTAAGTCTCGGGATCAGAAAACAAAAATGAAAATGGAAACAGAGGCTGGACACGGCCCCGTGTTCAGTGGACATGGCCCCGTGTACAGAATCTGTATCTGGGCGTTTTAATTAAAGTTTCTGATCCAGTTGAGCACGGGGCGTGTTCAGTGAGCACGGCCCGTGTTCAAGCTACTGTTACGGGGTGTTTATGAAAAATATGCAGCACGGCCCCGTGTTCAGTGAGCACGACCCGTGTTCAACTTACTGTAAATGCAAAACTAAACTAAAATGCAAAAAAATGTGCGCGCGTTTTGAAAAAGTTTTGAAAAACTGACTAGGCTGTCGATTTTAAGCTTTCTTAAAATCCTTGTGTCCCTGGCAGCGGCGCCAAAAACTTGATGTGCGTGAAGTGTGTTATGGTTTTAATGTATATTTTAAGCCCTTTTACACTTTTTTTAGCCAAGTTTTAAATTTATAAAACACGATATTTACTAACACTAAACACACATATGGGCAAGTGCACCCATCGTTAGCGTAGTATAGTGTTGGTAAGATACCGAGGTCCTCCAAGGACACAAGAGCTTTTAGTACCGGTTTATCCTCAACGTCTAATCAAATCAAAAAGTTTGAAAAAGATTTTAAACTAGAAAAATAAAACTAACTAAAATGCTGAAAATAAAAATAAAAATAAAAACAGATAGACAAGATAAATCACTTGGTTCCGACTCGTATCTAGTGTAACCTTTGATTATTTCCGCACTTTTGCACTTTTTAAAATATTATCTTAGTTATTGTGGTAGGCCCCTCTTTTGAAGGTGACGTTACCCTCACCCCAGTAGTTTGAGTCAGCAAGGATACAATCCTAAAAGGGTGGATTATTGAAAGATAATTAATTAAGTTATTAATGCAAATTATGGTAGGCCCCTCTTTTGAAGGTGACGTTACCCTCGGCTAAGTAGTCTGAGTCAGCAAGGATACAGTCCTAAGTAGCCGGGTTATAGTATTAATAGTAGTTTAACTTATGAGGGGATCAAAGAGTTTGGACCCCCGCCATCCAATACCGTTAAGTATTGAAGGAGGTCCTACTAAATTTGACCCAGGTCCATTGCAGGACCTTTAAACGCTGAACAATGGCAAGACTCTTACCAAACCGTTCCCTTAACCCCCGACCAGGTAGCCAACATACCTCCATATAGACCGTGGAGATATGAATGGTGAAAATCTTTTATTTTATATAGGCAGTAAAATAATGTCAAGACACCACGGACAAACGATAAGGAAGAATCACCTTCAACATAAGAAACTAGTTATTAAAGTCATTAATACAAAACCAAGTAAAAAGTGCGAAAAGATTAAAAATAAAAAGTATTACACTAGACACTTTGTCTTCACCAAGTGATGTAAGAGACTTAGGCAAACATGGCCTTGATTGTCAAGAACTCTTACGATCAACCTTGGATCCCGAGACGACTCACACACTCTATGATGCACAATGGATGATGGTGGTGGATGATGGTGTTATGGTGGTGGTGGGTGGTGGGTGAAGTGTGAGAGAGGTGGTGTGCCAAGGGATGGTTTGAGCTTGAGCCAAGCACTCCTATTTATAGGCTGAACAGAAGCTCGGGAACGGCCCCGTGTCCAGTGGGCACGGCCCCGTGTCCACATCCTTCTCTTTCTTCATTTAATGCAGCTTGTCTTATTAGTTGACCACGCCCCCGTGTCCGCTGAGCACGACCCCGTGTGCAGAAGAATCTTTGTACTATGAAGATTTGCCTGGATTGTGCGAATCTTATACTTGACCACGGCCTCGTGTCTGCTGAGCACGGCCCCGTGGTGGGCAATAGAAGCTTCTACCACTTTGTCTTTTCTGCTGACACTTGGGCACGCCCCCGTGCTGGTTGAGCACGGGGCGTGTTCAGTCTTCTGTCTTCTTGTTTTGCTTGGGAAGACGCTGTCGTGGGGTCGGGCATGTCACGTCTTGTTCCTTTTCTTGTATTTATGTTAAATTTTGATGTCTTTTTGTTTCTTTTGTTAATTTAAGCTCATTTAATCCTGAAAATACAAAAGGAAGACAAAAGCACACTTTTCCAACATTAGTACTAAAAAAGGGTTAGTTTTATGCCACAATTGATGTAATTTATATGTTGCATTTTGCACACATCAATCTCCTATACAAATTGTTTAAATTTATATTAAATTAAATTTTATAATTATTTTTTAATTGATATTAATTATCTATAAAAATAGATGACTTCAATGAATGACATGTGTCCTTTCATTGGTTTCTTTTATTATATAGTATAGATTTTATGAGTATTATCGTATATAAAATAATACAATAAGTTATCTATAAATGAATTTTAAAGTTTTGGTATAATTAAACATTGGTTTTTGAACATGTAGGACAATGTAAAAATCGTAGTAATGACTTATGATAAAGAAAAGACAAATGATAATGTTCAAATATTTCAACCAACAAATAAACACACAATACTAAATATGAAAAATAAAAAAAAATGTTTTGTGAAGATGATTTTGATAAACATGATTTTATGAAATATTAAAGGTCTTGATCTATTGCAAGCAAAATCTTTACTTGACTCGTTGACCATTTGAAAATACCCATATTGCCCTATGGAACTCTCCTATATTTTATCAAATCATTCCAACCGACAACGTTATACCTGTAACAAACAACAACTAATAAATGAAGATATGGAAATAAAAAAACAAATGTTGTATATTATAAATAGATTACAAACTGTAGTATATTATAAATAGATTATAAACCTTATAATTTCGAGAAGATCTTCTTCTGTAGATATTTTCAATTCTCATTCAGATCCACTAATCATCTTTATAATTATTTTGGAATTATTGTGTAAGCCAGTGAAAATTCTGACGTGTTCAGTGAAAATTCTGACATGCAGGAGACAACAAGTACTTAAGGACGCCTACGTGGCACCAATCATAAGGCAGAGACAACTGCCTCACGATCTCCACTTACCTGTTGATGGCAGAAGGGCGGCCAGGCCGACAACAGTGACACGTTGTCGCCTTCCGGCCCAAGGCCCATCAGCCCACATCCTCTTACACCTCTCCGGCTATAAATAGGGATCTCACTTCACAGGTTAAACATTCCATACCCTTTACTCTCACTCTTAACACTTAATTATCTTCCCAAAGCAGTCGCTTATTCTCACGCCGGAGCCCGGTTAAGAGGGAAACCCCCACATTCCCCTCTTAACGAGTAACGGTGTTCTGTTTTGCAGGACTTAGAAGATCATTACGAAGCTCAGAAAGCCATTAGAAGATTAACCATTATGGTAGAAACATAAATCAAACTAATTAAGCACATAATTAGTTCCGTGTTTCTTCATTGGCGCCCACCGGTTTTCTACAAATCACTCTCATCTTCTTTTTCTGAGTTTTCGTGGTTTTTTCTTCCTTCGATCATGGCTGGTCAAGGAATCATTCCTGAGTTTGTTGGTTTCAGAGCAAACTCTAATGCAGCGTTGGGGGTGGACAACCAAAACGTTCAACCCCAACACATTGAAGAAATTGGCGAAATCGAAGTAACCAACACTGGGGGACCGCGCGGGAGCATCACCCGCATCACTGAGACGGTAACCCCAGGAAGCAATGGCGCTGGACCTTCAAACCCAGCTCCACCTCAGAATGTGTCGGCGCTATTAGGGATACCAGATGGCAAAACTCCGGCCTCGTGGTACGCCAAGAATATTGCCACAATTAACGCGGAGTATCAATCTCTGATCGCACAGCAAGCAGTCTTAACGGCAGAACCATCCTTGGTTACTCCCCAAGGACAGAGTCAGGGGGCGCGCCAGATACCCCCACAGCAAAACATCCAAGGTAGAATTAATAGACCTCCCCCTACCAGAAGATTGAGCGTGCATGACACGCGCGATACACGAGGGGGGGGGGGGAAACAGAAAGCTATTATGGCTATCCGTCAAACGTCCAAAGAGGCCCAGTTCATAGCCGGCTCACGCCGCGCAACATGAACAATGAATGGGAAGATACTGACCCAAACGATCCAACTTGGCAAGACGATGAAGGATCTTCAGTCTTCAATCGTTTACAGAGAAACCATGAATACTACAAACCAAGACAACACGTTGGGTATACTGAAGAGGCAGAGCAAGACTTTCACCTCGCCTATCGACCAGCTGAAGCCGTAGAACATTCAAAGTTCATTCCAAAGATCGCGCTAGCGCCGCTTAAAAGAGAGAAGTTACCTCCGACAGTTGGAAAGTTTAACGGATTGACTGATCCAGATGATTACGTCAGAGTTTTCACAAGCGTGGGTTGCATGGGAGGATGGAATATGCCCATGTGGTGCCATCTGTTTATTCAAACGCTTACAGGGGCTGCTCGCGCCTGGTTCGACAGCCTTCCTCCGGGAAAGATCAAGTCATGGGTGAATTTCAGGACACAGTTTTTAAGCCACTTCAGTCAACAGAGACGTTACCAGCGCGACACAGCCGAGGTAGAAGACATCTGGCGCAGAGATAACGAGGGTTTGGAGGATTTCATCACTCGCTTTAACAAAGAGTGCTTAGAAATCGGTGGCGTAAGTGAACAATTCATGCGTTGCCACTTTAAGAAAGCCATTCGCTGTGATAGTCTCATCAGAACTATCACGGGGAAAGATGGAATGCGCAAAGAGTGGGATAAGCTCATGGAAGCCGCGGAGATAGTCGCGCAAACTGAAGAGTCACTCGCCGCAAACAAGAATCATTATGCTGAAGATCGATTTTCAAAAGGGGGCCATTCACGCGACAATAACAGACGAAACAAAGGAAAAAACCCTGCGTGGAAAGCCAATCACTCCAGCGGTTATGGTGAACGACCTCGTTATGAAGAATGGTAACGCTACAAAGAAGACGCGCGAGATACTATTGATCGCATCGGTTGTCGGAAAGCAGTCAGGGATGACAACCGAGAAAAGCACTGGACTCCGCTCATAAAAACACCTAAAGAGGTACTGATGACGGTGAATCACGATTTCAAGGCTCCAAGGCCTATGACGAACAAGAGGGGGCAAGACCCCAACCTGTACTGCGACTTCCACAAAGATACCGGACACCTGACAGATGACTGTTACAGTTTACGTCAAGAGATAGAAAGAGCGCTAAAAAGCGGGAAGCTAAGTCACCTGGTGAAAAACATGCGCAAGGAAACTCGACAGCTCCAATGTCACAATGAGGGGAATCACAAGAAAGTCAGACGCCTAGAAACCCATATGGTCAATGGACCAAGATACAGCGCAAAAGAGAAAGGCAAGCGCCCTTATGAACCCTCATGGCAAGAGCAACAGGTCATCTTCCCGGTAGTGCGCGGCGGTCCTCGCGCCACTCGCCCCGTCGTCATTACCGGTATTACCGGCCATTATGAAACGGAGTACGTGTTCATTGACCCAGGAAGTACGGGTGACATCATCTATGAGCAATGTTTTAATCAGTTTGATGAGGATGATAAAGCAAGACTTGAACCAGTTGATTATCCACTGTCTGGATTCTGCAACGAAATGGTCTTCCCGCTAGGACAGATCAGCTTCCCCGTCACGCTCTCTAACGGGAAGCATTCAAGAACAACAAATGTAAACTTCATGGTGATGCCGGTCAAATCAAGGCATGATGTGTTGATTGGGAGAGAAACCCAAGGCGAATTGAACATGGTAACCTCCACACCCCACTCAGCGATAGGGTTTCCAACCAAGACGGGGGTGGCGATTATCTATGCCAAGAAAGAAGTAATGTCCACAGAAGAGATGCGCCCAACAAAAGCGGCGAAGGTTTCAACAACCGAGCCAGAGAAATGGGTATTAAACCGCAAGTATCCAGAGCAAACGGTGACGATAGGCCATGCAATCTCACCAAACATCAGAATGCATCTCAAGCAACTCCTGTTCAAGAATATGGATATCTTCGCCTGGACTTCGGCCGACATGACCGGTGTCCCGCATGACATTACGGAGCATTGTTTTAACACCTACCCCTCTATTGAGCCGAAAGTCCAAAGAAGGCGCAGCTTAGGGGCAGATAAAACCAAGGCAATGAATGAGCAAGTATGCGAACTACTCAAAGCGGGTATCTTACGGGAGGTCCGTTATCAAAGTTGGGTTGCGAACCCCGTGATGGTAGAGAAGTCTAGTGGAGGATGGCGAATGTGTGTTGATTATACCGATCTCAACAAGGCATGCCCTAAAGATTGCTACTCTTTGCCTGAGATCGACAAAAAGATAGACTCACTCGCGCCATACAGATGGAAATGCTTCTTTGATTGCTATAAAGGGTACCATCAGGTTCAAATGAAGCTAGACGACGAGGACAAGACAACTTTTCGAACCGATCTAGGGATCTTCTGCTATACAAAGATGCCATTCGGCCTCAAAAACGCTGGCGCCACGTACCAGCGCCTGATGGACAAGACCTTCGCGGGAGATATTGGGAAGCATATCGAAGTTTACATCGATGATCTAGTGATCAAAAGTCCTGAAGAGGACCAAATGTTGAAGGATATCGAAAAAACATTCAACTCATTGCGCAGCGTGAATATGAAATTGAATCCAGCCAAGTGTTCTTTTGGTATGGAAGAAGGGAAATTCTTAGGCTTCATAGTCACAAATGGCGGCTTTAAGGTGAATCCAGAAAAAGTCCAGGCAATAGAACGAATGCCATCACCAAGAACAATCAAAGAGATGCAAAGGTTGGCCGGCCGCCTAGCCGCGCTTAATCGCTTTCTGTCAAACCACGCCGCCAAGTCGTATCCTTTTATCAGCACTCTGCGCAACTGTGTGAAGAAACAAGAGTTCAGGTGGACCCCTGAAGCAGAGAAGGCTTTTCAGCAAATGAAGGAGTGTTTGATCGAACTCCCTACCCTGACCGCGCCGTTCGAAAAAGAGCCACTCGTACTGTACTTATCTTCTTCGGATAAGGCAGTAGGCTCGGTATTACTTGTGGAGAGAAACGGAGTACAGACTCCAATTTATTACGTCAGTAGGGTGCTTACCGATCCAGAGACAAGATACTCCACAATGGAGAAATTGGTGCTTGCGCTGCTACACACCTCCCGGAGGCTGCGCAGATACTTTACAAGGCATGTGATCACCGTACTTACCAATTTCCACATTGGCACGATATTGCAAAAGCCATAAACATCTGGGCGGTTAGCAAAATGGGCGATCGAGCTGGGGGGCCACAACATTTTGTACAGGCCGCGCCCAGCAATCAAGGGTCAGGTCCTCGCCGACTTTATCATGGAAGTCCCAGCAGAAAAAATCAAGGAGTGCGAGATTGTTGAAACTCCTTTGAAAGATACATCTGATAAGTTGTGGTTGCTGTACACAGATGGGGCCTCAAACGAGGACGGCGCAGGAGCAGGTTTGCGCCTCGTGAGCCCTGAAAGACATGAATTTACGTACGCCATCAAGTTAGATTTTAAGAATACCAACAACGAGGCAGAATACGAGGCATTTCTGGCAGGCCTACGCCTCGCCATAAAAATGGGAGCTAAAAATCTACAAGCACACGTTGATTCACTCCTGATAGCCAGCCAAATTAACGGTATATATGATGCGAAGGGCAAAGTTATGGCCCTGTATTTAGAGCAGGCAAGAGAGTTGCTTCAACAGTTCAAATCTTACAAGGTAGTCCACATCAATCGCTCCGAAAACAAACCAGCTGACGCTTTGAGCAAGCTTGCTTCAACTTCCTTTCAACATTTAGCGAAAGATGTAAGGATTGAAGTACTCAAAAATCCATCAGTCCTGCTGCGCCAGGTAAATGTGATTGAAATAGGCCAGCCATCCTGGATGACCCCTATAATTCAGTATTTGCAAGAAGGAATACTCCCTGAGAGCAAGGCAGAGGCAAGAAAGATTCAGAACAAATCTCTGCATTATGAGATGAATGGTGGTATCTTATACCGCAAATCCTTCTTGGGGCCACTATTGCGCTGCGTGGACCCCCAAGATGCGAATTACTTGATCAGGGAGATCCACGAATGGATCTGCGGCATCCATGCAGGACCACGCATGGTTGTCGCGAAGATTATGAATGCTGGATATTATTGGCCAGGGATGCACGTCGACGCCCTGAAGGAGTTGCGCAAATGCGATTCCTGTCAGCGACATTCTCCGAAAACCCTACGCCCAAAAAACGATCTTATTCCTGTATCCACTACTTGGCCTTTCCAACAATGGGGAACAGATATGGTGGGACCTTTCCCAGAAGCTCCTGGCGCCGTCAAGTTCATAATTGTGGCCGTTGATTATTTTACTAAGTGGGTGGAGGCCAAAGCTCTCGCCTCAACCACTGCAATGATGGTGCGCAAGTTTATTTGGGAACACATCATCTGCAGGTTTGGTCTCCCACTCAAAATCGTCACAGACAACGGTACCAATTTTGCTTCTGAGGACCTTCAAAATTGGATGAAGGAAATGAAAATCGAGCATACCTTCTCCTCCGTTGCGCACCCCCAGGGCAACGGTCAAGTGGAAAGCGTTAACAAAAGTATTGTCGAGGGGATAAAAGCCCGACTGGGCACAAAGAGAAGAGGCTGGGTAGATGAGCTCCCAAGCATCCTGTGGGCTCATCGAACCATGCCGAAGACGAGCACCGGCGAAACTCCTTTCAGCCTAGTATACGGATCGGAGGCAGTTATCCTGGCAGAAGTGGGCCTCCCCTCACCGCGCTTGACAGCAGTCAGCACGGTTGATAATGAAGCAGAGCGCCGGCTCGATTTGGATCTCTTGGAAGAAAGACGTGAGAATGCGCGTATTAAAGAAGCAAAATACAAGACACAATTGGAAAGGTACTACAATGCGAGAGTCTGCATCTGTACCTTCACTCCAGGAGAATACGTCTTCAGAGACAACGAAGCTTCAAATGCTGAATGCCCAGGAAAACTAGCACCCAAATGGGAAGGCCCATACTTGGTTCACGAAGTGCTAGGAAAAGGGGCATACAAATTGCGCACCCTGGATGGACACATCATCCCGCGCACGTGGAATGCGCAACAACTGCGCAAGTGCTATATGTAACTATTCTAGGCCTTGCGCCATTACTAACTCTTGTTGGCCACGCGCCCCTTTTAATTACCTATGTTGGCTAAACGCCCCTTTTGCTACTTATGCAATGTATGTTGGCCTAAGCACCTGTTTCCCAAGTAATGAAAGCATACGACATGTTTTCTTTTACGATGACGCCTTTCGTTACAAATGCATGTTAAACTTTTGATTAGCACGAAAACACTCCAGTAAACTACGAGCTCTTGAGCTATACCTCCAAGGTACTCCGCAAACATAGCGCGAGACCGGGCAGTCACACTCTCGCAAGAGCCACACTTACATTCATTCGCGCTAACTTAACCAAAGTTTCTAACAACAGTGCAATAATTGTAACAGATCAAAATAGACAAACATCACATTGGAATAAGCGCAAGCGCGCAACGGTTACATAGAAACCACAATTCATTCAAAACAAACAAAAAATTACAAGGCACAAAGCCTGTCGACAAAGCCTATTCAAATTCATCAACATCGCCAGGCTTACCATCATCACCATCGTTTCCACCATCACCAGCTGGCTCCTCTTCATCTGATAGTTCAACAGTTATCGGTGGGTCAAGAATGGCCTTAAGGCGCTGACACCAGTCATCATGCTCTAGAGCCTTCGCGACCAAGTCCATCACGGGCAGTGATAAGTGATCATAAGCATTTTCAGCACGTGTCAACTCGGCACTAGCCTGGTCAGTCACTGAGCAATGACTAGTGTCAAACTCCTGTCTGAATACCTCTTCAACGTGCTGCGCACATGTAACCACCCTGGTTTTCACACTCGCATTTATTCCGACTTACATGGTAACAAATACCGTGTTTGGAATGAAACTTATTTGAACATACTTGCTTTGTGCTTATACAAACACAAACACGTGAAACAATAACAAATTTATTGAGTTTTATACTATTAAACAAGACTACATAAACTATAAGGGCCTATTATGACATGTTGTGAAACTACAATTTGAGGGATCTAATTTTCATTTCTTGAAACTTGCTTGAAAACGTTGATTTAAAGTCTGAGGACTAAAACCGTCATTTTTAGTAAGTACAAAAGTCCGGGGACTAAAAAGTCCTTTTTTGAAATCTTGTAAGTTCGGGTTAAAAATGTAAATATTGAAAACTCAAAAGTTTAGGGGCCTTAGTGTTATTTCTGAAACTTATATTTTAAATAAAATAAACATATTTATTTTTGGAAATAAAAATATAGGGTCCTTTTGGTCATTAATTAAAACTTGAACTACAGGGACTAATATTGTCATTTTCTAAATTGTTTTAACCTAATATTCTAACCGGGTTATTTCTTATATAAGGTTTTCTTATTTAAAGACTAACCTAGTTAGTTAATTAAGTTAACTGTTACAGGGACCATTTGTTTATATGATGGAACCTCAGGGACTAAAATGTAAATATGGTTTAATTCAAATAAAAAGGGGAAAACCCCTTTGAACCGGACTTGAGTAGGATTCGAACCCGCGCACCCACGCAACACGGAGACACACATGACCGGCTGGACTACCACCATCGTTGTATATAGTTCTAGATTTCATTATATTTATACACTTATTAGATATTATATATATATATTAACAGCAACAGATCGCACTGTTGTTGTCGGAAACAATCAAGAATCGATTGTTTAATTGATTTTTTATCTGTAAAGCATTCACACGAGACCCACGACCCATACCCAATTCAATTCACTTATTAATTCGATACATTGAATATCAAACAGCATGTTACCAGTTTTTTTTACTTAAATATTCTAAAGTGGATCGATTCCATTACGTATTGTCGGATCTGGAACGAATTAAGGGGTTATATAAACTCCCTGGACCTTCACGAATCTCCTACACCTCTCACATTACTCAAACAACTCGAAAATGTCGGAACTCCAAACCTGCAATTGCCGGAAAACGAACCAGTCGCCGGAAGTTCTTCGAGCCGCTGTTGCCGACGATACCGGTCCACTTTCAGTCGTTTAATCGGTATAATACTATATGTTCAATGTTTCTGCAAGTTTAATTGTATTATAACCCAGATTAGATCGTGATTTAAACGGGTTTGACTTCTGTTGACCGGGACAATGGGGAAGATGATAAACAGTAAAATGTTTATTTATTTATTTTTATTCAAAAACATAATTCAATCATTAAATCATAATAAATCAGATATAATTAGTTAAAACCTGAAATTTTTAACTTAAATACTTTACACACTCATACATTTATTAAAAATATTATGTTAGTTAAAATTTTTATAAAACTGTTTTATTTAATCAAAAACAGTTTATTTTTTTACAAATTTATAATAAATCGGTTTTTATGAGTTAATTCCTGAAATTTTTATGATAATTATCTTATATGTTGGACTTTACAGAAATAATATTGTTGTTAATATTTCACATAATTGTGATATTTTTGTAATTAAAACAATGTTTACACTTTAAAGGTTTAGTTTCATTTAATATATTTAAAATTAAATAACCATATAATCTATGTTCGAAATTATTTTTATAACAAAGTACACATTTTTCTGAGTTTATAAAAATTCAGAAACTGATTTGTTTATTTACACCTTATTTTTAATAATTATAAATCTATAAACTTAAATACTGATATTTTAACCATTTTAATTCCACTTATTTATATAAAATTATTCCAGAACCCTAATAATTACTGTAAATCAGTAATATTGCATGTTAATTATTTAAAATGTTATTTTTAATTTTTCTGATTTAAATTAATTACTTACATAATTATTTAGATAAATATCATGTTATTTCATTTTGAAACTATAAATAATTGTTTATTCTAAAAATATATATATTCTGCCATAATAATTATTTTAAACCAGTAATATCCTAGTTCAATAATTAAAAATGTTATTTTTAATTATTCTGACTTAAATTAATTATTTTGATAATTAGTTATATAATTATCATATTTATTCTTTAAACAATATAATTATCATCTACCAAATAATTATATATTTTTGTACTTCTAAATTCAATTATAATTTATAAACTAATCATATCACTTATGAAATATTTTGGTATAATTAATTATGTTAAACTAATTATACAAATCTAATATAATTGATTCATTATTTTAAAATGTTTGTAGTAACTCAATTATGTACGTATATAATTTAATTATTTATGTCAAAGAAATATTTTTCATATATAACATCATATTCATTTTCCGAGTCCTCTTATTAGGTTATCCAAATCACATAATTACCATTTAAACAAGACACTACCGAATCCTATAGATTTAGGAATTCCAATTAAAACATTATTGTTAATACATATTCCATATTGTTACATGTTCAATCAATTAGAGTGACGTGGAATCTTTTTCCCAAGAACTCTCACACTTTGCATATTTGTTTGGACTTAACCGAAATCAAGGTGAGTTCATAGTCCCTTTTTACAATTATTTTTGGGATGATACATATGTTACAATGTGATACAAACTATTTGCTATTTGTGGTTTCCCCGATTGTTTTTGCATTTGCTTAATACTTTGTTGTTTGCTTTAAGAAGTTTACGTTCATCAACTTGCATAAGCCCATCGGTTGTATTATAGCGCTATAGGATTGACACCCCATCCAGACTTCCAACTCTACAATTTTGTTATTTTTTTTTGGAGCCACATACATACATACATACATACATACATACAAGGAAGGATGGATGATATTACTGAGTATTGTCATAGGTTTGAATGTACCACTAAGTAACTACATGTATTACTCTTTTGCTATAAAGACATATCGACAACCACTTTTGTTAAAACTTTATCTATATCACATTTACATTTTTTGCAAAACAAAACCTATGAATTAACTCAACCTTTGTTGATCCTTTTACTCCTAACATATGTTTCAGGTGATAATTTGTGATGCCATGAATTGCAAGAATATTTCACATAGGATGGATCAAGACTTATTGCCTTAGATTTAATCCGAATCAATTATGCTTGTTTAACAATTTGTTATTTTGTAATTTGCTTTTGTACTTGTACTTCTTTCAGATTTGAATGCAATCTACATAATTGAACCTTAATCATATTTCAACTTAATTTAAACTCCATGTGCTCAAATGCATTCTATCAAGTTTCGTGACACCTTTGGCTTTTTCGCCTCCGGCCGGGGTGTTACAGATTGGTATCAGAGCCATGGTTATAGGGATTTAGGTTATTAGAAATTACTTTTGACCTAGACTATAACTTACCTAGGACACTTTCCATTAGTAACTCTTCCGTTATCTTTGCCTTGTCTTCATCTCTATTCTTATCTTTTGTAACCAATGCCTCGTCACCACAGATCTTATCTTTAAATTTTACAAATGCTCATCACCTATCCTTAGGTGATTATTTTCAAAACCTCTTCTGATTTTTAAATTCTCATCAAAGTCTTGGGCTCTAATAACGAACTCGTGCAATCTGGAAGGGTGGATGCCTGTATTCCGAGTTTTCTGTCTAGGCAAGCACTTCGTATACATCTCATCAGACGCGAGACCAGTTGTGCTTACCTGGGAATTCTTGGGATGAGTATCCACTTATAGGCTAAAGCATGACTTCACCAAGTTATAAGAACCCAACTACTTTGATTTGTCATTGATGTCGTTTATTCGTGGAATAAATGATATCCATCTTGTTACGTGTCTTCTTTGATCCTCATTGATTTTATGAAACTACATTACCCCATTATGAAATCACTATAATCTTTCTTTCAGAAAATACCTCCATGACGAGACACACGTTGCCTACCTGGGAACTACCGATGAGAGTACGGTACGCCTATCGGCTCAAGGCAAGTTACCCTAATTCAAAAGGATTTTTTTTCCTTTCTCCGTTTCAGAACAATCCAAGTTTTTATCGATCTACGTTGTACTACTATCAATTTATTAGGATACAATTCCCTCCTTTTCAAAGTTTCAAAATTTTCTCGAGACCATACCTGTCAGATTCAAATTTTCAAACTAGCTGCAGAACGTAGCATGGAAGCACTAACCGATCACATGGTGTAATCCGGAATCTCCTTATCTATATAAGAAACTCACTACATGAGCTAATCTACACAAGAACTACAAACTTCTGATATAACTCAACACATACCCAAACCTTTCTTAGTTCAACAAAACCCCATATTCAAATGGCAAATCTCCCAACAGCATATGCTGAATCTTCAAATGCAGCAAAAATTCATCCTTTCCTTCAGTTTACTACTTTACACTATCAAGAGAGGTATCAAAAACTCAAGCATAAAGAAGTTCTTACTATTAGCAGTATTGATTGGCAACGAATAGGAATGTTTGATTTCAGTGGTTTGCTGGCAAGATCACTACAACCTAATACACCCTGGCACCGTTTCTTCGACATCCTAGAACCATCATATGATGAACTAGTGTATGAGTTCTTGTCCATTTTCTATTACAAATCTAATGAAAATCTTGCCAATGAATCCATTCATTTTCAACTTTGTGGGCAATTTCATACTATGTCATTAACAGAATTCGCAGTTCATCTGGGCATATATACAGATGAAGAAGTCAAACAACCCATTTTTACGGAGGCATCAACATCTGGTTCCTCCGCGAATATGGTAAATTATTGGCAATACCATTCATTAAAAGAATGGTGTATCAACAATAATTCTACAAGCTTCATAGACCCTTGTTATCAATATATGCACCGTGTTTTAGCCCACACTATCACGGGGCGCAAACATAATATACACAGGGTTAAAACAATCGAACTTTTCTATTTGTATAGTATTTTTGAGCAAGTTCCCTGTAATATTGCCCACGAGCTTGCTGAATATTTTTCTAGTCAACAATCAAATCCTCTGAGAAGTCTCATGGGAGGGTCTTACATTACAAAAATAGCACAATCATTAGGTGTCTTAAGTGATCAGATTATCCAGGGATTATCTCCACCGAAGGCACCTGGGATTGTAAATCCTTACACCATGAGGCTAACTCCTGTTCATATTGGTACACTAACACAACTATCACAGTCGGAGGGAGCTCCAGTTATCTTAGAGAATACCTTCCCACAAAATTTACAACAATCATTTTTGCAGTTTCCTCAACCGTCTTTTTATCAGTTTGATATACAACCACCGCTGCCATACATACAAGAACCTATTACAACTAACTTATTCCAACCTTTAACACCGAACATCTTACCAAGCTTCCCACCGTCATTTTTCGAGGAGAATTCAACGATGCAAGGAACTTGGTTTGATGAAAACATGATGACTCAAGAGCAGTTAGCATCAGAACCCTTTTTGCAAGCACCATTACTGCCACATTCTTTCCAATCACTGTTGAACGAAGTAGAACAACTGCCACCAACTGATTTGGCAGGCCCAAGTACGATGCCTCAAATGAATCTACCTCCAGATTCATTGGGAGACGAAGTGACTAGGTTAAACAATCAAGTTCAAAATTTGTCTCAACAAATAAGATGGTTGACAGAAAGAAATCAATGGTTGGAAAGCATGCTGATACAAATAACTGATCATATGCAACTGCCTCTACCACTTCCACCACCTTATAATCCTGAATTTGATCCATTACATAACTTATTTCAAATGTAAATTTGTTCAATAGATTGTCAAACAAACAATGCTATCATTGCTAATGTGAAACAATGTTTTGATGTAATTAATGTTGTGCTATATTGATGCTTATTTGATTTAAACAACCGCTTCAACTTTATTTGTTTTCCTCGCTTAACTAGAAGTGCTATGTGGACCATGCAACGAAACGCGTAATTTTGGGTGCACACTTAATTACGGGGTTCGATGCATGAGAATCATAGTAAGCCTTGTTAAGTAAGGTGGCATATAAAAACATTATGTGGTTATGTGATTATCCATTATTTGCTCATTTGTACACACGATTGTTTGCATAATATCTACATTACAAATCCAGTATGACATAGTGCCATGCAACACAATTTCTATACAATGATCCTCGTAAATTCCTCAAAATTTACAGCATCAAACAAAGCATTTATTCCGACTTACATGGTAACAAATACCGTGTTTGGAATGAAACTTATTTGAACATACTTGCTTTGTGCTTATACATGCTTATACAAACACAAACACGTGAAACAATTACAAATTTGTTGAGTTTTATACTATTAAACAAGACTACATAAACTATAAGGGCCTATTATGACATGTTGTGAAACTACAATTTGAGGGATCTAATTTTCATTTCTTGAAACTTGCTTGAAAACGTTGATTTAAAGTCTGAGGACTAAAACCGTCATTTTTAGTAAGTACAAAAGTCCGGGGACTAAAAAGTCATTTTTTGAAATCTTGTAAGTTCGGGTTAAAAATGTAAATATTGAAAACTCAAAAGTTTAGGGTCCTTAGTGTTATTTCTGAAACTTATATTTTAAATAAAATAAACATATTTATTTTTGGAAATAAAAATATAGGGTCCTTTTGGTCATTAATTAAAACTTGAACTACAGGGACTAATATTGTCATTTTCTAAATTGTTTTAACCTAATATTCTAACCGGGTTATTTCTTATATAAGGTTTTCTTATTTAAAGACTAACCTAGTTAGTTAATTAAGTTAACTGTTACGGGGACCATTTGTTTATATAATGGAACCTCAGGGACTAAAATGTAAATATGGTTTAATTCAAATAAAAAGGGGAAAACCCCTTTGAACCGGACTTGAGTAGGATTCGAACCCGCGCACCCACGCAACACGGAGACACACATGACCGGCTGGACTACAACCATCGTTGTATATAGTTCTAGATTTCATTATATTTATACACTTATTAGATATTATATATATATACTAACAGCAACAGATCGCACTGTTGTTGTCGGAAACAATCAAGAATCGATTGTTTAATTGATTTTTTATCTGTAAAGCATTCACACGAGACCCACGACCCATACCCAATTCAATTCACTTATTAATTCGATACATTGAATATCAAACAGCATGTTACCAGTTTTTTTTACTTAAATATTCTAAAGTGGATCGATTCCATTACGTATTGTCGGATCTGGA
The DNA here is from genome assembly GCA_030545235.1 of Helianthus tuberosus. Lineage (NCBI taxonomy): Eukaryota > Viridiplantae > Streptophyta > Magnoliopsida > Asterales > Asteraceae > Helianthus > Helianthus tuberosus. The sequence continues at coordinate 171,077,843 of CM060352.1, forward strand.
ACGAATTAAGGGGTTATATAATCTCCCTGGACCTTCACGAATCTCCTACACCTCTCACATTACTCAAACAACTCGAAAATGTCGGAACTCCAAACCTGCAATTGCCGGAAAACGAACCAGTCGCCGGAAGTTCTTCAAGCCGCTGTTCCCGACGATACCGGTCCACTTTCAGTCCTTTAATCGGTATAATACTATATGTTCAATGTTTCTGCAAGTTTAATTGTATTATAACCCAGTTTAGATCGTGATTTAAACGGGTTTGACTTCTGTTGACCGGGACAATGGGGAAGATGATAAACAGTAAAATGTTTATTTATTTTTTTTATTCAAAAACAGAATTCAATCATTAAATCATAATAAATCAGATATAATTAGTTAAAACCTGAAATTTTTAACTTAAATACTTTACACACTCATACATTTATTAAAATATTATGTTAGTTAAAATTTTTATAAAACTGTTTTATTTAATCAAAAACAGTTTATTTTTTTACAAATTTATAATAAATCGGTTTTTATGAGTTAATTCCTGAAATTTTTATGATAATTATCTTATATGTTGGACTTTACAGAAATAATATTGTTGTTAATATTTCACATAATTGTGATATTTTTGTAATTAAAACAGTGTTTACACTTTAAAGGTTTAGTTTCATTTAATATATTTAAAATTAAATAACCATATAATCTATGTTCGAAATTATTTTTATAACAAAGTACACATTTTTCTGAGTTTATAAAAATTCAAAAACTGATTTGTTTATTTACACCTTATTTTTAATAATTATAACTCTATAAACTTAAATACTGATATTTTAACCATTTTAATTCCACTTATTTATATAAAATTATTCCAGAACCCTAATAATTCTTGTAAATCAGTAATATTGCATGTTAATTATTTAAAATGTTATTTTTAATTTTTCTGATTTAAATTAATTACTTAGATAATTATTTAGATAAATATCATGTTATTTCATTTTGAAACTATAAATAATTGTTTATTCTAAAAATATATATATTCTGCCATAATAATTATTTTAAACCAGTAATATCCTAGTTCAATAATTAAAAATGTTATTTTTATTTATTCTGACTTAAATTAATTATTTTGATAATTAGTTATATAATTATCATATTTATTCTTTAAACAATATAATTATCATCTACCAAATAATTATATATTTTTGTACTTCTAAATTCAATTATAATTTATAAACTAATCATATCACTTATGAAATATTTTGGTATAATTAATTATGTTAAACTAATTATACAAATCTAATATAATTGATTCATTATTTTAAAATGTTTGTAGTAACTCAATTATGTACGTATATAATTTAATTATTTATGTCAAAGAAATATTTTTCATATATAACATCATATTCATTTTCCGAGTCCTCTTATTAGGTTATCCAAATCACATAATTACCATTTAAACAAGACCCTACCGAATCCTATAGATTTAGGAATTCCAATTATCCAATTAAAACATTATTGTTGATACATATTCCATATTGTTACATGTTCAATCAATTAGAGTGACGTGGAATCTTATTCCCAAGAACTCTCACACTTTGCATATTTGTTTGGACTTAACCGAAATCAAGGTGAGTTCATAGTCCCTTTTTACAATTATTTTTGGGATGATACATATGTTACAATGTGATACAAACTATTTGCTATTTGTGGTTTCCCCGATTGTTTTTGCATTTGCTTAATACTTTGTTGTTTGCTTTAAGAAGTTTATGTTCATCAACTTGCATAAGCCCATCGGTTGTATTATAGCGCTATAGGATTGACACCCCATCCAGACTTCCAACTCTACAATTTTGTTATTTTTTTTGGAGCCACATACATACATACATACATACATACATACATACAAGGAAGGATGGATGATATTACTGAGTATTGTCATAGGTTTGAATGTACCACTAAGTAACTACATGTATTACTCTTTTGCTATAAAGACATATCGACAACCACTTTTGTTAAAACTTTATCTATACCACATTTACATTTTTTGCAAAACAAAACCTATGAATTAACTCAACCTTTGTTGATCCTTTTACTCCTAACATATGTTTCAGGTAACAATTTGTGATGCCATGAATTGCAAGAATATTTCACATAGGATGGATCAAGACTTATTGCCTTAGATTTAATCCGAATCAATTATGCTTGTTTAACAATTTGTTATTTTGTAATTTGCTTTTGTACTTGTACTTCTTTCAGATTTGAATGCAATCTACATAATTGAACCTTAATCATATTTCAACTTAATTTAAACTCCATGTGCTCAAATGCATTCTATCAAGTTTCGTGACACCTTTGGCTTTTCCGCCTCCGGCCGGTGTGTTACAGATTGAATCCTATAGATTTAGGAATTCCAATTATCCAATTAAAACATTATTGTTGATACATATTCCATATTGTTACATGTTCAATCAATTAGAGTGACGTGGAATCTTATTCCCAAGAACTCTCACACTTTGCATATTTGTTTGGACTTAACCGAAATCAAGGTGAGTTCATAGTCCCTTTTTACAATTATTTTTGGGATGATACATATGTTACAATGTGATACAAACTATTTGCCATTTGTGGTTTCCCCGATTGTTTTTGCATTTGCTTGGCCTCCTCAGCAGTTGCGGCCTTAACTTTCTCCGCCTCAAGATCGATTTCCAAGGATTCGCATTTGTCAACCTGCTCGTTCAGGCGGCGTTTCAGTTCAGCAATCTCGACATCCTTGGCCGTCAGATCCTTGTCTTTGCTTGACAGCTGCACCTTCACCTCAGCCAGCTTAACCTGCAAGGGATAAAAGACTCACTTAACTCTGCTAACAAGCATAAATTGAAAAGAGAAGTCTTTCGAACCTCAGCTTGCTCCTTAGCAGCACGAACAGCCTGCGCATCCTCGACTTGCGTTGTCAACTCAGCAGCCTTGCTCTCAAGCTCAGTAATTTTAGTGCGAGCAGCATAAGCGCGCTGGTTGTCTTTCTCGCAGATCTTCTTCCATTCAGCCTTCTCCTTTGCCAACAGATCCTCGGCAGCTCGAAGCTTGCCCTTCAGGCCCTCGCGCCCCCATTCCTCCGCTTTCCTATCAGCCTCAAACTTGGATTTCTCTTCCTCAAACTTGGCATTAGCCTTCTCAAACTCCTTAACTTGCCGCACAAGGCGCTCGCGGTATTTCTCCCAATCGACCAGCTCCCTAACCATCGTTCGCCATTCGCGAACGATTTGGTGGTTCGCGGCGCGAGTATTGGCCTCCCCAATCACATAAGTGCGATACAGCCCATCATGAGTCTTCGCCTTCTGCCGATTAACCTCACCAGGAGGGAAGGAATTTAAGAACCAATCGCGGCAAGGGCCGAACTCTTGAAAGGTGTCTTTCTGCTTCAAACCCCAGGGAGCTTGGTGGGGGGCATTACCACGTTCCTCTTCAGTATAAGTTTTATAATAAATGTCACCAAGGGTATCCCTCGCCCCGTGGGTTGTAACCCCCAGCGCCACCAGAACTCGCGCCACTAGAAACGTATGGACCCGATCCCCCAGTAGTTCCCTTGAAGCGATGGGAGGCATCAGGCCGCGCAGGGTTGGTAGGCCGCGCAGTGATAGAAGCAGCACCGGTATACTTTAGAGCATCATCAATAGGCTCTTCAGGAGCCTTTTTCTTTTCCTTCTCCTTCTCAACATCAGCAATAGGCTTTTCAGCAGCCCGTTTCTCTCTCTCCTGCTCAGCCCGCCTCTTCTTCCCCTCGTCAGCTCTTTTCTTCTTATCCTCCTCAGCTTTCTTCTTGCGCTCCTCATCAGCTTTCTTCTTGTCTTCCTCGGTTTTCCTTTCCTCAGCCTTCTTTTTCTCTACATCAACTTTCTCCTTATCCCCCACAGCAGCCTGTTCTCCCTTCTTAGACTCCACTCCAACAGTCTTTGAAGGTTTAATGGTAATCTTAGGCCACTTTGGCTCTGGCTCCAGAGGCTCCGTCAATACAGCACCTTTCTTTTCGGGCGTTTTCTTCTTGGCCTCTGCCGAAGATAAAAACATGTCAAAAAGAGGAAACAAAGAATGAGAAGCTAAGGAGAACTAACCAGGAGAAAACTGATAAAGGGAGCGCAAGTTGCTCGTTTTCTCGATCAAGGGAACCGCACCAGCTTTCGGCGCAGCAACCACACCAGCTGTGGTCTCGCTTCTATTTCTTTTTCTGTTGATCAACTTTTCAGCAGCCTCCTCTTCTTCTTCTTTTTCCTCTTCCTCTTCCTCATGCGCAACAGAGGAAGGAGTAGCACCAGCATCCGGGTTGCGAGAACCCGCGCTTCCGGAGCTCTTCGAACCAGCTCCTCCAGATTTCTTCTCGCCTATACGCGACAAACCTTCAAATGAATCACTGATCATAACGTAATCCTCCAAGTTACTTTGACGAAGGCGGAGAGTACCTTTGTCAGCAGCGCTAGCGGTTGCGCGACTACTCCCAGCTCCCTTGCTGGTCACCTCAGGATCCAAGGTGATAACCTTCTTCTTCCTCACAGGCTTTTTCTTCTTATCTTCAGGGTCAATACCCAGGTTGCGCAACACACCTGCAAAGACGTTAGACCACGAACTTAGCTCCCCATTCGAAGATCCCACAGACTCCTCGCTGGAAAGATAGACAATCTCTTTCCCAGCAGAAGTCACAGAGCGCAAGGGGCGAGGGTTAGGTATATGCGCACCTTCGGTTGCAGTAGGCGGAGCGGCGAATGCATCAGCAACTGGGTACATGAAATTACCCTTAATCTATTCATACCAATACTCTTCCCCAGCTTGGAGCGGGGGCGCGCCCATGGAACCACCAAAGGTGGGAAAGGCAGCTTGATACAGACGCGCATCTACATGACAAATTATAAAAATAAACACAAGTACGAAACTGGAAATGAACAAACCTAAGAGAATTACTAACCTCTATCGTCGATCATCAGAATGGGAACTTCCTTGCTGTCAGGCAGCCATTGATCACTCATCCGCGCCGCCACCAAGACGTTCTCACCAAACACTCGGTTTGGGGTGGCAGTAAGCATCATATACCAAGCCTCAGTCGTGGGGATCGCCAGATCTTCTTTAACAATCGCTTCCGTCCAGGCGCGAAATGTCATGGCGATCGGAATCACCTCCTCGCGAATATAAAAGAATTTCGGTTTCCAGTCATGGAAACTCTTAGGAGGGTTAAGAAGAATCTTCTTTGCAGCTCCTCGGCTGGCAAACGAATAGAACCCCATGTTTCGGATCAACTGATAGAAGACCCTAAACCTTTCCACAGTTGGCTCTATATCATGAGATCGACAGAGAAATTCGAAGTGTCGAACTCTAACCATCCCAGGAGGACTCAACTGGGAGATGTGAAATCCCTAGAACTGCAGGATATGTGCCATGAAGTTCGTTGCCGGCAACCGGAAGTTGCCTTGATGGAAGAAATCTTCATACAACGTGATATACCCTGGTGGTGCGTCGGTGGTCGTCTGATTCTAACCGGGGTACTTGGCATCCCATTCCGGTGGGAACCGGAAACCACGTACGATCTGTTCAAAAAGTCCTAAGTCCCACCGGAGAACGGGAACAGGACCTTCTTCAACAGGGATATCCTCTTGATGTTCTTCAGCCATAGTGAATAAGCTTCAAGTTCTGGAAGAACTTGAAGATATGAAGAATGATCTCGAAGATCTGCTACGAAACTTGAAGATTTGAAGATATAAAGGAGATGAATAGAGAGAAATATAACAATAGTAGAAGAGAAAGTGATGACTTCCCACATCTCGTCGGATATATATACCCATCGCATTTAATGCGATGGGAAAACGTGCCGAAGTCGCCGCGCACGTGACCAATCAGAAGACAACACGTAAGGCGAGAATCCCGGAGTGACGGTTACCACGCGCGCGTGGAACTCACTCTCCTGATGGAATGACCAACCGTCAGAGACAACTTGATGACAGCCGTGTAAGTGGTCAACTCAAACGTCACCATCAACGACGTTTCTCACCAACTTGTCAGATTTCAAATTTCAAAGGTTTTCCCGCCCAAAATTAATACAAACTCAATGAAGAAGTTACCAAGGGTAGGCACCATGGCAACACAAAGCAAAGAATCACCACCCGCCAGATATGTAGTCACGCCGTAACATATGTCAAACATTTGTACGCGCGCGCCTACCAACCAAAAAACAAGCATTTTTCTACAATTTTTATTTTAATTCCAGAGCTCCAACCACTTGCCCCGCGCATGGTGCAGCACTGGACTGGGGGGACTTGAAGGGGTATGGTCCCAAAAAGCCGCGCAAATGTAACACCTCGAAAATTCACGTCCTATAATGCGTTGACACGTGTCATATGTTTGAACGTGTGAAAGAATGTTCTGAAGGGACTAAAGTTGACAAACTTGAAAAGTATATGAAAATACGAGTTCTAAATGTCAACGGTGAATAAATATATTGTACATTAACCCTACATAATGTTTATACCATCATACGAATAAATCATGGATCATACGAAGCTAAAAGTGAGATATTACAAACTACGGGGGTTAAATGTGTCAACATGTTTAAGTTATACCTCTGAGTGACCTTTTGACAAACCCGAAGCTATGTAACTATTAAGTATGCTCACTAGAATGCACGATATAAATTTCATAAAGTTTCATTATCGTATGAGAAAGTTATGATCAAATTCGTAAGCGAGGGGTTAAAGCGTTAACGTTGAAAGTTATGACTTTTCGGGTTAACCAGAAGTGTCCAGGGACTTGGCAAAGTGGGTATAAGTCCTAAAGCCCTTATAGGTAAATAATAAGGGGTCAAATTGCAAAATATAAGCTTAGTTGACCTTTCGAAGAGCCAAGGGGCAAGATGTGGAAAACAGAAAATGAAAAATCTGTTTACAGGGGTCAGGCGGGCCGCGTAAAGGTTAATGAAACCTTACGCGGGCCGCGTCAGGACATCAGATGCAGAAAATGCGAACAGCTTCCTGTTTTCGCACATATCCGACCTTTAATCGATCTTTTTGCATTGTGGGCGACCCCTAGGCACCCCCTAAGCACTAGAAACACATGTTAGTGATTTGTGGTCAGTGCTAGACTTGCTTATCAACAATTTGTGGTGTTTAAAACACTATATAAAGGCCATGAGTTGCAACAAGTCCCTCACACCTTCATCTGCACATTTGGAGCATTTCTGGAGCCAAGGACTTCTCTTAAGTGATCACATTTCGTGCATAGGACCTTGGTAAGTTTGCTAAACCTTCCTTAGTTAAGTTTTAGCTTAGTTATAGCTTAAAAGTCAAACCGTCGTAATTAACGGTTGACTTTAAGATTTATCACTAATGGTCCAGTGATTAGTCGAATCAAAAGTAGTTATAAGTTGGTAATTATGTGGGTAATAAACCCTCAAAAGGGTTCCCCCTGATTCCCACTCTAACTAGATCAAATGTCGGGTCAAACTTGTATTTAAAAAGTCAACAGAATGTGTAAATTACAATTTATGCATAATTAGCAATGTAGAACACATACAACCTGTTTGATCATTAATATAACTTGGTAATTAGTGTAAGGACATGTCTAAACATGTTTAACCCGACAATTTACTGTTTAGACCCGGTTCGGAACCGAAAGTCACAAAGCTTTGACTTTTGCTTTGACTTCAGTTCTGACCCGCTTTGGTATGTTTTAAAAATACCTTAGAGCTCCATTTGGACCAGGTTACATGCTAGTATAACCCTCTGTGATTATACACCATGGTTCATTAGTTAACCAATTAATACGCATGATTCCGTTAATTGCTAATATGTTGACCATTATGCCCTTTTCACCTTAAAACGTGATTTTTGGAAATGTAAAAGAGTAGAAACTTTAATTACTGATATTTAAACTTGCATCCAAAATTTGACATCAGTTTGAGGTGTAGGTTAAGAGTTATGCTCGTTAGCGTAAAATTAAAGCTTTATGTTAATTAAACGGCGTATTTAGCGTATAGCATACTTAAACATACTTTTTGATATCAAACTCTTTACCCACTGATGTAATATATTATTTTGGGATTTTTAAAGATTTTTAATAAATTTTAGGCTGAGCATAACTTATAGTCGTAGGCTTAATCCGGTAATTGTCGATTTTGCCCTTACGGGCTATAAAATGAGTTTTACATATCTAAACGACTCCAAACCTTTTGCTACTGAGTATAAATGATAAATAAATTATTTTAAGCCTTCTGGGATAATAAAAATATCAGCCTTATGTATCAAACCCGGAAATGGCCTCTAATCGTTTTTTTAAGCGTTGTTAACGCATAGTATGTACTAAAACTATTTTAAACATAAAAGGGTTGATACTGTTGGGATTGAACCCTACCAGAGGAACAGATAATGTAAAGCCAAAACCAAGTCACAACAGTGGATTCATAATAAGCAGCAGTTTACAATAAGCTTTCCCCTTGAAAGTGATTTATAACAACTGATGGTCTTTATCCGCTGTTCAGATACAACTACTGCTGGTTCTTCAACTGCTGATCAAAACCCTGAAGTATCCAACACTGCTGGTCCTATCTACTGATGATAAAACACTGCCCAGTCAAGGACTGATCAACCTTGAGTAAAGCACTGATGTAAAGAGAGAGCAGCTGTTTAGTGAATTATTTGTTTTATGTATAGTCAGTGGTTAGGTTAGCAGTGTTTGTTTAAGGACAGTAGATACAGGTTGTTAGGCTGTTAGACGTCGCTTTCATGGTGACGTCAGCTGAGATACCTCAGTGGTTTGGTTTGCCTATAAATGTAACAGTACCCTGTACTGTTACATTTGATTGACTGAGCGGGTTCTTCTCCTCATGTCCAATCCTTTCATCTTGTGTGCAACCAGCCTTGGGGTATCAGGCTGAGGGGGAGTTTAGTTTGTAAGCATATCTGTAATCTTTTGCTTTGATTTATAAATCCTTCGACTCTATGAGAAGCAATTGTTTATCAAACTATTTTCTCCATTGATTGTGTTTACAAAGTTTGTTTTCATTTCCGCTGCACTTTACATGTTTCATATTCACAAATTGTTCAAAACATACAAACAAACACAATCTCAAGAGCCTCCGATCCTAACAATTGGTATCAGAGCCTGGACAGTCAAATTCGATCTAACAATCAATTTGACAAAACAGTTCGGCTCAAAATTCATTGATACTAAGGTTGGTTGTATTTTGTTGAAAAACAGAGTATCGATTAAATCATGTTCAAAATGGTTATTCAAAAACTCTGTAAATCAACCAAGATGTCATATGACACACAAATTTCACACAACAAGTAAATTCATGCACAAGACACTCATGGTTTCTAGATCTGAAAGCAATATCTGTTAAACCATGAGATTATTTTTATTTTCTAAATTGATTTAAACTGTTGATGTGTAATCTGTGATGTTTTCATTAAATACTAATGTACAAACCTCAGATTAACAAAACCTATGTTCATAAAAACATTGTTGTTTTGTTAACACAAAAAGAGGGAAATTAAAACTTTAGTTATTTAGATCTTATGTGTTGAAAACAGGTTGAGTTCCTAAAAAGGACAAAATCAACTATGTTCAAATACATTAAGAAAACAGGGGTCAACATAGTCCGTATCATATGTAATGTGAGATTGGGTGAAAAACTTGTGAAAACATGACCAAGTCTCTCAAAACATTACTGCAAAATGATTTTGGACTAATATTCACAAAAACTCTGAAGTGTGTTTATCTCAAAACTTTTGAATTCAGAAGAAAAGGGAATAAACTTAAAACACTTAAGAGTCAAAGCTTGGGGTAATAATGGTCAATTAAGCAACTGTTTATGCTCATTGGTTCAAGAAAGTTCAAGTGACATTAGTGTTCCCAGTGATTGAACTTACAAAAGTACTAGACAAATTTTCAAAATCATCACATAGAAATTAGATCTACAACAGGATCTTCAAAACTCATGTGTCCATGTGTCCTCATGTTTGCAATCAACTGACAAAGAAAATGGTACCAAACAGTGGTCAAAATGTTGTCAAAATATTCTACCACTGATGTCAAACCACTGACCATCTTCATAAAACTTGAGAATGATATGATTATGTTTTCTATTGAAAATTCACCAGATCCTTTTTGATATTGTTCTCAGAAAATCCTTTAACCATTTTTTTTTCAAAGGATTTTCTCGAATAACCAGGATATATCATTCATTTTTTTTAAGGATATATTTGGAACTTTTGCTTGTTTTTGTTGGCAATAGTTTCAGCTCCTGACAGGATGTAATACCTTATTTTTGGTGGTATTATTGTCCTCATAAATGGGTCAAAAGGAAATGGTATATGTGTTAAGATCATGTCATACTCAGGTTTGCTCCTAAATTTTTATCAAAAGTTGGTTGCTAACTTGCTTGAATTACTAGGGTACTCATGTTTTAATTGAATATTAAACGAAAATGAGTTGCCTTAGCAAAAAGTTGTCATCATCTGGGGTACTAAACCACTGTCTTTCAAAATTGACATGTGGCACAACCTTGAATGAAAATCTTCAAAACTGTTGCTGAAACACCTGTTCTTCAGATCTGTACCATTTACCCTAATCACTGTTTTGTTCCAACGTCTGATCTCTAAACACTATCCACTGCTGAAAGTTAACCACTGATCCCTCATTTAAAAAAAAAAAAAAGCACTGATGTTCAAAATCAGTGTCTTATCCGCTGATATGCTATCCACTGATAGTAAAAATCATCCACTGCCCATAATTTTTACCGTTGTAACCACTGATACTTGATACGTCAGTGGCTCTTAAAACAACTGTTCTCCCTACTTCATCCGTTTCATCAGTGTTTGACACGTGGTCAGTTTTTAGCCCTCAGATCGTAATAACCGCTGCCACATCAGCGATCATTTTTTTTCCCTAAATAAAACCCTGCCCTAAACCCCAAACAGGGTTTTACACTGTCGAATTGAATTCCAAAATTCTCTTCTCATAGCAGTTTCCAACCCTTCTTCTCAAAAACTTCAAAATCATTCTTCGTTCTGCTCTGCAAAAATGACAAAATCAAAGTCAAAATCAAAATCACCACCATCTTCAAAAGAGGTCGCTCAAACGGCCGAAGAACCCATCGAAATACCATACAAACAATCTCACAACTATTTAGGTTTACTCACAAAACCCAAAGACAATCATACGTTCGACTCTATCATTGATACAATATCTGCATCAAAGTACAAAACTTTGTTGACAGCAAATGCTCTCATCTACCTGCAAACCCAGAGAGAGTTTTGGAAAAAGGCGACGCTTGAAAAACAAGACGATAAAGTCATAGCCATTAACTCCTCGATACAGGGTAAAGTGATTCAAATCACACCACAATCAATCTCCGAAGTCTTTAATCTTGACGATCAGGAAGGTAAAATCTCTTTTGATAAAGCCGAGATGAAAACTGATTTCGTAAAAAGGGGTTATGCAGAAGAATCAAAGGTAGATACCTTACAAAAAGGTTATTTTCCATCTGCACCCAGATTTTTATTTCACACACTTCTGATGTGTGCTTCGAATAAAACAACATCTTTTAACGAAATACCATTGAAAATTCAATGCCTGGGTTATGCTATTTTGAATAATAAGGACTACAACTACTCCCAGGAGATTTTCAATGACATGGTGAAAAACGTTGAAAGTAAAGCATTTTTACTTTTTCCAAGATTTTTGAGTTACTATTTTGAACAAAAATTTGAAAAGGAAAATGTAAATTTGCTCAAACAAGGTGTTCATTGTCAAATAAAAGGCTTAACAAAAGAAACATTTTCCAGAATGATGGCACCAATAAAAACAAAAGCAGGGGTACCTGAGCAGATTTTAGCGGTTACAACTGCTCCTCAGGTATCAGCTGCTGAGCCCACTGCTCCAGGTGATCATAGCAGCACAACCACTGCTTTGAAACCCACACCTGACATAACCAAAAAGACCAAAAGAAAAACATCCAGAAAACCCACCAAACCCAAAACAAAGGCAACTCTGGAAGATGAGATCCCAGAGGAAATGCCTGTGACAACACAAAAGTCACCACAAACCACTGCTGTTACTTCCTCACAGCAGTTGGAAGAAAGATCTCAACCCATGCCTAAAACTCCTCCTGCATCCTCACAAAAGGATCAGGTTGTAAGCACAGGGACACCACAATATGAAGCTCTGAATCCACTCGGATCCATCTTCCTCAGTCCTGATCCCAAGGACATGTCTCTTTCAACTCCCATCCCCTCACCAATAATAATGCCACAATCCATGCTACCTTTGTTGCATGCAGCTGCTATAGCTCAGACACAAACCAGTTCCTCTCTATCACCTGTCACTGAGAGTATACCCCCACAGGTGACTGGGTCTGATGCTACTACTCCTGCTATCCCAGAAACAATTGAGGAGGTTACACCCCCTGAGTTACAAGTAACTCTCGGTGGTAGTTCAAGTGGAGCAGCAACTACAACTGGTGGATCAACAGATCCTCAGTTGGACAGTTGTTTCATAAGTAAGACTCCCTTGAAGGCAATTTCTTCCATGGCAACTTCGGTAACCACCAGTGAGTTGGATCTAACCACTGGTACCATCAAAGGTTTATCGAATGCTGAAGAAAGAAGTCCCCAATACCAAGAACAAGGGGCATCAATGGGTGATTTTTGGGACTCTGTTCCTAAGTCACACATTGATATAACCACTGCTGGTGGGGATTCAGATGATCCCAGTAAAATGGGTGATGATTCAAGATATCAGGAATTGACGGGCAGAGTGGAAAAACTTGAAGAATCAGTTTCTGAAATAAAGGAGATGGTGCAAGAGATTTTAAAAGCTCAGAAAGCACAATCCAATGCTGTTCCTGCTCAAGCACCTGCTCCACAACAAGCACCTGCTGCAAATGAGTTTTGGAATATTTTCCAACCCATGCTTGAAAAACAGCAACAAATGGCTGATCAAAAGCATGCTATTCAAGTACAAATGCTGTCCAACATGATGGAATCAAGGTTCAAGGACACTCAAGCAGATATCAAGGCTATTAAGGCCAGTATCCAAATTGCCACTGGCAAGGCTCCTTCAACTTTACTATTCTTTGATGACCCCCTTGCAGATAATGCCAAAATGGGGGAGATAATGAAGCAAATGAAGAAGAAGGGAATAGAACATGGCCTCTATATCGAACCTGAAAAAGAAAAAGAAAAAGAAAAGCAGGTCTCAAAACCTGTTAGCCAAACAGCTGATACAGCAGTAGTTACAAAAACTGCTGTCTGTAGCCAAACAGCTGCCATGACATCAACACACACATCTTCAACACACACCACTCTACCACACACCACTACAACTACTGCTCCACCATCATCATCTACACCACTGCCTCCTGTCATAAAACAGAAGACAACAGATGTTACAACATCTGTTGTAATGAGAGCAGCGGTTGAAGCACCAGTTGTTTCAACAGTTGTTTGTCAGACACTTCCCATCATTCAAACCACTGATTCACCCAAAACATCATCTGCCCCTTCTTCATTAAAAAGGAGAAGGAATCTCATATCAGATGTTGATTCACCACCACCATCACCACCATCAAAAATTACCTCACCTCTTCCATCCCCTGCTCAAAAGCAGAAGACATCTGCTGATACATCAGCAGTTGTAATAACAACAGATGTTGAGACACCAGTTGTTTCAACAGCTGTTAGTCAGTCATTCACCACTGCTCTTACATCTGCTACATCACAACCAAAGCTCTTCAACAGAAAAAGAAAGCCAATCCCTGCCGATGAGGGTACACATGATCCTAATGCTGCACAACATCCACTGGAACTTGAAGCTATCAAAAATGAGATGAGGCAATTCTATACAGAAGAAGATCCTTCAAAAAGAAGATTCTCCTCACTCATAGGCTACATGCCACCAGATGATATGGATGACTACCTTAAAATCAAGGCAAGGCAAGCTAAACTAAGAGCTAAATTTGAAAGTGAACGTGACCGTTTAAGCGAAGAAGGCATTGCTAAAAGACTGGAGTTCTACTTCACAAAAGTAAAGCAGATAGAAGAATTTGCACTAGAACTAAACAAAGAAAAGGCTGATCAAAAGAAAGAGTTGAGAAAACAATATCTAGCCTACATCATGAAAGAGAAATTCTATCCTGCTGAAGAACAACAGTTCAAAGAATGGCCAGTAGTCGCTCTTAAGCGTGAGGCAGAAAGGATTGAGAAAATTTATGAATGATCCTACAAAGAAGAAGAATGCTCCAAACTGGAGAAAATACCAAAAGCTCATTGCTGACCTAACTGCTGAGTATAAGAGAAAGAAAAAGGAGCTGGTGGATGCAAAAATGGATACTGTTGAAGCCATATCAAAATGGTCAAAACAGCAGACTGATGAAGCCTATGAAAGGCTAAAGAAAAGAAAAATAACTGTTTCAACCACCTCAAAGAAGCGAGAACATATGATGAAGCTTGAACAGAAAATTGAAAACCTCATAACAATGTTAAAATCAGCAGACAGTTCTACTCTTGAGTCAAACCAAGTTGAAGGCAAACAGCTGACTGAAGAAGAGGTAATAGAAAAGGAAGCAGAGTATCTCAAGGGCGCCATCTTGAAAATGGGTCTGAATGAAGACATCTCATCAAAGTTTCAAAACCTTTTTAAGAAGGTATTAAACAAACCCGCGTCTCCAAACACTGCAAAAGACAAGACAGAAGTTGAAAGACAAGAACTTATTGAACAAGAAACTGCAGAAGATATAGCTGCAGCAGACAAAGTCATTGAAGAAGCTTTCAAAAGAATGTCTGAAAGTCTGCAGGTGTTTTCAAGGCCATCATCCCTTAACTCATCAGCAAATAACCCTCTCCCGAAAAATCCATTGGGTTCGAAAGTACTAAAGTGGATGTCTGACCAAAAGACCCACGTATTGACTATAGTCAGATCCAATGGAGATGTGAAGTACATATCAAGGAAAGAAGCACTAGGCCTTAGTGTTCAAGATTTGCAGGATCTCCTTGAACTTACACTGTGCCGGGATGAAGATGATATAAGTTCCAGAGACTTTGAAGCAGATTTTAAAAGAGAAGCAAAGGAACTTTTGATGAGGAATAAAGATCCAGAATAATGACAGGTTTTGGCATTATCTGTTCCAGGGGGAGATTGTTGGGATTGAACCCTACCAGAGGAACAGATAATGTAAAGCCAAAACCAAGTCACAACAGTGGATTCATAATAAGCAGCAGTTTACAATAAGCTTTCCCCTTGAAAGTGATTTATAACAACTGATGGTCTTTATCCGTTGTTCAGATACAACTACTGCTGGTCCTTCAACTGCTGATCAAAACCCTGAAGTATCCAACACTGCTGGTCCTATCTACTGATGATAAAACACTGCCCAGTCAAGGACTGATCAACCTTGAGTAAAGCACTGATGTAAAGAGAGAGCAACTGTTTAGTGAATTATTTGTTTTATGTATAGTCAGTGGTTAGGTTAGCAGTGTTTGTTTAAGGACAGTAGATACAGGTTGTTAGGCTGTTAGACGTCGCTTTCATGGTGACGTCAGCTGAGATACCTCAGTGGTTTGGTTTGCCTATAAATGTAACAGTACCCTGTACTGTTACATTTGATTGACTGAGCGGGTTCTTCTCCTCATGTCCAATCCTTTCATCTTGTGTGCAACCAACCTTGGGGCATCAGGCTGAGGGGGAGTTTAGTTTGTAAGCATATCTGTAATCTTTTGCTTTGATTTGTAAATCCTTCGACTCTATGAGAAGCAATTGTTTATCAAACTATTTTCTCCATTGATTGTGTTTACAAAGTTTGTTTTCATTTCCGCTGCACTTTACATGTTTCATATTCACAAATTGTTCAAAACATACAAACAAACACAATCTCAAGAGCCTCCGATCCTAACAGATACCTACGGATATTTGAGGCAAATTATAATATTTTAATAGTAAGCAAAGGTTGTTAAACTCAGACTTCAGTTTTGAGCTTTTCGGCTTATGTGAAATTACCAAAATACCCCTACGGGGCATAGTTTCGTTATAATTAGTAAATTTCACATATATACTTTATCCTACTGTTATAACTTGGTAAAATAAGTATTTTTGATGATTACATCAGACCTGTAACTCAGGTAAATACTTAAACTCTTTTATAACCTTTTAAATGACCAAACTACCCCTACGGGGCATAGTTTGTGTTTAAATTCGTTTCGGGCATAATAAAAGACATATTACTGATGTCACAACATATATGAAGCATATTAACTTAGGAAACCTGTAAATAGCTCTCATGAATACCCGTTACGCTTATTACGCGTTCGGTTCGGTTTATGTAACTAGTTTACATAAATTAGCCTAAACGGGTCAAACCTTATCGGTTTTATCTCAAAATCCAGAAGGTGTTTAGATTACCCATATTATACAAGTCTTCAAACTTGTCGGGTCTAAAACACATTCTATTCCGGTCTTCGCTTAATCATGCGTTTGAACCGTATATTTCCTTAAGACTAACCGGTCTAAGCTTAGGCTTAATTAAAGACCCGTTAGCATTCTAATTGGTTATTTATACCATCATTCCAGACTAGAGCCTTCCGGTAAATTGTACCTACGCTTACTTAAGTGAATACGGCCGAGTTATTAAAATTCTTGCTATTTAAGACAGGAGCTAGCTCAGGTAAATACTCTTAACTTATTTTCCCTATACGGGCTTGGGATACGGTATTATAATAATACCGCTTGGTCGGGTATTGAATGTTTAATCTTATTGTGGTTAAATTATTGAGGTAACCCGGTTTAATCTGTATTGTTTGAAATAAAGACCTTTAGGGGTTAATGACCATGCCCTGGATATCCTTGACATCATTGTATTATAAAATGGCCACGTCTTAGGCACGGGGTGTAGGCATACACCTGACAGTTGCTTAAGAGATAACGGTATCTCACTCTTTTGTGGGCCTATACTTGTGGCGTGTCTGTTAATCTGACTCGGTTTCTACATCGAGCCCTGAACGTACAACGAACATATAAATCTGTATACAAGATTATAAATATAATTGTCCCAAGTATAAAAGATTAATTTTGCCTCTGTGCATTTTAATCAAATTATAAAAGATATTTTGTGCCAAGTGCATTCAAATCAATTTTATTGAACCTTTTCAAAATGAGTCGGTTGAGTGTATTTACCAGTGAAAACTGGCGTATTTTCCAAAAGGGTTAAGTGACAGGTACTGAACGTAATTGGCTGGAAGCTCAGGGCGTTTATAAGGAATCTTGCAAGTTCTAGGCGCCTAAAGTCTGTTGAACAAATGTTTATATTTTAAGATCCGCCTGTGGATCCTTTACTTTCCGTTGTAATACTTGGATATTACTTTATATTCGGATTGTAATATAATTATCTTTTGCTTCCGCTGTGCATTTATATATTGTGTTGTTTGACTATGATGATATCAACTATGTCACGATACTCCCCACCGGGCCCACCGGTGACACGTGGAAAATCGGGGTGTGACAGGTTGGTATCAGAGCCAACACTGAGTGAATTAAACGCTAGCCTTTTGCGTTTAATCTCAGTTACACAGTTGCACATTCTTGAGTCTAGACAAGAACATAGGACAAATTCCAATTCGTTTCATTGTCTTTTAATTACTTCCTTGATTATTTTTCTGATTAGCCTTTGCATGGGCAAGTCATTTTTATTAGAAGTCCCGTTTAGGGCAACTATATACTTGCTTAAATTTTAAAGGAACGATTATGTTTAAAATATCATTCCTATATTATAAGATCTACCATTATAATAAAATGGCAAAAATCTAAAAAGGGACAAGACCTAGCCTGGTGTCATTATTAAGACGCGGCCTAGATGGCAGTTCCTCAATTTAGGTTCAGATCTTTATTAACATCCTAAATTAGGATTGTTCTACGTTTATTATTAAAAAGGAATCTTAAAGGTAAACCTAGCCTATACGACAAGGCCAATATGGTAGGACCTATTTAAGAGATTCAAATCCTTGTTAACACCTAAGAACGTGTTAACACTTTTGACAGATGTGATTCGAGAAAATCACAACAGTCATTCTTATATTGGATTCTTCCAATTTTCTTATCTAGTCTATTGATTTAGAAATCATGGCTTATATCATCCTATAAGATGATCATATCATAAACATCCCTTAGAAGGGAAATGCCTACGGGCTATGGTTAATGTCCTCTGAGACTAAAGACAGTGGTAGCCTACAACTCCCTGTCAAGAAAAAGTAATGAACTTTGATTCACCCCTAAATGCCTCGATCCCAAACGATCATGGCTTATAAATTAAACTTGTCCACGTGACTAGGCCTTTTGTTCTATTACTAAATTGCCTCGATTCTCTGAAATCATGGCTTGTAAATTAAACTTGTCCACGTGACTAGGCCTTTTGTGCTATTACTAAAATTTCCTCGATTCTCTGAAATCATGGCTTATAAATTAAACTTGTCTACGCGACTAGGCCATTTGTGCTATTATTAAAACCTTAATGCCTTGATTCTCTGAAATCATGGCTTGTAAATTTAAAAACTGTCCATGTGACTAGGCCTTGCGCCACCTTAATATCCTTAATGTTTTATAACTAGGATAAATTATAATAAAAATGCTAAATAAATGTAACTAACAAATTAACCAATACGGTTTATATTACCATGGTTAATAAATCGTTTAAAACGATAAAACTGTAAAAGCTTCCGTATAAACCTTGCCCTTGTTTGATTTTTATGTAGCATTTAAAGCTACATGGCTAGGTCAAAGGAAGAGAACAGTCACCCTCTGGAAAACCGCGATGATGAAAGGATTAATATAACCAGAGGAGAGCTTCGTACATTGATTGATTCAGCTGTATCTAAAGCTGTAGAGGAGCAATTAAGGGAGTATAGTGAGACTAATAGTAAAGCCTCATCTGTACCCCACTCTAAGTCTGACCCTAAGACTTATTTGGAGGCTCACAGCAAGCCACCGCCCTCTAAGAAAGAAGAACCAAAGAAGGATGATGATCGACATTCATCTGGTCAACACAGTGTTCCATCCAAGAGGATAGTGTTCGGTAATGAACCGCATACCAAGTCATGTACCTATAAATACTTTGTTTCCTGCAAACCTCGGGACTTCACTGGGGAGAAAGGAGCAGTAGATTGTATGACCTGGTTGGATGAAATGGACATGGTGGTTGACATCAGCGGTTGTGCTGAAAGGGATGTAGTAAAGTATGTATCCCAATCGTTCAAGGGAGAGGCACTAGCATGGTGGAAGGCTCTCATTCAAGCTGCTGGGAAGATCCCACTTTACAACATGTCATGGGAACAGTTTGTTGCTCTCATTATGGAGAACTACTGCCCTCAACACGAGGTTGAGAGTATTGAGTCAGACTTCTTATCATTGGTTATGACAAACTTAGATTGTCAAGCTTACCTCACCTGTTTCAATACCCTGTCCAGACTGGTTCCTTACCTAGTAACACCAGAACCCAAGAGAATTGCTCGCTTCATTGGGGGTTTAGCCTCAGAAATCAAAGCCAGTGTTAAGGCTTCAAGACCTACTACATTCAGGTCAGAGGCAGATCTGTCGCTATCTCTCACACTCGATGTGGTTAGAAACAAGGCTGCCAAAGCCTCTGAAGATGGAAAGCGTAAAAGGGAGGATGAGAATTCTCATCGCTCCAATAAGAAGAGTTCCGGGATTAAAAGAGACAGCCAGCAGTCGGGTGAGAAGACCAGGTGCGAAACTTGTAGGAAATACCACCTCGGGAAATGCAGAATTGAATCTCAGCCTCTATCGTGTGGAATTTGCAAGTCTAAGGAACATAAAACCCTGGATTGCAAGAAGTTGAAAGATGCAACCTGTTATGGTTGCAACGAGAAGGGGCATATCAAGACCAACTGCCCTAGGAATTAGAAGAAGCCCGAAGAGGCCAAGAGAACAAACGCATGAGTTTTCAGGATGAACGCCCAGGAGATGGTGCAGAATGATAATAGTATAGCAGGTACCTTTCCTTATCAAGCAGTTTATACATAAATTTATTTGATACTGGCAAATATGATTCTATAAGGAACTATAAATATTGTGAACTGTTGTCTCCGCTGATTAGGACTCCAGTCATTTAACGCGAGATAGAAATTTTGCCGATGACACTATAGAAAATGCCCCAACAAATCTTAGATTGATATTTTATATCTATTAGAAATCACTCTTTTCTGATATCCTTATGACAAGCTTTCAAGCTATCCAAATTCATCACTATAATAAAGACAGATGTGACATTTTGATCCCCTGTCAAAAAGATGATGGATTAGGACCAAACTTTAAATGCCATAAATGGTCTTTTGTGACCTAGGCTAAGTAAAATTGATATATATTAAATAACGTTCATTAAGAATGTTAATGCTATATTGGCCTGTATGGTTTAATGAAACCATGGTTAGTATATAAAGCCATGAGGATGATGAATAGCAGTTGTCGGATCGCAACCAAGAAATTGATTCATTTAGTAATAGGAGCTAATTTTTCTGTTCCTAAATCTGTAAAAAATTTCTAATGTACCCTCTCTATAGATAAAGGACATTCACATGTAATTGATATCTCTTTAATCCCTATTGATTGCGAATACCAAACAGTATGATAAAAAGCGCCATATGAGGATTGGTATATCTTAATATGTTCCATAAATTGCTTCCATGCCTGATCAGTATGGAGGTTTAATGCATGGGACCACAAAGATATTCCGATGGTCATATGGTACTAAAGTCAACTAATGGTATTCAAAGGAGATATCCAGCATGGAATTGTCCAAGTAAAGGTTCCCAATTAAGGAATTCGTGGACTAGTAACATAAATGTGTCACTTATTTGACACAAGCAATGATGGGTGAACTGGAGCCTGAGATATGGAAATCTCTGTAACCTCCTTGTATCCTGATTATCTTCTCCTAAGATTACCCTGTTTACCCCTGGAAGGCAAGTAGAATTAAGATCTATATCCCATTAAGGCTGTATTACTATGAAATCTCCAAGACGACTAGTATCATCATTGGGAGAATCAAAACCCTGATTAACTAAGTTTAAAATAGGAGATTCATATAGCCTAACTCGATATTCTGAGAGTTTAATATTGTTGGGTAAGAAAGACGGTTCATATTACTTATGTATTAATTACCGCAACCCTAATTAGGCAACGATTGAGAATCGTCATCAACTGCCCAGGATCATCGTTGAGTTATTCAACTAGCTATAAGGATTAACTACTCCTTAAGATTAGTTTTAAGTAATGATTGGGATAACCATCCCACCTTAAGATAAGCCTTTCTATAATAATTGATATGTAAGTATTAAGGCTACTCCTTTGGAGACCTTGTATAGATGAAATGTTAAACATCTATTGTTAGATAGAGAATTGGAAAGTCCAATTATCAAGACCTGAAAGTTGCCTAGGAAACAACAACTAAGATCACCCAAATCCATAATCAATGAAAAATTGCCAGTATACGGCAGGAAATCAAGGATTTATGAAAATAGCAACCCTCCTAAATTCTTGTTGAGGAATAAGGTTCAACAATAGATATCACCCTGGAAGGGTGTGCAAAATTTGTTAAATTATCGGGCTAGTTAAGCTTCAAGAATATAGAATCATTCGAAGGAAATCGAATGTATCAAGATCAAATAGCTTACGAGCCAAGACCTAATTAAGGGGCTTGGTGGAGCGCGCAATGTGACCCGCACTAATGAGTTAGCGACGTGTCACCAATAAGTCGAAAAGCACTATCACATAATGATATGCAGAACTATGATAGTATGAGCAACCTGTGTCGATTAAGGATCGACAGGATTAGAAGCTCCAAAAAGATACATGTGCCTATTATAAAGGTCAATTGGAGTGCCTTAGAGGCTCAAAGGTACTGGGGAAGATTAAGCCCAATATAAGGTAGAAAATACTTCCCTTACCTTAACAAATCTCGAGGTCGAGATTTCTTTTAAGGGGGTGAGGATGTAACACCTCGAAAATTCACGTCCTATAATGCGTTGACACGTGTCATATGTTTGAACGTGTGAAAGAATGTTCTGAAGGGACTAAAGTTGACAAACTTGAAAACTATATGAAAATACGAGTTCTAAATGTCAACAGTGAATAAATATATTGTACATTAACCCTACATAATGTTTATACCATCATACGAATAAATCATGGATCATACGAATCTAAAAGTGAGAGATTACAAACTACGTGGGTTAAATGTGTCAACATGTTTAAGTTATACCTCTGAGTGACCTTTTGATAAACCCGAAGCTATGTAACTGTTAAGTATGCTCACTAGAGTGCACGATGTAAATTTCATAAAGTTTCATTATCGTATGAGAAAGTTATGATCAAATTCGTAAGCGAGGGGTTAAAGCGTTAACGTTGAAAGTTATGACTTTTCGGGTTAACCAGAAGTGTCCAGGGACTTGGCAAAGTGGGTATAAGTCCTAAAGCCCTTATAGGTAAATAATAAGGGGTCAAATTGCAAAATATAAGCTTAGTTGACCTTTCGAAGAGCCAAGGGGCAAGATGTGGAAAACAGAAAATGAAAAATCTGTTTACAGGGGTCAGGCGGGCCGCGTAAAGGTTAATGAAACCTTACGCGGGCCGCGTCAGGACGTCAGATGCAGAAAATGCGAACAGCTTCCTGTTTTCGCACATATCCGACCTTTAATCGATCTTTTTGCATTGTGGGCGACCCCTAGGCACCCCCTAAGCACTAGGGACACATGTTAGTGATTTGTGGTCAGTGCTAGACTTGCTTATCAACAATTTGTGGTGTTTAAAACACTATATAAAGGCCATGAGTTGCAACAAGTCCCTCACACCTTCATCTGCACATTTGGAGCATTTCTGGAGCCAAGGACTTCTCTTAAGTGATCACATTTCGTGCATAGGACCTTGGTAAGTTTGCTAAGCCTTCCTTAGTTAAGTTTTAGCTTAGTTATAGCTTAAAAGTCAAACCGTCGTAATTAACGGTTGACTTTAAGATTTATCACTAATGGTCCACTGATTAGTCGAATCAAAAGTAGTTATAAGTTGGTAATTATGTGGGTAATAAACCCTCAAAAGGGTTCCCCCTGATTCCCACTCTAACTAGGTCAAATGTCGGGTCAAACTTGTATTTAAAAAGTCAACAGAATGTGTAAATTACAATTTATGCATAATTAGCAATGTAGAACACATACAACCTGTTTGATCATTAATATAACTTGGTAATTAGTGTAAGGACATGTCTAAACATGTTCAACCCGACAATTTACTGTTTAGACCCGGTTCGAAACCGAAAGTCACAAAGCTTTGACTTTTGCTTTGACTTCAGTTCTGACCCGCTTTGGTATGTTTTAAAAATACCTTAGAGCTCCATTTGGACCAGGTTACATGCTAATATAACCCTCTGTGATTATACACCATGGTTCATTAGTTAACCAATTAATACGCATGATTCCGTTAATTGCTAATATGTTGACCATTATGCCATTTTCACCTTAAAACGTGATTTTTGGAAATGTAAAAGAGTAGAAACTTTAATTACTGATATTTAAACTTGCATCCAAAATTTGACATCAGTTTGAGGTGTAGGTTAAGAGTTATGCTCGTTAGCGTAAAATTAAAGCTTTGTGTTAATTAAACGGCGTATTTAGCGTATAGCCTACTTAAACATACTTTTTGATATCAAACTCTTTACCCACTGATGTAATATATTATTTTGGGATTTTTAAAGATTTTTAATAAATTTTAGGCTGAGCATAACTTATAGTCGTAGGCTTAATCCGGTAATTGTCGATTTTGTCCTTACGGGCAATAAAATGAGTTTTACATATCTAAACGACTCCAAACCTTTTGCTACTGATTATAAATGATAAATAAATTATTTTAAGCCTTCTGGAATAATAAAAATATCAGCCTTATGTATCAAACCCGGAAATGGCCTCTAATCGTTTTTTTTAAGCGTTGTTAACGCATAGTATGTACTAAAACTATTTTAAACATAAAAGGGTTGATACCTACTGATATTTGAGGCAAATTATAATATTTTAACAGTAAGCAAAGGTTGTTAAACTCAGACTTCAGTTTTGAGCTTTTCGGCTTATGTGAAATTACCAAAATACCCCTACGGGGCATAGTTTCGTTATAATTAGTAAATTTCACATATATACTTTATCCTACTGTTATAACTTGGTAAAATAAGTATTTTTGATGATTACATCAGACCTGTAACTCAGGTAAATACTTAAACTCTTTTATAACCTTTTAAATGACCAAACTACCCCTACGGGGCATAGTTTGTGTTTAAATTCGTTTCGGGCATAATAAAAGACATATTACTGATGTCACAACATATATGAAGCATATTAACTTAGGAAACCTGTAAATAGCTCTCATGAATACCCGTTACGCTTATTACGCGTTCGGTTCGGTTTATGTAACTAGTTTACATAAATTAGCCTAAACGGGTCAAACCTTATCGGTTTTATCTCAAAATCCAGAAGGTGTTTAGATTACCCATATTATACAAGTCTTCAAACTTGTCGGGTCTAAAATACATTCTATTCCGGTCTTCGCTTAATCATGCGTTTGAACCGTATATTTCCTTAAGACTAACCGGTCTAAGCTTAGGCTTAATTAAAGACCCGTTAGCATTCTAATTGGTTATTTATACCATCATTCCAGACTAGAGCCTTCCGGTAAATTGTACCTACGCTTACTTAAGTGAATACGGCCGAGTTATTAAAATTCTTGCTATTTAAGACAGGAGCTAGCTCAGGTAAATACTCTTAACTTATTTTCCCTATACGGGCTTGGGATACGGTATTATAATAATACCGCTTGGTCGGGTATTGAATGTTTAATCTTATTGTGGTTAAATTATTGAGGTAACCCGGTTTAATCTGTATTGTTTGAAATAAAGACCTTTAGGGGTTAATGACCATGCCCTGGATATCCTTGACATCATTGTATTATAAAATGGCCACGTCTTAGGCACGGGGTGTAGGCATACACCTGACAGTTGCTTAAGAGATAACGGTATCTCACTCTTTTGTGGGCCTATACTTGTGGCGTGTCTGTTAATCTGACTCGGTTTCTACATCGAGCCCTGAACGTACAACGAACATATAAATCTGTATACAAGATTATAAATATAATTGTCCCAAGTATAAAAGATTAATTTTGCCTCTGTGCATTTTAATCAAATTATAAAAGATATTTTGTGCCAAGTGCATTCAAATCAATTTTATTGAACCTTTTCAAAATGAGTCGGTTGAGTGTATTTACCAGTGAAAACTGACGTATTTTCCAAAAGGGTTAAGTGACATGTACTGAACGTAATTGGCTGGAAGCTCAGGGCGTTTATAAGGAATCTTGCAAGTTCTAGGCGCCTAAAGTCTGTTGAACAAATGTTTATATTTTAAGATCCGCCTGTGGATCCTTTACTTTCCGTTGTAATACTTGGATATTACTTTATATTCGGATTGTAATATAATTATCTTTTGCTTCCGCTATGCATTTATATATTGTGTTGTTTGACTATGATGATATCAACTACGTCACGATACTCCCCACCGAGCCCACCGGTGACACGTGGAAAGTCGGGGTGTGACAGCAAACCTTCATCAGGATCGCGTGCGAGACCATACTCCTTATCCAACAAATTTCTTAGTGATAACCTCGCGCGGGTTATAGCACAGTCTATTTTAACCAGGCGCGAGTCTTAGACAATAAGAAACTCCAATCACGACACTTAGTCTTCTGAAGGAGCTCTCAGTCATCCATACCCTGCGCGAGTTAGTTGCGTGCCCAGCAAGAATCGCACAGGTCAGCAGCGCAAGGCTGTTCCAGATAGTACACAAGGTACAAGCGGCAGAAGAAAAGGGCCAATCAACGTCCTTCTGGCCCTGCTCAATCGTGCTCCACGATCATCTGACATGCAGGAGACAACAAGTACTTAAGGACGCCTACATGGCACCAATCATAAGGCAGAGACAACTGCCTCACGATCTCTACTTACCTGCTGATGGCAGAAGGGCGACCATGCCGACAACAGTGACACGTGGCTCCAATCGCATTGCGCCAGCTCCAGAAAGCTCCTAGAGGCCACTAACGGTCGACACCAGTGAGACAAGGAGCATATCCTCCATGTTGTCGCCTTTCGGCCCAAGGCCCATCAGCCCACATCCTCTTACACCTCTCCGGCTATAAATAGGGACCTCACTTCACAGGTTAAACATTCCATGCCCTCTACTCTCACTCTTAACACTTAATTATCTTCCCAAAGCAGTCGCTTATTCTCACGCCGGAGCCCGGTTAAGAGGGAAACCCCCCACATTCCCCTCTTAACGAGTAACGGTGTTCTGTTTTGCAGGACTTAGAAGATCATTACGAAGCTCAGAAAGCCATTAGAAGATTAACCATTATGGTAGAAACATAAATCAAACTGATTAAGCCCATAATTAGTTCCGTGTTTCTTCAGTTAGTAATATTAGAATATAAATTGTTAAAAAGTTAATAAAAACAGTACAAAAAAATATTAATATAATAGAGTCATTTACCAATGTATCAACAATACAATTTTCAAAAACATGATACTTTGAATCAGAAGGTTAATAAAGTTGTATGAGTTATGGATATGTGGGTGTAACTCTTTGTTGTATCATATTGGAAGGTGAGGACTTGCGGTGGGAATTTGGACACTAATTTTGTTTGTTTAAAATGGTGTGAATAGGTAACGACAAACTAAGTACGATGTGGTTTGGTAAACTCCACATGGTAGTAATTTCTACTAAAATAAAATTTATACAATTTTCTTCAAAGAAACATCTTTACCTTCTAGTGTCGACTTAAAAATTATATTTTTTTGTTCAAACAAAACACAATATTTGATAGACAAAAAAAAAAAAAAAAATGTATAACATTTAATTACTTAAATTACATGTCATAGGAAGAGAAAAAAGTGCTATTATACTCCAATTAAGATTGTCGGTGAAACCATTTTTCCATAAGACCAAGTCTCATCTTTCTTAATCAAATTACTTTAAGCTTAATTCACAAGCTATGACTAGCTTTTTCTTGATACTTTTCTATCCAATATTTTCCTTTCATAAGCACCTGTAATGCACAACAAATAAGAATTTATCATTTTACTTTTCAAACTAAGAAAAACCTTTTTGTAAATAATTTATTTGTAAATTTAGTAGATTGTACATAAAATGTGAGATATCTATACTATCTTAAAATACAACTCTTTAGAACAAAAAAAATATAATTTTTGGTGTCTCAAAATGAGGGTGGAATTACATTTTTGTCCTACCTAAACTATATATTAAAGTTATAAAGCTAAAACTCTCCAAACATTTTATCCTACATCGTTTGCTTAATAAAACATTGTCAAAGAAGATCCTTATAAATAGAGAAAAGTAACTTAATAAAAGTTGTTCACGGCTTTGTTTAGCTACGCGAATGGGCCCTATGGCCTGTTTAGTTTTAATTTTTTTCTTGGTTCATGGGTCTATAATTAATAATCAATATATTGGTTCAAAACTAAACCAGATTGAAAACTTTGGTTTTGGTTGTAGTGATGACTTAAAACTGAATCGAGCTAATTCAAGCCAAGTTGTGCTAACTCAAATTTTATTTGTGTTGAGCTCAAGTCTCAAAATAGCTTGATTTTAAGCTTGAGCTGAGCCAACTCGATTTGAATTTGAGTTGAGCGGTCTATAAGGGTCGAGCACAATCCTCATCCAACTAAAATCAGAGTTTAGTTGAATCAATTAGAATAAAATCAACGTGATTCAATTTAAAATCATCAATCTAATTGTTTTCTTCTTGTGTATCGTGCGGATAATTTGTTGTTTGGTAGTTTCACGAAATCTATATTCTTCGCCTGAAAGTTTTTTGGAACATTACTTGAAATTAATCCATCCTTTCAAATAATTGTTGACTAAGGTTTATATGTATATACAATTATCGATTGGTTGGGTAGTTGGAAGCTTCTCATCGATTGTTGATTAAGTTAAAACCAAAATCCTTATGGCGCGGATTATTTTGTCGAGGAACCGAAATATAACGAAGAAATTTTTAGTCACCAGTTTCGTATGTCAAAAAGTTTGTTTCTAAAAATTGTGAGCGACGTGGAAGCGAATAACCCTTGGTTTGAAGAGGGCGTAGATGCGAGAATGAAGAAGAGTTTTACACCGTTGCAAAAAAGGACTTCCTGTGAGTGTCTACAATATTTCTGCGAAACGATATGTAAAATACACGCTCCCGAGTTCTTACGTAGGCCAACAAGCCACGACATGGCGCTTTTGTACCAAGCTCAGAGGATAAACACCACCTTCCTGGTATGGTGGGTAGCCTTGATTGCACCCATTTCGTATGGAGAACGTGTCCCACAGAGTTTCGGGGCCAATATATGAGAGGAGATCACTGTTACTCTACGGTTATGCTCGAAGCGGTGGCCTCTCAAGGTTGGCATGCTTTTTGCGGTCCACCAGGTGCATAAAACGACATCAATGTGCTTAACCAATCTCCATTATTTCAAACTGAACGAAATGGAACGGCCCCAAAATGTCCATTTTACGTTAACAACTACTTATACAAACGTGGTTACTATCTCATGGATGGCATCTACCTACATGGTCCGTGTTTGTCAAATCATTTCCATATCCTCACCAAGTTGACGAAAAAAAGTTCAAGAAGCAACACGAGGCGGCAAGAAAAGATGTGGAACGGGCTTTTGGTGTTTTGAAGTCAAAATGGGGTATAATGAATCGGCCAATGTGTGCTAAGAGTGTAAAAAAAAATAAGGTTCGTGGTGTATACGTGTATTATTTTACATAACATGATTTTAAAAGACGACGGAAACGCGATAGCATCGGTACACATTCGGGATCCTCCAGTCGAGCCCGCACTCGATGACAGTGTCTTAGACGAGATTATGGATGAAGATACGCATTGGAGACTAAAACATGATCTCGTTGAGCATCTCGGAAGAATGGATTTACCCCACCTGTTGGTGGAATCCGACGAAGAGTAGTTAATTTAGTTCGTTTAATCTAGGTTGTTTTTAAGTATTTTTAATTAATGTAAGGTTTTTTTATTTTATTTTTAATTTAATGTAATGGTTTTGTTTAATTTAATGTAATGGTTTTATTTAATTATTGTACTTTTATTAATTAAGTATTTAAAAAAATAATTAGTTTGCCCAATCTTATTTTAGGCATGCACCCCTTGGGGGGGGGGGGGGGGGGGGGGGGGGGGGGAATTTGCCTAATCTTATTAGACATACACCCCTTACACCCTTATACTCTTCTATTACTTTCTTTTTGTTTTTCCTAAAACTATTTACTCTTCTTATTTATGTTGTAATTTGTATTTGATTTTAATTTAATCCTGTTTATGTGATCTGGATTTTCTCTTTAATTTCCTCTCTGTTCGGTACAAAATAACTATAGACAGTGCGAAGCGTTTACTTGGTCATTAGCTCTACTCCATTATTCCAAATTTTATTCTTTTCAAAATTTGGTTTTTTTCAAATTGTGATAAACTACAAGTAAAACAAAACAAAACTTATCTATCAGTATCGTTTGAATTTTTACTAGGGAAATGCTCACTCAAATAGGAATATAAAAAAAAATATGCATGTAAGGTCAGATTTCACAACTAGTATTGTTTTTTTGACCGGCTAAAAATAGTATAATTTACTATATAAAATACGTTAATATTTTCTAAAATATATCATAAAAGCTACACTAAAAAAAAGTTTAATCAATGAGAAATTTGTGTCGGCGAATAAAGAACCAAAATGTGAAGTGAAATGTCTGAATCATCACAACTACAAATATTAGTAATTAAATAAGCCGCCTTCATAATAGTTCACTAAAATACATAATACTTCTAACACAGACTTAGATTATATACAAGTAATTATGATATCTACAAATACATAGTAAAACAATTCACTAAAATACATAATAAGTTATTTTTATATAGAATCAAACAAGATTTAGGTCTTTTAGATAATATACAAAATAACAGTTGATACTTTTATAAGATTAAAACCGAGTTGAGACATCTTAATCAAAGTCTTGGGTTGCCCCATGTTGATTGTTGATTGACTATACAATGAACTAAAAACTTATTAACTATTATGAATTAGCAACAAGGTGGAGCTTTGGTGGGTTGTACCCTTAGCTTAGGGTGTGTTTCAAAAAAAATCTTTTGTCCACCTACGTGTCCCACTACCTCTCATATACATCTCTTCTTAACTTTTAGAGTTTTGACACTGAAGTTTTCCCCCTTTTGGTTCAAAATCGGAGTTTACCCTTCTGGAAATCTCCTCACCTGTTCTTTTCTCTACCACCACCATCGTCAATGTCGGTTGCCTTGGCCGAGAAATGTTGAGCCGGCAACCAAATCATTGAGTTGTGACGGCTTTGGGTTTTCCGTCGGCTTCATTTTAGCCGGGTTGCACTCTTTGGTTTAGTGGGTTAACGCCACTGATTATCGTCGTCAATCGCAGAGAAGAGTAAAGACCCTGTCGGCTGTCGGTAAGTTTCATTCTTGATCTTTGCTTTTGTGGTTGCATGTGTTTTTTTTTTTTTTGTGATTTTGACTCCTTTTTTGGCTTATTGCTTGCCGGTAGTTGTTTGGCACCGATGATGTTGGTTATATGCTTTTTCGCCGTTGTTCGGCGATGTGGTTGTTGGCTGTGGTTTTGATTAACATGTATGCGGTTCCTACTTTGTTGAGGGGTTTAATCAGTACTTTGTTGAGGGTTTTAATCCGCGATTATAGTGGTTTGCTACCTGGCGGGGCAGCTCCGGTTGCAGCCATGGTGGCACTGACCTGTGCTTTGTTGGCGATGATGATGACACGAGGTGTACAAATGGGTCTAATTTGTTGCATCTTTAGGCTTCTTGGAGTTGTAAAATGTGTATCCATTGTGTTTTGTGCATTGGTTGGTTGTACTCTTTGTTAAGGGAGTTGTACCTCTCCTGGGTTTAAATAACCAGTCCCACAACTTTTTTCCTCTCTTTGAAAATCTCTTAAAAATGGGTGGATTTGTGGTTGGATGAGTTTTTTGTGGTTTTGGCTCTTTTATTTGGCTTATTGTTGGCCAGTATGTTGTCCAGCGCCAATGATGCTGCTTATATACTTTTTTGTTGTTGTCCAGCAACACGGTTGTTGGCTGTGGTTTTGATGAACATGTGTGTGGTTCCTGCTTTGTTGAGTGTTTTAATCGGCGTTTGTGGTGGCTTGCTACCTGGCGTGGCAACTCCGGTTGCAGCCACGTCGGCACTGACACGTGCTTTGTTGGCGATGATGATGACACGAGATGTACATCTGACATCTGAGCCTCTTTATTTTGCAACGACTTGATTTTTACGATCATTTTGTCTCGGTGGTGATGGACTGGTTTGGTGTCGGTCGTTGAACAGTTTCCCGGTGGTGATGAACTTGGTGTAATATTGTCACTTTTTGGTGCATTGTTGTTTGTACTGTGTGCATCGGGAGTTTGTGCGGTGGTTTATTACAAACCGGTTGTTTGTGGTTTGGTGTTGGTGAAGCCGGTTGCTTAAGCATCCGTTGTTTATTTATGTTTAAGATTTTGGGGCTTTTGCTTTCATCTTACTCGGTGACGATGAGACAAATCTCATCCGAGAGTTCGATTCTTATGTATTGTAGTATTAACTTTATCTGGTGCACTTGAAATTGTGTATTAAACTCGATGACGATGAGGATTGGCCTATCTGAGAGATGCGATGCTTTATTGTTGGCTTTGTAATGTATAGTTTTTTCAAGCTTTGGTTTTCACCGGATGCTTTTTCCTGAGCAATTACACTCACACGAACTGATTATGTGTTTTATCATTTGAATGTGATTATGGTTTCGCTTGGCAGTGATGAGTTCTAAATTTGCACCAACATTTGACAAGAATGGCGTGGCAAGGCTGAAGGATGGTGGGTGTTGATCTGCAACCTGCTTTGCAGTCATGATTTTCATGGACTCTGAGCCACATGAAGCTCGATTGCACTTAGGTATGGGCTTTGAAACGACAAAAAAACCAGCCTAATTTGAATCAAAATGGTTAAATCCAAGTTTTAAACTCTAAACAAAACAATCGAGTCGACAAAATCTTATCAATTACACGTCAATTTCGTTGGCCGCGGCGCAACGCGCGCGGGTTTGTTTCCTAGTTTAAATAAAATACAAATATAAGTGACAAATAGCTTTTGCTTACTTAACTATACACTTAATTATAACAATGTGGTTGTTTGGCTCGACATTGGCTAAGTGTAAGCATCTTGTTAGATATGAGTATGGTTGAGCATTGATAGTCAATGCAAGAAAATGAGGGTCTTGAATGCTTTTGCCGTCAATATGAACTCTCAAATTAAAGCGTTGTTTAAAGCATTTACGACGAGTATCGTAATAAGTACATGTGTTATCTGACTTAAACAACGTTGCTATGTAGTACTTAAAAATAAATTATAGTGACTATGAATTCATTTTGTTATGCACTTTTACCGAGAATGGAGGTGTCAAATCATATTTAATGCGTAAGAGCATCCACAACACTAAACCCTCACAAACCACCACTACGTCAGCTACTCATCAGATTACAAACCTCCTTAAAAAAACACTGCACAGGGCCCCCTGACTTAACGTCCCTCCCCCTCCTCGTAGGAGTCATGCGCGTTTGTAAACTGCCGATGTATAGAAAACACACAAGCAGTAAGCCGAACTTGAGATGAGTTGTGGGAGTAGAAAACCGTGATAAAAAAAAAAAAAAAAAAAAAAAAAGAGGGCAGCAACCGCGAGTTGCTCACCCTCTAAAGGTACCCACTTCAAGTTTAATATTTTTGGATTAATTTTTTAAACCGCACATGCTTGAAGTTGTGTCATTCGAAAACCTTTTTAAAGTAATTCTGTTTGTTTATATTGTAGTCTTGTAGAGGT
Source organism: Helianthus tuberosus (assembly GCA_030545235.1). Taxonomy (NCBI): domain Eukaryota; kingdom Viridiplantae; phylum Streptophyta; class Magnoliopsida; order Asterales; family Asteraceae; genus Helianthus; species Helianthus tuberosus. Next base: position 171,110,846 of record CM060352.1, read on the forward strand.
GTGAAAGTGGAAAGCATGTCGGCATCCCCAATTGAGAGATGGAGATGGGGGTCAATGTGGTTCCTACCCTCTTTCCCTTTACCAACTTGGGGTGTTTGTAATTAATTTGTCGGTAACATTAATTTTGATTTTTTTTAATTCTAAATTTAATCGGTTCAATTTCTAACTAATAAGTGTGCTTAAAAAGGTAAATAAAATTTTAATGATCTTTGAAAGTAGTTTGGATTAGAAGAAGAAGAAGTTAATCCAACGACAATAACCAATTAGTTTATAAAAGCATGTTCCATAAGATCCAATAACATTTAGGCCAGGTGATGTGGTGTGGTGTGGTGTAGGAGTGCCTCCGCCAACCTAGTTAAATAATAGAGTTAAATGCCATGTGGTTTGGGTCATTTTATCAGTTTAGTCCAAATGTTTTATTTTTCGCTTGTGGGTACAAAAGTGTTTCACCGTTGCCATTTTAGTCCACTGAATTAACTTCATCCATTATTTTTGTTAACGAGAAGGCCAATTCAGCCATATAAAATGATCGAATTGCCCTTCTCGTTAGCGGAAATAATTGATGAAATTAACCCAGTGAACTAAAATGGCAACTGTGAAACTTTTTTGGACCTAAAGGCGAAAAATGAAACATTTGAACTAAACTGACAAAATGACCCAAACCACAGGGACTAAAATGACATTTAACTCTAAATAATATTTTCATAAAAGCTTACGATTTTAACCATGCATAAACTTTTCAAAATATATACAAATAAAATTAAAAGTTTATTATTTTGATGAACTCATATTAGACCATGTGTAATGGGTTAACGCCCAACTGATGTGGAAGGTTAAGAGGCGTGAAACACAGCCCCAAAAGGGGGTGAAACAGTGGCGGATCTTGCCGGTTGAACGTGCTAGGGCTAAAAGACACGGGCACTAAAAAAAGTCCGGGCAAGCCCGGGCCAAACATAGTATATATAAAAAATTTTGATCGAAATGCGGAAAATTAGCGCTACGGCCGAAAAACTTGCCCGGGCCGTGACCCTGCCACAACCCTTCTAAGAACCGCCCCTGGGGTGAAATGACGCGTACAGTGAGACAAACAACGAGCGCGAGAGAGGGAAGGGGTGGCGGCCCCATGGAACCAGCCAACAAGATTTTTTCTGTTTGTTTATTGAGTTTTTAAATATTTCATTTAAATAATAATTTAATGAATGGTGAGTAGTGAAATTTGTGAAATCATTACATACTAAGACCATGTGTAGTGGGAGGGGGAAGACCCTTGGACGTTTTACATCATGTGACGGTCCAGTCAGCATGTGGGCATTGTGAAGCATTATGTTAAAAGGGGTGTAGTAGGGCTTGAAATCTTGTGGGACATTATAATCTTAATAGAATTAAATAAAAAATAAAAATAAAAACCATTAAAAATGCTATTGGTCAAAGATAAAGTTCAAGGCGTTAAAAAAGCACACTTAACCCATTTTTTTCAAAAAAAAAAAAAAAAAACGCCTCAGGGGCGGTTACCGGGCGTTTTTGAGCGTTTTTATAGGGGAAAAAGGCAAGAAAAAAAAAAAAAAAAAACCCTTCAACTACGGATTGTCTAAAGATGAAAATAAGTAAGAGTTTATGATTACACATGACAGTATTTATACTATTTTTTTTTAACATGACAATGACTAAAATCTAAATTGCCAAATGCCAACTTCCACATGTATGTCCGTACGATTCCCATTTATCACCACGTGTCACTCCCTGAAGGCCTATGCAAGTTGAAAGTCTTCAATCATATCCCCAACAACAGTCATTAACTTTGCACCCCACCCTACTAATATTTTCGGCCTTAAAAACTCACCCCCTAAATTTTAGGGTGAGTGGTGAGCATCCTAGATTCTATTCAAGTAGTTAGAGCATTCTCATCCAGTCCATCATATCCAGTGTGTAGAGTTTTTATAATATAAAGAGTATAAAAAGTGGTTGTGAGTGGAGGAGAGAGAAAATGTTACTGTTCATCTGTATATTTGGAGGGACACTGTTCACGCACTATAATTTTTTAATATATATTGAAAGTGATTGTGAGTGAAGGAGAGAGAAAAATGTAATATATATTGAAAAGGAGAGAGAAAAAGTATTTGTTTGTAGTGGAAATATATTGATATAGGAGTTGTTTTTTAGTGGAATGTATGTATATTTTTATTGGATTGGATGTGAATGCTCTTAGGCTATCTGGGGCACTCCCCTCTTATGGGAGTCCCCTCTGTTACGCACGGCCAATCAGCACGCGCCACGTCAACTCCCCTCTTAACTCCCCTCACACCCTCAATTTGATGGCGGCACTCCTCTCTTAGGTGTGTACAAGTATGTAAGCCCAAGGTACAAGTATGTAAGCCCAAACCTCGATCCCCTCATCGGTGAATACACCCCGATCTTGGTCACCGATTTCGGTCCCCACGGTGATGGCGCCGGTGTTCCCGCTCGGGGACTGGGGTCACCGAACAACTCCCCGCATGGTGCCCCGGATACCCTTAGCTTGGAGGGTATGGTTCAATCACTTTAGGGTATTTAAGTAATTTTCTAGCCAATAATATTATGCTATGTCAAGTCCACATTTCACTCCCCATTTTGCACTCAATCACTAGTATGGTTCAATCACTCTAGGATGTTTGAGTTATATATTTTTTATTTTCTAGAAATTATAAATTATGCATAAATAAATAAAGCATATTTTAAACTTGAGGTTGAGTGTGAAAATATTTGTGGTGGAAAATTAGGTTGGGTGGTATAAAAAGTCGGTTGTGAAGTTCGGGGGTAAAAAAATTGAGGTTGAGAGGTTGGTGAATATCCGTAGGAGGTTTGAACCGGTGCACTCGGACCTCTAAAATCACCTTGTCTCGTTTGCGAAACCTTTTTTCTTGAATCCGATCCTCGGCTAGCGGAACATTTTTTCTTGGGTTCACCTTTGTTTTGTTTATCCATGGTGTTTGTGGGTGTAGAAAGAGAGATGTTTTGAAAGAGTTGTGTGTTTTAAAATGAATAAAATTTGTGGGTTAAATAAAAATAGAGGGTAACAGTCAAATACAGAGGGCAACAGTCAAAAATAGACTGCAACGGTCAAAAATTGTTCACCCTTCTCATCAATCAATCTCGGTGACTATTCACCGAAAAAAGGAGTCACCGCTCCCCGAATCTTGATCACTGATTGAGCGGAAATGGTTCACCGATCGGTGAATGGGATTCCCGAATCATTCACCGAAACTGTAACACCCAAAAAATAATTAATAAGTTAAAAACATCATATCTCAAAATATAAATGAAAGGTGTTAGTTTAATTTACATTAGTCTAACAAGAAAAACTTGAGGGGCTGATTGTGTAAAGATGGGCAAACTTGATTTTAATAAAATTAAAACAATCAAAAATCCACACACATCAGTGTGTGCGTGTGGGGGGCGACCAGCGACAAGGAAAAACACCCCAAACCCTACTTTCATCCAAATTGATCAATTGAAGGGCGAATTGAGGTGTTTATTAGTGCACGTATCAAGAATCTTGATCACTCACACTTGTCTAACACTAGGTAAGTTACAATTTCAGTTTTGGTGATGTTTGATTTTGGGTGAAATTGGATTAATTGAAGTTCTTGAATAATTGAGTGATGTTATGATTCAAGGAAGTGTGATTTAAGTGGAGGATCATAAACCCTAACTAAAATCATGTAAATTGATTGATAAATTTTGTGTTAGGATTGTCATGTGCCATATAATGAAGTGGGTTTTGATCTAGAATGAAAAGCCCCCAAAATTATTGTATGAACTATGTAAGTAATAACCTAGGTTTGATGAAATAGCATGATAATATGGGCTAGGATGAGAAATTAAGCTTGTGAAGTTGAGAATCTTGGATTTACCAAGGTTTAATTAAACTAAAATGACTAGCTAAAAAGTGTGCACATAAGGTGCTTGACGAAACGCCTAAAAGATGCTAATGGACACAAATTGTGGTGTTCGGCAAAATTAACAAGCTTTAAATTATGAGCCGAAAGGTTCTAATGATGATTGGCTTGTATATTTTAGGCAACGCAAGTGAGGCGTCGGGAAGTCAAGCCGTTGCGGGCACTCGTATGAAAGGAAAGCTCTAAGGTACGTGGCTAAACGCTTCGTTAATATTGTTATTTAGTCTTTTGTTATTGTTAATAGTTGGCATATTAGAGTATGAGATTTGAGTGGTTTAGTTTGCTTGAATGATGGACTTCATAAGGGCAAACCAAACGGGTTAGTAAGGGTAGGTACAAACCGGGTAACGAGAGTACCTTATCCATAGACTTTAAGCCCGGGTGACGGGTAGTGATTTATTAAACACGCAAACCGGTAATGGGAGCGTGAGCGTTGAAAATAAGGAACCCGGGAATGGGTCATCTTATTAGGAAATAATATCCCGTCCGTATGGTTTCGGGTAGAATGAACTAGAGGGTAAAGTTGGTTAAAAATGTTGAATAAATATATATATGTTTGATTATGTATCCAATAATGCATATTCGTTACAAATTATGTTATGAAAATGTTAATGGTTGGAAAATAGGAAAAATCATAAGCTCCACTAGTAAGTTTGAATGTTCCGTGTCTTGTTTTGATTATTAAAATAAGCGAAATGGAACAAATGGGTCAAAACGGTAAAACAGCAAAGATTTTGCTGCAGATGGTCCCTGGCGGGCCGCGAAAGCTCGGCCTGGTTATACGCGGGGCGCGAGAGAGCTACCGTAAGCTATGGTAGCTACCGTAGCTTACGATGCTGAATAAAATCGTTACGCTGATTGTCACACCCCCAAAATACCACATGCGGAAACCCCGCTAGGCGTGTGACGTGCCAAGATCTAGCCACCAATCACATTGAACCAAGATCAAGTTATAAAACAAAGTTTCCATTCATAAAGATAAAACATTCATAACATGTTCAGCGGAAGCAAATAGTTAAACACTGTTTAATCGTTTCAAAAACCAATGTACGTGAAATCATTAAACAAGTCTTGCAAATCCAAGCAGTACGACCCATGACCCCTCCAGCCATCCAGATAGTAAGTTCCTTATCCAAAGTACCTAATGACCTGCGAGCATGCAACAAGTGTATCAGACAACGCTGGTGAGTTCATAGTTTTACGAAAACGTTGGTTACCAAATAATTAGTTCAGTTCATTGATATTAATGTTGATAATAACTCGAATACAAGACGGCTCCAGATTTATTTTTCTCTTTCCCCAATGCTCCTATCAAAGCATTGGGCATGACTTGGTCATTAGTTCACACCCATCCTCTCAGGTACGGGGTGAGGGTGCCAAACCTAGATAGCGCTACCAACTAATACCCTGTTACCTCTCAGGTAACAAACAAGATGGGACTTAAAGGTGATAGGATGAGTGTATTATCCAACATTCCAGAATTTACCCACAAGACGTATTCCTCTCAGGAATACCCAATTTATTTACCCAAAACCTATCCCTCTCCGGGATACCCAATGACTGTCCCAACCACCGGGACGCATGCTCAAGAGAAATGAACTCACCTTTGATTTGCTCGGTATCTCTAATTACCCGTTCCAGTTAATCAACCAACCCTACCGTGGTTACCAACAACATCAGTTACATTATCATTTAGACACATATCATCATAGCTTGCATATTTCATAAGAATCACCATACACCATGTATCAAATACTCAATTCGCATACCAGTCCACATCTCATGTGAATGTCACAAATTATAACGTAACAGGTGTGTTTGTTTTTCATACTAGTCAAACCAACTCTCTTATTCTTATTGACATGCAACATAGATCATATACTCACACAAACATCTATCATCATCATCAAAGGTGCCTACTGTTCGTCCATTCACTTTCACGACGAAATACCCTATGCGGCGAAGAACCATTCTTCGTCGGGTTCAAGTACGACGAAGAACCTAATAGTTTGACAGACATTGTTCGACGAAGACCCCATTCTTCGTCGAAGCATCTATCTTTCATCGCTGATAATTTTCGGCGATGTATCACTAGGGTTTGTCAATCATCCACCAGTTACAACTTCTCAGTTTCATAATCAGCAGTTAGCACATAATCAGCAGTTAGCACATTACAGTAGGATTATTTCATCATGGGCTAAACGTGTAATAAATTCTTTTAACAACATGATTATAATCTGCACACATAACCCTAATCTCTAACCACCATTTAACAGTTTCATAATGCACACCCTAATCGAGTCAAACCATCATGCTTCACCAAAAACATGCAACATCATATAAACCCTAGTTATCATGCTCCCTAATCATCAATTTATGTTTAACAGTTGTGGATCATCGATTAACATCATGCATTCTTCCAAACTAATCATACAGTTTATTGCAACCCTAGAAAACCATACAAAATCACCACCACGCAGAAACATGTACGGATCATTAAGCCGATGTACGGAAACAAGATGCTAACCTTGATCAAGATGGAGTCGAAGGAAAACCCGAGTCAAGGAGGGTTTGCCGTCGGTTTCGAAGGAGGAGAGGAGAGGTGAGAGAGAGAGTTTAGGGTTTGCCGTTATATGTTTTTGTAAACAATGGACGGTATACGTATAATAATATCGAGACCCTACTGGGCCGCATATGGAATGGGCCGAAGGCCTTCATGGCTTCGACGAAGAATATGGTAAGTCGTGAACCATGAATGACGAAGAATATAGTTCGTCATGAACTACTGTTGACGAAGAATAGTCGACGAAGAACCCTATATTCAATCTTAATTAAACTATATTTAATTATATTAAACACCACACATATAACCACCAAACAAACACATAACTATCAATCATTCACATAACTACACTCGACACCATATGGATCAAATTGTAAAACAGGATTATGAAATTAGTGATGTGTATGGGAAAGACCTTGAATTCTCGGATTGTCACATCATCCCCAACTTGAAAGAAATTTCGTCCTGAAATTTGACAAGTACTCCAAAGCGGCATGATGTTAAATCAGGGTGACTGTGGATTTTCCGAAGGTGCCACATCATCCCCAACTTGAAAGGGAATTTCGCCCCGAAATTCACCAGTTGCATTTGATTTGGATTGGTCAGCTGGGAATAAGTGAGGGTATTAGAGCTTCATTTGATCCTCGCGTTCCCACGTGAACTCCGGTCCACGTCTTGAGTTCCAACGAACCCGGGAAGTACACTTAGCATAAACGGTTAAGGCAAAGTTATATACTTGGCCGAATAGTGAGTATAAATTCTCATGTAAATATATGAGAATGATTGAATGAATTATTTAACAAATTACCTTTAACATTTCAGTAAAAAGATGTCGGGAGGTGCTAGTGACAATATCCTATCCCTCACTACCGATGAGTTGAAAGAAAAGATTTCCGAGGAAGTCGGAAGGGCATTTGAAGCTGCCTACCAAGATTCATGGAAAGGCTACAAAATACATTACTTTCGACTATGGAGGAAAAGATGAGTGAATTAAGAGAAGACCTTACCAACGATAGAGGCAAGGCCAAAGAAAAGAAAGGTTGTTCTTATAACAAGTTCATGGCGTGTAAACCCCCGATCTTCAATGGAGAGGTGGATCCAATTGAATGTTAAAGGTGGATAAGCGATATCGAGGGTGTTTTTGAATGAACGCATTGTGATATAAGCGACTTCGTGGCTTATGGAACTGGCCAACTTAGGGGCCAAGCCAAGGATTGGCGGGACAACCTCAGAAATGAAAGGGGTGTTGAAGCAATGAGGGCGATGACTTGGGAAGATTTTAAAACACCGTTTCTCAAATACCATAGCCCCAAGGCGGTAATCAATAAGATAAAAGAAGAATTCATACAATTAAGGCAAAAGGGGGAAACTGTCGATAAAATCACGGGGACGTTTATGGATAAACTCAAGTTTTGTAATGAGTTGGTCAAGACCGAAGAACAGAAAATTTACTACTATCACAATATGCTTAGGGCCGAATATAGGGAGTTTATGAGTCCCTCACATTATGAAAGCCTCACCGACATAATCAATGCGGCGCGGGAGCGCGAGATTGAATTGAAAAGGCAAGTTGAAAGAGGTGAGAGAAGGGCCTTGGATGAAAACCCAAATCCCACAAAGAAGTCGAAGGTAGTTGAATCTTTGAAGAAGGGAAATGCGAAAGGAGGTTCCCCGAGTTGTAAGATATGCGGACGCGCCCATAGGGGCGAATGTTATTTTAAGAACGAACCTTGCGTTGCATGTGGCAAAACAGGGCATGGGGTTTCAAACTGCCCAGACAAAGTGACGGTATACTATAAGTGTTATCAGCCGGGTCATAAAAAGTCAGAATGCCCAGAACTAACGGGAAAGAAAGAGGGTGCTGACTCCAAGAATGAAACCCCGAAGTCAAAGGTAAGGTCGTTCCAAATCACTGTTGCTAAAGCAAAAATGGAACATGACGTGGTTACTGGTATATTTACAGTAAATTCTATCCTTGCACGTGTTTTATTTGATACGGGTGCGAATAAGTCTTTTGTTTCACATAGATTCATTCAAAACCCTTTGTTCACATTAACAAAATTACCTATGCCAATGGAAGTAGAAGTAGGTAATAACAAAAGTTTCATTGTTTGTGATGTATGTCGGGAATGCAAACTGAATATCGATGGCGAGGAATACTCCATTGATTTAATACCCATGTCCATGGGTGAATTTCAAGTGGTAGTTGGAATGGACTGGTTGTCTCGCTACCACGCTAAGGTGATATGCTTACGTAAGGAGATACACTTAACGTCTCCGAGCGGAAAACGTGTCATCATCTATGGGGAGAAGGCTTGTAATCCCATGGTATGCTCGATGATAGAAGACCACAAGTTTATATTACACGGATGTAAGGCATATTTAACTTATGTACGTGATGTGGAAAAAGAAGAGCCAAGGATTGAAGACGTACCAGTGGTGCGTGAATTCGAAGACGTCTTTCCCGAGGATCTACCGGGAATGCCGCCAGAGCGTGAAGTAGAGTTCGGGATCGATCTGATTCCGGGTGCTAAACCAGTTGCTAAAGCACCATATAGACTGGCACCGTCGGAATTGCAAGAATTAATGTCCCAATTACAAGATTTACTCAATAAGGGATTCATCCGGCCTAGTGTATCTCCTTGGGGAGCGCCAGTGCTATTTGTAAAGAAGAAAGACGGGAGCATGAGGATGTGTATTGATTACCGGGAGTTAAATAAACTCATGGTAAAGAATCGATACCCGCTCCCGAGGATCGACGACCTGTTCGATCAATTACAAGGCGCTAGCTATTTTTCAAAAATCGATTTGAGATGGGGTTACCACCAGTTGAGGGTAAAGGAGGACGATGAACCAAAGACGGCGTTCCGTACGCGATACGGACATTACGAATTCCTTGTGATATCCTTCGGATTAACGAATGCACCCGCGACTTTCATGGACCTCATGAACCGGGTTTGCAAGCCGATGCTCGATAGGTCGGTGATTGTTTTTATCGACGACATTCTCGTTTACTCAAGAAACGAGGCGGATCATGCTAGCCATTTACGGGAAGTGTTAAAGATACTAAGGCGGGAAAGATTATACGCTAAATTCTTGAAATGCGCCTTCTGGTTACGAGAGGTGCAATTTTTAGGGCACGTCATAAGTGCCGAAGGAATATTGGTGGATCCATCGAAGGTGGAAGCTGTGTCAAAATGGAACCCTCCAAAGAATCCATCCGAAATTAGAAGTTTCTTGGGGTTAGCAGGTTACTATAGGAGATTCATTCAAGATTTCTCCAAGATTGCATCGCCTTTGACCAAGTTAACCCGCAAGAACGAGAAGTTCGTCTGGGAAGATGATCAAGAAAAAGGCATTTCAGACATTAAAGGAAAAGCTAACATGTGCACCGGTGTTGACTTTACCAGATGGTACGGATGACATGGTAGTGTATTCGGATGCATCGCACCTAGGCCTTGGGTGCGTGCTAATGCAAAGGGGAAGGGTAATTGCGCATGCCTCAAGACAACTTAAGCCGCACGAAACAAAATACCCGACTCATGATCTCGAGCTGGCAGCCGTAGTTTTCGCCTTAAAAATCTGCAGGTATTACTCGTATGGTGTGAAATATACTATTTTCACTGACCATAAAAGTTTAAAGTACTTCTTCGATCAGAAGGAGTTAAATATGAGGCAGAGGCGCTGGTTAGAAGTAGTGAAGGACTATGACTGCGAAATCCACTATCATCCCGAGAAGGCTAATGTAGTGGCGGATGCCCTTAGCCGAAAGGAAGAATACACTCCTATTCGGGTACGATCCATGCAATTGATAGTAACTTCGGGCTTGCTCGAACGAATTCGAGAAGCCCAGAACGAAGCAGTGAAGGAAGAAAACTGGGAAAAAGAACGTATAAAGGGGTTAGTAAAAGATCTTGTGGAAGGAAGTAATGGGATGAAATACCGGCATGGTAGAATATGGGTCCTAAACACATGTGGTGTTAAGAATCTTTTACTTGACGAGGCTCATAAGTCTCTCTATTCGATTCACCCTGGAGCAACCAAAATGTATAGAGATTTGAAGCAAAACTATTGGTGGCCGGGGATGAAAGGAGACGTGGTTAAATATGTGGAGAAGTGCATGACTTGTTTACAAGTCAAAGCGGAGCATCAAAAGCCTTATGGCAAACTTCAACCATTAGATATTCCGGTTTGGAAATGGGAACATATTACTATGGACCTATTGACAAAACTGCCAAAGACGGCTCGGGGATTTGATGCCATTTGGGTAGTTGTAGATAGACTAACCAAGAGCGCTCACTTCATCCCTATTCGAGAAACCTACACCTCTGAGAAGATGTCGGAAGTATACGTAAATGAGATCATAGCACGCCACAGGGTGCCGGTAACTATCGTGTCCGATAGAGATACCCGGTTTACTTCGAATTTCTGGCGCGACTTTCAAGAAAAAATGGGTACCAAGCTGTTGATTAGTACCGCATATCACCCGCAAACCGACAGGAAAAGTGAGCGAACGATACAAACGTTTAGAAGATATGCTTCGAGCATGCATAATAGATTTCGGCGGTAGTTGGGATGCATATCTGCCGTTAGTTGAATTTTCATATAACAACCGCTACCATTCAAGTATTGGTGGAGCCCCATATGAAATGCTTTACGGTAGAAAATGTAGGACACCGATATGCTGGGAAGAAGTAGGCCCTCGAGAGCTTGCTCATAAAGATGTGATTTGGGTTACGAACGAGAAAATTGACATGATCCGAGCCCATTTAAAGGCAGCTCAAGATCGACAAAAATCATATGCGGATAAAAGACGAAGGCCAATTGAATTTCAGATTGGTGATAAGGTGATGCTTAAGGTGTCTCCGTGGAAGGGAATTATCCGGTTTAGAAAACGGAGAAAGTTAAGCCCGAGATTCATAGGGCCTTTTAAAATCCTAGATCGGGTGGGTAAAGTGGCTTATCGATTAGAGTTACCAGAAGAACTGAGCGGAATACATAACACGTTCCACGTCTCACATCTACGTAAGTGCTTAGTGGATTATACGGCTTATGTTCCTCTCGATGATATAGAAATTGATAACAAACTCAACTATATAGCAAAGCCTATTGGAATCCTTGACCGTAAGGTTAAGAGTTTAAGGAACAAAGAAATCGACCAAGTGAAGGTCAAATGGGAACACCGGAAAGGATCTGACACCACTTGGGAGTCTGAAGAGGAAATGAGACGACTCTACCCTTCACTTTTCGGTATGTGTATATGCGTTATGATTTTATAAACGTAAGATGGTTTCGGGGACGAAACCCTCTTTAAGGAGGGTGGACTTGTAACACCCCAAAAATAATTAATAAGTTAAAAACACCATATCTCAAAATATAAATGAAAGGTGTTAGTTTAATTTACATTAGTCTAACAAGAAAAACTTGAGGGGCTGATTGTGTAAAGATGGGCAAACTTGATTTTAATAAAATTAAAACAATAAAAAATCCACACACATCAGTGTGTGCGTGTGGGGGGCGACAAGAGACAAGGAAAAACACCCCAAACCCTACTTTCATCCAAATTGATCAATTGAAGGGCTAATTGAGGTGTTTATTAGTGCATGTATCAAGAATATTGATCACTCACACTTGTCTAACACTAGGTAAGTTACAATTTCAGTTTTGGTGATGTTTGATTTTGGGTGAAATTGGATTAATTGAAGTTCTTGAATAATTGAGTGATGTTATAATTCAAGGAAGTGTGATTTAAGTGGAGGATCATAAACCCTAACTAAAATCATGTAAATTGATTGATAAATTTTGTGTTAGGATTGGCATGTGCCATATAATGAAGTGGGTTTTGATCTAGAATGAAAAGCCCCCAAAATTATTGTATGAACTATGTAAGTAATAACCTAGGTTTGATGAAATAGCATGATAATATGGGCTAGGATGAGAAATTAAGCTTGTGAAGTTGAGAATCTTGGATTTACCAAGGTTTAATTAAACTAAAATGACTAGTTAAAAAGTGTGCACATAAGGTGCTTGACGAAACGCCTAAAAGATGCTAATAGACACAAATTGTGGTGTTCGGCAAAATTAACAAGCTTTAAATTATGAGCCGAAAGGTTCTAATGATAACTGGCTTGTATATTTTAGGCAACGCAAGTGAGGCGTCGGGAAGTCAAGCCGGTGCGGGCACTCGTATGAAAGGAAAGGTCTAAGGTACGTGGCTAAACGCTTCGTTAATATTGTTATTTAGTCTTTTGTTATTGTTAATAGTTGGCATATTAAAGTATGAGATTTGAGTGGTTTAGTTTGCTTGAATGATGGACTTCATAAGGGCAAACCAAACGGGTTAGTAAGGGTAGGTACAAACCGGGTAACGGGAGTACCTTATCCATAGACTTTAAGCCCGGGTGACGGGTAATGATTTATTAAACACGCAAACCGGTAATGGGAGCGTGAGCGTTGAAAATAAGGAACCCGGGAATGGGTCATCTTATTACGAAATAATATCCCGTCCGTATCGTTTCGGGTAGAATGAACTAGAGGGTAAAGTTGGTTAAAAATGTTGAATAAATATATATATGTTTGATTATGTATCCAATAATGCATATTCGTTACAAATTATGTTATGAAAATGTTAATGGTTGGAAAATAGGAAAAATCATAAGCTCCACTAGTAAATTTTGAATGTTTCGTGTCTTGTTTTGATGATTAAAATAAGCGAAATGGAACAAATGGGTCAAAACGGTAAAACAGGAAAGATTTTGCAGCAGATGGGTCCCTGGTGGGCCGCGAAAGCTCGGCCTGGTTTTACGCGGGGCGCGAGAGAGCTACCGTAAGCTCCGGTAGCTACCGCAGCTTACGGTGCTGAATAAAATCGTTACGCTGATTATCTACTGTCTTACGGCAGCCTTTTATGTTCAGAGGCTACCGTAGCTTACGGTGGCTACCGTAAGCTACGGTAATGCCCAACCATCTTTGTGAAGTTTTGTATATTTTAACTAATCGAATCCGTTTCTGAGCGTAGTTTTCGATTATGTTAATTCCTAAGAACCCTATTACTAATGTATATCAAAATTTTCAGCTTTTAAGATGATGCAAGCAAGTGGATGATGATCGAGTCAATGCTATCGAATCGAACACATTCAAGATCTTGTTCCGCAACTTACTTGTAGTTAGTAAAAACTTATGTAATCGAAGGAATACTATTGTATCATAATGTTGTTTTTGAACGTTTGTTAAACTAGTAAGTACTAAGCTAAATGTCAATGTTTTGATTTAATGTCTATAAAGCTTAGTTCTATTTTGTCGTTAGAGTTAATATTCTAAAAAAAATGAGTGTTACAGAAACCATACCGAGTCCCCTTATGTTGTTACCAAAAGACATAGGCCATGTTTGTTTGCATCTGAATGGAATCAATCAGAGGTTGGCTGTGATTCGGTCAGAGGTTTTGGTGTTTGGTTCGACAGCTGAATGGATATTTCAAAATCTTAACCATTCAGATTCGAGGAGTCGCTAAACCATTCAGAGGAGTGGAGCCTCTTGTTTGGGCAGATGTTCTGATTCACTAAATAGGGCCTTAATTAATTCTATATAATAACAATTGATGAAAGATGTTAGCTACAGTACAAACTTTAACCCCTAATATGAAACTTAATTACAATAATGGCATTTGTTTATTTTCTATTTGATGACAAGTTGTGTGTTCATACTGCTACCGTGTGCTTCACTTTTAGATATCAAATATTTTTTACAAAGATCATATATATTATTTTATTAATAAGTGGTATGTATTACTTTTAGAACTATATTTATAGAAGTATATTTATGATCCATCAGTATAACTAACTGTATCGATATAAATTCGAGTTTGTATGTTTAACGTCAGTTTGCGTTTGTCTTTGACTTCGCTTTACGTCACGTTGCGGTATAAATTCATAATTTTGTTTTACGATTTTACCGGTTTTGATCGATGTTTGCTTACTACTAAGCGTGGGATGGGGGTTAACCAAACGAATTCCCGCCGCGGAGCGCGGGGTATTTTTACTAGTTTATCAACATGTTGAGAACATGTAGCTCCTTATATGGTTGGTTTCCAGTATTAGATTCAAGAGTAGGAACTAGTTAGTATGTGACCGTCCCGTTATAAAAGAAAAACTTATGTTGTTATGTGATGCGCTCAAATTCATACCCATTTGCTAATAACTGACTGTGAGAAATACATGATACGTTTAACGCTTCTATAACGCATTTTGATGATGATTATATGCACAGAAAGAGAATGAGAATGATATTAGCGGTTACATAACCAATTTATGTACTATATTAAAACAAAAGATATTACTCTATTTAAATTAAAATTTGTAATGTGTCTTCCTCCTATGCAAAAATGGATAAACAGAAAAAATTAAATTAAATCTTTGAATTGTAAAATTAAAACAAAAATCCCTCCAACGAAGTAAGAGATCCGGCTACATAAGTTACAAGAATCACATATTATATTTCTTGTAGTTTTCTACTGAAATTTTTTACAAGAATTAAATAAATAATATATTTTTGCGATTATCTACTAAAAGTTTTTTTTTTCTTTTTTACATATGGTTTTTATTATCAAATTATACCTAATATCAGTATTCGTTAAAGATGATAACGCTAACATGTTAGTTTTAAGGTCTCGAGCTTAAACACGAATTTTGTTTTGAGAGGGATTGATCGTGAACTCCATTCGAAAGTGAAGACTGGTTAGAACAACCCTGAGAAAGAGGACCAATGGTTAAGTCACCGTTGAGAGCTCGAACAGACCAACGAGATCGAGGATGTGTGTTTCTACTAGATATTTCGGACTACTATTTATATACCTAGTTTACGAGTATTTATACTTGTTGACCGGGTCTAAATCGTTTACACTTTTGGAACAATGTGTTGGTTTTATAGTTACTTGCTCTACAAACTTTGAAAAGTGTGGATGGATTGTGATGCAAGAAAAGAAATGTTCAGCCATTGGTGTTTAGAAAGTTATATGGAAGTTTTATAGTTTTACCAAGCTACCAACTAATGTTTCAAAAATTCATATAACATGTTAATAATTAACAAACATGGGCCAAGAAATGGATTCATGGGAAACGACCTTTGTGTGGGCTGCTTAATGGGCCAATTGCAATGGATTAAAGGTTGTGTGTCTGGACTCTTGTGTGTAGGGTTTAATATATTACTTTTCAAAAAAACAAAAAAGATGTTTGTTTAATAGGTGATGTTTGATCCACCTACATGAGTGGGTTTTAGAAATAAATCCTATTAAAATTCCTATATACAGCATTAAATACGTGCACGATATTAACATTCCTTACATACATGTGTATTACAAACTAGTTCAATAATTACTGCATTGCTACAAATCAAGTCACAAAATTCTTTACATCAACAATCAAGTCACAAAATTCTTTATATCAACTAGTGCTATCAACCAAGCGCGTTGCGCCTGGCAATTAGAAGGGGTTCGATTGCTATCAACCCGGCGCGTTCCGTCTTGGGATTAGCAGGGGTTCGATTCGGTTCATTGTGATTCGTGGCAGTATAGATGGCAAGTAAAGTTGAAATCAAAATATTGTATAAAATTTGATGGCCTTAATTCAACAAACGTTTGTAAACTTATGATGCAAGATTTTGGGCTTAAAACTGGGAATCAGACCATCTACACTAAAATGTGAAATTTTAAAGTCATTTTTTAACTGCAAAGCCAACAATTCATTCAAAAGCACCTGCAAGAAGAAAAGAAGCTGGAAAGTATAAAAAAGAGTGAAATAACAAAACATTGCATTAGCCACTAAAAACACAAAATTTAAGATCCAGATTCTGCTCTCCCCCATAATCTCGGTCCATACCTTCACTCTTACACCTACCTGCCATCCAGAGGAATGATAATTCTTTCACTCCTCCCACCAAACTTCCCACCTCTGTCGATTTTTGTTTGAACACACGGTCATTTCTTGATATCCACAGCCTACAAACCACCACCAAGGCGATAAGACACATCGCTTGTTTACCTCTTTTTGTAGAGCCGAGACTTTCAACATGCGTCAGCGTCTCCCTAATCGAGCTTGCGTTTGTGTTTAACGGTGTTCTAGTCCACATCCCAATCTGTACCCACACTAATTCTGCAACATAACACTTTAGGAACAAATGGTCGGCAGTTTCTGGATGGGAAGAGCATAACAGACATGTAATTGGCAATTAAAGTTGACAAGACAAGAACATTAACCTTAACCTATATATTAAAAAACGAAGTGAATGAACAGTAGTAAATACTTGAATATTAAAAAGATAAATTTACCTAACACTAATAAAAATAGAAATAAATGAATAGTATTGGGTACCGATACCGGTATCAAATTTACCAAACTGAGTGTATTTTCGGTATCCGTTCGGTACCGGTATTCATCGGATTTTACCCTCAAATACCGGTGCCATACCAGTACCGACCGTATCAAGCCATACTGTATCAGGTATATTCGGTACCGGTACCCACTTTTGGGGATTTCGGTAACAGTATTTTCGGTACCGGATGGTACCGAGCTCATCAAATCCTGTAGCAACGTAGCAATGCAAGTAATTGCACAGTTTAGATTACTTTTCATACACACAGTAAGTAAATTGTATTTCGTTTGAATGAGGTTTTATATACACAACAACTTATTTTTCTTTATTTTTTGTCTTTTTACGTAATAAATGAATTGTAGCATGTAAAAATTAACTTAGATATTTAGATTATTGATGAGCAAATCGTATCAAATCCTGTAATCAAACCGGTATCGTATCGGTACCAAATTTACTATACCAAATCATTTTTGGTACCAATTTGGTACCCACCTTTTGGCATTTTCAGAATCGTTACTTTCGATTCGACACCGGTCTAGCATCATACCTATATTTATTGATTTTTACCTTCAAATACCATACCGTATTGTACCGAGCATTTTCGGTGCCGGTACCTAATTTCGATGATTTTCCGGATCGGTACTTTCGGTGCCGTTACCGGTACCGAGCTCATCCATATTTTAACGTGTTAGCACCGTAATAACTGAACTGAAAACAACCGAATTTCCAACGTGTAGGACATGTGGGCCCTATTATTATATATTAGGTTATTTAAAATCGCTTCTTTTAGGACGGATTGACTATCCTTTTCACGACATTTTTATTTATGTTTTGATATCCAGTATGCGGTATTCGGTATCTGCTTGCCGTTACTGACACGCGTTTTGCAGTCATTGGGTCCCCGCCGCAACGCGCGGGTGAAATTTAACTAGTTGGCAATTAAAGTTGACAAGAACATGAAATTTTAAAGTCTCATATACCACAAACTATAGGTGACAAGAACATGTAAACTGGCAATTAATTTGACAAAAGTTTGTAAAGTTATGATGCAAGATTTTGGACCTAGAACTGGGACTCAGACCATCTATGCCATTCCCAAGTGGCAATTTTGACCCACACATTAACAAACGCACCAAACCTCGTTGGGTTTTTCTCTTAAAAGGGTCAAAAAAACTGGTCCAACAGATCAAATGAAATAGAAATTTGCCAAAGTCTACCTTTAATGACACAACCACCTAAATCATTCTACTTAAAAAGTTTAGATTTTAATCATATAACTATATCATTCAATTTATTTAAATTAAAAAACAAAACAATGGACAATGAGTATTAGTGATTAGTAGGTCAACCAGACATGACCACACCTGTCGACCTGTACTAAAAAACGTCCCCTTTTGACCTGAACCCAATTTGAACCATTACCCAAACCGCCTACATTGAACCTATACACACCACCTATACCACCAATGTTTCTGTCAACCGAAGGTGTGCCAATTTCACAAAACCAAAGTGTTCAATTTAACTTTTAGATAACCCGGCAACCATACATACATCTGAAGACTAAGTGTTAGAACATGCTTGTAGTCTGCAAGTAAAATCTCAAAACATTTTTATTGTCCACATTGATGGCTGAAACAAATTTGAGAGGACACCTTCTTTATAAGTGGAGAGATGAAGCCCAATAACAATATAATAATAGTGCCTTGTACATTTGACCCTTTTAGTAAAAAATGTCATTATTTTATCCTTTGATTAAATTAAGTTACATAAATTTGCATTCGGGCTGTTTCTACCCTTCGCCCGGAGGCTTTGCATAAATTTGCATGCCCCGCGTTTCAAACCGACGTCACCCGGGCAGGAACCCCGAAGTGAAAACCTTCCCACCTCTCCACAAACCAATTGGTTTGTGATAACGAAAATGAAAGTTGATGAGAAAACAATCTTCATTTATCAGTCGAACTTATAGCATGGGAAAAAAAAAATTTGGACGGCAAACATCTCAGCTAGCTACAGCCGCAACCTGCGACCAACCCCCCCCCCCCCCCCCCCCCCCGAGTTCGAATCCACGCGCATGCGGGCTGTTTCGACCCTTCGCCCAAAGGCTGTGCATAAATTTGGATGTCCGCGTTTCGAACCGGCGTCACCCGGGCAGGAACCCCGAAGGGAAAACCCCCGTACAATATAGCTTATTTATTAACAGTTATAACAACTAACATCTATATATACACATATGAACACTTTATCATAGATACCTTAACCCACAATTGCATAGCTAAGACTCGATAAGATACAGTAAAGCATAATAAATAAAGCATGATAGGGTTGTCTTTCTAAACTCAAATTCAGAAAAATAAAATAAAAATCGATTCAAATGCTCAGCTTTCAATATGCAAACACATTTTGCTTTCTCAATGACCTTCAAAATCAAAGCTAATTGTCCATTTTCGAGTGGATGGTATACGTAGATTTGAATATATATTTATTACAGGTCATCCAATCAAGTTGGCATGCACACACCCCCTAGTCTCTTTAATTTCTGGCCCTCATATTTCTAGTTCAATGTTACTTTGGCAAAACAATTTGTCTATTTGATCAACCAACATACCTTGTCCATCCATTTTCCCTATACAAATTTGTATTCAAAGTCATTAAAGATTTAAAACAGCAAACAACAAAAAACCAACCTACAAACAATATGTTGACAATGAGCATACCAAAAAGGCCAAAAAAATGAGTTGACAAATCACCAAACACTTGGTGTGCAACCTTTTACAAACTCAAAAATCAACCAGAACTACCAAATGACACACCACAAACATGCAAAACCAGTAAATTTCCAAATATCAAAAGAAAACCAAAACATAACACAATGACAAAATGAAGAAATCTTACCGGTTAAATCAGCGAAGGAGTCGGTTGGATGAGGTAATGTGGAGGTTGACTGTTGTCGCTGGAGGTTGGACGAGTACGGTGGAGGTTGAACGTCTAAGCCAGAGATACGAGGTGGAGGTGTTGGATAAAGGTATCAGGCTTTGAAGTTGGGGAAAAGAGGAGGGAGAAGTTAGACTTAAGTGATGTTAATGAGTAACGTGGCAAGTTTAAAACAAAGTAAGTGATGAATCAGCAGATTATAACTGTTCATTCCCATTCTTTTTTATCATATATAGATTCCCCATACATGTGAACATACATACACAAAAATATATAAATACTTATTACGCTCCCTCTCTAATCAAGTCACAAACTAGTTCAACCAACTGGGGTAGCTCAGTTGGCCACCGACACCCATATTCCAACACTTGGATCGTTGGGGTCTCGGGTTCGAGACGTGGCAACCCCACATCTCTCGAACCCCAAGTGTTGGGAGGGTATTTGCTGCCAGCGATCCTTGTCGGGTGGTGAACTGGGAGGGGAATCCCCTCCGCGGTCAGGGGTACCGTGCACCTACCCTTTTTTTCTAATGTATATATCCCACTTCTCGCACATGAAGTGGGAGCAGGGGAAAGGCTTCCCCGATCAGCCCCAACAGGGAACATAGTTCTCCTAGTGCGGGGAATGTTTTTTTCACTCATGTGAAGAACACTGATTGATGCTCTCACACACACATAAGGAAAATAGGAAGAATGTTGAGGTGGCGCTAATGTGGCATACATGCTAATATTAGGAAAATATGCTCTTATAAAACGGATAGCTTTTTTAAACACTAATCGACTTGCTCTCTTCTAATTTTTTTTAAAGCAATTCAAAATTCCAATCTTATTTATAACCAAAACACAACCTACAATTTTGTTATTTGTTGCTTAATTTGATTGGAAAATTGTTTGGTGATAAAACAAATGAGAGTATAGAACTAGTATTTTGGGAGTATATAAAATTAATTTTGGGTGAAGTTGATGTTTTATAGTTTAGATAGTATTAATTTTTATTTAATAATGGCTTTAACGGTCAAAAGACCACTGTGTAACGTTCACATCACCAAACTAACGCGACAAGAAGTACCTGATCCACCTACCCGCACTCCTTGCGGCGGTGCAGCCAAGCTACCCGCAAACCACTATCTGCATTACCCCTAGCACCCTAACAATTACGCAATTTGCGTTCGTAATTACACACTTTATTCGTACAGTAAATCAACGTTAAAAAAAGATTTTTTTTCATGTATTATAACACTATACTCGAATTACAAAAAATGCTCGATTTTTCAATTTTTTAAAAGGTTTACAAAGTTAGAAAAATGAAAAATAATGAAACTATAAAAGTAAACTATGATGATTTTTAATCATTTAACACTTTAGTCATTTAAGAATGGTTGTGTGTATGTTATTAAGTAAAAGAGAAAAATGAACAAGACAAATATGTTGCTAATGAAGTAAAAAGTTTGAACGACATGTGTATATTTTTTTTTTCTTTGAATAAGCAAAAGGAGAATTTTGACTTCCACTAATAATATTCCTTGTAATGTAATGTTCTCTAACACTAATAATATTCCTTGTAATATTCTCTAATAAGGAACTACTTCATAAGTTACCCTTTTAAATATGTTATCTAACTAATGGGTTCCGCCTATTGGATAAAAGTGAAGTGCATGTCCCTAATAACGTACGACATATTATTTTTTAATTTTTATGTGAATTTTCTTTACAATATTATATTGCTATCGAACAATTAGCCCATTTTTTTATTCCATAACTTAATATTAAAGTCAATAATTAGGAAGCTTAACGTTACACATACGCAGGCGGCAGTATGGTGGTCCATATTGAACAAAAATCACTATAATTAATTAAATTATTACAAACTATTATTTTAGTTGACACGTAATAAACGAGACATAAAACTTTCTTATAAGTAGTTGTAGTCCAATGATAATGTAAATATACAAGAGTTCTTAATTGATTAGAAACCATGATGGTTGGAATTTACATTTGTACCCTTCGTTCGTTCAAAGAAAAAAAATCTTTGCGGTTGTGATGCTTTAAACGTTTCGGTAATTCAAAGAAAAAAAATCCATCATGTGGTGTGCGCATATTGTATTTGTGTGAGAATTCCGGGGCAAAAGTGGAATTACACTAATTTTAATGTTATTTTACCATTTTCGTGAAAATAACGTTAAAAGCGGCGGACAGTTAATAATGCATCATGTGATGACGTAGATAGCCGAAAGATAAAAGGGTACATGCACTAATTGGCCATTGTCCCGATTGTTGAGTGTTATGTGTATTATGTCTAAGACTTGATGCTAAACTACTATGGAGCCGGGGTCTCACTAGAAGCAGGTTTTCTATTTATACAGGGTAGAGGTAAGGTGTTGTAGATGTGGGTATGATAATGGGTAGGGTTGCAATTTTGAATTGAAATGATAGGTAACGGATCAAAGAGATAAAGAAAATCACCACTCTTTGATTCGTAAGGCTATCTAAAATTGAATCAAGGATACAGAAACACCACAAAAATTCAATAATAGAATCCAAAGAACACCTCCTAATTGGCCAAGATTTGGCTAGCCATGGTTACTCTCAAAGAAGAGTTAACTAAAAAAAAAAAAAAACTTCACTAAAATTCATCTCCCCAAATGCTCTGAGAGTGTTACGAAATACATAGGAAAATAAAGAAAACATGGGCCACAACTATGCTACAATTTAGGGTGGAGGGTGACTTGAGCGGGGAAGGTATGTCACCGATCGGTGACTATACCGTGTGTTTGATGGTGCTCGGTGACCAAGAGAGAGGGTGCCGAAATCGGTGACCTTTCACCGAAATGGATTGATTGTGATTGAGAGGAGAGGAGAGAGAGAGAGGAGAGACAAATCAAGTTTTTTTTTTTAATTGAGGGGTGTTTGACCATACCTAGTGATTGAGTGTAAAATTGGGAGTAGAATGATGAGTTGACATGACATAATATTATTGGGTAGTATTTTACTCAAACACCCTAGGGTGATTGACTATACCCTCCACCCTTAGGGAATTAAAAATAACTGAAACATTAATAAATAAAAGAAAATTAGAATATAAGAGCATGTGTAGCATGAAGATAGCGGTCCTGCATTGTAGCTCTTAACAAACGATTATGGAGGGTCATGGATTTGGAGCTCTATTTGGATCGGGCTGGCCCAGGTAAATGGTGACCCAACCCAAGTATTGTTCGGTTCATTTGTATGTCTATCATCCTCCTCTCCTTTAAGAAAGTTTGACCTCAAACTTGAACAAGTGATATATAATCCAGGTCCAAGTTTAAGGGTGTTGTGGTTAACCAAACCATTAATCGCAGCTGAGACAACTTTCGCGGCATCACTGTTATCTTGAAGTATGGGTTGTCTCGTATTCCTTGCTGGTTCTTGAGCAGCTCATGTGCTCGTCATTTTTAAGTTGTTAAACCCAACCTATATAATTTATTAATAGTAATCAAAGCACGACGATCAGGGGCAACACTGTAGACCATGGGGAGCAGAGTTATCTTTCTCTCGTCTTTGACAAACAAATAGGTATTCTTGTATCCGCCGTGGGTAACTCGCCTATCAAATAACCAGGGGCGACTTAACAACACGTGGCAGGAGTCCATGGGAAGTATGTCGCACCAAATATCATCCTTGTACTCTGCCCAATAGTAAATGATCATAAAACTTGACTGAGCCATTGGATGTCGTAGGGATAACGATGAGGATCAGTAGGTAGATATAGCTTTGTCACCATATTTTGAGACGCCACAACCAGTGAACACACTTTGTCTCGTATGGTACAACGGGTACGAAACGAAGCCTCTCGCTGCATCTCATTGTCCTGGTTTGTCTTCCCAATCAACGTACGACACATCACCAGGCATTCACCATCTGGGCCAATTTCCACTTCCTTTTCTGGTTGGTGTTGGCCTGGGTCTTCAACGTCAGGTGTTCCGATCGAAGTTTCAAATTCAGCTAAGGTGATGACCCGTTTGTTGGTGCATTCAGATGCGATATGTCCCAACCCATAGTACCGAAACAATGTCGTGAGTGTTTCGTTGTATTGGAACTTTCTGGCGCGTCCATGGTTTTTGAAGAAGCTGGGGTCGGAATACTAGTGATGACATGTTAGACAAAGGTACAACAATTTTGGTCGATGGTTTGGACATCTCCATCCTACCGTGTGTCTTCTGTTGGAGTTCTACTTTGTGGGCCATCAGCCTAAGTTCTGCCAAGGTGGAATAGGGTTGTAGTTCGATAATGTTAGCAATCTTAGGTTCCAGCCCACCAAGGAAACGTACTAGTGATTGTGGATCATCTTCCCCTAGATCACACTTCATAAAGAGATGCGCAAATTTTTGTGAATACTCCAGAACAATCCTCGTCCCTTGTTTGATAAAATGCAGTTTTGAGAAACTTTCTTCGAGATACGCCTTTAGTGCTTTCTTCATTTTATACCACGAACGTACCTTGTTCTTACCACAGTATCTCTCGCTACGAACATGCATTTGCTCACCAGGTTGAAGCATACTTCCTCAATTTTAGTGCAACAAGTTTCACTTTCTTCTCCTCAAGTGTCTGCTTATAATCAAACACGCGTTCAACCGTACGTAACCACCCGGTGAACTCATCAGGATACAAACACCCACATATTCAGGTATGTCGACCTTGATATCGTTGTTGTGGTTAGTGTTACATTTTCGGCGCCCATAAGGATGGTAGTCCCCATCTTGTGATCGGTAACCATCATCATCTTCGTTTTCCGGTCGGTAGCGTGTTACGTATCAAAGTGTTTGATCGATTATTGAGAGAAGAAGAACACAAGAGAGAAGAAGTTTACTCAAATTCATCGATGACCAATTATGTTCACAACTGGAGTCTATATACAAATTGAACTACTCACTAATAGACAATTACATTTAACCCCCTCTATTTATTGACACGTAACAATACTTTCCCCTCTAAAACATTCTTGTCCTCAAGGATGATTTTGAGCAAAAATTCCAGTTTTGTGATTTGAGATTTCAGCCTTTAGACGTTGAGTTTTCAGCACTCTACACCCTGCTATTACTTCCACTAACATAAAAGATGTTTGACCCATGGATTTTTTTTTCTTTTTCTTTTTTTTTTTTTGTGCAGCCATTTTCCACTCTTTACATCTGTGCCACAAATATTCCCCAATCAACAATTTAAATTTCCATTTGAGCCACATGAATATCTCCCTTTTCAAACAATCCACATTCATAACGAAACCCAAATGTAAATAAGGCTCTAAAACATCATAGTAAATTCTGCCCACTGCTTTGGTTCTGATCCTCACATCTGCAGATTGACCATCGAACAAAAATTCCATAATTCTTACAACCATTTTTCTCATTATTCGATTAATTTGCAGCCTTGTTTGACCTTCTTGTGAGTGTTGTTCCATTACCCATCTTAACATCAGGTCCATGATCATCTTATTATCCATTAAAACCGTAATCAAAAGATCGTGGACACTTTTAAACGTCAAAACCACATCAAGTGGATAGTAACAATATTTGGTCAAACTGATGTCAAAGGGCACACTACTCAAATACACTTGTTCATAATATTTTCTACTCAACACCAACATAAAAATTTCCATTTCCATAGGCCAAAAGCATGTAGTTGCACTAGCTCTCATCAATATCAACACATTAAAACATATACCAGCCCAATTATGCTTAACACCATGTTGCCAAGAAGAACCAGTACCAACAGAAAATATATCAGCACCATTACCACTAGAAATATTCGAAACCCCCTGCTTCCAAAAAGAACAAGCTGCTATTGAAGACCCCAAATTCTCAATCCATTCCCAGCCGGTATCTGCCCAATGTAACCTTTCCTTCCATTTCCATGAACCTAATCTCACCTTGTTTTCTATTTCACATGCTCTTAATGTTGTTGGATATAACTCATGTAGAAGACGAAGGTTCTGACCTGTAACATCAGATACCTTGAGCCAGGGACCCTTATTCAATTCATGGGAAACACCTTCTTCACTTACTAATTTGATACCATTGGATAAAATTGCATACCATAGCAGACTCCTCGTATCATTATTAAAATTGCAACTGGGTTTGCTGCAGACCTCAAAAGAATTTATTGTCAATCGCACTTTTCCACCATGTGATGGCAACTTTTCTTTTAAAAACGTGGCAGCAAGAAAAATACCACAAAATAGGGAACGTATATTCTGATTCATCTCATTCATAGAACTCAAGTTTCCATACCCAATCTTGATCTCCTTATTATCTTCAACTTTAACTTGATCCTTCACCTCTTTGAATTTATTTTTTATAACACTATCCAACCATTCTACAAATGCTTCAGCAATTGTGTGTACAACAACCGAAAATTTACTCTTCTTTTTCATAAAAACAGATTGATATTTGCATATAGCCGTATCCATATCTTCCTCCCTAATACCATCGAATTTATATTTCCACTTAACTAACCAGCTTTTCATACCATCACTAACATCGGTATTAATACCACTAACATCACTATTCTCTCCTTTCCTACCTTCTAGTTTATACCACTGAAGAACTAGAGGTCTATCTGGTGGAACCTTCTTTGGAACCTCAGTTATATCAAATAACCTCCAACCTATAGTCTCACCACCTAATAGCAAAAGCCCATAATCTTCTTTATAAAGAAATGAAGAGTTTAGGAACCCATCAAACAAAGAATCCCTTTCTGGTTGTTGACTTATTTCAATTGTTTTTTCCATTTTCTTTAAATCATCACTATCCAATGATTCTTGAATCATATTCCCAACCCCTTTGAACATTTCACCATACAACTTTTCTCTACTATACTCATCTTGAATGGATTCACCTTCAATTGTTTTATGCACATAATCAATCACTTCGTCTACAATCGTTTCTTGAACAATATTATCACAAGTTTCTTGAATCTTTCCATTTCGAAACAACTCATTATCTTTCATCAATTCCTCAAGAGTGATGTTAATATCAAACTCCAAATCTTTGTTATAAAAAGAAGAGTTAGAATCAAATGGAGAAAAAGAATCTTGCAAGCCATTAGAATCAATTTTCAAAGCCAATGAAATCACATCTTCCACCTTAGTGCAGCTATATTGATGCCATCTAGCAAAGATTTTCCTAATTTCCGGTTCTAAACCACATATGAATAGGTATATAGCATAGAATTCAGAAATTTCTTCTAGATTTCTAACCTGATCAAATACGATTTGAAAGGAATCACAGTAATCTTTAACTGTACCTTCTTGGTTATATGCCATTAACTGTTCCATTGCACCTCGTTTGTTGATTTTTCAGATGAACAACTTTGAATTGCAACGGTTCTTGAATCTTGTTGCTGCGTTGCCCTAATTCCCAAAGATAAACCACTTGTTGAATCGCCTAGTTGTTGAATCGATTGTTGCTTGTTGAAATCTGCTATGATTGTTTTATGTCGTTGCCCTAATTTGATGTTGAAAACCTCTGTTGATCGTTGCTGCTTGTTGTTGTTGCCGCCCAAATTTTGCCACCTTCTTGTTCTAGAGTAAACTGCCATTTTGGTCCCTGTGGTTTGGCCAGTTTTGCCACTTTAGTCCAAATCTCAAACTTATTACATCTGGGTCCCTGTGGTTTGCATTTTGTTGCCATTTTAGTCAAAATCTCAAATTATGTCAGATTTCAAAAAAAAAAAAAAAAACTGGTTTTTGTCCTTTTCCTCAAGGGCATTTTGGTCTTTTTGGATTTTATAAATGAAAAAAATATCCCAAACACCCCATATCTATCTCTGCACTCTCTCTGATTTTATAAATGAAAAAAATATCCCAAACACCTCATATCTATCTTTGCACTCTCTCTCTAAACAACCCCTCTCTCTCTTCTCTTTCTCCTCTCTCTAGAACACCACCACCACCGGTGAACCACCACACGCAACCACAACGATCAACCACTATCCCCTGCCCTTCGCCGTCCCCTCCCGATAAACAACGGCGGCAGCACCACCACCACTTGGTGGTGGCGGACGGTACGACATCAGCAGAGCCGCCATGAGCGGCGGAGAGAGAGAAAGATGCATGAGAGAGAGGGGGATCGAAGAGACGGAGCCGCGTTTCACCACCGGTGTCGATGAAGGTGTCGTTGATGAAGATGATGAAGGTGTCGATGATGAAGATTAATCGCTGAAGTTGAATCGCTGATTTTGCTGATGAAGGTGTCGCTGAAGGAGGTTCGAAGTTTCCCCAAATAAATCATCACCATCCCCAAATCTGAGTTTGAGTTTGAGTTGTATTTGTTAATTATTGATTGTCTTTTGAAACCCACTTATTAAGTTGGATTTGATTCATGGGTTTGGGTTCAAGTTCATATTTGATTCATGGGTTTGAGTTTGAAGCATTTGTGGTTTTTTTTTTTTTGAATTTCTTGAAATATGTTTTGATTTTGGGGTCTGAATTTATGATTTAAATTATGGGTTTTGGATTTTGAATCTTATCTGATATGGGTTTTGATGGGATTTGTAAAAAGATAATATTTTGATGTTAAATTGGTTGAATTTATGCTTATTTCAATGGTTTTTTTGGTTAAATTGACACACAGTGTAAATTGACACACAAGCTCTCATCATTTAAAATTGGGGAAATATTGAAAGAAGTGTTGTAATGGAATTGAAGTTTGAAGACGTTTCGAGCGTTGCGGTATTAGAGAGAGAGAGAGCAGGTCATTTTAGAGAGAGAGAGAGCAGAGTTGGCGGCGGTGGGATGGTGGTGGGGATGATGCGATGGTGGGGGTGGTGGTGGTGTGGTGGTGGTATTTTAGAGAGAGAGAGCAGATTTTATGTTGAGAGAGAGAGAGAGAGATGTCTGAGATGAGGTTGAAGATG
The DNA here is from genome assembly GCA_030545235.1 of Helianthus tuberosus. Lineage (NCBI taxonomy): Eukaryota > Viridiplantae > Streptophyta > Magnoliopsida > Asterales > Asteraceae > Helianthus > Helianthus tuberosus. Next base: position 171,139,529 of record CM060352.1, read on the forward strand.
ATGATCTAAGGGTTTTTTATTATAAATGAGTTATTATAAAGAGACAATAAATCTAAAATGACTAAAATGCCCCTGAGGGTAAAGACAAAATAGCAGGTCATTAATGGGAAATCTGGTCAAATTTGATATTTGGACCAAAATGACAACAAAAACCAAACCACAGGGCCCTGGATGTAATAAGTTTGAGATTTGGACTAAAGTGGCAAAACTGGCCAAACTACAGGGACCAAAATGGTAGTTTACTCTTGTTATTATCTAACCCGCAGTCGAGAGGATTGAGAGCTCTGATACCATTGTTACGTATCAAAGTGTTTGATCGATTATTGAGAGAAGAAGAACACAAGAGAGAAGAAGTTTACTCAAATTCATCGATGACCAATTATGTTCACAACTGGAGTCTATATACAAATTGAACTACTCACTATGACCCTGTACTAATAGACAATTACATTTAACCCCCTCTATTTATTGACACGTAACATAGCGAGGTGGGGATCGTTCTTTTACCCGCTGATGTTGCAAAGTAAGGGTTAGTTCACGAAACTGATTCTGCAAATCACTAAGTTGTTGCTCCATAGTTTTGTTCTCGTAGACCATGGTTGCACAGGATCAGGCTTGAGTAGCAATTTGCATTTTGAAATGGAATAGTAGGGAATCAAGAACTTTCTGAGCTCTTATACCAGATGTTGTAAATCTGGGTATGATAATGGGTAGGGTTGCAATTTTTAATTGAAAGGATAGGTAATGGATCAAAGAGATAAAGAAAACCACCATTCTTTGATTCATAGGGCTATCTAAATTGAATTAAGGATACAGAAACACTACCAAAATTCAATAAAAGAATCCAAATAACACCACCTAATTGCCCAAGATTAGGCTAGCAATGGACGGTTACTCTTAAAGAAGAGTTAACTGGAAAAAAAAAAACTTCACTATAATTCATCTCCCCGAGTGTTACGAAATACATAGGAAAATAAAGAGAACATGGGCCACAACTATGCTACAACTTAGGGAATTAAAAATAACTGAAACATTAAATAAATAAATCAAAATTAAAATAAAAGAGCATGTGTATAGCATGATGATAGTGGTCCTGCATAGCCCTTAACAAAAGATTATGGAGGGTCATGAATTTGGAGCTCCATTTGGTTCGGGCTGACCCAGGTAAATGGTGACCCAGCCCAGGTGTTGTTAGGCCCATTTGTATGTCTATCATAAGGTTGTCTACATCTTACCCTTCTCAGACTCTCTCTTAGCTTTACTATTGGTGAGATTTACTGAGTATGATGATGATAAAAGAAAAAAAAATCCATGCGGCTGTGATGCTTTAAACACTAAAAGAAAAGTAACTATTAAAAAACTAAAAAGTAAACTACAATTTTTGTCCACGTAGTTTGGTTAGAATTGCTACTTTTATCCAATAATTTGTTTTTTAACATTTGGATTCTCGTGGTTTGACATTCTTATCAATTTCATCTATTCAGTTAACCTCATCCATTTTTTTCCAGTTAAATGAGGTGTATTTATGTCAGTTGACATATTTGTTTTTTTTTTTCTTTTTATTTTATTATTCTCATTAGATCACTCCTTTAAAAAAATGAAAAAAAATATATATAGGGAGAAGTTCAATGGGGTGAAAAAAAAAACCATAGACCACTTGTTTTATTTGTAAAAATTTCATAAAAAATTATTTTTACATAATTTTTTATAGCTTTTGTATATAAACACATGTAGAAACTGTTCAAATAAAAAAAATCCATGATACTGATTTTTGAACCTTTTTTTTGTTTTTAACTTTTACTACAACGGTTTATACATGTGTTTATATGCAAAAGTACCAAAAAATATTAGGCAAAAAATATTTTTTTACATGTGAAAATGTTTTTTATGAGTTTTTTTACATGTTTTACCCATGGTTGCCTGGTTCCCTGCTTTTTTTTTGTTCCCTAATGAATTCACCCATATACACATAACACACGTCTGATAACCATCACACACACAACCAAAAACCCTTCATTTTGCCAGAATCAATTCGTAAGCATAAGTTCGTCAACAAGCTACCGTCATCTCTCTCTCTCTCTCATTATCAAGTAAACCGCCTCCTTGAAACCCTTCACAACCACCACCGCCACACTGTAGCTCCATCTTGCCACCTAGAAACCATCGCAAAAATAAACCACATATGTCTCCCTTACAAATATGATGGCGATGGAAACCATCACTTAGATTTCATTCCTTTTATCACCATCGAACAAATGAAGCAATTCTGTGCGAAAAAACAGAAGACCTGCTGACACAGAGTCAAGACACTCTCCGTGTCTTCGAGGCACGCCTCATGCCTCAACTGAAATGAACAAGCATCTTCTAAAGGATCGTTCTAGAAACCATCCAAGAAGAAGCTAGAAGGTCTTACAAAGCTGACTACAGGACTTGTCTCGGGACACACCTCGTACCTGGCTCCCAGCTAAAGATCCAGTCATTTTGGTCAGGCACGGACGATGCCATCCACGCACGCCCCCTGCCTCGCCGCCAGCACTATAAATTGAGCTCTTCACATACCTAATCATTTGCTCAATTCTTTCCTTCTCTCCCACAACACACTCTTTTTCTACCCACTTTCTCTAATCATTATAATCATTAAGAAATTGTTAGAACAATCATTAAGTAATCATCAATCTTGTGATGATTAATATAATCTTTCCAAGGTTGTTAAACACTATCTTTGAAGCCATGGTTGACTAGGGTTCTTATAGGTGTTTGGGGAAGCAAACCCCCTAGATGAGAAGTTAACTAAAACAATATATGGATTAACAAGGTGTGTGTGTGGGTTAATAACTTTAAGTAAGGAATACCAGGTTGAAAGTAAGTTTTCCAAATCCTTAAGGACACACTAATAACCTTACGTTGTCACTAACGCGAAACATTCATGTTTTCTATGTCTATGTGGAGCCAAATATGTTAATTGCTTGAAAGAGGATTAGAGATTTTGGAATGGGACTTTGTGTTTGGTAAATTCTTGCCCAAGCGTGGAGAGAAGATTAAGACGCCGAGGACTTTGTTTATCTTATCGGCACTGCTCCTGGGGAGATAGGATCAAGCCAAGAGACTCATAGCGATAGGTCGTATATATCCCTTATGACTATTTTTTACTTAATACTAAATAACAACGGTATACACTTTTTTTAACATTCCAGTATAAATTCTATAGAAACATGTACCGTATCGAGTTGAATCGATACTGACCAATAACATTGGTACCGATACTTATACACATTTTTATGGTTTTCGGTTTCAGTGGTTTTCTCCGGTATCTTTTCAGTATCAGTATCGAACCGGTACTCGGTATTTTCGATGTGCGATCTTGTGCTCAATTCTTTCCTTCTCTCCCACAACACACTCTTCTTCTACCCACTTTCTCTAATCATTATAATCATTAAGAAATTGTAAGAACAATCATTAAGTAATCATCAATCTTGTGATGATTAATATAATCTTTCCAAGGTTGTTAAACACTATCTTTGAAGCCATGGTTGACTAGGGTTCTTATAGGTGTTTGGGGGAAGCAAACCCCCTAGATGTGAAGTTAACTAAAACAATATATGGATTAACAAGGTGTGTGTGTGGGTTAATAACTTTAAGTAAGGAATACCAGGTTGAAAGTAAGTTTTCCAAATCCTTAAGGACACACTAATAACCTTACGTTGTCGCTAACGCGAAACATTCATGTTTTCTATGTCTATGTGGAGCCAAATATGTTAATTGCTTGAAAGAGGGTTAGAGATTTTGGAATGGGACTTTGTGTTTGGTAAATTCTTGCCCAAGCGTGGAGAGAAGATTAAGACGTCGAGGACTTTGTTTATCTTATCGGCACTGCTCCTGGGGAGATAGGATCAAGTCAAGAGACTCATAGCGATAGGTCGTATATATCCCTTATGACTATTTTTTACTTAATACTAAATAACAACGGTATACACTTTTTTTTTTAACATTCCGGTATAAATTCTATAGAAACATGTACCGTATCGAGTTGAATCGATACTGACCAATAACATTGGTACCGATACTTATACACATTTTTATGGTTTTCGGTTTCAGTGGTTTTCTCCGGTATCTTTTCAGTATCAGTATCGAACCGGTACTCGGTATTTTCGATGTGCGATCTTGTCTCTATTGTAAACGACTTTTGCATGTGCTTGCATCGATAACTTCGATGGAGTTAAAGTATTTATTTACGTCGGATAATAATTACAATATTCGACTACTCGACGATGAGAAAAACATGTTTATCAAATTGTTTTTTGTTAGGTAATTGCTTCAAATTTGTTAACAATGTTTGTATTTAAAAAATTTAAATTATGTTTATTTAAAATGGAGATGTACAAAAAATATAGTATTTTTTGTTGTATCATAGGCTAGGGATAAGCATTGTTTGTACCATATCAAATCGATACCGATTGAACAACATCTATACTGTTATCGGTATACATTTTTATGGTTTTCAGTTTCGAGAAGAGTTTATTTCAGTATTTTACACTACTAGTAAACGTTTTAATATTTAGGTCTTCTTTTGTATAGTAAGATAATATACATATTTCATGATTTAGTCACACGAGAGAAACCTCCCTGATTCTTATTTCCAAAATATAAATAAGCAACACTTTCATGCTTTATGTTGTTGTAACATATGCAATGGGAGTTTTTCAAAAAAAAAATTGTATTTTTCACTTTTAACCTAAAGGTTTTATTTTTTTAATTTTAACCCCAATGACTTTTTTACTTTTTATCCAAAACTTTTCACCTTTTGCAATTTAACCCCAATACTTTTTTTATTTTCAATTTGGTCCCTCATACTTTTCATCTCTCGCAAATTTTTCGTTTTATGTTTCGTTCTAAATTTTGCGAGTCAACACGCCGTAACGTGCGTGTGGGTTTAACATTTTTCATCTGTTTTTCCCATTTGACAATATTTTTCTCCATTTGACAAGTTCGTACCAATGTGCGAGTACTAGATTGACTTAGTTATTTCTTTCTGCGTTTTATGTTTCTGTCTAATTTCTTCGCATTAACACCCCGCAACGGGCGTGCGTGGTTCAACGATTTTACGTCGGTTTTTCGTTCGATGTTATTTTTTACTTTTTTTATTTTATTTTTACAAGCTTTTGTGATGTTGGTGGTCGCTAATAGTGACGTGACATTAGTGCTACTTGGCACTATTTTACGAACGTATTTAACCTATTAACTTTTTTACTAATACTTTGCTTCAAGTTTACCGCTATATCTCCTTTACTTAAGAAAAACTAATTTTTTTACTTGCATATTTTATGTACGTGTCGGTATAAATCTGATTTGCTCTACGTTTCGATATAAACTTTTTCTGGAAACGAGTTAGGTCATATATAATACGTTATAGTTAAAAGTTAACAAGTTAAATAAAAAAATGCCAAAAGAAAATATAAAAAGAAAAAGTATTGGTTAAGGAAAAGATACAAATTTATATACTATTAAAGAGAAAGGTTAGTGAAGACCTTTCTCTTTTAACCCTCAAATTTTGACTTTTCCATTTCTTTAAGGCCCTTACACTTTTAACTTTTTCCAATTTACACATTTAGTTTTTTGACATTAAACATTATTAATCATTATCTTTAAGTAAGTTGCACATTCACTTTTAACTTTCAGTAATTGACAAATTTGACCTTCTTAACCTTTTCTACTTAATAACTTGACACCTCCTTTGGTTTAAATGAATTTTACAACTTTACACCTCAACGTGTACAAATTATTATACATTTTTTATCTATGTTCTACTTATTTTGTGTACGTTCGTAAACTGTATTTGAAAGCAGTCGGGTCAAATATACTATGTTTTCATTCGATGGCGATGTAATTTTTTTAAGTAAAAAGTCGGGTCAAATATACAGTATAAATACGAGTTACTTTAACTTTCGACGCCGCCGCAACGCGCGGCGGGTCAAAATCCTAGTTATAATAAATCAACATGACTAAAAAACTTAAAAAGAGATCAAACGTGATATCTAATTAGACTTTAATATTATTAAGAAACGTATAATATAATTAGGAGAGAATTGTTACAATTTACACATGATTAGTAATGATGCTAAAACACGAAAAAACATGATCCAGTATTCTTCTCTCCATAGTGTATGAAACTTAAAATATTGTAGCAAAATGAATAAAATAAATCAATGCATGAATCATGCCATATATTCAAATAAAAAACAGATAATATGATAAAGTAAACATTGAGTATAGATGGTAATGGTTTTTTCGATAATAAGGTAGTATTTGGTATGCGAAAATGAAAGGCATAATGGAATGGTCTATTGTGAGAAAATGAAAAAAGTTTGTGAATGGAATGGCATGATCCATTATCTCATCCATTCCATCTAAAATGCCCCAAGGTAGTGTTTGTTATGCAGGATTAAGAGAAGCAATGGAAAAGACCATTGTGATAAATGAAATAAAGGTGTTTGTTTGGCCAATGAAATGAAATCACTTATTACCTCATTAGTTTCATTCCCTCTAGGACACTCCAAATTCATTCCATACATCCCTTTGTTTTTGTTTCCCATATCATACTCTCTTTCGCCCTATATCACTTCCACCATGATACGTGTTTGAAACCCTGTTGTTTTACCGTATTAAGTTTGTGTTTTTGCGTGAATTTTGGTTTCGAATGGCCTACTTTGAAGGAATTTGTGTTTTGCAGGTCTAACGGAGTTTAATGAGCTATTTGGGAGTTTTACAGAACACCGGGAAGCGGTCGAGACCAACCGGACACGCAAAATAAAGAAAACAGAAAGTTGGATTCAGGGATTGCGTCGGCGACTGCCATGTCGCGTCACCTGGAAACAACCATACACAGTAGCGACACGTTGTGTATTTCTGTTGCGTTGAATTTCGCAATTTTGGGTGTTTTGATCGAGTTTTGACCAGGATTTTGGGTATTATTAAGGGTTACGAGTTTTTGAACACTATCACATATTCTTAGAGCCTTTTTCCTTCATCACCCTCATCCACAATCCATCCAATACCACCATTGATCACAACCATCATCCATCAACATCCAAAACCTAATTATCATCCAATCATCACCATTCCAATCAACCAATCCATCCTTCGCAGTCAACATCCATAACCCTAATTCCACCATCATCATCATCAAAGTCAAGCCTCAAGAATCAAGATGAAATCGTTCGTGTTTTCAACATCCGGTGATTGTGTTCCGTCCACCAATAACAACTAATCTCCCGGGTTTCACCCCGGTGTAGTTTTTTGTAAGAATTTCTAGGGTTTCAACATTTGTTTATGATTTGATTTGTGACAAATTGTTTCACTATTTGAATCTTTTGATAATTGTTGTGCATTTGTATTGAATTCATGAATTGTAGAGTGAGTTATGAAATTTAACTTTGTGAAACGAATATGTGCAATTTTGCCTTATCATAAGATAGAATTTACATGTTCTTGGTAACGAAGTGTAGTGTTGTCCGTTGTCTATGACGTTGATAGCTCTTGGCACCTAAGCCATGTGACACTAAATCCATTAATAACCAAATTCAACTAAATTGAATCTAAAAAGTGTAGGAACCCTAGGTTTTATAATTATCAAACCGGGTGTGAACCTTATTCCATTTTACTGCTTTCAATCAAGTGTTTAAGTTTTTGCATCATTTCAAGCAACTCAACTTTTGTATTTATTAACAAATAGTTGGTACATTCCGACATCTTTTCAAATCAACCAACAAACAAAGAAATAAATCATTTTGCAAGCTTCATAAGTATCTTAACTAAATAATCGACCAAGTCCCGACTCCAACCACAAACTCTTCGTGGTTCAACCCTTTACCACCTCTAATTCATAGTAAAGGTAATTTAGGTAAATAAATATTATCTTTGACAAAGGCGTAACACTCTGACCACACCATCCTCCCACCACCATCACCGCCACCACTGACCACAACCATCGCTAGCTCCACCACCCCTACCAACACCACCAGCCACTCTATTGCGCTACCAACAACCTCCATAATCGCCGGCCGACCACCAACCGCCACCATCGTCACCGCCACCACTACCATCAGCACGACCAACCACGATCATTGCCCACTGTTTGTCACCCACCACCGCCACCACCACCCAACACCACAACCAACCACCATTAATACCCACCGTCTGTCACCCACCACCGCCACCACCACCCCTGCCACCGCCACCCAACACCACGATCAACGACCATTATTTCCCACCTTCAGTCACCCACTATCGCCACCCCCGTCACCCACCACCGCCACCCACCTCCACTACCACCATTACCATTACCTACCACTACCCCGTCCACACTCATTCATTTGTCATTTCCATTTCCTCATCCATTTCATAAACCCGTTAACAAACAGACCCTAAATTCATCCCATCCTTTCCCATGTTTTATCCATTCCAATCCTCTTTCATTGTAACACTCCAAAACCCGAATGTTAATTTACTAGTATGTTTTAATTTGCATGGTATGGTATGTGGTAACTAAGTTAGTTAACTTAGTTAAAAATACAAGTTAAATAGTAGGAAATGAAGTTTGTGGCCAAACAAAACAATTAACTAAACTAAGGGACCAAACTTGGACATGTTAGAAAGTTAATTATTAAAAGAATGAGAAATTGAGAATCTGGTCATTTTATGTGTGTGTGTGTGTATGTCGATGTTTAGAGAGAGAGATCTCTCAAGTTCAATCCATCATAAATTTAACCAAATCAAGGTCAAACTGAGTGATGATACCTTGCATGAAGGAATAATTCTCGTCATCTAACCCTAACAAAAACATGTGGTATGTTGAAAATTTTGATTTGGTGAACAATGATGTAAATTGACCTTTAAAGTGGTTAATGTGGGAGTCCGGTTAAACATGTGTTTTGGAGGCTCACATGAAGGAGCAGTGAGGTGCAATGGTCGAAGAAACAAGAGTTTGGAAGTTCTAGGTGTCGTAAGCTCTGGCCGTAACTCGGACAACCATGGTCATAGACCCCATGTGATAGCATAGGCCAAGCTGGCTGGGGTGTTGCCTACGACCTAGGGCGTAGGCTACGATTCCGTAAACCCATTCCTAAGCCCCGGTAAACTTCAATAATGCACCCTAACCTAACCAAATAGTTGTATGGGGTACGGGTGAGTACGGGACCCGAATTAAGTTCCGAAATGCGCCTCAACCTTACCGAGAAGTTTTGTGAGGTAAGAGCGGGAACGAAACTTGTATGTGTATATGTATGGGAATAAAAAAGTTGGTTTACATGTATGTATGTACTTAATTATGTGTAGTAGTTGAGACTCCTATATGAGCATGATTAGTAATGGGTAAGTAGGTAGGCGTGTTTGTATGGGATTTATATGCATGGAGAATGTGTAGGATGTAAATTGTATATACATACACATACACACACACACACACACATATATATATATGGGACCGCTAAAATGAGAACCACCTCCAGTTGTAAGAACCGTGAGAACTACACCATACGGGGCGAGGTGGACCAAATTTTTTTTCATAAACGTAGATGCATGTATTATAAACACATTTGTAAAAAAAATCAAAAAAAAATGTCGTGTGTGTAGTTTTGAGCACCCAAAGTTTGCGTTTACGGGACCCGTAAACACAAACTTGTGGTGTTCAAAACTACACACACGACATTTTTTTTTTGAATTTTTTTTACAAATGTGTTTATAATACAAGCATCTACTTTTAAGAAAAAAAAATTTGGTCCAACTCGCCCCGGATCAAAAAGTTCTCACGGTTCTTACAACTGGAGGTGGTTCTCATTTTAGCGGTCCACTATATATATATGTGTGTGTGTGTGTGTGTGTGTGAATGTGTAGATTGGTATGTAAGCATGAAGTGGAATTAAATATATACAAATTAATAGGACTAGAATGTATGCGTACATGGTTTTTAATACGCAAGTGTATTAGCAATACTAATTATGTTGTCCTTGAGAATGGAATGAAAGCACAGGTATAGTGTTGTTTCCCTTTGAAGATTTAACATGTGGATGTAATGATTTATTTAGGAAGATAACCGAGAGGATTATTATATGCAGAAAGAATGCAATGTGGTCGTTTGTTTATGTAAGTTTAGATTATGTATGATGTCACCAATTACTAATGTTGTGGATGCATGTAGTGATTGCAGGTTACACGGAATTATCATCATCATGGTATGTAAGCGGTTGAAGATCGAGTCGTAATGATGTATTGCAAAATACATCTCTTATTCGTGTATAGTTTGTATAGTTTCTCTTTATATTTAGTTTACTTTTCGTTAGAATGTGCATACTATTGATCAGATTGCGTTTTGCAGGTCTTGCTACTTAATATTGCTGAAAATTGAGTGAAAACGAGCCACAATGCTGAAACACCAAGTCCCGGAACAAGTTGGAAAAAAGTTAGAATTATTTTGGAGTTTTTGAGAGTTGAAGCTTGGCAAATTTCGTGCAAGTCTGGTCATTTTGAGCTGTCGCGCTACGTCACAGCTATACCACATCGTTTTCACGCCCCGCCACAATAAAATAATGAATTTCTGGTTTTTATAGGCGTCGCGCTATGCCACGACGAAGAGTGATACCCGTCGCGCGACGCGACAGGGTGTTTGATCGAGTTTTCTCCGTTGCTGATTAGGGTTAGGTATAAAATCCCAAGACATCATCACAAAAACCCTAATTACGATTAGAAAGCAACATAGGCAATTCTTGGAGCATTCGGAGAGCTGATTTGAAGATTTCGAGGCATACGAATCAGTGGTACGAGTTCGGGACAAAGGATTGAAGACTACATGGGTTTTCTAGTTCTTTGTTTTTTATTTTTCTTACGAAACTCGTTATCATGAATTCTCGTTTAGACATCTTTGATTTGTGTTCTTTATTTGACATGCTTGGCTAAACATTTAAGCCACCTAGACTTTGATGAATGGATTTATATAAAGTGTTTACCTTTTTTGTTATTTGCATGAATATTATGGATTGATTGTGTTTAGTAAAGAGTTTGGTCTATTGATTTGATGTGCATGCATACTTTAATTTGGTTATTACTTTCACTTGCTTCGTATGATTCTTGGTGACGGTCTTTATCACATAATAGAGTCGTGCTAGGGTTTAGGATTTTGGTGAGTGCCTATATCACGTAATAAATCTTACCTCTTTAGGGTGAAATTGTGCAACTAATCCCTAGAAGTAATTGTTAGTGATTTACTAGATTTTAGTGTTCTACTAGTCCCAATAGCTGGAAGGTGTGGGGCTATTGATAGGTCTTACCCGGCGAATTGCTTTAGACAGTCCTTGGAAAAGGGTCGTGCCTTAGTTGCCCCATCGGTTTATTAGTCTATCAAGTCAAATTAAGAAATCCAAACTACCCTAGATCTATAATTGGAAAAGAGTAGGTCAACATTAGGGTACTTACACAATAATTAGACAACTGGAAAGACGTTTAATAACCGGTAGGATTAACGACCTAGGTAGCGCCATAACTTTCATCTCGAGAAGGGTTGAGGGGCTTAGTTGGTGTCTTAATAGGTATAGTATCATAAGATCCCGGTTCCATAATTCATGCATTTAACTTAATCGGTAATTCTTTAAAAGCAATTCAGGATTCTAGTCTAGGTGGTCTCATTCATCATATAAGAAAAGTCTTTGCCCTATTTCGTATTAGTCTAGTTTTTAGTTTAATAATTAGTTTAAATAGATTTCCTTAGATTTTCCGTAACCCCCCTAAAACAATTAAACAGTTTCAGTCATGTTTGTCAATGTCTATTAGAGTCTAGTTTAAGTGATAAATAGAGTCTCGTGGTTCGATATCCGGACTTCCTTAGGTTATACTACAGTGGTCGGTACACTTGTCGATTGTTTGGTTTAGGTCGAGTCTAGAATTAAAGCTTTTAGTGTCTAGCATAGAGAGTCTAATTTAGTTAATTTTTATAGTCTGTTTAGCACACATCAAGTTTTTGGCGCCGTTGTCGGGGACTCTTGGCAATCGCGTTCATTAGCTTTGATAGACTTAATTGACATATACGTGCTACGTGTTTTGTTTTGTTTTGAGTCTTTTATTTTTGTTTTTATTTTCGTTTGAGTCGTAGTGACTAGTGTTACTTTTCTCATATCTAAGTTTTTGCTTGTAGTGGATGCCACATCTGCGCTCGCACGGACCGCCGAAGCCGCCAGTCACAGAGTCATCATCTGGATTGGGCCAAGGCCCAAAGGTTAGTACTTCATCCTCTTCTCAATTTCCTCTTTTTGATTCCACTCCGTTACCCACCCAACCTTCATCTCCACCTCTTTCACCTAAAACATCACCTAAGGTTTCCCCACCCGATAGTCCCACTTCTAGTACCTCTAGCGCCACAGAAAACATAAACTTCGAAAACATGGCCAACGCTAGGCAAACCATCCATCAACAAGCCACCCAAAATTTCACCGGTCTTGCTTCATCCATCACTGTTCCACCCATAGTTAGCGAAAACTCATGGCAGATTCCATCTTATGCCATGCAAGCCATTACCAATAGCATCCAGTTCCATGGCCGCGAGGACGAGGACGCCCCGACCCACATAAACCGTTTCTCCCGTATCCTTGCTACTTTTAGCCTTCACGGAGCCCTGAATGATGCTACCTACTTACAGCTTTTGTCATTTTCACTAGCCGGCTGTGTAGCTACTTGGTTGGACTCTCAGCCAACCGGTACTTTTACCACTTGGGCGGGCCTTCGTCAAGCCTTTTTGAACAAGTATTTCCCGCCCCCTAAAGCCTCACGCCTTCGTGACCAAATTCACTCCTTCCGCATGGAGCCCGACGAGCCCTATTACCTTTCTTGGGAGCGTTTCCAAAACCTTTGTGCTCGTTGCTCCCAACATGGTCTTTCCGATTGGGCCCTTTGTGAAAAATTCTATAACGGTCTCACCCAAGAGATTCGTGATCGTTTTGACACAAATGCGGGGGGTCACGTGATGGGTATTCTTACTGTTGCCGAGTGTTTAGAGCATTTTGAGGCATTTGCACAATCTCAATCTCAGTCACGAGCCGATCAACGGTATCAAAGTGGTAATTCGAATACCACTACTAGTGCACCTGCCCGTGGGGTGAACCATGTCACCATGGGCCCTAGTTTAGCCGCTGTGTTGGAAAACGTGACTAGGGAGCTTAAGGAGATTAAGGCTAAGGTAGATAAGTGTGAGTTTTGCCGAGGGGGTCACGATACGAGTGCGTGTCCATTGCTAGTTGGTGAGGAGCAAGTTGATTTCGTAGGAGGAGGTCTAGGTAGAGGTCAACCTAGTGGATTTGGTAATTTTAATTCGGGTTGGAGAAATAATAATAACAATTTTAATAATAATAATAATTTTCGCTCAAATGGACCTCCTGGTTTTCAAATAGCACAAAATCCAAATAGGGGTCAAGGTTCATTTTTTGGTGGGGGTTCAAATGGGCAGTTCAACAAGGGGTTCAATGGATAGGTCAAAGAAGTGATCAGGTTCAATCAGGTCAGGGTTCAAGTTATGATCTAGGGGGTAGTTTAGAAAGAGTGGAGGCAATGATGAGCCAATTAGTTGTTAGGGACCAAACCACCCAAAAGACACTTAGCGAACATAACCTTATGCTTAAGAACCACCAAGCCTCTTTCCAAGACCTTCAAAGGGTCGTATGTGATATGTCTAGGAAATTAGAGGAGAGATTACCCGGTCAGTTTGCAGGTAACACCCAACCGAACCCTAATGCCCATGCCAAAGCCATAACCACTCGTGGTGGCAAAACCGTAGGGAACCCAAGAGTTGAGGAGAGAGTAGTTGATGAGGATGATGAGATTGTCGATGAAGAGATCGAGATGGAGGCTCCCGGCAAAGTGCAACCGAGGCTAAGCCTAGCAAGTACCGCACAGTCCGGTGAGTCTCAAGTTGAGAAGAAAGTTGAGAAGCCACCCGTAGACGTTAGACCTTCGCCCTTAGTAGACCATTCACGAGTCCCGTTTCCTTCACGTCTTAGGAACCAAAAATACTCAAGGGAATACGGGCAATTCTTAGATATCTTCAAGCAATTGAAGATTAATCTTCCTTTTATTGAGGCACTCTAATATATGCCTAAGTATGCGAAATTCTTGAAAGACCTTTTTAGGAACAAGGAGAAGTTAGGGGAGTTGTCTAATGTCCCGTTGAATGGAGGTTGTTCCGCCGTTGTTCTAAATAAGCTTCCCGAAAAGCTTACCGATCCCGGTATTTTCACTATTCCTTATCTATTCGATAGTAACACAAACACTAGAGCTTTAGCCGACTTAGGTGCTAGCATCAATTTGATGCCCTTTTCTCTTTATGAGAAGCTAGACCTAGGCGAGCTTTTACCTACCCGAATGACATTATCCTTAGCCGATCGGTCTGATAAATACCCTAGGGGCATAGTTGAGAATTTGCTTGTTAAGGTAGACAAATTTGTGTTTCCCGCCGATTTCGTCATTCTCGATATGGAAGCGGATGAGAGAGTCTCCATTATACTTGGTCGTCCATTCTTACGTACCGCCAAAGCCCTCATAGATGTTTATGATGGTAAGATTACACTTAGGGTCGGTGAGGAGAGAGTCACTTTTGAGATAGATCGTTCCATGAACCACCCGAGTGGTTCAGATGACTATAGTGGTCCTTGCCATTCCGTCTACTTCTTGAACTCTTTTATCTCATGTGTCAATCATTGTTTAGAGTATATTAGTGGTGCGGATTTAGTGGGAGGAGAGAAGGTAGAGGAAGAGTCGAAGAGGGTAGATGAAGTTGAAATAGAGGGAATTCCTTTAATTCCCGAAGTGCTAGTTGTTAGTGATGACACCACCCAACCCCCACCCTTAGAGCTTAAGGTACTTCCATCGCATTTAGAGTATGCTTTCTTAGGGGAGGGTTCCGAGCTAACAGTCATTATCTCGTCAAATTTGGAAGAAGAAGAGAAATTGAGGTTGTTGGAGGTGTTGAAGGCCAACAAAGATGCCATTGCTTGGAGGTTGTCCGACATCAAGGGCATAAGCCCTTCTTATTGCACCCACCGAATACTCATGGAGGATGATTTCAAACCGGTGGTGCAACCCCAAAGGCGGCTCAACCCGAACATGCAAGATGTTGTGAAGAAGGAGGTTCTTAAACTCCTAGATGTCGGGATGATATATCCCATCTCTGATTCGCCTTGGGTTAGTCCTACTCAGGTTGTCCCTAAGAAGGGAGGGATGACCGTTGTCATGAATGCAAAGAATGAGTTTATCCCTTCTCGTACGGTCACGGGGTGGCATGTGTGCATCGACTACCAAAAGTTGAATGATGCCACCCGAAAAGACCACTTCCCATTGCCCTTCATCGATCAAATGTTGGAGCGTCTCGCGGGTCAACAATTTTAATGTTTCTCGACGGGTTTTCCGGGTACTTTCAGATCCCCATAGCACCGGAGGATCAGGATAAGACCACCTTCACATGCCCCTATGGCACCTATGCGTACCGACGCATGCCATTTGGGCTATGTAACACTCCAGCTACTTTTCAGCGGTGCATGGTTGCCATATTTCAGGATATGATTGAGAGTTCCATGGAGGTTTTCATGGACGATTTTTCGGTGTATGGTAACTCTTTTGACGAGTGTTTTAAGCACCTAGAGAAGATGTTGAAGAGATGTGTCGAGACCAAGCTTATGTTAAATTGGGAGAAGTGTCACTTCGTGGTGACGGAAGGTATTGTGTTAGGACACAAGATTTCTAGGGATGGTATAGAGGTAGATCGTGCGAAAATAGATACCATTAGTAGGTTACCTCCACCCACGAGTGTTAAGTCCATTCGGAGTTTTCTAGGGCAGGCGGGCTTCTATAGACGCTTCATTAGGGATTTCTCTAAAATTACCCGCCCCATGACCCGTTTGCTAGAGAAAGATGTTTCATTCGTCTTTGACGAGGAGTGTCTTAAAGCCTTCAACTTTTTAAAGGAACATCTTGTGAGTGCACCTATTCTTATCTCGCCCGACTGGAGCTTACCGTTTGAGCTCATGTGCGATGCGAGTGACTATGCCGTTGGAGCGGTATTAGGACAAAGAAAGGATAAGCACTTCCACCCTATATACTACACGAGAAAAACGCTAAATGATGCTCAAGAGAACTACACCACCACGGAGAAAGAACTCTTAGCCGTAGTATTTGCTTTCGACAAATTCCGCTCATACCTCGTTCTATCCAAAACCATAGTTTTCACCGATCATTCTGCGTTGCGTTTTCTTTTCCAAAATAAAGACGCCAAACCCTGACTCATTCGGTGGATTCTATTGCTTAGTGAGTTTGACATTGAGATTAGAGACAAGAGAGGGGCCGAAAACGTAGCGGCCGATCATCTATCACGTCTAGAGGACCCCATGAGAGAAGAGATTCGTGAGGAGGAGATAGGAGATACGTTCCCTCACGAGTTTATCGAGTTTGTTGAGGACGAGAAGGAGGGATTGCCTTGGTTTTGTGACTTAGCAAATTATCTTTCTCGTGGCAATATTGTGAGAGGAATGACCACACAACAAAAGAGGAAATTCATTAGTGAGTCGAGAAAGTATGTGTGGGATGATCCTTTTCTCTTTTGAATTGGAGGGGATAGAATACTTAGGCATTGCGTATTGAGAGAGGAGGGTTGGAACATCATTAAGCATGTGCATGAAGGCCTCACGGGAGGACATCATGGGGCATATGCCACCGCTCAAAAGGTGTTTGATTGTGGATTTTATTGGCCAAGCATACTTTGCGATGTCATTGAGTTCGTAAAAACATGTGATGTGTGTCAACGAACCGACAATATTTCAGCTAAAGACGAGATGCCTCAAAACCCGATCCAAGTGTTGGAGGTTTTTGATGTTTGGGGCATCGATTTCATGGGACCCTTTCCCGTCTCCAAAGGAAACCGCTATATACTCGTGGCAATTGACTATGTGTCTAAATGGGTTGAGGCTCAAGCTCTTCCCACAAATGAAGCCTAGGTAGTCTTGAAATTTCTTAAGAAGCTCTTTTCCTGATTCGGTACACCTAAAGCCTTAATCAGTGACCGTGGTATTCACTTTTGCAACGCATTGATGGAAAAATTGCTTGCACGCTACGGAGTCACTCATCGTTTGTCTACCGCATATCATCCACAAACGAGTGGTCAAGTGGAAAATGCGAATCGTGGTATCAAACGCATCTTAGAGAAGACCGTTGGTAAGAATAGGAGGGATTGGTCCGACAAGCTAAACGATGCATTGTGGGCGTTTAGGACCGCCTACAAGACGCCTTTAGCAACCACACCATTTATGATCGTCTATGGAAAAACTTGTCACCTTCCCGTAGAGCTAGAACACCGAGCGCTTTGGGCATTGAAAACCGTTAATCTTGACATGACCGAAGTTGCTAGGAAGCGTTTCTTTCAAATTCATGAACTTGAGGAGTTAGGGATGCGGCTTATGCTCGATCGTTGGGAATCAAGGAGAAAACAAAGGTTTCACACGATAGGAAGCTAAGGAAGGTCAAAGAGTTTAGCAAAGGTGATAAAGTGCTTCTTTACAACTCAAGATTGAAATTGTTTGCGGGAAAGTTGAAGTCAAAGTGGTCGGGACCGTATATGGTTCATTATGTGTTTCCGTATGGAGCGGCTGAGATCATGGATGAGACGGATGGCCGAAGTTGGAAGGTGAATGGCCATCGGTTGAAGCACTACATTGGAGGAGCAATAGACAAGAATGAGATGGAGGAAACTCCTCTCGAAATTCCATCAAAAGCCGCCAATTAGTGTTTTGGGATGAAATCCCAAGTGTAGAGTATGTACCGTTTGTAATTTTGTTAATTTTCGTAATGTTTCGTAGTTTTTCGTGTCTTTGTTCCGTGTGTTTGAGAGATTTTGCAGGAATCATACCATCGAGGAGCCGAATTTGCGAAGGAAACGACATTCCAAATAAGACCCAACACTTAGAAAAAATTTGGGATGGTTTGGTAACACTTAGAATTTTTTTCTAAGGCATAAAACTGGGATTTTTACGCACCTTTCTGTCCAAAAACGGTTGTGGCGTTGCGCCACCATAAAACCCTCACCCTGTGGCGCAGCGCGACCCCTAGGGTCAGAAATTTGTGTTGAACTGATCCGTGGCGTGCCGCGAACCCGAACACCACCCACTGTGGCGTGCCGCGACCACATAAGATGACCCCCTTACTTGGACCACCCCGTGGCGCTACGCCACGGGTAACTTGTTTTAACGTGGCGGCGCGCGACCATACACCAGGTCGTTTAAAATCCCCTTTTGTAAGTCCCGTAAACCGGATCTTTCAATGATATCAAACAACCCAATTGATTGTGCGGAATCCAATCAATGGGTGATTCAAGAAATCAAAACCGAAAAGAACAAGAACACCGAAATAACCTTTAAACTTGCACACGATTCTATTACTATGAATTAGCAAAATCGTCTGGTACAAGCTCACAACCAATCACCTCTCTCTAACTCTAGAGGAATTTTGTAACTATTAAGTTCCAACCCTAAAACAAGTTAGAAACTTGTTTATATACTTACTAAAGCCCACTTCCCTACATGGGCTCCCCTTGGGCCTGCTTGGCCCACATGGCCTAAAGCTTGGCCCAAGTGACCTATAAAGGTCCACAACCTAATATAAACTAACCGATAAAGCCCAGTTCGTAACCATAACCCGTTGTGTTAATTTGATGTGTCAGTCTCACACTTTAGGGCCTAACAATCTCCCCCTAGACTGATGCCATCAAATTGTCTTCATAGCATGAATTTAGCAACGTCTTCAACGAAGTCTATGGTTGTCGCTATGCTGCAGATATTATGGAAGTTCTTGACTTCTGAACTCTCAGCACTGGGTCTCTTTTCTTCAGCTCTTGTGGTTAGCTTCATATCAGGATCTCGATCAGCTTTGCTTGAAAATCTTGTTAAAAAGAATGTGAGAGGAGGATTCTCAGCAGCTCTTTTCTTCTGCAATCTTTGTCTTTCAAGCAGGTTCATGGTACTTCTTCAAATGTACTTTCACTGTCAGACGGCGTTTCGTATCCAGTTCTTCTGACTCAGGTACATCTTGTTGTTGTGCTGCTTCAGACATCTTCAGCAATCAAACAACATCTCAATCTTCATCAACCCCTGTTCTTGAATGAAATCAAGTTCTGCACATGCTTACAAACTCATAACAAACATTTCTTATGCAATAGGGAGAATACCATATGAACACTAGGTACATCCAAGTACTTATACTCGGATTTCACAATTTAAATTCTTTCAACTTTTGATGATCAGTCAAATCTTCAAGAACGGTTACATTTTTAATTTTAAGAAAAACAATTAAAAACTCTATTTTTGGATTTTTTTTTTTTATAGAAAAACAAGACACTATTTTTGTATTTTTCAAATTTTCAATTTTTTTAAGAACTAAAAACAAATAAAAACTCAAAATATAAACAACTACCATAATATACAATTACAATTGCAATGGGATCAAAATTCGTTCTCAGGCAGACTAAGGAACACTTTTCAGTACGAGCCTAATCAAACTAGTCTATGCAATTGCCAATATGTTTGTCCACTTAAACTTTAACGCTCAACTTTCAATTTTTCAACTTCGTGATATGCTTTAGGTAATATTATACTATTATACCCGTGTGTCCCATTCCAAGGCATACCCCCGCGATCAAGATAAGCACAACGATTCATCGTAGCAGGTGAGTATACTGATGTCATCCTTTAAGATATCCTGACTGTATCTAGGTCTGCATATAATCTGTTTTATCATATTTTGATTTCTTAACAATGAACACCCAAATAAATACTAATCAAATCCTGGAAATATAAACAGCACACTCTATCATGCAAGTATCTTCCCTACCAGATATTTCACAAGTCCAATCCAGATTTCTGAAATCTTAACTGGGAATAGGTTGAGAAGAGAACATAATAGATCTTAAGTAGAGATGGTATAATATACAGATCAAATGAGTTTTTCTCAATTTGATATAGGTTTCTTGGGTTTCTTTTGGGCACTTGAGGGCCTCTTTCGGGTGTATTAGATCTATAGCGCGACAACGTACAGCTAGGTCAGCATGTATCTGGATGCAGCAGAAGCTGTCGTTGCCTAGCACCTCCAGGTCAGCATATTTCTGGATGCAGCAGAGGAGGTACACGACTTTTTTCAGAGAAGATTTCAGAATCAGATCAAAATTGTGTGTATCGGGACAACATACAGACATTCAAATAGAAATGAGCTAATTCCAAGTGACTTTCTTTCCTGGGGTCATGTACAATTTTAGTTCTGAACAGAAGGACAGCCAAGATATCCCTGGATGATTCAACAATATAAAGACCCGAAACCTCAGACATAAAATCATACGCCGTTGGTATGTTACCCACATGGTACATAGTTCGTTATGATTATGTCACTTAGTATCTTTTATCATGTTGAGCGTCAAGCCTATCGACATATCGCAGTAGATCCTAGTCTTTTCAGCTATGGCACCTTACATGTGTTAGTCAAACCCTTTAACACAAACATTTATTTCACTTCCCATATCATGCAATATATCTTTTTGGCTTTTTCATTTTCTAATGTTTTTGTATTTTTCTCATTTTCTCCCCCTAAAACAATACATATATATACACAACAAACTCTTTTTGTATTTTTCTTTTTCTGAGTTTTTTCTTCCAAAACTCTATATCTATCTATATGTTCCTCTCCCCCCCTAAATTTGTGCATAAATCTTGTATTTTTGCGCAAATTTACCATTTACTAGAGAAAGGACACTTTATATACAAAGTAATGAACTAAGAAAAAAAATATTTTTGTGTAACCGTTCCGTCATTAGATTAAGACTAATCAAATTCAAATCAAAGTACTGAATTTAAACGGTACCTTTTGCTGATCTTATCTTACTTCTCTAATCTCCTCCAAAGGAAACATATCATCTGTAAAAAAAAATTTGAACTTTTTGCAACAGTGAAATGTTACCCGTTTTATCTCTGGAACAACCGCTATCAACATTCCAGAGATTGTCAACAGCTCCTCCTTAGTTGTTCCTGAAAAATAAGGAGATTAGTAAGACATGGGTACCCAGGCCATCGTGGTCCTGGGATTTCCTGAAGCATCAAAATAAGACACTTCCTTTAAACATAAGTCGCCTTTAATTTCAAGGATTGGAGACATTGCTGCTTTGGATTTGGGTTTCCAAATCTGTTTCGGTTTAACAAACGTGTTTGTTGCCTTCGGTTGAGCAACTTTAGCTGATTCAGGCTTGTTAGTTTTAGAAAAACGTTTTTGTTCTTGAACAGCCTTGCGTTTGTTTTTAGCAGCGTTCCAATCCCCATCAGAAGGTTTAACCTTGGGATTCACATTCTTCATTGCCTTAGGTGATGAAACCTTCATAGGCTTAGAATGGTAGTTATCCTTAGGTGTAGCCCTCTGATTTTGAGCATAATACGGTTCATGGGGATGATTTGTGCAGTTCCGAGCAATGTGACCAGCAATGCCGCAATTGAAGCATGTTTGTCTCTTCATGTAGAAAGCATTCTGATCAGTTGGATTTGCTCTTGAAGGCCCTGAAGGACGAACCGGTCCTTTCTGTGCTTGTTTGTGTTGCACATTTCCTGCAGACGAAGATGAATTGGGATGTCTGTACTTGTCATTTACAGGGGCCTTCTGTGGTGGAGATTTCTTTTGATTCTTCTTGTTTTCCTTAGACTGCAAGTCTTGTTCAGAAATCTCACCAGTCTTTCTGAAACCCTTGTTAGCACAATCAAATGCATATTTCTCACATTTGCCATTACAGACTGGCTTAACAAAGACATTTTTCACATCACGGGCCTTTTGAGGACTATTACTGCCCGTTGAGGACTGTGGAGAGCCTGATCGTCTTTGATGTTTAGGCTTCTTATTTCCGCGTCCTTTACCTGCTCGCTTCGGCTCTTGTTGCTTGATCTGAACTTTGTCATCACTAACAAAAGGTTCAAATTGTTTAGCTTGCGCACTTGGAGCCTTGTTCACGCATGTCTTCTCTTCATCCTTCATGTCATCAGCTTTGACAGAATCGGAGAGTTCTGGTTTGTCAGAAGAAATACCAGAAACTTTAGCAGAAACTTCAGCTGAAACATTTGACGAATTTTCTGCACAAGACGGTTCTGTACATGACACCCTTGAGCTGAATTCACTAGAATCAACCGATTCCAATTTCTCAGAATCAGCTGCTTCAGGTGATTCGCATTTGGAATTAGATGGTTCAGCTGACTCATTCGTTTCGTTTGCCATTTCAGTCTCTGTTACACAAGCATCAACGTTTTCGCCCAAACCATCAGGCCTGAAATTAATCATAGAGTGAAAAAATGAGCCAAAAATGTCACACACATGAGAACTTGATGCTTGTTCATCTCCAACGACACCTTCAACTTTAACTTCATCTGCAGGGGAAGACGAAGCATTAGAATCAAAAGTACCCTTTGAAACAAAATTTACCGAAGGAGTCGCTCGTTTATCAACAGGTCTGCTGTTGATTGATGACTTATTGTTTTTGGGACCATAAGTCATTCTACTCTCATTCATCATCTCCTCCTCAGTCATGGGTAAATAAGTATAATTGTCATTATAAGGAGGAGGAGCCTGATTAAAACCCAAACCACGCCCTTTATTTTCCTTGTATGCGAGCTGTTGATCACACAAGTTTTTGACTAATTTGCTGGAAGAATCAAATTTCTTAATATTAAGCTCATTTATTTGATATCTATCTCTGATATCTTCCAGTTCCTTAGTCACAGCACACAGCTTCTCCTGAACATAAAAAAGTTGAGATGATTTCACACTTACATCATCCTTGAGTTTGACGATGTCTTTTCGCTGAGCTTCAATTTTTTCTTTATAAAGTTTCTCATTTTTCGATAAAGTAAAATTTTTATTTTTAATATCATTGTAATCTTGAATTAGCTCAGCATTATGTAACTGATATGCCTCATTTCTTTCTCTACACTCAGGAGTGCAAAAAACAGAAAGTATCTTTTCACTTTCTTTAGTAATTCCTTGAGCCAGGGGTTTGTTAAACATAAATACTGAATTTTGTGTGGATGAGCAAACTGCAGCAGATGTGTTGCCTTGAGCAGACTGTTTGTCAGCATTGTCATATGATTTGATGATTGAGATCAACTCATCCGGCTTCATTTTGTAACAATCGGTTGTCACTATTATCTGATTAACATTGGTAAACCAACTACAGTTTGCCTGATCTGGAATCTCTTTTATAGCATCCAGAAGCTTTCTGTTACTCGTGTGAGTAGACACCACCATCTCTGCCTTCTCCATTTCAGAGAGCAGTTCAGCAAACCGGCCTATAAGTGCTTCTATAGATTCACCATATGAGTATCTGAATCCTTGGAGTTCCTGCTCAAGCACCTCTCTCTTAGAAGACATTTTAAGAAGTGGTCCCCCAAAAAATGTGATCTTTTAACTATTTCCTCAACACAAGCCCAAAGCGAGAACCTGTGTACTCCCTAACTCAAACCCTTGAACCTGCTATCTGAACCGCACCTCAAAAATCTGTCAAACCGATATCACAAGCAAACCCCTTTTAATTTTTTTTTATATATAAAATAAATTTTTAATTTTTACTTAATTAGAAAAGTATACTAATAGTTATTATTATTATTAATATTATTATTATTATGAAAGCAATGATTATATAATGATTACTATTATTATTAAAACCTAAAAGTATTCTAAAATACGTCAGATCACAATAATTCCTATGTGGTCGCTGCTCTTTTCCCGACGACAAAACGTCACATATAACAGCTTCCTTCTACGTCAAAATATAACAATGGTGATGATGATGATGTCCGACGAAGAAGAAGAAGAGGGTGGTTGCCGGAGATGTCGTGATGATGGTTACCGTGGTGATGTAGACGATGAAGATGATCGGAGGTTATGAATTATATAAGAGCAACGGTGGTTCGATGTGGTGGTGAACGGGGTTGTGGTGGATGTTTAATGGAGGTCCGACGGTGTCCGGTGGTAAATGGTGATCGGAGGATGGCGGAGATTGATGGTGCACGATGATGACGATAGCGACTCTAGAGCTAGAAGACGACAACTCGAAATCAGACTAAGGAACGTGGTTGCGAGTCAGACGAGTTGAAACGGTGGTTGCGACTCGTAATCGAGGTTGCGAGTCGAAACCAAACAGGATGAGCCGAAACTGATGATGGCTGCGAGTCGAAACCAAACAGGATAAACCGAAACTGATGATGTTGGGAGTCGAGACCGTGAAAATTGATGACTCGAGACCTTACTTCTGATTGCGACTGGTGATGTTGATGTTGTATTTGTTGCGACTCGGAACAACTCACTTGACTCGAGACCAGTGGAGGTTGCGAGTCGGGACCGTGAAACCGTGAAGAGTCGAGACCGAAGTTAATGATATGTGGCGGTGACTCGAAACCGTGAATGAAGACTTTTTCAAAACATAACCCTCTCGATTATTGGAAACTGATAATGAACAACTCTGATTCAATTTACCTAAAATATTGGAGTTTTCTAATCTTTCTAAAAGGTAAAGATATTTCAAAATACGAATTTTTTATAAAAGATTTAACTTTACCCTTTAAACACTTTAAACGAAAATCGAGCAAGCAGAATAAGATGATTTTTAATAAAAACCGATGAATATCACGAAGAACGCAAAGAACACGATGAATGTTTTTGACGATTTTTAACAAAAACTTCAAAAATCTTGAATATTTGATATCACACCAAGCCTAGAAACAGGTTCTTAAGGCTCTGATACCACTTGTAAGTCCCGTAAACCGGATCTTTCAATGATATCAAACAACCCAATTGATTGTGCGGAATCCAATCAATGGGTGATTCAAGAAATCAAAACCGAAAAGAACAAGAACACCGAAATAACCTTTAAACTTGCACACGATTCTATTACTATGAATTAGCAAAATCGTCTGGTACAAGCTCACAACCAATCGCCTCTCTCTAACTCTAGAGGAATTTTGTAACTATTAAGTTCCAACCCTAAAACAAGTTAGAAACTTGTTTATATACTTACTAAAGCCCACTTCCCTACATGGGCTCCCCTTGGGCCTGCTTGGCCCACATGGCCTAAAGCTTGGCCCAAGTGACCTATAAAGGTCCACAACCTAATATAAACTAACCGATAAAGCCCAGTTCGTAACCATAACCCGTTGTGTTAATTTGATGCGTCAGTCTCACACTTTAGGGCCTAACACCTTTTCCAGCGTTTTTCCCCAAACAACCCAAACCCTTTCTTCTTACCTCCCATCGCCGAACCTCACACCTCCCACCATATCTCCACCATTTCTTACCCAAATCTCACCATTCCACCTCCCTGGTGATCGGATTTACATGTCGAACAAACCACACCGAACGAAAAATGCCATCATCCGCTGATTCTGCTCGATTCGGGACTCACCATAAACGCGACTTTTAAGCTTTTTCTTGCCTATTTCAAGTAACTCAGACATGGCCAGTAGTTCGCGCAGAGGTAGGTCTAGAAAAACATGTGCGGGTCAGACATCACCACAACAGGATCCACCCCAGCAAGACCCGGTTCCACAGGAGGGCAGTGAGGAGTCTGCCGGCGATCATGGCAAGGAATAGTGTGGGGATGACATGAGGATGCAGAAGCAGCAGCTGACTATATCTTTTGTTTGATTTTTCTTTTATGCTGTTTTGATCCTCATTTGTTGGTCTGTACTGATATTGATACCCTTTGAACAGGTTGGTTGGGAAGGATGGGTTGGTATGTGGTTGAAACTGATGATATTTTGATTATATATACTATTATGTTTTGGTAGTTTGCTCATGATTGATAGGTTGATGTTTATGCCGCTTTCGTTCGCGTGTCCGAGATTAGGAGTTGTTTGCTGAGCGCGTTTCAAATTGGAGGGCTTATGTGGAAACGACTGGCACTTTGACAGTCTCATATATACAGCTAAGTCGTTTCCCTTGTATTTTTTGTATTCGTTTATTTCTTTATTTATTTAGTTCGTTCTTCGTTTAGTGGTAATTTAGGTAGTTTTGAGTCGTATTTCCGTTCTTGCATTAGGGACAATGCAATCTTTAAGTGTGGGGATGGGATACATGTAAATAATCGAGTCTTAAATATGAAAAATACAAAAAAAAATAAAAAAATTTGAAAAATCGGAAAAATGTCCTTTGAAATGAGAAGTTTGCATATTAAAACGGAAAATGATAGAAAGGATGAATTTTTGCTTGGGATCGAATAATAATAATAATAATATGAGATTAAAATAAATCGTGCTTGTGTCTAGTTAGGGATATATGGATAGGCCTGGGTTTGGTTTTAAGTCCCTTTGAGTTAATACACCTTAATTGTCGGTCTGCGAGTGGGTTTTCTCCTGGGAGATATGGAAAATTGAAACCGCCAATAAGAGTATAAGGGACACCGTTATAAGTTAAAACCGTAAGAATTTTTTATCATGAAAAAAATATAGAACAAAAATGAGCTAGAAACTGAATGAAAGTAGCACAGTTCTATGCAGTCTGGGTTGGGGATAGTGACTTTACAACCGGATTACCTCTAGGGTGTGTGAAATCGACCTTGCAAAGAAAAGTAAAAAGTACCGAAGCCTAAGTAATCCGAGTTGGGGATAGCGACTCTACATCCGGAATGCCTCTTGGTTAGGGAAAACAACGTCTATGCTCATTGAAAGAAAAAAAAGTGAGAAAAAAATGGAAAAAGAAAAAAAATGTGATTTTAAATTCTCTTGGTTTTGATATAAGACGGTTGGGGATTGGTCTAGTGATCATTCCTTTAGTTCTATAAGCTTGAGGCAGGAGTAGGTGGACCGTAGATTCTAGTGTGAGACCCTAGGTAGATTGTGTTGGCGGTAATTCCCGACTCATCACAAGTCGGTGATGTAAAAGGGTGACAAAGGAGTTCAAGTCACAAGTCGGTGAACTTGAGGGATCAATGTTAACAAGTTGGTCATAATTGGTTAAGTTTCCTAATTACATTATAATTATATTTGGAAATGTCTTGGTCACCAAGTTAGGGTTATATGGTAATGTCTTGGTCACCAAGTTAGGGTAAGCCTATATAAACCAAGGTAGGTTTAGACATTATTAAGATAAGAGTCAAGAGAAGATAAGAGACAAGACTAGAGAGAAATTGAGTTATGGTTTAAGAGTTTATAATCAGTTTCGAGTTATTTTCTGATTAATAAGATTGAGAGTTATTCGATCTAAATTCTCGTCTTCATCTTTTCTATTCGGTTTGATTGTCGATTGGGACTTGAATTGGTATCAGAGCCAAGTTCAATCGTCGCTATCAACGGGTACTTGGGTTCTTAATTGGCGGCTAAGGAGTTTAACGGGTCGACGATCAAGAAGCTTGAGATCGGAGCAAACACGGTATTGTTATTGTCGGAGTAGCGGCAACAAGTACATGCATCGGCACTATAGGTGAGTTGCTGATCGACGAAATCATAAAGCAAATTTTGAATATTGGTCCAAAAACAAAGTTTTCTTTCAAAGTTGTTTGATTGAACGAAAGTGAACAATATTGATTTATTTTGTTATTGGCTCGAAAATCCAAAAGATAAAATTAAGTTGGTTTAATTTTGTTTTTTGGTGTCATCAAAATTCAAAGAAAAAGAAAAGACAAAGTTGTTTTTTTCTTGGATTTTAGTTTTGAGTTGGACAAGTGGGTTCGATTCAAGGTTTAATTTTTATTCGGATTTTGAGAGGTATTTGTAACCGAGTTTTTGTGAGCAAACGCGTTCGGTTCTGAAAAGTTGTTCAGAAATCAATGACGGACGGGAACAGACCACCACCGGTTGTGGTTAAGGATCAAAGTAGCACAACTTTACAGTGTCCAATGTTAACCGAAACAAATTACAACATTTGGGTGATTCGTATCAAAGCGATATTCAAGGTTTATGGAATACAGAGAGCTTTAGAACCAGGTGAAGAAGAGGTAGAAGCCAAAAAGGATGACATGGCGGTTGCACTTCTACTTCAAGCAATACCCGAAGAGCTCGTGTTTCAAGTAGCTCAGTTTCAGACTGCAAAGTAAATCTGGGAAGCGTTAAAGACACGGTATGTTGGGGTTGAACGGGTTCGAGAGGCAAAGCTTGAGCAACTGGAAAATGAGTTCGAATCCTTGAAGATGAAAGAAACAGAGACAGTTGATTCTTTCGCAGGGAGGATTAGTCAGTTCGTTACCAAGGCAGCCAGTTTGGGAACCACCTATGAAAACCAGAAAGCTTACTAGAAAGTTATTAGGCTCTGTTCCAGGGAAGTATGTTCCAATTGTAGCTTCAATTGAACAATTCGAAGATTTGAAGACTATGACGTTTCAGGAGGCGATCGGTAGACTGACGACGTTCGAAGAGAGGATTAAGGGTATCGAGTCTTTAGCAGAAAATCAAGGTAATCTAATGTTTGCTAATGGTGAGTCATCCTCGAAATCCAAATCCTATGAAAATACGCATGGGCGTTGGCGAGGCGGTTCAAGTTACCGAGGCAGACGTCAAGACCAGGATGATGAGGGCCAAAATGGAAGTCAAAGTCTAGATGATCAAGATCATGTGTCAAAGCAAACGGGTCAAAGAAGAACCAATGATCGCCAAAAAGGAAGGAAAGATAGATCACAGGTTCAGTGTTACCGTTGTGATAAATTTGGTCACTTCGCGTCAGGATGTCCGGATCGTATGAAGTAACAAGATGAAGCTAACTTAGCTAAAAACGATGATTTTGATCCATCATTATTCATGATGAGATGTGATCAAGAGACGGTTTTTCTAAATGAAGAATGGGTGAATCCAAAGCGTTTTGAGACTGAGCCAATGGAGAAAGACACTTGGTATCTCGACAACAGAGCATCGAATCACATGACGGGTAATCGAGCTTATTTCTTTGAACTTAATGAGCGTGTCACGGGAAAGGTGAAGTTTGGAGATGGATCTTGTATTGATATACGGGGAAAGGGATCGGTATTACTTGAAGGGAAAACGGGGGAGAAGCGCCTGTTAACCGATGTTTACTACATACCGAGTTTGCAAAGCAATATCATAAGTCTTGGTCAAGCAACGAAAGGTGGATGCGACATTCACATGAAACGTGATTTGCTAACCATTCATGATGATACAGGAAAACTTATGATGAAGGTGACAAGGACCAAGAACCGTTTGTACAAGATCAACCTCAAGATAGCAAGTTCCGGTACACAAGATGACATAACTTGAATAAAGAATTTTGCGGGTTGGGATCTACTAAAAGGTGAACTGAAAGATGATACGGCAAGTACGAGTCAGAATCTTCTCAAAGATCTAAGTTTAATGAAGAAACCCAAAATTCAAAGTCCAAAGAAAATGTTAAGCAAGGGATTCAAACCCAAGGAAGTACATTTAATGATCCAAGAAAGCGAGTTTTTGCTCAAGATCGCAGCCGAGTCAATGGTGGTGCGAGTTCTTATCACCAAAGGACGAGTCATTGAAGGACTAGTCGAGTACAAGGTCGCAAGAATGTTCGAGCTATGAAGGACCCGAAAAACACAGCTAGAGATCAAGATGAGTCCTATGGGAATCAAGACAAAGAAGACATGTTGGAGCCTACTTATTTCGAGTCGGAAATTAAGGGGGTGATTGTTGGCGGTAATTCCCGACTCATCACAAGTCGGTGATGTAAAAGGGTGACAAAGGAGTTCAAGTCACAAGTCGGTGAACTTGAGGGATCAATGTTGACAAGTTGGTCATAATTGGTTAAGTTTCCTAATACATTATAATTATATTTGGTAATGTCTTGGTCACCAAGTTAGGGTTATATGGTAATGTCTTGGTCACCAAGTTAGGGTAAGCCTATATAAACCAAGGTAGGTTTAGACATTATTAATATAAGAGTCAAGAGAAGATAAGAGACAAGACTAGAGAGAAATCGAGTTATGGTTTAAGAGTCAGTAATCAGTTTTGAGTTATTTTCTGATTAATAAGATTGAGAGTTATTCGATCTAAATTCTCTTCTTCATCTTTTCTATTCGGTTTGATTGTCGATTGGGACTTGAGATTGACCGTACTTAAATTAAATTCAAATGATAAGGGCTTGAGACCGAATTTGGGTTTAAAGGGACAAATATATTCGCAATTGCGGCTAACACAAGCTTTGGTTTTAATAAAATATAAATTTTCTTTTGACCCAAGTGACTATTCATCTTTGATTCCGTTGCATAATTCTTTTTCAAGGACGAAAAAGAGTAAGTGTGGGGATATTTGATGTATTGCAAAATACATCTCTTATTCGTGTATAGTTTGTATAGTTTCTCGTTATATTTAGTTTAGTTTTCGTTAGAATGTGCATACTATTGATCAAATTGTGTTTTGCAGGTCTTGGTACTTAATATTGCTGAAAATTCAGTGAAAACGAGCCACAATGCTGAAACACCAAGTCCCAGAACAAGTTGGAAAAGAGTTAGAATTATTTTGGAGTTTTTGAGAGTTGAAGCTGGGCAAATTTCGTACAAGTCTGGTCATTTTGAGCTATCGCGCTACGCCACAGCTATACAACATCGTTGTCGCTCCCCGCCACAATAAAATAATGAATTTCTGGTTTTTATAGGCGTCGCGCTATGCCACGACGAAGAGTGATACCCGTCGCGCGACGCGACGGGTTGTTTGATCGAGTTTTCTCTGTTGCTGATTAGGGTTAGGTATAAAATCCCAAGACATCATCACAAAAACCCTAATTACGATTAGAGAGCAACATAGGCGATTCTTGGAGCATTCGGATAGCTGATTTGAAGATTTCGAGGCATACGAATCAGTGGTACGAGTTCGGGACGAAGGATTGAAGACTACACGGGTTTTCTAGTTCTTTGTTTTTTATTTTTCTTACGAAACTCGTTATCATGAATTCTCGTTTAGACATCTTTGATTTGTATTCTTTATTTGACATGCTTGGCTAAACATTTAAGCCACCTAGACTTTGATGAATGGATTTATATAAAGTGTTTACCTTTTTTGTTATTTGCATGAATATTATGGATTGATTGTGTTTAGTAAAGAGTTTGGTCTATTGATTTGATGTGCATGCATACTTTAATTTGGTTATTACTTTCACTTGCTTCGTATGATTCTTGGTGACGGTCTTTATCACATTATAGAGTCGTGCTAGTGTTTAGGATTTTGGTGATTGCCTATATCACGTAATAAATCTTAACTCTTTAGGGTGAAATTGCGTAACTAATCCCTAGAAGTAATTGTTAGTGATTTACTAGATTTTAGTGTTCTACTAGTCCCGATAGCTGGAAGGTGCGGGGCTATTGATAGGTTTTACCCGGCGAATTGCTTTAGACAGTCCTTGGAAAAGGGTCGTGCCTTAGTTGCCTCGTCGGTTTATTAGTCTATCAAGTCAAATTAAGAAATCCAAACTACCCTAGATCTATAATTGGAAAAGAGTAGGTCAACATTAGGATACTTACACAATAATTAGAAACTAGAAAGACGTTTAATAACCGGTAGGATTAACGGCCTAGGTACCGCCAGAAGTTTCACCTCGAGAAGGGTTGAGGGGCTTAGTTGGTGTCTTAATAGGTTTAGCATCATAAGATCCCAGTTCCATAATTCATGCATTTAACTTAATCGGTAATTCTTTAAAAGCAATCCAGGATTCTAGTCTAGGTGGTCTCGTTCATCATATAAGAAAAGCCTTTGCCCTATTTCGTATTAGTCTAGTTTTTAGTTTAATAATTAGTTTAAATAGATTTCCTTAGATTTTCCGTAACCCCCCCCCCCCTCTAAAACAGTTAAACAGTTTCAGTCGTGTTTGTCAGTGTCTATTAAAGTCTAGTTTAAGTGATAAATAGAGTCTCGTGGTTTGATATCCGGACTTCCTTAGGTTATACTACAGTGGTCGGTACACTTGCCGATTGTGTGGTTTAGGTCGAGTCTAGAATTAAAGCTTTTTAGTGTCTAGCATAGAGAGTCTAATTTAGTTAATTTTTATAGTCTGTTTAGCACACATCACGTAACACGAATTGTACGGGAGTGTGTGGTTATGTAGATAGTAAACGTATGATGTGTTTTATTTATTAAATGAGAACGAAGAATGTAATTATTGGTAAAGACTTACTTTAAAAGGATTTTCAAGCATGTTAGAAGGTTTATAATGAAAGAAATTTTAAGGTTCGTAATTATGTTGCGTCTTTTCGTTTAAAACGTGTTAGGGTCCTCCATTCACCCTACATCATCTCCACTACCCTCCTACCACCACAATCGCCACCACCCATCACTGGCCACCACCACCGCCACCACCACCTCTAACAACGACCATTGCCCCCCGCAACTATCAGCCGCCAACCACCGCCACCATTGTCACACGCCACCGCCACCACAGCCAAGCACTATCATCGCCACACAACACAATAGTTTAAGATTGTATGCACAAACAACCATAATTATCATTAAAACATTTAAACAACAAAGCTCAGAGGTGCAAGATGGCGGCGACGTATAATACCAATCCAAATCCTAACTAACATAAAAACTATGGTTCTCGAAGGACCAACATGTCAACTTCATTGAGCCAAACATTCAACAATTCAGCAGTGCGTCGAGAAAAAGGATTTTTTTTGAACCAGTTATGCTAACCGAGTTGTACATCACCCAACAACAACATAACAGGACAAATTTACAGCATGCAAATTATATTTCAGAACCAAATAGCCCTAATGAACATCAAAAAAACCATAAAAGAAAGCTCATAAGCAATAAACGACTCTAATCTAAGTTACCAAGCCAAGTCCAAAGCAACATCATAGCTAAGGGTCTATCCGATGAGCCATAAGTCATCTTCATCAACCCAACAAACTAACACCACAACGACCATCAAAAGATGCAAAACCAAAAAGCATCTCTGATGAACATTATTGACACACGTTCACAGACACCCAAACCACAAACAAAAATCATCAAAAGGTCTCATCTAAATATCCAATAACAAATGCAAACCAAAACCCCAGATGAACAACAACATCAGATGTTCGATAATGAGACCCCGATTAACATAAAAAAAGACATGGAACAAAAATCCTTCATAGCAACACAAAAGCCCGACATAAAATTCGAAACATAACCTCCGGCGCGTAAGCCGTCGTATTTAATGACAGTAAACCTCAAAAGTACGAACGCAACACAACAGCAGCAAGAATCTACCTTTTAACAATGAAGAGGCAACCGATCAGAGCAAATCTGAGACGACCGGCGGAAGCCCGGATGGTGGAGTTTGGTCGATGGTAGAGAGAGAACGTGAAAGCTTCAAAGTGAAGCCAAACCCCAAAGCAAACAACACTTAAAACCCATAAAACGAAAACAACTTGCAAAGCCAAACGTACAAACATAAGGTGCAAAATAAAGCAATAATGTATGAGGTACAACTGGGAACAACACAAGTATTTTGCAAACTGATAATATATAAATTTGTTTTGTTTTACTTTACATTTCAAATAAATAAATTATCATTTTTCTGATTATGGGTAGTTTTAAGCAATTTTTGTATGGTATTTATCATCTTTTACTTACGTGAGATATTTCTTTTATTTAACCCATTTAACACACAAGTCTATAACCTGAAATATTATATACATTTACTTTTTTAAGGTATAACCTGCAGCTAAATATAGGGGTGAGCAAAAGGAAAAACCCGACCCTACCCGAGAACCGATCAAACATAAAATATAGAACCGATTCACTACCCTAAATATAGGGTCGGTTCCGGTCCATAGGTCCAAGTCGGGTTTCACCATGAAAAGAACCGATAACCGACCTGACCCTATTTTGTATGAAAAATTGGAACCGATCTAAATACCTAGGTACTTGGGTTCGGGTCGAGTTGGGTATATTTTCGGTTCGGTACTCGGTTATTTTCGGTCCGGACCTAAACTTGCTCACACCTAGCTAAATATAGGTAGTGTTTGTTATGCAGAAATGAGATGCGGAATGAAATGGACTATTGCGATGGAATGAAAAAAATTCATTTCATTCCCTCAAATTCATTCCATCCACCCCCTTGTTTTTTTTTTTTTTTCATTCCATTCCACCTCTCACCTTTCATCACCAACACCGACCACCACCACCACCACCGCTGCCCCCCCGCTGTCACCACCTGTCATCCGCCAGCCCCCGCCGCCGATCACCACCGCCAACCACCACCACCACCTTGACCGCCGTCACCGACCACCGTCACTACTGCCACCACCACCGACCACCCACCGTTGTCGTCACCACCCACCACCATGCACCGCCGACCACCGCCACCGCCTCCCCGACCACCGCCACCGCCCGCCATTGCCGACCACCGCTATCATCGCCGCACAACCCTCCACCACCAACCACCTCCATCACTGGCCACCGCCACCACCGCCGACCACCGCCGCCGCCACCTATCGTTGTCGGCGCCACCACCACCCGTCGTCGGCACCACCCTCCACGTTCGGCACCGCCGCCCCCTATCATCGAATTTATTCCTTCCTTTTTTCTTGCCTACCAAACAACATAAGGTGATTATTCATTCCATTACCACATAGTAACCAACAAGACTATGGAATAGTAATCATTCATTTCATCCCTTTGTCTATTCAATTATGTTGGCCATTCTATTTCTTTATCCAATCCATTACACATACTAAAGAGACTCATTGGTTTATATTGCATTGACGACAATGGTAAAATAAAAGATAATTAAGTAGACCGAATAAATCCATTTTTATATGAGATTGACTTGAAACTAATTTAATTTTACATATTCGAGTGGTGAAATAAAAGTAAATCAATTTTTTTAACGATAAATTCAGATTACTGACGAATCACTGGAGTAGTATCGTGCCATAAATGGAATTACCGGCTGATCATATCCATCTGCACTAGACATAACGCCTATAATGCTTATATAACAATTCAAAAAGAAAACCAATAAATATAGGAAAACCCCCCTAAAATGTCATTAAGCTATAAAACCATGGGCAAAAGTAAATCAAATGTATCAAGTGTTTATGAGCTTTGACTTCAAACTGACCCGAAGTTATATTGGATAAATTCAAAACCCTAAATTCATAATACGAGTTACTACCATTTCTTCTATAAATTTTTTTTTCCGTGTAGAAGTTGAGGGTGGGGATTATAAATTTACTCTCGTGCCTCCTTGGTTGTTTAAAATTGCCAAAAAAAAAAAACAAGTGGGGGATATAATAACTTACTAAGTTTATTTACATGTTGATAATTTTAAATAAGAAGGTAAATAGTTTAATATCCATAATATCCTCTTAAAGATTACAAATATGATAACCCTATTGAAAATTAGGTCTTACAATACAAATGATAATCGTTTAAAAAATAAACTTATTGAAAAATTAGGTCCGAAGATACAAATGATAATCGTTTAAGTAAATGTTACTTCAGACGCAAGGATGGTTTGACAAAAAAAAATCGAACATTCGGATATAACATGTTAATGCACGGTTTCACATCAAGTCGTAGCATTTAGATGGTAGTTTTTTTATTTTATTAATCAGATTTTTTTTATTGAGAGTGTGAAGGGTGTTGGTATTTTAGTGTCATTAACATCACTAATACAACTAGTTGATTTTTCATCCGCGCGTTGCGGCGGGAACCCAATGAATACAAAACATGTGTCAGTAACGGCAAGCATATACCGAATATCAAAACATAAATAAAAATGTTTTGAAAAGGATAGTTACTCCGTCCTAAAAAAACGATTTTAAATAACATAATATATAATAATAGGACCCACACGTCCTACACGTTGGAAATTCGGTTGTTTTCAGTTCAGTTATTACGGTGCTAACACGTTAAAATATGGACGAGCTCGGTACCGGTAACGGCACCGAAAGTACCGATCCGGAAAATCATCGAAATTAGGTACCGGCACCGAAAACGCTCGGTACGATACAGTATGGTATTTGAAGGTAAAAATCAATAAAAACAGGTATGGTGCTAGACCGGTGTCGAACCGAAAGTAACGATTCTGAAAACGCCAAAAGGTGGGTACCAAATTGGTACCGAAAATGATTTGGTATAGTAAATTGTTACCGATACGATACCGGTTTGATTACAGGATTTGATACGATTTGCTCATCAATAATCTAAATATCCGAGTTAATTTACATGCTACAATTCATTCATTACAGAAAAGACAAAAAATAAAGCAAAATAGTTGTTGTGTATAGAAAACGTCATTCAAACGAAATATAGTTTACTTACTGTGTGTATGAAAAGTAATTTAAACAGTGCAATTACTTGCATTACTACGTTGCTACTGGATTTGATGAGCTTGGTACCAACCGGTACTGAAAATACCGTTACCGAAATCCTCAAAAGTGGGTACCGGTATCGAATATACCTAGTACGGTACGGCTTGGTACTGGTCGGTACTGGTACGGCACCGGTATTTGAGGGTAAAAACCGATGAATACTGGTGCCGAACCGGTGCCGAAAATATACCTTGTTTGGTAAATTTGATACCGGTACAGGTACCCGATACCATTTGCTCATTCCTTAGTGATGTTACTATTCATTCAATTCTATTGTATGAAAAGTAATCTAAACAGTGCAATTACTTGCATTGCTACAGGATTTGATGACCTCCGTACCAATCGGTTTCGAAAATACCCCCAAAAGTGGGTACCGGTACCGAATGTACCTGGTATGGTACGGCACAGTACCGGTCGGTACTGGTACGACACCGGTAGGTACCGGTACCGAATGTACCTGGTATGGTAAGGCACAGTACCGGTCGGTACTGGTACGACACCGGTATTTGAGGGTAAAAACCGATGAATACCGGTGCCGAACCGGCACCGAAAATACACCCGGTTTGGTAAATTTGATACCGGTACCCAATACCATTTACTCATTCGTTAGTGATGTTACTATTCATTCAATTCTATTTTTATTACCATATATATTCATTGAATAGTGTTCATTCAATTCAATTTTTAATATATAGGTTAAATACTATTCATTCAATTCAATTTTGCTGCTACATTGCTACAGGATTTGATGAGCTCCGTACCAACTGTCACGACCCCTGACCTCACTCGGGACGGGAGCCGCGAGCAGTCAAGTGGTACCGGTGGTTTATTTTGAAAAAGTATTGCAGCGGAGTTTTTCATCAGGACCGTGAGTTAGGAAAATATCAGAGTTTTGAAACACCAGATTTTATTTATTAAACAGATGGGATAAATCCATGTTTTGCAAAGGTAGCTTTAATATAGGATAAGCTTGAATACATAAAACAACTTTTCTTGATTTAATTTAATTAATAAAATAAGTCACTTTTGTAAGCCTTTTGGTGCCGTATCACGTCTCTTATTCCGATCTACTGTCATTACCTGAAACGCGTTTTAAAAATATTTGGCCAGCAAGAAATACTGGTGAGTTCATTCAGTTTGTACAAAAAGACACATTGTTATAATTTACAGCATTAAGGGTTTTTATATTTGCCCCTATCTTAATTAGCTGGTTCAGCTGTCACTCGACCGAATCTATGACTGTGGACATATCAAAGGATAGAAGAAATGAGCAAAGGAAAATGAATCCTAAGCTTCTTATTTATAGCCAAGGGATAAGTCTTACCCCTATATAGAATTTCCCTAGGTGTTATCTTCCTTAGTTGAACCTTCCCTAGATAAAACCTTCCCTAGATGAAACCTTCCTTAGATAAAACCTTCCTTAGATAATACCTGTTATGGGCCATTTTCTGAGTATATATATCCTGACTAATATCCTGCTTTTGGTTGTTTACTTGTGATCAGGGTACTGGATTAGGATATTGCTAACATCCTGGGCGATATCCTGGTGTTAACTAAATTGACCACATGCAGGTAAGTGGCTGTGGGTTACTAACGGTCAGATGGACTTCTTCTCCTTAAGACTCGGGCATATCTGTTATATGAGAGACGTTGAACCCGAAAGACCAGGTCTACAACGTTCAAGTGGGGAATATTCGCCGGATCCCGGTTTATTAGGATAGTTTGTTGCATCTCTTTTACTATAAATAGATGGGGGCGGATCAGATTAAGGCACGCAACTTACACACACACTTTCGAACACTTTTGCTCTCTAGCTTTCAGCAGTCACTACACACAAACACTTGTAATTGAATTACATTGTAACACCTAGTTGATCCGCATCACATCCTGCACTGTATCCCGATATTTGAAGTAATAGAAGAACAAGGCAGCTGCGATTGTCAGCTCCAAGGTTTTGTGCCGGCGATCTAGATTGATCAAGGGCTTTCCTCGTACATCACGTGTCAATCTTTACCTTTTTGCTCATTGTTTGATCATAGTTACAGCTCAATATCCTGAGCCGTATCCTGAAACTGTTTTTTGCAATTAACTTGGTTAAAATATTTTTCACACATATTTCTAGCACACTACCTCACTTAACTAATTTGATCACTTAATTGCTTCGCTAATTTTTTACCAAAACAATTTGGCGCCCACCGTGGGGCAAGTGGTGCTATTTTTGCTAAAAACTTTAGTAAAATCATTTCTCGGCTTTCTATTGTCAAAACTTTTTGCTACATTGTTTTCGATGGCCTCAAGATCAAACATGAGCTCTTCCACCATGTCTGCTACAACCTCTGCAACAATTGGTTCGCTGCTTCCACCTCCTCCTCCACGAATGCAAACTTCTTCACATGAAACTGAAAGTCATGTGGTTCGGGATGTTATCCCCGCTCCCACTACTCAGGGATCTGGTCCTGTATTGGCTTCTAATGATGAAATTCTGAATTTGTTTGGTAGTGTACAGGAACAGATGAGGCAGCAGCAGGAAACTAATCGGATGCTGATGAGAGAGATACAACTCTTGAAATCCGGCCCAAGTAGACCTGCTGAAGAAACTGTCACTCCTTTGCAGCCTAGAGCTTTGAACTTCAGTTCTGCAGTTTACACTGAAGATAACCGGGGGAATGTCGTGCCAAGCCATTCTCAGAATCATATTCCTGAGATACCCTCCTCGGTCAGGATGTCAACTGTGAGGAGCTCAGGATATGCTTCAGGATATGGCCAGAATCCTTAGAGCGGTAACATGTCAAATAATAATACTCTTGCTACTAACAATAATGGGTCTTTGCAGGATGCAGGTATGACGTCAACATTTACTAGGGAGCTTCAGAAATTGAAGGACATGATTTCCAGTGTACCTGGAGTGGTTCAGCCAATTCCGGAAGTATCCCAAGACAGCCACAGGATATCCCGCTTTGCATATCCCATCTGTGATGCTGAAATCCCAAAGAGATTTCAAACCCCCAACATGAAGCTCTATGATGGGACTACGGATCCTGAAGAGCATATTACTCAGTATAGGGAAAGAATGGAGATTAACCCTATCACTCCGGAGCTCAAGGAAGCATGCTTGTGCAAGGGATTCGGATCTACCCTAACAGGATAACCCTTAAAATGGCTGTTAAATGTTCCTCCTCACTCAATTACTTCGTTTGCTCATTTGGTTAATTTATTTAATAGTCAGTTTTCTTGTAGCCGGAGTTTTGAGAAACTAACCAGTGATCTTTACAGGATAACTCAAGGACCTCAGTAATCCTTGAGGGATTATGTGAACAAGTTTAGTCGAGAATCCTTGGATATCCTACATCTTGATGTTACGACCGCTGTGCAGGCTTTTAAGATGGGGTTACAAAAGGATTCTCAGTTTTATCAGGATCTTGTAATGAATCCCTGCAGGAATCTGGACGAAGCTCGTAACAGGGCCTTAAGATATATTCGCTTGGAAGATGACAAAAAGATGCAAGAGAGGATGAATTCCACCTCAACCTACGAATTAACCAACAGGAAATCAGAATACTCGTATAAACCATATCGCTCCAAGCCATATGGCAGAAATGATAACAAGAAAGTGAATGCTGTTGTAGACGAGGATCCTGAAGAATATCCTGAATTATCTTAATACTGCTTTTCTGTTAATATACCTGAGCTAATGTATGCTATGCAGGGTTTAGGAGACAAAGCTAGGTGGCCTCGAAAGAATCAGCAGAAAGCTGATTGGAAGGATAAATCCAAATGGTGTGCCTTCAATGAAGATTTCGGACATGTGACCGAGGATTGCATTGCTCTTAGGAAATAAATAAGCTACCTATTAAGCAAGGGATATCTGAAGGATTTGCTGGGAAGAAAGAAGAATATAGGTCAGGATCCTGAGAAGGATCCTGAACGAGCAGCATCACCACCAGCAGATGCCAAAATAATTAACTTTATTTCAGGAGGATCCGACATTTGTGGGACTTCGTATTCTGCGGCCAAGAGACATGCAAAGGAGGCTAAGACTGAAAGGGGAGACAAACCAGCCAGGATGACCACCCTTACAACTGATAAAGTGATCACTTTCGACAGTGATGACAGGGATACTGTGCAGGATCCTCACCATGATGCTCTCGTAATAACATTGTATGTTGCTAACCATTTTGTACGCAGGATATTGGTGGACAATGGTAGCTCTGTCAACATAATTCAGCTGGAAACATTGAAGAGGATGAATGTATCTCCGATGGACATTACTTCGAAGTCCACTGTGCTCATTGGTTTCAGTGGAGAAGCTAGGAATACCGTAGGGGAGATAAAGTTACCAGTATATGTTGAAGGGGTCAACTCGATACAACGTTTCTGTGTGATGGACTACCTATCCTGCTATAACATCATACTAGGCAGGCCATGGATCCATGATATGAAGGCTGTACCATCGACTTATCATCAGTGCATCAAGATCCCTACCCCTTGGGGGGTTGTCAAGGTTGATAGTGATCAGCAGGAGGCGAAGGAATGCTACTCATCCTCAATGAAATCCTCAACTAAGCCTAATGCGGCATAGCAATTACAGATGCGGGTCCAGGATATCATGGAGGCTTCTGAGCAGGATGTAAAGAAAGTTATCCTGGATCAGGATAATCCAGATATCTCGGTGCTCGTAGGAGTCAATATCCCTCAGGATATTGAAAATGAATTGATTAATTTTTTGAAATGCAGGATGTCAACATTTGCATGGAAGCACGAGGATATGACAGGTATATCCAAGGATATTATAACACATAAGCTTGGTATTGACAGGTCATTCAAGCCGGTCCAACAAAAGAGAAGAAAATTTGCTCCGGAGCGAAATGTGATCATCCAAGAGGAAGTTGAAAGACTGTTGAGGAGCAAGATGATTAGAGAAGTGAAGTTTCCTAGATGGCTTGCGAATGTAGTCGTGGTGCAAAAGAAAAATGGGAAATTGAGAGTTTGTGTAGATTACACAGACTTAAACAAAACATGTCCCAAAGACCCGTTTCCTCTACCTCATATTGATTCAATGGTAGATGCTACCGCCGGCCACGAGATGTTAACCTTCATGGATGCCTCTTCAGGATTTCAGCAAATCCAAATGGAACCCTCTGATCAGGAGGATACTGCTTTCATGACACCCACAGGTATTTATTGTTATACTGCTATGCCCTTTGGTTTGAAAAATGCAGGTGCAACATACCAAAGGTTGGTAAACATGATGTTTAAACACAAGCTGGGGGACACCATGGAGGTATATATTGACGATATGGTGGTGAAATCAAAAAAGGCTGAGGATCACCTCCAGGATATTAAGGGAGCATTTGATATCTTGGATCAGTATAACATGAAACTGAATCCTGCTAAGTGCCATTTCGGAGTGGGGGCAGGAACGTTTCTAGGATATATGGTGACCAAAAGAGGCATAGAGGCGAGCCCGGAGCAGATTAAAGCCATCTTGGATATCAAATCACCTTCAAATATGAAGGATGTTCAACGATTGACAGGGCGAGTTGCAGCATTGAACAGATTCATCTCAAGATCCTCCGAGAAATGCAAGGAATTTTATGATATCCTGAAGAAAAATAAGAAGTTCGAATGGGGAGCAAAGCATGAAGCAGCCTTACAGGATTTGAAGCAATATCTCTCAACTGCACATCTATTGATGAAGCCTGAAAATGGTGAACCATTATCCCTGTATCTTGCAGTATCAGGGAATGCAGTAAGTGTTGTCCTCATAAAGGACCATGAAGGTCAACAATATCCTGTCTATTATGTTAGTAAAAGTTTACTAGATGCTGAAACTAGATATTCTCATCTAGAGAAATTAATATTAGCCCTAGTTATGGCATCAACAAAACTTAGACATTATTTTGAGGACACATAGGATTCATGTTAAAACCAATTATCCTGTTAAAAACGTGCTTAGGAAACCCGAGATGTCGGGTAGGATGGCTAAGTGGTCAGTAAAACTGAGTGCTTATGACTTAGTATATGAGCCCAGAAATGCCATAAAGTATCAGGCTTTAGCTGATTTTGTGGCTGATTTCAGTAGTGACATTCAAAATGAAGTAGATTTAGAAGTACAGCAGCTAGGAGAAAACTTAGAATGCTGGACATTGTATACTGATGGTGCATCTAACGTAAGAGGTGTAGGTTTAGGTATACTACTAAAAACGCCACAGGGGGACATACTACCCCAGGCTATTAGGTGTGAATTTCCTACTACTAATAATGAGGCAGAATATGAGGCTTTAATTGCAGGATTAGAGTTGGCTAAGAATATGAGTATCAAGAATTTGCAAGTATATGTTGATTCTTTGTTAATCACTAATCACTTTAATGGAACCTATGCAGTTAAGGGAGAGAAGTTAGTCGAGTATCTCGAAATTCTCAAAAAATTAGCAGGATATTTCGATATTTTTACACTTGAACAGGTACCAAGAGAGGATAATGCTGAAGCTGATGCCTTGGCAAATCTGGGATCATCGGTCAGGATACCGGAAGGAACCCGAATACCAATATTACATATCCTATATCCTGCGACGAATCCTCAGGATAAGGAAGTAATAAGTATTCAGGATCCTGATGATGAGTATCCTGAGGAGGATCCTAAGTCCTGGACGGCTCCAATCATGAGATATCTCAAGGAAGGATACATCCCAAAGAATGAGAATCCTAAAGCCTTTAGAATGAAGGTATCACGGTTCACTATTATAAATGATGTTTTGTATAAGAAATCTCTTGCAGGGCCATATCTGAGATGCTTGGAGGATCCCGAAACCAAAGAAGTACTTCAGGATATACATGAAGGGGATTGTGGTAACCATACTGGGGGCAGGTCCTTATTCTCAAAAGTATTAAGGACAGGATATTATTGGCCCTCGATGAGGAAAGATGCCACAGAATATGCTCGAAGATGCGACGCATGTCAAAGACATAGTAACATATTACATCAGCCTGCTGAACCGCTGTATCCTATTGTTTCCCCTTGGCCGTTCATGAAATGGGGTATGGATATAGTGGGAAAGCTTCCAAAGGCTCCAGGAGGAAAGGTTTTCATGTTGGCAATGACGGATTATTTCTCCAAATGGGTTAAAGCAGAAGCATTTGTTCAAGTTAGAGATCAAGAAGTGGTATCCTTCATAAAAAGGAATATCCTGACTAGGTTTGGAGTACCAGCTGAGATAATTTGTGACAACGGATCTCAATTTATAAGTAAAAGGACTACTGACTTCTGCAAGAGTTGGGGAATCCAAATGATTACGTCTACTCCGGTACATCCTCAAGCAAATGGACAAGCAGAATCATCGAACAAGATAATTGTCAACAACTTGAAAAAGAGACTAGGGGCTAAGAAATGAAGATGGGCAGAAGAATTACCCTTTATTTTGTGGGCTGATAGGACAACGGTAAAGAGTGCAACTGGTCAAACCCCGTTTTCCTTAGTGTTTGGAGCAGAAGCGGTGATCCCGATGGAAATGGTGATACCTACTGCAAGATCCAACCTCAGGGATCCTGAGCGGAATCCTGAAGTCCTATGCCAGGAACTGGATACTATTGATGAGACAAGAGATGCTGCAAGGCTAAGGATGGCAACATATCAACAGAGGATATCTAAAGCATATAACAAGAATATAAGGACTAGAAGATTTCAGGTTGGAGATTGGGTATTAAGAAAAGCTTTTCAGAATACTACTAATCCTGCTGATGGAAAGTTGGCTCCGAAATGGGAAGGACCCTACGAGGTTGAATCAGAATCAGGAAAAGTAGCATACCGACTCAAGAATATAGAGGGGGATATGCTACCGAGATCTTGGAATGCTATACATTTAAAACTCTATTTCAAGTGAGTATGGAATTTAAATTCCAACTCAGGATGGTATGAATTCTGTCTCTCTTATTTAATTTTGATATTATTATTTTGAATCTATTACTGACTTAAGCATCAGAGGGGTGTTAGCCAGGCTAACACCCACCTTAGCTTATAGTGGTTTTGCAGAATATACTTCGGGATATAGCACCGGGATACACACTCAGGATATTTCAGAAGATTAGAGGATTGGCCCCCTCTCTCACGTATAAGGGATCCTGATCCCTTCACAGGTTTAAAGGTATTCACCTTTCTTCCGAATTGGGTTTAAACACCCCGCCTGGAGCGCAAGTTATTCGGGAATAGTTCAAGGTGGCGGGACCAGTCCATGTAAAAGTGGCTGACAATTTCGTTACTGTTGGCTATATCCTGAATCCTAAAGGTATATGAGGATTGATCACCCTCTCTCACGAAAGGGTATT
This sequence comes from Helianthus tuberosus, assembly GCA_030545235.1. Classification (NCBI taxonomy): domain Eukaryota; kingdom Viridiplantae; phylum Streptophyta; class Magnoliopsida; order Asterales; family Asteraceae; genus Helianthus; species Helianthus tuberosus. Next base: position 171,184,212 of record CM060352.1, read on the forward strand.
TTCATACTCTCTAAGGTTTAAAGGTTTTCACCTTTCTAAGTCTTGGAGTTTATACACTCCCGCCTGTAGCGCACGAAAATTTGGGATTTCCCCCATGATACGAAGGATTTATCTCCAGTATATTTTGGGTTTTACCCCTGTAACACAAAAATTGTCTATACAATTGGAACTATTGTTCAAAAATCTTCTAAGTGTTTGAGGACTTCATGCACATGGGACATTCCATCTAAAGCAATTGTATGATGCACAAAGGATCAAAGTTGAGCTAAGTGTGTCGAACTTGGGACATCTTAGTAGGAGAAGTCGCAAAAGGGATTGGAGTTTAATACAAGGGTTAGACTAAGTTCCTGGTATGATCTTTCCTTTATAAACCTTACATAAATTTTATAACTCAGGTTAAGGCTTAAGTATCCTGAAAAGGATATATCTCTAGGATATATCTTCAAAATGTGTTTTTGGGATGCGTTTCGGGATATTTGATTGAAATATTTGGAAGTGATACTTGATTGAAATTAAAACTCTGATCAAACAAGTAATGTCAAAACGAGTTTTAGAAAATGGACTATCTTTTATTCTTTAGAAGTTTTCTCTAAAGTTGATTGAATTTTTAGAAATTCTAAAAGTTTCATAACATATCACTGAGTATATTGATCAGGATATTTTCAAAAGATAGTTGTACAAAATTTTGCAAAGCTAAAATCTACATTAAGAAATGCGTGACAGAAATTAAAAGGCAACAATAAATAAGTCAAAAGGAAGTTATATTATTAACATGTCAAAAGTTGTGCTTTTGGTTTCACCTCAAACCGAGGCCCATCCACCAAAAGCACAATTGGTCTTTATCATACTTACGTAACAGTTGAAGGTTCTATCTCAAAACGGGACCTGTCCACCTTCAACCGTTACGACATTCAAAACAGGTTATACTAACCGATGACCAAGGGCTTCATCCTGAAACCCGGGACCCATCCACCTTTGGTCATCGTATTGTTCTAGTGCAGGAAATATAAATTGTTCAACGACAGGAAAAGTAAATTGTTTGTACAAACCACAACCATGAAATTTAAAAAAGTGGGCTCCGGCCTTGGCACGTATATCCATCATCGTCCACTTCGCCGCCTAAGGGGCGGCACCTTCTTGATCAGCAACCTCTTTCCCAGCATCTGCACCAGCATCAACCTCAGGATTCTTCTCGGCATCGTCACCAGCATTGGCCACTCCCTCTGCCACCTTAGATGGCTCTTCCCCAGCGTGCTTTGCAGGATGAGCAACAGGATGGCCTCCAAGATCCTGTAATTTCACTTCCCAAGCCTTGACATTCCAGGAGGGGCATTCAAAGCCCAAGGCTTTGGCCTCATAAGCCATCCTTAACCTGGCTTAGAGAAGGGAAATAACAACGGATACTTTGAGACTGTCCCGGTAGGAACTCATATCCTGCTGATATTGAAGTAGGGCGACATCTAGCTTGGCTTGAGCACCCTCATTGGCCTTGTGAAGGGCAGTCTGGTGCTCCTGGGTCATTGCCTTGAATTTATCTTCATAATGCTGGGACTTGGCGGCCGCAATTGCCCCTTGATCAGCTATAGTGGCTTCAGATTTTTCGAGCTTGATCTCCAGCATCTTATTAAGCCCGCAAGCATCTTCATACAAGTGCATGAGACGATCCAAGCCCTGCAGTTAAAGACACAGGTATCAATATAAAATGTGTAGGATAATGATTAACATACATGTTCAGGATATTGGATGGGAATTTTTACCTGCTTAAGGAGTGAAGTGGCTTCATTAAATCCATGGTTCTCGAGAGAGAATGTCTCGGAGGCGGCTGGAGAATCCGTTTCTTTCCTCTTCCGGAAGCTAGAGGCCCGGGTCCTGGATGCCGGAGGAGCTTTAGGAGCAGTAGTAGTCTTTGAAGTGGTAGGCTTTGGTGTGGCAGATGACTTCGGCTTAGATTCTTGTTTGACAGGTACAAGGCTGGAGTAACTATCCAACTCGTCAAGTTGAAAGCCTTCGAGGTTGACAACTGGTACTGCACAAGGGAAGATATTTTTACACTCATCATATCTCTGAAAGAAAATCAGTTTAATAAATAAAGATAATTAATGAGAATATGCTTACCAGACATCTCTGAACTTGACTTTTGGCTTGAATCTGTAAGAGGCAGGGAGAAGGTTCTTTCACTAGCAGGAAGTCTGTAAATTTCTTTGATCCTGGACTCGGATTCCGCACTTAGGGGTGCTAAATCTCTGAAGTTCGCTGCACAAAAACATCAGGGTATAAGTCTGGGATATAGTTTAAGGATACACTTGGGGATATTCCTACAACCCTAGATCCTACCCTTGGTTAACCATCTAACCGGCAGATCGAAACCCTTGTCAATAGAGTCTTTTTTCACGAAAAAGAACTTTCGTCGCCATTGGTCGTCGTTCTTGGTGGCCTTAAGGACTAAAGGGCTCCTAGAGGTTGAGAACAGAAGAAAACGGCTATCACCATGGGACCTCAACCGGTATGCTATAGGGAGGTCTTCAATACACATGTCAGGGCAATGGCGAGATCTGATTTGATCTAGCACCATCAAAACTCGCCAGACCATTGGCATAGTTTGAGCATAACAAAGGCCGGTGAGGTCGAAGAAACGAGAGATGAAGGGTGGAAATGGATACCGGAGTCCCAAAGAAAAGGGGTAGGCGAAAAAGCAGACCCACTCGTTTGATGACACGTCTGATCGGACCTCCCGATCAAAAGGGCGAATGACTGTTCCAGCGGGAACGGCGCCGGAATCCTTGAGGGCAGCGATATCGGCATTGTTAAAGTAGCAGATTTCTTTTTCTGGTTCTCGTATGAGGTTTTGACTCACGAGGGTTGGGACTGGTTCATCCGAACGAGATCTTGTCCGTGATGCCATGAAGGGTATCAAGCAAACTAAAAGAAATTCAGGAAAAAGAACAGAGGATGAAGGAAAGGATGATTACCTGAAAATCGCTTGAAGAGTAATGATAACAAGAAGAAATATCTCAGCTAATTATAGGCTGAAAATAGGGGTAAAGAGTAAATATTGCATTGAAAATGGCACAATGTCACCTCAACCATCGTTTCGTTTTAATTGCCTCGGTCTACGAGTTAGAATTTTTAAAATATATCCGTTGGATTGGTATACCAACAGATATATTTGGGGACAATTGTTATGGGCCATTTTCTGAGTATATATATCCTGACTAATATCCTGCTTTTGGTTGTTTACTTGTGATCAGGATACTGGATTAGGATATTGCTAACATCCTGGGCGATATCCTGGTGTTAACTAAATTAACCACGTGCAGGTAAGTGGCTGTGGGTTACTAACGGTCAGATGGACTTCTTCTCCTTAAGACTCGGGCATATCTGTTATATGAGAGACGTTGAACCCGAAAGACCAGGTCTACAACGTTCAAGTGGGGAATATTCGCCGGATCCCAATTTATTAGGATAGTTTGTTGCATCTCTTTTACTATAAATAGATGGGGGCGGATCAGATTAAGGCACGCAACTTACACACACACTTTCGAACACTTTTGCTCTCTAGCTTTCAGCCGTCACTACACACAAACACTTGTAATTGAATTACATTGTAACACCTAGTTGATCCGCATCACATCCTGCACTGTATCCCGATATTTAAAGTAATAGAAGAACAAGGCAGCTGCGATTGTCAGCTCCCGAGGTTTTGTGCCGGCGATCTAGATTGATCAAGGGCTTTCCTCGTACATCACGTGTCAACCTTTACTTTTTTGCTCATTGTTTGATCATAGTTACAGCTCAATATCCTGAGCCGTATCCTGAAACTGTTTTTTGCAATTAACTTGGTTAAAATATTTTTCACACATATTTCTAGCACATTACCTCACTTAACTAATTTGATCACTTAATTGGTTCGGTAATTTTTGACCAAAACAATACCTACCCTATATATATCTATTTTTCATGTATATCTATTTAGGTGTTTAATAAATCTTACTTAGCTGATTAATTAATCTTGCTTAGCTTAATTAATCTTGCTTAGCTTAATTAATTTTGTTTAACTGATTAATTAATCATACTTAACTTAATTAATCTTACTTAACTGATTAATTAATCTTACTTAACTGATTAATTTTCCTTAACGGTTGAATTAAGTAATTTACTTAGCCGATTAATTAAATAACGTATTTAGCTGATTAATTAACTTACTGCTAAGTTTCCTTTCCTGTTAAGTTTCCTTAGCTATTAAGTTTCTTAACTGCTAAGTTAAGTTTTCATAACCATTAAGTTTACTTAAACACTAAGTTTTCTTAACTATTAAGTTTGCTTAATCATTAAGTTCACTTAATTGCTAAGTATTCTAGTTTAACAGCTTCCTGATTATGAGTTCTAATTTCTAATGGATTTTGTTTAACTGATTAATTAATCATACTTAACTTAATTAATCTTACTTAACTGATTAATTAATCTTACTTAACTGATTAATTTTCCTTAACGGTTGAATTAAGTAATTTACTTAGCCGATTAATTAAATAACGTATTTAGCTGATTAATTAACTTACTGCTAAGTTTCCTTTCCTGTTAAGTTTCCTTAGCTATTAAGTTTCTTAACTGCTAAGTTAAGTTTTCATAACCATTAAGTTTACTTAAACACTAAGTTTTCTTAACTATTAAGTTTGCTTAATCATTAAGTTCACTTAATTGCTAAGTATTCTAGTTTAACAGCTTCCTGATTATGAGTTCTAATTTCTAATGGAACTCGTATTAGTGTATTAACTCAATTCAACTTTAACGATAATCACGAGATCAAAACCCTCACGACGAATGACAAAGTATAGCCAAGTACTGGCAGCACTTAAACATCCGTTGGATCGGTTTCAATCGATCGGAAAAAGTATCGTACTAGTGATTAGAGTTATTACCCCAATAACGGGCAGAGTTTCGGGGGTTAGGGTATAATATCGAGCTACTATTTTGCTATAATAGAAGCTAAAAGAAAGAAAAGAATTGAGCAGTTTGAAATGCCCAAACTTCGTCCAATTTATAGCTGAATTTTAGGTCTCTCGCGGCCTGCGTAAATTTGAAGGGGGATCCTTCACGGCCCGCGAGGCCATAAAGGCGGTTTGAGGGTTGCTGAGTTGTCGACACGTGGCGGCACCAGGTGCGCGCCTGATGTTGAGCTGTCGCGCCCCTCGTTAGCCGAAGACAGAGTCTTCGCGGCCCGCGAGCGCCACAAAAGTTTTGTTTTTCTTGATTTCTTCAAGCACGAAGGTATTTCGGGTCCGTTTCTTGTATTCGGGGTGTATTTAGGAGTGTTTTAGGGCATCTTCGTGCAGGTCCTTACACCAACTGGTACCGAAAATACTGTTACCGATATCCCCAAAAGTGGGTACCGGTACCGAATATACCTGGTACGATACGGCTCGGTACCGGTCGGTACCGGTACGACACCGGTATTTGAGGGTAAAAATCGATGAATACCGGTGCCGAACCGGCACCGAAAATACACCCGGTTTGGTAAATTTGTTACCGGTACCCAACATCATTTGCTCATTCGTTTACTATTCATTCAATTCTATTTTTATTACTATATATTCATTGAATAGTGTTCATTCAATTATATATATATACTAGGATTTTGACCTGCCGCGCGTTGCAGCGGCGTCGAAAGTTAAAGTCACTCGTATTTATACAGTATGTTTGACCTTACTCTTTACTAAAAAAATTTACATCGCCATCGAATGAAAACGTAGACTATTTTAGCAAACCTATTTCGTAGTGGGAAGTTAATAACTATAAAGAAACATGAACATTAGTGATTGCAAGAACTGTTGCTTTCAGGCACAATGCAATGATGAGACATCATACTGGTATAGTGACATTTCCTTCAATACACCAAAAACCAGATAAACAAACCTGGTCATATAAAAGACTGGCCTTGTCAAACCATTTCCGTGCCTCCTGTACAAATTAATCAACGTTCATAAAAGTTCAAATTGAACTATATAACTGATATCTAGAGAGCAAAATTGTATCAAGTCATGAATGACTTGTTAACTCAAGATGCATGCCTAACAACGGTATGTAGAGAAACATCTTAGAGATCTACGTGAATAAACATCCTAAAAGAGAGACATGTGTAGAGAAACAATTTACCTTGACGTCAAGCATGTCTATATTGACAAATTGTAGTAATCGGTCATTCAGTATATGCTCCACCTGTTCGTCCAATAAAAATCGTAAGAATGAGAGAAAAATGTCAAGTTAAACATACATGTGCAGCTAGCTTGCATAAAGGACAGGATATTTTTATTTGGTCAATATCTATTAATGAACTTGAGAAAAAAAATAATAAAAAACACGAAATAACCATATCAGCAAATGATGACTGCGTAGTTGTTATATTGACCAAGTATTGGGCTTAGGAAGACAAAAATGACCTGAGATCGAAGAACTTCCTTATATGTTCCAATCTCCCGTTGTGCAATTGTGAATTTCGTCATAACAGGACCTACAAGTAGATACTACATCAGTGACAGAATTAAAAATAAAAATCTTGGCTACTTAAGATACTAAACAAATTTATATAAACGAAGGCAAGAAAATACTTCACTCCAATCATTTGTAAATTATTTGCTTATACCATCTCACATAGAAGTATGAAAAGCACATGTAATGTTTAAAATCATGCAAAACAGATGCTTAACGTTAATGACATTACAAACTGCAAGTGATTTATATCAATATTCCCAAATGGTAGGTTACAGAAGCAGGTACCTCCAAAGGCAAAAGTTTCAAAAGTTTCAATAAATATAGCAGAAAACCATGTGTCATTTGCAAAATTTCAGATGCCCAAAACTACCTTACATCGTCTTCGGTGGCAGTCTTCAGAACAGACCCAACAAAAAGCTTGGCCACATTGCCGCAATCAGATTGCTTTCTGCTAAAATTACCACCATCACCATGTCTTTTATCATAACCATCTCCATCAAAACTCCTTTACTCGAAACCGCCTCCACCGAATCGCTCTACAAACAACAACACAACACTATCCCAATAAAACAAATACAATTAACCATTCTTGACACAATTAACATTAATAAAGATAACATTTTGAACAATAATAAACCAATACCTATAGGAGAGCCTTCTCTACCAGGAAAGTCAAACGGACGCTTCTGACCAGACAAAGGCACTTCATAATCAGAACTAAACCTCGGTCCAGAAAGAGGCACTTCAAACTCCGACGAAGGATTATTATTATTATTATAACTTCTCGCGTTCCGTACACCAACCGGCCGGAAACCACCTTCTCCATCCACCGGACGAAGGCCTGGGCCTCCACCGCCGGAATTAAGAGCGTAACGCGGCGGACTGTTGTCGAACGGGCGGCGATTGCCGAAGAAACCGCCACGATGGCGATTGATCGGAGAATCATTTGAAGATCGTGACGGCGGTGGACCGCGAGGGTGTCTGTATGGTTGAGAATCGTTAGGGTTGTTGTATCGATCTCCTCCTCTGTATCTATCCATGATTGGATGGAGAGTTTGAAGGGATTTGGGCAATGGAGACAAAACCTTAACCCTAGATGTCTGAGATTTTGGAGTGAATTATGAAATTAAGCGTTTGAGATTGGGTAATTATTAAGAGAGAAAGGTTAGGTGGCAAAGCCACCGACCTTTCGCTTTAATATTATAGAGTAAAATGCACGGATAGTCCATGTGGTTTTGCAAAGTTTCACCTATAGTCCCCAGATTTTGGAAATTACACCGGTGCTCCCTGTGGTTTGACAGTTTGTTACTCGGATGCTCCCCAACGTGGATGACAGTTAAGTTTTCTGGTTAAGTTAATGCAAAATGACTAAAATACCCTTTTTATTAATTCATTAAGCATTAAAATTGAGTGGGCCCCACCATTGTCTTTCTTCCTTCTTGTTGGACACCACCATCACCATCAACCTGAAATTTCGAGGCCATCATCTCCATTCCAGAAGCCACCACCAGGGCCACCATCAGCCACTAACCCCTGCCACCACTACTTAAAAATTCGTCCATAACTGAAATACTAGAAACATATAAGAAATACCGCAAAACCGGATCTGAAATGGTGTTGGTCGTCGCCTAGATCTGGTGGTGTGGTACTGAATCGTCAGCCAAAGTTCGAGGGTTTGGTTTTGTGGGTGATGGTTGAGTAAGATCTGTCGGGGGTTCAAATTGGAGGCAACGATGATGAATTGTTGTTGATGGGTTTGATGGTTATGTGTGGCGGGTTAGGGTTACGACACCGACGAATAAGAACGGAGAGCCAGGGGATTGGTTGCAAACGGCTAGGGCTTTGTCGGCGGGTAGAGTGAAGCTGTTGAGGAGGAATATGCAAACTTTGCGGATTGAATTGTATGCTTCACCTGCAAAAGAAATGATTTGGTTTAGAAGTTAAAAGTGGTTGTTGATGAGAGATATGTGATTGAGATTTTACCGACGAAGTTGTTCATGTCGAGGAGCCAGTGGAAGGTGTCGATTTGAGTGAAGGTTTTGATTTGATAATGGAATAGTGAAGATAGCGGCAGTTTTCATTGGTCCGTCAATGGCGGTGGTACGGTGTCGCCGGAAAATCATGGTGGAGATGACCGGAATTTGGGTTGATAAAGATAAGAATGGTGGGCCACTTGATTAAATAAATAATAGAAAGATATCTATTTTTTTAAAGTTTAAGTTATTATATTTAATAGTAAGGGCAGTTTTGTCATTTCACATCCACTTAACTGAGAAAACTAACCCACATCCACTCTAGGGACTATCAGCGTAACAAACTGTCAAACCACAGGGACTAGGAGTGTAATTTCCAAAATCTGGGGACTATAGGTGAAACGTTGCAAAACCACAGGGACTATCCGTGCATTTTACTCAATATTATATAAATATATATTAAAGAACAACTTGGTTTTAACTGTAGCACTGCTACAGTAACTACAGTAATTTTCCTCTTTTTTTTTTTTGTCTTTTTTTGTTTTTATTTTTAACCTTTAACTTTCAGTATTGACTCTTACGACCCCTTAACTTTCTAAATACTTTTAATCGGGTTTTACGTTTTTATTTTGCAGTAATTTTTTTTTTTCCTTTTTTGTCTTTTTTTTTGTTTTCTTTCTTTTTTTTTACTTTTAACCTTTAAGTTTCAGTATTGACTCTTACGACCCCTTAACTTTCTAAATACTTTTAACCGAGTTTTACATCTTTATTTTTATTTACGTGTCGATATAAACTTAAGTTGATTTACGTTTCGGCATAATTTTTTTTTTTTTACTTTTAACCCTTAATTTTCAGCATTGACTCTTACAACCCCTTAAAATTCTAAATACTTTTCAATCGAGTTTTACATCTTTATTTTTATTTACGTGTGGTTATAAACTTAAGTTGATTTACATTTCGACATAATTTTTTTTGTGTGTTTTCTCAACTTTCGGCATTGACACTGACAACCCTTTAACTTTCTAAATACTTTTGTAATCGAGTTTTATGTGTTTAGCTTTAGTTACATGTGGTACAAAATTTAAGTTACATTTTGACGTACACACAACTTAAAAAAAAACGTTATCCCGCCGCAAAGGGGGTGTAAGTTCTAGTTCAATTTTTAATATATAGGTAAATTAGATTTCTTTGAGATAAAATGAAATATTGGGATAAACATTGATATTAGTTAAAACTTCTAGGGTACACACTCTATCAAAACTTATGATTTCAAGCACCATGCAACCTTAATAGCTTTTAAGACGAAGCCCCTAGACCATTGGGAGTTCCAAGGGTCAGCACCTTCCAGGGTTGACCCTAGGAAGTGTCCAAAGGACAATGCTTCAAACTGATCATCAAAGGTAACTGAGATCAGTGGCAACTGATAACCAATATTAACCGTATATCAGTGGCAAATGGTTATCGGTTATAACTATGCATCGGTGATAACTTAACTAGTGATGGCAACTAGAAAGCAGTTGTAATGGTTGTCAGATACAAAACACCTTTAGTATTACCTGATTATTAATTTTTTATCCACCCACAATACCTTAATCTGAAAATAATATACACGATTTAGAAAGTTATTCAAAACATTTTTGAGATACGAAACCTATAAAGGGTTTAATTCAAATGAAAATGTAAATCACACATATTAAGTAGTAATTAAGAGAACTAATAAACAAATAGTGAATCACAAGTAAATCTTTTTAGTAATTGGTACCAAGGCAGGAATATCGCAAAAGATGTCGAGATCAGATTTAAAATACGAAGATTTAGGGATAATATGCACACAATTAAATAATGTAATGTAAACAAAAGCAAAAAGGAGAGGATAACATAAATAATTAGTGATTCTTATTATTAAAAGGTAAGATATGAGTTGGAATGATTTAAAATAAAACATGAGATTTGCACGTGTCATGTTGTCTTTCCAATCCATTGGCTGGTTCTTAGACTAAATCTATGTATTTGGTAGTTTGCCCCATTTTTAATAAAATACAACCCAATTGACATGATTTTATATACATAAGATAAAAGTTGGAAACATCTGGCTAGGGGTGTCCATTCTTTCATAAATTTGGTTAATATATGAATTCAAATATATTGGTTAATGTAGTTCAAAATGACTAATAACTCTTAAGTAAATAATAAAAGTCATTTTAGAGATATAATCACAAATACATACAAACTTTGACTACTTTTTAAATATAAGTATCAATGTATGTAGAAATAAGCAAATTTGCATGCTCTTTAAATAAGCAAAACCAACTACTACAAATTTAGTTATGTAGAAGAGTTGAGCCGGGTTGAAAATTGATCACAAGAGAAATGAGGCTCGACACGCTAAAGTAAGTTTGACCATGAGCGTGACACGAGATAATCTTGTTTGAACTTTGAAGTCATCTAGAAAAGGAAAACAAAAAAATATTTTATCCGTGTGTCATTAAGTTTATCCATAAGTTCGATATATCATTATTGGAACAAAAGACAAAGAAAAATGGGTCTACATCAAACAAGTTGTCACATCTTATCCATGGATTTTTTTTTATATGTGAACTTTATAACATACGGCTAATTCACACCCACAAATCGCAGGCTCGCAACCTCACTCATTGCCAGGACTATGTTGTCTTAACCGGGCCCACGTCTGGCCGAGTGTGACTTGACTATCCCTGAGAAAATTTCCAACCTCTTGCCACTTGACAGAAGTTGCACCCTCCACAAGAGCCGACCCTCTGGAGTAAATACACTGTAATAGAAAACTCGGGTTGGGCTCGGGATCAAACCGGTGACCTCTCGGCCCCCTGCGCTCTATCCTTCATTGCCTCTACCACTTCTCAGAGTTTCTTATCCATGGATTTGATCACAATACAACACACAATTACAAATTTTCATTAAATGTTTACCAACTGGTATTCATCTCCCATGCCTTTACGTAAACAAATTTTATAACGTAAAATTGTTTTCCATCAATATATACATTTACTTTTTCTTAAGAAAAATAAACTTAAACCATGTTTTTTTTGAACGGCATCAATAAATAAAAGAAAACCAGCGAAAAGCTGGACATACAAGAAGAAGAAAAAAACAAAGCCACCTACAGCCGAAGAAAACTAACTACATGTTACAGGAAGATATACTATGACAAGGATCCATTTTCCAATCTTCCCAGTTGCAACTCAAATTCTTGCCTCTATTCTTTACCCAACCGAATAGGGTAATCACAATGTCATCAAAAATCCAGTCATCCCCTCTTTTAGTGCCTTTGAAAATTCTATCGTTCCTCGCTTTCCACGTGCACCACAAGGTTGTATACATAATCCCCAAAAGCGTTTTATGGCGTAACGCCGATTCGACCTCACCAATCTGAACCCGCAGCTGCTCCAAATCCTCCCAACTAGTGAAGTCCCATTTGGCCCACAACGAGACCTTCCTCCAAGTCTTCCTCGCCTCGGTACAACCTATAAAAACATGTTGCACCGTCTCTAAAGAATTATGGCAAAGAGCACAGTCCCCAGACACGAGATTGACCCCCCTAGCCATCAGATTATCGGACACCGGAATTCTATTTTGGAATGCGCGCCAAGCGAAACAATTCACCTTGATGGGCACCCAATTCACCCACTGACAAACCTCACCCGATGGACCGTACACGCAAACTTCCAAGAAATTTCTCACTGCTTTCACAGAGAAGCCTTCATCCCCAAGCCCGACCCATTCCCACTTGTCCTTGCCCGACCCGAAATTAAACAAGGAAACCATCGAGAGAAGGTCTGACACTTCCGATTCCTCCAACAAAGAGAGTTTTTTTTTCTTCCAATTCCATGACACCTGAACCGTGCCCAAGTTGTCGCAAGAGACCCTCTCCCTTATGGAACAAGACTTAACTTTCTCTAACTCAAAAAGTCGGGGAAATAAATAGCAAAACGGGATCTTACCAAACCACGCTGTAACAACCCTCGGTAAAATCAATGCCCTTATAATAATTCAGACACCCTGTTATATGTTAAAATACCCTTATATGTCTTATATTACAAACCGTATGTGAAAACCGAGCCCAAATTATGTTACAGTTATAAAATAAATTAAAAACATGAAATGTTTAGTTGAGGCGGGCCGCATAGACCCACCCCAATATCTCACGCGGGCCGTATCAGGGTCTAAACCTGATATCGTTGAATCCTTTAGTCAAGGCGGGCCGCGTAAGCTTAAGCTTACACTTACGCGGGCCGCTAGAGACCATGAAACGCGGAGACATCCGGTGCTGACACGTGTCGACATCGTGGCGGACCTACTAGCTGACCCAGCTAAGCTATTATGTTGACCGGTGTTGACGCGGGCCGCGTAAGGCTTAGCCTTACCTTACGCGGGCCGACTGAGAGTCAATATCAGTAACTATATAAGAAGGCCGTCGGGTTTCGTTTTCCGTCGCTCACTTTTCATTTCTCAATCTCACTTTCTGAATTAGAAGCATTATAGTCGGGTACTATACCCCTAATTAGCGAGGTTCTGCTCCGTTGTAAGTATTATAACCCCAGTTTCGTAATAGTTACGCTGCCCGATTGATTTAGGGTTCCGTAACAACTGTCGTGGTTCTGCCCGACGTAGTTGTTGGAATGCCGTCTCGGGGAGGGTATTATTAATATCTTCAAAGGGTTATGATACTAACCAATGTACATTTGTATAAATTATAGATTATATCCAGGAAACCTTTACGAAAAGCCTAAAATAGCAATGTGAGTAATCTTCTTTTTGTTAACAGTTTTTACAAAACCTTAATTGTTTTACAATGCGATTAGGCGGTGATTGAGTCTTTGTAGTTCTTCAATTACTGCCGGTATGTTGGGGTTTTGTATACAAAATTTGTACTACTTGCGAGTAGTAAGTCGGGATGACAATACGTTACCATTGGACAATGAGTTAGCCAATGGGTAATATGACCCACAAGTCAGGATTGATAGTACCAAATGGAGTAATTGTGTAGACATAAACAATGTGATCGCTCTCAATACTGTTCACTGTGACTTTAAACTTGATTAAACTGGGATTCACTCACCAGTATTTCCCGCTGACAAATATTTTTAAAACATGTTTCAGGTAACCCAATGTGAAAGCCAGTTAGTAAAAAGCCAGCTGGAGAGCACTGAAGGCTTGGTAAAAATGTGGCTATAAAAGTTACCAAATAAACGATGTTTTAAATTCAATAAAATAGCGTGTGTCCCTATAAATGTATTGTAATAAGAAACTTGGGTTTTACCCATGTGATTATTAATATTAAATAAGGTGGTTTTTCTCTGATAAACATTTCCTAACTACGGTCCTGATGTAAATTCCGCTGCAAGACTAAATAACCCTGATACCACCGAAACTCTGTGATCGCGTCCGCCCGTTCCCGGGGATCAGGGATCGGGGGTTGCGACAGAAGGTGGTATCAGAGCCTAGCCACTGGTCTGAGCCAAAGAAGTGTTCTGCTGACACTTAAATTCTAAATTTTGTGTTAGGATATAAATTACGGAAATAAGTGCATAACTGTATTTATTTGTTATGTGTTATTTGACTATTTGTTAGTTTTCAGTATGAGTGATCAAGGACCATCAGACGTGAATCGTCAGTTATCTGATTCACCTAGGAGTGAAGGTACTGTCACACCCCTTTCTGCGGCGGAAGCACGAGGTGTGATCATGAAAGGTTCTCATTGCATACGAAAGGTAAACATGCTATATGCTCGTAAAAACATCAAATACCATAATTTGAAAACATAAGATAGCGTTTACATCGCTAGACAGCTTAAAACATTGTCTTAAAAGTTTACAACTTTATTTAAAGTTAAACACAAGCGACATCCACGAGCATAAGCAAGACCGCGCGCACATCCATCCTAGTTACCTGAAATACATGTGAGTTTTTGGAAAAACGTCAACATAATGTTGGTGTGAATTCATGCAGTTTTGTATTTCACGTTTGTATACTTTGTATGAAAACATAGTTTGTGAATAAATCAAGTTTTCATATATAAATTCAGTTTCATGTGTACACCACGTACTCATGTATAATTCAATTTCTTCTTGAGTACCCCACGTGCTCAAGTATAATTCCCATTTTCTTGAGTACCCCACGTACTTCAAGTATAATTCAATCTCTTCTTGAGTACCCCACGTACTTCAAGTATAATTCAATCTTTTCTTGAGTACCCCATGTACTTCAAGTATAATTCAATCTTTTCTTGAGTACCCCACGTACTTCAAGTATAATTCAATCTTTTCTTGACTACCCCACGTACTCAAGTATTCATCAATTTTTAGTATGGTATGACTTATATGTAAATAAAGTATTCCTGTAAGTATCAGGATTGTTAACGGGTTGCAAAGCCATTAACATGTGACACGACATATGAAGTCACCAAACCTAAGGCATTTAATTGGTATATTCTGAGACACAAAAAGCACTACTCGATTCTCGCCCTCACCGAGAGTGTGGCTGCCAGGCACCCGTTAGATCTAACCTTTTGTTCTGCGGTCTAGGTATATTGTTGATTAATGGTGCTTCTGTACCCTATTCGTGACACTATTTCTCATAACGCATCCTACTTGGTTCTCGTCCTCACCAAGCGCGTTTCTTGTTATCAATTCTCATAACGCATCCAACTTGGTTCTCGTCCTCACCAAACGCGTTTCTTATTATCATTTCTCATAACGCATCCTACTTGGTTCTCGTCCTCACCAAGTGCGTTTCTTATTATCTTATATTTCGTCACACTTGGTTCTCGTTCTCACCAAGTGTACTTCTTGTATTCTTATATTTCATCACACTTGATTCTCGTTCTCACCAAGTGTGCTTCTTATATTTATATCATACCAATTATAAATATTGTACATTTGTACATGTATTTCACCCCCGAAGTTATAAAAACTGAAAACAGTTAAAGAAAAGGGGGAGCATGAACTCACAACTTTGCGTTCCTTGCGTCGTAAACTTCACCGGATTTGCTTAATTAACGTCGTAACCTATACGCGTTTTCTTAACGTTAGTCACTAGACTTGCGTCGCACAAGTACAGTCACTCTCTTTTGTATATATTCTTGTGTTAAAAATATTCTATATTTTTAACTACGTATCTTACTTATATTATTTTCTCTAAAATTAATATAAGTATCTCGTGTTTTGCACTTTGCACCCGAATTATGTATCTTGTATGTTGTATGTGTATTTTTATGTTTATACTCCTCATGAGTATTTAGTGTATTTTTAAGTCTTAATACACTAGCACGTATAACACATACTATACACACTTAGCACAAAAGTTGGTGATAAAATAATATATATTTTTCTCTCAAAAATATACATATTTATATCCATTTTCATTCTTGAAGAAATCCTCATTTCTTATCACCAAAAATTAGGGAAACCTTGGTAATACTTTTAAATACATTTTTAGGGAATAAGTTTCTCAAAAACTTATATTTTCTAAGTGTCAAAATTTATAAAAATTTTGACAGAGTTTCCCCTAAAAATGGAGGTTTCCCATGTTTTCAAAACATGTGTTTATTTTCTTTTAAATCGTCAACAATCATCAACAACAATTATCAACAATAATCATCAACAATAATCACTAATTTCTCCATTTCATGAACTTGAATATTTACAAAAATGTGTAGTAACTTACTAGCACATTTAGTAAGTCTTGTTATCTTTAAAAATAAGTTTAATTTCTTAAAAACTTTATTTTTAAAGATCTTGAAGTTTCACAACTTCTAGTCATGATTTACCAAACACATTTCTTGTTAAATTTTTCTTGTGACACAAGTGTTTACACACTTGTTTATTTACTAAAATGCTTTTAGTTTATGTAAGGTTCGGGTTTAAAATAAGACTTGTACATTTTACTTGGTTTTTTTTCCGAAAAACCACTTGTAGATCTTTAGATCTACATGTTTAGAGTCTTATTTTACAAGAAAATTACTTTTACTCAAGTTCATGTCTTATGAATGGATGGATCCATCATCTTTTAACTTTCTAACTTTTACATCCTACTAGTTCATGCTTTCTAACATGGACTAGTATGTCTAGATGATGATCCATCTTGCTTTTACTAACAACATCAAATAATCATAACTAGACAAGTTTCACAAGATTTACACACATATCTTCTCTTTATCCACCCTATACACCTTATGTTCAAGACTTTAATGTATGTTCTTTAGTGTTTCATCAATTAATCATTCCTTCATCTATTAACCACCAAAAATAAGAACAAGAGGGAGTTTTTAAGCACTTACTACTAGCACAAGGCTAGGGAAGTTCAAGAGTATAAATGTGGTGGTTAAAAGCAAACGGTAGAGGTTCTTCAACTTCCGAAAGCTCCTAGCTTCACTATGCGCCTTCTAACACACTTGTGTGAGCTTGGAATGTACAAGGCTTGATCGAAAATGGTGGGTGTATGGGGGTTTGGGTTCGGCCGAGAGCTCCCAAGGGGAGTAGAGGATTTGTGTGTTTTGCTAGTGTGTGTATGAATGAAGTGATGATCATGTGTGTAATCTTATAATCCATTTCAAGACTTTACCCCAAGGTTTTTATGTTTCAAAAGGACATAACATGAACTAATAAAATATGAAACTTAAATCCCATGTGGGATTATGTCTCCCAACCGTCCAACATATGGGGGGGGGGGGTCTTGGTTACATTTCAACTCCAAGTTCACAATCTAGTTACAAGCTAAGCATTAGATTTAGGTGTTTAAGTATGTTAAGTAATATATAGTGCGTTAGGGTGTTCGGGGACCCTAACTAGCTTAGAAAAATAAAAACAATGCTTCTAGCATTATTTTGGTGTTCCGGGTAATATCCGATTGTTCGGTTACATACCGATTCGTTAAAGTGCTAAATTGCACATTTTAGTGTCTAATAAGTATCTTTTTGTATCCTTTCAATTCCCAACACTTAGGGAAATATTCTGGATAATAAAACGACATTTCTGCATAATATTCATATGTTTAAATGCTGAATTGAGCTGAATTATACAAAATTTTGCACTTAAAGTGCGTTTCGGGTGCTTTTTAGTGCTTATTTTTGCTTTCGTATTGCATATATATTAAACCCTTGTATGTACTCTTGGGTTTTAATGCATTCTTGTTGTCGGACCTACACCTAGGCTCAAATTTTATTGTCTGACTGCTTTCTGCAGTTCTGTTGACACAGTGTGTCTTACCCGGTGAGTTTACTATTATTTTTTACGCAACGCTCTCGTTTATGCATAAAGCAATATTTTGTAGTATACAACGTGCATGAATTCACTTGTTTAATCATGTGTTCAGACATTGCTGACAATTAAGCACATAATTGCAGTCATTAAATAATAATTAAAGTGTACGGAAATTACCGGTTTAGTGCCAGTTGTCACAGTCTCCCCCCGTTAAAAGAATTTCGTCCCGAAATTCAGGCTGAACTAACTCTCGCTGGAGTCTTCTTGAATAGGTGGGGATACTTTTCCTTGAACTGGTCTTCACGTTCCCATGTGTACTCGGGTCCGTGCTTAGAGCTCCAACGTACTTTGACAAGTTTTACGCTGCTCCTCCTGGTCTTGTTGACTTTCCAGTCGGTAACCTCAACGGGTTGTTCTGTAAATCGGAGGGCTTCATCAATATGCACTTCATCCATCGGGATGATCACGTTTTCTTGTGTTGGACTCTTCTTCAGGTTGGATACATGAAACGTATCATGTACTCCATTAAGTTCTTCCGGTAACTCCAACTTGTATGCCACGGTACCAATTCTTTTCAATATTCTGAATGGTCCGATGTATCGTGGATTCAGCTTTCCACGCTTTCCAAATCTGACTACGCCTTTCCAAGGTGAGACTTTTAACAACACTTTGTCTCCCACCTTGAATTCTACTGATTTTCTTTTCGGATCAGCGTAGCTCTTTTGTCGATCTCGAGCCGCCTTAATGCGCTCTCGGATCTGCGCAATCTTGTCGGTTGTCTCTTGTACAAGTTCAGGACCAACCATACGTTTATCTCCGGCATCTGCCCAACATAAGGGCGATCAGCACTTGCGGCCATACAGAGCTTCGAATGGCGCGGCTTTTATGCTCGTATGATAATTGTTATTGTAGGAGAACTCAATTAACGGTAGATGAGTATCCCAGCTGCCGCCTAGATCCATAACACATGCGCGAAGCATATCTTCTAACGTTTGTATAGTCCGTTCGCTCTGGCCGTCTGTTTGCGGATGGAATGCCGTGCTTAGATCTAACTGAGATCCAAAGGCTTCCTGAAATGATTGCCAGATTCTTCAGACAAAGCGTCCATCTCTGTCTGAAATGATTGAGATTGGCACTCCATGACGTGCCACAATTTCTCTTAAGTATATTTCAGCAAGCTTTCCAGTGCTGTCTTTTTCTCGGATCGGTAGGAAGTGCGCAGACTTCGTTAATCGATCAACTATTACCCATATCATATCGTGCCCTCTCGGGGTCCTAGGTAATTTCGTTATGAAGTCCATCGAGATTTGTTCCCACTTCCACACGGGAATCTCTGGTTGTTGTAGTAAGCCGGACGGTTTCTGATATTCTGCCTTAACCTTGGCACAGGTTAGGCACTTTCCAACATAAACAGCAACGTCGCTTTTGAGTCTCGGCCACCAATAGTATTCTTTCAAGTCTTGATACATTTTGTCCGATCCTGGATGGATCGAATATCTCGATTTGTGGGCTTCATTAAGGATGACTTCTCGTATGCCACCATAGAGTGGAACCCAAATACGCTTCTTGAAGTATAAGGCTCCCTCTTCATTTGGCACCATGTATTTCAGCATACCCCATAGGTATTCAGCTTTACGGTTCTCTCCTTTAAGAGCTTCTTGTTGTGCATCACGAATGCGTGCAGTGAGGTTCGTTCGAATCGTCATTTCCAATGCTCGAACCCTTAGGGTCTTAACCCTTTCTTTTCGGCTCAACGCGTCCGCTACAACGTTTGCCTTTCCAGGATGGTACTTAATCTCACAGTCATAATCGTTCAGCAGCTCGACCCAACGTCGTTGGCGCATATTCAATTCCTTCTGATCAAATATGTGTTGTAAGCTTTTGTGATCTGTGAAGATTGTACATCGAGTACCATATAAATAATGTCGCCAGATCTTCAAGGCGAATACCACTGCGCCCAGCTCCAGGTCGTGAGTGGTATAGTTTCTTTCATGAACTTTCAATTGTCTGGAAGCGTAAGCGATGACTTTTTGGCGCTGCATAAGCACGCAACCCAAGCCTTGTCGTGAGGCGTCGCAGTATACCACGAAGTCTTCAGTGCCTTCGGGTAATGATAGTATCGGTGCATCGCAGAGCTTGTTCTTAAGTAGCTGGAAGGATTCTTCCTGTTTGTGACCCCAGTCGTATTTCTTGTCTTTCTGTGTAAGGGTTGTTAGCGGTTGAGCTATCTTTGAGAAATTCTCAATGAATCGCTGATAGTAGCCCGCTAAGCCCAAAAATTGTCGAACTTCCGTTGGGGTCTTGGGAGCTTCCCAGTTCTTTATTGCTTCTATCTTGGATGGGTCTACATGAATGCCCTTCTTATTCACAACGTGACCAAGAAATTGTACTTCGCGAATCCAGAACTCGCATTTCGAGAACTTTGCATAGAGCTTCTCTTTCTTCAGTAGTTCCAAGATGGTTCCGAGATGTTGCTCATGTTCTTCTTTCGTTCGCGAGTAAATCAGGATATCGTTGATAAATACAATCACGAATTTATCGAGATATGGTTTGCATACGCGGTTCATTAGATCCATAAAGACCGATGGTGCATTCGTCAGCCCAAATGGCATCACAAGAAATTCGTAGTGCCCATAGCGTGTTCTGAATGCAGTCTTTGGTACACTTTCCTCTTGGATTCTCAGCTGATGGTATCCAGACTGAAGGTCGATCTTGGAATAGTAGCTTGATCCTTGCAATTGATCAAATAAGTCATCAATCCTTGGTAGCGGGTACCGATTCTTGATAGTGAGCTTGTTCAGTTCCCTGTAATCGATACACATCCGCAGTGTTCCATCCTTCTTCTTTACGAATAATACTGGAGCTCCCCAGGGTGAGAAGCTTGGCCTTATGAATCCTTTATCCAACAACTCCTGGAGTTGTGTAGATAATTCTTGCATTTCGGATGGAGCAAGTCGATAGGGAGCCTTGGCCACAGGAGCAGCTCCTGGAACCAAGTCTATACGGAATTCGACTTGTCGTTGCGGAGGTAGTCCTGGCAGATCTTCAGGGAACACATCAGGAAATTCCTTCACTACAGGAATGTCTTCAAGTTTTGGCTCCACAGCCTTCTTGTCTATAACGTGTGCTAGGAAGGTGACACATCCTTTCCTCAAGCACTTCTGTGCCTTCATACAGCTGATGATTCGAAGAGGCGCGTCTCGTTTTTCTCCATGCACGATGAGAGTTTCACCATTCGCTAAAGGGATGCGAATGATTTTCTCATGACAAATAACTTCAGCTTTGTTCTTGGACAACCAGTCCATTCCGACCACTACATCGAAGCTACCCAATTGAATAGGTAGGAGGTCGATGCTAAACCTTCGTTCACCAAGTTCTAGTGTGCAGCCTCTAACAACTTCGCCCGATTCAACAAGTTTACCATTGGCTAGCTCTATGGAATAAGGAATTTCTAATCTACTAGATTCTATTCCGAGTATGCGTTTAAATTCCACAGACATGAAGCTATAATCGGCGCCAGTGTCAAATAATATGGATGCAAAGTGATTGTTAATGAGAAACGTACCGGTGACCACGTTATGGTCCTCGCGTGCGTTCTTTGCTCCAATCACAAATGCTCGAGCCTGAGCATTGTTTCCCTCTGGGCAGTCCTTCATGAAATGATCATTGCTTCCACACTTGAAGCATCCTTGGTTCTGCCCTTTCCCGTTACCATTCTTGTTAGCAGCACCGTTTCCATTTCGGTTCTTTCCTTTTCCCCAACAGTCTTCTGTTGGATGACCCAATTTACCACATTTGTCGCACCTTGGAATGCGACAAGCTCCATCATGGTGATACTTACATTTTTGGCATCTAGGCATGGAGCCTTGGTATGCTTTGGTGGCATGGGTTTTCGCCTCCTGAGACGGGTTAGCGTCACGCTTCTTGTTGTTGAAACCCTTGTTGTTACGAGTTGCTTGGTTCAGGTTTGCATGTTCTCTTTTCTTGTCGCCGGACGACTCAGCATGCGTCTCGGTCTTCTCTGTTGGGTTCAATGATAACTTCTTCATACGAACACAATCTTCAGTCAGGCTGACAGCCAGAGTTACAGCCTCGGTGATTGTTTGTGGTTTGGCCGACGTCACCATGCCACGAAACTCTGGGGCCAGTCCCCAAATGTAACGTTCAACACGCTTGAATTCGGGAGTCACCATGTAGGGAAGCACTCTAGACAGATCGTGGAACCTTCGAGTATAACCATTGATGTCAGCACCCACCATGGTCAAGTGCCAGAACTCCGTTTCCAGCCTTTGGAGTTCAGCGCGAGAGCAATACTTCTCTCTCATTCTTTCCTTCAGTTCCTCCCAAGTTAAGCCATAAGCGGCATCATCACCCAAAGTTTGGGCTTACAGGTTCCACCAAGTCAGAGCTTCATCGACAAACAACCCAGTAGCAAAGGTGACTTGTTGATCCGCGGTACACTTGCTCATGCGGATAGTAGCTTCAGTCTTCTCCGTCCAGCGCACAAATGCTACTGCACCTCCTGTGCCATCATAGTTCATCGGCTTGCAGTCGAGGAACTGCTTGAAAGTGCAGCCTTGAGCTGCATTGCCTCCAGACGAATCTCCATTCCCATTACGCCTAGCGTTGCTTGGTCCTCCACTGTCTTGAGTTCGGTTCGCCTCGTACTGGGCGATAGCAGCGGAGATCCTTTCCTCCAGCAGAGCGTTCAGCTCTTCAGCAGTTCTTGGCAGTGGGGGAGGTGGAGGTTGATCATCATTGCGAGCATTCACAGCTTTCCTGGGTGCCATGTTCTGACAGAACATAACACAACAGGTTTAGACATTTGTTTGATATCGTCACACTAGACAGTAGTATCATATATATACACAGGTATATATACCACATAAGTGACATCAAACAATCATTACTCTAGCAGAGTACTTAGTAGGCTTGCACTGAGGGAATCTATACGTGACAAGACTTGCTGTGATTTTTGTGCACTGAATTCCATAATTATGTATGCATCCATAATTACGTAACTCCTTGCACAGTCCGCACAGTTCGTTTCATCCTCGTATTTCTTCCTTCAGATGGGCCATTGCTTTCAGATAAAGTCACGTATACTTGTGACATTCTACTTCTAGTACATGCTAATTATCACACATAATTGCAAGTAATTTCTAGTCAACGACAAGTGCTACTCAAGTGCACTCTAAGTCTCGTAGTGTCTTTTCTAGACTCATGTAGACAGTTTCAGGTAGTGGATGTCGCGGGACGTTTTATGCAATGAAAACTCTTTGAAAATTGTTTTCGTGAAAGGATCCTAGAGATTGTAGACTAGACTCGAGAAGGAATCCTGGTTCACTACAATCGCAGCTCTGATACCAATCTGTCACACCCCTTTCTGCGGCGGAAGCACGAGGTGTGATCATGAAAGGTTCTCATTGCATACGAAAGGTAAACATGCTATATGCTCGTAAAAACATCAAATACCATAATTTGAAAACATAAGATAGCGTTTACATCGCTTGACAGTTTAAAACATTGTCTTAAAAGTTTACAACTTTATTTAAAGTTAAACACAAGCGACATCCACGAGAATAAGCAAGACCGCGCGCACATCCATCCTAGTTACCTGAAATACATGTGAGTTTTTGGAAAAACGTCAACATAATGTTGGTGTGAATTCATGCAGTTTTGTATTTCACGTTTGTATACTTTGTATGAAAACATAGTTTGTGAATAAATCAAGTTTTCATATATAAATTCAGTTTCATGTGTACACCACGTACTCATGTATAATTCAATTTCTTCTTGAGTACCCCACGTGCTCAAGTATAATTCCCATTTTCTTGAGTACCCCACGTACTTCAAGTATAATTCAATCTTTTCTTGAGTACCCCACGTACTTCAAGTATAATTCAATCTCTTCTTGAGTACCCCACGTACTTCAAGTATAATTCAATCTCTTCTTGAGTACCCCACGTACTTCAAGTATAATTCAATCTTTTCTTGAGTACCCCACGTACTTCAAGTATAATTCAATCTTTTCTTGAGTACCCCACGTACTCAAGTATTCATCAATTTTTAGTATGGTATGACTTTTATGTAAATAAAGTATTCCTGTAAGTATCAGGATTGTTAATGGGTTGCAAAGCCATTAACATGTGACACGACATAGGAAGTCACCAAACCTAAGGCATTTAATTGGTATATTCTGAGACACAAAAGCACTACTCGATTCTCACCCTCACCGAGAGTGTGGCTGCCAGGCACCCGTTAGATCTAACCTTTTGTTCTGCGGTCTAGGTATATTGTCGATTAATGGTGCTTCTGTACCCTATTCGTGACATTATTTCTCATAACCCATCCTACTTGGTTCTCGTCCTCACCAAGCGCGTTTCTTGTTATCAATTCTCATAACGCATCCTACTTGGTTCTCGTCCTCACCAAGCGCGTTTCTTATTATCATTTCTCATAACGCATCCTACTTGGTTCTCGTCCTCACCAAGTGCGTTTCTTATTATCTTATATTTCGTCACACTTGGTTCTCGTTCTCACCAAGTGTACTTCTTGTATTCTTATATTTCATCACACTTGATTCTCGTTCTCACCAAGTGTGCTTCTTATATTTATATCATACCAATTATAAATATTGTACATTTGTACATGTATTTCACCCCCGAAGTTATAAAAACTGAAAACAGTTAAAGAAAAGGGGGAGCATGAACTCACAACTTTGCGTTCCTTGCGTCGTAAACTTCACCGGATTTGCTTAATTAACGTCGTAACCTATACGCGTTTTCTTAACGTTAGTCACTAGACTTGCGTTGCACAAGTACAGTCACTCTCTTTTGTATATATTCTTGTGTTAAAAATATTCTATATTTTTAACTACGTATCTTACTTATATTATTTTCTCTAAAATTAATATAAGTATCTCGTGTTTTGCACTTTGCACCCGAATTATGTATCTTGTATGTTGTATGTGTATTTTTATGTTTATACTCCTCATGAGTATTTAGTGTATTTTTAAGTCTTAATACACTAGCACGTATAACACATACTATACACACTTAGCACAAAAGTTGGTGATAAAATAATATATATTTTTCTCTCAAAAATATACATATTTATATCCATTTTCATTCTTGAAGAAATCCTCATTTCTTATCACCAAAAATTAGGGAAACCTTGGTAATACTTTTAAATACATTTTTAGGGAATAAGTTTCTCAAAAACTTATATTTTCTAAGTGTCAAAATTTATAAAAATTTTGACAGAGTTTCCCCTAAAAATGGAGGTTTCCCATGTTTTCAAAACATGTGTTTATTTTCTTTTAAATCGTCAACAATCATCAACAACAATTATCAACAATAATCATCAACAATAATCACTAATTTCTCCATTTCATGAACTTGAATATTTACAAAAATGTGTAGTAACTTACTAGCACATTTAGTAAGTCTTGTTATCTTTAAAAATAAGTTTAATTTCTTAAAAACTTTATTTTTAAAGATCTTGAAGTTTCACAACTTCTAGTCATGATTTACCAAACACATTTCTTGTTAAATTTTTCTTGTGACACAAGTGTTTACACACTTGTTTATTTACTAAAATGCTTTTAGTTTATGTAAGGTTCGGGATTAAAACAAGACTTGTACATTTTACTTGGTTTTTTCCGAAAAACCACTTGTAGATCTTTAGATTTACATGTTTAGAGTCTTATTTTACAAGAAAATTACTTTTACTCAAGTTCATGTCTTATGAATGGATGGATCCATCATCTTTTAACTTTCTAACTTTTACATCCTACTAGTTCATGCTTTCTAACATGGACTAGTATGTCTAGATGATGATCCATCTTGCTTTTACTAACAACATCAAATAATCATAACTAGACAAGTTTCACAAGATTTACACACATATCTTCTCTTTATCCACCCTATACACCTTATGTTCAAGACTTTAATGTATGTTCTTTAGTGTTTCATCAATTAATCATTCCTTCACCTATTAACCACCAAAAATAAGAACAAGAGGGAGTTTTTAAGCACTTACTACTAGCACAAGGCTAGGGAAGTTCAAGAGTATAAATGTGGTGGTTAAAAGCAAACGGTAGAGGTTCTTCAACTTCCGAAAGCTCCTAGCTTCACTATGCGCCTTCTAACACACTTGTGTGAGCTTGGAATGTACAAGGCTTGATCGAAAATGGTGGGTGTATGGGGGTTTGGGTTCGGCCGAGAGCTCCCAAGGGGAGTAGAGGATTTGTGTGTTTTGCTAGTGTGTGTATGAATGAAGTGATGATCATGTGTGTAATCTTATAATCCATTTCAAGACTTTACCCCAAGGTTTTTATGTTTCAAAAGGACATAACATGAACTAATAAAATATGAAACTTAAATCCCATGTGGGATTATGTCTCCCAACCGTCCAACATATGGGGGGGGGGGGGGATCTTGGTTACATTTCAACTCCAAGTTCACAATCTAGTTACAAGCTAAGCATTAGATTTAGGTGTTTAAGTATGTTAAGTAATATATAGTGCGTTAGGGTGTTCGGGGACCCTAACTAGCTTAGAAAAATAAAAACAATGCTTCTAGCATTATTTTGGTGTTCCGGGTAATATCTGATTGTTCGGTTACATACCGATTCGTTAAAGTGCTAAATTGCACCTTTTAGTGTCTAATAAGTATCTTTTTGTATCCTTTCAATTCCCAACACTTAGGGAAATATTCTGGATAATAAAACGACATTTCTGCATAATATTCATATGTTTAAATGCTGAATTGAGCTGAATTATACAAAATTCTGCACTTAAAGTGCGTTTCGGGTGCTTTATAGTGCTTATTTTTGCTTTCGTATGGCATATATATTAAACCCTTGTATGTACTCTTGGGTTTTAATGCATTCTTGTTGTCGGACCTACACCTAGGCTCCAATTTTATTGTCTGACTGCTTTCTGCAGTTCTGTTGACACAGTGTGTCTTACCGGTGAGTTTACTATTATTTTTGACGCAACGCTCTCGTTTATGCATAAAGCAATATTTTGTAGTATACAACGTGCATGAATTCACTTGTTTAATCATGTGTTCAGACATTGCTGACAATTAAGCACATAATTGCAGTCATTAAATAATAATTAAAGTGTACGGAAATTACCGGTTTAGTGCCAGTTGTCACAGGTACATCATCACAGCCTGCCCTCTCTGGGTATACTGCTGATCAGGAAGGCAGGATATTTGCCTTTAGAGCTAAGTCGGAGGAACCATTTCCTACTAAGAAACGAGGATGGTTCAGTAAAGAAGCTTTTGCTCGTAGGAAGAGAATGCGAAAACTGCAACAGCAAAGGGCTTTAGCAGCTATTAAGCGATAGACAGATGCCTATACGCAAGATATGATTAATAGAAGCCTAGCTAATTTCCATATCCTAGCTACAACTGCTGCTGACCCAAGTCTGGAACAACTAGTAGCCCCACAACCACAAAACCCAGAACAACCCATGGAGATAGAAAATCAGGAAAACCAAGTGGAGATGCACGACTTTAATCCAGAAGAAATCCCTAGGGTGCCTGCACCGAATCCCCTAGAACCGAATTACGACCCCTGGTGGGACGACAATAGGGACTTTGTGCAACGTTACCCTATCCAGGATTATCCACCCATACAGAACATAGAAGCCTACCCAGGTATGGACCCTTTAGATCCCTATTACCATGATAACTATATTAGGGAGATATTAGAGGATCCTTACCGATTTCAGGAACTGTCACCCCCATATCAGGAAACCGCACCCCAGATTCCAAACCCAGTCCGAGAACCTGCACCCCCAATGAGTGCAGAAAACGTTCAAGAACTTAGGACTTTCGGGGAGGAAATTTTAGAGAGCAGTGATAGAATGCGTCAGGTGGGAGAGCGTCTCGTATGGAAATACGATGAACGTAATATGGATTTTTGGATAAATCCATATCCCTGAATGTTAGAATGGAAGAAGCGGTAGTAATAATAATATAATAAAAATAAAAATAAAATATGTGTGTACGGATGCATATTACTATTTTATTTCTGTTGGTATTGTAATCTTTATTTCTGTACTAGTGTGTAATAGACGTATAGTATATGAAAATAGAGTACAAGTCGCAATGATCGACGATTTTGGTTAAATTGTGTGTCATGTGATTAACTATATTTCCTATTATTTGTGATATTAATATGGGATAAATGTTTAAAATTCAGATGGGCGATGAAGGAAATCAAGGAAATCTGAATAATGATAACCAGAGTAACATTAACGTGGTTAATGAGAATCCAAGCATCAATAACAATAACAATCAAGTGGACAATAGTGCTATCCAACACATAGTAGGACAGGGAATTATAGATGCAATGCCATTTATACTTCAAACTGTTAAAGATGCTGATAATAAAAGTAAGCATAGCAGTAAGCGACCAAGTGAACCAGAAAACAGCGTGAACAATGGACCTGTACTTCAAATGCCCATTCCCAAAAGAAGAAGAACGGTGCCTTACGGTTGTTCTTATAAAGAATTCTGGTCCTGTAAACCAATGGAATTCTCGGGCAATGAAGGGGCCATTGCAACCTTACGCTGGATAGAAAAGACTGAGGCAGTCTTAAGGATAAGTAAGTGTGCTGAAGAAGATAAGATAATGTTTGTTTCTAATCTGTTTAAGAATGCAGCACTAGAATGGTGGAACACTATCCTCCAAACAAAAGGAAGTGATAGAACTTATAATATGGAATGGGAAGAATTTAAAGACAAGGTAGAAAGGAAATTCTGCCCTCCTAATGAAAAAGAACAGATAGCAAACAAATTTCTAAATCTTAGAATGACTGGTGTGGATAGCAAAGGGTACACTAAGTTATTCTTCGAATATGCTAGAATAGTGCCAACTCTTGCTTCACCAGAACCAGTGTTAATCTCCCGTTATATCTGGGGATTAATCGGAGAAATAAGACATGTAGTCAAGGCAGCTAGACCTCAAACCATAGAAGAAGCTGTAGAACTAGCCAATACCTTGATTGACGAATTAGTCCGTACCCGAGAAGAGGATCAAAGGAGAAACCTAACTCAGAAATTGACTCAAGAATTTCGTTCTGGAAATTACAATCGTAGGAATATGGGTTCTACCTCTGCAACATACTGCAAGGTCTGCAAGAAAAAGCATTCGGGAAAATGCTCTACTCTCTGTAATTATTGCAAAAGGCCAGGACACAAGGAAGAAAATTGTAGGAAGAAAACCAGTAATGGATTATGCTACAACTGTGGAGAAAAAGGTCATATCAGGCCAAATTGTTTGAAGTTAGCTCCAGCCACAGATAACAAGAATACTAAAAATGCTAGAGCATTTGTTCTGACTGCAAAAGAAGCCAAGATGATTCCAGATGTTATAGCTGGTACGTTTTTAGTTAATGATGTCTTTGCTAAAGTATTATTTGACTCTGGTGCAAACCAAAGTTTTATTAATACATCGTTTTGCAAATTACTAAATCAATCATTAACTAAACTACCACATGAATGCTTAGTAGAGACAGCCAATGGAGAACTGTTAGAATTTCTGAAATCTTGCAGGGAGCAAGTATAGAAATTTCAAATCAGAAATTTATTGCAAATCTTTATCCCATGAATCTGGTAGAATTTGATGTTGTTTTAGGAATGGATTGGTTAATAGCCAATAAAGCCAATATTTTGTGTGATCAAAAGTTAATTCAAGTAAATTCACAAAAAGGTAAAATGATCACAATTAAAGGAGATAAATCTTCTAGATCTACTAAATTCATTTATGTGATAAAAACTACAAGTTGTATGAGAAAAGGTTCTATAGTGTATTTGATTTCTATAATCACTAACACTAAAGGAAAAGAACTAAAAGATATTCCAGTAGTATCTCAGTTTTCAGATGTCTTTCCAGAAGAATTACCAGGACTACCTCCAGACAGAAAAGTTGAATTCAGAATTCACCTGCTACCAGGAACATCATCAATTGCCAAAGCACATTATCGGTTGGCACCCGCTGAAATGCAGGAGCTAAAGAAACAATTAGATGAATTATTAGAGAAAGGATTCTGTAACACCCTAGTTTCTATTTAACGGTTTTACATGTAAATACCAACAATTAGATGTGTAGTTAAGACTACACATATTATAAATATACGGGTTTATTAAAACTTTTACAAATCATAAGTTATTCTACATAGCGTGATCAAATTCGTTGTTTAAAATTTACAACGTGGCAAAGTGCGGAAGCGTGTATCTTTATCGTGTTCGGTTCTTCGCTGAGCTTGATCGTCTTCCGGCATCCAAAATGTACCTACATTTCATAAAAACATGAAATGCTTTAGTCATACGGAGTTTAAATCATGTCCGAACGATGTCCGGGAAACAATTGATTTTTCAAATGAAAAACAAAATATATAAAAAAAATCTCCACCGTAAATTACGGTGGGACCGTAATTTACGGTGGTCCCTGGGTTCATGCTTTTCTACCGTAAATCAGTGGGCCACTACCGTAAATAAATCATCTCCACCGTAAATTACGGTAGGACCGTAAATTACGGTGGACCCTGGGTTCAGCCTTTCCATTTTGCCGTAATTTGACACGAAATCTTTCGTATCTTTCAAACCGCTTATCCGTTTGACCTACCGTTTCTTCCTACATGTTTGTAATTTGATTCTCCATCATATGGAGTTAAAATCCGACATCCGGCTTGATAAAATTCAAGACTTTTAAGTCTTCGGCTTATTACTCTTTTACCAAAATTTGACCCGTTCGTGATTTTATCAAACATACAAGTTTGTTTGACCCTTATTTCTCATAAACCTATTAAATTCAAAGATGTCTAACATATTGGGTTCCAATTATAGAATTATATACATTCTTTAACCCATTTTCACCAATATGCTTATTTTGACCCGTTTGAGGTATTCAAGCATATTTTAAGCACAAATTGCTTTCATTCATTTCTAAATACATATATCCACATTTCTTAACAAAGGATCTTCCACCACAACTATATTTGTGGTGGATTCGATGTGGTGATTTATATATACCAGAATTTACCCTTCAAATAGTTATTTTACGGCAAAGACTCAAATAGAGCCATTTGACTAACGTTTTACATCTTTCAACTTCTATACTCCTCCTAAGTAATTATTTAATTGTAAAACTCATTTCCAAACAACCTTTAAGGGTTGTTTGTTCAATTTAGCCTACAAGGGCGTTTTGGTCGATTTTGGTCCTTCTTTTACAATGAAGGGCTATCACCAATTATTCGACCAAATTAGCACTTTTACATACATCATAAATATGCGTACCTGGCTCGGATCAACAAATAGACCCGATTTTAATACCTTGCTTTATATTCGCTAATTAAGAACGATGCGAATATCCATTGGATATCTATTCCTGTAAGCATATAACTCGACAAAAGAATCATTAGTCTATATAGTCAAAAGGTGTTGTCTACACCTTTTGACCCGTTTGGCCGAATTGACCATTTATCTTTGCGAGATGATATTTATTATCATCTCCTCTACATGACTCTTTCCGTTTAACACCGTACGGTCATTTTAACTTATAAACCGTTTATTACCTTCGACATAATATGACCGAATTATCGAGTTACTTCTTTTTTAAACCATCAACATGGCTTCTAATTATGCTCGACTATCTTGTTCAGTACGTCTACACGCCGGAACATCATACCTCGATTTTGTATTTATCTTATTCATACTAATACGATAAGAGAATATTCTGAAATATAAGACTAGTGTAAGCTATACTTACCTTGCATCCGAATTATGCTTTTTCCGTCATTCTTGTTTCGTTTGACCCGCTTCCTTCCCCAAGCCTTCACCTAGCTTGCCAAGCGTCAAACTATCATTGTAATTGTAAGATGGTTAGGTTAGTCATATTCATTTACGACTATTCCATCCTACTCTTCTTATATCGAATTTACCATCCGATCATACACTTGGTCGATTTGACCTTTTAAAAGTCAATCGACTTATCAACTTATTCATTGCACATTTTCACTCTAATTTCAACACTTTAGTTTTTATTTGGGCATTTTAGCAAACACCTAATGTGCATACATTGTTTTTACACATTTTACAACTAGGTAACATGATTTCAAGCATCTATATCATGATCTTAACATCAATTCTTTTATATCATATAACAACCCATTTCATGGTAAATATGATTTATGTACTCAAACACCTACATTGTTCAAGTACTTGTCTTACTAACTAGTATGATGATTCTAATCATAAGTTTGACACTATCATCATCATATCATAAAAACCCATCTCAAGTCATGTATGTTCGACACTCCAACTTGCAAATTGTTCAAGTATCTTGTTTCTACTAGCAACTATGATGATTTTAAACATGTGTAAACCATCATCTTCACTACATAATCAAAACCCACTTAGCACATAATAGGTTAATTATCAAATCCCTAGTTTTAACACCAATTCTCTAAGTTTTCAACTAGGGTTTGTTTCTAAACAAAGATATCAACACAATAGCACTCATAGATTCAATATTCATTCCAGAATTTCGATTATGATTGTTCATCATAATCTCAAAGTATCACCAAATCTTAAAATTCGACATACCTTGTGATCCCCACGACTAGGTGATCATTTATATCATTATATGTGATCATGCATCGATTTGGGTCTTGATTTGAGCTTCAATTAGTTGATTTGTTGAAGTTTAGGGTTTGAGCATGAGAGCCTTTCTTGGCTCTGGTTGAATTCGCAGGAACCACACACACGTATGTGTGTTTTATGTTTTTAATATTTGATTTAATTAAAAACTATAATTCCTTTGTCCATGTTTAGCCCCTCAACTTTACACAAGTTATTTAAAGGATATCTTAACCATATTTGTTCTATAAATGTCAAGACATTATCTAACTAGGTTAATACTCCTAGTTACTTGGTGGGTTCCGGGAGTTATAATCCGTAGTATTTTAAGTCCCGTTAACTCGGGTTCTTATAAACTCAATTCCTTAAAACTTTGTTTCGCTTGTATTTAATATTAGGATTTCTTATTAAATCCCAAATACTTACCGGGTTATTTTTACTACTAGCGGCACTTTACCCGTCTTTTAGTATTAACGTGGGTTAATTACCAAACCCGTTTTCGGGGTGTTACAGATTCATACAGCCAAGTTCATCGCCATGGGGAGCGCCGATACTATTCGTTAAAAAGAAGGACGGATCAATGCGTATGTGCATTGACTACCGTGAATTAAACAAGGTTACGATTAAGAATCGGTACCCATTACCGAGAATCGATGATCTGTTTGATCAGCTACAAGGAGCTCGATTTTTCTCTAAAATCGATTTAAGGTCAGGATATCATCAATTAAAGGTACAGGAAGAGGACATTCCTAAGACCGCATTTAGAACAAGGTATGGTCATTATGAATTTACTGTCATGCCATTTGGTTTAACCAATGCCCCAGCTGCATTTATGGACATGATGAACCGAATATGTAAGCCATATTTGGATAAATTCATAATTGTATTCATAGATGATATTCTAATTTACTCTAAGAGTAAAGAGGATCATGCAAGACATTTGCACGCACTTTTAAGTCTGTTAAGAAAGGAAAAACTTTATGCTAAGTTTTCTAAATGTGAATTTTCGTTAGAACAGGTGCAATTTCTTGGACACCTAGTCAATCATGAAGGAATTCATGTAGATCCAACAAAGATTGAATCAATTACTAATTGGAAAACCCCTGAATCACCAACCGAGGTTAGAAGTTTCTTAGGATTGGCCGGTTATTATAGAAGATTTATTCCAGATTTCTCTAGAATAGCCATTCCCTTAACTAAGTTAACCTGTAAATCTGTTAAGTTTGAATGGGGATTAAAACAAGAAGAAGCCTTTAGAATTCTTAAGCAAAGATTGACCCATACACCTATACTAGCATTACCAGAAGGAACTGAAGACTTTGTAGTCTATTGTGATGCTTCTAGACTAGGTTATGGATGTGTTTTGATGCAACGTCAGAAAGTTATAGCTTACGCATCCAGACAACTTAAGAGTCATGAAGAGAATTATTCAACCCATGATTTAGAGTTAGGAGCTATAATTTTTGCTCTTAAGATTTTGAGACATTACCTTTATGGTAGTAAGTTTACCATATTCACTGATCATAAGAGTTTAAGGTATATCTTCAAGCAAAAGGAGTTGAATATGAGACAAAGACGTTGGATGGAGATGCTTAGTGATTTTGATTGTGATATTCAGTATCATGAAGGAAAAGCAAATGTAGTGGCAGATGCTTTAAGCCGAAAGTATCATGAAAAGCCAAGAAGAGTACGTTCTCTTAAATTAAATCTGCAAGTAGATTTAAATAATCAAATAAGAGAAGCACAAGAGTCAGTAATTAAGGAAGATACTGAAAAGTTAAAAGGTATGTTAAAAGAATTAAAACAAGGAACAGATGGAATTTGTAGATTCCATGAAAAGAGAATGTGGATACCTAAATTAGGAAATCTACGTCATCGTATATTAGAAGAAGCCCATAAGTCTAAGTATACGATGCATCCAGGAAGTGATAAAATGTACAAGGATTTAAGGAAAAATTTCTGGTGGATAGGAATGAAGAAAGACATAGCAGCTTATGTTTCTAAATGTTTAACTTGTTCACAAGTTAAAGCTGAACATCAGAAACCTTCAGGTTTGTTACAATAATTAGAAATGCCAGTTTGGAAATGGGAATTAATAACCATGGATTTTGTTACTAAATTACCCAAAACTAAGAAAGGAAATGATACAATCTGGGTGATTGTAGATAGACTAACCAAGTCAGCTCATTTCTTACCAATGAAGGAAACAATTAGTATGGAACAATTATCTAAATTGTATGTAAATGAAATTGTTTCTTTACATGGTACTCCTTTATCAATTGTTTCTGATAGAGATAGTCGCTTTACATCTCATTTTTGGTCAAGTTTCCAAAAGGCAATGGGAACCAAGTTAAGGTTAAGCACAGCTTATCATCCTCAAACGGACGGACAAAGCGAAAGAACAATTTAGACAATGGAGGACATGCTTAGAGCTTGTGTAATTGATTTTGGAGGTAATTGGGACGATCACTTACCTTTAATAGAATTTTCCTATAATAATAGTTATCACACAAGTATCAATGCTGCACCATTTGAAGCACTTTATGGAAGAAAGTGTCGAACCCCAGTCTGTTGGGCAGAAATTGGGGAAAAGCAACTATCTGGACCTGAGATAGTGCAAGAAACAACTGACAAGATTATTAAAGTCAAGGAACGACTGAAAGCCGCACGTGATCGACAAAAGAGTTATGCCAATAACCGACGCAAGCCTTTGGAGTTTCAGGTAGGAGATAAAGTATTGTTGAAAGTCTCTCCTTGGAAAGGAGTAGTAAGATTCATAAAAAGGGGAAAGTTAAGTCCCAGGTATATTGGACCTTTTAAGATTATTAGAAGAATAAGACCAGTAGCCTATCAGCTACAACTGCCAGAGGAAATGGCAGGAATACATGATGTGTTTCATGTATCAAATCTCTAAAGTGTTTAGCTGATGAATCATTGATAGTACCTCTTAAGGATATAGAGGTAAACGAACAACTCAAGTTTGTAGAAAGACCTCTACAAATTGAAGACAGAAAAGTCAAGAATCTAAAACACAAGAGACTAGTTCTAGTCAAAGTGAAGTGGGACTCCAAAAGAGGACCTGAATACACATGGGAGCTCGAATCAGAAATACAAAAGAAATATTCGCATTTATTCCAGTAGATCTCGAGGACGAGCTCTAAATAAGGTGGGGAGAATGTAACAACCCTCGGTAAAACCAATGCCCTTATAATAATTCAGACACCCTGTTATATGTTAAAATACCCTTATATGTCTTATATTACAAACCGTATGTGAAAACCGAGCCCAAATTATGTTACAGTTATAAAATAAATTAAAAACATGAAATGTTTAGTTGAGGCGGGCCGCGTAGACCCACCCCAACATCTCACGCGGGCCGTATCAGGGTCTAAACCTGATATCGTTGAATCCTTTAGTCAAGGCGGGCCGCGTAAGCTTAAGCTTACACTTACGCGGGCCGCTAGAGACCATGAAACGCGGAGACATCCGGTGCTGACACGTGTCGACATCGTGGCGGACCTACTAGCTGACCCAGCTAAGCTATTATGTTGACCGGTGTTGACGCGGGCCGCGTAAGGCTTAGCCTTACCTTACGCGGGCCGACTGAGAGTCAATATCAGTAACTATATAAGAAGGCCGTCGGGTTTCGTTTTCCGTCGCTCACTTTTCATTTCTCAATCTCACTTTCTGAATTAGAAGCATTATAGTCGGGTACTATACCCCTAATTAGCGAGGTTCTGCTCCGTTGTAAGTATTATAACCCCAGTTTCGTAATAGTTACGCTGCCCGATTGATTTAGGGTTCCGTAACAACTGTCGTGGTTCTGCCCGACGTAGTTGTTGGAATGCCGTCTCGGGGAGGGTATTATTAATATCTTCAAAGGGTTATGATACTAACCAATGTACATTTGTATAAATTATAGATTATATCCAGGAAACCTTTACGAAAAGCCTAAAATAGCAATGTGAGTAATCTTCTTTTTGTTAACAGTTTTTACAAAACCTTAATTGTTTTACAATGCGATTAGGCGGTGATTGAGTCTTTGTAGTTCTTCAATTACTGCCGGTATGTTGGGGTTTTGTATACAAAATTTGTACTACTTGCGAGTAGTAAGTCGGGATGACAATACGTTACCATTGGACAATGAGTTAGCCAATGGGTAATATGACCCACAAGTCAGGATTGATAGTACCAAATGGAGTAATTGTGTAGACATAAACAATGTGATCGCTCTCAATACTGTTCACTGTGACTTTAAACTTGATTAAACTGGGATTCACTCACCAGTATTTCCCGCTGACAAATATTTTTAAAACATGTTTCAGGTAACCCAATGTGAAAGCCAGTTAGTAAAAAGCCAGCTGGAGAGCACTGAAGGCTTGGGAAAAATGTGGCTATAAAAGTTACCAAATAAACGATGTTTTAAATTCAATAAAATAGCGTGTGTCCCTATAAATGTATTGTAATAAGAAACTTGGGTTTTACCCATGTGATTATTAATATTAAATAAGGTGGTTTTTCTCTGATAAACATTTCCTAACTACGGTCCTGATGTAAATTCCGCTGCAAGACTAAATAACCCTGATACCACCGAAACTCTGTGATCGCGTCCGCCCGTTCCCGGGGATCAGGGATCGGGGGTTGCGACACACGCGTCGTTCCAGAATCTCGTATTATCTCCCACCCTTACAAATAGGTCATTTAAGTTAACCCCAAAGCTGAGCAGATCTGCCCCAATCTTAACAAAATGCGCCCAAGGTCCTACCCCACTTCTGTTAGCTTTTAGCCGATCCTCATAAATGCTTAGTCGATGAATGGAGCTTATACATCTAACCCAAAGAGCCATCGGCTCTTGTCTCCATCTCCACCACCACTTGGCAATAAGAGCCAAGTTTTGCAACCTTAGACAACCCACACCTAAGCCACCAAACTTTTTAGGTATAACGACCTTTCTCCACGCCACCTAGTTAACTTTGTGGGTGTCGCCCAGACCTCCCCAAAAAATCGCCTTCGAATTTTCTCCATCTCTTCAATGACCTTCTTAGGGGCCCTGAACATAGATAGAAAATACAAAGGCAACGAGCCGAGCACCGCCTTGATTAACGTAAGTCTGCCTCCAAAAGAAAGGCACGCGGCCTTCCAAGAATTAAGTCTATTCTTCAATCTGTCTAAAATCGGGTTCCAATTAACCGACTTGCCCATATTAGCGACAATGGGTAAGCCAAGAAAGCTGAACGGAAGGGAACCCGACAGGCATTTCAGAATATTCGCCATAACCGAAACCTCCGCTGAACTAACCCCGACGCCAAAAAGCTTGCTTTTGAAAAAATTAACTTTCAAACCGGACGCTAGGTGAAAACACCTAAGGATCCTAGCAAGATTCATAACGCTACTTGCCTCCCACTCGCCTATAAACAAGGCGTCATCAGCATAAAAAACGTGTGAGACGATAGGGCCGTTATTGGGTAGAGAAATACCCTTGAAAACTTTGATTTTAATAGCCTTCTTGAGCATAGCTTTGAGACCTTCCATGGCTATAAGGAAAAGGTACGGAGAAAGGGGATCCCCTTGTTTAACCCCCCGATCGAATCGAAACTCCGAAGTGGGAGACCCGTTAACGAGAATCGAGGCTTTTCCTGAGGACAAAATGCTAGAGACCCACATCCTCCATTTCGCGCCAAACCCCATGCTACCCATAACTTCATCGAGATACTCCCAGTTCACCGAGTCGAACGCTTTGTCAAAGTCCACTTTAAAAAGCATGCACCGCTTTTTCTTCGCTTTGACCCAAGCAATTGTCTCATTGGTAACCAAATGCCCATCCAAGATATTTCTGCCCTCAATATATGCCGATTGCTCCGGACCGACAAGTTTCGCCATCACCTGTTTAATTCTTAAAGCAAGTAACTTGGAAACCACCTTGGTATGCATATATAATGTATATATGTGTGGGCGCTCAGGGGACAAAAGTGAAAGTGCACTAATTTTAACGTTATTTTACTAATTTCGTGAAAATAATGTTAAAAGAGGGGATGGTTGATCATGCATCATGTGGTGCCGTTGATAAACGAAAGACAAGGGAGTACATGCACTAATTGGCCTTTGTCTTAATTGCCGAGTGCTATGTGCCTTCTGTCCAAGGCTTGATACAAAACTACCATCGAGCCGGGGGTCTCCATTCCTATGGGGTAGAGGTAAGGTTGTCTACATCTTACCCTCTCAGACCCTACGTTAACTTTGATATTGATGAGATTTACTGAGTATGATGATGATGACGACACAAATTGTCTTTATGATATGATTATTACGCTTTTAGATAGTGTGTAGATTCATTTATTTTATAGTCTTCCCGGTTGTTCCTTGAATTTATTTCAAGTTGGAATGTGTAAACCTAACATCACTTGCACACCATTAGAGAGTTGGAGTTTAATGAATTAAATATAGGGACCAAAAATGTCTTATGTGCATATCACATGAACTTTTCGTGTTATTAATTCTACAATTTAATATCAAAATTCACAAACTCAAATTACAATTTTGTTCTGTTACTATAGTTATATATCCATAATAAGCTTTGAATATAGACAACGAGCCAAAACACACTTAATAAAAGTCACATGTTAACCTTGCACTAGATACTGGTTTAGGACTAAAAGTCACATGTTAACCTTGTACTAGATATTGGTTTAGGACTAAAAGTCACATGTTAACCTTGTACTAGATACTGGTTTAGGACTAAAAGTCACATGTTAACCTTGTACTAGATACTGGTTTACGAGTGTGGTACGATTGTTGGTATTATAACATTTACATGAATGGAAAGACCCATAACAAATCAAGGGTAAGTTCATACAAGTGTGTTTGTTAAGAACACTGGTATAAAACGACTTGATACAAAATAACAGATCACAAACAAAGAAATAGCGACAAAACAAGGTGACAAAGCTCTTATTAACCCAAACCAAAAAATTACCCCCCAATCTCCCTACAGATCTTACAAATTGTAAGATCTGAATGATACAAGAATACAATACAAATCGATGATTATCAACTGATAATCATCCAATACAAAAACAACTACAGACTCTCAACCAAGGAGAGATCACACCAGAATGAACCAGAACTGCTGTACAAGACTTCAAACAGATGAAACCCTAACTATACAACGAGAGAGAATGAGAGTAAATTGTGAAGTGATGAATGATTGAAGTTCCAGATATTTCTCTCATTTATATCCCCAAAACTCTATTTTGCACGTACAACCCAGCAGGATATAAGATAACAGATTCAGCCCTCCAATATTACACACTGCACCCCTTATCTTCTCAACAGTCCAACAAGAAGTTGTAACAACCTGATCAATTTGAACAACCAAACTAAAACAACCATAAGTCCAAAAAACATATAAAACAAGCCCAATAAATAAACACGGATTAAAGCCCAGAGAAGAATGATCCAAATAACACATCGTATTATTTTAACATCCCCCCTTCATTCAAACGGCTTTAAACACGTTAACAAGTCCAAGTTTTTCACAAAATAACTCATGCAACCTGGCACTTAAACCTTTTGTAAACAAATCTGCAAGTTGACTTTCAGAGTCAACCTTCACAGTTTGAACAAAACCTGAAGCAATCTTTTCCCTAAGAAAATACAAATCCAGCTCAAAGTGCTTAGTTCTTTCATGAAAAACTGGGTTCGCTGCAATAGATATTGCAGCACTACTATCACAATACAACTGTATAGGTACTTTGCAACAAACCTTCAACTCACTTAACAAATTCACAATCCAAATAAGCTCACAGGTGGCTGAACACATAGCCCTGTATTCAGCCTCACCTGAAGACCTGGAAACGGTACTTTGTTTTTTACTTTTCCATGAAATTAAATCATGGCCAAGAAAAACACAATATCCAGTCACAGATTTTCTAGTATTAAGACACTTAGCCCAGTCCGAATCAGCAAAACATGTTAAATCAAAACAATCACTCTTTTTAAACAAAAGACCTTTACCAGGACTCAATTTAAGATATCTCAATAATCTTAAAGCCACTTTAAGATGAGAATCACATGGTTTATGCATATATTGACTTAAAAACTGTACAGCATAACAAATGTCTGGTCGAGTTAAAGACAAGTAAATAAGTTTCCCAATCAACTTTTGATAACTCGTTATATCAACCAACGTTTCCTGTTTATCACCTAAATTTTTGTTAATAACATGACTTAGCTCAATAGGTGTGTTAACAGGTTTACATCCAAGATAACCAAACTCAGCCAAAAGATCTAAGAAGTACTTTCGCTGATTTAAACAAATTCCTGACTCTTGTAGTTGGATCTCCAAGTTTTTGGAATGCTCCAAATTCTACTTGAGCATCCAAATCTGGGTCAATACCAGCGAAAACATCTCTAAACAAGGTTCGAGAACCATGCCAAATGTGTCCGAAGAAGAAGAGCAAAGCAAATGAAGCATGTCCAAAAGTAAACCAACCCCTTGGACTGCTACGAAAAACTTATCATAGATTACTTCTAAACCAAGGAAATATTTTAGAACACCTAAGTCCTTGATTTGAAAACTCTTACTGAGAAGACCTTTTATTCTACTAATTTCAGTATTATTGTTTCCTGTTATGACTATATCGTCAACATATACAAGCAAAGTTATAAACACAGAATTCTTATCCATAACATATAATGAATGATCACATTGACTCTGAACAAAACCAACATCACGTAAAACATTAGTCAACTTTTCATTCCACTTTCTTGGAGCCTGTTTCAATCCATACAAGGACTTAACTAACTTACATACTTTGTTATCATTTTTAGAATAATAACCCTCGGGAAGGTTCATATACACATCTTCTGTTATTGAACCATATAGAAATGCATTATTAACATCCAGTTAGTACAATACCCAACCATTTTGAACAGCAAGACTTAAAATGCATCTAACTGTCACCATTTTCACAACTGGTGAAAATGTTTCACCGAAATCAAGACCCTCCCGTTGATTATACCCCTTAGCTACCAATCTAGCTTTATATCGTTCTATTTCACCGTTAGCCTTGTATTTGATTTTATAGACCCATTTACAGCCTATGGGCTTTCTATTAGCAGGCAAGTTAACAATATTCCATGTTTGGTTTCTAAGTAACGCTTCCATTTCAACATTCATTGCTTCAATCCATTTAGGATCTTTTGAAGCTTCACTAAAACTACTCGGTTCAACTGACTTGTTTAAACTACTAATAAAACACACAGAATCAGCAGACAAACAAGAACAATTAACAACTTTATTTATATCATACTTAGCACAACTGTTGAGAACAAAATCTTGAAATCTTTTTGGAACAGACGTAACTCTAGAAGACCTTCTAATACCTTCTAAGTTTCCCTCAGATGGGTTGATCTCAACACTTGACACAGCAGTGTCCTCTGCCTCGCCAAACTCCACCCTATTACTACCGTCTTCACTAGATCCTAAGTTTTGACCTAAGTCATCTAGACTAGGAGTGGCAGATGTAGAGAGAATTGGCTGCTGATCATCACTGACTGTGTCATGAGAATCAGTAGGACCCTCTTCATCATTGGGAGTTAAGGAAATTTCAGGTGTATTTGCTTCATTTTGATCAAAAAAGTTTATCAGATTTAAACTGTTATCCACCATTACATTTTCAATAATCTGACTTGACTTAAAAGGATATACGTTTTCATAAAACTTTACATCTCTAGAGAAAAACACTTTTTTCTCATCTAAACTCCACAACTTATATCCTTTTTTTACATTAGAGTAACCTATTAAAACACATTTATCAGCATGATAAGCAAATTTATCAGATTCATTTAAGATGGTACTAAAACAAAGACACCCAAAATTTCTAAGATGCGATAAAGAGGGTTTAAACTTAAACATAACCTCATAAGGACTTTTACCATTTAACACAGAGGATGGCAGCCTGTTAATAATATAAACAGCAGTTAGCACACAATCACTCCAAAATTTCAGAGGTAGACCACCCTGAAACATCAACGCTCTGGCTATATTTAAAAGATGTCTGTGCTTTCGTTCAGCTACCCCATTTTGTTGTGGGGTATATGAACAAGAGGTTTGGTGTATTATACCTTTTGTTTTACAAAACAACGACATTTGACCATTAACAAACTCTGTCCCGTTATCACTTCTAAAAACTTTTACTTTCTTTTTAAATTGAGTATGAACTATTTCATAAAACACTTTTAAGTTTTCAACTACTTCCATCTTATTTTTTAGAAGATAACACCACACAGACCTTGAAAAATCATCAACCACAGTCAAAAAATATTTAAAACCTTCATAACTAGTAACCTTATAAGGACCCCATAAGTCTAAATGAATTAAATCACCAACTTTTTTAGACTTATGTTCACTCAATGGAAAAGGAACTCTTATTTGCTTAGACCTATGACAAATCTCACAAGGACTATGTTCAACAGAATTTACACCTAAATCATCTTTTAATACAGCCAGAACCTGATCTGAAGGATGGCCTAACCTACTGTGCCACAAATTTGATCTAACAACACTATTAAAACACATGTTCACAGCATTACCATCTTTTCCTACAAAATACAGCCCATTGTCTTGTTCACCAATCACCAGGATTTTCTTTGACTTCAAATCCTGAAGCATACAATTATTTTCATTAAACAACACATCAATACTGTTATCTTTGGCTAATTTATGAACAGACAAAAGATTAACACTATATTCAGGAACATAAAACACATCCTTTAACACAACATTATTGATCAACCTAAGTTCTCCAATTTTTAAAACACTCACACTTGTCCCATTAGGATGACCAACCTTTAAACCACATTCAGACACATCTATGCAGTTAAACATATCTTTATCACTTTTAATCATATGTTGATTAGCACCGGAATCAACAACCCAATTGTAGTTATGACTAAAACTAGAACTACTAGAACAACTAACAAAACTGTAAACACATGAAGACATACCTCCCATATTAGACTTTCCCTGATCTCCCTCAGGTTTATCACCAACTAAACTTATCAGCTTTGCAATCTGTTCAGAAGTAAATGGCAAAGCAGACACAGCAGAACTAGAAGGACCAGAAGACACATTAGCCTTATTTGCATTGTTACCACTATTACTCCTACCAAAAGACCCACTAGATCTTTTCCTCATACCAGGAGGATACCCAATTAACTCAAAACAACGATCAACAGTATGACCAACCATGTTGCAATTAGTACACTTCAAATTAGAATTAGATCCCCTAAAATTGTTTCTTCTTCTAGAATCAAAATTCTGGTTTGACTTAGCTGCAAATGACACAGATTGACCCTTTGACCCACTACTTGAGAGTCTATGTGACTCTTCCCTAGAAATCAAAGCATATGCAGCCTTAACAGAAGGAAATGGTTCTCTTGTCAACAAATTCGTCCTCACAGGTTGATAAACATCATCAAGACCCATGAGGAATTGCATTAACTTGATTAATGTGGAAAAATCATTATAGTCTTTGGCAGCTTGACAAGAACATGAAGGCAGATGCACCATTGCATCAAACTGCTTCCACATCGTTGTCAACTTATTATAATATTCAGCAACAGAGCTACCATTTTGAGAAATACCATTGATTCTTTTATATAAATCATAGACAACAGAACCATCTACCTTATCATAAGTCTCTCTAAGATCTGTCCAAACTTCAGAAG
The DNA here is from genome assembly GCA_030545235.1 of Helianthus tuberosus. NCBI lineage: Eukaryota > Viridiplantae > Streptophyta > Magnoliopsida > Asterales > Asteraceae > Helianthus > Helianthus tuberosus. Next base: position 171,228,297 of record CM060352.1, read on the forward strand.
CAAGTTTGGAGAAGACCTGCCCTAAAAACAACTCTTCAGACACAGAATTCAATAACCAAGTTAACACCACAGAATTGCATCTATCCCATTGGGCAGCAAGCACATCATTATCTTTAGGTTTCTCACATTTACCATTTATAAACCCAAACTTATTTTTTGCTTCCAGTGCAAGTTTCATTGCACTGGACCAAACTGAATAATTCTCAGTGCCTTTTAATTTTATGTTAACTATGGTCAAGGCACTTGAGTCACTGGGATGTAAGTAAAGAGGATCTCCTATGTCCAACTTACTGATCAGGGTAACAGAAGTTCCCTCACCGTCTGTCATGATGCAAACAACAACAAGAACCAGCAACAGATAACACAGATAGAACAAGAAACTACAACAGCTAACAAATAACAGTGCAACAACAAATAAAAGTGCCGGTCCTCACTACCCCGACTTCAACTAGCCAACAACAGAAAAGAAACAGAGAGATTAGAACAATCTTACAGCGGGTGCAATATCTTCAACAAATCAGATCTGTAGTTTTCAAGAACTACAAGACCTGATCTAGAAAACCAGCAAGATACTCTTCTGGTTAGTTTGCCCTGAAACACCTTGTGGTTCAGAGACTAACGCAGGAGTGAATCGGAGAAGAATACCAGTAGACACCAAACCCTAACTTAGGGTTTCGTCCAGCAAGAACAGATAAAGCACCAGAACCACAGATCTGAGAAGATCTGTCACCAATCAGAACAGATAAAGCACCAGAATCACAGATCTGAGAAGATCTATCACCAACCACCAGTTTCCAAGAGCTACAAACCCTAAACGGGAAAAAAACAACAAAATCAGACAAATACGCAGCGGATAATCAAGTATCAACAACACCAAGAGCTTTACAGCTCTGATACCATGTTAAGAACACTGGTATAAAACGACTTGATACAAAATAACAGATCACAAACAAAGAAATAGCGACAAAACAAGGTGACAAAGCTCTTATTAACCCAAACCAAAAAATTACCCCCCAATCTCCCTACAGATCTTACAAATTGTAAGATCTGAATGATACAAGAATACAATACAAATCGATGATTATCAACTGATAATCATCCAATACAAAAACAACTACAGACTCTCAACCAAGGAGAGATCACACCAGAATGAACCAGAACTGCTGTACAAGACTTCAAACAGATGAAACCCTAACTATACAACGAGAGAGAATGAGAGTAAATTGTGAAGTGATGAATGATTGAAGTTCCAGATATTTCTCTCATTTATATCCCCAAAACTCTATTTTGCACGTACAACCCAGCAGGATATAAGATAACAGATTCAGCCCTCCAATATTACACACTGCACCCCTTATCTTCTCAACAGTCCAACAAGAAGTTGTAACAACCTGATCAATTTGAACAACCAAACTAAAACAACCATAAGTCCAAAAAACATATAAAACAAGCCCAATAAATAAACACGGATTAAAGCCCAGAGAAGAATGATCCAAATAACACATCGTATTATTTTAACAGTGTTCATCATCGAAGCTAGGAACTTGATCGATAATTCATATAATGTAATCGACCTGAAATGTTTTAAACGTAAAAGTTTTGTCAATGTTAATTGATAACATATCACGTCAATAAATCCACTCTTTAAAATCAAATTGTAAGACTCTTAGGGCGTACTCGTACGCTACCTCCAAAATCCATTTTCAACGTATTAAGATTGTATTATAAGGAATGCTTTTAGAAGCCATGAACACACTATATAGGTGGCCTATGGCCCTATGGGTACGCCATTTGGTTTTACCCGTATGCTGCTACAACAAATTTTCAAGCTATTTAGACGAACACCTGTTACCCTAACCCCAAAACTTCACATATGTTCTTGTTCAACATATAAAAGATTAAATTCTAGTATATGTAAATGATATACACCTTGCACACAATGCTTGAAGTTCCTAGGCTCTAAACTTGCACAATTCTTGACTTGTTTTTAATAATATAAGATTGTTTGATCTTATTATAACGAGTTAACGAGGTCAAGTTGCAAATCAATTTATGTGAAACTCGTGGCTCATATAATGCACACCCTCTCATTTTAGTGGTATTCGATGATACCAACCAATGTGATAGTACGAACACAACAACACGGATATAAAAAAAAAAAAAAAAAACCAATCTCTATCGCTTGTAGTCATTATCATCATACTATAACAAATATTCATAGATGTACATATCCTAAAATCACTGGTGCATATTGTACCAATTCAGTGGTACTCGATGATACCAGAACATGCTGTTTTATTATTATTATTATCACATTGCATTTAGTGTATGCAAACCCAACTTTTAGCATAGTTAGTCCAATATAACTACACAAGGATGTTCCATCAAGCATAATCAAGTGATATTCTTTGATATCAATCAAAAGAATTAACTACATTCTCACTCAGGGGGCAGAATTAGTGTAGAAGAAGGAGTAACACGGGATACCTCTCAACTCCGTGTCCGTAGTATAAAAATACCCTTCAACTTCGTCTACGTAGTGTAAAATTTTTATTTTTTTTCGATTTTATACAAATGATACCTCTGATCCTCAAAAAAAAAAAAAAAAAAAGGATACTCCTAAACTTTTGAGCTAGCTCTGCCACTTTTCTCACTACAACTTTAGTAATTGGGATTCATTTGATCTCACACGATTACTTTATAAAGCAATAATAGATTTTAATAATCTCAACTATTAGCCGTTGACCGACAACGGTCCCAACTTCAATAAATAACCAGTGGATCCCACATTTTTACATATTGTAAACCAATTGACTTTTACAAACAGAACCATAATTTCTTTTTATCCTCTTTTTTCATTTTCTGTTAATAAATGTCTATTGGTTTAAATATGTGAAAAAATAGAACCACTATTGGTTACTTTTGAAGTTGGAATCATTACCGACCAATAGCTAATAGTTGAGATTATTAAATTTCTTTATTCCCTTTACAATGGGTATATGAACTACCTAGTTCTTTACTTGACCCAACAAATTTATCCTAACGAGTTCAAATGTTAAGCTCGAGCTCGACTCATAAAAAACGTTTACTGATTTTTTCTCTCTTTCTAATCATCAAAAATATACATATCTGGTAAATTTGGTGGAGATGTATGTATGATTGATTACGTACATACACTTACGTTTCCTTATACATCCAAGCCATTCATCTCAACCGTTGATTCAGTTGAAAACCAACACCATAAATCAACGGCAACAGTCATATCCACGTGGAGTCTGTTTCACTCCAACAAAAACGTGCAATGTTATCACAAATCATTAACTCTCTTTATCAAAACGAAAAGTTAATACTCTTATATATACACGTGGCTACCGAATAATATTTTACTTTATCTTGTACGTGTTACCGCGGGAAATAACGCACCGTTAAATCCACTAACAGCGTTAAATCCAATCAAACTACATTTCACCGTATTCACCGTTTGCATTGACGCCGTTGAACCGTTCGCCGGCGTGTAATTAACCGTCCGCCGGTACGGTCCAAACCACTTGTTCTGCATGAACCGGTTTTTTCTCCACGGAGGGAGGAGTAATCCTCTACTTCGCAGCGAACGTCTGGTTGCGTCACTCAACAACTTCACGATCTGCTTCAGATCTTCACTTTTTCCGACGAAAACCGCCGGTAACCGGTTCAAAATCCGGCGGAAGTTCGTCGTCGCTCTCGCGATATCAAACTCTCCGGCGAAGTTAACGTCGATGAAGTAGCGATCACAGGAATTAGATCTAACAACGTCGATGAACTCGTACTTGCCTGACGTCAGTCCGCCGCAGCTTTGCCACTTCGTTTTGCAGTTCGCTGCATTGTAACCGTTTTTTTGAAGAAATAACATCACGTTTCTGTTCAGCATCTGTTTGTTAGATCTAGAACGTTCGAAAACCTCCATAGCTTTCAAAACATTAGATAACAACACGTTTCTGAACCTATCGACGTTTTGAGATCCAAAAACTGAAATTAAGCTCTCGATTAACACGTCCGTACGATCGGACTCACATTCTGAATCCGAATCGGTTTCGTTATCGTTCGTTTGATAACCGTCGTCATCATCGGCGTTACGATTATTATTATTATTATTATTATTAACATTATTGTTGCAACTTTCACCGTCGTCTTCGAGAAAAAAATCAAGCAGTTCAGAATCGTCATCGTGTGCGCTGTGTTCGCTGCCGCTGCTAACGTACGCCGGTTCACGCCGATCACGTCCGACGATCCGATCCTTGACTCGTTCGTCTAGCGGATCGGTGACTCGTTTTGTTCTAGCGAAAATCGGCATTTTCAGAAGAAGATATTTTGTATTGTGAAGTTGTGTGTGTGAATTTGGTTTACTGGAATGAAGAGAATTTTATGAAAATTTATAGATGAAATGTGTGGATTTTACTCGAGAATATTCGATATTTGAAATGGATTATTGAATAAAAAAATTAAATAATTTTATGCAATAATTCAACGTTATCATGACACTTCCTTTAATAAATAAAGTGTATGTATGAGACAATGATATCTAGATCAAGTGGTGGAGGGCTTGCATTTCTTTTGAGAGATGCAGGTTCGACTCCCACTTAATGCAGAGTGAAACACTGGTGGGCAATAATAGGAGACCTAGGGAAACCTGGGTTGGATCCTTGAGCCAAACGGGTTTTACCGGTAATTTCACTGTCGTGCCTACGAACGGGTGGGTTACCGGGTTTTCCCTAGAATTGGTGGTGGACTAGGGTTACTCTCGGAGTACTCTGTTTGTCCAGTGGGTGCCCCAAGAGTGCTCGGGATTGAGTTTGTTGGCCGTTAAAAAAAAGTGTATGTATGTACTAAACAAGATTTGAGAAAATCAAATGGGAGTGCAGTAGCGTGTTGTACGGTACAAGTTTATGTTTTGTTATTATGGTTCAATGTAGGCATATCCTAACAGGAAAGAGTTTATTCCAAGAGTAACGAATAATGGTTAGTTGGCACGAAACGTTGCATAAAATATGTATAATTGTGACAATTTTGTTGTTATAATATTTGATAATCGTTCAAGGTTCATTAATTATTCAAGAATTAAGAAACATGTTATATATTTTAGTATGTTAGTAATTTTATGAAAAATAGCAACATACATTGTCCCAAAAAATGTTATCGTCGGATTCGAATGGGGTCAAGAAGGTTCAATAACTTTTGACCATTGGAAATTGTTGGGTTTTATTACGCCCTGATAAAAATGAAAATATGATAATGAAAACAAAAAAAACTTTATATTGAAATTGAAGGTCCATAATCTATATAAAGTTGATAATGTATAGCGAGAATGTGTAATACAAAAGACGGTTATGTAACTCTGCTTCGCTCTCTTTCTCTCGTTATTATTATTATTATTATTATTATTATTATTATTATTATTATTATTATTATTATTATTATTAAGAGTAAATTGCTAAAATCATCCCTAAGGTTTTGGTTTGTTTGTTATTTTCATCCAATACAATTTTTTTGTACCATATAGTAATTCATTTTTGTAATTTTTTGCCATTTTCATCTAAACGTCTAATTTGATTTATTTTTTTTATTAAACATTTGGATGAAAATGACAAAAAATCACAAATCTCATCGATGACTTTGACAAAAAAAAAAGTCACGTTTGGATGAAAATTGCAAAAAAATCCTAAAAGTGAAAGACTATATGGTACAAAAAAAAAAAGTTGTTTTGCATGAAAATAACAAAAATGCTCAAATCTCAGGACGATTTTAGCAATTTGTTGTTGTTGTTGTTGTTTCAGAACAAGAAGATATTAAAAGTGATAGTTTTAAAGTTGTAAACTTTAGAGTTGAGTTAATAGAAAATGGGATGTTAACATTCTGGTGAAATTATTAAAGTCCGGATGTTAACATTCTGGTGAAATTATTAAAGTCCGGATGTTAACATTCTGGTGAAATAAAGGATCGGTCTTTGTTCAACAAAAAACAATTAATAATATTAATTTGTGAATGTGATGTGGAGAATAGATAAGAGATCACGTGTCATTTGTACGAGGAAAGCGTGGGGCCAGCGTGATGAGCACGTGGCTGAGAGATAAAAATGAAAATAAAGATGGGGCCCAGCCCAGGGTTGGCTCTTGGGTTCACCAAGGGTGGTGCAGTTTTAGAGGCTTGGGTTGCAAGAAAGGGGTCACCTCCTACACCTACTCTCCTGTCTTTGGGTCTTCGACTTTGATTTTAAGGGATAAGAAATTTGTGATTATTGTGTTTTCTTTTCTTATCAAATCTATAATTTTATGTAAACCGACCCCAAAACCAAGAGGAAAAAAGATACAATGTGAATTAATGAATACAAAATAAGGGTGTTTATGGGTTGTTTTGGTTCATATCAAAATCGTAGTTGAGATTTCGGTTAATGAATAATTATAATTGATCGGTTATGATGGTTTCACTTAATCAATTTTATAAAATAATAATTCAGTGACTCACATATCTTCTAGATTAATGATTAATAATTAATGGGTTAGACACTTAGACTTGGCTGTGATTTATAAAATTAAATAAACTTTTAAAACATTTAGGAACACGATATTACATTACATTACACTATATCTTAAAATCAAAAGTCGGTGGCTGTCATGTTAAAGCGACCAAAACTAAAATATATACATTACATGATCCACGTTTGGTAAAACAACTCCAAGTGATGTGATGCTCTCTATTTTGTAGTAAGGCTTTGCTTTTTATTCTTTCGCAGGTTCGAGCCCTTTTCTCAACACTCTATTGTGATTTTTAATTTATTTCTTCAATTGCTTCTATGTGTTTTTTTATCTTTTCACCTTTCCTATATCTTTCTTTATTTGATTATTTTGGTTATTGTCTATTTCAATTAATTATTTAACTAAGTTACATTCTTTTATAGTTAAATAACAAAAAATCAGTGATTAAAACACATCCTGATATCTTTTTAAGTATATTACGACGTTTATTTACTTTTATTTTGTTGGTTATCTTTCGATCCTTTTAATGTTTAATTCATTTTTAAAGTTTTTTCCCGGACATGTGTCGTTAAACTTTTGATCATATTATGACTTTTGTTTAGTAGGTTTATTCTTTGGTTCCTACAATGATTGGTCGTATCGTATCGGTACCTTACCGTTTTGTAACAAACCAAACCAATACCGACCGAGTCCCGCCGCGTCACCCGCCGCAACGCGTGGGCGATGATACTAGTACAATCTTAAAGGACAAAGTCGGTGGGGTTTCCCACCGGCTTTGCCTCCCTGCCCCCGTGCTTTCATGATTTTGCAATTTTAGTCCCTTGACTTTGTAACCTTCAAAGTTTCATAAAATGACAAATTTAGTCCCTAAACATTCTACTTTGAATTTCCAAAACCACAACCTCATCTTTCAAATTTTGTCACCACCAACCCTCTACTTTGGTCTTCCACCATCACCCCCTTAGCTCTTACCTAGTTATGCCACCAACTCTCTTCTTTTACATTTCCACCAACACCCCCTCATCTTTTACACATTTCCGCCACCACCCCTATACTTTTACACTTTGTCTTTTTTAGACTTTGCTTTTTTACCCCTTACACTATTACTCCATTTTTACACCCGCCCAACTTTAAAAAAAATTGCAATTGTAACTAGGGCTGTAAACGAACCGAACGTTCAACGAACAATTCGTGAACCGTTCGGCGGGAAGTTCGTTTATGTTCGTTCGATTAGCTTAACGAACGAACACGAAAAAAAAAATTTGTTCGGTTAGCTTAGCGAACGAACACGAACATAGGTCTCGTTCGTTCGACTGCATTCGTGAACGTTCGGTAATATGTTCGGTTACGTTCGTCCGTGTTCGTTTGATTATATTAAAAAATAATATATAATAAACCTTTTATCTTAACATATTGAAAACTTAAAACCCTATTTTTCTAAGTTAGCTAAAATTTGGAGATGCTAAGACATTTTTGGGGATAATTATGTTTAAGTTAGTTAAAGTTGATTCATCATTTGGTGGTGTATTAGACTTCTTGTGTTTTGATTTATCATTTGATGGTTGTATTTAACTACTTATATCTAATGTTTAAGGATAACAATATTTTTATTTTTTTATTTTCAAGTTAATTGTTCGTTTGCGTTCTTTTGTGTTTGCTTGCGTTCGTTTGTGTTCGAGACCAGTGTTCACGAACTGTTCGTGAACAACTGAATTTCCTTAACGAACGAACACGAACACGAACATAAACTTATGTTCGGTTCGCGTTTGTGAACAGTTCGCGAACATGTTAATTTCCTTAACGAACGAACACGAACATGGCCTTGTTCGTGTTCGTTCGGTTCGTTTACAGCCCTAATTGTAACCCCTAGACTACAACTCCTACTTCTGCAAATGCCAATGCATTGTGTTTTACGAAATATCTTAGGCATTGTGTTTTACATTTTGTGTCTACATTTTTGTTTCACTTTTTTTTTGTAATTGTTTTTTACGCACTGCGTTTTACGAATCATGTTTTGTCTTATTATATGTTTCCATCCGTCGCACGTCGCCGTAACTCGCGGTGGACAAAATACTAGTTTTACTTACGCATCTAGTTTTGACCACGTGTTAGATTATTTAACATGAACATATAAAATATATAGATATGATAAGTGAGATAAAGTAAATTTCATGAAGATATACCGACATAAGTCACTCGAAATATTTGTTACAGTATCAAATACAAAGGTTTTAAAAACAAGAAGTCGTTCAAAGGGTATTAAATGGATTTTTATTGATCCTATTCAAGCTGTATTGGAATCGCCTTATCGAACTCTACGATGTGAGATTTTAGGTTTTAACTTTTGAATGTATAGGTTGTAGATTTTAGAATTTTTGTTTATTATAATTGTGTCTTTTATTTATCATTGTGTTTTTTCTATATATGCGTCATTGTGTATTTTTTGCGACCAATTGTGTCTTTTTTCTTCGACATTGTGTTATATTTTTCGGCATTGTGTTATATTTTGTCCGACATTGTGCATCTCGTACGATTCATTGTGTCTTTATACACTTCTTATTTTTAGAAGTTTTTGTAGAATAACTTAACCCATATAAATGTTAAGAAACTTGATAATCATATAGAGGGAAATTATTATATTGAAACACTAGTAAATATGAAATCCCAATCCTCTAAAATGATTTATAAAATAGTTTATAGAACCATTTTATGCTATCCGTCTTATAAATTGATATTGATATATTATTATAAAATATGAAGATTGAAGAAAATAATATAAGTAATTTTTTAAATAAAGATTCCAGTGTTTAGAAGACAAGAAAAATAAAAAAGAGAAGATAATGTTTTTTATTGCAAAGAATTATGATTGCATCTAAACTTTCTTTGACATAAACCAGATAACTCCACTATGTCCTCATCTTGCCAACGACTCCTCTATCACACAAACACTTTAAAACAAAAATAAGTGTTGTCGGGATAACTGGATTATTATATACATGTTATATGTGGTTTGGTATCTATATACTAATTCTAGTGTATTTAAATTTCAGGATGATATACTTGTATTTTCAGAGCCACAGTATTTGTGTGTTTAAAAATGCGTACTATTGTAATCACACAATACATTTAAATATCAAACAAAGGACATCTAGATTTACTACGCGCTTCACAGTCTAAACTAGTTTTATAAGCTAATTACAATGGTGCGTCTAGTTTTTTTATATATACATAATCTAAGGTATGAATGAACGGCGAGATTACAAGTGTAGGTTAAACCAAGTATAATAGTGTATCTAACACCACTTTTAACTAAATGGATGTAATTACCGCCTCGCTTTAAGATAACCGCCTAAGTTTATTACCCTTTGTATTTTGCAGATCTTTTGTTTGTAAGAAGATGTGTTTTAACTTGATCTTAGGCTGGAGGGTATGGGATTGATGAAACAGTGGTTAACCAAGGGTGGTTAATTCACTGGTCTCGTCAAGTAGGGTTAATCCCTTCTTTCCGAGGATCGGTGGCTGGATCGTCCGCTGGTCAGTCTCCTGCACAAGGAAAACAAACCGTGACTCGTAACAAGGAGGATGGGGTGGGGGTGCTCCTTGTTACCACTCTCCGGCGTGAGAATCAGTAATTTGCTTGTGAAGCAAAGTGTGTGATAGTAGTAGTAGTGAGAGAGTTGATAAGTGATACCTCAAACCTGGTCCGGGATAGGTATTTATAGCCGATGAGTGAAGGAGGGTAATTGAGTGGCTAGAGCGACAATGCGCAGCCCCTTTGCAGGTGTGTCAAGCTTGTCGGTTATGGAGGTGATGCCACGTCCTACTGCTGATGCCACGTCTCACTACGGTGTCAGTCTGTCGCTTACGTGTGGGCTAACAAGCAGCTGTCATTGGTGCCACTTGCTCTGTGTTGTCAGTCCCACTTGTCTTGTGGGCAGGATGCGGTGCCGCGCCGCATCGCTGCTCGCGGTAACTACTGTTGTTTCCGCGTCCTTGCTCTGGCCAAGACATGTGCGGGATGCGGTGCTAGGTCGCATCGCCACTTGTGGTGACTGTTGCTGTTGTCCAGATCCATTGTCGTGACGAAAATGTTCATAGGATGCGGTGCCAAGCCGCATCGCTATGTGTAACACCCATTTTCATACACAAGGTAAGTCTTCTCATACCTTGACCGATTGGATTCGAACGTTATGTTCGCGCGTTATTGTAGAGATTCATCTCATACCATGCTAGCTATTGAGAAAGAGCAATAGAGCCTCCTGATTGACGTGACACAATGGAGCTCCTCATCATACCCGAAGCCTTAAAATTGATTTATTTTTGGCTTGAATTGTGATATTTGATTTATATTATTTATTTATTGTGATTATTTTTTATTTTTTTTGGTAAAACGTGTAGATAAAAATAGTTATAAGAATAAGTCAAGTGATGTGCACCTGAAGTGGTCATAAAAGTGACACGGTGGCTTCTATTTAGAAAAATATATATATATTTCAAGGTAAATGTCATATCACAATCATCGATAGGTGTATGAGAGAGCGGGTCATTATTGTAGATGTGAAATTGATCTTCGAAGGTATAGCATCAAGAATTTAACTTTTAAATAGGGGACCCTTATTTCCACATCCCCTATTTTCTTATTTTCACGTCCCTAGGTGTATACGGGCCGTATAACATTATACGGCCGTATAGAATGTTGTTGCACAAAAATAAATGCAATGGAATGTTTTTTTTTGTTTTACATGTATACGGCCAGTATAACATTATACGAGCCGTATACAATTTGTATACGAGCAATATAATGTTATACGACCAATGTATACGAGCCGTATAACATTATACGAGCAATATAATGTTATACGACCAAATGTATACTGGCCGTATAACATTATACGAGCATTATATACGGCCACCCTAAAAGCTTATCTCACATGGTGTATACGGCCCGTATAAGGTTATACGGCCCGTATACATTTAAAATAAACTGACAAAGACTGCTTTGTCAGTTCATTTTATTCTATACGGCCGTATAACCTTATACGGCCCGTATACACCATGTGAGAATAAGATTTACCATGTGGGATTATTATGACCCTTTAAATAAGATCTATCATATTTTATAAGTAGAAAAGCAATCATTTATTTATATTTAGATTTTTCTTTTTTTGGAAGGTGACTTTCTATGTACTGGACCAGTGGTCACCGGGGTTCATGTCGAAGACAATCCCCCGTCAGCCCCGCACTTACGGACGCGATGTTCGATCGGGCCCCGGCCGCCGCGCAAGCTGACTTCCGCCCGGAAACCATACAGCCCCCACACGAGAGACTCGTTGAGATAACAGCTGGGAAAAACCGGGTTGCCCTCAAGACCGCACCATGCCTCGGTAGGATACGATCCATCATTGGGACAACCCGCCCCACAAGCCGTAGACGCCGGGATTCGAACCGGGGTGGCCATTGGCAAACCCCCGGCCGAAAACCAACTGAGCTAGGAGGCGGGTCTTATTTATATTTAGATTTAACTTCATGAATAGTCATTTATATAAATAATATGTAAACTTTATTTATTTATATTTATATATAATTTCATGAATAGTCATTTATATAAATAATTAGGTTTGAACCCCGTGTATTACACGGGCTGTATAAATATAATTTTATATAATAAATAATAAAAAGTTATATCTTTAAAAAAAACTCGTGTTGAATAAAATATAATGTCATATGCTAACACATACAATGGTCAAGATTTATCTTTTAAAAATGAACTTTGGTGTTTTATTTACTTATGATAACATTTTAGTTCGTTTTTTATTTATTATTAAGTAAAAAAACACATGTATTACATGTGGTTGAATCTCGTTTTTATGATACGTTCAAATTATAAGATACAATGATTTTAGTTAGTTTTATGTAATTTCATGCTTATTTGTTTATTTTATTCATAAAACACTCGTCTCAAATTTGTATTCAAGAGGGTTTACGGTACAAAAAAGTGGAGATCGATCCCAACATTTTTAAATATTTCATCATTTTTATAAATTATACAGTAAAATCGAGAATTAAGTTCATTTTGAATGGAGTATAGCATTGTTATACTTAAAAATGGTGTTCTTTCTAAACATTGATGCAATGTGCGATAAATGATGGGTTTAAACAAATTATAAAAGTACGCATAATATTTTAGAGGTTGAACTAAGTAGTCAAGATTTGACATTTGAAAAAATTATGCGACTATAATGTTGGGTTCAAACCATTATAGCGATGCATCTAAAATCACGTATAATTTGATAGAAGCATATGCCCCGAACCTAGAATAATTATTTATTCTATTAAAAAAAAAAATACAATTATTTAGTATATACCAAATGAGAACCTTTGATTCCTAATTTATCATAATTTCAATCACCGAACTCCAAAGTATATATGTCTACTCATAATACTCGGAATTTAACTTTATAATTATATAAAAAAACAAACTTTTATCTTTGTTTAAATATTTGTTTAAAATTATTTATAGGAAAACAAATATTTATTCTTATCTAATTTTTGTTTTAAATTATTAATATTTAATATAAGAGATAAATAGGAAAATAAGGTGAGAAAGCAACAGAGTGTGACAGGTGTCCAAAAAGGATTTTCATTTATTAGTATAGAAAGATATATAAACTTTAACCAGTTTTACCCAAATTATTTATTGCGAGTCGTCTCTCTTTCTAACAGGGGCGGACCTGTAGTGTAAACAGGCGTAGCCCGGGCTACGGCTCAAGTTTTTACGAGTAGTGTAAAAAAAAAAATTTCCCGATTTTTATACACAGGACACCCCTGAACAAGTACGAGGACACCCCTAAAAATTTTTGGGATACCCCTGAGTTGAAGGTCTAGTTCCGCCACTGCTTTCTAAACACTCAACTTGGATTACCAATTGAGAGTAACATGTCATTTAGTTCTAATTGGTATCACATAATGAACTAATTAATTTAACAAACATTATACTTATGAAAATCAAAATGTCTATATTTGGTGTCGTTTATTACTTATCATAAGTGTGATTGGGAGACTAAGGTTATTCGAATTTTAGATTTAGACTTAGGGATTATCACATCGGCAACTTATCCTTTAAGATGAATCTTGCTTTCTTGAGATGGCCAAATTTTGAATTTTAATAAGATGCTAAGCTGATTTGGAAATTTAAAAACCGAATTCTGACTCGTTATTATGTATAGTTTCAGTTTTTACCTGTTCGTGTCCGATATATATGGAACCTCCATTGTAGTCATTGAAAAGCTATAAACATCTAATAATACATATCTAGCTAAGGGGGTGTTTGGCTTAGCTTTTTGATACAACTCTTATTGGCTTTTTCAAGCTAATAAGTTAAAATAATGTTTGTACAAGTGAAAATGAAATTTTTTAAACAATTTTTTTTGTATAAGGTGGAGAAGTCATTTTGAAAAGCTAGAAAACCTTGGCTTTTCAAAATAACTTTTCCAACTTATACAAAAAGTTGGTTCAAAAAGTCTTTTTCACTTGTCCAAACATTATTTTAACTTATTAGCTTGAAAAAAACCAATAAGTTAATAAGTTGTTTTAAAAAGCTAAGCCAAACACCCAATAAATGATGATGGAGATTGGAAATTCCAGTTGGAAAATGCCTTATGGTGCAAAGTTATTTAAGTTCATACATGGCATGGGGGAGGCTTTTATTTATCTTCTTTTGTCATTATTAAATTACAGAGTAAATTGCAATTTACTTCCTTTAAGTTTGAGTCAAATTACATGCGTTGTCCTTTAACTAACGAAATTACATTGGATGTTTTTATGTTACTATTTCTCATCAGGCGGTGTCATTTTCCCCTAACCCAATTAGTTTTTTTAACTCTCAACACGTGCCACTCACATGAGGGCACAATGGTCATTTTCACTCAGTATCTAGAGTAAAATTGCATTTTACGTCCTTTAAGTTTCAAGTAAAAAACGTAAAATGCCTGAACTTTAGTTGAAACTTAATGGACGTAAAATGTAATTTATTTTAGATATTGAGTGAACATGACCAGTTACCCTCATGTGTGTGGCATGTGTTAAAAAAAGGGGAAATGGATTGTATCACCCTAAACTATGCAAAATTGGCCGATAACACGCCCAACTTTCAAGTTGGCTCCCACCACCCCCAACTGGACACTTGGGTTGCTATGTCACCCCTTCGTTAAAAAATCACTAACTGGGTTTGTTTATTTTGTTGATGTGGCTTTTTATCTGATGTGGCAAGATGACGTGACATTTTTTAATTATAACTAGGTTTCCACGCCTCTTCACAATTCGACTCTCGAAGCCGACGAAGCACCTCCTGATAAACCTCCAAACCTCCACCTTCGGCCTCTGTTTCCGACTCGCCACCGCCGCCGCCGGCGACGCCTCCGACGCTCTGCTACTGCAACAACTCTCCGTTTCTCCTCCTCGCATCACCATTACGTCACCACAACACCTCAAAACCGTTCACAACACATATTCACTCGTAATAACAACAACTAAACATTTAAACCTATCGATTACTTCCAAACACTCGTAAATCAACCGAACGATCACATATTCACAGGTTTACACGCATCGATCGATGAAAACGAAGATCAAAACGGTTAAATTCGTACGGACACGAAATGAAACGATTAAACCGCTCAATTACACCTAAATTCACTCGGAAATCTCCGGCAATGATAAAAACAAGAACATACCATGGCTTCTCAATTCCAAATCTCCGGTTCTTCTTTATCATCGAACGAGAACAGTCCTAAAGGGAGGCGGCGACGGCTTGGTCCAAATCTCCGGTGAGATTGTGCTTCAATCTTGGCTAGTAACGGTGATGTCCTCTCTCCCATCTCTCTCTCTTTCGGGTTCGTCATTCCAATCTGAAAGGAGGCGGCGACGGTTGGGTTGTGTGTGACGGAGGTGGTTGTGGTGGTAGGAGTTTCGATTGATTTTCTCTGCAATTTGTTGTGCGAGAATTTGGGGATTTTGAAACTCAAAATCAATGGTGAAATAATAGATGTATGGAAATAGTTGCTATTTGGTCCTTGTAGTATGTTTTAAGTGATATGTTTAGTCCTTGTGTTATTGTTTTGTTGAATTCAGATCCACGTCAGCATGCCACGTAGGATAAAAAACTAACCAGGTTAGTGGCTAAGTAACGACAGGGTGACATAGCAACCCAAGTGTCCAGTTGGGGGTGGTGGAGCCAACTTGAAAGTTGAGCGTGGTATCGGCCAATTTTGCTTAGTTGAGGGTGATACAGTCCATTTCCCCTTAAAAAAAACTATCTGGGTTAGGGGAAAAGGACACCGCCTGATGAGAAACAATAACATAAAAGACGTCCAGTTTAATTTTGTTGGTTAAAGGAGCGTCTGCAATTTGGCTCAAATGTAAATTTCAATTTAGTCATAAACTAGGTCAAGCAACGTGTCTTTTGAAGAATGTAAAACATGAGTTAAGCATAAGGTATAAGTCTTGGTGCCTAGAAAAAAAGAAGAAAAATAGGTAATGGAATGGGCAAAACTTTTTGGATCGATATTTGGGTAGGAGGAAGTCTTCTAAAAGTGGAGTTTAATCCGTTATATACATGGAACAGGGACATATCGAGTCGAACGCAACTAACCATGAGCTTGAGTGTTTAACTTGAGTGAGCTTGGGTTTGAGTTTGATTGTTCCAAACCCTATGCCTAAAGCTCAAGCTCGACTCATGAGTAATGTTACTAACTTGAGATAAACTCGTTTATTTCTTGATTTTATGTATACAGACACACACTATACAATGTAATAGTAATATATTATTGTATTCGTGGTATAATTGACAGTAGATTTTGCATACCTCATTTGTACAATCTCATCACCCTTAATTAGGTTTGAAGTTGATGTTGAATTGAGGTCAAAACGTGGAAAATTGTTTATTTCTGGTTGCAATTGATTTGATCTAAAGATGTTCCTAGCAATTTAGTCTATCTGAATTTGAATCTTATTTTGCTCATAGACCATGTGGTGTGGACGTTTAACGCCAGCATTTTGAACGGCGTTGTGATTTGGGCTTCAAGTTCTCCACCGGCGTTGAGGGCAAACGGCTAATGACGTGTTGGATTGTTATTGGTGGTTTCAAACTAGCCGTTCAACGGCTAGTTTGACCTAATTAATTAATTTTTTTTTAAATAACACTATATATATCACATACCCCATTTTTTAAAAACCACACACCCAAACATCCATTTATCTCTTCCCAAATATATATTCTCTTCCAATTTTTATAAGCTGTTATAAAAATGGAAGGCTCAAATTCCTCGTGTTCTTCTTCTTCGTCGTTGTCTGAGCTTGAGAACTTTATTTTATTCTCGTCGTCTGAGCGGATTTGGTTGAACATATCTGGAGTGTTCCACGATACGACCTTGACGAAGACGAAGACGATAATTAGAGTTTATGTAATTTTATTTTAATGTTATGTAATTTTTAAATTTATATTGTTTATGCAATTTATATTAATGTTTTTTATTTAGATTTAATAGTTTTTTAAATTTTCATATAAAATAATGACAAAACCTAGGTGTCACGTGTCGAATAATGCCACTCTTCCGCACCCTCCGTTTTTGCACAACACCCCTTTACTAACACGCGCTGACTATCAAATAACGCCCAAAGTTCAAACCCCTCCACACCGTATGGTTTTATAGTTTTAAAAACAAGTTGTTACTTTAGTAACAAATCTATCATTGTATTCTTATGTAATGCCTCGGCTTTAGTAACGTAGAACATCTCAACAAGTTCGTCTCAAAAGTCAAGTTAGTCTCTTTCTGTATTGCTCTTACCTTGGTGTTTCCTAATCCTGCATAGTTACATGTTTGTAATACGAATTATACGATTATATGTAAAGCAAGTTTTGTTTGATCGATGGTATTAGGTTTGTATTCGATCTTCCAACGTGAAGCAACTCGAAATAGCTAGTGTATGTAATATTCCTTCTATGTCTTTTATGTCAAATTATAAACCAAGCTATGTAATTATAAATTACATTATTATCTGCGATGTGTGGTTTTTACAATTACTCTTCTTTTTACGAAAATGCATCAAAGTTAGAAGTCGGCTTAGGCGTCTAAAAAAGGTTGAGCCGCATTACCAAGCTTGTTTATTTAGAAAGCTCTAATTTGGACTTGAGTTGGCATGATCTCGCTTAACCTCAAATAAATTCAAGCTTTTAATGATTCGTTTACAAATAACTTGACTCACATATAATGTGGTCCATGCAACAACAGCCCTTCATGGCTAATGTCTAATGAGCCCACACAGGGCCGTCTCCGAGAATGATAAAAAAACTTTTGGGCCCCGTGCGAAACAAAAAAAAATTAGGCCTCTCCCTATAATATAAACTCATCAATCATGTATCAAAAAACCACAATACGACTATATTTGTTATAAAGTAAACAAATTATAAGTAGCGTAGCAAAAAGAAATGAATATATGTAAACATACCCATATTAGTTTGGCAACACGAACCTTTTCATATAAATAAAAAAATAGAACTAGATACTGAGTTCATTTAAGTTTATTTTGTAAATGGTTAAATGAGAAATAAAAAACCTACAAGAAAACATGTAAAGTTTGTTACGTAAATGATTAAATGAGAAGAAAAAAAAATGAATGAACTTGCAAATTTGTGGAGGCCCAAATTTAGATGTGAAAAATCAAAATGAAAATTAAAAAATAAGCTTGCAAAGTTGCAATTGGTGTGAGCATAAATTAAAATTAAAACTAAAAAATAAGCTTGCAAAGTTGCAATTGGTGTGAGCACATGGGATTTTTTCCCCTATTGATAAAACAAGCTCAAATCCGCCTCTTGAGCCTAAACAAAAAGAAAACATCAATTAGAAATGAAAAAAAAAAAAACATCAATTAGAAATGAAAAACAAACAATGAAAAAAACGACGGCGGGATTTGAACCCGGAATATCCAGCTTTTAAATTAATTGCTGCATCCATTGCGCCAAAGCACTAGTATGTACAATTCTTCCTATAGCATATTTATATATAAAATATATATTAACTTTTAAACGATTTTGGGCCTCCAAATGTTTTGGGCCCTGTGCCATGGCACCTCTTGCATAGGCCCAAAGCCGGCTCTGAGCCCACATAAGTTTTCCCTACAATGCTATGGGTCCAATGCCTCTCTCGGACCTAATAGAAATAGATTCTTATTGGGCCTGACTGCCTGAGAGTCCACAAAAGTGAAGTGCACTTTAAATAAAACACAGCCGTAACTAGCTCTAATTTAAAAAAAGGAGAAAATTTCACTTTTTGTCATGTTTGCACTGAATTTTGAAACGTACCCTTTAAAAGTTTTAGTTTCAATTTATGTCCAAAAAACACATGTTTTATATCACTTTATGTCCTTTACACCAAACTGAGTTAATTTACTCAGTTCGGTTTATTTAATGCAAGGGTATAATTGTCATTTGAAGTTTGATTGCAACTATGTCCCTTTATATTCTTCACAGCGCATAATTATCCTTCTAATTCACTTTACGATCTCAATCATCCTTCTAATTTCTGCAAATTAATTCGACGATGAACCCTAATTCAGACAACAATGGAAGACAATTCATGATCCGACATGTTAGGATCTGAGGTCCTCATGATTGTGTTTGTTTGTAATAATTAATCAATGAATGAATGTAAAACAGAGATCTAATCCAGTGGAAATAAAACAAACTTTGTAAACATAATCAAAGGAATAATAGTTTTCATAAACATGTGAATCTCATTATAGTCAAAAGATTATAATCAAAAGATTACATGCATGCTTACATACTAAAACTCCCCCTCAGCTCGAGCTCCATGGTTGATCGTACAAGATGATGGAATTGAAGGAGAAAACTCCTTAAATAGAACAGTGCAAACTGTTCTATTTATAGTGCACATCAAACCACTGAAGCATCTAAGCTGACGTCACCATGAAAGTGACACTTAACAACCTAACAACCTACAACCACTGATCTAGTACAAGCACTGTTGTCAAACAGCTGATTACAATACAAAATACAAAGACATGTTAAACTACTGTTTCTTCATACCACAGCTTCAGCCCTAGCAGTGCTTTGATCTTTAGCAACACTTGAATCAAGGCAGTAGATTGACCATCAGTACTTAGTCTTTAATAATCTTTGAACGGACATCAGTTGTTGTAGATAACAGTTGTTGTAGTAGAACAGTTGATAGAAGACATCAGTTGTTAGAATCACTTTCAAAGGGAAAGTCTAATGTAAACCACTGCTTATGTAGAATCCACTGTTCTGAACCAGTTTTGGCTTTACATCATCTGTTCCTCTGTAGGGTTCAATCCCAACAATCTCCCCCTGGAACAGATGATGCTAAAACGCTTCATTATTCTGGATCTTTATTGTCTCATCAGAAGTTCCCTAACTTGTCCTTTAAATTGCAATTCATGTCCATAGAACTTGTATCATCCTCATCCCTACACAGTATAAGCTCAAGGAGATCTTGAAGATCTTCAACACCTAGGCCCAGTGCTTGTTCCCTTGATATGTGCTTTACTTCACCATTGGATCTGATCAGCGTCAATACATGGGTCTTTTGATCATACATCCATTTTAGTATTTTTGAACCCAATGGGTTTCTTGGGAGAGATTTATTTGAAGATGAGTTTGGAGATGATGGCCTGTTCAATAATTTGTTGGCATGGTTTTGAAGTTTTGCTGAGCTATCTTCTTCTAATGCCATTTTTTATGGCTTCTTTAAAATACTCAGCTTCTTTTTCTTTCTCTTCTGCATCAGTCAGCTGTTGCCTCTTCCTTTGGTTTAACACAATGACAGAGGTATCTGCTGATGTGAACAGTGGTTCAGAAGTATGGACCTGCTTCTTTGGCTTATCAGTACTTTTGTTTTTAGGCTTCTTTGGTAAGTTAGGATCTGTCATTCTCCTTTTTGTTAGCCTTTCATAAGCCTCATCTGTATATTACCTTGTCCATTTTGATATGGCTTTGGAGTGTAGTGGTGGTGTTTTGACTAACAGTTGTTGAGACAATAGGTGTTTCAACCACTGTTGCCATTACAACTACTGATGTGTCAGTAGAAGTCTTTTGCATTTTAGCAGGTGAGGATGTTTTTGGTGGTGAGGATGTTTTTGGTGGTGAGGTGATCTTTGGTGGTGGTGGTGGTGGTATGGCAGTAGTTGTGGTGTGTGTTGAAGTGGTGGCAGTTGTTTGACTAGCAGTTGTTGAAACCACTGAAGTACCAACAGTTGTTGATACAGCAGGAGTCTTAACAACTGCTGGTTTGGGAGATTGATGTTTGGAGCCTTTTGTAGGTTTAGAAGCATGTTTTGTTTTTCTGGAAGGTGTGGTTTTGGGTTGCCTCACATTTCTTGTGGGCTGATTTCTTTTTGGCTTATGATTTTCTTCATCCTTTGGCTCAGAAACACCCTGCTCATTCATCTCCATAAAAACTCTTTTCTCTTGCTCCCACCTGGCTTTATCCTTTGCCTCCCTATCCTTTTTAACCCTTGCTTTTGCATCAGCAATGGCATTTGTAGTCACATCAATTTTCTTAGAACCATCTGGCAAGGGTATGTCTGCAAGCATGCTAGAATTGTCTGAACCAATGTATAAGCCATCCTCATAACCCTTTTTCTTCCACTGCTTTATTTTCTCCCTTTGGCATCAGCTGGTGGTGGTTCATTCACAAATATAATAGAAGGAGGAGCAGTGCCAGTGGTTATCAACAAGTGAGCCTTGATAGCTTTAATGTCAGCTTGATTGTCTTTAAACCTTGACTCCATGAGATTTCTGATTTGTTGGATGTGGAGTTCATGGTTTAAATTAGCATACTCTCTTTGTTTGTGGAGCAGTGGTTCAAATAGCTCCCAAAGAGCATCAGGGGATGGAGCAGTTGATGCAGATGGAACATGTGGTGGTGCAGCAGTGGGTGTGGACTTTTGTGAATTTAACAACTGTTGCAGCATTGTCTTGATGTTTGTAACAGATGAGTCATTCTGTCTACCCTCTCCGTCAATTCCTGATATTTCAAACCATCACCCGAGTTAATGGGATCATCTGATTTCCCACCTGCAGTGGTTGTATCAATGTTTGACTTAGGAAACGAATTCCAAAAGTCATCCATTGATGCCCCTTGTTCTTGGTACTGGGGTCTTCTTCCTTCAGCACTTGATAACCTTTTGATTGTACCAGTGGTCAAAACAAACTCACTAGTGGATATCAGAGGTGCTATAGAAGGAACTGCCTTCAAGGGAGTCTGATTGATGAAACAACTGTCCAAATGTAGATCTGTTGATCCAGCACTTGTAGTTGCTGCTCCACTTGAACTACTGACAGAAATTACAGGTAATTCCAGCAGTGTAACCTCCTCAGATGTTGGTGGGTTAACAGTGATAAAGACACCAGACCCAGTCACTTGTTGGAGTATATTCTCATTGACAGGTGAGTGAGAAGGACTGGTTTATGTCTGGGCAATATTAACTGCATCCAACAAGGGTAATATTTGTGGTGGAATTTGAGCTGTGAGGTTGGGTGTAGAAAGCGAATTTGCCCTGGGAAGTGGGCTGTGGATGATAGAATCAAGTGATTCTAGAGCATCATAATTTGGTGTCCCTGTGCTTACAACCTGATCTTTGTGTGAAGATGCAGGAGGAGTTTTAGGCAAAGGTGGAGATCTTTCTTCCATCTGCTGTGAGGAAGTAGCAGCAGTGGTTATTGGTGGCATTTGAGTTGTCACAGGTATTTGCTCTGGGATCTCATCTTCCAAAGTTCCCCTTTTTGTGGGTTTGGGGGGCTTTTTGAATGATTTCTTTTTGGGCTTTTTGGTAATGGCAGGTGTGGGTTTCATAGCAGTGGTTGTGCTACTATGATCACCTGGAGCAGTGGGCTCAACAGCAGATACCTGAGGAGCAGTGGTTGCTGCTAAAGTCTGCTCAGGTACCTCTGCTTGTGTTTTGGAAGGTTTTAACATTCTTGTGAATGTTTCTACAATTAAACTGTTTATTTGAAGAGGAGCACCCTGTATAAGCACATGGGCATTATCTTTTGAAAACTTTTTCTTAAAATAATAACTCAAAAATCTAGGAAATAATAAGAAAGCCTTTTTATCAACATTTTTGACCAAATCATTAAAAATTTCTTGGGAGTAATTAAAATTTTCTCCTTGCAAAATAACATACCCCAAGTATTGAATTTTTAATGGAATTTCATTGAATCCCGTGGTCTTATTAGATACACACATAAGAAGAGTGTGAAAGAAAAAACTCATTGGAGGAGGAAAGCTGCCTTTCTGCAGAGTATCTTTCTTCATTTGCTCCTCATAACCTCTTTCTTGAAAATCATTTTGATACTCTGTTTTTGGAAAAGAATTTTTACCTTGAATATCGTTGAGTTCAAAAACTCCAGAAATAGTTTGAGGTGTGATCGAGAATTTGACACCCTTTATTGAGGAATTTATAGCTACAACCTTTTTATCCACCGTTTCAAGAGTTGCATTTTTCCAAAATTCCCTTTGAGTAGCAAGGTAGACGGTTGCATCGTAGGTAAGCAAAGTTTTGTACTTTGTGGATGAAAGTGTGTCGATGATAGAATCAAAGGTTGAGGTTTCACTAGGTTTGTCAAATATGCCCAAGTAATTATGTGAAAATTTGAATGGAATCTCACTCGTGGTTGAATCCTTTTGTTTGGTTTTACTGGATTATTTCACCATGATTAAATCAGGGATGAAGAAGATGAAATGAGGACGAGGAGGGTTGTGAAGAAATTTGGGGAAAACTGTTTTAGAAAGGAATTTTGAATTCGATTCGACAGTAAAAACCCTGTTTGGGGTTTTTTATCAGGGTTTTATAGACAGAAAAAGTGAATGCTGACGTGGCAGCGGTTACAAAGATCTGATGGTTAAAACGCTGTCCACGTGACAACCTCTGATGGAAATGGATTACAGTTGTTTAGGAAACCACTGATGGAGCAATACCAGTGGTTTTTAAAGGGAAAATGAAAACAGTGGGTGACGTTAACTATCAGTGGATAGCCTCTATCAGTGGATAGAAACACTGATGTTTGACAACAGTGTTTATCAAAGAAAATGAGAGAACAGAGGTTGACTTTCAGCAGTGGATAGTTCTTAACAAACAGATGATTGAGCCAAAACAGTGGTTATGGCAGACTTTTAAGGATTAATGAAATATCTTCATTTTTAGCTATTTTTAAGGATGGATTTTTGATTTTCTGAAAACATTTTAATTCTTTTATTCATAGAAAAACAAGATTTTGCTTGTTATTCCATGTTTAGCATGCCAATCCTAGAGATCAAGCTTTCAAAGGTGGATGTGTCTAATGCTTTTGTTAGCACATCTGCCAGCTGATCTTTAGTTGGAACATGATGCAGAGAAATCAAACCTTTTTTCATAGCAATCCCTCACAAAGTGATGTCTGATGTCAAATGAAGATGGATCAATGACTAATGAGATACTGAATTTTTGATGATATATTTCAGCTACTCGACTGTCCTACATAAAAGAAGTCTTTTGAGCAATTATATCAAAATCCAATAACATATACTGAAATGACAAACAATTGGACTTTTCAGCTTGCAGCAGCATCATAGTATTCTTCTAACAGTGGTTGTGTAACAGCTGCTTGTGCTTAGTCGAATATTCTAGACACATTGTCTAGGAATTGACATCCCCTTGTTGTAAACTTCCATACTCTTGATGTTATGACTTTCTGAGCATGATGGTTCTTGACAAACATTCTCTCAACATATGCTGTGTTTTTGAGGGTCCACTTTTTACCAATAAGATTCTCATCCTTTGGTGGTGGAACAAGTTTTAAACTTGTTTTCCCTGAACTGTTGAAGCTCCTCTTGCATGACAAACACCCAACTTTCTGTCTTTTAGTGCCCCAATGGTACATGACTAGTTGATGGAATGGTAGAAAATCAGGAAGAGGATAAAAGTTTTGGGATAAACTTTATGTGAGGATCCCTTTTCAATTGATGTTGTCAAGATTTGGTAAAATGGATGAGGTTTAAGAGGGACTGATGTTCAAAATGTGAGGCTGCAGATGTGAATCACCTGAGCTAACATCTGTTGGTGACTTTTGATGATCCAACAGCTGTTTGAGATGAAGATGAAAGAATCATGAATATAGGTTTGACATACTGATGATTTTTATCCATTTTTGATGGAGTTTATCAACAGTGGTTTGGGAATTAACAACTAGAAGGCTATTTTGGTCAAGTACTGTTTATTTATCAGTGGATGAGCTTTTACAACTGTTTTGAACAGCTACTGCTCAGATGAAAGACATGGTTTTGACTTGCGAGAACACAATATCATATCCAACATTTGTTGATGAAGATTTGAATTATCTGCAAAACTAAATACTTTGACAAGCAAATTTTAGGTGCAAGTTTATCATTATTATCAAAATAGCAGGGTTTTTATGAAATTTAATGAAGGTTTTACACATGCCCAGTCCTTGCTTATAACACTTTAGATATAGGCAATGATTGAATATCCCAGATGATTACAACTATGAAGTGACCTGCTCACAATGATTTTAAAGGCCTTTTGTGAACCTTATTACCATGTGAAAATTTTCTGAAAATTTGGTATAATTTTTTATTTAATAATCAAACTGGTGATACTTATGTTACCTGAACTCCCTGATATAGTGATTGTGCATGATTGATGGATGACAAATGTTTGACCAAGTATGTAGATCTCCTGTGGACTCTTAAGTGTTTTGGATTTATACTCTTTTCTTTTGAATTCAAAAGTTTTGAGATAGATACACTTTTGAGTTTTTGTGATTTTTCTTCTTTCCCTATTTACCCTTTTCATTAATAAATCTTATAACATTCACTGGAAAGGTTTTTAAGGAAGAAATACTTGATCCAGAATCATTTTCGGTAATGTTTTGAGAGATTTGGACATTGTTACAAATGCTTATGCCAAATTTCACATTACACATGACCTAGACTTCTTAATACCAACACATAACCTTTGTAGGATCCTACTCTTTTATCACAAGTGATTTTGAATAGATTCCACCTCCTTTTAACAGCTCTGGTATTTTCCATCAGAGGTTTGGAGTTGATCCCTAGTTATGTTTGATGTATATTATAAGACTGCTATTTTTCTTTTGATGCTTCAACAAAATTGATTTGATCTTTTTGAAGGATTTTCAACCTGTTTTTCAACATATAAGATCATGTAACTAAAGCTTTATTTACCTCTTTTGATGTTAACAGAGACACTAATGCTTTTAACTGATCAAATACCTTTGTTGACATGAGGTGACACCTTAGCAGCAGCCATGATGGAATCATCGTAGGTTTTCAACATAAGCACTGAATCTATAATGATTTGATTCATGATACTTCCAGTGTTACGTGATTTCAACGTGATAGATAACATCTTGGTTGTTTTACAGGCACTGATTAATCAACTTTGATGGTGATTAAACCTTGCTCTGTTTTTCAACAAAATGAACAACTATCAGTATCAACGATTGTGAGCTGAACTATTTATGTCAAAATGATTGTTAAATCAAATTTGACTGTCCGAGCTCTGATACCAATTGTTAGGATCTGAGGTCCTCATGATTGTGTTTGTTTGTAATAATTAATCAATGAATGAATGTAAAACAGAGATCTAATGCAGCGGAAATGAAACAAACTTTGTAAACATAATCAAAGGAATAATAGTTTTCATAAACATGTGAATCTCATTATAGTCGAAAGATTATAATCAAAAGATTACATGCATGCTTGCATACTAAAACTCCCCCTCAGCTCGAGCTCCATGGTTGATCATACAAGATGATGGAATTGAAGGAGAAAACTCCTTAAATAGAACAGTGCAAACTGTTTTATTTATAGTGCACATCAAACCACTGAAGCATCTAAGCTGACGTCACCATGAAAGTGACACTTAACAACCTACAACCACTGATCTAGTACAAGCACTGTTGTCAAACATCTGATTACAATACAAAATACAAAGACAGGTTAAACTACTGTTTCTTCATACCACTACTTCAGCCCTAGCAGTGCTTTGATCTTTAGCAACACTTGAATCAAGGCAGTAGATTGACCATCAGTACTTTGTCTTTAATAATCTTTGAACGGACATCAGTTGTTGTAGATAACAGTTGTTGTAGTAGAACAGTTGATAGAAGACATCAGTTGTTAGAATCACTTTCAAAGGGAAAGTCTAATGTAAACCACTGCTTATGTAGAATCCACTGTTCTGAACCAGTTTTGGCTTTACATCATCTGTTCCTCTGTAGGGTTCAATCCCAACACAACAACACTTATCGCAATCTGAAGTCGATGCCTTCTACGGTAATTTTTAGGGTTTTGAGTTTTGTTTATTGAAATTATGAATAATACTAATCGATCATTGCATAATGCAGTGGGGTTCCCAAGTGTGTTCACCATTAAGCTTCATCACAGTGGCAGATTCACCCGATTTCCCGATAGGGCTTATGTTGAAGGAGAGTGCAATTTTATTGACTTGTTAGATGAAGATAAGTTCTCTGTGCATGAACTGGATTGTATTGTGGACAAGTTTGGCCTTCCAAGCGATATTGAAAGGTGTTATCACTTTCTTGTTCCCGGTGAGAATCTTGATTTTGGGCTAAGGGCTTTAGGAAGTGATGCAACTGTTTTAGATTTTATCAAAGTTATTCCTCACTCTAGGGTGATGAATGTGTATTGTGAGTATGCTATAACAACTATGCATACTTATTTCTGCTCCCCAACCAAGTTTAAGGTGCAAGAAATAACAAATGAGGAGATCATGGCAATGGAAAACATCAATGCTAGTAAGAATAGGTTATTGTTAGGATGGAATGGCAGTGTTGAAAATGATGTAGGATAGAGTAGTGTTCAACTAGAAACAGGGCATAGTAGTGCTGAAGGACAAAGTAGTATGCATCATGATTGATGTTACAATGGATGATCTTGAGTTTGACCCATTCTTTGGTGAGAATCCTGTGAATCAAAGTGATAGTGTACAACATAAGTTGAATGATGTGGTTGTGACTGTAAGTGATAGTGTGCAACATAAGTTGAATGATGTGTCTGTGAGCATGAGGGGATGTAAATGAAAGTGAGCATGAGGGGGATGTGAATGAAAGTGAGCATGAGGGGGATGTAAATGAAAGTGAGCATGATGGGGAACATAATACCAATGAGGATGATGATAGTGATTTCATAGCAGATGATGAAAACAACATAAATGATGTTAAAACTGATATGAGGAATTACAAGTTTTTTACTGACTATGTTGATGATAGTGTTATTGATCATATGGTTAACACTAATGGTGATGAGTTAGGAGAAGATGCTATAGATAATGAAAATTTCCATAGTGGTTCAGAGTCTGATGACAATGATACAAGCTTTAGAAAAAGGGCTTTAAAGACCATGAGAAAGGACGGTGAAGGAAAAAACACTTTGTATCTTGGGCAAGTGTTTGGAACCAAAGAAGAAGCCAAAAAACTGATCAAGACACATGTAGTTGAAACTAGGAGGCAAATTAGGATTATCAAGTATGACATGCAGAGGGTAAGGGTTGTTTGTTGGGGTGATATCCTACAGTTTGCTGAAGATGGTAGCATATAAAACAGTGTTGGGATTAGTATGACACAAGGTTTAAAAGTTAAAGGAGTGTGTGGAAGGTGTAGGGGTACTGGACATAATAGCAGGACATGTACTAAACCACAAGTTGAAAAAGGATATAATGTGAAAAATAAAGAAGTTGGGGGTTCTAGTAGTTCTAGACAACCTGAAGGACCAAAAAGCAAAAATAGTGGTGGCAAGGGTAATACAGCAGAAACAAACAAACATAAATGCCCTTGGACCCTGTTGCTTTCTAAAGTGAATAGATCTGAATCTTGGATGTTAAAAACCCTAGTAGGTGAACACAAATGCTTTCAAAACAGGCATGTTAGAGCCTGCACAACCACTTTTCTATCCAAACAGCTAATGGAACAACTCAAAGATAACCCCAAAATACCAATCAAGGCTGTACAAGAGCAACTACAAAGAAAGTTTGAAGTTGGTGTATCAAAGCAGAAAGCATATAGGGCTAAACGGAAGGCTGTCATGCAACTAAATGGTGATTATAATTCACAGTCTGGGTTACTTAGAGCTTATGTAACTGAATTGATGAACACAAATCCAGGGACAACTGTGAAAATTGAACTAGAACCACCAGCAGATCCTGAGTCAACTGAAAGGAAATTTAAAAGAGTATATGTGTGCTTGGGGGCTCTGAAGCAAGGTTTTAAAGCTATTGGAAGAGATATGTTGGGACTTGATGGGGCTTTCATAAAAGGTCCATATCCAGGCTAGGTT
This sequence comes from Helianthus tuberosus, assembly GCA_030545235.1. Taxonomy (NCBI): domain Eukaryota; kingdom Viridiplantae; phylum Streptophyta; class Magnoliopsida; order Asterales; family Asteraceae; genus Helianthus; species Helianthus tuberosus. The sequence continues at coordinate 171,257,218 of CM060352.1, forward strand.
CTTAGTGCAGTTGGGGTTGATCCCAATAATGGCATTTACGCTGTCTCATATGCTATAGTAGAAGCTGAAACACTAGACTCTTGGACTTGGTTTCTAGAATGCTTAGGTGATGATCTGGATTTGGAAGCCAATTCAAACTTTACATTCTTAAGTGACAGGTAAAAGGTTAGTCTTCATCCATTAATTACATTATTCTTCATTGGGTTATTAGATTTTATCACTCCCAACAATTAGGTATTTGTCAATGTCACTCCCAACTATCACTTTGACTCCCACCACTCCCAACTTAACACGTTGTGTGTTGTGTCACCCCGCATGTGAACATTTCTTAGTGTTTGACTTGTGTTATTGATGATATTAGGCTAACACTTTGTGAATTACTTATGGTTGCAGGTGAATATGCTCCTAAAAGACAAAATGGGAGCCAAAAACCACTCAACCCGAGTGACATAACACACAAAGTGTTATGTTAGGAGTGATGAGAATCAAAGTGATAATTGGGAGTGACAGCGGCCAATACCCAATAGTTCAGAGTGATAAAATCCAATAACCCTTCTTCCTGTATATGTTCTTATTAACAGTCTTCATTTATTGTTACATTATTCTTCATGTATATGTTCTTATTAACAGTCTTCATCTCTTTATGGCCTATTTAGGGCGTTATTCCAGCAATTATGAAGGTCTTCCCATTTGTTGAGCATAAATTTTGCCTAAGACACATCTGTGAGAACATGAGATTATAATTCAAAGGAAGGGCCTTCAAAGACCTTTTGTGGAAATGTGCAACAGCAACAACTGTTGTTGAATTTGAAAAGGAGATAAATGCTTTAAAAAGTTTCAACAGTGAGTGTCACTTGTGGTTATCTAACATACCTCCTAAACATTGGTCAAGGTCTCATTTTTCTGGTAATATAAACAGTCTTTACAAGTGTAATATTCTATTATTTGTTAAATAAGGCATTAATATGTTGTTTAACCATGTGTATTATAGGAAGGGCAACATCTGATATGTTGCTCAACAACATGTGTGAGGTGTTCAATTCAAAGATACTTGAAGGAAGGGACAAGCCCATCATTGCAATGTTAGAATTCATTAGAGAGTACTACATGAGAAGAATTGTTATTGTTCTTCAGTTGATTAAGAGGAGTGATGGTTTACTAACACCATATGCTACTAAGTTGTTTGAGGAAATTAAGAAGGATGCTACCAGGTTTGTATTTCTTTCATGGTTATAAATAACATCTTATTTGATTTGTGATATGTATTAAACACTGCATTGACAGGTACACTATAATTGGAATGGTGAAGGGCACTATCAAGTCACTGGTGGTGTTAATCAATATGTGGTGAACATGGAACAGAGGACATGTAGTTGCAGAAGATGGGAACTCAATGGCATACCTTGCAGACATGTTGTGGCAGCCATCTGAAACAGAGCTTCACATGTGCAAGTGGGCTTACCAGAAAGCTTTGTCCATCCTATTTATAGGATGGATAGGTGGAAGCAAGTTTACACATTGAAGGTGTATCTTGTCACACCCCAACCGATGGCGGAAACATCAGGGCGCGGCACTGAGCGAAACAGATTGTCCAAGAGAAATCCATAACAACTAAATTACCGGATAGTTAATATTATGTCCCATACCATAACCCATCAAGCAAGTCAATTATTACAGACATAGATATCTCTAGGCAAATCATTGTTCCGACAACTCAAATAAATAAATTGTTTTTGTTTCTAGACTCTCCTACTCGGTTCCATGAAAGCAAGCAACATCCTAGCATTTCAAACACCTGTCACATACGTTAAAATAGAGGTCAATACACATAGTGCAAAGGTGAGCATACAAGTTTAATAGTATAATAGAATTCGAAAGCGTTTACGCATAACCAGCATGTAACATGTAGCAAAGTGAAGCTAGTAGGTTATCGACAATGAAATATGCACAGACGTGACTGCGAGTTGTAGAATACGCAACACATATCCCCACTGGGACACGTGAAGTAAAGCCCTTAACAACCCCTGTCCACGACAGGTGCTGAGTCCAAACTATAGTACTATCGTTGCTGAGGTGTCATGCAACAATCACTGTGTAAACATAACATACAAGCATTCATCGAGTAACACGTAAACATGCAAGCAGTCAGCGTATAAAAGTGTTTGCGTTGTGTGATAGTTGTGATTTGATATAAGTAACGTATGTAACACCCAAATGTGCTGAAAGCAAAAAGGGATCGAGTATACTTACAGATCGTGTTTAGTAAATAAACACTCTCTTGGATTGAAAGGAGTGCTGAGGGATTAGCCTGAACAGTTAACGATAGCATAAGCGAATGAACGGTGCGTCAAACGGTGAAAAGTAACCCAAGTGACGAATGGTCATCCGATCGGATGACAATCCGAACGGATTGGCATTCGTTTGGGATGGATGTGTTTGTGTATGATGTGGCTTTGAAGTTTTCATTGTAGCATTTAAAAATCAGAGAAGTATCTCTACCCTTCAGGTCGCCCGGTCGAATGGTCGTTCGATCGGATGGCGATCTGTCGCTTAGACATTCTCAGAGAACACGTTCACATCAGGATTGTCATTCGTTCGGATGGTCTTACGATCGGATGACAATCCATTAGGAGCTGATGATCTTTGAAAATTATGAAAATGTTAAGTGTTGAAGTCTAGGTGCAATCTGATCGGATTGTCGTTCGATCGGATGGCAATCCGATCGGACGGCAATCCGTCTAACAATCTGATCGTTTTGAAACTTGAATGTTTTGAAAGTTTTGCGGTTTGATTGAGACGGTATGACAACGTATTGAACAACAGGAACCTATCAGACCCATGTTATCCGATCGAACGGGAATCACCCCAATCCGAAACAGTTAACTGTTCACGACGGTTATTTGTGTTCAACCCGAAGTCGGTTGTCTCGTTGATAGGAATCAGGTCTTGGACCGACACTTCACTAGAAAACGAGTAGAGGGCCTGAACTAGCTCCGATTCTATCGGTTTTGAAGGCATTGGGTGTAAAAGAGTTGAAAGAAACTTGTGAAACCATCTTTTAATCCTTCCACTCATGAAAAAGTTTAGATCTATGCGAAAATAGTGTTAAAACATGTCGAAATCATGTAGATCTGAGTGGTTCTTGGTGGAATAATGCCAAAGCTTGAAGTTCATAGGAACCCCATTATGACATCATCCTAGAACACCCCAAACCCGCTGATTTCACGGTCAAAAGTGAAGATTTAAAGGTGAAAATGATGAAGAAGTGCGTTTAGATCATAGAAGTACAAGATTTGAGTTGAAGACTTACAAGAATCGCGAGAAATCGAGAGAAAAGAGGGCTTGAGCACGCTGGTCGAATGAGAGAGCTGTCACATCATGTGACAAGGGGTATTTATAGTCCGATCGGATGGGCATCCGTTCGGATGACAATTCGATCGAATGGTCATTCGATCGAGGGGTCCGGCGAGTTAGATTTTCGGCATTTCATTTTGCGTGTTGAGCGTAGCGTAGCGATGCGTTTCGTGTGAGCGATGCGATAGTATTACCCATTAGTTACACAAATAACCTAACTACTATATCTAACATACAATCAACATAAGTAACTTGCGTTTAGCGTTTGCGATTAGATTGCGTTGCAATAGAATTGCGATTACGTTTGCGATTAAACACCTCAACATAAACATAACATGCACAAGTAACACATAATAGCACACACACGTAAAACAATATCCATAACTTATTATTCGAGCTGCGATGCGATAGCGATGCGATTAGTGATAAGTCGATTAGCGATTAAACCTCGATTTGTTATAGATACTCCACATAATACAACTAAAGCAAACAAATAATAGAGTTTAATTACAAGTCAAGAAGCACAATTTAATAATCAAGCAAGGAGTGACAGATCGCAATTAGCAATCTTTTCTTCCTTTGACTTTGACTTTGACTTGTACTTTGACTTTCTAAACACGAGGTGTTACATATCTAATTAATGGTAAATCAATGTGGCCAAGATCTCTACTGCCAACAACAATCACACCACCATATTACCATAAGTCTGTTGGGAAGCGAAAGAAAGCAAGGAGGAAAGCAGCCTCAGAGTTGGAGGACAACAGAGGGTCGGAGACTAAGGAAGGTTGGTACATCAGGTACTTATGGCAAGTGTGGTAATACAGGGCACAAAAGCAGGTCCTGTAATGGTAGGTCAGAGGCTGTCCCAACTCAGCAAACTAGTGCTAAGTCTTGGTGTTGGATCAACAAAAGGGCAGAAAGGGAAAAAAGATTGTGCTGGAAGTAGCGAAGGTCTGAAAGGGAAGAAAGATGTCAAAAAGCAGAAGGTTTGTCGAAAGTGTAAGGGGATAGGTCATAACAGTAGAACTTGTAAGGCAAGAAGGTGTAGGAGACAATTATGTATTAGTAGTATGTATTAGCAGTTATGTTTATGACCATGGAACATGTTTTTTTGATGAATTTGAACATGGAACTGACACTTATGTATTATCAGCCTTAAATGGCCATTTTGGTATTGCTTATGTTAAGTGTTTTGATCATTTTGGGTGCAGTTATGTTTATGACCATGGATCTTTTGTTTTCATATTGGTATCGTACAGGTCGTTAGCTACTTATGGTTTGGTTGTTTTGTTTTCATATTGGTATCGTACAGGTCATTAGCTACTTATAGTTTGGTTGTTTTGTTTTCATATTGGTATCGTACAGGTCATTAGCTTCAACAGTTTGTGCATTTGGCCATTGTGCAAGTCATTAGCTACAGCAGTTTGTGCATTTGGTCATTTTGTTTTCATATTGGTATCGTACAGGTCATTAGCTACAATAGTTTGTGCATTTGGCCAATCTAAACAAAAGTCATTACACTGCCATTACAACAGACAACAACCAGCCGCAACATAGTCTACAAGACCATTTCATTACATTGCCATTACTAAACAAAAGTCATTACACTTCCATTACTAAACAAAAGTCAATACATTATAGCTACAACAGTTGATTTCATTGACGGAATACAAAAACATAGACACAAATGAAGACCCAGCTTTAAATCAGGTATTTCTTTCAACTTCTTGCCTTTTCTTCTATTCTTCTTCTTTGTTCTTCATATTCATTCTTGAACTTCAACAAATCGGGTATGATGTCCATGCAGATGATAAAAGAGCATATGAAACCCTAACTAATTTAGGAAGAAGACGCATACAACGGTTAAAAAGGGACGATGAATAAAGTAAAAGCTTCAAATGACAATTATACCCTTGCATTAAATAAACCTAACTGAGTAAATTAACTCAGTTTGGTATAACGGACATAAAGTGATATAAAACATGTGTTTTTTGGACATAAATTGAAACTAAAACTTTTAAAGGGCACGTTTCAAAATTCAGTGCAAACATAAAGGACAAAAAGTGAAATTTTCTCTTAAAAAAACAAAACAAAACAAAACAATGACACGAAAAAAAAACGAGTAAGAAAATAATGAGGTTTTGGCTTGTCATATCAAACATGTTGAAACAAGTCATGTTCGAATTAAATATGTTTAACCCGTTTAATTAAACCATTAGTGATTGATTCACAAGTTTAACATGTTCATTTAATTAAATAAGTCGACTTGTCAACTGACATTATTGCCGCCCTTACCCATAGATGATGATCAATGAAATATACGCACAAAACACTTAATAGGTTATAAAGTACATAACTTCTTTTAGGTTTTTTTTTTGAACGGCCAACAGAATCAATCCCGAGCACTCTCGGGGCACCCGCTGGACAAACATAGTACTTCGAGAGTAACCCGAGTCCACCACCAATTCCGGGGAAAACCCAGTAACCCACCCGCCCGTAGACACGACGGTGAAATTACCAGTAAAACCAGTAACTTCTTTTAGGTATTATTAAGATTATTAACGATTACAGTTAAATGTATTATTTTAAAATTTAAAATATTAGTTGCTCACGTAACTTAAAATAAACATACCCAGAGCCCAATAACATTATAAGACTTCTGAAATAAAAATTATAAGACTTCTGAAATAAAAATATAATAGAACTGGACAACTGGTTATTGGGCCAAATTTACGCAAGCTTAACAATTTAATGTCCACTAACTGTTATATGGATCAAGTTTGGTAACTGCAAACCTAGAGGTGCACAAACGGGGTTTCTTTAATACCCAGGTATGGCCGTATGGGCATGACCGGGTTTTGTCTTTTCAGATATTGGCCATATGTGAGTCGGGTTTCGGGTCTGGGTATTGGCAAGAAAATCTATACCATGTGTACCTGGGTTTGGATAGGGTTCGGATTCAGGTTTTCAATACCCGGGTATTAGAGTACCCTATTTCTGGGTCTGGGTAGGGTTCGGGTATTGGTCAGGTAGGGTTCGGGTTCAGGTATAGATCGGGTTTTTCGATTCATTTTTTATGGCATAAAACAAAGAAATATCATGGAAACCTTTATTTATACAAATTGTATCCCTTGAAATCTACCCAAAAAAGTCTCACACAAGCTTTAAACGTTCAAAAAAAAGTTGTTGTACACAACGAGTCAGGGAATTACGAAAACCCGGTTAAGGGTATTACGAAATCCCGGATACGCTAAAAACCCGGGTACAAACTGGGTACGAAAAAACCCGGGTTCAGATTCGGGTATTGAACAACATATGCATACCCGGTTTTTCTAATACCCGGGTTCAGGGTTTTTTTTTCTAGGTAGTGGTGGAGCTTGACCAAAAGTTCCGGGGGTGCGGAAAGTCATGGGACCAATTTTTTTCCTATCACAATAATAACTCCAAATAAAACTACATAATCTTCATTCTTTCAAATGATTCGTTCCATACACATAAAAAACGCTAACTATTGTTTAACAAAAACAAAGACCAAATATTAATAATGATGCGAGATAAATGTTAAGTATCTGGATGAAGAATTACAACTCAGCCGAATGATCTTTAAGTTAAATAGTAAGTACCTTTAAGATAAAAAAGAACCCTCAACTTTGATTTATATATAAAGTAGTAACAAACTTTACTTAAAGTTTATAAACAATTATAAAACTTATTAATAGCCCGTTCTTTACATTTTTTTAACTCAATACGAAAAATATGTATAAATATTTTTGACAATAAACTTGGTAAGGGCAGGAGATTTTTAGGCAAAATAATTGACGGGGGCGGACCATATGATTTTAAAATTTTCGGATGAAAATCGGAAATATTATACTTCTAACCGAAACATTCGGAGGGGGAGGGGGGGTTGCACCCCCGGTCCCTTAAAAGCTACGCCACTGTTTCTGGGTTTGGGTTTTTTGTGCAACTCTATGCAAACCTACAATACTTATAATTTAATTAATTTAATGTTCATTACTAAAACCTTATGATGTTAACCCTTGTTTAAGGCTTACGAGCAACCAGCCTAATGATGTTAACCAAATGTTTTTTAAGGCTTACAAGCAACCAACCTTATGATGTTAACCAGACGTTTTTTAAGGCTTACGAGCAACCAATTATAAGACTCGACAGTTTCAATAGATAGTAATCTTGTGTCAAAAGTAACAAGTCTCGTATGGTTATCAATACTAGTATGGGTACGAGCAACCATTTACTAGTAATCCTATGTCAAAAGAGGTTGCCACCGCGGAAACCTCCGAAATTAGCCCATTGCATAGTTGCAAAACACAATATTCCCTTCTCCATTTCAAGTGGCTATGTTGGCGTGACTTTCCAACAATCAAAGACAATATATCAATCAATAGTGTGAGGATAGGAACAACATCTAGAAGGGCAGCTAGGGTTTCCTGGTGGTGTTCAGCAGCGATAAGCCAATCTTGCGGTTCCAATGGCGGCACTCAACGGTGACCAAGAACATCAGACCTAGCGGTAACTAGGGCAGTGGCGGATCTAGGATTCCGACCAAGGGGGAACGTTTTATAAATAAGCCGTAACGAAATCGAAAAAACGTCAATTTTTTCCAAAATTTACACTAATTTTTCCAAATTTTTTCCGACCAAGGGGTAGCGGACGCCACCACTTAACATGCTATAGGTCCGCCCCTGAACTAGGGTTTCTGTGGCAGACACGGGCAACGACGACGACTTCCGATTGCTTTCAACTGTGGCGCTAGGAGTTTTTTCGACAACACTTCAGTCGCATGTACCATAAGCGTCAACCACTTGTACCCTCGTCTTAAACTTTTTTTATATATACGTCACGTGTCCTAATTAAACAAAGTACTATTTATGTCCATTAGATTTTGGTAAAATAATAATAATAATAATAATAATAATAATAATAATTGTTATAAAATTATTGTTATTATTTCGCATTGCATCCGTGGTTTGATGGTGTTCAATGTACACGGTTTTGCATGCCTCCTACGGTCTGCGGCATCAACAGGACGCCGACCACAACACTTTGATTAAAAAAATATATATGTTTTATCTTTATATACATTATTTTTAATTGTAGTAGTAGATAGGCAATTAAATAATTGGTTTATTCTGTAAATGCATTTATAGAATTAGGAAAGTAATCAATTACATATTTGAGTAATGAGTATTCTCCCAAAAGTAATTTCCAATATATATATATATATACATATATATATATATATATATAGGAATGCTAAAATGAGAACCACCTCGAGTTGTAAGACCGTGAGAACTACACCGTAGGGGGCGTGGTGGACCAATTTTTTTTTTCATAAACGTAGATACATGTATAAAAACAACATTTGTAAAAAAAATTCAAAAAAAAAAAATGTCGTGTGTGTAGTTTTGAGCTCCACAAGTTTGTGTTTACGGGACCCGTAAATCTGGCCGGAAAATTTACTGGTCCCGTAAACACAAACTTGTGGTGCTCAAAACTACACCCACGACATTTTTTTTTTATTTTTTTACAAATGTTGTTTTTATACATGCATCTACGTTTCTGAAAAAAAAAATTGGTCCACCTCGCTCCGGATCAAAAAGTTCTCGCGGTTCTTACAACTCGAGGTGGTTCTCATTTTAGCGGATACTTATATATATATATGGGAAGGTTCTATGCAGAACACTAAATATCGCGAGAACACGCAGAACAAAATGAATCACTCATTTTTTTCAATCCTAAAAAACTAAAAAGTAAATGAAAATGTTATAAATGTAAGATTTATTGTTTCTCATACTAGAATTTAAAACAAAAAATGAAGAATCTTCAGCTTTTAAATAACCTACACACATGTAGGTTATGTGTAGGCTAAATTACCTACTTGTATGTAGACTATGTGTAGGAAAAAATATATGATTTTTTTATGTATATATAATACACATATGAATGTAAGAAACATAAAATTTAAGAAATATGAACCTTAAATCCCAAAATTTAGTCATTTAGAGTTGTTCTTTTTGTTCTCGCAATAATTAGTGTTCTGTAATGATCCTTATCCTATATATATATATAGAGAGAGAGAGAGAGGGTTGGGTTATAGAGTAAACACTAGGTTGAGAGTGAACTGTGTAAACTAATCTGGGCCATTGGATTACATCATCTAAAGATTTTTAAACAATGGTAAGATTGTAATTATAATGTTGTAACCTCCCTTTAAATTAATTGACATAAGGGTATTTGCGTCTTTTGTAAATTAAATTTATAAAACAATATAATCAAAATCCCAAAAATCTCGCTAGTTTCCATATATACAAGATACACAGCTGTTAGTGTATACACATGTGTACAGTCTCGCAAGTATTAGTTTATACAAGATATACAGAGTTTAGTTTATACACATGTGTACAGTCTCGCTAACTATCTGTTTATACAAGATACACAACTGTTAGTTTATACACATGTGTACAGTCTCGCTAACTATCAGGTTATATAAGATACACAACTGTTAGTTTATACACATGTGTACAGCCTTTTATACATCTGTGTATTATCTTCAAAAATGGCTACATATGTGTATGTTAAAAACATATATTATATTATGCATGCGCACGAGTAGGTTCATATAAAAACTTTGAAATTAATGAAAACGAAACATATCACATGTACGCAAAAATAAATAACTTCATCACATATTCAAAAAAAGAGTTAATGCCCAAATATAATTACAATTTCAATCTCAGAGAAAATTTTCAACATTTATTAAAAAGTTAAAAACAATATATTTTGATATGTATATATATATATATATACATGGTAGGGATCCTAAGAGAAGTCCACCCTGTTTGAGAAACTTGAGAAGCATTCTGGACCACACATTTTCCCTAAGCTTTTCGTAATATACACATATGTATAGTTTAAAACTGAGTATATACATATGTGTATAATCCAATATACATATATGTATATAGTCAGTTTTAAACTATACATATGTGTATATTACGAAAAGCTTAGGGAAAATGTGTGGTCCAGAATGCTTCTCAAGTGTCTCAATTAGCCAAGTGTTTCTCACATGATCCTAACCCTATATACATATATATATATATATATATATATATATATATATATATATATATATATATATATATATATATATATACTAGGTTATAACCCCGTGTATTACACGGGGTTGAATAATCAAATTTTATATATTAAATAATAAAACAATATATCTTTAAAAAACTCATTTATTGTACGGGTTGATTAAATATAATTTTATATATTAAATAATAAAAAGTTATATCTATAAGAACCATATTGTACGGGTTGAATAAATGTAATTTTATATACCAAATAAAAAAGTTATATCTTTAAAACCACGTATCTTAGGGTTGAATAAATATAATTTTATATACCATATTATAAAAAAATTACATCTTTAAAAATAAGTGCTTTAAACGGTTTGAATAAATGTAATTTTCTGTACTAAATAATAAAATAATATATATCCTTAAAAAAACCCCGTGTATTGTACGAATTGAATAAATCTAATTTTATATATCAAATAATAAAAAGTTATATTTTAAAAAAACTCATGTATTACATGGGTCGAGTAAATTTAATTTTGTATAGTGAAAATAAAAAAAAATTAATATATTAATGCAAAGTTTGGTTTTCGTGACAAAAATAGATTATTCTGTTGCAAAATTTGTTAACTAAGTTTCAATAAATTTAACCCTTTATTTAAAACTCCGTAAATGTATAAATGATAAATAATATTAGTTAATTTTATTTTAAGTTTCGTAAAATCTATTTGATACCAAACTAAAAAAATCGTTCAAATATAATTAATTCAAATAAATAAATAATATTATAAATAAGATGGAGATTAAACTAAATACTAATTCTCCATAAGATATTAAACTAATAATATTTAGTATGAGGGTTATATATAATATAAGATATTAAATTAAATATTCAAATAAATAATATTATAAATGAGATGGAGATTAAACTAAATAATAATTATCCATAAGATATTAAACTAATAATATTTAGTAGGAGGATTATCTATAATATAATATATTAAATTAAATAATATTTAGTAGAAGGGTTATCTAGGAGGATTATCTATAATATAAGATATTAAATTAAATAATATTTAGTAGAAGGGTTATCTATAATTAATTAGAATTAAACTAAAATAATAATTATCTATAAGAGATAATCTAATATGATGACAAGTGTCCTTAAAGTGATTTCTTTTATTATATAGTATAGATTAACATAACATATTATTAAACTTTTATGCATGATAAAATTAGTATATTATAATTTACGTATTTACCTTATTTTTTGCCTTATTATCGTATTAAGTTATTATTTTATTAATTATCTAATGTCTTTATTAATATATATTTTAAATTTTGAATCAAACGGATTATATAAATTGAATCAAACAGATTATATAAATATTGAATAATTGGAATCCTTATATTAATTAATAATATAATATTATAATTAATTAGAAAAGATTAAACTAAAATTATAATTATCCATAAGAAAGGGCCTAATATGATGACAAGTGTCCTCAAAGTGGTTTCTTTTATTATATAGTATAGATACACACACACACACACACACATATATATATAGGGTAAGGTTCATGCGAGAACCACCTTTATTGAGAGAACCGCGAGAACCAATGTGAACACAACCTAAAATAGCTAAAAAAACCTAACCCCCCCCCCCAAAGCTAAATGCTAAAAACTAAAACCCAAAAAAAATCTAAAAAAACCTAACCCCCCCACCCCCCCCCCCCCCAAAAAAAACCTAAACCCCCCTCCCCCACCCCCCAAAAACCTAAACACCCCCCCCAAGCTAAAATGCTAAAAACTAAACCCCCAAAAACCTAAAAAAATAAAAAAAAATCTAAAATTTTTTTATGTTAAAATCGCAACTTTTAGTAGCAAAATTTTTTTTTTTAATTTTTTTTTTGGCTACTAAAAGTAGGGAGTTTTTTATAAAAAATATTAAAAAAAATATTTTGTGTGTTCTTTAGCTATTTTTAGACATTTTTTTTGTGTTCACATTGGTTCTCGCAATAAATGGTGGTTACTAACGGATCTTTGTCCTATATATATATATATATATATATATATAATAAAAGAAAAAGAATTTTAAAGCTAAAATTAAAACAAAATCTATGGATAAAGAAATGATAGAGAAATAATTAGAAATGAGAGATAGAGAGAGAGAGTTAAGAGAGGAGAAAATTAAGTGATTTTAATTAAAAATACTTGGTTAATGTTAATCAGACCATTTTAATCTAAAAAATGATTAAGGGTCAAGATTAGTTCACACAGTTCACTCTCAAAAAGTTGTTCACTCTTGAACCTAATCCTATAGATATATATATATGGGAGAGTTTAAATGAGAACGCTAAATATCGCGAGAACCGTGAGAACGAATGAAAAAACCACAAGAACTTGGTCAAAAACAATTCAAATTCAAAATTTGTTTTTACACTTATCATTATTGTTCGAATACAATGTTAGAAATTAAATTTACACGTTTAAATTTATGTGAATTCGTAAATAAAGAAAATTTACACATGTGTAAGTTTGTCATTTACACATGTGTAAATTTGTTATATTTACACATGCGTAAAAAATCTAGTAACAATGATTTTGAGAGGAGAAATAAATTATTTGGTGTTGTAAATTTTTTTTGATGTTGTATTTTAATTACAATGAGGTTTTTATTAAAAAAAATCAGCATTGATTGGTTTTTTCATTCGTTCACATGGTTCTCGCAATATTTAGCGTTCTCCAAATAACCCTCCCCTATATATATATATATATAAGGGAGAGTTCATTTGGGGAACACTAAAAAAGTGGGGAACCGTGGAACATTCTTAAAAATTATACTTAACATGTTAAAAATTACTTTTTTCTAAAAAAAAATTCGCCGCTTTTTCTTATGAATACATGTAGAAACATTTTTAATAAAAAAATCAAAAACTAAAAATATAAAAAATATATATATCTTATAAAATTAACTTAACATGTTAAAAAATCAATTTTTTAAAATTTTTTTCTTAGCGCTTTTCCTTATAAAAATAGGTAGAAACTATTCGAAATAAAAAAAAATTTGTAAAACAAATACCCTTTTTTTAACTATTTTTTTTTTGTATTTTTTGTTTTTGATTTTTTTTTATTAAAAATGCTTCTGCAAGTATTTATAAGGAGAAATGCTGAAAAAAAAATTTAAAATTTGATTTTTTAACATGTTAAGTTAAATTTTTAAAAGTGTTCCCCGGTTCCCCACTTTTTTAAAAGGGTGGTTCTTAACGGATTCTTCTCCTATAGAGGATCATGTAAAAAGTGCTCAAAGTGTGAGAAGTGTATTATAACACTATATATAATACTATATAACACCATATAAACACCGTATAACAATATATAACACCATATAATACCATATAACACTATGTAACACTATATATCATTATATAACAAATATAACACTATAGGTTGTCTGATAGCATGTCTATGATAGATGTATAGTGTTATATTTGTTATATAATGTTATATAGTGTTACATAGTGTTATATGGTATTATATGGTGTTACATATTGTTATACGGTGTTTATATGGTGTTATATAGTATTATATATAGTGTTATAATACACTTCTCACACTTTAGGCCCTTTTTACACTATCCTTACCCTATATATATATATATATATATATATATATATATAGGGGAAGGTTCTATGCAGAACACTAAATATTGCGAGAACAGGCAGAACAAAATGAATCACTCATTTTTTCAATCCTAAAAACCTACAAAGTAAATGAAAATATTATAAATGTAAGATTTATTATTTCTCACGCTACAATTTAAAACAAAATATGAAAAATCTTCAGTTTTTAAATAACCTACACACATGTAGGTTATGTGTAGGCTAAATTACCTATATGTATGTAGACTATGTGTAGGGAAAAATATATGATTTTTTTATGTATATATAATACAGATATGAATGTAAGAAACATAAAATTTAAGAAATATGAATCTAAAATTCCAAAATTTAGTGATTTAGAGTTGTTCTTTTTGTTCTCGCAATAATTAGTGTTCTGTAATGATCCTCATCCTATATATATATATATATAGGATTAAGTTAAAATGAGAACCACCTCGAGTTGTAAGAACCGCGAGAACTTTTTGATCCGGGCCTTGGTGGACCAAATTTTTTTTCAGAAACGTAGATGGATGTATAAAAACAACATCTGTAAAAAAAATTCAAAAAAAAAAAAGTCGTGGGTGTAGTTTTGAGCAACACAAGTTTGTGTTTACGGGACCCGTAAATTTTCCGGCTAGATTTACGGGTTCCGTAAACACAAACTTGTGGCGCTCAAAACTACACACACGACATTTTTTTTTTGAATTTTTTTTTACAAATGGTGTTTTTATACATGCATCTACGTTTATGAAAAAAAAAAATTGGTCCACCGCGCCCCCCACGGTGTAGTTCCCGCGGTTCTTACAACTCGAGGTGGTTCTCATTTTAACCTTCCCCTATATATATATATATATATATGGGGGAGGCATATCTTGATAATGCTAAATATTGCGAGAACCATGAGAACGAATGGAAAAATCAATCAAAAACCAATTTTTTTTTAATACAAACCTCATTGTAATTAAGATACAATATCAAAAAAAGAATTTACAACATCAAATAATTTATTTCTTCTTTCAAAATCACTCTTTTTAAATTTTTTACACATGTGTAAATATAACAATATTTAGCATTCTCATTTAAACACTCCCCTATGTATATATAGGGTAGGGTTCTAGAGTGAACACCCTCCCAAGAGGGAACTGTGTGAACTTATATGGACCGTTGATCTTCATCATCTTGAGATTATAAGAGAATGGCCAGATCGTAATTATTGGGTTAATTTTATATATTTCATTAAATATAAAAGGGTATTATTGTACATTAACAAATATGGAAGGTGATAATTGAATGGTTTAATCAGTGGCGGAACTAGAAGAAAAATTCAGGGGTATCCCTATTGTTTTACCCAAGACCGTCCTTGAGAATTCAAGAGCCCGGTGCGGCAAGTAAAATGGGCCCTTATATTCTTTTTAACTTAAGGAGGTCGTTCCTGAGAATTATAGAGTCCTTAGGGACCTGAGGGCTAGCAAAAATTGGCTTTATATATATATATATATATATATATATAGTGAAAGGTTTATATACAAAATACTCTTAACACGCGACGATACACAATCACCAATATAACATGCGTAATTATGCAAATAATGTGCATAAATCATACACTGATTATCATTTTTTTTTATTGGGTGTACCAAACATACACAAGAAGATAATTTTATTTAGAACTTTAAATGTTATTTAGAAGTTTTATAGATAATATATAGTTTGTAACAATAATATATTAACAACAGAAAGAACAAAAAATATTAATAAACTAAATCTAATACTTAATAAAATGATAAATCTATACTATATAATAAAAGAAACCATATGATAGACACGTGGCATTCTATAAAGTAATCTCCATGAGATTTTTCCGCCTAAAATATATTTATAAAATTACATGTTAATAATTTTTATAAATCATAATATATATGATATATCCTTAATAATAAAATCAATCACTCATAGAATTATGGACTAACAATTAAAATATCTTCATCCTATCCACCCATGGATCCGTCGACTTGCTCTTCTCATTCTACACAATATACATTTTTTATTTTTTTAAACTAATAGACATATCTTTTATTATATCTCCTAGACTAATTTAAATTAAACCATCCTAAAACTTAGATCTTTTTATCCTCCTTTATCTCTTGAAGTCACCGAACTCTTCCCCTATATTTCTTTAAATATTTACTAGGTTATAAAAAAGAAATTATACTTTCAAAAATGTGTATTGCATGAACTAAATTTAACCATGTATTATACGAGTTAAATAAATTTATGTTATCTGTTAACACATTGAGTCGTTAAGACATGTCTTTAAAATTGAACTTTGATATGGCATTTATAAATCATGTTAAGTTAATTTTAAAACATATTTGTTTTTTTCTCAATCGTATATAAAATTTTTCTATTTGTTGATGAATGTTAATTAAACTATGTCTTTAAACATATAGTATGCTTATTGAATGAAAAAAATAGACAGATAACTTTTTATCTAATGTCACTGTTTATGAAATATATTATATGTGAAATCATTTCGTGCATTTACCTTATGTTTGTACATGCTAGAATGCACAAACGTAGCCGATTTCTCTTGAATACAAATTTAAGACTAGTGTTTTATAAATGAAATAACAAAGCATGAAGCTTTATAAAACTAACTAAAATCATTGTATCTCGTAATTTTTTAATGTATCATAAAAACGTGATTCAACCCCATGTAATACATGTGTTTTTAACGTAATAATAAAATAAAAAAAAACAAAGTAAAATGTTATAATAAGTAAATAGTACATCAAAATTCATTTTTTAAAGAAAAATCTTGACGACTGTATGTGTTAACATATGACATTATTTTATTCAACTCGTGTAATAAACGAGGTTTTTAAATATATATTGTTTTATTATTTAGTATATAAAAGTACATTTAGTTAACCCGTGTAATACACGGGGTTCAACCCTAGTAAACAAATAAATAAATAAAGTCTTTGAAAAAAACAAACAGAAAAGCAAACCAAACGTTTACTATAACAAATTAATATTGCCTTTTTATATTAATATAAGTTATGACCTCTAGACTTGCTTTACTTTTTTGTTTTTGTTTCCAATGCTATGGTTTGTGTTTCCAATGCTAACTATTAAAATAATAAAAACTTCATCTTCTTCAACTTTAAAAGTAATGTCTCTGCTACTTTTCTTTCGTCGACCGAATTTTTTTTTTTTTCTGTTGACCGGAAATTTTTGTTTCATCTCAATTTCATCTACATTTAGGGGTATCCTAATATTTGCTTAGGGTATCCCCAATACATAAAAAGGAGATTAAAGAAGAAAAATTATACTTCGCGAAGAAAGTTGAGGGGTATCCCGTGCAACCCCTGGAATGCACGTAGATCCGCCCTTGGGTTTAATTGTCGTAATATTTTAAAATCTCTCCTAAAAGATAGTGCATTTCAAATCTTATTCAAATATCTAACAATATCTCCTCCTTTTTTATTGTGTTTTATCAAATAGAAGAAGACAGAGAGACAATCGAACGGCGAATGAAGATTATCAGGGCATCGGCGAAGAACAATCGAACCAAGGTACACCGATATAACCTTCATTGGCGACAACAAAATAAACAACGAAGAACAGCGTCAGACCGTTCAAATCACCGGAAAAATCATCTTTTCTTCAACCAATAAAGGTACACAATTTAAATCTTAATCTTTATATGTTTGAGAAAGTAGTTGCATGTTGTGTTCCTTTTATTAATTAACTAAGAACATAAAATTGGAATTAGGGCTTGAATGTTGTGTTCTGAAAGTTGTTTAGTTACATTTATTTGGTACAATGGTGTGATTTTTAGGAGTAGTTAATCGATTTCGTGTAAGATTCCTTTGAAAGAGAATGCTGATTTAACAAATTAGCTGATGGTAGAAAAATTCTCGCTGTACACCTGTGTACGTTGTCTTTAATTCGGTTGAGATGGTAGAAAAATTATCGATGTACATCTGTGTACAGCGTGGTTAAAAAGGCTGATTTTTGCTATGTTTTTTTTGTTGAATAATAAGTTTGAATAAACAGAATGAAGTTTGATTACACATATGTACTGCTTGCCCAAAAGTGTTGTTTTTTTTAATGTGAATTTACAAAATGTGTATACATGTGCACAACGTGGTTAACAAGGCTGATTTTTGCTCTGTTTTTTTTTTAAATTTTGTTGAATAATAAGTTTGATTAAACAGAATGAAGTTTGATTACACATGTGTACTGCTTGCCCAAACAGGTTAATTTTTTGAATGCAAATTTATAAAATGTGTAAACATGTGTACAGCGTGGTTAACAAGGCTGATTTTTGCTCGATTTTTTGATTTTGTTGAATAATAAGTTTGATTAAACAGAATGATGGATTGTGCTCTGTTTTTTTTTATTTTGTTGAATAATAAGTTTGCTTATTTGTGCGTTCAGGCCGAGTACGGAAATTGAGAATGCCTTGCCACACAGGTTGGATTTTGAATGGCAGATAGACAACAACACTATGGATTGCGGGGTCGTTGTCATGAGGCATATGGAAACGTGGTTCGGGATAACAGTCGAGAAGTGGGATAGTGGCTTCCCACTTGATCATACCACCAAGAAAGGCGTGCTTGACACATTTGAGGAAGAAGTACGCAGTACAACTAGTAACTACAAAGGTCAACAAGCACCGTAAGCGCATAATGGCTGATGCAGTCGAACATGGGAAGGCGAGCATAATAGGTTGTAATTAGTACGTCTATGTTGGTTGACAATATTAAACGTGTGATGGTATAATGTTTCCATTTGTTGGAAAAATTAAACATGTGGTGTTTTGGTGTTTTGTTTTGTTTTGAAATAGTCGAACACAAATTTAGTTTTTATTTGTATGGTATTTTTGGTTTTTAGACTGTTTTGTGCCACCTTACTGTACGTAATATAGGGTGATGAATAATAAATTTTATACAACACTTACACAATACACATGTTCACAGTTTGTAAACAGAGCAAACTTAGTACACATGAATACTTGTTATATAAATATCCAAGTACACCTGTGTACAGACATAGTAAGCAGGTAAGTACACATGTGTACATGTAATATGCAGTATACAAAACACATATTATTGAACGTGTTACACTACTATACGGATTTATGTTTCATATTTTTCGAATAAAAAACAATGTTGTTTCTATGTTTGTGTATTTTGTAACACATTTTACAAAATGTATCGCCGAATCGTAATTATCTCGTTGCCTGTTTTTTTCTTTTTTGAAGTACCCAAGCGGGTTCCAAATCCAGCTAGCTGTGCGTACTCCTCATACATTGAGATTGCTTGTTCAATCGTACTAAATCTGGCTTTCACAAACGGTTTGAATCCGGGGGGACAATTGGTGTCCAATACCTAGTCCCATTAAGGGTTTCATACACATTACTCGCAACCAACTCTGCACTTTTTTTTTTACAAAAAGTATGTTTAATAAAATATTACATACATATAAAAAAGGGGATCATTAGTTGTAAGTAGAACGGCTAAGTTGTTAATCGACGAAAATTATGGCAGGCCATTAGTTGTAAGATTGCAATAAGGAAAACAATGTGTGAGGGTCTTCAAAGGCTCATTAACAGAAAATATGCTATTTACATGCAACTACTATGCATTATACACATGTGTACTATCATGTTGGCATGTATAGATCACGCAGTACACATGTGTGCCTTCTGTATGTACAAATACGTGTTACATCAAACTGCCTACAACTCCTGCAATTTTTTTTATCTTTTCTATCATTTTTGTGATTCACGATCACATTCTATTTCTATCTAAATCACCGGATCAACATGAATATCAAATCCAATTAACTCATATCTAATTTGAACAACAATAGCAGCTCAGACTTTGAACTTTGAACAATCTGCAACTGGCTTTTCCGATTTAATGTTCACCAGAATCCAATCCGTCTCAGATTAATGTTCATCGGAACACAAATTCAATACCCAAAACACAAACGATATGTAAGACCCATTCTAATTTAATGTTAATATATCAATAAAATATGCATTTTATATAAAAAATGCGACTTAATAAAAACTTTTCCATCAAGAATGTTCACACAAGTTTGAAACATTCATTACATTATACCAATCTTAAGTATTTCCATAATTCACATTATGAAATCAAAACAAAGTTTAATGCGGAAGCTTCATTATCATGTGTTCGGTTCTTCGTTGAGCTTGATCTTCATCCGGGCACTCTTGGCTATCACCTATGATCAAAACTAACTTAAAAGTTAGCTTTGATAGTTAAATAACAAGTTTAAACAAGTTATATGGGTCAAACAAACAAAAATTAAACAATTTTCGGAATCAGGGGGCTAGACGCTACGCCTAGGGGCTAGACGCTACACCTAGCCCCTTTTTTTGACAGCATGTTGCTTGTTTGCAGCTGCAGTTGCCCAGCTATGAATTTTTAACCAAAACTCAACTTCCAAAGGCCATAACTTTTGTTCTACTTATCTGATTCGCGTGATTCTTTTTCCTACGCGATCGTAATTTAATTCTCCATCCTATGGAGTTAACACCCAGCATCTAAACTCGAAAATAATGTATTTCAAGCTCCCGACTTAAATTGAGTTTTAAAAGACTTTTGACCCGTTCAAACTTTTATCAAACCAACTTGTTTGTTACACCTGAATTCTTGTAGACATCATGTTTCCTATTACACAAGGTTCAAACCACGGTTACTACGCATTATTAATCCGTTTATGCTTACCCGCTTATTTTGACCCTTTAAGGGTATTTAAGTACTTTTTAAGCAAAATTCTTGCTCATTTATAACTAGCATCATATTCTCACGTTAAAAGTATCTACCTATATCACATAATCATCATGCAAGTTCCTAAACAACCCATATGGGTCGTTTGCCCAATTTACCCTTCAAGGGAGTTTTGGTCAATTTCAGTCCTTCATTTTACGATAAAGGACTTTCACCATTTAATTGACCAAAATTTTGCACGTTTAACTACATCCTTATATTTGCGTACCTGGCTCGGGTCAACCTATTGACCCGTTTTAATACCTCGCTTCAACAATTTGCTATTTCATAGCAATGCTAGTTTATAAGCCGCTTTTTCCTGTAAGCATAAGACTCGACAAGTGCTTATTAGTCGTGATTTGTCAAATGGTATCAATATTGCCATTTGACCCGTTTAGTCTAAACGACCAAACATTTTGCGCTTATATTCCAATGGTATTTATTTACCATTTTATTAAGTAAGTCATTTCGGATTCCTTACCATTTAGTTATGTCTTTTAAATCCGTTTCTTACACGTTAACCCAACGTGGCTTATGCCACTTGGTGTCGTTTAAACTTCAACCCTTATCCATTTATACATGACTAAATCACCATTTTCCATTTTTATTCATTTAGGCCCACTTACATAGTAGCCATTCAAAGATTCATTTTATATATGCCATCTATGACCAATTTCCATTTCGCGTCTTTTGATATATTCAGACCCGTACCACTTCGTGTCGAAACCATAGTTCGAATACAGCCTTTGCCGTCATTGTAACCGAGAATTAAATGCATATCTTACATAAAGGGTGTAAGCTTTACTTACCTTTTGATCCGATTTCGCTCTTTCTCCGCGTATTCAAGCCGTTTAACCCGCTTCTTTTCCCAAGCCGCCACCTAGCTCGTTAAGCGTCAAACTATTGTCATCATTTACAAGGTGGTTAGATGAGTCATTAACAATCACGACTATTCCACCTTACGTATTTTCTATGTCGAAACTACTATTCGACTTTATCATTGGTTAGTTTGACTTTTAGAAGTCAACTACCTTTAATTATACAATAGGCACAATTAAGTTAAATCAACATTATGATTAGAACCAGTTTTAACCCATATTTCGCGTAATTAGTCAAATTAGCCAAATACGCATTTCTTTCATAATTTCTTCTTATCAATATTCATTCGGGCATTTTAACAAACATCTTGTAGGCGAGATTTTATACGCATATTTTATCTAATTATGGTCATCGTTTTAACCAAGTTTTAATATCAAATTCATGCCTCTATGTCTAGTGTACATGAACTACACCTAGAACTAGCACCACAACATCAATGTTCATCCATTTAACACCCTAATTCAAGTGTTCATCTTTTTATCATAAAACCCACTTAGCACACATATGGGTAATCATCAAATCCCTAATTTTTAACACTAATTCATCAAGTTTTCAACTAGGGTTTGTTTCTAAACATGAATTCATCCTAGTTTCACCCAAACATCAATCATTCAAGCTTGAATTTCGATTTTCATAAGTTCATCAAGAATCTTAATTTCATAAATATCAAAAATTTGACATACCTTACGATCCCCTTGACTTGGTGATCGTTTATTCATGTTCATGCATCAATTTGGGTCTTGATTTGCCCTCGAATTTGATGGATTAAGGTTGAACAAGGGTTTCCCCTTGTTTCTTCTCTCGATGATCGACATATACACACACTAAGTGTGTGATATGTGTTGATTTTTATGTTTTAATAAAACAAGTTTCCTTTTTGGCAGATTTGGTCCCTCAAGTTTAGTTTTAATTGTTAGGGACTAGAACTCCATGTTTTATTACTTATTTAAACCTTACTAACTTGGTTAATTATTCCTAGTTAACTTAATGGGTTCAGGAAGTCATAACCCGTTATATTTTAAGTTCCATTAACTCGGGCCTTTAATCCATTTTATTATTTATATATATATATTTTTTAAAAGTTCTTATCCGCTTTTTAATTAATGTGGGATTATTTATTTAAATCCTAATATTTACTGGGTTACTTCTACCACTAACGGCACTTTACCCGTCTTTTAGTATTAACGGGGTTTGATTACCAAACCCGTTTTCGGGGTGTTACAAGTCTACCCCCCTTAAAGAGGTTTCGTCCCAGAAACCTTATTTACGTATCTCTTTTAATTTTAGACTAAATGAACTTAGTTTCGTTTTCAAGACATTCATTCGTGCCTTTCGATCTAACGTCTTCATTTATATTGGCGCGTACGTCTTTCATGTGTAAGGCCTCGCAGGCTGTTATTTTTAGCTTATATCCTTTACCTTTATTGACCGAGTTGTCACTTGACCACTCATTTGCGTTAGTCTTGTTAACATGTTTTATCCCGCGCTTGTCTTATATTAACACGCGCTTAGTATTTGTCATGACACTATCTTGAGTTCAAATAGCTTTCCCGGCTAGACTAATTAGTTGCCGCCACTTCATACCCCGTCACCCGGGTATACTATTTTGCAATCTCTGGCCTTATGTGTGTTTAAGATTTTTTAATTCACCTCATACCACTTATGTTTTGTTAAAACGTTGCTTTTGACTAAAAACTAAATTTTTAGTTTACGTTTTCTCTTTGTCTTACATCTTTTCTTATATTTATGAATTTTATGTCCGAGGATTTATTCCTTTCCGTCATTATTTAATGCGGAGAATTGTAACCAGTTTTCCCACGCTTTACCCAATTGACCCGGTAGGTTCTTTTACTTAGCCTCGTAGGCTATTTCTTTAGATTTTCACCATTTTATGGTGAGACTCCAACAGTTTGTTTGTTTTTTTCTATTTACGACCCAAAGGTCTTTTTGGTCCCGTATACCTCAACACTACTTTTAATCCCGTAGTTTATGATGATCCCGTAGATCATCTTTTATCCGAGTCATTATTCAACTGTATATAAATATATATAAATATATATATATATATATATATATATATATATATATATATTTATTTATGGTGTCAAGGTACCATTTTTATCTTTCAAATCTTTTATTTTCGCTTTTGCATTTCATTTGACCTTGACCGTAGTCTAAGGCTTCATTTGTTTTCTTTCGAATTATCCTTCCGTCTTTATGACTTCTAACGTCAGTTCGTTCTACGCTTACCATTATCCGGTTCTTACCTGTACTTCTTTACGACCCATTACCTTGGTTCTTTTATCTTAATGTTTTTAACGTCTATAACCCTTTGCATAAGTTTATTAATATTTTGCGCTTTTATTTATTCGGTTCGCGCTTACTTACATTAGCAAGCGTTGTTCTGTAGTTAACTCACTTGACTCATTTTAGGTGAAATTTCATCACTCATGAGTGTCAAACTTTGTTCTTTATTCGACCCGTCCAACTTTGAAATAGTTGAACGTAGTTATCAAAATTTCTGTTTGCGAATTTTCAGCGTCTTTTAGTCATGACTCATAATCCGAGTCCTTGACTTTTTATTTTCGCGTTCTCGTCTCTTGTTTACGCATACTTTCAAAATCCTACCCATCAATCGGGTGTTTTCCCGAAGTCGTTATCATTGCAACCCTTCCGGTATGCATTAAGACTTCCCTTCGATTTATTTGACCGTCTTAGCGAAATCCATCGCTTTTATTCAACCATGTCTTTTATTCCTTATGTGACCATCCTTGACGGCCTTATAGATTTTGAGCGACGATTATCATCGTCATCCTTGATTTACTACGACTAAAGTTAACAACCTTGATTATCTTTTTCGTATGGGCAATACCTTCGTTTTTATGATCTGGCGGATCGTCTATACTTTGGTTTTACTTGCCCATTTTGTCAACCATGGCTATTTCGTCCAGAATAACTTAATTTCATGAATTTTCGTCAGGTTATTCATTTATATCATCATTTACATCGGTCTTTGTCCCTTCTCTAGGGCTCATTATTCTAATGTAATACGCTTCCGTCACCCGGCTATGCGTTTACATTATTATCAAGTATTTTGATCATTTGTTTCATTTGGGTACCTTTTAATTTGTCTCATTCACCACGTCCTTACTACATCGGATGTAAGTATGTCCATTATAAAAGTTCATGGTACCACGTGTTCACTGCTTACTTGGCCAGAGTAAGCGATCAACACCTGATATACATGACCTTTTATAATTTTCACATTACACCCCATGTAAGTAATACCTCTATTAAGTTTTCTTGGAAATAATACCCTGGATAGGTATTCTATTCAGGTTTTCCAAGCTTTTAATTTACATATGCAACAATCATTCTCTACATGTTTGTTGCATATTGCTATATGTGCAATTAAATTTAAAATGTGCACCTGGTAATGCTTGCTCTAACGGGCTTCTCTTGCCGTTAACCTTGTTCGCGATCGCTACGCGATTTAGGTCCTTAATGAATATGCTCTGCTTGTCATACCTCGGATCGTTCCTCCGTCATATCCGTAATTTATTCAATTCTCGTCATCTTCATATGCGAGAGTCCTTCAATTAAAACATTCACAAAGGTTAGTAATGTTGACATCAATAATCGCTCGTATTATAATACGAGGCCTTCTGCTATACGTGTCAACGCACGTAATTTCGTTGACTATATCTATCATTTATGAATCTGATTGGTGTAACGTGTATTACGCGATAACCCTATGTGTTGTTCTCAACACTTTAATCATTCTAAACCATTAACATACTTGTACTTACCGGATTTGCGATCAAGCCTTGAACCGAACACAATTTACTTTTTAACCATGAGCTCTGATTACCAACTTGTAAGACCCATTCTAATTTAATGTTAATATATCAATAAAATATGCATTTTATATAAAAAAATGCGACTTAATAAAAACTTTTCCATCAAGAATGTTCACACAAGTTTGAAACATTCATTATATTATACCAATCTTAAGTATTTCCATAATTCACATTATGAAATCAAAACAAAGTTTAATGCAGAAGCTTCATTATCATGTGTTCGGTTCTTCGTTGAGCTTGATCTTCATCCGGGCACTCTTGGCTATCACCTATGATCAAAACCAACTTAAAAGTTAGCTTTGATAGTTAAATAACAAGTTATATGGGTCAAACAAACAAAAATTAAACAATTTTCGGAATCAGGGGGCTAGACGCTACGCCAAGGGGCTAGACGCTACACCTAGCCCCTTTTTTTGACAGCATGTTGCTTGTTTGCAGCTGCAGTTGCCCAGCTATGAGTTTTTAACCAAAACTCAACTTCCAAAGGCCATAACTTTTGTTCTACTTATCCGATTCGCATGATTCTTTTTCCTACGCGATCATAATTTAATTATCCATCCTATGGAGTTAACACCCATCATCTAAACTCGAAAATAATGTATTTCAAGCTCTCGACTTAAATTGAGTTTTAAAAGACTTTTGACCCGTTCAAAATTTTATCAAACCAACTTGTTTGTTACACCTGAATTCTTGTAGACATCATGTTTTAAATATTTCCTATTACACAAGGTTCAGACCACGGTTACTACGCATTATTAATCCGTTTATGCTTACCCGCTTATTTTGACCCTTTAAGGGTATTTAAGTACTTTTTAAGCAAAATTCTCGCTCATTTATAACTAGCATCATATTCTCACGTTAAAAGTATCTACCTATATCACATAATCATCATGCAAGTTCCTAAACAACCCATATGGGTCATTTGCCCAATTTACCCTTCAAGGGCGTTTTGGTCAATTTCAGTCCTTCATTTTACGATGAAGGACTTTCACCATTTAATTGACCAAAATTTTACACGTTTAACTACATCCTTATATTTGCGTACCTGGCTCGGGTAAACCTATTGACCCATTTTAATACCTTGCTTCAACAATTTGCTATTTCATAGCAACGCTAGTTTATAAGCCGTTTTTTCCTGTACGCATAAGACTCGACAAGTGCTTATTAGTCGTGATTTGTCAAATGGTATCAATATTGCCATTTGACCCGTTTAGTCTAAACAACCAAACATTTTGCGCTTATATTCCAATGGTATTTATTTACCATTTTATTAAGTAAGTCATTTCGGATTCCTTACCATTTAGTTATGTCTTTTAAATCTGTTTCTTACACGTTAACCCAACGTGGCTTATGCCACTTGGTGTCGTTTAAACTTCAACCCTTATCCATTTATACATGACTAAATCACCATTTTCCATTTTTATTCATTTAGGCCTACTTACAAAGTAGCCATTCAAAGATTCATTTTATATATGCCATCTATGACCAATTTCCATTTCATGTCTTTTGATATATTCCGACCCGTACCACTTCGTGTCGAAACCATAGTTCGTATACAACCTTTGTCGTAATTGTAACTGTAACAACTCTCATTAAAATTACTATTTCTTATTCTATTATGTCTAATAGGAAACCCTAATTGAGACCCCCAAATAATATTGCATGACCCCTAAAATTTTCAGAACAATTAGAACTAGGATCAGGGCCCCTAAAACTCAAGGGGGGGGGGTATTCCCTAATTGATATTATCCTTACAGTTTGTTGTAAAACGCAAATTTCTTCGAATGGTCGACTCACCTAAGCTACAAAGACACGAGGCTACCCTATGCTAAAAGTGACCCGTCACGCCACGCGAGGGAGCCAGGTGAACCTGGCGCGCCACGCGACAGGGACTATTTTTCAGCATATAAATATGGGGTTTGGCACATGCATTTTGGTGTTGGTTCGACGTGAAAATTCGTTTTGTACATTGAGATATCATCAGTTTACTCCAAAAACACACACAAGCACGAAATTCTGCCTCGATAACAGGGTAATAACTCGATCACTGCTACGATTCAATGTCTGATCGATAAAAACCAATCCGATGGATGTTTAAGTGCTGCCCGTATGTGGGCTATACTTTGTCATTCGTCGTGAAGGTTTTGATCTCGTGAGTTGTCGTAAAAGTTGTATTAAGTTACTGACCTAGTTTTCGTGTGCATTGTTATTTGAATTAGGTTAACCAGGCTAAAATCAGTAGGCTAAACGCTGGCCGTCTAAACTTGCAATGTGAGTCATTCTCTTTTTATCAAATTATTTTGCCAAAACCCTACTTATTTTCAAAGTTATAATTACAGGGATTAAGTCTTTGTAATCTTCAATTACTGCCGGTATGTGGGGTTTTGTATACATTACTTAATACCCGTCACCATTGGACAACGGGTTAGCCAATGGGTGATCTGACCATAGTCAAAGACACTGTCGAGTGACAAATACCTATTTGGGGTAATTGGTTGATAGAAACAATGTAATCACCCTTAATATTGTATATTATAACAATGTGTCGTTTTGTGCAACTTGAATGATTCGCCAGTATTTCTCTGCTGATATAACCTTTTTAAAATATGTTTCAGGTGATCTGCTGTGATCCAGGAAAAAGTGCCGTGTAGCACTACAAGCTTGAGGAAGTGGCTCAATAAAATAAAGAAACATGTTTTTTGTAAAAACAGGGATTTCCCAGTGAAATCACCTTTATTGTAAATTGTGGGTGTTATCCCCAAAATTGTGAAATAAAATAAATTGGGTATTTTCAAGTTTTAAAAGATCCTGTTAAAATTCCGCTGCCAACATAATAATTACCACGGGTTTCAGTCCCGCGGCTCCTGAAACGGGTAAAACCGGGCCAGGGGCCATGACAGAAAAAAGGTGGTATCAGAGCCACTGATTTAAGCCAATTAAGTATTTAGAAATACTTAATTTTTTTGATTGCCATTCTGTGATTATGTGAAAATTCAATTTACAAAAATTTTAACTTAGAATTTTGTGTGTTTCTTCATATGCTAACAGCATGAATGAGTTGTCTGAAGCTCTTCAGAATATCACTATCCATTCTGCTGACATGGAAGTTTCTGAGGGCTTTTCCGGTTATTGGGCCGACACTGAGGAACCAATGGTATTCCAAGCCCAACCTCAGGAGAAACCAAAACCGAAAAAGATAAAAAAGACTCGTAGGCTGGAGGCGTGTGATAGGAAGAAACCAGCGGTACAGAAAGTGATAAAGACCGAGGATCCGAAGGATAAAGGAAAAGAAAGCAGGGAAAGTTCCGGTCAAGCCCAGGAAATGCCATCATGGGAGGAGCTGGTTCATAAACTCGCACTTAGTGACCTCATCGGACCTGCCAATGAAAACCTCTTCAATTACCCAACGAAAGCACAACTTCCAGTTAATCTGGAACCTGCCATTCCAGATCCTATTATCCACCCCCGACCTCTACCAGAAGAGCTAGAAGAATCGTGGACCACTGACTGGCAATTTCAGAATCTTTTAAATAACCCTAATACCTTTTTCCCCCAATTTGACCTGAGCCTCCACTACACCCACCAATGAGCACCGAGAACTTGGCTGAACTTCGCCACTATGGCGAGGAGCTGGTGGACGCAGGAAATAGAATCCGAGATGTGGGGGAGAGGATATCATGGAAATACGACGAAAGGGAACATCGTTTCTGAAGTGCCAGCTGATGGGATCGTATGTGGTTGTGCGGATGTGTGTTTAATAATAGTATAATAATAAAATAATAATAAACATTAACAAAAATATAATCGTGTAAAATAACTTAAAATAAAACTTTTGTAATATAACGGGTGTGTAATGATGCATATTAATATATAAAAAGATAAAGTCGCAAAGTCGACAATTTTGGCTATACGTGTTGACATGATTATGTTGATGTGATTATGTGTGATTGCTTTATTATGCTTGATTATTATTTACTCTATCTTGTGACAATAATTTATATATTGAAAATTATCAGATGGAACCTGCTGTTAATGAACCAGTTAACGAAGTTAACCAATCTGAACAAAACCATGAAGATCAATTTCTGAATAGGCAAGATATAGAGAATATCGTTGCTCAGGGAATAGCCAATGTTATTCCAGCAATCCTTGCTGCTGCCCGAAATCCAGTTGAACCTCAACCAATTATTCCTAGCAAACGTACTCGTGATGACAACTTCAGTAATAGTGTAAATGGAGGCGGAAACATTAATAATAATGATGATGTGATGCAAGCCCCATTCCTTAAACGAATGAAAGCTGCAACGCCTGGTTGCACTTACAAGGAATTTCTTGCCTGTAAACCTGTCGAGTTCGCAGGCAATGAAGGGGCAACTGCCACGCTACGTTGGTTGGACAAAACTGAGGCAGTAATTAAAATAAGTAAATGTGCCGAGGAGGATAAAGTCATGTATGCTTCTCACATTTTCAAGGAAGAAGCATTAGAATGGTGGAATACAGTATTACAAGCTAAGGGAAATGACATGGCCTATGCCATGAGTTGGGAAGAATTTAAACGTCTGGTGGAAAGAAAATTCTGCCCATAATATTAAAAAGAATAAATGGCGAACAAATTCCTGAGCCACCGAATGGTGGATGTTGATTGCCGAGGGTATACTTCGAAGTTTTTCGAATATGCTCGAATTGTGCCTACTCTGGCTTCGCCAGAACCGGTACTTATTTCTCGCTACATTTGGGGTTTAATTAGCGAGATTCGTGATATTGTCAAAGCTGCGAGACCCCGCATGATCGATGATGCGGTGGAATTAGCCAACACTTTGACTGACGGACTGGTGCGTACGCTAGAAGAAAACAGAAAGAAGGAAGTGGCCTAAAAGATTACCCAAGGACTTCGTGGGGGTAATAATAGCAACTTCAAGAGAAAGGGAACTGGATCATCTTCCACTCCGCCGTTCTGCAGAAACTGTAAGAAGAAACATTTTGGAAAATGCAATGAAACCTGCAACTTCTACAAAGCTATAGGACATCGTGAAGAAGATTGCAGAAAGAAAACAAAGATCTGCTATAACTGTGGAGAAGCTGGGCATTTCAGACCAGAATGCCCTAAATTAGTCAAACCAGCAGATAACAAGGCCAAAACTGCTGAAGGGACTAACAAGAAGAACGCAAGAGCCTTCCAACTGACCACGCAGGAAGCCGAACTGATTCCTGACGTAATAGCTGGTACGTTCTTAGTTCACAACGTTTATGCAAAAGTATTATTCGACTCTGGTGCAAACCAAAGTTTTATAAATACTTCACTCTGCCAAGCTCTTAAGCTACCCTTAACGAAGCTTAGGCAAATTTTTACAGTAGAAACGGTAGACGGGAACTCTGTTAACATAGATACGGTTTTGCAAAAAGAAACTATAGAACTTTCAGATCATAAATTTTCTGCAAACCTATTACCCATGAATTTAGCTGGATTCGATGTCGTGTTAGGAATGGATAGGTTAGTAGCCAACCATGCTCGAATCCTTTGTGATAAGAACTCCATAGAAATCCGTGCACCCATAGGAGAAGTAATTATGATTATAGGGGATAAGCCGCGTAAACCAATGAAGTTCATTTCAGTAATGAAAATTGCTAGTTATGAACGAAATCAAGGAATAGTGTATATGATTTCAGTAATCATTAGCACTAAGGGTAAAGAACTTAAGGAAATTCCTGTAGTATCAGAATACCCGGATGTATTCCCAGAAGAACTACCAGGATTACCACCAGATAGGGAGGTAGAATTTAGAATTCATCTAATTCCAGGAACTACACCAATAGCCAAGGCACCTTATCAGTTAGCACCCACCGAAATGCTAGAATTAAAAAAGCAGTTAGATGAATTGCTTAGTAAAGGATTTATACAACCTAGTTCATCCCTTTGGGGAGCACCAGTGTTTTTCGTAAAGAAGAATGATGGTTCTATGCGAATGTGTATCGAGTATAGGGAACTGAATAAGGTTACAATTAAGAATCGATATCCATTGCCTAGGATTGATGATCTTTTTTATCAACTTCAGGGAGATAGATATTTTTCTAAGATAGATTTACGCTCCGGATATCATCAGTTGAAGGTACAAGAAGAAGACATACCTAAAACCGCTTTGAGAACTAGGTATGGTCACTACGAGTTTACAGTTATGCCTTTTGGACTAACAAATGCTCCGGCAGCATTTATGGATATGATGAATAGGATCTGTAAACCGTACTTGGATAAATTTGTAATTGTCTTCATCGATGATATACTTATTTATTCCAAAAGCCAGGAAGAACATTGTGAGCACCTGCATACACTCTTAACTTTGTTAAGAAAGGAAAAGCTTTACGCCAAATTCTCGAAGTGTGAATTTTGGCTACAGGAGGTGCAATTTTTAGGTCACATGGTGAATCACGAAGGTATTCATGTAGATCCCTCTAAGATAGAAGCAATCACCAAATGGAAAGTCCCGCAATCAACTACGGAAGTTAGAAGTTATCTAGGATTAGTTGGATACTATAGGTGCTTTATTAAAGATTTTTCTAAGATAGTTGTGCATTAACTAAGCTAACCTGTAAAACAGTTAAGTTTGAATGGGGACCTAAGCAAGAAGAGGCTTTTAAGGTTTTAAAGAAAAAGTTAACAAACACCCCAATTCTTGCATTACCCGAAGGGACAGAAGATTTTGAAGTTTACTGTGACGCTTCTAAGCTAGGATTAGGATGTGTACTAATGCAACGCAAAAAGGTAACTGCGTATGCCTCAAGGCAATTGAAGAAGCACGAGGAAAATTATACGACTCATGACTTAGAATTAGGAGCCATAATTTTTGCCCTTAAGATTTGGAGACATTATCTGTATGGAAGTAAATTTACAGTCTATACAGATCATAAGAGCTTAAGAAATATATTTGGGCAAAAATAATTGAACATGAGGCAAAGAAGATGGATGGAAATTTTGAGTGATTACGACTATGATATTCAAAATCACGAAGGAAAAGCAAATGTAGTTGTAGATGCCTTAAGTCGTAAGTATCATGAAAAGCAAAAGAGAGTTCGTGCTCTTAGATTAAATCTACAGTTAGATTTAATGGAACAACTGAAAAACATTCAAGAAACAGCAATCAAGGATGATGCTGAAGGAATGAAAGGAAGAATAAAAGACTTGGAGGAAGCGGCTGATGGAATTTGAAGATTCCATAAGAAAAGAATTTGGGTACCTAAGCAGGGAGAATTAAGAAATAAGATTCTAGAGGAAGCCCATAAATCTAGATATACCATGCATCCTGGAAATAATAAAATGTACCAAGATTTAAGAAATAACTTCTGGTGGATAGGAATGAAAAAGGATATAGCTAGATATGTATCTAAATGTCTAACTTGTTCACAAGTTAAGGCAGAACACCAGAAACCTTCAGGGTTACTCCAACAATTAGAAATGCCTGTTTGGAAATGGGAACTAATAACCATGGATTTTGTTACTAAGTTTCCCAAAACCAGAAAAGGTAACGACGCAATTTGGGTAATTGTGGATCGATTAACCAAATCAGCTCATTTTCTACCCATGAAGGAAACCTTTAGCATGGAAAGGTTAGCCAAGTTATACGTAGACGAGGTAGTGTCCTTACATGGAGTTCCACTCTTTATTGTATCGGATAGAGATAGTCATTTCACTTCACATTTTTGGACAAGTTTCCAAGAAGCCATGGGGACGCGATTAAATTTAAGTACAGCTTATCATCCCCAAACAGACGGGCAAAGTGAAAGGACAATTCAAACCTTGGAAGACATGCTCAGAGCATGTGTAATAGATTTTGGTGGGAACTGGGATGACCACCTACCCTTAATTGAATTCTCCTATAACAATAGTTATCATGCAAGCATTGAAGCTGCCCCATTCGAAGCACTGTATGGGCGAAAGTGCAGAACTCCAGTTTGTTGGGCGGAAATAGGAGAAAGTCAATTATCAAGTCCTGAAATCGTGCAAGAAACCACCTACAAGATCACTCAAATCAAGGAAAGATTAAAGATGGCTCGAGATCGCCAGAAAAGTTATGCAGACAATAGACGCAAGCCGCTAGAATTTCAAGTTGGAGACAAGGTACTCTTAAAAGTTTCTCCTTGGAAAGGAGTAGTGCAGTTCGGGAAGAAGGTGTAGGATCGTTGTCGGACCTGAAATGAGTTGTTCAAAGGCATTCTACTCAAAATGAAAGGCGGAAACAGACATGATGAGTTGAATTTAGCAAGATATCACTTTAAACTGTCTTGTATATTGATTCTGATACGTTTACAGTTCTGAAGACACTTCGACAGAGCTTCGCTGTCGGAAACACACAGCCTAATTCCGCTCCAAATGAACCTGATCTAACACCTATTTATAGAGTTATGATTTCGCTTGAACAAGTCTCAAGCGAAATACCATTACAAGCGAAATCAGCAACTAAAGCGAAATATCATAATTCAAGCGAAATAAGCAGTTTGAGCGAAATGGCTAGTTTCAAGAGAAATCAGCTGCTTGACTTGATTTCTTGAACTTTGTGCCCTGATCAATGTAAGACTCGATACAAGACGAAGTCGACAGACGTATGCACCAACAGACTCCCCCTCGGATGTTGACGAGTCTTAAGTGTCGAGTCTTCAACGTCTTCAGTCTTTATCAGTCTTTGGGCTTTTCTTCAAATTATCTGACAGTGTAAGCATCCTCAAACTTCATCTCTATCTCTTCAGTATCAACAGACTCTTCTCGAATAATCTTTCCTCGGATGTCTTCAGACTCCCTCTTTCGATATGCTGGGATCGCAGTCTGGCTTGGTGAAATCACAGAGTTTTCAGGTATCGGAACCTGGCTTTTTATCACAATCTTCAGGTTCAGGATCAAAACCTGGCTAAACCTGCATATTCTTAACCCAGAAATAAATTTCACAAATTTAACAATTCACAAATTTATATATCTAGACTCCCCCTCAAATTTATCCAGAAAGATATAACAATGTTAAACACTGATGAACCTCTTGAAAGAAAAAAATTCAAAAATATTTTCTCATTTAAACACACACTTCCCCTCATCACATGCTCATCATGTTTAGCACTTGGAATTTTGAAAAGCAGCTCCCCAACATCAGTTGTCGAAAATCTTTTTGAATTTTTCAAAAATTATGCTAAAATACACTAAAAATCTTTTTGGATTTTTTTTAAAAGAAATGAAACGCAATAAAGAAATATTTATAGACAATATTTTTGCGAGTTTGTGTAAGAGGATCATATCAGTTTTTGACAAGTCACAAGTACCGTTGAGCTTAGTTACACAATAAGGATTAAACAATTCACTTAGATTGCCAATATACTGATCCACTTAAATTCTCACACAAATTTCAACTGATTCAAGATATGAATTAGCTGAATTAAGGACTTAAACTCATTCATGTGTCCCACCTCTTGAATATACTCCCGTATCCAGATCCCAATATCCAGTCTTACAGGTGAGTATACCACAGATGATATCTGTAAGGGGTTAAATGCGAAGAACCGTGAGAGCTCAGGTCAGAACTTCCGTTCAGTAGAGAGATGACGGCTTCGACTTTTGGTGGGTCCCCTTTAGAGGATCTTTTTTACAACAGCATTAATTAGCAATTTTATTGCCTTATCATTTTATGCTGAGGGCGGCGCTATATTTCAAGCAAGCAATAAAGTATTCTCCGGGGACTAGGCCATTGCTTCCGCAAAATCAGAAGTCCCGGGATAATACCCCAGATATCACTGAGCATAAAGACCTAGTATCTCAGAAAGAGGGATCTTTCAAACGAAATTTCAGGGGTTACCTATATATCCAAGTAGTGTTCCCCACAAAATAAGCAAGTTTGAATTTTAAGTTTATATCCCGAAAAAGTTTACTAAATGTGTAAAAACCTATCGGCATATCATTAGTGAGACCGTTTAATGCTATTTAAACATTACATTTCTTTAGCATACTGTAACTGTCTACTGATGTACTATCATTTCCTTTTTTTCACAACAAACTCATTTTTGTTTTTTATCATGTTTTTGCCATTTGACCCCTTTAGTCTAAACAACCAAACATTTTGCGCTTATATTCCAATGGTATTTATTTACCATTTTATTAAGTAAGTCATTTCGGATTCCTTACCATTTAGTTATGTCTTTTAAATCTTTTCTTTTTGAAATTACCGTTATGGTTTGGTTTCTTTTGAAAACCAGAACCAGAACTGTAACCCTTTTTCTTGTTTAAACGTTGTTGAACTCTTGAGGTGTAAGGATTAGGTTTTTTAGAAAAATTTACATCTTTTATTTCAGAAATATTAATTTCTATCAGTTTGAAAACCTTTTTAATCATTTCAGTTTTAACACCTCTTATTGGAAATTCTTTATCAAAATATAATTTGTCAGAATCATTCAAAGTATATGCAACTTCAAATGTTTCGTCATTCAAATTAGTTTTTGACAACATAAATTCTTTACTATACACCCGTTTTCCCGATGACTTTGAACTCCTGACAGACGAACTCGAACTCCTGGACACAGACATTGACTCGGACTCCTCATCCTTATTTAACACCTGATCGACCATCTTTTTTATTAACTCAGACTCATGATCTGTGTCGGACGCTGTGAATGTGATGTCAATATTGTCTGGTAATACATCGATTATCTCGGACTCCAACTTTATATTGACTGCCTTTTTTACTTGTTCCTCATTCGGTTTTCTAGACGAATACCCTTCCCAAATTGGAGGCGGGCACTTGTTATAACAGACACTCTGTTTCTTACCAGTATCCTTTTTCTTCGACTTCTTGTCTTCAAACGCTTCAAAACCTGCAACAGTTGGATAAATTTTGTCAATTATGTAATCAGAACTCGAATAACTTCTTAGTAACCGTCTGATTCTTTCGTTTTCAGCTTTCTCAGTTTCCAACTCTTACTTCCATTTTGCACATTCTTCAATGTAAAAATTTATTTCTTTCTGCTTCGACATCATTGTTGCATTCATCATTGTCAAAGCATCTTCTCTTTCAGAGTTTGTCTTCTGCAAACTATTCACAGTTTTGTTCAATACATCGTACGACTCTTTCACATTCTTTACATCAAACAACAATTCTCTTTCAACTTTTCAAGCTCACTAAACCTTTCATCTTTATCTTCACATTGTTTGCAAGGTTCCGAACATGTAATACAAGGTTTTGTGACTTCAACAATCTTTTCAATCTCCACTATCTTCTCGACTTCAACTACCTTTTCCACTTCAACTATCTTCTCAACAACTTTGACCTCTTTCATTTCTTTTGCAACTTTTCTCTCTTTAAGTTTCTTCAATTTTTCTGCAAAATAAAATTCAAAACTGTCAGAAGATAAATGATTTTTTCCAACATTTATCTGGTCAATTTCGTCATCATCATCATCACTACTTTCTGTTGAACTGTTTTTGAAGAAACAGATTCTTCATCTTGACTTTTCTCTTCATCAGATAACACAGCTATCCATTCTTTCATCAATTCTGGTTTCTAAACAATTTGAGCAATGAAAGCTTCAAACTCCCCATTTTCATTCACAAACTTATCCCAGCTAAATCCTGGAGCCATTTTCTCATCATCTTGATCAATGATGCCAAAGTAAGCTTTCTTATTTGCATCTTCGATCATTTTCCCATGTGCAGTTTGTGATTCCTTTTGTTGATATGGTTGATGAGAAACTTGTTGATATATGGCTTTTCGATAGTAATCATCTTTTCCAAAAGGATTCTCTGCTCCACTAGCTTTCTGATTTTTTAAGTCTCTCTTGAAATGACCTTTCTCCCTGCATTTAAAACAAGTAACTTTAGATTTATCAAAACCCAAAGCAGAAACATGTGCATCCAAGAAATCATTTCTTCCTGTAATCATTTTGAACTTCTCAGCTCTTCTCAAGACACTAGCTAGACACCATTTGATGTCCATGAGCTCCAATTCTTCTGCATCTATCTGATCGTAATCTTCTTTTGTTAGCATAGGATTACCAATTCTTCCAGCAATTAATCCTTCATAAGATTCCAAAGCAGTAACCAGTAATGACATATGATTTTTAACAATGTCATTAGAAAAATTCTGACCATTTTGAAGATGCAATGCAACATTGCACTGAATCATATGTTCGTTACCAACATTTGAACTTTGAACACTTGGAGGATTAACATTTGAAAATCCACTAGTGTTGATTGAAATTTGACTGACTGATTCATATGAATTTCCTACACTAAAAGCGGTTTGGATCTTTGGACTTGCTACAACAGTTTGAATATTTCCTTTATAATACAATTTGATGCCTTGTTGATTGTTCGAACTGTTCATTCTTGCAATCTTTTGCTGTTCAAGATCCTGTGCCTCAAGCTTTTCAATAAACTGTCCAATTGATAATCTGCTAAATTCTCCAGAATTCTTTAAAATCATGAGATAAGTACCCCATTCTTTCTGCGGCAATGCGTAAGCTAACTTTTCAACCCATTCTGCTGGAGTTTTAGTAATTTTCAACTGAGACATGGTACGTACAAGATGACAATATCTTTTAATAAGAGTCTTTGTAGTTTCCCCTGGCATACTTGTAAACAACTCAAACTCCTTTTTCATCAGAGATGCTTTACTCTTGAGCATTTCTGTACTTCCTTCAAACTTCTTTTCAAGTGCTTCCCAAATCGAAAATGCACTACCATCATGCTGAAGCAAAATAAAGATGTCTTCTTTGACAGCTTGTTGTAGAAGACTAATCATCATTTTCTCTCCTTTATAACTGTCACTCTCATTGTCTGTGAATTCTGAAATGATTTTATCAACTTTCAAAGCAGTCTGCGGTCTAACATATTTTGTTTCAATGCTTTCCCAAGCTCTTGGATGGTTTGCCTGAACCCAATTCTCAAAACGATTTTTCCAACCATGATACTCTTCAATTTCCATAAGTTTTGGGGGTTTTTGTAAAGTTCCAGTTTCGTTTTCCAATTTCATGTTATGAGCAATGGTAGCTGGACTAGTCGAAGATGTAGCAAACGCGTTATAAAATTCCTCTTCCATGATTCGGTAAACTGTTTCACAAAACAGACACTCTCAAGCGAAATAAGATCTGAAGCGAAATCACCCTTCAAGCGAAATTACCTGTGCAAACAACTTTCAAGCGAAATCAAGTTTCAAATTGAATTAGCACTTTCAAGCGAAATCAACTGATTTTCAAGCGGAATAACCTTCTTAAGCGAAATCACTTACAATTCAAGCGAAATCACTTATTTCGCTTGTAATTATCACACTTTTTCAAGCGAAAACAGATTGTTCGTTCAAGCGAAATAAGGTTTTAGGTCTATTTTTATCTGATTTAATCCGAATTTTGATCTGATTTTCTCAAGGGTTTGTTAAAACAGTATTTCGCTTATGTTGTGAAAAATTCAGGCCATTTTAACCGTTAAAACTTGTTCAATTGAGAAAAGAAGGTGTAGAAGTAAGAAAATGAGATGAAATCAGGCTGAAATCTGCAGAACTCCTCCTCCTGAGCTCTGATACCACTTGTAGGATCGTTGTCGGACCCGAAATGAGTCGTTCAGAGGCGTTCTACTCAAAATGAAAGGCGGAAACAGACATGATGAGTTGAATTCAGCAAGATATCACTTTAAACTGTCTTGTATATTGATTCTGATACGTTTACAGTTCTGAAGACACTTCGACAGAGCTTCGCCGTCGGAACCACACAACCTAATTCCGCTCCAAATGAACCTGATCTAACACCTATTTATAGAGTTATGATTTCGCTTGAACAAGTCTCAAGCGAAATACCATTACAAGCGAAATCAGCAACTAAAGCGAAATATCATAATTCAAGCGAAATAAGCAGTTCGAGCGAAATAGCTAGTTTCAAGCGAAATCAGCTTCTTGACTTGATTTTTTGAACTTTGTGCCCTGATCAATGCAAGACTCGATACAAGACGAAGTCGACAGACGTATGCACCGACATAAGGGAAAGTTAAGTCCAAGGTACGTAGGACCATTCCCAGTAATCCAGCGAATAGGACCAGTTGCCTATCATTTACAACTACCAGAAGAGCTAGCTGGGGTACATGACGTCTTTCATGTATCCAACCTCAAGAAATGTCTATCTGACGAATCCCTGGTAGTACCTCTTCAAGATATAGAGGTCGATGAGAAGTTAAAATTTGTTGAGAAGCCACTTCAGATAGAAGACAAAAAGGTTAAGTTTCTCAAGCACAGAAGACTAGTACTGGTCAAAGTCAAGTGGGATTCGAAGAGAGGACCTGAGTACACTTGGGAACTGGAATCAGAGATGAAGCAAAAGTATCCTTACTTTTTCCAGTAAATCTCGAGGACGAGATTTTAATAAGGTTGGGAGGATGTAACAACTCTCATTAAAATTACTATTTCTTATTCTATTATGTCTAATAGGAAACCCTAATTGAGACCCCCAAATAATATTGCATGACCCCTAAAATTTTCAGAACAATCGGAACTAGGATCAGGGCCCCTAAAACTCAAGGGGGGGGGGGGTATTCCCTAATTGATATTATCCTTACAGTTTGTTGTAAAACGCGAATTTCTTCGAATGGTCGACTCGCCTAAGCTACAAAGACACGAGGCTACCCTATGCTAAAAGTGACCCGTCGCGCCACGCGCGGGAGCCAGGTGACCCTGGCGCGCCACCCGACAGGGACCATTTTTCAGCATATAAATCTGGGGTTTGGCACTTGCATTTTGGAGTTGGTTCGACGTGAAAATTTGTTTTGTACATTGAGATATCATCAGTTTACTCCAAAAACACACACAAGCACGAAATTCTGCCGCGATAACAGGGTAATAACTCGATCACTGCTACGATTCAATGTCCGATCGATAAAAACCAATCCGATAGATGTTTAAGTGCTGCCCGTATTTGGGCTATACTTTGTCATTCGTCGTGAAGGTTTAGATCTCGTGAGTAGTCATAAAAGTTGTATTAAGTTACTGACCTAGTTTTCGTGTACATTGTTATTTGAATTAGGTTAACCAGGCTAAAATTAGTAGGCTAAACGCTGCCCGTCTAAACTTGTAATGTGAGTCATTATCTTTTTATCAAATTATTTTGCCAAAACCCTACTTGTTTTCAAAGTTATAATTACAGGGATTAAGTCTTTGTAATCTTCAATTACTGCCGGTATGTGGGGTTTTGTATACATTACTTAATACCCGTCACCGTTGGACAACGGGTTAGCCAATGGGTGATCTGACCATAGTCACAGACACTGTCAAGTGACAAATACCGATTTGGGGTAATTGGTTGATAGAAACAATGTAATCACCCTTAATACTGTATATTATAACAATGTGTCGTTTTGTGCAACTTGAATGACTCGCCAGTATTTCTCTGCTGATAAAACCTTTTTAAAATATGTTTCAGGTGATCTGCTGTGATCCAGGAAAAAGTTCCGTGTAGCACTACAAGCTTGAGGAAGTGGCTCAATAAAATAAAGAAACATGTTTTTGTAAAAACATGGATTTCCCAGTGAAATCACCTTTATTGTAAATTATGGGTGTTATCCCTAAAATTGTGAAATAAAATAAATTGGGTATTTTCAAGTTTTAAAAGATCCTGTTAAAATTTCGCTGCCAACATAATAATTACCACGGGTTTCTGTTCCGCGGCTCCTGAAACGGGTAAAACCGGGCCGGGGGCCGTGACAGTAACCGAGAATTAAATGCATATCTTACATAAAGGGTGTAAGCTTTACTTACCTTTCATCCGATTTCACTCTT
Source organism: Helianthus tuberosus (assembly GCA_030545235.1). Classification (NCBI taxonomy): domain Eukaryota; kingdom Viridiplantae; phylum Streptophyta; class Magnoliopsida; order Asterales; family Asteraceae; genus Helianthus; species Helianthus tuberosus. The sequence goes on from CM060352.1 coordinate 171,298,661, forward strand.
TCTCCGCGTATTCAAGCCATTTGACCCGCTTCTTTTCCCAAGCCACCACCTAGCTCGTTAAGCGTCAAACTATTGTCATCATTTACAAGGTGGTTAGATGAGTCATTAACAATCACGACTATTCCACCTTACGTATTTTCTATGTCGAAACTACTATTCGACTTTATCATTGGTTAGTTTGACTTTTAGAAGTCAACTACCTTTAATCATACAATAGGCACAATTAAGTTAAATCAACATTATGATTAGAACCCGTTTTAACCCATATTTCGCGTAATTAGTCAAATTAGCCAATTACGCATTTCTTTCATAATTTCTTCTTATCAATATTCACTCGGGCATTTTAACAAACATCTTGTAGGCGAGATTTTATACGCATATTTTATCTAATTATGGTCATCGTTTTAACCAAGTTTTAATATCAAATTCATGCCTCTATGTCTAGTGTACATGAACTACACCTAGAACTAGCACCACAACATCAATGTTCATCCATTTAACACCCTAATTCAAGTGTTCATCTTTTTATCATAAAACCCACTTAGCACACATATGGGTGATCATCAAATCCCTAATTTTTAACACTAATTCATCAAGTTTTCAACTAGGGTTTGTTTCTAAACATGAATTCATCCTAGTTTCACCCAAACATCAATCATTCAAGCTTGAATTTCGATTTTCATAAGTTCATAAAGAATCTCAATTTCATAAATATCAAAAATTTGACATACCTTACGACCCCCTTGACTTGGTGATCATTTATTCATGTTCATGCATCAATTTGGGTCTTGATTTGCCCTCCAATTTGATGGATTAAGGTTGAACAAGGGTTTCCCCTTGTTTCTTCTCCTGATGATCGACATATACACACACTATGTGTGTGATATGTGTTGATTTTTATGTTTTAATAAAACAAGTTTCCTTTTTGGCAGCTTTGGTCCCTCAAGTTTAGTTTTAATTGTTAGGGACTAGAACTCCATGTTTTATTACTTATTTACACCTTACTAACTAGGTTAATTATTCCTAGTTAACTTAGTGGGTTCGGGAAGTCATAACCCGTTATATTTTAAGTTCCGTTAACTCGAGCCTTTTATCCATTTTATTATTTATATATATATATTTTTTTGAAAGTTCTTATCCGCTTTTTAATTAATGTAGGATTATTTATTTAAATCCTAATATTTACCGGGTTACTTCTACCACTAACGGTACTTTATCCGTCTTTTAGTATTAACGGGGTTTGATTACCAAACCTGTTTTCAGGGTGTTACACGATACACACCTGGGTTTAACAAAAATCAAGTGCCTTTTCCGATTAATGTTCGCCGGAATCCATGCCGTTAATGATTAGGAGTCGCCGGATCCAACTACGATACCCAGCGCAACTGCCGGCGACGATAGAACTGCCGGCGAAAATCGAATGAATTATGGGTATTATGGAAGAAGTGTGTGAATGAATTCTGGGTTTATGAAGATAAATATGAACGTGATGAAGTGGGTTTATGAAGATAAATATGGTTGAATTCGATAAATATGGTGAATGGATTCGATAAATCTGATGAACTGGGTTTATGAAGATAAATATGAATGATAAAAGTTGAGTTCGAAATCTGATGAACTGGGTTTATGATAATAAATATGAATGATAAAAGTTGAACATGATGAACTCGGTGTATGAAGATAAATATGGTTGAATTCGATAAATCTGATGAACTGGGTTTATGAAGATAAATATGAATGATAAAAGTTGAATTCGAAATCTGGTGAATGGATTGAAAATATGGTTGTTTGCTAAACAATTAAGATGATAATCTTCTAGAAATGCACATTTGCATCTATATGTATGAGAACATGTTATAACGTGTTTTGGTACACCACTTTGAATACACTTTCCCTTTCATCTATCGTACCATCCATAATACACTACCATTACCTTCTACCATCCGTAATACAATACCATTACCTCCTACCATCGATAATACAATACCATTACCAATATTTCATTTTATTACATGTACATCAACACCCTTTATACCATCCAAACAACATATTACATCATCAAGTGATAAATATAATCAAATCATCAACCACTAGATATAACTAACCAAAAAACATGTCGATGGGCCTACTTCATCATTTAAAATCACAAACTTTTTGTACCAAAACACGTTATATCATGGTTATACATAATGATGCACATGTGCATTTTTAATATTGGTAATGTAAAAAGTAGTGTATTGCGGATGGTAATGGAAGTGCATTTGTCTACTACTGGTTATATACTACGGAATTTGTCTAAGAAATGATACATATGCACATGTGCATCCATAATTGTTACTCGAAAAAAAAAGTTTTTTTGGTAACGAAATATAGCAATTTTTTTAAATATTAAAAAAAATTGTGTTTTTAAGATTTTTTTTATGTATTTTTTTTTGTGTTCACATTGGTTCTCGCAATAAAGTTGGTTCTCGCATGAACCCTACCATATATATATATATATATAGGGTGAGGATCAATTCAAAACTAAAAATATTTTCAGAACTTTCAGAACTCTTTATAGCCAATCATTTTACTTTACTTAATTTTTATTTAGAAGAGAAAAGATTTATAAGGAAAGAAGATGGATAATGTGTTCCACAGATTTTATTACGTGAAGAAAAGGAGAGAATAGAAGAGATAGGGGAGGTTTTTTAGGGTTGAATTGTTTCATTCCAAATTGGGGTGATTGGAAGAGAACAGAAGAATCAATCTTGGATCCCGAGACGACTCACACACTCTACGATGGACAATGGATGATGGTGGTGGATGATGGTGTTATGGTGGTGGTGGGTGGTGGGTGGTGGGTGAAGTGTGAGAGAGGTGGTGTGCCAAGGGATGGTTTGAGCTTGAGCCAAGCACTTCTATTTATAGGCTGAACAGAAGCTCGGGCACGGCCCCGTGTCCAGTGGGCACGGCCCCGTGTCCACATCCTTCTCTTTCTTCATTTAATGCAGCTTTGTCTTATTAGTTGACCACGCCCCCGTGTCCGCTGAGCACGACCCCGTGGTGTAGAAGAATCTTTGTACTATGAAGATTTGCTGGATTGTGCGAATCTTATAGTTGACTACGGCCCCGTGTCCGCTGAGCACGGCCCCGTGGTGGGCAATAGAAGCTTCTACCACTTTGTCTTTTCTGCTGACACTTGGGCACGCCCCCGTGCTGGCTGAGCACGGGGCGTGTTCAGTCTTCTGATCTCTTGTTTTGCTTGGGAAGATGTTGTTGTGGGGTCGGGCATGTCACGTTTTGTTCCTTTTCTTGTATTTATGTTAGATTTTGATGTCTTTTTGCTTCTTTTGTTAATTTGAGCTCATTTAATCCTGAAAATACAAAAGGAAGACAAAAGCACACTTTTTCCAACATTAGTACTAAAAAAGGGTTAGTTTTATGCCTCATTTGATGAAATTTATATGTTACATTTTGAACACATCAAATACCCCCACTCTTGAATCTTTGCTTGTCCTCAAGCAAAACTCTTTAATATGTGGCTATTTACACTCCCAAATGGAATGGGTAGAGAAGAAGGTTTTTGGGCTTGTCGTAGAGTGTCGGGATTTCCAAGATTCTTTATTTAGTTTTATTTTTATTTATTTACAATCCTATTCGTCATGATTTATTTAAAACTTTTCATAAGGTAAATTACTTATTAGGGCATAACATGCCTTTGTAAAATTCTATTTATATACAAGTTCACATACCTCACGGGGATCACTCAACACTCGGCCGAAAATGTATTTTTGTGGATCACTCGAGAGCGGCATGGAACTTACTCCTACCATAGGCTTGCCAAGCAATCAATCCTCCTCCTTTTTAACTTATATACCTTTGTAAATATCAAGAGGACTTTGTGGGTTAAGGGTTAGGCTTGGGTTAAAGGTAGGTGGTTGGGTTGGTGGTTAGTAGAAAAAGGGCGAAAAGCGTAACAAGTGTCGGTTTTCGTATGACTTTCTATTTTTGTAACTTTTATTTTGATGAAGCTATTTATTCAAACAAAGTTATTTTTGATGAACTTGTTTGTTTATTTTCTTTTGCTTCATCATCAACACAATTGTGTTTTTTTTTATTTTTTTGAAAAGTCATATGAAGAACCGAACTTGTTACTAAAACAAAGGGTTAAAATTGAAAAAGGTTTTGGTGGGTAAAAAGGGTGTTTGGTTTGGGTTATGAAATGAAAAGGTTTAGGCTCAAAGGGGCTAACTAGGGGGATTTTGGGTAGGTGGTAAAAAAAGAAAAATAATGGTGTAGAAATAAAAATGGTTAGTCCTAATGCCTCCATCATTTACTTACTCGGGTTTAAGTTGGTAAGGACCGGGAATGTATCGTCATGGCAAGTTCTAGAGTCGTAAGAACCAAGCGGCTATTCACACAAGAAACGAAAATGAGCATTTAGTTCTAATGATATGTAATTGTATGCTCAATAAAGGCTCAAAACTCACTTTTGTGGGAATGAGTTTTTATGTGATCAAGTATATATAATCAAATTTTAACTAAGCTTGTCGTGCCTTTTCATAATTTTCTTATGTTGGTTCTTTTTATCACGACGCTATCGGTTGTAAATTCGTAAAAATATAACCTTTTTAAGAACTTGAATTTCCTGAGTTAAACCTAGACAAGTAAAAAAATGAAAATTTTTGAAAAAATTTGGGGTGATTAGCGATTCCAATAGAGTTTTGTGTAAGGCTTGTATTTAGGACTTGCAAGATTCAAGGTTTTAGCATCCCCCCCCCCCACACTTAAATTACACATTGTCCTCAATGTGTCCCAAAAATAAGTTTTTAGGTTGATTGAATGTGTAAAAAGGTGTAAAAAGCAAAAAAAAATGTGTTACTGGCTACCTGGACACGACCCCGTGTTGAGTGAACACGACCCCGTGTTCAGGTGCCAGTAACGAAAACTTACAGAAGGTGAACACGGGGGCGTGTTGGCTGGACACGACCCCGTGTCTGTCAAGGTCTGCAGAAATAAAACAATCAGCAGGTTCAGGGGAGTGGGCACGGGGGCGTGTTGGTTGGACACGGCCCCGTGTGGACAGTCTGCAAAGTTGAAAAAATAGGTTTCTTTCGTCGGTTTTTCTATCCCGGCTTTAGTAGTACTAATGTTTAGCACTCTAAGCCTCGTTTGTACCTGTTTAGTCAACAAACACTCCACCAAAACATAGCAAACATCCTACTTTTACCAAAGTTATAATCCATGTCAAAGTTAAAGAAAAAAATATGCAGGAAAAATAAAAGGAGTTAGGGAAAGTAAATTGTTCAACACTTGGCACGCAGGCCATCAACTGTCCAAGAGTGGAAAAGGGTTAACCTGTGAAATCATCAACCAACCGCTTCCTCCTCTGCTCCTCTCGCCTACTCCATAGCATCGTCATCATCATCGTCATCATCCCCTCCATGGCGTGCAATGTGGTCTCGTATATATCCAACATCGTCTTGGATCTCGGATAGGTTTCTTTCGATAGCTCCGACCCGGTGGTAGGTGTTGCTCGCCATGTTATAGGTGTTCCTAGTGCACATAAGGTTTTCCTGCAACAAATCATGCAAACTTTGGAAGTTAGGAAAACCGCCTCCCGAGGAGGATGATTGGCCCGGATCACCATGGGGTTGGTATTGGTACTGATGATGTTGCGGAGCTTGGAGGACAAGCGCTTCTTGCGGGTTCCATGCATGACCTTGCATCCTTTGAAAGGTTACCGTCCCGTCTTCTGCCTCATAAATTTGGTTCATTGAGCGGCATATGTGAATATCCACCGTACCCGACCATGGGCTCCTCTCAAACGACCTAGGTATGTGGGCGAAGTGCTTGAAGAGACTGTACACCCACCCCCCAAAGAAAATAGGAGTCGGTGCACTAGCAAGGCAGTTGTGATGCATGTTTCGGAGCATGAGGAACGGAACATCGAGCGGCCTGCGGTTGTGGATGCAGTGGAGGACAACCAAATCTCTTAAACCAACGACGCCACTACTTTCATGCCTTTGGCTAAGAGAGTAGCCGAGGAGCCTATGAATGTATATGTATAGCGGATCCCTCAACTTCGTACTCTTAGTGCTGCTCGGATTGTAGTACCCCTCTCCAATCTGAGCCCACATGGCTTGGCGTTCGTTCTCACCTACCTCTCTCATCCCTCCAGTATTTTCTTCGTTTCCCGCATCCTCTTCCGCATACAACCCGATAATCGACCCAAATTGTGCCATAGAGATCGAATACCTCGTTCTGCCACATCGGAATGCTACCCCGTCATTGTCGAACGGGTCGCACCTCGAGTTGAATGGGAAAGTGCTATAGAATTCCAACGTGCCTTCGTGGACGGAACGGAGCCGAGTTGTTAGGGCGACTCTGAGTGGTCCCGTTACAATGTTGTTGAAACGGTCAATTTGATTCACCAAGGTTAGCAAGTCCGTGCACGCTTGCCTCGGGTATTCCTCCGGCCTTGTTTGAAGAATCTCGTATCGAGCTCTTGCATCGAGCTCATTGGCGTTAAATCTTGTGAACTTCCTGGCCATCAGGCATGATGTTTTATTCCTCCACTGTTTGAAGCGAGATCTCTTCTTCTTCATCCTCAATGAATCCTTGATAGAGTTTCAGCCGTTGGCCATTGACTTTAAATGGGGGCCCATTTCGAGATTTAATTTCTACTGCACCGTGTGGGAAAATATGGGTGATGGAAAAAGGTCCTGACCACCTAGACTTTAATTTACCAGGAAACAATCGAAGTCGTGAATTAAACAAAAGAACTAGATCTCCTACCCGAAATTCATTAGGTTTAATATGTTTGTCATGCAAATTTTTCATTCTTTCCTTATAAATTTCAGAATTTGAGTATGCATAATTCCTAAGTTCGTCTAAGTCATTTAATTGACAAAATCGATTTTTACCGGCAAATTCTAAATCTAAGTTTACATTTTTAATTGCCCAGTAGGCTTTGTGTGCAATTTCTACTGGCAAGTGACAACTTTTTCCATAGACTAGCTTATATGGGGTTGTACCTATTGTTGTTTTATAAGCAGTTCAAAAAGCCCATAATGCATCGTCTAATTTATCAGCCCATTCCTTTTTATTTAACCCTACGGTTTTTTTGAGTATTCGCTTTAAACCTCTATTAGTCACTTCGGCTTGTCCGTTTCTTTGAGGGTGATATGCTGTTGAGACCCAGTGATAGACCCCATATCTTGTTAAAAAAAATTCGAGTTGATGATTGCAAAAATGGGTACCTCTATCACTTATTAATGCTTTAGGTGTGCCAAAACGAGAGAATAGTTTTTTCAGAAATCTTACTACGACTCTTCCATCATTTGTTGGAAGTGCCTCGGCCTCGGCCCATTTAGACAAATAGTCTACTGCCACAAGTATATATTTGTTTCCTTTCGATGGTGGGAAAGGTCCCATAAAGTCGAGTCCCCATACATCAAAAATTTCACAAACAAGAATGCCATTTTGTGGCATTTCGTTTTTGGAAGAAATATTACCTGTTCTTTGGCAAGCATCACATGCTTTGACAAGACTTTGGGCGTCTTTGTAAATGGTTGGCCAATAAAATCCTGAATCAAATACCTTTCGTGCGGTACTAGCGGCACCATGATGCCCTCCGTATGGACCTTCATGACAATGGCGGAGAATTCTTCGTGCTTCATTACCATGTACGCATCGTCGGACGAGTTGGTCGGCACACATTTTGAAAAGATATGGATCTTCCCAAAAATAGTGTTTCACATTGGCAAAGAATTTCTTTCTTTGATAATGTGACCATCCTCTTGTGACTATACCGCTAGCTAGGTAGTTAGCATAGTCGGCGTACCATGGCTCTTCCTTATATTCCACCATTTCCAGGGACTCTGTTGGAAATTTTTCGTTGATTTGCTCGTCCCTGGTCGCTTCCAAAGCTGGGTCTTCTAAGCGCGAAAGATGATCTGCTGCGGTGTTTTCTGCTCCTCTTTTGTCTCTGATTTCAATGTCAAATTCTTGGAGGAGTAGAATCCACCGAATCAAACGTGGTTTTGCGTCCTGCTTTTTGAAGAGATATCAAATGGCTGCATGATCTGTATAGACTATAGTTTTAGAAAGAACAAGATAAGAACGAAATTTATCAAAAGCAAATACCACAGCTAGTAATTCTTTTTCAGTTGTTGTGTAATTTTCTTGTGCATCATTAAGTGTTTTACTAGCATAATAAATTGGGTGGAAATGCTTTTCTTTTCTTTGTCCCAAGACAGCTCCAACTGCAAAGTCACTAGCATCACACATGATTTCGAAAGGAAATTTCCAATCAGGCGCTATCATGATAGGTGCATTAACTAACATTTCCTTTAGGGTTAGAAATGCTTGATTGCAATCCTTGTCAAAGATGAAAGGGGCATCTTTTTCAAGTAATTTTGTTAGAGGCCTTGAGATTTTTGAAAAGTCTTTCATAAACCGTCTATAGAATCCGGCATGCCCTAGGAAACTTCTGATAGTTCTTACGGAGGATGGAGGTGGTAATCTAGAAATGGTATCTATTTTGCCTCGATCCACCTCCATTCCTTCGCTCGAGATCTTGTGACCGAGTACTATTCCCTCTGTTACCATGAAATAGCATTTTTCCCAATTAAGGGCGAGGTTAGTTTCCTCACATCGGGATAGCATTCGTTCAAGGTTATCGAGGCATTGGTCATATGAATCCCCAAAGATAGAAAAATCGTCCATGAAGACTTCCATTGTTTTTTCTATCATGTCATGGAAGATGGCTACCATGCAACGTTGGAATGTTGCGGGGGCATTACATAGACCAAACGGCATGCGTCGATAAGCAAAAGTTCCATAGGGACATGTGAAAGTTGTCTTTTCTTGGTCTTCGGGTGCTATCGGGATTTGAAAGTAACCTGAAAAACCATCCAAGAAACAATAAAATTTATGACCGGATAATCTTTCTAGCATTTGATCAATGAAGGGCAAAGGAAAGTGGTCTTTTCTTGTTGCTTCATTTAATCGTCTATAATCTATACATACTCTCCATCCTGTGACGGTTCTTGTTGGTATTAATTCATTTTTTTCGTTAGTTATTACCGTCATACCTCCTTTCTTTGGAACTACTTGGACGGGACTCACCCAAGGACTATCGGAGATAGGATAGATAAGTCCGGCGTCAAGTAGTTTGATGACTTTGTTTTTAACCACTTCTTGAACATTTGGATTCACTCGACGTTGTGGTTGTATGACCGATTTGTAGTCATCATTCATCAAAATTTTGTGTGTGCACATAGAAGGACTAATTCCTTTTATGTCTACCAGTTTCCAAGCTATTGCATTTTTATGTTTTTTCAAGAGACTAATTAATTTTTCTTTTTCTAAGCTATCTAATTTAGACGAAATAATTACAGGTAAATTACCCTCTTTGTCTAGAAAAGCATATTCCAAACCTTTTGGAAGTTCTTTGAGCTCAAGTGGTGGGTCTTTAGGAGACTCCTTATTTGGTTGCTCATTTCGATCAAGAACTTTAAAAGTTTGTTCTATGGCGACCTCTTCTTCAACAAAGTGGTCAATCTCTTCACTTGTATCGGGTGGTTCATCTTCATTTTCAATTAGGGGGTCATTATTGCCGAATGGATATTTCATTGATCGTTCGAGATCGACACTTCTTTTAAATGACCCCAATTGAAGAGGTAGATTGTTGAACTTCCGGTTTTTCAAAGCTTCGTGAGTTTTTACAAATGGTCGCCCCAACACTAGAGGAGCGTCATCGAGGATGACAAAGTCGGTCGGGATTACCATTTGATTTGTTTGAACCAAGACATCCTCAACTATACCGATTGATTTTATTACTTTCCGATTGGATAGAAAAATGGGTATTTGAAGTGGAGAAAAATCACTAATACTTAATTTTTCGAAAATGTAGTTAGGCATTATGTTAACACAAAGATCTTTATCGATTGTGACATTACTAATAAACGAATTTTGAAAGAAACATGGAACCGGTGTAATGTTAATTTCAAATGGGTCTTCTTTTATTAGCGAAGTTTGATCATTAGTTAACTTAACACTTACCGTTTCGTCAATTTTAGTGTTAGTGTTTAACTCTTTTAAAAACTTAGCATGAGTGGGTACTAAACAATGATTTTCAAAAGAAGGTGATAAGAGATTAATTTCTTCAAAATTAGACTCTTCTTGAATTTTAACGTTTTCGGACTCACCTATTTCGTTGTTTGACTCATGTGTCGGTTTTTCACTTATTTGTTCTTCCATTTTTACACTTTCAGTTATCTCTTCATTTTTTAATTCTTCTCGTGCGCGGGACTCCTCTTCCCTTGCGCGAGATTCTTTTATACATCGATCGATAACTCTAATGTGTTCTAATATCCTATCGGTTACTTCGGTTATAGAAAAAGAATCGGAATTTTCTAAGCTTGAATCCGGTTGTTCGACCCTTTGTTCCTCATAGTACCCATATGAAGTAGATGGTTCGCACCATTGTTCTTCATTGTAAGCATATGATGGATAAGGTTCGTAATTTTGTGCTTCATAATACTCATATGAGGTGGGTTGTTCACGCCATGGTTCCTCATAATAAGCATACGAAGGTGGTGGCTCATATCTTGGTTCCTCAAAGTATGAGTATGAAGGCTCATACCTCGGTTCGTCAAAATATGAGTATGAGGGAGGAGGTTCATACCTTTGGTCTTCATAGAATGTGTATGAAGTTGATGGCTCGTACCTGGGCTCCTCATAGTAGGTGTATGAATTGGATGGTTGATATGAGTGATTATTTTGAACTGAGTGTGCGTTACGACAATTAGTGCAATAATTACCCCTATAATCATCCTCCTCATAGGTGTAGTTGTAACCTCCTGAGTATTGATCCATAAGAATCACTCAGCAGACCACAACCGAGTCTCGAGATCAGAAAACAAAAATAAAAACGGAAACAGAGGCTGGACACGGCCCCGTGTTCAGTGAGCATGGCCCCGTGTTCAGGATCTGTATCTGGGCGTTTTAATTAAATTTACTGATTTCGTTGAGCACGGGGCGTGTTCAGTGAGCACGGCCCGTGTTCAAGCTTCTGTTACTGGGTGTTTTTATTAAAATGTGCAGCACGGCCCCGTGTTCAGTGAACACGGCCCCGTGTTCAGTGAACACGGCCCCGTGTACAGGCTACTGTAAATGCAAATCTAAACTAAAATGCAGAAAAATGTGCGCGCGTTTTAAAAAGGTTTTGAAAAACTGATTAGGCCGTCGATTTTAAGCTTTCTTAACATCCTTGTGTCCCCGGCAACGGCGCCAAAAACTTGATGCGTGTGAAGTGTTATATATATTAGGTGTATATTTTAAGCCCCTTTAACACTTATTTTTAGCCAAGTTTTAAATTTATAAAACACGATATTTTACTAACACTAAACACACATATGGGCAAGTGCACCCATCGTGAGCGTGGTATAGCGTTGGTAAGATACCGAGGTCGTCCAGGACACAAGAGCTTTTAGTACCGGTTTATCCTCAACGTCTAATCAAAATAAAAAGTTTAGAAAAATGTTTTAAACTAAGAAAAATAAAAACTAACTAAAATGCTGAAAATAAAAATAAAAGAAAAACATATAGACAAGATGAATCACTTGGTTCCGACTCGTATCTAGTGTAACCTTTGATTATTTCCGCACTTTTGCACATAATTAAGAGATTATCTTAGTTATTGTAGTAGGCCCCTCTTTTGAAGGTGACGTTACCCTCACCCCAGTAGTTTGAGTCAGCAAGGATACAATCCTAAAAGGGTGGATTATTGGAAGATAATGAATTAAGTTATTAATGCAATATTATGGTAGGCCCCTCTTTTGGAGGTGACGTTACCCTCGACTAAGTAGTCTGAGTCAGCAGGGATACAGTCCTAAATAGCCGGGTTATAGTATTAATAGTAGTTAACTTATGAGGGGACCAAAGAGTTTGGACCCCCGCCATCCAATACCGTGAAGTATTGAAGGAGGTCCTACTAAATTTGACCCAGGTCCATTGCAGGACCTCTAAACGCTGAACAATGGCAAGACCTTTACCAAACCGTTCCCTTAACCCCCGACCAGGTAGCCAACATACCTCCATATAGACCGTGGAGATATGAATGGTGAAAATCTTTTATTTTATATAGACAGTAAAATAATTTCAAGACACCACGGACAAACGATAAGGAAAGATCACCTTCAACATAAGCAGCTAGTTATTAAAGTCATTAATACGAAACCAAATAAAAAGTGCAAAAGATTAGAAATAAAAAGTATTACACTAGACACTTTGTCTTCACCAAGTGATGTAAGAGACTTAGGCAAACATGGCCTTGATTGTCAAGAACTCTTACGATCAATCTTGGATCCCGAGACGACTCACACACTCTACGATGGACAATGGATGATGGTGGTGGATGATGGTGTTATGGTGGTGGTGGGTGGTGGGTGAAGTGTGAGAGAGGTGGTGTGCCAAGGGATGGTTTGAGCTTGAGCCAAGCACTTCTATTTATAGGCTGAACAGAAGCTCGGGCACGGCCCCGTGTCCAGTGGGCACGGCCCCGTGTCCACATCCTTCTCATTCTTCATTTAATGCAGCTTTGTCTTATTAGTTGACCACGCCCCCGTGTCCGCTGAGCACGACCCCGTGGTGCAGAAGAATCTTTGTACTATGCAGATTTGCTGGATTGTGCGAATCTTATAGTTGACCACGGCCCTGTGTCCGCTGAGCACGGCCCCGTGGTGGGCAATAGAAGCTTCTACCACTTTGTCTTTTCTGCTGACACTTGGGCACGCCCCCGTGCTGGCTGAGCACGGGGCGTGTTCAGTCTTCTGATCTCTTGTTTTGCTTGGGAAGATGTTGTTGTGGGGTCGGGCATGTCACGTTTTGTTCCTTTTCTTGTATTTATGTTAGATTTTGATGTCTTTTTGCTTCTTTTGTTAATTTGAGCTCATTTTATCCTGAAAATACAAAAGGAAGACAAAAGCACACTTTTTCCAACATTAGTACTAAAAAAGGGTTAGTTTTATGCCTCATTTGATGAAATTTATATGTTACATTTTGAACACATCAGTAACATCGCATTCCTATTTCACATCCAATTTTGAGCGTCTTCTCCTTTGTGTGGGTCTTTCTGTTGAAAATTTTGATTAAAGTCATGGGTCCAATTTGGGTTTTGGCTTCTTGTATTGTTTAATTTTGTTTAAGTTAGATTGATTTGATTGTTTATAGCAGAAAATTATGAAGCGCCTGAATTTCCCCTTTGAGAAATGTATGTATGAATACTGGGTAATGATTAATGTTAATCTATAGGTTTATTTAGGTCAAATATTGTTTTAATTTATGGGTAGGTTATTTGATTGGAGGTATTTTGATATTCTGTTGGAGAACTTTTTATTCTGGATGAATATGAGTTTCTTAGCATGTTAGGTATTCGGATAGGAGTGTAAGTTTAAACTGATTTGTCACTTGTTCGTGATCAAAATTAGTCTATAGGTTTATTGTGACTGATGTTATGTCTAAATTCATTAGTAGGTTATGTGATTGGAGGTTGTTTTGATATTCTGGTGGAGAACTTTCGATTCTGGATGAATATGAGTTGCTTAGCATGTTAGGTATTCAAATAGGAGCTTGTTTAGTGTAAGTTTGAGCTGATTTGCCACTGGTTCATGATTAAAATTTATCTATAGGTTTATTGTGACTGATGTTATGTCAGATGTCATTTAAATTTGTCAGTAGGTTGTATGATTGGAGGTTATTTCGATATTTCGTTGGTGAACTTTTGACTCTGGATGAATATGAGTTGCTTAGCGTGTTAAGTATTAGATAGGAGCTCGTTTAGTGAAAGTTTGTACTCACTTCAGTATACTTAACTGATTTGATCACCTTTACTGTCATGTTATCTAATTAGTTTCGACAAAAAATGAGATCGTGTATGTTGTATCTAATTAGTTCTCTTTCAGTTTTGTTTAGAAATTTTCCTGTTAACGATTGAAGTTATCTGATCTGATCATCTTTCTTGTCACGTTATCTAATTAGTTATTGGTCAAGTGTTACATATTTTGACTTTAAGTTGAGTCAGATCTGACCTAATAGGCTAAGAGTTGTTTTAGGTCGTATTTTGTTGAACATAATACCACAAAATTGAATTATCCTCAACCCTAGTTTCTAGTTTACTCTTATTTGATTTACTAACTCTAATAGACACAAGCATTAATTAAAAAACATGTCAGTGCATCCTACGATAATTTTATAGAACAAGAACGTAAAGTTTTAACTAACAATTTTCTAATCTAATAACAATTTTCAACAACAAGTAAGTTTACAATGGATAATCAGATACGCGAGGCAGCTGAACTTGTGCGAGCTAGACAATTGCAAGCAGCTAACCTGATTTGCTTTCTGGTGGCTTTCGTTGCACTACGTAGATTGTCAACCAGAAGTCGTGCTAATTTACCTACTAATGATGAAATTTTACAACGACGATATGTGCGAGAAGAGATGTTACACGACCTTTCAAATGGCGGTAAATGTCGTGAGCTTATCCGCATGAGTGAGAAAGCTTTTATGACATTGTGCAGTATCTTAAAGCGTGATGGTGGACTTCGAGCTACTCAACGCATGTCTGTTGAAGAGCATGTTGCAACATTTTTGCATATTGTAGGCAATGATCTGAGAAATCGGTTTACCTCATGGCTATACCGTCGTTCTGGGTCAACAACTAGTCGGTGCTTCCATAGAGTTTTGTGAGCGATTATATCATTAGAAGGTCGTTATATTCAACAACCTAAAGGTGATATTGTCCCAAAAGAAATTCAGGAAAAAAAAAGATTTTATCCTTTTTTAAGGATTGTATCGGTGCAATTGATGGAACACATGTTCGCGTCAAAGTACCTAATAAGGATGCCCCTAGATATCGTGGTCGTAAGGGATACCTGACAACAAATGTATTGGCTGCTTGTACATTTGATTTAAATTTTACGTATGTGCTAACTGGATGGGAGGGTACAACATCAGACTCAAGAATTATAAAGAATGCGCTTACTAGAGATGATAAATTAGTCATTCCAACTGGTAATTTCTTTTACCAAATTTACTTAAATTGTTTAATAATGTATTTTAATACTAATTACAAGTTGTTTATAGGTAGATATTGTTTAGTAGACGCGGGTTTACCTCACACGAGTACCCTAATGGCACCATATAGAGGTGTTAGGTATCATTTGAAAGAGTACTCCACGCGCGCCCCTGAGAATGCAAAGGAGTTGTTTAACCTTCGTCATGCATCATTACGCAACGCAATTGAACGGGCATTTGGTGTCCTAAAAAAGAGGTTTCCTATTATTAGAAGTACAGCGGAACCATTTTACTCGTGCGACACACAGTCTTGCATCTTTTTAGCATGTTGTATTTTACACAACTTTTTACTAGAGGAAGATCGTGATAAAGATCTTGAAGATGAGGTCATACAAGAGGTGTTAGATGGACCACAAGAGGAAGAAAGTCAAATTACAAGAGACATACGTGAGGGTAGTACGAGATCCGAACAACTAAGGAACTCAATTGCAAATGAAATGTGGACTAACTATTTGAATTATCCAAACAATGAAATAGATATGTCAAAGTAGTTTTAGAATAGTACATTATAGTATTTCATTTCGATTTTGTATTAACTGTTATGGTTTCAATAAATTGGTGACTTTGTTCTTTTTTATTAGCGTGTGCATATACTAATTCTATTTAGCATAAGCAACAATTTACAGATGTACATATTTGAATTTATTTATGTATTACCATGTAGAAAGTTATCATGAGCAAACACGAAGCCACCGGAAAGAAGGAACAAATAAAGTGGACAGAAAGTATGGATAATATATTCATACAATCCATGATAGCACAACAAGATAATGGCAATAGGATTAATGGCAGTTTTACTTCACAAGCATACAACAATATGATTGAGGAGCTGAACACAAAGCTTCAAATTGAATTGACCAAAAAACATTTGAAGAATCGTTTAAAAACGTTGAAAGAGCATTTTTCCCAATGGTACGACATGTTTCGTGGAACGTCATTGAGTGGATTCTCATGGAATTCAGAAACTCAATTAATTGAAGCGGAGGATGAAGTCTGGGATAAATTAATAGATGTAAGTTTTTTTAAGTGTTTACTCGTATATTTAGAATATCGTTTATAATACTAATTAGCTTAATTTTCTTTAATAAGCAAAGCCTGATGCTGCGGCATTGAAGACGAAGAAAGTCTCAAACTTCAATGAAATGCTACAACTATTTGCAAAAGATAGGGCATCCGGTGCACACGCTGAAACAACTAAAGAAAGAAATGGCCGACTGAAAGAAAATGACAGCATTAACATAGAAACAGTTCCAGACGTTGATGACTTCTGCGCTGCCAATGATGTAGTTCTGGAGAGCCAATGCAATACTGATGATGATATTCAAGTGCTACCTCCTACGTCTTTTCGTGCAAAGAAATGTAAGAGTAGAAAAGGAAAAGTTGAATAACAAGATGAAGATTTAACCTCTATGATTATGAATGGCGTTAGCAGTGTGGCTAATGCTATTTTAGAGGGCAACAAAATACTTGAAAGAGCTTATCATCACGAATACACAGGTGAAGAAATTTATAATGCACTAGAGCCATTGGGTTTGGATTCCCATGAAATACGTGGAGCTTTAAATTTCTTGGCAACTAACCAAGCAAAAGCAAGGATGCTATTTAGTTGTCCTCCTCTGATAAGGTTGGGTTTACTAAGAGATATGATGGGTTCCGGTAACTAAGCAAGTTTAGGATGCTTTTGTCTTCTTGAAGTTTTCCTTTTTAGTAAGTTTTATTTCTTTGTTGGGTATTTTACTAATTGCTTATGGATCTTGGGATTGTTTATGATGCTTAATTACATTAGGTTTGGGATTGTTTATGACTCTAAATTAATCAGTCTTGGGTCTGTTTTTTTTTACCAAGCCTAGCCCGGTTTGGGACTGTGTATGATGCTACAGTACTTATATTCACTGCTGAGTATTTGGAACGAAACACAGATAATCTTGACCTGTTGATACCCGGGTAAGCCTTTTATATAAACCAATTTACTTATATTGGAGTCGAAGAAACTTAACTTTGATGATCTGGGATTGTACTTTGTTAATGATGATTATAGTATATTGGTTATGATGATGGTGTTGTATACATGATACTATTGAGACGGTTCGATTCGAAAAGGTTCGCGTCGAAACGGTTCGATTCAAAATGGTTCGCGTCGAAACGGTTTGGGTCGAAACGACACGGGTCGAAACGGTTTGCATCGATACGGTTCGATTTGAAACACTTTCTGCTTGTGATTTGGGACATTGAAGCAGGATTTTGTGGAGTTTGAAACGGTTCCAGGGCATTTCTGAATGTTTCAGACCAGTTTTAGGTGTTTTAGACCTGTGCAGATAGGAATTTGACCTGTATTTGCAGAACTTGACTGGAATTGGGCCGAAATCTGGCTGGATTGCCGTGATGGACGCAAAGCGGTATAGCTGCTCATGCGCCTTTGACTACCTTGATCCTTGGTTTTATGAAGCGTGAAGTGCACCAAGGCGATAAGGTTATAAGCATCTTAGCGTAAACTGTTACTATTCTGTTTAATTATTGTGCATAACTTGAGTATAATGATTTTAACTGTTTATAAGTCAGATCCACCCCAATATGTTCCAATGAAGTGATGATGGTACTCGAGGAACAGCCCTTTTCCTGCTGCTGTCACCGCAAGAGCGTAACCCGAAGCATGTGCCAATTCGACAAACGCATCACACGCGTGTGAAACGCGTAGTTTAGGTCCACCCACCATCACAGGCTTAACTGCTTTGTTGAAGAACTCTGCTGCAGTAATAAACCTAAATGAACAGCTAAACGGTTCGCGTCGAAACTGGTCTGAAACATTCAGAAATGCCCTGAAGCGGTTCGCGTCGAAACGGCACGGGTTGAAACGATTCGCTTCGAAACGGCACAGGTCAAAATGGTTCGCGTCAAAACGGTTCGATTTGAAACGGTATGGGTTGAAACAATTCGGGTACGGGTCGAACCGTTTCGTGTCGAAATGATTCGCGTCGTACGAGCCTGATCAGTAATTTATCAACAGGATAATATTTAGCAGCTAGATCTTTTGTGCTAACAGATATATTCTTCTAGTGCTATATGGTTATTGCAAGATAACATCTACTATTGTTTTTTTTTTTTGAACGGCTAGCGCAGTCGCAATACGTTCAAGCGCATGCTGGAGCGGCTCACGCGCGGTTTCAAGCGCAATTGGCTCAGTCCCAGAAGCAGGGTTTGATGGGAGGGGGTAGTGGGAATGTTAACACGGGTGTTTCGTCACCGTCGGGTGTGACGCCTGCGAATGCGAAGAGATCGGGGCAGAATCCGTCTTCTAGACCACCTAGTTCGGCTGGTGGTGCGGCTGGCTCGCCTTTGAAGACTATGGAGCTTGCACCTGTGGCGAGTAGACGAAAACGGGCCCTACCCGATAAGCAAATTCCGGAAAAAGTACCTGCGTTTTTGCCCGAATCGGCTCTTTATACGCAGTTGTTGGATTTCGAGGGACGTATAGACGCTGAGCTAGCGAGAAAAAAGGTTGACATTCAAGAATCTGTTAAGAACCCGACCCGTGTGAAGAGAACACTCAGGATTTACGTTTACAACACGTTCGCAAACCAAACGCAGACAGGAGATCGTAATTAAACGGTTTGAGTCGAAACGGCACGGGTCGAACCGGTTCGATTTGAAATGGTATGGGTCGAAACGGTTCGTGTCGAAACGGTATGCGTCGAAACGGGACACGTCATAAGAGCCTGATTCAGTAATTATCAACATGATAATATTTAGCTGCTAGTTATACTCATGCATATATTTTAACTAGTTATACTTAACTCATGTAGTACCTTATTGTAGACCATTTCTATAAGTTTGTCGTAACTTCCATGCTCATATGGAACAAACTCATAAGGCACTTCATATGGTAACGCTTGAAGGCAAGCATTGAAAACATCAACACAAAACCCAGTGGTGTTTGTGACATTATTCTTATCATCATAAACCGCATGTAAAAAGTAGGTAAATCATCTCAAATCCATCCTTTTCAAGATTTGGTTCTTAGTTAATATTAAAGCACACTGCAGTAGGGACTCTGACTGAGCTTGACATATGACCAGTATGTTGATGGCAAATCATGGGTCTTGTTTGGAAATTACTAGCAGTGGTTGTTTCTTGCAGGATATTAGTTAAAAGTTAGTATCCTTAAAAGGGTATGCATATTCATGGTTATTTTTATTTTAATTTTACTTAAAAGGGTATAATAGTAAAATTCTTACTTTCTTTTCTTTTTCTCTGCACTCGGGAACACACAAAATGTTTATTTCCTTTTCCCTTCTCTTAAACTTTCTTTCTTTTCTTTTCTTTCTTTTAGTAAACTCGGGAACACAACGTTATTGTTTAATCTAGGGGTATTAAGGTAAATTCAGTTATTTTGAATTAATATCCCATATCCTATAATATCTCCTTAAATTTCGCTTTATATTTACATTTGGAAATTCCGATTTGTTTCATTCAATTAAACAGTATCACTTCCATATATGTAATAATTGCAATAAATAATTTTATTTTATTTTATTTATTCTTTGTTCATTCTGAAATCTCGAGCCCTACCGTGTGTGTGTGTATATTCTTATTTAAATCTTTTCAATATACCCCATAGCATACCCATTTTTTTTAAAGAAGTTCATCGTGCCTTAAAGTCAAAGTTAAGTATTTGAGTTTGAGTTTTCAAATTTATGTATACAAGCATGCATATCCATATTTGCGTGTAATAATAAAAAGGTATCTATTATTATTATGAATAGTTGATTGTTAAATTTATGTTCATATGTGTAACTTAGAATAATACACATAAAATACATATATGTAATTAGGAAATAATGTTCGTGAGTTTAACTTACATATGTGTAGTTTAACACAATTTAATAAAATGGATACATGTAAGTTCTCAATTGTTAATGTTTTAATTATTTACATATATGTAACTAGGTTTTTACCCGGGATTGCTTCCCGGGCTCGAGAAAGTTACGTTAATTAAAAACTATATTTGGTTAATACATAATTAATATCATACAAAAAGTATTACGTATTAACAAATTTTTGGGACGTGAAACAAATATGCATACTGGAGTATCTCGTTACATGAAGTGTACCAACAAATTTTTGGGACCACTTGCTAGCCATTGTCGACAAACATCCTCAATTTCAGATATGAACCTATGAATAACGGTTTTAGCAAAATTAATTTTTTCTTGTAAATGGTTAATGTAAATTGTAAAACAAAGGTTGTAAAAAGGTAGCAATTAGTAATCATCTGTACCTCTTCTTCTTCCTCTGAATCGTCTTCCACCTTATGCAGCTTTCACTTAAATTAGCACAAACCATAACCTCTTCAAAATGAAAATTAATAGAATAAAGCTTAATGTCATCAGGCATGTATATTCCTAATGGTTCAAGAGCCTCTATACCAAAGTTTCTTGCATATTTAGGCCCAACCTGCACCAACATGATTCATTATTGTGGTTAATTCCCCCTCAAGTACATTCATTAAAAGTGTTACTTGAGTTGTTAGCCAATGTTAGGTGCTGATTTACACTTTTAGCCCTTTCTTTCTAACTAAATAACAAAACAACCCTTCTAATATTCAAATGCATGTAACAGAGGACTAAGTTAAAATAGATCAAAGATATTAATAGCTATCAAGAAACTGTGGTTAGTTACACAAACTCAAGGGTGTGTGAATTGGTCATTCTAAAAAGATTACACAAAATTGATTCTAGCTTAGCTCGAGAACTCAGTTATATTCAAAGTTCGAGCTTAAATAACGCAATAAAACTCAAGTTACATGGATGTTACATAAGGTTTATAAAGTTCAATAAAAGAAATGATAAGCTCAAAATCGACTCATTATACGTATCAAGCTCGTTTTTTTATTATTTGTTTTCCATTTTTACATGTATATATCTGCCGAGTTGATTGTCCTATACATAAGTTCATAAACAATTCCTATGGGTATATGCACAATTGAGCGGCTCGCTGCGGCTTCAAATAAACAATTAGCCCACAATAATTACAAAAACCTATCCCGAATCAAGCGTGCCAAAACCTGAGAAGACAACCGGCTTACCACTTCAGGTAGCACCTTAGCTGATAGACCGGGCAAAACGGGAAGAAGCTCTTGAATGACCCGATTCACATCCAAACCTTGTAAAGAAAAACATCACCATAAGGATAAATTATTTTATAGAACTTTTATCAGTTGTGGAAGTAAAACACGGTTCTTTCATTACCTGATCTGGTGATCGGGGTCGTGAATCTTGAGCGATTAAAAATTCAACAATCTTTTGAACGTTGTTTAGTATGACTTTGTCCTCTTCGGTTATGTAAGGAATTAACCCTGCGGGTCTGATGGCTCCAAAGGAAGGAACCATGCTGAAAACCGGCGTCGGATTTTGGATCCCGAGTAGTGCCATAACTTGGACCAACTGCTCTCTAGTAACCGCATCGATGCCTTTCACAATCTATTTACAAAAAAATAAAAAATATTTTAATTACAAAGTCTCACAAATAAAATATTGACGGTGTTACGCGATCATAATGTTAATACCTCATCTAAGAGAAATTCCCTTTGTCGGATAGAAGAAACGCTAACGCGGCTCTTGTTTCAACTGGTGGTTCTGGTTGAAACCGGGGGAATGCAATGTTTGTCTGAGTTTGAATAACACCGAGTCCAGCCATGTCACCGTTTAAATCCTCCCCGCCACCGCTTTTGGATGTGGTTATGAAGCTCTCGAAAGCTTGCATTACATCTATAAATCTTTCGGCATCAAAGACTCTAGATTTTCCGTACACCATGTAAAGTAAAGCACTCCGTAAACGATGAGATTCGTCAGTGAGCAACCTCTGACATCAGAAAACATCATCTTTATAAGTGGACCGAGTATGGATATATTAAATAATGGAGCAAACATAAAATTTCAGTATAAATACCTGTGCGATATACAGATATGCTTCATCTACAATGGCAAATTCTGGATCCCCTACTAAAGCAATACCCTCAAGCACTCCAATTGCTCTGATTAAAAGGGCAAAATAAGGCGGAATGCGGAACGGATAGTCGAACGTTATTTGTGCCAAATCAGCCGCCAACTCTTGAAAATTAATATTTTTTGCTCCTCCACCTTCAAGGGCCTGGTCAAATACTTTAGCTAATACAGGCAATATCAGGTCCAAATTTACCCCCTCAGGAATGAATCCAAGTTTTACGAAATCTTTAACAATGGCTTCGTAATCTCTATGAATAAGATGAGCAATAGTTTCGATCATCCCGTACTTTTGATCATACGTCAATTTCATTACCAAACCTGGATTATTCAAGCGTTTAGCAGTAATAATGAATGGAATGAACTTTAACAAATGAAAATGATATGATTATTACCAAAATCAAGAATTGCAAGCTTCCCGTCTGGTGTCAAAGTTCAATATTTCCGGGATGCGGGTCAGCGTGAAAGAAACCTGTATCAAGTAACTACATTTACAAATGACAATGGGTCAGAAACCATTATCAAATATTGGAAGCATTGTAAAAAAAAAAGAAAAAAAAAACTATGTTTAAAATGCCTCATTTACAGCAAATACATTGTTGCTCTGAACTGTAACTATTTATGGTTTCGCAAGAGGAAGCTGGCCCGCCTGTAATTCATTAAGTCAACCACTCAGTACCAGAAGACAGAAGAATCTAATCTAAAAGTTTTCGGAGTTGTGCACAAACCTTTCGCATAATATCGACCACACGTATATGGTCAACACATAGAGCAAGAACATTGAGAACATCATTGATAAGATCCGGATGCTCTTGCAAGTAGAAATGAACAACTTTATAATAAAGCTCAACATTTGCCACTTTAACAATAATATCTTTCAACAGCATATGATCCCAAGCGTCAGGAGAATGATTCATGACGGTCGATATCATTCTCTACTTTGATAGTACTCGCTTACTTCTTCCATATCATCTACCTACAAATTTTAAAGACAACTTCAGACATGAATTCAGAATTCTAAAATTATCCAAAAAAAAATGCTTCAAAGAACGTCAAATAGCTGTTGTTAAAACACTTTGGGTTAAAACAGTGTTTGAAACCACTGTTGGGTTAAAACAGTGTTTGAAACCACTGTTGGCTTAAAACAGTGTTTTGAAACACTTTTGGGTTTAACAGTGGTTTCAAACACTGTTTTAAACCAACAGTGGTATTAAACACTGTTTTAACCCAACAGTGGTTTCAAACACTGTTTTAACCGAAAAGTGGTTTCAACACTGTTTTAACCCAAAAGTGATTTCAACACACTGTTTTAACCCAAAACAGTGGTTCCACTTTTTCTTCAAAAACAGTGGTTTAACCCAACAGTGCTCTCAAACATCTGTTGACTTATCAATGACTATTGAAGATGGTTTTATTATGCAGGACTTTATAAAAGAATCAAAATACATTAAAGAGCGTACCTGACTGGGAATTTCATCAACAGAAGAAATGTCAAACAGTTTCCTCATTGTGCTCGGATCCGCAGTGCTTCCGATATATATCAAAGCATATATGACACTTAAAATGTTCGGTATTCATATGCGTGTAAAGCTCATTATCCCCATAAAAAGGTGTCCTGCAAAATTCACATAACGGATGCCCTTGAAACCCACCTCTTTCACTTTCAGTTCCATCAACTTCAGAGTCACCTGTGTGTACATGCTGCTCAAGTTGTGCTTTTGAATAAAGCTTTTGTTCACATATAAATACCTGATTTGTCATGTAGATATGAAATCATGTCAGAAGATTGTATGATCATACTTCTCATACTATACAGAAAGCGATTAATATCTTTTCACGTATCCACATTACACACGTATCCTACCTATTGTCACTACGTTGGTTATAGAAAACACTACCAAGGCGCGAGGTGAGCTGGAAAACATGCACGTATGGGTCAAAATTGTTCAAATTAGAATTTATAGGATACTAATATGTAAAAACAACCAAAAGGATGAAGAATTTATGAAATGATGTCATTTAGCTTTCTGACCATATTGGGATACTAATATGCAATGGATCCAACTTAGTGTAGCTAAAAGACCACCATTCCAGCAAGAAATTTAGAGTATAATGATCAACTATTTACTGACGTTAGCAACATTCATTCTTAGAAGATCTATGAAATGTGCACTACCTCTCTGACATAATGAGAAATAATGAAATCCGAGCGTGCTAATTTGGGCTTGCTAAAACGTTTGTGATTTTTGAATGTTTGATACAGCTTCTGTGCAAATGTATCTGCAGTTGACTTGGGAAACATACTGGAAAAAGAATTAGTCACTCATGAGATAACAAAAAGTAAATGTATAGAAGAACATGAATTTAAACACACACATGCATGAAGAGATATCACCAAACTTGCATAAAACATGAATATGTCACATTCCCTAATTAGCTTATTGCACTATAAAAACTCAATATGGAGATAGTCGAAATGTATTTCAACTCATGATGCTAGTTATTATAAGTTAAGATGAACTCACTAGAGCAATACCATGAGTAGTTTCTTCAATTGCCTTGGATTCACAAGGGCCTCATCGCCTATAAATAAAAGATAATAATCGCATTATAATCAAGTACTCAACATTTTTTAGTTTTAAATATCTCAAAAGTTTGACAATAAGTTTAAACGTACCTTGATTTGTAAAGATATTTTCTTCTATCCCCTTTGACCCTTCAGTCATTTCCATAGCAACATTATGGTCGTTTCGATTATCTAACTTTGACAGCTCACTTGAACTTTCGTTGTTATTTGTAAAACCTGAAGAAACAAAAAGTTGATATAATGCAGTAACTAATAAAAAAAGTAATAGAGATTTATATGAAATGTAAAAAGCTTACCATTGCACTCCACAACTTCATTCTTCGTCTCTAAAACAGACACCAAAGTATCGCTTATATTCTCAGTGTCACAAGAGATAGAATCTGCATCACTACCATCAGCTTCTGTAGAATGAATATTGCTACATTAGAACTTACACAAAGCGACTCAGTTTCAAACTACTGTTTCGAAACAAACCTGAGATTTCAGTTGATCTTAGTGGGTCGATTCAAATTACTGTTTCGAAACAAAGCGACTTAGTTTCAAAGATCTTAGTGGGTCAATTCAAACTCAGGTTTCTTGGTGTTCAATGAGCCAGCTTTCCTGCTGTCATCCGGAATCGTGGAGTTTTGCATTTCCTACACACAGTTCAGTTTTTTAATGGTCCAAAAAGAAAGTAAATAAAAACAGATAAACCAAAAATGTATGATATAATGTATATGTTGGCAAACCTTTATTAATTCCACAATTGTGACAGTCTTGTTGATAGCTCTACCCATAGCTTTGAACACAATCTCTGATGAGCCTTTTTCCTAAAAGAGCAATAAAATAGTAAATAGTGCAATCGGATACTATAGCAAGCACTTAAATCAAAGTATGCATCAATACATGTTGGTTAACAAAATGAAGTTGAGTGAATGAAGACAGATTTTGCTTCTATAGTTATGTTTTAATAATTGCCTGACTAAATTCAAAAGTGTGATATTATACTTCTCATTGACGATGATAACAACACAAAAAGCCAATAATAATAACAGGTTAATAACAATGCAGAAAGACAAAAATAACCTTTTTTAGAAAACAATTTATGAAATTTTAGAACTTAAAAGCTGATGTTTATGTTGACGTAGATAGATATCATAGTATTACAAAAAAGCTACAAACTTTTAGTGCATACAACTGAAACAACACAGTTCCCTACCACAGTGGATTGCATGATTGTTAACCACATGTAGAAATAAAACACAACTTATAACACTTGAAATAATATATTAGTAAACCACAAAATAAAACTAACTCAACTTTCAAATACCTCATTAGGCGACAATTTACAACACTTGAAAAAAACACTGCTGCAATTTAGAAGCAAAATATTTACCTGAAGCAAAGTCATGGCATATGTGATATAGCTTCGCATTCTCCCCTGGCTGGTAATATGTATCTCGTTCTCATTAATGGGTTGCTCTGCTCTAGGCTTCTCAACTTTCTGGTACCGATCCATCTATCAAGATAAAAACCCAAAAATTAAACCAAAAAAAAACATGTCTTCCAGAACAATATGCAACTACAAACAGAAAACAACATTGTAAAAAACACCTCGTTTCAATAAAGTCCCTAAAAAGCTAATATAAAAAAATCATATAACATCATTTGAAAATCACAAGCCATACACAGGCACTACTAAATCTAGTATCTTTCTCAAGCTACAAAGCACAAAACAACAAAAGATTAATAACAGGCAAACATAAATCAATGAGTGTGTCACGTACCAGACATCCCTCTTCAACAAAAATCATCAATTTAGGGTTCAACAAAAAACCCTCACCAAACAAAATGAACAATAAACACGGTTAAATGAACAATAACTTCGATTAAAGATGAACAAAACATAAAGAACAAAATAAATCCACATACCTGCAACTTTTAGGGTCGGATCTACAAAAGATAAAGAAGAACGAAGAAGTTAAAGTGATGATTTCATACCTGATTGATTGTGGAAACGAAAATAAAAAGCCCTAAATATGAAGCATAGTTGTGTAGATCTGAAAGCAGAGATTTACCTGGTTTTTGAATCGCCAGAGAAGATTAGAAGATGTGGAGGACCCTAGGGTTGAACAACAAAATGAAAAACATACAGATCTATACATATATCAACGATTAACATAAGAGAGATTCAAGATGATTTTAGGTTATTAGATGAAAGGTACCTGGAATCCAAGATCTGGTTTTTGAATCGCCATTTGAATCGCCAGAGAGAAGAGAGAGAAGAGGGAAAAGAAATCTGGATTGAGAAGCAGACAAAAGGATTAAATAAAGAAGGGGAATGCACTGTTGGGCGGGAAAAAGGGCATTTAGAGGCTCTCTGGTGTTGACAAGTGGCCCAAATGACTTTCATTTATTATATATAATAGATTCACTAAGTTCTTTTAAAATGGATACATGTAAGTTCTCAATTGTTCATGTTTTGATTATTTACATATATGTAATTCACTAAGCTCTTTTATTCTCAAATATAATACACATATGTAAACATCTAATTTTACATAAATTATTATATATTACACATGGATAAAATTTAATATTATAGATATGTGTAAACATATATATATATATATATATATATATATATATGTGTGTGTGTGTGTGTGTGTGTGTGTAAATGATTCAAATTTATATTGCTGAGTATTTTTAAGTTACATTTACGAACAATACACTTTAAATACATATATATCATTAGAAAATAGTGTTTGTGAGTTTTACTAACATATATGTTTATTTAGCACATTTTAATAAAATCAATGCATGTAAGTTCTCAATTATTTACATATATGTAATTCACCTAGTGCCGTTCAAAAAAAATGTGATTCATCAAGTTATTTTATTTTCAAATCACACATATGTAAACATCTGTTAGTAAAGGTATTCAATGGTGACAGAACTACAAATATACGAAATTCGTATTTGTTAAAATACATAATGTAAGTGGTCTATTAGGGATTATTATAATTAATTGTATTCATATTTTTTTAATTTCTTTACGCATTGACTTTTGTTTGAATACACCTAAGTTGGAGAAAAAAAAAAGGGATAGATTCTAGATTTTTCAAATTTACTTAATGTTTGATTACGACTATACCCTTGTAACATCTAAAACTCCACCTCAATTTTGCTTTTAATTACAATTCTACCCTAGTATATTTTCAACCATTGATAAAAAGATCAATGGCTCTAAATAGTTCTTAATAGTTCTGCATATAATGTGAGTTCTGCATTGAACTCAACCCTATATATATATATATATATATATATATATATAGTGTGTGAGTTTCATTGGGGAACACTAAAAAATGGGGAACAGCGGGGAACCGACTCAAACAAACTCCGATTGGACTCATTCCAGCGGCGTTGGAACCGGCTCGTCGAACCCTAACTACGATCTCTTAACCCTAAACCCTAAATCATAACCCCTAAACCCTAAATATATTAGGGTTTAGCTTTAGGGTTTAGGGTTTAGCTTTTGGGTTTAGCTTTAGGTTTGGCCATTAGGGTTTAGCTTTTAGGGTTTATAGTTCGGATTTTACGGTTTAGCTTAGGTTTTAGCCTTATTTTTTAGCTTTAGGGTTTAGAGTTTAGAAGTTAGGATTTAGGGTTTAGGGTTAAGAGATTTTAGTTAGGGTTCGACGAGCCGGTTCCAACGCCGCTGGAATGTGTCCAATCGGAGTTCGTTTGAGTCGGTTCCCCGCTGTTCCCCACTTTTTTAGTGTTCCCTAATGAACCTTCCCCTATATATATATAGGTTCTCATTTTAGCGTGATCCTATATAGGGGAATGCTAAAATGAGAACCACCTCGAGTTGTAAGAACCGTGAGAACTACACCGTAGGGGGCGCGGTGGACCAAATTTTTTTTTCATAGACGTAGATGCATGTATAAAAACACCATTTGTAAAAAAAAAATGCCGTGTGTGTAGTTTTAAGCGCCACAAGTTTGTGTTTATGGGACCCGTAAATATGGTCGGAAAATTTACGGGTCCCGTAAACACAAACTTGTGTTGCTCAAAACTACACCCACGACATTTTTTTTTGAATTTTTTTTTACAAATGTTGTTTTTATACATGCATCTACGTTTCTGAAAAAAAAATTTGGTCCACCAAGGCCTGGATCAAAAAGTTCTCGCGGTTCTTACAACTCGAGGTGGTTCTCATTTTAGCGTGATCCTATATATATATATATATATATATATATAGGATAAGGATCATGTGAGAAGTAGTAGGCTATTTGAGAAACTTGAGAAGCATTCTGGACCACACATTTTCCCTAAGCAAAAAAATGCAAAAAAATGTAAAAAAAATGCAATCTTTTTTTTTTTTGGAAAAATCACAGCTTTTCTTTAAGGATTTAATTTTTTTTTTGTTTTAATTTTTTTTTTATTTATACACATGTGTATATTGTTAATCTTCTAACTATACATATATGTATATTGTCAATTATACATATATGTATATACATGTTTAAAATTGAAAAATAAGTGTTATTTAGGGTTTAGCATTAGTATTTAGGGTTTAGCATTAGGGTTTAGGGTTTAGTTTTATGGTTTAGGGTTTAGCATTAGGGTTTAGTAATAGTATTTAGGGTTTAGCATTAGGGTTTAGCTTTTGGGTTTAGCTTTAACTTTTGGGTTTAGCTTTATCTTTAGGGTTTGCATTAGGGTTTAGCATTAAGGGTTTAGCTTTAGGGTTTAGCATTAGGGTTTAGAATTAGGGTTTAGCTTTAGGGTTTAGCATTAGGGTTTAGAAAGGGTTTAACTTTAGGGTTTAGGTTTAGCATTAGTGTTTATGGTATAATGTTTAGGATTTATAACACATATTTTTTCAATTTTAAACATGTATATACATATATGTATAATTGACAATATACATATATGTATAGTTAAAAGATTAACAATATACACATGTGTATAAATCTCAAAAAAAAAAAAATTTTAAAATAAAAAATTAATTCCTTAAAGAAAAAGCTGCGATTTTTCAAAAAAAAAAATTGCATTTTTTTCACCTTTTTTTTTGCATTTTTTGCTTAGGGAAAATGTGTGGTCCAGATTGCTTCTCAAGTTTCTCAAATAGGGTGGACTTCTTTTAGGATCCCTACCCTATATATATATATTATATATATAGGGTGGAGATACAATAGGAAGTTAATTTGGCAAGGAAGTGATCTTGATCATCCATTTAGTTAATCAAGGGCTAAGATTAAATCAGGGAAATTGAAAAGAAGAAAAGAGGCGCGCGAGTTTGTTTATTGGCATTCTAGTCAATCCAAGCCAATAGTTTCTCTCTCCTCTAATTCTCCCCCCCCCCCCATTTTTTAAACGTTAATAACTCTTTCATACGACATTATTTTTTTATAAAAATTGCACCAAAAAAACGAGCGTTTTTTTATCTTTAAAACGAGTATAGTATTGCTATATTTAAAAAAAAATTTAAAATCCAGTTGCGTAAAACGCAATAGAAAAACCCCCAGTTACGTAAAACGCAATGAAAAAAAAAACCTAAAAAATGACATTTTTCTAAAATGCAATGCACAAAAAACACAAATAAATGACTTATTTGTAAAACGCAATGGCCAGAAAACACAAAGAAATGTCTTATTTCTAAAACGCAATAGCCTAAAAACTCAAAATAAAATGTACTTTCTAAAACGCAATGCACAAAAAACACAAAGAAATGTCTTATTTGTAAAACGCAATGGCCAGAAAACACTTAAAATGTCTGTTTTCTAAAACGCAATGGACTGAAAACACATAAAAAAGTGTTTTACCTAAAACGCAATGCACAAAAAACACAAAGAAATGTCTTATTTGTAAAACGTAATGGCCAGAAAACACTTAAAAATGACTCATTCTAAAACGCAATTGCCTAAAAAACAAAAGAAAGTGTTCTCTGTAAAACGCAATGGACTGAAAACACCTAAAAAATTGTTTTACCTAAAACGCAATGCACCAAAAACACTTCAAGAATGTGTTTTTCTAAAACGCAATGGCCAGAAAACACCAAAGAAAGTAAATTGTATGTGCTGTGAACTGTCTGGACCAATGCAGTTTCTAGAGGCAATTTACAGAAAATTATTTTTTCTGATGCATTTTTATTACAGCAATTTAATCGAAAAAAAAAATTTCCGAGCTCTGCCAGGGGCTGCCGCCCCTGGGACCCCGCTACCAGGGGCGCTGCCCCCGGACCCCCGCTAAGATCGTAAAACGCAATGACTAAATCAAAAACCCAGATCGTAAAAATGAAATTAAAGAATTTCTTACATGGATCGAAGTGATTTCTTCAACAATTGACGAATTTTGAATGACTGAAACACTTATCAGCGCTCGAATCGAACGGATCGAGTGATTATCTTCAAAATCACCGGAAAAAACGAGATTTTGTATGAAATTAAACTGGGTTTTCTTCAAAAAAATCTGAAGAACACGTTGATCGGGTGTTTGAATCATTGATTTGTGATGAAAATCGCACTATAATGTAGTGATTATTGAGATAGAAAGTGAAGAAATGGTTGAAGATGGTGGGTTTTGAAAATGGGGGGTTTTGAAGTTACTGAGTTTTGAAAAGGAAGAAGAAAAGGGTTGGATTGACTAAAATACCCTTTTTCTTTATTTTAAATGTTGCCACATGTCCTAATCTTATTGCTTCCTAGACTTCCTAGCCAAAATAAACTTCCTATTTGATCTTTTCCCTATATATATATATATATATATATATATATTTGAAGGTTAATAACTTAATTTTTCCTAAGATCACTAACGATGAAGTTGACCCTTTAACACATATATGATATATCCTTGCACTTGATCACCAACCAAGCTTAATTATGAATGCATGCATCATTTTCATAGCTTTAAAAAATTAATCGTGTCTCCCAAATTCTTAAATGCATCTAAAATTTTGTGTTAAAACTAGTGAATCAGTTGCTTTCACCATGTCTATTGTAGCGTATAACTTATGTCACCATATCTTATAGAAAGATGCTCTTTATACTTTAGTACTTATTTATAAAATAATAATTTGATTAAACATATTACGTGTCCTGTTAACACCGGTCGACTAACATCCTTTTGGAATGCCCATGTCACGCAATCTTGTTCTTTAGCAATCTAGATAGGTGTTTTGTCGTATACTACGAATTTTTTGGCAAAATTGTGAAAATTTAGTTCATCATATAAATCTTTGGAAAAAATAAAATATATTAAAATTATACTTATAACATTCACATTTTGGTCTTCTTTTTTATTGGTCTTCTTTTTTATAACATTCACCTTTCCGATGGTTGTTGAAGAGCATTCACATTCCTTATATGTATCGAGTTGTTCATCTTTAAAAAAAAAAAAAAAAAAACTCTTAACGGACCTCACAGTTGAAGAGCTTGATTTTCAGCAAACCCGTGTTAACGGAATTGACATAATGCACACATCATACGCTCATGAATCCATTATTTGAGGACTCGTCGAATTAAACAAAGTAGATGGAGGGGGTCGTCGACTATTGTGTAAATGGGGGTTGTCGACCAAACGGAGGTGTAGCTAATTACAAAGAAACAAAGCACCTCTCTTATATGTAAGGGGGGTTTGGGTAAATTATGGATTACAATGAAACTTTACGAAGTTTTATGATGGTAATGTTAGTGACATATGAAAAATTTATGCTTGAATATCCAGATCAAGTTAAGAATTATTTTCGGCTAAAAGCAAGCAAGGAAGTAGAACTATTTTCGGTCATTTATTCTTAAGGGTGAGAAGGGTTCTACCCTATAGTTGAGTGGTAAACTCTCACTAGAGCCAATCACAACATGCCATGTCAACTCCGTTAATGCACTCAATCACAAGGGGTACTCTCATGGGAGTTCATTTCTTTTTTTATTTATTTATTTTAAATTATGTATTAATATTAAAACATGTTTTAAATAAAATAAAATGACATTAAATTAAAAAAGACATTACATTAAATTAAACTAAACTAAATAAAATTAGACAAAATAAGGAAAATACATTTTTAAAACCTAGGAAAATAAAAATTACAATAAATTAAAAATGATTATTCGTCGTCAGAATCCACCAATAGGTGTGGTAAATCTAGTGGTCCAAGATGCTCAACGAGATCATGTTTAGTCTCCAATGTGTATTTTCATCAATGAGCTCGTCAAAGGCACTGTCATAGAAAACGGGCTCGACTGGAGAATCCCATATGTGAACCAATGCTATTGCGTTTTCGTCGTCTTTTAGAACCATGTTGTGTAAAAATGCACGTATATACGACAAACCTAATCTTACTCACACTCCCAGAATGCATTGGTCGATTCATGATACTCCATTTTGACTTTAAAACACCAAAAGTCCATTTCACGTCTTTTCTTACCGCCTCGTGTTGCCACTTGAACTTCTTTTCGTTAGGAATGTGAGGATATGCAAATGTTTTCACAAACACGGACCAAGTGGGGTAGATTTCATCGGTAAGATAAAATCTCCGTTTGTAAAAGTGGTTGTTCACGTAAAACATACATTTAGGTGCGGTCCCATTTCGCTCAGTAAGAAACAATGGAGATTGTTGGAGCACATTGAGGTCGTTTTGTGAAACTAGTGGACCACAAAAGGCATGCCAAATCCACAAATCTTAGGAGACCACCGCCTCGAGCATAATTGTCGGGTACATGTGATCTCCTCCTATATATTGGTCACGCAACTCAGTTGGACACATTCTCCAAACTAAATATGTACAATCGAGGCTACCCAACATCCTAGGGAGGTGATGCTTCTCCTCGTGAGCTCCGATGCAAAAGCGCAACGTCGTGGCTTGTTGGTTTACGGAAGAACACAGGACCGTAAATTCTACATATTATTTCACAGAAATATTGTAGGCATTCACACGAAGTCCTTTCGGACATATTTAAATACTCATCGTTCTTGTCTGGCGGGTTACCGGTTACAAGTTGTTTAAGTGCCGATATAACTTTTTACAACGGTGTAAAACTCTTCTTCATCCTCCCATCAATGCCCTCTACAAAGCACGGATTATTCGCTTCCACGTCAGTCACAATTTGTAAAAACAACTTCTTTGAAATATGAAACCGGTGACGAAAAATATCATCATTGTATTTCTACTTCTCGACAAAATAATCTTTCATAAGGGTTTCCTGGCCTTTCTCCCTGATCACGACGGATAAATCTTTTTTTACTAGATGTGCCCGTGTCTTCAAGCTAGGCTTGTTCGATAATATTTTTTAAAAAGATTGAACTACTATCGCTTGAGGAGCTATCGTCGTCGGTAAAATCGGGTGGAAGAAACAATGGTATTTCGCCCGCCATATTCAAAAATAGATTTTTGTAGGTTGAGAGTGAGTAGTTTTTTAGAGTTGTGAGAAAAATGAATTGGAAAATGGTGGCTTAAATAGAAAACAATTTCTTTTTGAACGGCATGTAGCCGTTAGAACTTTCCAACGGTAAAAAAAGCATTACAACGGTCCTTTGTGCATCGGTGAGTAGTCACCGAGATTTGGGGTTTCACCAAAGGGAAGGAGGTCGGCGACAGTGTTACTGCTCGGCAAACCCCTTCACTGATCCCCTCCCCCATGTGCCCCTCTCGTCCTAAATACAAGTCTAGTAATTCACCATTTAACAAATATTTCGTATATCTTCTCTCTTTTAATTTCATTTTTTATTTCGTTGTGACACAATCTTTTTTCTTTTGGACACATTTATTGTTGGAAATTTTAGTGAAAATGAGTTTTTCACTAAATATTTTGAACATCAATAATATTTATATATGTGTTGTATAAATAATTATTTATGGTTTGTGTTAAAACTATGTCCAAATAGAGCTAAGATGAATGAGATATCGAAGCTTGAAGTTGTATGTTTGGAACAAACAAAGATGAATAAAATGGATTAGTTTTGTCAACTTGTCCCACATAGGTGGGATGACAAAACTTAAAGTGGTTTATAAGGAGGAGCACTCCTTGTATATTGTTTCCTTAAAGGCAAACACTAGTGGGGACCCTTAAGGGTGCGAGCACCCTTACTCGTGCACATATGCGTACGTGTCGTGGGCTATAAGCCCAATGTGATGCGCTTTGAACTTCGCACACCGCCTTTGTATTTTTTTCCCTTGAGCGCGTGGTCAGATACATGGCGGGTCCGCTTATGGCGCACCTTTGGGTGGCTTAGGCGGATACCTTGGCATGGCGCATGTCGATGCGACGCGAGTTCCTTAGGCACATGGCGCACGTCATTGCCTATGGCGAAGACTGCAAGTGGCTCGAGAGTTTGGATAGCGCATGACCAGGTGGCGTCCTGGTATGCGTAGTGGCATCTGTGTGGCACGCGACTCCATCCTTGAACCGTAGTGCGCGGACTGGCGGATCAGTTCTAGCGCGAGCGACCAGGAAATCTGGTCAACCACTGGTGAGTTAACAATGGTCTCAACTCGTTTAATTCAGTCATGAATGAAAATGAGCGTTTCGAGTTGACCACTTTAATCCATTTGATTGAACTTTAATATTGTCTGTTACAATATTAAATATCTTGTTTAGTACAAGATTAATGAGAAACTAAACCCTATTCATTACAAGGTTTAATTGTCTAAATTATGACAATATTGATTGGGTTTAATTAGCTCTTTATGTGTATGAATATAAATAGAATGAGGATTCATTCTAACATATGAGAGATATACACACAAAAGAGATCCTTTGTTCCATGAAATTTTAGAGAGGAGCACTCTCTAAATTATCCTTTTATCGACTTCATATTTCCTAATTATATGTACACCAAATTATACCCGGTGTAATCTCGGGCGTGAGTGCCATCTCCGGCAGTACACATACTGTTCCGGTTGTTGTACCCTGGGAGACAGACCGTCTGAGAGGAGGGTCGAAATCTGTTTTAAGGGAAGCGTGTTGAACACGTGCCTCAACCAAAAACCGTCAACAATTTTGCTTGTCTTACAGCGGAGTTTCGATCTCGTAGATGCGGTTGAAGTTTTCAAAGACATTGACTTTGAATCAAGATTGGTACAATTT
Source organism: Helianthus tuberosus (assembly GCA_030545235.1). NCBI lineage: Eukaryota > Viridiplantae > Streptophyta > Magnoliopsida > Asterales > Asteraceae > Helianthus > Helianthus tuberosus. Next base: position 171,334,438 of record CM060352.1, read on the forward strand.
AGTTGTATTTTATATTATTTTAGTTAGTTTTTGTAACCGGTATTGTACTAATTGAATTTCCCACAAATAACGAGAGTCTCGTTATTATTTATTTTGTAATATATTTTAATAAAAAGTGAACCTAGTTCCTACAATCTTAAAACAGACTTTCGTGAAGATTGCTGCTACAATCTTAAATCCCTTCTCTACGAGGATTTAGGTTCACGAAAGTTCAAATATTTAATGGGATTTTTGTTAAAATCTTGGAAATATTTTTGGGAAATATTATTTAGTACAATGAGTCGGATTAATTTTTATGATTGGAGTACAATCTTTAATCCGAATACCGGGTTGCAAAACGACTGTTTTGATTCAAGTTTTACAGTTCATGGGTTTTTTGTTCGTGTTTAGATAAACCGAACCATATACAAAATAATATATATTTCAATATGTTTTGAAATACTAAAAGTTTCTAATGAGCGTATTAGAAATATATATTTTGTAACCCCATAAAAATTAAATGTTTGTAACGTTTAATTTATTTATTACAAGCGTTTAGTAACCATAATTGGTATATTAATGTTGGTTTTAAAAGTCTTGGTATATATTGATTTTCTAATTAGCATATTAGAAAGTAATTATTCTATAAAATAACAAGTTTTAATATTTTCTAACGAGTGTGTTAGAAATGTTGATGTTGAAAGAATAACAAGATTAAAACTTTTTATCTTTAACGAGCATGTTAGAATTTTATAGAATAATAAGTTTTAATATAATATTTTATATCTAATGAGCGTGTTAGATACGATGATTATGTAAAACTAACTTGTTAAAAGACAATTAGATTTTCTAACGAGTGTGCTAGAAAATATACGTTTCGATTTTCTAACGAGCATGTTAGAAAAGATATTGATTTCAAATAATTACCGAAGAGCGTCTTGGATACAATTATTTTGGATAATAAACCTTGTAACGGTTTCGTCTAAACTATTAAATTTCTAACGAGCGAGTTACAAACGGATTTTTTCCACATACGTTTAAACGAATTTTATTTGTTTATTTCTAATGAGCGTATTAGAAATGGTTTATATTTTTTTATATAAACTTCGAAACAAATTTTGTAATCGATTATTTCTAACGAGCATGTTAGAAACGATTTAAAAAGTTTGATAGTTGTTTATTTTCTAACGAGCGTGTTAGAAACGATTTAACGACATTGTCAATTATTTATTTCTAACAAGCGGGTTAGAAAACGTTTATTTTATATAAACCAAAACGGCTTATGACAATAAATGATCATTTAATTTTCTAATGGGCGTATTAGAATTACTTTATTTTATAACCAACTATTTTAACGATTTGCAATCGTTAAGTTCTAATGAGCGGGTTAGAACCGGGTTAACTATGATAAACTATTTAAGATGATTTGTAATCGTTTTATACATATTTTCTAATGAGCGTGTTAGAAAAGGTTTATGGTTATTTCTAACGAGCGTGTTAGAAAACGATCATTTAAATAAACTAAAAGTGGCTTATGAGAATACATGTATTCGTTTTATTTCTAACGAGCGCGTTAGAAGCGGTTTACTTTACAAAACCGAATATTTTGAATGTTTGTTAAACATTTAAATTCTAATTAGCATACTATAATTGGTTATCATACAAACCACTCATTTTAACTATTGGTAATCGTTATTATCTAACAGCGGTTAGAAATTGTTTGAATATGATAAACCAACTATTAAAACGATGTGTATTCGTTTTATTTTTTCAAATGAGCGAGTTTGAAACTGTTTTATTAAATAAACTATTATAAGGTTTATTGTATTGATTTGTAATCAAAACATAAAAAAATATATAGTTTATTTTTAAAACACTTGCAAAAACGAGAAATGTTTTGAATGAATAAAACATGTCTTTATGAAATATAAGTGATTCGATACTTCCACGAGAAGTATAACGTCTTGAACCATATAATAGTCTTGGAGAGACTATTTTGTGGAAAACAACTCGATGTTGTTATAGACATAATAAGTTGCTTAACTACTTGCGAGTAGTTAATTGTAAACAACTTTATACTTTGGACAACTTGTGATTATTAAAGTTTTAGAGTTCCAAGATGAGGGAGTACCTCAAAACATGACACCGAACGAAATAATTGCGTTTATTTCGGTAAAAAGTGTTGAAGATAATAACACTTTGGCTTTTGATGTTTAGATATCATTGGTGTATTCGTTATTTTGGACTACTAATAAGTTGTCAAAAGGATACACATTTTGATACAAAGTGTAAAAAGTAATTTACACAAACACAACGAGCGGTTTGTGATCAAGACTTATGTAATAAGTCACAAATCAAACATCAAATGCATAACGGCGTCGTGAGAAACGTGGTGTATGGTTTGAGATGGAATACACGAAAACGAGATATGTCATCTAATGTTGAGAGCATCAACATGGAAATGCACATGTAAGTTTTCAAAGAATATAACATATGAAAGAAATATATGTTATTATTGTAAATGTTTTAATAAATTTAGAAAATTTATTAATGGAAATTTACAATACTGATGGACTTGTAGATGCTTCTACCAACATCAATGTTGTTTAAACTATGTGGAGGCTTGGTCCTCAACTTGGGAGAGTATCCCAATACATGGTATTAATGAAACAACAACGTAAATGTATATATCACTATAGGCATTCGTGAATGCTTTGGTTGAGAGTCAATCTAATTGACTATATCTCAAGACTCAAGTGATTTTATACAAAGAATTTCATCAAAGTGACTTAGATTAAGACTTATGTTTAAGTCTTTAGGAAGTCAATGATGAAGCCTTGGAGATAAAAGGCAAACGAGTTATGATCCTAATGGATGAAGTTAACTATGGTTTTGAGGCCTTCCTAAAAACCGATGGTTTTGGAATGGTGAAATAAAATTTCATTATTGTGTCTAAACTAAGAAACGAATGTTCGAAAGAGATAGTGCGTTATCTCTTAAGGCTGTGAAGAATCAGAATGATGCATCTTCTGGTCACATGCTAGAGTATTGTGGTCTAAAGCATGCTAGACTAATACTTGTTAATTTATATGCTCGACGGAGATTAAATTAACGTTAAACATTCAAAATATGTGATGACACAAGAACGAATTTTGTGCTAAACAAAACTATAAATATAACTTCATTAAAATGCAAGCAATGTGGGGGGAGGAACCATTTAAGCAACAAACCCTTTAGGGTATGAAGAAATGGTAGTTGAGAAGTTTTCTCAAACTCGAAATGAAAGGGAGAACCTTTCATCACCCCATTTGGATGTTATCCAATTACACTTAAATGTGGGGGCAACTTGCATTTGAATGCGGAAATAGTAGTTGAGAAGTTTTCTCAAACTCGAAATGAAAGGGAGAACCTTTCATCACCCCATTTGGATGCTATCCAGTTACACTTAAATGTAGGGGCGACTTGCATATATTGCAAACGCATGACCAAGTGGAGTACACAATGGTTATATGGAGTCAATCGAGTAGATTGGACTCGAATGCCAATTGGTTAGATTCAAAATCTAGTAAGATGTCAGTCATGACACACCAAAGGCATGGTGAAAACGTGTCCAGCCATGAATTGAGTTTCATGTCATTCTAAGACAAGGTACATAACTGGATCCAGGTTGAGATCACGAGTTATAAGTCTTATGAATTGACTAAAAGGCAAAAGTGACTAGCGAGTCAAGAACACGTTAGAACAACTGATCGCAATTTAAATTATCGTTGGTGACTTAGCGAAGTCAAGGATAATTTCGGATCCAACAACCAGTGGGTTGATAACAGATCAGGTTGTGGAATGGGACTAAAGCCATGGAAAAAGGGACATGAGGGAAACCTAACCTAGTTGACTGGAGATCCCAAGATCTAGGTTCAATAGGCCAACTTAATCATGAACCGAAGGGTATTCACTGTGGGGGCGTAACTAATATATATGTTTATATATAAGCTAGTTTATATGTTTCATATATCCCCCTAAAACTATAAAAGGGTGTTTAAATACGTCCTAGTCCATTCCTATAATATTCAGTGACATTGTTTATATATAAGCTAGTTTATATGTTTCATATATCCCCCTAAAACTATAAAATGGTGTTTAAATACGTCCTATGTCCAAATAGAGCTAAGATGAATGAGATATCGAAGCTTGAAGTTGTATGTTTGGAACAAACAAAGATGAATAAAATGGATTAGTTTTGTCAACTTGTCCCACATAGGTGGGATGACAAAACTTAAAGTGGTTTATAAAGAGGAGCACTCCTTGTATATTGTTTCCTTAAAGGCAAACACTAGTGGGGACCCTTAAGGGTGAGAGCACCCTTACTCGTGCACATATGCGTACGTGTCGTGGGCTATAAGCCCAATGTGATGCGCTTTGAACTTCGCACACCGCCTTTGTATTTTTTCCCTTGAGCGCGTGGTCAGTTACATGGCGGGTCCGCTTATGGCGCACCCTTGGGTGGCGTAGGCGGATACCTTGGCATGGCGCATGTCGATGCGACGCGAGTTCCTTAGGCACATGGCGCACGTCATTACCTATGGCGAAGACTGCAAGTGGCTCGAGAGTTTGGATGGCGCATGACCAGGTGGCGTCCTGGTATGCGTAGTGGCATCTGTGTGGCACGCGACTCCATCCTTGAAGCGTAGCGCGCAGACTGGCGGATCAGTTCTAGCGCGCGCGACCAGGAAATCTGGTCAACCACTAGTGAGTTAACAATGGTCTCAACTCGTTTAATTCAGTCATGAATGAAAATGAGCGTTTCGAGTTGACCACTTTAATCCATTTGATTGAACTTTAATATTGTCTGTTACAATATTAAATATCTTGTTTAGTACAAGATTAATGATAAATTAAACCCTATTCATTACAAGGTTTAATTGTCTAAATTATGACAATATTGATTGGGTTTAATTAGCTCTTTATGTGTATGAATATAAATAGAATGAGGATTCATTCTAACATATGAGAGATATACACACAAAAGAGATCCTTTGTTCCATGAAATTTTAGAGAGGATCACTCTCTAAAATATCCTTTTATTGACTTCATATTTCCTAATTATATGTACACCAAATTATACCCGGTGTAATCTCGGGCGTGAGTGCCATCTCTGGCAGTACACATACTGTTCCGGTTGTTGTACCCTGGGAGACAGACCGTCTGAGAGGAGGGGCGGAATCTGTTTTAAGGGAAGCGTGTTGAACACGTGCCTCAACCAAAAACCGTCAACAATTTTGCTTGTCTTGCAACGGAGTTTCGATCTCGTAGATGCGGTTGAAGTTTTCAAAGACATTGACTTTGAATCAAGATTTGTACAATTTAGTTGTATTTTATATTCGTTTAGTTAGTTTTTGTAACCAGTATTGTACTAATCGAATTTCTCATAAATAACGAGAGTCTCGTTATTATTTATTATTTATTTTGTAATATATTTTAATAAAAAGTGAACCTAGTTCCTACATTTATAAGCTAAGCATATTGTATAACTATAAAAAGGCTATGTCGGTGGTAAACTTTTTTTTTTTTTTGTCTTTTCCTAGCAGCCATTGTCTTTTATTTTTTTTCTTAATTTATATTTTCGGCCCTTATGCTTTGTGTGTTGTTTCTTAAATACCAACTTCTTTTGCAATTTACAGTTTTCATCAATTTTTTAACTTTATGTTTTTACCCCTTGCACTATTTTTTTTTGCTTTTGTTTTTTATGTATTTTTCCCCATCTCTTGTAATGTACGTTTTCGGCCCTTATGCTTTGTTTGTTGTTTCTTAAATACCAAGTTCTTTTGTAGTTTATAGTTTTCGTCAACGTTTAAACTTTACGCTTTTAACCCTTGCACAAGTTTTTTTCTTTCTTTTTTCTTTCTTTTTTGTGGTTTTGTTTTTTTACTTATAACCTTTAATTTTCAGCATTGACTCTTACAACCTCCTAACTTTCTAAATACTTTTTAATCAACTTTTACGTCTTTATTTTTATTTACGTGTCGTTATAAACTTAAGTTGATTAGCAGTCACACTGACAACCTTTTTACTTTGTAAATATTTTTCTAATCGAGTTTCCCACTTGATGTAAGACGTGTGTCGACATACTTTTGTATCGGATCAAAAATCGGGTCGTCCCGCCGCGAAGCGCGGGTGTAATACCCTATTTATTTTTGTTAAATCAAAATACAATGAATCTAACGGGGAACACTTATCAAATCACGGAAATCTATAAAGATACACTTGCTTTTCTAATTTTAAAGGCTGTAAAGTCTAATATGATTTTAAAATTAGAAATTACGAAAATAAAAATATCTATGATTATGACTGTTTACGTAAAGAAAAGGTTTGTAAGACCGGTGGGTATGGGGATGATAGTCTCTTTGGAGGCTACCCGTCACGTAGGCGTCACGTAATCACGGGAGGAGGATACTCCTCTTGGGGACTACCCAAGGGTGTGGGGAGACTACTCACTTTAATAAAAAACCAATATATATTCAAGGAGAGAGAGAGAGAGAAACAATGAAGGGGGCCACCAATTTTGAAACTCAGCCTCGTCTCCACCGTCTGAAATCCGACGGAAGTGCCGCGACGGGCCCCTAGGGGGCGGTGTGCGACGGTCCTGGATGGGGGGACGGCCCGGGGACAAGCCCCATACCGGGCAGTCTAACAAAGTATTTAACTATTTATGATTTCAAGTGACCGTTGAAGAATCATTGGCTATTGTACAACTCAATCATATGTCAAAATAAAATTAAAAAAAAAATATTGATGAGTTTACATGTGATAACTTAGTGTATAGCAAAGTGAATTTTCTATTCATTTGTTTGCTATGGTAAATCACTATAAGTGTACGTCTATCCACCTTGCATATTATTATGATGTAGAATTTGTAGAGCAAATATAATTACTTCAAATCAAACTTAACTTTAGTTTGTTTACTAGTTTATTACACGAAGTAGTATTGATGTTTGTTTGCCAATAAGCTGGTGGTGGAGTGAAATGGGAGAGAGATAGTGTTTCAACTGGCCCAGATTCAATTCTTGCCCCCATCATTTAGTTTCGACAGCATCCGGTGATGATGGGAGACTAGGCGAGTATGCGGCGATCGCTAGTTAGATCCTTGAGCTAAGCGAGTTTTGTCTCAACACACTATCGTGCCTTCGGGCGAGTGTTCACGGGCTTCGACCCTATGTGAGGGTTTTCCCCGGTTCGGATATGAGTATATCCCGATGTGGTGAATTTTGCCAGTAACACATTTGGAGGCTTCTTTGGCCGTTAAAAAAATTATTGTTGTTTAAATACAGACTCTTTATTAAAAAACTTTAGAAAAGTGTTTAGCAAACTCATGCTCATTTTTGGGTAAGTCTAAATTTAGTTAAAAAGGTAATAAAAAACACACCTTAGTCCTTTTAGTAACTTTTTTTTTCTTAAATTGTTGCACAAAGCTAAAAGATTGTGTTTCCACTTTATTAATACTAGGATTGAGACCCGCCGCAATGCGGCGGGGATTCTTTAGTTATAACTAAATCGATCTAGGACCCGCACGTTATGTTAAACCTGTCAAACGGGGAAAAATAGACGATGTAAAAACGTTCACCTACACACGCACGTTGCGTCGTGTTAACTCGCAAAATTTAGAACGAAACGTAAAAACGTTAAACCAAAGACGCACGTTGCGATGTGTTAAGTCATAAAATTTAGAACCAAGCATAAAGCGAAAAATCTGCGTAAAATGAAAACTATAAAGGACCAAAGTTGAAAATAAAAAAAGTTATGAGGATAGATTGCAAAAGATAAAAGTTTTGGGTTAAAAGTAAACAAACAAATAGTTTTGGGTTAAAAGTAATTTATGAAATACTTTTAGGTAAAAAGTAAAAAAAATTAATTTTTTTTAAAACCCCCAAAGCCAACGTTATGACAACCATATGTATAACCATTTTTTCTTTGAAAAACCCCTAAAGCACACCTCGCGTTGCGGCGGGGCGTAAAACGGTGTCAAATAGTACTAATGTCACACAACCGTCATCAACCACAAACACTGGCTCGACATAGTATATGCGTGTTGCGACGAACCTGTCAAACATGGAAAAATAGAGGTAAAAACGTTGAACCACACATGCACGTTGCGTCGTATTAACTCGAAAAATTATGAACTATACGTAAAACGAAAATTTGCGAAAGATGAAAAGTATAAGTGACAAAAGTTGTGAAGTTAAATTGCAAATAATGAAAAGTTTTGGGTTAAAGTTAAAAAAATAAATTATGTAGGGTTAAAATGGAAAAGGTAAAAACCTTTTGGGTTAAAAAGTAAAAAAACAATTTTTTTTTGGAAAATGCCCTAAGCACAAGTTACAACTCTTAATGCCTATATTTGTTACTTCTTTATAGTAACTAGGATTGCGACCCGCCGCAATGCGGTGGGGATTCTTTAATTATTACTAAGTCAATCTAGGACCCGCACGTTATGTTAAACCTGTCAAACGGGGAAAAATAGACGATGTAAAAATGTTCACCCACACACGCACGTTGCGTCATGTTAACTCGCAAAATTTAGAACGAAGCGTAAAAACGTTAAACCAAAGACGCACGTTCAGATGTGTTAAGTCACAAAATTTAGAACCAAGGATAAAACGAAAAATTTGCGGAAAATGAAAACTATAAAGGATCAAAGTTGAATGTAAAAAAGTTATGAGAATAGATTACAAAAGATAAAAAGTTTTGGGTTAAAAGTAAAAAAAAAAACAAATAGTTTTGGGTTAAAAGTAATTTATGAAATACTTTTGGGTGAAAAGTAAAAAAAATCAATTTTTTTTAAAACCCCCAAAGCTAACGTTACGACAACCATATGCATAACCATTTTTTCTTTAAAAACCCCCAAAGCACACCCCGCGTTGCGGTGGGACGTAAAACGGTGTTTCAAATAGTACTAATGTCACACAACCGTCATCGACCACCAAAACTGACTCGACCTAGGATATGCGTGTTGCGACGAACCTGCCAAACATGGAAAATTAGAGGTAAAAGCGTTGAACCACACATGCACGTTGCGTCATATTAACTCGAAAAATTTAGAACTATACGTAAAACGAAAATTTGCGAAAGATGAAAGGTATAAGTGACAAAAGTTGCGAAGTTAAATGGCAAATAATGAAAAGTTTCGGGTTAAAGTTAAAAAACAAATTATGTAGGGTTAAAATTGAAAAAAGTAAAAATCTTTTGGTTAAAAGTAAAAAATCAACTTTTTTTTTTGAAAAACTCACAAAGCACAATGCACAAGTTGTTATGCATAAAAAACTTGCAAACTTATATATGGAATAATAACCTTTTGTTTTAAAATAATAAAATGTTTATTTATTCTTTTCTTTAAGAGAAGACATTTAAGAGAAGACAAGTCGTATTGGCATGCGAGATCGAAACCGTGGGCTGCATTAATTGAAAATACTGTTATTTAACGAAAGAAGATGATGCGAATAGTGGCCGTGATAGAAACTTCTTGAAACCTTGTTTCCTGAAAAATAAAAAAAGATTAAAAAAATGAGTAAGATAAACAGGCCACTCTTGGTCTATTAAATGTTAAAAATATCACCGTTTTATAATAGTTATGTAGGATTTGTAATGGAGTGTGTTACGCACACATGGACTACATTGATTATGAATACAATATAATACTGATTCAATGATTTTATTGATAAATTACAAGTTTTAAAATTAATGTTTTATTGAAGACAAAAGGTTTTTTTTTCTAAGTTAGGTTTAGCATTTCACTTATCCATTACATATTCAACCCTAAAAGTGATTTTTTTTTGGGTTAAAAATGCTTATTAACTTATAACTAGATGATTGACCCGCGCGCATTGCGGCGCGGGCCAAGAGGGTAGAAACATTGTGGCCGTGCATTCTATCAGATTTCAAGTTATTCCGTATGAAATCTCTTCATAATAAGGGCAGTACCTGGTTATACGTATACCTTGTCTTAACCACATTAGTTTTTAAACTTAGGAAACATAAAAGGCAGACTTAATACTAATTAAACTAATACTCTTCACCATGGTCTTCCTCGTTATCAGTAGACACGAGCCCAAACTATTCATAATCCTTCTCAAGAGTAGCCAAATCCTCTCTCAAAAATTGGTCTGAAACTCATTCACATCGACATTCAGTGACTCATGGAATCGAAGCGATGTAGTAAAAGAAGAGACAACCTGTAACAACAAAACATCAATTTCACAATTACTTGCCAAAACACAAATCCAAACAGAAACTTAAACAATAGCACTTATAAACTTCCAATCCACTAATGTTCTAAATGTTTTAGGTCATATGTTGGGGATTATGATCATTGATACCAATTAAGAGCATCCTAAACAAATATATTTCATCCTCAAGAAGCTATCAACAAAATGAAGTAATCAACACAGTGAAGTTTTGGATGAGTTGCCGAAGCCTTCACATACATAACAATGACATATTTATTCAATTATGTGATAAAATATAGTGGCATGTAAATATGTGTGATGGCACATAGTAAACCTCAAGTTGATCTGGACCTGTGTTGTCCATGACTTCTGTCTCATCTTCAATGGAAGTAATATTATGACTTGTCTTTTGTCTATAAGAATATTTCAGATAAATTCAGCTCCCGTGGCTTCCAATATCAAACTGAGTGTCGTTGAACATCTTGTATACATCCAAACGAAAAATGACAAAATAGAGTTAGATCTCACATTTAAAAAATAGAATAATGCAAGAATATTTAATGATACCTTTCCAGATACAATGAGCATGTGCGAAGTCAAAGCAACTTCGACACAGATAATGGCAAGAGCGACATTTCCCACATAAATGAAGTCAGAAGTCATTTGATCACTTCCTATAATGAACCAGAATGATAGACTCTATTACAGTTACTTATATAATGAATAAACATGAACGTAACCTGAAACAACACATAAAACAAACAGTTAAGTTGAAATTATAAAGATAGGAAAAGCGATCTAGAAGAGAAGATAGTAAGATACTCACCTAGGAACGTATCATGTACACTCTAGTGAGTGAAGACATCCAATTGGGGTCGTATAATCGGAAAGTAGATGGAGTTTACCTTAAAACAAAAACATGTACCAAGATCTAAAACAGAACCACAACAATATAAAGAAAGAAAGTTTTGAAACTAAATCCCTCATCAAATTTAATCAACTAATACTTAAATAGTAGCGTAACAGTAAATACTGAGATAACATGTTAATTTGCAGCTCACTTATGCTAAGGTAAGTGTACAGTACCTGGAATATGGATAAGCTTTTTTTTTTTTTTTTTTTTTTTTGCAGAATGCGCCTAATAAGTCGGCTATGAGACTCTTTTTTCTGTTGTGGTTGCTAGTGGTGGAGCTGTTGCTTCCTGTTGTGGTCCAGTATCGGGGTTTAACAAACGGTTCATGGTGAGGTCGTTTGACCTAGGAGTTCGTAGCCTGGGCCATTGCACCTGTAATAGAAAACGGCTTAACAGTCTCGCTGGACGTACATCAATTTGGGTTCTTCGATGTTTAGGTGAGTGCCGTGTGACCACTTGTGATTTTTATTCGTAAACTTTTCTTCGGCATTCTAGACAGCCTTTGTAGTCCCATGGTTGCCCTCTCCAAACTGTTACATACAATAGAAAAAATAAAAAAATGGAGTGAACTTTACAATTTACATAAAATTCGAAAGACCAATAAAAGAATTTGAAATATAAACCAACCATAAGCTATGAAAAGTCTAGCATTGGAGAAAGACGTCTAATATGTACCTGAGGTGATGCAAACTATGACTACTCCATGACAATTTGAAGTGTAGTTGAATGAAAGAGGTCATGAAGAAGGCATTCTAAGCATACTGGAAGTTAATATTTTTCTTACATTCTGTTCATACAAAATCACAATGGAATAACCTGTTAAAATGATGAATTATTTCAAACAAATGGTAAAGTAAAAAAGATTGAGCATTACTAAGAATGTTTTGCTTTGTATATGATGGAAAGGTAAAAAGAAACCCTAAATTTCAATAAATAATGATCAAATAAGCAACATAAACACATAAAAAATATATCTACATCAGATTATAACACACACATACACATATATAAGAAAGGGGAACTGAGAACATACACTGTCACGGCCCCTGACCCGGTTTGACCCGTTTCAGGAGCCGCGGGACAGAAAATCCCGTGGTATTTATTTAATTGAGTTTAACAGCGGAAGATTTTAACAGGATCTTTTTAAAACTGCAATTTCCCGAATATTTTATTTCACAACTTGGGATAAACCCCGGTAATTTACAATCATATGATTTCGCGGAGAAATCTTTATTTTACAAAACATGTTTCTTTATTTTATACTGAGCCACTTCCTTAAGCTGGTAGTGCTTCACGGCACTTTTCCTGGATCACAACAGATCACCTGAAATATGTTTGAAAAAGGTTTTGTCAGCGGGAAATACTGGTGAATCATTCTTTTTACTAAAATGACACGTTTGATATAATTTACAGTATTAAGAGCGATTACAATGTTTCCTAATATCAACCAACTACCCACAATATTTGTCACTCGAACATCCATCGGTAGCCTCTGAGCCCGATGGTGTCTGTGACTATGGTCATATCACCCCTTGGCTAACTCGTTGTCCAATGGTGACGGTTATCAAGTAATGTATATAAAACCCCACATACCGGCTGTAATTTGGTGACTTACAAAGACTTAATCCCTGTAATTATAACTTTGAAAATAAACATGCTTTTGAAATCAAATTTGATAAAAAGAGAATGACTCACATTGCAGATTTATTTGAGCAGAGCCTAGCCTACTGATTAGCCTTTTTAACCTAAATTTAATAATATGCACACGAACTCGGTTGGTAACTAATACAGCATTTACGATAACTCACGAGATTAAACCTTCACAACGAATGACAAAGTGCGATACTTAAACATCCATCAAATTAATGACGAATGACAAAGCATAAACCCTAATGTGGGCAGCACTTAAACATCCATTGGATAGTTTAATCGACCGGGCATTGAATCGTAGCAGCGATCGAGTTAATACCCGTTATCGGAGCAGCGCCTCGCTAATATAATTGCTATTTTCGACTTCAGAGTACTAAAACTTCGTTTTTAAAACTTTGTTTCGACACCAACAGACTGTGCATGCAACGAGCTATTTATAGCTGAAATTAGGGTCTTACGCGGCCCGCGTAACCTATCCCCTATATCTTACGCGGCCCGCGTGGCCGCCCAGTCTACGTATAGGTTTGCATGGTCATGGGCTTAGGCTTGACAGGTGGGTTATACGTGGCCCGGATACTTATCCAGTCAAACTCAGGGTTGACGCGGCCCGCGTAAGACATATCTTGTCTCTTACGCGGCCCGCCTGAAACCTATTATTATTAATTTTCTTGATTTTTATGTAAGGTATGGTTTCAGGGGTCCGGGTTTTCACTTATGGGTATTTTTAGGACAATTTTGAGAGTCCTTACATACACATAGATACACTTCTCTATCTTTAATCTCCAATTTGAACTACTCTTTTAACCCTTTATTGATTCACAAAGGTTAAGGTCTCAATAAGGCAAACCTTCAGTTCTTTTTGAACCCCAACCACACAGGTGACGTTCGAATCCTGAAACCCCCAAAATGCAAGCTCCAAATGAGAATCAACAAAACCTTAAAGATTCACATGCAACATAAGAAACGCACGAAATTTTACTTTCGCTTGGAATAAGTGAGGATACTTTCGCTTCATCTCCGATTCCAGCTCCCAAGTATATTCAGGTCCTCTCTTTGAATTCCACTTGACTTTAACTAGCACTAGTCGCTTGTGCTTGAGAAATTTTACTTTTCTGTCTTCTATCTGAAGAGGTTCTTCCACAAATTTTAATTTCTCATTTACCTGTATATCTTGGAGAGGTACTACCAATGATTCATCTGATAGGCATTTCTTGAGGTTGGATACATGAAATACGTCATGTACTCCAGCTAACTCTTCTAGTAGTTGTAAACGATAAGCAACTGGTCCTATACGTTGGATCACTGAAAATGGTCCTACGTATCTTGGACTTAACTTTCCTTTCTTACCGAATCGAACTATTCCTTTCCAAGGAGAAACTTTCAATAGTACTTTGTCTCCAACTTGAAATTCCAACGGCTTCCGTCTATTATCTGCATAACTCTTTTGACGGTCTCGAGCAGTCTTTAATCTTTCCTTGATCTGTGTGATTTTGTCAGTTGTTCTTGCACAATCTCCGGACCTGATAATTGACTTTCTCCTATTTCTGCCCAACAAACTGGAGTTCTGCACTTTCGTCCATACAGTGCCTCGAATGGGGCAGTTTCAATGCTTGAATGATAACTATTATTATAGGAGAATTCAATTAAAGGTAAATGGTCATCCCAATTTCCACCAAAATCTATTACACATGCTCTGAGCATGTCTTCCAGAGTTTGAATTGTCCTTTCACTTTGTCCGTCTGTCTGAGGATGATATGCCGTACTTAGATTTAGTCGGGTTCCCATTGCTTTTTGGAAACTTGTCCAGAAATGGGAAGTGAAACAACTATCCCTATCTGATACAATGGAGAGTGAAACTCCATGTAAGGATACTACTTCATCTACATACAACTTTGCCAATCTTTCCATGCTAAAGGTTTCTTTCATAGGTAGAAAGTGAGCTGATTTGGTTAATCGATCCACAATTACCCAAATCGCGTCATTACCTTTTCTGGTTTTGGGTAACTTAGTAACAAAATCCATTGTTATGAGTTCCCATTTCCATACAGGCATTTCTAATTGTTGTAGTAGACCTGAAGGTTTCTGGTGTTCTGCCTTAACTTGTGAACAAGTAAGACACTTAGAAACATATCGAGCTATGTCTTTTTTCATTCCTATCCACCAAAAGTTATTTCTTAAATCTTGGTACATCTTATTGTTTCCTGGATGCATGGTATACCTAGATTTATGGGCTTCTTCTAAAATCTTATTTCTTAAATCTCCCTGCTGCGGTACCCAAATTCTTCTTTTGTGGAATCTCCAAATTCCATCAGCTCCTTGTTCTAATTCTTTTATTCGTCCTTTCATTCCTTCAGCATCATCTTTGATTGCTGTTTCTTGAAATTGCTTTAGTTGTTCCATTAAATCTAACTGTAGATTTAACCTAAGAGCACGAACCCGTCGTTGTTTCTCATGATACTTACGACTTAAGGCATCTGCCACTACATTTGCCTTTCCTTCGTGATACTGAATATCACAGTCGTAGTCACTTAGGATTTCCATCCATCTTCTTTGCCTCATATTTAATTCTTTTTGCACAAATATATATCTTAAACTCTTATGATCTGTATAGACAGTAAATTTACTTACGTACAGATAATGTCTCCAAATTTTAAGGGCAAAAATTATGCCTCCTAATTCTAAGTCATGAGTGGTATAGTTTTCCTCGTGCCTTTTCAATTGCCTTGAAGCATACGCAATTACCTTCTTGCGTTGCATAAGGACACATCCTAATCCTAGTTTTGAAGCATCACAATATACTTCAAAATCTTCTGTTCCTTCTGGTAAGGCTAGGATTGGAGCATTTGTTAACTTCTGCTTCAAGATTCTAAAGGCTTCTTCTTGTTTAGGTCCCCATTCAAACTTAACTTTTTTACAGGTTAGCTTAGTTAAAGGTACAACTATTTTGGAAAAATCCTTAATAAATCGTCTATAATATTCGGCTAAACCTATAAAACTCCTAATTTCCATTGCGGATTG
This sequence comes from Helianthus tuberosus, assembly GCA_030545235.1. NCBI lineage: Eukaryota > Viridiplantae > Streptophyta > Magnoliopsida > Asterales > Asteraceae > Helianthus > Helianthus tuberosus. The sequence continues at coordinate 171,350,215 of CM060352.1, forward strand.
CGGAACCTTCCATTTGGCAATTTCCTCTATCTTAGTAGGATCTACATGGATACATTCGTGATTTACCATGTGTCCTAAGAATTGCACTTCTTGTAACCAAAATTCACATTTCGAGAATTTGGCGTAAAGCTTTTCTTTTCTTAGAAGAGTTAAGAGTGCATGCAAGTGCTGACATTGTTCGTCCTGACTTTTGGAATAAATAAGTATATCATCTATGAAGACAATTACAAATTTATCCAAATACGGTTTACAGATTCTATTCATCATGTCCATGAATGCGGCGGGAGCATTCGTTAACCCAAAGGGCATGGCTGTAAACTCGTAATGACCATACCTAGTTCTGAAAGCAGTTTTAGGTATGTCTTCTTCTTGTACCTTCAATTGATGGTATCCGGAGCGTAAATCGATCTTGGAAAAATATCTAGCTCCTTGAAGTTGATCGAAAAGATCATCAATCCTAGGTAATGGGTATCGATTCTTAATTGTAACCTTATTCAATTCTCTATAATCAATACGCATTCTCATCGAACCATCCTTTTTCTTTAAAAACAACACTGGTGCTCCCCAAGGGGATGAACTAGGTTGTATGAAACCTTTACTTAGTAATTCATCTAATTGCTTTTTCAGTTCTAACATTTCTGTAGGTGCTAACCGATAAGGTGCCTTGGCTATCGATGTAGTTCCGGGAATTAGATGAATTCTAAATTCTACTTCCCTATCTGGTGGTAATCCTGGTAATTCTTCTGGGAATACATCTAGGTATTCTGAGACTACAGGAATTTCCTTAAGTTCTTTACCCTTAGTACTAATGATTACTGAAATCATATATACTATTCCTTGTTTTCGTTCATAACTAGCAATTTTCATTACTGATATGAACTTCATGGGTTTACGTGGTTTATCTCCTGTAATCATAATTACTTCCCCAGTAGGTGCCTGAATCTCTATAGAATTCTTATCACAAAGGATTCGAGCATGGTTGGCTACTAACCAATCCATTCCTAACACAACATCGAACACAGCTAGGTTCATAGGTAATAGGTTTGCATGAAATTTATAACCTGAAAGTTCTATATTTTCTTTTTGCAAAACCTTATTTATTTTAATAAAATTCCCATCTGCTGTTTCAACTGTAAAAATTTGCCTAAGGTTAGTCAAAGGTAAATTAAGAGCTTGGCAGAATGAAGTATTTATAAAACTTTGGTTTGCACCAGAGTCAAATAATACTTTTGCGTATATGTTGTGAACTAAGAACGTACCAGCTATTACATCAGGAATTAGCTCGGCTTCCTGAGTAGTTAACTGGAAGGCTCGAACATTCTTCTTGGTAGCTCCATCGGCTGGCTTGGCTTTGTTGTCTGCTGGTTTGCTCAATTTAGGACATTCTGTTTTGAAATGCCCATTTTCTCCACAGTTATAGCAGATTCTTGTTTTCTTCCTAGAGTCTTCTTCACGATGTCCTACAGCTTTGCAAAAGTTGCAGATTACATTGCATCTACCATAATGTTTCTTTCTGCAATTCCTGCAGAATGGCGGGGCTGAAGATTGCCCGGTTCCTCTTTTCCTAAAGCTACTAATGTTACCCGTACGAAATCCTTGGGTAATTTTCTGAGCCAGTTCCTTTTTCCTGGTTTCATCTCTTGTGCGTACCAGTTCATCAGTTAGGGTGTTAGCTAATTCTACCGCATCGTCAATAGTACGAGGTCTCGTAGCTTTAACGATATTGCGGATTTCGCTAATTAATCCCCAAATATAGCGAGAAATGAGTACCGGTTCTGGCGAAGCCAGTGTTGGTACCACTCTAGCATATTCAAAGAATGTCGAAGTATAACTGTGACAATCTACACCCGTCATACGATGATTTAGGAACTTATTTGCCATTTGATCTTTTTCGTATTCGGGACAGAATTTTCGTTCTATTAAATGCTTAAATTCTTCCCAACTCATAGCGTAGGCCATATTTCTTCCTTTGGCTTGAAGTACCGTGTTCCACCATTCTAGCGCCCCTTCTTTGAAAAGATTTGACGCGTACATAACTTTGTCGTTTTCGGCACATTTACTGATTATAATCATTGCCTCGGTTTTCTCGAACCAACGCAGTGCTGCAGTCGCTCCTTCATTGCCTGCAAATTCAGCGGGTTTACAGGCAAGAAATTCTTTGTAAGTGCAACCAGGTGTTGCAGCTTTCATTTTCTTAGGGAGTGGAGCTTGCAGTGCTTCATTATCATGATTAGTATGATTACCGCCTTCGTTTACGCTATTACTGAAGTTATCCTCAGAAATACGTTTGCTGGGAATTATTTGTTGGGGTTCAACAGGTTTCTGTGCAGCAGCAAGTATTGCTGGAATAGCATTGGCTATTCCTTGAGCAACGATATTTTCTATATCTTGCCTAGTCATAAATTGATCCTCCGGATGTTGTTCAAAATGATTAACCTCATTTACTGGTTCATTATTAGCATTTTCCATCTGATAATTAATATATAATTTATTAGTATTGAATAAATAACAATCATACACAAATAATCATATAAATTTCATAATACACATATAAACAAAACTATCAATTTCTCGATTCTATTTTTATATTTTATAATATGCGTCAATACATACCATTTATCTTACAAGTTTTATTTTATAGTTATTTTACAGACTATATTCTATTTATTTATTTATTTATTTTACAATCACAGTTCCACATTCTCACACCACACTATCCTTTGTCAGTTGGTATTTTAGTAACGGCGTTCCCTCTCGTCGTACTTCCAGGAGATCTGTTCTCCTACTTCCCTGATCCTATTTCCTGCATCCACCAGCTCCTCGCCAAAGTGGCGGAGTTCAGCTAGATTTTCATTGCTCATCGGTGGGTTTGGTATAGGTTCTGGGTCGAACTGAGGGAAAAAGGAATAAGGACTGTGAGCAGGTTTTGGAACTGCCAATCATTAGTCCACCACTCATCCATTCCTAGAGGTTGGGTGTGGATTATTGGTTCTGGGATTGCTGGTTCTAACTTTATAGGGAGTTGATTTTCAATAGGATGAGAGTAGAAATTATTATTGACAGGCCTGACTATATCACAGCTCGCCAATGCTTGATCTAATTCCTCCTGAAAAGATAACTCCTCAATTTGTCTAGAACTTTCCCCAAGTTCCATCTGATTTTTCCTAGAACCTTCCCCAAACTCATTTTCCATCTGCCTAGAACTTTCCCCGCATTCAATCCCCTTTCCTTTATCTAAGGGATTTTCTATTTTAGGAATCTTCCTAATTGCAGGTTTCCTCTTACGCACACGCCTCCATCCCACAAATCTTCTCCTTTTCTTAGGCTTGGGTTTTTCCGGAGGTGAAACATTGAATTTCATAGGTTCTTCTATGACGGGTATATACCTATTGAAATCTCTGGAAACCTCTATTTTCACCGGATAGAGATTTAGATTTTGAAGAGCTTTAGACAAGTCGTTCACGCTGTGTAGCATATATGCAAAATAAAAATTGCTAAGTTAAATTTTATAATAAAGTTTCACAGATAAATTTTTAAATATTATTGCATATCGTGGGACTAATTTAATACAAAGAACAACTGATAACTAATAATTAAAACATATTAAGGTTTAAGGTAAACTTATTTATTTACTGGATAAAATTTCTGGCTTGAAGGTGATAAGGGTGCTAAAACTTGAGTCAGAATTTTTTAAAGATTTGCATTTACGGCTACAGTGGCTAGCATATAAAGATCTGCCCATTTTTCATCTAACTTGTCTTCCCATGGTGTTTTACTGGTTAATTCCTGGGTTTCCTGAATAACTTTCTTTTCTCGGGATTTCTTTATTTTCTCCTGACTTTTCCTAATAATCAAACTTCTTTTATCAGGAGAAAGTGGTTCCTCATAGTGTGCTTTACGAACAAATATTCCTTCATTAATATTTGTTGGGTATTTTGAGGATTTTGTTTGGGATGAACTTCCCTTCTCGTTGGAAGACCTATCAAATTTAAGATATATGTTTGAAAGCTTTTGCTTACCCATACTGTAATTAATAAATAGTTAATTAATAAAACACATAATCACAGAATAGCAATTAGTAAAATTAAGTATTTTCTAAATACTTAAATAGGCTTAAATCAGTGGCTCTGATACCACATTTTTCTGTCACGGCCCCTAACCTGGTTTGACCCGTTTCAGGAGCCGCGGGACAAAAAATCCCGTGGTATTTATTTAATTGAGTTTAACAGCGGAAGATTTTAACAGGATCTTTTTAAAACTGCAATTTCCCGATTATTTTATTTCACAACTTGGGATAAACCCCGGTAATTTACAATCATATGATTTCACGGAGAAATCTTTATTTTACAAAAAATGTTTCTTTATTTTATACTGAGCCACTTCCTTAAGCTGGTAGTGCTTCACGGCACTTTTCCTGGATCACAACAGATCACCTGAAACATGTTTGAAAAAGGTTTTGTCAGCGGGAAATACTGGTGAATCATTCTTTTTACTAAAACGACACGTTTGTTATAATTTACAGTATTAAGAGCGATTACAATGTTTCCTGATATCAACCAACTACCCACGGTATTTGTCACTCGAACATCCATCGGTAGCCTCTGAGCCCGATGCTGTCTGTGACTATGGTCATATCACCCCTTGGCTAACTCATTATCCAATGGTGACGGTTATCAAGTAATGTATACAAAACCCCACATACCGGCTGTAATTTGGTGACTTACAAAGACTTAATCCCTGTAATTATAACTTTGAAAATAAACATGCTTTTGAAATCAAATTTGATAAAAAGAGAATGACTCACATTGCAGATTTATTTGAGCAGAGCCTAGCCTATTGATTAGCCTGTTTAACCTAAATTTAATAACATGCACACGAACTCGGTTGGTAACTAATACAGCATTTACGATAACTCACGAGATTAAACCTTCACAACGAATGACAAAGTGCGATACTTAAACATCCATCAAATTAATGACGAATGACAAAGCATAAACCCTAATGTGGGCAGCACTTAAACATCCATTGGATAGTTTAATCGATCGGACATTGAATCGTAGCAGCGATCGAGTTAATACCCGGTATCGGAGCAGCGCCTCGCTAATATAATTTCTATTTTCGACTTCAGAGTACTAAAACTTTGTTTTTAAAACTTTGTTTCGACACCAACAGACTGTGCATGCAACGAGCTATTTATAGCTGAAATTAGGGTCTTACGCGGCCCGCGTAACCTATCCCCTATATCTTACGCGACCCGCGTGGCCGCCCAGTCTACGTATAGGTTTGCATGGTCATGGGCTTAGGCTTGACAGGTGGGTTATACGTGGCTCGGATACTTATCCGGTCAAACTCAGGGTTGACGCGGCCCGCGTAAGACATATCTTGTCTCTTACGCGGCCCGCCTGAAACCTATTATTATTAATTTTCTTGATTTTTATGTAAGGTATGGTTTCAGGGGTCCGGGTTTTCACTTATGGGTATTTTTAGGACAATTTTGAGAGTCCTTACATACACATAGATACACTTCTCTATCTTTAATCTCCAATTTGAACTACTCTTTTAACCCTTTATTGATTCACAAAGGTTAAGGTCTCAATAAGGCAAACCTTCAGTTCTTTTTGAACCCCAACCACACAGGTGACGTTCGAATCCCGAAACCCCCAAAATGCAAGCTCCAAATGAGAATCAAGAAAACCTTAAAGATTCACATGCAACATAAGAAACGCACGAAACAACCAAATGAAATCCGACTATTGGCCAAATCAAATAAAGAAGCAGAGAAGTGCATACCGTATCCTCAAGCGAAATCGATGTCGTGACTTTAAATCACCGCTAACAATAACCGATTTTACAATTTCGGTACTTCAGGGCTGGGTTGTTTACAGCGGCTATCGGAGATGGCAAAGATGGTGGTCGTAGTTTCACAGAGAGGAGAGGGGAATGGTGGTGGTGACGGACTGACGGGGATGGATGGTAGTGGCGATGTTAAGATCGGGAAGGAACGCCGGTGTTGATCAACTGGATGCGAATCTCTGTTGTTAGGGTTTAGGTCGAATGAAGCGGTGGTGGTGAGAAACCAATAGACACCATGATGTACAACAACACAAATCTATGTACAACAATAATAAGCACAAAACATCAATACAGCCTAGAGTACAACACCATATTGCCAAAACATGTTACAAATTAGAGTTTATATAAATATTTTTAAAAATTGTTTTTAAAAAGGTGTTTGAATTAGCTTTTGTGGTTGGAAAAGTAAAATAACTAAAAATGATACGATAAATTTTCATGTTTAGTTGTTATTTTTAATGGTGAGATTAGATTGGTAATTTTATGTTCAAAAAGTCAAAAGTCATTTAAAAAGACAGGTTTTTGCGGCTTTTGAAAAACAATTTTTTTTACTTAGACCATGCTTAGACCCCCCGTAGTGGGGCGTTTTTTTTCTAATTTCAAAAAAAACACCGAAACACGCCCCATAGCCATTACGGCCCGTCGTTTTCGGGCGTTTTCCGAGGCAATATTTGTTTTGCCGTTTTTGAAATCACACCAAATTTCGAATGGGGACTTGAGTTGACCGTTGCCAAACGGTCACTTGTTTATTTTATTTTTTTAATTCCAATATTAACCCACTATATATATATATATATATATATATTACCCACTTTTCCATATTTTTTATAAAAAACTCACACATTCTCAAACTTTCTCTCATACTTCTTCTATATTTTATACAAACATGCATCTATTCCGACCCCCATTTGGTGTCCCCTCAAGACCCATGAACCTGAACACAACCCAACCGCAACCCCTGTTTAACCTTCAAGACATGGACCCGAACATGTTAACGTACGCGGCTTACTTGAGTGGCGCCACTCCATTCGTTCATCCCACCTTCGGCTTTAGTCAAGCCGGTGGGTCGCAACCTTCACAACAACAAGCCAAACCCGATGTGGATATCATGCCGGAGACGCAACCCGAACCGGTGCCAGAGAAATCGAAACGCGGCAGAAGGTCGCATAAGAAAAAGGAAGCAAACGAACGTCGACGTAAACATTCTTACCTTAATTGGACGGAGGAGGAGGAATACACGTTGGCTCGGTTGTGGCTCGAGGTTTCGGAGGACCCCGAAATTGGTAACTTTTATATTTTTTTACTTATTTTTTACTTTTATTTTTTAACATACCACTTATATTTTACTTTTATTTTTTCAATTTGTAGCAAACTTTCAAACGGGCCCCGTTTTTGGGATAGAGTTCGTGCACTCTTTTGGGATACGTGGGGTAAAGGCGAGCATCGTGACAATGATTGCATTTCTAGCAAATGGACCGACATCAACAACAAGTGTCACTCCTTCCAAGAAGTGTATCAACGTAACTACGATAATCGCCCGAGTGGAGAAGGTGATGCCGGGGTTTTAACGAAGTCTTTGGAAGAGTACGAGAGAACGAAATGCCCTTTCCCGTACTATAAGTGTTGGGATCTACTACGAAAAAGTCCAAAGTGGGCGGGCGTAGTGACCATGACGTCGAGTAGTAGACGTCGAGCTAAACGGTCAAAAACAGCATCCTCCGTTGACCCTGAAACACCGACTTCGGATGCCAGCAATGTCGATCTAAATGATGTTGTGGAGGTTGACGAAGAGAAACTTTAAGAAGAGTTGGCCCGACCGCCCGGTAGAAGAAATGATAAGCGAACCGGGAAAAAACCGATGGAGTCGTCTTCCGATCTCGAGTTGAAGGAAGATTTCGAGGAGATGAACCGTCGTCTCCAAGACATTCGCGACCTCGGGCACCAACGTTGTGAGATTATGAAAGAACGAGTCGCCGAAACCAAAAAGTTTAACGAGATGCAAGAGGCGAGGCAAATGGAAAAGGACATTGAGTTTTTGTCCAAACCGATCGACCACCTCCAAGGCGACGCGTTGATCCTTGCGCAAATGCATCGCCAAAAAATTCGGGAAAAATATGGACTCTAGATCATCATCCTTTTTTTTAACTTAATTTTTTTCCGTTTTTTTTTATTCTTTTTTTTTTCGGGTTTTTTTTATTTCAAGTAGTGTAATTTTTTTTAAATTAATGAAGAATTTTATGTTTTAAATTTAAAAAAAAAAATTGTATAATGATTGCATGGGCGTTATTGGGCATTATTCCCACTACGACACTTTTGCAATAACCCCCAATAATGCCCCCATGCTGACTGGACTGCCACATGGCAGAAAACGTCCCATGGTGGGGGCATTATTGATAAAACCACTACGCATGGTCTTAGTGGTTTGAGCAATAATGCCCCCACCCTTGGGCATCTTGCGCCACGTGGCAGTCCAGTCAGCATGGGGGCATTATTGGGCGTTATTGCAAAAATGGCGTAGTGGGAATAATGCCCAATAACGCCCCTTCCAATCATTAAACAATTATTTTTTTAATTAAAAACTTAAAATACTTCATTAATTTAAAAAAAAATACAATACTAGAAATAAAAAAAATAAAATCCGACTAAATTAAAAAAATACATTAGTTTTCGTCTTCGCTTTCTTCACCATGCCAAAGTAAGCCGACCAAACCTAAAGGTCCTGTGAGGCAACCGCCTGAAGAATAACAGTGGGTCCTTTTTGGTCACCCCGTGTGTGTTGGCCTCGCCATGCGGTCCGACAGTTATCCCAACGCCAATGCATGCAATCCAAGCTCCCGATCATACCAGGAAAACCATGTTCCGCCGAATGTACCTCATAGATCTTTTGAAGGTCGTCCCATGTGGGCGTTCTAAGATAACGCGCACCATACAAATCAATAATACCTTTATAAAAAAAACATACACAAACATAAGCTTTAAAAAAATTGTAAACATTATAGTAAAGTATAGGAATTGTACCGCGACAAAAATTCTCCAAGGTGTCTCGCGTTGTTTTCTCGCCTATTTTTAAATACTCGTCGTTGATGTCGGTTGTGTTTCCATAAGCAAGGATTCGTAGCGCCGACGTACACTTTTGGATACCGGTAAATCCAAGTGCCCCTCTCGCATCCGCTTTTTGTTTAAAATAATCGTAGTTGGCTTCCAAGTCGTCGACTATGAGTAGAAACAACCGCTTACTCATTCGGAAACGACGCCTAAAAATCTGGTTCGAAAATGTCGGCGCCTCATCAAAATAATCTTTCATCAAACGATCGTGTGCCGCGCGTCGGTCTCGTTCAATATAACCTCTTTTTTTAATTTCTGGTTCGGGGCGGCGACAATGCTTCACATATCTCACCGCTAGTTGACAAACACTCGTAACCGCCTCTTGCTCGACCTCCTCATCGGTGGAATCATCGTCATCCGCAAAAAACTCTTTGTAGTAAATTTTTTACCATAAATGAAGAACTAGGGGAATCCATCAATTTTTATAAAATGGTAGTGTTTTTTAGAGAGTTTTGGTTAAATTTGGAGGAGTTTATATATATATATAGTGGAGGGTTCAAATGAGAAGAAATTCTTTGTAAGAAGAAAAAGAAGAAATTTCAACTAATAGGAATGTTTCATTAGACTTCATTTAATATTTGTACTTAATGTAACTATAAGGGTATATTAGTAAACTTACATACATTATTAATTGGTAGTTTCATCTTTAATAACTAACTATATTAAATTTGTAACTTATTTTTAAGATATATATTTTTCACAAAAAATAAAAATAAAAATTCATTTAAAGTGTAGGATAAATACGAGGCGTGTAGGATAAATTACGAGTTGTGTAGGATAAATTTCAATATGTGTAGGATAAATTTCGAAATGTGTAGGATAACTTTTGATGTGTGTAGGCAAAAATATTTAGTGTGGAGGATTATAGTCTTAATGACTAATTAATTAGTCAAACATAATAATAAATGAGATGAGAAAAAAAACTATTTAATGTTTTACATTTATACCCTTTTATTCTTCTTAATAAAATTTTCTTCTCAAATGAACCTTCCCCTATATATATATATATATATATATATATATATATATATATATATATATATATATAGGTAAAAGGTTAAAAAAACAAAGTAGCCGTTAACTAGCCGTTGCTAGTTTGTGATTGGTCAGTCAACAACCCTCGCAGCGTGTTTCAAAGAACGCCAAATACAATTTTGCCGAAGAAAACGCCAAAACACGCCCCGGTGTAATGGCTAGTCGGCGTTTACGGATGTTTTTTTCAATTTTTTTTATAAATCACTCCCCATTACGGGCGGTCTTATTCTCAAAAGGCAAAAAGAAACACTTTTATTATTGTCAAACATTTTTTTTAACTTGTTGGCTTTTGGAAAAAGCCAATAAGTCATTTCCAAAATGAATCCCAAACACCCTCTAAAATTATGTTATGTTTTGTAAAATAACTAGTATACCCTTGTCCCCTTTATTAAATAAAAAACATAATAAGTAAAGAGTAAATTGGTGTATAGACTTAGAGACCATTAGGTCCTTCATTCGAATCCCTACATGGAGAGTTTTTCTTAAATTTATTGGGTTTCTTTCTAAATTGGTGTATATGCATTATTGCCTATTAGAGATGGATATCACCGAGTAGCTCCGCTAGCGGCACGATAATAATTCAGTAGACCATAAGTGATTCAAAATTGGCAATAAAAAAAGTAAAGAGTAAATTATGTGTTTGTCCTTTTTTTATACTAAATTTTAGGTGTTGTGATTTGCCTTTAAAATTATTGAGTTATGTACTTAATGTTTCCAAATGCTACACATTATGTCTTTAGTCCTAACCCTGTTAATTTTTTTTATTAAATTTGGTAACGCAATTGTAGTTTAGTCTTTTTAGTTTTTACCCATTTATGTAAAAATACTTTAACAAATAAAACAAAAATAAACTAAATAAATTTAATATAATATATGTATATGTATATATACATATAAAATCACTTTGTCTCTCTAGCTCTCTGACCCCTTCTCAACCTCTCTTTACCACCACCAATAAGCGCGAACGTCAACCATCACCTTCCACCACCAGATCTGCAACCACCCACCCTTAAACGTCGTAGCCCACTTCACCACCATTACCACCCTCCATCACCCACCCTCAACCATTGTAGCCCCCAGATCTACAGCTACCCACCCACCACCATCATAGCCCACATCACCACCATTCCAACCATCATAGAACCCACCACCAACACCGTAGCCCCCATCAATCACCCACCCTCCACCAGTGTAGCCCCCATCAACCACCACCCCGCACCAAAAACCCCTAGATTTGCAACCACCCACCCTCATCCGTCATAGCCCCCTTCACCACCATTACCACCCTCCACCCTCAAACACCGTATCTCGACCACTGTAGTCCTTCGATCTGCAACCACATTCTAGAACCACGTACCCTTCACCACCGTAGCCCCCATCACCACCAGACCACCACTCCAACTATTGCAGGTTAGAGGGAGATAGAAAGAAAGAGAGAGAATACATGTTTATTTTATTTAGAGTAAATTACAAAAATCGTCCTTTATGTATGTCACTTATTGCAAATTGTGTCCTTTATTTTCAATAATTACAGAAAACGTACTCGATGTTTGCAAACCCTTGCAAGTTATGTCCTTTAGCCCTAACTCAGTTAATTTTTTGTGGTTAAATCTGACCAAATAGACCCCACATGAGGGTATTTTGGTCATTTTACTCTCATGTGGGGTCTATTTGGTCAGATTTAACCACAAAAATACCCTCATGTGGGGTTCATTTGGTCAGATTTAACCACAACAATTAACTGAGTTAGGGTTAAAGGACATAATTTGCAAGGGTTTGCAAACATCGAGTACGTTTTCTGTAATTATTGAAGACAAAGGACACAGTTTGCAATAAGTGACATACATAAAGGACGATTTTTGTAATTTACTCTTTTATTTATGTATATGTTTTTCATTTTTTATCCCTATATATGATATATTTACACAATAGTCCTTGTAAATGTGAAATGACAAAAAATCTTGCATGTGATCAGATTTAACAGAAAATTTAATTGGGTTAAGGCTAAAGAACATAACGTGTAGCGCTTGAAAACATTAAGTGCAAAACTTATTAATTTTAAAGGTAAAAGACATCGCCTAAAATTTGGTATAAAGATAAATGACAAAACTTACAATTTACTCATAAGTAAATAAACCAAATAACCCTCACCCTAGTTCTTCTTTTAATTACCAAATAACCCTCACCGTAGTTCTTCTTTCAATTCTTTGGCTTCCCGGCAACCTCATGGGCTCCTTTTCTACTTTGTCTTCTCCGACAACGATGGCGTTGTCAGGCGAGCTCAACGATGTTGGATTAAGTTTCTTAGGCAATTCGTGTTTTTAAGTTCAAACGTTGCAAAACATTTAAAATCTAACAATTTACTAGATTTGATGATCGTTATGATCTATGTGTTTGACACAGTTTAGATGAGGACCACTAATATAACAACCACAAACAAAGAAGTACCCAAAGAAGAGGGTACGACGGTGGGGTGAAGGTTAATTTATATATTTTCTTTTTATGATATAAGGGTTTACTAGGTGTAGTACCCGTGTTACCACACGGGTAGGTTTAGTAATGATCGAAATCAAATACTAAAAAACAGATTATAATATATCATTTAAATTTTGGTCTTTATTTCTATATCTTTATAAAGTAATGTTGAAGACAGTATGTGTGACCACACGGGTAGTTTTAATAACCATCGAAATAGATTATAATACATCATTTAAATTGTTTGTATTTAGTTCATGTTTGATATAGAAATTAGCTAACTAACTCAAAATTTCTTGTCTAAACTAAAAGCATGACCTAATTTTATATTGTCTAATAATTAAAGCCTGGCCTAATTCAAATAACCAAATGTTATTAAACAGTTCAATAAAGCTTCTTATATTTGATCCAATTAAGCTTACTAATGCATTAGATTTTGTAGGCCCGTTAAACCCCTTCTATCAAATATGGATTAGATTTGTTAAAGACATGTATGAAATGTCGTTAATACCCTTATCCCTTAATATCCCTTAATATTCCTTAATACCCTTATCCCTTAATACCCGTAACATAGGCAGATTTACTTCAGATTATAATATATCATTTAAATTTTGGTCTTTAGTTCTATTTATACTATATTAGACCATGTTTTATAGATAAGTATTATTTTAGTTTAATCTTTTCTAATTAATTTATATATAATCCTCCTACTAAATATTATTTAGTTTAATTTCTTATGGATAATTATTTTTTAGTTTAATCTCCTTGTCATCATCACACTTCTCCAAAAATGCAACTTGACTGTTATAAGTTGTATGAAATGACTAACATCATCACCGATCATTATCATCATCACACTTCTCCAAAAATCTCTCTCAACTCTCAACAGTCAACACAGATCTTCATCATCTTCATCCAGCTTCATCATCTTCATCCATCTTCATCTTGAAAACAGAGGTTTGAATCATCATCTTATCTATATATATTTTTTATATTTGTGATGTTTTTGTAAAAAAAACAGAGGGTTGATTTGGGTATTTTGTTTCAGTTTTTGATAATGATAATCTGAATGCCGCATGATGATGATGATAATCAGTTTTTTGTGAATGTTTTTTTGAAAAAACAGAGGGTTGATTTGGGTATTTAGGTTTCAGTTTTTGATAATGATAATCTGAATGCCGCATGATGATGATGATAATCAGTTATTTGTGAATCAGTTTTTGATAATCAGTTTTTTATAATCAGTTCTTTGATAATCAGTTTTTGATAATCAGTTCTTTGATAATCTGAATGCCGTATGATGATGATAATCACTTATTTGTGAATGGGTTGATTTGGGTATTTTGCTTTCAGTTTTTCAGGTTTTTTTGTTATGTTTTTGTTCTGTTTTGGTTCTGTTTTGTTCTGTTTGTTTGTTTTGTTTTTGTTCTGCTTTGTTATGTTTGTTTGTTTTGCTTTGAAAAAACATAGGGTTGATTTGTTTTGCTTTGTTCAGGTTTGTTTGTGATGTTTTTTGTGAAAATTTTGTACAGAATGGCTGTGGATGTAAAGATACGCAAAACACCAACTACGAAGGCGAGAACACTTGACAACCTCCTAGAAGATAGTACGGTGCACATAAGGAAGTGATTGATCAAAACGATCAATTGCATATGAATGAATACAACCCCAGTGGTAGATATGTAATTAGCGAGCTCTGGAATTTCAAGGAAAATCTAAGAGCTACACTGGCGTTATATTCATTCATATGAATGAATATAACCCAAGTGGCAGATATGTAATTAGCTACACTGGGGTTATATTCATTCATATCTGCTACATTCCGAAGTGCACCGTCAGTAAAGATCCACAATTGCTTGTGGTGGTATGACGTTTTGTCTCTGTATTGTATGTTACAGTCTTTTGTTATCTAGTCTGTAAGTTCCGTCAAGTCTACGAAGTTGGTATGACGTTTTGTCTCTGTATTGTATGTATTAGAACTTTACATTTAATATACAATTTAGGCTTTAATAATTTGTTATAAAAAAATATTAACAATGCCAATACAACTTTCATCAACAACTCTCCTTAAATATCAGGTTATGTGAATGATATGAGAGAACCAACTGGATCAACTTTTTCTGTAATAAGCAACTCTTCTGGAAGATGTCCTCCTTTCATCAGTTACAATAGATAAATCAACATTCAATGAATGATTAATAGTTATAAGAAAACTCTATAGAGAATACAGTTTGTAATATTTATTAATGGGCTGCTCTCAATGTTATGATTTGACGATTCAAGTTGTGTGACCATTGAAGATACAAACAATGATAGATTGGTGAATTATACTTAGTGTTGTTAAAAAACTGTTTTGAAAACACTTTTGGCTTAAAACATTGGTTTCAAACACTGTCCTTAAATCAACAGTAGTTTCAAACAGTGTTAACCCAAAAATGGTTTCAAAACATATCATTAACAACACTATTTTAACCGAACAGTGACAAACTAAACTACTGCTTCTTCCTTCCATTGTTGCATGTCAAGCACTAATGTTTGACATTCAGTGGTTTCCTCAAAGTTGATCAGTCCTTGAGTGGGCACTACTTTAATCAACAGCAGTACTTATATAGCATCAGTAGATTGAACCAGCAGTGTTTAATCCTTAACAGTCTTCAGGGCTTCATCAGCAGTTTGAATGACAGCAACTGTTGTATAGAGACAGTGGATAGAGGACATCAGATGTTATAAACACTTTCAAGGGGAAAGTCTAGTGTAAACTACTGTTTATGATGAATGATTAATAGTAATAAGAAAACTTTATACACCATACAGTTACTGAATTTAGGCACAAGTTATCAAATCCACCTGAGAAGGTTTCCACGACAGCGCCAAAAAATATCATTAACAACACTATTTTAGCCGAATAGTGGTTTCAAACACTGCTAACCTTAACCATTGATTCTATACAATATAAGTGACAAACTAAACTACTGCTTCTTCCTTCCATTGTTGCATGTCAAGCACTGATGTTTGACATTCAGTGGTTTCCTCAAAGTTGATCAGTCCTTGAGTGGGCACTACTTTAATCAACAGCAATACTTAGATAGTATCAATAGATTGAACCCGCAGTGTTTAATCCTTAACAGTCTTCAGGGCTTCATCAGCAGTTTGAAGGACAGCAACTGTTGTATAGAGACAGTGGATAGAGGACATCAGATTTTATAAACACTTTCAAGGGGAAAGCCTGGTGTAAACTACTGCTTATGATGAATGATTAATAGTAATAAGAAAACTCTATACACCATACAGTTACTGAATTTAGGCACAAGTTATCAAATCCACCTGAGAAGGTTTCCACGACAGCGCCAAAAAATATCATTAACAACACTATTTTAACCGAACAGTGGTTTCAAACACTGCTAACATTAACCACTAATTCTATACAATATAAGTGACAAACCAAACAACTGCTTCTTCCTTCCATTGTTGCATGTCAAGCACTGATGTTTGACACCCAGTGGTTTCTTCAAAGTTGATCAGTCCTTAAGTGGGCAGTACTTTAATCAACAGCAGTACTTAGATAGCATCAGTAGATTGAACCACCAGTGTTTAATCCTTAACAGTCTTCAGGACTTCATCAGCAGTTTGAAGGACAGCAACTGTTGTATAGAGACAGTGGATAGAGGACATCAGATGTTATAAACACTTTCAAGGGGAAAGCCTGGTGTAAACTACTGCTTATGATAAATCCACTGTTGTGAACCAGTTTTGGCTTTAATTATATGTTCCTCTGATAGGGTTCAATCCCAATACTCTTTAGATTATTTTTCAGTACTGTAAAACTTATCAAAGTTTGAATTTTCTTCATTCATTCAATAATAAACCATAGTATTACAAAATTATGATTTTGAAAAATAAAAAAAATTAAAAATTAAACATTACAATTAACACTTCCTAGAATATCTCGTTCTCTCGCCTTCTTCCATCCAGTTTCATTTTTTGTTTTAATTTGCAGATCAGCTAGCATATCACAGGTCTTCTGATCCTGTTTCAGCAAATTTGTGATAAACTCTTCCGCTTTTTCTTTAAATTCTGTTGGAGTAGAAGAGGCAACTTCATCCAGCAGTGCAATGCTACTCCAGGTTTGCTTATAATATTTATCACTAACCATACCAACTTTTTTGTTGAGTTCTTCAGTGTTTCTCTGTTCTTGGAGTGACCATGTTGAAAATTCGATTTTAAGATCAGTAGTATCCGACCAGTGGTAGAAGGTTTTCCTTGCCATTTAGGAAGAATGTGAGTGTTTTTGGACGGTTTGCTTTAGGATGAACGTTTTTTTTTTTAAATTGAAGTGTTGATGTTTTCAAGTAAACTAATAATGATCCTTTATAGTGTTTAAAATGTTTGATAGGATAACTGAAGAGACGTCTCCTAATTATGATAACCTTTTTTTGAAGGTTTCAATTTTGTTCTTTGGTTTTCTAGATATTTAATTTTACTTGTTTTCCCATGAAAACTCACTTTTCAAAGGTTTTGTATTAAAATGTTTGATAGGGTGACTGAACAGGCATCTCCCATATACACGTTTTTTACTGTTAAATCATTAAATGTACATGGTTTTTAAGTGTAAATGTTAATTTAATGATTGCATTTAAATCTGACCTTTGGCCTGTTTACATATATTCTATATAGCATTGCTAGTAAAAAGTTTTTTCATCAAAACAGATTCATTCAGTGAAACAGAAGAGCAACTATTATTATTTTGCCTTAATTCTTATAAATATACTAAAATGGAGTCATATACTTCTGCAAAATCTGACGATTTCAAGCAACGTTTAATTAAACAAATCGAAGACCAAGTTTTGGCTGATAGGTATACTCTTCAAGAGTTAAAGAGGTGTTTTAACAGTCTCGAAGTTGGTCTGCTGACAAGAGACCAGGTTTCGAGGGACTTGAGGGCAATGCCGACTACTTCCGTTCGTGACCTGTGTGTTGCGAGTAATATAGAATGTGGAGAAAGAGACCTGGAGTTCATGAGAAAGATCAATGAGATACATCGAGAGGTTCAGCGCTCCATGGAGTTGAAGTTAAAGTTTCTTGATTCTTGTTATTAGAGTTAGACGTGTCTGATTAGTTTTCTCTTTTTTATGTAATTGCTACTTTCTTAATACTTCATATTTTAATCGTATTAATTTGTCAGCAGTTTTTACATTCCACTACTTCATTCCCAGCAGGGCTTTGCTCTTTAGCAGCACTTGAGTTAGGACAGTAGATTAAGTAGCAGCACCTTGTCTTCAGCAGTTGTTGTACACAAGCAGTACATAATGGACAGTAGTTGTAGTATACAAACAATGGATGAGGGCCATCAGATGTTATAACCACTTTCAAGGGGATAGTCTAATGCAAACAGCTGCTTATGATGAATCCACTGATGTGAACCAATTTTGGCTCTTATTATCTGTTCCTCTGATAGGGTTCAATCCCAACAAAAGAGGCGTGTACAAAAGAGGCGCATCAAATTTAGATTATAATATATCATTTAAATTGTGGTCTTTAGTTCTATATCTTTATAAAATAATGTTAAATACAGTATGTATTAGTATTATAATAACCATAATGATAAAAGTTTTTGTCTATGTAAACTATCATGTGAACAAATATTTGATGAATTGACATTCGCACAAACTTTCATTAAAAGCAGTCTTATTTGGCCCAAACAAAACTTGTTCTTAGTTAAGTGTAACAAACGGATTTTCTTTAGTGGATAAGATCAAAATACATCTAACATTCTATAAAAAAAACATCATTAACAACACTATCTCGATGGTTAATAAAAATATTATGATATTGAAAAATAATATGGTGGTACCTCTTCTTCTAATTTGAAAACTTTAATATTGAAATGCTGATGAAATTGTTCTTTTGCATAATTAATATAAAACTGCTATATTAGCCATAACATAAGAGCAAATACACCCCAAATAGAACAAAAGCAACAAACAAACTACACAGAAGCCTATACAAAATCCAAGTTTTACAAAATTGTTCCAGCTATCTAAGGTGAGATCCGCAATTTTTCTCCTTTTAACCATCCACCGGTATGATTTCATTCTGCCTTTATACTTTCTAGGAGATGTGTTGATGTATCCATATACTTTAGTTCAAAAACCCTCTCGTCTCGGTTCTTCCAATAAAGCTCTAAAAACATTTCATAAATTCAGCCAATTTCACTACATACAAATAGAAAAAAACGTAAATGGAAAGAACTACATTGATATGAAACCACCAAATCACAAAACCACTTTATTACCCTTCGCTTCCACACTTTCAACACATCCAAACACTTTCAACACACATCCAAACAGTGGTTTCAACCACTGTTTTAACCCAACAATGGTTTCAAACCTCCGTTTTAACTGAACAGTAGTTTCAAGCAGTGGTTTGAACAAATATTATTTCAATTTTTAAACTCAACTAAAACAAATTAATAACGTTAAAAATTACGATCATTAATATACCTTCATGATGACAGCATACGCATGATTTTTCTTTGCGTTGTGGCATTCATCAAATATTAACACCTTGATAATATCCAACGTTAAGAATCTATGCCTCAATGCATTCCTTAAAATGTCAGGGGTCATGACCAATAGCTGTAAGAATGATGTATAACATATACGTGTGTTCAGTTTAAATTGAAAAATAAAAACTACATGATACAACAAAGGTAAAGAGTAACACAATAAAAGTTTATTACTCAAGACTGCATTTGTCTGCCTCAGGGGTACTTTACGTATTTGATCATTAGTCAAAATTCTGATGAGATTGTATGCGGTCAACAAAAAAGTCAAATGTTGACTTGTCATACCTGATTCTGATATCGTTGTTTCTTCCAATCAGCAGCATTCCAAAAATCAACACCTTTTTCACCCCAATACTCCTCCACTTTCAAATCAAGGTGCTTTCTCACATACCCCGCTTGCTAATAAGACAGACAAAGCTTCCATTAGTATGCGTTAACCACATGTTGAAAACATGTTCAAGAAACAACTAAGTCAACCGACATACCTGTTTGACCAACACAACAGTGGGTACCAACTACCAAGAACACAGCAATACATGGGGAGGGTTTTTTCAGCAGATAAGCGTAGTGACATAAAAGCATAATCGCGATCAACGTCTTGCCTGATCCCGTCTCCAAGAAAACTATAGTGTTCTCCTTAATTGCCTGAGCTAATGCTTCTATCTGATAACTGCTATATTAGCCATAACATAAGAACAAATACACCCCAAATAGAACAAAAACAACAAACAAACTACTGAGAAGCCTATACAAAATCCAAGTTTTACAAAATTGTTCCAGCCATCTAAGGTGAGATCAACAATTTTTCTCCTTTTAACCATCCACCGGTATGATTTCATTCTGCCTTAATACTTTCCAGGAGATGTGTTGATGTATCCATATACTTTAGTTCAAAAACCCTCTCGTCTCGGTTCTTCCAATAAAGCTCTAAAAACATTTCATAAATTCAGCCAATTTCACTACATACAAATAGAAAAAAACGTAAATGGAAAGAACTACATTGATATGAAACCACCAAATCACAAAACCACTTTATTACCCTTCGCTTCCACACTTTCAACACATCCAAACACTTTCAACACACATCCAAACAGTGGTTCCAACCACTGTTTTAACCCAACAATGGTTTCAAACCTCCGTTTTAACCGAACAGTAGTTTCAAGCAGTGGTTTGAACCACCGTTTTAACCCCAACAGTGGTTTCAACCACTATTTTCTATACAAAACACTGTTTAACCCAACAGTCGTTTGAAACATCTGTTTTATATTCTAACATCTGTTCACAACAAACAGAGGTTTCAAACATAAAACAGACCTTTGCCAAATACATGTTTCACAACAAACTTAATTTATACTATCTATTACCTAAACCGCTTTTCTGAACCACAAGTGATGATTGCTTAAGGATCCAACATTCCATTCAGATTAGCACCAATAAGATTCTTTGCTGCTAACAGTTCCATTGAGATTAGCATAAGGATCCAACATTCCATTCGATTCTATTAAACCAAAACTCGTCCGATGAAACAGGTGCCCACTTCATCCATCCATCTCTACACAAAATTCAATCCCTAAACTAAATAATAACAATGAAGATGTTATCATCCCATGAAATTAATTTGAACCAAGAATATATGAGAGCACATACCTTGGTTTACCAAAACTTTTGGTTCACATTAATAAACTTAATTAAAAATCAAAATCCGTTCTATCAGTCGATTATTAGGCACAAATTATCACAAGTTCAAATCATAAACATAAAGCACAATCGGTTTAACAATCGTGAATACAATAAATAATTTTATTTCAACCCGCAAACCTTTGCAAAACTCACCTACATCAACAACTACTGCTACTGCTGCTGAATCAACAACTGCTACTGCTGCTGAATCAACAACTGCTGCTGCTGAACCTCACAAATTCAATCTTCATATTCCTGAACCTCACAAATTCAATCATTTTGGTTTAACAATGGTGAATACAATAAATAATATAATTTCAATCAGTCGATTATTAACTGAACCTCACAAATTCAATCTTCATATTCATGCATCAACAACTACTGCTGCTGAATTTGCCGTTGATTCAGCTGCAACACAACTGGAGCTAGAAACGCAACTGTCTCTTTCTTCTCTATTCATGGTGAAGTTGCAAAACATTTATATTTTCAGAGGGTCACGCTCAGATTAGGAGGTCGGTGACATTGTCGAGGGTTGTCAGGAAATGCTATCACTTTGCATTTCCTGACAACCTCGACAACGTCACCGACCCCTCCAAGTTTTCCACCAAAACACTCTCAATGGTTGCTTCTTCAACAAAGTTACATACAGCCTCAAAAACTTGGATTTCTTATAGTTACATCGCTTGCAAGCCTCCACCTCTCCAGCAGTTTCCGCTCTACGCCTATAAAATTCAACCAAAACGTTAATAACCATTACGCTTAGCATATTGAAACGTTATACACCGACACTATAATGATCTATATATCTATATATAAAACTGAAACTCATACCTGAAAGTCTTTCTTCTTGCCACCAGACCTTTCTCCGATAACGTTGTCATCAATTCTAACTTCACCTTTATAAGCAAGAACATATCTTCCTTTATAATAACTAATAACTAATAACTCTTAAGTTGGTTCTCATACCTGAAACTCTTTCTTCTTCTACCACAGATACATACTGATGACACAGAAATCCCCATTACCTAAATTAACAATCAACTTGTTACTCACAACCATAGTAATTAGTAATTTCAATAAAAAAAACTCGTTCATCACCATTTGTAAGATCGGGGTATTCATATTTTTTAACTCTGTATAAGATTATACTGCACAAATATCAGCTCATAAAACTCTGCCAAACATAAATGCTTTTTAACCTAGTGAAATTAGCTCATAATACTCTGCCAATCATAAATGCTTTTTATCCCCTAGGTTATTAATGATATATGTTTGTTTATGGGCTCATAATCTACACATCGAGGGTCAGGTAACGATTAACAACAGGTCATACAAATACAATAATATTCAAATCGATGGTAAAGATGATGAATAAACAGTACATGAGGGTCAAGATTCGGTGTAATATTCAACTACCTGTGCCCTGATGACTCTAAAAACCCTAATATGGTTCCAGTAAATAAAAAGTAAGAAATCGAAAGAAAAGGCAAGAAAACCAAGATTGAATGTTACCAAAGAGATGGAATTGTACCTTTGTGATGAAGATTTCGTAAGGCTGAAGGACGGCAGACAGAATTAGGGCAGAAGATTTCGATATGAAGAAGAAATTGAAATAATTCCAGATTCTTGCCAAAGAAGAAAGATTTATCTTTCAAAAGAGGGGCCTGCTACTGTGAACCGAATGATTTATCTTTCAAAAGACTATGAATTTTAGAGAGAGAGAGTTGAGAGAGAAATTGATTAGAGAGGGTAATTGATTGAAGAAGATGATATGTTATATATCTGGAGCCATAATTTTGAATTTTGAATTTGGAGCCATAATTTTGATTTTGAATCATCAATGGTTGATTTTGAATCATCAGTTCGTGACTTTTGGAGTTGGCCAGTGGTTTGGATGATCATCAGTGTTTGCCCTTTTGCCCATTTAGATACTGATTATATATTTTAGATAGATTATTAATTAATAGATATGATTATTTCTTACAGTGCATTAATTGCTGATTTCTTCTCCCCCATGCAATTTCAAACTTCCCTCCTAAAGAAATCTCTTATTTACTAATAATAAAATCTGATTGTATATTTTAGAAAGATTTAAACATATCTAAATATTGAAAAAGGAATTATGACATCAGCGATTACATATGGCATACCTTAGAAATTGACACATAGGCAGTTTTACATCAACTCATAATCTTTTATTATAGATAGTATAGATTGATAATTTGATGGAAATTTAACTATGTTTTTTAACGTTCACTGCGAAGGATCAAATTATTAGGGTTGAGTAAACAATAAAGACTACTAGTTTAATTTCTGAAAAGTTGGAATTAAAAATGTAATATAGGATTAGTAGACATCATCGTGAAATATAATCTTTTCTATTATTTTTAACCAAAAGACTCTGTATGCTAACAGTATCAAGGTGTATTGGTAATATATTCTTTTATTGAGGGTTCAAGTAACATCGTAAACATATATATAAATTTAGTCGTTAAGGAAGAGTTGTAAGATCTAAGTATGTTAAAATTTATCTAATATATGTATACTAGGTTAGAACCACGTGAAATACACGGGTTGAATAAATGTAATTTTACGTACCAAATAATTAAAAAATATATCTTTAAAAATCTAGTTTATTACACGAGTTGAATAAATGTAATTTTATATACCAAATAATAAAACAATATATCTTTAAAAAATCTCGTTTGTTACATGTGTTGAATAAATGTAATTTTATATTTTAAATAATAAAAAAGTTATATCTTTAAGAACCCCGTGTATTGTACGGGTTGAGTAAATTTAATTTTATATATTAAATAATGAAAAAAGTTACATTTTTAAGAACGTCATGTATTGTATTGTATGGGTTGAGCACATGTAATTTTATATACCAATCAATAAAAAAAGTTATATCTTGTTATATCTTTATAAACCATGTGTATTATACGGATTGAATAATCTAATTTTATATACCACATAATAAAAAAAGTTATATTTTTAAAAAACCCAGTGTATTACACGAGTTGCATAAATGTAATTTTGTATAGTAAATAAAAAGAATATTATATCTATAAAAAACCTCGTTTATTACACGGGTTGAACGAAACTAATAAAAATTATATCTTTAAAAAACTAACGGATATACTCGATATATGATGGATGTGATGATTGCGTTGATGGTTCTTATAAATGTCACGTAAACATAGTGAATACCGTATGAGAGTTGAACATGAAAATAAAAGTATTAAACCAATAAACATTGATTAACGTTTTTGTTTATCCCTTATAAACATTTTTAAATAGGTTCTACCCTTAACTACTTTAGTTTAATAAAATAAATAAATCATTTACATTATATTAATTTATAGAGTAAATTGTCATTTTAGTCCCTGAGGTTTGTCCAAATTTGTCATTTTAGTTCAAATAGTTTTTTTTTCGCCTCTGTGTCCCTGACTTTTCTCTTTTGTTGCCATTTTGATCACAGACCCTAACTCTATCCAAAAACTTCATTTTCAACCAGGGGCATTTTGAGAATTTTCATTTTAAATCTTTTTAATTGCCATTTTGATCCAATTCTAAAAAATCAAAGAAATTCTAAAAAATCAAAAAAAATTGTAAAAAAATAAAAAAAATCATAAAAATAAAAAAAAATTCTAAAAATCATAAAAATTCTAAAAAAATCTAAAAAATTCTAAAAAATATGATGATGATGGTGATTCTGTTTCCGGTGCGGCTGATCGCAAGATGCAAAGAGGTTCCGTTTCATACTCTTTAATGCCTTTGACTTTGATTAAACCATAGCCATAGTTATGCTCTTTTTAACCTGAAAAATGAGATAAATTGGGAAAAGCTAACCTTTATTTCTGTAATTCTACAACTAAATGCAAATAATACAATGAAAAGAGACTAAAAAACATCATACTGTTATGAATTATTATTATTAATTGTGTGACTATCCACTTTGCTTGTGACTCTCCATATATTTAACCCCCATTCTTGTAAGCCTATAAATAGAGGCATATGAAATCTATTTTACACATCAATAAGATATATTCATCTCCCCAATCTCTTTTTCTTATCTCTATAATGTTAATAGGCTAGTTGTTACAAAACACGTTATCAGCACGACTTGTTTTTAGAGTTGGATCGTATTATCACAAGCGCCATTGCTTTGGATCACACCATCGTAAGGTATAATATATTTTCTAACCATATTATCATTATTCATTATTTTCTTATACATGATCCATATTGTAATTCATACTATTTTGGGTTGTGTTAGAGACTTGTTCATACTACTCGTCGTAAGGTCTATAAAAAACAGCAATAGTAAGATTTGAACGTCGGTGACACTTGTTTGTCTCGTTTGTTTTGTAGTGAATGGCTTTGAACCATCCTTGACCAGACTTTGTAACTTATTTTTAAACAACATATTTTCATTACCATTTAATTAATGTAACAAAATGAACACTCCATGGTAAGTATATTATATTAAACGTTAAAAAAATATGAATCCAGTGCATAAGAAGTTTTATAAATGCAATAACTAATTAATAAGCACATATAGTAAAAGAGAAAGAATACGGTTAAAGACCCTTTTATTTAAATATGACAAATACTCACTGCTTATTTACTTTGACTTATCATACATTTAGACCTAAAGAAAAAGTTATTTTATTTTATGTTAACTTCCTTTATTAGTTTTGTTAGATAGAATTTGACAAATATGGGCTTTAACCCCTTTGGTTTTCTTATCTCCATTAAACATTACTTTTATACCAATCACGATGAGATAAAATTAGGATATGATAAATAACAGTTTATAATCTAGTTTATAATCTGATGATATTTGTTAGGCTTTTAGCACTAATTATGTTAAGTCATGTGTTTTATATATTTAGTTGTCTAGACTTATAATAAGTTGGTAAAACTTTGTTTTGTTATTTTTTATATAAATAAAGGTTTTTTTTATTTTATTGTAATACAATATCAATAAACTATACAAATAGCCTAAAATACATAATTATCTTATTAATCTTGTTTTATTCATAGTGAGTAATTGTTATTACAAATTTTCTTGTTATTGGTTTATAATTTGAATAACATACATTAATCCACGTGTATTTCTTTAATATAGTTAATCATGTCGAATCTTGCAAAGCTTGAGTTTATGGCTTTAGACATCACTGGGAAAAATTATTTGTCATGGGCTTTGGATCCTGAAATCCATCTAAATGCCAATAACCTTGGGGATACAATTAAAGAAGGAAATAAAACGAGTACCCAAGATAAAGCAAAGGCAATGATTTTCTTACGCCACCATATTCATGAGTCATTGAAAAATGAATATCTCACTATCAAAGATCCACTCGTCCTATGGACCAATTTAAAAGAAAGGTATGACCATCAGAAAACAGTAATATTACCAAGAGCTCGTTATGAATGGATTAATTTAAGGTTGCAAGACTTTAAGTCTATAAGTGAGTATAACTCAGCAATGTTTAGAATCACGTCACAATTAATTCTATGTGGTGAAAATATTACTGATAAGGAGATGTTGGAAAAAACATTCTCCACCTTTCACGCCTCAAACATTGTCTTGCAACAACAATATCGTGAAAGGGGCTTCACCAAATACAGTGACTTAATATCATGTTTGCTTGTGGCTGAGCAAAATAATGAGCTACTAATGAAAAACCATGAAACTCGTCCGGTTGGTACAACCCCATTCCCAGAAGTGAATGTGGCAACATATAATGACCAAAGTGGAAGTCACGGACGTGGTCGTGGCTATCAACGTGGGCGTGGTCATGGTCGTAATCGTGGTCGTGGACATGCATATGGTCGAGGGAATTATCATGGTGTTCAATTCAAAAATAGAAGAAACCACCAGAAGTTGCATGATAATGAAAAGAAATCCAATGATGAAAGAGGTAAAAAGAAAAGTGGAACCTCATCTAATGCATGCTATCGATGTGGTGGTAACAACCATTGGGCTGGTACATGTCGTACAGCCAGACACTTAGTAGAGCTTTACCAACAATCTATAAAAGACAAACAAAAAGGAATAGAGACAAATTTCACATATGAAGATGGAAATGTTGATGTCCCAAGTGGTGAAAAGGACCATACTAATGCAACTAATCTGGATTATGATGATTTCCTTATCGAGCAAGCTAATTTGGATTCTGGTGATATCATGGCTGATACAAACCAGTTGGATGCTTGCAATTTTCCCTATGCATGAATGATTATATTTAAAATTATGCTATTTCCTTGATTTTTTATTAAGACATTTTGTTTGGGATTTTGTTATGTTTTGTTTTGAAGTGTTTTGGGGCACTTTATGAAATTATTATGTTTGAACCATATTATACTTTTATTTATGATTTTTTTGTTTTGTTTTGAAGCATATGGAGTATTCAACTAAACTTCATATTAATGGTGAAGATGTATGTCTAACATACAATCCTAAAGAAAAGGGATTATTTCTCTAGTTTAACAATGAAAGAGGCAAGCGTTGGTACTATATCTGGTAAAACAAAATTAATTGAAGGCATTGGAGAAGCATATGTAGTTCTACAAAGTGGAACTTTGCTCAAAATTAACAATGCCTTATTTTCCCCACTATCTCAAAGAAATCTGATAAGCTTTAAAGATATTCGTCTAAATGGATATCATCTTGAGACTACATGTGAAGGACATGATGAGTACCTTCAAATCACAAATATTATTTTAGGAAAAAAACACATATTAGAGAAGTTACACGCATTTGCCTCTGGTTTGTATTGTACCAAAATTGGTGCAGTTGAATCAAATGCAATCATAAACCAAAAGTTTATGGATCGAGAAAATTTTATCATTTGGCATGACCGGTTAGGCCATCCCGGATCAATAATGATGCGAAAAATTATAGAAAATTCATGTGGTCATTCTTTAAAGAACCAAAAGATTCTTTAATCTAAGGATATTACATGTGTTGCATGCTCACAAGGGAAGTTAATAACTCGCCCATCACCAGTTAAGGTAGGGACAGAATCCTTGAGTTTTTTTAGAAAGAATACATGGGGATATATGTGGACCTATACACCCTCCCAGTGGACCATTTAGATACTTTATGGTCTTAATTGATGCATCAACTAGATGGTCACATGTGAGTTTACTATCAAGTCGTAATATGGCATTTGCACGACTACTTGCTCAATTAATAAGGTTAAGAGCACATTTTCCTGATTATCCCATAAAGAAAATTCGGTTGGACAATGCTGGGGAATTTACATCCCAAACCTTCAATGATTATTGCATGTCTATTGGCATAAGTGTAGAGCATCCAGTATCTCATGTACATACGCAAAATGGACTTGCTGAATCGCTTATCAAGCGACTTCAAATGGTTGCAAGACCAATGATTATGAAATCAAAACTACCAGCATCTGCCTGGGGGCATGCAATTTTACATGCAGCAACACTAATTCGCATCAGGCCAACGTGTTATCTGTCACACCCCGACCGCGTAAAACAACAAATCGCGGCGGAAACATCGGGGCGTGTTGCAACAGAATTAATGTTTCATAACCATGGATACCAAAAAGTGTTTCGTTTTATTAAACATTGAATAATTACATCGTCTGGAAATCTAAATACACAAATTAAACGTAGTCTATCATTGTTATTGAGTCACTAAGGCCTTGTCCAGTCCTATGTGAGCATGCATCTTATCAATCGATATCATTCAACAATACCTGAAACATATGTGAAAACGAGGTCAGCAAAGAAATGCTGGCGAGTACATAGGTTTTGTGAAAATAAGATTCATGACTTCTGTTTAAGAAAATGTTTAGTCATGAACCTTGTAATTTGCTTTGCCTTTGTAAATCATTTGAAAAATAATAAGTTCAGGTGATATGTATAATAAGAGAATAATGCATGATTAAATGAATAACCATGTAAAATGAGTTTGTATAAGATAAGTTGTTTGTAAATAAATGTCTTGTGAAAAGTATGTTACTTGTATAAAATGTTCTATGTCTCAAACTGAAATGATTCAAATAACACTACAATATGTAATACCATACAAACACTTATATATAGGAAGTACCAGCGGCGTATCCACCATGCTTGTATCATATTCCACACGCATTGTTACTTAATCACTTAATCAAACCAACCCACCAAAGTAATGTTCATGCCCAATGTAAATCATGTAATATGTAACCAAAACCCAATCGTATATCGCTTTGAAGCCAATCGTTTACCCAATCGTTAAAACATCGTGTGAAAACCAATCGTTTACCCAATCGTTAAATTCGTTTTAGGTCGTGAAACTACTTAAATGGTCGTCTCGCTAATAACATTCAAACCTTCTTGACTCGCATTAATAAACCCTTACCAAAGGATAGATTAATAATTCGCATTAATAAACCCTTACCAAAGGATAGATTAACATCTCGCATTAATAAACCCTTACCAAAGAGTAAATTAAAAATTTCAGATTCAGTCGCTACCCACAACACCCACACATAACTACGGGTGTAGTAACTAACGGGATTTGTCAGATCCTATGGTACCATAACCTAATACTGGTCGGCTTGATCATTGCTAATGAATGTCATTTGTTATGTAACTACAACCAACAAGTTTGTTCACTTTTTGAAATCGTTATTAGTTTTGTATAAATCGTCTTAATTGTTTTTGAAACCATTGTTATAACATCGAAAACATTTAGCACATATGAGTCACCCCAAAACAATTGAAAGCAGTAAAATAGGGGAATAATGTACTCGCCTGAGAATGCTTGTAGGTCTTGAACAACAACCAAACAAAGCTAGAGGGAGCACGGAATCAGTCGGCAATCTAAAACTATATAAATAAACCGGACTTAAATCGGGAGATCGGATAGGATGAGGCTTGGTAAACCAAATGAGTATTGGAACTCATATGATATGGTTTAACAAGGCCTACATACTACAATGAAACCAAACCTAAGTGCTTTCGACCCATCGCGACCCATTAAGGTAGCTTATGCTACTTTAACGCGTCGTGCGCGTGAAACGCGTTCGGACCGCCTAACTGGTCCTATGACAAGTAGAATATGCCTAAACATGTTACATAATCAGTTATGTGACAAAAGTTTAGGTTACATATGCTTAATTACCAATTATACATGAAAAGGGTATTCTGGTAATTTACCTAAGGCATATAAACTACCTATTATACAACTACTTAAACGATGTGACCATAGGGTATAACCTCGGAAGGTTATTCCCTACCTACTATGGTCACCTAATGTATTTGGTCGGATCCTAATGATCGACCAAACTGGGTCGGGTTCGAGGGTATAGGCGATTTATTAGATCGCCTACCCTACGACCCTAGACAACGTGGTAATCAGCGGGCATAGTCCCAAGGGACTATGACCAACGTGATTACACTCACGTTGCGAAGTTCAAACGAACTTCGCATTGACCATTACTGGTCAACGCTGAAAGTCAAACAAATTTTGACTTTCTGACTCGAAAAGCAATAAAATAAGGAAAAGAACGAAAGAATACTTACGAAGGGTCCCCGAATGCTAACCTCGATTCAAAAATCTCAGGTATGAAACAATAGTTTCAACTTAGAGTTTCTCAAATCAAAGTTCTTGTAAGTTTTGCATTGGGGTGATGGGGTATTTATAGTTTTCGGGTAACCGTTAGGATCGTTTCATGGAAAACGTGCCTTAATCCCACCCGTACAAGTGTCGGGACCTTATGGTGACTAAAATTTGATCCTTATCAGCTGACTAGACAATTGGGATTGTGTGGTGGTGGATCAAACAGCTGCAATCTGCTGTTAGAAGCATTTAACCTGGTCAGAAGGTCTGACGCGGGCCGCCTGGGGATTAACAGAATCTGAGGCGGGCCGCCTAGGAGTCACAGATCAGCAATAAGTTTCAGAAGTTACAGTTTTGGTCCCTGCATGTGTTTAAGCTCATTTCCGGCACTTCCAAGGCCCGTAAAGCCAACTTTAAGGCCCTAAAATGTTGCCTAAACATTGTGGACATGAAACATGCACAAAAATATGCCGGATGTTGGTTCGTTTGGTCGTACGAACGCGATGTTCGCTTAATTATGACGGAATGCGCATAAGCGCGAAAAACGATCCAAATGACGCAACGAATGGATTTTTGACAAGCCAAACACTAAAGCATAATATAGTCATGCTTACATAAATTTTTGGATGTCCGGATGTATTCAGAACGTAAGTTATGCGTAAAAGTGCAAACTTGTGCACTTTTTGACACTTTTAGTCCCTGAATGACACAAAAGTTTATTTTAGCACACCGAACCCCTCAAAGCCTATTTCTAAGCTATGTAAAGGATATTTAAGGTGTGTTTAACTTATGGTCATGTTCCGGAATGTCCGTTACAGTTCAAATTGGCATACTTTCGCAGTTTGTCAACTTTAGTCCCTGTAAGCGATTTAACTTGATTTTGCCATACCAAAGCCTTCAAAACTTATTTCTAAGTTATGTAAAGGTTATTTAAGGTATGTTAAGCCTATTTCACTATTACGGAGTGTTCGTTGCATTAAACTGGTTATATTTACGCATTGGTGCGCGTATAACCTTCCAGAAAGCGATTTAGAGTTTGGAATCGAATAAGAATTGATATGTGCAAACGATACACATATTTTTACAAATCCCAAGTATGAAATACAATATTTCATTTGTTTGGCATTTGTTTGATGGCCGTGGAGGCACAGGTGTTACAGTCTCCCCTACTTTAGGAAATTTCGTCCCGAAATTTATTTAGAGGAAACTTGTGAGAGCTTGAAAATATGAAGTTGAAAAGATCAAACAACATTGGTTAGGGTTCTGAACTTCTAGTAACTTTAATAACATCATGTTTGCAATGTAAGAGGGATACTTATATACAAGTATATGAAGCGTCATTGGTGCGTCCACCATACCTCCATTACATCGTCCTCATTTTGTTATTGTTGTCACTATCGGTTCTTACACATAATAAACCTTACTGGGTTTCTGTGCACTAAATTTCATAATTATGTACGCGTCCATAATCAGACAATTCCTTGCACAGTTTACACAGTCTATTTTATAATATGTAGGGGAAAACCAAATGAATGAACCTGTGATGAGTGTGACTAGACCGCCATAGAGTCCTTTAAATTAAATCAATAAATGATCTAAATAGACTATCAAGGAGTCTGTTCAGCTACATCACTAGATGTCGTTCTCTAACCAAATTGTGAATCAATCTTTTTGACTAGACTACTAAGAGGGTCTCTTATGAATCATGGAGTGGTACTATATAACCCAAGGGTCTTAACTACCAGGTAGAAGCCCATAAGGATTTAAGGTAGTACCTTTTGAATATCCTACTATGAATCTCTCATATGAAAACATGAAAGATTCTATGAGGATTTGAAAATCGGATCACGCAAAATCATAGAGGAGAACACATAAACACATATCACATAACCACAAAATTGTTCGTTAATTTGTCTTGTAAATTGCGTACATGCATTTAAAGCACACTTGGAATCCATTCCATGGATTTCATTTGGTACTTTAAACGTTATCAAGAATCCAACTATAAAGATAGAAAGATTCAAAAAGAAAATTCGATTTCGATTACTAGGAACCGAAGTGTTCGAATTAAGGTACATAAGGAATCCAATTAAGGACTCTGATTTGAACGATAATCATCCACAAGGATCTAATTGTAAAGATAAAAAGATCCCATATGATTTTTAGAAGTTGAAGATGTTTTGAAACCTTGCACTGGATGTGCTTAGGTCAAAACATGATGTAAAATGCTTATGAAGTTGAGATGCTTGATATGTCAAGGCGACATATGAAGCAGAATTTTGAAGGTTAAGTCAATGTATGAGGAAAATATTTTTTGAAAACTATGCATGGGGTTCTTTTAAGAAAAATGTGTTTAACGTTTTTGAAACCTTATATATAATACTTTTTGAAATCATAAAGTAGGTGTATTAGGTAGATATATTTACAAAAATGTTTTAAAATCATGCGAGATGAAAGTTTGAAATTATGTATAAGGTTTTTGAAAGACATGAATGATGCTTTTCGAAATCATGCACTCGATAAGAAAATGTATTGTGTTAATATTGTCTTCAGACTATATGAAATATTTTGAAATTAGGAAGGTTGGTTTTGATAACATGGCCAATGTTTTTGAAATAACATAGACAATGCATCTAGAAAAATTGTTTTCAAACTATATGAAATGTTTTGAGATCATGAAGATTGTTTTGAAATACTTGTACTGTATATGTTGAAAAATTAAAACGGAATGGGTATGAGATTTGAAAATACCCTTAGTTATCTAACCAAGGATTTAAATGCACAGATGTGCGAAAAGCACGATTACTCATAATGTCACTTAATTTTCTGTACTTTGTTTCTTAGAGTGAAACGAGTACTTAAAATTTTCGAGGGAATCATGAGCAATCATTTGAAAGAGAGAAATCACAAGAGTAGTTTGTAAGGTACATAGTTCCTTGATGTAGGTATCATAGGAAAAGCCATACACACCTAGCAGGGGGTTGAGCTGGTTGGTTGGGGAACTGCTTTACCATTGTGAGCGACCATGGCGAAGTTCTGAGAAGCCTTTCGCTTCTTTGACTTCTTAGGGGATCGTTCATCCATGGTCTTTGATTCCTCGATTGGTTTCTTGGCTGATGGTGTTGTCGCCTGACTAGGTCCTGCCTGTCTTGGTGACTCTTGAGTGGCTTCATCCTGGAGATGATACATGGCAGTAGCTAATTCAACAGTCTTCAGGACTACTTCGCCTATTAGCTGAGCGAATTTGGCTGCTTGCTCAGATATCTGGGCGTCATTGTGATGAAGAGACATTCTTGAAGAAAAAGAAAGGCATAGGGAGAAACAGGTGAAAGATTATTGGACAATCAAAACAGAAAGATAACGCATGAAAATTGCGATCATTTGTTTGTTACCTAAGGCAAACAAATGAGACGGTGACTAATCAAAGTAAATGGGTCAAAAATAATGTATCGCGAAGACATGCTCGCCTATAAGTGAACACTCATCCCAAGAATTCCCAGGTAAGCACAACTGGTCACGCGTCTGATGAGATGTATACGAAGTGCTTGCCTAGACAGAAAACCCAGAATACAGGCATTCACCCTTCCAGTTTGCACGTGTTCACATTATTTAAAACCCAAAACCTTGACGAAGTTTTGAAAACTCAAAGGGGTTCAAAACCATATAATAGAGAGTTCAAAACCTTACAATAGAGGGTTCAAAACCTAGTAATCAATCATCCTAGAACAGATGATTAGTTTTCAAAGCGGTTTTGAAATTTATGTTCTTGTTGTGGTCGTCGCCTAAGGATAGGTGACGGTATTGTTTTATGACTAAACGCAAGTAAACTCGCGTTAGGGTCCTAAGAAGCTTATAGACTAGGTCAAAGCATTACTAATAACCTAATTCCCTATAACCATTGGCTCTGATACCATCTTTTCTGTCACACCCCGACCGCGTAAAACAACAAATCGCGGCGGAAACATCGGGGCGTGTTGCAACAGAATTAATGTTTCATAACCATGGATACCAAAAAGTGTTTCGTTTTATTAAACATTGAATAATTACATCGTCTGGAAATCTAAATACACAAATTAAACGTAGTCTATCATTGTTATTGAGTCACTAAGGCCTTGTCCAGTCCTATGTGAGCATGCATCTTATCAATCGATATCATTCAACAATACCTGAAACATATGTGAAAACGAGGTCAGCAAAGAAATGCTGGCGAGTACATAGGTTTTGTGAAAATAAGATTCATGACTTCTGTTTAAGAAAATGTTTAGTCATGAACCTTGTAATTTGCTTTGCCTTTGTAAATCATTTGAAAAATAATAAGTTCAGGTGATATGTATAATAAGAGAATAATGCATGATTAAATGAATAACCATGTAAAATGAGTTTGTATAAGATAAGTTGTTTGTAAATAAATGTCTTGTGAAAAGTATGTTACTTGTATAAAATGTTCTATGTCTCAAACTGAAATGATTCAAATAACACTACAATATGTAATACCATACAAACACTTATATATAGGAAGTACCAGCGGCGTATCCACCATGCTTGTATCATATTCCACACGCATTGTTACTTAATCACTTAATCAAACCAACCCACCAAAGTAATGTTCATGCCCAATGTAAATCATGTAATATGTAACCAAAACCCAATCGTATATCGCTTTGAAGCCAATCGTTTACCCAATCGTTAAAACATCGTGTGAAAACCAATCGTTTACCCAATCGTTAAATTCGTTTTAGGTCGTGAAACTACTTAAATGGTCGTCTCGCTAATAACATTCAAACCTTCTTGACTCGCATTAATAAACCCTTACCAAAGGATAGATTAATAATTCGCATTAATAAACCCTTACCAAAGGATAGATTAACATCTCGCATTAATAAACCCTTACCAAATAGTAAATTAAAAATTTCAGATTCAGTCGCTACCCACAACACCCACACATAACTACGGGTGTAGTAACTAACGGGATTTGTCAGATCCTATGGTACCATAACCTAATACTGGTCGGCTTGATCATTGCTAATGAATGTCATTTGTTATGTAACTACAACCAACAAGTTTGTTCACTTTTTGAAATCGTTATTAGTTTTGTATAAATCGTCTTAATTGTTTTTGAAACCATTGTTATAACATCGAAAACATTTAGCACATATGAGTCACCCCAAAACAATTGAAAGCAGTAAAATAGGGGAATAATGTACTCGCCTGAGAATGCTTGTAGGTCTTGAACAACAACCAAACAAAGCTAGAGGGAGCACGGAATCAGTCGGCAATCTAAAACTATATAAATAAACCGGATTTAAATCGGGAGATCGGATAGGATGAGGCTTGGTAAACCAAATGAGTATTGGAACTCATATGATATGGTTTAACAAGGCCTACATACTACAATGAAACCAAACCTAAGTGCTTTCGACCCATCGCGACCCATTAAGGTAGCTTATGCTACTTTAACGCGTCGTGCGCGTGAAACGCGTTCGGACCGCCTAACTAGTCCTATGACAAGTAGAATATGCCTAAACATGTTACATAATCAGTTATGTGACAAAAGTTTAGGTTACATATGCTTAATTACCAATTATACATGAAAAGGGTATTCTGGTAATTTACCTAAGGCATATAAACTACCTATTATACAACTACTTAAACGATGTGACCATAGGGTATAACCTCGGAAGGTTATTCCCTACCTACTATGGTCACCTAATGTATTTGGTCGGATCCTAATGATCGACCAAACTGGGTCGGGTTCGAGGGTATAGGAGATTTATTAGATCGCCTACCCTACGACCCTAGACAACGTGGTAATCAGTGGGCATAGTCCCAAGGGACTATGACCAACGTGATTACACTGACGTTGCGAAGTTCAAACGAACTTCGCATTGACCATTACTGGTCAACGCTGAAAGTCAAACAAAGTTTGACTTTCTGACTCGAAAAGCAATAAAATAAGGAAAAAAACGAAAGAATACTTACGAAGGGTCCCCGAATGCTAACCTCGATTCAAAAATCTCAGGTATGAAACAATAGTTTCAACTTAGAGTTTCTCAAATCAAAGTTCTTGTAAGTTTTGCATTGGGGTGATGGGGTATTTATAGTTTTCGGGTAACCGTTAGGATCGTTTCATGGAAAACGTGCCTTAATCCCACCCGTACAAGTGTCGGGACCTTATGGTGACTAAAATTTGATCCTTATCAGCTGACTAGACAATTGGGATTGTGTGGTGGTGGATCAAACAGCTGCAATCTGCTGTTAGAAACATTTAACCTGGTCAGAAGGTCTGACGCGGGCCGCCTGGGGATTAACAGAATTTGAGGCGGGCCGCCTAGGAGTCACAGATCAGCAATAAGTTTCAGAAGTTACAGTTTTGGTCCCTGCATGTGTTTAAGCTCATTTTCGGCACTTCCAAGGCCCGTAAAGCCAACTTTAAGGCCCTAAAATGTTGCCTAAACATTGTGGACATGAAACATGCACAAAAATATGCCGGATGTTGGTTCGTTTGGTCGTACGAACGCGATGTTCGTTTAATTACGACGGAATGCGCATAAGCGCGAAAAACGATCCAAATGACGCAACAAATGGATTTTTGACAAGCCAAACACTAAAGCATAATATAGTCATGCTTACATAAATTTTTGGATGTCCGGATGTATTCAGAACGTAAGTTATGCGTAAAAGTGCAAACTTGTGCACTTTTTGACACTTTTAGTCCCTGAATGACACAAAAGTTTATTTTAGCACACCGAACCCCTCAAAGCCTATTTCTAAGCTATGTAAAGGATATTTAAGGTGTGTTTAACTTATGGTCATGTTCCGGAATGTCCGTTACAGTTCAAATTGGCATACTTTCGCAGTTTGTCAACTTTAGTCCCTGTAAGCGATTTAACTTGATTTTGCCATACCAAAGCCTTCAAAACTTATTTCTAAGTTATGTAAAGGTTATTTAAGGTATGTTAAGCCTATTTCACTATTCCGGAGTGTTCGTTGCATTAAACTGGTTATATTTACGCATTGGTGCGCGTATAACCTTCCAGAAAGCGATTTAGAGTTTGGAATCGAATAAGAATTGATATGTGCAAACGATACACATATTTTTACAAATCCCAAGTATGAAATACAATATTTCATTTGTTTGGAATTTGTTTGATGGCCGTGGAGGCACAGGTGTTACAGTGTTATCACACTTCCTCCCCATTAAAATTGGTTTTTGGTCAGGAACCAGATATTTCCCATCTAAGGATTTTTGGTTGTGCCGTATATGTTCCTATCGCTCAACCACAACGAACAAAGATGGGACCTCAAAGGAGGTTAGGAATATATGTTGGGTATGAATCACCATCGATCATTAAGTATTTAGAGCCATCAACAGGTGATTTATTTATAGCTCGATTTGGTGATTGTCATTTTGTTGAAACAACATTCCCAACATTAGGGGGAGATGAAAAGCAGCTGAAAAATAATAATAATATAATTTGGAATGAATTATCACTATCTCATCTTGATCCTCGAACTAAAGAGTGTGAACAAGAAGTTCAAAGAATAATTCATTTACAAACATTAGCAAATCAAGTACCAGACGCATTCACTGACCTAAAGAGAGTGACTAAGTCACACATACCAGCTGCTAATGCTCCAGTAAAAATAAGTGTCCCAGAAGGACAACCACATGTTGGAAATGAGTCTAATGTACGTCTCAAACGTGGTAGACCAATCGGTTCTGAAGGGGTAAGGTCCCAAAAACCTCATAAAAAGGATTTGAGACCATACCACAAACCTACCTTTTTAGCCGTTCGACCTTGCGCGGCCGCGCATTGGTCTTGCAAAGAAGAAGAAGTCAGCGATTCATAATCGCGCGCCCAAAGGAAAACATAAATCCTTGCGCCTTCTCCCATTTAACAAAGGATTAAAATCCTTTGTTCAATACCTCCGCCTAAATATCCAGACTTGGATATTATTTTACCCAGACTTGGGATTTATTTGTCTGTGTCCACACAGCAAGGTGTCACACCAGATTACAGCAGTAATCTTCTAGAAAGAAATACAATCGTGCACCACCCAGACGGTTATAACCATCTGGACACGTGTCATCACTACAAGCAACCCTGGAATCACAACGAAGGCATGCAATTGAAGAGTAATCTCCACTTAATCACTTTCCACGTGGCAATCCCCCAGCCATAGATCAAACCACGATCCGTGTGCATTCACATCGGATCGAGACAACTTAACGAAGGATCAAAGAACTTAACGGAAGAAAAGATAACCGCTACGGCGTTAGCATCTTCCGTCATCTTTTCAATAACAGGTTTTCCCTCCCAAACTCCCGGTTATAAATATGAGAACTGTTCAGGTATAAACTCAGATCACACTCACTTCTCAAATACTTATCTTCTCCATTATCAATACTTATTCTCACGCCGGAGTCGGGTCAAGGAGAGAACCCTCTTCTCCCCTTGACGAGGCTAACGGTGTTCTTTTTTGTAGAACCACCGGAGAAGAAATCCCGTTGCAACTGAATCAACCGAGAGAGAGCTAACCCTTTTATGCGGATTCAAACCCCCTAACTATCTCGGTTCCGACCATTTAGTTAGTGTTTCTTCATTGGCGCCCACCGTTTTCTCAGTTTTTCTAGTTTCTATCTCGTTTTGATTCAGTTCATTCCGTTTTCTGTTTTTTGCACATGGCAGAAAATTCGTCATCTCACCGACAACCTGGTCCTCGACCAAACGTCAGAAACAATTTACCAGTGGAAGGGATCGTAGAAGAGGCCTCGGACGATAATGAGGTTCAATCCAATCGAGCAAATGATCCTGTTACTCCAGGAATGTTACCAGCAAACCCTGCACAATCAATCTTACCACCAGGAGAAACTCCGATATCATGGTATGTCCGGTCCCAAGGGGCATTAAACGCAGTATACACACAATTGTGTGCTCAAACTGCTCCTGTAACCCAATCACGGAGGCCGAGATTTAGAGCTCATGCCTCTCAGCGAGAAGAGTCAACTTATGACGATACAGGCAGTTACCAGAGACAACACCATGGTGAACCACACCCTCGTCGAAGACAATCGGTTCATGATAGGTTGGGTTCCCAACGGGACGCTCACACTGATGAATCCGATCAAACATACCGTTTGAGTGCAAACACCAGCGTATTCAACAGACTGCAGCCAAACTATAACAAATGCAGGCCTCGGGTGATCTATAATCCTGAAGCAGAGCATAACTATGACTTAGTTTATCGCCCTGATGAAGCGGCAGAAAACTCGAAGTTCATACTGGAGATAGCTCTGGCTCCATTGGAGAGGGCCAAATTACCATCTAACGTTGGGAAATTCAATGGGTTAACTGACCCCGATGATCATCTAAGAGTATTCACCAGCGCAGGGTTGGTTGGCGGTTGGACTCTTCCGCTATGGTGTCATTTGTTTGTGCAAACACTAACCGGCCCAGCGCGAATCTGGTTTGATAACCTACCAACAGGACAGATTGAGTCGTGGAAGGATCTGCGGAGAAAATTTTTAACACACTTTAGCCAACAAAGGCGGTCAAAACGTGATACATCCGACGTCATGAACATCTGGCGCCGCGATGACGAGAATCTGGAAGATTTTATTACCAGATACAATAAAGAAGTGTTAGAGATTGGAGGTGTTAACGAACAGCTAATCCGTGCTCAGTTCAAGTACGCGGTTAGATGTGACGACATGGTCAAGGTATTATCGGGAACAGAGGGCCTTCCCACGAGTTGGGAAAAGATAATGGCGGCGGCCAAGGTTTATGCGCAGACCGAGAAAAAACTTACTACAAACAGGCCACCACCACCACACAACAGGCCCGCAGATTTAAGCGCAACTGGTGAAAGAAGGTATAAAAAACCATGGCGCGAGGCATCAGGAAGTCGTTCCTCTGAAGATGCCCGCACAACAATCAACAAGCTCTCTGCGCAAAGAGAGAACAAGCACGAAAATAGGGAGAGGCAGTGGACCCCCTAACAAAAACCCCGGCGGAGGTTCTAAGTACTGAGGACCACCAATTCAAACCTCCGATTCCGATGAAGAGTAAACGTGGTCAAGACCCGACGCAATACTGCGAATATCATAAGGATAACGGGCACACCACGAACAACTGCATATCTCTGCGCACGAAAATAGAGAAGGCCCTCAAAAATGGAGAACTTACGCATTTGCTCCAGAATATGCGCAAGGAGATTAAGCAGATTACCCGGGGAGAAGAAAGCTCAAGCAAACGGGCTAAAACTTAAAGGACTCTATAAGTTTTCCGCAGAAAAGACATGACTTATCAAATGCGGCGGAACTATCAGGGAGTAAG
The DNA here is from genome assembly GCA_030545235.1 of Helianthus tuberosus. Taxonomy (NCBI): domain Eukaryota; kingdom Viridiplantae; phylum Streptophyta; class Magnoliopsida; order Asterales; family Asteraceae; genus Helianthus; species Helianthus tuberosus. The sequence continues at coordinate 171,390,857 of CM060352.1, forward strand.
TTAAGTTCCATTTAATTATCCAAAAAACTTTGTAATGCCTCTGAGCACTATCCATGAATAAAATTACAAAGTTTCTATTATTTTTGTGTTTACAAAGTGCATGCAATTTCTTTTTAGTAAGTGCAAAAACATTATGGTAGTATAACACAAAGCTCCATGCGCGGTCAGTGATCACGTCACAAACGACCATAAACTCACACATGAGCTTCATACCAACTTTATTCGCCTTACTCAAAGCAAAAGTAATTGTACTCATGCAAGATATTGTAAAGTCATTCAACAAAACAAATAGAAACCTGCTATTTTTAAGCGTACAAATACGCCCTAAAGAGTTTTAGACACAACAGTGTTTAAAATCCTTGCGCAACAGCGCACCAACAAAACAAGGATCTACATCCTACATAAAAAAAAATTGTTCAAATACAATTTCATCTTACTCTAAATCTTCTCCCCCATCCGGAAAGATTTCTTTAAGTTGCGCAACGTGATCGTCCGATTGCAGCGCCACATTTATCAACTCCATCACTGGAAGTTGCAAGTTATTAAACTCTGTCTTCATAGCAGCAAGCGCGCTGGCAGTATTAACGCCAAAGGTAGCAGACTTGCTATCATCCCAGTTAACTTTCAAAGCACTATTCACATGTTGGGAACATTCCGCATAACCTTGCGCGTAACCATCCCGTCGCGCAGCGACCATCAAATTAGCAACAGTTTTATCCAGTTCTTCAGAATTTAATACAGATCCAGCAACCTATGAAATCAAGTAAAGATAAGCTTCAAAACGAGAAAAGCGCATACATGGACAAAAAAGGAGAAAGAAACTTACACAAGCAATCCCGCGATCTTTCAACCAGGCCATATCATTCTTCAAAGGTTCAAGCTCGCTTTCCGCTGAAACACGCGCCATTTCTGAATTCTCCAGTTTCTCTTCAACTTCAGTCAAACGGCGGGAGGTTTCAGTATTCTCAGAACGCGCAAGCTCCAAATCCTTCTTCAATTGTTCCTGGTCAGAAACCAAAGCGGTAAGTTCCTCTAATTCTTTATCTCTAACGGCAAGAGTGGCTAAAGCTTGTACCTCCCGTTGCTCACTTCGTTCCCTATGAGAGCGCGCCTCCATCAACATAGCTTCCATATCAGCTTTTTCTTTCTTCAATCTTTCTACCTCCGCATCTTGATTCTTCAGATTTTCAACCTCAGCCTTGAGGTTATTTATGATATTGCGGAGGTTTGCCTTCTCGGCATTATCTTTCTCACAAATTCTCCTCCAATTTTTGCGCTCCTCAGATAAAAGCGCAGCTTCAGCTTTTCTTTTCCAACCAGAAACTGACCATTCCTCAGTCTTGCGCTCAGCTTCAAACTTAGCTTGCTCAGCCTCTAATTTAGCCTTCAACTGAGCCACATGTTTTTCATCTTTAGCAAACTTCCTTTGTGATGCTACAAAAGATACCCGCTCTTTATGCATGCTATACCACTCACGCACTATACGGTGAGTAGTAGAAACATGAGAAGCAGTTTCTACAAGATAAGACTGATAAGTCTGTTCATAAGGCTGATTTTCCTGAAATTTAATCTCGCCAGGCGGAAGTATCCCCTGCAACCAATCTTGGCATACACGCCAATCCGAGAAGGTATCTCCTTTCTTCACATTCCAAACAGGAACATGAGGATCAGCAGCATCTTTCTCCGCATACGTCCGGTAATAATACTCTCCCAGGGTTTCTTCTGGACGAATTGGAGATTGCTTCTCAACACCAGCAAATGAACCTGCCCCCTCAGTGGCGGCCTTCTCAGTATGTTCAGGTATAGTTTCAGAAGGTCTAGGGGGAGAAGATTGAATTTTTTCAGCAGTTTCCTTTTCCGGTGTCGGTGGATTATCAGCATCATTTACCACACCCGGCTCAACAATCTGTTCAGTCTCTGTATTAGCACCAACAGGCTCTTCAGCCTCAATAGTTTTCTCAACACCTTCCCCAGCTATCTCTGAAGACTCTAACGGGTCTGCAACGGCAGCGCGCGGCGGGGAAGGGGGAAGTTCTTTATCAACCACAGTTGGTACGTCTACAGGAACAGGAGAAACAGGAATTTCTGGACAAACAAAAGTCTGTAAAAATCCTATCCGCTCAAAGAAAACAAAGAAAAGCAATACTTACCAGGAATAGATTCTGAAACAAAAGCATCTAGGTTTCCTTTTCTGGTAATTTTCTTCATCTGCACTTTCTTGGGAGGTTGACCCTCCGCATCAGCATCAGCTTGTTTTCTTTTACCAGCCTTCCTATGAACCAAATGTTCGGGACTGGAATCCAGATCAATAGGCTCATTCGGGTTAGAAGGGGGAATGTCAGCAGAATCCTTTGGTTCCGGCTTCGGTTCCCGCATAGTCACTACAGGAATAAGACCCTCCAAAGAGTCAGAAACCACCACATAATCACATCTGGAGACAGAAGTACAGCGCGTACCTTTCTTCTCCCCAACATTTTTCGCTTTCAAAGGTTGAGTCTTAACAGTCTCACTTCTCTTCGGCGCGGAAGTAGACGTAGTTGCGCGTTTTTTCTTTTCAGGGCCTATGCCCAAATTCAATAATTCACCTACAAAAGCGCAAGACAAAAAATTACTCAAAGCAAAAAAGAAAGGAAAAACAGATGTAAACTCACCAGCACCAGCTGCCGGTTGAACAGACAGATCCGCATCCCGCGGAAGAACAAAATTTCTCACAATTCGATGATACCAGAGCTCCTCTTCAGGCTTCTTCTTGATAGTTCCCATTCTTCCGCCTTCCCTCTTGAAGGAAACAACGTATAGAGAAACAACTACATTTGAAGAGAGAGCAGGTCAAAAAAAAAAAAAAAAGAAGAAGAAGAGAGAAAAAGAAGAACAGTGAAAAAGCCCCAAACTTACTATGACCATCCTCGGTGTACACGGGTTTATCATCACGTTCCATCTTCCAGTTCAAACTCATGCCGGCTCCGACTAGAGCTTTCTCCGGCAAAGCAATATTGGGCACATCCTTCAGATCTTGGTACCAGTTCTCATCAACAGGAGTCTGAAGCATTTCAATCGGAATGTCGTCCTTCCCTCTTAAAATCATCTTCACCGGAATCACTCCAGCCTTGATAAAGAAGAATTTTTGTTTCCAATCATGAAACGATTTTGGGGGTTGATGTAAAATCTTCTTTGCAGAAGCCCTCTGAACAAATGAATAAAATCCTTGGATACAATGCATCTGATAAAAAACCCTAAATCGGGGAACGGTTGGCTCCACATGCATCGTCCGACATACGAATTCGAAATGTCGAACCCTAACCATACCAATAGGGTGAAGTTGGGAGATGTGCAGATTGTAGAATCCAAGAATTTCAAGGAAAAATCTAGTGACAGGCAAGCGAAAGTTACCGTCACAGAAGAAATCCCAAAAAAGGGTAATATACCCGGCCGGAGCATCTGCTGCTGTTTGTCCCTCTCCAGGATACAAGGCACCCCAGTTCTCCGGAAACTTAAGATTCTGAATCAAACCCTCAAAAGACGCCCTGGGCCACTTCAATGGTGGAAGTTCAGTCGACATATCTTCAACAAGATCCTCTTGACGTTCTCTGGTTGACATAAGCAAGGGAATGATGGAAAGTTTTTCTTAAGAACAAGGAATCAGGAAAAGTTTTCAAACAAAACAATGATTACACAGAGGAGGTTACCCAAACGATTATATACCCATCGCAATAAATAGCATCGGTAACCGTCACAGTACTGTTCCGGGTATCACGGTTCCCCAAGCAACAGAAAAAGAAGATGTCAGAACATACACGCGTTTACACGCGCGCGTGTAAGACACAGACAGTAAAAAACAACTGACAATGACAGGTTGTCAAAATCAATTTACTGTGCTAGCTTCAAGTCAAAGATTTTCCATAAAAATCTTTACAAATTCAAATCTTCTCATAGAAGCTTTCTTACCTTTTCGCGCCCAAAAACTATTTCCCTCTCATAAGTCCAGTGCTCCACTTATTTGCATAAGTACAACACTAGACTGGGGGGACTTGAAGGGGTAAGGTCCCAAAAACCTCATAAAAAGGATTTGAGACCATACCACAAACCAACCTTTTTAGCCGTTCGACCTTGCGCGGCCGCGCATTGGTCTTGCAAAGAAGAAGAAGTCAGCGATTCATAATCGCGCGCCCAAAGGAAAACATAAATCCTTGCGCCTTCTCCCATTTAACAAAGGATTAAAATCCTTTGTTCAATACCTCCGCCTAAATATCCAGACTTGGATATTATTTTACCCAGACTTGGGATTTATTTGTCTGTGTCCACACAGCAAGGTGTCACACCAGATTACAGCAGTAATCTTCTAGAAAGAAATACAATCGTGCACCACCCAGACGGTTATAACCGTCTGGACACGTGTCATCACTACAAGCAACCCTGGAATCACAACGAAGGCATGCAATTGAAGAGTAATCTCCACTTAATCATTTTCCACGTGGCAATCCCCCAGCCATAGATCAAACCACGATCCGTGTGCATTCACATCGGATCGAGACAACTTAACGAAGGATCAAAGAACTTAACGGAAGAAAAGATAACTGCTACGGCGTTAGCATCTTCCGTCATCTTTTCAATAACAGGTTTTCCCTCCCAAACTCCCGGTTATAAATATGAGAACTGTTCAGGTATAAACTCAGATCACACTCACTTCTCAAATACTTATCTTCTCCATTATCAATACTTATTCTCACGCCGGAGTCGGGTCAAGGAGAGAACCCTCTTCTCCCCTTGACGAGGCTAACGGTGTTCTTTTTTGTAGAACCACCGGAGAAGAAATCCCGTTGCAACTGAATCAACCGAGAGAGAGCTAACCCTTTTATGCGGATTCAAACCCCCTAACTATCTCGGTTCCGACCATTTAGTTAGTGTTTCTTCAGGTTCTAAATATAAAAATCCTCGAAAGAAAAAAGGAGCAAATAATGATGGTCCAGTCGAGGTAATGATAATGCCAAGAAAAGAGTCTCCTGAAGAGACACTAGACATGATGGTTCCAGAAGAACCTCAGGTACCTGAAAACGAAGAGATCTCAATAAATTATATCATGTCTAGAAAGGTATTGAACCGAAATGAAACCGACGTCGATGACAGTTTTTCATATAACATAGCGCTAGAAGTAATGGAAAATAATGAGGATCAAGAACCAAAATCTGTTGAGGAATGTAAACAAAGAAATGATTGGCCAAATTGGAAAGACGCAATTAAGGCAGAATTAGATTCCCTCAATAAACGAGAAGTTTTTGGACAAGTAGTCCCTATACCTAAAGGTGTAAAACCTGTCGGATATAAGTGGGTTTTTGTGCGAAAACGCAATGAGAAAAATGAAATCGTACGATACAAGGCACGATTAGTAGCACAAGGATTTTCGCAAAGACCTGGGATTGATTATGAAGAGACATATTCTCTGGTGATGGATGCGACAACTTTTCGTTATCTTGTTAGTCTGGTAATACAAGAAGGGATTGATCTGCGCCTAATGGATGTTGTGACAGCCTACCTTTATGGCTCACTTGATACTGATATTTACATGAAACTCCCTGAAGGATTCAAATTACCAAACTCATGTACATCTAGTTCTCGAGTACATTTTTCAATTAAATTAAACAAATCATTATATGGGCTAAAACAATCTGGGCGTATGTGGTATAATCGCCTTAGTGAGTATTTGTTGAAAGAAGGTTACAAAAATGATTCAATATGCCCGTGTATCTTCATAAAAAGGTCAGAATCTGAATATGTTATAATTGTTGTATACGTTGATGACTTGAATATAATTGGAACGCCAAGTGAGCTCCAAAAGGCGGTTGAATGCTTGAAAAGAGAATTTGAAATGAAAGACCTTGGAAAGACAAAATTTTGTCTTGGGTTACAAATCGAACATCTCAAGGGTGGAATCCTTGTACATCAACAAAACTACATAGAAAAGTTACTTAGAAGGTTTTATATAGAAAAATCACATCCATTGAGTACCCAAATGGTTGTAAGATCTCTTGATGTCGAGAAAGACCCATTCCGACCTCCGAACGATGGAAAGGAAATTCTTGGTCCAGAAGTACCATATTTAAGTGCAATTGGTGCACTAATGTTTCTTGCTAGTCATACACGACCAGATATATCATTTTCTGTAAATTTATTGGCAAGATATAGTTCATGCCCTACGAAGAGGCATTGGAATGGGGTAAAACAAATATTTCGATACCTTCAAGGTACAAAAGATATGGGGTTGTATTTTACTAACCAATCGACAACAAGTTTGGTTAGTTTTGCAGATGCAGGGTATTTGTCTGATCCTCACACTGGACGATCTCAAACTGGATATTTATTCACAAGTGGAGGCACTGCTATTTCATGGCGCTCTATAAAGCAAACCATCACAGCCACATCATCTAATCATGCAGAAATATTGGCGATTCATGAAGCTAGTCGAGAATGTGTTTGGTTAAGAAGTATAATACAACTACGAGAGATGAGGGACCAACAATTTTACATGAAGACAACGCTGCGTGCATTGCTCAACTTAAGGAAGGATACATCAAAGGTGACAGAACGAAACACATTTTACCAAAGTTCTTTTTCACACATGATTTGCAAAAGAATGGAGACATTACTGTCCAACAAGTTCGTTCTAGCGATAATTTGGCAGACCTGTTTACTAAATCACTTCCGACCTCTACATTCAAGAAATTGGTTCATGGCATTGGGATGCGTCAACTCAAGGAGCTTAAATCATCAGGGGGAGAATAATACGCGCTGCACTCTTTTTCCCTTAGCTATGGTTTTATCCCACTGGGTTTTCCTGGCAAGGTTTTTAACGAGGCAGCATAACCAAGCGTATTATAAGAATAATATATTATTTTGTCACATGGATAGTCAAGGGGGAGTGTTATGAATTATTATTATTAATTGTGTGACTATCCACTTTGCTTGTGACTCTCCATATATTTAACCCCCATTCTTGTAAGCCTACAAATAGAGGCATATGAAATCTATTTTACACATCAATAAGATATATTCATCTCCCCTATCTCTTTTTCTTATCTCTATAATGTTAATTGGCTAGTTGTTACAAAACACATACCAGATACTCACCATATTTTAAGATGTGATTACTATTGCGTAAAATTATATTATCCCTTCCCATCCTGCTCATAAAATAAATATAAATCAGATTAAAAAGAGAGATCAACATTAATGTAAGAAAATGACTTGTGAGAGAGGTTTAAGAACCTTGGATTGCGTAAACTGTAATGACTTCCGTATTTCGCATGCAAATTAACAGAACGATCAGCACAAAGGAATGCAAGCTTTGAATAATCATCACTCAGCACCTGTTAATATGTAGAAAAAATGAGCAAAATTTAGTCGACTGCCTCTGCCTCTTGTAAACTATTATTTAAACTTTTATATAAAAACAGAAAAAATACCTGGAAATTGATAATCTCCGATACCAGATGCCTTTCAAACTTCAACGATAACTCCCTTAATTCATATACTTTAACTTGTGGAGGGTAAATACCTATAACTCACATTCAGTCAAAGAAGTTGCTAACACAGTTCTACCACATATAATACAAACAGAGCTAAACGAAACACAAAAAACACATCACAAGTTCCCAATAACCTGAAGCAATGAGACATTCGCCATCAGGGGTAGCTTTAATTCCATTTGTTGCAGTTTCAAATCTTAAATCTTGGATCAAATCCACACTTTCCATGTAATCTATACACATAAAATAAAACCGTTACATAAGCGAAAACAACAGTTCTTGTTAAACTATTGAAATTAACGTACCACATCTAACCGATGAAATTCACATTCAATATTTACTAAAGAAAATAAAAATAATAAACAAAATTTGTGCTTTTGTATTTGCGAAGAGTTCTAAGCTTCTTCGGCGGTAGCCAAGTCTGTTGAATCGCGTAGAACATATCAAATGAAACCAAACCTGTTTTGACTCATTATTTTAAAATATAATTAGACAAAATGTCATTAGCTTACCTTCTACTAATAGTTTTCCTAAAGTGCTGACCTGCCCTATCGATCCCTGACCACTATACTTTTTTTCATCTGAGTTCAGAATGACCTATGTTGACATAAATATAAAAGATCAGAAAATGAATACGAAAAATATTAAAAATAAAAGTAAGATATGACATTATATTTACTTGATACACCACGGAGACCAAACACCTCATGTTTTTAATGCTAAAGCCCTAATTTTTAATGCCAAAGCTCTAAATTCATCACAAATTATACAGATTGCAGTGTAAGAAAGCACATGAGCATGTAAACTTCGGGTTAATTTGTAAACCTGAGCGCTTGTACTCGGCAATGGTACTTCTATGCAGTTACGCATACCATTAACTCTGCAATGAAACAAAATTTCAACAATTCAAATCAAAAGAAGCATTATAGTTTATTTAAATCGTGTAGAACATATCAAACGAAACCAAACCTGTTTTAACTCGTTATTTTAACATATAATTAGACAAAATGTCATTAGCTTACCTTCTACTAATAGTTTTTCGAAAGCACTAATCCTGCACATGAGCATGTAAAATTACATATACAGTAAGAACGAACAATTTTTAATGCTAAAGCCCTAATTTCTAAGAGCTGATACTGAATACCTTGATTAATCGGACAGTTTAACATACCTTACTGTTAGAAATTGAAGGTGTTGCTAACGTCAGTCATCAACTCCAATCACCATCTCAATGGCGGAGCACGGCAGCGGAGGAGGAATCAAACTCTGGGCTTGAGTGATTAAAAAAACTAACCGCATTTGAGCTTTAATTGTCCTTTTAATGGTCTTGCTGATGGGTTTTTTAACGAAAGAAAAAAGAATAGCAAGCTTTCTATTCATCCTCAAAAACTACATATTCGAACTCATATGTTGCAGATTGCATATAATCACTTTCTTGATTGGTAATTACATGTAAACCAGTGTATTCTTTGCATCCAATCGATTAATTTGAAAGACAATTGTGAAGAAATCAATGTTTCTTGTTTAAAATTGACCTTTGAAACTTCTACAAGTTCTCTGATCACCACCGTCTCCGGCGTGACTTCATCCACAGCTGTACGAGTTTACGCAAATCTAAACTGAATTAAGATATAGTGAATTCATGATCATCACTTCAATTCACATTCATATAATTAGTGCAAATACAACAAATCACAATATAACACATAATAGAATTCCATATTTCAAATCATATTTCATCAAAATCACCATCAGACCTTTTAAACACTGAATTAACATCTTCTAGATCACAACAATAGGATCAAATTCTCCAAAAATCAACAAACTAACAAAAAACTGTAACCTAGTTGAAAAAATAAAAAATCAACAACTAACCCTCGTTTTCTGCTTCCACCACTATTTCCATTACTTTCTACAAGTAGAGACATGATTCCAAACTTTCTAAGATATTTTTAATTATTCACACATTGTACAGAACTACCTATATTCTATACTTGTTATATTTATTTAGTATATTAATTTGTTTATATGTTTTTAGTAGCCTGATCAACACGACAACCGCAATACCCACATAAGCACTTTTATATAGTTCTCTCCAGAGGATAGGTTACATAACCATCTTATGTATAAGATGCACATGTGTTTATACAGTTCTCATAGATTTTGTATTGGAAGGTCCTTTAGGTTCTTATATAAATTTAAACAATTAAACCTATGATATAAATCTAAAATAAAAAAGAATTTATGTTCCAAGTTGAATAAGATACAAACATGAGAGTTCAGAGTTGCATGATAAAATGAGATGTTTGGACGGAGATAATTACAGATTCTGTTGACCTTTTGGTCTTCTAAAATCACAAGAGGTATTTGCCAATTTGGAATCTTGTGTTTTTTTTGGATGGTGCATACTACACGTAGAGACATGATTCCAAACTTTCTAAGATATTTCTAATTACTCACACATTGTACAGACCACAAGAATATATCTACAAAACTACAGAAGTTATATCAGTGGACTTTAAGTAACAGTAACTAACCATGTCCTGTAAACTTACACCATGTTCTTGTCGCTCCTCCACCTACTCGCCTGTGATTTGTTCCACGAAGGTCGTCTCATCCCTACAAATCATCCAAAACTTACAATTTCAATTTCGATTTCCATTTCAATTACAATTTTCATTTCAAGTTGGATAATACGAAACAAAACGAAACCTTTTTGTTTAAGGAAGCGGCGACAGTCTTCGTGGGTGAGTTGAGAAATGTCGTCTTCGGTGAGGAGGTGGAATGGCGGTGGTGGAGAATGGTGGGTCCTCTGTGGACATGGTGGCGTAATCGACGGAATTAGGGTAAATTTGGAGGTTGAAATTTGGTGAATAAGTGAGAGAATTGGGTTGCAGCAAACCCTAATTTCATTTGCGATTCTTGAAAGTGAAAGAGAAAGTGAATATAGAGAGAGTGTGTAATTGATTGAAGAAGAGAGTATTATATATCTAGATGGTTTGAATTTTGAATCTGGAGCCATAATTTTGAGTGTGGACAGATTTTTTGAATTTTGAATGATGGGCAGAGCTTTGCCCTTTTGTATGTAGGCAGTTCTTTGAAATTTGAGGGAGGACGAGAGGTTTGAAATTTGAATGTGGGGCAGTGGTTTGAAGAAAGAATGTGGACCAGACCTTTGAAATTTTAAAGTGGGGCAGTGGTTTGAATTTATGATGTCACTATGCTCTCTCTATGGCTTCCACCTCATTGTTGATGGCATAAGAAAAGCATTGTTGGACAGCCTCTATGGCTGCCACATAAGTTTTTCTTATGTCATTGGGATTTCTCCTTTTATAGAAAGTATAAATAGATTATTAATTTAAACTAATATTATATTTATTGATCTGAAATACATGTATTTACGTAGTTTAAATGGTTATTTTTAGACCTTCAAAATCTGTTATATTGAATAGGGTAAATTACACTTTTCTTCCTTTATGTTTGTATCAGATTGCAATGGATAACCTTTAACTTCAATAATTACAGTTACAATCCTTTATTTGTAAAACTTATTGCACACTATGTCCTTTAGCACTAACCCAATTAAAATTATGAGTTAAGTCATATCACATAAGGGTAGTTTAGTCCTTTAATCGATTAATTAAATTAAATTAAAAATAATTTAATAAAAAACAATAAACTAATATATATATATATATATATATAACATTAAATTGAGATCTCTCTTTATCTCCCTCTCTGCATCAACAAACAACATCAAGAACCCATTGTTTCTAGAAGGAGACAAACTCCCTTTCTTAGCTTCAACAAACAACATCAAGGCCTTTTTCTGCATCAATTGTAACATATTCAGGAACTCATTATTTCTAGAAGGAGACAAACTTTGTTGCAAACCCAACGACACAATAAACTCAGAGGAAATCTTAACAATTTCTTCAACAGAACAACCTGAAAGACCCTGAACAAGTAAAATAGCTAGTCGTTTGGTAATCAAAGCATCCGAATCAGCTTCAAAGATAACAACTTTCTTATATGAATAATTAAAATAAGCCCTTAACCAGACCTGAGGTACACAACCTTTGACTTTGTTCTCGTCTGTTTTGAACTGGGGTTCAAGGGGGTTAAGGTTTTCGCCGTAGAATAAGAGTTGTTCGTATTTGGGTTTTGGTTCTTGTACGGATTGGAAAAGTTTGATGATTTGTTGAAGGTTTTGTGGGAGTTGTTCAAAGATGATATTTTGGTTGTTCGAATGATGAATATTGGGGTCAGGGGAAGAGGGGTTGGTGGTGGGGGTTGATCGGACGGTGAAAGATTTGGAGAAATGGGGTTTGGGTGAAATGGGGAAAGATGAATGTGGTTTAGGATTTAGGGGTTTAAATATTGAAGGTGGGAGTGGGAGGAAATGGGTGGAGATTCAACGGTAAGATGAGCAAAGAGACATGGCGACAGAACGACGTCGGTAAGGAGATTGTGATATGAGGTGGCAGGTGGTGGTGGGTTTGGTTTGGGAAGAAAAGGTTGAGAGAGAGAGAGAGAGAGATAACGAGAGATCTCAATCTGATGTGTCATATAAATTTTAGTTTATTGTTTTTTGAGTGAATTGCATGTTTTGTCCTTTATCTTTGTACCAAATTTCAGGCGGTGTCCTTTATCTTTAAAATTAACAAGTTTTGTACTTATTGTTTCAAAATCTTGCACATTATGTCCTTTGCCCCTAACCCGGTTAATTTTTTTCTCGCTAAATGAGATAACACAAGGGTATTTTAGTATTTTTATCCATGTATTTAAATATATCTTAATAAGAATATAAAGTTTAAGAAATTAATAAAATATTATACATATTTATATATACACAATATACAAATTGCAAATTGTTTTTACTCAGATTGTGGAGGTTCGACATCAGAGTCAAATTGTTTTGAGTCAAATTGTTTTTGTAAGGATTGCTTGACTTTGTTAAATCAAAAATTGATGTTCAAAACTCCAGTAGATGTTCAAAAGTCCATAGAATAACAAATTCATCAACAAAATCGAGGCAATAGTGTCAATCTATATCCAGTTTAACAAACAATTGATACAAATTTAGACTTTATCAAGATTAATACTCGAACCAGTTCCGATTCAAAATCAAAATCTACAACGAACACTTTGAACAACAATCATATCAGATTCATCTTTGTGTCTCTTTAAATCTTTATCTACTTATTCAAGTTCTGCAAGAAGAGAGAGAAAGAGAGTAACAGAGAGAAAAACCAGATCCGGGTTTCCACCTGCCACCAATCTCCACCACTGTCAAACCCATATCAATATTGGAACCACCGTACCACGACTTCAACCATCAAACCTGTTTCTTTCAAACAACCGATCACCAACCATGGTGACCGTCTCAACGCTTCTAGATCGAGATTCGAATAGCCAAACGTACAAAACACACACGATTAATCGATCGATAACAGACTACATGGATTTGATTGGGAAATAGGGTTTTTCGGATTGGGAATTGGGGGTGATTAGTTGTGTGGGGGAAGAGGGTAGGTCTGTGGGCGACAGAGATGAGAGGAGTAGAAAGAAAGAGAAGGGGAATACGTTTAGAGAGAGAAAGAAATGAAAAAGACAAGTATACCCTCATGTGACTTGCACATGATCTGACTTAACAGAAAAAAATAACTGGGTTAGGGTTAAAGGACATAACGTGCAAGATTTTAAAACATTAAGTACAAGACTCGTCAATTTTAAAGATAAAGGATACCGCCTGAAATTTGATATAAAGATAAAGGACAAAATTTGTAATTCACTCTTGTTTTTTTATTAAATTACTTTTAATTTAATTTAATTTAATTTAATTGGTTAAAAGACTAAACTTTCCTTATGTGATATAACTTAACTGAAAATTTTAATTGTGTGAGTGCTAAAGGACCTAGGGTGTAATGAGTTTTAATAAAGGATTGTAACTGTAATTATTGAAGTTAAAGGTTATCCATTGCAATCTGGTACAAACATAAAGGACAAAAAGTGTAATTTACCCTATTATTAAGGTATAGTTTTTTTTGCTGTAACCTAATTTTTTAGATAGTGTTATACGTTAAAATTAAGGGAAAATGTCATAGAAATGTAACCAAGTTTGTCTATTGTTACAATTAAATCATTCAAACTTTTTTTGTCTCTCTAAAATAATTAAACTTTAATTTAGCGTTCTAATACTATGTAATTACCAGGTCATCAGGTTACCAATTTTTAAAACGAATTTTTTTCTTTTCTTTTTTGCAATATCAGAAATTAGGGATGTGAATATATGTTAACTCTTGTAAGTTTTTTGAAACATGAATTTACATTTGACCTTCAAGATACCCAACACCCCTACTGCAAACCTCTGTCTCCAGCAATTGCACGTCGAAAGCTTGTCATCAACCATTCAACTGTCATTATCATCTATATTCGGCTTACCGACAGATGAAATCTAAGAAGGATTCGTGATCTTAAACCCAGAAAACATCGACGACAAGAACTTGTAAGTATCTCCGGTCAACGATGAAAAAACGACGTCGCCAGAAATGCAACACTGGCGGCATCCAGCTCTGAAGTGTCGGCACATAGTACCCCATCTCTGCCACCGCCATTGTCAGCTTTGAAATGGGTCCTCGCCGGAATCTGGTGTGACCGGTAGAAGCACCCTCACTAGCGGCGGTGGAATACAATTGTTGGTGACCGGTGGAAGCACCGTCACTAGTGGCGGCAGAATATGTCCGATCATTATGATGTATAAAAACTGTAAAGTTGGAAACTAATGAAGGTTGAAAATTAATTTTAAGTGAAAAAAGATAATGGGGTTAGTGGTATTCCGTAAATGAAAAATTGAAAAATTTTGTGTAACCTGACACATCATCTTGATAACCTGGTAACCTGAGAATTACATAACATGAAAGCATTAAATTAAACTTCAATGACTTTAGTGAGACAAAAAAAGTTTTAGTGACTTAATCAGAACAACTAGCAAACTTGGTTACATTTCTACAAAGTTACCCCTAAAATTAACTAACAATTATATTACGAGTGTTTCGGTTGTGTTAGCGAGTTAGGTGTTGAAGAATTTAGAACGCAACGGATGATCATAAAGACGTGTAATCACTTTCAGATCGAAATATTTCGGTGGTTCTCCAAAAAATCCAATTGAATACAACTCAACATTCGAGAACAAGAACCTAGTACATGTGTACTGTGAATTCATTTGAACCATAAAAATTTTAACAAAATTGATTACGAAGTTTTTTTTTTCTGGGATAGGGTTTGTAACTGCCATCAGGCATGTAACAACCCGCTTTTTGGAAAGTCAAAGTACAAGTCAAAGTCAAAGGAAGAAAAGATTGCTAATTGCGATCTGTCACTCCTTGCTTAACTATTGATTGTACGTTAATGACTTGTAATCGAATTCTATTATTTGCTTGTTTTAGTTGTATTATGTGGAGTATCTATTAATAATCGAGGTTTAATCACATATTAATCGCTAACCGACTTATCGCTAATCGCTATCGCATTCGCAACTCGAATTATGTGTTCTGGATTTTGTTTTACGTGTGTGTGCCATTATGTGTTACTTGTGCATGTTATGTTTATGTTGAGGTGTTAATCGCCATCGAATCGCAAACGCTAAACACAAGTTACTTAGGATGATTGTATGTTAGATATAGTATTTGTGTGTTTAATATAAATCTATCGCATCGCTCACTCGAATCGCATCACAACGCTCAACAATCGAATCGAAACGACAAAACTTAACGCGCCGGACACCTGGATCGAGTGGCCAACCGATCGGGTGGCCATTCGATTGGGTTGCCATCCGATCGGGTTGCCATCCAATCGGGTTGCCATCCGATCGGTGACCAATCCGACACTTGAACACTTTCCGCTTTTGGAAACCCTATAAATATCCTCCTGTCACATCATTTGTGATGTGACAGCTCCTCACTCGACCAGCCATACTCAAGCTCTCTTTTCTCTCGATTTCTCACGATTCTTGTAAGTTTTCAACCTAAATCTTGTACTTCTATGATCTACACGCACTCCTTCATCTTTTTCACCTTTGAATCTTAACTTTTAACCGTAAAATCACCGGATTTGAGGTGTTCTAGGGTGATGTCATCATGGAGTTCTTATGAACTTCAAGGTTTGGCTTCATTCCATCAAGAACAACTTAGATCTGAAGGATTTCCACATGAATAATCAATGTTTTGCGCATAGATCTACACATATTCATGGTTTAAAAGATTGTAAGATTGTTTTCTAACTTTCTTTCAACTCTTTTACACTCAATGCATTCAAAACCGATAGAATCATAGCTCGTTCCGACCTTCTACTCTTTCTTAGTGATGTGTTGGTTCAAGATCTGAATTCTATCCAAGGGACAACTGATTTCGGGTTAAGCATGAACCACCGTCTCGAACTGTGAACTGATCGGACTAGGGTGATTCCTGTTCGATCGGATCACTTGGGTCAAGATGGGGTTCCTGTTGTTTAGTACGTTGTCAAACCGTCTCGAACAAACTGCAAACTTTCAAAATAACCAAGTTCAAGACAATCAAATGCATCGGGACGGATTGCCGTCCGATCGGATTGACATCCGATCGAACTGTGTCGCAACCCCCGTCACCTAACAACCCGGGAATGGGCGGTCGCGGCCAGTTTCGGTGGTATCTGGGTTTTTATCATTTTGGCAGCGGAAACTACATCAGGACCGTAGTTAGGAAATATTTTTATCAGGGTAAAATACCACGCTTTTAATATATTAGCCGTCCGATCGGATTGCCATCCGATCGAACTGTGTCGCAACCCCCGTCCCCTAACAACCCGGGAACGGGCGGTCGCAGCCAGTTTCGGTGGTATCCGGGTTTTTATCATTTTGGCAGCGGAAATTACATCAGGACCGTAGTTAGGAAATATTTTTATTAGAGTAAAATACCACGCTTTTAATATATTAAACACATGGGAAAACCTCACGTTTCAAGTACATACGTTTTTCATAGGGATAAACCCTATTTTATTTAAATAAACATTTCTTTATTTTAGGTAACTTTATAGCCACTTTTCCAAGCCTTCAGTGCTGTCGAGCTGGCTTCTATTTGGCTTTCACATTTTGTTACCTGAAAGTCTGAAACGCGTTTAAAAACATTTTGTCAGTGGTAAATACTGGTGAGTGAATCCCTAGTTTAATCGAGTTAAGTAAAACCATTATACAGTATTGAGGGCGGTCGCACAATTACATTTGTTTCCATCTACTTTAATTACCACCCACGGTACTGTCAACCCGACTTGTGGTCATGTTACTACTCACAATGTAGTAACAAATTTTATATGCAAAACCCCAACATACCAACGATAATTGTAGAATACAAATACTCAATCACTGCTTAATATAGCGTTAATTAAGTGAGGTTTTGTAAAAAAACAGTTTGCAAAAAGGAGGATTACTCACATTGATGTCTTAGGGTTTTCCTTAAGGATTTCCTGATGATTATCTATTAAATACACAAATGCACACGCGTTAGTATAATAACCCAATATTTACATTAGTAATACCCTCCCTGAGATGGCATTCCAACGACTACGTCGGGCAGAACCACGACAGCCGTTACGGAACCCTGGATCAATCGGGCAGCGTATCTAATACGTAACCGGGGGTTATGATACTTACAACGAGGCAGAACTTCGTTATTTAGGGGGGGGTATTATGCCCGATATTATAATTTCTATTCAGATTTGAGATAAAGAGATTGAATTTTGAATGACGAAATTTGAATGCCGATCTCGGCTATTTATAGGGCTGTTTATCGAGTCTCTGGCGGCCCGCGAGAGAGACAAGGAGTCTCTCGCACCCCGCGAGCTAGGTATAATAGGGCGTAGGGTTGATTGGTCACTACGATAGACTCTCCGAGTGTTGTGCCATGTGGCGGGCTGGGGTTGCGCCAGCCATCACTCGCTCGCGGCCCGTGACAATATGGACAAGGGGGTCGCGCCCCGCCATAGACCATAAATCTTTGTTTTTAATTAATTTTTAATTATATATGGTATTTTAGGCTCGGTTTTTGCATACGGGGTGTATTTTAGGATGTCTAGGGATATTTTAATTATATTAGAGGTGTCGAAGATTATTTAGGAGGGTTGTTATATCCTCTCCACCTTGTTTTAGAGCTCGTCCTCGAGGCCTACTGGAACAGGTGTGGATATTTCCTTTGCATTTCTGATTCAAGCTCCCAAGTGTACTCCGGTCCTCTTTTGGAGTCCCATTTCACTTTGACCAGAACTAATCTCTTGTGCTTGAGATTCTTGATTTTCCTATCTTTAATATATAGAGGTCGTTCCACAAATTTTAACTGTTCAATTACCTCTATATCCTTAAGAGGCACTACAAGTGATTCATCAGCTAAGCATTTCTTGAGATTAGATACATGAAATACATCATGTATTCCTGCCATTTCCTCTGGCAGTTGTAGATGATAAGCTACAGGTCATATTCTTCAATAATCTCAAAAGGTCCAACATACCTGGGGCTTAGCTTTCCTCTTTTGATGAATCTTACCACTCCTTTCCAAGGAGAAACTTTTAATAACACTTTGTCTCCTACCTAAAATTCCAATGGCTTTCGTCTGGTATCTGCATAACTCTTTTGTCGATCACGTGCTGCTTTCAGTCTTTCCTTAACTTGCATAATTTTGTCGGTTGTTTCTTGTACTATCTCAGGTCCGGATAGTTGTTTTTCTCCAATTTTTGCCCAACAGACTGGCATTCGGCACTTTCGTCCATAAAGTGCTTCGAATGGTGCAGCATTGATACTTGTGTGATAACTGTTATTATAAGAAAATTCTATTAATGGTAAGTGATCATCCCAATTACCTCCGAAATCAATTACACAAGCTCTAAGCATATCTTCCATTGTCTGAATTGTCCTTTCACTTTGTCCGTCCGTTTGAGGATGATAACATGTGCTTAGATTTAACTTAGTTCCCATTGCTTTTTGAAACTTATCAAAAAATGAGAGGTAAAACGGCTATCCCTATCAGAAACAATTGATAAAGGAATTCCATGTAATGAAACTATTTCATTTACATACAACTTAGCTAATTGTTCCATACTGAAGGTTTCCTTTATTGGTAGAAAATGAGCTGACTTGGTTAGCATGTCTACAATCACCTAGATTGTATCATTACCTTTTCTTGTTTTGGGTAATTTGGTAACAAAATCCATTGTTATCAATTCCCATTTCCATACAGGCATTTCTAATTGTTGCAACAATCCTGAGGGTCTCTGATGTTCAGCTTTAACTTGTGAACAGGTTAAACACTTTGCAACATATGCTGCTATATCCTTTTTCATTCCTAACCACCAGAAATTCTTTCTTAAGTCTTGATACATCTTATCGCTTCCAGGATGCATCGTATACTTAGATTTTTGGGCTTCTTCTAATATATGGTGGCGTAGGTTCCTAATTTAGGTATCCACATTCTTTTCTTATGGAATCTCCAAATTCCATCTGTTCCTTGTTCTAATTCCTTAATCATCCCTTTCAATTTCTCAGTATCATCCTTGATTACTGATTCTTGTGCCTTTCTAATCTGTTCAATTAAATCTATTTGCAGATTTAGTTTAAGTGAACGTACGCTTTTTGGCTCTTCATGATATTTTTGACTTAAAGCATCAGCTACTACGTTTGCCTTTCCTGGATGGTACTGGATATTGCAATCATAATCACTAAGGATCTCCATCCAGCGTCTTTGTCTCATATTCAACTCCTTTTGCCCGAAAACATACCTTAAACTCTTATGGTCGGTGAAAATGGTAAACTTACTACCGTAAAGGTAATGTCTCCAAATTTTAAGGGCAAAAATTATAACTCCTAATTCCAAATCATGGGTTGAATAATTCTCTTCATGATTCTTAAGTTGTCTAGATGCATAGGCTATAACCTTTTGACGTTGCATCAACACACATCCATAACCTAACTTAGAAGCGTCACAATAGACTATAAAGTCTTCAGTTCCTTCTGGTAACGCTAGTATGGGTGCATGGGTTAATCTTTGCTTAAGAATTCTAAAGGCTTCTTCTTGTTTTGGTCCCCATTCAAACTTAATGGATTTACAGGTTAGCTTAGTTAAGGGAATGGCTATTCTAGAAAAATCTCGAATAAATTTTCTATAATAACCGGCCAATCCTAAGAAACTTCTAACCTCGGTTGGTGACTCAGGGGTTTTCCATTTGGTAATCGCCTCGATCTTGGCGGGATCCACATGAATTCCTTCATGATTAACTAGATGTCCAAGAAACTGTACCTGCTCTAACCAAAATTCACACTTTGAAAACTTTGCATAAAGCTTTTCCTTTCTCAATAAGATTAGAAGTGAGTGCAAATGCTTTGCATGTTCCTCTTTACTCTTAGAGTAAATGAGAATATCATCTATAATGACAATTATGAATTTATCCAAATATGGCTTACATATTCGGTTCATCATGTCCATAAATGCGGTTGGGGCGTTGGTTAATCCAAATGGCATGACAGTAAATTCATAATGGCCATACCTGGTTCTAAAAGTGGTCTTAGGATTGTCCTCTTCCTGTACCTTTAGCTGATGATATCCTGATCGTAAATCGATTTTAGAGAAAAATCGAACTCCTTGTAATTGATCGAACAGATCATCGATTCTCGGTAATGGATACCGATTCTTAATTGTGACTTTGTTCAATTCACGGTAGTCAATGCACATACGGATTGATCCGTCCTTCTTCTTAACGAATAAAATCGGTGCTCCCCATGGCAATGAGCTTGGCTGTATAAATCCTTTATCCAACAATTCGTCTAGTTGTTTCTTCAGTTCCTGCATTTCTGCGGGTGCCAAACGGTAAGGTGCTTTGGCAATTGGTGTTGTTCCTGGTAACAGGTGGATTCTGAATTCAACTTCCCTGTCCGGAGGTAGTCCTGGTAATTCTTCTGGAAACACATCTGAAAACTAGGATACTACTGGAATATTTTTCAGTTCTTTTCCTTTAGTGTTAATGATTATGGAAATCAAATACACTAAAGATCCTTTTCTAGCATAACTTGCTGTTTTCATCACAGAGATGAATTTTGTGGATCTAGAAAACTTATCTCCTTTAATTGTGATATTTTCACCCTTTGGTGAATTTACTTGGACTGACTTTTGATCACATAAAATACTGGCTTTATTGGCTATTAACCAATCCATTCCTAATACGACATCAAATCCTGTCAGATTCATTGGGTAAAGGTTTGCAATAAACTTTTGATTTAAAAATTATAATCTTGCTTCCTGCAAGATTTCAGAAATCTTAATGGTTTCTCCATTTGCTGTCTCTACTAGACATTTTTGTGGGAGTTTAGTTAATGGTTGATTGAAAAGTTTGCAAAATGAAGTATTAATAAAACTTTGGTTCGTACTAGAGTCAAATAATACTTTAGCAAAAACATCATTAACTAAAAACGTACCGGTGATCACATCCGGGATCATCTTTGCTTCTTCTGTCGTCAGAACAAATGCTCTAGAATTTTTAGTAGTCTTATTGCCCATGGCTGGAACTAGTTTTGGACAATTCGGCTTGATGTGACATTTTTCTCCACAGTTGAAGCACATTCCATTATTAGGTTTCTTCCTACAACCTTCTTCCTTGTGCCCTGGTATCTTTCAGAAGTTGCAGTAAGTGGAACATTTTCCTGAATGCTTCTTCTTGCAAGCCTTGCAGTACGATGTAGAGGTAGAACCTACATTTTTCCCACGGTTGGAATTTCCATAACATAACTCTTGGGTAAGTCTTTGAGCTAGGTTTCTCCTCTGATCCTCTTCTCGTGTACGCACTAATTCATCAGTCAAGGTGTTTGCTAGTTCTACAGCTTCTTCTATGGTTTGAGGTCTAGCTGCCTTGACTACATCCCTTATCTCACTGATTAATCCCCAGATATAGCGGGAGATTAATACTGGTTGAGGTGATGCAAGGGTGGGCACTACTCTAGCATATTCAAAGAATAATGTAGTGTACCCCTTACTATCTACTCCAGTCATCCTAAGGTTTAGGAACTTATTTGCTATCTGTTCTTTTTCATTGTGAGGGCAGAATTTCCTTTCCACCATGTTTGTAAATTCCTCTCATTCCATATTGTAAATTCTATTACTTCCCCTAGACTGGAGGATAGTGTTCCACCATTCTAAGGCTGAGTTCTTAAACAGATTGGAAGCAAATATTATCTTATCCTCTTCCGCACACTTGCTTATTTTTAAGACAGCCTCAGTCTTTTCTATCCAGCGTAGAGCTGCAATGGCCCCTTCATTGCCTGAGAATTCCATTGGTTTACAAGACCAGAATTCTTTATAAGAACAACCATAAGACATGGTTCTTCTTCTTTTGGGAATGGGCACTTGAAGCAAGGGTCCATTGTTTACGCTATGTTCAGGTTCAGTGGGTCGTTTACTATCACGTTTACTTTTATTATCTGCTTTCTTAACCGTTTTGATAATATATGGCATCGCATCTATTATCCTTTGTGCCACTATGTGTTGGATGGCACTGTTATCCACTTGGTTTCCATTATTGTTGTTGTTCGGGTTATCGTTATCCGGGTTATTGTTACTCTGGTTATCGTTATTCTGGTTTTCCTAGTTCACTTCGTTGTCCATCTGAATTTTAAACATTTGCCACTTATTAATATCATAAAATAATATTTAAGGCAAACAATCACACAACACACATATTGATCAAAAGGGTCGAGCATTGCGACTTACTCTTTCTTATAGTATGCACCTATAATTATTATAATACAACTGAAATAAAATATAATACTAATATGCATCATTAACCACAAAGTGGTTGATGCGTGTGAAGTGTTATATATATTAGGTGTATATTTTAAGCCCCTTTAACACTTTTTTAGTCAAGTTTTAAATTTATAAAACACGATATTTACTAACACTAAACACACATATGGGCAAGTGCACCCATCGTGAGCGTAGTATAGTGTTGGTAAGATACCGAGGTCGTCCAAGGACACAAGAGCTTTTAGTACCGGTTTATCCTCAACGTCTAATCAAATCAAAAAGTTTAGAAAAAATGTTTTAAGCTAAGAAAAATAAAAACTAACTAAAATGCTGAAAAATAAAAATAAAAGAAAAACAGATAGACAAGATGAATCACTTGGTTCCGACTCGTGTATAGTGTAACCTTTGATTATTTCCGCACTTTTGCACTTATTTAAGAGATTATCTTAGTTATTGTAGTAGGCCCCTCTTTTGAAGGTGACGTTACCCTCAACCCAGTAGTTTGAGTCAGCAAGGATACAATCCTAAAGGGTTGGATTATTGAAAGATAATTAATTAAGTTATTAATGCAAATTATGGTAGGCCCCTCTTTTGGAGGTGACGTTACCCTCGACTAAGTAGTCTGAGTCAGCAGGGATACAGTCCTAAATAGCCGGGTTATAGTATTAATAGTAGTTAACTTATGAGGGGATCAAAGAGTTTGGACCCCCGCCATCCAATACCGTTAAGTATTGAAGGAGGTCCTACTAAATTTGACCCAGGTCCATTGCAGGACCTCTAAACGCTGAACAATGGCAAGACTCTTACCAAACCGTTCCCTTAACCCCCGACCAAGTAGCCAACATACCTCCATATAGACCGTGGAGATATGAATGGTGAAAATCTTTTATTTTATATAGACAGTAAAATAATGTCAAGACACCACGGACAAACGATAAGGAAGAATCACCTTCAACATAAGAAACTAGTTATTAAAGTCATTAATACAAAACCAAATAAAAAGTGCAAAAAGATTAGAAATAAAAAGTATTACACTAGACACTTGTCTTCACCAAGTGATGTAAGAGACTTAGGCAAACATGGCCTTGATTGTCAAGAACTCTTACGACCAATCTTGGATCCCGAGACGACTCACACACTCTATGATGGACAATGGATGATGGTGTTATGGTGGTGGTGGGTGGTGGGTGAAGTGTGAGAGAGGTGATGTGCCAAGGGATGGTTTGAGCTTGAGCCAAGCACTCCTATTTATAGGCTGAACAGAAGCTCGGGCACGGCCCCGTGTCCACATCCTTCTCTTTCTTCATTTAATGCAGCTTGTCTTATTAGTTGACCACGCCCCCGTGTCCGCTGAGCACGACCCCGTGTGCAGAAGAATCTTTGTACTATGAAGATTTGCCTGGATTGTGCGAATCTTATAGTTGACCACGGCCCCGTGTCCGCTGAGCACGGCCCCGTGGTGGGCAATAAAAGCTTCTACCACTTTGTCTTTTCTGCTGACACTTGGGCACGCCCCTGTGCTGGCTCAGCACGGGGCGTGTTCTGTCTTCTGTCTTCTTGTTTTGCTTGGGAAGATGCTGTCGTGGGGTCGGGCATGTCACGTTTGTTCCTTTTCTTGTATTTATGTTAGATTTTGATGTCTTTTTGCATCTTTTGTTAATTTGAGCTCATTTAATCCTGAAAATACAAAAGGAAGACAAAAGCACACTTTTTCCAACATTAGTACTAAAAAAGGGTTAGTTTTATGGCACAATTGATAAAATTTATATGTTGCATTTTGTACACATCAGTGGTCTATACTACAACATATATATTATCGTTATTATATATTTTTTTTTCATACACACATATTATATATATATTATTATATTATTATTACTATCACCATCACTGATATGGGTTCATCCAGAACTCCATATTACGCTCGTCGTACTTCCAGACGAGTCGTTCTCCGATTTGCCTCATTCTGTCACTATTTTCTAAAATCTCCTCACCAAAGGTTCGGAGTTCTTGCACATTCTCTGCACTCGTTGGGGGTGCAGGTGTTGGTACTGGATCTGTGTACTGTGTCATGGGTTCTTCCTGAGGATATGGATTCTCTAGGATTTCCCTAATGTATTCATCATTATCATAATAGGGATCTAGAGGGTCCAGACCTGGGTAAGCAGCTAGGTTTGGCATGGGTTCTTCTGATATGTGGTAGCGTTGCTGATAATCCCTATGATCATCGAACCACGGGTCGTAGTCTGGGTCTAAAGGATTGGGTGCTAGTATTCTAGGTATCTCGGTGGGGTCAAAGGCTGGTGCTGGGATTTGGTTTTCTGGGTTGACTTTAATCTCCATTGGTTGCGTGGAAAACAAGGGTAATGGTTGGGGTGCTATGAGTTGCTCCAGGTTTGGGTCGGCAGCTGTGGTTGCTAAAATATGGAAGTTTGCTAAGCTCCTATTAAGCATATCTTGGGTGTGAGCATCTGTTTCTCTCTTAGCGGCTGCTAGAACTCTCTGCTGTTGTAACTTTTTCATTCTCTTCCTACGCTCACGCGCTCCCCTACTGAACCATCCTCTCTTTTTAGGAGGGAATGGCTCTTCAGACTGAGCCTTAAACACGAATATACCATCTTCATTGTTAGCTGAATACCCTAAGAGGGTAGGCTGTGAAGAGGCGCCTTCGCTCCTAGGTGAGCTTGATAACTGACGATAGGCGTTGGAGGGTCCTTGATCGCTCATACTGTAAACTAACAAATAGTCAAATTACATACAACAATAAAATACAGATAAGCACGTATTTCCGTAATTAATTTCCTAACAATTTGAATAATATCTTGGTGTCAGCAGAACACTTCTGTGGCTGAATCAGCGGCTTAGCTCTGATACCACCTTCTGTCTCAACCCCCCGTCCCCTAACAACCCGGGAACGGGCGGTCGCGACCAGTTTTGGTGGTATCCGGGTTTTTATCATTTTGGCAGCAGAAATTTCATCAGGACCGTAGTTAGGAAATATTTTTATCAGAGTAAAATACCACGCTTTTAATATATTAAACACATGGGAAAATCTCAAGTTTCAAGTACACACATTTTTCATAGGGATAAACCCTATTTTATTTAAATAAACATTTCTTTATTTTAGGTAACTTTGTAGCCACTTTTCCAAGCCTTCAGTGCTGTCCAGCTGGCTTCTATTTGGCTTTCACATTTTGTTACCTGAAACGCGTTTAAAAACATTTTGTCAGTGGGAAATACTGGTGATTGAATCCCTAGTTTAATCGAGTTAAGTAAAACCATTGTACAGTATTGAGGGAGGTCGCGCAATTACATTTGTTTCCATCTACTTTAATTACCACCCACGGTACTGTCAACCCGACTTGTGGTCATGTTACTACTCACAATGTAGTAACAAATTTTGTATACAAAACCCCAACATACCGACGATAATTGTAGAATACAAATACTCAATCACTGCTTAATATAGTGTTAATTAAGTGAGGTTTTGTAAAAACAGTTTGCAAAATGGAGGATTACTCACATTGTTGTCTTAGGGTTTTCCTTAAGGATTCCTGGTGATTATCTATTAAATACACAAATGCACATGCGTTAGTATAATAGCCCAATATTTACATTAGTAATACCCTCCCTGAGACGGCATTCCAACGACTACGTCGGGCAGAACCACGACAGCCGTTACGGAACCCTGGATCAATCGGGCAGCGTATCTAATACGTAACCGGTGGTTACAATACTTACAACGAGGCAGAACTTCGTTATTTAGGGGGGTATTATGCCCGATATTATAATTTCTATTCAGATTTGAGAGAAAGAGATTGAATTTTGAACGACGTAATTTGAATGCCTATCTCGGCTATTTATAGGGCTGTTTATCGAGTCTCTGGCGGCCCGTGAGAGAGACAAGGAGTCTCTCGCGCCCCGCGAGCTAGGTATAATAGGGCGTAGGGTTGATTGGTCACCACTATAGACTCGCCGGGTGTTGTGCCACGTGGCGGGCTGGGGTTGCGCCAACAATCACTCGCTCGCGGCCCGCGACAATATGGACAAGGGGGTCGCGCCCCGCCAGCGACCATAAATCTTTGTTTTTAATTAATTTTTAATTATATATGGTATTTTAGGCTTGGTTTTTGCATACGGGGTGTATTTTAGGACGTCTAGGGATATTTTAATTATATTAGAGGCGTCAAAGATTATTTAGGAGGGTTGTTATAAACTGCAATCCGATCGGATTGCACTTGAGCTTCCGAACACTTAATCATTTCCAAGTTTTCAAAGGACTAAACGTCGAACGGATTGCCATCCGATCGAACGACCATCCGATCATGTGACATTTGGAACATTGGTACTTGATCGTTTTCAAAGAGGAACAGTTTCCAACGGATTGCTATCCGATCGGATTGCCATCCGATCGAGTAACCATCCTGCTGTGAACTTATTCTCACTAAGTGTCTTACCAATCGGATCGCTATCCGATCGAACTGCCGTTCGATTGATCGACCTGAAGGGTAGAGATACATCTCTATTTTCAAAATGATACAACGAAAACTTCAAAGCCATCATACACAAACACATCCTTACCAACGAATGTCAATCCAATCGTATGGCCATCCGATCGGATTACCGTTCGAAACTTGGTCACTTTTCACCTTTTTACACACCGCTCTTCGCTTATGCTTATGCTATCGTTAACTGTTCAGGCTAATCACACTAGCGCTCCCTTCAATCCATTACCATCGATGTGAGTATACTCGATCCCTTTTTGCTTTATGCACTTTTGGGTGTTACATACGTTACATATTCTAAATCACAATCGAAACACAACGCAAACACTATTAATACACTGACCGATATT
This sequence comes from Helianthus tuberosus, assembly GCA_030545235.1. Lineage (NCBI taxonomy): Eukaryota > Viridiplantae > Streptophyta > Magnoliopsida > Asterales > Asteraceae > Helianthus > Helianthus tuberosus. The sequence goes on from CM060352.1 coordinate 171,418,042, forward strand.
GCATGTTACTTGTTACTCGATGAATGCTTGTATGTTATGTTAACACAGTGATTGTTGCCTGACGACTTAGCAACGATAGTACTATTTGTTTGGACTCAGCACCTGTCGTGGACAGGGGTTGTTAAGGTTACCTCTCACATGTCACAGTGGTGATATGTGTTGCGCATTCTACAACTCGTAGTCCAGTCTGTGCATATTTCATTGTCGATAACCTACTAGCTTCGCATTATACATGTTACATGCTGTTTATGCGTAAACTATTTCGAACTCTATTATGCTATATCAAACTTAAATGCTCACCTTTACACTATGTGTATTAAATTTATTTTAACGTATGTGGCAGGTGCTTAAGATGCTAGGAATTGTTGTGCTTTGGTGAATCAAGCTAGGGGCCTAGTTATGTCACGCTTAAATCTGAGTCGTCGGAACAGTATTTGTTTTTTAGACAATTATTTGTAATAACTGTTTTTATTTGGATATGTTATGGTATGGGACATGACGTTTAATTATCTGGTAATGAATAGTTGTTATGGATACTCATGGACAATCTGTTTCGCTCAGTGCCATGCCCCGATGTTTCCGCAATTGGTTGGGGTGTGACAGATTGGTATCAGAGCCATAACTATAGGGAATTAGGCGAGACTCGACCTAGTCCGGGTCGATGTCTTAGAAACGACCTAGTCTATAGTCTAAGTACCAACAGACCGACTTGTGCATACCCAGTGTAGGTTTTGTACGAGCTTATTCGCTATTTCTCACTCACACTCACACTCACTATACACTACACTCTTGCGCGAACATCGCACACTACAGTTCTGCGCAAGATCAGCCTTTCCTAAGGCTGATTATACACACAAATGAAAGATTTGGTTAAGATTAGGTGTGAAAAACGCAAATTCTCGGCCAGATCACTCGTTCGAATTGCTATTTTTACTATAAAAAAGAGAAATTGCGTTGAACTTGGAGTGAAATCCATACTTCGACGCATATCTCCTTATCTATCCCATGATTTCATCACATAAACAGGAACGTAGTCGCTAAGTTAGGGGTGAAACCCGAACCTTGATGACCCGTTCTACTCTCTAATGTGGTTTTACAAAACTCTCACCAAAGTCTTGACAGACTCCAACGACTAGAGGTCACACGGTGACAGGAAGGATGCGTGCCGATCGCTCGAATTGAAGCGAGAGCACAGTCCAGAAAGCCAAGTGTGTACTAAAGGTCCTTGTGAATAGTCAAATCACTTTGGGTAGTCGATGTCTACACACACCCGAGACAATCTATCTTCGATTTTATGTGTTACGATTCTGGAATTTGTCGCCGCTGACCCTGCGATTTATCGATTTTATGAGATTTATTTGATTTATATAGTGCTTTGTTAGCGTTTTGAGATAAACAGTACAATGATACTGATGGTTTTGATTCCACGTTTCTCACTCCGCCCAAAACACACACAATTCACACCACGTTAACAAATCGCGCTATGCTACTCGCTAATCGCAATCGCTATACTTGATCGCTATACGTGTTGTGAAGGATAGGTGAATACGTGCAACATATGTGTTAGGTTAGCTTATGTGATTCTGTGAATTTGTGCTTATGTGAATTTTGTGAATGGCTGTGTTCCTGAGCTTTATGGTGAATCGCTAGACTATACTAGGATTAATCAAAATTGTGTTTGAGTCCTATGGCGATGTTTGTTGCAGACAATGTCGTCGTTTGGATCATTCCACTCCCGCGCTGCTCGCCAAAACCATGATGACAAACGATTCGCCGCTCTCGTCTCTAAGCAAATGGAGAAAGGCATCCCCCATATCGTCAGTGAACTGAACGAGAATGCAAGCAAGTCCTCGGAAGAGTCCAGGACTGATACTCCCAAGGCTGCTTTTAGTTTCAAGCAGTTCAAAGCCTACGGACCAAAGGAATTCACTGGAGAAGATGGTCCTACGGCCATGTTTCAATGGTTTGATTCTATCGAAGTTACCCTGCGCCAGAGTGGCTGTCCAGAAAACCTGTGCACCGTCAATACTACCGACGTCTTCCAATCCCGCGCTCTTGATTGGTGGACGGCTGAGAGGAACAAATGAGGAAACGATGCAGCTTTCAGATTGTCTTGGGATGAGTTGAAGAACATAATGATGAAAGAGTTCTGTCCTCCCCATGAACTCCAAAAGCTTGAGGATGAATTCTGGAACATAAAGCAAGAGGGCGGAGATAACGCTGGTTTGACTACCCGCTTCAAGCAGTTGAGTATTATCTGTCCCAGTCAGGTTGCTACCCCAGATGTCACAATCAAGAAGTATATCCATGCTCTTCCAGACTGCGTCGCAGATTTTGTTCAGGCTGCAAAGACCACAACGATCGAGGAAACCTACCTGTTCGCTGCAGAGATAAACGATAAGCGAGCCAGGGCAGGTTATTTCGACAAAACCTCCAAGAATCTGCATCAAGTCACAGCCGCTGCCACCACTGAAACCACTGCCGCACCTCAGTCATCCAAGATCTCACGCCGCAAAAGGAAGAACAACAGCAGTTCCAGCAACAAGAACTGTGCGATTACTGCAGCTCCGCTCCAAACTGTACCAGCCCCACCGCAACCTCAACACCGCCAAGTAGCGGCACATGTGGTTAATGCACCGCCTGCAAAGTGTGCATACACTGGACCACACCCACTTTGCCCTACTTGTACTTATCATCACCCGGTGGGTATCGCATGCCGGTTCTGCGTTCATTGCAATATGTACGGCCATTTCACCGCAAACTTCCGTACAGGTCCACGCCAAGCCCCCGCTCCAACACAAGGTCAAGCTCCTGCTCAACAAGCTCTACTTACTGCTCCTTAAGGCCATCAAACGGCTCCTACACCCGCGATCCATGCTAGAGCTTGCTATGCGTGTGGTGATCCCAACCACTTCGAAAACATGTGCCCCAATCGAGTGGTGAAGCAAGAGCCACAATAGCAGCAGTCCCAGCAGCAGCCTCAGCAACAGCCAGCAGCCCGCGGACGTGCATTCAACATTAACGCCCGCCAGGCTCAAGCAGACAACAATGTGGTCAATGGTACGTTCCTTGTGAATGGTATATATGCTTCGTGTTTATTTGATACTGGAGCAGATAACTGTTTTGTATCGTTTGAATTCGAAAAGCTCCTTAATCGTAAGCGCGCTCATCTCCCCTCGACGTTCGATGTTGAAGTTGCCACCAGAAGAACCGTCGCAGTTAATTCTATTCTACGTGATTGTACGCTTGAACTAAACAATCACGTCTTCCCTATCGACCTTATTCCGATGCAGCTCGGTAATTTTGACATCATAGTAGGCATGGATTTTCTTCGCGAAAATTGTGCGGAAGTTGTTTGCTTCGATAAGATGATTCGTTTCTCGCTTGCTAATGGTGATCTACTTTGTGTGTATGGCGAAACTCCTTCAAAAGGTCTTAAACTCATGTCGTGTGTCCAGGCTAGCAAGTATCTCCGCAAGGAATACCAAGCTTTCTTGGCACACATTGTAATAGCGGAGAAGGAAAAGAAAGGTAACCCAGAAGTGAAGGACGTTCCCGTTGTTTGTGAATTCCCTAACGTTTTTCCCGACGATCTACCCGGATTACCGCCCACTCGTGATATCGATTTCAGAATTGACCTCATTCCTGGAGCAAATCCTGTTGCTAAAGCGTCTTATCGTCTCGCTCCTTCTGAAATGCGTAACCTCTCGAGTCAGCTCCAGGAACTACTTGATAAAGGCTTTATTCACCCCTAGCACCTCTCCATGGGGCGCGCCTATATTTTTCGTCAAAAAGAAGGATGGATCGTTCCGGGTGTGCATCGACTATAGGGAGTTGAATAAGTTGACGATCAAGAATCGCTATCCCTTGCCTCGAATCGATGATTTGTTTGATCAACTACAAGGTGCTACGTATTTCTCAAAGATCGATCTACGCTCAGGCTATCACCAATGACGCATTCAAGAGGAGGATATTCCCAAAACCGCTTCTCTATTTTCAAAATGCTACAACGAAAACTTCAAAGCCATCATACACAAACACATCCTTACCAATGAATGTCAATCCAATCGAATGGTCATCCAATCGGATTACCGTTCGAAACTTGGACACTTTTCACCGTTTTAGGCACCGCTCTTCGCTTATGCTTATGCTTATGCTTATGCTATCGTTAACTGTTCAGGCTAATCACACTAGCGCTCCCTTTAATCCATTACCATCGTTGTGAGTATACTTGATCCCTTTTTGCTTTATGCACTTTTGGATGTTACATACGTTACATATTCTAAATCACAATCGAACACACAACGCAAACACTATTTATACACTGACCGATATTGCATGTTACTTGTTACTTGTTACTTGATGAATGTTTGTATGTTATGTTAACACGGTGATTGTTGCCTGACGCCTTAGCAACGATAGTACTATTTGTTTGGACTCAGCACCTGTCGTGGACAGGGGTTGTTAAGGTTGCCTCTCACATGTCACAGTGGTGATATGTGTTGCTCATTCTACAACTCGCAGTCTAGTCTGTGCATATTTCATTATCGATAACCTACTAGCTTCGCATTATACATGTAACATGTTGGTTATGCGTAAACTATTTCGAACTCTATTATGCTATATCAAACTTGTATGCTCACCTTTAAACTATGTGTATTGACTTTATTTTAACGTATGTGGCATGTGCTTAGGGGTCTAGTTATGTCACGCTTAAATCTGAGTCGTCGGAACAGTATTTGTTTTTTAGACAATTATTTGTAATAACTGTTTTTATTTTGATATGTTGTGGTATGTGACATGACGTTTAATTATCTAGTAATGAATAGTTGTTATGGATACTCATGGACAATCTGTTTCGCTCAGTGCCATGCCCCGATGTTTCCGCCATCGGTTGGGGTGTGACAAGGCAGTTATCCATTTAATTTTCAATTTGCTTCAAAAGAGAGCCAATTTTTATCTCGAAAGTAAACATAATTTTCTTAAAAAAATAATTTTTTTCTAATGTATTTTTAATGGGGTAAGGTTATTGTAAAAAAGGTTAAATGTGTGAGAAATATTGTGGATGTGACATGTGTCCTAAATCTAAATTAATTCAAAAGGGTAAACCAGTAATTTTATCATTGATTTAATTAATTGATAACCTTCCATAACTGCCACCCTTATTTATAGGAACATGATTTTTTTAAAGGTCTCTATAAAAACACTACGAATAACACTGCAACCACCATTCAGCACATATATAACACGATTCAATAATTATATAACACCATTCAATAAGTATATAACATCATTCAATAAGTATATAACACAATTATAAAGATCTCTATAAAAACACTACGAATAACACTGCAACCACCATTCAGCACATATATAACACCATTCAATAATTATATAACACCATTCAAAAAGTTTATAACACCATTCAATAAGTATATAACACCATTCGTTTCTCGCTTGCTAATGGTGATCTACTTTGTGTGTATGGCGAAACTCCTTCGAAAGGTCTTAAACTCATGTCGTGTGTCCAGGCTAGCAAGTATCTCCGGAAGGAATACCAAGCTTTCTTGGCACACATTGTAGTAGCGGAGAAGGAAAAGAAAGGTAACCTAGAAGTGAAGGACGTTCCCGTTGTTTGTGAATTCCCTAACGTTTTTCCCGACGATCTACCCGGATTACCGCCCATTCTTGATATCGATTTCAGAATTGACCTCATTCCTGGAGCAAATCCTGTTGCTAAAGCGTCTTATCGTCTCGCTCCTTCTGAAATGCACAACCTCTCGAGTCAGCTCCAAGAACTACTTGATAAAGGCTTTATTCACCCTAGCACCTCTCCATGGGGCGCGCCTGTCTTTTTCGTCAAAAAGAAGGATGGATCGTTCCGGATGTGCATCGACTATAGGGAGTTGAATAAGTTGACGATCAAGAATCGCTATCCCTTGCCTCGAATCGATGATTTGTTTGATCAGCTACAAGGTGCTACGTGTTTCTCAAAGATCGATCAACGCTCAGGCTATCACCAATTACGCATTCAAGAGGAGGATATTCCCAAATCCGCTTTTCGGACCCGCTATGGTCATTACGAGTTTGTTGTCATGCCTTTTGGTTTGACCAACGCCCCCGTAGTCTTCATAGATCTAATGAATCGAATGTGCAAACCCTTCCTTGACCGCTTCATAATCGTGTTCATCGATGATATCCTGATCTATTCCAAGTCAAAAGCCGAACACTCACAGCATCTACGTTTGGTTCTTGAGTTACTCCAGGGAAACCGTCTCTATGCCAAGTTCTCCAAGTGTGAATTTTGGCTAGAGGAGGTCTAATTCTTGGGTCACATTGTCAATAGTCAAGGTATCCACATTGACCCTGTGAAGATCAAAGCTGTTAAGAGTTGGGTTACACCCAAGAATCCGTCTGAAGTCCGTTCCTTTCTCGACAGCTCAAGATCCACGAGAATAACTACACCACACACGACCTCGAGCTTGGCACAGTTGTTTTTGCATTAAGGATCTGGCGACACTACCTTTACGGTACCAAGTGTATGATCTTCACCGATCATAGGAGCCTACAGCATATCTTTGACCAGAAAGAACTGAATATGCGTCAACGCCGGTGGGTAGAACTGCTCAACGATTACGACTGTGAGATTTGTTACCACCCAGGCAAAGCAAATGTCGTTGCCAACGAAGCTATCTGCATAGTGTTCGTAATGTTCAAGCCCAGCATAATCTCGAAGCCCTTATACGTGACGCTCAACATGCTTGTTTTATCGAACGAACTTTGAAGAAGGAAAGAATTCTAAACGATGGCGCCCAACTCGAGAATAAATCGAATGGTATCTTTCATTATTTGGACCGAATTTGGATTCCCAAGCGTACAAACTTACGACAACTTCTGATGGACGAAGCCCATAAATCTCGGTATTCTAGTCATCCCGGTGCTGACAAGATGTACCAGGACATGCGCTACAAGTACAGGTGGCTGGGCATGAAGAAGGATATCACTATCTACGTTTCAAAATGCCTGACCTATTCCAAGGTCAAGGGTGAGCATCAAAGACCCTCTGGCTTACTCGTTCAACCTGAGATCCCGATGTGGAAATGGGAGAGTGTAGCTATGGACTTCATAACAAAACTTCCGCGTACTCAATCAGGTCATGATAGCATTTGGGTCGTAGTTGACCGTTTGACCAAGTCAGCTCACTTCCTGCCGATACGAGAAGACTTTAAGGTAGAAAAATTAGCCCGAATCTACACCGATGAGGTCATTTGTCGACACGGGATGCCTCGTGACATCATCTCTGACCGCGATGGACGGTTTACCTCGCGCCTTTGGGAAACGTTTCAATCTGCTCTCGGTACTACTCTAAATCTAAGTACCGCTTTCCATCCCTAAACCGACGGTCAGACTGAAAGAACGATTCGCACCCTTGAAGACATGCTTCGCTCGTGTGTCATAGATTTCGGTGGTAATTGGGACGCGCACTTACCTTTGGTCGAATTCTCGTACAATAACAGTTATCATTCTAGCATACAAATGGCACCATTTGAGGCTTTATACAGAAGAAAATGTCGATCGCCTATTGTATGGCACGAGATCGGAGACGCGTAAAATACCGGTCCCGAGCTGTTGCAAGAAACGACTGACAAAATCCTCCAAATTCGAGACAATCTATTGAAAGCTCGGAGCCGACAGAGAAGTTACGCTGATAGACGCCGCAAGCCCCTTGAATTTGACGTTGGCGATCACGTACTCCTAAAGGTTGCACCTTGGAAGGGAGTGATTAGATTCGGCAAGAAAGGAAAGCTCACGCCTCGATATATTGGACCCTTTAAAACCCTGGAAAGAATTGGAAAAGTGGCCTACAAACTCGAACTACCAGAGGAACTGAGTAACGTCCACCCGACTTTCCACGTTTCGAACCTCAGAAAGTGCTTGGCCGACCAGGAATTACATGTCCCTCATGAGGATTTACAAGTGGACAAAACATTACACTTCGTGGAAAAGCCTGTCGAGATCGTGGGACGAGCAACCAAGGTGCTCAGACGCTCACGCATTCCCATTGTGAAGGTTCGCTGGGAAGGCAAACTAGGCGCCAAGTTCACCTGGGAACTCGAAAGCGACATAAAGGCGAAGTACCCGCAACTGTTTATTACGACTACTTCATAAATTTTAGGACGAAATTTCCTAAAGTAAGGGAGGCTGTAACAACCCGTTTTTTGGAAAGTCAAAATACAAGTCAAAGTCAAAGGAAGAAAAGATTGCTAATTGCGATCTGTCATTCCTTGATTAACTATTGATTGTACGTTAATGACTTGTAATTGAATTCTATTATTTGCTTGTTTTAGTTGTATTATGTGGAGTATCTATTAATAATCGAGGTTTAATCGCATATTAATCGCTAACCTACTTATCGCTAATCGCTATCGCATTCGCAACTCGAAGTATGTGTTCTGGATATTATTTTACGTGTGTGTGCTATTATGTGTTACTTGTGCATGTTATGCTTATGTTGAGGTGTTAATCGCAATCGAATCGCAAACGCTAAACGCAAGTTACTTAGGATGATTGTATGTTAGATATAGTATTTGTGTGTTTAATATAAATCTATCGCATCGCTCACTCGAATCGTATCGCAACGCAACGCTCAACACGCGAATCGAAACGACAAAACTCAACGCGCTGGACACCTGGATCGAGTGGCCATCCGATCGGTGACCAATCCGACACTTGAACACTTTCCTCTTCTGGAAACCCTATAAATACCCTCTTGTCACATCATTTGTGATGTGACAGCTCCTCACTCGACCAGCCACACTCAAGCTCTCTTTTCTCTCGATTTCTCGTGATTCTTGTAAGTTTTCAACCTAAATCTTGTACTTTTATGGTCTACACGCACTCCTTCATCTTTTTCACCTTTGAATCTTAACTTTTAACCGTGAAATCACCGGATTTGAGGTGTTCTAGGGTGATGTCATCATGGAGTTCTTATAAACTTCAAGGTTTTGCTTCATTCCACCAAGAACAACTTAGATCTGAAGGATTTCCACATGAATAATCAATGTTTTCGCATATATCTACACATATTCATGGTTAAAAGGATTGAAAGATGGTTTTCTAACTTTCTTTCAACTCTTTTACACTCAATGCATTCTAAACCGATAGAATTGGAGCTCGTTCTGACCTTCTACTCTTTCTTAGTGATGTGTTGGTTCAAGATCTGAATTCTATCCAAGGGACAACTGATTTCAGGTTATGCATGAACCACCGTCTCGAACAGTGAACTAATTGGACTAGGGTGATTCCTGTTCGATCGGATCACTTGGGTCAAGATGGGGTTCCTGTTGTTTAGTACGTTGTCAAACCGTCTTGAACAAACCACAAACTTTCAAAATAACCAAGTTCAAGACGATCAGATGCGTCGGGACCGATTGCCGTCCGATCGGATTGCCATCCGATCGAACTGCAATCCAATCGGATTGCACTTGAGCTTCCAAACACTTAATCATTTCCAAGTTTTCAAAGGACTGAACGTCGAACGGATTGTCGTCCGATCATGTGACATTTGGAACTTTGGTACTTGATCATTTTCAAAGAGGAACAGTTTCCAACGGATTTCTATCCGATCGGATTGCCATCCGATCGAGTAACCATCCTGCTGTGAATTTGTTCTCACTAAGTGTCTTACCAATCGGATCGCTATCCGATCGAACTCCCGTTCGATCGATCGACCTGAAGGGTAGAGATACTTCTCTATTTTCAAAATGCTACAACGAAAACTTCAAAGCCATCATACACAAACACATCCTTACCAATGAATGTCAATCCAATCGAATGGTCATCCGATCGGATTACCGTTCGACACTTGGTCACTTTTCACCGTTTTATGCACCGCTCTTCGCTTATGCTTATGCTTATGCTTATGCTTATGCTTATGCTTATGCTATCGTTAACTGTTCAGGATAATCACACTAGCGCTCCCTTTAATCCATTACCATCGCTGTGAGTATACTCGATCCCTTTTTGCTTTATGCACTTTTGGATGTTGCATACGTTACATATCCTAAATCACAATCGAACACACAACGCAAACACTATTTATACGCTGACCGATATTGCATGTTACTTGTTAATTGATGAATGTTTGTATGTTATGTTAACACAGTGATTGTTGCCTGACGCCTTAGCAACGATAGTACTATTTGTTTGGACTCAGCACCTGTCGTGGACAGGGGTTGTTAAGGTTACCTCTCACATATCACAGTGGTGATATGTGTTGCGCATTCTACAACTCGCAGTCTAGTCTGTGCATATTTCATTGTCGATAACCTACTAGCTTCGCATTATACATGTTACATGTTGGTTATACGTAAACTATTTCGAACTCTATTATGCTATATCAAACTTGTCTGCTCACCTTTACACTATGTGTATTGACTTTATTTTAACGTATGTGGCAGGTGCTTAGGGGTCTAGTTATGTCACGCTTAAATCTGAGTCGTCGGAACAGTATTTGTTTTTTAGACAATTATTTGTAATAACTGTTTTTATTTTGATATGTTGTGGTATGTGACATGACGTTTAATTATCTAGTAATGAATAGTTGTTATGGATACTCATGGACAATCTGTTTCGCTCAGTGCCATGTCCCGATGTTTCCGCCATCGGTTGGGGTGTGACAAGGCAGTTATCCATTTAATTTTCAATTTGCTTCAAAAGAGAGCCAATTTTTATCTTTAAAGTAAACATAATTTTCTTAAAAAAATAATTTTTTTTTCTAATGTATTTTTAATGGGTAAGGTTATTGTAAAAAAGGTTAAATGTGTGAGAATTGTGAGAAATATTGTGGATGTGACATGTGTCCTAAATCTAAATTAATTCAAAAGGGTAAACCAGTAATTTTATCATTGATTTAATTAATTGATAACCTTCCATAACTGCCACCCTTATTTATAGGAACATGATTTTTTTTAAAGATCTCTATAAAAACACTACGAATAACACTGCAACCACCATTCAGCACATATATAACACCATTCAATAATTATATAACACCATTCAATAAGTATATAACATCATTCAATAAGTATATAACACAATTTTAAAGATCTCTATAAAAACACTACGAATAACACTGCAACCACCATTCAGCACATATATAACACCATTCAATAATTATATAACACCATTCAAAAAGTTTATAACACCATTCAATAAGTATATAACACCATTCAATAATTATTAGGGCTGTAAACGAACCGAACGTTCAGCGAACAGTTCGTGAACCGTTCGGCGGGAAGTTCGTTTATGTTCGTTCGTTTAATAAATGAACGAACATGAACAAGAAATTTCGTTCGATTAGTTAAATGAACGAACATGAACAAATGTCTTGTTCGTTCAATTGTGTTCGTGAACGTTCGGTAAGGTGTTCGTGAACATTCGTTCATTTGCGTTCATTTATGTTCGTACGTTCGTGTTTTAATTAAATATTTTTATACTTTCATATATTTTGTCTATATATACTTTTTATACTATTAAACTTTTATTTTTATCATTAACCTAACAATTAAACTAGGAAACCCTCTTTCACCTTGTTTATACACCATTTCCCTTTCTTTTCTCATTATTTACATTGACGAATATGATCTACATCCGTTCCACCATAAGGGATTCAAGTTCTAGTGCTACACTCTGGGCCATCCACCTTTATCCTTCATCGCGTTCGCCGAATTTATTTGTGTTCGCTTGTGTTCGTGAACCGTTCGTGAACACGCTCATTTCCTTAATGAACGAACACGAACATAAAATCTCGTTCGGTAAGTGTTCATGAACCGTTCGTGAACACATTTATTTCCTTAATGAACGAACACGAACAAGGCCTCGTTCGTGTTCGTTCGGTTCGTTTACAGCCTTAATTATGTAACATCATTCAAAAAGTATATAACACCATTCAATAAGTATATAACACTATTAAAGACACTACAAAACACCATTCAACAGTTCATAACACTGTAATAAGTACATAACACTATAAAACAAGATATAACACTACAAATCACTATAAAACATTATAAATAGTATATAACACCATATTACCCTATTATAACTCTGTATAACACTACAACCCCTTCGTTCCACTGTCGGCACCACCACTACCGCCCACTGTCATGGGGAGGTGGTCGGCGCCGCCTCTCTACAGTCTCTCTTCTCATTCTCTCGCTCGAACCCAACCACCCGACACCCACCTGAGAGAGACGAACCTGATGTGTTGATTGATGTCGGAGATACCTGGTGCGACGATGTTGGAGAAGAAGATGATACGGAGATGTAATGATTCTGGAGAAGAAGATCGAGATCTGGATCTTGACTTTATTATTTTTGACTGATTCGCGAAATTGTAGAGATTTGATTTACAATTTCCTATTTTCAAATGGATAAAAAGACTCTATTACCGCTATAATTTTCAAATCAGTCCAAAATAATAAAACACAATTTACAATTTGGTCCCTATTGATCTCAACCATTAGATCAAATATCTAATTGTGTAGATTATTTCTTACCCTTCTCACAAACACCTCTTTTTTACAGGAACCTCTACCTTTTTAATGAGGCAATTTAATTAAAATAAGATTTTCCATGCGACCACAGTCAGTGGCTCCGCCCCTTGGACTCTGCTACCAGGGGCGCTGCCGCCCGCTTGGAACCACCATTGATTAGGGGCTCCGCCTAAACACTTTGATTTATAACAACTCAAGCAAGCATACACTCTCACACCTCCTAACTTGTTTGATGTTTATTGTAATTCATTTTGGTCATCAAGTTTGTCCCGATTACACTAAAATAACCAACATTAGGTTGGATACGGACTGAAAATCTAACACGAACCCTAAAACAACACGAGTCTTTGAGCACACAAAAATGCACCGTTTGGTGCTCAATTTCTATTTATATTATGTTTTAACATATTAATACTCAAAATTTAAAAACACAAGCACAAATATAAATGTATCTACAATAATTTACATCCTCAAACTTTGAGAGGTTTAAAAAAAATCATTTTTAACCCAAAACTATTTAATTTACTTATAACATCAAAACTTTCATCTTTTTCAATTCACCCTCACAACTTTTGTACTTTCAACTTTGGTCCCCTATACTTTTCATCTTACGCAAATTATTCGTTTTACGTTCTGTTCTAAATTTTGCGAGTTAACACGGCGCAACATGTTTAACGTTTTACGTCATCTATTTTTCCCTTTGATAGGTTCGTCGCAACGTACAGGTCCTAAATCAACTTAGTTATTTTTTTATGTGTTTTACTTTTCAGTCTAGATTATTCGCATTAACACACCACAAGATCAATTTTGATGGCCACGCGGGGTTGCTTAATACTAGTTAGGTTTAAAGTACAAAACTTTATTTTTATTATTTAAATTCCAGACATACACTACCCACTCATTTAAATTGTTGCATTAAAAGCATTTTTTTGACAAAGTAAGTATTAAATTAGGGAGTTAATATTCACACACCTCTCTCCTCTATCTCTCTATACATACATAGATATATATAGAGAGAGATAAGAGTGAAAAGGAATGTGAAAATAAGATTTAGTGGTGTGAGAATAATAGAAGCCTTAAATTAAAAGGTCAAACCATGAGCCTATCGGGTAGACTATAACATGACCTTTTTAGCTAAGGTGTTCGCAAATTCAGTCTAAAACTGACCCGAAACTGTCTAAACTAAATTCAAATCCATGAATTTTGTGTTTTATTATGTTAGAAATTATCCTCCTGGGTTATATTTTATAATTACGAATAAGTATATATGTTTAACTAAGAAACATTCATTAAATACGATTTGCATGCTCCAGCTGAGTTGAAATTCATCACAATTAAACCGATAAAAGCTTATAAATTGACTAGGTTAGAACCCCGTGTATTACACGGGTTGAATAAATGTAATTTTATATACTAAATTAAAACAATTATTCTTTAAAAACCTCGTTTATTACACGAGTTGAACAAATGTAATTATATATATTAAATAATAATAAAAATTCTATCTCTAAGAACCCAATGTATTGTACTGAATCAATGTAATTTTATATACCAAATAACAAAAATCCGTGTATTGTACGGGTTGAATAAATCTAATTATATATACTAAATAATAAAAAAAATTATATCTTTAAAAACACTGTATATTACACGGGTTAAATAAATGTAATTTTGTAACCTTGTATACCGCAAGCGGGGTGAATATATACTAAATAATAAAAAAGTTACATCTTTAAAAACACCATGTATTACACGGGTTAAATAAATTGTAACACCCATCTTAATTTTATAAGAATTTAATGTAAATACACAAGATTATATATAAGACGGTACCTTACTTTAACGTAAGTACAAAATTTAAGTTTCAAAATGATTACACACTAGATGATTTCTTAACTAGTTCCACCATTCCAAAACTCGATTAGTAAATTGTTTACATTATAAACATTAAACAAACGGGGTAAATCTAATGCGGAAGCTTCAAAAGATTGTGTTCGGTTCGAGAGCATCGACTTGATCATCGTCCACGTACTTGAAATACCTGAAACTGGAAATGTTTAACAGAAATTACTATTAGAGTTCATGGAACTATTGCTTAATCAAAACTGCGCTTAGAAACGGATTCGATTAGCTATAATATGCAAAATTTTAAAAAAAATCCGGGCTCTACCGTAACTTACGGTATCTACCGTAAGTTACGGTAGTCGCTGGATGACTCTCGTCTACCGTAAATCAGTAGTGGACCACCGTAAAGCTTTTGATCTCTACCGTAAGTTACGATGGATACCGTAACTTACGGTAGTCACTGCAAGTTTATATTTTGCCTGATTTCTTTATTTCACCCAAAACCCAAATCTCGGATTCCTCATTTTCAACACCCACGCTCCCATCACGGGTTTGCATGTTCAGTATTTCGCTACCCGTCACTCGGGCTCAAAATCTACAAGTGAGGTACTACCGTTATTCGATTCATACCTTCTTTTAATGGCCCGTTTAATTTACTCTTATGAACTTTATCATTCTAACAAACCAACATGCTAAATTCTCGTATTCTAATATGTCATTCATCAACAATAACAAAGACCTACTAACCATATTACGAAGCATTAGCCACGCATTATTTGATTATTCGACCTGTTTGGCTCATCTACGGAATCCTCCATTATGATGACTACCAACGAGTTCTAACCTAATCTCGACCTATTATTCAATATAGCGAACATTGTCGCTTTAAATCAACACAACTTTTATTCTACAATTCAACTACACATATGCTAATTATCAAAATTTACCAAATGTAACGAATCAAGTTACATACCTTTAGTGCACGCCCTTCAAACGTGATTCGCCACCGACTTGTCCACTCGACGTTCCAGTATCTTTTCCTATAGAGTTCAATCATAACTTGTTTAGAACTCTTTTCAATCACTTATCGCATAGTTTGTCAAAACATCCCAATTATGCGTTTTAACTTTAAATTTCAGTTTCGGGCCCTCTTTGAGGCATTTTTACGAACACTTAAAGTGCAGGATTTTATATCTTTTATTTTCAAGTTCATGGCTTGTCACTTAGCCGAAATTAACATCAATCGAGTTAACACATATAGAATCAAACATCACATTTTTCAGAAATCAGTTTCTATGAATCATATTACACTAGAATGACCTTCAAAACCCTAGTGTTCATCAAGTTCCATCTAACCACATATCATCAACAATGGTGTTCATAGATTTCACTAAAATTTCACATGATTTCAACATATAATTGCCTAGGGTTTACTCCTAGACACTTAAATGTTCTTATTTCATCTACATAACGCACATGCATCCACAAATTTCGAATTCCCTAAATTCATGAAACTTTCAAGTAGAGAATTTTTACCAAATTTTACATACCTTCTGATCTCCTTGCAATGGAGATCAGTAATCTATGCTCGATTTTCGTTTTGAACTTGATTTGATCCTTCAATTTGGAGTTTTTAGCAGAAACTAGGGTTTTTAGGGGAGCTGGGGATCGCCCCCTGCTCTGGTCGATCTCAACACACACCAACAAGTGTGTTTGAGTTTAATTAATATTGTTTTATTAATATTAGTTTTTCATTTAGACACTTTTGGCCCTCCAACTTTCATTCTTTATTTGTTTTAACTCTTTAACTACTCACAACTTATTTTCTAACTAGGTTATTGAAATTCCTAGTTATCATATATTTTCCCAACGTTATTGTATTATAAGAATTTGTATTTTCAGGGTGTTAAATAAATGTAATTTTATATAGTAAATAATATGCTATTGGATTCGTTTAAAAAATAATAAATTTGGTTCGGTTTAATTCGAATTGATTAGAACCCCAATTTGAAAAAACAAAAAACATAATTATATTATTAGTTTCTCTTCCTAATTAGTGTTTTTTTTTAAGTTTGATCTAATGTCTAATAAGTTATTTTTTATATTTTGTTTGTACTTTAATTTTTTTATATGAGCGTATTATTGTTTTCTTAAGATTATTGTTTTGTGTTATTATTTAAAAAATATCTTTAATTTATAACTTAAATTTGAAGATAATATATTATTATTAGAAAAAATAGAATGATTCTATCCAATATTCAAAGTAAGATAAGATTTAATATTAACTGATTATTTATTATTTAATTAATTGATATAAGATAAATATGAAAAGGCAGGAAATTACAAATGTAGACGTATTCAATGAAATGAACGACACGTGTCACTTATTGGTTTCTTTTATTAGATTAGATAGATTTAATCAAAATAGTTAGTTGTTAAATGAGATAATATTATTGCTGTTGATGTTGATAGCTATATGAACTCGACCAAAGCCGGTTTAGACGCTTATGAAGCGGACCCCTATGCAAATATTGACCCGGCCCAAACACGTTAAACCCTTTTTTCTTTCTCCTCAATTCTGTAAATTACAACTATTAATTAGTTACAATTAAAAAACAAATACATGTGTTATTGTAAATTACCACGATTAATTAGTTACAATTAAAAAACAAATATATTTGTTATATCCTTCAAACTGTGCTTATCTATCTTTGTTTTGTCAATATTTGTAACTAAGCCTAATGAACTATTCAATAAACATTTTCGTTCTCTTTTATAATCTATAGTAAAGTACACGGATGGTCCATGTGGTTTACTAAAATTTTGAATTTGACCCTAGCTATCCAAAAGTACACAAATGGTCCTTGTGCTTTGTATTTGTAACGCATTTAGTCCCTAACTTTTTCTAAAATTACATGCATGGTCTTTATGGTTTGCACTTTGTAATTCATTTAGTCTCTAACTTGGACATGCTAAAACCATAAGATTTGTTGGCTAGGAACTAAATGCGTTATAAAGTGCAAACCACAATTACCGTCCGTGTACTTTTGAAAATCTAGAGACTAAAAATAAAAAATTTTGGTAAACTACAGGGACCATCCGTGTACTTTAATCTATAATCTATCTTGATGTTGATATGTTATATTTCATAATCTATCATTTTTCATATATTTTGCTCTATGAGTTATAAAATGATGTATTTGTTTTAACAATTACATAGTTTAAATGATTTTTTTTTTTTTAAGTAAACTTCATTAACCAACAGCCGATCCAAACAGGTTCGACAAAAAACTACAACAATCAATTACATGAAATCAAAGGAACACCACTCTCTCCACTCTATACCTTTATTTTTTTAATGATATGGTAACAACTAGAGGAGGGAGAATATATTATTTTGAATTAACTTTAGAGTAAATTACGGTTTTCGTCAGATGCATATTTTAGTTTATTGTTTGCCTAAAAGACATTATGATAATTCAGTGTCTATTTTTTATGTTAAATTTAAGGGCATTTGAATCTTGATGTACCTACTAAAGGACTATTTATGTACTTTAGACAAAGGAATGTAAACGAAAACATTTATTGAATAAATTATCACCACCTAAACCCTGCGCGCTACAACTTCTATTAATAAAAAGAACTCAAAATTTATCACCATCTAACTACATTTATACATGAGAATTGTAGGTGGTGTTTGTTTTTTCAGATGTAAAAGGTCTGTAGTCTGCGGATCAAATCTGCAAACGTCTGTACGAGAAGATGTGGACCAAATGTCTGCAGAGTGTAATAAAAAGAGTGTTTGATTATCTCACATCTTTTTAAAACCCCACATCTGTAAACGTATCCTTCGTTTCTCTTCTCCCAAACCCCTTTCTCTTGAAAACCTTTTAGATCTGCAAACATATTCCAAAGGAGGCAGATGAGGAAGATCGATGTTGCAGCCGTTGACTTCAGGCCGTTGTTTCCCGTCGATTTCATGTTCGATTTCCAGATCTTCATGTTCGATTTCTCCCAAGTTCTTCAAGATCGATTTCATCTACCGTTGATTTCTTCTTCATTTTCGTTTAGATTTCCAGATCTTCAACTACCGCCGATTTCATCGTCGATTTCATGTTGGAGTATCCATGGCTGCAAAGAGGGTTGGAAGAGGTGGGAAGACATTAGACCATGTCTGCGTGGGGAAGAGGACGCGCAGAGGTTTGAAGACATTTTTTTAATGAAATGTGTTCTAAAAAACAAACGGTCTGCAGAGCTAAACGTCTGTGCGTGGTCTCCGTAGCGCACACACAAGAGGCTAAAAGAGGTTTTTCTAAAAAAACCAAACAGCAGCGTAGTGTATTGATATAAAGGTGTAGTGCATGAATACAACACTATTTTAGGTTTTACCCTCGTAAAGCTAATAGCTAGCCATATACCTCAAATTAAATGTCAAACTATATAATTTTAATATGTTAAAATGAGTAATAAAGGTGTAAGGTGGCATGTGAAGGACAACAATTTTGTTGTAACTAGAATTGAGACCCGCCGCAATGCGGCGGGGATTCTTTAGTTATAACTAAATCGATTTAGGACCTGCACGTTATGTAAAACCTGTCAAACGTGAAAAAAATAGACGATGTAAAAACGTTCACCCACACACGCATGTTGCGTCGTGTTAACTCGCAAAATTTAGAACGAAACGTAAAAACGTTAAACCAAAGAAGCATGTTGCGATGTGTTAAGTCACAAAATTAGAACCAAGCATAAAACTAAAAAATTTGCGGAAAATGAAAATTATAAAAGACCAAAGTTGAAAGTAAAAAAAAGTTGCGATGATAGATTGCAAAAGATAAAAAGTTTTGGGTTAAAAGTAAAAAAAAATAATTTTGGGTTAAAAGTAATTTATGAAATACTTTTGGGTGAAAAGTAAAAAAAAGCATTTTTTTTGGGAAAACCCCCAAAACCAATGTCAGGACAACCATATGCATAATCAATTTTTCTTTGGAAAACCCCCAAAGCACACCCCGCGTTGTGACGGGGCGTAAAACGGTGTCAAATAGTACGAATGTCACACAACCGTCGTCTACCACCAACACTGACTCGACCTAGGATCTGCGTGTTGCGATGAACCTGTCAAACATGAAAAAATAGAGGTAAAAACGTTGAACCACACATGCACGTTGCGCTGGTAACTTGAAAAATTTGAAACAAAACATAAAAAAGTTGAACCACACTCGTAAGTTGCGCTGTATTAAGTCGAAAAATTTAGAACTACACGTAAAACGAAAATTTGCTAAAGATGAAAAGTATAAGTGATAAAAGTTGTGAAGCTAAATTGCAAATAATAAAAAGTTTTGGGTTAAAGTAAAAAAAAATTATGTTGGGTTAAAATTGCAAAAGCTAAAAACCTTTGGGTTAAAAGTAAGAAATCAAGTTTAGTTTTGGGTTAAAGTTAAAAAAACAAATTATGTAAGGTTAAAATTACAAAAGCAAAAAACCTGTCAAACATGAAAAAATAGAGGTAAAAACGTTGAACCACACATGCACGTTGCGCTGGTAACTTGAAAATTTTGAAACAAAACATAAAAAAGTTGAACCACACTCGTAAGTTGCGTTGTATTAAGTTGAAAAATTTAGAACTACACGTAAAACGAAAATTTGTTAAAGATGAAAAGTATAAGTGATAAAAGTTGTGAAGCTAAATTGCAAATAATGAAAAGTTTTGGGTTAAACTAAAAAAAATTATGTAGGGTTAAAATTGCAAAAGCTAAAAACCTTTGGGTTAAAAGTAAGAAATCAAGTTTAGTTTTGGGTTAAAGTTAAGAAAACAAATTATGTAAGGTTAAAATTACAAAAGCAAAAAACCTTTGGCTAAAAAGTAAAAAATCATTTTTTTTTTTTGAAAAAGCCTCAAAGCACAAGATACAAGTGGTTATGCAGAAAGAACTTGCTTATTTATATATATGTAATAATAAACTATCCGTGTTTATTTTATTTATATTTGACTTTTAACATAATAATAAACCAAAAACACAATTTGGTTTGACTACAAACCCCCCTTGTTGAATTAAGTATTCTTAGGATTAGGAGTGAGTCGCCCGACAAAGTAAATATGCATCGAGATAAGAGATGCTATCTACTCCATCTACATATTCAAAAGAGTATACTATACATAAATAATTTTTATAAAACGGTTTTTATATGCTCTTTAACAAACATATTTAAGAGCATTGTGTTCGATCTTTTTTTGTTTTTGTTTGTAGTTGATTTGGAAGTATAGAAATGAGGCCATTTTCAAAGCTAACGACATAAAAAAGAACCGTTCTTTGATAGTGTTAAAATAATAAGGCTACGGCAGAGGGAAAGTTTAGGATCCACATTGGCAGGAAGTTCCTTGGATAGAATATGCGAACAAAGAAGCACCGTTAACATTAACGCGAGAGCTGGCCTCTCGCGTTTGGATTCCGGCGTGAGAATAAGTAAGGGGTTCTCGGTGTAAGATTAAATATATTATGTTTCATATTTAATCTAGTAGCCATTATAATCATTTACATTATATAGATCAAAATATATAACAACCTATTAAATAATTAGTTGGTAATTGTTGATGGACCATATTACCCTTATTAACTAATTAGGTTTCCTCTTGTGTGCTTATATAATGAGACTTATGTGGAGGTTAAAAAGTTACACACTTAGACATAACCTAATAATCATAACATCAATCTCGCCTCCCTCTCCATAGCCGACTCCCTTATCTGTTTAATCATCACCATCATCAGTTAGCACCCTAAGGGGGAACCAGATCACCTTGACAAAGATGTCGAACTCAATGGCTTCTTCCATCACTGGATTCTCCTCTGCACTGTCTACGGTGACAGGTATGTTTTCATGTTTTCCATTATGATTAAACAGAACTGATTCAACACTCGGGAGTTAATAAGCTTAAGAGAATAAGATAGTATAGTTTTAGAGAGGGAGAGTCATGAGTGGAATACCTTTGGAGCTGTGAGGAGACTCCTTTATATAGGCAGAGTACTCAGCCTTGGGGAAGCCTCCTCGACAACTTATCTTTTATACGGGGTAAATCGTATCCTCTTAGGTGTTGCTTGTGCGGATGACCTTGTCTCTTTGGTGAAAGTCTGAATTGTGAGTCACAATGTCACTTTTGAACACTTTTGGTTAAAGTTTCATCAGTTTGACTTTGCAGACTCGGGACTTGTTGAGTGTACAATAAATGAGCTTACAACTGCTGGTCATCTGTGTGACTACTTCCAGCGCTGCTAAGTGTGAGTTTTCGGGCACCCACGTCATCAAATAGCATTCTTCATTTTTCTTTTATGTGGATCGTCATCGGAAATAAACAAACTCAATACATTCTGGACTGAGTGAATTAAAAATCCCATCATTTTCGTGTAATTGCTGTTTTTTGGTGTTTGGTTGGGGATTTCGAACCACCATCATTTTTATATAAATCATTTTTGCCATCCGAAATTAAAATAAAAAGGCTTAAGTTTTCTTTAACTGAAACCACAGTAAAGAAACATGTTAAGGATAACTAAATAATAAAAAATTAACATAAGCTGTTAATATTCACACACGCAACTCTTTTGTCTCTCTCCCTCTATATATATTGATATGTAAAGAGAAAGAGTGAGACCGTGAGAATAAGATATAAGGATGCGTGAATAAAATGAACCTTTAACCTAATATTTTTAACCACTCAATCATATTTCAATCGATGATTTGAGATTTCCGTATCTTATATTTTTCACTCCATGTCATCAGGGGAGGCTTAGATGGTGTTCGGGGAGGACTTTTGCACATGGCCCATGATTTCGAGGGGCATATGTTTTCAAAAAAAAAATCTGATATATACATGTTATTTTTTAAAAATACTAAACCCATGCTAATTTCAAGTAAGGCTCGTTTACAAATCATTTTTTTATGGTTTAGACTTAGAATTTAGCCCGCTAGGTTAATTGAGCTCATTACTAATTGAAAACGAAGTCTTAGATAATATAAATTGTGAAGAGTTGATCCACCAATTTACTATGAAGCATGCAAGGAGGACTGCACGAATCATTGGTTAGCTATTAGCTTATCAGTTATTACGGTATATAACTCATTCGAATACTATAATTTTCTCATTTTTTCATAATTGCATTGTTTATCGAATACTATGATTTTGTAATTTTCGTAATTGTATTGTTTATCGTTAAGGCATAAGGGCACATTTTTCAAGCTCGAACATGATACATGAGTTTCCAAAAACGCCACTCCATGTCATCATGAATCATGACTGTTCTCATCTTTTGTATGTGATTTTTAATTTCATGATTTGAATGTCAATTGTCAAATATGAGAAAAGACGTTATCTTAGAAATGCCTTAGTTGTCATCCATGACTGAAAGTGACATTTGGAAAGGTTTACAAACTTTAGAGTGTGTAGTTGCACTCAAGCAAAACTTCAAGGGCTCATTTAACTTACACGAAAGACAACACAAAGAAATTACACTTCAGCCCCTTTTTAATTTGCATGAGACAATTGTTGACCATAAAAATACATATATAAATCAGTTTACTCTAACAACGTATATTTGTTACGTAAAAGTTATATTTTCTAAAGCTAAAAATCTATACTTTCTATAAAAGGAGAAATCTCAGGGACATAAGAAAAACTGATGTGGCAGCCAGAGAGGCTGTCTAACAATGCTTTTCTTATGCCATTACTGCATCATAAAGCCTAATATATAAAATCACTTTAAAATTCAATCAAACTTATGCCCTTCATTTAAAAGTCAAACATCTACACTTCATTCAAAATTAAAACCTCTGCTCTTCATTCATAATTCAAACATCTGCTCTTCATAACAAAAGTAAACCTCTGGCCAGATTCAAAATTCAATATTCAAACCATATATTCGAATCCTATAAATAAGATATATGAATCTGGCTCCACATTCAAATATCAACTCATCTCTCTCACTCACTTATATCTGCGAGCATATCTCTCTCTCTCTCTCTCTCTCTCAAATGCATAGCTCTCATGATTCAGCCGGTTAATCTCCCATTACAGTTCTTTGTTCGAACATTTGTTGATTTTGTTTACACATTATCGTTCCAATATCATGTGTTTGAACATTTGTTGACTCGGTTTACACATTATCGTTCCAATATCATTGTTCCAACATCGTCGTTCCAATGAAGCTTCCCTTCACACATCAACATTTCAACATCGATGTTGCAGTATCATTATTGCAACATCGTGAAAAGTTGCATGTGCTACCTTATTTGATGGGAGAGTTGCATTGTTCCAACATCGTTAAATCAAAATTCAGCTTTTCTTATGTCAGTCAGATTTCCTTCTTTTATAGACAGTATAGATTGTTGCAACATCGTGAAAAATTATATGTGCTTCCTTCTTTGATAGGAGACTTGTATTTTAGGTTTGTGGCTTATTTTTATTAACTGTAGTTTAATTTGATTATGAAGAAACAAGTGTTGATAATGTTGATAGTTTTTATTAACAGTCATATTTTAGAATATGTTAATATGCATATTGATAGCATTGAATTAAATAACATACATAGAAAGAAAAAAATTTACTGAAATATGCATAAACTATTACACACTAGAGTTAACACTTGCTAGGATTTCGTAGACTCTGGCCTTTCTCCATGTGATTTCATGCTCTCTTTTGTTTTTCAGATCAGTTAGCATGTTGCAGACTTTCTGATCCTGTTTTAGTAGTTATGTCAGAAACTCTTCTGCATTCTTTTGGAAATCTGATGGAGGAGAGTGTCGGACTTCATCAAGCAATGCTATGTTGTTCCAGGTTTTGTTGTAATTAGTGTCATTGATTATGTCGACTTTTCTGTTTAGTTCTTCATCTGATCTTTTTTCTTTGAGTGACCACATCGAGAATTGTGTTTTAACATCACTGGTGTCTGACCAGTGGTAGAAGCATCTGTTTGCCATCTAGATTTTTGTTGGATTTGTTGATTTTGATTTGTTTTTGACAAACAGTGATTTGTAAGACAATTTGTTGATGTTTTGAATCAAACTAATCATCGGTCTTTTATAGTGTTTAAACGCGTCTATATGGTAAATGAAGAGGTTAATTGTAATTATGATAGCCTGTTTTTTTCTTTGAAGTTTTAAAATTTGTCCCTTGGCTTTCTTGATATTTAATTTTATAGTTTTCTCATAAATGCTGGGGTTTGAAAAGGTTTTTGCATTAAAAGGCTGCTGTTTTGAAATATAAATTTATATGCTTATATTAAATCTACACGTTTTGCTTGATTAGATTATTAAATGTACAATGGGTTTAAATCTAATTTCTTGGGTTGTTAGATATTTCACTATATAAACTCATTGCCACTTCACCTGTTTTTCATCACGTTTTGCTACGAAGATATCATACTTTCACATCACTTGAGTAATATATAAGTTAAAATGGCGTCATACACTTCTGCAGAGTCTGATGATTTAAAGCAGCGCTTTATCAGGCAAATTGAGGAACAGGTGTATGAGGATAGGGCTACTATTCAAAAGCTGAAGATATGTTTTGATGAACTGCACGTTGGCCTGTTCACGAGAGAGCAGGTTTCCAGAATTCTGATGCGGATGCCTTCAACTTCCATTCGTGAGCTTTGTGTTGTCAGTAATATAGAGTGTGGTGATAGAGACGTGGAGTTCATGGCGATGCTGAAGGACATACATCGAGAGGTTCAACAATCGATGAAGTTGAAGCTAAAATTTCTTAATTCTTGCTGTTATTGTTAGATTTGAATGTTTCGTTGTTCAGTATGCTATGTAATTGTTGATCTTTTAATGTCATGAATAAATTTTAATCTTATGAATCTTTGTTTTCGCATTTTACTTTTACTTATTTAGTGTTTGAGTTTGATTTAGATTATGTTGATGTTGAATTGTGTGTGAACATATGTTTGATAAGTCAACAGATGTTTAAGAGGATTAAAGGTTGGTTTAAGGGTGAACAGATGAGTGCAAAGACAAAACACATGATAAAAAAATTGATCATTAATAACAGACCACAATCACCAAATAATTCTTTTCCCAAGAAAACCAACCGAACCAAAAATAGTAAAGTGGAAGTCATGCTCAAAAACCCAAGTATTGACTTTGATTAGATCAGATGGTAATGTTGAAGAGATTAAAATGGATAGTGGATATAATCTGAATGCATACGATCCCCAAGATTTGTTGGACCTTCAACTTGAAAGGGATGATGAAGAAGACATGTTCTCCCTGGATTTTGAACTACAATTTAAAGGACAAATCAGGGAGATGTTGATGAGAAATAAAAATCAGTAATAAAGAAGGGTTTTAGTATCATCTGTTTTATAGGGAGATTGTTGGATCAGCAGCTATGACATTGTCTCCAGTAGCATATTTAACCAGGACACAACATGTAGAAAAGGACATGTTGCTGCGTAACACACTCTTGATTGAGCTTTGATGAAAGTTGTTGAGGCAGGTGATCGTGTGTTCGTAGTTAATGTTTGTTGAAACTTAAGTTGTATTCGAATTCTATTAAGTTTGTTAGACATCTTTTATATGTACTTATGTCTATAAACAGTTTACATTGTCAATGGGTGGATACTCCCTTTTTTGGATAGGAGAATGAAAATAATCGTATGTAACGGATATATTAACTGATGATCTGTGTTTATAGTTGTCTTTTATCTATAATAGATAACACGTTTTGGTACAATATCTATATACCTATCTATACTTTCTATTAAAATGTATTATGGATGGTTTTCTAAAAACCACCCGTGTTTGCACACCGGTCTTACTAATAGTACATAAAATAATAATAATAATAAATAATAATAATTATTCGCCTCGCGATATCATATTTGTAACACATGAAAACATCCGATTGCCGCCGACATGTAACATATTTCTTTGCTTTCCGTACTCGTACTCTAAGTCGCCCCCTACACTATGGATATAAATGAGTTAGAGTCAACTCAGTAAGTAAACCACACATTTAAAATGTTCGATTAGTTCTTGTATAACTTTGTGAACCACATATCTCACCATTTATGATAGTCATAGATGCATATAACAATAAAACATTGAAGATCATTCAAAACTGTAACACCAAGGTCAGACGCTACATTAATATTACCCTAACCCCACTGTCACAATGTTAAGCTAAATAAAAGTTGAGATGAAAACTATAAGTTTGACAACTTAAATATTGCAACTGCATCCAAATCCTAAAAATAGATAGTTTTACTGTATGTATAATATAACAATAAAAAAAGAAGGATATTATTTTATACATAATGTTATATGTATAAAAACCCACTAGACTTTATTTCGGCCATGATTTTTGCAGCGTCTGCCCTGGCACTTCTGAATACGATTTTGTTCCGTTTTTTTTTTCCAAATCCACCAGCAAGCGAGTAGAATGTTCGATTGTACTAACCGCTTTTTTGCATCTGAGCTCGTCACATGCTTGTGCAATTTTAAAAGGTCGTTGGCAGTGACGGCGAAAATGGGAGGCATTTTCATGGAGCTTATGTAACAAGATGTGAGTAAGTGATCTGTTGTTTCCTCCTTTTCGTTGGCGTTGGGATGTTTATGTTTCTACGCTACAACGCCACACGAGTAGGAAGTCGATCCATACTGAGGAGATTACACAAATATACATAAAGGGTAAAACATACAATTACAGAAGTCAGATAATACTTGTACGGATGGAAGGGGCACCGTTCGGTGACCCCTTCGGTGAATCAGTTTGCCAATCAGGGATACACATCCTTTGTATTTGCGGTGAGTGGTGAATGGTGAATCCACTTACAACTCACCGATGTGGGGAAGAGAAGAGAGAGAAGGGGTTTCAAACACTTTTAACTTAAATAAAAAAATATTTAAAATACTTTCTAAACCAATCTCAAACTTAACTTGAATAAAAAAGATTTAAAATACTTTCTAATTAACTTGAATAAAAAAAATATTAAAAATACTTTCTAAACCAATCTCAAACACTTCTCGAGTTTACCTTAAAATTCTTGGGCTTCTTTATCCATGTTCTCGTTGGTTACAAAAACCGATATTCATTTATGATGTTTTTAGTTTCTAACAATGCTAGACCTTTTAGTGTTTTAACGTTCAAGGCCCGGCATTCACACCCCACCGTCACAACCAAGAAAAAAATAATAAGAAAAATATAAAAAAAGAATAAATAATAAATAATAATTTCTTTTTCTTATATAACTTCAACATAACTCACTCTGTACCCTTCCCCCTTTCTCTCAATCCATAATATTGCTTGTATTTGCATCACCATCACACCAACCTTTCATCATCAAACCCAACTCACACATTCACTTCAACTTGTTGTTACTAACACTCCACTTATATATAAATATCATGTAACTCTTTCAACCATTTCATCAAAAACAAAAACAAAAAACAAAAAAAAAAGATTGTCTTGCACCATCAAATTTTCAATCTTGTGATCCACAATGGATGGAAACTTCTTCTTCGACGCCGGGTTGCCGCTCGAACAGTCGTTCGAGCCGCTTATCAACCGAATTCCCGGGCCAAACTGGGAGAAAACAGAGCAATTTTCACAATTTGAATCTACTCTGTTTTCCATGACGTCATCCCCTGTTTCAAGTATCAAAATGACGTCATCCCCTGTTTCTGGTACTAAATTAAATTCACATATAATGGATCATTTGGTGAAAGAAAACTTGCCCAGAATTCGTAATTCGATGCCGATGAATCCCAATTTACCGTTTCTCCCACCGGATCCTGGGTTTGTCGAACGAGCAGCGAAGTTTTCGTGTTTTGGTAGTCGAAGTTTTAACGGTAGAGTTAATGTTAATGTTGATCAATTGGGGTTGAATTCTAACAAAACAGAGGTTCAAATTGGATCTACTGGAAACTTAACTCGTGTTTCGAGTAGTCCTGTTTTGAAAATTGATCGAAATCGGGTGGGATTTGAAGAGATCAAGAGTTTAGATGGAATTATTAACATGAAATTGAACAGAGTATCTGGCTCTGTTTCAAATTCTAATGAGGGATCCTCTGTTTCTGATCAAGTTCCTAGTGGAAAACTTGGATTTAGGAATCAGAAAGACCCGAATCCGAGAAAACGAAAAGGTTATTCTTCAAAGGGAGCCGGGTCAAACACGAAAAAGGTACTAAATATATTTTAATTTTAAGTTTATGTACATCCCCGATCAGGGTCGGCTCATACTTTTTACGGGGTTAAAGCGGATTTTCTAAAATCAATGCCATTTTCGTAAAAAAAAAAAATTGATTATCGGGAATATGATGATGCACATTTTTTGTTTATGGTTTTTAATAGACACATAATCATACATGTTAGGGTGAGAGGGGCACTCCTCTCTTAGGGGAGTGACCTCTCTTACACACACCTAATCAGCACGCGCCACGTCAACTCCCCTTTTAAGTCCCCATTTTGCACTCAAACGTTGGCATCACTCCACTCACACAATTATTTTTTATAAAAAAAAAAGAAAAAAATATGATTGGTGGAAAAAGAGTGGACCCACATTAACAACCAATCACCCCCTCTCTCTCTCCTCTCTCTCATGCGGTAACCTCTCACCGCAAATCCATCCCCTCCATGCGGTGAACCTTGATGGCGGCACCTCTCCCCGCGCGGTAACCACTCCCCGCTTAGACTCCCCGCAAAGCGCCCCCCACACTCTTAGAGTTAAAATGCTTTTTAGTGAAATGACAACCTTTTTAGGTATCTAAATCATTTGCCCTATTTGGCAATACCTATGTTTTCAATATATATATATATATATTTTATAGTCGAGTTGTCTGGTCCCACGGATGTAATAATTAAGTTGATCATCCGAATTTGAATGAAAACTAAGAATGTGTGATTGACAGGAAGAAGATGACGTTGATGAGTCGAAAAGACTGAAGAAAACAGAAGAAGAAAATGTTGGTAAAACGGAGGAAAAGATGAAGCTGCCTGAGCCACCGAAGGACTATATTCATGTTAGAGCAAGACGGGGGCAAGCTACTGATAGCCATAGTTTAGCTGAGAGAGTAAGCTTTCGAAACGATTTCATTTGTTGATTTGATAGTGGGGATTTTTTTTTAGTATCTGGAACGTTTTTTTGTTTATTTTCAGGTTAGAAGAGAGAAGATTAGTGAAAGAATGAAGATGCTTCAAAATCTTGTACCAAATTGTAACAAGGTGAGCATAAAAAAAAAGCAAATTTTGTTAATAGTTTTTTTTTAAGGCAAAGTGGTTAAATGATGCAATTTGAATGATTAGGTTACGGGAAAAGCACTTATGCTTGATGAAATCATCAATTATGTACAATCATTGCAAAGACAAGTTGAGGTAACACAATAATATACAATTCTAGTGTTAATATAGTGTGGAAACTAACCAAAATTTGCAAAACTTAAGCAAGTTGGTTGGTTCTATCACGCTTCGGTTTTAGTGGTTTAATGGTTCGGCTACAGTTTGGAACTTAGAACAAACAGTAAAAGTCGTATATTTCACTTTGATGACTTTATTTTATTTTTATAAACAAATTAATGATTTAAAATAACAAAAAAAAAAAAAAAAAAACAATGCGAGCAATCAAATTGTCAAACCACCAAAATGGTAAAATCAACTGGTCTAGACGACCACCTAAGCTGGCTAGTTTGGCTTGTCATTTTCCAATTCAGTAGCTTGCGTTTTGGCTCATAACACTTATTAAAAAAAACAAACCAAGTCGTAAATACTACAGATATTCTGTTTAAATCTTAGATTTTTCATAATTATTTTTTTAATTATCCAACTTTTCTTGTAATCTTTATTTCTAATTATCTAACCTTTCTTGTAATTCTTATGTTTGTATAGTTCCTTTCAATGAAGTTAGCTACAGTTAATCCAAGTCTTGAATTTGAAACCAACGACCTAATAATATCAAACGTAAGTTAATTTCTCAATCTAAAAACAATTTTTTTCTTTGTATCTTATATCTTTTAAATCATATTTTCTTATGTAAGTATGAACATTTCAGGTGGATCAATCAAACCAGAATTTTTCTCAACTAACATCGACCGTTTATCATCAAAACCCGCAAGCAGTGTTTGATGGGTCTGACCTGATGACCCGACCCATTCATGAATTCACCGAACCTTTTCACCATGTAAAATTTTTTAATCACCTTACAAGTTCATAACTAAAAATCTTTATATTTAGTGCGAATTTAATCGAGGATTTGAATTTTGTTATTGCAGATTCCGGGTTTTGGTCAAGATGATCTACAAAGCATTGTTCAAATGGGTTTTGGAGAAAATTTGGATGTTGATATGTCATTTTTTCATACCGTGCATGATCAACCATCCAATATGAAAATCGAGCTATGACCGCAACTATCAAAGACTAGTGTATATGTCTTAGTTCTAATTTAAACAATATTCTTCCTAATATTTGTAATTTTTTTATCAATTCCTTATGCATATGTAGTTTGTAATTGTATAACACCATTTGTGAAAATAGAGTTTTGTGTGTAAGTTAATGGATGACAAATATAGTGTAACGCCCCAAAAATCGATTAATATCAAAATAAATGAAAATGAACAAAAAAAACTAACTTAGTTGATGGGTTATGATAAAAGATAAGTTAAATGTTGGAAAAATGCTTGAAATTGATATTTATCAAACTTGGAAGGGGGTAATGTGTAAAGTTTTATTAATTAGGGATTTATAATGAAGAAACCCAAAAACACACACTCTGGGCGTGGTTGGGATCGATCAAACAGGAGGGGAACAAGGTGAAACCCTTGTTCTCCAAATTCAACAAATTGAAGTGGAAATTCAAGGGTAATCCAATGCATGAACTCCGATTTACACTAATCTAAACTCGATTATTGAAGTGGTAAGCATAATTTTCTGAAATCATGATTCGTAGAATGAGGGGTTCAACCAATCTCGATTTCTTGTATCAAATATGGGAAATCTGAGTTAGAATTGCCTTCTAGAACAAGAATCATGTTTGATTTTAGGTTGCATGAAAGATTGTAGTAAAAACCCACTTTGTAAAATTGTGTTATGATTAGGAAGATCATAATGATTGTGATTGTATGTTATCTTGATATATGATCTTGTTTGTAATGCTTGAATGTTAGATAAATTGATGTAGGAGGAAATAATTATGCAAATTAGAATAGATGTGAATGTTGGGTGATGATGAACTAGTAAAGATGTGCTTTAAAGACTTGTACCTTATACCTTAATTATGATGCCTACCAAGTGTTTGATGAAATGCTTAAGAGATGAAATTATGTGTAACATGGAAAATGGTAGAATGAAGTAGATGGACTAAATGAATGAATGTTGTAATGTAGGCGTAAAGGAAGAAGGTACGAGCACTAGGAAAACGGAAGGCACGCAAGACCGAGGTATGTCCCGTTGCATACAAAACCTTACTTCAATTTTGTTATTAATCATGAAAAACAACCCTTGTTATAATGATTTTGGTGGTTAGTAAGTAGATAGCAAATCCCTTGCGGATTTGGTTATGTTAACAAAGGTTATAATAAGCTATGCTAGTCGACCGGTTCGAGTTGAACAAGTCGAGTATGAATAAGTTACCATCCGTTTAGAATGGGTGGTCATGAATGTAAAAACGAATGTAGAAAGTTCAATCCGTTATACGGACTGAACGAAGGAATATTGTATTGAAAGCAATTAACCCGATGTTACCGGGTCGTAAGTGTATGCTTGAATCTCACTATGAGAGTATATGCCATACCCATTTAATTGGGTAATCGAATGCGTAAGAGAAATGAAAGTACATAAACGAATGGAACCAAAATGATGGTATTGTAAGCGAAACAAGTATTATGACTAACTTTTTAAAGTTTTGTTGTTGAGTGTAGGTAAATCCTCAAATTAGGCGACTCGGAGAATTGGAGCGAGCACGTGTTCTTGATATGTCATACCAAGCGCTTCCGCTAGTTTGCACTAATGTTTTGGGGTCAAAATTTCTATTTTGTACAACTTGTTAGTAGACATACATTTTAACACTTGATGTCTTGGTTTTTAGTAGTGTCATGTCGAACGAATTGTAGAATGTTACTTGTCTTACTTATGGTTAAAACAGGGGTATGTCCGTTTTACGGACGTGTCATGCCCAAATTTTGTTAAAAGTATATATAAATGTTGTTACTTTGAAGTCTTTAAACCACCCTTGTAAGTTATTTTATAAAGTCGAAAATGCGGTCCTTACATATAGTGAGAGGAAAAGTGGGATGGTTATTTAATTACATAATTGTTTTATGTTTTAAGGTCTTAGGATTTTGTAAAAAAGATATTTTTCATGAGAAGTGTGAGAAGACACAAGAATTGACATGTATGTATCATGTTTTGGACTTAAGCATAATATTTTGGGTTGTTTTGGCAAAAACAACAATAAACATAACAATTTAAGACACAATACAATGAATTCTAAGCTTGAAACTTAAAACACAATTCCAAGAACGTTAAGTAGTGTGTTTTAAGTGTTAAGCAGTGTGTTTTAGCTGTGTATTAAATTTCACGCCCATAATATGTTGCATTGTGATTTAAATTGTTATGTTTAGGGGTTTTTTTTTTTTTTTTAACAACCCAAAAATCATGTCTAAGTCCAAAACATAATGCCTACATGTCAATTTCTATGTCTTCTCACGAAAAAAGATCTATTTTACGGGAACCTCACCCATGTTTTAAGTGTTTTATATTAGGCTTAGGTTTTTTTTTTCAATCCCTATCATCAATTATAACACAGAGAAAAATCAGATGGAATATTAAAACTTGATTGGCTGATGAAAAGAATAAAGATAAAAGACAAAAGTAGATTTTAGTGGATTTACAGGTATTATTAAAGAAGCTGAGTTTAAATTCATGGGGTGGGTTAGTAAAAATCCATTTTAAGGGTAACCATTTTGAGTTTTTTAATCTTGTGGACATTTGCAGCTTTTTAGGGTTTGCATTATTGGATTGATTTTGTTAATTTTAATCTTGTGGACATTTGCAGCTTTTTAGGGTTTGCATTATTGGATTGATTTTGTTAATATAAAGATTCTTTGAAAATGATATGATTAACAGAAGATTAAAGAGTTAAAAAGTACAATTAAGATTAAATTATTATAAAAATGTCCAGATGCCAGAAATAAAATGCTCCAGTATATTATTATTTATATGTATTCATCATCTCAATTCTCAATCACATAGTGAAGCTCTATCCGGAAGTTCAGTTATATTTTTTTCAAGAAACACTAAGTTACATTTATATATATACTCTAAACCTACTCTTAAATCTATAATAATGTCCATTATACGATTAGAACCCTTAATAACCACTTAAAAAGAAACAAATTTACTATACACCTTAATGCCGCTATATTTAAAGCATTTGGTAGTTATATTCTTTTATCTTTTACATTACCGCGTTTTGTAGAAAAAAAAATACTGATGTCAAATTGTATGAATTAATACTAGGTTAAAACCCCGTGTATTACACGGGTTGAATACACGTAATTTTATATAGTAAGTATAAAAAAAGTTACATCTTTAGAAAACCCATGTATTGCACGGTTGAATAAATACGTGTATTACACATGTTGAATAAATATAATGTAATCGCATAACACATACATTCGTTAAGATATGTTTTAAAAAATGAATTTCAATGTACTATTTAACATTCTACTTTGTTTTTCAATTATTATTAGGTTAGACACTTCTGTATCACACGTGGTATAACATTTTACTTCGTCCGTTTTTAATTATTAGGTTACAAGCTTATGTATTACATGTGGTTAGATCAAAGCTGGAAACATAAGAGATAAGTGGAAAAATAAAATAAAAGGCTATTAATTAATGGAAAAATAAAAGAAATGATTAAGAAAAAAATATTTAAATAAATAAATAAAAGATAAAGATAAACTGAAAATTATGATTTAATAATATACTATCATAAGTGAAAGAAGCGGGATAACTATGATTTAATATTATTATTTATTGAAAATAAAATAAATATTATAGTTAGATATAATCTAATATACATTAGTTATAGAAAAATAGATTATCTGATATTATATATAGAAAAAAAGAAAAAAAGTTAAAGTACTTATATATACAATTTTATCTATGCATAATTTTGTTTATACCATACATGCGTCCATAGTCATAATTATATTGTGATACATATTTCAATAACATACTTACAGATTATTAGATATAATCTAAATACTTTTTCGTAGAGTAAAATTGATACCTATCATATTTGAATTTGAAAAAAAAAAATAAGTTGGGATAAATGAAGAGAAATAATATTAATTTGTATAAGATAAGTATGAAAAAATGCGGGAAAACAGAAAATTAGAGGGCTCCAGTGAATGACACGTGTCACACATTGGTTTCTTTTATTATATACTAGGTTGGTACCCCGTGTATTACACGGGTTGAATAAATATAATTTTATATACCAAATAATATAAAAATATATATATCCTTAAAAATCTTGTTTATTACACGGGTTGAATAAATACAATTTTATTTATCAAATAATAAAACAATATATATATAAAAATCTCGTTTATTATATGGGTTAAATAAATGTAATTTTATATATTAAATAATAAAAAATATGTTGTAT
Organism: Helianthus tuberosus; assembly: GCA_030545235.1. Taxonomy (NCBI): domain Eukaryota; kingdom Viridiplantae; phylum Streptophyta; class Magnoliopsida; order Asterales; family Asteraceae; genus Helianthus; species Helianthus tuberosus. Next base: position 171,453,101 of record CM060352.1, read on the forward strand.
TTTTAGAAACCCCGTGTATTGTACGGGTTAAGTAAATTTAATTTTATATATTAAATAATGAAAAAAGTTACATTTTTAAGAATCTCATGTGTTATACGGGTTGAGCACATGTAATTTTATATATCGAACAATAAAAAATTATATTTTATAAACTCTATTTATTATATGGATTGAATAAATCTAATTTTATATACTACATAATAAAAAAAGTTATATTTTTAAAAACCTCGTGCATTACACGAGTTGCATAAATGTAATTTTGTATGATAAAAAATAAAAATGTTATATCTTTAAAAAAACCTCGTTTATTATACGGGTTGAATGAATTTAATAAAAAATTATATCTGGTGACTACTTTTCTTGGTGTACGTAATCTTTTTTCACATGATTTGCCTCCTAGGATTTTTTTGACTCGTTAACATTAATTAATTTTACCTAAGTTATTTCTAATCTCTATATTCTTAATGATATTTCCATAACAACTTATCCATCTTTTTCTGTCTATAGCTCCGTTTTAATCTCCAAAATAACATCTTTAATTTTACTAAATTATTTTATAATATTACCCACTCCTTTAGAGAAATTATTATTATTAAATCTGATAAATATTTTAAAATATTAGATTATCTCCTATACGAATTGTTTAAATTTATATTAAGTTTAATTTTATAATTATCTTTTAATTGATGGCTTCAATGAATGACATGTGTCCCTTTATTGATTTCTTTTATTATATAGTATAGATGTATAAAAGATTATCATTAGGAAAACAATCATTATGATTATTTATTGTATTTAATCTGCTATAAAGTCTTTGCCCGTATCATCTTCAATAAACAAATGTTGACTATTTACATCTACTTGTAAATAGTATACAAGCTATCAACAGGGTTAGATTGTCAAACGATAGAGATTCTTGGATTTGGAGCATCGACAGACAGGATGGCTTCTCAGTGAATTCAGTTAAAAAGACATTAATTCATGATAGGGGAAACAACCAACTCCCAAATTTCAAGTGGTGCAAATGGGTACCCATTAAATGTAATATTATGGCTTGGAGAGGTAATTTGGATAGGCTTGCTACCAGAGTCAACTTAAGAAGAAGGAACATGGAGATTGCATCGGTTATGTGTCCTTTCTGCGACGAGTATGAGGAATCTGTGGATCATTTTTTCACAGCTTGTTCGGTGGCTATAAGGGTGTGGACGGCAATTAGTGTTTGGTGTAAAATTCCCCCAATATTCGCTTTTGAATTCAAAGATTTATTGGATACTCAAAATTCTTTTCAGGGGGAGAAAAAGGCAAAAAAGATCATCAGTGGACTGGTTATTATCTCGTGTTGGTGTATATGGAAAAGCAGAAATGAGTTGGTTTTCAAGCAGATCAGGAGAAGCACACAGGATATATTGATAGAGATTAAATCGAGAGGTTTTGAATGGTTAAAGTATAGATCTTCATGTAAATATCTAAGTTGGAAGGGCTGGTATATATATCCCTTGTATATGTTGTAATTTGGTCCTTTGCCCGTTTGGGTCGGGGACGTCTGTTTGTTGGCCTTTTGCCCGTTTGGGTCGAAGGTTTGTTTTAATGAAGTTTAATTTTCAAAAAAAAAAAAAAAAAAAATTTACATCTACTTGTTACTCATGTCAGAAATTAAAAGATAATTGTTTAGAAAAGTAATTTAACAGGGAATTAAAGGCGTCAGAATGAGCTTTCAGGCAATATATTTATGCACCTTTAAATAAATTTTGTGTAATTTGACTCTAGTATTGCTATATATATTTTTTTCTTCAAAAGTAGGATAATTTTTAAAGTTCTAATAGAATTAAAATACAAAAAATGTTAGCCAATAACAATGCATCCAACCTTTAGTTATGATTTTCTTTATGTTGAGTTTTGAATAATTGTTTATTAGAATGATTCATCCAACTCACTACAACAGTGCGTCCAACTTTGCAACTCTGATTTGTTGTTGTAACAAATTTTGATTATGAATTAATGCATTCCATTGCATGATGAATCCAAACATGGTTTTATCGTATATCGTTGACAAAACTTTGTGTATTTGAACAGTGGCGGATCCAGCCCTGTTTTGTGGGTTCACATGAACCCACTCGATTTCGAAAAAAACTAGTGAGAAGTTTGTATGATTTGAAAAAAAATAGTGAGAATCTACCAAAAACGAACCCACTAAAAGAAGTTATTGGATCCGCCACTGCCGACGGTAGTGTAAATTTTGGAAAAATGACGTTTTTTCGATTTCGTTACCCTTTTTTTATTTAAACGTTACCCCTATGTGGATTTTCTAGATCCGCCACTGTGTATGATATGTATCAATTGTATAAAGTTATTTATAAGAGATATAGTAAGAATTATGGACGTAACTTGTCTGCTTGCTTAAATTTCAGGAGAAATTATATTTGCCTCGGTTCAAAGTCCGTCGGAGCGTCACTGGAGCGTCAAGCGACAACGGAGGTTACCCCTTCTATCACTCTAGGTCCGCCCCTGATCATACATATATGTGTGTTGTGTATAGTACGAATTTTTTTTATGTATTACATTTTATTTTACAGATAGATGGGAATCCAGAAACAATGACAAAAACAGACATAAAATGATTGATCGTACAATGATGAAATGTTTTAACGCGTTACTAGTATTATTAATCATTATTTAGTCTTTAATGGCTTTTTAAGTATATATTAATTAAAAAATTAGAATCTTGTTAACTTGTGGAATTTTTATTCTTATGTCTTCATTCAATGCATGAGTTTCTTTTTAAGTTTTATTAAGTTTTTTAAAAATGATTGTTGAAACTTTGTTGAGAATTGTATTTAATTAAACACTTTGTACTGGGTTTATTATTATTTTTTCTAAGTGATGGGCAATGATCACATGGCATGTCTAGTTTTTGACCTCCAAAAGACATTTTTTTGTGCTAAGTTGGTTTAGACCACTAAGGTTCAACAAAAGGTGCTATTTTTATATTAAATACTACACTAATTCTTTTATATAGTTTATAGCATGTCATATATATAATATATGTATATATTGTTTGTGTGTGGGATGGGGAAAGGGTGTGGGGGGCTAGAGGGAGAAGAAGTTGACGGTGGTGGTTACAACCCATGATCATTTTTGGTGGGTCTCCATTTACACAATATTAAGATTCACTAGCTTTAACAAGAAAAATATCTATAATAAAAGGTAACAACCAAACCGGTGAGGGGTTTTGGAAAGAAATATTAGCAAAGTTCCTTGCGACTATGGAACAAGGTCATTATCGCAATATCGATTTCATCTCTTCGAAGTGGCGAAAGATGCAACCGGTCGTGAACCAGTTTGCGTCGATATATAATAATTTATATGCTAGTAATCGTCATAGAGGGAAGAGTGACGAAGATGTTTTCAAAGAGGCGATGCGTAAATACGAAAATTCGCATCGGGTCGTTTGCCCACACGTACGGGCTTGGGATGTTTTGCGAACCAAGTACAAGTGAGTGCCGGTTCCAAACGAGGTTGCAATGGCTAAACGAACAAAAACCTCGGAGACCGGTAGTTATAGTGCGGGGGGATCGGACGCACATGCCAAATAAATATAAACGACGAGCCCGAATTTGACGAAGAAGAGTACGAGGTTCGAGAGGAGGAACGTCCCCCGGGCAAGGACAAATCCAAAAAGGCGGAGGCTGCAAAAAAACAAGCCGCAACGGGGGGGCGGTTCCAAAATGGACGAGTTTATGGCCCAGTTCAAAGCGTACACCGAGGTCACGGCCAAAAGGCAAAAGCGAATGAACGTGAGGTGGAAGAACGAGTTTGGTTGAAGAATGAAAAGAACGAATATAAAGATTGGGAGATAATGACAACCGATATAACCTCGTATCCGGAAGAACACCGAGCGATTTTACGTAAAATGAAAGAAAATATCGCGAAAAAGTGTAGTTCTTAGGATTTTTATTTTTTTAGGTTATGTTTTTTTTGAACTTATGTAATTATGTAATGTGTGGTTTTTAATATTAATGATTTTATATGTTATTAAATGTTAAAAAACTAGATGAATTAAAAAAAATAAATTAACTAGGTGGGATAGGGTCATCAACAATTTTCTTGGGTGGAGGCTTGGAAGGGCATACTTCAAGGACTATGACGTGACGCTGAGGTAAATGATCATCCTCCAAGAACTACCCTGGCCTAAGGATACAATATAATTCAAATTCAAATTCAAAAGAAACAATAAGGATACAATATGAACAGTGTGCTATTTAATTTTGGTTTTGAATACATGTACCAAATGCAGAAGTGATGTTTTTGTGAGCAATATAATATACATAGATGTTTTTGTGTTTTAACATGTTTGAACATGATACAATATTAAAGGGAGAACAAAACAAGGTTAAAAATTAAAAAAAAAAAAACAATATACAAAGAGAATGACAAAATACCCCTTATTTAACTTTATTTTTAACAGGGTTAGAAAAGTGTATGGATCTGCCATTTGCATCTAAACCTCAGGGACAATTTTAGTAGTTTACTAACAAAATATAATATTTTACAAGAATATAATAGATTTACGAAACTGCCTTATATTTCTTCATTTTAGATTTTATATAATAGACAAGTATAGTATTTTGCACTTTTTGGTATGAGTAGCTTTAAGTGTGAGTTTTCCATGGTGCCATCCAACGTGTGATTTCTTAGTTTTTTCCCCTTTTGGTCCTTTTCATTAGAAAGCAACTTTCCATTGTCCACACATGATGTGTCTACCTTCGGCAACCAAATACTAGAAAATTTAGCCTTATGTTGTCTACCTTGGTATAGGGCATGAATGGCATCCACAAATCAATCTTTAGTTATCTTTTTTTTTTTTTTTTTAATTTAGAGTTAATTGCCATTTTAGTCCATGTGGTTTGGGCCATTTTGTCAGTTTAGTCCAAAGGTTTCATTTTTAACATCTGGATCCAAAAAGATTTCATCGTTGCCATTTTGGTCCAACTGACTTAACTCCATCCATATCTGTTAAGTCTGCCAAGGGCATTTTTTGTCATTTCATTTAAAAAAAAAGCAATAAAGAAAAAAAGGGTTAATAAAAAGAAAAATAAAATGACAAAAATGCCCTTGGCAGACTTAACAGATATGGATGGAGTTAAGTCAGTTGGACCAAAATGGCAACGATGAAACCTTTTTGGATCCAGATGTTAAAAATGAAACCTTTGGACTAAACTGGCAAAATGACCCAAACCACAGGGACTAAAATGGCAATTAACTCTTTAATTTAATATGAAAAAAGTTTGTTAGATTCGAATGTTAGAAGGGTCAACTTCTAATACGCGATTATAATAGCTATGTCAGTATACCACAGACCCTAATTGTGGTTAAGTTACTAGGTTGATAATTCGAAAGAAAGATCATGTTTGTATCATCCTTAGAAAGGGTAACTTGTTTTACCTATTCATTTGATTTGCATTGTTGTTAATATCTCAATAAATTATAACTCAGTTCAACAAAAATGTGTCTACCTTCGGCAACCAAATACTAGAAAATTTAGCCTTATGTTGTCTACCTTGATATTGGGCATGAATGGCATCCATAAATCAATCTTTAGTTATCTTTTTTCTTTAATTTAATATGAAAAAAGTTTGTTAGATTCGAATGTTAGAAGGGTCAACTTCTAATACGCGATTATAATAGCTATATCAGTATACCGCATACCCTAATTGTGGTTAAGTTACTTGGGAGGAGTTGGCTGTGCTCATTAATAACATGGATGGTTTTTGGATGGTTCGGAGGAAGTCAGACAGTCTAATATTAATGATGGTGTTCAGTCCGAGAATAACATTCCCATGCACGATGAGAATGTGCATGGGGACAATTGTTTTAATGCGTTTAATGATGAGGCGGCGGCGGTGGGTCCCCCCATGAATAAGCTGGATGTCGGTTCTGTTTCACCGGCGGTGGGTCCCAATGTTTTTGGTTGTGGAGATGGGCCAGTCCCATTTGGCTTGGTGTGGCCTCTGGTGAATTTGTAACACCCAAAAAATGGGTTTGGTAATTTAAACCCGGTTAACATAAAGGAACGGGTAAAATACCGTTAGGGGACAAAAGTGAACCCGTAAATGAATACTAACTAGGAATAATTAACCTAGTTGATTATTAATATCGTTAGTATTAAACGAAGGGTTGTAGCCTTATTTAATTAAAACGAAACATGAGGGACCAAAGTGGGACAATTTGAAAGATGTTTAATTAAAAGAAAACACACACACAAACACACACACAAGTGTGTGTTCTGGATCGATGTCCAGGAGAAAGAACCAAGGGTTCAAACCCTAGTTCTTGAAGAAACTTCAAATTGAAGGGCCAAATGAAGTCTAAATTCACAACCGAACGTGAATTAATGATCACCCAAGCAAGGGGATCATAAGGTATGTCTTAAAACATAGATTTGATGATCTTGTATGAAGTGGGTTATGATCAATCCACGAATTTGTATGAAATTAAGCATGAATATGTGTTAACATCATCATAGGGAACATGTGTTATGCATAATTTTGACTAATTTGATGTTTAAGGATGTAAACCCACTAGTTGGATGATTAAGATGACATGGGTGTTCATCATGTCCAATTCTTGTTCAATATTCATGAATTATGTTGTGTTATGATGAACTATTGTTAGCTGAATTGAAAGAAATGTGGTGTTGATATGTTTGATGTTTATGTGTTAATGATACTTGTTGATTAGGAATAAGATTTGATGAAATATGAATGAACTTGGAAGATTATGCATAAACTAGTTGTACATGGTGCCTAGGAAGTAGTACGCACACCACGTGTTTGATGAAATGTCTAAATGACAATAATATGTGAAGGTTGTGTTATGATGATGTTGAGTATGCTATATGCTTGTTTGAATCGGCTAATGAAAGGCATATGTGAGATATGAACTTGATATGATCGTTCTTATGTATAATCATGTATGCTAATAAGGATGTAAATGTAATGACATGAAAGTATAGGAATCATGTCAAGAGGGATGGGAGCGTGGAAGGCTAACGGGCCAAGAAGACTCAAGTAAGCGGATGCAAATACGGACGCGTAAGGTAAGTGAATCCCGGACTTACACTTTAGATGTAAAATGTATTGTAGTGTGATGATTATTGCGATTCATGTGAGAAAGTATGAAACAATGGAAGTAATAAGGTAAGTTTACGGAAAATGAGTCGTAAGTGGATATGAGAGTAATTTCTATTAAGTATGGGTAAAGAAGGGAACATACATGTTAGTATTATGCACAAAGATGAAATAAGTAATTATACTTGTGGGTAAGATGTAAGTTGTAAATGAAGTGGGTATGATTGGTAAGGTATTTATGCATGAAATGGAATTTAGTTAAATGCACAAATGAAGAAGATTTGGTTACGTGTATACGTGAAATTACACATATGAGATAAGTCTAATGATGCTAATCGTTTTCTGTTAAGAATGAAATGGAAGTGCAGGTACACTAATAATGGAGAATGAAGGTTAAGTATGGAAGTCAGACGAGAGTGTCCGAGTGGATGGACGAATGGATTTATATAAGCGAGAATAAGAGATGTTGATGCTTGATTATGCATGTTTTAAGGTATATGTATTATGTCACCGGTTGCTAATGAAGTAATTGTTTGTGGTGACTGCAGGTTGTACAGGGTTATGAAATTCCCAACATGGAGAGTAAGCGGTTGAAGATCGAGTCAATACATGGATTGTATGTGGGGGTGTATGTGGACACGTAATTTGACATAAGTATGTCAGCTTTAAATTTAAACAATAGAAGGGATTAATGTATTAAAAGTAAAAGAAATTTTAAGGTATGTATTTCCGCTGCGTAAAAAGGGTAAAAACGTGTTGGGGCGTTTTAGAATTGAAGTCTAGGGCCCAGCGTAAAATTTCTTTGGGCTTTAAACATAGGAAGGGTCAGGTCCAAGTTGGCAAATGTGCTTCTCCTAGGGACCTCCGACCCAAGAAAAGGTCTAGAAGGGATATTGAGGATCAAGAACATGGATTTGGTTTTGTTGGCTTCACTTCTAAAAATCATAGTGGGACAGTGGGTAGTTGCCCGGTTGAAGAAGGGATTCACGAGGGTCTCGATCTCAATGTCGGTGCAATTCCGGTGGATCTTGAGGCCGATAGGATGGAGGAGACTGGGTTCATCGGCTCTGCTAACGGGAACGAGGATCTTCCTGGTCCCGATATTCACTTGGCGGTGGATAAGGAAATTGAGAATACGATTGCTATTGGGGATAAGCTTGGTGTTGAGCTTCATAATCACTCTGATCTGGTTAAGGAATCCATCTTGAATTCAAGTATCAAATTGTTTTCGCAATGAATTTTCTTTCTATTAATGTCAGGGGGATCGGGGGAGGTCATAAATCTGGTTGAATCAGTTCGATTATTCGGGAACATGGAATCAATTTTCTAGCTATTCAGGAGTCAAAACATGCTGGTGTGTCCAGATCTGATTTGTCGAAATTTTGGGGTAGCAACGGGTTTGGGATGGAGTCGGTTGATGCTTCTGGGCTTTCTGGTGGTTTAATTTGTATGTGGGATGATAGCTTGTTTCGCCTAGAGTCGTCGTTTAAAAGCAAGCATTTTCTCCATATCAGGGGTCATCTGGTTGGTTGTAACTCGATAGTTAATTTTTTGAATGTGTACGCTCCTCAAGGGATTCCGGTTAAGAAAGATCTTTGGGAGGAGTTGGCTGTGCTCATTAATAACACGGATGGTTTTTGGATTATCGGGGGGGGGGGGGGGACTTTAATGCAGTCCGTTTTCGCGAAGAAAGGAGAAATTGTGCGTTTAAACCTACCTGTGCCAATAATTTAATTCTTTTGTGTTTGAAGCGGGGCTGTTTGAGTTTGATATGAGAGGTATGCAATTCACATGGCGTTCTGAAAATGGGAGCAAACTTAGTAAGCTTGATAGATTTTTGGTAAATTCGGAGTTTCTTAACGGTTGGCCGGAGGCTCGTGTTCAGGCTCTCCCGCGTTTGTGGTCAGATCATTGCCCTATTATTTTGATTTCCAAATCGGTTAATTTTGGGCCGCGTCCGCTCCGTATCTTTAACTCTTGGTTGGATAAAGAGGGGTTTACAGAGGTTGTGGAAGATGCTTGTAACGAATTCTCTGTCACAGGCTACCCCCTGACGTTGCATTGATTAGAAAGTTGGGTCATATCCGTGGTAAAATAAGGGAGTGGGGAGACAAGATGATTCAAAAGGAGGGTGAATCCCGCATGATTGCTGGAGAAGAGCTGGAGGAGTTGGAGTCGATTCTTGATTCAAGAGATTTAACAGAAGAGGAAGAATGGATCATGGTGGAAAACAAAAAAAAACCATTGCTGAGATGGAGTTTGCCAAAGTGATGGACCTGAGGCAAAGGTCGAGGGTTAGATGGGCCAAAGAGGGTGAGGAAAATTCCAAAATTTTCCATTCTATGATTAATTGCTGGAAAGTGAGCAACGTTATTCACGGGCTTAATATTGGTAACGAATGGGTATCCAAACCTTCTCTTGTCAAGAAGGGTGTTTTCAACTTTTTCAGATCCAAGTTCGTGGAGGAGTGTGCATCCCGTCCCCCTCTTATTTGCGATAACATGAAGAAGATTTCTACTTCTGATGCATCTTGGTTGGAATCTCAGTTTTCGGTTGATGAAATCAAAGCTGCGGTTTTTTATTGCGGGGATGACCGGGCTCCCGGTCCAGATGGGTTCAACTTTCGTTTTTTTAAACGATTTTGGAGGCTCTTCAAAAATGATTTCTTGGCACTTATGGCGGCGTTTTTCAAGTCCGGTCAGATTAATGTTGGTTGTGGTTCCTCATTCATCGCTTTGATTCCTAAAAAGAGAGATCCATCGGGCCTCAGCGATTACCGTCCCATTAGCCTGGTTGGGGTTGTTAATAAGGTGGTTTCCAAGATTTTAGCCATTAGGCTTAAGAAGGTTCTTGGGTCGGTTATCTCTAACAGTCAGTCTGCTTTCTTGAGTAATAGATTTATTTTGGACGGGCCTCTTATCATCAATGAGGTGTGCTCTTGGCTGAAAAAATGCAAGAAAAAAATCGTTTCTTTTCAAAATTGACTTCGAAAAGGCGTACGACAATATCAATTGGGGGTTTGTGGTGGATGTTTTCCGACAGATGGGCTTTGGGGCGAGATGGTGTAAGTGGTTGTGGGGTATTCTTTCTTCGGCTAGGGCGTCTGTTTTAGTTAATGGAGTGCCTACATTCGAATTTAAGTATGGCATGGGGATGAGGCAAGGTGATCCCATTTCGCCATTCTTGTTTGTGGCGGTTATGGAAGCTTTGTCATGTCTCATTGACAAGGCTAGGGAATTGGGCATTTTTTCGGGTATTCAACTTCCTAACGATGGCCCGTTGCTATCCCATCTCTTCTTTGCGGATGACACGCTTATCATTGGTGAATGGGACGTGAGTAATGCACTTAATGTCGTGAGAATTTTAAGATGTTTCCATGTGTGCTCTGGATTGAGAATCAACTTAAGGAAGTCTAGCTTGTTCGATATTGGGGCGGAAGCGGCGGATGTGGGGGATCTGGCGGATAGAGTCTGATGCAAACCGGAATCACTCCCGTTTAAGTTTCTCGGTCTGAAGGTGGGGGCGAACATGAACCGCATCAATAATTGGAGACCCGTTTACGATATTTTTGAATCAAGACTCGCGTTGTGGAAGTCCTCTTTGTTGTCCATCGGTGGGAGAATTACCCTTATTCGCTCAGTCCTGGTAAGTCTTCCTAACTACTTTTCGCTTTATAAGGCTCCAGTGAAGGTTGTTAACGATTTGGAACGAATGATTAGAAAATTCTTATGGGGAGGGTCTTGTGATATTAGGAAAACTCACTGGGTGGCTTGGGAAAGGTTGTCTCTTCCTATCAAATCGGGGGGTTTGGGAATTAGTAAGCTGAATAATGTCAACAGGGCGCTTTTATGCAAATGAGGTTGGAGATACAAAAAAGAAAGAGATAATCTTTGGGTCAAGGTAGTGGATGCAATTCATTCCGGTGGCTCAGTTTGGTCGTTTCTTCCCGTGAAAAAATCGTTAGGAGGTGTTTGGAACAATATTACTTCTGTTATCAATAAACCCATATCCGAGAATATGCGACTTCGTGGGTATTTTAGGGGAATGGCGGGTAGGGGGGATTGTATTCTTTTCTGGTTGGATCCATGGCTGAGAGATGTTCCTCTCAAGGAGGTATTTCCCCATTTGTTCTCGCTTGAGATGGTCAAAACATGCACTATTTGGGACCGCGTGTATGGTGATTGGCTTTGGAGGCACGAGCCTGATTTGGATGACGAACGGAGAGAGTTGGACGATCTCTTGACAGCCTTATCTTCGGTCTCTTTAAACAACAATAAGGACGATTGGGTGTGGTTACCAGATCGGTCGGGTTTATTCTCCGTCAATTCTATCAAGAAACTCTTGGATGGTATCGCTGTTAACGGGAACTATTTTGCGATGGAATGGTGTAGATGGGTGCCGATAAAATGCAACGATCTCGTATGGAGAGCAGAGATGAACCGTATTCCGACTTCGGATGCTTTGCGGAAAAGAGGTATTAACGTGGGTGACGGGTTCTGTTCATTTTGCAAATCGGAGATCGAGACTGTGGAACACATTTTTTCTTCATGCATTACGGCTGTGGTCCTTTGGCATAAAATCAGTCGGTGGTGCCATATCCCGCCTATCTTCGTTTTCTCTTTCAAGGACTTGCTGGAAATCCATCTTGATAGAAACATTGTGAACAGAGTCAAACATGTGGTTTACGGTATTATTGTTGCTGCATGCTGGTGCCTATGGTCGGCTCGGAACAAGGCGATATTTTCAGGGGTTGAAGCCAAGGTGGATAGTATCTTCAGTGAGGTCAGGTCGTTAGGTTTTTTATGGTGCAAAAATAGAACTAAGAACAATCCCATCTCTTGGTCGGATTGGTGTAAATTTGTAATTATGTAGTTTGTTTTGTGTTGTGGCCTGCCCGGTTTTCGGGTTTGGTTGGTTTCTAATGAAGTTTTTCTTTCAAAAAAAAAGTTACTAGGTTGATAATTCGAAAGAAAGATCATGTTTGTATCATCCTTAGAAAGGGTAACTTCTTTTACCTATTCATTTGATTTGCATTGTTGATAATATCTCAATAAATTATTACTCAGTTCAACAAAAATGTGTCAATGATGCATAAAATCCGATATCGCTTGTAACAATGCATTAAGACACTTAATTACACTATTTCGTTGGCATAGGGATTAAAAACACTGATAGATGGATTTGATATATAGAGAAATAAAATTAAAAATCCCATGCTGTGTAAATGAGATTTGCCCTGATGATTGGAATGTGTTAAAATTTGATTACTTTAAAAAAATGTTGCGTAAATGGCTAAACAACCCATATGTATAAATGTCACGAAACAATAGTCTGAACATCCTAACTTTTTTTTATATAAATTCACTTGTAAGAAAAATGATTATTCAAGATTCACATGCCAAATAACAAACATACCTTGTTTTTTCTATATCTCAACATTCAATTATTGATTATGACATTATTTTAACTTCCTTAAAATTTATTGTATGTTGACATATTTGACTCCATTTTTATCGTTGATTATGACATTATTTTAACTTCCATAAAATTTATTGTATGTTGACATAATTCATAATTGACGACTCCATTTTTATCGTAATTTTTCTAAGATCCTTGGCAATCTTTTACTAGAAATCACCAACTACCGATTTCTTAAATTGATAAACGGTGTAACCTTCAACAATAAAGGTGAAATTAAAAGCGTAATTGACCAAGACATTTTACTAGAAAATCACCCAACTACCCATTTTTTATATTGATACCCACAAGCCACAAATACATGCAAATATTGACGATTGAAAATTTACACCAAAGTTGATTTAAGTTCTTATATTGGGCCCCATCTCATGGGCCCCGGTCCAACCTAACTCGACACATTAGGTTAACCCGGCCTTTTGAAACTCCTTCTTATCATGTTTGTAATCCAATTTCAAGCTCGGAATGACAATGGAAAACCCGACACAACCGTCAAAGCTACTTTGAGCCACAAGACTCCACAAGTTTGTTGTAAAACTTTGGTACCCGCCAGACGAATCTTTATAGTGATATAATGTGTTATTCAAAAGTTTTAGTGTTTTTATATTTTGAGATCGTCTTTTTAAATGAATATAATTGCAAATTCTAATGGGTAAAGTTGATGGATTCGTGAAAATGGAAAATGAAATAACCTAAATGGAATTCCATTCCATTCCATACAACTACAAATAATAGTTGGATGACTAGTGTTTGTATAACAGCTGGCTATTGGTCAACTTTTTTAAAATTTTTATTCTTTTTCATTAAGTTTTTGTTTGTTTTAGTATTTATCATTCAATATTTAGTATTGACACTTACAACCCTTCAACTTTCTAAAAACTTTATAATCATTTTTTACGTGCTTAGGCCTAAGGGGGCGGTCAGTGATATAACGCGTGATACAAACTTCAATGCGTAGAACAATGCATTTTCCCACCTCCACCTCTTGTATAATGCGTGATGGTTCCACGGTTTGATGATTTCGTTATTTTTTCAACGCCGTGATGGGTTTTATTGTGAGGGTAATTGTGAGTGATGGCAAAATGGTTGCTAACATGGCGGAACATGATTGGATATTGTGAGTGATGAAATTTTATCACTAGTGACCACCCCCCTCCCCTTATATTTATGCATGTGTCGTTATAAATTCAAGTTGATTACGTTTCTTTGAAAATAGGTAGGCATAGATATAATTTTTTTTGTATGTTTTCAGTTGATCTACGTTTTGACATAACTTTTATTTTATAACAAGTCGGGTCAAATATAATATATTTTCATTAGACTTTATAAATTCGACTTAGTTTACGTTTCGGCGCCACCGCAACGCATGGTACCATTTTTAACTTTAAAAAACATATTTTTTTTCTTATTTTTATGTACGTGTCGGTTTAAGTTCAGGATGGTATTCGACGTAAATTTATTTCGCAAATAAGTCGGGGTCATATATTTTACGTTTCCGTGCTTATTTTTATGTACATCTTCAGTTTATCTATGCTTTGACGTAACTTTTGTTCACAAACGATTCAAGTCTTTACTGTACAAATCCGAATTACCTTACATTTGGACCCGTCGCATCGCACGGAGAAATTTACTAGTTAAACACAAAAAATTAGTTACACGTTTACGTTGTTCTTATTGGACTACACCAAGGGCTAAATATGGGCCATAACATTGACTGTGAGTGTGAATAGTTAGATTTTTTTTTTGAAAATTAATATGAATAATTAGATACACGTTTAATGTAATCTGTGACTCAACGACGGTGCGACCTCGTAGCTAACTACCTAAGTACCTAATTACCTAAGTGAGACAGCCAATTACTACTTTTGAATCTTTTTTGTGTTATTATTAATACTATTATATGATTTTCTGATTTTTAATATTATTATTTTAACTTTATTATAACAAATTTGACGTTAAAATTAACCTGTATGAATATTTATGCCAATATTTATAGCAAGTTTTATGCCATTATTCGTAACATTTTATACCAACTTTTCTTGACAATTTTTATATTATGTTAAGACTGGTTTATATTTGATTTTTACACATGTAACTTATACTGTTGAAAATTGATTGACCTACTCATTTATAACTACCAATTTCAACTAAATTGATAACGATAAGTTCAAATTACCTTACCAATTCAATTAAAATGATAAGTGTGATGTGTGGTAAAATATACATATTAGTCCCATGTAAAGTGTATCATTTTTGTATAGTTTTTATTTATTATTTGTAGTTTTTAGTGTTATATTATATTATTATGTGTTTTGGCAAGTCCTGGTGCAAATGAAGTGAAAACAAGTAATAAGTAAATAACCAGCCAGTTGAGTAGAGTAGACTGTCAATAACCGAAGTAAAATTGCAGCTATTTTCTGTTTGACTATCACAATTGAATTAAAGAGTGTGGACAAAATTCAAAGCATCTTTGAATAAATAAAAAAGGCCAGCGAATTTCAAGGAGAATTACGTGAGAATTGATATTGGGCCGGTTGAACAATTTTAATTATTATATTATGATCATCGTTAAATCTTAGTGGATCATTACCTACGTATACATTTACAAGTTAAAAGTAATAGTGCCAGACAAGCCTACATATACATTTACAACTTAAAAGGAATAGTGTCAGGCAGCTTGCCTGACACTTTCCTATTGTACAATCCCATTTTAATTTAATTTTATTCCCAGTTTAAAATTACGCTTTCGTCATTCGTTTAAAATTACGGTTTTGCCTCCACCTAAAAAATAAAATTATACTTTTGCCCCTAGGTAAAATTACGTTTTCGCCCCCAGCTCAAAATAAAATTATAATTTTGCCCTTAGCTCAAAATTACGCTTTTGCCCTCGATTCAAAAACTCATTTTTAATTTTGTTCCCAGTTTAAAATTACGGTTTCACCCTCCGTTAAAAATTACGTTTTTCCCCCCAGTTCAAAATAAAATGTTGTTTTTCCCTCTAGCTCAAAATTACGATTCTGCCATCAGCTCAAAATTACGTTTTTGACTCCAGTTCAAAATAAAATTATGTTTTCCCCCTAACTCAAAATTATTAGCTCCCTGTCACTTCCCTATTTGACCAACTCATTTTTTTTTAATTTTATTCCCAGTTTAAAATTACGCTTTCGTCCTTCGTTTAAAATTACGTTTTTGCCCCCAGCTCAAAATAAAATTATACTTTTGCCCTAGCTTAAAATACGCTTTTTCCCTCGGTTCAAAAACTCTTTTTTAATTTTGTTCCCAGTTTAAAATTACGGTTTCACCCTCCGTTTAAAATTACGTTTTTGCCCACAGTTAAAAATAAAATGTTGTTTTTTCCTCTAGCTCAAAATTACGATTCTGCCCTCAGCTCAAAATTACGTTTTTTCCCACAGTTAAAAATAAAATTATGTTTTCCCCCTAGCTCAAAATTATGATTTCGACTCCTGTTCAAAGTATAATTCCGATTTTGCCCTCTGTACAGACATACATGTTATGAGAGTGAAATATTTGCCTTATTGCCCCGCAACGCGGGCGGGGCAAAAACTAGTATATATACAATCATACATGGACGTGCATAGAAGACATGAACCTTGGGCTACACAAGAATTGAAAAAGGCATAAAATTTGTGCCGAATGAAGTGAAAGGCGGCTATTATTTTGGGAGGCACATATATACATACTAGTATTAAGCGCATGCGTTGTAGCAGTTGTCATAAAACTATGTTAAGTAGTAGTAATATTATACCATTGTCAGCGACCACCAACACCGGAAAAACTCGTAAAAACAAAATAAATAAAAACGGGAAAAAATAACGCCGAGCTGAAAGAAGACGTAAAATCTTTGAATCACGCACGCTCGTTGCTGAGAAATTAAACCGAAACGTAAAACATATAAAAAGATAACTAAGTCCATCCAGGACCCGCGTGTTGGACGAACTTGTCAAACGCAGAAAAATAGATGTGACGCGACGAGAGAGTCAAACGGGAAAAAAATATACGAAAAAATGTTGAACCCCACATGCACGTTGCGGTGCGTAACTCACAAAATTTATAACGAAACGAAAAACTTGGGAAAGACGAAAAGTATGGCGGACCAAAATTGAAAATAAAAAAGAGTTGAGATTAAATTGCAAAAGATGAAAAACTTTGGGTTAAAAGTAAAAAAACAAAGGGTCTAAATTGCAAAATTGAAGTTATTTATTAATTTTAGATAAAGATAAGGATAAAAATAAGTGATATCTATATATTGGTTATTAATTAATATTAATGTTAAAGGATAGTTATTAAACAAATATAGATAAAATTTATGAGCTTGAAGGAGAGAATGACATGTGACATTATTTGGAGTCTTTTATTATAAGTTAGATTAGATTACTTGGAAAAGAATTAAAAAGGGACGGTTGCATATCAGACGCGCACGGCAGAAGGGACAGAGAGAGAAAAAAAGAGAGCAAGCAAGGGCGATCAAGAGAAAGAAAAAAAAAAGCGATTGGTTTGAGGGTTCAAGCCGCGATCAATATTCAATTCCGGGTTTGCAAATAATTAATTTATTGGTTTGATATACTTTATGTTATTTGAACCCATGAACATGATGTATTGTTTATTATATGAGACCTGTTTCTTTTTCTTGAATATGATTATTGGCTAAACTTTTCATGCTACCTAGGCCTAAATGAACTATGATTTAATGTTTGACTATTCGGTTTTGACTAATGATTAAATTGGGATGATTTACATATATTCCTGTTTTGTGATTGTTTATGAATTTGTATGCTTGTCTTGATTATGATTGGCTCTTTGGTTAGGTGATCTTGTTAGTCTGGTCTAGAACTATTTAGATCATTCTAGGTTCGTTAATCTATTAGGTTTTCGGTCTAGAGCTAGAGATTAGAGATAATTCAAGTTTAACTAAATTAATTAAAATCAACTGATTATAGTGTGCATCCTTTTCTGGCAACTCTAGGGACTAGTCAGGATTGCTAGGTTATTAGCTAGGCGTTGTTTGGTAGTTTGGGTGGCCGATAGCTCAGATCCGACTACTTATTCGCGTTTAGGGTTTCCTAGGTTTTCAGTTATTTACAGGTTTAGCTTTATGACCGGAGGATTTTAGCACTATAGTTGTTTTTAATCTGACAGTCGTGGGATTCGGTGTCGATAGGTCGAGTCGTTTACAATTTAGCACTTCATCACTTTGTTCCATCTTCTATTTTGTTTGATCATCCTTAGCGGGAGGTTTTCTGGGTAGATTCGGAGCTTTAACCATTGGTCAGGACTAGAGGTCATGGGTTGGTCATAGGGATTTAAAGTCTGGGTAGTTCTTTCTCATCATTGTCTGCTTCCCGTCACTTCACCATTTTTCTTGCTTGCTCTGTTCTCTTGTTTACTCGCTTTAGTAGAAATAGAAAAATCCCAAAAACACAAATTAAACCAATTAAGTAATTAGTTGAGTCAGAGTCTAGTTAGCGTCGCTAGTGTCTCGTAGGTTCGATACTCGGACTTCATTAGGCTTTACTACGTACGATAGGTACACTTGTCTAGCATTTAGAAAGTCTTAGCTTATAAATTTAAAACTATGGTGTCTAGATTAGGTTAGTTTTTTATAGACCATAATTTGCACATCAAAGCGCAATTACCCTTTACACAATGACCATTTACCAATCGAATATCATTTTATTTACTCGTTCACCAAGATGGACACCTGCGTTTTTTATTTATAATGTTGTTATTTTTTTTAACAATAATGACTATATATTAATGTAACGGTCAACAAGAAGCTGAAAGTACAAACGAAAACAAACGAGACTAACAACAACTAAAAAATCAAATGATCATACAAATATCAAAATCAACCCATTTGTTCCCCTCCAAGACTTTGCCGGACGCCCTATTGTTCAATTAGAGTAAATTTTCTTTTTTAATCGCATAAATAATATTCGGTACCGGTACCATATAGCCATTAACTCCTTATCATTACACGTAAGCCAAATCCTCCAAAGGCAATACGTGAACAATTTTTTTCTCCAAGTTTTGGATCCTACCTGGGCTGCGACATTATCCAAAAGATGGCTGACCGAATTAATGTTGTTACTGAATATTGCCATTGAACTCTTTATAACGTTGCTATTTAGATGTTAGAATTTAATCATATACTTAATTGTTGGTATTAGAGCTTTGGTTGCGTGGTAAAGGTTTTTTGTCTTCTAAAGAAAAGATCAGGGGTCAAATTCTAATATGGGGTATAATTAGTTTATTGTTGTATTTAGGAGTCGGAATAGGAACAATGTAACCTTTGTTGTTCAAAAAAAAAATGATGGTGTTAGAAT
Source organism: Helianthus tuberosus (assembly GCA_030545235.1). NCBI lineage: Eukaryota > Viridiplantae > Streptophyta > Magnoliopsida > Asterales > Asteraceae > Helianthus > Helianthus tuberosus. Next base: position 171,472,047 of record CM060352.1, read on the forward strand.
TTCGATGCCTAATTACTGTGAGTTAGGGGTGAGCAAATTAACCACCATAACCGATAACCGAACCATAACCGACATAACCGAACCACTAATAACCGATAACCAATATAACCAATGGTTATGGTTATGAACTTTGTATAACCGCTCAATCGGTTATGGTTATGGTTATGAAGCTTTGGTTAACCGAATATAACCGAAACCGAACCGAAGTTGTGATGTTAACTTTATATAATAGATTTGTGTTTTACAAAACCATATAGAGGGTTTTTACTAAGATAAAAGTATGTTAGTAACAAAATGATCTTGATGTAGATGCCATTTATTTTGATAAAGAATTAAGGTGTTAAAGCCATAATTGTTTTTGTTTGAGAATTACCTTATTAAAAAGAACTCTAAATCGGTAGTTTAACCAAAAAGTTTAGTCTCCGTTATCTTATAAAATAGGCTCAAGCTAAGTTTAAATCGTGCACAACCCTATTTATTTCAAACCATGCTTGGTTACTTAACCGAAATTAACCAAAACCGAACCATAACCGACTTCATAACCGATTAACCGTAACCGAAGTTTGGTTATGGTTACCAAAACTCCATAACCAAACTAGCGGTTATGGTTATGGTTAATAGTAAAAACCGACCCAAACCGACCCATGCACACCCCTACTGCGAGTATATGAATTCTAATTTAATGATTTGAATTTTTAGAGATAACAAAACTTACTTGATTTGGATGTAACTTAGGGGACGTTTGGTTGACTGGAATTTAATGTAATTTAGTGGAATTGGAATTTGAATTCCATCTCTAATTCCAATTTTCAAGCGTTTGGTTGACAAAGGAGTTGGAATTGGATTTGGGCATGAATTCCTTCTAATTTCTACATGTGAAGAAAATCAAGTAAACTCATTGGAATCTTCGACCGGTTGATGTTGCCAGCCACCTCATCACCATCCATCATGCCCGACCTCCTGGTCACCATTTTGACCCAACCGCACTGTTTCGACGCGCACCGTTTCACACCACTTGTGTGGAAGGCATACATCATACCACTAGTTAAGCAATACGAAAAGAGTCAAACTAAAATGATCTTCAAAATCATATGAACCAACTAAAAAAAAACACCTTCGAAAACTTATACGAAGTTATTATGAACCAAATCAAAAACCCTTAATCTACACTCAAAATGACCAAACTATTCAGGTTATCCGACCCACTATGAGGAACAACAGGTATTTGGTGAACCAACCTGATAAAAGTCTCTCTCAATGGACATACAAAAACCAAGAATTGGTAATCGGATGAAAAACAATTCATGGTCCACCACTGTAAACAACACATTTGGAACAAGCATGGAAAGAGAATGATGAGAGGAATAAGAGAGAGTGTGTCAGTAATAACTAAAAGTTTCTATTAAATGTTTTAGTCGACAAAAGAGCGAGGAATCGTATATCCTAGTCACAACTTTGTATTAACTTCATAATACAACATACAAGTGTAACAAGAAAGCGAGACATGTAAGTAATAAACGACTCTTTTAGTGATACGCAGTTTTCGCAAACACTAAAAGTTTCTACCATTAAGCCTTTGTGAGATCATAGCTCACTTTTGTTGTTGTCTCCTCCAACCGCTCCTTTTCCATTAACTGCAATAAGCTCCGTGTCGAATATAAGTGTGGCCCCACCTGTGTGGTTATCATAATATTATTTGTTTAGAGAACCATCAAATATAATAACTCTACTAAAAACAAATCATGAATGTTAGAGGTGTCATAATAAGGACACCTCAAAACGGGTCAGTTTAGCACTTTAGCCCAACCCGACCTGAAGGGACTTTTTTTTTTCTTTTTTTATTACTTTCTATAAGTTTTACAATAAATGAAGTGTTAATTATGATTGTAGAAACTATGTTATTACAATAAGATTTTAAGCCTTTTTTTCTTTAACCAAGTGATTAATTGTTTGGTTTTATGTGTTTAAATGCATTTTGGATGACTTTAGATCCGTGTGACCCCCTTGACCAGTTAAATAAATTGTTCTCTTTGGTTTTTAGAAACCTAAAAGAATGTTTTACCGGGGATTTTAGGTGGTGAACCCCGCTCTCCATAGCCCATTTTGGCAGGAATCTTCAGCTTACGCTTCTCTCCGACACACATACCCAACAGCCCTTGGTCCCATCCTGCAAAATATATTTGTTAAACTACAATTCACTTAAACTATAAGAAATATGAAAGGGGTTATTAATATATAATAAACTTATATTTATAGGTTACATCTTTCACAACATGTTTGCCCAAAATTTCAAAATTTGAAATAAAACCAGAAATATGTTAGTTAGTTAGTTAGTTAGGGTTGGGTAGATTAGTCGTAGGATCATACTGTATGTCACTCTATGTATCATCTTTGGTTTAATTTTTGACGATTTTAAACAAAAGTTAGGACATGTTAACTGAGAGAGAAGCAAGGGAAGTCAGCGGGTCTCCTACCTTTAATCACTTGACCACTGCCAAGCTCAAACTCAAACGGGGTTCCCCTTTCAAAACTGGAATCGAAAACAGTGTCATCAGTCAGCTTTCCCTGCAAAACAAGTGAAATTTAGTATCATCGCATTGATGAAACCGAATACGAGACTAACATTTTGATCCCAGAACTAGAACTGATAACGATTGCATCTTAATTGAATGAGTTTACAGATACATATTCATATACTACTGAGTTATCCAGCAAGTTTGTGAGCGGCAGAGACCGGTTAACATCACGAAGATCAACTCAAGAGACAAAAAAGGGAAATAAAGGAAACTAAGAAAGAATGTAAATTGAGATTATATATCCTTACCCGATAATGAACCTTGATTTTATCGCCTTTGTGTGCTTGTACCTCGCAAGATGCTGGCTTATGCTGTGACAAAAATAGATTCATGGTTCCGAAAGATAAAAAAATCAAAAGGTGTATGCTACTCATGCCTCGTTATGAAATTTACCTAAATCCTGATGCAGTTTCGCATGCAATCAAATGGCTCAAGAACGATTGATTAATCAAAGACGATAAAACGAACCATATAGTTCCAAAAAACCTTAAAGGTGTTCTTTTTATTATAACCAAATCAAAAACTGAAAAACAATAAACCCTACCAGATGTTTTACTTATACTAAACAATTAAAATATAAACATGGTAATTATAATTCAATTAATAAATAAATTATTTCGTCTCGATCTCTTCCAAATAAGTAGCCACATTTCATTAGCTTCCATGCGGGTCAAACACATGTGCGAATTTAGTTCGGTTCACTTGTTGGGTCCGATGCTCCCTGCATCCTATATAAAAAAAAGGGTAGTTGCACGGTACCCCTGACCGCGGAAGGGATCTCCCTTCCCAGTTCACCACCCGACAAGGATCCCTGGCGGCAAATACCCATAGCCATCAAAGAGGGGTAAGAAACATGTTTCGAACCCGAGACCTCGAGTGTCCTCGGTCCGGCTTAAAGCGGGTGTCGGTGGCCACCAAAGTGTCACTAATGGGAATTGAACTTGGGTCTCCATTGGAGAACCCAAGTCACTCCACCACTATGCATCCTATATAAGTAAGACCAAACGAGTGAACCGAACTAAACTCATGCATGTGTTCGACCCGCATGGAAGCTAATGGAATGTGGCTACTTATTTGGAAGAGATCAAGACAAAATATTTGATTTGTTATTTTAATTATAATTACCATGTTAATCTTTTAATTGTTTAGTATAAGCAAGACATTTAGGGTTTATTGTTTTTCAGTTTTTGATTTGGTTATAATAAAAAGAACACCTTAAGGTTTTTTGGAACCATATGGTGAATTTTATCGTCTTTCATTAATCAATCGTTCTTGAGCCATGTGATTGCACGCGAAACTGCATCAAATCCAGTACAGCCATAAAATGACAATAAAGAAGACACTAAACCAATTCACCAGCTTAATATCAGTAAGTCAAAGATCACACGAGTCACAAGATCATGCTTATTGAGATAAATGCAGTATAACCAAAATTAGTAAAAACGAAATATCTTATTTCACAAATCATATTAACCATTTAAAGGCAAATCGGATTTTAATAAGGATCTCACTATTCCCACATCCATATATCTTATTCCCACACCCTGTTAATAATCCAAACCATAACCTATTTGGTAAGGAATAATGGATTTTAATAATCCCATCTATTAGCCGTTAACCGGCAACGGTCCCAACATAAAAAATAACAAATGGTGGTCCCACATTTTCACATATTGTAAATCAATAGACCTTTACTAACATAAACTTAATTTCTTTTCTGTTAGCAAAGGTCCACTAGTTTACAATATGTGAAAAGGTGGGACCGCCACTAGTTATATTTGAAGTTGGGACCATGGCCGGCTAACGACTAATAGTTGGGATTATTAAAATCCATTATTCCATTTGATAACAATCCCTACCAAATAACTGACTCATTTTTATACCAATAATCAGAATGTTGCAACTTGAAACGACATAAATGTAAGTAAAGGACAAAAGAAGTTACTTATCCGTTAAAGTTAGTAGTGTCATTAGTCACTTTGCTAGTACATGATGTTATCGGCCAATGACTCAAATGACACATTGTAGATCTACAGGTGCATTCAATCTCATATAATATCAATCCATAGATCTATTAAGTTCTCCTATTCAATCAATAACAAAATCAGAACTAAAACAACAGACTAACACACCAAACAGGGGCGGATCCAGGGGTGTTTTGGGGGTTCCTGGGAACCCCTTGGTTTGAAAAAAAAAATGAAAAAAATTGTGGAAACCTTGTATGATTTGGAAAAAAAAAATAGTAAGAATTAGTGAGAATCTACGAAAAGGAACCAGGTGGAAAACATTCCTGTATCCGTCACTGACACCAAATTAGGGATGGGCTTTTTTTTTCCCAAATACCTGTACTCGTACCCGTACCGATTTTAGGCATTTGGTACAAGTGTCGATACCCAGTTTTATTGATTTTGGTATTCGGTACTTTCGGTATTGGTACGGGTACGGGTAAAAACGGGTACTGGTACCGAATTTTATGTAAACCTTTAAAAGTTTTTTTTTGTATTATGTTTTATTTCGTATTATGGTCTTTATAGTACTCGTATTGATTTTACCTATGTGGTACCCGTATCGTATTGGTACTCGTACTAATTTTACCTATTTGGTACTCGTACTATATTGGTACTCATGTCAATTTTACCTATTTAGTACTCGTACATTTGCTCAACAACTAAATAAAAACAAATTGGTACCAAAGCGGGTACCGTACCGAAAATACCCGTACCGTACCTATATATTTGGTGCTTTGTATGGTATTTGGTACCCATTTTTGTCCAAATTCGGTACCGGTATAGGTACGGTACTGTACCAATCCCATCCCTACACCAAATGATGATCAATTAACAAAACTATTCCAGTTAGTCAACAAAATCAATCAACGTATCCTCAATCATAGACGCACAAAAGCTAAGGAACAACGATAAATCGATAATAATGTTACCTTGACGCCGATCTGCAACTCCGTAACATCTTTAGACTTGGCTGAAACTGTTTAATTTCTCAGAACACATCAAATGATGATTAAATTGTTGTCTAATTTACACAAACTATAAAACAATGCAAACCTAGTAAACGATTGAAGGGGTATGGTCCCAAATATCGCGTCAGCACGACCGCGAATGACCATTACCCTCATTAAAAACCCCCAACAGCAATTAACTATCCAGTGTCCGCGTAGACAACACGCGAACACTGCGGTCCAATCTGTCCATTGATGAGAAGACTTACCTTAAGGACGGAAACTAATGTTACGCATAGAGATGCGGCCTCGCACCGCATCCTATGAACATTTTCGTCACGACAAGGGATCTGGACAACAGTAACAGTCACTCAACAGGCGATGCGGCACAACACCGCATCCCTCGCAAATCATGGATGGAACAACCAATGCGGGAACAACATCAGTAAACCGCAAGCAGCGATGCGGCCTGGCACCGCATCCTGCCTACAAGGCAAGTGGGTCTGACACCACAGTGCAAGTGGCACTGGGAACAGTCGCCTACTAGCCCACGTATGAACAGCAGTCTGACACCACAGCAGGACGTGGCATCACCACAACATCCGACAGGTCTGACACACCTGCAAATAGCTGTGCGATGTCGGACTAGCTACTCAACTACCCTCCTTCACTCCTCGGCTATAAATACTCACCCCAAACCAGGTTTGAGGTATCACTTTCTAACTCTCTCAGTACTACTATTATCACACTTTGCTTCCCAAGCAAATTACTGATTCTTACGCCGGAGAGTGGTAACAAGGAGCACCCCCCACCCCATCCTCCTTGTTACGAGTCACGGTTCGTTTCCTTGTGCAGGAAACCCACCACCAGACGATCCAGCCAGCGATCCTCGGAAAGGAGGGATTAACCCTCTTGACGAGACCAGTGAGTTAACCCTACCCGGTTAACCATTGTTTCATCATTGGCGCCCACCGCTACTCTTAGCACTTTTTTCCAATCATCCTTTTCTTTCCAAAGACGTCTGATCGTCAAAACACCACCCCCGGGGATAACCTAAACCCCGCAAACCAAGGGCCTGCGGGAACCATTCCCATACTCCCAAATGCCCAACATATTGGCACATCAGCACAAGGGGGCGCATCCCTTACGTTTGGCCACGATTTGTCACAATACGCTGCTGTCATACCTCCAGGCATGAGCCCTCATACCTGGTATGACCAACAAGCAGCCCTTCTGGCCGCAACATACAACAGAGCTTGCGCCGACGAACAAGGAGGTATCGAACATACCCCGATACCGCGTACACCTGCCGGTCGTATTTTAAGATACGACGACAGGGCCCCCACACATCCAGCCTCCAGAAGCAGGCAAGAGGACCGCGGCTCCTCTTATTGTGAGGTCCGCACACTCCATGAGGACGATTCCACATACGGGTCCCGCCGCAGGGACTCCGTACATAGCCGTTTAGGCCCCCACGAAGAAAGAAGGCGACACTCTACAACTCGCCGCGAAACAAACATTCACAGTCGTTTGGGACCACAGTCCCACCGTGAAGGGTATGGCCATACCGACCCAGATGACAGTACATACCGCGGGGAGTCCCATTCCTCATCGGTGAACAACCCCCGATTCCCCTCCCCGCGGACCTCACACCCTCTCTCTTCATTCTTCATCGGTGAACAACCCCCGATTCCCCTCCCCGATTTGCCTCACCGCCTTGATGGCGCCGGTGTTCCCGAGCGGGGACTTCGGTCACCGAAAGGCACATCGGTGGGTGCCCCAGATACCCTAAAGCTAATCTCGCGTTTCGTTCGTGGCTTACAAAGATTTTCCGCTTGATTTGGAGATGATTCGATCGGTATCGTTTTGGTTCTTTACGCGTCAAACGTTCGATCAGTATCATTTTAGGTTTGTTACGATATCCTCATAATATCGACACTCGACAGCCACCCATCGGTTAAAAAAATAAGAGTTATTGGATTTTATCACTCCCTATTATTAGGTATTATTTGCTGTCACTCCTAATTATCACTTTGATACTCATCGCTTCCAACTTAACACTTTGTGTGCTGTGTCACTCTGGTTAAGTGGTTTTTGGCTCCCCTTTTGTCTTTTAGGAGCAGATTCACCTGCAATCATTAGTAATTCACAAAGTGTTAGCCTAATATCACCAATAATACAAGTCAAACACTAAGAAATGTTCACATGTGTAGTGACACAACACACAAAGTATTAAGTTAGAAGTGATGAGAGTTAAAGTGATAGTTGGGACGGAGTGACAACGACCAATACCCAATAATTGACGGTGATAGAATCCAATAACCCAAAAAAGAATGATCAAAAAAGAAGTTGAAAATAAAGGGAAAAAGTAAATATTGTTACCTATGTTTAAAAAATGACCAACAACAATTACGGATCATTGAGGCATATAACTTAAATAAGCTATTTTAATCGTTTGAAGTTTCGTGTATCCTATATTGATTGTCCTACTGCGACAGTAGTTCTACATAATAGAAAATGTAAATAAAATTTGATTAAGCTTTTTTGGTTCCTCGATTTGTGTTAGGATCGAGCACACACACAAACCAAAACACAACACGCGAAAGCAATAACAAACACAACGATTTACATGGTTTGGTCTAAACCGACCTACGTCTATGGGTGGCAACTAAGATCTTTTTATTGAGGTGTTAAATATTGCAAGTGTAAGAGATTATTTTATACACTACACAATTAGGGTTAAAACCCATAATAAAAGAATAAGCCCGTGGGCTGCAACTCTGGCTGACTGCCCTTAATGTCGCGTCACACCTATTGGTGTCGAGAACTCTACAACCCAACAGTTTGTGAGTTAGTTTTGATAAGCATTTTATATTAATATTTTTTTGGGTTTTATTTAAAATATATGTTACTATCTAAGCTAATTGAACTATAAATTAGTTGACGATGTTACAGAGTGTAATAGAAATGTGTTCTACTACTCTCTAACTAACGTGAAGGCCATGTAATAAGTTATACTTTGTTAAATGTTTAAGATAATGTTGTGGCATGTCATGAAGTATCATAGACCACTATATTGTGTATGCTTAGTTTTAAGTTTACAACTAAACATACATCTACACTTGTCATTATAAATCATGTTTCGCGATGTTTATTAAGTAATAAGTGATTTGATGTATTCGTCTTTTTATACAATATGATCAAGTGTTTTGTGAACGATTTAGTTTATATGTGAAACATTGTCCGCTTTCATGGTGGAATGACTATATTTGTTTCCCATGTATCATAAAATTTAGTCATGAATTATCGTTTGCAAATAACGAATAAAACATTTAGTATCTTCTTTTTGCCTAACGCTGTTGTTAACCTTAACCTGTAAATTCTAACGTGAACACACCATGGAATTTACATGATTTTACAAAACATGTCGGTAAGTAAGATTTCATTATGAATTCATCATTGTTTCTCATCACAATTTCAAATTAAGCATGTTAGACGCATTGGGTAATTATTATGATCCAAGGAATGTTATACACAATAACAAAATAAAAAACTCAATAGGCTTTTCAAACATATAAACAACACGTAATCCTACAATCGGTTGATTTTATATGATTTTTACAAAATATAGCAATAAGTAATATTTTATTATGAATTCATCATTGTTTCTCCTCACAAACTCGAATTAAGCATGTTAGACACATTAGGGTATAATTAGGATTCAAGGAATGCTACAAATATTTTTCAATAATAAAAACTTGTTGGTCCTATATACACCAAACTCTTTGTTAATATAACCGATATTTTTCTAATACTTTTGTAGATGACACAAAAGTTTTACTTTATTGTAGTTTAGTATTAGTATTAGTGTTTAGATAGACAAAAATAGATGGTATTAAATAAAAGGAAACATTTCATTCTACTTTTGGGACGGATTATAAATCAGATGGTATTAAATAACATCCACACCTATAAATCAGATTATAACTATAGCTAAATCATATATAAGGAACTAGGTTATAACCCGGAAATTTTTCGAGTAGTAAAATTTAATTTACAACAAATAAAATAAAAGTATAAAAAATAATACTTTTAACCTCTAAAACATTTAACTTTTTTAATTTGGTTTCCCAAAATATGGTCCCATCGCATCGGAGTTCTTGAAGCTCACCAATAGAAACCAAACAAGTAACAACCAGCCTTTTCCATGGAAACATCTTTTGACCTAGGCTTCAAACATGCCTCCCAAGGAGCCCAAAATTAAAAAACCATGAAACCAAATAGCAAAATAAGAAACCCATATCTATTTGGTCTATGATGGGCTTAAAGAGGCCTAACAGGTTCGATCCATGAACCGTATTTAAAGCCCACAAATAGCCTTATTACACCCACAACCAGCAGCTACTAAAAAATGCATACAACCTTGATTTGACACATTAATCCCCAAATTTAAACCACTCCAGCTAGGGATGAGCTCGATACCGTCCGGTACCGAAAATCCTCAAAATGGGTACCGGTACCGAATATACCCGGTTTGGTACCGGTACGGTACGGTACCGGTATTTGAGGGTAAAAACTGGTACCGTACCGGTACCGAAAATCCTAAAAGTTAGTACCGAATCGGTACCGAAAAGTACCCGGTTCGATAAATTCGGTGCCGGTACCGGGAGCGATTTGCTCATCCCTAACTCCAACTCCTAAAAAAAATCCCAAAGAGATATGAATACACCACAACCCCATTAACCTTGCTAGAATTTCCCAACAATTTACCAACAAAACCGAAATTAACACTAAATAATTTCCGAAGATGAGAAGTTTATTACCCGCGAAAAACAGAAGAAAATAACGCAGAACAAACGACCAAACCGAACCCGCCAAAGAAAATAATAATGAAGAAATTAATGATAAAATTACTTTTTTGTTTTTGGGGATTTTGTTAACTACTGGGTCAAAGTATTTACAAAGTTTTCATCTGGTGCATAAGGGATTGAGCCGAGCCACTTCGTCCTCGCCCACATCATGCAGAAGTTTAGATTCAGCTCTAGCTCGGCACATTTGTCCCAGAAAAAAAGCGCATTCACCTTCAACCAATCATCTTGATCTTCCACTCCAACCGCTTTCCTAACACTACAAAGGCAGTCAGTCTATGATGCCTGTTCACCTTGGCTTGCCAGCACATAATTCTACAAGGATACATCCTTCACTCCAAAAGTCCACACCAACTCCATAATGAGTTGCTCAAAGTATGATAGGCTGGCCAGTGTCATGATTTGACTATGATTAAAGAAATTTTCCCCATGCACCCTAAAACCACATCTTCAAATGTTAAAACAAAATTAAAAGTAGAAAACACGCCAAAATAAAAACAATGCATTGATTCTACTTTGAGTCATCCATAAAGAAAATAGGAAAATCTTTTAGCTTCGAGACATCACGAACAAAGTAGTGATCTATTAAAGATAAATGGATTGAAAATTCATATCCTCTATACGCATTACGCAACCAGCATAGAAATGGCAAAAACACTGTTTACAACACCAAGACATAACATTTACATATACCCCACAATGATTTAGCCATATTTAAAACATGGAAGACATGTTGACCTGTGGTTGAGCAAACCTCGGCTTCATCCCAACCAACCTTCATAGTTGTATTAGCAGAAACGATGTATAACATTAGTTGCAGCAGTTGATAATGCAACAGTGGTTCTTCAAGCTTCATCATCAGTTGTTGAAAAATGGCTTCATCAGTTACCTCTCTTTGACACCCTTCAAGCATCAGTCGCAGGTATTGCAGCAACAGTTAATAACGGACACCTGAAGTAACAATGGTAGAATGACTCACAGTTCCTCTTGGGTAGTTTAGATTTGAAGTAATTTATTTGAAAAGTATGGAAAGACACGCAATACAATTATTAAAATACTCTAGGTGTCCCATGTAGAGGTGGCAGGATGTGTTGGAATTGATTTTTGTTTGTTTAGGGTTTTGATATTGAGAGAAAACGAAGAGATCTTGTTCTTGAATAAGAATTGGTAAATGACATCAGTGATATTACAGGATATATATATGTTATGATATAAAACCATAACCGTCGCTACCTATATAATATGTTACATAAATATAAGAAATAATACTAAGCATGTATTATATCTAAAACTAATATTGGATCTAACTTATAACTATCCTTCTAATACCCTCCCGTAAGTTAGATCGGCCCAACATTCATCAGGTTCTTTATCCTCACGAAATCTTTAGGTTGCAGGGCTTTAGTGAGTACATCAGCTGCCTGTTCTTTCGTTGAGCAGAAACGAACTTCCACTTCATCGTTCTTGAGTAGATCACGTATGAAGTGATATTTTACTCGTATGTGCTTGCTCTTTCCATGATAAACAGGATCCTTGGCTAAGCATATGGTTGACTTGTTATCACAATGAATTGTCGGTGGACAATCCATATTCATTCGAAGATCATTGAGAATTCCCTTTAGCCATAAGGCTTGACATCCTGCCATTGATAAAGCTATGTACTCAGCCTCCGTTGATGACAATGCTACCACCTTCTGCTTCTTCGATTGCCATGCTATTGCACCAGATCCCAGATGAAAGACATATCCTGATGTACTCTTGCTATCATCGATGTCACCTGCATAATCACTATCACTATAACCTGTAAGTTTCCCTCTGCTTCCTTTTGAATATATTATTCCGTGATTCAATGTCCCTTTCACATATCTAAGAATCCTTTTCCCTGCTTCCCAGTGGCTCTTCTTAGGCCTTTCCATAAAACGAATTATCTTGCTAACAGCGAACATAATATCCGGCCGAGTGTTTGTTAGATACATTAGACATCCAACCAGACTTCTATACATGTTTTGATCGACACTTTCATCTGGATCTTCTTTCGTTAACCGAAGTCCATATTCCATTGGTGTTGAGATAGAATTACAGTTTCTCATGTTAAATTTATCTAGCAGATTTCTTGCATACTTTTGTTGAGATAGTGTGATATTTCCTTCTTTATAATTGACTTCCATTCCTAAGAAATAGTGCAGCACTCCTAGATCCGTCATCTCAAACTCTTCTTTCATTGAATCCTTTAGTTGTTTGATTGAATCCAACGAGTCACTGGCTATAATAAGATCATCTACATATAAACAGATGATAATTCTCGTATTCTTGTAGTGTTTCATGTACAGTGTATGTTCATACACACATTTTCCATATCCATGTGATGTGAAATACCCATCAATTCTACTATACCATGCCCTCGGGGCCTGTTTTAACCCATACAATGCCTTCTTAAGATGACAAACCTTGTGTTCTTCTCCCTTTTTGACGTAGCCTTCCGGTTGTTCAGTATAAACATTCTCATTCAGCTTACCATTCAAGAAGGCAGTCTTTACATCCATTTGATGTAAATGCCATCTGAAGTGTGCTGCTAGTGCAAGCACAAGTCTTACTATGTCAAACCTAATCACTGAAGCAAACACATCTTGATAATCAATTCCATATTTCTGATTATACCCTTTCGCTACGAGATGTGCTTTATACTTGCTTATATTTCCATGTTCATCGTATTTGGTTTTGAATATCCACTTTACTCCAATAGGTTTTTGATCTTTTGGAGGCTCCACTAATTCCCAGGTTTCATTTTTCTTTATTGATTCAATTTCATTGTCCATAGCTTCTTTCCACTTTATATCTTTTGATGCTTCATTGTAGGTAGTAGGACCTGCATCGGTATGACACCCTAATTCGTAAATGACTAAAGTCGCAGCGGAAATTCGTACCATAAAAATTTCTTTCGTTACAAACACCTTGACGCACTTAAATTCATTTTTAAGGTTAATTCTTTTTCAATAAATACATTTATTATACTCATTTACAATAAGAAAACATAACCTAGCTTCACTCAGTTACGTACTCAACACTCCCGTACAATCTATCTTGTGACTCGATCTTTGATCTCTCCACTTTAATATAATAATCTGGCTCGAACAACCTGCACTCACCAAATACATACAAGTCATTAATATGTTATCAATATAAACGATACTTATCCTTGGACTATTTCTGTTCCATTATTCCTTTACGTTAATCGTTCCCTCTGGGTACCTCACCTCTGGTGAGTCTTCGATACTGTACCTGCATTACACCTAAAACTCCCGGTACACGAATAACAACGTAAAAACTTAATCATACTGAATGATTTACATACATACCTTGTAACAACTCTCATCAAAAGTCATATTTATTAAATTAATTTGTCCAATAGGAAACCCTAATTGAGACACCCAAGTGATTCTGCACAAACCCTAAAATTTTCAGAACAATCAGAATCAGGATCAGGGCCCCTAAAACTCAGGGGGGGTAAACCCTAGTTACGATTATCTTCAAATCTCGTTGTCAAAATTTAAATTTTCGAATTTGTCAACTCAGCTAGGCTAGTCCCAGACGTGGCCACCCTATGGTCATTAGGTGTCCCTTACGGACCGTAAGGGATGAGTCTTACGGTCCGTAAGCATGTCAAAATTGGTGTATAAATAGCAGACTTCGGGACTTGATTTTGGGCACTGAAACGACGATAAAACTCAAAATATACGTCGAGATATAGAGGAAACAGTCCAAAACACACACGATTCACTAATCGCCACCGCAATACAGGGTAATAACTTGATCACTGATACGATTCAATGTCCGATCGATTAAACTATCCAATGGATGTTTAAGTGCTGCCCACATTAGGGTTTATGCTTTGTCATTCGTCGTTAATTTGATGGATGTTTAAGTATCGCACTTTGTCATTCGTTGTGAAGGTTTTAATCTCGTGAGTTATCGTAAATGCTGTATTAAGTTACTAACCGAATTGTGTGCCTATTATTAATTTAGGTTAAAAGGCTAATCAGTAGGCTAGGCTCTGCTCAAATTAAATCTGCAATGTGAGTCATTCTCTTTTTATCAAATTACTTTCAAAAAGCATGTTTATTTTCAAGGTTATAATTACAGGGATTAAGTTTATGTAATCACCATATTACAGCCGGTATGTGGGGTTTTGTATACATTACTTGATAACCGTCACTATTGGACAACGAGTTAGCCAATGAGTGATATGACCATAGTCACAGACTCCATTGGACAATGAGGTTACCGATGGATGTTCGAGTGATAAGTACTGTGGGTAGTTGGTTTGATATCTGGAAACATTGTAATATCTTTTAATACTGTAAATTATAACAAACAAATCGTTTTCATAAATAGAATGATTCACTCAGTATTTCCCGCTGACAAAACCTTTTTCAAACATGTTTCAGGTGATCTGTTGTGATCCAGGAAAAGTGCCGCGAAGCACTACAAGCTTAAGGAAGTGGCTCAGTATAAAATAAAGAAACATGTTTTGTAAAATAAAAGATTTCTTCGTGAAATCTCATGATTGTAAATTACCGGATTTTATCCCGAATTGTGAAATAAAATAATCGGGAAATATTTCAGTTTTTAAAAAGATCCTGAATAAACTTTCGCTGTTAATTAAATACCACGGGATTTCTGTCCCGCGGCTCCTGAAACGGGTCAAACCGGGTCGGGGGCCGTGACAAAAAAAGATGGTATCAGAGCCACTGATTTAAGCCAATTAAGTATTTAGAAAATACTTAATTTTTATTAATTGCTATTTTGTAATTATGTGTTTTATTATCTGACTAATTGTGTACAGTATGGGCTGATCTTTATATGCTAGCCACTGTAGCAGTAAATACAAATCTTTAAATATTTTGATTCAAGTTTTAGCACCCTCATTAAATATAAGCCAGAAACCTGATTCAGTAAATAAATAAATTTACAAATAAAACCTAGCGTGTTTTAATTTTCAGTTGTTCAGTAGTTACACAGTCTGGAATAATATTTAAAGGTTTTCTATAAAAATTTTGTTATAAATGGTGGGTATTTTGCATAACAGCATGAGTGACTTGTCTGACGCCCTTCAGAATTTAAATCTCTATCTGGTAAGATTAGAGGTTTCCAGAGATTTCAATAGGTATATACCAGACATAGAAGAACCTATAGAATTCAACGCTTTATCTCTCGAGAAACCCAAGCCTAAGAAAATGGAAATTGGGGAAAGCTCTAGGCAAATTGAGGGGTTACCATCTCAGGAAGAGCTAGATTTTATATTGGCAAGCTATAATACTATTAAGCCTGTTAATGAAAATGTTTTTATTCACTCTCTTGAAACACAACTACCAATGAACTTAGAACCAGCTATTCCAAACCCTTCAATCCACTCGCAACCTTTAGGAATAGACGAATGGTTGACTAATGAAATACAGTTCCAAAACAATCCCTATAAGCTTTTTCCTCAGTTCGATCCAGAACCTTCACCCAATCCACCAATGAGTAACGAGAATATGGCTGAACTCCGCCACTTTGGCGAAGAACTAATGGATGCTGGGAATAGGATCCAAGAGATTGGGGGACAGATCTCCTGGAAATACGATGAGAGGGAACGCCGTTACTAGAATATCATCTGACAAAAGATAGGGAAATTATGGAACTGTGGTTGTGTAATAGTAATAGTAAAAATCAGTCTGTAAAATAACTACAAATAAAACTTTGTAAGATAATAGTGTGTATTGATGCATACTATAAAATATAAAAATGGGAATCGAGAAATCAATAGTTTTGGCTATATGTGTATTGTGAAATTTGTATGATGATTTTGTGTATAATTGTTATTTATCGGATACTAATAAAATATATATATATATATTAATTATCAGATGGCAAACCTTGGTAATGAACCAATAAATGAAGTA
Source organism: Helianthus tuberosus (assembly GCA_030545235.1). NCBI lineage: Eukaryota > Viridiplantae > Streptophyta > Magnoliopsida > Asterales > Asteraceae > Helianthus > Helianthus tuberosus. Next base: position 171,488,389 of record CM060352.1, read on the forward strand.
AATCAATCTGAGCAAATTCAGGAAGAACAATTGTTAAATAGACAAGATATAGAGGATATCGTTGCACAAGGAATAGCCAATGCTATTCCAGCAATCGTTGCTGCTGTCCAGAAACCTGTTAAACCTCAATCAATCATTCCTAGTAAACGTACCCAGGGCGACAATTTTAGTAATAGTATAAACGGAGGCGGTAATCATGTTAATAACAATAATGATCTGCAAGCTCCAATTTTCAAGAAAATGAAAGCTGCAACACCTGGTTGCACTTACAAATAATTTCTTGCCTGTAAACCAACTGAGTTTGCAGGTAATGAAGGGGCTATTGCAGCATTACGTTGGTTAGAGAAAACTGAGGCAGTAATCACTATAAGTAAATGTGCTGAGGAAGATCAGGTCATGTACGCGTCAAACCTTGTCAAAGAAGGGGCGCTAGAATGGTGAAACACGGTGCTACAGGCTAAAGGAAGAAATAGGGCTTATGCCATGAAATGGGAAGAATTTAAGAGTCTTGTAGAAAGAAAATTATGTCCCGAATATGAAAAAGATCAAATGGCAAATAAGTTTTTAAACCATAGAATGATGGGTGTAGATTGTCGCGGTTATACTTCGACATTCTTTGAATATGCTAGAGTGGTACCAACACTGGCTTCGCCAGAACCGGTACTCATTTCTCGTTATATTTGGGGATTAATTGGTGAAATCCGCAATATCGTTAAAGCTGCGAGACCACGCACTATTGACGATGCGGTGGAATTAGCTAATACCCTAACCGACGAACTAGTACGCACACAAGATGAAAACAGGAAGAAGGAATTGGCTCAGAAAATTACCCAAGGATTTCGTACGGGTAATAATAACAGCTTCAAAAGAGGAGGAACAGGGCAATCTTTAAATCCGCCGTTTTGCAGGAATTGCAGAAAGAAACATTTTGGAAGATGTAGTGTAACCTGCAATTTTTGTAAAATGGTAGGACATCGTGAAGAAAACTGCAGAAAGAAAACAAGAGTCTGCTATAACTGTGGAGAAACAGGACATTTTAAGCCAGAATGCCCTAAATTGGTCAAACCAGCAGATAACAAAGCCAAGACAGCCGACGGAGCTACTAAGAAAAATGTTCGAGCCTTTCAGTTAACTACTCAGGAAGCCGAGATGATTCCTGATATGATAGCCGGTACGTTCTTAGTTCACAACATTTACGCCAAAGTATTATTTGACTCTGGTGCAAACCAAAGTTTTATTAATACTTCATTCTGCCAAGCTCTTAATATACCCTTAATCAACATTAGGCAGATTTTTACAGTCGAAACGGCTGATGGAAATTCAGTTAAAATAGATAAGGTTTTGCAAAATGTAGAAATAGAACTTTCAGGTCATAAATTCTTTGCAAACCTATTACCTATGAAATTAGCTGAATTTGATATTGTGTTAGGAATGGATTGGTTAGTAGCCAACCATGCTCGAATTCTTTGTGATAAGAATTCCATAGAAATTCAGGCACCCACTGGAGAAGTCATTTTGATTACAGGAGATAAACCACGTAAACCCATGAAGTTCATATCAGTAATGAAAGTTGCTAGTTATGAACGAAAGTAAGGCATAGTATATATGATTTCAGTAATCATTAGTACTAAGGGTAAAGAACTTAAGGAGATTCCTGTAGTCTCGGAATACCCAGATGTATTCCCAGAAGAATTACCAGGGTTACCACCAGATAGGGAGGTAGAATTTAGGATTCATCTAATTCCAGGAACTATACCGATAGCCAAGGCACCTTATCGGTTAGCTCCCACAGAAATGTTAGAACTGAAAAAGCAATTAGATGAATTACTAAGTAAAGGTTTCATACAACCTAGTTCATCCCCGTGGGGAGCACCAGTGCTGTTTGTAAAGAAGGACGGTTCAATGAGAATATGTATCGATTATAGAGAATTAAATAAGGTTACTATTAAGAATCGATACCCATTACCTAGGATTGATGATCTTTTCGATCAACTTCAAGGAGCTAGATATTTTTCTAAGATCGACTTACGTTCCGGATATCATCAATTGAAGGTACAAGAAGAAGACATTCCTAAGACTGCTTTCAGAACTAGGTATGGTCATTACGAGTTTACAGTCATGCCCTTCGGGTTAACGAATGCACCTGCAGCATTCATGGACATGATGAATAGAATCTGTAAACCGTATTTGGATAAATTTGTAATTGTCTTTATAGACGATATACTTATTTATTCCAAAAGTCAGGACAAACATTGTCAGCATTTGCATGTACTCTTAACTTTGTTAAGAAAAGAAAAGTTGTATGCCAAATTCTCAAAATGTGAATTTTGGTTGCAAGAAGTGCAATTTTTAGGACACATGGTGAATCACGAAGGTATTCATGTAGATCCTGCTAAGATAGAGGCAATTACCAAATGGAAGGTTCCACAATCTGCAATGGAAATTAGAAGTTTTATAGGTTTAGCTGGATATTATAGACGGTTTATTAAGGATTTTTCCAAAATAGTTGTACCATTAACTAAGCTAACCTGTAAAGCAATTAAGTTTGAATGGGGACCTAAACAAGAAGAAGCCTTTAGGATCTTAAAACAGAAATTAACCAATGCTCCAATCTTAGCCTTACCAGAAGGAACTGAAGATTTTAAAGTATATTGTGATGCTTCAAAACTAGGATTAGGATGTGTGCTGATGCAACGCAAGAAGGTAATTGCGTATCCTTCAAGACAGTTGAAAAAGCACGAAGAAAACTATACAACACATGATTTAGAATTAGGAGCTGTAATTTTTGCCCTTAAGATTTGGAGACATTATCTGTATGGAAGTAAATTTAGTATCTATACAGATCATAAAAGTTTAAGATATATATTTGGGCAAAAAGAGTTAAACATGAGGCAAAGAAGATGGATGGAAATCCTAAGTGACTACGACTGTGATATTCAATATCACGAGGGAAAGGCAAATGTAGTTGCAGATGCCTTAAGTCGTAAGTACCATGAGAAACAACGACGAGTTCGTGCTCTTAGGTTAAATCTACAATTAGATTTAATGGAACAATTGAAAAATGTTCAAGCTACAGCAATCAAGGATGATGCTGAAGGAATGAAAGGACGAATAAAAGAATTAGAACAAGGAGCTGATGGAATTTGGAGATTCCATAAGAAAAGGATTTGGGTACCGAAGCAGGGAGAATTAAGAAATAAGATTTTAGAAGAAGCTCATAAATCTAGGTATACCATACACCCTGGAAATAATAAGATGTACCAAGATTTAAGAAATAATTTCTGGTGGATAGGCATGAAAAAGGATATAGCTAAATATGTTTCTAAGTGTCTTACTTGTTCACAAGTTAAGGCTGAACATCAAAAACCTTCAGGACTACTACAACAATTAGAAATGCCTGTATGGAAATGGGAACTCATAACAATGGATTTTGTTACTAAGTTACCCAAAACCAGAAAATGTAATAATGCAATTTGGGTAATTGTGGATCGATTAACCAAATCTGCTCACTTTCTACCAATGAAAGAAACTTTTAGCATGGAAAGATTGGCAAAGTTGTATGTAGATGAAGTCGTATCTCTACATGGACTTCCACTCTCCATTGTATCAGATAGAGATAGTCGTTGCACTTCTCATTTTTGGAAAAGTTTCCAGAAGCTATGGGAACTCGACTAAATTTAAGCACTGCATATCATCCACAAATGGACGGGCAAAGTGAAAGGACGATCCAAACTCTAGAAGACATGCTCCGAGCATGTGTGATAGATTTTGGTGGAAACTGGGATGATCACTTACCATTAATCGAATTCTCCTATAACAATAGTTATCATTCAAGTATTGAAACTGCCCCATTTGAAGCACTGTATGGAAGAAAGTGCAGAACTCCAGTTTGTTGGGCAAAAATAGGAGAAGGTCAATTGTCAGGTCCTGAAATAGTGCAAGAGACGACCGACAAGATTACTCAAATCAAGGAAAGGCTGAAGACGGCTCGAGAACGTCAGAAGAGTTATGCAGACAATAGATGCAAGCCGTTAGAATTCCAAGTTGGAGACAGAGTACTGTTGAAAGTTTCTCCTTGGAAAGGAGTGGTTAGATTTGGTAAGAAAGGAAAGCTAAGTCCAAGATACGTAGGACCATTTCCAGTGATCCAACGTATAGGACCAGTTGCTTATCGTTTACAACTACCAGAAGAGTTAGCTGGAGTACATGATGTATTTCATGTATCCAATCTCAAGAAATGTCTATCAGACGAATCTTTGGTAGTACCTCTCCAAGATATAGAGGTAAACGAAAAATTAAAATTTATAGAGAAACCTCTTCAGATAGAAGACAGAAAAGTGAAGTTTCTCAAGCACAAACGACTAGTGCTAGTTAAAGTAAAGTGGGATTCAATGTTAGACCCAAATTCGTACATGACAAAAGTCGCAGCGGAAAACACGAACCATAAAATTTCTTTCATTACCAACGTTTTGACTTACTTGAAAGTTCGTTTTGATATGTATCTTCTACAAAGATAAAGCATAAGTCTTGTTTCCTAATAGTACATACTCAATTATTCCCGTACAATCTATCTTGTGACTCGATCTTCGATCTCTAATCCTTGTTATAATCGCCCGTTATCCACACAACCTGCACTCACCACATACGTTCATAAACATTAGCACACATTATATAAACAAGATACATTCACATACACTTCACATATCGTCATCTTTCAAACTTTAAGCATTTTTTCTGCAGTTTCGTTTCATCGTCCGAACGCAATAAAACGCGCATAACTTTCGAACCGTTTACCCGTTTAACCTCCCGTTTCTTCCTACATGCTTGTAAATTCACATTCTATCATATAAACTTAAAATCCCACATCCGGATTACGGAAATTCTTAACTTACACGCTATCGTCTTATTATTCGATTATGATTTATTCGACCCGTTCATGCATTCATCAACATAACTTGGTCATTTTACCATAACCTCTTATAAATCTAACAATATCAGTGACGTCTATCATAAATTACTAAATTCTTGGATGTCTTGCATCCTCTTAACACATTATCGTTCATATGCTTATTTTGACCCGTTAAGGGTATTCGCGCATTAATTGGTCTATGACTAACCAAACCATCATCCCCACTTCCATACTTGTCCAAAACATTACTCTAATCGAATAACTTGTTTCTAAACTACTTTTAAGATCGTTTACCCCAAAATACCCATCAAGGGCATTTTTGGTCAACTCTAATCCCATCATTTACGACGAAAGACTTTAACACATATTTGACCTCCAACATCATGTTTAATCAATTACAACACTTTATTACTTACTTGAACTAAGAAGTGATTACGGAAATCACTTACCTTATGCGTCCGTGCTCGTATCCGATTCCTTGCCTCTTCTTGACCCGTTAACACCTCATGCTTGAGTCCGTCTCGACGTGATTCCTATACTTTCATTTCATTGAAATCACACTCTTATTAGCATACACCTTTGTACATGTAACAATCATATCACTTGCATAATTCACACTTAACTTTCCTTAGTCATTTCTAACAAGCATTAAAATACACAATCAATTTCATATAATCATATCCGTATACGTTAAACTCATGTAACTCATCATGTCCTTACATTTAACACGGATTGCTATAACATGTACCATACGACTTCCCATCAACCTACATTTACGACAACGAGTCAAATCATGTTTCTTATACTTAGTTGACTTTCAAAAGTCAACTATTAACCATACTTAACTATCGACTTATCATCATATACCCGTAACATCATAATCGACTATACGGACGACACTATATACATTTCATCATACACTTGATGTGAGTACTACCTTTTAAGCATAACGTACAACTATTTCATGCACAATTCTTCTAAACTCATACATAACCCATCAAAACCAACTACTAATCATCATGTATCATTCCAAATGAACATTAAACATAACATCATCATATTCCTATACTTTCATCTAACAATAATTCATCATACCCACATAATACATCAATCATTCAACAAGACTTGAACATAGGAGGTGATTCTAGTCATCATCTTCACCCTAACTAACGGGTGTCACCTCTAAACATCAAATTAACGCAAACCATTCATAACCCATGTTCTACACGAGGATTCTAACCCTTGTACATGATCAATTTCATATTAACTCACGGATTAGAACATAACCCACTTCACCCATGATCACCAATCTTAGATTTAAGACATACCTTATGATCCCCTCGTGTTGGTGATCATTAATCCATGCTCGGTTATGGATTTCAGCTTCATCTTGCCTTCCAATTTGAGCTTAAAGGCGATTTAGGGTTTGAGGCTCCATGGGAGCCTCCTGATCTTTCTCGAACACACACATATGTGTGTGTTTGTGTGTGTTTAGTTATTTTATAACTTAACTTTCATTTGTTCCATTTTAGCCCCTCGGGTTTACTTTTAAATCATAACTGACACTACCTTAATCATTTAAGACTTTTAACCATACCCTTAACTAGGTTAAATAGCCTAGTTATTTATTTCCTGACGTGTCACATAATAACATACAACAAATATTAACATTCAGATTTTGGGGCGTTACAAGTCTACCACCCTTAAACAAGGTTTCGTCCCCGAAACCTTTCTCACTTTCATCGAACACACATTATCTTTTCTTCCAGTCCATCCATACGACCACTAGCCCATACTTTCCTGATCATTCTTTCCTATTTCATTTGCATTTTCATTTACTTGACCTGTCAATAACTGGTCAATACACATACTCTTCCGTCCTTTAATATGATCTATTCTTAATGGATCTAATATCTCCATCTCACCTCTAAAAATTTACATTCTCTACATACTCTGTATAACATTTATCTTTTGTTTTGTTACCACCACAAAACTTACTATTTCATAGTCACACCTACGTGCTTAACTCTAACGTTAACCTTACTCTACGTTTTCTACAGTTACGTATACCTTGCATACCTTTATATTATCTTTAAATCATTTCGTTCATTTCACATTACTATTGCTTTTACTTCATGCATTACTTAATTCAAGTGTATAAATAGTTCATATCTCTCCAATCATGAGTTTAACATTTTACTAACCTCTTTTTCATTTCCCATACCACGATCCGCAACCCAGATCGATTATCTTCTCCTCGAGTACTAACCGTATAGGCCAGCTTTCATTCCTTCGTGTAATGAGCTTCCGCTCGTGCACGTCCTTTCATCAACACGATTGGTTTCATCACATCAATAGTTCTAACATTATTATCAACAACATCGGCGGTTAACATATATCATTCAAACATTCATTACACTAGGTGATTACCCACCTATAACTCTTCTACAATTTCCTACGTGCCTGCTATAACGTGCCACACATTCTATTTCTTACATACAATCCTTTCATTCAATTTATCATTTCGCCAACTGAAGTACACGCTCGTACTTCCTTCCATTCATGCTTACTTGCGAAGACCTTATTACATTGTTTCAATATTTCTTACTAAGCTTACCACTCCCGCCCATACTCAAGTTATTGTCCGGGTCACAGCCCGTCATCATTCTGACTTCTAAGAGTCAATTACTAACACATCTAACACGTAACTTATACAAAACTTCGTCTATTATACTATCACTTTTTTTACTTTATACTTATTTCTATGACCCGTTCGACTCAATCATGGTCAAACTGTCGACATCTTCTTAGGCGGATTAATTTCATCTTCTTATATTTTTGAATCCGTCTCACGGATTCAGACGCATCATTCATGCTTTTTCATTCATTGAATCCGCCTTACGGATTCAAACATTACATTCACGTCTTTCATCCTTGAATCCGTCTCGCGGATTCAAACATTCATTCATGCCTTTCATCCTTGAATCCGTCTCACGGATTCAAACATATCATCCATGCCTTTCATCCTTGAATCCGTTTCACGGATTCAAACATTGCATTCATACATTTCATTCCCTGAATCCGTCTTACGGATTCAAACATATTATTCATATCTCGTTGATCCACACTTAATCACGGATTCAACATTCTTCATTCTTACCAGGCATGTTTTTCATTCTTACATAGTACTCTCAATTTCCCGAGAGTCTTACTTCCCATTTCACCCACACGCCCGCCTGCTACCCAACTCTACCGGACATACCTGTAACAATTATCATTATCTCACGAACGTCATACGTTTCTCGTGTACTGGCCAGATACACAATCCACATAGTAGTTTCGTGCCTTCATGTAATTGTCACCTTATGTCCGTAGACTTAGGTTTCGGCGCGTGTATTGCTTCCAATACTTCATTACTATACTATCATTGTCTTTCATCTTAAAATTTTCCTTCCCTTAATGAACTTTACCATTTCTTACATCCACATATTAAATTCACGTACCTGGGCTCATTTGCCTATTTGTCTTATTACCTCCTTGCCTGCCTTAGTATTCATCCTAGTCTGCATTCACGGGTCATCCTCTTCCAATACTTATGCTTACCTTGCACATACAAAACCGTCAGTTTCTTTATACGTATACATAAATACATAGTTTCATCAGCCTTTACCTTTGGATCTTGATCGAGTCTTAGATTGTACGGATTTCTTATCTCAAGAGCACACAAGTTTGAGTTCAAGTACTTACCTTCCCGTACTTGATTCCCTCAAACCAGGGCTCTGATACCAACTTGTTAGACCCAAATTCGTACATGACAAAAGTCGCAGCGGAAAACACGAACCATAAAATTTCTTTCATTACCAACGTTTTGACTTACTTGAAAGTTCGTTTTGATATGTATCTTCTACAAAGATAAAGCATAAGTCTTGTTTCCTAATAGTACATACTCAATTATTCCCGTACAATCTATCTTGTGACTCGATCTTCGATCTCAAATCCTTGTTATAATCGCCCGTTATCCACACAACCTGCACTCACCACATACGTTCATAAACATTAGCACACATTATATAAACAAGATACATTCACATACACTTCACATATCGTCATCTTTCAAACTTTAAGCATTTCATCTGCGTATTCATTTTCTGGTGAGGCTTCAGTAATGTACCTGCATCACTTTTTCATTCTCAAGGTACACCATCAATAACGTTAACGCTCAACATATCTAAGTCATACATACATACGTACTTGCATACCTACTTACATACACATCTACATACGTACATACCCTTCCTACAACTTTACATACGTGCGTACACTCATACATATCTTTATACATACACACATACACAACTACCTACGTACATACCTTTACTACATCTTTACATACATGCCTACACTCATACATATCTTTATGCATACATACATACACATCTGCATACGTACATACCTTCCTACAACATTTCATACATGCATACACTCATACATATCTCTATACTTACATACATACTCATCTGCATATGTACATACCTTTCTTACAGTATTACATATATACATAATTACGCATCTCTACATGTGTAAAAAAATCCTTGCATACTTCTTACATACTTATACATTATTTACATGAGACTTAAGCTTTGATTTATAGCCCATAAACATCTAAGGATCGATCAAAATCATGTTTAGAAAGTCCGCCGTAGTCCACGGATAACAAACCGAAGCCTACGATACATAAATCGACTTAAATCACAATTTTCAGACTTTTGGACTTAGGGTGGTCGTCGGCGACGGCCCGTAGTTTTTCCCGTAGCCAAAACCCCATAGACAGGAAGATAACCCGTCGGAGAAAAACTGATTTTCCCTAGCCCGTCGGCGACGGCCTCCTTGCCCGTCGGCGGCGGCCTCTCTAAAGTGCATTTTTTCTGCAGTTTCGTTTCATCGTCCGAACGCACTAAAACGCGCATAACTTTCGAACCGTTTACCCGTTTAACCTCCCGTTTCTTCCTACATGCTTGTAAATTCACATTCTATCATATAAACTTAAAATCCCACATCCGGATTACGGAAATTCTTAACTTACACGCTATCGTCTTATTATTCGATTATGATTTATTCGACCCGTTCATGCATTCATCAACATAACTTGGTCATTTTACCATAACCTCTTATAAATCTAACAATATCAGTGACGTCTATCATAAATTACTAAATTCTTGGATGTCTTGCATCCTCTTAACACATTATCGTTCATATGCTTATTTTGACCCGTTAAGGGTATTCGCGCATTAATTGGTCTATGACTAATCAAACCATCATCCCCACTTCCATACTTGTCCAAAACATTACTCTAATCGAATAACTTGTTTCTAAACTACTTTTAAGATCGTTTACCCCAAAATACCCATCAAGGGCATTTTTGGTCAACTCTAATCCCATCATTTACGACGAAAGACTTTAACACATATTTGACCTCCAACATCATGTTTAATCAATTACAACACTTTATTACTTACTTGAACTAAGAAGTGATTACGGAAATCACTTACCTTATGCGTCCGTGCTCGTATCCGATTCCTTGCCTCTTCTTGACCCGTTAACACCTCATGCTTGAGTCCGTCTCGACGTGATTCCTATACTTTCATTTCATCGAAATCACACTCTTATTAGCATACACCTTTGTACATGTAACAATCATATCACTTGCATAATTCACACTTAACTTTCCTTAGTCATTTCTAACAAGCATTAAAATACACAATCAATTTCATATAATCATATCCGTATACGTTAAACTCATGTAACTCATCATGTCCTTACATTTAACACGGATTGCTATAACATGTACCATACGACTTCCCATCAACCTACATTTACGACAACGAGTCAAATCATGTTTCTTATACTTAGTTGACTTTCAAAAGTCAACTATTAACCATACTTAACTATCGACTTATCATCATATACCCGTAACATCATAATCGACTATACGGACGACACTATATACATTTCATCATACACTTGATGTGAGTACTACCTTTTAAGCATAACGTACAACTATTTCATGCACAATTCTTCTAAACTCATACATAACCCATCAAAACCAACTACTAATCATCATGTATCATTCCAAATGAACATTAAACATAACATCATCATATTCCTATACTTTCATCTAACAATAATTCATCATACCCACATAATACATCAATCATTCAACAAGACTTGAACATAGGAGGTGCTTCTAGTCATCATCTTCACCCTAACTAACGGGTGTCACCTCTAAACATCAAATTAACGCAAACCATTCATAACCCATGTTCTACACGAGGATTCTAACCCTTGTACATGATCAATTTCATATTAACTCACGGATTAGAACATAACCCACTTCACCCATGATCACCAATCTTAGATTTAAGACATACCTTATGATCCCCTCATGTTGGTGATCATTAATCCATGCTCGGTTATGGATTTCAGCTTCATCTTGCCTTCCAATTTGAGCTTAAAGGCGATTTAGGGTTTGAGGCTCCATGGGAGCCTCCTGATCTTTCTCGAACACACACATATGTGTGTGTTTGTGTGTGTTTAGTTATTTTATAACTTAACTTTCATTTGTTTCATTTTAGCCCCTCGGGTTTACTTTTAAATCATAACTGACACTACCTTAATCATTTAAGACTTTTAACCATACCCTTAACTAGGTTAAATAGCCTAGTTATTTATTTCCTGACGTGTCACATAATAACATACAACAAATATTAACATTCAGATTTTGGGGCGTTACATTCAAAGAGAGGACCCGAATACACTTGGGAACTGGAATCAGAATTGAAGCGAAAGTATCCTCAATAATTCCAGTAAATCTCGAGGACGAGATTTTTATTAAGGTAGGGAGAATGTAACAACTCTCATCAAAAGTCATATTTATTAAATGTAATCACCATATTACAGCCGGTATGTGGGGTTTTGTATACATTACTTGATAACCGTCACTATTGGACAACGAGTTAGCCAATGAGTGATATGACCATAGTCACAGACTCCATTGGACAATGAGGTTACCGATGGATGTTCGAGTGACAAGTACTGTGGGTAGTTGGTTTGATATCTGGAAACATTGTAATATCTCTTAATACTGTAAATTATAACAAACAAATCGATTTCATAAATAGAATGATTCACTCAGTATTTCCCGCTGACAAAACCTTTTTCAAACATGTTTCAGGTGATCTGTTGTGATCCAGGAAAAGTGCCGCAAAGCACTACAAGCTTAAGGAAGTGGCTCAGTATAAAATAAAGAAACATGTTTTGTAAAATAAAAGATTTCTTCGTGAAATCTCATGATTGTAAATTACCGGATTTATCCCGAATTGTGAAATAAAATAATCGGGAAATATTTCAGTTTTTAAAAAGATCCTGAATAAACTTCCGCTGTTAATTAAATACCACGGGATTTCTGTCTCGCGGCTCCTGAAATGGGTCAAACCGGGTCGGGGGCCGTGACATACCTAAACTTCATACATATTATCCACATAGGTACATATGTACACACATGCATACCAATCTACATGCATACCTACATGTGAATACATCTACATCATTACATACGTATCTACATATACACATACCTACATATCTACGTACACTCATGACATTATACATACATACATACATACATACATTCCTACTTGCAACATTCCAAACTCATACACACCTACTCACATACAAACCTTCATATATCCGCGTATACTTACTCACATACTTATAAACATACCCACGTAGGTGCATACATGCTTTCATACATTTCTACATACGTGTATAGAGATATACAAACATACATACATACCTATCTACATGTGTGCTTACCTAATGCTCATAAAACGTAAGTTAAATTAGTCCCACGCAGTTTAAAACACGTTTAAACGAGCTTTCCGACCCAACATGTGAAAAAAACAATTTTCGGAGAAACATACCCCGTCGCGTCGCGCGACCCCCCGTCGCGTGGCGCGACGCCCCTGTTTGAGCAGAAAGGTTGCAGCTGGTTGCTGCATGTTCCCAGCACGTTCGGATTTTACGGAAACGAGCATAACTTTTTCGTTTTTGATCCGTTTTACCCGATTCTTTTTCCTACGTGATCGTAATTTAATTCTCCATCACATGGAGTGAAAATCCAATATTTGGACTACCGAAATTTATGACTGCTAAGCCTTCGGCTCATTACCTTTTTACTAATTTTTAACCCGTTCATGCATTTATCAACATAACTTGTTTGTTTGACCATAACTTCTTATGAACCTAATAATATCCATGACGTCTATCATAAAGGATTGAATTCTCGGATGTCTCGCATCCTCTTGACCCATTTTCGCTCAAAAGCTTATTTTGACCCGTTAAGGGTATTTACGCATTTTAAGGTCTATGACTTACAAAAACCATACTTCTCACTATCATACTTGTCTAAAACATTACACTCATCGGATAACTTGTTTCCTAAACCACTTTTAAGATCGTTTGCCCAATATACCCCCCCAAGGGCGTTTTGGTCAACTTTGATCCCATCATTTACGACGAAAGACTTCGGCACATATTTAACTTCCAACATCATGTTTAATTTAATTAAAACACTATATTACTTAAACAAACTAAGAAGTGATTACGGAAATCACTTACCTTATGCGTCCATGTTCGTATCCGTTTCCTTGCCTCTTTTTGACCCGTTAGCCTCTCATGCTCGAGTCCGTCTCGACATGGTCCCTACACTTCCATGTCATCGAAACCACATTTTTGTTAGCATACCCATTTGTACATGTTAACAATCATATCAATCGCATAATCCACACTTAACTTCCCTTAGTCATTTCTAACAAGCATACTACATATAATCAACTTCATATCCTTTCCAACTCATGTAATTCATCATGTAATCACAAATAACGCATATTAACATAACATGTACCAAACGACTTCCTATAATCCTACCTTTACGACAACGAGTCAAATCATGTTTCTTATACTTAGTTGACTTTCAAGAGTCAACTATCAACCATATTCAACTATCGACTTATCATCATATACTCGTAACATCATAATCAACTATACAGACGACACTATATACATTTTATCATACGCTTGATGTGCGTACCACCTTTTAAGCATAACGTACAACTAATCCATACATAAATCTTCTAAACTCATACATAACCCATCAAAACCTACTACTAATCATCATGTATCATTCCAAATGAACATCAAACATATCATCATCATATTTCTCCTATTTCATCCAACAAGAATTCATCATACCCACATAATACATCAATCTTTCAACAAGACTCGGACATGGGTGGTGATTCTAGTCATCATCTTCACCCTAACTAACGGGTTTCACCTCTAATCATCAAATTAACACAAACCATACGTAACCCATGTTCTATACGATGATTCTAACCCTTGTACATGATCAATTTCATATTAACTCACGGATTTGAACATAAACCCACTTCACACATGATCACCAATCTTAGATTTAAGACATACCTTATGATCCCCTCGTGTTGGTGATCATTAATCCATGCTCGGTTATGGATTTAAGCTTCATCTTGCCTTCCGATTTGATGATCTTCATGATTAGGGTTTGTGGAGCTCTCATGGAGCTCCTGGCTCTTTCTCGAACACACACGATGTGTGTGTTTATTTGTGTGTTGATTTCTTTTAATTAGTAAACCAACTTTCATCTTATCCACTTTAACCCCTCGAGTTTACTTCTAACACATATTTGGCACTACTTTTCTCTTTTGATAATTTTTTACCATGCACTTAACTAGGTTAAACAACCTAGTTATTTATTTCATAATATAACGCATAGGGACATATTTAGAATATATAACATTTGGATTTTGGGGCGTTACAATCGGCATAAAGGACAAAGTTTGCCACACTATTGTTATATGAACCATGTTCTCTTTCATAAAGGTTGTCTACTTGTTCTTTTGTAATGGCCTGTGAATCTTGATATATTTCTGTAACACTTCTTGTTCTCAGCTCTTCGTTCTCAGATAAAGATGTGTATTCTCCATCTCCTTGATCGTTGACTATTACATCATTGTCTATATCATTTGTTTGATTGCTTCCTTCATTTGTCGTTGTATTATCATTATTATGTTCAGGTTCCTCTTGTATATCATCACCTGCACCAGTCAACTGAATGTATGAACCCCGTTCATTTGGTTCTTTCTCTTTCCAGACCTGGGTCTCATCGAATATGACATCTCTACTAACGATTACTTTGTTTGTTGATGGATTATAAAGCTTGTAGGCCTTGCTATTTTCACTATATCCAACGAGAATTGTTTTTTCTGTTTTGTCATCTAGTTTGCCTCGACGTTGTTTCGGTATTTAAGCATATGTTGTGCATCCGAATACTCTAAGATGTCCTATGCTTGGTTTCTTTCCACTCCATGTTTCCTCAGGTGTTACGTGAGGAATTTTCTTGGTTACGGTTCGATTCAACAGGTATGTTGCACATGCAAGTGCTTCGGCCCATAGATCATTGGATACATTGATCATTTTCATCATACTCCTGCTAAGTTCCATGATTGTTCTATTTTTTCGTTCAGCCACTCCATTTTGCTAGGGTGTATAACTTGTGGTAAGCTGATGTTGGATTCCATTCTCTTTGAGGAAGTTTTGAAATTCACTGCTGCAATACTCACCCCCTCTGTCTGTTCTCATGCACTTCACCTTATGATCCGTTTGATTTTCAGCAAATCTTTTGAATATTTTGAAGTAACTTAATGCCTCGGATTTGAGTTTTAAGAAGTATACCCATGTTTTCCTTGAGAAATCGTCTATAAAGGTAATAAAGTACCTACACCCTCTAATGGAAAGTGTCCTCATGGGTCCAAAGATATCTGAATGAACAAGTTGCAGAGGTTTATTGGCATGCCATGTTGCAACCTTTGGAAATGGCTTTCTTGCATGTTTACCGAGCATGCATCCTTCACACAGTTTATTCTGTTGCTTTGGTAATTTGGGTAATCCTTTGACCACCTCATTTGTTCCCATATCATGTAGAGTGTCGAAGTTGATGTGTCCATATCTTCGATGCCACAGTATAGTTAGATCTTGTGTGATCATACTATATGCTCGAGGAGTTATATCTTGATTGAGGTTTAATGGAAACATCTTATTCCCTGTCATTTTGACCACACCTATGATTTCTCCAGATGATTCTTTGATTATGCATTCTTGATTACTAAACTTTACTTCATACCCTTTCTGAACTAGTTGTCCTACACTTAGTAGATTATGTTTTAAACCTTCCACGTAAAACACATTTGGGACTTTCTTCTCGGATCCCTTCACTTTAATGGCTACATCACCACATCCCAGTACTTCGAGTTTCTTGTCATCTCCCGTTCTCACTTCTCTTCTTTCTGAATCATTGAGAGTAATGAACAGACTTTTGTCTCCTGTCATATGGTTACTGCATCCGCTGTCTAAATACCAACAATCATTCTTTGTAACCTCTTCGACATTGAAAATCATGAACATTGTATCGTCGTTTCCTTCATTTGTTTCACCCTCATGTAAGAGTGCATTTCCTGTTTTATCACTTTCATCTCTTATTTGATTGCAAAACCGTGCCGTATGTCCTAGTTTTTGACAGTTATAGCACCGTATTTTACCACTAAATCTTCCTCTTCCTCTGCCTCGTCCTCTTCCTGCATTTTCTGATCTGTATTGCCTTGTACGATCATAACTATTACCTTGTACTTGAAAGGCTTGTTCCATCGGGTTTTCATCATATTGTTTTAAGCGTAATTCATGTGATTGAAGAATACGAGTAGTTCTTCAGTGGACATGTTGTTTATATCTTTGGATTATTCGATGGCAACAACCACTGACTCATATTTGCGTGTTAATGTTCTAAGGATTTTCTCTACGATTCGTTGTTCAATAATATTTTCTTTGTTTTGACGTAACTGATTCACTATAATTGTTGTTCTATTAACGAAATCCTCTATTGATTCATTTTCTTTCATACGTAGGGCATTAAATTCACATCTTAGGGTTTGAAGTTTTACCATTTTCACTCTTTGTTCGCCTTTGTATGTCTTGTGTAAAACGTTCCATGCTTCCTTGGAAGTTTTACATGTAGCGATCCGTTCGAACACCATTTCACTCGCTGCCTGGAAGATGATGTGCAGTGCCTTTTTGTCTCTCTTGACATTTTCTTTGTATGCATTCTGGTCACTTTTGGATGCCCCTGATGCAGGCTGATTATATCCTTCTTCTACGATAGACCATAAGTCTAGTGATTCTAATAAAACTTTCATCTGAATATGCCAGTGAAAATAATTCGATCCCAGTAACTTTGGAATTTGGGTTTGAATTCCACCATTTTTCAACATATTCTGAATCTTTCTGTATTATGGAATTGGAGGATTAATTGAGTGATTTTAAACGAATACGAAGAGTGGATCGATGATGGCTCTGATACCACTTGTTGGAATTGATTTTTGTTTGTTTAGGGTTTTGATATTGAGAGAAAACGAAAAGATCTTGTTCTTGAATAAGAATTGGTAAATAACATCAGTGATATTACAGGATATATTTATGTTATGATATAAAACCATAACCGTCGCTACCTATATAATATGTTACTTAAATATAAGAAATAATACTAAGCATGTATTATATCTAAAACTAATATTGGATCTAACTTATAACTATCCTTCTAATAGGATGTACATGGGTGGGTTGCACAACGGGTCAAAATGGGTTTGGGACGGATTATAAATCAGATGGTATTAAATAACATCCACACCTATAAATCAGATTATAACTATAGCTAAATCATATATAAGGAATGTTCATGGATTATACCTACAACATACACTTAAGTAGGTTATCTCTAATCTATATCCGGAGTGGGGTTCGGCTACAAAGTGTACAAAGTCATAAAACACCACAATTTCATCCCTAAAACACACTGAAACCCCACAAATAACAGAGTGAAGATCCCCAAAACACAATATCCAAACTCTAATAGTTCATAGAAACTTCAAACACACCATGGTAGAACTATGAATATAAAACACAACATGATAATCAACATAAGACATACTAATTTTAGTCATTTGATAATCAAAGCCTTATAAACCAAAACACAACACAAAACCCACAAATATGTCGTTTTAGTAATCTTCACTTTGTTATTTGTGAGTTTTGAGTGTGTTTTATGGTTGACATTATGGTGCTTTATGACTTTTTACACTTTGTAGGAAAAAATGGACTTTGTAGCCAACTCTCACCCTCTATATCCGAGCAGATTGAAGAAGATGTTGGTGCAATTGCGTCAAAGTAGAATATTAGATTTGTTTGTTTTATTTATGATAAATGTTAGAGTGAGAGGGGTGGTCACCTCTTGAGAGTATCTTCCCACCAATGATTTCTTACCATGTCAACTTCCCTTTCCAACTATCCTTTTTGCCCTTAATCACAAGAGGTGGTTTTATCCAAACTTTTTTTTAAAGGAAAAATATATGATTGGTTGAAAGATACTGAGACCCACTATACACCCCTCTTCCCTAGTGCGGTGAACACTCCCTGATTTCAGGCTTGCCGTGCGGTGAGGGAAGGGCCGGCGATAGTGTTGCCATGCGGTGAAAGTCCACCCCACAACCTCCCGGTTCACCCTTAGATCCAAGTATGCGAACCAACTTTTTGAACATGTGAAGACTATCGGTGCTCTAGATTGTTCAACGGAGTTAAAATTTCAATTTCTTACATCACTAGATGATTCATTTTACGTTTATTTATTTTTTATGATATGATGTATTTTCCGTGTTTTTTCTCAAATGCAACCCTACCACATATACATGATAGTGTTTCTATGTTCTTGAATAACTTGATTATGTATATAATTTTTTTATAATATCGTGTGATTAGGTAGAGCAATTGTAACTTGTAAGTAAATAATTAGGCATGCATACAGTTTTACTATACATAGCATGATTACATTACATCTAGGGTTTTTACTATTGTCTTCCGCATTAATTTTTTCTTATCATAATTCTCTCCCGTTTTTAACATTATACTATCTTTCCTTGTATGTACAAAGTGTCAATGTGTCTATAGATAAAGTGCGATCAATAGCCCATGACCACCTCGTATGCTTGACACGAGTTTTCTATTTTGTACTACTTAAAAATGAAAATAAATTCAAAATGCCATCCTTAGTTTTGTCTAGTAAAGAAGATATTTCATACCTAAAAAGAGACGTTTGATACATCATGTCGGCCCTAATATCTCAATACTTATTTATATTTTCAACTACCACGTTTATTAAAGTGGAAACTATGTTCCAGTTTGTTTTTTAAGAGATAAAATGTCTGCAGTGTGCGGACACATCTGTAGAAGAAGAGGTGGACTAAATTTCTCTAGTTTGCAAGAAGAAGGATGTTTGTTTTTTTAGCGTATGTAGACTTTTAAAATAAACTGGTGGTGGTGTACGAACGGTGGTGGATGGTGGTGGTGGGTGGTGGACGTGGACGGTGGGTGGTGATGGTGGTGATGGTCATGGTGGACGGTGGTGGTAGGTGGTGGTGTTTGCAAAGATCTTAAAAGTGGTTGGGTTAAGTATGAGTTTTTTTTACTGAAATAGTGTTAATATAAAAAATGAAATAAAAACTAATGCTGGTCCCAAAATATTTCACTAATATAATGCCAATGCCAATATGAATGGCGATTTTTGTTGAATGTAGTAGGCTGTTCAGAACTTTCAGGGTTGTGCAGGCTTTTTGCAACTGAATTCCCAGATCAATCATTGCCCAGGAAGCTTATCATTGGAATTGTACCTTATCAGCCAATCTTATTGGTGAATTCCTGCACACATAGCCAATACAAATGGTGAAAAGTACCTGCATGACAATACAGCCATTCTGATTGGCGAAAAGTAAAAAAAAAAGCAGTCATAGCCAATATGAATGGCGAAAAGTACCTATACAGCCATTCTGATTGGCGAAAAGTTTAAAAAAAGGAAATGTTCAAATTAAATTGTCAAAATACAAGTGAGACTCTAAGTGTTTTCTCTCACGGGTCAACATTGATTTTGTACTGGATAGTGGTGATTTCCCAACATGTATACTTTACTTGCAAAAACTGCAAGTTCTTGATTTGCAAAGTAACCACAACCTTACTGGTTATATCCCTGAGTTTCACGGTAATAGTGAACTGAAACAACTGATTATTGGTTATACAAATTTTCAAGGATCCATACCAGCTTCAATTGGGAATCTCACACACTTGAACATCTTGGATTTAGATGGTTGCGGTTTCACAGGGACTCTACCTGCATCAGTAAGCAACCTTACACAGCTCACATATCCCTCTCCTACAATAATTTTGATAGATGGAAGCTGCCTGGTTGGTTTGGTAAGCTAAACAAGATCACTTATTTGAATCTTGATTACGTCAACCTGTATGGTGAGATTCCATC
Organism: Helianthus tuberosus; assembly: GCA_030545235.1. Lineage (NCBI taxonomy): Eukaryota > Viridiplantae > Streptophyta > Magnoliopsida > Asterales > Asteraceae > Helianthus > Helianthus tuberosus. The sequence goes on from CM060352.1 coordinate 171,508,806, forward strand.
ATCATTTTTTAATCTGACCCAAGTTGAAGAGTTATAACTTAAATAATGGCAGACATTAGACAATTTAATTTGAACATTTCCTTTTTTTAATCTTTTCGCCAATCAGAATGGTTGTATTGTCATGCAGGTACTTTTCACCATTTGTATTGGCTATGTGTGCAGTAATTCGACAATAAGATTGGCTGATAAGGTACAGTTCCAATGATAAGCTTCCTGGGCAATGATTGGTCTGGGAATTCACCTGCAAAAAGCCTGCACAGCCCTGAAAGTTCTAAGCAGCCTACTACATTCAACAAAAATCGCCATTCATATTGGCATTGGCATTATTTGTGAAATATTTTGGGAACCAGCATTAGTTTTGATTTCATTTTTGATATTAGCACTATTTCAGTAAAAAAACTCGTCAAGTCTGCATCAAGAAAAACTCACGCAAACGTTTTTTTAATGAAACACCACCTATATATTTTTTCTAATAAAATTACTTAGGGGCTGTTTGTTTACCTCTTAATGAGACTCCTAATGGTTCAAACATCTTACTGGTTCAGCACTTAATGGTTCAGACTGTTTGTTTCATGAGCAATGTCTGAATGGTTCAGACATTTACCTCTGAATGGTTAAGATTAATACAGAGTCTGAATGGTTAAGACCTCTAATCTGAATTGGTAAGACATTTGCCTCTGAATGGTTAAGCATTATACAGACTCTTAATGGTTCAAACCTCTTACTGGTTCAGCACTTAATGATTCAGACCTCTTACTGGTTCAGTACTTAACCATTCAGATGTTGTCAAACAGCCCCTTAGTTTAAAAATAAACTTAGTATGATAAATAAATTAATCAAAAGTGATATGATATATAAATAATGTTCAAACTACTGGCTTTTGTGGAAAATCTTGGCTAGTGCTTTGCATTTTAGTATTTTACCCCAGTACCCCACCATGTTTTGTTCAACGGGTATGTCTGCCTCTCGACCACCAATACTTTGCTTTCGCACAATAATTCATGTGTAGCGTACCATATCAATTAAATAATAATAATAATAATAATAATAATTATTATTATTATTATTATTATTTTATAAATACAAGTTACAAATATTTTATACTAAAACTTATTCGTTTACAGTTTCTAGAGGTTTCTCAATTTTTAATCCATCCATGTCTCACCTTCCCTAGAAGAGACGAACTTCACACAATATAATAATTATTTAAAAACTTCACATATAATAATATAATTAATGACTAAAGCTTAAAAAGACAATAATGTAATGTTCGGTAGTTTTCTTATCGACATCGTGTAATCGTCATATTTCTCCAGCTCATCACAGTTTACTGTTGGAATTTTGACAATCCGACTTGATAAAACAAAATTCCTCACAAGTATGTAGACCAAAACATATAAATTATTTTTTTAACGACGAAACGTCTATATCATATAACAAGCCAGCAAGAAACTAAAACACCCATCAAAAGTAACATCGCGAACATTAAAAACAAACTATCTCTCCCAATTTTAAACTACAAAATTTGTACCTCTCTTAAACCAAAGAAACAAGAATTCTCTAACTTTATCCACCGGTCTAGTGATAGACAAATTCCTGTTGTTAAACATCATCTCGTTTCTAGCCTTCCAGTTCTTTGACTTTATCCACCGTCTGTAGCATTCTTCAAAAGATACGTAGACCAAAACATAAAACATATAAATACCGGTAAAAGAGAAGTCTTTCATTCAGGGCCGGTCCTGGGAATTCGTATACACTGTTCGAGCTCGAAAAACGTGCCCTTAGGCCTTGACGAAATTGGGTATTGGGCTAACTAAAAGTCTAAACCTAATGCGAATGGGCTAATAACTAATCTAAACTATAAGAATAGTTTTGTAACTGGACCTATGTTGCTGTTTGTATGGGTATACCCTATTAAAAAAAAATTCTTTTACATATATTTATCGGATTTTTTTTAAATAACGTGTCATTCGAAATATCAAACCCTGGTCGGTGGTCCTCTCCGTTCACCCTCAGGCCGCCTTGCTTTCATTGTAACTTAGAGTATTTAGAGTAGGATTAAACCCGAGCCGACACACTTAAAAGAAAATCCTTGGAGCATATTTGAAATGACAAAAGTACACACATATCATTTACTTTTCATTAATGACTTCAGCCTTACAACCAGATTCTCCATCTTTTCCCCACTTCACCCAACACACACTTTCAGAGATTTTTTGACTCACAATCCCACAACCCAGAACCCTATTCCTCCTCTCAACGGTCATATACCTATAGTCCCCTTCATTAATCAATGAAACAACAACAAACCCACAACAAAATGGGTTTAATCCTCCTCATCCCCCTTTTCTACCTTCTGTTCTCCCTATCCAGTAAGTTCCCACACTATATTTTATAGTTTTCTACAATTATTTGATATTTTGATACTTAAAACATTTTTTGTATGTGTAATTGTGATTGTATCGTATTGTATTGTATTGATCGTGTAATCAGAGTTATAAAAGAGGAAAGAAGTAGTAGGAAAGAAGGTATCAAACGTACCTTGATTGAATTTATTCTAGCAGCATTGGAACCGTCTCATCGAATCTATGATCTTAGATTTTATGTTTTGGCTTCTGGATTGTAGCTTATAGATTTTAAATTTTTTGTTTCGGATCACTTTATCTTTTTAATTGGGATTGTGTTTTTTTTCCGTCATTGCGTCTCTTTTGCGATTTATTGTGTCTTTTTTCCTCAATATGTTATATTGCTCGATAATGTGTTATATTATGAGTAAATTACTTTTTGAGTACTTGTGTTTTAGTGGTTTTAACTGTTTGAATCCAAAATAAAAAAGTTTAACACCCTGAGTCCTTAATCGCTTATTTTATAACATTTTGAATCCAATTTTAGTGCTTGTACTTTTGATTTTAGACTCAAGTGGTTAAAACCACTAAAACACAGGGACTCAAAACGTTATAAAATGAGCGGTTAGGGACTTGGAGCATTAAACTTTTTGATTTTGTACTCAAGTGGTCATAATCACTAAAACACAGGGACTACTCAAAAAGTGATTTACTCTATTTTATCTGTCATTGTGTTACATTTTGTGATTCATTGTGTCTTTTGTACCGTTCACAGGTGCTGAAATTGCTCCAAAACCAGGAGTCTGCTATGGTCAACTCGGCAACAACCTCCCACAACCCTCAACATCCATCAAACTAATCAAATCCTTAAAAGCGGGTCGGGTCAAAATCTACGACACAAACCCGAAAATCCTCAAACAACTCAAAAACACCAACATTCAAGTCTCAGTTATGGTCCCCAATGAGCTAATCACCTTTATCGCCAATAATCAAACCCTATCCAACAACTGGGTCCGGTCCAACATCCTCCGGTTTTACCCGAAAACCAAGATCCGTTACGTTCTCGTTGGCAACGAGATCCTCTCGTTGCCTGATAACGTAACTTGGACCAATCTCGTACCGGCAATGCGCCGGATACGGAGATCTTTGACTTTTTTTAAATTAAATAAAGTCAAAGTCGGAACACCGTTAGCAATGGATTGTTTAGAAGTTTCGTTCCCTCCATCGAGTGGGAAGTTTCGGTTAAGTGTAACGGATTCCGTTATTAAACCGTTGTTGCAGTTTGCTAACCGGACGAAATCGTTCTTTTTTATTGACGTTTACCCGTATTTCGCTTGGGTGTCCGACCCGGTTAATATTAAGTTGGGTTATGCTTTGCTTGAACCGAATGTTTCGGGTTATACCGACCCGGTTACCGGGTTAATGTATACTAATCTGTTGGAGCAGATGCTTGATGCAGTTTATTTTGCCATGAAACGGGCCGGGTACCCGGATATCCGTTTGTTTATCGCGGAAACGGGTTGGCCCAATGGTGGGGATATCGATCAAATTGGAGCGAGTATTTACAATGCCGCCGTTTACAACCGGAATGTGATCAAGTTTTTAACCCAAAAACCGTTGAGGGGTACGCCGCATAAGCCGTTTGTCGCGTTGCCGTCGTTTATTTTCTCTTTGTATAACGAGAATGAGAAAACGGGTTTGGGTACGGAGCGGCATTTCGGGTTGTTTTATCCGAACGGGTCGGGTATTTACCCGATTGATTTATCGGGTAAGACGTTGGAGTATCCAAAGGGTTTGCCCGTGCCTACTAATAATGAGCCGTATAAGGGGAAGATTTGGTGTGTGGCGATGCGTGGAGCGAACACGACTGCGCTTGGTGGTGCGCTGTCGTATGCGTGTGGACAGGGGAATGGTACTTGTGGCCCGATTAAACCGGGCGGGAAGTGCTTTAAACCGGATTCGTTGTGGTGGCATGCGAGTTATGCGTTTAGTTCGTATTGGGCCCAGTTGCGGAAATCAGGTGCTACTTGTTACTTTGATGGGCTTGCAGTCCAGACAACCAAAAATCCAAGTAAGTTTGCATGTTATCCTTTCAAATATCATGTTGGGGATTTTATGATTATAAGAGTAAATATAATCAAATAGTTTTTGGTATGTTTCATTATATCATGTATGGAAACCACTTTCTAAAAGTAGTATTTCGATCCTCTAGTGTCTGGATTGCACGAAATCAATTTTAAGATAATACAGGAAATTAAGGGGTTGTTTGTTTAGCTTTCAAAGGGGCTCTTAATGGTTTAGATCTCTTACTGGTTTTGCACTTAAATGGTTTAGACTGTTTGTTTCGCGAGCAGACGTCTAAATGGTTCAAACATTTGCTTCTGAATGGTTAACCATTATACTGAGTCTGAATGGTTAAGACCTATAATCTGAATTGGTCAGACATTTGCCTCTGAACGGTTAAGCATTATACTGGCTCTTAATGGTTCAGACCTCTTACTGGTTCAGCACTTAATGGTTCAGACCTCTTACTGGTTCTAACACTTAACCATTCAGAAGTTGCCAAATAGCCCCTAACACATAACACTGAAGTATAATGCATTAGTTTAGCCTATAGAATGTAAGATCTTAGAAAGGTTACCCTGACTATTAAGTAACTTGCTACTTAACACATCGTGTATCGACATGCAAAAGGTTTATGTAAAGGGTTTTCGTCGGTGTAAAGGGTTTTCGTCGTAAAATAGAAAGGTTTATATTTGACTGCCATTTATTAAATATCCAGTTTAGTTTATACAAATATGTAATTTATTTCTTCTAACTTGTATTAGAACTAGACTTGAACTCATCTAGGCTTATTTGCAATTTAATTTTCCTTTTTGATTGATTTTATGTTGTGTACCTTGTTTTACTATTGTACGAATATATTAATAATAACTTGAATTATTGTTTCTTTGGATTTATATAACATTTTCTGACAAAATAATAAATATATGTTTTGCAGGTTTTGGGTCATGCAAATTCCCTAGTGTAACATTGTGAGATTAGTCCAGAAGAGTAGTTTTACCTATTTTGAACACGAGACATTTATCTATGTTAAGACATCATTAGTGAAATTTTGTAAGTTTGCACACCACTTATTTAACTATGGGTTGCATATGTATCTTTCTTTTATTTTTATTTTTATTGTTGTTTAAAAAAAATCAACTATGAAGAGGACACTTTGTTTTGAGACTAAACGTACCTAATTTTAAAACAACAATTTCTCTTGTAAATACATGAGATTTATATTGGGTACATTTGAATTGACAAAAATAAAAACATTTTATAGATCCGACAAGAATTACAAGAACATAAACAATGATTAAGTCGGATGTAATCAAACAAGTCAAACTGGAACAAATCGACAAAGACAAGAGTGACATTGATAAAAACAATTATCTAGATAATCTAATCAAATATCCGAACCCCTAGCCCAGTTGGTCCCATGTGGTGGGGTTGGGCCGGTTCCTCCTTGGAGGTCACCGGTTCGATCCACGGCTGCGGCGTTATGGGGGGGGGACGTCCCAATGATGGATCGTTCCTACCGAGGCATGGTGCGGTCCTGAGGGCAACCCGGTTTTCATCCAGCTGTTACCCCAGCGAGTCTCTCGTGTAGGGGCAGTATGGTTTCCGGGCGAAGGTCAGTCAGAGCGGCACCCGGGGACCGATAGAACATCGCGTCTGCGAAAGCTGGGCTGACGGGTAACCGTCCTTGACGGGAACCCGGTGACCAATGGTCCATGTACATATTGAAAGTCACCTTAAAAAAAAAGATAATCTATACTTGATTCGATTATTGCTATTGTTTTCTTTATGGGGTTTAGTCGATAAAGTAATTTCAAAATTAGCTACTGATGATGAAGAGTTAATCCTAATGGTCCGGGTAAAATTATGGGATGATATAAACTTAAATAAAAGATAAAGATGGAGATCGATAAAGAAAAGAAAATAATTAATATTAGTTAATTGTATAGAGATAATTATTAGTTTGAATTAATAGGTTTATCTTGTTATTATATGGGTTAAGCCAAGTGGGGCTAGCTCACTTGATAGAGGCTCTTGCCTCTTAGTGGAAGGTCTTGGGTTCAATACCAAGCAAGGGTGAGTTATTTGTAAATATAGTAGTTTGGGAGAGTAACGTTAGCCATTCAAAAAAAAAATATGGGTTATTGGATTTTAATAATCCTAAGTTTCACCAGTTGACCGATAATAATCCCAACTTTAAAAATTCCCTCCAATAATCCCAACTTGTAGAAGTTTGGCCGCCATTGATCCTTTTCAAACATATAAGAATTTGGTCTCATCAATAGATTCAATTACACCTAGAGACTCCTTAATTGATTTAAGTGCACCTATGTTAGAAAATGATCAATGGCGGCCAAACTTTTACAAGTTGGGATTATTGGAGGGAATTTTTTAAGTTGGGATTATTATCGGCCAACTGGTGAAACTTAGGATTATTAAAATCCAATAACCCTTATTATATTTATTGGTTGATTATGTATTAGAGTTGGTATTGGTTTAGGATAGCTTGTTTAGCAAGTAATTAGTTTAGTATAAATAGATGGTTTGGGTTATGTAATTACTTGGATGTTTTGCTTTGTTCTTTAATAATATATAAAAGAGTCGTGAGGAGTTCTCACAAAATCGGTGTGTTGCTGCGTTTTTTGATCCACTTGATTCCAACAGGTGAAATACCACCTTTTGGGTTGCAAGTTTTTCGGTTTTCCTGACCAGTCGGTGGTGTAATGGTGTATAATTCTTTGGGCCATTCCAAAGAAAATGGATGTCGGTGCATGATGCTTAGAAATCTATCACCTCAACAAACCATTTAGACCAATCTAACACATAAGGGGCTGTTTTCTGCCTCTTAATGAGGCTCTTAATGATTCAGAGCTTTTGCTGATTCAGCACTTAATGGTTCAGACTGTTTGTTTCACGAGCAAATGTCTGAATGGTTAAGCATTATACCGAGTCTAAATGGTTAAGAACTCTCATCTGAATTGGTCAGACATTTGCCTCTGAACGATTAAGCATTATACTGGCTCTTAATGGTTCAAAACTCTTACTGGTTCAACACTTAATGGTTCAGATCTCTTACTGGTTCAGCACTTAGGGGCTGTTTGGCAACATCTGAATGGTTAAGTGCTGAACCAATAAGAGGTCTGAACCATTAAGTGCTGAACCAGTAAGAGGTCTGAACCATTAAGAGCCAGTATAATGCTTAACCGTTCAGAGGCAAAGGTCTGACCAATTCAGATTAGAGGTCTTAACCATTCAGACTATGCATAATGCTTAACCATTAAGAGGCAAATGTCTAAAGTATTCAGACATCTGCTCGTGAAACAAACAGTCTGAACTATTAAGTGTTGAACCAGTAAGAGGTCTAAACCATTAAGAGCTTCATTAAGAGGTAAACAAACAGCCCCTTAATTATTCAGAAGTTGGCAAACAACCCCTAAATGATGTTTACAAAACTCAGGTGATTTAAAAAACATGTTATAAGAACAAAACTCAGGAGGAGCACACCTAAAGAACAATCTAAGGCGACACAAGTGTTGAATCAATTCCAACATACACATAACAGAAACAACATGAAGGAATATGTATACACGTTAAACCTGAAACGATAGAGATGGTTGTAGCCATGATGTTCTTAGGTTCCCCTTTAGGGTGTATGATATGATGGAGTTTTAGTAGAGAGAGGAATGATTTGTGAATGATATTATTAATGATTGTGAGCCAACCTTTACACTTCTCTAATGAGCTCTATTTATACACTTAAAGAGGAAACATTATTCTTTTAGTAAGGACAAATACGTCCATCAAATATTTACCAAATAGAGGGATTAAGGTCATTAATCATTTACAAGGCCGGCCCTGAGATTTGTGTACCTTGTTTGAGCTCGAAAAAATGTGCCATTAAGCCTTAATGAAATTGGGTATTGGGCTCACTAAAGGTCTAAACCTAATGCTAATGAGCTAATAACTAATCTAAACCATATAATAGTTATGTTGGTGTTTGTATGTGTATACCATATTAATTTTTTTACATATACATATCGGTTTTATTTTTAAATAACGTGCCCTTCGAAATTTCAGGCCCTGCCGGTGGTCCTCCTCGCCCACCTGTAGGGTAGCCCCTGATCATTTATAATAATAACTAGAATTACGACCAGCCGCAATGCGGCAGGGATTCTTTAGTTATAACTAAGGTGGTGTTTGTTTTTTGGCCAGAAGCACTTCTGGCCACTTATGTCTGCGTCGCGCAGACGCGGGCAGACGTTTCATGTCTGCAGCTTGTTTGTTTTCTCGCAGACCTTTCATTAAAAAAAGGTCTGCGAGACCTCTTCTTGGCACATACATTGACCCAAGTCTTCTTGGCACAGACCTTTACCTCTTCTCACCTCTTCTTCCACACCTCCACCACGACATATCCGCCACCACCGCCACCCCCACGTTCACCCATCTCCTCCACCAGACACCCCCAATCACCTCCACTATCAAAATCGCCGTCATCGTCTGTTATCATCATCATCATCATCGAACATCATCGTCATCATCTTCATCGATCATAATCATCAGATCTCTCTCTCTCTTCAGAAACCGCCGCCGTCTCTCTCTCTCTCTGGATCTCTCTCCTCCCTCGATCTCTCTCTCTCTCTCTTCAGAAACCCCCAAATGGAAACCCTTGAAGATGGTGAAATTAGGGTTTCGGTGGATGTGGTTGACGGCGGCTGAAGTGTGGCGGTGGTGCTTGGTGGTTGCGACGGGGTTGGTAGGGGAGGAAGGAGGTTGGTGAGGCAGATGGTGGTGGCGGTGGTGCTTGGTGAGGCAGATGGTTGTGGCGGTGGTGATGCAGAGAGAGAGAGAACAAGAGGTTTGTGTGTGTAAAGTGTGTGTTTGTGTGTGTTGAGAAGATGTTTTTGTAGAATAAAAAACAAACCCTCTTCTCCTTGCAGACTGCAGACCTTTGGTCCACCTCTTCTCCTGCAGATGCCTGCAGATGTGGTCCGCAGACTGCAGACCTTTTACCTCTTCAAAAACAAACACCACCTAAGTCGATTTAGGACCCGCACGTTATGTTGAACCTGTCAAACGGGAAAAAATAGACAATATAAAAACGTTCACCCATACACGCACGTTGCGTCGTGTTAACTAGCAAAATTTAGAACGAAACGTAAAAACGTTAAACCAAAGACGCACGTTGTGATATGTTAAGTCTCAAAATTTAGAACGAAGTATAAAGCGAAAAATTTGCGGAAAATGAAAACTATAAATGACCAAAGTTGAAAGTAAAAAAATTTGTGAGGAAAATTTGCAAAAGATAAAAAGTTTTTGGTTAAAAGTAAAAAACACAAATAGTTATGGGTTAAAAGTAATTTATGAATACTTTTGAGTGAAGAGTAAAAAAATCAATTTTTTTTTAAAACCCCCCAAAGCCAAGGTTACAACAATCACATGCATAACCATTTTTCTTTGAAAAACCTCCATGTTTTTTAATCTACAAGAATATTTTACAAAATTACTCTACATGATCATTTGTACAGTAATTTTGATAATTACTAACAATTACGAAAATGTCATCGCGTTTTTTCAGCAAAACTTTCAGTTTGTACGTTAAAGTTATTTGTATTTGATCTTTTGTCATCGTGTATATTAAATTTTGAATGAAAAGAATTCATACACCCATGGTGTAGGTTGCTTGAGACACTTGATTGTAGGCAATTTTTAACTGATGTGAGAAGTTTAAAACCTTTGGATTCTCAAACGCTAAAACAACATTTCTTTAATTTCCATTCGTATTTACTTCGCTTAAAAGGAGATGAATTAGGTCCGGGAGCATTAGTATAGCAGCTCACATTTTACAAATTGTGGCAGTGGCACCCGCAGTATTGTGTGGGCATCTAGTAGTATTAAGATAAACATCATTAAATAAAAGATGTAAAATCAAAATATGACAATCTAAGGATATTGAACATGAGAATACTAATTTTTGGGTTGTAGGCTTCATAAATATCTTTTGAGAATGCTTTGCAGGCTTCTATCATTTCGTCTATCCATTGTAAGAAGGCATTACTAGGGGTGCAAACTCGCGAGCTACTTGCGAGCTACTCAATCTCGGTTTGAAAAAAAAACTCGAACGAGCCGAGCTTAAACGAGCTCGAGTTCGAGCCTGCGCCTAAAAACAAGCTCATTTAGTAAACGAGCCCGAGCTTCGCTTATCGAGCTCGAGCCGGCTCGCGAGCCTAATCCAGCTTTCTATTTATATATATTTTTATTAATATATTAAACATATATTTATATAATAATAATTACCATTTATATAAATATAAAAAATAACTAAATTATATGTATAATAATAATTATAGTTAATATAAATTAACTAATAAACACTAAACGAGTCGAGCCTGAGCCGAGCTCGAGTTTGAAAAATTACCTTCGAGCCGAGCTCGAGCTTTCATATGTGCTCGAGCCTGGTTAAACTCGGACTTGGCTCAGCTCGTTTGCACCCCTTGAAGGCACACAACTGTCGTTCATTATTGAAGAAAATGGATCTTTTTGTGGGTGGGCACATTCAGTTATAGTGCCTTATCTCTACAATTATCGAAGAGCCTATTCAATAAAAAATAATACAAAAGGTGAGAGGTTGGTTATATAAGGCTGGACGGTGTGGTATAAAGTCCATAGGGGTTTTATCACGCTACATTAGCGTCATATCAGTGCCATGTCACATAGGAGGCTTTAAAGTCCTTCCCTTTAACTTGCGTGCAATGGTTTAAAGCCCCTTCAAGGCCCCCTGTTAAACAAAATCCAAAAAAATTAAAGAGAAAATATTTGATTGGTTGATATCATATGGGCCCCACCAGCTATTCCCTTTAACACTCGTTAGCATGCTGGCGTGGATGCCATAGCGTCCCCTTGTTAACGATGGTGGTGTGGTTGATGGCGCCCTGGGGTGCTAAAATGGATGACATGGCGGGGTGGCGGGGTGGCCTAAGAAAGACATTTTAAGCGTGAAGATCATCCAACAATTTTCGTGTTTGTTAAATTCTAGCCATAGAAATAGAAAGGATAGACATTGTATGTGTGTATTGACGTGACTATAAAGGAGAGTACCGATGCGGAAGGCTTTTGTGTGGTTATGTGGAGACTTTTGATTGGTGGATGTAGTTTGAGTTGGTTTGCTAATAATCTCTAGATCAAGTGGTGGAATGTTTGTATTTCTCTTGAGAGATGCAAGTTCAATTCCCAGTTGGTGTAGAGTGAGACATTGGTGGATAATGATAGGAGACCAAGGAAAACATGGGTTCGATTTTTGAGCCAAACGGATTTTACTGGTAATATAACCGCCGTGCCTACGGGCGGGTGGGTTACCGGGTTTTCCCCGGAATTAGTGGTAGACTCGGGTTACTCTCGGAGTACTCCGTTTGGTCTAGTGGGTGCCCCGAGAGTGCTCAACATTGATTCTGTTGGCCGTTAAAAAAAAGTTTGGGTTGGTTTTGATTGGTTGATGTTTATTTATTTTTATTAAACGCCACTTTCATGCCCCTTCCGGTCTGTGCTTTTTTTTACCACGCCTCTCTGTTGACATGGCTGTCACATATTATGCCCATCCACTCCGTATGGTCTTACACTTTCTTTCTCCCTTGAAAACCCAAAGGTGGCCCATTCCTTTTTTAATATCCGGTTCTGAGTATGCAACCGGTCCGGTTATGATCGAGTATTGAAAAATCGAATATTGAGAGAAACCGGGTAGAGTTCGGGTACGGATATGGAGAAGAAAAACCATACCCTATCTACCTGGGTAGGTATGATCGGGTTTGGGTTTTAATGGGTTGTCCAAAAAGCTTGCGGCTCGAAGCTCCCTTAGATTTAGCTCGGAAAAAGTTTGCTCGGTACGACTCTGTTTGAAATTGAGCCGAGATGGCTCTGCTCGACTTGGTTAGAGAGTGAGCCTAGCTTGGCTCGGCTCGTGATGAGACGGATTGGCTCGGGTTGTCTCGATTTGTAGCTCGGCTCGGCTTAACTCATATTATTTTACTTATTATATATTTTATTTTTATATACATTATAATATATTATAAAAACAACTTATTATTTACATGTATGTAGGAGTGTAATTTGATATATATCACATATTTTAAGGTTGATTACTATGTGAATGAACTATTATTGTATTTCGTTAAAATTTAAAACTTATTTTATGTTGTTAAACTTGATTTTGGCTTTTAATGTATCATGTTGAACTTATTTTGATATGTTCTTTTGAAATACTTAAAATATTATTTTATCTTTTTATAATCGAGCCAAACCAAGCCGTGTCGAGCCAGCTTGGTTTAAAACCAAGCCGAGCCCTAGCTTAGATTTTCAGCTTGATTTCAAATCCGAGCCGAGCCAGTTCGGTTTATAATCGAGCCGAGCCCAAGTTTGCCCAGGCTCGGCTCGGCTCATGAATAGCCCTAGGTATTACTGGGTTTTGGAACCAGGTATGAGTCCGGCTATTAATACCCAGATTTAAAGAATAAGTTTTTTTTAATTCCTTGTAGAATTAAATTTGGTTTGTAATTTGTAAAATTAATTAAACTTGTTTTAGGTATGGGTTTTTTTACACCTCAATTTTTTTTTAAATGTAACTTTTATTAAAACACGAAGACCGAACCAACAGGCCGACTCATCACAAAAACACTACAACATATACAAAGGAAATTTACACCACTCAACCCAAATTAAATCTTTATGTTTCGATCTATTCCTCAACCACAAAAAGCCAAACAACTTTAAATCTCCCACTATGTCTTCGAACCTGCCTCTACCGTTAGAAAAAAAAATTTCGTTCCTCGCCTTCCAAATACTCCAACACCCAATCATAACCAAACCTTTAACCACCTTCCTCTCCTCCTTATCGAGATTGCAAGACAAATGGAATTTTGTAACATCTTTGAACTCAAACGCATATAATGGGGGAAGCCGCACCCACTCGCTGAAAAACTGCCATACTCTAATCGCCACCGAGCAGCCCGTGAAAATATGATCCGTGGTCTCATCGTAATCGCCACAAAAACAGCAGCTCGAGATAGCGATTGGAATGTTACGATGAGTCAAAGCCATCCTGGTCGGGATTTTATTTTGAAGAGCTCTCCAAAAAAATACACCACACTTCGCCGGCACCCAAGACACCCACTCCGAAATGTCGCTGAACCTGGGAACGTTATCTTCAATTAAATTTTTTCTAACTGCAGCCGCAGAGAAGAAAGACTCCTGATTCCCTGACCACTTCCGTAATACTAACATCCCTAATCAGATGTTCCAGCTCGACGAGATCCGACTGGTCCCTATCGGTGGACAGCTGAACTGACCAGCCCCAAACGCACTCCATACGCTGCTCCACCATCTTCAGTCGATCCGCAATGAAGTAGAATTTATTGCTATCCTTTTCATATAAATTTGGCCACATATTCATTAACGGTCTATCTCCAATCCAGCAATCCGACCAAAACCGAGTGTGCTTCCCGTTTCACGGAATACTTTTAATAAAAGTCGATAATCTACTCCCTTTGAATAAAGTTACCTCTTCCAGTTTCACTATATTCCTCCAAACACCAAAAATAGCTGCGTTCAACGGCAATATAGCCCATTTCTTGCCCGGTTCGTGAATAGCCTTAACAACATATTTCCAAAGGCTTTCTTCTTCGGCTTTGAACCTCCAAATCCATTTCGCCAAAAGAGAAAAATTAATATGTTTAAGTTTACATAACCCCAAACCCCTGAGCTTTTTCGGTAACGCCACCCGGTCCCAAGACACCCAATGCATATTCTTAACGTTGTCATTACCAGCCCATAGGAACCTTTTCATCAACGATTCAAGTTTCTCCATCACTTTAACAGGAACCTTAAACATAGACATGAAATATATAGGCAAACTCTCCAGCATCGCTTTAATCAAAGTTACTCTACCTCCAATAGAAAGAGATAAAGCCTTCCAAGATGAGAGCCTCTTTTGAAAAGTCTCCACAACCGGATACTGATACGGATCGGAAGCGTACTCAAATGGCTCAAGAACAATCGATTAATCAAATACGATAAATGAACCGAAGGTTCCAAGAACAAAGTTCTTTTTATAATAATCAACTCAAAAAACTGAGTAAAAAATAAACCCTAGATCCCATTTTATAGTTGGGCATTACAATTCAAATAGGAAACTAAATAACAAAACATTAGGAAATTGAAATTCAAATAAATATAAAATAATATCTGATATCCCTGCATCATACTCCCCCTCTTCGAAAAAAACTCGTCCTCGAGTTTTGCCTTCGAACCAAACCCACCTGGGTCAAAAGGAACATCAACCCGATTCCATTTTTTTTATTATCATGACCCGCATAAAAAATTCAACCTCACGAATCATCTCGCCCGACTTTAAATTTGTACCACCTGGGTCAAAAGGAGCATTGGACCGTTTTTGGTTAACTATCAGTTCAACCCCCTCAAAATTATTAACTCCAACTTTCATCATTGATAATGTATTTGCGATTCGGAATTTTAAATCAACAGGGAGAAAACCAAGTTGGATCAATCCATTCACACTAACAGACACAATAAAATTCGATACACTATCAATTTCATTTGGCACGTATTTAGTAGGTGATTGGGCCTCCCCACACGTTCTATCCAATGGAACTCCATAACCATATTGTTTTTTCTTAAACCCAACACAAGCCTTTAAATCAATGTCATCATAGGGACCCACCATGATTGCAAAAGATGATTGATTCTTTATTTGTTGAGTCGGTTTATCCACAATTTGGTCAACCTCATTAATATTAATACTAACAATTTGAATTTTCAAACTAAAAGATGGAGATGTTATATCTTTACCTTCCTTGTTTAACGAAGAGATATTTGATTCTTCTATGATTTTCGACTCAATAGGTGAAAATATCGTGTCAGTAGCCGTCAAAGCAACATCACCCTTAATTGTGGCAACCATATTATTATCAACAATTTGAATATATTTTCCAACTTTAATTTCCGAGATTATGGGTGCGTTCTTCAAACCATGTACATCTCTAGGCAATGGAGAAGGAAGTTTCACCCCATATTGACTAGTTTCTCTAAATGTCACAATCCCATCTAAAGCCACCGGAGTCACCCAACCAGAACCACCATAAACCACCGTATCACCCTTAAAAAACTCATCAAAATTAACAGCAATCTTCAAATCCTCTTCCCCTGCGTCTTCACCGACATCAACAAGCTTTCCACCCGATAAGTTTAGACCACTACCGGTAGCCCAAGAATACCATTCCTCATCCCCATATTCATCATACACGGGAGAAGAATCATAGATAAGGTCAGGATCCTCGTTGCCTCGGGCGGCGAATCTACGGGGATGATAACCATCACATGATTCACGAAAGTTTTCATGGTCCACAATCTCGTTGCCTCGGGCGGCGAATCTACGAGAATGATCACCATATCCTCGCGGATTAAAAGGAACTCCGTCGTTGCCTCCGGCGGCGAATCTACGAACGAAAGTTTCTTCTTTTCCACGTAGAGCCATTTGAAAACCAAAAGCTCTTATACCAAATGATACGGATCGGAAGCGTACTCAAATGGCTCAAGAACAATCGATTAATCAAAGACGATAAACGAACCGAAGGTTCCAAGAACAAAGTTCTTTTTATAATAATCAACTCAAAAAACTGAGTAAAAAATAAACCCTAGATCCCATTTTATAGTTGGGTATTACAACTCAAATAGGAAACTAAATAACAAAATATTAGGAAATTGAAATTCAAATAAATATAAAATAATATCTGATATCCCTGCATCAGATACCAGTTGTTTATCCGATTCATATTTGCTCCAACCGGAATACCCAGATATTTGAAAGGGAACGAACCTGTCAAGCACCCCAAGATAGAAGCCATCTCTTCCGTTTCTTCTTCGTTGACTCCAAGCCCAAACAAATTCGACTTATGGAGATTAATTTTTAATCCTGAACAGATATGAAAAATCCTTAAAATTCTCACAACCGTTTGAATATTCTCCTTGCTCCACTCCCCCAGAATAAGCGCGTCGTCAGCATAAAGGAAATGCGAGACCACCAGGCCTCCATTAGGGGTATTAATCCCTTTGAAAAACCCGAGGTTGCTAGCGTTGGTAATAAGGCGTGAAAGGATTTCCATGACAATCAGGAAGAGAAAAGGGGAAATAGGATCTCCTTGTCTCAATCCTTTTTGACATTTAAATTCAAAAGTGGGCGAGCCGTTGACCAACACCGCTGATCTAGCTGACCAAAGAATCCCCTCCATCCATAACCTCCATCTAGCTGGGAACCCCATCTGACCCAAGATATCAATAAGAAACTTCCAATTTACGTTATCATAGGCCTTCTCGAAATCGATTTTAAACAGAAAAGCTTTCTTCTTTCGTTGTTTAAGCCAAGCCATAACCTCGTTAAGCATAAACGGGCTGTCTAAAATGTACCTGTCTTTAACAAACGCCGACTGAGAGGTAGATATGACCTTACCAATAACCTTTTTTAGTCTTTTGGCAGTGACTTTAGAGATAGTTTTGCTGATAACTCCTATAAGATTAATAGGCCTGTAATTTTTGAGGTTCGTAGGGTCCTTAACTTTAGGGATCAGAGTGATAAAAGACGACCCACTCCCTTGATTTATCCTCCCAAACTCATAGAAGCTATTCATGATCTCCCTGAAATCTTGCTAAAAAAGAGTCCAAAATTTCTTAATGAATCTGAAATTAACGCCATCCGGACCCTGAGCCTTGTCCGACCCACATTTAAAAACAACCTCTTTTATTTCATTATCCGAAAACTGGTGAGTCAATTCCCGCGTGTCATCCACCGAAATGCAATTTAAACCTAGACCGCGGACGAGGGGGCCTATTAACCCTTTCCTCATTGAACAACTTCCTGAAAAAGGAGAGGATTTCTTTTTTAATCTTTTTGGGATCTTGAGTCCACATACCTTCCACAGACAAGCCGTGAATGCGGTTCGAGGCCTTCCTTCTATTAATTGTACCATGAAAAAATGTCGTGTTGTCATCTCCATCAATCGCCCAACGAATTCTAGACCTCTGTTTTAAATCTTTAGCCTTGTTATCACTAATCACCCCAAACCTTTTTTGCATTCAGTCTTGATCCATTCTTCTTCATCGTTAAGATTCCTTGACTCTAAAATTTGATCCATTTTTTCCAACTCCTCCCTAAGAGTCGCCTCCTCTTTTGATTCCTTTTCTATCATTTCATCCCTCCATTCCTTTATTCTGAATCTCATAAATTTCAACTTTTACATCAACCTTACGTCAGGCAAACAATCTGATCTCTCGAAGTCGGCATTGGCTTTCACCACCACATCTTTGAAACCATCTTTGTCCAACCACGAGTTAAATATTCTGAATGGTTTCCTCCCAAAGTTTGTATTGACAGTAGAAAGAAGAAGAGGATTATGGTCCGACAGATATCTCGAGAGAGCTCTAAGATACGCTTCAGGCCAGTCGTTGAAAAAATTGTTACAAACTAAGAACCTATCAATCTTGCTGAGTTTCGATCCGTTTTCCCCCAAATAGGTGTACTTGCTGCCTTTCATGCTATATTCCGAAAAACCAATCTCTTCGATAAAATCATTAAAATCTCTAGAGCTAACTGCATTAAACTTGGAAATTTTTCTTTCTTCTGGACCCCTAACAGTGTTGAAATCTCCATCATAATCCATTGACCCGAAGAACTAGACACAATTTCCACTATATCTCTCCAGAGATCCTTTTTTTCAACAGTTTTGTGTGGCGCATAGACGTTTAACACGTTTAAAACTTTGCCAGACCCAACAACAGTACCCTTAACCAAAATGAAATTGTTGTGTTTAGCAACAGACTCCTTCCTAAAAATCTTAGGATCCCATATACTCAGGCAACCCCCCGAACGACCCGAAGCTGCCACCCATTCAAAATCAAAATCTGTATCCTCCCATAACTTCAGCAAATCGGATTCTTTAATAACTTGCTTCTGAGTTTCTTGAAGAGCAACGAAAGAAACCCCATTTATTCTTTTAATGTTATTGACCCAACCAGCCTTCTGAACCGCCCCCAAACCACGAATATTCAGCGATAAAAAAATCATGACTTACCGATCTGAACTCCTTCTTTCCTGATTGATTCCAACACCAAGTCGATGTGCTCCGAAAGGTTGACACCAAGCTGATTTGCTAATTCCACAGTTGATTCGGTTTCTTTTTCGAGGTCCTTCTCCAATTCTTCTCCATTTACTTCCTGATGAAATTCCTTTGAACCACCACCTTGATGGGCCTCCGTTTCCTCTCTAAAATTCCTGCCGTTGAAATCCCCCGGCGACGAGGAAGAAAGATTAACGTTGAGGTCGATGTTCCCTGGGTGAGAAGAAGCATCGATATTATTTAGGGGTGTTCAAAAAAATCCGAATCCGAAACCGAATCCGAAATATCCGAAATTCCGAATCCGAATTATCCGAAATTTCGGATATCCGAAAATTCGGATTCGGATACCAATTTTGAGATTTTTCGGATATTTCGGATATCCGATATCCGAATATTAAAATAGTTATTTTTTAATTATTTATTCTAAGTAAATATATATACCCTATTTAAAATAGCCCTAATTAGCATTCACCATTTTACCTTAACATTTCATCACTGTATATGCACAAGCACACACCCACCTTCCTTTTGTCACTTTTGCTACCGCCGTCCACCTCCGACCGACGACTGCAACCGGAGATCTGCAAGCTTTATTTCTTCATTCAAATTGTCGCCACTCACCGGTTAACAATCTCTTTTGATCGCGAATCGTCGCTCTACTCTGCGAACCTAATCGTTTTTCGCCGGCGACGCTAATCGTTCTTCATCTACTATGTTGCGATGATAAGTTGTTGATTTTTGGCTTTGATTGTGTGTTCTTCTGTTTTTATTTTGTTGTGATAAAAATCCCTAACTTTTGTGGTGAAAGATTTGATTTCAATATTATAAATTGAGCAACATAGTGTGTTTTTTATAAGACATGGATCTATTAATCAAATGTATGAACTGACCTGCAATATTTAGTTTGTTTTTATGTCAGAAAGCTTCTTGTGGTCATTACACTTTCATATATGTTTGCTTATGATTTTATTGATTCAGTTCGTGTGTAGATCTGACAATTTTATATGCTTTAAATGATGTTTTGTGGTCTTATATTTGTTATTTTGTGGAGTTAATTGCCAAAATCGTCCCTGAGGTTTGGGCAGGTTTGCCATTTTCGTCCAAAATAACACTTTTGTACCAAATTGCCCCCAACGTTTGTAACCTTTTGCCATTTTCACCCAAACCACTAACTTTGTTTATTTTTTCTGTTAAGTTGAGGATATTTGGATGAAACTGGAAAATATAAAACCACAGGGACGATTTTGGCAATTTACTCAAACTCTTTTAAATTTCTTTTATTTAATTAATTTTGTTACCTATATAATAAAAAAAATATACATGCAATTTTTATATGAAAACAGTAATAGCTTTGTCACATATTTTTTTATGAATTTTCATCCAACCACTAACTAAGTTAACTTTCTATTAAGGCGAAGGATGTTTATAAGAAAAGACAGAAATTAATTTCTAATTTTTTATATAGATCAGTTTTATAAAAATAAAATCTACTTAAAGCTCTAAATTTTATAAAACTAAAATGCTGGTGACCTTATTGAAAAAATGTCAAATAAAAAAAATCTTATCATATATACCAAGTTTGTAATTCATCTTCTACTCTTTTAAATTTGATCCTAAGGAAAAACAGAAGCCTGTGCCCCACCCTCTATTAAACAATGTATCATTACCAAACCTTAAAATTACCCACCAGATTGTAATTATAATGCTATGAACCAAAAGTTTCTTTACTCAAGCCACTCAAAATAAGTATTAGTTAGTTACTCTCATAATCTTAATTAAATAAATATTTTATTTCTACCAACATATTTCCTAGGTGCTCAACACATTTAAAAAATATGTACCGTTTTACAATTTTTTTCTATCTATACAACTGATAAATACTAAAAGTTGTTAACGATTGTTAATGTGTTGCACACCAATGACGTTTTCTCTTTATAAAACTGATTTATATAAAGAAGCTGTAAATTAATTTCTGTCTTAATTTATAAAATTTAAAACATCTTCCACCTTAACAGAAAAATAAACCGAGTTAGTGATTTGGATGAAAATTTATAAAAATTATGTGACAAAACTATTAATTTTTTTCTAAAAACTCCTTGTATATTCTTTTTTCTTATTATATATGTAACAAAAATAATTAAATAAAAGAAATTAAAAAGGGTTTGAGTAAATTGCCAAAATCGTCCCTGTGATTTCATATTTGTCAGTTTCATCCAAATATCCTCAACTTAACAGAAAAAATAAACTAAGTTAGTGGTTTGGATGAAAATGGCAAAAAGTTAGAAACGTTGAGGGGAATTTGGTGCAAAAGTGTCATTTTGGACGAAAATGGCAAACCTGCCCAGACCTCAGGGACGATTTTGGCAATTTACTCTATTTTGTGTTTTCGGATCTTGCAAGTGAAGCTAATGTTTTAATTTTCAAAATTTCGAATATCCGAT
Source organism: Helianthus tuberosus (assembly GCA_030545235.1). Classification (NCBI taxonomy): domain Eukaryota; kingdom Viridiplantae; phylum Streptophyta; class Magnoliopsida; order Asterales; family Asteraceae; genus Helianthus; species Helianthus tuberosus. Next base: position 171,529,830 of record CM060352.1, read on the forward strand.
TTTTTGGATACGGATTCGGATAGTGAAATGGGCTATCCGAAATTTTCGGATATCCGAATTTTCGGATATCCGGTTTTGAACACCCCTAATATTATTGAGAGCCTCCCCACCGTCTCCTGTCAAACTGACCGAATCAAAAGGAAGGTCCACTCTTTTTCTTTTAGATGTGTAACACCCCGTGTTTCGAAAGTCAAAGTCAAGATTAAAGTCAAAGGGAGACAAGATTGCTGATTGCGATCTGTCACTCCTTGCTCAAATCCTGTTTTGACTTCTTTGACTTGTATATAGTCTTTTATGCTTTACGAATAGTTGTATTATGTGGAGCATGGTTGTAAAAGTCGCTAGGCGCTCCCTAGTCGGTCGACCGGGGAGTTGAGAGTATTCGGCCTAGCCGGAGAGTACACGGGGAGTACTCGGAGATGCCAAATTATAAAGAAATTAGTTTTCGGAAATTAAATATATGTCAAATAACATAAATTTATTAATATTTATAACAAAATACGTGAAATTGATATTCATTCTTTAATATGATAGGCATAGAAGTTATGTTTTATTTTATTTTAAGTCAAACTCGGCCCGAGTTGTCCTATTAGATCCGATTTTAGCCAATTTTGACCGCATTTGATCGATTCCGAGTAATTAGTCGGAGTTGAAGAAAGTCGCCTCAGCAGCCTACCTTGTAGCGACTACTCGGGTAGTACTCGGCCTTGGAGACCTTGTTTTACAACCATGATGTGGAGTACTTATTAATAATCGAAGACTATTCGATATTTATCTCTTTATCGCATATCGCAACTCGAATTACGCGTTCTGGTTATTGTTCTTATGTGTGTGTGTGCCTTATGTGTTACTTGTGCATGTTATTTATGTTATATCGTGGTGATCAATCGAAATGCAATCGGAACTCAATCGCAATCGAATCGCAAACGCTAAACGCAAGCCAATTAAGGATGATTGTATGTTGATATAGTAGTTGGGATTAAAAGTAATTTGAATAGGAAACTCTATCGCATCGCAACGCTCAGCACGCGAATCGAAATCGCAAAACCCATCGTGCCATTCACTCCAATCGTGTGGCTAGCCGATTGAGCTGCCACCCGATCGAGTTGCCACTCGATCGAGGTGCCACTCGATCGGGCTGCCACCCGATCGGGTTGCTACCCGATCGACCAGCCCTCTCCTCCCCCTTTCCTTTTATGGAAACCCTATAAATACCCCTGTCAACATCACAAACTTCCCTTTTCTGCACCTCTCGTCCGACCAGCACTTCTTGCACACTTTTCTTCAGATTTCTCGCGATTCTTGTAAGTTTTCCGTCTAAATCTTGTACTTTCTTGATCTACATGCACTCATACACCTTTCTATCTTTTGAATCTTAACTTTTAACTGTGAAATCACTAGATTTGAGGTGTTCTAGGATGATGTCATCATGGTGTTCTTATGAACTTCATGTTTTGGCTTCAATCCACCAAGAACAACTTAGATCTGAACGATTTCCACACAAATAAACAAAGATCTTTCATAGATCTGAACATATTCACGGTGAAAAGGATTGAAAGATGGTTTTCCGACTTTCTTTCAACTCTTTTACACTCAATGCACTCAAAACCGATAGAATCGGAGCTTGTTCTAACCTTCCACTTTTTCGTGTTGATGTGTTGGTTCAAGATCTGGATACTATCCACGAGACGTTGATTTCGGGTTTGAACATGAACAACCAACTCGGACCGGGAACTGTTCGGACCAGGGTGATTCATGTCCGGCCAGCTCACTTGGGACGAGGTAAAGGTTCCGTTGTACAAACAAGACATCAAAACACCTGATTCAAAACTACAACACACCAATCAGAAACCGGTGTTAGAACGATCAGATCGTCGGAACGGACTACCGTCCGATCAGGTTACCACCCGATCGGATTGCCACCCGATCGACCGGCTGTCCGATCGGGCTGCACTTGGTTCTATACTTAAACCATTTTCAAACTATTTAGGGATCTGAACATTGAAACGGACTACCACCCGATCGGATTGCCATCCGATCGAGTAACTGTCCGATCGTGTGACGTTTAGGGACTTAATAATTTTCAACATGTTCATTCCGAACGGATTGCCATCCGATCGAGTGACCGTCCTGCTGTGAATTTGTTCTCAAACCTGAGAAGCCTCGCCAATCGGATTGCTGTCCGATCGGACTGCCGTCCGATCGACCGACCTGAAAGGTAGAGATACTTCTCCATTTTCAAAATGCTACAACGAAAACTTCAAAAGACAAACCATCATACACAAACACATCCATCCCAAACGAGGTGACTATCCAATCGAGTGACCACCCGAACGGATTGTCAACTGATCGACCGGCCACCCGATCGGATTGCCACCCGATCGGATTGTTGTTCGATCCAATGACACCTTGTATCGTTTTACGCGCCGCTTATCGTTTATGATAACCTTACTCCCTAGCGCTCCCTTCAATCCATCAATCGCTGTGAGTATACTCTAACCTTTTTGCTTTATGCACTTTTGGGTGTTACATACGTTACTTATACTAAATCACATCGAACACACTACGCAATTCTTTAACGCTAACTGTTACCGCATGTTATACATGACTTAATGAATGCTTGTTTGTTATGTTTACACATGGAATGCTGTCTACCTGCCTTAGCAACGATAGTACTATAGTTTGGACTCAGCACCTGTTCACTCAGGGGTTGTTAAGGACAATTTGTTACATGGCTCAGAGTGGTGAGAGTGTATTACAAACTGCCTTGGGCAGTCAACCCGCTGTCATTGGTATTGATAGGTTCATGTCGATAACTTACTTGCTTCATTTCACACTGTGTACGTGCTGGTTATACGTAACGATTTCGAACTCTATATGCTATTATCAAACTTGTATGCTCACATTTACACTATGTGTATTGACTTTTACTTTAACGTATGTGACAGGTGCTTAGGATGTTTATATGCTTGGCTTGCTGTGAAATCGAGGCTAGGAAAGGTCTAGAAACAAATAAACAATTGTCTGTATTTGAAATCTGAGTTGTCGGAACAGAACAATAATTATGTTATCTTTTATGACATGGTATGGGACATGTTGCTTTAAATAATTGGTAATTATAGTTGTTATGGAAACTTCTGGACAATCTGTTTCGCTCAGTGCCACGCCCCGATGTTTCCGCCATCGGTTGGGGTGTGACAAGATGATCTGTCTTGGGCCGATCCATTAGAGACGAAAAAATGGGCCTTTTTAGCAACTCTAGACTTCCTTTTACCCTGGCCCATTTTCTTATTAAAAACTTTATCACCTCTACAGGACTGTCCCCCCTTTGAACCAAGAGCCTCATTAATATTCCTTTTTTCCCACCCATCTTCCCATCTCGGAAACTCCATCGAATTGGCATGCAAAGGGTTATCATGCATGCACGCCTCTTCTGCTACCTTCGCCTTTTCGGATTCTGCCTGAGAACAACCAGTGACACCGATCGGACTTCCGATGCCGTGGAATCCGGTAACTTCATCTTTATTGACCGGCACTCCTGCAACGTCAACAGTCTTTTCGACCAAAAAGTCTGGAATCCATTCACTTGTCTCCTCCGCTATCCAAACCTTAAATTTCTTGTTTTCCCAGACAATCGTGACCTGTTCATTGATCGGACTTCCTTCCCCCACCAGAACTCCCACCATATCCGAGATAAGATCAACGTCTTCATCACCCAACTAAGAGGGGTGTAGGATCTTACCGAAAAGTCTACCGATGGAGTCGAAAACTTCATTATCACGAAGATGAATAGGTACCCCTTTGATCGATGTCACGACCCTTGGCCCCGGTTTGACCCGGTCCAGAGCCGCAGGGCAGGAAATCCGATGGTATCTAATTAAGTGACAGCGGAAGTCTTTTTTTTAAACAGGATCGATTAATATTAAAACTGCTCGTTTATATATAACATAGGGATAATTCCCATAATTTACAATAAAGTGATTTTGCTGGGAAATCTTTATTTCTTAAAACATGTTTCTTTATTTATTTACATTGAGTCACTTTTCTAAGCTTGTAGTGCTCCACGGCACTTTTCCTGTGCTCACAACAGATCACCTGAAACATGTTTGAAAAAGGTTTTGTCAGCAGGGAAATACTGAGTGAATCATTCAGTTTTACTAAAACGACTCGTTTGTTATAATTAACAGTATTAAGAGATTACAATGTTTCTGATATCAAACCAACTACCCACATTATTTGTCACTCGACCCTTTTCTGTGACTGTGGTCATATCACCATTGGCTGCCCCAATGAATGACGGTTATCACTAAATTTAGGTTCGCCCACTTAAAGTGATAAAACTGCAATATTGTGCACAATACCCCACATACCGGCTGTAATTTGGTGATTACATAAACTTAATCCCTGTAATTATAACCTTTGAAAATAATTTGGAGTATTGTAAAACAGTTGATAAAAAGAGAATGACTCACATTGTAGATTTAACGAGCAGAATATAAGCCTACTGATTAGCCTTGATTAACCTAATTTAAATAATAATGCACACACACAAACAGGTTAGTAACTAATACAGCAGTTACGTCAATTCACGAGATTAAACCCTCACAACGATTTATTAGTGCAATACTTAATAATTCAGCGGATTCACAACGAATGACAGAGTATAGTCCGAATTCGAGCAGTACTCAAACATTCAAGTCGAAGTCACGATGAATTAATAAAGTATAAACTCAATTTGAGCGGCACTTAAACAATCGTTGGATAGTTATAATCGATCGGACGTTGAATCGTAATAGCGATCGAGTTATTACCCTGATTGCGGCAGCAATTAGTGATTGTGTGTGTTTAGTGGACTGTTTCTGGGATAACTCAGTCTACGTAACTCGATTTTACGTCGTTCCAAAGACAAATTTCAAGTCCCAAGGCCCTGTATTTATACCCAAAAAAAATGCCTCCCCTCGCGCCACGCGAAAGGATCTCCTGTGCGCGTCGCGTGGCGTGAGAGACCCTAGTCTAACATAGGGTGTGTTCGTGTCCCAGTAGCTTGGCTGAGTTGGTTTCGTGTGATTTTTAATTTTTGACAGCAAACTGTGTGGATTATACCGAATAGGTTTTACCCCCCCTGAGTTTTAGGGGCCCTGATCCTGATTCCGATTGTTCTGAAAATTTTAGGGTTAATGCAGAATTACTTGGGTTTCTCAATTAAGGTTTTCTTAATAGATAATTAACCTACTAAGTATTAATTTTTAATGAGAGTTGTTACAATCGATAACCACGCAATCCTATCGAACGGGGGCGATTGCCCATTCCATAATTCCAGCGACACAAACAGACTAGATTCCTTAGACAATTTATCTTTAAACACCCCCAAATCCTCCGAACACTCGAAGGAAATAAGCACAGACAGAAAGAAAAAGAAACATTAAATGTGTGTCCATACCAATCGCATACCATATTCAAATCAATAATGCATAAGGTGTAAACATCTTGCACTAGATGATGGAACATCTTAATTAAACAAATAACATCCATTCCACCAAGAAGACCAAAAAGCGTTGGAGGAATGTCACGTTCATTGTCTGGTGTTTTTTTAATAGTAAATTTGGATTAGTGACGGACTACTGGAGTATTATCATGTTAGGAGCTGAATCATCTGATCATATCCATCCTCTTTAGCCAACAATGCATATACACTAATATAGGAGGATACCCAATAAATATGAAAAAAAACCTCTTGTAGGAATCAAACACAGGACTTAATGGTCCCTAAACTTTATCCCACTCCTATGATGGCACTAAACTATAATGCTATGGGCCATTGTCTAGTGTTATAGTATAAAATCCAAACATATATTATACTAGGTTATATACTCGTGAGCTTCACGGGTTATGGGCTGTGTTAAAAAAATATATATATCTATAAAAGTATTTTTTTGTATGATTTATAACCTGATATCTCTTCATGCTAAGACCCATGTTTGGCAAACCTTACCAAGAAGAAAAAAAAACAGAAATTGAATTACTTAGGGTAATATGTCTTTTCAGAAGAAAGAAGGTGAAATGAACAAATGAGTCAATAGTATTCAAATGCTTACAATGTCCTTAATCGTATTAAAAAGAAATCTTATATCATTTTTTTGATAATATTTTTTAGTAATAGTAAATCATGTACAAAATATTTTTTAAAAGAATGGACAAAAGACGTTAACATGTCACCCTAATGTGACCCAACCCATTTTGACCCGTCAGTCAAACAAAGATGTTCCCCTAAAATAAAGTTACAAACTGACCGAACATTAACAAATGTAACAAAAAACAAATTACTTCTAATTCTAACAACACAAATGTGAAGTAGTCACCCTCGACTGGTAGCCCGAACCATGTTGTTGACCGAGTGAAATAGGCCCGCATGTAACTTTCTTGGTTGTCCCATCACATTATGAAAACTTGATTGATAGTTTTGATCCCATGCTTCAGTTTGATTAATTTTCCACCGTTGTACTTACAAAAGGCAAGTCGGCGACAAAAGGGCTCGAGTTAAAAGAGGACATTACTTTTCTTATATTCGGAGTTACGGATCTCATAAGTAATCAGGGTCGGCTCAACCATTTTGGTGGCTTAAGGCGAAGTAAAATCTTGTGGCCTTTTTCCCAAAAAAATGTATGTAATTGAAACTTAAACTTGAAGGGTCCAAGTGTAATTATTTGAAAGATTGTGTTAAAATTTAAAAACAAGAAAAAAAAAAGTGAACCAGGGATTCGAACCCGGGTCTCACCAACATCCATACATACACAAAACCACTACACTACCAACCATCAATCTGTTGATAACCCACACCCTAAATCTTTTATAAATGGACTGTGGTTTCATCAAATTGTGGAGGCCCTATAGTTTTGGTGGCCCAAGGCCCAAGCCTTGTTTGGCTTACCCTTGGGCCGGCCCTGTAAGTAATGAACAGAAACGACTTAGTGGGCCGGATCATGTGTATGATAACATACTCTTTGCATCATACATTAAGATCTGCAAACATTTGGATCATAAAAATAAAAATTTCCAAAAGAATAAAAAAAATCCAAAATATTATAAAAAATAATAAAAAAATCCAATAAAATTCTAAAAAATAAAAAAAAAACTCTAAAAAATCTAAAAAATCCAAAAAATTCTGAAAAATAAAAAATCCAAAAAAATTCTAAAAAATAAAAAAATTCTAAAAAATCAAAACAATAATAAAAAAATCCAAAAAAAATAATAAAAAATCCTATAAAATTCTAAAAAATAAAAAAAATAATAAAAAATTAAAAAAAATTATGAAAAATCAAAAAATTCTAAAAATAAAAAAATAATAAAAATCCAAAAATAATAAAAAATTTAAAAAACCCAAAAAAATTCTAAAAAACGAAAAAAAAAAATTAAAAAATTAAAAAAATCTAAAAAATTAAAAAAATAATAAAAAATCCAAAAAAACAAAAAAAACAAAAAAAATAATAAAAATAATAAAAAATCCAAAAAATTCTAAAAAATAAAAAATTTCAAAAAAATCAAAAAAATAATAAAAAATCCAGAATATTCTAAAAAATCAAAAAATAATAAAAAATTCTAAAAAATAAAAAAATTCTAAAAAATCAAAAAAATAATAAGAAATCGAAAAAAAACAAAAAATTCTAAAAAATCCAAAAAATAAGAAAATCCAAAAAATTCAAAAAAATCCAAAAAATTCAAAAAATATCAAAAAATCCAAAAAATTATAAAATTAATAAAAAAATCTATAAAACACAAAAAAATTCTAAAAAAAACAAAAACAAATTTAAAAAATAAAAAAATCTAAAAAATCAAAAAAATAATAAAAATCCAAAAAATCAAAAAATCAAAAAAATAAAAAACAAATAATTTTTTTGAATTTTTTCTATTTTTATAATTTTTTGGAATTTTTATTATTTTTTAGAATTTTTTTTATTTTTTAGAAATTTTTTTAATTTTTTTAATTTTTAGAATTTTTTGAACTTTTTATTGTTTTTTATAATTTTTTGGATTTTTTATTATTTTTTAGATTTTTTTTGAATTTTTAGAATTTTTTTGATTTTTTATTATTTTTTTGATTTTTTAGAATTTTTTGAACTTTTTAATATTTTTTTATTTTTTAGAATTTTTTGGATATTTTATTATTATTTTTTGATTTTTTAGATTTTTTTTATTTTTATAAATTTTTTTATTTTTTAGAATTTTTTTGCTTTTTGAATTTTTAGGATTTTTTTAATATTTTTTAGAATTTTTTTTTTATTTTTTAGAATTTTTTGAACTTTTTATTATATTTTAGATTTTTTTTATTTTTTAATTTTTTTGATACTTTTGAATTTTTTGGTTTTTTTAGAATTTTTTTGAATTTTTATAATTTTTTGGATTTTTTAGAATTTTTATCTAAGATAGTTGTTTTTAAAACTTTTGCCAATTGTTTATAATTAGGGATAATTTTGTCTTTTTAGGTATTTTTAAATTCTAATTCCATTAATACATTTATCAACCAAACACATCTATGGATTTCAAAGGAATCCATCAAATTCCAATTCAAATTCCAATTCCTATAGGGATTCCAATTCCTACATATTCCGCGAACCAAACGCCCCCTAACACTATGTTCCCGAGTCATTTAACATGGGGAGGTGAGGGGAGGGGAGGGGAGGGAAAATTTTCTCTCCTAATCTCTCCAATTTGGGAGGATGAATATATGGTCATATTTTGTCATATTTTCTTCCATTTTCCCTCACCTCCCCCTGTTAAATGAAACTCGGGAACATGGTTTTTCATATTTTCATCTCTTTTCCCTCCCCTCCCCCTGTTAAATGAGTCTCGGGAACAGAGTGTAAAGATTAGAATTAGTTTGAGAGTCGAACGTTAAAAACAAAAAAAAAATGCCACGTGAACAAAATGCCACATGTCAGTGAGAGAGGGCAAAAAAATAGCATAAAATAAAAGATGTGGGCTGAAATTCAGCCAAGTATACTAACATTTTCATTTATAAGTATAGAGATGAATATTTTATGTGCCTTGCATTTTATATAAAATTTCGCAACTCTTTAGTTACATAAAATCTCGCAACATTTTTATAACTAAGATATACCCAATTTATATGTATCATATATAATGAAACATTTTTATTATACAAATAGTATATATATAGTTACATACACATTATGTAATGATTCTATAAACGTATACATATATTTAAATAACCTAAATACGTTATTTACTCTAAATAAAATTTATTCACTTTGTGAAATTTGTATAAAACATTATTATTTCTCTAAATAGTAAATGTTATCATTTGAAATTTTATAAGGCACAAACTATCTACACACAAGTGTGTAGATAGTCACACCAAAAGGTGTTTTTTGTCCTTATGTGCACACCCTGCAGTGTCGAATTGTGTCTAAAACGCGGCGTTTTGGTCCGGTTAACCAGACAAAGACTGACGGGTCTGTTGACCGGACCAAAACGCCGAGCTTTGGCCGCGTTTTGGTCTTGTCAACTAGACCGGGTGTCAGTCTTTTGTCTGGTTGACAGGACCAAAACGCGGCCAAAGCTCGACGTTTTGGTCCGGTCAACAGACCTGTCAGAAACCCGTCAGTCTTTGTTAGGTTAACCGGACCAAAACGCCGCGTTTTGGCCACAGTTCGACACTGCAGGGTGTGCATACAAGGACAAAAAACATCTTTTAAGGTGTGTAGATAGGCAAATGGGTGTGCCAATAGGTACACGGCACAAACTATCTACACACTTGGTGTGTAGATAGTCACACCAAAAGGTGTTTTTTGTCCTTATACCTTTGTAGACTATTTCAACTAAATAATCATAGGCGGGGCCCGATTTTAGATAGAACACCTAACAACGCCAAGAATGAATAGTAGAGCGTCGATATCATTTAAGATGGGATTGTTAAGATTATTTGGATATCTATTGTATAATGTATATGTCGAGCTGCATTTGGGCTAGATATTTGGTCACCACTTGCACCACAGGTTTTAAATGCTTTATTCAGAATTTTTTTGATTTTTTAGAATTTTTATGATTTTTAGAATTTTTTATACTTTTTAGAATTTTTATGATTTTTTAGAATTTTTTAGATTTTTTTGAATTTTTTAGATTTTTTTGAATTTTTTAGATTTTTTTTTTGATTTTTTGGAATTTTTTTGGAATTTTTTTGATTTTTTGGAATTGGATCAAAATTGCAACTGAAAACATTTTTTAAGGAAATCCCCAAAATACCCCTGTTACAAACTGGGTTTTTGGATGGAGTTAGGCAAAGTGATCAAAATGGCAACAAAATGTAAAAGTCAGGGACCCAAGGGGGAAAATAAAACTATTTGGATCAAAATGGCAAATTTGGACAAAACTCAGGGACTAAAATGGCAATTTACTCATTGTATAATGTATATGTCGAGCTTCATTTGGATTAGATATTTGGTGGTCACCACTTGCACCGCCGGTTTTAAATGCTGTATAAAAAGTTATAATTTCTTTATTAAGTATAAAAAAGCTTAGAGCATTCACATCCTAACCATCAAATTATGTGAGGAGGGGTTTTTATATTATAAAGGGTATAAAAAGTGGTTGTGAGTAGAGGAGAGAGAAAATGTTACTGTTCATCTGTATATTTGGAGGGACACTGTTCACCCGTTATAATTTTTTAATATATTTTGAAAGTGGTTGTGAGTGGAAGTGAGAGAAAAATGTAATGATAATATTATTTAATTGAAAGGAGAGAGAAAAAATATTTGTTTTTAGTGGAAATATATTGATATAGGAGTTGTTTTTTAGTGGAATGTATGTATAATTTGATGGATTGGATGTGAATGCTCTTAGACTATGGGGTGTGGTTCCCCTTCCCCCATAGCCACATTATCTCCATCTCACCTCCACATCATCACTTTCTTTTTCCTCTTCCTCTTGCCCCAACCCTAGGAAATGGTTTCCCCATCCATCTCCATCCAATCAAAGCTAGAGAGAGAGAGAGATTCAAGAGAGAGAGAATGAAGAGAGAGAGAGACAGTCGGTAGTGGAGTTCCGAAGGCACCGATTCCCGCTCGGGGGGGGGGGGGTGTTCCCGTTGGGGGAGGAGCTCCACCTCAGCTCCCCGATGCTGTCTCCCGAACCACACCCTGGCGCCTTATAAAACTTCACTTACCTTATGTTTTCAAAGTTTTAGGATTGTGTTTGTTACAAATGGTGGGATCATTTAAATACCGAGCCTATGGCTTTATAGCCTATTGGTTTGGGGTGAGATAAAGCTTTGGGACTAATAGGTTCTGGGTTCGATTCCCACAAGGGGGGGTTTTTTCTATATTTATTGGTTTCCTCCGGAATTGGTGTATAGGCATATGCCTAGTGGAGATGGATATGATCGAGTGGTTTCGCTGGTGGCATGATGATACTTTAGTGGTCTGTTAGTGATTCAAATTTTCCGTTCGAATTTTTTTTATACTGAATCACACTAATCACTATAGTGTGCCCCACTTTTTGCATTTTTAGGATATTCAATTAATTAGTACTTATAGGAGGCGGGGTGGGATCCGTGATGGATTTCATCACGCGTGGAAACAAAGAACACACCACCGCCACCTCCTTTCTTCACGCGTACATTTTATAACTCGTGGAATATATTACGCCGTGAAGAATGAAACATGTGAGGGAATGTGAGGGTTTTTGTTGGGTGTTGTGAGTGATGGACATTTCCACTAAAAAAAAATTTGTGAGTGATGGAATAATGGTTGAAGACATGGCGGAACTTGATTGGATGTTGTGAGTGATGACTGATCACCACCCCCTCCCCCTTAGACCGTGGGGTATGGTGGGGCGTAGAGGTGCACAAAATAACCGGTTAATTAACCGTAACCGGTTATTAACCGAAACCGTAACCGGTTAAAACCCGATTTAGGAATAACCGGTTAGTGGTTATTTTTATCCGTAGGTTAGTAACCGGTTATAAGTGTTTAGTATAATAACCGGTTATTAACCGGTTTTTAACCGATAGACTAGTTAACCGAAAAATTCAAAAAAAAGGCAAAAAAACCGGTTAATAACCGAAAATAACCGGTTAAAGTAATTAACCGGACCAGTTAAAAAAATAACCGGTTAAAGTAATAACCGGTTAAAGCATTAACCGGTTAAAGTCAAAAAGTCAAATTAACCGGTATAACTGGTTAACCGAACCGGTTATTAAAATTAACCGGTTTGTGCACCTCTAGTGGGGCGGGGGTTTGGGGCATGGGTTGACACGTGGACTTCGAGGGGCACCGCTGGTCAGTTGCATGTTGTGGCTAGCCCGCGTGGGTTGGCCACGTGTTATAATTTTTTTTTCAATTATTACAAAAATACACACAAAATTAAAAAAAAAAAAAAAAAAAAAAAGCCTAGCCACCTATAGCCTAGCCAACCCAGCCAATGAGAGCCTGCCACGGAAGACCGCTAGGCCCGCCCAACGCACGGGATGAAACCCCCGCCAAAGGGGCCACACCGAAACCCATGCCCACCCAGGGTAGTGACTTGGGCGTTTGTACCCAACCCAGGCCCCAACCCCGCCCCATACCCCATAGTGTTATAAGTTGTTTTTGAACTATTCTCGTTCTCATTTTTTATCATATTGCTTTAATCAACAAATGTCTGAGACAAATATATAATAGATGTCATCTTAGTTCCTCATGTACATACAAAAAGCCTCTTTAAGATACGAATTTGATTCCTATAGAGTAGTGAACCGTTCAAGATTTATTTGAAATTTATTTTACTCTTCATGTTTTGTTGTTCTTCATTTCCATTTATCCATTAATAACCAAATACATGTGGCTAGGCTTTTGGGGTGCTTCTATTTATGTTTGGGCCTAAAATTAAACCTGAACAAATCAACCCTTTTTGGCATTGGTATAGCTTCGGCAGATGTGGATAAAATGGTTTCTATCATGGGCCGTTGGGTTGCAAGGCGGTACTTTAATCGTTCTCGTACCTTGGTCTTATTAGTCGGTACTAACATGAACCATATCAACAATTAGAGGCCAGTCTTTTATAAGTTTCAATCCCGTCTTTCTCTTTGGAAAGCTACCACTTTAGAAATTGGTGGTAGAGTTACTTTGATAAGGTCGGTCCTATAAGACTATAAGCTTGCCAAGTTACTATTTCTCGCGTTACAAGGGCCCTCTATCAAAGTTAGCGAAGGATAGGAGAGCTTAAGAAGGAAGTTCCTTTGAGTAGGTAATAATGACCATATCAAAATTCATTGGGTTCCTTTGGTGGTAGAGTTCTTTCTCAATTGACGACTTACTTGCGCTTCACAACATCATCGAGATTGGAGACTCAATGAAGAAGGTAATTCACAGTATAATCTCATTTATCCTATTATCCTCTAAAGGAGAGCAGTATTTTTGTTACATATGTAAGGACCCATTTAATGTTAAACTTATGGAACGAAACTAATGTCCCATTGGATCTATCTCAGTATGTTATGATATCTATCACGTAAGAGATATCACTGAGATCTATTATATCAAAGTTTGTGTTAACAATGCTTTGACTTATGTAACATACACCTGTCAAAAGAATATCATCTATATAGACAAGTTTAATTTAGTTGCTCCCACTCATCTTGAGGTAGGTACATTAATCTACTTGGTTGTTGATGAAAATAATTACGTTAAGATTTCATCACATTATGATGTTTGCATTAACCCATACATGGATTTTATTGGCTTACAAATAAAGTGTTCTTTAATCTTCATTTTGGAACTTTCAGGTTTTTATGAACATGTAAATATGTCAGCCATTTGTTAGGGAAATTGTTTTGATGTTCATCTAATGTAGCTTTAAACTATTATAAGCTACTAGAACAGTGATGATCCTCAAAGAAATCTTTTGTTAGATATGTAATAAAGATTCTTTAATAATTTATCTCTTCCTGAGTACAACCTTTGACAATCAATCATGCTTTTGAGTGTCTTAACGCTTATATTAGGATTTGGTTTAGTTATGAACACTCTTAGGTAATTCAATCAAATCCCAAACGTTATACGAACACATAAAATCAGTTTTACTAGAAAACAGTTTTATTCCATTTAGAAGATTAATTGACATTAATGGCTTAATTTGAAGAGATAGGATCAGTAAACATTTCCAAAACCCATTTCAACTTCAGTTAGGGAGGTTATGTAATCATCAAAGTTAGTAGGCTTTTAAACCTAGATGACCTCCTGAGTTGATTATTGGATTTATTAGAAGTTTCAGTTTTATGGATTAGCTCTTGGTTAGGTTGCTATCATTTTCATTCTAAGTTTGTAATAGTTGGTGCAATATGGTGTACAAGAGGTGTAATCGGAGTTAAATTCGGAGTGAAATTTAATGACATTCTTCCCCCCGCCTCTTGTATTCCTTGCAAGTCATGATAAGGACTTTGACTGCTCCCACTGACCTTAGAAAACTTTAGGAACTCAACATGCTTAGGGTCAATATTTAACGACCAACAAATTCTAATAGAGAAAACAAGTTAATGACGTTAGTCGTTGTGATTTCTCTTGTTGTGGATTATGTTAGTTTAGGTAAGAAATCTAAGTGTGCCCACAATTAAGCAACAATGAAACTTTTGTAAGAGTAGCATTAGATTTTAAGAAGACAAGTTTTGATGGAACAGTGTCGTGATGGAGCGGTGTCTTGTACAAGAGGTGTAAATTGAAGTAATATAAAGTTTTCACTCCCCCACCTCTTGCAACTATTGCAAGTTATTATTAAGACACTTAATGCTCCCACTGATCTTTAATATCTCTAGAATGCTACTAGAGAAGTTTCAATGAGCTACGTGGCGTGGGAACCTATCATATATGCGTTAGACTTTATTTGATTCCCTTAATGTCCAGATGTCATAAGAAAACTTAGGGACATATCTAATAGAAATCTTATTAAGTACATATATGAATAGATTTCTTCTAAGACCGTGGGCCATGTGCGACAAAATTTAGATACAAGTTGATGGTCTTTTAAATGATAAATGAATTATGTCTGAATATTCCTTTTGGAATAAGTTCCACGAATGTCAATGAATGACTTGTGATGGACCCATACTTATTCCTTAAGCCAAGTAATATTTAGGGCTGTAACGTCATGATTTAAAATCACTTACAATGAGATTAGATAAAAAAATCATCCTCATTAACCATGTCATGATTTCTCATGAATTTTGGTTATAATGGATGAAATTTATAAGTCTCATTTTCCTTTTGTCAAAATTCTCATTTGTATGATAACAAAAGTTGTGAAAATGTAAGGTATCATCTAGTTTCATCTTAGTAATGTTTCTATCCAGACATTTAGAACAAATAAGATGAGAGTTTAAGGTAAGTGTGACTTTATGTTGACCATGCAAACCTCACAACCTTCATAACATTGCTTAATTATGATACTATATTCTGACTAATCTTCAGAATATATAAGGTATCAAAAACGTTGTTAGAAGACTGCTTATTATGGTTCTTATAGTCTTAACATTTAATTTTGTCACTAACTCCCATGTTAGTTATTTGTTGACTTCTGGTAAGGAAACGTTTAAAACTAGAGTTAACTAATCATGTGTTAATAGGAATATTAAAATTATCAGACTTAAATATCATTAGTAAGTGACTACCTAATTAACTTATCCAACTGTTCTTTTGAATAATGGATAGTCTCGTTGCTTCTGTCTAGTCTAATGGCATAATTATGCAGTGAGATTTTCCTTTGAAGAACCTTAGAGTTGGGATTTTGTACTTGTATTTTGACTATGGACCTTAGAACAATCCTCTTTTAAGGTTTCAGTGGTTGTAAGGTGAACATCATCTTATTTTCCAGTTTCAAACATTTATTTCTCTGTACATATGTTGCTTATCAACACACTCATTATACTTTGGTACTTTTGAGTGTTATAGTTGATTTATAAGACATCAAATTATACAAGTGAAAATCTTAGTATGTAATGTACTGAAAAAATTGTACTTAATTTCATGCGTAAGCCCTTAACTTTATGGGTCATGGTATTGTACATTATAATGTATTCATATATACCACTTAACTTTATAGTTCAGAATTTTAAATGAAGCCATGCATCTTAGGAGTTATAGTGATTATTCCACAAATAATAGGTTTGTCTTAGGAAAGACTTAATATGGAATAACTTTAGTGATAGCATTTATGTTAGAGAGTTCTTGATTGTCATAAGAGACGTAATGTTCGACTTATCCTATTCATCATGCTCTATTTTTCTTCTGTAGTACTTTTATCAGAAGAGAGCAATATGATTATCGTGTCTTAAAAGATAATCAAGGATTTAATTTAAAAGCTAATCTTATAGAAACTTTAAATAAAGCAAAACATTTTAGGTTTAAGAATTAGAGTGGGTGAGATATTGATTTATAGAAGAAAATTACAGTGAGTAAGATTATGGGTACTAAAAATAAGGCAGACGAAATGATCATAAAATTAATGAAGGATCATTGATATAAGGATCATTATGTGAAGAGGTTGTGATATGTCTATTACTAACATCAAAATAACAGACTTATTTAAAGTTCTACTTAAACGAAGACAAACCAGCTTTGGCCAGAAGTGTAATCATTTAAGCATGTGTGCAGAGTAATCGTGACAAATCAGCTTTGGCCAGAAATGAGACAATCACTTTAGTTATGCACTTGTTAAGTATGCTATACATGAAAGAATTAAATCAGCTTTGGCCAGATATTAAGACATTCACGATTGTAATGCACACTTAACATAGCTTTCGTAATACTTGAACGATAAGTAGATGTATCAAATCAGCTTTGGCCAGAAATGATACATCAAAAGCTCATTCAAGTAAAGCCATTTTGGTTTTGTAAAACATTATTTGATCCTGATTAATTAACTAAGTATTTACAAAAACCAAATTTTTTTTAATAGCAAACCACCTGTTAGCGCGGATCGAACTCCGAGGTGAGTTCGCTGGGGGTGCAGGGGTTCGGGGAAAAAAAAAAAGCCCCGAGCTAAATTTTAGTTCACATTAAACAGCATAAAATAATGAGGTTTCGAGTGAGTTCTCGACTCACTTATGAGGTCTTGAGTGAGATCCCGAGTCAAGTCTCGACTCATCTTGTAACATTATGAGGTCTCGACTCATTAATGGTCTCGAGTCGCAACCTCAGTGTCTCGAGTCGTAATCATGGTCTCGACTACTGTGTTTTATGAGATCTCGACTCCTTGATGAGTCGAGACCTGTATCGTCGTTATTTTTTTTTTGGTGCTTATGGAAGACTCAAAGATGTTAAATCCTTTGGTCTTTTTGGCTAAAAAAATAAGTCTTGAACTTTTTGTTTGTTCTCTGTTTTCCGTGTATATCTTTAAAAAACAGAGTAAATTACAAGTTTTGTCCTTTATGTTTGTACCAAATTTCAGGCGCTGTCCTTTACCTTTAAAATTGATGAGTTTTGTCCTTAATGTTTCAAAATCTTGCACGTTATGTCCTTTAGGGCAAACCCAGTTAATTTTCAATGTTAAATCTGGTCACATAGACCTCACATAAGGGCAAATTTTTCTTTTTACCCTTTCAATAAAAATATTAAACATATATTTATAAAGCCTTCATCTTCTCCACTCAATCACTCTCCCTCACCTCTCTCTAAACATCTGAACATCTGAACATCCACGAGTACACAAGCGATCAATTAAACAATTTGTCATATAACACAGCAACAAAAAGACAATAAAGTCAACAACAACCAATATGATTGCCTCTAGCGGATAGATAACAAAACAGCTAAATAACAAATTATTAAGAAATAAAGATGTGACACCTGTGTCACTGCGACCATCAAACAAATACCAAGCTAATGAAATATTGTATTTCATACTTGGGATCTGTATAAATATGTGTATCTTTTGCACATATCAATTCTTGTTCAATTTCAAGCTCTAAATCGCTTTCTGGAAGGTTATACGCGCACTGATGCGTAAATATAACCATTTTAATGCAACAAACATTCCGGAATAGTGAAATAGGCTTAACATACCTTAAATAACCTTTACATAACTTAGAGATAAGTTTTGAAGGCTTTGGTAAGGCAAAAACAAGTTAATTCGCTTACAGGGACTAAACTTGACAAACTGCGAAAGTATGCCAATTTGAACTGTAACAGACATTCCGGAACATGACCATAAGTTAAACATACCATAAATATCCTTCACATAGCTTAGAAATAGGCTTTGAGGGGTTCGGTGTGCTAAAATAAACTTTTGGGTCATTCAGGGACTAAAAGTGTCAAAAAGTGCACAAGTTTGCACTTTCGCGCATAACTTACGTTCTGAATACATCCGGACATCCAAAAATTTATGTAAACACTAAAATGTTTTATTTTAAGTGTTTTTGGAATAAGAAAAATCCATTCGTCACGCCATTTGGATCGTTTTTCGCGCTTATGCGCATTCCGTCGTAATTAACCGAACATCGCAACCGTACGGCTAAACGAACCGACATCCGAGATATTTTTGAGCACATTTTAAGTTCCCTATACTTTAACTTCATTTTAGAGCTTTGAAATGGGGTTAACGGGCCTTAAACGTGTCAAAAATGCATCATATAGCAAGTTTGGAGCTTCAGGGGCCTGTTTTGTCATTTATGAAACATTCTGGTCTGCAGGTGCCTTGCGCACCTCAACACTCTCAGTGTTGCGGTGCACAAGCATAGGTCAGATTCAGAAAATCGTTTTTCAGCTGCTGTTAACAGCCCTTAACCCTTTCCAAAGGTCAAGTGCCACATGTTAATCACTTGTGGTGGCCAAAATCAGTTACCACAACCTTCCGACAAGTGTACGGGCTAGATCATTCCCTCTTCTCCAAGAAACGATCCTAACGGTGAACCGAAAACTATAAATACCCAACCCCCTTCATTGCCAAACCCACTTGAAATCTGAGATTTCTCTAAGTTGGGGTGTTTCATCACCTCATACCTGAGAATACTTGGATTATCAATCTTGCGGAGACCCTTCGTAAGTATTCCTTCGTTCTTTTATTGCTTTTCGAGTCCGAAAGTCAAACTTTGTTTGACTTTCTGCGTTGACCAGTTTATGGTCAATGCGAAGTTCGTTTGAACTTCGCAACGTGATTGTAATCACGATGGTTATAGTCCCTTGGGACTATGCCTACTGATTACCACGTTGTCTAGGGTTGTAAGGGTAAGCGATCTAATAAATCGCTTATACCTTCGAACCCGACCCGTTTGGTCGATCATTAGGATCCGACCAAACACATTAGGTAACCATAGTATATAGGGAATAACCCTCCGAGGTTATACCTTATGGTCGCTTCGTTTAAGTAGTTGTATGATAGGTAGTTTATATGCCTTAGGTAAATTACCAAAATACCCCTTTGATGCCAAAATTCGTTTTAAACATATGTAACATAACTTTTGACATCTAAACTGATTTGACAACCATATTGGACATGTTAAGGCATATTTTACTTGTCATAGGACTAGTTAGGCGTTCCGAACGCGTTTTACGCGAACGACGCGTTAAAGTAGCATAAGCTACCTAAACGGGTCGTAATGGGTCACAAACACTTAGGTTAAGTTTCGTTGTAGTATGTAGGCTTTGTTAAACCATATCACATGAGTTCACATACTCATTTGGTTTACGAGCCCTCATCCTATCCAATCCTCCGATTTAGGTCCGGTTATTAATGTAGTTACCTATATTAGGTACCGTTTGATTCCGTAATCTCTAGCATTGCTTGGTGGTTATCTTAGGACTTCTGAGCAATCTAAAGTGAGTACATAGACCCCTCTTTTACTGTTTTCCAAACGTTTTGGGGTGGAACACATGTGCCTACTTGTTACTTTCATGCTTTCACATCATATACCTGCTATGTTCATTAGTACATTTATAGTACATGATTTCATTACATTTTATGCTATGTATGCCCATTGTGTGCGTACTTAGTACATTGCCTTACATTTTATGCTATGTATGCCCATTGTGTGCGTACTTAGTACATTGCCTTACATTACATGCTATGTATGCCCATTGTGTGCGTACTTAGTACATCGTTCTACATTACATTTCATGCTATGTATGCCCATTGTGTGCGTACTTAGTACATCGTTTTACATTACATGCTATGTATGCCCATTGTGTGCGTACTTAGTACATCGTTCTACATTACATTTCATGCTATGTATGTCCATTGTGTGCATACTTAGTACATTGTTTTACATGGCATTTCTGTTGCATATGCTCATCCAGCATATGAACACATTATACTACATTTTGAACCGTTGTAACTATTTGACTATGTAAACCGTCGTAACCATTTCATTATATGAACCGTTTGTAACTGTTGAACCGTGTGAACCGTTTGTAACTGTTGAACCGTGTGAACCATTTGTATCTGTTGACATGATTTACATTTAACAATAAGACATTTGACTATACATAAACATTTCCACAATTGTTAAACATTACATCTTGGTGGTTTGGTTTGAGTAAGTGATTTAAGTAACGAGGCGTGTGTAATATGATACAAGCATGGTGGATACGCCGCTGGTACTTCCTACATATAAGTGTTTGTATGATATCACATATTGTAGCGTTATTTGGATCATTTCAATTTGAGACATATAACATTTTATACAAATAACATACTTTTCACAAGACATTGATTTACAAACAACTTATCTTATACAAATTCATTTTACTTGGTTATTCATTTAACCTTACATTTATTTATACATATCATCTGATCTTATCGTTTTTCAAATGATTTACAAGACAAAGCAAATTACAAGGTTCATGACTAAACATTTTCTCAAACATAAGTCATGAATTCTGTTTTCACAAAACCTATGTATCTCACAGGCATTTTTATGCTGACGTACCTATTTTCACATGTGTTTTTCAGGAGATGATGCATAGGACTCATCAAGACATACTTAGGCGGACCTGTGCCTTAGTGACTTGAAACGAGACAAGAACTAGTTGATTTATGTTATGTACTCTTTAGTTCTTGTTTAAAACAATGTAAACTCTCATGTTTGATTAATAAAACGAAACTTCAATTGCCATGGATTTGAAACAATTAATTATGTTACAACACTCCCCGACATTTCCGCCACGTTTGGTTGTTCCACGTGGTCGGGGTGTGACAGAAAAGATGGTATCAGAGCCAATGGTTATAGGGAATTAGGTTATTAGTAATGCTTTGACCTAGTCTATAACCTTCTTAGGACCCTAATGTGAGTTTACTTGCGTTTAGTCATAAAACAATACCGTCACCTATCCTTAGGCGACGACCACAACAAGAACATAAATTTCAAAACCGCTTTGAAAACTAATCATCTGTTCTAGGATGATTGATTACTGGGTTTTGAACCCTCTATTGTAAGGTTTTGAACCCTCTGTTATAAGGTTTTGAACCCCTTTGAATTTTCAAAAATCTCGTCAAGGTTTTGGGTTTTAAATAATGTGAACACGTGCAAACTGGAAGGGTGAATGCCTGTATTCTGGGTTTTCTGTCTAGGCAAGCACTTCGTATATATCTCATCAGACGCGAGACCAGTTGTGCTTACCTGGGAATTCTTGGGATGAGTGTTCACTTATAGGCGAGCATGTCTTCGCGATACATTATTTTTGACCTATTTACTTTGATTAATCACCGGGGTCGTTTGTTGCTTTGTAGTAACAAACAAATGACCACTATCCTTGCTGTCATCAGATTTGTTCATCTCATTCTTTTCGTCTAATTCTCTCACTCGTTTCATTTCATGTTTCCTCTTTTAGAATGCCTCCTTGACGCGAAAACCAGATAGCGACTGCCGAACTGGCAGAAATCATTGCACAGCAAATGGCTGCTCAATTCCCAAACCTCTTTGCTCAATGGAACCAAGCCAACAACAACAACAATGGTCCATGCAATTTCAAGAGTTTTAACTCGGCTAAACCACTCAAGTTTAGTGGTTCTGAGGGAGCGACTGGGCTTCTTCAATGGTTCGAGAGCATTGAGAATACTTTCCGCCACGTGCAGTATCCTGACAATCGCAAGGTCGAGTTTTCTTCGAGTGTGTTTCAGAAGAGGGCCCTTACATGGTGGAACGGGGTTATGAGAGATCGTGGTGCAGAAGTTGCTCTAGCACAGACATGGGCTGAACTTAGAGCTCTTATGATGAGGGAGTTTTGTCCTCGTCATGAACTGCGAGCATTGGAAAGAGAGTTTGATGGTTTGAAGCAAGATAGCGGTGAGCATCGAGCCTACACGGACCGTTATGAGGAGTTAAGTCTGTAATGCCCAAACATGGTCACGCCGTTGGATAAGGCAATCGAAAAGTACATTGATGGCCTCCCTGACTCAATACAAGACATTGTGACTGGTAGCAACCCTTCTACAGTTAGGCAGACCATTGAGCTAGCTGCAACCTTGACTGAATCTCAGATCAGGAAACGTAAGCTTTTCCGAAAGGGTGACAAGAAACCAGTCGAAGAATCGAACCCAATCGGGGAATAAAAAACCATGGATGAACAGACTGGATCCTCTAAGAAGTCAAAGAAGCGAAAGGCTTCTCAGAACTTCGCCGTGGTCGCTCACAATGATCAAACCGTCCCCAACCAACCAGCTCAACCCCCTTCCAGGAAACCCTACAACGGAACTGCACCCTTGTGCAACCAATGTGGCCTACATCATCATGCTGGTGTGAAGTGCCGCACATGCCAAGTTTGCGGACTTATAGGTCATACAGCGAGGGTTTGCCCAACAGCAGCTGCACCAAATCAAGTTAACAACAATCCCGCTCAAGCTCGTTTTCCACCAGGGTCTTGCTACGACTGTGGCGAGATGGGCCATTTTCGTAGGAATTGCCCAACGCTTGCTAATGCAAATCCAGCGCAGGGATGATCATCTGACCAACCAGAAGACAACATCGTTTAGAAATAATCATGTCTTATGTATTATTTTCTTTTGTTGTCAAGGTCCATGAAACAGTTGTTATCATTGTTTATAAATAAGTCTTTTATTTACATTGCAATGTAATTATGTGGTTGTATGTATAAATAAACATATCTCTTACAATACCGACAATCAAGGAACTGTATTCCTTGAAGAACAGACTACCCCCAAATTTCTTCCATTGTATGATCTCTTGCGTTTTCCACGAAAATCCTAAGTACCCGTTTCTTCCAAGAGAAACGAAGTACGAGGTGCCAAGTTAATAGCAATCAATAACAAGATAATAACAATTAAACAATTATGTGATTATGTGCTTATGTGTTCCCTTTTATGTGTCATGTGATCCAAATTATGTTATCCAAATCCTCGTAGAATCTTACATATCCTTGTACAAGAGATTCATAGTAGGATACCCAAAGGTACTACCTAAAATCCTTAATGGACTTCTACGCTGTAGTTAAGTCCCTTGGATTATAAAGTACTGCTTCATAATTAGACCCCTTGGGTGGTCTAGTTAAATTGGATGATATAGCTGAAAGGACTCCTTGGTGGCCTAATTATGAAGATCCTCTGTAGATCTAATTAAAAGGACCCTATGGTAGTCTAGTCATCGTCATCACAAGTTTGATATCCTTCCCCACAACATTATAAAAAGAACTGTGCGGACTGTGCAAGGAATTACGTAATTATGGATGCATACATAATTATGGAATTTAGTGCACAGAAATCACAGCAAGTTCTATCATGTATCTAAGTTAACCCGATTCATTTCCAATTCTGATGAAGCATCCGTTGAGGAAAAATGAACTAGCTATTTATTTTTCACTTCTGAGGAATATCCGTTGAGGAAATGAATATCCGTTTATCCTTCATTCCCAACTCTGAGGAAGCAACCGTTGAAAATGACTCCGTTAGTTCATTTTCGTTTCTGAAGATTATCCGTTGAGGAAATGAATATCCGTTGTTAAATCTTTCATTTCCAACTCTGAGGAAGCAACCGTTGAAAGTGACGCCGTTAGTTCATTTTCGTTTCTGAAGATTATCCGTTGAGGAAATGAATATCCGTTGTTAAATCTTTCATTTCCGTACATGAGGAAGCAACCGTTGAAAATGACCCCGTTAGTTCATTTTCGTTTCTGAAGATTATCCGTTGAGGAAATTAATATCCGTGGATTATTCCTTCATTTCAAATTCTGAAGAATAACCGTTGAGGAAAATGACCCCGTTTGTTCATTTTCGTTCTGAAGAATATCCATTAAGAGGAAATGAATATCCGTTTAAGTTAAAAATCCTTTATTTTCCATTTCCGAAGAACCCGTTGAAGAAAATGACCCCGTTCGTTCAATTTCGCTTCTGAAAAATATCCGTTTAGGAAAATAACAAAATTATGCTTTACATATCTTTGATGGCTATCTAACACAAAGTCACAGACAGACTTCTACGAATAAATTTCGGGACGAAATTTCCTTAAGTAGGGGAGACTGTGACACCTGTGTCACTGCGACCATCAAACAAATACCAAGCCAATGAAATATTGTATTTCATACTTGGGATCTGTATAAATATGTGTATCTTTTGCACATATCAATTCTTGTTCAATTTCAAGCTCTAAATCGCTTTCTGGAAGGTTATACACGCACTGATGCGTAAATATAACCAGTTTAATGCAACGAACATTCCGGAATAGTGAAATAGGCTTAACATACCTTAAATAACCTTTACATAACTTAGAGATAAGTTTTGAAGGCTTTGGTAAGGCAAAAACAAGTTAATTCGCTTACAGGGACTAAACTTGACAAACTGCGAAAGTATGCCAATTTGAACTGTAACAGACATTCCAGAACATGACCATAAGTTAAACATACCATAAATATCCTTCACATAGCTTAGAAATAGGCTTTGAGGGGTTCGGTGTGCTAAAATAAACTTTTGGGTCATTCAGGGACTAAAAGTGTCAAAAAGTGCACAAGTTTGCACTTTCGCGCATAACTTACGTTCTGAATACATCTGGACATCCAAAAATTTATGTAAACACTAAAATATTTTATTTTAAGTGTTTGGCATAAGAAAAATCCATTCGTCACGCCATTTGGATCGTTTTTCGCGCTTATGCGCATTCCGTCGTAATTAACCGAACATCGCAACCGTACGGCTAAACGAACCGACATCCGAGATATTTTTGAGCACATTTTAAGTTCCCTATACTTTAACTTCATTTTAGAGCTTTGAAATGGGGTTAACGGGCCTTAAACGTGTCAAAAATGCATCATATAACAAGTTTGGAGCTTCAGGGGCCTGTTTTGTCATTTATGAAACATTCTGGTCTGCAGGTGCCTTGCGCACCTCAACACTCTCAGTGTTGCGGTGCACAAGCATAGGCCAGATGCAGAAAATCGTTTTTCAGCTGCTGTTAACAGCCCTTCACCCTTTCCAAAGGTCAAGTGCCACATGTTAATCACTTGTGGTGGCCAAAATCAGTTACCACAACCTTCCGACAAGTGTACGGGCTAGATCATTCCCTCTTCTCCAAGAAACGATCCTAACGGTGAACCGAAAACTATAAATACCCAACCCCCTTCATTGCCAAACCCACTTGAAATCTGAGATTTCTCTAAGTTGGGGTGTTTCATCACCTCATACCTGAGAATACTTGGATTATCAATCTTGCGGGGACCCTTCGTAAGTATTCCTTCGTTCTTTTATTGCTTTTCGAGTCCGAAAGTCAAACTTTGTTTGACTTTCTGCGTTGACCAGTTTATGGTCAATGCGAAGTTCGTTTGAACTTCACAACGTGATTGTAATCACGATGGTTATAGTCCCTTGGGACTATGCCTACTGATTACCACGTTGTCTAGGGTCGTAAGGGTAAGCGATCTAATAAATCGCTTATACCTTCGAACCCGACCCGTTTGGTCGATCATTAGGATCCGACCAAACACATTAGGTGACCATAGTATATAGGGAATAACCCTCCGAGGTTATACCTTATGGTCGCTTCGTTTAAGTAGTTGTATGATAGGTAATTTAGATGCCTTAGGTAAATTACCAAAATACCCCTTTGATGCCAAAATTCGTTTTAAACATATGTAACATAACTTTTGACATCTAAACTGATTTGACAACCATATTGGACATGTTAAGGCATATTTTACTTGTCATAGGACTAGTTAGGCGTTCCGAACGCGTTTTACGCGAACGACGCGTTAAAGTAGCATAAGCTACCTAAACGGGTCGTAATGGGTCACAAACACTTAGGTTAAGTTTCGTTGTAGTATGTAGGCTTTGTTAAACCATATCACATGAGTTCACATACTCATTTGGTTTACGAGCCCTCATCCTATCCAATCCTCCGATTTAGGTCCGGTTATTAATGTAGTTACCTATATTAGGTACCGTTTGATTCCGTAATCTCTAGCATTGCTTGGTGGTTATCTTAGGACTTCTGAGCAATCTAAAGTGAGTACATAGACCCCTCTTTTACTGTTTTCCAAACGTTTTGGGGTGGAACACATGTGCCTACTTGTTACTTTCATGCTTTCACATCATATACCTGCTATGTTCATTAGTACATTTATAGTACATGATTTCATTACATTTTATGCTATATATGCCCATTGTGTGCGTACTTAGTACATTGCCTTACATTTTATGCTATGTATGCCCATTGTGTGCGTACTTAGTACATTGCCTTACATTTTATGCTATGTATGCCCATTGTGTGCGTACTTAGTACATTGCCTTACATTACATGCTATGTATGCCCATTGTGTGTGTACTTAGTACATCGTTTTACATTACATGCTATGTATGCCCATTGTGTGCGTACTTAGTACATCGTTCTACATTACATTTCATGCTATGTATGCCCATTGTGTGCGTACTTAGTACATCGTTTTACATTACATGCTATGTATGCCCATTGTGTGCGTACTTAGTACATCGTTCTACATTACATTTCATGCTATGTATGTCCATTGTGTGCATACTTAGTACATTGTTTTACATGGCATTTCTGTTGCATATGCTCCTCCAGCATATGAACACATTATACTACATTTTGAACCGTTGTAACTATTTGACTATGTAAACCGTCGTAACCATTTCATTATATGAACCGTTTGTAACTGTTGAACCGTGTGAACCGTTTGTAACTGTTGAACCGTGTGAACCATTTGTATCTGTTGACATGATTTACATTTAACAATAAGACATTTGACTATACATAAACATTTCTACAATTGTTAAACATTACATCTTGGTGGTTTGGTTTGAGTAAGTGATTTAAGTAACGAGGCGTGTGTAATATGATACAAGCATGGTGGATACGCCGCTGGTACTTCCTACATATAAGTGTTTGTATGATATCACATATTGTAGCGTTATTTGGATCATTTCAATTTGAGACATATAACATTTTATACAAATAACATACTTTTCACAAGACATTGATTTACAAACAACTTATCTTATACAAATTCAATTTACTTGGTTATTCATTTAACCTTACATTTATTTATACATATCATCTGATCTTATCGTTTTTCAAATGATTTACAAGACAAAGCAAATTACAAGGTTCATGACTAAACATTTTCTCAAACATAAGTCATGAATTCTGTTTTCACAAAACCTATGTATCTCACAGGCATTTTTATGCTGACGTACCTATTTTCACATGTGTTTTTCAGGAGATGATGCATAGAACTCATCAAGACATACTTAGGCGGACCTGTGCCTTAGTGACTTAAAACGAGACAAGAACTAGTTAATTTATGTTATGTACTCTTTAGTTCTTGTTTAAAACAATGTAAACTCTCATGTTTGATTAATAAAACGAAACTTCAATTGCCATGGATTTGAAACAATTAATTCTGTTACAACACTCCCCGACGTTTCCGCCACGTTTGGTTGTTCCACGTGGTCGGGGTGTGACAAAAGATAATGATTGTGTCACGCGCGAGTTTTAACAGAAAAGGACCTAGATCGGGGGTTATCGAGAGAGGATTCATCTAGTAATAACTGCTTTTCTGGAGATTTCTTCTTTCCGGAGCTCCGATCTGGCGACGGCTTGGCGCGTGAGGATGATTGAGGCCTCCGTTGCGCCGGTGGTGTTGTTTTGGGTTGATTGAGTCGGGAGTGGTGCGGATCTGGTGGTTGTCTTCTGGAATGGAGATTCATGGTGGCGTTTTGACGGAGACTAAACCGGGCATGATGGAGATGTGTTGATAAAATGTAGATCTGAAGTTACCGGTGAGTGTGGAGGTGAAGGGTATGGCGGCGGCGGTGGTGGGGAGTGGTGGAGGTGGAGGTGATTGTGGTTTTAGTGAGAGAGGGTAGAAAGAGAGATGATTGTCTGCAATTTTGAAGATGGTGGAGTCTTTATTTTAAGTTAATTATACAAATTTCCCAAAAAAATGAAATTACAAAAATGCCCCCATGTGCCTTGCACATGATCAGATTTAACATTGAAAATTAACTGGGTTTGCCTTAAAGGACATAACGTGCAAGATTTTGAAACATTAAGAACAAAACTCATCAATTTTAAAGATAAAGGAAAGCGCCTGAAATTTGGGACAAACATAAAGGACAAAACTTGTAATTTACTCTAAAAAAAATAATTGTTTTTTATGGCATGACTGTTTATAAAATTTGACTTAAAAAAAGTATTCTTTTAAAGGGAATTTTTTCTTAAAGCAAAAGAAAAAAAAAAACTAATAAAAATTACTTGGTGTTTACTTTCAACAAAACTCTCGAGAAAATCATAAATATATATATTTTTTTCTGAGCAGTCAACAAATCAATCTCGAGCATTCTTGGTGCACCCACTGGACAAACGGAGTACTCCGAGAGTAACCCGAGTCGTCTACCACCAATTCGGGAAAAAAGCGATAACCCATCCGCCCGTAGGCATGACAGTAAAATTATCAGTAAAATCCGTTTGGCTCAAGGATCGAACCTAGAATTCCCTGGGTCTTCTATCAGTGTCCACCAATGCATCACTTCTTTTTTTTGCATCATATGAGAATTGAACTTGAGTTTTCGAAGAAGAACTCAAGTACTCCTATCACTTGAGCAAGAGTTGATTGGCAAATCATAAAATATGTTATGTGCTAAAATCAACAAATTAATATTTCAGCTCAATTAATACGGATAACTACATAAGTTTGGTAAAGATATTGAAAAAAATCAAAAGAATAAGCTTATACTCACAAACTGATAAGATATGTCATTCTTCTTATTGGGTACGCCCACCTTATCATCTCCCAGTGACACCACACCAGATAATTCCTCTCATAACCGAATCCTTATCCGCTTCAACTTCTTCTTTAACTATACATACACCCTTTATGTATCTATCTATATCTCCATCAACAAACCCTACACTCACTCTCTCACCTCTTCAATTATTGCTGAATGGAATATTGTCTCTCATCCTCCATCAACATCACCAACCTTCCGTACTCTTCTCCGAATAATAATAACATTAACAATCGTCGTTTCAACGGTTTATCGGTGGCGAAACGGTGTCGTTCGAGAGTTGTGGTTGCCGCTGCGTGTGATTATGGCGGTTACTGTGAGTTTAGTAGTTTTAATACTCCGATTGTGCCGGTGACGCCGGCCGGTAGGTTTTTGTCGAGTGTGTTGTTGAATGAACGGAAGTCGTTTCATGAGGCGGTTGCGGAGACGTTGGAGAAATTAGTTGCGGATGTTGATGAGGCTTATGTTCGTAGAGCGTTGACTGCTGATTCGAGTGAAGCTGATCTTCATAGGTGAGTGATTATGATTCTACTCTGTTTTTCTATCAATTTGATTTGTAGTTTCATCGATTCGTCTGTTTGTGTTTTGATTCGATGTGATCCAGTATGTGATTGTTGATTTGTGTTAGGTTTACTATCTATATATCTTCAATTAGCCGTTACAGAAATCTAGAAAATAAAAAAGTGATAAAAACGAAGAAAATTCTTCAGAATTAGTATACATATTCGTGTATTTGTGTTTTGATTCGATGTGATTTGGTATCTGATTGTTAATTTGTGTTAAGTTCACTATGTATAGTCAATATGACCTCTATTAGGCTGCATATTCGTGTGTTTGTGTTTTGATCGGATGTGATTCGGTATTCGGTTGTGAATTTGTGTTAAGTTCACTAGGTATCCGATTGTAAATTTGTGTTGAGTTCACTATCTATAATCAATTCGACGATTCGTGTATTTGTGTTTTGATCGGATGTGATTCAGTATCCGATAGTAAATTTGTGTTGAGTTCACTATCTACAATCAATTCGACCTATATTTTCATCGATTCATGTATTTGTGTTTTGTTCGGATGTGATTCAGTATCCGATAGTAAATTTGTGTTAAGTTCACTATCTACAATCAATTTGACCTATATTTTCATCGATTCGTGTATTTGTGTTTTGATCAGAGATCGTAAGTTTGTGTTAAGTTCACTATCTATAATCACTTCGACCTATATTTTCATCGATTCGTGTATTTGTGTTTTGTTCGGAGATTGCAAGTTCGTGTTAAGTTCACTATCTATAATCAATTTGACCTATATTTTCATCGATACGTGTGAAGTGATTAAGTTATCTAATTGTAACTTCGTGTTAAGTTCGCTATCTATAATCAATGGGTAAATTACTTTTTCAGTCCCTGTGTTTTAGTGGTTTTAACCACTTGAGTCCAAAATCAAAATGTTTAACGCCCTAAGTCCCTATAGCCACTTTTTTTTAACCATTTGAGTCCAAATTTTCATCGATTCATGTATTTGTGTTTTGATAGGA
Source organism: Helianthus tuberosus (assembly GCA_030545235.1). Taxonomy (NCBI): domain Eukaryota; kingdom Viridiplantae; phylum Streptophyta; class Magnoliopsida; order Asterales; family Asteraceae; genus Helianthus; species Helianthus tuberosus. The sequence goes on from CM060352.1 coordinate 171,560,584, forward strand.
TGTGATTCAGTATCATATTGTTAATTTGTGTTTTGATAGGATGTGATTCAGTATCCGATTCTTAACTTGTGTTAAGTTAACTGTCTATATCCTCAATTAGCCATTTCAGAAACCTAAATCAGAAAAAAAGGATAAAAACGCAGAAAATACTTCAAAATGAGTGTTCATATTCAAAGAAAATCACGAAAAAAAGTTGCAAGATGTTCAAATTCATTTGTAAGAATCTGATCTAGGAAATCTAGGTCTAAATCACAATTTGTTAGTTTAATTTCAGTATTCATCTGCTTGAACTGTTTATAATCTTGACTAAATGCCAGTTAAATCCAGTTTAGTTTAGTACTTTAGTCCTCTAATTTGTTAATCCAATTATGTAACCAGGAGGATTGCTGACTTAAAAGCAAAGGAATGCAAAACCTCTGTAGAAGATGTCATGTACATGTTAATCTTCTACAAATTCTCAGAACTCAAAGTGCATCTAATTCCACCTCTGTCGAAGTGTATATACAACAACAGACTAGAAATCCTGCCTTCAAAAGACTGGGAACTCGAATCGATTCACAGCCTTGATATCTTGGAGATGATACGAGAATACCTAACATTTGTTATCGGATGGAGATCAGACTTTAATGTAACCGAAACTTGGGCCACAACCAAAATCAAACACGCCAAGCTTTGTCAAATCTACACAGCATCGATTCTATTCGGTTACTTCCTCAAATCCACCACCATAAGGCACCAGCTAGAAATGAGTCTTGTTGACCCCGTTGACGACATGATCATGAACTCGTACAAATGCAGAAGAAAGAACTTGGTATTCGGTCACACGCACAACAAGATACCAACATCCCCGTTCGATGGTACAAAGGAGCAAGAGAAGTTGATTTCGTATTTGACAGGATTCACCTCTGACTCGTTAGCAAAATGTGCTCAGCCGAAGTCGAAAGAGGCTCTGAATCTGATAACCAAACATAGCTTTGCGCTTTTTGGTGATGTTGAATCTGAAAATGTGTTATCTACGTCGTTTGCTACCCTGAAAAGATTAGTCTTGGAGGCGATTGCTTTCGGTTCGTTTCTTTGGGACACAGAAGAGTATGTGAAGACTGTATATACCCTTGAGGAGATCAACTAATTTTCAAGAACTCGGAATAGCAGACAACTTCTGGTCTAGTAAGTTTTTGAGCGTTGTTATATATTAGTGTTTATAGTATCATCTGGTTTAATCTTGTGTAGATATGAGCTTTACTTATGGTACATATATTTGTATATATAACCGGTGATGTTTTCAAGTAGTATGCACGTTTCTTTATTATGAACTTAAATCATTTTGGCTTGTATTTAGTGCAAAATCAATGTTTAGTCTGCTGTTTTTTGTAACTGGCTTTGGCTTAGCAAGCCTCATAAAACACGCAGGTCGGGTAACATTGGAAACGAGTTGTGATCAAAACGGTCGTCTCGGGTCAAAACAAATTCCGAACAAACTAATCTCGGTTGATATATTTCATTTCATAAGAAACTAGTATTTTTATCTCAAGCGTTGCGGCGAGAAATTGGTCCCTTCATTACGCTACCGATACTCGATATAACAACGGAAAGAGAAAAAAGAATATCGGTATTAGTACCGATATTAACCGATATTAAACCATGATGTAAACCCAAATGGTGCAAGGTGCACGTTACCTACCCGCGGTTGTTATAACTTCTAATGCAGAAAAGAATGATCTCTTTCTAATGCGACTCCGTTTTCGATAAATACAAACGAACTTTCTAATGCAGAAAAGAATAATCTCTTTCTAATGCGACTCCGTTTTCGATAAATACAAACGAACGGAAGTTATTAGAGAAAAAATAAATTAGAAATCAAACGGGTTAATAGCGTTATATAGTATAAATATTAGAAATCAAACGGTTTAATAGCTTTATATAAATAAAGAGTGAAGTTGAAACTAAAAAAAACCATATTTGTATCTAACTAGTTAATACCCAGCCCGCGTTGCGGGGCGATGGCCGAATAATGAGCGAGTGTTAGGCAGTTCATTGACACGAAAAATAATTAAGTTGAGTCAACCAATTAAAACAAAGCACTTTTATAGTTTTGATTAAAAAAACTAAAACAATTGCAATATTGTAATTTTTAACTGAGAGAAAGTTGTATTTTTTTTACTGGGGTAAAATCGTAATTTGCCAAAAGCTAAAGTGATGGTAGTACTGTAAATTTGACCCAGGGGCAAAATTGTAAATTTTCACAGGGGTAAATGAGTAATTTTGAACTTGGGGTAACAGCGTAATATAAATTTGAACTAAGGGCACAATCGTAATTTTTAAGCTAGAGGCAAAATCACAATTTTATTTAGAACCGAGGACAAAATTGTAATTTTGAGTTGGGGGCAAAAGCATAATTTTACTTTAAACTGGGAAAAAAACGTAAATTTAAACTGAGGGCGAAATCATAATTTTTTAAACGGGGAAAAATCACATTTTTGAACAGAGGGAAGAATCGTAATTTTTAGCTGGGGGCAAAAACAAAATTTTATTTTCAACTGGGTGTGAAAAGGTAATTATGAGCTGAAGGCAAAACCACAATTTTATTTTGAATCTAGGGACAAATCGTAATTTTGAGCTGGGGACAGATGCGTAATTTTATTTTTAGCTGGGGGCATAACCGTAATTTTAAAATGGATATAAATTAAAAAACTGGTGAGTGCCAGGCAAAATCGTAATTTTGAATTAAGGGCAAAAGCGTAATTTTGAGATGGGGACAAAAGCGTAATTTTAATTTGAGATGGGGGCAAAACGGTAATTTTAAACAGGGGTAAAAACATAATTAAAATGGATATAATATAATAAACTGGTTGGTCCAATGGGGGAGTGCCAGGCAGGTGCCTGGCATTATTCTCCCATTTGGTAAATGTATGTATAGGAAATGTATTAAAACTTGTATATACAAAAAGGATTATTAAAAAATGTGAGAAATAATTGAAGTTGGTTCACCTCTAGTGGTGGAGACATGGTGGGGGAGGTGGCAATTAGGCTATGAGATGTGGTTGGAGCCCAATGGGGCTTTATCATGCCACCTAGGCTCCATGTCATCGTCATGTTAGCATGGGGGTTTTATCATGCCCCCTTTAATTTGGAGGGTGTGGATGGAGCTCCGTCTCATGATTACCTAATTATTTTTTAGTTAAATAATTATTTTTTAACTAGAAAATAAAAACAAAACATAATTTCATTAAAAAATAAAAAGACTACATAATTTCATTAAAAAAAATAAAAACACTACATAATTTCATTTAAAAAATAAAAACACTACTCGTCGTCTGTGTCGACTCCTCCTTGTTCACGATAAAACCAGAGGTGCTCTGTCAGATCGGCTCGAAGGTTTTGGTGGGTGTGCCTAGCACGTATCTTTGCTCGGATATCTTCTTTCTCAGCGTATGTTACTATTGGGTTCGTCGGTTGGATACTTTCATCATAGCTTTCTCCACAAAATGCTCTACCCGAGTCCTCCAATATCATGTTATGCAAAATGATACACGTATACATAACGTTTCTCATTTTACTTTTTTCAAGTATCCTCGACGGCTGCGTGATGATAGACCATCTTTTCTTTAACACACCGAAAGCCCGATCGATATCTTTTCTTGCTGACTCTTGTTTTTTCTTGAAATACAATCTTTTTTCGTCATCTGGACACGAAAGACTTTTTACCAACGTCGCCCACTCGGGATAAATACCGTCCGTGAGATAGTAGCCATACTTATACTGCACGTCGTTTGCATAGAATGAAGTATCTGGTGCAACACCGTCTATGACATCGTCGAATAGATTCGAGGTCATTAAAACTGCAATGTCATTGTTCGTACCAGCCATGCCAAAGTACGCATGCCAAATCCATAAATCTTGAGAAGCGACCGCTTGTAATATTACGGTAGGACCTTCGTGGTCACCACGATGATGTTGCCCTTTTCCAAGAGGCTGGGCATGCCGCCCATTCCCAGTGCATGCAATCAAGACTTCCCAACATTCTAGGAAACCCATGTAAGCGCTGATGGGCCTCGTATAGAATTGGAACGTCGGCTGCGGTTGGCATCCTCAAATATCGTCTCCCGTACAGAGAGATTATACCTAATAAATTATTGCTAATTAAAAAATAATAACGACGTAAAAAAAATACTAGTGTTAATAAAAATTACCTTCACAAAAATTTTCAAGAGAGTCACGACACATTCTTGACGACATCCTTAAATACTCATCTCACGCATCACTCGATGTGCCGTAGGCTAGTTGCCTAATTGCTGCTGTACACTTTTGTAGTCCAGAGAAACCAACTTTGCGACTCGCACTTACCCTTTGCGTGAAAAAAAGGGATTCGCCCGCAAGATCATTGGAAATTTTAACGAATAGTCGTCGGCTCATACGAAACCGACGCTTAAACTGAACATCATCGTACACGAGAGTTTCACAAAAATAATCTTGCACTAGACGTTCATGAGTGATCGTTGTCGTAAGGTCGGTCAAAAATAAAGTTAAAAGTGTCATATTCACCTTTTACAAGTAAAGGGTAAGTAGGGTGTCGAATCTACGGGGAATCAGTGGAAAGTATGAAAGCTCGTTGTTTATTACTAATGTCTAAATTAAAACTTAATTGCTTTTTGCAGTTTTGAGAATGATTGTGAAAACAAATACAAATTAAAGTTGTAAGCAATTGTGAGAAAATGGACCAATCTCCGGGTTTCCAGGTTATGCAGAAAATCAGGTTACTTAGTTACCACTATTTGGAAATCACATAGACATGATTTGATAAAAACTTGTTTGGATAAATAATTAACGGATAATATATTTGATTGCAATAATCCACGATCGAAACCGAAAGATTGATGCAAATGAATAGTAACCCAATTAATTACCAATTTAAGATTTCATAAACATAATCCAGTTCAATGATTAAAGGTTTAGAACAATGGCATCCTAGAATTTAATCCCGGTTGTTGATGAACAAACCAAATAATTGATGAACAAGAATGATTACGATAATAAAAAATTGTTTAATCAAAACAAGAAACAATAGGAACGACTAACCGAATATTTAATCGAATCCTAATCCAAAAAATCGTAATAAAAAGCTGAAGGGGTATGGTCCCAAAAAGGCCGCGCAAACCTCCATAAAGGTTGCGCGCGGGACCATACTCCTCATTCAAAAGCTTGCTATCATTAACCTCGCGCGAGTTACACCATGTTCTATTCTACGTCGCGCGAGACCTAAGCAATAAGAAGCTGCAATAACAACACTTAGCATACCAAGAGAATAACTCAGTCGCCTAAACCCCGCGCGAGTCAGTTAACATGCCTATCAAGACTCATGCAGGGGAGCAGCGCAAGGCTGCTCCAAGTAATACACAAGGTACAAGTGGCAGAAGAAAAGAGCCAATCAGGGTCCTTCTGACCCTGCGCAATCGTGCTCCACGATCGTCTGACATGCAGGAGACAAAAAGTACTTAAGGACGCCTATGAGGCACCAATCACAGGGCAGAGACAACTGCCCCACGATCTCCACTTACCTGCTGATGGCAGAAGACCGGCCAGGACGACAACAGTGACACGTGGCTCCAATCACGTTGCGCCAACTCCATAAAGCTCCTAGAAGCCACTAACGGTCGACACCAGTGAGACAAGGAGCATATCCTCCGTGTTGTCGCCTTCCGGCCCAAGGCCCATCAGCCCATACCCTCTTACACCTCTCCGGCTATAAATAGAGACCTTCACTTCACAGGTTAAACATTCCATTCCCTCTACTCTTACTTAACACTCAATTATCTCCTCCAATACAGTCGCTTATTCTCACGCCGGAGCCCGGTTAAGAGGGAAACCCCCACATTCCCCTCTTAACGAGTAACGGTGTTCTGTTTTGCAGATAACCACGGTCATTAAGGAGCTCAGGAAACCATAAAGAAGATTAACCATCATGGTAGAAACATAAACCAAACTGATTAGACCCTTGATTAGTTCCGTGTTTCTTCATTGGCGCCCACCGGTTTTTTCTACAAATCACTCTCATCTTCTTCTTTCCTGAGTTTTTCTTGTTTTTTCCTTCCTTCGATCATGGCTGATCAAGGAATCATTCCCGAGTTTGTTGGTCTTGGAGCAAACCCTAATGCTGCGTTGGGGGTGGATAATCAAAACATCCAACCCCAACACGTTGAAGAAATCGGCGAGATCGAGATAGCCAACACTGGGGGTCCGCGCGGGAGCTTCACCCGTATCACTCAAACAACTACCCCAGGAAACAATGGTGCTGGACCTTCGAACCCAGCTCCACCTCAGAATATCTCGGCGCTACTAGGGCTACCAGAGGGGGAAACCCCAGCTTCATGGTACGCCAACCAACTCGCCACCATTAACGCGGCGTATCAATCCTTGAGCGCGCAACAAGCAGTTTTAACGGCAGAACCTTCCTTGGTTACACCAACCGGCCCCAGTCACGGGCCGCGCCAGATGCCACCACCGCAAAATATCCAAGGAAGAGCCAACAGACCTCCCCCTACCCGAAGACTAAGCGTGCAGGACACGCGCGATACACGGGGAGAAACAGAAAGCTACTATGACGACCCGTCAAACTTCCAAAGAGGCCCAGTTCATAGCCGGCTCACGCCGCGCAACATGAACGATGAATGGGAAGATACCGACCCAAATGATCCAACTTGGGAGAACGATGAAGAATCTTCGGTCTTCAATCGTTTACAAAGAAATCACGAGTACTACAAACCAAGACAGCACGTCGGGTACTCCGAAGAGGCAGAGCAAGACTTTCGCCTCGCCTATCGACCAGCTGAAGCTGTAGAGCATTCAAAGTTCATTCCAAAGATCGCGTTAGCACCGCTCAAAAGAGAGAAGTTACCCCCGACGGTCGGAAAGTTCAACGGATTGACTGATCCCGATGATCACGTCAGAGTTTTCACAAGCGTGGGCTGCATGGGAGGATGGAATATGCCAGTTGGTGCCATCTGTTTATTCAAACGCTCACAGGGGCTGCTCGCGCCTGGTTCGACAGCCTTCCCCCGGGAAAGATAAAGTCATGGGTGGATTTCAGGACTCAGTTTTTGAGTCACTTTAGTCAACAAAGACGATACCAGCGCGACACAGCCGAGGTTGAAGATATCTGGCGCAGAGACAATGAGGGTCTGGAAGATTTCATTACGCGCTTCAACAAAGAATGTTTAGAAATCGGTGGCGTAAGTGAACAACTCATGCGCTGCCACTTCAAGAAAGCCATTCGCTGTGATAGCCTCATCAGAACCATCACCGGGAAGGATGGAATGCCCAAAGAGTGGGATAAGCTTATGGAGGCCGCAAAAATAGTCGCACAAACGGAAGAGTCACTCGCCAGAAACAAGAGTTATCGTTCTGAAGATCGATTTTCTAAAGCGGGCTATTCGCGCGACGATAACAGAAGGAACAAAGGAAAAAACCCTGGGTGGAAAGCCAACCACTCCAGCGGTTATGGTGAACGATCCCGTTATGAAGAACGGCCGCGTTACAGAGAAGACGCGAGAGAAACTATTGATCGAATTGGGTATCGAAAGGCAGTCAGAGATGACAACATAGATAAACACTGGACTCCGCTCATAAAAACACCAAAAGAGGTGCTGATGACGGAGAATCATGATTTCAAGGCACCAAGGCCTATGACGAACAAAAAGGGGCAAGACCCCAACCTGTATTGTGATTTCCACAAGGATACAGGACACTTAACAGACGATTGTTACAGCTTACATCAAGAGATCGAGAAAGCGCTGAAGAGTGGAAAGTTGAGCCACTTGGTGAAAAACGTGCGCAAAGAAACCCGACAGCTCCATCGCCACGATGAAGGAAATCACAAGAAGGTCCGACGCTTAGAGACCCACATGGTCAACGGACCACGATATAGCGCGAGAGAAAAAGGCAAGAGACCTTATGAGCCTTCATGGCAAGAACAGCAGGTCATTTTCCCGGTGGTGCGCGGGGGTCCTCGAGCCACACGACCCATCGTCATCACCGGTATCATCAGCCATTATGAAACGGAATACGTCTTCATTGACCCGGGAAGTACAGCAGACATCATCTATGAGCAATGCTTTAACCAGTTCGACGATGAAGACAAAGCGAGACTCGAACCAGTTGATTACCCGCTGTTTGGATTCTGCAATGAAATGGTCTTCCCGCTAGGCCAAATCAGCTTCCCCGTCACACTCTCTGACGGGAAGCATTCAAGAACAATGAACGTTAACTTCATGGTGATGCCTGTTAAGTCAAGACATGATGTGCTGATCGGGAGAGAGACGCAAGGTGAGCTGAATATGATAACTTCCACCCCCCACTCAGCGGTTGGTTTCCCAACCAAGACGGGGGTGGCAATCGTTTATGCAAAGAAAGAAGTGATGTCAACTGAAGAGATGCGCCCGACAAAAGCGGCGAAGGTTTCGACAACCGAGCCCGAGAAATGGGTTTTAAATCGCAAGTACCCGGAGCAAACGGTGACGATAGGGCACGCAATCTCACCAAACATCAGAACTCGTCTCAAGCAGCTCCTGCTCAAGAACATGGACATCTTCGCCTGGACCCCGGCTGACATGACCGGAGTCCCGCGCGACATTACCGAACACTGTTTAAACACCTACCCCTCTGTTGAACCGAAAGTCCAAAGAAGGCGCAGCTTAGGGGCAGACAAGACGAAAGCAATGAATGAGCAAGTATGCGAGTTACTTAAAGCCGGCATCCTGCGAGAGGTACGTTATCAAAGTTGGGTGGCAAACCCCGTAATGGTAGAGAAGTCTAGTGGAGGATGGCGAATGTGTGTTGACTATACCGATCTCAACAAGGCATGCCCTAAAGATTGCTACTCTTTGCCAGAGATCGACAAAAAGATAGACTCTCTCGCGCCATACAGATGGAAATGCTTCTTGGACTGCTACAAGGGGTACCATCAAGTTCAAATGAAGCTCGAGGATGAAGACAAGACAGTTTTTCATACTGATCTTGGGATTTTTTGCTATACAAAGATGCCATTCGGCCTCAAAAACGCTGGCGCCACATACCAGCGCTTAATGGATAAAACCTTCGCAGGAGACATCGGAAAGCACATTGAAGTTTACATCGATGATCTAGTGGTCAAAAGTCCCGAAGAGGACCAAATATTGAAGGACATCGAAAAAACGTTCAATTCGTTGCGCAGTGTAAATATGAAGTTGAATCCAGCCAAGTGTTCTTTTGGCATGGAAGAAGGGAAGTTTTTGGGCTTCATAGTCACAAACGGCGGCTTTAAAGTGAATCCGGAAAAAGTCCAGGCAATAGAGCGAATGCCATCGCCGCGAACAATTAAAGAGCTGTAACGGTTGGCCGGCCGCCTGGCCGCGCTTAACCGTTTTCTGTCAAATCACGCCGCAAAGTCATACCCTTTTATCAGCACTCTGCGCAACTGCGTAAAGAAGCAAGAGTTCAGGTGGACCCCTGAAGCAGAAAAGGCTTTTCAGCAAATGAAAACATGTTTGATCGAACTTCCTACCCTGACCGCACCGTTTGAAAAAGAACCACTCGTACTGTACTTATCTTCTTCAGATAAGGCAGTAAGGATTGAAGTACTCAAGAATCCATCAGTTCTGCTACGACAAGTCAACGTGATCGAGATAGGGCAGCCATCCTGGATGACCCCTATCATTTAGTACTTGAAAGAAGGAATACTCCCAGAGAGTAAGGCAGAGGCAAGAATGATTCAGAACAAAGCTCTGCACTATGAAATGAATGATGGTATCTTGTACCGCAAGTCCTTCTTGGGGCCACTACTGCGCTGCGAGAACCCAGCGCTCCCCGAGCCACCAGCTCCAGTCTTCTTATCGCCTGCGCACGACAAGCCTTCAAGTGAGTCACTAATAACCACGAAATCTTTCAAGTCACTCTGACGAAGGCGAAGAATACCTTTACTAGCGGTTGCGCGACTACTCCCAGCCCCCTTGCTGGTCACCTCAGCATCCGATGCAGCAACCTTCTTCTTCTTTAATGGTTTTTTCTTCTTCTCTTCTGGGTCAATACCCAAGTCGCGCAACACACCTGCAAAGATGTTAGACCACGAACTTAGCTCGCTGTTCGAATACCCTACAGACTCCTCTCTGGAAAGATAGACAACCTCTTTCCCAGCAGAGGTCACAGAGCGCAAAGGACGAGGTTTCGGTATGTGCGCACCTTCGTTTGCAGTAGGCGGCGAGGCAAACGCATCAGCAACCGGGTACATAAAGTTACCCTTAATCTGGTCGTACCAGTATTCTTCTCCAGCTTGAAGCGGGCGCACGCCCATGGAACCGCCAAAAGTGGCGAAGGCAGCTTGATACAAACGCGCCTCTACACGACAAATCATATAAATAAAACACAAGCTACGAAATATCAGTGAAACCAAGGAAATTACTAACCTTTATCATCAATCATCAAGATAGGAACCTCCTTGCTTTCAGGCAGCCATTGATCGCTCATCCGCGCCGCTACCAAGACATTCTCCCCAAACACTCGGTTTGGGGTGGCAGTAAGCTCCCGATACCAAGCCTCAGTCTTGGGTATCGCCAAGTCTTCTTTCACAATCGCTTCATTCCAGGCGCAAAACGTCATGGCGATCGGAATAACCTCCTCGCGAATATAAAAGAATTTTGGCTTCCAATCATGGAAACTCTTGGGAGGATTTAGAAGTACCTTCTTTGCTGCGCCTCGACTGGCAAACAAGTAGAAACCCATATTTCTCTGAAGCTGATAAAAGGCCCGGAATTTATCGACAGTTAGCTCGATGCCATGAGCCCAGCACAGGAACTCGAAATGTCGAACCCGGACCATTCCGGGTGGGCTCATCTGAGATATATGGAACCCATAATACTGAAGAATATGGGCCATGAAGTTCGTCGCCGGCAACCGGAAGTTGCCTTGGTGGAAGAAATCTTCAAACAACGTTATATAACCCGGCGGTGCATCGGCGGCCGTCTGATTTTGAGCCGGATACCTAGCACCCCATTCCGGTGGAAACCGGAAACCCCGTACTATTTGTTCAAATAACCCTAAATCCCACCGGAGGACCGGGACAGGGCCTTCCTCTCCGGGATTGTCTTCATGGTGTTCTTCAGCCATCGATAAATCAACAAAGAAGTCTTGAATATTCTGCAAACAGACTTGAAGATCTGCTACGATGTTCTTCAAGGATGTGAAGATTCTGCAACCGTCTTCTTCAAACTTTGAAGATTCAAAGAAATTCGAGAGAAAATAAAGGAATAGTAGAAGAGAAAAGTGATAATCTCTCACGTCTCATCGGATATATATACCCATCGCATTTAATGCGATGGGAGAACGTGCCGGGATCACCGCGCGCGTGGCCAATCAAAGCATGACACGTAAGACGTGCTTCCCGGAGTGACGGTTACCACGCGCGCGTGGGCCTCACTCTCCTGACGATTAACCAACCGTCAGAGACAACTTGATGACAGCCGTATATATGGTCAACTCAAACGTCAATATCAACGACATTTCTTACCAACCTGTCAGAATTCAAATTTCGAGGTTTTTCCCGCCAAAAGCCATTTGAAACTTCATGAAGAAGTTAGCAACAAAGCCAGCACCAGGCCTGGTAGCCGCGCCGTAGTAACCAACAAGTTACACGCGCACCGTCTACCACAGCCAAGGAAACATCTTAAACAACTTTTATTTTAAGTCCAGAGCTCCAACCACTTGCCTTGCGCATGGTGCAGCACTGGACTGGGGGGACTTGAAGGGGTATGGTCCCAAAAAGGCCGTGCAAACCTCCATAAAGGTTGCGCGCGGGACCATACTCCTCATTCAAAAGCTTGCTATCATTAACCTCGCGCGAGTTACACCATGTTCTATTCTACGTCGCGCGAGACGTAGGCAATAAGAAGCTGCAATAACAACACTTAGCATACCAAGAGAATAACTCAGTCGCCTAAACCCCGCGGGAGTCAGTTAACATGCCCATCAAGACTCATGCAGGGGAGCAGCGCAAGGCTGCTCCAAGTAATACACAAGGTACAAGTGGCAGAAGAAAAGAGCCAATCAGGGTCCTTCTGACCCTGCGCAATCGTGCTCCACGATCGTCTGACATGCAGGAGACAAAAAGTACTTAAGGAAGCCCTATGTGGCATCAATCACAGGGCAGAGACAACTGCCCCACGATCTCCACTTACCTGCTGATGGCAGAAGGCCGGCCAGGACGACAACAGTGACACGTGGCTCCAATCACGTTGCGCCAACTCCATAAAGCTCCTAGAAGCCACTAACGGTCGACACCAGTGAGACAAGGAGCATATCCTCCGTGTTGTCGCCTTCCGGCCCAAGGCCCATCAGCCCATACCCTCTTACACCTCTCCGGCTATAAATAGAGACCTTCACTTCACAGGTTAAACATTCTATTCCCTCTACTCTTACTTAACACTCAATTATCTCCTCCAATACAGTCGCTTATTCTCACGCCGGAGCCCGGTTAAGAGGGAAACCCCCACATTCTCCTCTTAACGAGTAACGGTGTTCTGTTTTGCAGATAACCACGGTCATTAAGGAGCTCAGGAAACCATAAAGAAGATTAACCATCATGGTAGAAATATAAACCAAACTGATTAGACCCTTGATTAGTTCCGTGTTTCTTCAAAAGTAAACCCAATGTTCAAACATAAACCCTAGTCCCGGAGACGGTTACGGGATGACTAGCCGCTCATTATGTGCGAACAATCTTCCGAAGCTTGGTAGACGGTTGAATGCATGATCGAATCTGTGTGTGCGGATGATGAATGATGATTAGAGCCGAAAGTTGTGTAGTGTCGCTGCCTCCTTTCGTGTCCCCCTAATCGATGATGATAGTGATCATGTTGGGCTGATTTGGGAGCCCAAGATGATTAATATTGGTGGCCCAAAATTCGATCATGATGGCTCCCAATTAATTCAATAGTAATCAAGATGTTGTGTGAGAGTTTTAGAGCCACAAAATAATAATAATGTTGCTGCCAATGACTCGTGGATCAAGAAGTCTTTTTGAGAGCTCCAAGACTAGTGATGTCTGCTACCAATCATCGATCCATCATGAAGTGTCTTTTTATTAGTGTTTTAAAACCCTAAATTCCAAAAAAACAATTAATCACATGCATGCTCCTTTTCGTAAGCTCCATGTAGAAACCGTAAGCCATGAATGAATGTTTCTGTTTATTTTTGTGTGAAGCCTTGATCAAAACCGTAAGTTACATGTGTAACAGTAAACCTCAATTCCACTTCACTGTTTCCTTTGTGAACCCATGCACATGCAACCGTAAGTGACGGCGCATTCTTCATCTCTTTTTCTCTCACAAAACAACTTTCACTTAGTGACACAATGGCACCTCAACTTCAGTATTCGTCGTTCCTTTTGTATTTTCACTATATGCATCTTCCAATTAATGACCGATTGGCCCTTGTACTTCATCATTTCGTATCGCTTGCATATCCAAACCATCAATTCGACCCGAAACGTATCCGAACCCGTCCGTTTGCTACATTCGCCACCATCGAACATTCCACATCAACTCTAAACGTGTTAACTTCCTCGAATTAAGCAATTAACCTGCACAAACCATAATTTCTCGTAGTTATCTTATTCGAAGCATATAATCACTTAAAGCCGAACGAAACACACAAAATAGACACTTTATAGCTCGGGATTCACCCTCTCCATCAATGAGCAGCTAACCGATTCCGTTCAATAGGCGGTTGTCTGGTACGCGATGCAGAGGATTCGGCTTCTTCTTGCAAATAATTAATCGCCTCCTGCGCCATGGCGATAACCATATCATCAAGAACACCGTCGGATGACGAGCTCGAAGAAGACATTTTTTAAGTTGTGATTGGTGTGTGTTTTAGTTGTGATTGGTGTGTGTTTTGGTTGTGATTGGTGAGTTTTTTTAGTTTAGAATAGGTTATATATATAATAAATAAGAATTTTTTTTTTTTAATATTGGACCGTTTGACAACGGTCAGATTTGACCTTTCCACCTCGTTCCACGCGATTTCAGGCCGTTACCATGGTGGCGAGCATTGTATAGCGCCCCAGCATAGCGCTGGGGGTGTGGACGATGGCGGGGGTGGGGGTGGGGTGCTATAGTGTGCCAGCTGGGTTGGATGGCGCCCCCACACCCTCCAGCCTTAGAGAGGAAACCTTTCTAGAAGTATTTTATAAAGCATTAGGTCTTCTAAGAATATCCATAAGAGATGCTTGGATGAGAATTAACTTCTTACTTTATTTTTTCAAATTAATTCATTCAAAATATAAAGTTTTCAACTAGGATATTGCATATTTGACTTGTCCTTCATCATTAACCAACAACTTGCTATATATTTTGTATTTGGTGCTTTTCAAATATTTGGAGTCACATGTTCAACTTGTTCTCTTTATTTATTGCATTTGTTTCTATATCTTATTTATTTCAAAGTAAAAAGATTTAATTTGGAAAAGTTAATAGATAAAAAAATTAATACTATGGTCATTGTTGAGAAATCTACTAATTAATTGATTTTTGTTTAAAAAATTAAATTAAAATGGCAATTGAGAGGAGAGTTGAACTTTACATAATATAAAGAAATTTTAGAAAACACAAAATGATTGATTTTAGGGTAAACACTACGTATATACAATAGGGTGAATTGCATATATCCCCCTACAAAGTTCATTAATTGCGTATTTACCCAACCTAAAACTAAAATTGCGTATATCCCATCCCTTATTGAAAAAATTGCATATTTACCCATTTTGATTTATTTTATTAAATAAAAATTATAGAATGACTATTTTACCCTAATTTTTCCTAAATCTTTAAAATCTCTCAAATTTTCATATTTACCAATTTTTAACTGGTGCTTTTTGTAATATTTTTTTGTAGTTTTTCTTTTTCATTTATGCTTCGTTCGAATCTTTGACTCATGTTTAATCTACTTGAGCTAATAAATTTAGTGAAAATTATGTAGTGTACAGCAGGTAGAAATATTATGTCTTCCTTCTTCATGTTAGTAAAAATGTGTTGATTGATATCATTATTCAATTCTTTTAAAACTTTTAGTTAAATCAATTTTCATTAAAATGCCAAAGAAACAAATTACAAACAAGTGGCAGGTAAACGGGCAACAAGCTGCGCCGCAACCCCCTTTTGAATTGCAAAACCAATCCTGCTAAAGATGAAACGACCCTTAAAGGTTGAGAGATTACTATTCACAACCCGTTGAACCCTGTTTAAAACTTGCTCTGCGTATTGTTGAGAATTATTCAAGTCTAGCATAATCCAACTTCTTGTAATGAGCTTATTCCCAGCCAGTTCAGATGGCATTCTAAGCCTCAATAAATCCAATCCTCAGACTACTTTCTTGTAACAAGTGGTGTTTAAATTTCAAAACTTTTAGCTTATCTCTAACCACTGCAAGCTTGTGAATCGATATGAAGAATCGCTGGCGAATTTTCAAACGGATAATTCCCAACTGGAATTAAGAAACATGAACAATCGCGACCCCATTTAGAACCTGGAATAACGAATAATCGAACATGGAATAAAGGCCGCTGAAAGCATTAGAACCGATATGCATAATTATCAGCGAATTTTGAACGGAAAATCACTGGCGAGAATGAGGAAACGTGTTCAGCCGCTTATTCTGGATCCTAGATAATCACTGCTTAAATTTTTATTAGGGCTTGTTAATTTTGGAAGGGCAATTTTGTCCATTGAAGAACCAAAGAATCGAGTTAAGGCCGGAGCCTGTGATCGAGGGTTTGGATCTTGTAAGAAAGCTTGGAGAACAGTCCTGGAAAACAGAAAACCGTTAGGCTCGCCGCAGAGATGGGAGGGCCCCTCTGCGACCACCCTCCGGCGTGAGGATAAGTATTGGTAGAGAGAAAATAAGGACGAAGGTTCAGAAAATCGTACTTGGCCTTGTACTTGATGGGGTATTTATAATGGTCAACTGAGATTACGTCATTCGTCCAGACGCACTTGAATGGAGGTTCGTCCTCGGAGTTATGAGGGAACGGGCGTATCTGGGATATCCGTTCAGGTGAGTCCGGTTCGTCCCAAGGGATCATGTCCGGCCTCGGATATGTATCTTCAAGTCCCCCAGTTTGTTAAGTTTCGTACGGGACTTAGCAAAATGTTTATTCAAGTTGTTTCGTTTGGATGACGTGTCACCGCTGGAGTGGGTCGAGTTAATGACGTGGCGTGATCTGAATGGTGCAGACGTGGCGTGGGTGACTGAAGTTACTTGACTGTTGGTCACCTACATGTGACGGTTACGAAACCCTACGTTGGGAATCGTGAGGGTCAGTTGAAGTGATGGCCCGACTTGACCACCCCGTAACCGACCTAATCTTCCTATAAAAAAGACTTTTACCATTTTATTTTTACCCTTTTTCCTCTCACTTTCTTCTTCTCCTCTGTTATCCTCTTATCTTTAACATCTTCTTCTTCAAGGTAAGGTGCGTCCTTTTTTACATTATGGCACCTGGTAAGGATAATATGTCAGCGAGCGTGAGTGTGCTTACTCAACGTCAGTTGAATAAGTTCATCCGTGAATATGACATTCCACTAGATTTGAATCCGGTTCTTCCTTCAAAGGACGAAACCATTCGTCCCTTCCGTCAAGGGAAGTTTCCTCTTTATACCCGCGTTTGTAATTTTGCAAACTACCGGGTTCCATTTTCAAAATTTTTGATAAGAGTGCTCCAGTTTTTTTGAGTTCATATTAGCCAAGTGAACCTGTTCGGCCTGAGCCGTGTCAGTCATTTTGAAATATCCTGTAGGGCCCAAAACCGTAGACCGGACCTAAATGTCTTCCGGTATTTCTATGAATTTATCACGGTCGGAGACTGGTATACGTTTGCCCACCGGAAGGGCATACATCCCCTTCCTCCGATGAACGGTCCAGCCTAAAGAATTGGAAGGATAACTTTTTCTGGCTGGACGATCGTTGCCTTCCGGAGGATATGAGGTGGCGGCTCAAGGACTAGACAATGTCTTTTGATCTGGGCGAAGACTTCGTCTTCGACCAAGAACTGGCCCGTGCCCTGATTGAGCACAAGTCCCCAATTCGTCCCCTTCACGAACATTTTCTTTTATTAGTTCGAGTCTGTTTTCGGTGGAGCCAAGGGGACAGGGATTGGCCGGTTATTCGCAGAAAGCGTGATCGTAAGTTCCGGGCCTTTACCCCCCCCCCCTTCGACACTTTTTTCCCTACTTTACTAACTTATTCTTTTTGGAAAATGCAGGAGCTATAATGTCTCTGAGGGATGCTCTGAAGGTTCCGAGTTTTGACGTTTTGGACTTCGACTTGGGGGAGCAGGGTGAAGATGATATTCCCCTTTTGAAGCAGGTGGCCTCTTCGGCCCAGGAGATTCGTCCTCTAGTTGCTCAGGACGCGGCTGAACCGTCTACTGCTGAAGGAGCTTCCTCTGTTCCTACTCCTACGAAAGAGGCGGCTGGTTCCTCCGGATCTCAGGCTGGGAAGAGATCTATTTTGGATGATGTGGATGACGATCCGGAGATACGTAAGTTGGATGAAGCCCTTCAATACCGGCCTTCTTCTGTCTCTTTGAAGAGTAAAGGTGCTGTACCTGATCCCGAACCGAAGCCTCTTGTTCGTAAGCGAAAGAATGAGACTTTGCAGATCCGTTCTTCCGAACCTCTTCCTATGCCAAGGTCAAAGAAGAACAAGAAAGGACCCTCTTATTCTGAAGGTGATGTGATGGATGAACTGGACGAGCACCTTACTGGCAGTAGGTTTTCCAGAGAGGAAGTTGCACTGGCTCGATCTGGCCCAACCCTTACTTTTTCTGGCGGCTACCTACCGACTACCGAGGAAATGGAGAGTATGGATACGGAGAATCCGGACGTTACGACCAAGGAGGACAAAACTCATGATGAGCCTAAAGGGGTAACATTTTCAGGTACGATTTTGGACTCTTCTTTGGGTCCGGACCGTTTTATTGATGATGAGGAAGACCAAGTGTCTTCTCTTCCTCCATCTTGGTTCGGACCTGAGTTGATGTCCTTTTTTCGATATGCAGATGTCTTTTCGGACGATATGGAGATCGATCCGGCAACCGCTGAGGAGAAGTTCATTCCGGATTGGGATATCCGGAATAAGGATTCGGTAATGGACGAGCTAGTTGCCAGGACTCTTCTTTTTAACATCAACACTCCGCTAGATTACGCCCGAAGCCGAAGAATGAAAAACCAAGATCTGGGTGTCGCGGTTCTGACAAATCAAGCTCAGTCAAATATTTTCGTCACGGAACTCTATCGGAGGTGGGTGGAGGCAGAGTCGGTAAAAGAGAGTTTGGAGAAGGAGACACGCTCTTTGAAGCGGAAGGTTTTGAGGGCTCCGGATACGGAGAAGAAAATTGCTCAGCTTACTCAGGACCTTCAATCTCAACAGGAGAAGATCAAAGCTTTAACTACCCAAAACCAATCTTCTCAAGCTGCTGCTGCCTCTGCCGCGGAGGAGCGTGATAGAATATCGACGGAGTTAAAGAATTTTTCGGAATCCATGAGGAAGAAGGACGAACAGCACAAAGCAGTGATGGCGAAGATGGAAGAGTCTTTTTCGAATGCTCGGCTGGCTTATGCAAACATGATGGCCGGTATGTACCTTGCTTGTCTTAAAACACTATTTTATTTTTCCATTTCTTTCTAACACTTTGGTTAGAGCGGGATGTGCTCAAATCAGGGGAGGCCGACTTGAAGGCTCAGATTGAGGAGATGAAAGGGCATGAAGAGGAGATTGAAGCGGAAAAAGCTTTCTTAAAGATTAAGGTTGAGGAACTTCAGGTAACCAAAACTTGGATGCTTTCGGAGGGTGCCAAACTTCTTGCTAAAAACATTCATAAGGGCCCGGAGATGACTGTTGCCGTGGCTGCAGTTAACAATGCGATGAGCGCCGTTGGCGTTAACTCCGGCCTTCATAGTGGTTACGTCCATGCTTTGAAGATGAAGACCCCTTATGCAGATGTTCCGTTATTGAATCGTAATGCCGCAGAGGAGCTGAATGCGGCGGTTGTTTGCTTTGATTCCCTTACCTTTCCGGTGGTAGAGGACCTTCCGAAGCTTGTTAATGAGCCACTTTCTGAAATCAAGAAGGCTCTCTTCTTTGCAAGTGGTGATTCTCCGAAAGAATGAGGTGGACATGCCCAGCTCCTTGGGGTATGCACCTTGGAAATTTTCAATTTGTTTAACTTTTTAGAGGGTGGACATATCCGACAGTTTGGGATATGCACCCTGTTTTTTGGATTTGGAATGAATGTAATGATGTTCTTACTTGTGTTTGACAATTATCCTTTTGATATGTAAATGTTTTTTGTATCATCCGGCTATATTAGTCCAGTTGATTTTGATGTAATCACTTTTATGCATGCGTCCACGCTTGTGTTTACGTTTCTTCTTTTTAAGAACGTTCTTTTTCGAGGTATGGATCCGGTTTGTTTTACCTTTTTAGGATAATTTTAAGTGAAGGGAAGAATACGAACGAAGCCAGTTCATTCATCCTTTTTAGGGTTAGCATCCCTAGTTCGGCCGAAGATATGTTTATGTTGCAACTTTGTTAGTGATAGAAAATTTTCGTTATTCTATTTATCTGATCCGGAGTTATACTTCTCCGGTTAACACATGGTAAAAACATTTTAATTAATCCACGGGTAAAACCCTCCGTGGTTCTTGGAATTATAAAATTGTTCGGTGCGGGCAAAAACATCCGCATTACAAGGAAAGCGAAAGGTGACGGAGGCCGTAGCTTCCGTATTACAATTTTATTTTTAAAACAGGAAGAAACTCTTCAAAGAAAACACTTTTTGAGGTGCGCTCCATTCCAAGTACGAGGAACGATGGTTCCGTCCATTTTTTTGAGCGTGTACGCACCGTCCTTTCCTGCAGTGTTAATTTGATAGGGACCCTCCCACTTCGGAGCCATTTCTCCGGTACCTTCAGCCAAACTCGCCTCGTTGCTCCGCATGACGTAGTCCCCGACCTTAAACCGGATCTCTTTTACTTTAGAGTTGTAGTGTTTTTCCAACTCTTTTTTATACTTTGCTTCCCGGATGGCCGCAAGTTCTCTTCTTTCTTCGACCAAGTCGAGGTTTAGGCGGAGCTCTTGTTCGTTCTCTTCTTGACTCAGGTATCCCTACTTCGGCAGGAATGACTGCTTCTGTGCCGTACGTTAAGCTGAAGGGAGTTTCCCTAGTGCTTGTCTTCAGCATCGTCCGATGAGCCCACAGGACGTGCGGTAATTCATCTGCCCATGAGACGCCCTCTTTCCCCAGGCGCTTTTTTATGCCCTCCACAATGCTGCGGTTGGCTCTTTCTACCTGCCCATTAGCCTGGGGATGGGCAACCGAAGCAAAATTTTGCTCAATGTGCATTC
Source organism: Helianthus tuberosus (assembly GCA_030545235.1). Taxonomy (NCBI): domain Eukaryota; kingdom Viridiplantae; phylum Streptophyta; class Magnoliopsida; order Asterales; family Asteraceae; genus Helianthus; species Helianthus tuberosus. The sequence goes on from CM060352.1 coordinate 171,581,011, forward strand.
TTTCGCACCAAGTCTTGAACGGTTTTTCCGCAAACTGCTTCCCATTGTCACTGACTATACAAAGCGGCATTCCGTATCTGCATACTATGTTTTCCCACACAAACCTCAGCACTTGATCTCCTGTGATAGTCCGGAGGGGTTTGGCTTCGATCCATTTTGTAAAGTAATCGATGGCCACTAGTAGGAACCTCACTCCTCCGGTGGAAACAGGGAAAGGACCGACAATGTCAATCCCCCATTTCTGAAACGGCCATGCCAAAGTTACAGGGACGAGGTTATTTTTGGCTCGGTGACTGATGGGAGCGTGCCGCTGGCAGTCTTCACATGCTTGTAGTTCATTAACAGCATTTTGATGCATGCCCGGCCAGAAGTAGCCTGCATTCATAGCCTTGGCTACAACCATCCTTGGTCCGGAGTGGATGCCGCATATTCCCCAGTGAATTTCTCTTATGACATAACTGGCTTCCTCCGGGGTTAGGCATTTTAGGAGTGGACCTAGGAAGGTTTTTCGGTAAAGTTGCCCGTCATGAACCTGATACTGCAATGCTTTCACCTTTAGCTTCCGGGCCTGAGCTTTTTCTTCCGGTAGTGTGCCATCTTTTAAGTATTCTAAGATCGGAGTCATCCATGACCTTTCCTGCACGGAGATTGACATTACGGATTCTGTCTGATGGATTTCCGGAGTTTGCAAAGTTTCTACTAGTACTTCCTTGGACAAGTGACAAAAGGCTACGGACGCAAGTTTGCTCAAAGCATCCGCCTTTTTGTTCTTGCTTCGTGGTATGTGAACTATCTTGCAAGAATCAAACGAGGAGATCAAACTGTTAACTTAGCTTAGATACCGGATCATGTTATCTTCTCGTGCCTCGTACTATCCGCTAACCTGATTGGCGACAAGTAGTGAATCAACATGAGCTAGTACGGAGGTCGCACCGGCCTTGGCCGCGGTTTGGAGTCCTGCAAGAAGGGCCTCATATTCTGCTTCATTGTTCGAAGTTTTAAACTCGAAACGCAGAGCATAAGTATATTCTATCCCCTCCGGATCTATTAGAATTAAACCGGCTCCTGACCCTTCTTTGCTGGAGGCTCCGTCCGTATACAAGTTCCTTACCCTTGGGAGGGCAGATTTTTCTTTGGTGCTTTCTCCGGTTGGTACTTCCGTGAGGAAATCTGCCACTGCTTGGCCTTTTACCGGACCCCTGGTTCGGTAAGTAATATCGAAAGCACTAAGCTCAATTGCCCACTTGGTGAGGCGTCCGGAAACCTCCGGCTTCCTGAGAATTTGCTGGATCTGAAGATCAGTCTGTACTTCTATATTGAAAGCCTGAAAATACCTTTGGAGGCGTCTGGAAGCATGTACCAATGCGAGTGCCAATTTTTCTATCATCGGGTATCGAGTTTCATAATCTTTCAGGATGCGGCTTACATAGTAAACCGGTATTTGTGCTTGATTCCGGTGCACCACGAGTACCGCACTTATAGCGAAATGTGAGGCGGAGAGATAAACAGTGACAGTTTCACCGGTGATAGGAGCGGTCAGAGTGGGTAATGACCCAAGACAAACTTTTAATTCTTGAAATGCTGAATCAGCTTCCGGTGTCCACTCTATCTGACCCTTTCCAGTTCGCTTTTTCAACACATTCATGAAAGGAATGGTGCGATCGGCTGCTTTTGAGACGAAACGATGGAGAGCTACCAACTTACCGTTCAATGATTGGATTTCCTTGACCGTTTTAGGAGGCTGCATGGAGATTACCGCTTTGATTTTATCAGGGTGTGCCTGTATTCCGGACTGTGTTATCCATACGCCCAGGAACTTTCCTTCTTCTAAACCGAAAGAACATTTTTTGGGATTAAGCTTGAGATTGATACTCCGAAGCCTGGTGAAGGTTTCGAGTATGTCATCGATCATGTTGTCTTCGGCTTGACTTTTGATGACCAGATCATCCACGTAAATTTCTAAGTTTCTTCCGATCTGATCTTTGAATGCTTTATCCATCAACCTTTGGTATGTAGCTCCGGCGTTCTTTAGACCAAACGGCATTTTGGTTTAACAGAAGAGTCCCTCATTCGTTACGAACGCTGTCTTATCTTCGTCTTCTAAAGCCATCTGTATCTAGTGGTAGCCTTTGTATGCGTCCAAGAAGCATTTAAGACAAAAGCTGGAAAGAGAGTCAATCTTTAGATCGATCTCCGGCAGAGGATAGCAATCCTTTGGACACGCGTTGTTTAGATCGGAAAAATCGATGCACATCCTCCAAGTTTTGTCTTTCTTGGTTACCATCACCGGATTGGAGACCCATGTTTGATACCGCACTTCTCTGATAATTCCGGTGCTAAGCAACTTTCGCACATCCTCGGAGATGGCTTTGTTACGGGCTGGAGCCATGTTTCTTTTTCTTTGAGCTACTGGCTTCATTGAATGCGACACTTTCAATCTATGTTCGGCCAAACATCGGGGAACTCCGACCATGTCAGAGGTTTGCCACGTAAATACATCAAGTGAATTCGACAAAAGCTTCCACAGCTTCTTTTTGGTACGTTCAGGGAGCTGGGCCCCAATTGCAATTTTTTGCTCCGGAAAATGTGGGTGTATGGCCCATTCTTCTGTAAGGAGGTTCGGAGGTTGGATATTACCACTGCTTTGTCGTATTTCAGCTACGCAGATTGTTGACTCGGAATGCAAAGTTGCTACCCCTGCTTCGGTGGGGAATTTTAACGAGCCATGGATGGTAGAACTGATAATACCGAAAGCGCACATGCCTGGTCTCCCTAGTATGACGTTGTGGACATATCTTGCTTCCACCACCAGGTATGTCAAATTGACGGTTCGGACCATACTTCCTTCTCCCAATGTTGTTGGCAAAGTGATTTGCCCGATAGGCTGTACTACCTCTCCGGAGAAACTTACCAACGGCATAGAGACTCGTATCAATTTTGCTTTGGTTTGCGGAGCTAGCTGTTGGAAGCACTGCTGATACATGATCTCAGTGGCACTTCCGCTGTCAAAATAAACTCTCCGGACCTTGTGGCCTGCTATTATCGCAGACACAATGATTGGTCCATCTTTGATTTCTCCGGGAGTGATGGGAGGGAAAGCGATTGGTTGCTGCATCCAAGCGGCCATATGGTGACTGGACCGCTTGATGCCCTGGTTACCTACTTTCCTGACCATACAAATTGCTGGTTGATTGTTCGGGTTATCCGCCGAATTCCCTGAGGACTTTCCCTCCTTTACTTCTTTTACCAGGTGTGATAGCTTACCAGACCGCACTGCTTTTTCTATTTCTTGCTTTAGGGACCAACAATCGTCTGTATTGTGGCCTCGCGCATGATGGTAATCACAATATTTTTTGGAGTTCTTGTCACCTGGATTTCGGAGCTTTGGGGGGACGGGGAAGCTTGCTCCTTCGGCGCTGAGGATTTCACTGGGAGTTTTGGAAAGATCCGATAAATTGTAAAATCTTGACCCGGAGCTTCTTCCTCGTTGAGATCTATCGTTTCTGTTGTAAGGGTGTGGTCGTCCCCTGCTTCCGGACGGGGTTTTATCGAATACGGACCCACCATTTTCTTCCAGGAAGACATCTTATGATCTGACTCCGGTGCTGGATTACATGCGTTTTTTCCCCGAGCGAAAGCTCTGGCTCGTTCCATGAGTACTTCCATCGTCTTCGGAAGATTCTCGTGTAGCTTTTCGACCAGCTGGTTGTTTCGAACCCCATGACAGAATCCGGAGATCCTTAATTGGTCAACTACCCCACTGATCTGCATACTTTCTCGGTTGAACCGGTCGATGAAACTATCCAAAGATTCCCCATCCTTTCTCCGGATGTTGTGAACTTCAGTGATTTCTTTGGAGTAGTGTCGTTGTTGGCTAAAATTCTGGAGAAATAATCTTCGGAACTCTTCGAAGTCATTGATCTCTCATTCGTTCAGCGCATCAAACCACACCCGGGCAGCCCCGGTTAGTGTTTGTGCGAACATGAAGCACCACGCCGGCATCGGCCATTGTTCTACCCGCGCAGCTCCATCGAAGTCAAACATATGGTCATCTGGATCAGTCGTACCATCATACTTCTTTACTGTAGTTGGCATTTTGAGCTTCGGAGGGAGCTTGGCGTGTGTGATGCGGGCACTGAACTTGGACTTGGCAGTCATGGAAACCGGATGATATGGCTTTGTGAGTTCCGGATCATTAATTACTTCCATTTGTGTTTCATTTCGTATTGCCATTGCTGGAGATGGTCCGGAGGAACCCTGCACATATCCACTATAAGTTTCCGAGGTAAAAACTGTGGAGAAAGTAGGAGAGGTGAATATCGTAGGACCCATAGTCCTTACCGGAGTTTCATCATGAAAGAGCCTGGTTCGTAAACCGAGGATCTGTTCATCTCTAGCCTGTTGTGCTTTCAATCTTCGTAGAAGACTTGCATTTTTGGAGAGAAATTCCGCATCGAACTCCGATGTTTGCGAAGTAGGAAGTAGAATAAATGGCAAGGTTGTTCCTGGTCCCGAGCTTAAAGGAGCTGAGATTGCGGAAACAGTGCTTGCTGGTGCTGTAGTTTGCATACTAACAGCTATGGATCCCAGATTCACAGAACCTGAGGCTGCCATTTGTCAGTTCGTTGCTCAAGAAATTCACCAAAGTGAAGGACTGTGAGCTATGAGATCGGATGGCGCCAATTGAAGAACCAAAGAATCGAGTTAAGGCCGGAGCCTGTGATCGAGGGTTTGGATCTTGTAAGAAAGCTTGGAGAACAGTCCTGCAAAACAGAAAACCGTTAGGCTCGCCACAGAGATGGGAGGGCCCCTCTGCGACCACCCTCCGACGTGAGGATAAGTATTGGTAGAGAGAGAAAGTAGAGAGAGAAAATAAGGACGAAGGTTCAGAAAATCATACTTGGCCTTGTACTTGATGGGGTATTTATAATGGTCAACTGAGATTACGTCATTCGTCCAGACGCACTTGAATGGAGGTTCGTCCTCGGAGTTATGAGGGAACGGGCGTATCTGGGATATCCGTTCAGGTGAGTCCGGTTCGTCCCAAGGGATCATGTCCGGCCTCGGATATGTATCTTCATCCATATTTAAAACTTTAATAACAAAGGAGATATATGCAATTATAAATTTAGGTTGGGTAAATATGCAATTAAAGATGCTTTTGAAGGGAATTTGTAACATGAGTACATTGCATGTCACCTACAACGTAAGGGTGGAGGGTATAGTAATCGGTGAGTGGGTGATTGAGTGGGAGTCACCGATCGGTGACCACCCCCACTTGTTTGAGTCACCGAAATTTTGAATGTTTTCGGTGTATATTCACCGATGCGGGAAGAGGAGGGAAAGAGGAGGGAGAGAGGTTTAATGGTGGGTCCCAACCCCTTTCAACCAATTACAATTTTTTTATTTTTTAACCTACTCAAACATCCTAGAGTGATTAACCATACCCCTTGATTGAGTGCAAAATGGGGAGTGATTAACCTACTCAAACATCCTAGAGTGATTAACCATGACATAATATTATTGGGTAGGATTTCACTCAATCACCCTAGAGTGATTAACCATACCCTCATCGTGTTTAAGTTACGATGTCATCACAATCACGTACTTTATTAAAATTCGCAATATACAAAACCCTGTTTTCTTTCACAAAAACATATGGAATAATTTCTTTAAAAAAGGAACCTAAGTCTTAGAAACATCATACGTTTAGGATTAGGATGACTTCACTAAAAAAGGAACCGAAGTCTTAGAAACATCATACGGTTAGGATAAGGATGACTTCACTAAAAAACGAGCCGAAGTCTTAGAAACATCACATGGTTAGGATTAGGATGACTTTGAAGTACGTCACATCGTCGAAGGTAGAGCCGTGACGATTTACTTAAGTGGGGGGAGTGCCTTCGGGATGGTTGAGATGGCACCGCGACATTGGTGGGAACACTGTTCCCATGTAGTACTGCTCAAATTGAGGTTGAATCGGGGATTCGGTGTTGTTGTGTGAGCTGAGTGATGTAGTTGTCGTGGACTAATAAAAAACAAGCATTTTAAGAACTTAAATGCCTACACGAGTACTGGTAAGTAAGGTCGTATCCACATAAAATATGTGGTTAATGTTTAACTACGTTGTTTAATTAACTATTACTAAGGTGATTTGGGATTTTGATTGATTTGGAAAATAGAGTAAGATGCAATTAAGAAATCGATTTTTATTAACGTTAACATAACGGGTTGTTGGAAAAACATTGTGAACTTGATTTCCAAAATAAAAATAAACAGGAAGGGTTTAAACCGGCTTATCACGGGTAAGGTGGGGAACGGGTCTGATATTCATTTTTGGATTGACACGTGGGTGGGTGATCTTCCCTTCATGGAAAGGTGACCCCTTTTATTTGGTTTGGAGGTGTTTAAAACGTGCAGAGTCGCAGAGAGAATGGAAACAGGAAATGGAAACGGAGCTTTCAATTGGCATTGGTCTAGACAACCGGAGTTAGAAAGGCATGTGAACATAGCATCGGTTATGTGCCCTTTCTGTGATATTGTTGAGGAATCTGTGGAGCATTTGTTTACCGCTTGCTCGATAGCTATGAGAGTGTGGTCGGCATTCAGCGATTGGTGCAACATTCCGCCGCTATATTTTTTCGAGTTTAAAGACATTCTAGAAATACACAAGTTCATTAAAAATAGTAAGAAGTCGGAGAAGATTATTTACGGGCTGGCTATGATTGCATGCTGGTGCATATGGAAAGAAAGGAACGACGTGGTTTTCAACAAGAAAAGATGTAGCCCGCAAGAGATCATAGGGGAGGTAAAATCTAGAGGTTACGCTTGGGCTAGAAATAGAACTTCATGTAAGAGGGTGTTTGGGGTTGAGTTTTGAAAATAGATTATGTGTTTTGAATAATCAGAATCAGATAATTAACTGTAACAAAACGTGATGTTGAAAGATAGTGTTTGGATTTGATTATGTTGCTTGATATCACAATAATCAGATAATCAACTATTTGAGTGTTTGGCAAATATATATTTAAAAAAAATAAACAAGTGCAAATCCTTTTCTAAACACAAATAATCAGTTTTTGAAAAACTGCGTTTTGTTGCAGTAGGGGGGGGAGCTGCTTTTGGAAAACTGCGTTTTGTAACTTTCTATACGCAAATAATCAATTTTTTAATTTTTTTACCCAAACACTCAAAACTGATTATTTACGATTTCAAAACTCAATAATCTAAAAATCTCCTTCAAAACTTAACCCTAAACACCCTCTAAGTATATTAGCTGGTCGGAGTGATGTAAATACCCTTTGTACATGTTATAATTTTCTTGCCCTTTGCCCGTTTAGGTCGGGGGTGTTTGTATGTATGGCATGTTGCCCGTTTGGGTCGTAGGCGTGTTTTAATGAAGTTTAATTTAAAAAAAAAAATTTGAATTAATTTTGTTTTTATCTTTATTTTGTTTTAACCTTATAACTATTTAGGAGGTTTGTTTTTGGAATACGTGTATGTTTGTTTTGGGAATTCCAGTTCGTGTCGTTTGCTTCTCTTAAAACACCTAAAATTACAATAATAAGTTTTGCTTGCCTAAACTAGAAAATCTATATCTATACTATATAATAAAAGAATGGGAAAATTACCAAATTAGCCAAGAATAAACTTTGACCACCAAATTAGCCATTTGATGCCTCCTTGAAGCAGGGCATCACGGATTCAAATGTACGGGATGCCTCTTTCAAGACCCCTCATGCATCTTTAAATATGAAAGTGACACGTGTCTCAATGATTAGGTAGACTCCTCCAATGCCCCTCAACAGACTCATCCAATGCCTCAGCAGACTCTTCCAATGCCCCTCAACAGACTCTTCCAATGCCTCAGGCATGAGTTAAAATTTTATGTGGGACCTACCACCCACTTCATCTTCACCACCGCCGCCACCACCACCGCCGCCGCCGCCGCCACCACCGCTTGTTATCCTCTGTTTGAGCTGTGAAAGCAATGCTTGATTCTCTTGATTCAGAAGCTGTGCTTTCTTCCTTAACTTCTCATTCTCTTGCATTATCAGACAGTTCTCCATGTACAGCTTTGAGTTCAACCAACTAAATTAGTCAATGGATTTAATAGCTTTCTTCCTTAACTTCTCATTCTCTTGCATTATCAGACAGTTCTCCATGTACAGCTTTGAGTTCAACCTTTCCATCTTCTCACAAACTACACAAATAATAAAAACTAAATTAGTCAATGGATTTAATAAATATAAATAAAAACAGAGCACATACAAGAAAAAGATGAATGTTTGATTTTGTTACAAAAAAACACAAGAAAGAATAAAGATTCTGCTGAGGCATTGGATGGCGGTGGTGAAGATGAAGTGGGTGGTGGTGGCGGCGGCGGTGGTGGTGGCGGTGGTGAAGATGAAGTGGGTGGTAGGTCCCACATAAAATTTTAACTCATGCCTGAGGCATTGGAAGAGTCTGTTGAGGGGCATTGGAAGAGTCTGCTGAGGCATTGGATGAGTCTGGTGAGGGGCATTGGAGGAGTCTACCTAATCATTGAGACACGTGTCACTTCCATATTTAAAGATGCATGAGGGGTCTAGAAAGAGGCATCCCGCACATTTGAATCCGTGATGCCATGCTCCAAGGAGACATCAAATGGCTAATTTGGTGGTCAAAGTTTATTCTTGGCTAATTTGGTAAATTCCCCTAAAAGAAACATGTTTTGGGACACTTATCATTCTCTCATTTAATTGATTAAAATTATTAATAATACTAAAAATAATAATATTTAATCTGAATTAATATAATGATGAATCGGAAAGATAGGGTAAGGTTAGGTAAGTAAGGTGTGCTGTGAGAATTCAACAATTGTTTTGTTTTGAGTCAACAAACAACTGGTTTTGGATTTATTAATTGATTTAATTGCCATTCGTAGGGTTACAAGTCTACAACCAATTTGAGTTTTGCTATCTATTTTTTAGTTTTTTTTCTATCTCTTCTACTTAATTATAGATAATTAATATTAATTAAAAGATAATTATAAAATTAAATTCAATATAAATTTAAACCATTCGTATAGGAGATAATACAATCTTTTGAAATATTTATTAGATTTCAAAATTATTTATCCTGAAATTAACAAAAGACGGACACTAAATATAAATTAATATAATGTAAATGATTTATTTATTTTATTAAACTACAATAGTTAAGGGTATAACCTATTTCAAAAATGTTTATAAGGGGTAAACAAAAAGATTAATCAATGTTTATTGGTTCTATACTTTTATTTTCATGTTCAACTCTCAACTCAAATACGATATTCACTATGTTTAAATGACATTTATAAGAACCATCACCGCAATCACCCCATCTATCATATATCGAGTATATCCATTAGTTTTTCTAAAGATATAATTTTTTATTAGATTCATTCAACTTGTGTAATAAACGATGTTTTTTAAAGATATAATTTTTTTACTATTTACTATACAAAATTACATTTATGCAACACATCTAATACACCGGGTTTTTAAAAATATAACTTTTTTATTATGTGGTATATAAAATTAGATTTATTCAATCCGTATAATACACATGGTTTATAAAATTACATGTACTCAACCCATACAATACATGAGTTTCTTAAAAATGTAACTTTTTTCATTATTTAAAATATAAAATTAAATTTACTCAACCCGTATAATACACATGGTTCTTAAAGATATAACTTTTTTTATTATTTAATATATAAAATTACATTTATTCAACTCATGTAATAAACGAGATTTCTAAAGATATATTGTTTTATTATTTGGTATATAAAAGTTACATTTATTCAACCCATGTAATAAACGAGGTTTTTAAAAATATGTTTTTTTAATTATTTGGTATATAAAATTACATTTATTTAACCCGTGTATTACACGGGGTTCTAACCTAGTGCTAAAATAAATAAAAGTTAAAAACCTAAAATAACAAATTTAATAAACTTCTTTTCATCTTTATATATGTTTTACTCAGAGAAAACATCACACCCAACTAGGGCTGGCATATCGTGTATAACCGTACACGATAAGACAAGACACGATAAGACACGATACACGAAATCATATACACGAACACGACACGATAACTTATCGTGTCCTTTTTTTCAAACACGAACACGACACGATATACACGAAAATTACCTGTTAACACGACTGTTCGACTGTTATACACGAAAATTACCTGTTAATACATGTTAACACGAACAAAAACTCGAACACGACATGCTATCTGAGAGTTACAGAGGGAGTTTAGGGTTTTTTTTTTTTTTTGAATGAATGAGGAATGAAAATAGAAAGGAATTAAGGAACCCACATGCATATGGGTTATGAGTTTTATTTAATTTAATTTCTTATCGTGTACTAACGGGTATTAACAGGTAAACAGGTATTTAACCTGTTTATACACGAAAATTAACAGGTAATATCGTGTCTACCTGTTTGGTACACGATACCTGTTAACTTCGTGTAGGTTCGTGTTGTGTATTCGTGTAAAATTGCCAGCCCTACACCCAACAGGGAAAAGTTGTAGAAAATAATAAAATTTTAAATGAAAAAAACTGAAGTTGTAGAAATATAAATTGTGCTTAAAAAAAATGAAGTAGTATTTATATGGACATAACCCGCCTTATCCAAACAGAAGCGGTGGCTGAATAAATATGACCGGAAAATTGATGCAGGCGGTTTCCTACGATTCTTACGGCAAAGGGGCTGCCGGTTTAAAGGTAATACAAACTTCAATTCAATCATTGTTTTAGTTTTGTTTGATCCACAATCTCACTTCATAACACATGATATGTATAATTATCATTTATCAGCATGTTGAGATCCCTGTTCCTACTCCTGGCAAGGGTGAGATGCTGATTAAAATTGAAGCAGTAAGCATTAATCCAGTCGATTGGAAGATGCAGAATGGCGTTGCTCGCCCTGTTTTCCCCCCAAAGTTTCCTTATGTACCACGTAAGTTCCGTTATTGATCAGTATATTACCAATGTTTTCAGAATCGGACTGAACAGCGAACCGGTCATCTTACTAGTCCACTAGTCGGACCGGATGTAAGAATCAGATGACATCATAATAAATAGACATTAAGAAAACTTATTGTCAGATAAAACTTGTTCTTGTGTAAACGGTTAATATTACGTAATCCAGTGGCGAAGCTTGACAATGAAGACCGGGGGGTCGAAAACATATATACCCAAAAATTTATATAGAACGGGGGGTCGAAAACGTATACACGCAAACATTTCTATACGAAAACTATATATATAACACTACTGAGAGAAAAGTTCGGGGGGTCAGGCGCCCCTCCCGGCCCCTCTTAAGCTACGCCCCTGACGTAATCGAGTTGTTTTATTTAGTGTGTCACACTTTTGTCTCGCGTGCATTGTCAAAGCTGTCCCTGAGAACTCGAGGGCCTTTGGGGACCATGAATAGAAAAAATAGGCCCTTAGATTATCAAAGTAATTACGTGTAAACCTCAGTAATGAACATATACAAACGATTAAACATTTTAATATAAACAATAAAATTAACTTTGATAAACATCTTAATATAAATAAAACTATTAAAAGTAATAAAAAAATCAAATAAAAAAGAAACTTACAAATGAATATGAACTAGGATTAAGACCCGCCCGCGTTGCGGCGCGGGTACATCGTAAACATTGAATGGATTGGTCCAAACGTTATATGATGCATAACCATATGAAAACACACATTTCGACGTATTCAGTTGAACTCAACGTAACCTGTATAAGCATTGTGATTGGATCAAACGTAAAGTAAATCGAATTCATATCGAACAATCATGACGTATTATATGTGACCCAACTCATACATAGAAAACGTAACGGGTATGAAGGAAAATCTGCACATGTATTCGAAAGGGATTAATTAGAGCTTTCGAAAAAAAGGGAGAAAAAGAAAACATAACTTGACTCCACTCGGTTCGAAACAAACTTTACGAAACATACATAAAAATAAACACGAAAAATATTATATTTGACCTGAATCATTTCCCAAAAAAGTTTACGTCGAAACATAGAACAACTTGAATTTATACCAAAACGTACATAAAAATATACACGCAAAAATGGTTTCTTTAAACGAAAACGTATTATATTTGACCTAACTCGTCTATAAAAAAAGTTTACGTCGGAATGTAGAACAAATCATATTTATACCTACCCGTACATAAAATATGCACGTAAAAAATAGTTTTTAAGTAAAGGAAGTATAGGGGTAAACCGAAACAAAATATTAGTAAAAATTTTAATAGGTTAAAAACGTTCGTAAAACAGTGCCAAGTAGCACCAATGCCACAATGGCATCGATTCGCAACATCGTAAAAATAAAATTGATAAAATGGGAAAAATTACACTGAACGAAAAGCAGATTTAAAATCGTTGAACCACGCACACCCGTTACAGTGTGTTAATGCGAAGAAATTAACCAGAAACGTAAAACGTAGAAAATAATAACTTAGTCGATCTAGGACCCGCCCGTTGCGACGAACTTGTCAAAAGGGAAAAAATGGACACGTTGCGACGGGTCTGTCAAATATGAAAAAAAAAGAGCAAAAAACGTTGAACCTCACATGCACGCTACGACGTGTTAACTCGCAAAATTTAGAACGAAACGTAAAACTTGCGAAAGATAAAAAGTATGGGGGATCAAAGTTATAAATAATAAAGTGTTGTGCTAAATTATAACAGATGAAAAACTTTGGGTTAAAAGTAACAAAATTAAAAGGGGTTAAAATACAAAATATGAAAATGTTTGGGTTAAAAAAGTGAAAAATCAAAGTTTTTTTTTTGAAAAACTCCCCAAGCTTGGGGTACAACACCATAATGCAACAAAAAGTTGCTAATTTATAATATGGAAATATCTATATGTATTGGACTGCAAACTTAATATTTTTAGAACCTTTTTCTTCTTTTTTATTATTGGGCTTTATGGCTCCAAGCTTGAACAAATAAAAAAAAGATCGGAGAAAACAAAATGTTGCCTGTCTCGAACCAAAGACCCGTGTATTGACAAGTAAGTACAAAACCATTAGAGCTAGTAGAGATGGGCATAATAACCGGTTCCAAACCCGAACCGGTAGAACCGACCCGTACCCGGTTCCAGTTCCAACCTGATGTATAGAAGAACCGGTTCCGTGTTCAAAATACCCGGTGGTTCTTACCCGGTTCCATATTTCTTGATAATAAACGGGTCGTACCCGGTTCCTACCCGTACCTGGTTAGTACCCGTACCCGGTAATAAGTTACCGTTAGAACCGGTTACTAGCCGTTAGAATCGATTCTTGGAGGTTGCAAAAAGCATAACTAAACATAACACACCAAACTTAACTAAACAAACGGGTTACATCAGACACACTAAACATTTGAAGAACCGGTCCCGGATCATTCACCCTTTGCACCTAGCCATCTCATGGTTATCGGTCATGAAACACAAATCGAAATGCTTCCAAATTGACGGGTTTCGTTTGGTTTCCAAAACCATAACAACCTCGTCATTGCATGCCATTATATCTTCGAAAATATTAAATCAAATGTTGAAGTGTTGAATGTTTGTAGTGGTAAGGAAAGGGAATGGAGAAGATGGGGTATATATACAAAAAAAAAAATGATTTTTATATTATATAATCAGTTTCCAACGGTATTATATCCGTTGGAACCGGTTCCAACAGTAAGTCGCAGCTTTTTGGTTTGAAAAACCCGACAGAACCGGTTCCAAACAGTACCCGAAACCGGGTCCAGAGTACCCATAACCGGTTACATCGGTTCTAGTTTTATTGATGACTACCCGGGTTCAACCCGGAACCGGTTCTTCAGAGAACCCGGTTCCCCTAACTAGTATCAGTACCTGGGTACGGGTAGGAACCGGTTCCGGGTATTAATAATACCCGATTATGCCCATCTCTAAGAGCTAGAACAATGTTAATATTCTATTGACTATAAATATTATATATAATGAAAGAAACTTTTTTTGGGCCCTTAAAAGTTTTGGGCCCTGTTCGGTGGCACACCCTCTAAGACGGCCATGTGCATTGTATAGTCGCGTACTCTAACATAGTACTACACGCTATATTGTACCATACCCATTTATAATAGAAAATGAGACGATAGATCCGAGCTCTACATGAGTATTGAGTACATGACCATATTTGTTTGTTGGAATAGTTACCGATGTAGCTGGAGAGGTGGTTGAGGTTGGATCCAGAGTAGAGAAATTTAAAGTTGGTGACAAAATTGTTACATACCTTGTGAGTGTTTATAGTTTTGTTTCCTAATTGGTTCTTGTTACCTTATTTTTTATTTCTAATAACAAACTACTAAAGTTTCTACATTTGTGGTTGACAGGGGCGTCCGGGTGGAGGACTAGCCGAGTTTGCGTTGGCTAAAGAGAGCCCAGCGGTTCTAAGACCACCTGAAGTCTCAGCTGCAGACGCGTCATGTCTAGTTGTTGCAGGGTGCACGGCTCTCCACGCCCTCACTGTAAGCGGTGGACTAAAGCTAGACAAAAGCGAACAACTCACAAACGTCCTGGTGACTAACGGTTCAGGTGGGGTTGGTCACTACGCGGTCCAACTTGCAAAACTTGGAAACACCCACGTAACCGCAACATGTGGGGCGCGTAACATAGAATTTGTCCAAAGTTTAGGAGCTGATGAGGTTCTTGACTACAAGACCCCAGAAGGAGCAAGCCTCAAAAGCCCATCGGGCCTGAAGTACGATCTAGTAATCCATTGCACCGTTGGGATCCCGTGGTCAACGTTTAAGGCTAACCTGACACCAACCGGGAAAGTAATCGACTTAACCCCGGGTGGAGGTACAATTTGGAACTATGCTGTGAATAAACTCACGTTCTCGAAGAAGCAACTTTTGCCGTTGATTGTGGTGCCGAAAGCTGAAGAGATCGAATGCCTTGTGAATTTGATGAAAGAAGGGAAAATTAAAACCGTAATCGACTCGAGATACCCTTTAAGTCGAGCTGAAGAGGGTTGGGCCAAGAGCATGGAGGGACATGCTACTGGGAAGGTGGTTATAGAGTGTTAGACATAAAGATGCCTCATATGTGTGTTTTGTCTCTTACACAAAAAATGTTGAAAACACAAGTTTCCTAATGTTGTCTAGTGTCTGTGTGTGTTATACATGTACAATAGTGTAGGTATAAGTATATGCGCCAATGAGCGTGTTGGTTCTTGTTTTGTTGAAGCTATAATATAATATATTAAAGAGAGAAGCTATAATATAATATATTAAAGAGAGAACTTTAAAAATAACAATCTTTTAGTGTGTTATCTTATACGTCTCCCCCTTATACGTCTCCCCCTTCTCACTCCACCATCTACACATACATATACACACTTGTTATACTTTAATACATATACCAAATGCTGACTTGGCCATAGGAGGTCTTAAGACTTCGGCCTTAGACCCCTTCTAACGGGTTTCTTCCATGTTGAAGTTTTAGGTAACCATCAAGAGAGGCTAGATCAAGTTCAAACTTAAAACTTTTTGACAGATCCGAGGGAAGGAAGATCCACATTGCGCCCCGCGGACGTTTTAGTTTTCGGGTGGGATGCAGGTAAACACGCTTGTGTTGATCTTACCGGGGTTTCCCCCCTTGTAGGCTTTCGGGATACAGGTTTTGTCCCTGGTCAGGCGACTGGAAGGGCGGCAGCAAAGAAAATGGGCAAACATGCCAAAGCCTGCGAGGATAATCAACATTCCTTTATCCCTTTTGCCTTTGATACCTTTGGCTCGCTAGCCCCAGAAGCCATCAGATTTCTTGAACGGGTCCAACGGGTTGTTCACAGCAACATTTCGTCTCCTAGAGATCGGGGTTTCGTTTTTACTAGGTTAGGTTTCGCTATTCAAAAGGGGGTAGCGGCGCAGCTTGTTGCCCGCTTACCGGCTATCTTGGTGTAATTTGTTTGACCTTATATATAAATAAATAAATGAACTTTAAAATTTAAAAAAAAAAAAAAAAAGTAACCATCGAAAGAGGCTAGATCAAGTTCAAATTGCTCCAAGCCCGATCCTAACAACCAACGCTTCAACAACTTAATAGTTGCGTATCATACTTCTATTCATGTATCAAACTTCCATCATGTATGGATTCACATATAGATTCATGTATGTATTTTTCTTTAAGCACCGAGAATTTCGTAGGCCAAGAAAGCACCACAACCATTTTGTTTTAATTTTGATTGAATTGATAGAGAGCACAAAGTAATTTATAAAATTCCTCGTTTATATATACTAATGGCTATTCAAGTCCCCATTAGTTTCTTGTAAAGTTCTAATGGCTACACGATTCATGAGGTTTGGATACCAAAGTTAGTCGTCCCCCATAGATAAAATCATTAATCTTGAGACTCTGTCTTTCAACTCTCAATGTTTTTCTCTTTAACATATTAAAAATTATCACTTTCCACACTGTTCGACTCATGCACACTTTCCACACTATTAGATTCATGCATTTGTAAAAATGTTTCGTTTTCTCATGATAAATGATACCATAGTTACCCGAACATGGTTTACATGATAACACTTGTAAGGGTGCTTGGGGCACCATGTGGCTAGAGGCTTGGGTTGCGCGAGTATAGCTGGCGCAATGGTAGTGGTGAGTTTGATGGTGTAAGGGGGAATGGGGTGGCATTGTTGTGATCAATTGGTTTTTTGTGATTGGCTGAGAATGATTTAGGATGGGTGTGATGAGTGGTGGAAGTGATTTACGATGATGTGATAGAATTGGATGAAATAAGGCATAAATTATGATTGATTAGTTTTGAAGTAATGGTGTAGTGGGGTGATGGGTGCCGCAACCACCCTCAACGTGAAATTATTATGTTTATAATATGATAAAAAACTATATTTTCATGACCTTATCCATTCTTAATTTAGCAAAAGTGGTTTGTGAGTGATTTTTACTATTCATTTTTCTTACATATTTGAACCCTCAACTTTCATTTTTATACACATCAACCCCTTTAGTTTTTTTAATCCTCTTTAATTATCATCTTTTACAGATTTGTCGTTTCTCGTTTCGGTCTAAATCTTTCGAGTAAACACGCTACAACGTGCATATGTAGTTCAACGTTTTTACATCTATTTTTTTGGTGGTTTAACGGTCTCGTTCAACTCGAGGGTCCTAAGCCAACTTAGTTATTCTTTTCTGTATTTTACATTTGGTCTAATTTTTATTAGTTAACACGTCATAACGCACATCCATGATTCAACGTCTTTACACCTTTACTTTTTATTCGATTTAACGGTGAGGTCACAAAGCACGAGTCCTAAATACTTTTAGTTATAAAATCCAAAAGAGTCCAAAAATAAAACCGTTGAAGAAAGAGTCAAAATGCGTGAACCCTGGAGCCCAAACAGAATTGCATAAACTAACAACCAACGCTTCAACAACTTGATAGTTGCGTATCATACTTCTATTCGTGTATCAAACTTCCATCATGTATGGATTCACATATAGATTCAGGTATGTATTTTTCTTTAAGCACCGATAATTTCGTAGGCCAAGAAAGCACCACAACCATTTTGTTTGAATTTTGATTGAATTGATAGAGAGCGCAAAGTAATTTATAAAATTCCTCGTTTATATATACTAATCACTATTCAAGTCCCCATTAGTTTCTTGTAAAGTTCTAATGGCTATACGATTCATGAGGTTTGGATACCAAAGTTAGTCGTCCCCCATAGATAAAATCATTAATCTAGAGACTCTGTCTCTCGACTCTCATTGTTTTTCTCTTTAAGTTACTAAAAATTATCACTTTCCACACTATTCGACTCATGCACGCTTTCCACACTATTAGATTCATGCATTTGTAAAAATGTTTCGTTTTCTCATGATAAATGATACCATAGTTACCCGAACACGGTTTACATGATAACACTTAGGGGATACGTAGTGGGGCGCTTTGCCCAAAGATAGCGCCGTCAAAACGCCCAAACACCAAAACTAGGGGCGGTATAAATGAAAAATTGGGGTGTGGCGCGAGTATTATAGCGGCGCGATTTTGATTATTTTTGAAAATCTGACCAATCACAATAAAGAAATGTTTTTTATAATTAATTAATAAAATTGAAAATTATTAAATAGGTAATGATGGGTAGGGGCTTTATGACTACGGACTCTAGTGATATAACGCCCCATAAAGCCCCCGTGTGACGTGGCACGACACGTGTCGCATAACGCCCCACAAGGGGCTTTATGACTACGGATGGCCTTATAAGGGTGCTTGGGGCACCATGTGGCTAGAGGCTTGGGTTGCGCGAGTATAGCTGGCGCAAGGGTAGTGGTGAGTTTGATGGTGTAAGGAGGAATGGGGTGGCATTGTTGTGATCAATTGGTTTTTTGTGATTGGCTGAGAATGATTTAGTGATGGGTGTGATGAGTGGTGGAAGTGATTTACGATGATGTGATAGAATTGGATGAAATAAGGAGTAATTTATGATTGATTAGTTTTGAAGTAATGGTGTAGTGGGGTGATGGGTGCCGCTACCACCGTGAACCTGAAATTATTATGTTTATAATATGATAAAAAGGATATTTTCATGACCTTATCCAAATTAAAAAAATATTAAAATTAACATCATCGTAGAAAACGTTTATTATCCATTCTTAGTAAAAAAATATTAAAATTAACATCATCGTAGAAAACGTTTATTATCCATTCTTAGTTTAGCAAAAGTAGTTTGTGAGTTATTTTTACTATTCATTTTTCTTACATATTTGAACCCTCAACTTTCATTTTTATACACATCAACCCCTTTAGCTTTTTTAATCCTCTTTAATTATCATCTTTTACAGAGTTGTCGTTTCTCATTTCGGTCTAAATCTTTCGAGTAAACACGCTACAACATGCATGTGTAGTTCAACGTTTTTACATCTATTTTTTTGGTGGTTTAACGGTCCCGTTCAACTCGAGGGTCCTAAGCCAACTTAGTTATTCTTTTCTGTATTTTACATTTGGTCTAATTTTTATTAGTTAACACGTCATAACGCACATCCATGATTCAACGTCTTTACACCTTTACTTTTTATTTGATTTAACGGTGACGTCACAAAGCACGAGTCCTAAATACTTTTAGTTATAAAATCCAAAAGAGTCCAAAAATAAAACCGTTGAAGAAAGAGTCAAAATGCGTGAACCCTGGAGTCCAAACAGAATTGCATAAACTTATGAATCTCGCTCACTAGTACCACTTAAGGGCGAACGGCTGAGAAAGTTGGATCGGTGACGGAATATGGCCGGAAAAGTGATGCAGGCGGTTTGGTACACTTGTTACGGCGGTGGTGCCGCCGGTTTGAAGGTGATTCAACATCATTTCATATAGATTGTTGCGTTCATTTTGCTTACTTAACCGTATCATATCATATTCTTAGACCTAATTTTACTGCTTGAACATTACTCGTGTAGAATCATTCAATTTCTGGATTAATTGATAGAAAAACTTCAGATCGATTGCTTATATAGTTAGGTTTTGCAGTATTTAGGTCAGGTCGATGATTTACCTTTTAACCTTCGATTATTGATGATATAAATCTATTATAGATATCTCACGAATGATCAGTTCACACATTTGATGATTTCTCATTATTATATGAATAACTTTGGTTTATTTAAATTGGACACAAACGAGGTTAAATGACATCTTTGGTTTTATAAACTGCGTAGCGATCCGATGCGTGATGCGCAATGCAGAAGCGAGATCACGTATGTGAGGCATTTGTTATTAAAAATACTAAAAAAATATTTATGGATAATAGTTTAACTTGTTAGCATTTAAACACCAAAATATAAGATATTTTCGTCATCTTTAGTCAGATTTATTCAATCAACGATAGTCAGATATGAAAAGCTGAGACTCATTGCAATCATGGTCCAATTTGTTCAAGAACTGGTCAGCTGCGTAAGACGCCACATGCTGTGATGCGCACGTATTAAAACCAAGATGACATCATGTCTAGCCTATTTGATCTAGAAAGTAGATAAATGCTCCAATTGGAAGCACCAATGGGCTAATTTTATAATCAAAATGACAAACAAGAGTCAATACTATTATTTATATGTTTTAATGTTTTCCAGCATGTTGAAATCCCTATCCCTGCTCCTGGAAACGATGAGATTCTGATGAAAATAGAAGCAACAAGCATAAATCCAATTGACTGGAAGATACAGAACGGCTTTGTACGCCCTATTTTACCCAGAAAATTTCCGTTTATACCACGTAAGTTTGATAGGTTATACTTTGATGACAATTATAATTTAGCTTAAAGTTTTAAATTAGGGGTTTTATACTTGTTTGGTTGGTTCTTTTTGTTTATTTATGTGCTTCAACATTAAGAGTAAATTATACAAATGGCCGTCTCGTATGTAATTTGTCTTTCACGCATGCGACGTTACAAAGATCATTCGTATTTTTAAAACTTGTAGTATGCATGATTCTTAAAATGAATATCTTTTTAAGATAAAGGTTAGATTTATAAGAATTATTACTACATTTTTTTGAAGGATGGAACCGGGAAATGCTTAAGCACTTGTAGGACTCACTAGACGTAATGGGAGAGAAAGATAGTGGATTATGTGGTTACAAAGCTGCCTTTTGCATCACATTTAAAGCAACGGGTACAAGTGTTTAGGCAGTTCTCCACTTAAAATTGGTTTCAAATAGAACGACACTATATATGTGTGTTTGTGTAGATATATGCATAAGGCTTTTAGAGACTATAGTGTAATTTATCATAAGGGTAAAACACTCATTTTAGAAAACTTAAAAGTCGTGTTAAATGTTCATCCATTTTAAGGATTATGGGCGTGAGCGTGACACGTTTCAAAATTGGTGATAATCTTAGTAATTTTGGATACTGGAGGACCAAATCCATAGCTATGACCATTTGTAATTTGACTAGTTTCACAAATTTAAGTACCAAACAAACTATATGGTGTGTGAACTGTGTTTTTTCTTTATGAGCTTCTGAAGGATTAATCATAACTATATATGATTGTTTGTTTGGATCAGTTAGTGATGTGGCAGGAGAAGTTGTGGAAGTTGGACCTGCTGTAATGAACTTTAAAGCTGGTGACAAAATTGTTTCAACTCTTGTGAGTCATCTTTCTGATTTTGTAGATTTTGTTTCTTAGTAGTTCTTATTGAATGTGGCTAGCTGGGCGGGTCAGGCCAGTCGGGTTGGGTCAGCCCATCAACACTTATCAAGTATGATTACATAAGATAACATACCCAAACGATCTAGGAAGTTGTATGCCTAAAAACATGCCTTTATTGACTTTCAACCTGTTTGCATGGGTGAAGGGGGGTGCAGGCGGTGGGCTAGCCGAGTATGCGGTGGCTAAAGAAAGCTTAACGGTTCCAAGACCACCAGAGGTATCGGCTGCAGATGGTGCATGTCTAGGTATTGCAGCGTGCGCCGCTCTACACTCCCTTACTGTAACCGGTGGGCTAAAACTGGAAAAAACAGAACCACGAACCAACATCCTAGTAACTGCTGCTTCTGGTGGTGTGGGTCACTATGCAGTCCAACTAGCAAAACTAGGTAATACCCATGTGACCGCAACATGTGGGGCCCGCAATATTGATTTTGTTAAAAGCTTAGGAGCCGACGAGGTTCTGGACTACAAGACCCCAGAAGGAGCCGCCCTCAAAAGCCCATCGGGCCAGAAATATGACATAGTGGTTGATTGCACTACTGTTATTCCGTGGTCAACCTTCGAGCCCAACCTGAGTCCAACTGGGAAGGTAATTGATATAACCCCGAGTGGTGGTACATTTTGGAATTATGCAATGCAAAAGTTAACTTTTTCGAAAAAGCAAGTTATACCGTTACTCGTGATTCCAAACGCACAAGAGATTGGTTGTCTTGTGAAGTTGGTAAAAGAAGGGAAATTGAAAACTGTTATCGACTCGAGATACCCTTTAAGTAAGGCTGAAGCGGCTTGGGCCAAGAGCATCGAGGGCCATGCCACTGGGAAGGTGGTTGTCGAGCCGTAAAATAAGAGTGGACAACGTTATCTCGATGTTATAATTCGGATTGTACTCGTATTGATGTATTCGTCTTTTATGTTGAAGGATGCCATTTTATAAAAAGCATCAATATTAGACAATATACATAAGAGCATACTCATTTAACAATTTACATATAATAAATTATTATATGAAAAATTACACTCAAATAATCTATAACTATCTATGCTATATGATATAGTTTTCCCTCCTACTTAGTTATTCATATATATTCTTTTTTAATTAAAGATATTTATTATATCATTAACCAAATGAATCTAATACGAAATTAATTATTAATTTTTTTAGTAGACTTATATTTTTTTACTTAAAATCTTCACCAAGTTCAAAATTAAGTTCTTAATATATTACAAAACTAAGAATAACGATGATAGTTGTTTTTAGAGTAAATTACACAGATGGTCCCCGAGATTAAACAAAATTTTGAATTTAGTCCTCAACATTTTTAAAGTATATAGATGGATCTCGTGTTTTGCACTTTGTATTACATTTAGTCCACATTTTTTTACCAAAAGTACATAGATAGCCCCTGTTGTAGGCACTTTGTAACACATTTAGTCACTAAACGTTGAGGATTAAATGCGTTACAAAATGCAAACCACATGGATCATCCATGTACTTTTGGCAAAAGTTGACGACTAAATACGTTATGAAGTGTAAACCACATGGACCATCTGTGTACTTTTAAAAACCTAGGAACTAAATCCAAAATTTTGATTAACCACAAGGACCATATGTGTATTTTGTACTATTTTATGAGTGAACTAGAAGATCGATCGACCCGCCCGCATTGCGGTGCGGACTAGGAAGGAAGAAACATGAATCACTACAACAAATATAGCATGGGCGGGCTAGGAAGGAAGAAACACGAATCACTACAACAAATATGAAAAACACGAAGTTTATAGCCTTTTATACTTCAAGTTCTCCCTAATGTAAAGGTAGGTTCATATGATCACTAAAATGCATCAACCGTGGAAAACACAACAACGAAACTTGCAGCCTCACTTCATAACATTTTAATGTTCAAAAGCGCCAAAGATGATATATTTCACCTCCCTTTGGGTATACTTCCATTTAAGTTATTACACATGAAATCTCTTCAATTTTAGAAGCACCAACGCCGCCGAACATGACGGTGGCTGCAAATGCGAGCTTCATTTAAAACCCCAAAGATATCGCAACCATGTTTTTGGCGTTGACACGCAACAATAAAACGTAAGTAGTAATATAAACTAATAACATGGTGGAAAAATTAAAAAAGAGTCCATAGACTCAAATCGATCCACATTGGCTGGCTTGGTATAAACAAAACGTCAATCTCAAAACTAAAAGCGCATAATCAAAGTAGACCTAAAAACCTAATCGCACACATAAATTATTCAAGCACAATCACATCATGAATCTGTCGATCCAAAAAGCGAATATCAATGAAGTTTCTGTGGAGTTCTTCATCATATCATAAAAAACTAAACCTAGATTCTATATACCAAATCGCAATAAACAAAATGTTAACCTCAACATGATTCAACCACAGTCGTGAACCTATCGATTTAATAAACACAAATAGCAATGCAAATAATAATCGAGGTGTTTGTCACACACAGATTAAACAAAAATTTGAAATATGAATGTAAAACATTGAATTAATATGCATCAAAGCAGAAGGAAGCATCATTATTCAATACCTTAGCCATGAATGATTGTGTAATTGTGTATAGTTTCTATGCAAAGTAGTTTTCAGTTGCTTCGAAACATGATCAGTGGATATTATGTGTACGAAAATTGAAAAGTGAGTATGGTGAACTGTGAGATCAAATAGATCTGGAAATAAACGCGTACCGATGAGCGACAGTGGAGATCTAATAGTTGTCGCTGCTACTACATCTATCACGGTTGTCGTGGTGACCTTCCTTCTTCTCCTTCTCATTCTTCTTCATCTTCTCTTTCTTCTTCTTCTCCGAAACACTCAAAAAGAAAATCAACTCCGAAACACTCCGCGATGCACCGCCGCGCCGGACCGCCGGATGCCACGGCGTCTTCTTCGGTAAACCACCGCCATGGAACACCGTCTCTGCAGCTCCGCCTCAACCCACCGTGGAATCAGTTCCCTTTCTCCCTATGCATTCTTTCTATCGCTCTATCTCTCTCTTTCTCTGATCTGATTGAAGGGTTTGAAGTTTGATAAAACCATTAGCTAGCTTATGTAAAAAAGGGTACAACTCACAAAGTAAAAGGTACAACACAAATAAACAAAGAAAACCATAAAAGCACAAGGTACAACTCCCACAACACCAAAATGTTACAAATTAGAGTGTTATATAATTCTAAAAACTTTACAAATATTTAATGTGGTTGGATGATATGAATCGTAAAAATACAATATGTTAAATATTAAATAAAATAATTGGTAATTCAACGTTAATACTCAGTTGAAAAAAATCATGTTTTAAAAATTAACTTAACAAAATTTATAATTGCCACGTCTATGTTCATTTTTTAAATATGTATCTTGATGACTATATATGTTAACAAATTACATTATATTTTATTTTATTAGTATAATACACAAGTTTTTTTAAGCGTGCGATACATATGTTTTTTTAAATAACTTTTTTTTATTACTAATCATCTAACATTACATATATCAACTCGTGTAATATACGAGAATGTAACCTAGTATTAGATAGGGTTGTGCAGGTTGGTTTTTAGTTTTTGAAAACCGTTCGGTTTTGGTTTTTTCAGTTTTTACACCAGTTCGGTTTTTCGATTTTTGGAACAAAATTATGTAAGATTAAAAAAAAGTATAATTTAAAATTTAAGAATTTTTCTTATATGTTTACATTTAAGCTATTATTCTTAAACTTTTTAATTAATATTGTTCACATAAACATAACTTTCTAATCTATTTTTATGTTTCTCTAAAGTTAATCTTAAGACATTTTCTTTTATAATATTTTGAAGATTATTTAATTTTTATATTAAATTTTGTTATTTCTAGTAGGCAATAAATAAATCATTTCAATTATAACTAAACATGTTAATGTTTTTATTATAAACACTTAACATCAAGAGTAAAATCAGTAATTTCTACTAGCATGGGTTGAACACTTAAACAACTTAAACTCAAATATAAAAAAAAATTGGATTAGGCCTACTATTATGACTTATCGGTTTGTGTCTCTTCATAGATAAGGCCATTGATACGCTTTACGCCACATCGCCGGTTTCTTGATACTGTGGAAGCCATGCCGGAAAACTTTCCGGTGATGCTTTGCTCTTCCTTAACATTTTTCTCTCTCTAAAAAATATTTTGATTTTAACATTGTGTCTGTATATATGTGGGTATAAAGGTTATGTTTTTGGAGGCATGATTTAATCCATTGGATGAGAGCAATTGAAAACCGTAGGATTATGATCCATGTGATGCCTAACAAAATGTTTTGATTGGTTCACTTTGTTGGTGCTATTAACAACGTCACCCTCAAAAAATCAATTTAATGGTGCTATTAACAACTTCACCCTCAAAAAATCAATTTAATGGTGTTGTATAACTTCTAAGCATTAGTGGTGTTTTGTAATCTTTGGTGGTATGTTTATTTATTAGTGTGGTAATCTTGTGATTTGGTGCTTTGTATTCTAAAACACCACAAAAAAATGAATTTTACACCATCAAAAAAATGGTTTTATACTAGTGCGGCTAGGTGATGGATCCGGAGAGACATCAAGGTTTATACAATAGATAGAGAAGATATAGTTAATGTCAGGACCCTAAGGAATGTTGCCGGCGGGAAGCACGACGACGACGAAGAGGAGAACAAGAGTCGAATATATATCCAGTAACGATATTGTTTACGTTATTTGATAGTGTGAGGTGTTAGAGCATTCACATCGACTCCATTATCTTTAACCATGTAATTTAACATAAAATCACTACTTTTTAAAATTTACGTCTCATTTTAAAAAACCCTCCACATCCTATCATTTATATTTATCTCTATATTCTTTTTTTATTAATTTTTTCTCTTTCTTTCATTTACAATCTTAACTACCCATTATTTTGACTCATCTAAAATCTCCGTCGAAATAGATTTGAGGATTTTCTTCAAAATAATCACGATATAGATGCTCATGTCCTTGAATATGATTGCGTCGAATAAACTTACGACGTTTGCGAGTACATTGTTCTTCAAGATCATCATCGCTATCATCTTTAGAAGATAGGTATGTCAACAACTTGTGAAAGAATGTACATGTGATCAAACGTGCAATTAACTCAACCTGTCATCATACATGTTATAAGTCAAAAACTGTTATAAACGCCAAAAAGTGCAGGTTGTTTCAGCCAAATAAACAACATAAAAGTGCGGGTTTTTCAGCAAAAGAACGACAAAAACGGCATGTTTTTTCAGCAAAAAAAAGGATAAAATGTACCAGTTTTTCAGCAATGAAACGCCAAGAAACTGCATGTTTTTTCAACATAAAAACCTTAAAAACTAAAGGTGTTTTCAGCGAAAAATGTCAAAAAAAGGCAGCGTTCAACATCGTTTTTCAGCACTGCAGGCTGCAACGTTTCTGCAGGTTTTCGGACCGGTTTTTCAGCAAAACAACGACAAAAAACTGCAGGTTTTTTTCAAGCAAAAAGTCGCAAAAAAGTGCCAGTTTTTCAGCAAAAAAGCCAAAAAACTGCATGTTTTTTTTAGCATAAAAACCTTAAAAACTGCAGTGTTGAAAAACACTGCAGGCTATAAAGTAAAGAGGTATTAATTTGATTTACTATCAAGATGGCTATAAAATACAATACATAATAACAATCAACTAAGTATAATACGTTAACAAACATATGATATTCGTTTAAAAAACTAACACATTTATTCTCTTAAAAAGCAAAAAAAATTGTGTAAAAATGTTTTGGGTAAACACTACCATTTCGACCGATCAAAAAACCAGTTCTAACCAATTCGGTTAAGCTAGTTCTAGGGCATTTATGGATTTACCCTTGACACACGCACATTTGCACCCTAATTTTGTCTAATGTCTTTGTGCGTGTTATACACATAGAATTGTTTTCAAGTATGTGTAAATGCGTCAATGACCATATCGGTTCTTGTTTTGTTGAAGCTATAATAGATTAAAGAGAAAATCATAAAAATAACTCTCTTTTAGCGTGTTATTCTTTGATACATCCCCACCCCTCTTTCCCCTACTACGCACTCTACCAACATTTCTCTTTAGATACCATCTACACATACATATACACATTTGTTGTATTCTCATACACAAATTGAATATTGACTTGGTCGTAGAAAGGCACGTGTTGTAGGGTAAGCTCGCGTGGTGGATAAGACACGCGGGCTGCCTTGAATTACAATTCCCATCAAGTGATGGGTAGAATCATTTGCAGACGACTTAAATACGTGACGGGGTATTGTAAGTGGCAGAGTAGCCTTGCTGCGCATATAATGTATATATGTGTGGGCCATCAGGGGCAAAACTGAAAGTTCGCTAATTTAACGTTATTTTACTAATTTCATGAAAATAACGTTAAAAGCTGAGGACGGTTAATCATGCATCATGTGGTGGTGTTGATAGCTGAAATACAAAAGGATACATGCACTAATCGGTCTTTATCTCTATTGCTGAGTGTTATGTGACTTATGTCCAAGGCTTGATGCAAAACTACTATCGAGCCGGGGGTCTCACTGTAAGCAGCCTCTTTATTCCTACGGGGTAGAGGTAAGGCTGTCTACATCTTACCCTCCTCAGACCCTACCTTTGCTTTGCTATTAGTGGGATTTATTGAGTATGATGATGATGATGACTCGGTCGTAGAAAGGTGGTCCCGAGACTTTGGTCTTGCAACATTTCTACCAGGTTTCTTTTACATAGCAATTCTAGGTAAGAGTCATGAGAGGCTAGATCCGGTTGGAAGTGCTCCAAGGCCCGATCCTGATAACTAACCCTTCAACAACTTAATAGTCGGGTATCATGCTTCTTATTCACATATTATAACTTCTATTTGTGTATGAATTCACATATAGATTCAAGTATGTATTTTTCCTTAAGCACCGAGAATTTCTTAGGCCAAGAACACATCATAACCAGTTTGTTTGAATTATGATTGAAATTGACAAAGAGCACAAAATAATTTGTGTATACCCTTCATTTAGGGGACTGGGGTGGATCCGTGATGGAACCCCATCACTCGGGATGGAGATTTGCACACCGCCGCCACCCCAAAATATAACGCGTGGAAAAGATCACGCGTTGAAGTTTTTGAAAATTATGTCCGTTGCTTCAATTTGACCGTTTTTCAACGGTTATATTTAATAAAATAAAAAAACCTTTAAACCATTTATATATACTTCAAAACTTTTAACCATTTCACCCACACCAAAACACAAACACAAATCACACATTCTACATATTTCTTAAATGGATTTTTCCTACGGATTCGACGTTTCCGATGGACAGCGATATACCCAATAACAATGTTCAAAAAGTTGCAAGAATCGGCAAGAAAAGATGTTGAGAGGGCTTTTGGTGTTTTAAAGGGTAGATGGGGCATACAAAGCCGAACGATTCGTGCGATGAACAAGAAATCAATACATAGCATAGTATATGCATGTATCATATTACACAATATGCTAATCAAAGAAGACGGACGTGCAATATTGTCACGGACCCCGACCCGGTTTGACCCGTTTCAGGAGCCGCGGGACAGAAATCCCGTGGTATTTAATTAACAGCGTAAGTTTATTCAGGATCTTTTAAAAACTGAAATATTTCCCGATTATTTTATTTCACAATTCGGAATAAAACCCGATAATTTACAATCATTTATTTTACAAAACATGTTTCTTTATTTTATACTGAGCCACTTCCTTAAGCTGATAGTGCTTCGCGGCACTTTTCCTGAATCACAACAGATCACCTGAAACATGTTTGAAAAAGGTTTTGTCAGCGGGAAATACTGAGTGAATCATTCTATTTACTGAAACGACACCTTTATAATTTACAGTATTAAGAGAGATTACAATGTTTCAGATATCAAACCAAATACCCACAGTACTTGTCACTCGAACACCCATCGGTAGCCTCTTTGCCCGATGGTGTCTGTGACTATGGTCATATCACTCATTGGCTAACTCGTTGTCCAATAGTGACGGTTATCAAGTAATGTATACAAAACCCCACATACCGGCTGTAACTTGGTGATTACATAAACTTAATCACTGTAATTATAATCTTGAAAATAAACATGCTTTTGTAAATAGATTTGATAAAAAGAGAATGACTCACATTGCAGATTTAATTATGAACAGAGCTTAGCCTACTGATTAGCCTTGATAACCTAGTTTAAATAATCAAGCACACAAACTAGGTTAGTAACTTAATACAGCATTTACGATAACTCACGAGATTAAAACCTTCACAACGAATGACAAAGTGCGATACTTAAACATTCATCGATATAACGACGAATGACAAAGCATAAACCCTAATGTGGGCAGCACTTAAACATCCATTGGATAGTTTAATCGATCGGACATTGAATCGTAGCAGCGATCGAGTTATTACCCTGAATTATGGCAGCACTTCGTCAGTGTGTGTTTTTGTAGTAAACAATGTCTAACTTTGTGTACGTAAAGAATTTTAACATCGAACTGAAGCCAGAAATCAAGTCCCAAGCCCCTGTATTTATACCTGAAATTGACATCTCCCGCGTGTCGCGGAAGATATCCCCGGTTCTGTCGCGACTCGCCTGGGGTAACAATCTACCCTAGGGTAGCCTTGTGTCCCAGTAGGCTTGCTGAGTTGGTTTCGTGTTATTTCGATTTTTTGACAGCAAACTGTTAAGATATTACTGAATAGGGTTTACCCCCCCCCCCTTAGTTTTAGGGGCCCTAATCCTGATTCCAAATGTTCTGAAAATTTTAGGGATTATGCAGAATCACTTGGGTTTCTTAATTAGGGTTTCCTATTGGATACTTTAATTAAATAAATATGACTTTTGATGAGAGTTGTTACATTCTCCCCACCTTATTAAAATCTCGTCCTCGAGATTTAATGGAATAAATGAGGATACTTTCACTTCATTTCTGATTCCAGCTCCCAAGTGTATTCAGCTCCTCTCTTTGAATCCCATCTGACTTTGACTAAGACTAGTCGTTTATGTTTGAGAAACTTGATCTTTCGATCCTCAATTTGAAGAGGTTTCTCAACAAATTTCAGCTTTTCGTTTACCTCTATATCTCGAAGAGGTACTACCAGTGATTCATCTGATAAGCATTTCTTGAGATTGGATACATGAAATACATCATGTACTCCAGCTAATTCTTCTGTTAGTTGTAAACGATAAGCAACTAGTCCTATACGTTGGATCACTGAAAATGGTCCTACATACCTTGGACTTAACTTTCCTTTCTTACCGAATCGAACAACTCCTTTCCAAGGAGAAACTTTTAATAGTACTTTGTCTCCCACTTGGAATTCAAGTGGCTTGAGTCGATTATCTGCATAACTCTTCTGACGATCACGAGCCATCTTCAGTCTTTCCTTGATTTGAGTAATCTTATCAGTCGTCTCTTGCACTATTTCAGGACCTGACAATTAACTTTCTCCTATTTCTGCCCAACAAACTGGAGTTCTGCATTTTCTTCCGTACAGTGCTTCAAATGGGGCGGTTTCAATACTTGAATGATAGCTATTGTTATAGGAGAATTCAATTAATGGTAAATGATCATCCCAATTTCCACCAAAATCTATTACACATGCTCGGAGCATGTCTTCTAGAGTTTGGATCGTCCTTTCACTTTGTCCGTCTGTTTGGGGATGATATGCAGTACTCAGATTAAGTCGAGTTCCCATAGCTTGCTGGAAGCTTTTCCAGAAATGAGAAGTAAAACGACTATCCCTATCCGAAACAATGGAGAGTGGAACCCCATGTAAGGATACAATTTCATCTACATACAATTTTGCCAACCTTTCCATATTAAAGGTTTCTTTCATTGGTAGAAAGTGATCTGATTTAGTTAATCGATCCACAATTAGCCAAATCGCATCATTACCTTTTCTTGTTTTGGGTAACTTAGTAACAAAATCCATTGTTATAAGTTCCCATTTCCATACAGGCATTTCTAATTGTTGTAGTAGACCTGAGGGTTTCTGATGTTCTGCCTTAACTTGTGAACAAGTGAGACATTTAGAAACATATCGGACTATATCCTTTTTCATTCCTATCCACCAGAAGTTCTTTCTTTAAATCTTGGTACATCTTATTGTTTCCTGGGTGCATAGTATACCTAGATTTATGGGCTTCTTCTAGAATCTTAGGTCTTAAGTCTCCTTGCTTAGGTACCCAAATTCTACTTTTGTGGAATCTCCAAATTCCATCGGCTCCTTGTTCTAATTCCTTTATTCGTCCTTTCATTCCTTCAGCATCATCCTTGATTGCTGTAGCTTGAACATTCTTCAATTGTTCCATTAAATTTATTTGTAGATTTAATCTGAGAGCACGAACCCGTCGTTGTTTCTCATAATACTTACGACTTAAGGCATCTGCAACTACATTTGCCTTTCCTTCGTGATACTGAATATCACAGTCGTAGTCACTTAGGATTTCCATCCATCTTCTTTGCCTCACGTTTAACTCTTTTTGCCCGAATATATATCTTAAACTTTTATGATCCGTATAGACAGTAAACCTACTTCCATACAGATAATGTCTCCATATTTTAAGGGCAAAAATTACAGCTCCTAATTCTAAATCATGAGTCGTATAATTTTCTTCGTGCTTTTTCAACTGTCTTGAAGCATACGCAATTACCTTCTTGCGTTGCATAAGCACACTTCCAAATCCTAATTTTGAAGCATCACAATATACCTCAAAATCTTTAGTTCCTTCTGGTAAGGCTAAGATTGGTGCATTTGTTAATTTCTGTTTCAAAATCCTAAAGGCTTCTTCTTGTTTAGGTCCCCATTCAAACTTAACTGCTTTACAGGTTAGCTTAGTTAATGGAACAACTATCTTGGAAAAATCCTTAATAAACCGTCTATAGTACCCAGCTAAACCTATAAAACTTCTAATTTCCATTGTTGTTTGTGGAACCTTCCATTTGGTAATTGCCTCTATCTTAGCAGGATCTACGTGAATACCTTCATGATTCACCATGTGTCCTAGAAATTGCACTTCCTTTAACCAAAATTCACACTTCGAGAATTTGGCATAAAGTTTTTCTTTTCTTAACAAAGTTAAGAGTGTATGAAGGTGTTCACAATGCTCTGTCTGACTTTTGGAATAAATAAGTATATCGTCTATAAAAACAATTACAAATTTATCCAAATATGGTTTACAGATCCTATTCATCATGTCCATGAATGCAGCAGGTGCATTCGTTAACCCAAAGGGCATGACTGTAAACTCATAATGACCATACCTAGTTCTAAAAGCGGTTTTAGGTATGTCTTCTTCTTGTACCTTCAATTGATGATATCCAGAGCGTAAGTCTATCTTAGAAAAATATCTAGCTCCTTGAAGTTGATCAAACAAATCATCAATCCTAGGTAATGGGTATCGATTCTTAATTGTAACCTTATTCAATTCTCTATAATCGATACACATTCTCATTGAACCATCCTTTTTCTTAACAAATAGCACTGGTGCTCCCCAAGGAGATGAACTAGGTTGTATAAATCCTTTACTTAGTAATTCATCTAATTGCTTTTTCAGTTCTAACATTTCTGTGGGTGCTAACCGATAAGGTGCCTTGGCTATCGGTGTAGTTCCTGGAATTAGATGAATCCTAAATTCTACTTCCCTATCTGGGGTAATCCCGGTAACTCTTCCGGAAATACATCCGGATATTCTGAGACTACAGGAATTTCCTTAAGTTCTTTACCCTTAGTACTAATGATTACTGAAATCATATATACTATTCCTTGTTTTCGTTCATAATTAGCAACTTTCATTACTGATATGAACTTCATGGGCTTACGTGGTTTATCTCCTGTAATCCTGATTACTTCTCCAGTGGGTGATTGAATTTCTATGGAATTCTGATCACACAAGATTCGAGCATGGTTGGCTACTAACCAATCCATTCCTAATACAACATCAAATTCAGCTAATTTCATTGGCAATAGGTTTGCAGAGAATTTATGTCCTAAAAGTTCTATATTTCTTTCCTGCAAAACTTTATCTATTTTAACTGAATTTCCGTCTGCCGTTTCAACTGTAAAAATCTGCCTAATATTGGTTAAAGGTAAATTAAGAGCTTGACAGAATGAAGTATTTATAAAACTTTGGTTTGCACCAGAGTCAAATAATAATTTTGCGTATACGTTGTGAACTAAGAACGTACCCGCTATCACATCTGGGATGAGTTCTGCTTCTTGAGTAGTCAGCTGGAATGCTCTGACATTCTTCTTAGTAGCTCCGTCGATCGCCTTGGTTTTGTTGTCTACTGGTTTGATTAATTTAGGGCATTCTGGCTTAAAATGTCCTGTTTCTCCGCAATTATAGCAGACTCTTGTTTTCTTTCTGCATTCCTCTTCACGATGTCCTACCATTTTACAAAAATTGCAGGTTACATTACATCTTCCAAAATGTTTCTTTCTGCAATTCCTGCAAAACGGCGGATTTGAAGATTGGCCTGTTCCTCTTTTCTTGAAGCTGTTATTATTACCCATACGAAATCCTTGGGTAATTTTCTGAGCTAATTCCTTCTTCCTGTTTTCATCTTGGGTGCGTACTAATTCGTCAGTTAGGGTATTAGCTAATTCCACCGCATCGTCAATAGTGCGAGGTCTCGCAGCTTTAACGATGTTGCGGATTTCACTAATCAATCCCCAAATGTAGCGAGAAATGAGTACCGGTTCTGGCGAAGCCAGCGTTGGTACCACTCTAGCATATTCAAAGAATGTTG
The DNA here is from genome assembly GCA_030545235.1 of Helianthus tuberosus. NCBI lineage: Eukaryota > Viridiplantae > Streptophyta > Magnoliopsida > Asterales > Asteraceae > Helianthus > Helianthus tuberosus. The sequence continues at coordinate 171,615,051 of CM060352.1, forward strand.
AAGTATAACCGCGACAATCTACACCCATCATCCGATGATTTAGGAACTTATTTGTCATTTGTTCCTTTTCATACTCGGGACAGAATTTTCTTTCTACAAGACCCTTAAATTCTTCCCAATTCATGGCATAAGCTATTATTCTTCCTTTTGATTGTAACACAGTGTTCCACCATTCGAGTGCTCCTTCCTTGAAGAGATTTGATGCGTACATGACTTGATCATCTTTAGTACATTTACTTATTGCAATTACTGCTTCGGTTTTCTCTAACCAACGCAGTGATGCAGTTGCTCCTTCATTGCCTGCAAATTCAGTGGGTTTACAAGCAAGAAATTCTTTGAAAGTGCAACCAGACGTTGCAGTTTTCATTTTCTTAAGGAGCGGAGCTTGTCTTGGTTCATTATCATGATTAATATGATCATTGCCTCCGTTTACGCTATTACTGAAGTTATCTTCAGAAATACGTTTGCTAGGAATGATTTGTTGAGGTTCAACAGGTTTCTGAACAGCAGCGGCTATTGCTGGAATAGCATTAGCTATTCCTTGAGCCACAATATTTTCTATATCTTGTCTAGTCATAAATCGATCTTCCTGATTTTGTTCAGATTGATTGACTTCGTTAACTGGTTCATTACCAACATTTGCCATCTGGTAAATAAATTTTATATAAATAATTAGTATAGCTACAATTATAATAAAACTGTTTGCACATAATTACATTAACATGTATAACCAAAAGTTATTGATTTCCCAAGTTTCATTTTTATATATATTATATTATGCCTCGTACACACGATTATCATACAACGTTTTATTGTTAAGTTATTACACATACTGGTTCTTATGTTTATTTATTAAACAAATATTCCTGCAAACTCCCATTATCTGGTCAGCTAATTTCTTAAAAACGACGCTCCCTTTCGTCATATTTCCAAGTAACTCTTTCTCCCACATCCCTAATCCTATTTCCTGCATTAATTAACTCTTCGCCCCAGAGACGAAGTTCAGTCAGATTCTCCGGGCTCATAGTTGGGTATAGTGGAGGTTTTGGGTCAACTTGTGGGAAAAATGTATCAGGGTTGTTTAAAAGATTTTGGTATTGCCAATCAGTTGTCCACCATTCATCGAATTCTACTGGTAGTGGTTGAGGTTGGACAATAGGATCTGGAATAGCAGGTTCCAGATTGATCGGAATTGGAGCTTCTAGTGGGTAGCTAAAAAGATCTTCTTCAGTAAATATAAGGTTTGGATTAGCTGGTTCAAGGTTTCCATCGGCAGGTCCGATGAGGTCACTCATTACTAGTTTATGATCTAAAACTTCCCAGGGAGTCATTTTCTGTTTCTGTCTAGAACTTTCTCCGACTTCTCTTTCTGTTTGCTTAAAACTCTTCTCAGCTTCTATCTCTACTTGATTAACATTTTCCTCAATTTCTACTCCTTTTCCTTTGTCTTTTGGTTCTTCAGTTTTGATAACTTTTCTTGTTGCTGGCTTTTTCCTACGTACACGCCTCCAACCCACAAATCTGATTCTTTTCTTGGGTTTAGGTTTTGCCAGTGGTTTGGATTGAAATTCCATGGGTTCTTCTTTATCAGCAAAATAACCGGTGAATTCCTTGGAAACTTCTATCTTAACGGGATAGAGGTTAAGATTTTCTAAAGCTTCAGATATCTCATTCATGTTGTTTAGCATATATGCAAAATACATACCAAATGTTAAAATAACATAACAAAATTTCATAGATAACCCGTAAATATTATTGCATACATAAAACAACTGACAAGTACGATTTACTGTGAACTTATTTATTTACTGAGTAAGGTTTCTGGAAAATAAAGGTGCTAAAACTTTTGAATATTTAGAGATTGGCATTTTCTGCTACTGTGGCTAGCATATAAAGATCTGCCCATTTCTCATCTAATTTGTCCTCCCAAGGTGTTTTACTGGTTAATTCCTGGGTTTCCTGTTTAATCTTCTTCTCTCGGTTTTTCCTTATTTCCTCCTGACTTTTCCTAATAATCAAATTTCTCTTATTAGGAGAAAGTGGTTTCTCGTAATGTGCTTTTCTCACAAATATTCCTTCTTCAGGAATTTCATAAGGTTTTGTTTGAGATGAACTTCCCTTCTCGTTGGATGACCTGTCTAGTTTAAGATAGATATTTGACAGCTTTTGTTTACCCATACTGTAACTAACAAATAATCAGTTAATAAAACACATAATCACATAATTGGCAATTAGTAAAATTAAGTATTTCTAAATACTTAATAGGCTTAGATCAGTGGCTCTGATACCACCTTATTTCTGTCACGGCCCCCGACCCGGTTTGACCCGTTTCAGGAGCCGCGGGACAGAAATCCCGTGGTATTTAATTAACAGCGGAAGTTTATTCAGGGTCTTTTAAAAACTGAAATATTTCCCGATTATTTTATTTCACAATTCGGAATAAAACCCGATAATTTACAATCATTTATTTTACAAAACATGTTTCTTTATTTTATACTGAGCCACTTCCTTAAGCTGATAGTGCTTCGCGGCACTTTTCCTGAATCACAACAGATCACCTGAAACATGTTTGAAAAAGGTTTTGTCAGCGGGAAATACTGAGTGAATCATTCTATTTACTGAAACGACACCTTTATAATTTACAGTATTAAGAGAGATTACAATGTTTCAGATATCAAACCAAATACCCACAGTACTTGTCACTCGAACACCCATCGGTAGCCTCTTTGCCCGATGGTGTCTGTGACCATGGTCATATCACTCATTGGCTAACTCGTTGTCCAATAGTGACGGTTATCAAGTAATGTATACAAAACCCCACATACCGGCTGTAACTTGGTGATTACATAAACTTAATCACTGTAATTATAATCTTGAAAATAAACATGCTTTTGTAAATAGATTTGATAAAAAGAGAATGACTCACATTGCAGATTTAATTATGAACAGAGCTTAGCCTACTGATTAGCCTTGATAACCTAGTTTAAATAATCAAGCACACAAACTAGGTTAGTAACTTAATACAGCATTTACGATAACTCACGAGATTAAAACCTTCACAACGAATGACAAAGTGCGATACTTAAACATTCATCGATTTAACGACGAATGACAAAGCATAAACCCTAATGTGGGCAGCACTTAAACATCCATTGGATAGTTTAATCGATCGGACATTGAATCGTAGCAGCGATCGAGTTATTACCCTGAATTGTGGCAGCACTTCGTGATCAGTGTGTGTTTTTGTAGTAAACAATGTCTAACTTTGTGTACGTAAAGAATTTTAACGTCGAACTGAAGCCAGAAATCAAGTCCCAAGCCCCTGTATTTATACCTGAATTTGACATCTCCCGCGTGTCGCGGAAGATGTCCCCGGTTCTGTCGCGACTCGCCTGGGGTAACAATCTACCCTAGGGTAGCCTTGTGTCCCAGTAGGCTTGCTGAGTTGGTTTCGTGTTATTTCGAATTTTTGACAGCAAACTGTTAAGATATTACTGAATAGGGTTTACCCCCCCCCCCCTTAGTTTTAGGGGCCCTAATCCTGATTCCAAATGTTCTGAACTTGGGTTTCTTAATTAGGGTTTCCTATTGGATACTTTAATTAAATAAATATGACTTTTGATGAGAGTTGTTACAAATATCTTCGGATTGGGTGCCGGATCCTCCTACACAAGTTCACGTTCCAGAAAATATCCAACAAGACTTGCGTGATGAAGAAACTCACTTTCGGTTGAGATACTATTTAATCGAACTAGTAGGTTCTTTAGGTTTGGAGTTTCATGATTCGGACGAGGAGTAGAGTTTCTTTATTATTTTTTTTAAATTGTAGTCTAAAATATTTCTAGTATGTTTAATTGAACAATTATGTTTTAATTTTAATGAAATTTATAATTTTAGTGTTTTATTGTTAATTTCTAATTTAAAAAAAAATAAAAAAACTTGTGAGTGATGGAACCAGTGATGACCACCACCACTAAAAAAGTTTGCGAGTGATAGAATAGTGGTTGATGACATGGCGAAACTTGATTGAATGTTGTGAGTGATGAGTGATGATTATCCGCACTTCCCTTATATCTAATAATGGTTATTCAAATAGTTCTAAAAATATTGGTGTCTAGGTAACTAATTTGGCTACAAGATTTTTGAGTTTTGTATGTTGAAGTTGGTCCATACATTATATAATATCACTATATAATATAAATTATATAATATAAATTAGGAACATTTATAAGCATCAAAGCTTGTACCTTATGCTTAACATTTATTTGAATTATTGTTAAATTCAAAGCATGTAGGAATAGAATTACTTTATCAATTTTTAATCCATTTAAAAACATGTATGTTAAATTGTTGTTAAATAGATATTACTTTATCAATTGGGAAATTGGCCTGTAATAATCTCACCTAGACCTTATTGGCCATTAATACTCCCAGCTCAGAATATTCCCCCTACCAGTCCCACCTTTCACCTATTTTTTCTACAATGGTTCCCCGTTAAAAAAAAACTTAACGGAGTTAAGTTTTTTTGCAAATTACAAACAGATTTTTTCAAGGCTTTTGATTAGAACGACGATACGAGTCAATTGATGTAAAACTTGCCTCGAAACGGTGCTCCAAACGATGAAAACGGCGCTTCAATTCGGGTGGTTAAATTTCCAATTAACCAAAATCAAGTCACTTGGAGCACCATTTCGAAGCAAGTTTTACATCAATGGACTCGTATCATCGTTCTAATCAAAAGCCCTAAAAAAACTATTTGTAATTTGGAAAAAAACTTAACTCCGTTAAGTTTATTTAACGGGAGACCATTGTAGGAAAAATATGTGAAATGTGGGACTGGTGGGGGGAATATTCTGGGGTGGGATTATTAGTGGCCAGTAAGGTCTAGGTGAGATTATTATAGGCCAATTCCCCTTATCAATTTTTAATCCAATGTACGATAACACAAGTTTACCAAGAGATATTTATATACTTTTAATTTGAAACATTTGTTTACATGTTTGTAAGTTGTGTTTAAATGGTTGTACCTTAATCAAATATTGGTTGAAAGTTGTGTTTAAGTGGTTGTCCCTTAATCAAATAATGGTTTCATTTACCAAATTCAATCTGTTTTGTATGCATGTATGGTTGTAAATTATGCTTAAGTGGTTGTACCCTAATCAAATAATGGTTTCATTATCTTACCATATTCAATCGATTTGATCCATTCAAAGTTGTGTTGTTTTCTTTGTAAATTATTATTATTTATAATAATCTAATTAAGTTAGCCAAAATCTTGTATAAATATAATTTGCAACACATTGATGCAATGGTTGTTGTAATGTATTCATTATGTTTTGTATAGTGGTAATGATAATTTAGGGGTGTGCACGGTTCGGTTCGGTTTTTGGGCAAAACCGAAACCGAAATGTTGGTTTTTGGTTTTTTAAAACCGTTCGGTTTCGGTTTTTTCAGTTTCGTTTTTTTTTTTCGATTTTTATGTCGGTTCGGTTCGGTTTTTCGGTTATTTGAAACAAAATTATGTAAGATTCAAAAAATAAAAAGTATAATTTAAAATATAAGAATCGTTCTTATATGTTTAGATTTAAGATATAATAGTTAACCTCTTTAATTAATATTGCTTACATAAATCTAACATTCTAATCTATGTTTATCTTTCTCCAAAGTTTTTATTAAGACATTTTTTATAATAATTTGAAGATCATTTCATTTTTATATTAATATTTGTTATTTCTTGTAGGTAATAAACAAATCATTTCAATTATAAATAGGCGGGGCTGACGGGGGATTGTCTTTGACAAGAATCCGGTGACCACTAGGTCCTGTACATAGAAAGTCACCCTTCAAAAAAAAATGTAACATTTTTATTATAAAGATTTAACATTCAAGAATAAAATTAATAATATATACTAGCATTGGGTTAAACACTTAAACAACTTAAACTCAAACATAAAAATATATATATTATAACTTATTGGTTCGGTTCGGTTTTGTTGGTTATTTCGGTTACGGTTCGGTTATTTCGGTTTTCTGCTCACCCCTAAATGATATATATTATATATAGATTACGATTAACCTGTCAAACGAGAAAAATAGACGAGGGTTTATCGTAACGCGCGAGTCCTAGATCAACTTAGTTATTTTATTCTATGTTTTACGTTTTGGTTTAATTTCTTCGCATTAACACTGCAACTTCAACGTCGGTGATCACTGGCAATAGTGTGGTATTAGTGCTCGCTCCCGCCGCAACGCGGGATACGTATTACTAGTTAAATCATTAATAATCTTGTAGAGAGTTGTCTCTCGATTCCCATTGTTTTTCTCTTTACATATTAAAAAATAATCACTTTCCCCGCTATTAGATTCATGCATCAATAAAGACGTTTTGTTTTCTCACTTTCAAATAGTTATATATGTTTGTAACATGACGTCATGATTCATGAACATTCCTAAATAAATAAATATTAAAGATGACATCATGTCGTAAAACGTGTAAACGCGTTAGTCCAAATATAAATCAATTATAAATCTCGCACATTCGTGCCACTAAATTCAACATCACTTTGACTAAAAATAAATATGGCCGGAAAACTGATGCAGGCGGTTTGGTACACTTGTTATGGCGGAGGTGCTGCCGGTTTGAAGGTGATTCAACATCATTTTAACTAGATTCTTGTCTTAGTTTTGCTTACTTAACTGTATAATTTTCAGATCTATATTTGCTGCTTAAATAATGTTTATTCTATTTATATAATTCGATTTCTGGATTACTTGATAGATTAGCTTCAGACTGATTAGTTAGGTTTTACAGTATGTAGTTAGATCGAGGATTTAACTTTTTTAGTCCCCGGTTATTGGCGAAGCTTGAGATTTCTGACCGGGGGTCGAAAACTAATATACCTAATAAACTTATAAAACTGGGGGTCGAAAACGTATATACCTAAAAAAAAATTCTATAAGAAAACTATGTAGCGGACACTACTGAGCGAAAAGTTTGGGGCTGCGCCCTGCTCAAATCCTACATCGGCGTGGGCCATGAGAGATTCCCGGTTTACAAGACTCCACAGTTAAGCGTGCGTGCAGCTTGAAGTAGTGCTAGGATGAGTGACCTTCTTGAAAATGTACGTCGGGGCAACTAAAAACAAATCCGTTAGTTTCTGGATGGACAACCCATCAAGGCAAAGCGGAGTATGTTATATCTCAGGAATTAAATAGATCATGCATTTGATGATTTTTCATTAATACATTTAAATAATGCCTTTGAAATTCACATCAATTTGGAAGTGGAAACATGATTTCGTTGAATAAATTTGGTTTTTACAAATTGGGCAGAAAAAGAGAATAACTGACATTATATTTAGCCTATTTAATCCAGAAAGTAGAAAATCTCTGCTCCTTAAGAAAACACCAATGGACTAAATTTTCATAATCATGTATGATCATAGTTGTCAATAGTGATCGCAGTGATCACCATAGCACGCGTAGCGTATAGGTCCAATGTCGCTATTTGGGTTGTAGCGATGGATAGCGAGAATAGCGACACTTTATTTATTTAATAAATAGCAATTAAATATAGCTATAAAATAGCTGGAATTTAGGTTTTTGTTAAATATACATGTAAAATAGCTTATATACCAGGGTATTTTGATTTAATATACAATATAAAATTTTTAATTTTTTTTTCTATTGTATCGCTATTTATAAAATAGCCGCCCGCTATTTCTCGCTATTCGCTATGTATCATATGGGTACCTTATCGCTATTTGTCGCTATTCGCCATTAACACATATGTATATGATATACAAGAGTTAATAAATAGTGTTATTTATATGTTTTACAGCATGTTGAAATCCCTATTCCTTCTCCTGGTAATGATGAGATTCTGATGAAAGTAGAAGCAACAAGCATAAATCCAATCGACTGGAAGATACAGAACGGCGGTCTACGCCCTATTTTACCCAGAAAGTTCCCTTTTATACCACGTAAGTTTGATACTTTGATGATGTTTTTTTCTTAATGAGCTTCTGAAGGATTAATCATAACTAAATAGGATTGCTTGTTTGGATCAGTTAGCGATGTGGCAGGTGAAGTTGTAGAAGTTGGACCCGGTGTAAAGAATTATAAAGCTGGTGACAAAATTGTTTCAACTCTTGTGAGTTTCATCTTTCTGATTTTTCGACAAAGTTGCATACATAAAAAAACAGGCCTTTATTGACTTTCAACCTGTTTGCATGTGTGAAGGGGGTTGCGGGTGGAGGGCTAGCCGAGTATGCCGTGGCTAAAGAAAGCTTAACCGTTCCAAGACCACCAGAAGTATCAGCTGCAGATGGTGCGTGTCTAGGCATTGCAGCATGCGCCGCCCTACACTCACTTACTGTAACCGGTGGGCTAAAACTGGAAAAGACAGAACCACGAACCAACGTCCTAGTAACTGCCGCTTCTGGTGGGGTGGGTCACTATGCAGTCCAGCTAGCAAAACTAGGTAATACCCACGTGACCGCAACATGTGGGGCGCGCAACATCGACTTCGTTAAAAGCTTAGGAGCCGACGAGGTTTTGGATTACAAGACCCCAGAAGGAGCCGCCCTCAAAAGCCCATCAGGCCAGAAATATGACATAGTGGTCGATTGCACCACTGGTATCCCGTGGTCAACCTTCGAGCCCAACCTGAGTCCAACTGGGAAGGTAATTGATATAACCCCGAGTGGTGGTACATTTTGGAATTATGCACTGCAAAAGTTAACTTTTTCGAAAAAGCAAGTTATACCGTTACTCGTGATTCCAAACGCACAAGAGATTGGTTGTCTTGTGAAGTTGGTAAAAGAAGGGAAACTGAAAACTGTTATCGACTCAAGATACCCTTTAAGTATGGCTGAAGCGGCATGGGCCAAGAGCATTGAGGGCCATGCCACTGGGAAGGTGGTTGTCGAGCCGTAAAATAAGAGCAAACAACGTTATCTCGATCTAGATGTTATAATTCGGGTTGCACTCCTATTGATGTATTCTGTCTTTTATGTTAAAGAATTCCATTTTATAAAAAGCGTCAATATTAGACAATATACATAGGATCATACTCATTTCACAATTTAATTACATGTAATAAATTATTATATGGAAAATTATACTCAAATAATCTATATCTATCTATACTATATAATATAGTTTTCCCTCCTATTTAGTTATGCATATTTATTTTCTTTAATTAATATATAATAATAATTATTATACCATCGTCATGTTATGACTACCTACTGACCGCCGAAGTACCATCGTCATGTTATGACCACCGCTAACCACCAATTTCACCACCACTGTACCCTATCTTCACATTGCCATCACCGCTTCATACACCTGCACCCACTTCCGACGACTTTCATCGGTTCGCTATTCATCACCATGACCTGCTACTCCACCGAGTGCTTCACTACAACCGAAGATGGCGCGGTTAACATGTAAACAGTTTTTTGTCATTCATCTGACATTCGATTCAACTTGTGATGCCAAGTAAAAACTCAAACAAAGGGTTTGTGTTTGATTTTGTGAAATTACTAATTAATAATGTAGACAATCCACTACTCTTATTGAATAAATTAAATACAAATCTTGATATAACAGAAAAGTGTTTGAACACACAGCGATCATAGATAATTTATAAAGAAAAAGAGTTTAATATTATTTTTGAAAAGGATTAACCGTCACTCGTCTCCACAAATGGTAACTTTTTGATGCATATCTTTCGGTAACATATAGCCTTAGTGTTGGCCATAGCTTGAGTGTTCTGCACCACCTTCATGACCGTGTCCTCCGCCGCTGCTGTGACCATATGGAGCTGCTGTCGGGACTAAGATTGGCTTCTTCTTTCTCTTGGCTAAGCAGAAGAGTCCGGCGGCTAAGAATGCTAGGAAAAATACACCACCTAGTGATGCACACACCGCAATGACGACGGTGTGGTCCTTGCCGCCGCCACCAGATGGTGGTGGTGTTAGGATGTTACCGGATGGCGGGACAGCATTGTAAGGTTGTGGAGGTGGGACGGTGGGTCCATATGATGGTAGTGGAGGTTGTGCTTTAGGAGGCCAAGTACTTGGCTTTGGTGGATAAGCGGGCCCACCAGGGGTTGGTGTTTTCGGGCCCTTAGGTGGATAAGCGGGCCCACCAGGTGTTGGCGGCTTAGGGCCCTTTGGTGGATAAGCATGTCCACCAGGGGTAGGTGGTTTTGCTTCTTTAGGTGGATTAGCTGGCGTAGGAGGCTTCGGACCCTTAGGAGGGTAAGCTGGACCATGTGGTGGATGTGATGGTTTTGGTGGGTGTGACCGTTTAGGTGGAGAGGCTTTAGGAGGGTAAGCTGGTGTCTCTGGGGCAGGAGATGGCGGTGGCTTCCAATGTTCCGGTTTTGGTGGAGGAGGAGGACATGCAACCGGGGGTGGTGGAGGCGGAGGACATGGAACTGGTGGTGGTGGTGGTGGAGGGCATTGAGGTGTTGGTGGTGGTGGAGGAGAATGGTAAGGATAATTTGTAGTCAATTTCCTTGAACCCTCCAAGTTCAAAAATGTGTTAGTGATACAATATGATGAATTAAGCAATGACTTATATATATATATATGGACTCATGATTATTTTTGTATTGAATATACGTTATGTTCAAAACATGCATGTGTTTTATATATGTAAATCTATAGTAAATTATTGATTGCACACTTATGTAATAGTTTATAACACCAATTAGTTCTTGTATCATGTAAATGGAAGATTACTTTAGCTAACTACTACCCTGTCATGATCAACAAAATACAAGTCAATTCATGCACTTCCTAGGAAAAAAAAAAGTTTGTTGAATTCCGGTCCATGTGACCCGACCCGCATTATTTTAACGCATTATTATATTGACATGTCTATTTTTTATTTATTTTAGAGTAAACTGCCATTTTGGTCCCTGTGGTTTGGCCAGTTTTGCCACTTTAGTCCAAATCTCAAACTTATTACATCCAGGGCCCTGTGGTTTGGTTTTTATTGTCATTTTGGTCCAAATCTCAAATTTGACCAGAATTCCCAAATTCAACCCCCTGTTTTGTCCTTATATCCAGGGGTATTTTTGTCATTTTGGTTTTATAACTCAATTATGTATATCAAATAGCTACAACAATTATATATATAATATATACCTACACAGACAACATTTCTCTCTCTCTCTCATCTTTCTCACTCTCTCTCTCTTTCAGAACTACCACCACCCCCACATCATCCCCGCCACCACCATCGCCACTGTCGCCGCCAACACCACCGTAACCCAATCGCCGCCAACATCCAGATTACTGATTAGGGATCGAAACACAAAGATCTAACCCTAATTTCACATCTCCAATCCGAATTCCATCAATTTCACTCCAGATCTCCATCAACAATCGCCGATTCGGCATTCAGAGGTGATGAAACTGCTCCTTTCTTCGGATTCCTCGGTGCCGCTTTTGCACTCGTCTTCTCAACCCATTTCTTGTTTAGTGGTGGTGGGGGTGGTGGTGGTGTGGTGGTGGTAGTTCAGAGAGAGGGAGAGAGCAGAGTGAGAGATGGTTGTGACACTTGGTGGGCTAGGAGGAGGGTTTTGAGGGTTTATTGCCGGTGGCGGTGGTGGGGATGAGAGACTGCAGCGGTGGTGAGGTCCGGCGGTGGTGAGGTCCTCAACAGTGAAGGTAGTGGAATACATGCTTTCATCGATGTCGAACGAGCTTCTACGCAAGTTCCCGGATAACTCGGCTTTCGATTTCGACTACACCGAGAGCGCGATCTGGTCGCCGTTGGTCCCTCACCCGTCGAAACCCTCGTCCCCTGTTCGGCCTTTGAAACAGGGGAAGCTTTCGTTCGACGACGAAGAGACAGAGACCGATGCGGGTAATTTTATGTTCAATTGCTTCAGAATTGGTAACGAATTTGGTGGAAACAAGATTGTGGGGGTGAAGAAAAGAGGGATGAGAAACAGGGGATTTGGTCAATTGGGGATGAATTGTTTGAATTCGGGGAATGTGAGTGTGGATTTGGTCAATTGGGGATGAATTGTTTGAATTGGGGTTGAAGATGATGATGTATTGTGTGAAATAATAAGATAATAAGGGGTTTTTTTAGGGGAACTGTATATGTATATATATATATATATAATATATAATTAATATTGTTTTAATTAATTAAAAGAATAAATTAAAATGACCAAACTACCCTTGCACTACAGGACAAAAAAGGGTCAGAAAATCAGTCAAAAATCAGACTTTTTGAGTTTTGGACTAAAATGGCAACAAAATGCAAACCACAAGGCCCTAGATGTAATAAGTTTGAGATTTGAACTAAAGTGGCAAAACTGGCCAAACCACAGGGACCAAAATGGCAGTTTACTCTTTATTTTATTTAAGGATGTGGAGTAAGTAGAGCAGCCTAGGGGTGAGCAAGTTTAGGTCCGGACCGAAAATAACCGAGAACCGAACCGAAAATTACCCAACCCGACCCGAACCCAAGTACCTAGGTATTTAGATCGGTTCCAATTTTTCATATAAAATCGGGTCGGGTCGGGTCGGTTCTCGGTTCTTTTCATGGTGAAACCCGACTTTGACCTATGGACCGGAACCGACCCTATATTTAGGGTAGTGAATCGGTTCTGTATTTTATGTTTGATCGGTTCTCGGGTCGGGTCGGGTAATGGTCGGGTCGGGTCGGGTTTTTCCTTTTGCTCACCCCTAGAGCAGCCGTGTATTTTTTAAATAAGAAAAATATATGTTTGATTTTATGTCGTGTTTCAAAATTTTGGAGCCTAATTGGTTAGATGTTATGGATGCAATTTAGGGATTATAACAGAAATAACATGATATGTCATTATCATCAAGTAGATTTCTTTTACCTAATATATATATATTGTATCGAAGTATCGATTCGTAAATATATTTTTTTGTCTCTAGTTCTTTATATTATAAGTATCAAATTGCAGTGGCGGATCCATGTTTTTTTTTCTTTCTAAAAGGGTTCACTTTTTCAAATGTTTCCAATTCCATATGTCTGAATATAGAAAAATTCAGGTTGGTTCAATAATTCAGGTCCAGTAAGATTCATCACATAATAAAAATCCGATTTACTAGATTATCTTGAATTGGGGCAGAGTTAGTTGCGCAAAGAAAAAAACATACTTTCTATGTAACTTTTTGAAAACTATGTATTTATCAATTTTCATCATTACAAAGATCTAAAATAATGATCTACATTCAGTAATTTGTTATCATACAGATATATTTACAAGAGAAATATAAAAAAACAATATATATTATTGAACTAGCCTCTCAAAGATCATAGTGGTAAGTGCAGTTGTGTCAGAAAGATTCTAGAGCACATGACCACGCAAATGCAACATCTATCTCCATAAACGACCTCTTGACTACTTTTTCAAGTTCCATTGGGAAATTAGCATAATCAACAATGATTCTTGGCAAATTATCGTGAAGGAACTTTGATGCACCCTTTCCTCCATGCCCATCAAACACTTATACTTACGCCAAATGAACACATTTTATACTCTTTGAATATTTTAAAAAACAGGGGGGTAAACATTTCCCGTTTTAAATTATTATTAAAACCAAAAAAGAAACTTACTTACCACGTAAAATGAGATGGTTTCTTCGCTAAGAAATTTATTGTTGGAGGTTCTAGAGAGGTCTGGAATGCATATGCGAGTGTCCTCCATATATTGTCGATGTCTAATATCATACCAGGGACATGAACTATAAATAAAACGCATAATAAATAAAAGGAAAAGCTTACGACATTCAAACTAGGGACATGAACTATAAATAACACGCGCCTTACCAGTAAAGCATTACTCAATTTTGTTTATGGGTTCCTCTAAAAAATATTAAAGGGTTCCTTTATTCTTTTCTATTTAACTTAACACTAACAATTACAAACCGAACGGGTTCTTGGGAACCCCTTTCTTGGCTATAGATCCGCCCCAGCCATATTAGGCTCAGAAACGGTTTAATCGGGTGTACCGGGTAGTTTAACCGGTTTTACTGGACAGTTCAACCGATACTATCGACCGGTTTGAATTGGTTTTTAAAACTTTGGATGAGATTACAATGTAATGTATACAAACGAAATGTGTAACTTAAAGAGCAAGCTAATAAATCTTAAAGCTTATAGTATATGCATTCACACGTCATTGTGTTTTTATAATTGCATTTTAACTAGGTGTTGCCCCTCCCGTGTTGCGGGGCGATAACCGAATAATTCTTAACCAATTAAAAAAACAGTACCATAGTTTTGCAAGAAAGAAAAATTAAAAAGAGTGATAGGCAGCTCCTTAACACGATTTTTAGTGGGGGTAAAGTCATATTTCTATTTTTACTTGAGGGAAAAATCAATTTTTTTTTCCCGAGGGTAAAATCCTAATTTTTAGCTAGGGGAAAACCATATTTTTATTTTGCACTGTGGGCAAAAACGTAATTTTGAATTGAGGGTGATATCGTAATTTTGAACCGATCGGAAAATCGTAAATTTTAGCTGGGGGCAAAAGCATAATTTTATTTTGAACTGGGGGCAAAGGCGTAATTTTAAACTGAGGGAAAAACCGTATTTTTAAAGTGGGTATAAAATAATAAAGGGTTATTGGATTTTAATAATCCGAAGTTTCACCGGTTGGCCGACAATAATCCCAACTTTGTAAATTCCCTCCAATAATCCCAACTTGTAAAAGTTTGGCCGCCATTGATCATTTTCAAACATATAAGAATTTGGTCTCCTCAATAGATTCAAATACACCTAGAGACTCATTAATTGATTTAAGTGCACCTATGTTAGAAAATGATCAATGGCGGCCAAACTTTTACAAGTTGGGATTATTTGAGAGAATTTTTAAAGTTGAGATTATTATCGGCCAACTAGTGAAACTTAGGATTATTAAAATCCAATAACCCAATAATAAACTGGTGTAAAATCGTAATTTTGAGCCGGGGAAAAACAAAATTTTATTTTGAACTGGGGCGAAAATGTAATTTTGGCTGAGGGTAAAAGCGTAATTTTTTTTACCGATGACGAAATCGTATTTTCGGTTTAGCTAGGTGTAAAGTCATATTTTTATTTTGAACTGGGGAAAATCATAATTTTGAACCGAGGATAAAATCGTAATTTTGAGGTAGGGGAAAACCATAATTTTATTTTTAGCTGGGGCAAAAAAGTAATTTTAAACTGAGGGTGAAATCGTAATTTTGAATCGAGTGAAAAATCGTAATTTTGAGCTGGGGGCAAAAGTATAATTTTATTTTGAACTGGGGGCGAATACGTAATTTTAAACTGGGGCAAAACCGTAATTTTAAAGCGGGTATAAAATAAAAAGCCGAGGGTAAAATCGTAATTTTTGAACCGATGGCAAAATCATAATTTTAGCTGCTGGCAAAAGGGTTATCATATTTTTTAGTTGTGAGAAAAGCGTAATTTTAAACTGGGGGCAAAAGCGTAATTTTAAAATGGATATAAAATAATAAAATGGTTGGTTCAACAGAGAAAGGGTGGCCACCCATTTCAACCAATGGCAGAAAAACACTATTCTCTGCCCATTGTCTTTCTATATGTTAAATAATAATTGATTATTGTGTTTTTTATTACATCTATTATGTTCTTTTTAAATAACACCTTCATTTCTAAGAACAAATCAGGACAATTTATTTTTGTCTTGTAATTAACTTTACATTATTCCCTATATAAGTTAGCAACCATCTTGTGCATAACCACTTGTACCCCATGCTTAGGGGCTTTTTCAAAAAAAAAAAACCTTCATTTTCCACTTTCAACCTTAGAGTTTTATCTTTTACATTTTAACCCATTACTTGATTTTCTACTTTCAACCTTAAAGTTTTATTTTGACATTTTAACCCATTTGAAATTTTTTACTTTTAACTCAAACTTTTTCAACTTTTGTAATTTAACACAACACTTTATTATTTACAACTTTGGTCCCCATACTTTTTATATTTCGTAAGTTTTTACGTTTTACGTTTCGTTCTAAATTTTGCGAGTTAACTTGTCGTAGCGTGCATGTGAGGTTCAACGTTTTTGCTCCATTTTTCCATATTTGACAGACCCGTCGCAACGCGTCCATTTTTTCCCATTTGAAAAAATTCGCCTCAACGGGCGGGTCCTAGATCGACTAAGTTATTATTTTCTACGTTTTACGTTTCTGGTTAATTTCTTCGCATTAACACACTGTAACGGGTGTGCGTGGTTCAACGATTTTAGTCTACTTTTTGTTCAGTGTAATTTTTACCATTTTATCTATTTTATTTTTACGATGTTGAGAGCCGATGTCGTTGTGGCATTGGTACTACTTGGCATGGTTTTATGAACGTTTTTAACCTATTAAATCTTTACTAATATTTTGTTTCGGTTTACCCCTATACTTCCTTTACTTAAAAACGATTTTATGCGTGCATATTTTATGTACGGGTATGTATAAATATGATTTCTTCTACATTCCGACGTAAACTTTTTTTATAGACGAGTCAGGTCAAATATAATACGTTTTCGTTTAAAGAAACCATTTTTACGTGCATATTTTTATGTACGTTTTCGTATAAATCCAAGTTATTCTTCGATATGAATTCCATTTACTTTACGTTTGATCAAATGACCATACAGGTTACACTGAGTTCAACTGGATACGTCGAAATGTGTGTTTTCATATGGTTAATGCATCATATAACGTTTGGACTAATACATCCCGCGCCGCAACGCGGGCGGGTCTTAACCCTAGTTCATAATAAATTTCTAGTTTTTCTTATTAGGTAACACTTTTTAGACATCACAATTTATTATTTATTTTAATAAAATATGTACTTTTTAGTACGATAGTAAATAAATATGAACAAGATATATATATATTTTTAAAGGCCCCCCTTATTCCCACATACCCTATATCTTATTTTCACATCCCCTATTGTATACGGGCCGTATACAATTATACGGCTCGTATAGAATGTTTTTGAATAGGAAAATGCGCAGAGAATGTTTTTTTTGGTTTTATTATATACGGCCCGTATACAGTTATACGAGTCGTATACATGTGTATACGATTTGTAAAACGTATACGGCTCAATTGATTTATTTTTGTGGGTTTTTGATGTTAGCACATGTATACGGGCCGTATAACTATATACGGGCCGTATATATTGGCGTTTTTTCAAGTATCACGTTTTATTCCCGTAAAAACACAATCATTCTGGGGTTTCTAAAACTCTTCATCACCTTTAGCAATGTCGATAAACGTTGATCGGAACATGCCGCTTAAATCGGAGCACAGGTAGAGTAACGTTACCGATCAGTCCGTTGATGAAAACCTTAGCGATCGCAGAGATCTTCGTGTTGGTTATTTATCGATTCCGAGTAACTAGTAGAAGAACCTACCACAAACAAGTTCTCCACAGTTTGTTATTCAGATCTCTGTTCGGTCATCTTTCCAAACTACAACACACTTTTAATAAGCTGTCATAGTTGTCAAATTCGATTTCAACAAATCTTTTCATTTTCCTTCAATTTCTAAAACATTCTCTGTTACATGAAGACGTGTCGGGTTCTTCTACTAGTGGTATTTTACTGAAGTATTGAAGATTGAGGCGGGCATTGTTTAAATCTGAATATAACTAGATGTTACGTGTATCAGCGTTGTTTATCACCCTGTGTGAGCATTGGAAACCCGACAAACAGTCTTGACAACTGTGACATTTTATCTATCTATGTGTGTCACATCCATCCTGTTATTGCAATCGATATGATTAATTTTTTCAGATTTTTTTCTAATTAGCGTTGTTAATTACCAAAAGAATGCATACACAAATAGTTCTAGTGGACGAAGCAAAGAGACCGTTGTGTATCTGAATCAGGTTCTCAAACAAACACTACCAAAGATGGGTTGGTGAAAAATACCGGAGCTGTTATCTCGGTTGTTCAGTACTCTCCTATATCAACTTGAACGGTTGATGGTTACAAGGATCGTTCTAATAGATTAAAGAGAATAAACCATTTTTTACCAATTTTCATTCCAGTAGTTGAAACTTGAGCGCAGGAATCAATTCAAAACCCTCACCCTCAAAAATCAACCAGAAACCAAAGGAAAAAAGGGCTGATAATGGCTGATGGTTCTTCGTTGAGGAAACCAAACGTAGACGGAGATGATAGGCCTGGTAACCGGAAGAGAAATCAATTGTATTTTTTTAGTTGCTTCTCTTGTTAAGTTTCTGAACCAACCGAAATCCACACATTCCAATAGTTTCTTCATAGATTTCGTCCGGTTTCCAAACTCTTTCACACAAAGTTAATATTCACTGTGGTGGATGCAAGCATAAAGTTAGAAAAATACTCAAGTTGAACGGACGATATGTATCAACAAATTGTGAGTGGGAATATGGCTATGAAGAATAGTATGGATAAACAATCACCGGTACGGGTTTTTCTGCTAGTTATTCGGAATATTTCGAATCATCACAGAAGACGTGTCGGGTTCTATTGCTAGTAGTATGAGTCTGAGTCCATTGTGGTTCGTGAATGTTTCGAATCATCACAACAAGGATCGTTCTAATAGATTAAAGAGAATAAGAGGTAGTCTCTTAATGCCCATTCAGATGCTACCTCTTAATGGTTTAAAACCTCTGAATGAATAAGAGGTAGCCTAAAGTCTGAATGGTTAAGAGGTAACCTCTGAATGGTAAATCATCACATGTCACATTCTTCTACATTCTCATTAGTAAAATTCTTAATGGTTCCATTAAGAGGTAGCCTCTTAATGACCATTCAGAGGCTACCAAACAGCCCCTAACCCTTTTTTTACCATTTTTTACCCATAGTATACGAGCCGTATAATAATATACGGCCCGTATACAACCATCGTATACATTGTATACGATCGGTAAAAATATTTTTTACCAATGGTATACGGCCGTATAAACCGTATACGACTCGTATACATATGGTAAAAAATGGTAAAAACCTCTTTAATCTATTAGAACGATCCAATAAACGAAGAACAAAGCGTTCATACAGTGCTGTAATAGGTTGTGGTTCAGTTTGTTACCGTATACTGTTACTGTAGTTGAGGAAACCAAACGTAGACGGAGATGATAGGCCTGGTAACCGCAAGAGAAATTAATTGTCTCAAACACTACTAAACATCTGCTTTCTGAATCTGAATCAGAATGTTAACTTTTTAGTTGCTTATCTTGTTAAGTTGTGTATTGACGAAGCTGACAAACACATTGGTATTTTCTCAAAATGTGCAAACTTGAAGAATCTCACATTAAAGGAGTTTGCAACAACGGGATCAGATGGTTTGAGTATCTTTCATCTTCGTTTGGCTAATCTCACACTTGAAAATGACAACATTGGTATTTTCACAAAATGTGCAAACTTGAAAATGACAACTTGCGAGATCTGACCCAACCGAAATCCACAATTATTTTACTCATAAACCCTTGAATCCCAACGCTTCATTTGTAACCGTAAGGATGATGCAAATTTGTACGTAAAGATCTCTACACAAACTCTTCTACATCTTTTAACCAGTTGTCCATCACTTAAGACCTTGAAAGATTTGTTGAAATCGAAGCATTCACGAACCACAATGGACTCAGACTCATGTTCAAGTAAGTGTCTAAAAATCTGAAAATTCAGGTTTACGTTGTATGTGCTTGTGCTGTAGAAACCGGTTGTCCATCCTGATAGAGAAAAAACATCAACAACCATTTTTTCTTTTCCTTCAATTTCGAGAACATTCTCCCTGTGTATGTGCTTGTGCTGTAGAAACCGGTGATGAATTTGTATACACAACTGAACGTTAATTGATATTTTTTTAGACAACAACAGATAATGAACGGATTGTTGGTGGATAACGCAAACAAGTTCTCCACAGTTTGTTATTCAGATCTCTATTCGGTCATCTTTCCAAACTACAACACACGATAAGTTTAAACTTTTATAGTGTGTGATTTGACCAGGAAATGATTGGAGGTGAAGGTTCAGTGCACGAAAAGTTTCTTACGAAATGTACGTGACGAAACAAATATGTTGGGAATTAAACGCATGTCCGTAATCCCGCGTTGATAGCTTCCGTTTTATTCAGACTCCTTACAACTCTCATCAAATGCCTCACCCTTCCTTTTATTCTATAAATATTAAATAAAGAATAACACCATGCCCGTAATCCCGCATTGATAGCTTCCGTTTTATTACAGTCATACGACACGTTTTCTTGTTCTTCAATCTTTGTTACTTGTTAATGTTTTATTTTTTTCTACTTTTAGAAAGTTTTGAGCACCTCACCACTCTAAAATATTTGAAAAACCAAAATTTCGTTCCATACGGGCCGTATAACAGTATACGGCTCGTATACACGTTCGTATACATTGTATACGACCAGGCAAACTTATTTACACATGGTGTATACGAGCCGTATACTGTTATACGGCCCGTATAGAATAAAAACAACTTGACAAAGTCTGTGCCAGCAGACTTTGTCAGTTGTTTTTATTCCATACGGGCCGTATACCAGTATACGGCCCGTATACACCATGTGTAAATAAGTTTTCTCATGTGTTAATATTAGGACCCTTTTTAAATAACAGAAATACTGACAATTAACTGTTAGTTTTAGATACAATAATAGAAATGAATATAGTTAACTATTAATAATTCGATAAGGATCAAATAAATTATAATATTACTATAAACCTTTTTAACAAATTCTTTTTAAATACATTAATATAGATTATTTTTAATTGTTCTAAAAATACTTTTTTGAATAGTTGCCTCCGTTAGCACATGCTTGTAAAGGATGATAATTCATATTCTAAAGAATGTTAGACCTACACCTAGATTACAATGTGTTCTAACACCACCCGTACTCGGGCGTGATCCATCAAAAAAATTGCCCAAAAACGCCGGAAAACGCCTGGGTGCCACCCCCTCGGCGTTTTGGGGCGTGATTCGAGAAAAATGGTGTTTGGCGTTTTTTGAAACACACCGAAGCCCCCCAAAACTTTATTTGTTTGCCCAATAACACCTTGCCATGTGTGTATAATTAGTTTTAATTAAAAAAAACAAAAGAAAAGGAAGAAGAAAGTGATTTTGGCAAAGGTTTTTTCCTGAAGTTTTAAGTTGCAGGTGGAAGAAGAAAGGAAGAAGAAAGTGATTTTACACATTCAGTCCCTGCACTTTGATAGTATTTAAAAAAAGGATTTAAACTTCAAAACAATTAATATTTCAAGTTTCAAAAATGTTAAATCAGTCCCTAAAGTTTTGTTTATTAAATGTCTGATTTGGATCTTTTATAGAACCAAAAATTTTGCAATGTAATTTTTTTTTACTTTTTTCTGGTTTTTTTATTTCTAGTATTTTAATTTAATAAAGTATTTTAAGTTTTTAATTAAAAATAATAATTGTGATATGATTGGAAGGGCGTTATTGAACATTATTCCCACTACGCCACTTTTGCTATAACGCCCAATAATGCTTTCATGCTGACTGGACTGTCACATAGCAGAAAACGCTACAGAATGGGGGCATTATTCATCTAACGACTATGCATGGTTTAAGGGTAAAATGTATAAAAGATATGATCACATGAATAAAGTTATTGGTCAAAGTTTCTTTGAATTATTTGTTTTGCAACTTGTGCCACGCCCACTTGTAGAACAATAACATATATTTTTATTTAAAATGTAAAAATCTACATTTAATCTTAAAAAAAATCTTATTTTATTTGAATCAAATAAAGAGTCTTTATATATATACGTTGCTAATTTTGATTTTTTTTTCAATTTCTAGCTATTTTTCCTCATTGCCAATGGTGATGAAGCTAATGATCCAGCCACGCCATGTGCAATTGTTTTATAAAAAAAGTTGACGTACATACTCAATATTTTTATTTAGTTTTACTGAAAGCCATAAGCATTTTAAGAAAAATGGTGATGGTGAATTGGTGTGAGGGTTTCTTATATTAGAACAGGATGGATAGGATAAGTGACGATGGGTGTACCTGTGTTGGGGGTATGATGCAAGCAACTGTATAATGAAATTACAAAACTGCCCTAATACTATTTACAAGCTTGCTTTATTAATATAAAAAATAAATAAATAAATAATAATAATAAAGGATAATATAAAGGATAATTATTTCGTTTTACTGAAAGCCATCAGCATTTTAAGAAAAACGGTGATGGTGAGTTGGTGTGAGGGTTTCTTAGATGAGAACAAGGTGGAGAGGATGAAAAAGTGACGATGGTTGTACGTGTGTTGGGGGGTATGATGCAAGCAACTATATAATGAAATTACCAAACTACCCTAATACTATTCAAGCTTGCTTTATTAATATATAGGATAATTTCATACATGCTATTTTTCAAAATTCTTTGCAAGTATAAAGTATTCAAGTCTTTCTTAATAGAGTAAACTGTCATTTTGGTCCCTGTGGTTTGGACAGTTTTACCATTTTAGTCCAAATCTCAATTTTTTTACATCTGGGTCTCTGTGGTTTCAGTTTTATTGTCATTTTAGTTCAAAATTCAAAAAGTCCCATTTTTGACTGTTACCACCTGCCTATTTTGTCTTTTTGTGTAAGGGTATTTTTGTCCAACTGCTTTAAATTTAACATTTTCTTAATTAAAAACTAAAGTAAATAAATTATCAAGCGGCAAAGCTTTGAAATCCCAAGTCTCACGCTTCAGAGACGACATGTTCTTAGTAGACGCCGGAATCGGAGCTCCTAAACTCACCATGCCGGACGAACTCAGAGACATCCTTGCCGTCACCAAATTCGAGAACAAAGTCGGATTCATGGAAGCAACGGCCGGCGAAACGTTAATCAAAACGCAGCTGTTGGAATAAATGTTTATGGATCTGGTCGCCGGTGAACAGGATGCGAAAGAGTGAGCGATTGTGAGGTTTAATGAGTCGGTGGGATCGACGGAGACGGTGGCCGGAGAACCGGCGATTGTGCTGTCTCGAAGGTATACGTAGAATCAGGCGTTGATTGAGTTGAAGAAGAAGTGACAGTCGCATAAGAAGGTGAAGGGGTTTCCGCTGGAGAAAGTGAAAGGAGGCTATTCAGTTGCGATTGTAGGTTGTATTGCTTTTCTTCCCATTAGGGCTTCCTTGGCTAGACACAAGTTGATGAATGATAAGAAGCTTACTGTCTTTTAGTCCTTTCCTTTGTTATTATTATTTTGCTGTTGTTCTTATTTTTCAACTTAAGAAGAAGATGGATCATGATTCTCTTTGATATAATAATAAAATGTTAATAATGTATTTACTTTAGTTTTTTAATTAAGAAAATGTTAAATTTAAAGCAGTTGGACAAAAATACCCCTGCACAAAAAGACAAAATAGGCAGGTGGTAACAGTAAAAAATAAGACTTTTTGAATTTTGGACTAAAATGACAATTAAACTGAAACCACATGGACCCAGATGTAAAAAATTTGAGATTTGGACTAACATGGCAAAACTGCAGAGACCAAAATGACACTTTACTCTTCTTGATATATCTTGAATTTCTACGGCCAATTTTTTTTTTCACATAACGTGTATATGTAGTTGTTATGTCAACATTACATATGATTTTGAAATTTTTAACTCATATCGTAAGCGTGTAAGTAGTTTTTCTGTATCAAAATTTTAATTTTAATTTGCGTTTTGTCGTTTTCTTCTTTTTATACTAAACATATTCATTGCGCAAGAATTAAAAATAACAGTGTTACATAATGACATTACGATTACATGTATTAAACTAGTTGATGCCCCGTCCGCGTTGCGGGGCGATGGCCGAATAGTTCTCAATCAATTAAAAAAACGTTGCAATAATTTTGCTAGGGAAAAACAAAAACGATAATAAGACTGTAATTTTGGGCTCAGGGCAAAACTGTAATTTTTCAGGACTAATGAGCGCGTGTTAGGCAGCTCCTTTAGACGAAAAAAAATTAAATCAAGTCAACCAATTAAAACAAAAAACTTTTATAGTTTTGCTAGAAAAATTAAAACGATGGGGAAAACGTAACTTTGAACTGAGGGGGAAATCATAATTTTGTTTCAGGGATAAAATCGTAAATTAAATGGACCATGGGGTTGAGGGCAAAATCGTAACTTGGCTGTGTGAGAAAAAAACTAATGGCAAAACTGTAAATTTAAACGGGGCAAATTTGAAATTTTTAGCTGGAAACAAAAGCGTAAATTTATTTTTAAATGGGGGTAAAAACATAATTTTGAACAGATGACAAAATCGTTATTATAAGGGAAAAGTCTAATGACAAAACTGTAAATATAAACGGGGCAAATCATAATGTTGAACCGAGGGAAAAATTGAAAATTTTTAGCTGGGAGCAAAAGCGTGAATTTATTTTTAAATGAGGGTAAAAGCATAATTTTGAACTGATGGTAAAATCGTAATTTTAAAACAGGATAAAATAGTAAATTTGTTGGGCCAATAAGGGAGTGTCATGCATGACTATAAATATAAACGAAAAAAAATCGTAATTTAGTAAAAAAAAAAAAAGGAAAATTGGGGGGAGGTGGCCGCCCAACTCAACCAATCCAATCAAAGTCCTATTGCCCGCCATGCTTTTTGTTATAGTAGATAATATGTGTGAAATCATGCATATTCAACTTATACGTTATAAAATATACAAAAAGACAAAAGCATACACCGGCGGCTATTGGTTTAATTTTATATTTAAGCTCACTTATTTTATTTAATTGGACAGTTGGAGGTACATAATTGCACCACATGAGTATGTAGATAATTTATACTTCAAACATATTTTAGTTTTCTTACTTATCAGATAAGTATGTAGATTATATCTTCTTTTTTATGAGAAGCAAAGTTGATGCGAAAAATGGATGGCCGGAACACCCTCGCCAGCATATGCTGCAGAGGAGTGTATGCGTGGTAGTGGAAACGGAAGAGAACGGCTTACAAATGAAGCTGAGAAAAAAAAAAAACCTTATATACCCACTAAGGGTATAAAAAAACACAAATTACACATTAATCAAGTTTATAATAACACAAAAGCATTTGGTACAAACAACCAAAGCAGCATAATGTTACTAATTAATAATGGGGTGTCTTGTTCCCACACCCCCTAAATCTTATTTTCACACCCCCTAGTATATACGGCCCGTATACAATTATGCGGCCCGTATAGAATGTTTTTTAATAGGAAAATGCGCAGAGAATGTTTTTTTTTGAATTTATTATATACGGCACGTATATAGTTATACGAGCCGTATACATCGGTATACGATTTGTAAAACGTATACGGCTCAATGGATTTATTTTGGGAGGTTTGTGATGTTACCACATTTATACGGGCCGTATAACTGTATACGTGCCGTATATAATGGTGTTTTTTTTCAAGTATCATGTTTTTTCCGGTAAAAACAGAATCATTCTAGGGTTTCTAAACTCTTTATCAACTTTAACAATGTCTATAAACGTTGATCGGAACACGCCGCTTAAATCGGAGCACAGGTAGAGTAACGTTACCAATCAGTCCGTTGATGGAAACCTTAGCGATCACAGAGATTTTCGTGTTGGTTATCTATCGATTCCGAATAATTAACAGAAGAACCCGACACAAACAAGTTCTCCACAGTTTGTTATTCAGATCTTTATTCGGTCATCTTTCCAAACTACAACACACGATAACTTTAAACTTTATATTGTGTGATTTGACCAGGAAATGATTGGAGGTGATTGCTACTTTTAATAAGCTGTCATAGTTGTCAAATTGGATTTCAACAAATCTTTTCCTTTTCCTTCAATTTCTAGAACATTCTCCGTAACATGAAGACGTGTCAGGTTCTTCTACTAGTGGTATTTTAATGAAGTATTGAAGATTGAATGTGCAAATCGCAACCGTTTTTTACTATGGAAACGGTGGCTATGCGAAATACAAACCGCAACCGTTTTTTACTACGGAAACGGTGGCTATGCGAAATACAAACCGCAATCTTTTGTGACTATGGGAAACACAAGTTTTCTTTTTGAGCTTGATGGATGTCCGTTATCTCAGTTGAGGCGTGCATTGTTTAAATCTGAATATAACTAGATGTTACGTGTAACTTCATTAAACCAAGAACAAAGCCTATTTCGAAACACATGTGTTCATATCAGCGTTGTTTATCACCCTGTGTGAGCATTGGAAACCCGACAAACAGTCTTGACAACTGTGACAGCTTATCTATCTGTGTGTGTCACATCCATCCTGTTATAGCAATCGATATGATTAATTTTACAGATTATTTTCTAATTAGCGTTGTTAACTACCAAAAGAATGCATACACAAATAGTTCTAGTGGACGAAGCAAAGAGACCGTTGTGTATCTGAATCAGGTTCTCAAACAAACACTACTAAAGATGAGTTGGTGATAAATACCGGAGCTGTTATCTCGGTTGTTCAGTACTTTCGTGATAAATACAATGTTCATCTTCGTTATCCTTTGCTTTCTACAATTCAAGCAGGCACGAATGCAAAACGTACTGTTTCAAAACACATGTAGACGAAAATAATAAAACAAGCAGGCATTGATTTTGCCAAGATTGAAGGAAAGAATCTGGCCATAAGCGTTGTGGATTCTCAGCGTTATTCGAATGTAAGTGGATCAAGTGATACGCTTATCTATTCTGGTCAAGGTGGGCATGCTTGTTCGGGAGTAAATCACCACCCAAAGATCAAAAACTTGTGAGTGGGAATATGGCTATGAAGAATAGTATGGATAAGAAATCACCGGTTCGGGTGATAAGGAAAGTTGCCTCGTTCTAATAGATTAAAAGAAGGATCGTTCTAATAGATTAAAAGAATGGGTTTACGGTGTTTTGGTAGGTTGAAAGAGGTGAATGGTCTTGAAAGATTTGTTGAAATCGAAGAAAAGAGTAACTAGCAGAAGACGTGTCGGGTTCTTCTGCTAGTTATTCGGAATGTTTCGAATCATCACAGAAGACGTGTCGGGTTCTTCTGCTAGTTATTCGGAATGTTTCGAATCATAACAGAAGACGGATGCGGTTTGCATATTCAATATTCATTGCTTCATTAAAATTACAACACATGATAAAATGCTTGGAAAATTGCATCAACTCTCCTATATCAACATACTCTTCTCCAGACGCTTAGTTGTTATGAATGACAACTTGAGGGGTCTAGTTAACTTTCAGATTCAAATTCAGGAAGCAGGTGATTTGTCAAAAAACATGGTCAACGTAGTAAAATGTGAGCTTTTACACCAACCATATCGAGATACTTTGTGTTAGTTGCTTCTCTTGTTAAGTTTCTGAACTAACCGAAATCCACAAATTCCAACAGTTTCTGTTACATTCCCAAAATTCTTATTTATATAAAATATATAAAAACTTATGTTATTAAAAGGATGCATCATGGGTAAAGTTGACCAATGGAAATATGAGTTATTTTGGGCAAGCGTATGAACCATTTAATAATTATAAAAATACATTATATTTGAACCTACTCTATTTTTAATGAAACTTGGTTCAAAATGTAGATAAGATTATTCTCGTTCCAATAACATATTCATTATTTTATAAAACGTCATATTTTAGAAGTTATAAGTGCCAAATAAGTGAAGCAGTTAAATTAATTATAATATATATATTACTTAAAATAATAACTCATAACTTGAAATTTAAAATGCACGTATGCATGGTATACGTGGAGAGTTATGAGAAGATGCCATAAATGCAAACGTGTTGCACAATTCAACCAAAGTAGTATATATAGGAATGGCCGATGAACCTTTTTCAATTGCTCAAGTCCCTCATTTCTTTCATTCTCTATGTCTTTCTATTTTTAGTAATTCACCTATAAACACTTCAAAGCCCTGCCCATTTTAAGTGTTGTAACCCCTGGTCATTGATGCCCTGTCCGACTGACGTAGGGCCCCGTAACGTATGTCAAGGCTCTGCCTAAATTCGTTGGGGTTCTGTCTCGTGACGTAGGGATAAAGTGGAATTGGGTTACTATACTTAGTGTGAGTGCACTATATATTTTATTAAATAATCCAGGAGTTGTACCCAAAATATAACAACCCTCCCGAATATTTTTCTGACACCCTAATATATTTTAAAATATCCCAATAGGTCCCAAAATACGCCCCATACGCGAAAACGGGCCCAAATACATTAAATATTATTAAAATTAATTAAAAATATTGTTTTTGGTTTTTAGGCGGGCCGCGTAAAGGAACCTTAACCCTTACGCGGGCAGCGACAACTTAAAAACATGGCAAAGCCCGGTGCGGCCATGTGGCCCAACACCCGGCGAACCTACCTGATGACCCGGATCACCTGCGCTTTGACCTGAGGTCAACGCGGGCCGCGTAGGCCATGCTCTTGTTTTACGCGTGCCGCGACAAGGTCAAGATCAGCACCTATATATAGAAGCCATCGGATCTTCAGTCGAACTCGCTCACAACTATTTCCTTTATCTAAATTCTGAATAGTAGGCTTTATACACGGGTATTATACCCCCTAAATAGCGAAGTTCTGCTTCGTTGTAAGTATTATAACCCCTGGATACGTATTAGATACGCTGCCCGATTGATCTAGGGTTCCGTAACGGCTGTCGTGGTTCTGCCCGACGTAGTCGTTGGAATGCCGTCTCGGGGAGGGTATTACTAATGTTAAAATGGGTTATTATACTAACACGTGTGCTTATGTGTAAATTATAGATTGTCACCAGGAAACCCTTACGGAAAATCTAAAACAGCAATGTGAGTAATCTCCTTTTTGTTAACAGTTTTTACAAAACCTTAACTATTTTACAATGCAATTTAGCAGTGATTGGGTCTTTGTAATTCTTCAATTACTGCCGGTATGTTGGGGTTTTGTATACAAAATTTACTACACTGTGAGTAGTAAGTCGGGACGACAATACGTTACCATTGGACAATGAGTTAGCCAATGTGTAATATGACCCGCAAGTCAGGATTGACAGTACTAAAGGAGTAATTGTGTAGATATAAACATTGTAATCGCTCTCAATACTGTGTTAATTGATAAAATGTTTCTTGATTAAACTGGGATTCACTCACCAGTGTTTCCTGCTGATAAAATGTTTTAAACACGTGTTTCAGGTAACTTAGTATGAAGCCAATAAAAGCCAGCTGGAGAGCACTGAAGGCTTGGAAAAGTGGCAATAAAGTTACCTAAAATAAAATAGATGTTTTTATTAAATAAAATAGGATTTATTCCTATGAAAATGTGTGTATTGCAAACTTGGGTTTTATCCCATGTGTTTAATATTATGAAAATGTGGTATTTACTCTGATCAAATATTTCCTAACTACGGTCCTGATGAAAATTCCGCTGCCAAATTAGACAATACCTGATACCACCAAAACTGGCTCACGGCCGCCCGTTTCTGTGTTTGTATAAGGGATCGGGGGTTGCGACAGAAGGTGGTATCAGAGTCATGCCACTGGTTCAAGCCAAAGAAGTGTTCTGCTGACACTTAAGTTTTAAATTCCGTGTTAGGAAATAATTTATGTAATTATGTGTTTTATGTTATTTGACTATTTGTTAGTCTACAGTATGGGTAAGCAAAGAATTTCGGACATCTATCGTCAATTAGATAGTTCACCAAAAGATAAGGGAACCTCATTTCAATCAAATCCCTCAGGATACTCAGTAGATACTGAGGAAAAAATATTTATTCGTAAGGCACAGTCTGAGAAACCATTTACCACTAAGAAGAGAAGTTGGATTATTAGAAAAGGTCAAGAGAAAATAAAGAAATCACAACCAAAGGAAGTGATAATCAATAAGGAAATAAATACCCAAACTCAGGAAACAGGCAATATCCCATGTGTTTAATATTATGAAAATGTGGTATTTACTCTGATCAAATATTTCCTAACTACGGTCCTGATGAAAATTCCGCTGCCAAATTAGACAATACCTGATACCACCAAAACTGGCTCACGGCCGCCCGTTTCTGTGTTTGTATAAGGGATCGGGGGTTGCGACAGAAGGTGGTATCAGAGTCATGCCACTGGTTCAAGCCAAAGAAGTGTTCTGCTGACACTTAAGTTTTAAATTCTGTGTTAGGAAATAATTTATGTAATTATGTTTTTTATGTTATTTGACTATTTGTTAGTCTACAGTATGGGTAAGCAAAGAATTTCGGACATCTATCGTCAATTAGATAGTTCACCAAAAGATAAGGGAACCTCATTTCAATCAAATCCCTCAGGATACTCAGTAGATACTGAGGAAGAAATATTTATTCGTAAGGCACAGTCTGAGAAACCATTTACCACTAAGAAGAGAAGTTGGATTATTAGAAAAGGTCAAGAGAAAATAAAGAAATCACAACCAAAGGAAGTGATAATCAATAAGGAAATAAATACCCAAACTCAGGAAACAGGCAATAACCTACCATGGGAAGATGAATTAGATGGACAATGGGTAAATCTCCATATGTTAGCCACTACAGCAGTAAAACTAACTTATATTAAATAGTTGAACCGCCAGACCAGTACCAATACCCATGCCACCTATGAGCCAGAAACTTTAAAGGAACTTCGCCCATTAGATAACAACTTAGTAGAGACAGGAGATAGAATAAACGTTACATAAAAGCATGTTGAGCATAATACTCCTATAACCTAGATAGACTAAAATATGTTACGGATGCATAATCATTAGTATATTTTGAATTCCAGTTGTAGTTTGTAATAAATATATATATATATATATATATATACATATACAAATACATATATACATTACATATATATGTATACATATATGTATATATGTATATGTATATGTATATGTATATATATATATATATATATATATATATATATATATAGGGAGGGGCTCATGCGAGATCCACCCTTATTGTGAGAACCTTGAGAACCAATGTGAACACAACCTAAAATAGCTAAAAAAACCTAACCCCCACCCCCCCCCCCCCCAAAACCTAAACCCCCCACCCCCCCCCCCCCAAAAAAAACCTAACCCCCCCCCATCCAAAAAACCTAACCCCCCCCCCCCCCCCAAGCTAAAAAAAACCTAACCCCACCCCCCCCAAACCTAAACCCCCCCCACCCCCCCCCCAAACCTAAAATGCTAAAAACTAAACCCCCAAAAAACCTAAAAAAATCTAAAAAAAATCTAAATTTTTTTAGGTTAAAATCGCTACTTTTCGAAGCCAAAAAAAAAAAAATTAAAAAAAAAATTAATTTTTTTTTTTTTGCTTCGAAAAGTAGCGATTTTAACCTAAAGAATATTAAAAAAATCAAAAAAAAATTTGTGTGATTTTTAGCTATTTTTAGGCATTTTTGGTGTGTTCACATTGGTTCTCGCGGTTCTCACAATAAGAGGTGGTTCTCGCATGATCTTCTCTCTCTCTCTCTCTCTCTCTCTATATATATATATATATATATATATATATATATATATAAGTCGCAATGTTCGCCGTTTTTAATCAATCTATTTTTATGATTGTACCGAAATGTTTGTACTAGAAATTTGTCTGTGATAATTAATACCACCTACTCAAATAATATCATAAAACTAAGTTAGTTATTAACAAAGCAGTCATGTTTATGACTCTCTTTTGGAACCAATCATTTACTTTGGTTTAAAATACATATTGAAATATATGGTATAAAACTTTAAAACTTTGTGGTTTTAATAATATTGTTTCAAAATAATTTATATTTAAATAAATAAAACCGAAGCTATTAAATTAACCAAAAGGATTTTAAGAATTAATTTAAAAGATTGCTTTAGTGGATATAGCCAAAGCAAGTTTTGAAACCCAGGTGTACCAATTTACCACTCCATTTTATCCCTTCTGGTTTATAACCAGTTGGCCATAAGACTTCATACTTTCATGAAATAACTGATGTTGGGATTACTTGTAAAGGTTTCTATTAAAATACTTAGTAATAAAATAGATGGTTAAATGAATGTGATAGGTATTCATGATTAAATAAAATCATTTAAAATTTTTAGAGATTTGGGTTAGTTGGACTACGTAGAAAGGCCTAGCTAAACATTGAAATCATTTATACAAATCTTTAATATTAAGGTATGTCCAGAATAGGTCTTGTGCCTGAAAATAATTAATATAAGATTATAAGATTAACCAATCATATTAGTTATAGGATTGTGTATCCTAAATTATAAAGAAAAATATTCGAGTCAGCTGGCTAATATATAATAGTTAAATAATACAATATTAGTAAATGAGTTGAGTTGAGTTGATAAATTGGATGTTAAACTTACCTTAAGTAGTTTCGAAGTTCTCATACTTTAAAAAGATTATAATGAAAAAAAAAAAGATGAGATTGAATTATGATTGGTTAAACTTAATAATAATGGAGACGGAGATTCTCATAAAATAACTGTGGTAATAAAATATCAGTGATGTACCCGTGACACAAATAAATTTTATAAAGTCGGTTACGTGAATCTATAAAAGATCTATTTAATTGAATACTTGAATATAGATCTCGAATATATACGAAGTAAAATATTAATCTTAACATAAATCAAAACACTAAATATATTTTGAATATAAAATAGACTTACTTTGATGGTATGAGATGAAGTACGCTACATAAGGTTTGGGAAAAAAATGTTATGTGTTTTAAGTTTATACTATATATTAATATTTAATCTTATATATATCCTCTATATTGTTATAACTAAAGTTTTCAATTACAGAAAGTAATTTATGTAAAGTATATACATCTCTTGGTAACCCATAAATACAATGTCATGGGTCACATATGCACATATTTTTCTAAATAATGCCTCTCAATCTTAAATGTATATTATAATTGATTCTTATAAAGGAAAAGGTAGGAATGTGATAATTGGAATAGATATATAGATGGTAACTTGAGGAGAAATTATTAAGGCAATATAAATAGTGAGTCTTGTATAGTTTAACCCATTAGTTAAAAATGAAATTGTTCTTATGAGTCCAGAAAATTTATATTTTGAGTAATTTATTTCCCTAAACTTTTAATTCCAAAATAATATATTTGACATAAATTTATTTCTATATACTACTTTTATAAAAGGATAAAATAAAGTCATGGAAATAAGCTTGATGATTGGTACCATCGGATGTATAGTTAATATTTTATATGTGTGTATATATTCCGTAAGTTTAATATTAACTAGAGATTTGAAATTTTATAGACATATATGCATATACCCAATAGAATTTCTTAATAATATACCCAATATAATATCTTCTGTAAGATAAACATAAGAGAAAATATCATTGGTGATTCATATGAAAACATGAAGTCATTATAAACCATAAAACCTACTATGTTTTAAAAATACCATATGTCTCAATAAAATATTCATTGCAACGGAATCTAAGGTTATATATATATGCATAAATAAAAGAGTTAGAATTTTGATAATTACTGGTAAACACCCAGGATAGTATTTAGACTTGAACCTAAGGAAAATGCCTTAGTATAAAGCTTTGAGATAAGCCAATTACTTGCATAGATAAAGTGTGATGGTTATTGGTATCCCGTGAGGATGATGACTAGAACAGTGCCAGTATGATAATTAAGGAATAACACTTGGCCACTGTTATTTCTTGTTTATTAGTATTACTCGGTTCTAGAATATGATCCATCATGAGAATACTAATTTCCTTGTTTCTTGATGCAAACCATAATAAATGATGCACTTTTAAAATCATGATTTGAGAAAAATTCTATTTATGGGAAATACAATAATAATTACCTCTCCGGCAAGACTGGGTATGGTGTAGTAGACTCTCCAGCTTGGCCGGGTAAGATGGGGGTACCTCTCCGGCGAGACCGGGTGAGATGAGGTATATGTTATGATAATGAAATTCCCTAAATAATACCATGACCTGATGTCTGACATATTTTTGGAAATATGCATCTATTAAATACATTGACCTTATAAATAGTATGTATACTACCAGTATGTGAAATATATGATTATATAGACATGTATGTCTATGAGGAAATCCAAAGACCATATTGATTGACAATTAGGGATAAATCACGAACAAGTGTGTCAATGATAATTTTAGACTTATTTATCAGGAATCTCCCGTATACGTCTATAATTTCAATATCAAACACTATTTCGTTTGATCATCTGTCTTGTAGTTAGTGCGACAAGATAAACGACAGGAACTATAAATTGGAACGCCATCGAAAGTATAAGAATTTCCTTTGCAAATTATTAACGCATTAGGAAACATGTAACTAAAAGCTGTGCTAAAATACAAAACCTATTTCAGTCAAGAATAAAAATCTCATAGAGAATAGTTCTGGTCAAAGTAAAGTGAAATTCAAAATAAAGACCAGAATATACCTAGAAACTAAACTAACTAATTATTCATCCATATTTCAGGGAATCTCGAGGACGAGATCTAAAACAAGGTGGGGAGGATGTAACATTCTCAAAATTCTTATTTATATAAAATATATAAAACTTATGTTATTAAATGGATGCATCATGGATAAAGTTTACCAATGGAAATATGAGGTATTTTGGGCAAGCGTATGAACCATTTAATAATTATAAAAATACATTATATTTGAACCTATTCTATTGTCACACCCCGACATTTCCACGTATTACCGGTGGGCCCGGTGGGGAGTATCGTGACGTAGTTGGTAACATTACAGTCAAACAACACAATATTTAATATGCACAGCGGAAGCAAAAGATAGATATATTTCAACCATTTATAATTGTAATATCAAGTATCACAAACAGTCGAAATTAATCCACAGGTGGATCAAAATAAAATGGAAACATTTGTTCAACAGTTTTGACATCCAAGCTTGCGAGACTTATTGTGGACGCTAGGAGAAAGCCAGCCTAGTTCGCGTAGTACCTGCACTTAACCTTTTTGGGAAAATACGTCAGTTAACACTGGTAAATACAATCAACTGACTCATTTTAAAATGATTAAGAATTGATTTGAATGCACGAGGCACAAACATTTTATAACTTGGGATAATTATTTGAATATAATCTTGTAAAAGAATTACATGTTCCTTATGCGTTCAGTAGCCCGATCCGTAGACCGGGTTAAAGATCAATAGACACACCACATTATTATTTTTGGCACTGACGGGTGTACGCCTACGCCCCGTGCTTAGGTCGTGGCCATCTCGTAAGATGATGCCAAGGATATCCGGGACACGGTCATTAACCCCCCCAAAGGCTTTAAGCAAACAAAACATTTCAAAACGGAGCATATCAATGATTTAACCTCTATTCGATTAAAGATTCAATGCCCGACCAAACGGTATTTTATATACCATACCCCAAGCCCGTATAGGGAAAATAAGTTAAAAGTATTTACCTTTGCAAGTATCAATCACAATTAGCAAGTGCGTGTAGCTTTTACCAGTTCTCCTATTCTAGAACGAAGGTTTATAATAACCTATTAGAATCCTAACGGGTCTTTAATTAAGCCTAAACTTAGACCGGTTAGTTTTAAGGAAGGATACGGTTCAAACGCACGATTAAGCGAAGACCGGAATAGAATGTGTTTTAGACCCGACAAGTTTTAAGACTTGTATAATATGGGTAAACTAAACACCTTCTGGATTTTGAGATAAAAACGATAAGGTTTGGCCCGTTTCGGCTAATTTATGCAAACTAGTTACATAAACCGAACCGAACGCGTAAAAATCGTAACGGGTAACCGAATGAGTTATTAACAGGTTTCCTAAGTTAATATGCCTTAAATATGTTGTGATATCAGTAGGATATCTTCCGTTATGCCCAAAACAAGTTTAATCTCATTTTAAGCCCAGTAGGGGTATTTTTGTCATTTTAAAGGTTATAAAAGAGATTAAATGAAATTCTAAGATTCGGGTCCGAATACATCAGTAAAATAACTTATTTTAATAGGTCATATCAGTTGTGATAAGTCTTATATGACAAAAATGGTTTTAAACATAAACTATGTGTTTAATACGCTTAAAAGCCATTTTAAGCGATTTCCGGGTTATACAGGAAATCTGAGTTTTCTGATCAGGTTATAAAGTTCAAAATACTACATTTATTATATAAAATCAGTAGAAATTGGATTGGTGTCAAAATACTATGTAGAGCTCATTTTATACACAAAAAGGGTATAATCGATATTTACCGAATCAACGCCATAACCTTAGGTTATGAGCAGGTTAAAAATCTTTAAAAATCCCAAAATATTATATTACATCAGTGGGTAAAATTTTTGGTGTCAAAAATTGGGGTTAGATAGGCTTTATGCTAATGACGCCGTTAAATTACTAAAAAGCGTTCTAATTACGTCATTGAGCATAACTCCTAATCTAGACCTCAAACTGATGTGAAAATTTAGGGACATGTTTATAAATCAGTAATAAAGATTATTGTCCTTTCACATTTCTTAAATTCTCGTTTTATGGTCAAAAGGGCATTATGGTCAACATTAAGCAATTAACGGAAACGTGTAAACGAATCGGACAATCAATGAACCAACCACAGAGGGTTATACTAGCATGTAACTTGGTCCTAAGGAAGCTCTAAGGCATTTCCAAAACATACTAAATCGGGTCAGAACTGAAGTAAAGCAAAAGTCAAAGTTTTGCGACTTTCGGTTCCAAACCGGGTCTAAACAGAAAATTGTCGGGTCGGACATGCTTAGACATGTTCTTACATTTATTACTAAGTTATATGAGTGATAAAATAGGTTACACGCCTTCTATATTGTTAATTATGCGTTAATTTGCAATTTAAGCTTCTGTTGACTTTTTATAACGAACTTTGACCCGACATTTGATCTAGTTAGAGCGGGAATCAGAGGGTGCCCTTTTAAGGGTTTAATGCCCACATGATTACCAGCTTATAACTACCTTTGATTCGACTAAACACTGAACCATTAGTGATTAATCGTTAAGTCAAACGTTAATTACGACGGTTTGACTTTTAAGCTAATAACTAAGTAAAACTCAATTAAGGAAGGTCAAGGGTACTTACCAAAGTCCTATGCACGATTAGTGATCCTTGGGCAGGGCTCTTGAGTTCCAGAAATGATCAGAAAGTGAGTATGGGATGAATGATCAAAGTTGCAACATGAGGGACCTTTATATAGTGCTTTAGGTTGCTCATGATCATGCCACACAAGTCTAGCATTGTTCCCAGATCATTTACAAGTGCTCCTAAGGTCTAAAAGTCAGTAGGGGTCGCCCATGGAAGTGAAAATATCTGTTTAAGTCGGTTAAAACGTTCAAAACAGCCAATTGTCAACTTTCTGGTCGCTGTGCATGCCTTACGGACCGTAAGGCTTGACCCTTACGGTCCGTAAGCCTGTTCCAGAAGGCAAAAATTTGTTGGCCTTTCAAGCTTCGAACGGGTAACTAATGTATTACGGTTTTGGACCATTATTTTCAGTATGGGGCCTCTTGTTTGGGTCATGAACAGTTTACACCACCTTGAAAAGATATAAAGTTTTCTTGGATCCTTTTGAAAGTGCCGTAAATGAAGGTCGTCGTGCATATCCTCGTAGGATCCCATTCTTGTGTAATTCCAATCAATTATTTTTAGCATTTACTGGATTTGAGTATATCAGATGTTTATAACATATATTAGGGTCTTGGGATTCATAATGAGGTCGTTCAGCGGTATAAATTAACATGACGACACTTTTAAATCATGCCATACATCTTTAACTAGATCCGGGTTTATAACACTTTTGTCTTATATGACACGTGTCGTTATTTTATTTAACACAAATTTTCGAGGTGTTACATCCTCACCCCCTTAAAAGAAATCTTGACCTCGAGATTTACTGAAATAAATGAGGGTACTTTTCTTTCATTGTGGACTCAACCTCCCATGTGTACTCTGGACCTCTACGGGCATCCCATTTTACCTTTACAATAGGCACATGCTTCCTGCGAAGCTTCTTAACCTGTCGATCCTCGATCGACACAGGTTTTTCAACAAACTTCAAGCTCTCTTCTATTTGCACCTTAGTATGTGGTATGACTAGTAATTCATCTGCGAAACACTTCTTCAGATTGCAGATGTGGAATACATTATGAATACCACTGAGCTCTTCAGGTAAGTTTAACTTATAAGCAACTGATCTGACACATTCGATGACCTCGAATGGTCCTATGTATCTCGGGCTTAACTTACCTTTCTTACCAAATCGCATCACTCCCTTCCAGGGTGATACTTTGAGCAACACTTTGTCACCTACCTCGAACTTCAGAGGTTTACGCTTTAAATCTGCGTAGCTTTTCTGCCTATCCCTGGCAGCTTTCAGGCGATCACGAATCTGGACAATCTTGTCCGTCATTTCAAAGACTATTTCAGGTCCTGTCGGTTGGACATCTCCAACTTTCGCCCAACAAACGGGAGTTCTGCACTTTCTACCGTACAAGGCCTCGAAAGGCGCGACTTTAATGCTCGAATGGTAGCTATTGTTATATGAGAACTCGATTAATGGAAGGTGGTTATCCCAACCACCACCTAAGTCAATCACACATGCACGAAGCATGTCTTCCAAAGTTTGGATTGTACGCTCACTCTGGCTGTCCGTCTGAGGATGGTAGGCCGTACTAAAATTTAAGCGCGTGCCCAAAGATTGTTGGAAACTTTTCCAAAAATGAGATGTGTATCTAGTATCCCTGTCAGAGATAATAGACACTGGTATGCCATGTAAAGATACAATCTTATCCACGTACAATTGGGCTAACATGTCGGAGCTATAGGTCTCCTTAATGGGTAGGAAATGTGCTGACTTAGTCAGTCTATCTACTATTACCCATATCGTATCATTTCCTTTCCTTGTTTTTGGCAACTTGGTGATAAAGTCCATTGTCACCATTTCCCACTTCCACATGGGAAGTTCAGGCTGTTGTAGCAAACCTGACGGCTTTTGATGTTCAGCTTTGACTTGCGCATATGTCAAACATTTAGCTACATAGGCGGCTACAGACTTTTTCAAGCCTATCTACCAATAGTTTGCCTTTAGATCCTGGTACATCTTATCAGCTTCAGGATGAACGGAATATTTAGAACTATGGGCTTCCTGGAGGATAACATCCCGAAGTCCTCCATAAATTGGAACCCATATTCATCCATTTAATCTCAGGATTCTGTTTTTGCCATATGATAACTGTTCTTCAGTTACTCCTAGCTTTTCGTTAGGATAGTTAGCTTCCAACACAGCTTCCTTTTGTGTAGCTAACAACCTTTCATTCAAACGGTTCTTTATCTCAATGCTCTTGGCATTGATTCTTATGGGTTTAACTCTTTTTTTGCGACTCAAGGCATCGGCGACTACATTAGCCTTGCCAGGATGGTATCTGATTTCACAATCATAATCATTCAACGTCTCCATCCATCGGCGCTGCCTCATGTTTAAATCCTTTTGGTTAAACAGGTGTTGGAAGCTCTTGTGATCAGAATAGATCACACACTTGATACCATATAAATAGTGCCTCCATAGCTTCAGTGCAAATACAACGGCACCCAACTCCAAGTCATGGGTGGTGTAATTCTTTTCATGCACCTTTAACTGACGTGAAGCATAGGCAATAACTTCGCCCTTCTGCATAAGCACACATCCTATCTCGGTGTGTGATGCATCACAATATACTACAAACTCTTCTATCCCATCAGGCAATGCCAACACAGGAGCATTGCTCAACTTTTGCTTGAGGATATCGAAGGATTCTTGCTGCTTAGGACCCCAATCGAACTTTACTTTCTTCCTAGTCAAAGAAGTTAGGGGTGCAGCAATCCTTGAAAATTTTTCAATGAAACGCCTATAATATCCTGCCAATCCCAAGAAACTGCGAATCTCTGTAGGTGTCTTAGGCTCTTGCCAATTCATAACAGCTTCCACCTTAGCGGGATCCACCTGGATACCACGCTCACTAACCACATGTCCAAGGAATTGGACTTCTCGAAGCCAAAATTCACACTTTGAAAATTTGGCGTAGAGCTTCTCCTGCTGAAGTAGTGAAAGAATACATCGAAGATGTTTCTCATGGTTGGCCTGATTCTTTGAATAAATCAGAATGTCGTCAATGAAGACGATAACAAATTTGTCCAAGTATGGTTTGCAGACACGGTTCATGAGATCCAGGAATGCCGCTGGTGCATTAGTGAGCCCAAAAGGCATCACTAGGAACTCGTAATGACCATAACGAGTCCTAAATGCAGTCTTGTGTACGTCTTCATCTCTAACCTTCAGTTGATGATAGCCTGACCTTAAGTCAATATTGGAGAAGTAACTTGCCCCTTGAAGCTGATCGAACAGATCGTCGATCCTGGGCAATGGATACCTATTCTTGATAGTGACCTTATTAAGCTCACGGTAATCGATGCACAGACGCATCGATCCATCCTTTTTCATGACAAATAAGATTGGTGCTCCCCAAGGAGACGAACTAGGTCTAATGAAACCTTTGGCTAGCAATTCATCTAGTTGTGTCCTCAGTTCCTTCATCTCTGTTGGTGCCAACCTATAAGGTGCTATAGCAACAGGTGCTGCTCCAGGGATGATGTCAATTCTGAATTCTACTTGTCTATCTGGTGGTAAACCAGGTAGTTCTTCAGGAAAAACTTCAGGGTATTCAGAAATGACGGGGATGTCTTCCATCTTAGGTTTCGGCTCATCAATAGTCACTTGTGCCATGTAGATGACACAACCCTTCTTCAAACACTTAGAGGCTTTGAGCATAGACACTTGCTCAGGCAGTCCATACTGGGTATCTCCCTGAATGGTAAGTGATTCACCAGACGGAGTCTTGATCACCACTTGCTTCTTATTGCAGACAATCTGGGCCTGGTTATGAGATAACCAGTCCATGCCTAAAACGATGTCAAAACCGGCTAACTTCAAAGGAAGTAAGGACAAAGGAAAAGAGTGGTTCTTAATGGATATGAAACATCCATCTAATATGTCACACCCCGACTTTCCACGTGTCACCGGTGGGCCCGGTGGGGAGTATCGTGACGTGGTTGGCAACATAATAGTCAAACAACACAATTATATATATGCACAGCGGAAGCAAAAAATAAATATATTACATTCCGAATAAAAAGTAATATCGAGTATTACAACGGAAAGTAAAGGATCCACAGGCGGATCTTAAAATATAAATATTGTTCAACAGACTTTAGACGCCTAGAACTTGCAAGATTCCTTATTAACGTCCTGAGCAGCTTCCAGCCTATTACGTACTTGTACCTGTCACTTAGACTTTTGAAAATACGTCAGTTTTCACTGGTAAATACACTCAACTGACTCATTTGAAAAGAGTTTAAGAAAATTGATTTAGATGCACCAGGCACAAAATATTTTGACACTTTGATTAAAATGCACAGAGGCAAAATTAATCTTTTATACTTGGGAAAATTATTTGTATATAATCTTGTATACAGTTTTATTTATTTGTCGTCCATTAGGGCCGGTTAGAAGAGCCGGCCAGATTAACTGACACGCCACAGGTATAATGCCCACAGGAAATCATCCTCTAAGTGGATTACCAGTTCCGGTATAGTGCCCACAAGGATGATACCTCGGAGTGGATTACCAGTTTTTACATAATGCAGCTGTCAGGTGTATGCCTACACCTCGTGCTTAGGTCGTGGCCATTTCGTAAAATGATGCCAAGGATATCCGGGACATGGTCATTAACCCCCAAAAGCCATACACCAAATAATACATATTAAACAGGTTATGTAAGTACATCAATCACAATTTGATTTAAATGACTACATACCCGACCAAGCGGTACTTTTATAGTGCCATATCCCAAGCCCGTATAGGGAAAATAAGTTAAGAGTATTTACCTGAGCTAGCTCCTGTCTTAAATAGCAAGAATTATAATAACTCAGTCGTATTCACTTAAGTAAGCGTAGGTACAATTTACCGGAAGGCTCTAGTCTGGAATGATGGTATAAATAACCAATTAGAATGCTAACGGGTCTTTAATTAAGCCTAAGCTTAGACCGGTTAGTCTTAAAGAAATATACGGTTCAAACGCATGATTAAGCGAAGACCGGAATAGAATGTGTTTTAGATCCGACAAGTTTGAAGACTTGTATAATATGGGTAATCTAAACACCTTCTGGATTTTGAGATAAAACCGATAAGGTTTGATCCGTTTCGGCTAATTTATGTAAACTAGTTACATAAATTGAACCGTACGCGTAATAAGCGTAACGGGTATTCATGAGAGCCATATACAGGTTTCCTAAGTTAATATGCTTCAAATATGTTGTGACATCAGTAAGATGTCTTTTATTATGCCCGAAACGAATTTAAACACAAACTATGCCCCGTAGGGGTAGTTTGGTCATTTAAAAGATTATAAAAGAGTTTAAGTATTAATCTGAGTTACAGGTCTGATATAATC
The DNA here is from genome assembly GCA_030545235.1 of Helianthus tuberosus. Taxonomy (NCBI): domain Eukaryota; kingdom Viridiplantae; phylum Streptophyta; class Magnoliopsida; order Asterales; family Asteraceae; genus Helianthus; species Helianthus tuberosus. The sequence continues at coordinate 171,657,511 of CM060352.1, forward strand.
AGCAAAAATACTTAGTCTGATAAGTTATAACAGTAGGGTAAAGTAGATATGTGAAATTTATCAAATATAACCAAACTTTGCACCGTAGGGGCATTTTGGTAATTTCACATAAGTCGAAAAGCTCAAAACTGAAGTCTGAGTTAAACAACTTTTGCTTACTGTTAAAATATTATAATTTGCCTCAATATCAGTAGGTATCAACCCTTGTATGTTTAAAATAGTTTTAGTACCTACTATGCGTTAAAAACGTTTAATAAGGCGATTAGAGGCCATTTCCGGGGTCGATACATAAAGCTGATATTTTTATTATTCCAGAAGGCTTAAAATACTTTATTTATCATATGTGATCAGTAGTAAAAGGTTTGGAGTCGTTTAGATATGTAAAACTCATTTTATGGCCCGTAAGGGCATAACCGACAATTACCGGATTAAGCCTACGACTATTAGTTATGCTCAGCCTAAAATAAATTAAAAATCTTTAAAAATCCCAAAATAATATATTACATCAGTGGGTAATAAGTTTGATATCAAAAAGTAGGCTTAACTAGGCTATACGCTAATTACGCCGTTTAATTAACATAAAGCTTTCATTTTACGCTAACGAGCATAACTCTTAATCTACACCTCAAACTGGTGTCAAAATTTGTATGCAAGTTTAAAGATCATTAATTAAAGTTTCTACTATTTTACATTTCCAAAAATCACGTTTTAAGGTAATAAGGGCATAATGGTCAACATATGAGCAATTAACGGAATCATGCGTATTAATCGGTTAACTAATGAACCATGGTGTATAATCACAGAGGGTTATACTAGCATGTAACTTGGTCCAAATGAAGCTCTTAGGTATTTCTAAATCATACCAAAATGGGTCAGAACTGAAGTCAAAGCAAAAGTCAAAGCTTTGCGACTTTCGGTTCCGAACCGGGTCTAAACAGGAAATTGTCGGGTTGAACATGTTTAGACATGTTCTTACACTAATTACCAAGTTATATTAATGATCAAACGGGTTGTATGTGTTCTACATTGCTAATCATGCATAAATTAGAATTTAAACTTTCTGTTGACTTTTTAATAACTAGTTTGACCCGACATTTGACCTAGTTAGAGTGTGAATCAGGAGGAACCCTTTTAAGGGTTTATTACCCACATAATTACCAACTTATAACTACTTTCAATTCGACTAATCACTGAGCCATTAGTGATTAATCGTTAAGTCAACCGTTAATTACGACGGTTTGACTTTTAAGCTAAAACTAAGCTAAAACTTAATTAAGAAAGGTTAAGCAAACTTACAATAGTCTAATGAACGATTAGGAAGGCTTGGAGGGTGCTCTTGTGGTCCACAAATGATCAGATTTGCAAGAATGAATGTGTGAAGCATTGGTTGCAACTCAAGGCCTTTATATAGTGGTTTAATCACCACAAAATGTTGACACACAAGTCTACAACCCACCACAATTCATCCACAAGTGTCCCTAGATGTTTAGGGGTTGTTTAGGGGCCAAGCATGAAGCGGCAAATCGATTTAATGGCATTTGCAAGGCTATGGCAGACAAGAGATCAAACAAAACCAAAAAGCTGATCAGATGAGGCCGTCGCGTAGCGCGACGGCAAGGGATGTAAGGCTCGCGCTACGCGAGCATGTGAGCTCAGCCAACATATTTTTCTTTAATTGCAGTTTTGGTCCTTGGCTCTTCAAACTTTGTTTAGACCATAATTTTTAGCAATTTGAGCCCTCGTAATTGACGTATAAGGGCTTCAAGACATATACCCACTTTGTTTAGTCCTCGGTTAACTTTATTGTTACCCGAAAAGTCCTAACTTTCAATGTTGACGCTTTAACCCCTTGTATACGAATTTGATCATAACTTTCTCATACGGTAACGAAACTTTATGAAATTTATATTGTTCATTCTAGTGAGCATAATTAACCGTTACAAAGCTTCGGGTTTGCTAAAAGGTCACTCAGAGGTATAACTTAAACATGTTGACACATTTAACCCCCCGTAGTTTGTAATCTCTCACTTTCATTCACAATTAGCTTCGCATGATCCATGATTTATTCGTGTAAGGGTATGAGCATCATGTAGGGTTACTGTAAATTATATTTATCCCTTGATGACATTTTAAACCCTTATATTCACATACTTTCCATGTTTGTCAACTTTAGTCCCTCTAGAGTATACTTTCACACGTTCCAGCTTATGACACGTGTCAATACATTATAGGACGTGAATTTTTGAGGTGTTACATCCTCACCCCCTTAAAATAAATCTCGACCTCGAGATTTGCTTAAAGTAAAGGATGTACTTTTCTGTCGTATCATGGATTTAATTTCCATAGTATATTTTGGGCCTCCAGGGTATCCTAGTTGACCTATACAAGAGGTGCATACTTTCTTTTGGAGCTCCTTAACCTGTCGATCCTCAATCGATACAGGATGCTCATCACATCATAAATCTGCATATCATTATGTGATAGTGTTTCTTGACTTATTGGCGAAACACGTCCTTAACTCATTAGTGTGGGGTGCATTGCGCGTTCCACCGAGCTCATTAATTAGGTCTTAGCTCGTAAGCTATTTAATCTTGATACATTCGAATCCTTCGAATGATTCTATATATTCCAAGCTTAACTAACCTGAAAATTACTACTCGGCACACCCTTCCAGGGTGTTATCTTTTGTTGAACCTTATCTTTTAACCAGAACTAGGAGGGTTGCTATTTTTATAAATCCTTGATTTCCTGCCGTATACTGGCAATTTACAATCGATTATGGATTTGGGTGATCTTAGTTGTTGTTTCCTAGGCAACTTTCATATCTTGATAATTGGACTTACCAATTCTCTATTTAACAATAGATGTTTAACATTTCATCTATACAAGGTCTCCAAAGAAGTAGCCTTAATACTTACATAGCAATTATTATAGAAAGGCTTATATTAAGGTGGGATGGTTATCCCAATCATTACTTAAAACTAATCTTAAGGAGTAGTTAATCCTTATAGCTAGTTGAATAAGTCAACGATCCTGGGTAGTTGATGGCGATTCTTAATCGTTGTTAAAATAGGGTTGCGGTAATGAGTGCATAAGCAAAATGAACCGTCTTTCTTATCTAACAATATCAAACTCTTGGAATATCGAGTTAGGCTATATGAACCCTCTATTTTAAAGCTTAGTTAATCAGGATTTCGATTCTTCCAATGATGGTACTAGCCGTCATGGAGATTTCATAATAATACAGCCTTAAATGGGATATAAATCTTAATTCTACCTGCCTTTCAGGGATAAACAGGGTAATCTTAGGAGAAGATAATCAAGATACAAGGAGGTTACAGAAATTTCCATATCTCAGGCTCCAGCTCCCCCATCATTGCTTGTGTCAAATAAGTGACACCTTTATGTTACTAGTCCACGAATTCCTTAATCGGAAACATTTACTTGGACAATTCCATTTTGGATATCTCCTTTGAATACCATTAGTTGACTTTAGTACCATATGACCTCTCGGAATATCTTTGTGGTCCCATGCATTAAACCTCCATATTGATCAGGCATGGAAGTAATCTATGGAACTTATTAAGATACACCAATCCACATATGGCGCTTTTATCATACCATCTGGGATTCGGAATCGATAGAGATTAAAGAGATATTAATTATATATGCTAACGCACTTCCTCTTAGAGAGGGGACATTTCGAGAACTCTACTACTGAAGGTTTCTGATAGGAACAAAAGAAATGATTCTTCCGATTTCGTCTGTAACTTTTACCTTACATTTAATATCTGGGGTTTTTATGGGAAAATTTCTAAAAGTTTGCTAAGCTTAAGATCTTATGAGAGACTTAGCAGCATCTTAACCCAAACGTATCTCCTTGAGTGGTCAAAGGCTCACCATAAGGAGTTTTGATAACTACTTGCTTCTTATCATCCACAATATGGGCTTGGCTACCAGACGACCAACCCATTTTTATCACTATATCGAGTCCTTTATTATATAAATGGAAACGAGGACAGCAGAAAAGAATGATTCCTAATGGATATAAAACATCCATCTAATATTGCTGAAGCAGTCTCTGAGGTACCATCGATCAATTTTACTTTACATTTAACGCTTAGAGTTTTAACAGGCAGATTTAATGATTTACAAAATCTATCGTCTACGGAAGGCTTATCTGAACCTGAATCAATTAATACTCTAGCATGAGCGTTATTGACAAAGAAAATACCTGTTGTGACATTGTCATCCTGAATAGCCTCTTGAGTATCCATTTGGGAGTTTCCGGTTTTGGTCTCCTTAGCCTCGCCAGACTTCTTGGTTTTATTAGGGCAATTAGTTTTGATGTGCCCTATTTCATTGCAACCATAGCAGGTTGCGTCTCCCAATCTTTTGCAATCCAAGGTCTTATGTTCCTTGGTCTTGCAGATTCCACAGGGTAGAGGTTGAGATTCCAATCTGCATTTCCCGATGTGGTATTTCCTACAGGTTTTGCATTTGGTCTTTTCACCTAACCACTGGTTGTTCTTCAGGTCCTTGCATTCGTGGGTCTTGTGATCCATCTCCTTACAGATGACGCATCCCCTGGTCTGATCATAGAAACATTTTCCAAAGTGCTTCTTCCCGCAGGTTCGACATTCGGGTTTTGCCTTCTTTGGCTTGGACTGGTTATAGCTCGAACTGGTCCTACCCTTTTTGTAACCTTTATTCGGGGTATTATCGTACTTTCGCTTATAATCCCTTAACGCTCGGTTCACAGCCTTGTTTACAGCTGTATCTAACATAGCCTGTAACTCGGCGCCCATTAAATTCAGTCTTGTATCATCATTCTGATTAACTGGATGATTGTGAGCTTCAGAGGAGTCAGCCATGGTGAAGCTTTGAAGGCTACAAACCAATTAGTAATAATTGATTTAATTATAGGGTGAATTGTCGAATTTGTTGATTAAATAGCTATGGTGTAAATAAACCATATAGGCCAAAAGATAGTATTTAAGTTATTTGATTATGTTCTGCCTAGGTTTTTAAATAAACCATCCTTGGCTTGTAAACAGGATATAATCCTTCATATTTATTAGACAGGGGACATAAATCACGACTGTCAATGTCGCACTGACATTTTATATAGCACAAGAGCTTGTTCCCAAGGACTTTTGATGGCACAGGGCCTTGTCTCTAGGGAAAAATCTAAAACATAATCGATGATTCCTTTGGATCGGAAAATTTCATAGTTCATTGTCTTGACAAAAATTTATGAAATAAAAACTATCTTTTCATGTATACACCTTTTCCCGTAGGTATACATCCCAATTGGATGTTTTGATGCGTACATCATGTTCGACGTTTACTAGCCATGATTCCTATCGATCATTTACGCTAAACAAGGGATTTGGAAAACTCCTAATATAAGGATGACAAGTGTGATTTTATCGCATCACAGTTGTCGGGAGTGTTAACACCTTTTCAGATGTTAACAAGGGTCTGAATCTCTTTTTAAACAGGTTTTACCATCTTAGCTAGGTCTTTCAATGACATTCAAGCTAGGTCAAACCTTTTAAGATTCTCTTTTAATATTTATACTGGCAGGAAAGGAATGATATTTATTTTATTCAGGATTTTTATCATAAATCCTAATTTATAAGTTAATAATAGCACAAATGGCCTAGTCGCGTAGACACGTTTAATTTATAAGCCATGATTTCAGAGAATCGAGACAAATTTAGTAGTAGCACAAAAGGCCTAGTCACGTGGACAAGTTTAATTTATAAGCCATGATTTCAGAGAATCGAGGCAAATTTATAAGTTAGTAAAAGCACAAAAGGCATAGTCACGTGGACAAGTTTAATTTATAAGCCATGATCGTTTGGGATCGAGGCATTTAGGTGTGAATCAAAGTTCATTACTTTTTCTTGACAGGGAGTTGTAGGCTACCACTGTCCTTAGTCTCAGAGGACATAAACTATAGCCCGTAGGCATTTCCCTTCTGAGGGATGTTTATAATATGATCATCTTATAGGATGATATAAGCCATGATTTCTAAATCAATAGACTAGATAAGAAAATTGGAAGAATCCAATATAAGAATGACTGTTGTGATCTTCTCGAATCACATCTGTCAAGAGTGCTAACACGTTCTTAGGTGCTAACAAGGATTTGAATCTCAGGAATAGGTCCTACCGTCTCGGCCTCGTCATATAGGCTAGGTTTACCTTTGAGATTCCTTTTTAATAATAAACGCAGAACAACCCTAACTCGGGATGTTAATAGGGATCTGAACCTAAATTGAGGAACTGCCATCTTGGCCGCGTCTTAATAATGACACCAGGCTAGGTCTTGTCCCTTTTTAGATTTTGCCATTTTATTATAATGGTAGATCTTATAATATAGGAATGATATTTTAAACATAATCGTTCCTTTAAATTTAACACGTATATGGTTGCCCTAAACGGAACTTCTTAAGAAAATGACTTGCCCATGCAAGGGCTAATCAGAAAAATAACAAAGAAGTAATTAAAAGACAATGAAACGAATTTGGATTAGTCCTATGTTCTTGTCTAGACTCAAGAATGTGAAACTGTGTAACTGAGATTAAACACAAAAAGGCTAATGTTTAATTCACTCAGTGTTGGCTCTGATACCAACCTGTCACACCCCGACTTTCCACGTGTCACCGGTGGGCCCGGTGGGGAGTATCGTGACGTGGTTGACAACATAATAGTCAAACAACACAATTATATATATGCACAGCGGAAGCAAAAAATAAATATATTACATTCCGAATAAAAAGTAATATCGAGTATTACAACGGAAAGTAAAGGATCCACAGGCGGATCTTAAAATATAAATATTGTTCAACAGACTTTAGACGCCTAGAACTTGCAAGATTCCTTATTAACGTCCTGAGCAGCTTCCAGCCTATTACGTACTTGTACCTGTCACTTAGACTTTTGAAAATATGTCAGTTTTCACTGGTAAATACACTCAACTGACTCATTTGAAAAGAGTTTAAGAAAATTGATTTAGATGCACCAGGCACAAAATATTTTGACACTTTGATTAAAATGCACAGAGGCAAAATTAATCTTTTATACTTGGGAAAATTATTTGTATATAATCTTGTATACAGTTTTATTTATTTGTCGTCCATTAGGGCCGGTTAGAAGAGCCGGCCAGATTAACTGACACGCCACAGGTATAATGCCCACAGGCTATCATCCTCTAAGTGGATTACCAGTTCCGGTATAGTGCCCACAAGGATGATACCTCGGAGTGGATTACCAGTTTTTACATAATGCAGCTGTCAGGTGTATGCCTACACCCCGTGCTTAGGTCGTGGCCATTTCGTAAAATGATGCCAAGGATATCCGGGACATGGTCATTAACCCCCAAAAGCCATACACCAAATAATACATATTAAACAGGTTATGTAAGTACATCAATCACAATTCGATTTAAATGACTACATACCCGACCAAGCGGTACTTTTATAGTGCCGTATCCTAAGCCCGTATAGGGAAAATAAGTTAAGAGTATTTATCTGAGCTAGCTCCTGTCTTAAATAGCAAGAATTATAATAACTCAGCCGTATTCACTTAAGTAAGCGTAGGTACAATTTACCGGAAGGCTCTAGTCTGGAATGATGGTATAAATAACCAATTAGAATGCTAACGGGTCTTTAATTAAGCCTAAGCTTAGACCGGTTAGTCTTAAAGAAATATACGGTTCAAACGCATGATTAAGCGAAGACCGGAATAGAATGTGTTTTAGATCCGACAAGTTTGAAGACTTGTATAATATGGGTAATCTAAACACCTTCTGTATTTTGAGATAAAACCGATAAGGTTTGACCCGTTTCGGCTAATTTATGTAAACTAGTTACATAAACTGAACCGTACGCGTAATAAGCGTAACGGGTATTCATGAGAGCCATATACAGGTTTCCTAAGTTAATATTCTTCAAATATGTTGTGACATCAGTAAGATGTCTTTTATTATACCCGAAACGAATTTAAACACAAACTATGCCCCGTAGGGGTAGTTTGGTCATTTAAAAGATTATAAAAGAGTTTAAGTATTAACCTGAGTTACAGGTCTGATATAATCAGCAATAATACTTAGTTTGATAAGTTATAACAGTAGGGTAAAGTAGATATGTGAAATTTATCAAATATAACCAAACTATGCACCGTAGGGGCATTTTGGTAATTTCACATAAGTCAAAAAGCTCAAAACTGAAGTCTGAGTTAAACAACTTTTGCTTACTGTTAAAATATTATAATTTGCCTCAATATCAGTAGGTATTAACCCTTGTATGTTTAAAATAGTTTTAGTACCTACTATGCGTTAAAAACGCTTAATAAGGCGATTAGAGGCCATTTCCGGGTTCGATACATAAAGCTGATATTTTTATTATTCCAGAAGGCTTAAAATACTTTATTTAGCATATGTGATCAGTAGCAAAAGGTTTGGAGTCGTTTAGATATGTAAAACTCATTTTATGGCCCGTAAGGGCATAACCGACAATTACCGGATTAAGCCTACGACTATTAGTTATGCTCAGCCTAAAATTAATTAAAAATCTTTAAAAATCCCAAAATAATATATTACATCAGTGGGTAATAAGTTTGATATCAAAAAATAGGCTTAACTAGGCTATACGCTAATTACGCCGTTTAATTAACATAAAGCATTCATTTTACGCTAACGAGCATAACTCTTAATCTACACCTCAAACTGATGTCAAAATTTGTATGCAAGTTTAAAGATCAGTAATTAAAGTTTCTACTCTATTACATTTCCAAAAATCACGTTTTAAGGTAATAAGGGCATAATGGTCAACATATGAGCAATTAACGGAATCATGCGTATTAATCGGTTAACTAATGAACCATGGTGTATAATCACAGAGGGTTATACTAGCATGTAACCTGGTCCAAATGAAGCTATTAGGTATTTCTAAATCATACCAAAATGGGTCAGAACTGAAGTCAAAGCAAAAGTCAAAGCTTTGCGACTTTCGGTTCCGAACCGGGTCTAAACAGGAAATTGTCTGGTTGAACATGTTTAGACATGTTCTTACACTAATTACCAAGTTATATTAATGATCAAACGGGTTGTATGTGTTCTACATTGCTAATCATGCATAAATTAGAATTTAAACTTTCTGTTGACTTTTTAATAACTAGTTTGACCCGACATTTGACCTAGTTAGAGTGGGAATCAGGGGGAACCCTTTTAAGGGTTTATTACCCACATAATTACCAACTTATAAATACTTTCAATTCGACTAATCACTGAGCCATTAGTGATTAATCGTTAAGTCAACCGTTAATTACGACGGTTTGACTTTTAAGCTAAAACTAAGCTAAAACTTAATTAAGAAAGGTTAAGCAAACTTACAATAGTCTAATGAACGATTAGGAAGGCTTGGAGGGTGCTCTTGTGGTCCATAAATGATCAGATTTGCAAGAATGAATGTGTGAAGCATTGGTTGCAACTCAAGGCCTTTATATAGTGGGTTAATCACCACAAAATGTTGACACACAAGTCTACAACCCACCACAATTCATCCACAAGTGTCCCTAGATGTTTAGGGGTTGTTTAGGGGCCAAGCATGAAGAGGCAAATCGATTTAATGGCATTTGCAAGGCTATGGCAGACAAGAGATCAAACAAAATTAAAAAGTTGATCAGATGAGGCCGTCGCGTAGCGCGACGGCAAGGGATGTAAGCCTCGCGCTACGCGAGCTTGTGAGGTCAGCCAACATATTTTTCTTTAATTGCAGTTTTGGTCCTTGGCTCTTCAAACTTTGTTTAGACCTCAATTTCTTGCATTTTGAGCCCTCGTAATTGACGTATAAGGGCTTCAAGACATATACCCACTTTGTTTAGTCCTTGGTTAACTTTATTGTTACCCGAAAAGTCCTAACTTTCAACGTTGACGCTTTAACCCCTTCTATACGAATTTGATCATAACTTTCTCATACGGTAACGAAACTTTATGAAATTTATATTGTGCATTCTAGTGAGCATAATTAACCGTTACAAAGCTTCGTGTTTGCTAAAAGGTCACTCAGAGGTATAACTTAAACATGTTGACACATTTAACCCCCCGTAGTTTGTAATCTCTCACTTTCATTCACAATTAGCTTCGCATGATCCATGATTTATTCATGTAAGGGTATGAGCATCATGTAGGGTTACTGTAAATTATATTTATCCCTTGATGACATTTTAAACCCTTATATTCACATACTTTCCATGTTTGTCAACTTTAGTCCCTCTAGAGTATACTTTCACACATTCCAGCTTATGACACGTGTCAATACATTATAGGACGTGAATTTTCGAGGTGTTACATAATATGGTTGAGGTGGTTTCTAAGGTGCCATCTGCTAATTCCACTTCATACTTCACACTTAGGGTTTTAACAGGTAAGTTCAGCAATTTACAAAACTTATTATCTACGAATGATTTATCAGCTCCTGAATCAAATAACACTCTCGCATAAACATCATTTATAAGGAAGGTACCTGTGATCACATTGTCGTCCTGCACAGCTTCCTTTGCATCCATCCTGAAGACCCTAGCATTGGTCTTCTTTCCTTCATCAGCTTTCTTTGCATATTTTGGGCAGTTTATCTTAATGTGCCCTTTTTCGTTGCAACTGTAGCACGTTGCGTCTTTCAGCCTCTTGCACTCTAGGGTTTTATGTTCCGAAGATTTGCAAATCCCACATGGCCTCGGCTGAGATTGGGATTTTGAGTCAAGTCTGCACCTCCCAAAGTGGTGCTTCTGACAAATCTTACACTTGGGCTTATCTCCGGATTGATGCCCATCCTTCTTAGAACCTGACCCTTCTTGTGGTCATTGTTTCCCCTGTGCTTCTTATCTGACCGTCGTGAATTGTCATCTTCACGCTTCCTTTTCTCGGCATCCGTGTTCCTCAGCGATCTCTGTCTGACCGCGTCCAATGTGAGGGACAAAGATATATCAGCTACAGATCTAAAAGTAGCTGGCCGAGAGGCTTTCACGCTTGCCTTAATTTCTGGGGCTAAACCCCCAATGAAACGAGCTATTCTTTTGGGTTCCAGGGTCACCAGATACGGAACCAATCTTGACATTGTATTAAAGCTCGTAAGGTAAGCTTGGCAATCCAGGTTTTTCATCACCAAAGACAGAAAATCCGACTCAATCTTTTCAACCTCATGCTGAGGACAGTAGTTCTCTTTGATGATGGCAACAAATTGTTCCCATGTCATATTGTACAGTGGAATCTTCCCTGTAGCTTGAATCAACGCTCTCCACCAGGCTAAGGCCTCACCTTTGAACGATTGAGACACAAACTTTACCACATCCTTCTTAGCGCACCCGCTGATATCAACCACGGTGTCCATCTCATCCAACCATGTCATGCAGTATATAGCTCCTCTCTCCCCAGTGAAATCCCTGGGTTTGCAGGAAACAAAATACTTGTAGGAGCAACCCTTATCACGGGGTCCTTGATTCAATACAATCTTTTGAGATGGAGCACTTTTCTGATTTGAGGACTGAAGATCGTCATCACCTTTCTTGGGCTCTTCCTTCTTGGAGGGTGGCTTGCTGTGAGCCTCAGAATGAGTCTTAGGCTTTGAGTGCGGTGCAGATAGGGTCCTACTTCGAGTCCCGCTATACTCATTATACTGCCGCTCTATTGCTTTTGTAACAGCGTTGTCTATTAACGCTTGCAGTTCAGCACTCGCTATATTAATCCGGGCATCATTCTGATTTTCCCATGGATGACTTTTGATTTCATCTGAGTCAGCCATTGTATCTTGAACTGTTACATAAGATATTGTCAAAAATTTATTTGGGAGTTTATTATGGAATTGTCTTTTATGGCAATTCATTAACCATGGTAAACACAGACCATATTTGGTTAATTTATTAATCATGTTTATTTAGCATTTTTATTATAATTTATCCTAATTATAAAACAGTAACAGTATTATTAATAGCACAAAAGGCCTAGTCACGAGGACATTTTTAAATCATAAGCCATGATTTCAGAGAATCAAGGCATTAAGGTTTGAACATAGTTCTTTACCTTTTTCTGACAGGGAGTCGTAGACTACTACTGTCTTTTGTCTTATATGACAATGAGTATGGCCCGTAGGCACTACATCACCAATGGATGTTTAATGTGTGATCATCTTAATTGATGATTTAAACCCATGATTTATAGATCATTAAGTTAGGTTAGGAATCTTTTGAAGAATCCTATTATAAGAATGACATGTGTGATTTTAACGAATCACATCTGCCAAGAGCGTTAACATGTTTTCAGATGTTAACAGGGATCCGAATCTTTTAAACAGGTCTTACCATCTTGGCCCGGTCTCATAATGACATGCAGGCTAGGCTATACCTTTGAGATTCTTATTTAATATTTAAATAGGCAGATATATTTTAAAAGGAATGATTTTGATTCATTTATTTCATGTATAATATAGTTATGCATATAATTACAAAAATGAAATTTATAAGCTTAACATTCCATTAACATTAAAATACACTTTTGCCCTAAACGGGACTTTTAATAGACAAATTTACCCACGCAGGGGTTAAGCTGAAATTACAAGTCCACGCAGGGACCCATTACTAAAATAGACGTCCATGCAGGGACTAAAAAGATAAGTCCACGCAGGGACTAAATACACAGATAAATGTCCACGTAGGGACTTGATTAAAAAATAGGAATTACAATAACACATGTAGGGATTTAATGATCCCTCTTGTTCTTCCCCTTTAGCAAGTCTGCTAGGCCCTTGAGGAAACCTTGTCGTTCCCTGCGATCTCTGTGAAATTCTCGCTCGACTTGGTCCAATCTTTGAAGAATTTCTTCCCGTTCTGGCGGGGAAAATCGTGGTGGCTGTGACTGTTGCCGTATCGGAGGTCGTGCAGGTATTTGATATCCATGAGTTGGATATCCCACTCCCCAAGGAGCTCCATATGGTCCTTCCGGGTGAAGGGCGTTGAAATTGGCCGCTACAAGGTACTAGTCGGCTTCAGCATAGTTATAATGAGTGTGAGCCGGCTGCTCGAACAGGTTGTACGCCATTGAACCGGCGTATGCAGGAATCGGGTTATCAAAACCCATCGGTGGTGGCTGTGGTGCAGAGTTCACCTCTGGAATTGGGTTTGAGGGCCCACCCATTTGTGGGTCTTCATGCAGTGGCGGGTAGTGACTGCCACTGGAGTGTCGAGGGGTACTAAAGTGGAAATCCCCTCCTCATGCGGATATTCTTGCGCCTGTCCTCCGACGCCTTGGTGGTTCTGGAGGTGCTTGATGAACTGGCGGCGGTGGAGGCGGTGGCGTGACTGCCACGAAATGTGAATCCCCAGAGGGATCCTGCTGCTGCTGTTGGTGAGGTGATGAATGGTGAGAAGCTGTGAAGTACCATTCATGCTGGTTAAACCTCGCTTGATAACTATCTGGACCACCGTAGGGTGATCTGTGGAAAGATGATCCATCGGAGATCTCTATGGGATGGTTGGGAGTCCCGGTTGCAGGCTCGACGGGATCTGTGTCCTCGTCCATGTCCATTGCTTGATCGCCAGAAAAGTGATCCTCCGGTCCCAATGGGTTAAAACCCACTGGTTCTTGAATATAGTTTGCCGGGTTAAACCGACCCTGAAAGACAGGAGTAGGGTCGCCGAAGGAACGGTGCGAAGCAGATCGCTGCAACGGTAGGAAGGAATGGCGGGAGTCTTCAGGCTCATTTTCTGAATGTGGCCCATAGGAATGGCGATAGGGAGGCGTTGAGCTATGCGAGACAGATCGTCTGGCGGGCTCCGTGTAGGTCCTCCAGGCTCCTTGCGGTTCGGCACTCATAGTATTAGAAGGAGTTCGCCGGTGCGAAGGCCCGGCTTCGTGATCGTTGGGGGCGGTGATTGGCCCCTTGCCTCTTCCTCCTCTTCTGAATCTTGGTGGCATATTTCCTGTCAACATAATTAAAAGATACAACAAGAAATATAAAGGACAAAGTTAAAATAAAAGAAAAACAAATTTAGATTTGTCCTAAGTTCTTTGTCTAGACTCGAAAATTTAGGAATGTGCAATTGTGTCATTGAGATTAAACACAGAAGGCTAGTGTTTAATTGACTCAATGTTGGCTCTGATACCAACCTGTTACACCCCGACATTTCCACGTATTACCGGTGGGCCCGGTGGGGAGTATCGTGACGTAGTTGGTAACATTACAGTCAAACAACAAAATATTTAATATGCACAGCGGAAGCAAAAGATAGATATATTTCAACCATTTATAATTGTAATATCAAGTATCACAAACAGTCAAAATTAATCCACAGGTGGATCAAAATAAAATGGAAACATTTGTTCAACAGTTTTGACATCCAAGCTTGCGAGACTTATTGTGGACGCTAGGAGAAAGCCAGCCTAGTTCGCGTAGTACCTGCACTTAACCTTTTTGGGAAAATACGTCAGTTTACACTGGTAAATACAATCAACTGACTCATTTTAAAATGATTAAAAATTGATTTGAATGCACGAGGCACAAACATTTTATAACTTGGGATAATTATTTGAATATAATCTTGTAAAAGAATTACATGTTCCTTATGCGTTCAGTAGCCCGATCCGTAGACCGGGTTAAAGATCAATAGACACACCACATTATTATTTTTGGCACTGACGGGTGTACGCCTACGCCCCGTGCTTAGGTCGTGGCCATCTCGTAAGATGATGCCAAGGATATCTGGGACATGGTCATTAACCCCCCAAAGGTTTAAGCACACAAAACATTTCAAAATGGAGCATATCAATGATTTAACCTCTATTCGATAAAAGATTCAATGCCCGACCAAGCGGTATTTTATATACCATACCCCAAGCCCGTATAGGGAAAATAAGTTAAAAGTATTTACCTTTGCAATCATCAATCACAATTAGCAAGTGCGTGTAGCTTTTACCGGTTCTCCTATTCTGGAACAAAGGTTTATAATAACCTATTAGAATCCTAACGGGTCTTTAATTAAGCCTAAACTTAGACCGTTTAGTTTTAAGGAAGGATACGGTTCAAACGCACGATTAAGCGAAGACCGGAATAGAATGTGTTTTAGACCCGACAAGTTTGAAGACTTGTATAATATGGGTAAACTAAACATCTTATGGATTTTGAGATAAAAACGATAAGATTTGACCCGTTTCGGCTAATTTATGCAAACTAGTTACATAAACCGAACCGAACACGTAAAAAGCGTAATGGGTAACCAAATGAGTCATTAACAGGTTTCCTAAGCTAATATGCTTTAAATATGTTGTGATATCAGTAGGATATCTTTCGTTATGCCCAAAACAAGTTTAATCTCAATTTAAGCCCCGTAGGGGTATTTTGGTCATTTTAAAGGTTATAAAAGAGATTAAATGAAATTCTGAGATTTGGGTCCGAATACATCAGTAAAATAACTTATTTTAATAGGCCATATCAGTTGTGATAAGTCTTATATGACAAAAATGGTTTTAAACATAAACTATGTGTTTAATACGCTTAAAAGCCATTTTAAGCGATTTCCGAGTTATACAGGAAATCTGAGTTTTCTGATCAAGTTATAAAGTTTAAAATACTACATTTATTATATAAATCAGTAGCAATTGGATTGGTGTCAAAATACTATGTAGAGCTCATTTTATACACAAAAAGGGTATAATCGGTATTTACCGAATCAACGCCATAACCTCAGGTTATGAGCAGGTTAAAAATAATTAAAAATCTTTAAAAATCCCAAAATATTATATTACATTAGTGGGTAAAAGGTTTGGTGTCAAAAATTGGGTTTAGATAGGCTTTATGCTAATGACGTTGTTAAATTACTAAAAAGCGTTCTAATTACGTCATTGAGCATAACTCCTAATCTAGACCTCAAACTGATGTGAAAATTTAGGGACATGTTTATAAATCAGTAATAAAGATTATTGTCCTTTCACATTTCTTAAGTTCTCGTTTTATGGTCAAAAGGGCATTATGGTCAACATTAAGCAATTAACGGAAACATGTAAACGAATCGGACAATCAATGAACCAACCACAGAGGGTTATACTAGCATGTAACTTGGTCCTAAGGAAGCTCTAAGGCATTTCCAAAACATACTAAATCGGGTCAGAACTGAAGTCAAAGCAAAAGTCAAAGTTTTGCGACTTTCGGTTCCGAACCGGGTCTAAACAGAAAATTGTCGGGTCGGACATGCTTAGATTTGTTCTTACATTTATTACTAAGTTATATGAGTGATAAAATAGGTTACACGCCTTCTACATTGTTAATAATGCGTTAATTTGCAATTTAAGCTTCTGTTGACTTTTTATAACGAACTTTGACCCGACATTTGATCTAGTTAGAGCGGGAATCAGAGGGTGCCCTTTTCAGGGTTTAATGCCCACATGATTACCAGCTTATAACTACCTTTTATTCGACTAAACACTGAACCGTTAGTGATTAATCGTTAATTCAAACGTTAATTACGACGGTTTGACTTTTAAGCTAATAACTAAGTAAAACTCAATTAAGGAAGGTCAAGGGTACTTACCAAAGTCATATGCATGATTAGTGATCCTTGGGCAGGGCTCTTGAGCTCCAGAAATGATCAGAAACTGAGTATGGGATGAATGATCAAAGTTGCAACATGAGGGACCTTTATATAGTGCTTTAGGTTGCTCATGATCATGCCACACAAGTCTAGCATTGTTCCCAGATCATTTACAAGTGCTCCTAAGGTCTAAAAGTCACTAGGGGTCGCCCATGGAAGTGAAAATATCTGTTTAAGTCGGTTAAAACGTTCAAAACAACCAACTGTCAACTTTCTGGTCGCTGTGCATGCCTTACGGACCGTAAGGCTTGACCCTTACGGTCCGTAAGCCTGTTCCAGAAGGCAAAAATTTGTTGGCCTTTCAAGCTTCGAACGGGTAACTAATGTATTACGATTTTGGACCATTATTTTCAGTATGGGGCCTCTTGTTTGGGTCATGAACAGTTTACACCACCTTTAAATGATATAAAGTTTTCTTGGATCCTTTTGTAAGTGTCGTAAATGAAGGTTGTCGTGCATATCCTCGTAGGATCCCATTCTTGTGTAATTCCAATCAATTATTTTTAGCATTTACCGAATTTGAGTATATCAGATGTTTATAACATATATTAGGGTCTTGGGATTCATAATGAGGTCGTTCAGCGGTATAAATTAACATGACGACACTTTTAAATCCTGCCATACATCTTTAACTAGATCCAGGTTTATAACACTTTTGTCTTACATGACACGTGTCGTTATTTTATTTAACACAAATTTTCGAGGTGTTACATCTATTTTTAATGAAACTTGGTTCAAAATGTAGATAAGATTATTCTCGTTCCAATAACATATTCATTATTTTATAAAACGTCATATTTTAGAAGTTATAAGTGCCAAATAAGTGAAGTAGTTAAATTAATTATAATATATATTACTTAAAATAATAACTCATAACTTGAAATTTAAAATGCGCATATGCATGGTATACGTGGAGAGTTATGAGAAGATGCCATAAATGCAAACGTGTTGCACAATTCAACCAAAGTAGTATATATAGGAATGGCCGATGAACCTTTTTCAATAGCTCAAGTCCCTCATTTCTTTCATTCTCTATGTCTTTCTATTTTTAGTAATTCACCTATAAACACTTCAAAGCCCTGCCCATTTTAAGTGTTGTAACCCCTGGTCACTGATGCCCTGTCCGACTGACGTAGGGCCCCGTAACGTATGTCAAGGCTCTGCCTAAATTCGTTGGGGTTCTGTCTCGTGACGTTGGGATAAAGTGGAATTGGGTTACTATACTTAGTGTGAGTGCACTATATATTTTATTAAATAATCCAGGAGTTGTACCCAAAATATAACAACCCTCCCGAATATTTTTCTAACACCCTAATATATTTTAAAATATCCCAATAGGTCTCAAAATACGCCCCATACGCGAAAACGGGCCCAAATACATTAAATATTATTAAAATTAATTAAAAATATTGCTTTTGGTTTTTAGGCGGGCCGCGTAAAGGAACCTTAACCCTTACGCGGGCCGCGACAACTTAAAAACATGGCAAAGCCCGGTGCGGCCACGTGGCCCAACACCCGGCGAACCTACCTGATGACCCGGATCACCTACGCTTTGACCTGGGGTCAACGTGGGCCGTGTAGGCCTTGCTCTTCTTTTACTCGTGCCGTGACAAGGTCTAGATCAGCACCTATATATAGAAGCCATCGGATCTTCAGTCGAACTCGCTCACAACTATTTCCTTTCTCTAAATTTTGAATAGTAGGCTTTATACACGGGTATTATACCCCCCTAAATAGTGAAGTTCTGCTCCGTTGTAAGTATTATAACCCCTGGATACGTATTAGATACGCTGCTCGATTGATCTAGGGTTCCGTAACGGCTGTCTTGGTTCTGCCCGACGTAGTCGTTGGAATGCCGTCTCGGGGATGGTATTACTAATGTTAAAATGGGTTATTATACTAACACGTGTGCTTATGTGTAAATTATAGATTGTCACCAGGAAATCCTTAACGGAAAATCTAAAACAGCAATGTGAGTAATCTCCTTTTTGTTAACAGTTTTTACAAAACCTTAACTATTTTACCATGCAATTTAGCAGTGATTAAGTCTTTGTAATTCTTCAATTTCTGTCGGCATGTTGGGGTTTTGTATACAAAATTTACTACACTGTGAGTAGTAAGTCGGGACGACAATACGTTACCATTGGACAATGAGTTAGCCAATGTGTAATATGACCCACAAGTCAGGATTGACAGTACTAAAGGAGTAATTGTGTAGATATAAACATTGTAATCGCTCTCAATACTGTGTTAATTGATAAAATGTTTCTTGATTAAACTGGGATTCACTTACCAGTATTTCCTGCTGATAAAATGTTTTAAACACGTGTTTCAGGTAACTTAGTATGAAGCTAATAAAAGCCAGCTGGAGAGCACTGAAGGCTTGAAAAAGTGGCAATAAAGTTACCTAAAATAAAATAGATGTTTTTATTAAATAAAATAGGATTTATTCCTATGAAAATGTGTGTACTGCAAACTTGGGTTTTATCCCATGTGTTTAATATTATGAAAATGTGGTATTTACTCTGATCAAATATTTCCTAACTACGGTCCTGATGAAAATTCCGCTGCCAAATTAGACAATACCCGATACCACCGAAACTGGCTCGCGGCCGCCCGTTCCTGTGTTTGTATAAGGGATCGGGGGTTGCGACAGTTTCTTCGTAGATTCCATCCGGTTTCAAAGCCGGTTGAGGATTACGAGTGTTCTAGACTTGTTCAAAGCTGGTTGATGATTACAAGGATCGTTCTAATAGATTAAAGAGAATAAACCATTTTTATCAATTTTTACCCATAGTATACGGGCCGTATAATATTATACGACCTGTATACAATCATCGTATACATTGTATACGATCGGTTAAATTTTTTTCATATGCTGTATACGGCCGTATAATAGTATACGGCCCGTATTTGAAGGGTAAAAAATGATCTGGTAAATTTTTTTACATGGTGTATACGGGCCGTATAATAGTATACGGCCCGTATTCTTAGGGTAAAAAATGGTTTATTCTCTTTAATCTATTAGAACGATCCAAAAAAAACGAAGAACAAAGTCAAATGTGATCAAACTTGGACATCAGACGTAAATCCTTGAAGCAAAACAAGGATCATGTTCTTAGTTATTTCAGTCAAATGTGATCAAACTTGGACATTAGACGTAAATCTTGATTCAGATCTCTATTCGGTCATCTTTCCAAACTACAACACACGATAAGTTTACACTTTATATAGTGTGTGATTTGACCGGTTGTATTCAGTTATTTCTGTTGATCCACAAATTCCAACAAATCTTTCACTCCAGTTCTTGAAACTTGAGCGCAGTACTTTAAACTTAAGCGCATGAATCAATTCAAAACCCTCACCCTCCCCTGTCTATCTCTCTATCTTTCTCAAAATCAACCAAAAAACCAAAGGAAAAAGGGCAGATAATGGATGATGGTTCTTCGTTGAGGAAACCAAATGTAGACGGAGATGATAGGCCTGGTAACTGGAAGAGAAAAAACCCTAGCGACGATGTCGACGATTATTTTGAAGCCGACGAGAGCGACGATTGCGAGATCAGGAAGCTCAACTTTAACGGACGATATGTATCTTCTATCATGCGACAGACCCAATTCTTGCTCAACTCTTCTATCATGAACGGATTATTGGCCATTATTCGACCAAGTAATCAATTGTATTTTTCTAGTTGCTTCTCTTGTTAAGTTTCAGAACCAACCGAAATCCACAAATTCCAACAGTTTTTCATAGATTCCGTCCGGTTTCCAAACTACAACACACGATATGTATCAGGAAGCTCAACTTGAACGGACGATATGTATCTTCTATCATGCGACGGACCCAATTCTTACTCAACTCTTGTGGGCCCATATCGGAATCAGGCGTTGGAAGGGTTGCAGTAGTAGGACATTGGAACCACATATAATGAATGGAGTATTGGACGGACCCAAATCTTGCTCAATTCTTGCTCAACTCTTGATGAAACCGAAGCTGTTATTTCTGTTTTCAGTATTTTCGAGATCTGAACCAACCGAAATCCATAAACTCCATCAAATTGCATCAGTAAGCTCAACTTGAACGGACGATATGTATCTTCTATCAGTTATTTCTGTTGATCCACAAATTCCATCAAATTGTGTCTAATGCAAGGATCTTCGTGCATTGTTTAAATCAGAATCAGGTTCTCAAGACAAGGATCGTTCTAATAGATTAAAGAGAATAAACCCTCGTTTCTTCATCTTTATCTTCAAGAACAATGATGAACAGATGATGTTTTTTTTTGTAGAACCGTGGTGGATTGTGGTGGTTTGGGTCTAGGGTTGTCAGAGAGAGAAAAGGAGGGGTAGGGAGTCTGATACAATCATTTTTTACCCATAGTATACGATCCGTATAATAGTATACGCCCTGTATACACTGATCGTATACATTGTATATGATCCAGTAACTTTTTTTTTAACTTTGTGTATACGGGGGGAGAATGTGACAACCCTCACCAAACCAGGTATTCGTACGAATTAATTAATATTTAATTAATGCTTAATTACTGTGCTTGCTTACAATTGTGGTTAAACTGCTACTTGAATGCTGATACATACACATACATGCATCATACTTTATTGCTGTCACTCCATTATTTACACAGAACTATAGTGACAAACTTGATGCACAAAAGCACAGTAGCACAATGAACGGATAACCCAGTAAACATGCTGACATAGCCAGCATCAGACAGGCACTGTCTCCGAGGCCAGTATGAGCCGGGAATAGATTACTACACTAGTAGGGAGTGTAGGGAGGTGAGGATTGTTAAACTGCGTCACTAGGTGATAGTTATAGTGACCGGATGTGCCTAAAACATGCTCTAATTACAAAATTCTGCACTTTAATACAAAATTCAGCATTTAATATAACTAGTAAAGTGCAAAAATATGGAAAAATAATACTAGACACTTTCCAAAGTGTCAGGAATTCATTGTGTCACTAAAACAAATATTAACGATACTTTAAATGCTTATTTAGCACTTTAACGGATCAGTATCCAACCGAATAACCGGGCTTTACCCGGAACATAAAAATATTGTCAATGACATTGTTTTTCCTTTTCTGAGCCAGTTAGGGTCCCCGAATACCCTAACACCCCTTTATAATTCATAACACACATATTATACCCTAACTAAATATTTAAACCTTAACCTTATCCTAACTAGTTTCATCAAAATCCAACCATATAACCCCCCCCCATCCGATCGGTTCCCCATGTGTGGACACCCTCCACCAATTTTTGATTATTTTATTCCATCTTGTCTAGTATCAAGCTCACATATTACACTATGGTTAATGAAAATGGATGGTCTATAAGAAGGTTTAGGAGGTAATAACATGTCATTCTCACCAACACTTAAACAAATTGCATCTCTCTCTTTCCCTCTTGGCTACCTTCGGCCGAACATAACCATCATCACCATCACTACCTCCAAGTCTTGTTCAATCATTTTACACACATACATAGAAGCAAGGGATCACATAAGGAAGCTCGGTGCTTTCGGAATCACAAGGACCTCTCTACATCGCTTTTATCCACCTAGTTTTCGCTTTGATTCTTCCCTAGCCTTGAGCTAGTAGTAAGTGATTCTAAACATTTTCTTGTTCTTGTCTAAAGTGGTTAATAAGAAGTTTAACGGTTAAAACTCAAGAACATGCAAAAACAAAACTTAAAGTCTTACAAGAATGATAAACATGGTGGTTAAAGAGTAAATAATGGTGTAAAACTCACGAATCTTGTTTAGTTATGGTTATTTTATGTTGTTGGATGCTAGTAGTGGAACGGATCGTCATCTAACCACGCTAGATCATGTTCATGGAACATGAACTAGCAATATGTTAAGCTTGAAAGATACAAGATGACGAACCCTTCCATACATAACCATGAACTTGTGTAAAAATAGTTTTTCTTGTAAAATGGAGTTCTAAACTAGTAGATCTAAAGATCTACAAGTGGTATTTTCGAAGAACCAAGTAAAATATACAAGTCTTATTTTAAAGCCGGGTCTTTCATAAGCTAAAAGTGTTTTTGTGAACAAACAAGTGTGTAAACACTTGTGTAACAAAAGGGTTTAACAAAGAAATATTTCCGTAATTTTTGACTAGAAGTTGTAAGGTTACATCTTCTTTAGAAATAAAGTTTTTCAGGAAACCGATTCATTCTTAAAGATAGAAAGATCTACTAAAAATGTTGGAAAGTTACTACATACTTTTACACAACTTACAAGTTCATGTGTTTGCGATTTATGCTTATTTTGACTAGTTTGATGATTGAACATTGTATGTTGATGATTGGAAAATTGTTGGTTGAATTTTTAAAAGAAAATGATACGCTAGTGAGCGTGGCCACCTCCAGTTACAGAGGAAACTCTGGCGAAATTTTTCTAGAAAATAACACTTAGAATATTTTTGTGACAAGTGTTATGAATATATTTTTGACTTGTTTTCCAAACAAACTTCGCCATGATTTTTATTATAAAATAACCAAGTATTCGGAGGTGGATTTTTGTAAATAAAACTTACTAAATATATATTTAGAATATATATTTCATAGTAAAACACTTGCGTGATTTTACGATTATTTTGTGAACTATATATTATTTTTAGAGTAAAAATAATATAACTGGAATACAAAATGAAAGCACGACTCCAAAATAATACCAACGCCTTCACAAATAAATATTTAAGTTACACCGGTACTATTATTACCATCCGAACCTTAAAATGTAACTTACGTATTTTTCGGAAAAATACTCTTAAATGTGTATTTTGACAAAGTATTATTTTGGAATTTGTATAAAGTAAAATATAATATTTTTGGGAAAAATATGTATATTTTAGAAATAGAATATTTTAGACAAATATATTTTATTAAGTGAGACTTAATAATATATTTTTGGAATTACGAAAACGCACATGTATTAAAACCCCTATCCTTGGGAAGGAATATAACTATAAAATAATTAAGAAGTGGAAAATACGAAATAGTTACCTAACTATTTCCCAAAAACTTAAACCTTAAGCCAAGGCACGGCCGTCCGTCTAATAGAAATTAGTACGTGTAGGTCGTCACGCAGCAGGTTATTTTGGGACGGACCATTTCGAGACGCACTTCTGTGAGTTCATGTCCCCCTTTTCTCTTAACTGTTTTCAGTTTTTAAACTGCGGGGGTGAAATACATGTTACGATTATTACGAACTTTTACTTACATGGTATGGTTAGCGTAAGGAGGGTTACTACTTAGATCATGTGAGTGGGTAGGCGGGAACTGGAGGCCATTAATCCTCATTGTAGGACCGAGGGTCTTTAGCGGTTGATCTATCTGGGTGTAGCGAGCCCAGCCCCAGGCCCAACAGTACGGACCTCGGGGTGACTTGGTACCCGACGCATAAATCTGCTAGGTTTGAGTCTTCCTACAGCACTTCACACATATCAATGGCCTTGCAAACCATTGGTGATCTCTTTATTTCCTTATTTGCTACATACTAGGGATTTTATACTTACAAAGGTTTTACATACTCACTATCACATGAACTCGCTCAACTTTATGTTGATTTTTCAACTTACATGTATTTAAGGGAATTAGGGATCTGGCGAAGTATGCTACGTTTTCACACTGCGTAAGAGTTATGAGGTCATCCACGTTTAGGGATTGTGACTTTTACCTGGACGAGTCGCAAGTCTTAAACGGTGTTTACTTTATGTTGGTGGTTATGTCGTATGAAGAATGTTTTTATTTTGTTAGGTTGTAACTCGTTGCATGTGTCAACTTTAAACAATGTTGTGGTATTTTACTTTTAAAACTTAAATCAACGGATGATCTTCATGGTTTTATTTTCATATAGCTTTGTTGTGGTTAAGCTATGGTATTAAGAAGTCACACCAAATAAACCCACGCTTCCGCAAAGCCAGGGTGTGACACCGTATAATTGTATACGGCCCGTATTCTTATGGTAAAAATTGGTTTATTCTCTTTAATCTATTATAACGATCCAAAAAACGAAAGGGATTTCGAGCAGTTGGTATTAAACCAATGATTTGTTGATGTATATAACAAAGTAACCCTCAATTGGACAACCGCAACCGTTTTAGTGCTTCTCAATCAGATATTATTTATTGAATCATAACTGAAACAGTCGGAAAATAACTCAACCAAACCAACATAGTTGAAGGTGCAAGAGAATGACGAGTTATTTCAGTTGATCCACAAATTCCAACAAATTGTACCCAATGCAAGGATCGTTCTAATAGATCAACAGTGAAATTAGCGAATCTGGAAGTGATAATGGTTTATTCTCTTTAATCTATTAGAACGATCCAAAAAACGAAAGGGATTTCGAGCAGTTGGTATTAAACCAATCATTTGTTGATCCACAAATTCAAACCAATTGTGGGTTAATAGATTCCGAAGCTGTTATTTCTGTTGATCCACAAATACTTCAAACATTCTAAACCCTACCTGAAAACAAACCAACAAAATCCTGATAGTGAAAAACATCAGCAACCATTTTTTCTTTTCCTTCAAGTTCGAGAACATTCTCCCTGTGTATGTGCTTGTGTTGTAGAAACCGGTGATGAATTTGTATACACAACTGAACGTTCATTACTGATTTGGAATCCTAACGCTTCTCTAAAAGAGCCTGTATTAGAAACCATCCTATGTCTTTTACCAACCGAAGAGGCAGCAAGGACAAGTATTCTCTCTAGGGAATGGAGGTGCAAGTGGACCAATATTCCAAGCCTTCAGTTTACTTTGTGTAATAGAACTTTCGAGCTAACATCTGACGTAGCAAGTACAAGGAAAAACATGGACATGAATGATTTACACCAAGTTTTGTTGCTGCGCCAGGGTCCAATACAGGAGCTCACCCTTGTTATGGATGATTACTGGGAAGATTACAATTGTTTTGAGTTTTGTCAGATAATACTTCATTTGTCGAGAAACCATGCTTGATTTATGTAAAGATCTCTACACAAACTCTTCTAAACCCTAACTGTGTATGTGCTTATGCTGTAGAAACTGGTGATGAATTTGTGTATCTGAATCAGGTTCTCTGCCTTAGATCGGTCATTCCTTGTGATACATGAACGTTGTATTCTTGTCTTTCAGAAGAGTTGGTATTGAACCAAGAATACTTTAAACATTCTAAACCCTACCAGGAAGCAAACCAACAAAATCCTGATAGTGAAAAACATCAGCAACAATTTTTTCTTTTCCTTCAATTTCGAGAACATTCTCCCTGTGTATGTGCTTGTGCTGTAGAAACCGGTGGTGAATTTGCGTACACAACTGAAGGTTCAGTGCACGAAAAGTTTCTTACGAAATGTACGTGACAAAACGAGTATGTTGGGAATTAAACGAATGTACGTGACAAAACAAGGATCGTTCTAATAGATTAAAGAGAATAAACCAAGTACTAATCATCTGCTTTCTGAATCTGAATGTTAACTTTGACTCATAAACCCTTGAATCCCAACGCTTCTCTAAAAAAATTGTTTCTTTCCTTTTCATGAGGTAAAACCGGTTTCAACATCAAGGGTTGTTTTTCACCCAGTGTGAGCATTGGAAGCCCGACAAACAGTCTTGCAATTACGTCTTCAATCAAGACCGCATTGTTAATTTTAATGATGATTCAAAACATTCCGAATAACTAGCAGAAGAACCCGACATGTCTTCTATGTTGATTTGAAACATTCACGAACCACAATGGACTCAGACTCATACTACTCACCCTCCCCCGAGGAAAAGTTTTCCCGACGACTCAAGATAAAGCAGTTGGTTTGTGTTCATATCAGCGTTGTTTATCACCCTGTGTGAGCATTGGAAGCCCGACCACTAGCAGAAGAACCCGACACGTCCTCTATGATGATTCGAAACATTCACGAACAACAATGGACTCAGACTCATTGTTGCGAATTTGGTTTCTTCGGTACAGGCTGATGAAACCGAAGACTCAGACTCCTTACAACTCTCATCAAATGCCTCACCCTTCCTTTTATTCTGTAAATATTAAATAAAGAATAACACCATGCCCGTAATCCCGCGTTGATAGCTTCCATTTTATTACAGTCATACGACACGTTTTTTTGTTCTTCAATCTTTGTTATTTGTTAATGTTTTATTTTTTTCTACTTTTAGAAAGGTTTGAGCACCTCACGACTGTAAAATATCTCGTGTGATTGACACCTTAAATCCCTTAAATACTTTGAGAAAAATCTAATTTTCGAAGAATACGGGCCGTATAACAGTATACGGCCCGTATAACAGTATACGGCCCGTATACACGTTCGTATACATTGTATACGACCAGGCAAAATATTTAAACATGGTGTATAGGGGCCGTATAACATTATACGGCCCGTATACACCATGTGTAAATAAGTTTTTCCCATGTGTTAATATTAGGACCCTTAATAATATATATAAACCCTTATATACCCACTAAGGGTACAAACAAAAAAGCACAAAGTACACATTAATAAAGTTTACAATAACACAAAAGCATTTGGTACAAACAATCAAAGCATCATAATGTTACTAATTAATAATAGGAAAAATTACAAGTTTTGTCCTTTATCTTTATACTACTTTTCTGGCGGTGTCCTTTTTAACGAATGTTGACAGACGGTGTCCTTTACTATGTATTTTGTTGCAAGTTTAGTCCTTTACACCAAACCCAGTTAAAAAAACCTTGTTAATTGTTGGGTGTAAAGGACTAAACTTGCAACAAAATACCTAGTAAAGGACACTGTCTGTCAACAATTAACAGGGTTTTTTAACTGGGTTGGGTGTAAAAGACTAAACTTGCAACAAAGTACCTAGTAAAGGACATCGTCTGTCAACATTCGTTAAAAAGGACACCGCATGAAAAGTGGTATAAAGATAAATGATAAAACTTGTAATTTTTCCTTAATAATATATAAATAACAATGATATAACAAAAGACTATAATACCCCTAACAATTAACATAAAAACAGAAATACACTAGTTAGCCATTGACAAACTGTCAACAAACATAGAGTTCTATGACCAAAAGGTGCAAGCGCGGAAACTCAAAAGAGTAAAAAAGTTAGGCCAGGGAGTGTGGCTTAACGCCACCCTACCATCTTAGATATTTTAGCACCCTGGGGCGCTATGGACCACACCGCAGGAATTAAATGGGGGCGATATAGAGTCATCGCCAGCACGCTAACGAGAATTTTTTGAGGGGATCGAGGTGTGTTTGGTCAATATAACCGTTATGAACGGTAACTTTAAAAAAAATATAATTTTAAAATTTATAATTTATCTACAAATACCCTACATTTTTCTATAATTTTCATCCCTTCTTCCTCTACTCTTTATACCAAATCTCTACACTATTTTTTTCATAATCACACAATGTTTCCCAACAACCAAAACGTGTGGGATCCGAGTCATCCGTTTTGGTAAAGTGCACCAAACAATCCCAACAACGAGCAAGAAGACCGTTATCGAAGAGACCCGTGGACGGGTGAGCTTGGATATTATCCGATGTCACCTAGCATCCCAACTTCTCTTCATCCGACCACTCCAACGATTCCCGGTTTTTACGGATATTATTCCTAACCTCCATTTTTTCCTCAAAACATACCCCAAACCCAAAACACACCCGAAACCGAATCCGTACCCGAAACCCAAGCCGAACCCACTTCCTCAAAAGGTGGACGATCGAGAAGGCATCGTAAGAAGGGTGAGACCGAAGCACGTGCTCCTAAGACGATCGAAAAGTGGACGCCTAGGGAAGAACTTGCGTTGTCACAAGCATGGCTCGACGTATCGGAAGATGAGATTGTTGGTAAATTTTCTCTCTATAAACTTTTTTTACATATTTTTATAAATATACTTTTGTAAATATATTTTTATAATTAAACATTTTTATAGGAGAACGATCAAGATATAAAAGTATTTTGGAGGCGTATACGTGAGAAGTTTTTCGCCGCAATGGGCCGTGGTGAATATCGTACGGCCGACTCTTTTGTCGGGCAAGTAGACCGTAATGCAGACGGAGATTACAATTTCAACAATTTACATAATCATTACGCCAACAATGTTAGAAGAAGAAGCGGTTCGAGCGATGTGGACGTTATGACATCCGTCCACATCGACTATAGATTGCATCATGGGCATCCGTTTACGATGATATCTTCGTGGGAGCTTCTTCGCAAATCTCTCAAGTGGCATCTTGTACCGCCGTTTGACCCAACCGCCCATAGGTCAAAACGGTCCAAATCAACATTCACTACCGAACCATCCGAGTCCGATGCTCGTACTACCATTAATCTAAACGACGACGTCGACGAATTTGAATAACCGCAAGAACTGCCACAACCAAAGGGTGGGGATAGAAGTAAGGCAGCTGCACGAGCACGAGACACGTCTTCTTCAATGCCATCGGATGGCCCGTCAAGGTTGGACGAGTTCAACAATAGACTCAACAAACTTCTCTCGATGAAGGAAAAGGAGCAAAAACTAAAAATGGAGAAACAAATCCAGAAAGAAATGGAATTTCTCGCGAAAGACTTTTCACATTTAGCAGAGGAGGACCGAGTCATTTTGGAGGCTCGTAAGGCACAAATTCGAGCAAAATATATGTGGTTTTTATTTTCTAGTACTTTTTTTAACTATGCATTTTTAGGACTTTGTAATGTTTTATTTTATTTTAATGAAATTATGTTTTTTTAATAAATTTTATAATTATTAAAATTGGCATATAAATTAAAAAATAAAATATATAAATAAAAAATAAATAATTAGGTAATGATGATGGTGGCTTTAAACCATTGCATGCAAGTTAAAGGAAAGGGTTTTAAGGCACCCGGTGTGACGTGACAGTAAGGTGACGCTGAGGTAGCGTGATAAAGCCCCTAGAGGCTTTATACCATACCTTGTAGCCTTAGGGACTCAACATACAAAAGAGTGTAAACCTTAAGAACACAAATTATAATTTACTCGAAAATGAGTAAAGGCTTTTATAAACCGGTTCAAACCGGCCAGTTGTACCGGTTGAATTATCCGGTTAAACCGTCCGGTATAGCCAGTTGAACCGCCTGATACATTTGGTAAACCGTTTTTTAGTCAAATCCGATACGGTAAAAAAACCGGATTTTAAAAATTGAGTAAAGGTGTAAAATAAGTCAAAACTATTGGATCATTTATAGCTTTTTACTTTGTTATATTTAATCAGCTCGATAAAAACTTTAATAATAAACAAATTCTTATATTAACATTTTTAATTGTGAATAGTGTTCACTGCTAACATTCACCCAGATTATTTCATTATTTTGGGTTTTCCTTGGTCAAACATGCAGCCAGATTATTTCATTATTTTTAGTTTTCCTTGCATGTGATGATCAATGAAATAATGAATGCCGACAGAGAGATATATAAAATAATTATTTTTCACTTAAAAAATCTATGTTTATATATTAAAAACAATGATAGTAAGATTTGCACCCTATTTGTTTTTTTTTTTAGAAAAAAACATTAAGTTAATGAGTTATAAATCTTTAAAAAATAATTAACATTATAAATCTTTAAAAAACTGAATGAACTCAACTCATGTTCAATTAATGAGTGTACCTATCTAATCGTATGTAACCTTTTAAGATAAGTTATATTTTAATGTAACACCCCAAAAATGGGTTTGGTAATTTAAACCCGGTTAATATAAAGGAACGGGTAAAAATATACCGTTAGGGGTAAAAGTGAACCCGTAAATAAATATCAACTAGGAAATTATGTTAAGACATTAAAGTATGCAAATGGATACTTAACCATATATATTTAAGACTTAATACTTGAGGGACCAAATGTGCATAAGTTGAAAGTGGAATAATGAAAGTTAAAATATCTAAACACAACACATACATCAGACGTATGTGTGTGTGTGTTCGACATAGGTGAAGCAAGAAGAACAAAACCCTAATTTCTACTAATCCATCAAATTAGAAGAGAAATTGAAGTGTAAATCGATGCATGTATCCAGATTTATGATCCTCCAAGTGTGCTCAATATCAAGTAAGTTGAATTTTATGCTTTAGTGATGTTTAATGATATGGGTTATGTGTAATCCATGGATGTATTGCGAAATTAAGCATGAATGTTAGTTAATTTCAACATAAGGAAGTCGTAATGTGCTTGATTTTGACTATATTGATGGTTTGATAAGAAACCCATTTGAAATTGTGAGGATATGATTAGTGATGATGATGTATGTGTTGATTCTTGATATAGTTTGATGAGTAAGGTTAATATATGCATAATGATGTCATAATAATCTGAATATTCGAAGAATTCATGTGTTGGTGATGTTTTGCCATGACTTTAGAAAAGATTTTGTAGAGATGTGCTTAATAGGCTTGTACATTTCGCTAGATAAGTAGTATGCACATAAGGTGTTCGATGAAATGCTTGAGCTGAATTGATCATGTATGAATATGAAGAACTTTAGATTTAAAAGATCTAATAATGGCATGGAATATGGATATGAGTAATGAGCGTTAGAGTGAATGATGTGAATGCGTGTAAATGATGTATAATGTGAAAACTAAATGCAAATGTGATACACCCTTTAGGGTCGAAGAAAGGAGGAGAATCAAGTCAAACGAAAGCATTAGGAGCGCACGACTTCTGTAAGTTCTTATGAACTTCGTTTAATCTACCAGTAAGTTACCCTTTTGTTTGTTAATGTATTTATGATATATGGTAACTATTGAAGGTAACGTAAGTAGATATGAATCGTTGTTATTACTAAGTTAAGTTTTAGTGGAAATGGGTCGGAAGTGGTTAATAAAGAGAATTGATTAAGTTTGGGTAATAAAGGGAATGTACATAATGGATTATGCATAAAGATGAGTTATGTGTGTTCGAGGTCATGTTCATATGAAAAGCCGCTAATGATACTAATCGTTTTCTATTGAGAATTAATGTGAAGCATAGGCAGGCTAACAATGGAAGTAAAGGTTGACTCTGCAATTCGATGCGAGTGGTCGAACGGATGGATGAAGGAGCTAGTATAAGAGAAAGCATGATATGTGGACGCTTTATTATGCATGTGTTAATGTTTTTTTTTGTATTATGTTACCGGTTACTAATGTTGAGGTTGAATGTGATGACTGCAGGTTGTAAAGGGTTATGGAGGTTTCAACAAGAATTGCACGCGGTTGAAGATCGAGTCAAGATATGGATTGTACGTGGGTGTGTATGTGGTCACTTAATTGGATATGTGTGTGTTAGTAGTTAATCAAATTTTAGAAAGGGATTAATGTATTTAAGTTAAGAAAGAATATCATTAAAGAAATTTTAATTATGTGTTTTCCGCTGCAAATTTTGGGTTTAAACATTTAGGGCGTTACATTTAACTTATAGAATCAATTACCGTAAAAAAAGTTATTTTTTGAATATAGCAAGTAAATATTGAGAGTTAATTTTTTTGCACTTATTAGGTGTTCTCCCTTAATTTCTATATAAATATTGAAGCTTGATATTAAAAACTGGGATAAGTGAATAATATATGATGAATATTAGAATTGTTTGGTAGTTACTTTTTTCTTCCCAAACGAACAAAACACATATAGATATCATTTGGGTTATGTTACGAGTTTATTGTTTTATTTTTTGCTTGCTACAACATGTAGATATCATTTGGGAGTACCCTCAAATACCCTAAAACTCTTTATTTTGTTTTTTAAAATAAAATTTATAAAGATGATGGATGATTCGGTAGTCAAGATTAAAGGCCCACTTTGCACTTGCACATGCACTATCTCTATCTTTCTCATCTTCTCTCGTGTGTGACTAGTACCCTAACCCGACCCTTTTGTATTTTTGGGTAGTAAAGATTGAAGGCCCACTTTGCACTTGCATATGCACCATCTCTATCTCTTTCATCTTCTCTCATGTGAGTGTGACTAGTACCCTATTTCACTACCCTTTTTGTCTTTTTGGGTACTTTAATCGTTGAAAAAGTACCAGCAGCCCACAAGGCACTACCCCCGTATGCCCCCTATGACCTTTAAAAATTTAAATAGAAATAAATATAAGAAAGGGTGGGGATTTTATATATTTATTTATGGGTTTATGTTCTATGTTGCAAGAGCTTCGCAACGAACTAAACCGCGTCCAAAACAGAGCTAAGATGAATGATATCGATGCTCAAAGTTTGGTGTTTAAAACATTGAATGCTGAAATGATGAGAAAGTGACACATTGTCCCACGTAGGAGGAGAGATGAAACTCAAAGTGTTTAAGTGAAAACACTCCTTCCTTATTGTTCAATGGAAGCACACACTAGTGTACTCACGAAGGGTGTGGAGCCCCTTAACTCGCGCGCGCATGGCGTGAGCGCAATGTGGCGCTTTGATTGCGCACTTTGCAAGGAGCAGGTGGCATGTCGTGCACGAGGATTACTTTCCGACTGGGCGGCCATGAGTTTGAGATGAGTCTGCGGGACTTTGCCGTCCATTCAGGTTTGTACACACAGACCGAGCTTGATACAGATGTTTATACACAGGATGTTAGTGGCCCTTATTAGTTTCTGGATGGCTATTGCGAGGGTTCCTTTTGGGAAATCCTCGCAAAAGGACACCGCCATCAGAGATCCCCTGTACAGATACCTTCACCGCATCATTGGGTCATCGATCGTGCCCCAATATCACAGTCGGTACAAGGTCAACATGGGTGACCTTTTCTTTCTTTCCTGTCTATTGCGGCCCCATCCGTGCGCGCTCGCTGCATGCATGGCGGAGTACTTTGCTGCCGCTTATCATAGGTAGGAGAGCGGTAGGCTCTACGGCGGGTCCTACATTACCGCGGTCGCGCCCTCTTTAGGGATCGTCCCCTAGAGTGATCCGCTGCTGTTCCCGGCCATTCCGTCGACTAGATTAGGTCGAGCGTCAGTATCGAGTATGCGTTTGACGCACCAGTTTGACGGGATTGGCCTGCGGTTTTGGACGCGCTATTACCAGGTTTGGGAGCCCGAGGTGTTGCCGGAGGTGATCCCAGTAGTCATTGAGCTTAGGGACTGAGTACTAGCGCCTCCGGTTGTTCAGCAGGCGGCTCGGCAGGCTCAACGTGAGGCTCTGGGTCTGGATGAGCCTGAGGATCAAGCTTAGTCTCCGCTTGGTCCGCCTTCGGCTGATCACGTTGTTGATGACGAGATCCCGCCGCCGCCGCCGCCACCACCCCCGCACCCGCCGCAGTACCCACAGCACGTCTTTGCAGACCTGCCTCCTGCTGCGCAGGCGGTGGCTTGAGAGTTCGATCGGCGCCTCCGACGTTCGGACCGACAGCAGACGCGAATTATAGAGACGCTCATGGAAATCCGGGCACATTTGGGATTGCCGCCCCATCCATATTTACTTTTGTATTAGATGGGGTTGGTTCCGGTACAAACCATATTTATCCTACAAACCGTAAGAACAGATCCTAGCACTTAAAAAAAGTTAAATTAACACATAACAAAACAATACATACATAAAAGTAGCACTTTTCAATTATATTAGCACATGAAAATTAATCAAGATTATTGATTTTAGCATATATTTGAATGATATCAGCCATTTTCTTAATTAGCACAATGAAAACAGAAGGAAGACCCAAATAAAGAATTAATTGCTTGTTAGAGCACATGGGGCGGTTCAGTGATAGCCCAATATAACGAGTGATGGGTTTGTCTTTCCACCGCCACTCAAAGTATAACGCGTTATTGTATCACGGTTTCTCGATTCCGTGATATTTTCAACGGCGTGGTATATTATTTTGTGAGGGTAGTTGTTGGTTGGGGGGAAATTGTTGGGTGTGGTGGTGAGTGATGACCACCCACACTAAAAAAAGGTTGTGAGTGATGGAAAAATGGTTGATGACATGGCGGAACTTGATTGGTGCTTGTGAGTGATAGAATTCTATCACTAGTGACCACCCCCTCCCCTTAGCATATTTATAGGGAATTCAATAAAATTGATATTATTTAGGATATTATTTTATCATTTCTATATAATTGATTGGATGTCACGTGACACTTTTTAAATGGTTCTTACAGTTTGTATGCGAGATGTGGTTTATATTTGATCCTACTCCTGTATTAGACATTCAGTTGTACTTTTGTTTTTTATGTACAAACTGATTTATATATATTTATGCAGTTGATCTTTTATTTACACGGTGTTTGCTTCGATTGTTTGCGTTTATTTCATACGTCTCTTTCGCAACTTATTGTACGCCGTTTTAATTAAACATATTCGTGTAATGTAACAAAATAAAATCGATTAACATTTATAAAAACAATGGCATAATGAAACGTATCTTAAAAACGACTATTATAAATCAACTATAACCGGTACACTCACGTTAAACGACCGTTATAAATCAACTTTAAATTATACACGTTTTATAAAAATAAAACAACAATCTATAACTTCTCAACAAAAAAACACAACAAAACAACAAACCAACACCCAACTTTTTCCACAAAAAACTCACCTTTTCCACCAAAAACAAACGGCACAACTAAGCGCGACACTTTGGCCAAAGCACAACGCTCAAGTACGAGGTCAACAGACAAGGACTGCCAGGTTCAGTCCTTGTCTATTGACTTTACACCAAAACACTACGCTTTAGCCAAATCACGACGTTTCAGTATGTGTGAATGTGAATAACCAAAGGGGCATGTGTGTGAATAGCCTGAACCTTATTATGTGTTGATAACATGATGTCATGCTTCATGAAGATTCATGAACCTTCCTAAATAAAAAATATTAAAACAGACATCATGGCATATGCATAAGACGTGGACAGATATTAAATCCAAAGAAATCAATTATAAATCTCGCACATTATTACCACTAAATTCAACATCATTTTGACTAAAAATAAATATGGCCGGAAAAGTGATGCATGCGGTTTGGTACACTTGTTTCGGCGGAGGTGCTGCCGGTTTGAAGGTGATTCAACATCATCTTAATTAGATTCTTGTCTTAATTTTTGCTTATTTAACTGTATCATTTTCAGATCTATATTTGCTGCTTAAATAATGTATATTCTATTTATATAATTCGATTTCTGGATTACTTGATAGATTAGCTTCAGATTGATTGGTTAGGTTTTACAGTAGATCGAGGATTTAACTTTTTTAGTCCCACAGTTATTACTTATTACACTCTTGCAACACCTAAGTCAAACAGATCTGTTACTTAGGATGGTTGACTTTTTGGTATTTCTTGGGTCAACCAAAAACAAATCTGTGAGTTTCTGAATGGACAACCCATCAAGGCAAAACGGAGATTTGGAGGTAGAAACATGATTTAGTTGAATAAATTTGGTATTTTCAGATTGGAAACAAAAAGAGGTTGATTGCATAGTTGTCAATAGCGGCTTTAGCGACTGTTATAGCGTGCTATGTAGCGAAGCGACCAAGTGTCGCTGTTTGGGTCATAGCGACCAATAGCGTGAATCGCGATTGTTTTTTTTTTTTATTATGTAAATAGCAATTAGATCTAGCTATAAAATAGCTGGATTTATAGGTATTTGTTAAATTATTTAACAAATACCTATAAATACATGTAAAATAGCATATATATATATATACCACGGTATTTTGATATAATATACATATAAAATTTTCAAAATTCTTTTTCTAGTGTATCGCTCTATATAAAATAGCGGTCGCTATTCGCTGTGTAGAATATAGGTGATAATAGGTCCCTTATTGCTATTTGTCGCTATTCGCTATTAAGAACTATGGTTGATTGACATCATGTTTAGCCTATTTGATCTAGAAAGAAGATAATCTGTTCCTTTTCAAAGCACCAATGGATGAATTTTTCATAATCATGTATGATATACAAGAGTTAATAAATGCTGTTATTTATATGTTTTACAGCATGTTGAACTTCCTATTCCTTCTCCTGGTCATGATGAGATTTTGATGAAAGTAGAAGCAGCAAGCATAAACCCGATTGACTGGAAGATACAGGACGGCTTTGCACGCCCTCTTTTACCCAAAAAGTTTCCTTGGATACCACGTAAGTTTGATAGTTGATATTTAGCCTACACTTTTAACTTAAAGGTTTTATACTTGTTTGGTTCTTTTTTGGTTCTTTTTTGTTTATTTATACTTGTAGTACTCGTGACATTACAAAGATCATTCGTAGTTTTAAAACTTGTAGTACTCGTGATTCTTAAAATGAATGACTCTTTAAGATAAATGTTAGATTTATATGAATGATTTCGACATCAATTTTGAGGAGGGATCATAAATGTAACTTTTATAAGGGTGTAATGGTCGTCTTAAAACTTCAGGCATGTTAGGAGGTTTCATGACATAGACATCTTTGTAATTTAAGTATCAAACAAACTATATGGTGTGTGAACTGTGATGATGTTTTTTTACGACTACGAGCTTCTGATTTCTGAAGGATTAATAGTAACTGTGTATGATTGTTTGTTTGGATCAGTTAGTGATGTGGCAGGAGAAGTTGTGGAAGTTGGACCGGGTGTAACGAACTTTAAAGCTGGTGACAAAATTGTTGCAACTCTTGTGAGTTTCATATTTCTTATTTTCAAGATTTTGTTTCTTACTGGTTTTTTTTTTGGATGTGGCAAGCTGGGCGGGTTGCGCCAGTTCCCGTC
Source organism: Helianthus tuberosus (assembly GCA_030545235.1). Classification (NCBI taxonomy): domain Eukaryota; kingdom Viridiplantae; phylum Streptophyta; class Magnoliopsida; order Asterales; family Asteraceae; genus Helianthus; species Helianthus tuberosus. Next base: position 171,694,849 of record CM060352.1, read on the forward strand.
AACATTTATTAAATATAATTATGGAAAATAAGATACCAAAACGATTTAGGAAGTTGTATACATATAATACATGCCTTTATTGACTTTCAACCTGTTTGCATGGGTGAAGGGGGGTCCGAGTGCAGGTGGAGGGCTAGCCGAGTATACCGTGGCTAAAGAAAGCTTAACCGTTTCAAGACCACCAGAAGTACCAGCTGCAGAGGGTGCTTGTCTAGGTATTGCAGCGTGCGCCGCCCTGCACTCCCTTACTGTAACCGGTGGACTAAAACTGGAAAAGACAGAACCACAAACCAACGTCCTAATAACTGCGGCTTCAGGTGGTGTGGGTCACTATGCAGTCCAGCTAGCAAAACTAGGTAACACCCACGTGACCGCAACATGCGGGGCTCGCAACATCGATTTCGTTAAAAGCTTAGGAGCCGACGAGGTTCTGGACTACAAGACCCCCGAAGGAGCCGCCCTCAAAAGCCCATCGGGGCAGAAATATGACTTAGTGGTCAATTGCACCACCGGTATCCCTTTTAAAACTTTCGAGCCCAACCTGAGCGCAACTGGGAAGGTTATTGATATAACCCCAGGTGGTGGTACGTTTTTTAATTATGCAGTGCAAAAACTAACTTTTTCGAAAAAGCAAGTTATACCATTACTCGTGAATCCAACCGCCGAAGAGATTGGTTTTCTTGTGAAGCTGACAAAAGAAGGGAAACTGAAAACCGTTATCGACTCGAGATACCCTTTAAGTCAGGCTGAAGCAGCTTGGGCCAAGAGCATCGAGGGCCATGCCACTGGGAAGGTGGTTGTCGAGCCGTAATATATGGGCGAAGGACGTTATCTCAATTTTATAATTCGGATTGTACTCGTATTAATGTATTCTTCTTTTGTAATTCTGTGTGTTTTATGACTGAAATTATTGTGTTTTATGACTTCGTATACTTTTGTAGGAGTTTTAGATTTTGTAGTCGAACCTCACTATATAAATCTATACCCGATAAATAAGAAACTAGTTAAAAACCTTTTTCCCACTTTATTTCACACATCTCGTATTTTATATCTTAACTAGGTTATAACCCCGTGTATTACACGTGGTTGAATAAATAAATTTTATATACTAAATAATAAAAGAATATATATCTTAAAAGCTCATTTATTGTACGGGTCGAATAAATATAATTTTATATATTAAGTAAAAAAAAGTTATATCTATAAGAACCATATTGTATAGGTTGAATAAATGTAATTTTATATACCAAATAAAAAAGTTATATCTTTAAAACCACGTGTATTACACGGGTTGAATAAATGTAATATTGTTTACCAAATAATAAAATAATACGTCTTTAAAAAACAGCATTTATTACACGGGTTGAACAAATATAATTTTATATACCAAACAATAAAAAAATTACATCTTTAAAAATATGCGCATTATGCGGTTTGAATAAATGTAATTTTCTGTACTAAATAATAAAAAATATATATCCTTAAAAAACCCCGTGTATTGTACGAATTGAATAAATCTAAATTTATATATCAAATAATAAAAAGTTATATCTTAAAAAAACTCATGTGTTACATGGGTCGAGTAAATGTAATTTTGTATAGCGAAAATAAAAATATTTAACATATTAATACAAAGTTTGGTTTTCGTGATAAAAATAGATTATTCTGTTATTGCAAAATTTGTTAACGAAGTCTCAATAAATTTAACCCTTTATTTAAAACTCCGTAAATGTATAAATGATAAATAATATTAGTTAATTTTATTTTAAGTTTCGTAAAATTTATTTGATACCAAACTAAACAAAACATTCAAATATAATTAATTGAAATAAATAATATTATAAATGAGAAGGAGATTAAACGAAATAATAATTATCCATAAGATATTAAACTAATAATATTTAGTAGGAGAGTTATCTATAATATAAGATATTAAATTAAATAATATTTAGTAGGAGAGTTATCTATAATTAATTAGAAGAGATTAAATTAAAATAACAATTATCTTTAAGAGATGACCTAATATGATGACAAGTGTCTCTAAAGTGGTTTCTTTTATTATATAGTAAGATTAATAGATAGTAATAAATCTTTAATGTTTTATTACTTAAAGTAATTTATATGGAATTTCGGTCATATCTTATCTCAAAATATTATTTTATAATTCATATCTTCATTGCTAAATATTTATATTTTCATTAATCGCACGAATCTTTAACATGGTAAAATACAAATGATTAATTACGAGTAAATTACAACTGGTGTCCTTTACGTTTGCTTCAAATTACAACCGGTGTCCTTTAACTAAAGAAATTATAGGCTTTGTCCTTTGTGTTACTGGTTTTTAACACGTTATGTCCTTTAGACCTAACCTAGTTAATTTTTTTGGTTAAGTCTTACCATGTGCCTCTCACTTGAGGGAAACATGGTCTTTTCATCTCTGTTTTATATTAAAAAACTGGTAACATAAAGACCATGCTGCCCTCATGTGGTAAGACTTAACAAAAAAATTTAACTAGGTTAAGGTTAAAGGATATAACGTGCTAAAAACTGGTAACATAAATGACAAAGCCTGTAATTTCTTTAGTTAAAGGACACCATTTGTAATTTGATATAAACGTGAAGGACACCGGTTATAATTTACTCTAAGAAGAAGTTTTCTAAAGGTCTTATTTTTTTGAACTTACGAAGTGTGTATATATAATTTGTTAAAAAGTGACCGGTTAAATCCAAAGGTACAACATATTTTATTGCATATGGATATCTATTACTCTGATCTTAAAGCATACTACGATTTAATCAAATGAATATCTAGAAAAGTTTAGAATAGGGTCATAAATAAATCAATTTTAAGCAGAGAATTTTTAAAGAGTGGCCGGTTAAATCCTTGTAACGTGTGCCAATTATTTGACTAGGTGTAATATTTTTCGATTCGCGCGTTAATTATTTGATAAGACATAATATTTAGTCAAAACTTACTATATTAATGATTATAATTAGGGCTGTAAACGAACCAAACGTTCGGCGAACAGTTCGTGAACCGTTCGGCGGGAAGTTCGTTTGTGTTCGTTCGTTTATTAAACAAACGAACACGAACAAGAAATTTCGTTCGTTTAGTTAAATGAACAAACATGAACAGATGTCGCGTTCGTTCGTTTATGTTCGTGAACGTTCGATAACGTGTTCGCTTGTGTTTGATAGTTCATTAATATTTTTAGCTTTTATATTTATTTAAATATATCAAAATTCTGACAAATTAAATATTTAATAAGTGTCAGTGTATTATATATTCTGTTCATGAACGATTGTTTGTGTTCGTTTATTTCCATTTGTGTTCATGAACATTAGTTTGTGCTCATTTGTGTTCGCCAACGTTCGTTGCCTAAAATTAACAAACAAACACAAACGAACACGAACAAGTTCATTTCCTTAACAAACGAACACAAACATAAAATCCCGTTCGATAAGTGTTCGTGAACGGTTCGCGAACACATATATTTTTTAACAAACGAACACGAACAAGGTCTCGTTCGTGTTCGTTTACAGCCCTAATTATAATCTTCTTCATTTTCCATTCAATCTGTATTCATATCTTCTATATTCTCGTCTGTATTCAACTCCTCTTACGTTAAGAATGTCGGTTTAGTGCGACAATTATTATTTGGGTTGTGACTAGATTAGTGAGTCGAATCATGCGATGTATGAGTTGAATCAAGATATCAATCCAGAGTCATTTGATTTAGATCGGATAATCAGACTTGCGTCTGATATCAGTCAGGATCAGTGGCTCTGTGGTTACTATTAGGGTACTTATCCTTCTGAAAATTCTAATGGTAGTAGACCCACGACGTCCGGTAGTGGACCCCCCCCCTAAGGGGCCTAGTGATGACGAACCTAGTGTGTTCAAACGGACCAGGTATAACATTTATTTGTATATTTTTTTGCACGGTTAATAGAATTGTTTTATAACAACAAAGTTTATTTCAGAGATTCAATAGCATGGATGATTTGATGAGCTGATGTAAAGCCACAGACATGACAACGGATATACCATAGTCACCCAACAAACGAAGAACAAGGAGAATAGCAACGAGAAAATAAAAATATGGCTTAGATGCGAATGTGGCGGCGGACACTAGCAGACAACCATGGTTAGAAGTGGTGGAACCAGAAAAACCGGGTGGAAGTTCCAATTGTCTAGGACACTCAGAAAGAGTCTATGAGCTTGGACGATAAAGGTTGCACACGCTAAGCATAACTCTGAACCTTTTTTGAATCCTAAGGGACATCCGTCCCTAATTAGGTTGGCCCTAGATGAAAAGAGGATGGTGCAACAGCTCACACATCAGAACATGCCCCTACGAGACATTCTTTCGGCAGTTAAGACATAATATTCCGTCAAAACTTACTATATTAACGATTATAATCTTCTTCATTTTCCATTCAATCTGTATTCATATCTTCTATATTCTCATATGTATTCAACTCATCTTACGTTAAGAATGTTGTTTTGGTGCGACAATTATTATTTGGGTTGTGACTCGATTAGTGAGTCGAATCATGCGATGTATGAGTTGAATCAAGATATCAATCCAGAGTCATTTGATTTAAATCGGATAACTAGACTTGCGTCTGATATCAGTCAGGATCAGTGGCTCTGTGGTGACTATTAGGGTACTTATCCTTCTGAAAATTCTAATGGTAGTAGACCCACGACGTCCGGTAGTGGACCCCCCCACCTAAGGGGCCTAGTGATGACGAACCTAGTGTGTTTCAAACTGACCAGGTATAACATTTATTTATACATTTTTTTGCACGGTTAATAGAATTGTTTTATAACAACAAAGTTTATTTCAGAGATTCGATAGCAAGGATGATTTGATGAGCTGATGTAAAGCCACATACATGACAACAGATATACCATAGTCACCCAACAAACGAAGAACAAGGAGAATAGCAACGAGAAAATAAAAATATGGCTTAGATGAGAATGTGGCGGCGGACACTAGCAGACAACCATGGCTAGAAGTGGTGGAACCAGAAAAACCGGGTAGAAGTTCCAATTGTCTAGGACACTCAGAAAGAGTCTATGAGCTTGGACGATAAAGGTTGCACACGTTAAGCATAACTCTGAATTTTTTTGAATCCTAAGGGACATCCGTCCCTAATTAGGTTGGCCCTAGATGAAAAGAGGATGGTGCAACAGCTCACACATCAGAACATGCCCCTACGAGACATTCTTTCGGCCATTAAGAATTAGAACCCTGAAATGTGTCCACAAGAAATACCATATACAACGTGTGAGCGAAATTGGGTCGAATGGAGAAAGTCGGCGACACTCCAATGCGAATTCTTCTCAACCGGTTGAGCAAAGTTGGGTTTGTTTACTTCCTCCGATTAGATGAAAAGGATGACATGCTACAAGAGGTTTTCTATATCCACCCGGTATCACATAACTTGTGGCGTGACTTCCCGCATGTGTTGCTGATAGACGCCACAGGAAAGACAAATACGTACAAACTGCTGCTCATTTAGATTATTGGTGTCATGTCGACACACCTCTCGTTTTGCATTGCCCATGCTTTCATATTCAACAAACGAGAGGACAACTTCATGTGGGTGTTAGAGAAGTTGAAAGATACTTTGGATAATGGTATGGAGCCTCGTGTTATAGTAATTGATAAAGACCTTGTCCTAATGAACGCGTGTGCACTCGTATTTCCGAACACTAGCCATTCACTGTGTAGATGACACATACAGGAGAATATCGCTAAACGTTGCAAAACAAGCTTTTAAAAGGAAGAAAAATGGGGGAAGTTTCTATATCGGTGGACCAGGTTGATTAACTCTACCACGATTGAGGCATTCAACTTTTGGTACGGGCGACTATGAGAAAGGCGACTAGACAAAAAACATGATGGTAAGTTTCCTACTAATTCTCATATTAATCATGCTTATCTGAATAACAATCGTAATTATGTCTGCTATAAGCTATTATTGATTATGTGTACACTACCTGGCTAGAATCACATAGACAAAGGTTTGTGTCATACTGGACCAATCAACATCTCAACTTTGGTATGCGTACAACCAACAGGGTGGAGATCAAACATGTGCTTTTCAAGAAAAACCTTAACCAAACAAATAATACGCTGGAAAAAGTTAGTACCGTATGTTGAACATATCATAAAGGGTAAACTTTCATAGCTAAACCGAAGCACTTAGCAAAGTAGGAGTAAAAATGGGATACCAATTTTTGATTTCTTACGAAAGAAGGTTTTGCATGCATGTCTGAATCCGTTAACTAATGAAATGAACATGATAGAGAAGTTCCAAGCTGCTAATGGTACATGCGACTGTCGTCTGTTCACCAGCTATGGGTTGCCGTGTGCATTTCGGTTGTTTTAGTATCTAAAATTGTCACACAACGCTAAAGTGGAAACACGAGGGTGTAACCAAAATGGGTTTCGGAGCATATGATTAAGCAAACACTTACATGATATAAATACCAAATGTCATACAAATCATTTTATAACCTCCTTCACTATGATTCAAATACAAGCCTACACTATATGGCTATAAATGGAACTCTTCCAAAGCTTGGTATCCTTGCATGCATGCAACTCAATTGTAGTCTTTCCGTTAGAATTTAAATAACTGAAAAAAATGCTTAAAATCGTCAACATAATGTTGGTGAGTTCACAAGTTTATAGATACGATTATAAATCGATTTTCCAAAAAACAATTTATGAAAAATTGTAAGCATAGCTTATGCAAAATGCATGATCATGTTAATGATTAATTACGACATTAACAAATGTGACATCATGAGTCTATAACCAAACATAGACAATCAACTGCACCCTGCAATCGAACAATTAAGTCAACAACAGTCTTAAAGGTAATTACAAGCACTACAAAGGATTGGAGCGACCAATTAATAGTGAGGGTGTCAACACAATAGATCTATTCAAGAATTCCTTGGCTAATACGAGGGCTTTCTAGTTGCATGATAACTCCCAAAAAGCACACATGAACACATCAAGATCACATTCTGCATATGTAACTAACGTACGCATAAATTAAACTTTACATGTTTTCCCACAAGAGTATAAAACAATAAAAAGGGGTCGTGAAACTCACTTGGATTCTGAGCAAGCTAGTAAATAAAATTAAATCCAAGAAATGATATTCAACCTACACGTGTCCTAAATGTATAAGACACAAATATTCTAATAATGTGTTTACATAAGTTGATCACCCACCTTGTTAAACTCAATGAGATATCCTTTATGAAAAATAACTTAACCACCCGTTGATGATTAATTATTCGAGTGTTTACCGTTATATAATTAACACAAAATATATATAATAACAAAAAATATCACATAACATTGGGATATCGTCCAGAACCTTATTTAACAATCATGTTAATGTATAATCAAGTAATATATTTACTTCTTAAATGTTAATGTATATCAAGTAATATATTTACTTCTTAAAATAAATATGCATATTTTCAAACATGACACATAATTGGAAAAATAATATAACTTATATTATTTACGTTTATGAAAACCATTTGTTCACAAAGCATGTACATATATTCTCCACATACCAAACCAATTAGCACGTCCCTTGTGATTCCATCCCAATATCTCACTTGAAACACATGCCGTCACCCGAATCAACCCTTTGATAAATATATTCTAAAAATTAATATATTTATTATATTCAGTATTCATCATGTTTCAAAAATGACCCAGTATTTATATTTATTTTTAGGTAAATATATACTTTTTGAATCTCCATCAAAATAGTGTGTAGACAATTATTATTTTGTATATATTAATTTAAACTTGTCATGAACAGTATTTTAGTTTTATTTTCTTAATATTATTTTTTAAGTTTCATTATTTTATTGTTTTAGTACATTTATTGATTTTAATCTTAGTTTTTTCTCATATAACTTTTAACATACAATCAAAGTATCTATTATCAAACAGAAAACCATAAAAATAAATGTGAGTCGTACCTGGGGTTGTTTGGTTTAATTCAGTACAGTTTGGTGGTGCTACAATATCAGTTAATCAAAAGTAAAAATGTGAGTCGTACTTGGGGTTGTTTGGTTTAATTCAGTACAGTTTGGTGGTGCTACAGTGTCAGTTAATCAAAAGTAAAAACAATAAAAATAAATACCTGTACCGATGTAGATATGTTCAATCGGTTTCGATTTCACTTGGTACTACAACGGTACAATATCCATTTTCGAAAAAATATCGCAATTAACTAAAATAAACATAGAATGCAAACGAATCGAACCGATATCAACTAAACAACATCACTACTGGTATCGATATTCATTTTTATTGTTTTCAATTGATGTGATGTTTTCTCTTTTGATTACTATAGCGAGTGTCGGTATCACACCGAAGCAAATTGGAAATTGATACTGACTGAATTCCCGCCGCGAAGCGCGGGAGAATCTCACTATATATTTTATATATATGAATTGAATGTGGTAATGAATAATAAATGAGTAACCAAGAATTTTTAAATAATTGATTTTTAATAATATTTTATTGATTATACAATTTGATTGCATTCGGTATAGAAATAATTGTTTTTAATAGTATTTATTGATTATACAGTTTTATTACATTCGGTATAGAAATTATCATGTGTTTTATATCGACCGAAAATGATAAAAATGAACATTGTATCAGCACCGATGTTGTTTTAATAGTATCGATCGGTTCAAACTGTCACAATACCGGTACCGATATTTGTTTATCTGGTAGACGAAATTGTATAATTGAATTTTTTTTTGAACCGGAAAACCATAAAAATGAATATATGTACCGGTACCGATGTTCGGTACGATAACGATACGATATCAGTTTATCGAAAGAGAAAACAATAAAATAAATATCGGCACCGAAACCGTGGTTGTTAGTTCATTTCACTACGGCAGCAGCACGGTATTCGATATCAAACAGTAAACCATAACAATGAATACATACCAGTACCATTGTTGTTCTGCTCAATTTTGTATGATATGGTAGCGATATGGTGTCAGGTTATTGAAAGCAAAAGCAGTAAAAATAGATACCAGTATCGAGACAAATGTTGTTCACGGTTCGGTTTGGTACGATAGCAGCAGAGTACTCTTTTTCTATAAAAGATAGAACGCAAACAAACTAGGACAGTATCATTTGAACAACATCAATATCAGTATCCATAATTGTTTTTATTGTTTTCAATCGATGTAAGGCTTTCTTTTTCTATTCGAATAACAAGTGACGGTACTTTAACGAATGGAATTGATACTGACCGACTTCCCGCCGCGAAGCGCGGGAAAATATTACTAGTTATACATATTAAAAGAAACTATTGATGAATAGTAATTTATATATTTTTATTTTAGTAACAATCTTTATTATTGTTATACAATTAAAAGAAACTATTGATGTAATTTATATATATTTTTTTATTTTAGTAACAATCTTTATTATTGTTATACAATCTGTTTAGTGGTTGATAGTGTTTAAGAATTTGTTTTTTACTTCTATTATTTATTATTTAATTTGATTTTTTAGTAATAACTTCCACTCATTAACTTTAGAGTTAATTGTAATTTTAGTCACTGAGGTTTGTCCAAATTTTCCATTTTAGTCCAAATAGTTTTTTTTTCGCCTCTGGTTCCCTAACTTTTCCCTTTTGTTGCCATTTTGATCAAATACCCTAACTCCATCCAAAAACCCCATTTTTAACCAGGGGTATTTTGGAGATTTTCATTTTAAATCTTTTCAATTGCCATTTTGATCAAATTCTAAAAAATCAAAAAAATTCTAAAAATCCAAAAAATTCTAAAAAATCCAAAAAATTCTAAAAAATAAAAAAAAATCATAAAAATAAAAAAAATCTAAAAAATAAAAAAATCTAAAAAATAAAAAAATTCTAAAAAATCCAAAAAATTCTTAAAAATCAAAAGAATTCTAAAAAATAAAAAAAAATTAAAAATCATAAAAATTCTAAAAAAACCAGAAAATTCAAAAAAAAAAAAAAATCAAAAAATTCTAAAAAATCTAAAAAAATTATAAAATTTAAAAAAATCTAAAAAACTCTAAAAAATCAAGCAAACATATTTTAAAGTTTCAAATTCAAAAAATGACGATATATTCCTCGTCCAGACCAATATATTTTAAAGTTTTATCTATTTTGTTAAGTGAATGTCTGTTTTAGTATTTCTTCTATCAATATATCTATTATATAATGGCTATTTTTTTTCTTCATATTTTGATTAAGTGAGGACGTGTCATCTTTATGATAAAGTGAATTATCACTAAAGTAATTATGTAACATAATGTAATTATTCGACTCACTCACTTTGGAGAAGTGGTAAGATGGTGAAACATGGTAGTTATAAAGTTTTATTTTTCAGTCAGCATCTTGCTGGACTTTGATTTGTATTGTCTTTGGTTTTAGTGGTTCTATCTCATCATAACCACTCATTCACTCAAAAAAAAAAAAAAATAGATAAAACTTGAAAATATATTCGTCTAGACGAGGAATATATCGTCATTTTTTGAATTTGAAACTTTAAAATATGTTTGTTTGAGTTTTTAGATTTTTTTATTTTTTAGTTTTTTTGTTTTTTAGAACTTTTTTTATTTTTTAGATTTTTTGGAATTTTTTAGATTTTTTTGATTTTTTATGATTTTTTATGATTTTTATGACTTTTTTGATTTTCTTTGATTTTTTTTATAATTTTATTGATTTTTAGATTTTATTATTTTTATCATTTTTTTTATTTTTTAGAATTTTTTTGATTTTTTTTAGAATTTTTTGGATTTTTTAGAATTTTCTTGATTTTTTATAATTTTTTTTATTTTTTAGAATTCGATCAAAATGACAATTGAAAAGATTTAAAATAAAAATCCCCAAAATACCCTTGGTTAAAAATGGGTTTTTGGATGGAGTTAGGGTATGTGATCAGAATAGCAACAAAAGGGAAAAGTCAGGGACTCAAAGGTGAAAAAAAACTATTTGGACTAAAATGACAAATTTGGACAAACCTCAGGGACTAAAATGACAATTAACTCTTAACTTAAAAAAACAAATTCGTATCTATGTTTATTTATTTTAACATTCCAAGTTATATGACCGCGTGTTGTGACGGTACATCACCGTAGACATTGTATGGATTTGGTTCGTTATAGTACCGATACGATATATGCACTCGGTATAGAAATCAACACTTGATCTATATCATCCGAAAACGATAAAGACGAACATCAGTACCGATATTTATTTATTGTTGTAGACAGAGTTGTATAAATGATTTTCTTTTTGAAATTCGAAAACCATAAATGAATACAAGTATTGATATGCGTACGTGTTGTTCAATACGGTAGCGGAACGGTATCAGTTTATCGAAATAATAACACTAAAAAAATATTAGTGTTACCCAAACCAGTGTTGTTCATTTAGTTTACTATGGTAGTAGCATGATATCCGTTATAAAAAAAAAAAAAAACGTTGAAGTGAGTACATACACATACCAGTATTGTTCGATTTGGTCTGGTATAATATGATAGCCATAGAGTGTCAGTTTATCGAAAGCAAAAACAATAAAAATAAACACATATACCGATATATATGTTGTTCAGTTGATTTCGATACGATTTGTTGTAATAGCAGCACCCGCCGCAAAGGCATGGATAATATCACTAGTATATCTATATAATCTATAAAAGGAGACTAAGTGCTGACTTAATTTTGCCTACGTGTCATCATATTAGCTATGCGCCTATGCCACATAGACTCCGCTGATGTCATAAATCCGATTTATTTATTATATATAAAAATCTATTAAAATCTGATTTTTATTTATTAGTAGAAAGTAACTTTTTTAGGAGGGAAATTCATAATTCAAAATCAAATCATAATTTCAATCCTCTCTCTCTCAAATATAGTCCTGCATCATTTCAAAATTCAAACCATCATCTTTAACCCTCTCTCTCTAAAACTCATTTTCAAAAAGAACTCTCTCTAGCTCGCCATTGCCGACGGCTCCTGTTGCCTAAGGCGGCAGCGGACTTAAAGCTTGTGGTGCCTTGATTTGCTCTCTGTTTCTCGCTTTAAATCTTTTGCTTTGAGTTGATAATACCGTGATGGTGCTGTTGTTTATCGACGACCCTATTCCCTCATGTTGTGTTTCCAATCAGTGGCCATGATAAATTGAAGTTTATCCAAGATAAAATCGATGATGATGATGCTAACTTCATCTGAGATTAACCAAATAGGGTGGTCATGATCATGAGGTAAACCATACATTAACCCTAATTGCTTGTAAAAATTCTCTCTCTCTCTCTCTAAAACGCAGGCCTTAAACTTCCGATGAAGAAATCGTTGAATATAAAGTGAGTTTTTATCTTTAAAGTTTAATTAATTGAAACCAGTAAAGTTTTGTCATACTTTTCTCTGTTTCCCCAAACCCTTTTGCAGTTTTGGTGAAGAAGAAGACGACATCGTTTCTGCGTGAGCATCAAGCCAAAGCACAAGTATCACTTGATCGCTTCACAACAAACATTCAATTCGTATGTTTCGCATCAAGCCAAAGCACAAGACTACATCGTTTCTGCGTGAAGAAGAAAACGACATCGTTTCTCTGAAGTGTGTTTCGTACAAAACCAACTAAACGTGAGTGTAAAATTCATAAATTCTGCTTCCCTTTCAACTATTCCATGATTTTTGGTTGTTTTCACTTTGATTTATAACTGGGCTTTGTTCATAATGTTGATTTTAGTAAGGGTTTTTTTTACATGAACAAGAAGAGGGGTTTTGAATTTTAGGTTGTTCTTGATCTAAATTTAGCTTAGATATTTAAGAACTTCTCTGTTCAGATGATATGATTGTTGTAATTGTATGATTCTGCATTTCTGGTGTATCGAATATGTTTTCAGCTCAGATGATTAGCTGGTAGAGAAATTGAAGAAAGAGGTGATCAAAAGCATTTCTGGTGTATCGAATCTGTTTTCAACTCAGGTTGATCAAAAGCATTTGGTAGACAAATGATAATTAGTTTCCTAATTACAAACAATGTTTGTTGACCAAAATATCCAAAGTTTGATATAAAATATATGTTGTATTCATTTGTCATGAAAAATATAGAGACAATTATTTGTTGACATGGTTGCCACTTTTGTACATCATGCATTTATGGTAGTACAATCCAGCTTGATGCATATTTGCCAAGAAAGAAAAACACATAACACAATAGGATGTAGGAATATGGCGTGATTCTTTTATTAATTTGAATGTATTGATGACAGGTGAATAAGTTGAAGAAGCTAAGACAAGAAGAAAATGTACACGTAGCACTAGAAAGAACTTTCAGTAGACGTTTAGGAACTTTACCTCATCTTCCTCCTTATTTGCCTCCACAGGTCTCCACTTTATTCAAATCTTTTTTAAACTTCATCATTAATCAATTTATGAATATTGAATTCTTTAAAAATTGACAGACTTTGGAGCTGTTAGCTGAAGTAGCTGTTTTGGAAGAAGAAGTTGTACGGTTAGAGGAAGAAGTTGTAATTTCTACATAGTAAGTACAAACAACTGTTACCTTTATCCATAGGTTTGTTAATTTGTTATTTTAAAATGATTAAAATTACTTGATTAGCTGGTAGAGAAACTGAAGAAAGAGGTGATCAAAAGCATTTCTGGTGTATCGAGAAGTCACAGAGGTAACTCTCTCTTTCTCTCTCTCTCTCGTGTTATTCGATAATAATATATATCTATATTGATGTTAACAAACGTATAACAGGTCCGGATAATGAAAGGCAAAGACTCGAGTGAGAATAAAGGCTATGCTTTTGTGACCTTCAGGACTAAGGAGTTGGCTTCTACTGCCATCAAGGAGCTTAATAACTGAGAGTTGAAGATATTGCAATAGTCTTAAAACTTTTTATAAACAGTATTAGGCTGTTTATAAGTGGTTTAAAGTGCTATCATAGCATTTAATGATGCTTCATTCGATTAAAAGTTTTGCATTTCTCAGGTATTTGACGACACATTTTTGGTTTTTATGTAATTTCAGGGTAGGAGGATCAAGTGTTCAACGTCCCAAGCGAAACATTAATTATTTATCGGTAATGTTCCTAAAAATTGGACACTGGAAGACATGGAGAAGGTTGCCAGAAGAGTTGGCCCAGGCATTGAATCCGTAGAGCTATTAAAGGTTTGAATAGGATTAATTCGATTGTACGTGTATACCTGCGTGTAATGTGTGAGCATCTAATATTTTTATTTTGTCTATTTTATTACAGGATCCACAAAACTCTAGACGAAACTGTGGTTTTGCTTTTGTCGAGTATTATAACCATGCCTGTGCAGAGTATTCAAGACAAAAGATGTCAAACCCTAAATTTAAGCTTGACGATAACGCTCCAACCGTTAACTGGGCTGACCCAAAAAAATGCCGAGTCCTCAGCTTATTTTCAGGTGCTTATAACTTGAAGAATATTGAATACTTTCCCCGTTTTCAGTTATAGTTTACTCACGTCATTATTTCATGTTCTTTTTAATTCAGGTTAAGGCAGTGTATGTGAAAAATTTGCCAAAACACGTAATGCAGGAGCAGTTAGAAAAGATGACTTGAAATTCCGTTAAATGCATCTGAAGATGACTTGAAAGAGTTTTGCGAATCTGTAGGAGAAGTCACAGAGGTAACTCTCTCTCTCTCTCTCGTGTTTTACTAATCATTGATTGTTTTAGATCTGAGTGGTGTTATAACTAATGGTTAGGACTGTGTGTTGCTAAAAAAAGAGAGTTGAAACTGTTGTGATTTAAAAGATGCAGTAGGTTCTTTCTAAGTGTTGATCGTATCGAAGAAATCGAATCGAATTTCGGACTGTTTTTGATCTGTTTGGTTCATGTTTTGAACTTTTTGATTGATGTCAATCAGTTTCGGATCGTTTTCGGTGAAACTCGGAGATTGAGGAATGTTAACGAAAATATTGTTTTAGTTTGAGATCTGATTTATTGTTGATTGTTTGAACTGAGAGGACTGATTAGTGTTGCTATTTGTGTTATATTGTTCATCGTAGAAGGAGTTTAAATTGAATTGCGGTTGTGTTTATCCTGAACGACGATTTGATACATTTCGGACTGTTTTGTGTGATTTCGACGAATTTCAAATCATTTCGGTGTATATCGGATCGAGCTTGAACGTTTCTGTTGGTTTTAGAACAGTATACTGAATTGGTTGTGTTTTCGGTCGAATTCGGTAACTTTCGGCTAAAGTTTTCGATAAGTTTCGGACTGTTTCGATTGGTTATTTTCGCTGCGAATTCCGGATTGAAATCTATTTGTGTCGATCAGTCTTGATAGGTTATTGTTCGGTGATTTCAGTGGATACGTGATTCGGAGTGTGTTTTGATATTTTCAGATTTGAATCTGAATCTGTTTGTTAGAGGTTGATAATTTTTATTGTATAGAAGGTTGACATTTGGCTGGGAGTCTAAGCAACGACTAGAGTGATGATTGTGTATGGCTGAAATAAAAATAGTGACTGCAGTTTCGAGTTAATTTGCAGTTTATAGTATAAAGAAAAAAACAAGTAAAACACTGTGTGCAGTATCAATTTACTGCTGTTGGATTGGGTTGTTGTTTTGAAGAAACGTTTCTATTTTGTAATTTCAACCGTTTTTTTTTGTATTGGTGTGCGTTAATGATTTCGGATTTGTGGATCTGAAGTTGATTTTGTTGAATATAATGTAGTATTAGAAATCTGGTGAACGATGACGAAGGTTGATAACTGTTTCGAAGCCGGTAACTCGAGAACGGATGATGATGATGATTCGAAATGGAACTCGGATACAAAGATGATGAATGAAGATGAATGTTCAGACGAGTATTTGAAGGGCACGATTAATGGAAGAAGCCATGTGATTTTGTTAGACTATTGTCATTTAACTAAAAAGTGCATAACACAACTTTAGAAATTTCTATAAATATGCTGAATTTGGAGTCCTAATGGAGTAACTTAACCAGGAGGTTTATTGATGTTATTGTTTGTAGGTGTGGATTTTAAGGTGAAATATGTCACCATTGATGAGAAGAAGTTAAAGCTTGCTCTTTGGGCTACTGGTAAACTGTTTTCATTCCCTTTTGAACCCATTTGTTTACTTTTTTTTTAATTGGATTAGGTTCATGTAAAACAGTAAAAGCCATGTGATTTTGTTAGACTATTGTCGTTTAACTAAAAAGTGCCTAACACAACTTTAGTGTCGGTGTATAACGTTTCAATATGCTAAGCGTGATGGTGATTAACGTTTTGGTTGAATTTTATAGGCGTAGAGCGGAAAATGCTGGAGAGGCGGAGGCTTGCAAGCGATGTAACTGTAAGAAATCCAAGTTTTTGAAGGTGTATGTTCTATAAGTTCACTGTGTTAATTGTGAATATGAAAGCATAATTATTACGATATTAATATTAATGTTTGTGATTGCAATCCTGTTGTATATAGGATGTGATGTTCAGGGAACTGAGACGTCCTAAAGGGAACCCGAAACTGCTGGCTGCTAAATCGAGGGAACAATGTATCAAGGTTTTTAAGTCTTGCTTAAGCCATCATGTTGTGATATGGTATGCATGTTCTTTTGTACATGGCAATTTTTTGTTCATATATGCTTTTTTTGTGGTTCTAATTATACGTTTTAATGGCATTTTTTGTAGTAGTAGCTGAATGATTTTGTCGATATCTGTCTTCTTAGCAAAGTTACTAAAGTCTGAGCCACACTATTTTTTGGTACACGTTCTTGGAAGGTGAAAATGTCAAAAGCAGTGGTCATCACTTTTAAAGTTAGCATTATTCTTCCAAAATGGCATTCAACTGAGCGTGCCAAAGAATGAACATCACAAACAGTTTGAAGATATTACACACTAGGGGTGTGTATGGGTCGGTTTGGTTCGGTTTTTACTATTAACCATAACCATAACCGCTAGTTCGGTTATGGAGTTTTGGTAACCATAACCATAACCAGACTTCGGTTATGGTTAATCGGTTATGGTTCGATTTTGGTTAATTTCGGTTAAGTAACCAAGTAGGGTTGTGCACGATTTGGACTTAGCTTGAGCCTATCTTATAAGACAACGGAGACTAAACTTTTGATTAAACTACCGATATAGGGTTCTTTTTAATAAGGTAATTCTCAAACAAAAACAATTATGACCATAACACCTTAGTTCTTCATCAAAATAAATGGCATCTACATCAAGATTATTTTGTTACTAACATACTTTTATCTTAGTAAAAACCCTCTATATGGTTTTGTAAAAAACAAATCCATTATATAAAGTTAACATCACAAGTTCGGTTCGGTTTCGGTTATATCGGTTAACCAAAGCTTCATAACCATAACCATAACCGATTGAGCGGTTATACAAAGTTTCATAACCATTGGATATATTGGTTATCAGTTATTAGTGGTTCGGTTATGTAGGTTATGGTTCGATTATCGGTTATGGTGGTTAATTTGCTCACCCCTATTACACACTATTTTGTTTTCATTAACAAGGAAACCTTTAAATTATTTCAATTTTTATGTGGGTTCAAGTTTTTTATTTTCTCATTTAACTAACATCATTATGACAGTTATATGTTTTTTCTACATTTTAGTTAGAAAATGAAGGAGTGTGGTGCAACTTTGTAAGGGAAGCAGACCAAGCATATGAAGACTTTCTGTATACATACAATTCTGAACCATTTTTCTGGTGTGGTGCAACTTTGTAAGGGAAGCAGACCAAGCATATGATGACAGTCTTCGAAAAAAAAGACGGTGAGATATTGAATCAAGTGGTAAAGGTCGATGCAAAGTCATTCAATCCTGTAAACTAGAGCAGTTTTGTCATTTCTAACAACAAAGTTGATGTGTTGCCCCATTAAGTTAACTGTATTATTATCAACCTTTTCTCATCGCTATTAATATGTAGCATATAGGTAGGTTGTCGCTATTTATCGCTATTTGCTATTAACAACTATGGTTCATTGGAATTATCTTTTCTTTTTATTTAATTAATCCGCAAGTGATACTTTTTGATCTTGAGTTTTTAGTTTTTATTTATGAATATATATTGTATTGTTAGTTCAATGAATTAAAGGTAATTTTATTCAGTATGGCTTTATATTTGTGAGATAAAGTTTGGACATTTTAGGGTAATAATTGGTAGCAGAGGTTAGAATATCTTGTGGTAGGGGCGTAACTAAATGCAAATAATTTAAATGATATATTATAACCTGTTTTTTAGTATTTGATGTCGATCGTTATTAAACATACCCGTGTGTTCACACGGGTGTTACAACTAGTATTATATCATAACACTAATAATAACATCACTTATGCAAAAATCATTATTTCACATCTGCAAACTCAATCACATATACGTTCATGTTCACGTATCGTTCACTTAGAAATCCATAATAATACTTAGCATATTCTCGATTAACATCACTAAATCATGTATCACTAATATATATTTAAATTACACATATATTCACATCACAAGTTCACAACATATTCATCACCTTAATCAAATATGCATCATGGAAACAATAACATTCATCAGATAAATATATTTTACCAACTTAGGCATGTCAATAGATATAATCACACAATAGTCTACAAAACTATCGTTTTAAGCATGTATACCGTATAGTCGTACGTTCGACTTACTAGGATTTATTATTCAACAATATTTGTTCTAAGCCTTTAATATATATATATATAGGGTGGGGTTCTAGAGTGAACACTAGTGTATTTGCGAACTAAGTGAACAAATCCTGGCCATTGATCTACACACGTGTATGGCCAGGATCTCATCATCAAATCGTAAAATACACTAGTGTATTTCAACATTAAATCCTGGTCATTGATCTACACACGTGTATGGCCAGGATTAGTTCACTCAGTTCGCAAGCTACACTAGTGTTCACTTTTAAACCTAATCCTATATATATATACGGTAGGGTTCCAGCGTGAACAACCTCCCAAGAGTGAACTGCGTGAACAGATCTAGACCCTTGATTTCCTTTTTAGTTGTTAAGGGTAGGATTGTAATTATATAAAAAATTAGATTTAAATCATTATTTTAATAATTGAATTAAGTTACATCTTTCCTATTTTAAATTCATTATCCACATTATGTTTTATTTATTAATAAGATAATTATCAAAACAAACAACAAATCACCATATTTAAATTTTAATTTTTATTTCAGATTTTATCACCAGAATTCAAATTTTGATTTTTAAGATCCACGTAACCTTCATATTTCAACGGTATACATATGTGTATTTGGATATAAATAGAACGGTACACATGTGTACTCAGCATCGTACATATGTGTAATTAGCTACATAATACATACATAGAAACAATACCTGTAAAACTATTTTATATTTAACAAATTACAAGTTCCATAATGTTTTCCAAACAAAAAAAAAACATATAATTACAAGTTCCAGTTTCGTAGAAACAATAAACCCAACATAATCGGAAAAAACAGAAAACATAATCTTTTACAATTATTCGCCACGTTGTATGCTGAATCATCCTTATCGACCAAGCAAACAAACATGTGTGAATCATCCTTATCGACCTCATACGTGAATCATCCTTATCGACCTTCCATCTCCACTTTTCTCGTTACGAAATCTCCTATAATAGCACAAAAAAAACTCATCAACTAATATTTTGCATAATTCACAAGTGTACATCAACAAGCTTACACATTCAATACACAAAAAATCTGAGATATCACAAAAACAGACGCTATACACATGTGTACATCGCGTTAAAATCAGAATACACATGTGTACATCACATTAAAAACAGAGCAAAATCAGAATACACATGTGTACATCGCTTTAAAACCAGAGCAAAATCAGAATACACATGTGTACATCGCATTAAAACAGAGCAAAAATCAGAATACACATGTGTACATTGCATTAAACATTGTACCAATAATCATTAAAAGTAAATATTAACTAATAAATAAATAAATAAATTAAAACATTAAAAACGATCCCAACATTTAGGATTAATGAATTGGACTTTCAATATTGATGCACATGGCCTGACAAACCGTTTGACTCTTGAGCCACTTTAACATGTGATTTGATACTCTTTGAATTTCTAAAACCACTAAGCCGACAATATTAATTACACTCAAATCTGATTGGACCGATCATATCAACTCATTCAAAGTTTGACTATCAGACATTTAATCATTCTTGATTGGGCCGAGTAATGAACAATAAAAAAAAAGAAGATGTTTTTAATCTGGCAGAAGGGACGAGTAGGTTGGTATAACAATTACCTCCGATCTTTGCCGTCGATCTTTGCCGTCTCACTTCTTCAAAGCCGCTTTGTTAATCAGCGGCGAGATAAGAGATGCGGGCAGGGCGATGTCGGTGACGATCTGTGTGGCGTTGCAGTTCCGGCGACCTTCGATCTCCACTTTTCCCGTTGATGTCGGCGATGCAGTTCGGGCGACGGATCTGTGTGGTGTGGGATTTTCTTTGATGTTGGCTTTGATATGTGAGAGAGATATTTGTGGGATTTTGAAACGTAAAAGTAGATATAAATGGGAGGTTGTTCAATATGATATGGAGATTACATATTTACCCTTATTAGCTTAATTAAATAGTATCAAAAAACCTAATAATTACAATCATGCCACCCATTCAAAATATCAAGATCATAATAATCAATGGTCCAGATCAGTTCACGCAGTTCACGCCGGAGAAATTGTTCACGTTTGAACCTAATCCTATATATATATATATATATATATATATATATGGGAAGGTTCTATGCAGAACACTAAGTATTGCGAGAAAACGGAGAACAAAATGAATCACTCAGTTTTTCAATCCTAAAAACCTAAAAAGTATATGAAAATGTTATAAATGTAAGATTTATTGTTTCTCATACTAGAATTTAAAAGAAAATGTGAAAAATCTTCAGTTTTTAAATAATCTACACACATGTAGGTTATGTGTAGGCTAAATTACCTACATGTATGTAGACTATGTGTAGGGAAAAATATATGATTTTTTATGTATATATAATGCACATATGAATGTAAGAAACATAAAGTTTAAGAAATATGAACCTTATACCCAAAATTTAGTGACTTAGAGTTGTTCTCGCAACAATTAGTGTTCTGTAATGATACTTATCACATATATATATATAGAGTAGGGTTCGCACGGAAAGTGTGTTTTTCCTAGAAAGTCTAGGAATCGATCTGGTCCATCCGATTGGTGTGTTTAAGGGTTGAGATTAAATCAATGGCAATCTTGTAATATTTGAGTTTAATTAATTGATTGTTTTAAATGAGTAGGGGCAATTTTGTCAATGGTCGTGTTTTAAATCAATTAGATAACCGCCTAGTTCCTAAATTCAAGCGATTTTCCCCCTCTCTCTCTCCAAACCCATCTTGGAAACCCCAATCCCTACAAAAAATAACTACAATCATGGAAGAAGATAACTTTAGAAACGATGGAGAGCACCGGATCAAATTAAAACACTTCTCCATCTCCACCATCTCCGAGTTCATCATCACCATTCAAATATTGTTCTTATCATCTCCGTTTTCTTGACGATGTGTTTTAACAACAAGCAAATTAATACAGTTGTGTTTTAGCAGCAAGCAGAATCATACAGTTGTGGTTTAGCATCCAGATTCATACATATGTGTTTTAACAGCATGCAGATTCATACAGTTGTGTTTTAGCATTCAGATTCATACAGATGTGTTTTAACAGCAAACAGATTCATACAGATGTGTTTTAACAGCAAGCAGATTCATACAGATGTGTTTTAACATCCAGATTCATACAGATGTGTTTTAACAGCAAGCAGATTCATACAGTTGTGTTTTAACAGCAAGCAGATTCATACAGATGTGTTTTAACATCCAGATTCATACAGATTCATACAGATGTGTTTTAACAGCAAGCAGATTCATACAGATGTGTTTTAACAGCAAGCAGATTCATACAGATGTGTTTTAACAGCAAGCAGATTCATACAGATGTGTTTTAACATCCAGATTCATACAGATGTGTTTTAACAGCAAGCAGATTCATACAGCTGTGTTTTAGCATTCAGATTCATACAGTTGTGTTTTAACAGCAAACAGATTCATACAGTTGTGTTTTAACAGCAAGCAGATTCATACACTTGTGTTTTAGCATTCAGATTCATACAGTTATGTTTTAACAGCAATCAGATTCATACCCTGTGTTTTACCATCTTTATATTGTGGGATCTATAAAAAAATTTGACTTTAGCCCTGTAAACTGTTAAAACACAGCACCAAGAACATGCTGATAAATTCCAGTAATCTTCTGAACAATGGAATATGCGATGTAATGTGACATGGAATTTAGTTAATGAACACATTGACTTCCAGATTTGAATTCGAAAATAATAAAAATTCCGAAAATCATGGAATTTTAGTTAATGAAGATACATTCCAAAAATAAAATTAAAATGTGAAATTACATGATAGCCCTTCTACTTAAAATCCCTCAATGACACATGTCCAATTCTTATTCCTTCCTAGACTTTCTAGGAAAAATAGACTTTCCACCCAACTCCTACTCTCTATATATATATATATAGGGGAAGGTTCATTTGAGAATAAATTTAATGTGAGAATAAAAAGAAGAAATGACATATTAGTAAAATACTATTTCATTTATAACTCATATCATTAATTTTTAACTCTTTAATTAATTAGTCAACTAATCATTAATTATCCTACATATAATCTATAAAACCTACACATATCAAAATTTTCCTACATATACCCTACACATTGTAGAATTTTATCTTACACAGTCGAAATTTATCCTACACAACTCGAAATATATCCTACACAACTCGTAATTTATCCTACACAACTAGTAATTTATTCTACACTTTAAATTAAGTTGTTTTTTAATTTGAAAAAAGTATATATTTTGAAAAGGAGTTACAAATTTAATTTAGTTAGTTATTAAATGGGAAGAATACAAATTAATGATTTTTGTAAGTTTACCAATATACCCTTATATTAAAATTAAATGCAAATATTAAATGAAGTAAAATAAAGCATTTTTATTGGTTGAAACTTCTTCTTACAGAAATTTTTTTCTCATTTGAACCCTCCACTATATATATATATATAGAAACGGGTTCAGGAGAAAACGCTCAAAAGTGTGAGAACGGTGAGAACGCTTCCTGGCCCAACACGTGTCACGCCGCTTAGAAAAGGGCGTAGGGGCTTTTTTGTCCTTCCATCTTCTGCTTTTCCAGTTCCGCTTTTCCCAATATTGTTTTAATTTTTGGTTTTTAAGATTTTTGGCGTTAACCAAATTCAATAATTAATGGCGTTTAATGGTTTCATCGTATTAACATTTTGGCGTTTATTGCGTTTATGGCGTTTATTCAAATCGTATGCCATTGGAACCCAGGGGTCAGGAAATATATTTGAATGGCGTTTTTCAAGGCGTTTTAAACAAGATGGCCCATTAAAAATAAACATTTTGGGGTTTGTGGTATCTTGGCGTTTTACAATTGTTAGATTATATTTCAGCCACAGTAAAAAAATACAAGCTAAGAAATTAAATTAAAAATCCTAATCGGATCTTTCTTCACAATCTTCACTGTCATCAGTCTCTCTGTTCTTTAATAGTACAAGAACTGTCACAAAAATATGACGTTTTATGTAAAACTTAACAAACCCATCGGTTTGATTATTTTGCCTGCTCGTCTGTTGAAGTGGCTTTTTTTGTTGATGTTTGGGGACATAAATCTATGACGTGTGGGTGAGTTTTTCGCTTTTTCTTCATGTTGATATTCATCTTTATATTCATCCCACTCTTCAGTGTCATTGATCTCTTCTCCTCATCCAAGCCTTCTTCAAGAACAAAAAACACAAAATGCCATATGACTGGCATCAGTATCTTTTTCTTGAATTTTTGTCCTTCTCATGTAGCAAAATCTTACCTAGTTACTCACCTCCGCTAACAATTCATTGAGTGAAACTTTACGAATAACGATACTGAATATCCAACAAAGCATATTAGCCATGTTTGATTTTTTTGGCGTTTTACAGTGAGTAGTATTTAGTAGTATTGGCGTTTGTTTTTTTTGGTTTGATCAAATGGAAGTTGCTGAGACGTATCATTTTATAGGATCTCTTTTTGGCGCCTAAGTGTAACACCCGAAAATTTTAAATGTAACAACCCTCATTAAAAACTATTATTTCTTATGATTTATAGTCCAATAGGAAACCCTAATTGAAACACCCAAGTGATCATCGTTAAAGTTGAATGGAGTTAATACACTAATGCAAGTTCCGTTGTATCTAGAAATTAGAACTCGTAACCAGGGAGATCCTAAAATAGAATATTAAGCAATTAAGTAAAATTATTAGCTAAGTAAGATTAATTAACGGTTAAGCAAGATTAATTAAGCTAAGCAAGATTAATTAAGTCAAGCAGGTAGGTAGGCATGTCAAGCAGGTAGGTAGGCATGTCAAGCAGGTAGGTAGGCATGTCAAGCAGGTCGGTAGGCATGTCAAGCAGGTAGGCAAGCATGTCCAAATTGCAGCTATAAATAGAAGACATTGGCATTCGATTCTGGGTGTTCAAACGACGATAAAATTCAACTTTAACGTGGAGATATCGTCCAAATACTCTCAATTAACACACACGAAACACTAATTAGTATAGCGGGGTGCTGCCGCAATCAGGGTATTAACTCAATCGCTGCTACGATTCATTGTCCGATCGATTTGAACTATCCGATAGATGTTTAAGTGCTGCTCAAATTGGGCTTATACTTTGTCATTCGTCGTGATTTCGACGGGATGTTTGAGTGCTGTCCGAAAACGGACTATACTCCGTCCTTAGTTGTGAATCCGCTGGATGTTTAAGTATCGTACTTTGTCATTCGTCGTTAATTCGATGGATGTTTAAGTATCGCACTTTGTCATTTGTTGTGAAGGTTTAATCTCGTGAGTTATCGTAAAAGCTGTATTAGTTAATTACCTAGTTTGTGTGCAAATTAGGTTAAGAGAATAATCAGTAAGCTAAACTCTGTCCGTATGAATCTACAATTGGAAACAAGGTAGCATCATTTGGAAAATTTTAAGGTACGGGTAGATTCCTTTCTTTCGATTTCTGTCAATTCTGATATATCGTACGGGTAGATTCCTTTCTTTCGATTTATATCGTTTTTATAAGAATCCTTTCTTTCAATTTATGTCGTTTTTATAAGAACCCTTTCTGTCGATTTATGTCCGTTGGGTACGGATAGAATCCCTTTCTTTTGATTGATGTCGTTCCTGAATTTAAGTTTCCATATTAAGATTAAGTTATGAAATAAGTTATAGATTCCATATTAAGATTAAGTTATGAAATAAGTTATAAATTCCGTACGGGTAGATTCCTTTCGTTCGATTTATGTCATTTTTATAAGAATCCTTTCTATCGATTTATGCCCGTTGGGTACGGATAGAATCCTTTCTTTCGATTTAGATCGTTTTGATACAAGTATATCATTCCTGATTATAGATTCCATATTAAGATTAAGTTATAAGTTATAGATTCCGTATTAAGATTAAGTTATGAAATAAAGTTATAGATTCCATATTAAGATTAAGTTATGAAATAAGTTATAGATTCCGTATTAAGATTAAGTTATGAAATAAGTTATAGATTCCATATTAAGATTAAGTTATGAAATAAGTTATAGATTCCGTATTAAGATTAAGTTATGAAATAAGTTATAGATTCCGTATTAAGATTAAGTTATGAAATAAGTTATAGATTCCGTATTAAGACTAAGTTATGAAATAAGTTATAGATTCCGTATTAAGATTAAGTTATGAAACATGTGTTGAAAGTTACAAACGTTTTGAAAAGGTTTTGTTTTACATCAGTTATTTAGAAAATGGTTTATTTTATACAAGTTTCATTTCCTACTCTAGTGGTTCCTTATTAACGAGTCAAGGTTTTATCTTGTTTCGTTTAATAAACCACATTTTGGGGACGAAATTGTCAAGATAGGATTGATAACCATACCTTGATGACTGGTTCCACTCTTATATTTTCAATCTCGCCAAAGATTCGTATTTTACAAGTTACAAGTTAAATATCTTAAGACTTATAAGTTATAAGTAAATAAGTTACAAGTTTAATATGATATATAAGTATTATGTTACTGAAGTCAAATTGTTTTAAATTACTATGTCTTGTTTTTAAAACTCCTCACGTCTTTGATTATCGATTCATTTGACAGTCCGTTCGATTCCTATTCTAATCATTTGATTTAGTTTCATGTCATGCGATAGTTTTTCTGTTAAGTTGTACTCATTATCGCATGTTCCAATATATGTTCCGTTCTGTTCTGAAAATAAGTTTTATAAGTTATGTGAATAAGACCATTTATACTCTGATACCCTGAGTATCGCTTCTCGTGGAGTGTCCCACGAGCATGTTGTTGTGGCATCGACATCATGTGCTCCATCCGTGACGGAGAGATTAGTTCACGGCGTCTCTTAAGTACAAGTGTGGTACATATAAGATATTAGGGGGCGTATGGATCGATCCTAGGATTTAAGTTTTCAGGAAATGGATAACAGGTATGCCAACTTGCCATTTCGTGTGATAAGTATGCAGGAGTAGCTACCTGTGTATTGTCACGTTTTCAGTTTGCTCATGGGTACATCCGTAAGATATGATTATGAAATTATGTTCTTGCATCGTATCAGTTTTGCATAAAGCGTTATTTGTTCTTTGAGCCTATAATTCCGTACTGAGCATTCGGCTCATTCCGTATAAATTTTGTATTTACAGGTCAGCAGGTTACCTTGGGCGGGGAAAAGAGAGAAGAATAAAGCCTAGGAATAAATCTGAAGATATTAGTTAATCAAGTCAAATGTGTCAGCTTGTATATTAACTTTAAGTTTAATTGTCGTATGATTGTATCCTTGTTAAATAAATAAATGGAATTATGACCGGTTATTAAAATAAAATAAGCTTTTGTTTTCCTCTATCCGCACACTGGGCAAAACTATTCAAAATTTTGCTCAGACGTACGTTTTTTGTTGTTGTTGTTTTCTTCTTTACGTCAGGTTATCAAGACAAGCTGGGACGGAATATGGAAGAGTGCTCGAGTGTTTAGAAAAGACGGTAGAAATAATTGTAATGGATTAGATATCCTTCATTAAGCTGTAAAGTCTTGTAATACATTTAAGTATAAATGGAATTATGTTTTTGATCTGACTACTGTTATAGTGACACGCCGGCCCGTTCCGGGACGGGGTGTTACAGCTATGGTATCAGAGCAAAGGCTCTTTCCTGTAGAAAACTTAAACATAAGTTAAGACCTGTGAGGTAATGGGTAGACATTGGGTTAGGATTTCGATGTCCAATCAGTAGAAACATCGGTTAGTAACTTTTCTTTAAACATTCATGATAGTCTCGAACATAAGTATTTCGTCATCTTCATTGTTTTTACTCCAGCTTTATTTCAAGTATGACTATTAATCATAGTAGGTAGTGTTCAAGTATGATTATTAATATATATGTATGTAATAATTTCGAGGACGAAATTTTTTTTTAGAGGGGTAGATTTGTAACACCCGAAAATTTTAAATGTAACAACCCTCATTAAAAACTATTATTTCTTATGATTTATAGTCCAATAGGAAACCCTAATTGAAACACCCAAGTTGTGACAACTCGAGTTTCCGACATTCTTTATTCGCATTTATTGCACGTTGACTTTGACTGTCTAGTTGTTTGACTCGTCTGATTTGTAACGATACACTTTGTGTGATAATAAAAATATTATGTTTGCTTGGTTATGTGTTGATATTATAGCATGAGACTTAGTGTATTTGAAATAACATAAACTACTGAACATATGAAACAACTCGACGAAACAGAGTTGTGATTCGCCATGAACATACTCGACGAAACAAGCATGTTTCGCCAAACCGAACTCGACGAAACAGACTGTTTCGCCGGCCCAGTTTCGCCGAAAGCCCAGTACGGCCCAGAACGTTATTTCGTGAATATTTACGTGAAACGGGTTTAGTTTCACAAGTTAGGCAATCAGGAAACCTAGAACACTCTCCCTTTTGTGCGACGGCAACAACCATCGTTTACCATCATTCCTAGCTCTTGAATCCGTGTTTGTTCATCTCTAATTGGTTAGTATGTGTTGTTAATCGATTTCATGTTTCTGTATTATCTCGATTCATGTTTGGATATGTGATGGATGTGTTATTGCTGTGATAAGAGTATGTTGATGTTGATATAGATTTCAATATGTAAGATGTAGTAGAATATATATACAATGCTATGCGAAACCTAATACAAACGAATGCTCGGTTCTGAATATTGTTATTATGGCCTAATTCTGATTACATTAGTATCTTGATAGGGATTGATGATATGATGTTGTATGTTGATATGTAAAACACATAAACTAGGGTTTATGCTAGACGATAATTCTTGGATGATTGAGTTATGATGATTTTTACATGCACATTGACCTTCATATGATTTCTGCTATTGATGACGGCTGCTAGAGTGATTAGGGTTATGTGTTATTCGTTTCTGATGTAACTGATGTCTGCGAAACAGACCTTCGACGAAACAGAACTCTCGGCGAAACAGAATGTGTTTCGCCAAGAGTCATTGACGAATTAGAAGTTCTGTTTCGCCGAAGGAGACCTCGACGAAACAGACGTGTTTCGCCAAAGCATGTGTTTCGCCAACTATTGTGTTTCGCCGATATGTGTTTCGTCAATATATGTGTTTCGCCGAGCTGTGCTGTAACTTGCGTTAATCCTGTTAAGTGTTAACTGGAATATCTGACTGCTGTTAAATGATATACATGACTTGTGTGTTTGCGAATACGTACTACATACTTATACGTGTACCTTGTGACTACAAACTGATTATGTATACGTGCATACTTTAGGACGTGATTGATTTACCTTGAGCACATACTTAGCATACCGAGCAAACCAAGGTGAGTTCACACTCTTACCAAGGCATGGGATTCCCCAGTTGGGTTGGGAATGGGATTGTATGATTACCTGTACTTACATTACCACTAGACTACTTACCACGGTCCTCGGATTGGGAAGGATACCTGTGTCAAATTCTACATAAAGCCTACGTACTGTCCTCGGATTGGGAAGGACACCAGCACTAAACCTACGTAAGACCTACGTACTACCGTCCTCGGATTGGGAAGGACGCCAGTGCTAAATCTACGTACTACCGTCCTCGGATTGGGAAGGACGCAAGTGCTAAATCTACGTACTACCGTCCTCGGATTGGGAAGGACGCCAGCGCTAAACCTACGTACTCGCTACGTACTGTCCTCGGTTGGGAAGGGCACTTACATAAAACCTGCGTAAACCTATACTTACTATTATCCTCGGATTGGGAAGGATACTTATGATTACGAATAGTCTAGGGGATATATATATAACATGGGAAGCCCCCACCAATAGAACGTACTATCGGCCCAGTAGAGCCACATGTTACATACGAACTTACTATTACGCATTTACTTTCTGTGAACTCGCTCAACTAGTTGTTGATCCTCTGTTACATGCCTTGCAGGACCTTAGGTACTTATGGAGCTTGCACGGGAGGCGAAGTCGTTGTGGACATGGATCATGGATGTTTGATTAGACGTTATGCCATTACATACTTTTACTTAGGATTGGGTTTACTTTTATGCTTCCGCTAAACATTGAATAATACTTATGTTTTGAACACCTTTCATATTGGTTTGGTTGAAATACATTACTATTTACTTTTGTTCGATATGATTGGTGGCTTGATCCTGGTCAGTCACGCTCCCCAAGCGGTGATACTCCGCAGGTGGATTTTGGGGGTGTGACAGATTGGTATCAGAGCCATTGGTTATAGAGAACTTGGTTTTAATATGGGGAAAACGATTTTATTAAAACCAGACTATAACCAGAACAGTGCTCTCAACGATCCACAACGACGCTTCGCTCCACGTGCAAGACTCAACATCCTAGGTAATAAGGTTTATGTTTATTGCCTACATGCTAGAACTATATAGAACTTTGCTCGTGGTATGCTTAGATTACAATGCTCACTAATTGTTGTTGCATGAGAACACTTGTGTGCTCACTCTCTTCTGTCATCGCACTATTCGCGAACCTATCTCACTTACGTTATCTTTACTATGAAGATCATGTCTGGACGTATCAACATGACTCAGGACCAGTTGACGGCCCTCATTAACGAACGAGTTACTGCGGCAGTTGCAGCCGCACAAGCAGGAGGTATACCCTGCAGTTACAACTCACACTAGGATCCTTAGATCCTACATTCTTAAATCAACTCTCGTGTTTAAACTTGTCCTAATTCTTTTACACAGCAGGTCAAGCACCTGTTTGCACTTTCAAGACTTTCATGGACTGTCGTCCAACCACTTTCAGCGGCACTGAAGGAGCCGTAGGTCTCCTGCACTGGTTTGAAAAGCTGGAGTCAGTATTTGAAATGTGTGAATGCCCTGAGGCACGCAGGGTGAAG
The DNA here is from genome assembly GCA_030545235.1 of Helianthus tuberosus. Classification (NCBI taxonomy): domain Eukaryota; kingdom Viridiplantae; phylum Streptophyta; class Magnoliopsida; order Asterales; family Asteraceae; genus Helianthus; species Helianthus tuberosus. The sequence goes on from CM060352.1 coordinate 171,725,511, forward strand.
TATGCTACCGGTACCCTCGAGGGTTTAGCCCTCACATGGTGGAAAGCACAGGTCCAAATACTGGGGTTGGTTGCTGCTAACGCCACCCCATGGAACAATTTCAAAGAGATGATCAAGGAGGAATACTGCAGTAGAGATGATATTCATAAGCTGGAAGTCGAGTTTTTCAACCTCAAGATGACGGGGTCTGAGATCGAAGCGTATACCAAGAGATCGAATGAGCTTGCATTACTGTGTCCTACTCTGGTGGACAAGCGTATTGAACTTTATCTTAAGGGTTTGGTGCCAGAGATCCAGAGTCATGTGACTTCAGCAAATCATGCCACTTACCAGCAGGTTGTTCAGTTGGCTCACCGTCTCACTGATCAAGCGGTGGAGCAGAACCGGTTGCCCAAACGCATCAACGCTACCACTACAGCTACTACTTCGGTTACTCCTGCTACTCCCAGTGACAGCAAGCGAAAATGGGAGGGGGATTCCAGCAAAGGATCAGCTCCAGTTCAGCCCCAAGTTCAGCAACGAAAGACTGACAACTATCATAGCCCTAGTCAGCACTCTTCGGGCAGTCACAAGCATGGTGGTTATCGAGGGAACCTCCCAAAGTGCAACATCTGCAACAAGCACCACAATGGCCAGTGTAACAGGGGTCGTTGTCAAAGGTGTTTCAGGACGGGCCATGAGGCCAAGGATTGTAGGAGCCCACAGCCTGTAAATCAAAATCAGCAGCAGCAGCAAGCACAGCAGAATCAACAACAGCGCAATAAGGGATGTTTTCAGTGTGGCGCTGAAGGTCACTACAAAAGACACTGCCCTCAGCTAAACCAGAACCAGAACAATAACAACAACAACAATCAGGGCAACGGGAACAACAACAACAACGGTGGGAACAATAACAACAATGGCGCTAGAGGCCGCATGTTTGTGATCGGTCAGGGTGAGGCCAGGAATGATCCCAACGTGGTTATGGGTAAGTTTCTTCTTGACGACTTTTATGTTACTGTACTATTTGATTCTGGTGCGGATACAAGTTACATGTCTCTAAAAGCTAGTGAAATGTTAAAACGTGCACCAACTCTCTTAAACACCAAACATGTCGTAGAGTTAGCTAACGGTAAAAGTCTTGAGGCCACACACATAGTTCAGGGTTGTAATCTTATCCTCGCTGGTCAGACTTTCTCCATCGATCTCATCCCTATAACTCTGAGTAGTTTCGACATTGTCATCGGTATGGATTGGTTATCCCAACAACAAGCAGAGATACTATGCAGGGAGAAGATCATTCGTATTCCCCGTTCTGGTAAAGAACCTCTCGAAGTTCAAGGCGACAAGAGTGGTGTCGTGAGTGGCATCATTTCCTTCTTGAAGGCTCAGAAGTGTTTACGAAAGGGCCACACAGCTGTTTTAGCTCTCGTTACGGATACATCGAAGAAAGAGAAAAAGATTGAGGATATTCCGGTGGTACGCGATTTTCCTCAAGTATTTCCAGAAGAGTTACCCGGGTTACCGCCTCATCGTCAGGTTGAATTTCAGATCGAGCTCGCTCCAGGAGCAGCACCCATAGCTCGAGCGCCTTATCGTTTGGCTCCAACTGAATTGGAAGAACTGTCAAAGCAGCTACAAGAACTCTTGGAAAAGGGTTTTATACGTCCTAGCTCTTCGCCTTGGGGAGCTCCAGTGTTATTCGTAAAGAAGAAAGACGGTACGTTCAGGATGTGTATAGACTACCGTGAACTCAACAAGGTGACGATCAAGAATCGTTATCCTCTTCCGCGCATAGATGATTTATTCGACCAGCTGCAAGGGTCGAGCTACTACTCCAAGATAGACTTAAGGTCAGGGTACCATCAGCTGAGAGTTCGGGATGAGGACGTCTCTAAAACAGTATTTAGAACTCGCTACGGCCACTACGAGTTTATGGTCATGCCATTCGGGCTAACGAACGCGCCTGCCGTATTTATGGATCTTATGAACAGGGTGTGCTAACCCTATCTCGACAAGTTCGTCATTGTTTTCATCGACGACATCCTGATTTATTCGAAGAGTCAGGAGGAGCACGAGCATCATTTACGACTTATACTGGAACTTCTGCGAACGGAACAGTTATACGCTAAGTTTTCCAAATGTGACTTCTGGCTTCGTGAAGTCCACTTCTTAGGCCACGTGGTAAACAAGGATGGGATTCATGTAGATCCATCCAAGGTGGATTCGATCAAGAACTGGCCTGCACCTCGCACACCAACAGAAATACGCCAATTCTTGGGTTTGGCGGGTTATTACAGGAGGTTCATCAAAGATTTCTCAAAGATTGCTCAGCCACTTACACTACTGACGCAGAAGGGTGTTGTTTATCGTTGGGGTAATGCACAGGAAACAACGTTTCAGCACTTAAAGGATAGACTTTGTAGCGCGCCTATCCTCTCACTGCCTGAAGGCACGGACGATTTTCTAGTCTACTGCGACGCATCTATCCAAGGTCTTGGATGTGTATTGATGCAAAGGGATAAAGTTATTGCTTATGCTTCGCGCCAACTTAAGATTCACGAACGGAATTACACGACACACGACCTAGAGCTGGGAGCGGTTGTTTTTGCACTTAAGATATGGCGACACTATTTGTACGGTACCAAATGTGCTATCTACACTGACCACAGAAGCCTCGAACATATATTCAAACAGAAGGAACTGAATATGCGACAACGACGATGGGTTGAACTGTTAAATGACTACGAATGCTCAATCAGGTACCACCCAGGCAAAGCCAATGTTGTGGCTGACGCCCTCAGTCGAAAAGACACCACGCCTAAGCGCGTACGAGCTTTATAACTCACTATACAGTCTAGTCTTCCTTCCCAGATAAGAAATGCTCAGGTGGAAGCATTGAAACCAGAAAACGTCAGGGCAGAAGCCTTACGCGGCTCAGGGCAACGCTTAGAACAGAAGGAAGATGGTGCTTATTACGTAACAGGACGCATTTGGGTCCCACTATACGGCAACTTACGCGAGCTGGTAATGGATGAAGCTCACAAGTCTCGCTACTCGGTACACCCTGGTTCGGATAAAATGTACCACGATATTAAAACTACATACTGGTGGCCTAGCATGAAGGCCCACATAGCCACATACGTTAGCAAATGCTTGACTTGTGCGAGAGTCAAGGCAGAATATCAGAAACCGTCAGGACCACTCCAACAACCTGAGATACCACAATGGAAATGGGAGCAAATTTCCATGGATTTTGTTACTGGCCTACCTAGATCTCAGCGCGGAAATGATACTATTTGGGTGATCGTGGATCGGCTCACAAAGTCTGCTCACTTCTTGGCTATCAAAGAAACAGACAAGTTCTCTACCTTAGCAGACGTTTACTTAAAAGAAGTGGTCTCGAGGCACGGGGTGCCCACCTCCATCATCTCTGATCGTGATGCACGTTTTACTTCAGAACTGTGGCAAGCAATGCATAAATCTTTTGGCTCTCGTTTAGACATGAGCACAGCTTATCACCCTCAGACAGATGGACAGTCTGAGCGCACTATTCAAACTCTAGAAGACATGCTTCGGGCGTGCGTAATTGATTTTGGCAATGGTTGGGAAAAACATTTGCCACTTGTGGAATTTTCATACAATAACAGCTACCACACAAGCATTAAAGCTGCACCATTCGAGGCATTGTACGGGCGTAAATGCCGGTCACCTCTCTGTTGGGCAGAGGTGGGAGATAGTCAGATCACAGGTCCAGAAATGGTAGTTGATACTACTGAAAAGATTGCTCAAATACGACAACGCATGGCGGCAGCACGTGACCGTCAGAAAGAATACGCCGATAAAGATAGAAAACTGCTCGAATTCCAGGTTGGGGATCGAGCGCTACTCAAAGTTTCGCCCTGGAAGGGTGTGGTTCGTTTTGGCAAACGCGGCAAACTCAATCCACGATACGTCGGACCTTTCGAAGTTATCGAGAAAATAGGCAAAGTGGCCTACAGACTGAACTTACCACCTGAACTCAGTGCAGTTCACAACGTCTTTCACGTGTCGAATCTGAAGAAGTGTACGTCAGATGAGACCCACATAGTTCCCTTGAAGGAACTCACTATCGACGAACGGTTGCACTTCGTCGAGGAACCTGTTGAAATCACGGACCGGGATGTTAAGGTCCTCAAGAACACGAGAATCCCTCTCGTACGAGTTCGTTGGAACTCCCGTCGTGGTCCAGAGTATACCTGGGAACGAGAAGATCAAATGGAACTCAAGTATCCCCAATTATTCGGAAAACGTGCAACCACTACTGAGGCTGAAGCTACAACTTCAGAATTTCGGGACGAAATTCCAAATCAACGGGGGAATGATGTGACACCCCAGGAAAACCAGTAAACGATACAACTCACCTAGCTTCCTCAGTAACCGCATGCTAAATTTCGGGACGAAATTTCTTTCAAGTTGGGGATAATGTGACAACTCGAGTTTCCGACATTCTTTATTCGCATTTATTGCACGTTGACTTTGACTGTCTAGTTGTTTGACTCGTCTGATTTGTAACGATACACTTTGTGTGATAATAAAAATATTATGTTTGCTTGGTTATGTGTTGATATTATAGCATGAGACTTAGTGTATTTGAAATAACATAAACTACTGAACATATGAAACAACTCGACGAAACAGAGTTGTGATTCGCCATGAACATACTCGACGAAACAAGCATGTTTCGCCAAACCGAACTCGACGAAACAGACTGTTTCGCCGGCCCAGTTTCGCCGAAAGCCCAGTACGGCCCAGAACGTTATTTCGTGAATATTTACGTGAAACGGGTTTAGTTTCACAAGTTAGGCAATCAGGAAACCCTAGAACACTCTCCCTTTTGTGCGACGGCAACAACCATCGTTTACCATCATTCCTAGCTCTTGAATCCGTGTTTGTTCATCTCTAATCGGTTAGTATGTGTTGTTAATCGATTTCATGTTTCTGTATTATCTCGATTCATGTTTGGATATGTGATGGATGTGTTATTGCTGTGATAAGAGTATGTTGATGTTGATATAGATTTCAATATGTAAGATGTAGTAGAATATATATACAATGCTATGCGAAACCTAATACAAACGAATGCTCGGTTCTGAATATTGTTATTATGGCCTAATTCTGATTACATTAGTATCTTGATAGGGATTGATGATATGATGTTGTATGTTGATATGTAAAACACATAAACTAGGGTTTATGCTAGATGATAATTCTTGGATGATTGAGTTATGATGATTTTTACATGCACATTGACCTTCATATGATTTCTGCTATTGATGACGGCTGCTAGAGTGATTAGGGTTATGTGTTATTCGTTTCTGATGTAACTGATGTCTGCGAAACAGACCTTCGACGAAACAGAACTCTCGGCGAAACAGAATGTGTTTCGCCAAGAGTCATTGACGAATTAGAAGTTCTGTTTCGCCGAAGGAGACCTCGACGAAACAGACGTGTTTCGCCAAAGCATGTGTTTCGCCAACTATTGTGTTTCGCCGATATGTGTTTCGTCAATATATGTGTTTCGCCGAGCTGTGCTGTAACTTGCGTTAATCCTGTTAAGTGTTAACTGGAATATCTGACTGCTGTTAAATGATATACATGACTTGTGTGTTTGCGAATACGTACTACATACTTATACGTGTACCTTGTGACTACAAACTGATTATGTATACGTGCATACTTTAGGACGTGATTGATTTACCTTGAGCACATACTTAGCATACCGAGCAAACCAAGGTGAGTTCACACTCTTACCAAGGCATGGGATTCCCCAGTTGGGTTAGGAATGGGATTGTATGATTACCTGTACTTACATTACCACTAGACTACTTACCACGGTCCTCGGATTGGGAAGGATACCTGTGTCAAATTCTACATAAAGCCTACGTACTGTCCTCGGATTGGGAAGGACACCAGCACTAAACCTACGTAAGACCTACGTACTACCGTCCTCGGATTGGGAAGGACGCCAGTGCTAAATCTACGTACTACCGTCCTCGGATTGGGAAGGACGCCAGTGCTAAATCTACATACTACCGTCCTCGGATTGGGAAGGACGCCAGCGCTAAACCTACGTACTCGCTACGTACTGTCCTCGGTTGGGAAGGGCACTTACATAAAACCTGCGTAAACCTATACTTACTACTATCCTTGGATTGGGAAGGATACTTATGATTACGAATAGTCTAGGGGATATATATATAACATGGGAAGCCCCCACCAATAGAACGTACTATCGGCCCAGTAGAGCCACATGTTACATACGAACTTACTATTACGCATTTACTTTCTGTGAACTCGCTCAACTAGTTGTTGATCCTCTGTTACATGCCTTGCAGGACCTTAGGTACTTATGGAGCTTGCACGGGAGGCACAGTCGTTGTGGACATGGATCATGGATGTTTGATTAGACGTTATGCCATTACATACTTTTACTTAGGATTGGGTTTACTTTTATGCTTCCGCTAAACATTGAATAATACTTATGTTTTGAACACCTTTCATATTGGTTTGGTTGAAATACATTACTATTTACTTTTGTTCGATATGATTCGTGGCTTGATCCTGGTCAGTCACGCTCCCCAAGCGGTGATACTCCGCAGGTGGATTTTGGGGGTGTGACACAAGTGATCATCGTTAAAGTTGAATGGAGTTAATACACTAATGCAAGTTCCGTTGTATCTAGAAATTAGAACTCGTAACCAGGGAGATCCTAAAATAGAATATTAAGCAATTAAGTAAAATTATTAGCTAAGTAAGATTAATTAACGGTTAAGCAAGATTAATTAAGCTAAGCAAGATTAATTAAGTCAAGCAGGTAGGTAGGCATGTCAAGTAGGTAGGTAGGCATGTCAAGCAGGTAGGTAGGCATGTCAAGCAGGTAGGCAAGCATGTCCAAATTGCAGCTATAACTAGAAGACATTGGCATTCGATTCTGGGTGTTCAAACGACGATAAAATTCAACTTTAACGCGGAGATATCGTCCAAATACTCTCAATTAACACACACGAAACACTAATTAGTATAGCGGGGTGCTGCCGCAATCAGGGTATTAACTCAATCGCTGCTACGATTCATTGTCCGATCGATTTGAACTATCCGATAGATGTTTAAGTGCTGCTCAAATTGGGCTTATACTTTGTCATTCGTCGTGATTTCGACGGGATGTTTGAGTGCTGTCCGAAAACGGACTATACTCCGTCCTTAGTTGTGAATCCGCTGGATGTTTAAGTATCGTACTTTGTCATTCGTCGTTAATTCGATGGATGTTTAAGTATCGCACTTTGTCATTTGTTGTGAAGGTTTAATCTCGTGAGTTATCGTAAAAGCTGTATTAGTTAATTACCTAGTTTGTGTGCAAATTAGGTTAAGAGAATAATCAGTAAGCTAAAATCTGTCCGTATGAATCTACAATTGGAAACAAGGTAGCATCATTTGGAAAATTTTAAGGTACGGGTAGATTCCTTTCTTTCGATTTCTGTCAATTCTGATATATCGTACGGGTAGATTCCTTTCTTTCGATTTCTGTCAATTCTGATATATCGTACGGGTAGATTCCTTTCTTTCGATTTCTGTCAATTCTGATATATCGTACGGGTAGAATCCTTTCTTTCAATTTATGTCGTTTTTATAAGAATCCTTTCTTTCAATTTATGTCGTTTTTATAAGAACCCTTTCTGTCGATTTATGTCCGTTGGGTACGGATAGAATCCCTTTCTTTTGATTGATGTCGTTCCTGAATTTAAGTTTCCATATTAAGATTAAGGTATGAAATAAGTTATAGATTCCATATTAAGATTAAGTTATGAAATAAGTTATAAATTCCGTACGGGTAGATTCCTTTCGTTCGATTTATGTCATTTTTATAAGAATCCTTTCTATCGATTTATGCCCGTTGGGTACGGATAGAATCCTTTCTTTCGATTTAGATCGTTTTGATACAAGTATATCATTCCTGATTATAGATTCCATATTAAGATTAAGTTATAAGTTATAGATTCCGTATTAAGATTAAGTTATGAAATAAAGTTATAGATTCCATATTAAGATTAAGTTATGAAATAAGTTATAGATTCCGTATTAAGATTAAGTTATGAAATAAGTTATAGATTCCGTATTAAGATTAAGTTATGAAATAAGTTATAGATTCCGTATTAAGATTAAGTTATGAAATAAGTTATAGATTCCGTATTAAGATTAAGTTATGAAATAAGTTATAGATTCCGTATTAAGACTAAGTTATGAAATAAGTTATAGATTCCGTATTAAGATTAAGTTATGAAACATGTGTTGAAAGTTACAAACGTTTTGAAAAGGTTTTGTTTTACATCAGTTATTTAGAAAATGGTTTATTTTATACAAGTTTCATTTCCTACTCTAGTGGTTCCTTATTAACGAGTCAAGGTTTTATCTTGTTTCGTTTAATAAACCACATTTTGGGGACGAAATTGTCAAGATAGGATTGATAACCATACCTTGATGACTGGTTCCACTCTTATATTTTCAATCTCGCCAAAGATTCGTATTTTACAAGTTACAAGTTAAATATCTTAAGACTTATAAGTTATAAGTAAATAAGTTACAAGTTTAATATGATATATAAGTATTATGTTACTGAAGTCAAATTGTTTTAAATTACTATGTCTTGTTTTTAAAACTCCTCACGTCTTTGATTATCGATTCATTTGACAGTCCGTTCGATTCCTATTCTAATCATTTGATTTAGTTTCATGTCATGCGATAGTTTTTCTGTTAAGTTGTACTCATTATCGCATGTTCCAATATATGTTCCGTTCTGTTCTGAAAATAAGTTTTATAAGTTATGTGAATAATACCATTTATACTCTGATACCCTGAGTATCGCTTCTCGTGGAGTGTCCCACGAGCATGTTGTTGTGGCATCGACATCATGTGCTCCATCCGTGACGGAGAGATTAGTTCACGGCGTCTCTTAAGTACAAGTGTGGTACATATAAGATATTAGGGGGCGTATGGATCGATCCTAGGATTTAAGTTTTCAGGAAATGGATAACAGGTATGCCAACTTGCCATTTCGTGTGATAAGTATGCAGGAGTAGCTACCTGTGTATTGTCACGTTTTCAGTTTGCTCATGGGTACATCCGTAAGATATAATTATGAAATTAAGTTATTTGCATCGTCAAGTTCCATCCGGTTATTAAAATAAAATAAGCTTTTGTTTTTCTCTATCCGCACACTGGGCAAAACTATTCAAAATTTTGCTCAGACGTACGTTTTTTGTTGTTGTTGTTTTCTTCTTTACGTCAGGTTATCAAGACAAGCTGGGACGGAATATGGAAGAGTGCTCGAGTGTTTAGAAAAGACGGTAGAAATAATTGTAATGGATTAGATATCCTTCATTAAGCTGTAAAGTCTTGTAATACATTTAAGTATAAATGGAATTATGTTTTTGATCTGACTACTGTTATAGTGACGCGCCGGCCCGTTCCGGGACGGGGTGTTACACTAAGTTAGGCGGTGCGTTATTATAATAAAGTATTGGTCTTTTCAGTTACTGTTTGTAATTATTGTTTTTGACAAGCTTTATCTCTGAGGTCTGTAACACGTTTCATCTTTCAAGTTTGGCGTTTTAGATTCTAATATAATAAATTTTTCCTATCTTTAGTATTACTGATTTGCTACTGTTTCTAGTTACATTTTCAAGTTTGTTTTTTTTTATTTTTTATTATTTTTTTGGGTTTTTTATAATACTTTTTCAAACTAATTTTATTATAGTTGGGAGTTTTTGTGGGCGTTTAACGGGATGATATCGTTTAAACAAGCATTTTGGCTTTTTTGGCGTTTTTATTATATATGACGTTTTTATTATACAACAATCAACTGAAAAGGAAAATAAAAAAAGAATACATAAAAAAAGTTTTTTTTACAATACCTGTCCAAAGTAATTTTATGATAGTTTGATAAACGCCAAAGGTGTAAGACATTTGCCTTTTTGGTGTTTGTTTATTAAATAACAATCAACTGAAAAAGAAAATTAAACAAAATAAATATTGATCTTCCAAATCTTCACTGTCACCAGTCTTTTTCTTCTTTTGAAACATCTTCACTTGCTGTTTCAACTTTTGTATGAAATCAGCCTCTTTTTCTATAATTTTTCTCCAACTCATGCAGCAAAATGTTATTGAGTTTACACCCTTTCAGCCAAAATGTTATATTTTTTGGCGTTTTACCGAGAAAAAGAACGCCACAAAAAAAAAAACCAACTTAAAACTGTAAATTTGATCATGCTAAAATCAATAAACTGTTGTTGTATGGTGATGGATAACATTGTTAATCCTCAGTTAAGAAAGATAACTGACAATGTTGTCCACACCATACAGCTACACTTTATTGACAACAATATATTTGATGTTTGAGTTTTCTGGCGTTTATCAGTCGAATGGTATATATTAAATATGGCGTTTTGGGGTTTTTGTGTGTGTTTTTTAATTGAAGGTCTGAGTTGTTGTATATATAGGATTTTTTTGGCGGTTTTTTTAGGCGGGATTTTACTATAATTAAGTTTGGCATTTTATATCTAATGGCGTTTTTAGCAGAATGCTGTGTGATTTTTGTTTTGGCGTTTTATTTTCATGAGATGTCGTTTTGTTTGGAGTAGTCAAAAGACGCTTTTACCCTTAATGAAGCGCGTCCACGTAATAAAATTGATATTATTTACGAAAACGCCACCGCGGCAATCTAGTCCATAGATTGTTTTGATCGGACGATCGATAAGCGTTCTCACCGTTCTCACATTTTCTACACATATATATATATATATATATATAGGGAGCCGCTATAATAAAAACCACCTCCAGTTGTGAAAACTACGAGAACCACTCTCCACCAATCAGAATTTGCCAATTGTATACTATTATTTTATATTCTAAGGGACATTTTGGTCATTTGATCCAAAGTGTCTTGTCCATCACTCTGTCTCTGTCTTTGTTTAAAGACACAACCTCTCTCATCCCTCATCACTTTACCCCCCCCCCCCACCAAAAAAATTGAACCTATCTCATCTCTCATCTCTCTCTTGAATCCTTCTCCAACGACGACTCCGGCCACACACATCTATCTTCCTCACAAGTCTGAGAGAGAATCGGAGGGGAGAAAGAGAATGCCGGAGAAAGAGTGGCTCGTGGTTTCCAGTCATCATCATCAACGCTAGGTGATGACAGAATGGTGGTGATGCATTTCGACCACCGTCTCCTCCGCCACCGTCAACGGAGATCCCACTCTGACTACCAGCTCCATCACTTCGCACTCTCTGTCAACGAGATCACACTCCAACCACCGTCTCCTCCGCTGTCACACCCCTATTTTCCACGTGTCACCGGTGGGCCCGGTGGGGAGTATCGTGACGTAGTTGATATCATCATAGTCAAACAACACAATATATAAATGCACAGCGGAAGCAAAAGATAAATATATTACAATCCGAATATAAAGTAATATCCAGTATTACAACGGAAAGTAAAGGATCCACAGGCGGATCTTAAAACATAAACATTATTCAACAGACTTTAGGCGCCTAGAACTTGCAAGATTCCTTATAAACGCCCTGAGCTTCCAGCCAATTACGTTCAGTACCTGTCACTCAACCCTTTGGAAAATACGTCAGTTTTCACTGGTAAATACACTCAACCGACTCATTTTGAAAATGTTTAATAAAATTGATTTGAATGCACGTAGCACAAACTCTTTATAACTTGGGACAATTATATTTATAATCTTGTATACAGATTTACATGTTCGTTATACGTTCAGGGCCCGATGTAGAAACCGAGTCAGATTAACAGACACGCCACAAGTATAGGCCCACAAGAGAGTGAGATACCGTTTTTCCTTAAACAACTGTCAGGTGTATGCCTACACCCCGTGTATAAGGCGTGGCCATTTTATAATACAATGATGTCAAGGATATCCGGGACATGGTCATTAACCCCTAAAGTTCTTTATTTCAAACAATACAGATTAAACCGGGTTACCTCAATAATTTAATCACAATAAGATTAAACATTCAATACCCGACCAAGCGGTATTATTATAATACCGTATCCCAAGCCCGTATAGGGAAAATAAGTTAAGAGCATTTACCTGAGCTAGCTCCTGACTTAAATAGCAAGAATTTAATAACTCAGCCATATTCACTTAAGTAAGCGTAGGTACCATTTACCGGAAGGCTCTAGTCTGGAATGATGGTATAAATAACCAATTAGAATGCTAACGGGTCTTTAATTTAAGCCTAAGCTTAGACCGGTTAGTCTTACAGAAAGATACGGTTCAAACGCATGATAAGGCGAAGACCGGATTAGAATGTGGTTTTGACCCGACAAGTTTGAAGACTTGTATGATATGGGTAATCTAAACACATTCTGGATTTTGAGACAAAAATGATATGGTTTGACCCGTTTCGGCTAATATATGCAAACTAGTCACATAAGCCGATCCGAACGCGACAAGTGCGTAACGAGTAACCAAAAGAGTCATATACGAGTTTCCTAAGTTATTATGCTTTAATTATAGTGACATCAGAAAGAAATCTTATATTATGCCCAAAACGGATTTAGACTCACATTACGCCCCGTAGGGGTATTTTGGTCATTAAAAAGGTTATAAAAGAGTTTAAATATGAACCTGAGTTTCGGGTCTGATGTAATCAGTAAAATTACTCAATTTACTAGGTTATATCAGTAGGGTATCATATATATGTGAAATCTATCCTTTATAACCAAACTATGCCTCTTAAGGGTATTTTGGTAATTTTACTTAAGCTAAAAAGGTCAAAACTGGAAACCCGAGTTTAAAAACTTTTACTTACTATTAATATATAAAAATATACTAAAAATATCATTAGGTATCAACCTTATATGTTTAATATGGTTTTAGCACACACTATGCGTTAAAAACGCTTAAAAAGGCTATTTGGAGCCATTTCCGGGTTTTCAAAGGAAAACTGATATTTTTATAATTCTAGAAGGCTCAAAATATTTTATTTATTATATTAGATCAGTAGAAAAAGGTTTGGGGTCAAAAGGATTTGTAAAACTCATTTTATGGTTTAAAAGGGCAAAACCGGCATTAACCGAATCATACTTAGAACTCTAAGTTATGCTCAGCCTAAAAATAAATAAAAATCTCCAAAAATCCTAAAATATTATTTTATATCAGTGGGTAAAAATATTGGTATAAAAAGTGGGTTTAAATAGGCTACACGCTAATCACGCCGTTTAATTAACATAAAGCTTTCAAATTACGCTAATGAGCATAACTCTTAATCTAGACCTCAAAATGATATCAAATTTTAGGTGCAAGTTTATAAATCAGTAACTAAGGTTTCTACTCTTTTACTTTTTCAAAAATCACGTTTTATAGTCAAAAGGGCATAGTAGTCAACATTTAAGCATTTAACGGAATCATGCATATGAATCGGATAACTAATGAACCAAGTTGTATAATCACAGAGGGTTACACTTATAGGTAACTTGGTCCTAATAAAGCTCTAAGGCATTTCTAAACTATGCTTAAACGGGTCAGAACTGAAAGTCAAAGCATAAGTCAAACTATGCGACTTTCGGTCCTGAACCGAGCCTAAACTGAAAATTGTCGAGTTGAACATGTTTAGACATGTTCTTATATTAATTACCAAGTTATATTAATGACAAAACAGGTTGCATAGCCTTTACATTGCTAATTATGCATTAATTTAAAATTAAGCTTCCTGTTGACTTTTTAATATCAAGTTTGACTCGACAATTGACCTAGATAGAGTGGGAATCAGAGGGTGACCTTTTAAGGGTTTAATGCCCACATAATTACCAACTCATAGGTACTTTCAATTTGAATTTTGACGGAAGGGATTAAGATTAATGACGAAGTCAAATCTTAATTACGACGGTTTGACTTTATGCTAAATAACTAAGCTTAAACTGAATTAAAAGGATTAAGGACGCTTACACAAGTCCTAAGTATGATTAGGGAGGCTAAGGAAAGTAGCTTGCTGATCAGAGAGCTCTAGAGAAGTTGAAGTGAGTTGAATGAAGTGAACAAGAAAAATGGTTGCAACTTCTTCTCCTTATATATTGAATCCAAGTGCATAAGATCTTGCCAAGTTAGTCTACCAATGATCCAAGATGCATACAAGTGTCCCCCTAGAGCCTAAAACCATTAAACAAGTCCCTAAAATCGGAAAATGGCAGATTGAGGTGGTGGAATGGGCTGGAACAGGCAGCTGCCTGTTTTCTGTTGCTGGGCACTAGCTTACGGACCGTAAGGTCCATAGTGTTGAGGTCCGTAAGCTAGTTATCAGGTTTCTCATTTTGCACTTTTGGTCCCTGGTCCTTCCAAACGTCGTTTTCACACTATTTCTTGCATTATAAGCCTTCTAAATTGATTTATAAGGGCTCCAAGACTTATACCAACTTTGTTAAGTCCTTGGTTAACTTTTGATTACCCGAAAAGTCATAACTTTCATCGTTGACGCATTTAACCCCTCGAATACGAATTTGATCATAACTTTCTCATACGATAACGAAACTTTATGAAATTTTTATCATGTACTCTAGTGAGCATATTTAATCGTTACAAAGCTTCGGGTTTGCTAAAAGGTCACTCAGAGGTATACTTTAAACATGTTGACACATTTCACCCCTGTAGTTTGTAATCTCTCACTTTCTTTTATATTTAACTTCGTATGATCCATGATTCATTCGTGTGAATGTATAAACATCTTGTAGGGTTATTGTAAGGCATATTTATCCATTGTTGACATTTTGAACCCTTATTTTCACATAGTTTCTTTATTTGTCAACTTTAGTCCCTCTAGAGTATTCTTTCACACGTTCAAGCTTATGACACGTGTCAATACATTATAGGACGTGAATTTTCGAGGTGTTACATCCTCACCCCCTTAAAAGAAATCTCGACCTCGAGATTTGTTAAAATGCCGGAAGTACTTCTTGTCGCATAATGGACTTAACTCCTATAACATATCTGGAGTCTTTCCAAGCTCCCACAGTTGACCTCTATTATAGGCACATGTATCCTTTTGGAGCTTCTTCACCTGTCGATCCTCAATCGACATAGGTTGCTCATTATATCATAAATCTGCATATCATTATGTGATAATGCTTCTCGACTTATTGGTGAAACACACCCTTAAATCATTAGTGTGAAATGTATTGCGAGCTCCATCCAACTCCTTAAAAAGGTTTTAGCTTTAAGCTATCTGATCTTGATACATTCGATTTCCTTCGAATGATTTTCTATATTCAGAGCTTAACTAGTCTGATAATTAACAAATTGACACACCCTTCCGGGGTGATATCTTTTGTTGAAACCTATTTCTTTAACAAGAACTTAGGAGGGTTGCTACTTTCATAAATCCTAGATTTCCTGCCGTATACTGGCAACTTACAATCGATTATGGATTTGTATGATCTTATTTGTTGTTTCCTAGGCAACTTTCGAATCCTGATAATTGGACTCACCAATTCTCTATCTAACAATAGATGTTTAACATTTCATCTATACAAGGTCTCCAAAGGAGCAGCCCTAAAACTTACATATCAATTATTATAGAAAAGCTTATCTTAAGGTGGGATGGTTATCCCAATCATTGCTTAAAACTAATTTTAAGGAATAGCTAATCCTTGCCGTTAGTCGAACAAATCGACGATCCTGGGCAGCTGATGGCAATTCTTAATTGTTGCCTAATTAGGGTTGCGGTAATCAATGCATAAGCAGAATGAACCGTCTTTCTTATTTAACTATCGGAATATCGATTAGACTATATGAATCTCTTATCTTAAAGTTTACTTAATCAGGGTTTCGATTATTCCATAATCAATCATGGAGTTCTACAACACTCCAATCCAAAGTGGGATGTTAATCTTAACTCTACTTGCCTCTCAGGGGTAAACAGGGTAATCTTAGGAGAAGATAATTAAGGTACAAGGAGGTTACAGAGATTTCCAAATCTCGGGCTTCAGTTCATCAATCATATTCTGTATCAGATAAGTGACACATTTATGTTACGAGTCCATGAATTCCTTAATCGGGAACATTTACTTGGACCATTCCATTTTGGATATCTTCTTTGAATACCAATAGTTGACCTTAGCACCATATGACCATTGAGATATCCTTGTGGTCTGTTGGGATTGAACCCTATCAGAAGAACAGATAATTAAAGCCAAAACTGGATCAGAGCAGTGGATCCAGAATAAGCAGACGTTTACAGTTGGTTCATGCAAATCTCTCCCCTTGAAAGTGGTTTCATATCTGCTGATCTTGTTAAGTACTGACCTATAACTGCTGCCTTGCATCTACTGCCCAAAGTCAAAGACTGATGAAAGACCAAAGCTCTGCTGACTAAATCTACTGTCTTGAGTCAAGTACTGCTGATCCGGACAAGCACTGCTGGGTTCACAGCAGTGGAAGGATGCAGCAGCTGTTTAAGTGTCTTTTATATAATGTAATGTAATAGCAGTAGTTTAGTACATCAGTGTTTATAGATCAGAGGTTAGAGTTTGTTAGGAGGTTAGATGTCACTTTCATGGTGACGTCAGCTAAGATGCTCAGTGGTTTGCAAGTGCCTATAAATAGTTCAGTACTTTGTACTATTCTATCAGCTCTTTCACCACATCGTCTTCTTTGCACGAACAAACTACTGAGCTCTGGCTGAGGGGGAGTTTGCATTCTTACATCAATCATTGTAATCGTTGTTGAAACAAATTCAATCATTCGGTTCATTGTGTAAAGATGTTTGATTGAAAGTATTACTCCTGTTTGATTGTATGCAAAGTTTGTTTTCATCTTAATTCCGCTGCACAACTCTTTCATCTCCATCTTAATTTCAAACGAAAATACAATAAAAAAGAAACTCAGATCCAGCAATTGGTATCAGAGCTTGGACAGTCAAATTTGATTTAACAATCATTTTGACGTAAATAGTTCAGCTCATAACAGTTGATACTGATCGTTTGTTCGTCCGTTGAAAAACAGAGCAAGGATTAATCACCATTAAAGTTGATTTCTCAGTGTCTGTAAAACAACAAGAATGATGTCACAATCTCAGGATGATAAAAACAACATCGGCTCACTTTTTAAACCACCTATGCTAAAAAGAAATGAGTACAACATCTGGCAGAGGAGGATGGGTCACATCCTCGCTCAACAAAGCACAGGTTGTTGGAGGTCTGTCACCTTTGGTCCTCATGTTCCTTCAGTGCCAAGCGCTGAAGATGCTAAAAAGTTCGTTCCAAAACCAGTTGAAAACTACACCGAAACAGATTTTCAAAAGATCGAACTAGATGCTAAAGCGTTTAGCATCATAGCATCAGCGCTGCCCAATGAAATATATGCTGGACTGTTACACTGTAACAGTGCCAAAGAATTATGGGACGCACTTAAGGAACAGTTTGGAGGTACTGAAGAAGTCATAGAAAACAATAGGGAAATCCTGAACCAACAGTATGAAACATTTTGTCATGTTAGAGGTGAATCACTGACTCAACAATTTGAGCGGTTTAGTTGTCTCATCAGTGAACTGAGGCTTGTTAATACTACCTTTACAAACTCGACTCAAAACAGCAGGTTCCTCAGGTCACTGCCCAAAAAATGGGACACTATAGCCTTTGTCACCAGAAATTCACCTGAGTTCAAGGATCTGACCTTGACCCAACTCCATGGTCGACTCCTGACTTACGAAAGGGAGTTGAACCAGAAAAGGAAGTTACAAGAGTCAGGAAAAGCCGTTGATGATTATACATTCGGTAACACTGCTCTTTTGGGTCAAGAAGAATCTGGGAGCAGTGGTAAGGATCAGGGTTATGATCACTTCATTGACATAACTACTGGTGCAAATTTTAACAACCCTGATCCTCACTCTGCAAGTTATGCATTCACTGCAAACAAAAACCAGATGTCAGATAATCTAAGCTTTGAACTAAATGATTTACAACATTTTGATCCCACTGACTTAGAGGAAATGGACATCCTGCACCAACTGGCTTTGCTAAGTGTTAGAACTAGCAAATTCTACAAAAGAACAGGGCGAAAATTTCCAGGTCTGCATGGGAATCTAAGGGTTGGGTTGGATAAATCGAAAATCAAGTGCTATAAGTGTAATAGGTTGGGACATTTCGCTAGGGAATGTAGGAGTCAAACTACTGGTCCCATAATTACTCACCCTAGCTCAAATCGTAGACCTCAAAACCAAAACACTGTGCACTATGCCCAATATGCCCCAGCAGCTCAAGTGAATACTGCTCACTATGCTGCTGCCCCTGTGCCAGTACACTATGTCCAAACTACTGTTCCACAAATCCAATATGTTCAAACCCCTGCTCCCCAGGTACAAGTGCAAACTGTTGCACCTCAAACCACTGCTCCAGCAGCAGTACAACCAGATCAACAAAGCTTTTTCACTCAAGGGTTTGTTGACTGGAGCAGTATGCCTGAAGACCTTAATGATGAAAATTTTGCACTCTATGCTTTTAATGAACCTTCTCATGATGAGTTTTGTTTGGTGGCATTAGAGTCAATACAGGAGGGGGTTGAAACAGAGGAGGAACAGCAGAGCTTTGAAACAGTGGAAGAGGTGACTGAAGCAGTGGTTACTGCTGTGGCTGGTGAACTACTGTTGGGAGAAAGTTCAGGTATCCTGATTGAACCAATGACAGATCCATGGTCCATAGAGGACAAAGAAGAAGAAAAAAAGAAAAGGCTGGTGAAAAGAAGGTGAAAGCTGATGATGATGAAGATCATCAATGTGATTGTGCAATGATGGCAGCTGCCAAGGTATCTCCTCAAGTTCTTGAAAAACTGTGTTCTGACAATTGCATAATTGCTTTTGCAAACATTAAAGAGGTGAATGAAAACCTTCGGGATAAAATCTTGTCTGATGAGGTCAAATTTGAAAGCTCTTTAAAAGAACTTAAAAACAAACTGACTGAAAAGGAAAAAGAAATCAGCTGTCTAAAAGAAGAGCAAAGCATCACCAAAACCCAACTTCAAACTATGGTAGAAAAATACCAAAGTTGCAAAAAGGAGTTGGAATCCACCCAAATTACTTGTGAAAGATGGGTGGAATCCTGCAGAGGATATGAGGTGATGCTTGCTAAACAGATTGAAAGTAATGTGAAATTTGGGATTGGGTATAGAAAATATGTTGATGAACACATTGCTTGTGAAAAATCTGTTCAAAACACTGATGTAACCACTGATTTCATCCCCACAAACAAGAATGGCCAAGAAGTGAAAATCACTGACAAACTTGGTAACAAAATCACACTTGACAGAACAAGGAGTTCCTCAACTTTTGAAGAACTTGAAAAATATCAGTTTAAACCTACCTGGTCTGACGAGTGTGATATTCTTGAAAATTTCAAGCCAATGGACTTTACATCAACTGATGGTGTTAAAGCTCCAAAAGCTAAAGTCATACCTCTCAAGGACATCCCAGCAGTGGTTAAAACCTCTGCTGCAAAGGAGTCTGAAAAGATAAAGAAGAAAGAAAAAATTGATAACTTGTTTTGTGAATTTTGTGAAAAAAGGAATCATCTAACAAAAGATTGTTTCCACTTGAAAGCTTATGATTTAAACAAAACAAGTGTCATTGTTTCAGCAGAAAGCTGCATTGTTTGTGGTAAGACAAACCACAAAACTCAAGCATGTGTGTACCTCAAAAACTTTGATGTGAAAAAGAATGAGTACATGGCTAAAACATCCTTGAGTCCACCATCATCCTCATCATCTGTCAAATTCACCAAGAAACAACCACTGTTTGTGCCAGTTCAAACAGCTGTTACAAAACAGCTGAACCAAACATCTGTCAAAAGAGATGTTCAGGTTACTGATGCACCCCCTGCCAATCAGTTCAGAAAAGGCAGAGAAAAACAGTCTTACCAAAGGATTCCACACGTTTATGAGGCCTACAAAAGGCCCTCTAAACCCAAAGTGAACAGGCATCCTTTTGGTTACCAGCAGATGATTGGTCAGGATCCACAACAGTGGTTAGAGAAACACTGTCCTAAAACAGTTCAAACCTCTGACCTAACCACTGTCCATCATTCTGCATCCATCCCAGACACTGTTGAGACCCCATCCAAAGCCCTGCTGGCTTTGGAGACCTTAATGAACTAATCCTTTTACTTCATGTGTAGGGAGCTTCTGCATGCTTTGATAGTCTTTGGTATGTAGATAGTGGAGGCTCCAGGCATATGACAGGATGTAAAGCCCTCCTCAAAGACTTTAAAATCCATGGAGGGGGTGATATATCCTTTGGGAATAATAGTAAAGGGAAGGTTCTGGGGTCTGGTACAGTGCAATCTGGAAATGTAAAATTTGAAAATGTCAATCTAATAGACAATCTAAAATTCAACCTTCTGAGTGTGTCCCAAATGAGTGACAAGGGATTTGGGTCATTCTTCACAAAAGACTGTTGTAGGATTGTTGGACCAGAAATGGTCAAAAAGATTGAAGCAATAATCAAAACTGGTCAAACTAAACTTGTTGCTCAAAGAAGTGGCAATGTTTATGTTGTTGACATGTCAAAAGAGTGTCCCAGAGCTGATGCCTGTCTGTTCTCAGCTGCCTCTAACAAAGAGACAGAACTTTGGCACAGAAGGCTGGGACACACAAATCTTAAGACAATCACAGAAATTTCAAAAAATGGTTTGGTGAGAGGCCTACCACAAAAATTGTTTTCATGTCCTGAACATTGCATTTCCTGTTTAAAAGGAAAACAGCATAAAAGTTCTTATAAGTCCATTGAAGAGTCCAAAACAACCCAGTGTTTGCAAATGCTACACATGGATTTGTTTGGCCCAGTTCAAGTCATGAGCCTTAAAAAGAAAAGATATTGTTTGGTTATTGTTGATGACTTTTCTAGGTTCACATGGACTTTCTTTTTGCACTCAAAAGATGAAACTGCAGGCATTTTGCAAGACTTTGTAATACAGGTTGAAAAGCAATTTGACCTTCCAGTGAAAAGCTTCAGGAGTGACAATGGCACAGAATTCAAAAAATAGGGAGTTGGATGCCTTCTGTGTGAAGAAAGGGATTGTAAGGCAGTACAGCATCCCAAGAACACCAGAGCAGAATGGGGTAGTGGAAAGGAAGAACAGAACTCTGATTGAGGCTGCCAGAACCATGCTTGCAGATTCAGGTTTGCCATTAACATTCTGGGCAGAGGCAGTAAACACTGCTTGCTATGTTCAGAACAGAGTTTTAATAAACCCCAGGCACAAAAAGATTGCCTATGAAATTCTGTATAAAATTAAACCACTGATCTCATATTTCAAAGTGTTTGGCTGCCCATGTTTTATTTTGAACTTAAAAGATTCCATTTCAAAATTTGCAGCCAAAATTGATTGTGGTTATCATCTGGGATACTCAACCACTGCCAAGGCCTACAAAGTGTTCAATACACGTACCAAGGCAGTGGAGGAGACTTTGAATGTTAAGTTCAATGAACTTTCATCAATGAAAATCCCAGCAAATCCTGCAGATCTGTTTGATCTTAAAAAATTCACTTTTGAAAATACTGCTGTCAAGACTAACAGTGCAGGTCCATCAGAGGATACAACACCAGACTATGGGTATGAAATCATCATCCCTCAAAGGTCTGCCACAAAGGGAAAAGCACCAGCTGTTCAAAACAGTTGTCAAAGCTCAACCACTGCTACCTCAACTGTTGTTGACCAAAGTAGCCCATCAACCACTGCTTCCACATCCTCAAACACTGCTGACAAAAGTCCTCAAACAGTGGATAAAAGTCAGCAGTTGTCCACTTCATTACCTCCTATACCACCACCTTTTGAAGCCACTGCTGGATCATCAAAGTCCCCAGCAGTGGTTAGCTCAGATGATACACATTTGCAGCCTTCACCAACCAATGCCATCATACCATACCAAGGAGATTTAATCTTCTTGAGATCTCATCCACCTGATCAAATCATTGGCAACATAAATGAAGGGGTGCTCACAAGAAGCCAAACCCAAAACATTTGTCTTTTTGCTGGTTTTCTATCACTCCATCAGCCAGTCAAGTACCAAGAGGCACTGAAAGACAACAGCTGGGTAGAAGCCATGCAAGAGGAACTCCAACAGTTTAAAAGACAACAAGTATGGGAGCTTGTACCACTGCCAGAAGAGGTTAGTCCCATTGGCACAAAGTGGGTCTTCAAGAACAAAACTGATGAAAGGGGTATTGTTGTCAAGAATAAAGCCAGGCTTGTGGTTCAAGGTTACAGACAGGAAGAGGGGATTGACTATGATGAAACATTTGCCCCTGTTGCAAGATTGGAAGCCATTAGACTGTTCCTGGCCTTTGCTGTCAACCACAATATGAAGGTGTTTCAAATGGATATCAAAAGTGCTTTCCTCTATGGTACAATTCAAGAAGAGGTGTATGTCTGTCAACCTCCAGGTTTTGAGGATCCATTTTATCCAGATCATGTCTACAGGTTAAACAAAGCCTTGTATGGCTTGAAACAAGCACCAAGAGCCTGGTATAAAACTCTTTCCAACTTCCTACTCTCAAATGGTTTCAAAAGAGGTACCATTGATAAAACACTGTTTTTAAAATGGAGAGGGAAGGATTTAATGATTGTCCAGATCTATGTGGATGACATTATTTTTGGAAGCACATGTAATTCAATGTGTGAAGAGTTTAGAGAACTCATGACAGCTGAGTTTGAAATGAGTGCAATGGGTGAGCTGCAATGCTTTCTTGGGCTCCAAGTTCAGCAAATGCAAAATGGAACTTTCATTCATCAAAGCAAATATGCTAAAGAACTTTTGACAAAATTTGATATGAATGATTGTAAACCATGCAGCACACCCATGGCAACAAATAAGCTGGTCATGTCTGATGAAAAAGATGAGCTGATTGACCAAACACTTTATAGAAGCATGATTGGGTCCTTATTGTACCTAACTGCATCTAGACCAGACATCATGTTTGCAACATGTGTCTGTGCAAGAAGTCAATCAGCTCCCAGAAAATCAAATCTCATTGCTGTAAAAAGGATCTTCAGATATATAAAAGGTGCTCCCACACTTGGTATCTGGTATCCAGCTAATGGGAACATCAAGCTTTCAGGTTTCTCAGACAGTGACTTTGCTGGATGTCACACCACAAGGAAGTCCACATCAGGAGGGTGCCAGTTTCTAGGTGATTGCTTAGTTTCTTGGCAAAGCAAAAAGCAAGCAGCTGTTTCAACATCCACTGCTGAAGCTGAATACATTGCTGCTGCAAGCTGTACAGCCCAACTCCTGTGGCTTCAAAATCAGTTGCTGGATTTTGGTATCACTGCCTTAAAGACACCACTCATGTTGGACAGTCAGGCAGCAGAAAATATCATTAAAAATCCAGTTTCCCATTCAACCACCAAACATATCGACATCAGACATCACTTTGTGAGGGACTGCTATGAAAAAGGTTTGATTTCTCTGCATCATGTCCCAACTAAAGACCAGCTGGCTGATGTGCTCACAAAAGCACTTGATACAGCCACTTTTGAAAGATTGGTCTCTAGGATTGGGATGCTGAACATGGAATAACAAGCAACATCTTGTTTTTCTATGAATAAAAGCAACAAAATGTTTTCAGAAAATCAAAACTCCATCCTTAAAAATAGTTAAAAATGAATTTTTTTCATTAAGTCCTTAAAAGTCTGCCATTAGCCACTCATTGATCAAAAGTCTGCTATACTTCAAAAGTCTGTCCACTGCTGAAAGTCAACCCCTGCTCTCTCATTATTTTGATAAACTCTGTTGTTCAAAAGCAGTGTCTTATCCACTGATATGCTATCCACTGATAGTAAAAATCATCCACTGCTTTCATACCACTGCCTTCATCAGTCACTTTCACAAAAGTACTGTCCTTCACTTTCAACAGGGGTTGTCACATGGACAGTACATATTGGTCAGACTTTTTGTAACGGCTGCCACCTCAGCCTTCACTTTCTTCCCTATAAAATCCCCCATTCACCACCAAAACAGGGTTTTACTGTCGAATTGAATTCTTAAAAATTCTCTTCTCAAAGCAGTTTTTCTTCACATTTCTTTACAAATTTCTTCGATCAATCATCCTCAAAATGACAAAATCAAAGAAATCTTCAAAACCCTCATCCAAATCGTCATCGAACACAGCCTCCCAAAAGGCAATCTCCACTGAAATTCCACATAAACCATCTCACAATCTCCTGGGTCTTCTCACAAAACCAGGAACCACCAAAGTGTTCGATTCCATCATCGACATCATGGCAAAATCAAAGTATAAAACTTTGTTCATCGCCGATGCACCACTCTATTTGGCGACCCAAAGGGAGTTTTGGAAGAATGCAACCCTTGAAAAACAAGGAGACACTGCAACCACCATAAACTCTTCTATAAAGGGTAAAGCTGTCCAAATCACGCCACAATTCATTTCAGAGGTCTTTCAACTCGATGATCAAGAAGGTAAAATCTCTTTCACTAAAAACGAGTTGCAAACTGACTTCATTGAGAGAGGGTATGAAGCCACAATGCTGAAGAAAATTACCTTAGAAAAAGGTTATTTTCCTTCTGCAACCAGATTTTTATTTCATACCCTCCTACTATGTGTTTCAAACAAAACCACTTCCTTTAATGAAATCCCTTTAAAGATTCAAAATCTGGGATATGCTATTCTTCAAGGAGAAAATTTTAACTATTCTCGGGAAATTTTTAAAGATTTGGTTAATAATGTTGAAACAAAATCATTCTTACTGTTTCCAAGGTTTTTAAGTTACTATTTTTCACAGAAATTCAGTAAGGATGATTTAGCTGTAATAAACCAAGGTGATCCTACTCAAATAAACAGTTTAACTACTGAAACTTTTTCAAGGATGTTAGCACCTTGCAAAACACAAGCAGAGGTGCCCGAGCAGATTTTAGCAGTTACAACTGCTCCTCAGGTATCTGCTGCTGAGCCCACTGCTCAAGGTGATCAAAGCAGCAGCACAACTGTTTTGAAACCCACACCTAAAATCACCAAAAAGCCAACAAAAAGAAAAACACAAAAACCCCCCAAACCCATCAAAAAGGCATCTCTGGAGGATGAGATACCAGAGCTCCTGCCAGTGACAACACAAAAGTCACAAGAAACCACTGCTGCTACTTCCTCACAGCAGTTGGTACAAATATCTCAACCCATAGCTGAAACTCCTCCTGTTTCTTCACAAAAAGAACAGGTTGTACAAATAGGGCTTCCACATCATGATGCTCTGGAAACACTCGTTTCTATCATCCAAAGTCCAATGCCCGGGACACATCCTTTTTCTACAACAACCATCACATCCACAATTCCCTCACCAATAAAACCACTGTTGGATGCAATTGATTTGAACCAGGCATTATCCAGTCCTTCTCAATCACCTATTAATGAGAATATACCTCAACAACTGACTGGGTCTGATGTATCAATCTTTGCTAACCCACCAACACAACCTGAGGAGGTTACACCCCTTGAGTTACAAGTAACTCTTGGTGGTATTCCAAGTGAAGCAACCACTACAACTGTTACACCCACTGGGTTACATTTGGACAGTGGTTACATTCATAAGACTTCATTGGAGGCAATTCCTTTTATAGCACCTCTGCCAACCACCAGTGGATTTATTTATCCTACTGGCAACATCAAACGGTTGTCAAGTGTTGAAGGAAGAAGACCCCAGTACCAAGAAAAAGGGGCATCAGTGGTTAATGTTTGGAGTATATTCCCTACATCTACCACTGATAAAACCACTGCTAGTGGGAAATCAGATGATCCCATTAACTTGGGTGATGGTTTAAAGTACCAGAAATTGACGGATCGTATTGCAAAGCTTGATAACTCTGTTGCAGAACTCAAAGATATGCTACAACAGGTGTTACAAGTTCAGAAGGTACAATCAATTGCTGTTCCACCTCAAGCACTTGCTTCACAAAGGGCACCTGCTACAAATGAGCTCTGGAATCTATTTCAATCTTTTCTCCAACAACAAGCACAGTTAGCAGATCAGCAACATGAAAAACATGTACAACAGCTGAGAAATGCAATGGAGTCAAGGTTCAAGAACACTCAGGCTGATTTAAAGGCTCTCAAAACTCAGATCTTACACACCACTGGCACTGCTCCTCCAAAAGTCCGCTACATTTATCAACTCCCAGAAGATAATGCCAAAAAGGGGGAGAAAATTAAGGAGTGGAAAAGGAAGGGTATAGAGGATGGTCTCTATCTTGAACCAGAAAATTCAAACATGACCAAAAAGATCCCTTTGCCAGATGGTAGCAAGAAGATTGATGTGACAACAAATGCACTAGCAGAAGCAGTTGCAAGTGTGAAAAGAGATAGAGAGGCCAAAAGGAAAGCCAGGGTGGACAGAATGGATCATCCAGAACAGGGTACTTCTGGGTCAAGGGATCATGAAAATCCTGTTGAGGAAAAGAAGAGGCCTACTAGAAAAGTAAGGCAACCCAAATCCATTCCTATCAGACGTTCAAAGTCTGCTAAAAAACCACCATACAAAACAGCCGATGCAGCAGGAGTTACAAAAACTACTGCTTATCAAACAGTTGTTCCATCAACACACACCACTTCAACACACACAACATCCACTGCTTTACCATCATCACCACCAAAAACAACACCTGCTGACATACAGCAGAAGACAGCAGATGTTATAACATCTGTTGTAATGACAACAGTGGTTGAAACACCAGTTGTTTCAACAGCTGTTAGTCAATCACAATCCACTGCCACAACATCCACCACCACTGTTCCATCCAAAACATCATCAGTCTCTCCTAAACCAAAAAGGAGAAGGCTAATTTTAAAAGATGATGACACATCTCCACCACAAACATATTCAAAATCTTTAGCTCTTGTCACAATACCAAAACATGTTCCTCTCTCTTCAGTTCCAATGAACAAGCCCTTACCTCCTGCAGGTGTTCAATTTCCTCTTGAACTAGCAGCTGTTAGAGATGAAATAAAATCCTTCTACTATGAGGATGACCCTGCCAAAAGGAGTTTGCCATCAATAAAGGGATATCCTTGGCCTAAAAATGTTGATGAATACTTGGATATCAAAGCCAAGCAAGCAGAGGATATCTCAAAAAGAAACACACAAGGGAAGTCTGACAAAGAAATTTCAAGAAATTATCAATATCTGCTTACACAAGTCAGATCCCTAGAACAATTTGCAAAAAATGTTAGTCAACAAATTTCTGAAAGAGCAGCTGAATCTCTGAAGAAAGACTACATTGAAAGCATCATGGCTCACAAAAAGTACAAAGGAGAGAAATATATGTACAAAGAGTGGACTGTTCCTGTGCTTGAAGATGAAGCTGCAAGAATTCAAGACATGATAAATAGGAAGGTCACTCACACTCCTCCTAACTGGGCAAAATTTAGAAAGAATGTACCTGACAAACAGGAAGAGCTGAAGAGAATGAAAGAGGAACTGGTAGCAGCTGATTATGGTAACAAAAGACAAGTTGCTAGATGGAAAGAAGATGTGGTCAGGGCTACTTACAAAAAGTTGGAACAATTAAGAAAGAAAGATCCCACAGTTCCTCAAAAGCCTGACTATCCTGAAGCAGCGGTTTCAAAAAGACCATCAAAGCTGCAAATCAGGAGATCCACAGCTCCAGTTGGTGCTGCTATCTACAAAAGAAGGCCACACAAACAGCTGATTGCTGAAACCATCAAAGAGTTAATGGAAGGTGAAGACCTTGGAAAAGAGGGTATAAAGAAAATGATCATGGAAACTCTTGGTTTGGATCAAACTGCAAGTACTGCTCAGCCAGTCATGAATAGGCCAGCTTCTCCAAATACTTCTGCAAATAAACATCTCCCAAGAAACCCACCAGGCTCAAAAATACAAAAGTGGGAAACTGACAAACAGACCTGCGTATTGACTTTGCTCAGGTCTGGTGGAGGAGTGGAGAAAATATCAAGGGAACAAGCTCTTGGCCTGAGTCTTGAAGATTTGCAGGATCTCCTTGATCTTCCACTCAGCAGGGATGATGAAGATACAGATGCCCTAGACTTTGAATTACAATTTAAAGGTCAGATAAGGGAACTGTTGATGAGGCAATAAAGAATTCCACAAATAATGAAGAGTTTTGGCATTATCTGTTCCAGGGGGAGATTGTTGGGATTGAACCCTATCAGAGGAACAGATAATTAAAGCCAAAACTGGATCAGAGCAGTGGATCCAGAATAAGCAGACGTTTACAGTTGGTTCATGCAAATCTCTCCCCTTGAAAGTGGTTTCATATCTGCTGACCTCCTATCTGCTGATCTTGTTAAGTACTGACCTATAACTGCTGCCTTGCATCTACTGCCCAAAGTCAAAGACTGATGAAAGACCAAAGCTCTGCTGACTCAATCTACTGTCTTGAGTCAAGTACTGCTGATCCGGACAAGCACTGCTGGGTTCACAGCAGTGGAAGGATGCAGCAGCTGTTTAAGTGTCTTTTATATAATGTAATGTAATAGCAGTAGTTTAGTACATCAGTGTTTATAGATCAGAGGTTAGAGTTTGTTAGGAGGTTAGATGTCACTTTCATGGCGACGTCAGCTAAGATGCTCAGTGGTTTGCAAGTGCCTATAAATAGTTCAGTACTTTGTACTGTTCTATCAGCTCTTTCACCACATCGTCTTCTTTGCACGAACAAACTACTGAGCTCTGGCTGAGTGGGAGTTTGCATTCTTACATCAATCATTGTAATCGTTGTTGAAACAAATTCAATCATTCGGTTCATTGTGTAAAGATGTTTGATTGAAAGTATTACTCCTGTTTGATTGTATGCAAAGTTTGTTTTCATCTTAATTCCGCTGCACAACTCTTTCATCTCCATCTTAATTTCAAACGAAAATACAATAAAAAAGAAACTCAGATCCAACAATCCCATGCATTAAACCTCCATACTGATCAGGCATGGAAGCAATCTATGGGACATATTAAGATACACCAATCCTCATATGACGCTTTTATCATACCATCTGGTATCCGCAATCATTAGAGATCAAAGAGATATCAATTCTAAGTGTTGACGCATTACACCTAGAAAGAGGATACTTCTAAAATTCTATGACTGAAGGTTCTTGACAAGAACAGAAGAAATAGTTCTTATGATTCCTGCCTTCACTTAATAACTATGGTTCTTAAGAAAGATTTTAAAAGTTTGCTATACTTATAGTTTACGAAGGATTTGGAGCAAGTAGCATTCGGCTCTTTGAATTTTTCGCGATCTTCTTCACAGCTTTTCCCACAGCTGCGTCTTATCATAGTTTGAAGAACATCCTTGGACTTTTTCAGGTTTACAATTGTAGTATCATTAGCATGCGCCGCCTCATCAATGGCGTGATTGACTGATGTCTTATCCGAGTTTGTCATACTCAAGATTTGGTTCCTATTACTAAATGAATCAATCTCTTGGTTGCGATCCGACAACTGCTATTCATCATCCTCATGGTCTTACATACTAACCATGGTTTCATTAAACCATACCGGCCAATATAGAATTAACATTCTCAATGAATGTTATTTAATATATATAACTTTTACTTAGCCTAGGTCACAAAAGACCTTTAATGGCATTTAAAGTTTAGTCCTAATCCATCACCTTTTTGACAGGGGATCAAAATGTCACATCTGTCTTTATTATAGTGATGAATTTGGATAGCTTGAAAGCTTGCCATAAGGATATCAGAAAAGAGTGATTTAAAAATATCAATCTAAGATTTGTTAGAGCATTTTCTATAGTGTCATCGGCCAATTTCTATCTTGCGTTAAATGACCGGAGTCCTAATCAGCGGAGACAACAGTTCACAACATTTATTGTTCTTTATAGAATTATATGTGCCAGTAACAAATAAATTTCTGTATAAACTGCTTGACAAGGAAAGGTACCTGCTATAAGGTTATCATTCTGCACCATCTCCTGGGCGTTCATCATGCGTTTGTTTTCTTGGCTTCTTCGGGCTTCTTCTGATTCCTAGGGCAGTTGGTCTTGATATGCCCCTTCTCGTTGCAACCATAACAGGTTGCGTCTTTCAATTTCTTGCAATCCAGGGTTTTATGTTCCTTAGACTTGCAAATTCCACACGGTAGAGGCTGAGATTCAAATCTGCATTTCCCGAGGTGGTATTTCCTATAGGTTTTGCACCTGGTCTTCTCACCCGACTGTTGGCTGTCTCTCTTAAACCCGGAACTCTTCTTATCCTCAGAGTTCCTTTTCCTATCGGAGCGATGAGAATCCTCATCCTCCCTTTTACGCTTTCCATCTGCAGAGGCTTTGGCAGCCTTGTTTCTGACTACATCGAGTGTAAGGGATAGCGACAGATCGGCCGCTGACCTGAATGTAGTAGGTCTTGAAGCCTTAACACTGGCTTTGATTTCTGGGGCTAAACCCCCAATGAAGCGAGCAATTCTCTTGGGTTCTGGTGTTACCAGGTAAGGAACCAGTCTGGACAGGGTATTGAAACTGGTGAGGTAAGCTTGACAATCTAAGCTTGTCATAACCAATGATAAGAAATCTGACTCAATCCTCTCAACCTCGTGTTGAGGGCAGTAGTTCTCCATAATGAGAGCAACAAACTGTTCCCATGACATGTTGTAAAGTGGGATCTTCCCAGCAGCTTGAATGAGAGCCTTCCACCATGCTAGTGCCTCTCCCTTGAACGATTGGGATACATATTTCACTACATCCCTTTCAGCACAACCGCTGATGTCAACTACCGTGTCCATCTCATCCAACCAGGTCATACAATCTATTGCTCCTTTCTCCCCAGTAAAATCCCGGGGTTTGCAGGAAACAAAGTACTTGTAGGTGCAGGACTTGGTGTGTGGCTTATCATCAAACACTATCCTTTTAGATGGAACACTGTTTAGGTTAGATGAATGTCGATCATCATCTTTCTTTAGTTCGTCTTTCTTAGAGGGTGGCTTGTCATGAGCCACTGAATGGGTCTTAGGAATAGACTTAGAGTGGGGTACTGAAGAAGTTCTACTATGCGTCCCACTATACTCCTTGAATTGCTCCTCTACAGCTTTAGATACAGCTGTATCAATCAGTGTACGGAGCTCTCCTCTGGTTATATTAACCCTATCATCATCGTGGTTTTCTAGGGAATGACTGTTTACTTCTTCTGACCTAGCCATGTAGCTTTAATTGCTACATAAAATCAATAAGGACAAGGTTTATTTAGAATCCTATATAGCACTATCGTTTTTGACGATTTATTAACCATGGTTTTTAAAAATCATTTTGGTCAATTTGTTAAATACGTAATTATTCAGGATCTTTATCATAAATCCTAATTTACAAGTAAATAATAGCACAAAAATCCTAGTCACGTAGACGAGTTTACTTTATAAGCCCAGATTTTATGGAATCAAGGCATTAAGGTTTGAATCAAAGTTCATTACCTTTTCTTGACAGGGAGTTGTAGGCTACCACTGTCTTTAATCCAGAGGACGTTAATTATAGCCAGTGGGCGCTTCATCCATAAGGGATGGTTATATAAATAAGGGAAATTAGAACATCCCAATTTAAAAATGACTTATGTGATTTTATTGAATCACATCTTTGTCATTAATGATAACATATCAGATGTTAATAAGGGTTTGAATCTTTTGAATAGGTTTTACCATCTTGGCCAGGTCTGCAACGACAATTAGGTTAGGTTTTACCTTTAAGATTCTTTTAATAATTACGCAGAACAATCCTAAATTGAGATGTTAACAAGGATCTGAATCTAATTGTGGAACTACCATCTTGGCCCTGTCTTAATGTGACATATGGCTAGGTCTTGTCCTTTTAAAATTTTTGCCATTTTATTATAATGGTAGATTTTATAAAAAGGAATGTTATTTTAAATCTAACCGTTCCTATTAAAATTTAAACAAATACATGGTTGCCCAAAACGGGACTTCTAACTGAAATGACTCGCCAATGCAAGGGCTAATCATAAAATAACAAAAGAAACAAATAAAACGAATTAGGATTAGTCCTATGTTCTTGTCTAGACTCAAGAATGTGCAACTGTGTAACTGAGATTAAACACAAAAGGCTAGTGTTTAATTCACTCAGTGTTGGCTCTGATACCAACCTGTCACACCCCTATTTTCCACGTGTCACCGGTGGGCCCGGTGGGGAGTATCGTGACGTAGTTGATATCATCATAGTCAAACAACACAATATATAAATGCACAGTGGAAGCAAAAGATAAATATATTACAATCCGAATATAAAGTAATATCCAGTATTACAACGGAAAGTAAAGGATCCACAGGCGGATCTTAAAACATAAACATTATTCAACAGACTTTAGGCGCCTAGAACTTGCAAGATTCCTTATAAACGCCCTGAGCTTCCAGCCAATTACGTTCAGTACCTGTCACTCAACCCTTTTGGAAAATACGCCAGTTTTTTCACTGGTAAATACACTCAACCGACTCATTTTGAAAATGTTTAATAAAATTGATTTGAATGCACGTAGCACAAACTCTTTATAACTTGGGACAATTATATTTATAATCTTGTATACAGATTTACATGTTCGTTATACGTTCAGGGCCCGATGTAGAAACCGAGTCAGATTAACAGACACGCCACAAGTATAGGCCCACAAGAGAGTGAGATACCGTTTTTCCTTAAACAACTGTCAGGTGTATGCCTACACCCCGTGTATAAGGCGTGGCCATTTTATAATACAATGATGTCAAGGATATCCGGGACATGGTCATTAACCCCTAAAGGTCTTTATTTCAAAAAATACAGATTAAACCGGGTTACCTCAATAATTTAATCACAATAAGATTAAACATTCAATACCCGACCAAGCGGTATTATTATAATACCGTATCCCAAGCCCGTATAGGGACAATAAGTTAAGAGCATTTACCTGAGCTAGCTCCTGACTTAAATAGCAAGAATTTAATAACTCAGCCATATTCACTTAAGTAAGCGTAGGTACCATTTACCGGAAGGCTCTAGTCTGGAATGATGGTATAAATAACCAATTAGAATGCTAACAGGTCTTTAATTTAAGCCTAAGCTTAGACCGGTTAGTCTTACAGAAAGATACGGTTCAAACGCATGATAAGGCGAAGACCGGATTAGAATGTGGTTTTGACCCGACAAGTTTGAAGACTTGTATGATATGGGTAATCTAAACACATTCTGGATTTTGAGACAAAAATGATATGGTTTGACCCGTTTAGGCTAATATATGCAAACTAGTCACATAAGCCGACCCGAACGCGACAAGTGCGTAACGAGTAACCAAAAGAGTCATATGCGAGTTTCCTAAGTTATTATGCTTTAATTATAGTGACATCAGAAAGATATCGTATATTATGCCCAAAACGGATTTAGACTCACTTACGCCCCGTAGGGGTATTTTGGTCATTAAAAAGGTTATAAAAGAGTTTAAATATGAACCTGAGTTTCGGGTCTGATGTAATCAGTAAAATTACTCAATTTACTAGGTTATATCAGTAGGGTATCATATATATGTGAAATCTATCCTTTATAACCAAACTATGCCTCTTAAGGGTATTTTGGTAATTTTACTTAAGCTAAAAAGGTCAAAACTGGAAACCCGAGTTTAAAAACTTTTACTTACTGTTAATATATAAAAATATACTAAAAATATCATTAGGTATCAACCATATATGTTTAATATGGTTTTAGCACACACTATGCATTAAAAACGCTTAAAAAGGCGATTTGGAGCCATTTCCGGGTTTTCAAAGGAAAGCTGATATTTTTATAATTCCAGAAGGCTCAAAATATTTTATTTATTATATTAGATTAGTAGAAAAAGGTTTGGGGTCAAAAGGATTTGTAAAACTCATTTTATGGCTTAAAAGGGCAAAACCGGCATTAACCGAATCATACTTAGAACTCTAAGTTATGCTCAGCCTAAAAATAAATAAAAATCTCCAAAAATCCTAAAATATTATTTTATATCAGTGGGTAAAAATATTGGTATCAAAAAGTGGGTTTAAATAGGCTACACGCTAATCACGCCGTTTAATTAACATAAAGCTTTCAAATTACGCTAATGAGCATAACTCTTAATCTAGACCTCAAACTGATGTCAAATTTTAGGTGCAAGTTTATAAATCAGTAACTAAGGTTTCTACTCTTTTACTTTTTCAAAAATCACGTTTTATAGTCAAAAGGGCATAATAGTCAACATTTAAGCATTTAACGGAATCATGCATATGAATCGGATAACTAATGAACCAAGTTGTATAATCACAGAGGGTTACACTTATAGGTAACTTGGTCCTAATAAAGCTCTAAGGCATTTCTAAACTATGCTTAAATGGGTCAGAACTGAAAGTCAAAGCATAAGTCAAACTATGCGACTTTCGGTCCCGAACCGAGCCTAAACTGAAAATTGTCGAGTTGAACATGTTCTTATATTAATTACCAAGTTATATTAATGACAAAACAGGTTGCATAGCCTTTACATTGCTAATTATGCATTAATTTAAAATTAAGCTTCCTGTTGACTTTTTAATATCAAGTTTGACTCGACAATTGACCTAGATAGAGTGGGAATCAGAGGGTGACCTTTTAAGGGTTTAATGCCCACATAATTACCAACTCATAGGTACTTTCAATTTGAATTTTGACGGAAGGGATTAAGATTAATGACGAAGTCAAATCTTAATTACGACGGTTTGACTTTATGCTAAATAACTAAGCTTAAAATGAATTAAAAAGATTAAGGACGCTTACACAAGTCCTAAGTATGATTAGGGAGGCTAAGGAAAGTAGCTTGCTGATCAGAGAGCTCCAGAGAAGTTGAAGTGAGTTGAATGAAGTGAACAAGAAAAATGGTTGCAACTTCTTCTCCTTATATATTGAATCCAAGTGCATAAGATCTTGCCAAGTTAGTCTACCAATGATCCAAGATGCATACAAGTGTCCCCCCTAGAGCCTAAAACCATTAAACAAGTCCCTAAAATCGGAAAATGGCAGATTGAGGCGGTGGAACGGGCTGGAACAGGCAGCTGCCTGTTTTCTGTTGCTGGGCACTAGCTTACGGACCGTAAGGTCCATAGTGTTGAGGTCCGTAAGCTAGTTATCAGGTTTCTCATTTTGCACTTTTGGTCCCTGGTCCTTCCAAACGTCGTTTTCACACTATTTCTTGCATTATAAGCCTTCTAAATTGATTTATAAGGGCTCCAAGACTTATACCAACTTTTTTAAGTCCTTGGTTAACTTTTGATTACCCGAAAAGTCATAACTTTCATCGTTGACGCATTTAACCCCTCGAATACGAATTTGATCATAACTTTCTCATACGATAACGAAACTTTATGAAATTTTTATCATGTACTCTAGTGAGCAGATTTAATCGTTACAAAGCTTCGGGTTTGCTAAAAGGTCACTCAGAGGTATACTTTAAACATGTTGACATATTTCACCCCTGTAGTTTGTAATCTCTCACTTTCTTGTATATTTAACTTCGTATGATCCATGATTCATTCGTGTGAATGTATAAACATCTTGTAGGGTTATTGTAAGGCATATTTATCCATTGTTGACATTTTGAACCCTTATTTTTACATAGTTTCTTTATTTGTCAACTTTAGTCCCTCTAGAGTATTCTTTCACACGTTCAAGCTTATGACACGTGTCAATACATTATAGGATGTGAATTTTCGAGGTGTTACATCCGCCACCGTTGAGCACCATTTAACGGAGATAAACCCCTGGACGCCGTCGCCGCACAGGGGGGGGTGGGTGTGGTGTCTGAAAGTTGCCCGGTTCGGACGGCCGGTGAAGGGCGGCTGTGGGGTTGGGGAAATTTGTTGTAACAGTGATGGTGGTGGGTTTTGACGCCGACGGTTGAGGTACACGGTCATCACTTTCTCTCTCTTGTGGGTTTCTCTCTCTAGAATTGGTGGGTGTTGATTTGTGTTCTTGATTCTATCGGTATTTTGGTATGTTGGGGTGTTGATTTGTGTTGATTCGTTTTTGATGTTGGGGGTTGATCTGTTTTGATTCGTTTTTGATGTTAGGGGGTGATCTGTGCTGATTTGTGTTTCTCTCTCTAGAAAAATGGTGGGTGGTGATCTGTGTTGATTCGTTTTTTGATGTTGGGGGTTGAGTTGTGTTCTTGATTCTGTTGGTATTTTGGTATGATCGAGGGTTGATTTGTGTCTTTGATTTATGTTGATTTGTATTCTTGATTTCGTGGGTTTTGATCTGTTGGATTGGTCGGTGATGATGCAAAAAAGAAAAAAAAAAACGTATATGTTGATGACGATGACGTGGCAAGGATGGTGGAGGGTAGGTTTTTGAACCTGCAACCCCACTTTGCAGCCTTTGATTATCGGAAAATCTGAGTCAAACCCCGTTTTTTTCAAGAATCCACACATTGTTTTGATGTTGGTTTTTTATATTTTTTTCCTAGTCGATGATGATAAAAATCTATCTGAGACACCTACCGAGTTGCGATTTCTGGGTGCGTTCGTTTTGTGTAAAAAGGTTTTTGTAAAAAAAGAAGTTAAAACCGTAAACTTTTTAACGTAAAACGTAAAGTTTTTAACGTAAACGTAAAACGTAAAATTTATAATCCCTACTCATGCAGTAACATCATTTTGAATCCATTCAAATTAAACGTAAAACGTAAATTTTTTAACGTAAAACGTAAATTTTTGTTTTTGTTAAAAAAATCTGAATTTAAAATGGTTTTTAATAAAAAAATTCTGTTTAAAAAAACAACTAATATAATAATGAGTTAATTGCCATTTTCGCCCCTGAGGTTTGGGCACATTTGCCATTTTAGTCCAAAATGACACTTTGGTACCATTTTGCCCCCCACGTTTGTAACTTTTTGCCATTTTCGTCCAAATAATGACACTTTGGTACCATTTTGCCC
Source organism: Helianthus tuberosus (assembly GCA_030545235.1). NCBI lineage: Eukaryota > Viridiplantae > Streptophyta > Magnoliopsida > Asterales > Asteraceae > Helianthus > Helianthus tuberosus. The sequence goes on from CM060352.1 coordinate 171,762,479, forward strand.
CCCACGTTTGTAACTTTTTGCCATTTTCGTCCAAAAATAAAGTAACTTTTTGAGCCATTTGGACGAAAATGGCAAAAAGTTACAAACGTGGGGGCAAAATGGTACCAAAGTGTCATTTTGGACTAAAATGACAAATGTGCCCAAACCTCAGGGGCGAAAATGGCAATTAACTCTATAATAATACAAAAAAAGTAATAAAAAATAATAAAGACAAAAAAACAAAAAAAGAGTAGATTTACTAAACTGCCCTTTTGCATTAAAATATTAAAAATATAATAAGACAAAAGTATTTAATATTAATTTTAACTACTTTTAATCTCGTCCATCCATCTTGAAGATCTAATGGTTGTAAAGTGGTTCTCTGGGCTCTCACAACTGGGGGTGGTTTTCATTTTAGCGGCCCACTATATATATATATATATATATATATATATAGAGGATAACGAAAATTACAGATCACTAATTATTGCGAGAACAAAAACAACTCTAGATCACTAAATTTTGGGATTTAAGGTCATATTTTTTAAATTTTATGTTTCTTACATTCACGTATGTATTATGTATACGTAAAAAACACATATTTTTACCTTTACATAGCCTACATACATGTAGGTAATTTAAGTTACACATAACCTACATATGTGTAGGTTATATACAAACTAAAAAAATTTCCATATTTTGTTTTGAATTCAAGTGTGAGAAACAATAAATCTCTATTTGTAACATTTTCATTTACTTTTCAGGTTTTTAGTATTGAAAAAATGAGTGACTCATTTTGTTCTGCGTGTTCTTACAATATTTCGTATTCTACATAGAACCTTCCCCCCTCTCTCTATATATATATGTATAAAAAAAACTCTTTAAGTCCATAATACAAATGTCTATAATTTTATCATTTTCAAGTAAACTTACTAAATAGTCCTTTATTTGACGTTACGGGTTTTGTGATTCAACAACTTATACATTAAGATTTTGATGAAAATACATGTTCAAGTCAAAAATATGTTCTAAGTATAGAATGTATGTAATTATATAAAAAAACGTCTAAGACTTGGGTTTTATGAAAATAACAATTTTTATATAAAATTATAGATTTTTCAAATAACTACGCTTATTTGTTTAGACTTTTTAGAGTACGAAAATAATGTTTTTAGAGACTAAATCATCAATTCTTGTTTTTAAGATCATAATATAACCATTTATCATAAAATCATCATGTAACATAATCAAGTCATGCAATCACTAAAATTAGCATGTTTTCGGCAATTTCACACTCATGAACATACCAACTTTGCCATTTTTAAGGTCTTATTAATCCTATAATTCATCATAGTTAAAATATATGTTTAGAGCTGTATATAATTTGTTTTGAAAACCAAAAATAACTCCATACAAGAACTCGTCAAAACTAGCACATTTCTAGCATTTTTGCCTACTTAAACATGTCAACTTTGTCACCTATCACGTGCTATCATATTCATCATTTAATGTGATAAAAATACTCATCTATCTCTTATACTAAAGCAAAATATTGTTGACTTTTTGACCTTTGATGTGGCAATGCTCTTTGGCCAGATAATTGTTTTTTTGGGCGGCATTTTCCTTTCTCTCATTTCTTATTCAATTTCACGAGCGCCTAATTGTCAGTCAATAGCTCTTTCCCTCATTCTCTCTTCTTTCCAAAATCACTTCAAAGAAACCCTAAAACCATTTGTCTGCCGTTCAAGCAACAAGGTCAATTTTCTTTTGTCTTTTGGTTTACACGATTCTCCTATCTTAATGCTTTCATTATATTTAATTTTGTAAAAGAGAAACAAGAGAGAGATGGGGCAGATGAGAGACATGGTCATCTTCTCCGACGACTGGTGTCAGCGATAGGGCTTTCTTAGTAGCCAGCGACGGTGGTGGTTCCAAAGTGGTTGTTGTTGTTGTCATCGGTGGTCAGCAAAGGGTGAGATCTGTCTTCCAACGGCTAGGGTTCCGCCATGAATCACTGGCGGCAATGAACATTGATTATTGACATAGTCCAGTCGATATCAATTTCATGCTCTGTGACTCTGAGTTTCCAATTGAAGGTACAATTTTAGTTGGTATAGTTTTTATTTTGGTTGTTGTTCTAATTTTACTTTTACAAACTAAACCGAATGGTAAAATAGTGTGATAAAAATCTTTGTGTTTAATTAAAATATAGAAAAAAAACTTGAGTTTGGCATAACTTTATCAGGAACAAAATGGCACTTTAGTTCCAAGAAGCTTGAAGAGATATTAGCAAAACTGATTCACTGGTGGTGAGAATTCGAAGTCTAATCGTCTAAACAAGATCCATTCCTGCAGTAGCCAGTGAAGTTATTGGCAAACTACCAAAGGTAATCAGTGAGATGAAATTAGAGATGACAAGTTGGAAAAGGTTGTCCTCTGTTGAGTTAGTCAAAAATTGTATTTGAATGTATGTTATATTTTTTTAAATGGATCTGTATTCTATTTCTCACATGATTTCCCTTGCGTTTTACGAAATGTAGGAAAAAATGGTGGATGGAGATCAACTGAAACTGGACATATAATTGTTACTACAGTTGGAGGTAGAAATGGTCCCGAAGACGGTATTCTACAATCTCTTTTAAAGGAACCACTAAGTTTGTTGATGAATCTACTTTGGAAATCAGTGGAAGCATAATGAAGTTACTTTGGATTACTTTTCCTTTGGAATAAGATGTGAGTTGTTGTTTGAGGTTAGCCGACTTTTTAAATCCAATGATACTTATAGATTTGCGGCATTCTTATAGATTTGCTAGAGTCGAACTTTGATAATCCTATCACGTTATCACAAGTCTGTTTTGTTCTTACAGATCTTCTACAGTTGGACTTGATCTTATTGAAATCAGGTTAGTTACCGATAGAAGGATTTAGGTATTCATAGGTGATTTCTTTGATTTAACGATTTGTTTTTAACTAGATTTATTTATACTAATCTGATTTACTAAAATGTATTACATGTATAACCTCTTCAGATACCAAGATGTCGTTTTAAGATTTAGCGCCTTAAAAGGTATGCAACAAAAATTCTCCTTTACTTTCTATTATTATCACATCTATCTAATTTTTACTAATAAAATATGTTGATACTTCATACACTATTCAGGTTTTATCAAATGCATATGTAAGAAAAAACATTGAAGATGATTTTATTGAACGTATGTGGCTCATGGGGTTGCATTCACAGAAGGTTCAAGAAGAGTGGTAGATGATTCAGGGATAAAAGTTGGTAACTTTAACCTTTTTCTCTCTAAGCAAGATTGTTGTGTTGGCTAACGGGTCAAAGCTGGCTGAGTTGGCTTACGGATCAAAACGGGCGACGTTTGTTAACCTGTCAAACTTATAGGTTGGGTTGACCGACGCCACACTTTTTGTTAAACATTTTCTACAAAATCAGTTATTCTTACATATCCTTCTATTTTTTTTTTGCATTTTGTATGGATTTGTGTTTTTGTTATTGATAATTGGTTGAAGAACTAACTTATGATGAAAGAACGCGTAGGCTATGATGAAAGAAAGCGTAGGCATAATTATTAAGAGGTTAAATGCTTTGAATTTTAGGTCTTAAGAGACTAAATTATGGACTGTTAGCATTAGGTCATCTATATAATGGGATATTCGGTGTTCCTTTGTTGGTTATCATGCACAAGTCGCAAGTGTTCTTTAGCATTAGGTGTTTTTATGTGTTTGTAAATGGAAATTTGTTAAAAGATTAACATTAGCATCAGGTGTTACTAAATATGCAGCTTATTTTTATGTATTTTATTTTATTTTTATGTTTTATACGATTTCAATTGTCCAACCCGTGTACCACACGGATAAGATGGTGGGCCCGGTTGATTTTGACTAAAGCTTATAATATGGCCCGATTGACTTCCTGTTAAGTGGTATAGTGCTAAGGATCTGCCAAACAATTTGTTGAAGCACATTACCTTAGAAAACGAGTACAATCCTATTACCAATAGCGAGGACTATATATTTGGTTGTGTAATTTGTTTGATGTTTTAACTTTTTTAATCCCACTTTTGGTTTGGTTATTTACATATTTTATTTAGTTGAAGTTAGAATAGGGATTGCAAGTGTTGAAGATCTTTAAGGAGGAGTCTAGCAAGCAATGCATGTTAGACGATTTTAATTTCTATGAACATCGTCAACAGAGAATTCAAGAAAAGAAAACAACATTAGTTCAAGACACAGGTTTTGTTTATATGCCTAACCACTGCATTTATCCATATTTTTTAAGTAAAATTTATAAAATATTCACTTTTTATTTGTTTTTTTTTTCTATTCACTATTCAGATGTAGGAAGGAAAACCCAAGGAATGAATTAAAGTAGAGATTGAACCACCAAAATCATATGAAACTTCTCTAAGATCTGTGAAGGTAGCTACATCGAAAGTACATCGAAAAGTATTATTGCTAATGGTGTTACTAACGGTTGCTAAAGCTTTTTGGCTGAAAAGTATTATTGCTAATGGTGTTACTAACGGTTGTTAGGAAGTTGCAGTGCCCATCATGGGGTCTGAATAGCAGCAAGAAATAGTTGGCCTTAATAGCAGCAAGAAAGGACGAAGATCAATGTGATTGATATCCTGATGTTTGTAAGAGAGCATAACAGGTAATAGTTTATTTGTTTTGCACACTAATGCATTGATTGAGCTATCATTTTTTGTTGAAATTTGAGTTGAATGCTATAACAATTAGAATTGCTCTTTGCAATCTTACAAAAAATGATGTAGGTGGTTCTTAACAATAGAAAGATCAGGTGGAAGTAGTTTGCACATCTGTGCACTAATATTCTTCAAAGAAATAGGAGGTGTGAAAAGTGTGTTGCTTAGAAGTGTGACAACTATATAGATACGTCATACGGTGTAATATTTTTTGTTTTTATTTAATCTTTCATTATTCGAGCCGGGGGTCTCATCTCACTGGAAGCAGTCTCTCTATTCCTAACGGGTAGAGGTAAGGCTGTCTACATCTTACCCTCCTCAGACCCTACCTTAGCTTTGCTATTGGTGGGATTGACTGAGTATGATGATGATGATGATGATTTAATCTTTCATTATGAATCGAGATATAACATTTAAGCAATATTTAATTATACTCATTGTTATTTTATATATTTTTGTCAGAATCATATATTTAATTGTTTCCTGTGCTGACAGATCCAATGAAGCTTGCGCTATGTATGAGAAGCTGCAGTCTCACCCAAATGTGGCCATGAGCAATAAAGCGCGGCAGTTTGTGTTCAGCTTCCAAATGTCTTCAAAGTTTTTTTTATTATTATAAGTTTATTACAAATTCAGCTAAATGATGTTTACAAATGTCTCCTTAATATGAAATGGGATGGTAACTTACTGTATATTAGGCAACTTATATGTATATTTTAGAAATCTAATTTTAAGTTGATACACCATGAGTTTTCATATATTCAAGCGCAAAATATAGTGGTATGTTGTGATTTAGTTCCGACATGCTTCATAATGCTTTATGTTACCTTTTCATTCTAAAGTTTTGTTTGGTGCTTTAATATTTGGTGCATAAGGTATCTATCTGGCGACCCTTAGACGTGAAGCCTAAGTTTTGGAAAGACCTAGAACAAAAATGATGATCTACATGGGCTTCAATGCCAGTAGATATTATATGTTAGTGTTAAACCATCCGCGAAACTCGCGGGATCTTAGACTAGTTCTAAGGTATATATAAACTGTTTTGAATCATAAAAATAATATCACACAGGAGTTCACGAGAACAAGCATATCTCAAGCATTTTTGGCTACTTAAACATGTCAACTTTGTCACCTATTATGTGTTATCATATTTATTATTTTATGTGATGAGAATACCTATTTAGACCAGTATATAATCTGTTTAATAAAATTAAAATAACATCATGCAAGAGTTCACCAAATCAAGTACATTTCATGCATTTTCTCACACTTAAAACCCATCAATCTTATCATTTATCATATTCATCATTGCATATGATCAAAATACCTATTTAGACCTGAATGTAATAAGTTTTGAAAGTTCAAAATAAGTTAATGCAAGTATTCAACAAAACAACTACTTTTCAACCATTTTCAAGTATAGCATCAACCTTGCCTTAATTCATGTCAATAATTTGTACCACTTCATATCATCAAACTATACATTTTATACACATCACAATCTGTTTTGAACACTATTTTAATACCAATCCAAAGTGCACCAAATTCATCACACAATCATAACATGATCTATTCTGATACAATTTCAACAATCTAATCACTATAACACATCCATTTTCACCAAGATCATCATCATACATTTTCACCAAGTTCATTAACTAACATATTTTCATTCATGCATGTTAAGATTATATCCATGCAAACAATAATCAATATCACAAAATCAAAGGTTCATCCATGCAATATTGATCATTAATCTATTAACTTTCCAATTTCAACAATTTTCACATATCATCGTACATAATTTCGGCTATGTAATAAAATGAGCGGGTTTTATATATTTATTTATGGGTTTGTGTTCTATGTTGGAAGAGCTTCGCAACGAACTAAACCACGTCCAAAACGGAGCTAAGATGAATGAGATATCGATGATCAAAGTTTTGGTGTTTTGAAACTTGAATGCTGAAAAAAGTGGGAAGGTGGCACCTTGTCCCACATCGGATGAGAGATGAAACTTAAAGGGGTATTTAAGTGGGAACTCTCCATCCTTATTGTTTCATAGAAGCACCCACTAAGTGTACTCGCGAAGGGTGCGGATCACCCTAACTCGCACTCGCACACGCTCGCGTGCGTGGCGTGGGCGATGAGGCGCAATGTGGCGCTTTGATGGCGCACTTAGAGGTGACGTGGCGCACGCGCGCAGGTGCGCATGGGACTGAACCAGTAAGGCGCACGCGCGCATGGCAGTGAGCCAAAAGGACGCAGCGCGCATGAGGGTGCAGACCTGCGCGCACCAGTGTGTCTTGCGCGCGCTGAAGCTTCCAGCAGCAGTTAATGTTGTGCAGTTACGTTTCAGCATTCGAAACTGACGAAGTTAATGCGTTTGACTGAGAATTTAATGACGAATTAAAGTGCATTGAAGACGTTTAATGCAGTTTAATTCTCCCATTAAATTCGGTTTTCAGTTTCTTCAAGACCTGCAGTATAAATAGGAGGTTCCTGCTGCAGATTGAATACACCGAAATTCACAGCTTACAATCTTCTTCTCTCACAGAATTTTTCTCTCGTCTTCAAGCAGCAAGGTACACCTTCGGGTTGGAGTCAAGACCGGCAGTGTAACTGCTTGCGGCTGTTGTATCCTGGAAATAAACGTGATCTCCTGGGAGACACGAAATTTGTTTTAAGGGACCCGTGTCTAACACGATCCTCAGCCAAGAACAGTTTTTATGTTCGTGTTTCTGTTATGGTTTTTCCATTTTTCAGTTGTAATTGTACTGTATTTTATTTTGTTTCTGATTTGTTCCTGTAATTCAAGTTAATAAAGAATTTTTATTTAATTTTACACGAACAGGTTCCTACATATACACATATCCCTATTCATTTTTCAAGTATCATCATCTAGAATATGATCATCAAAACAAAACTCATAACCATATCATCAAGAACCTCATCAAACTATTGATTTTAACATACTTTCAAGAATCAAAACATGCACTCAGTGGCGGAACTAGCCTTAAAATCAGGGGTATCCCATTTTTTTTACCATATACTCGGTAAAACCAAAGCTAATTTCACTACCCGATAAACCAAAGGACAAGAACTATGTGTTTCGGTTTCCACCATAAGACGTGCAGGATCACTTTTTCCATTCAAGTTAGCAAATCTATCATCATCGCTTATAGTGTAACGAAATGACTCAATATCACCCAAAAGAGTCCCTAATTCTTGTGTAGTAAAATCATCCTGATACATCTCAGCAAACGCCAATGTCTTCGATGGGTCAAACTTAGAAAACTTGTTACAAGAATATAAACCCGACATAATTTTTTATCAATGTTTTAATTTTTATCCGTATAACAATGTTTTCACGATTGCATGTTGAACGAGTCTTCTTACCCGTCCACTGGTCCGATTGGATTCATAAGCGTATGTCGGTTTCTTTTTTCTATAGTCAGTATATTACAAACGCATGAATGATTGCAGACTTCTTTCAAAACATATTTTTACAAAAAAGATATTTTATGTGATAAAAATGGTATAAACTAAGTACTAAAATTTAAATAACAAAACAGATGTTAACAATGCTTTATATCAATATTAATATAATATTAATATATTAAGTTAAATGAATAAATAATGGAAAAGTAATTAAATAGATAAAAATGTTTGAAGTTTGACTTAATTGTATTTGTACTTGTCGAGTTGTGGTTGTGGCTTGTGGGTTAAAAATCTGAAACTATATTGGGTTGGGTTTTATAAAAAGTGGCCCACTTCACTAGTTAGGTTTATCACTTTAAGTCATCTTCTTTATTGTAACACAGCAGCCGCCACTCCTCAAAATATTCTCCATTGTTGGCCGGACAACTTTCCGATCATCCCATATTTAACAATTACTCTGGTCGGCCATGTACGGTGGGCAAGTGCTCACCCTCAGTTGTACATGAATCTGCCACTGATTCTAACGTATAAACCAAAAAAAATATACTACGATTACGGGATTGAGCCGTAGCCCGTGCTACGGCTGGTTCTTCACTAGTTCCCCCCGTGCATGCACTTATGCTATCATACATTCCTACAGTTTTGCATGCATGTATAATACATCATTGTACAAACCCATTTTATGCATCATGTATTTTGTTTTGTAAAACCATTTTAAAAGATCTCATTAGGTGATTCATCTTGCACTTATCAACACATATACATAGAATAACAAAAGAATGGTGTAGGGATTACCACTAGCACTAGGCTAGGGAAGAAGAACAAGATGAAGAAGAAGGGTTAAAACTTCAGTTTTGAGGTGTACAACTCTAAGTTTAGCTCCAAGTCTTCCAAATAACACTTCAAACATATTGATTCTAAGCTTGCATGTGTTATTTTGATGAAATAGAATGGAAATGGGTTTGGTGTTCTTGGAGCCATAGGTTCTTGAGGAGGGAGAGCTTGGTTTTAAGGGCTCACGATTCTAGAACTTTTCATGAAAGTGAAAAATATTGAGGTCCAAGGAGATAGAAAAACAATCACCGAATTCCTAGTTGTGCAGCACCTTGAAAGATCATAACTAAAAGGAGATAGCACAGCTGCTCCGTTTATGGGCAGACATGTTTTGGGAGCAGTTTGGAGGTCGAATACTCAATATAATTGAGTGAAATCGGTAGGGATTTTTGGGTTACATAAAACTTTACTACAGAAAAAGGATCACCTAAAATGATGAAGAAATGAGTGAGATCACTAGTACACAAGTAACCATTAAACGGGGTTCAATTTTGTTTTTAGACGCGGTAATGCACATAACCCTGTCTAAATATACACACACAATCTCATCACATCAGGATACTAACGAAATATCCTTTAAACACTAATAAAATTCGTGTCTTTTGATATGAACCCCGACTTAAAATATGCTTACATAGCTTTAGACGGTGTTTACAAACCCTAACTTAAAATATAATTGAACACTAATAAAATTCGCGTCTTTTGATACGAACCCCGACTTAAAATACGCTTACATAGCTTTAGACAGTGTTTACAAACCCTGACTTAAAATATAATTATAAAACCCCTTTTAAGTATGATACAATGGAGATATATATATTATTTGAATTTTCTAAGTATGATATGGATAGAGATAAAAGGCATGCTTCCTACACTACTAGAAAAAAATACCTTTAATGACACAAGAACAATGACACACATTAAATTTATGACACACAAACGCTTGTGTCATAGAAAAAATGTCATCATTGGTAAAATTTGAATGTTTTATGACACTTATTCTTGTGTGTCATCGTTTAAATGTCATTTTCAAAAAAATAAAACACATTAAAATATGTGTGTCATGATTTTGTGTCATCTTTTAACTTTTAATAGTTAAACAAAACCTATGTGTCATCGTTGTGTGTCATCAATATGTGTGTCATTGTTGTGTGTCATCGATTAATTTTTAATTAATTTAATCACCAATCTATCATGGCGCCATCTAAAAACTTATCAAAAAGTTTTATCCCCCAAAATTCCCTCTCAAAAACCCAAACCCTACGCTTCATCATCCCAAATCCCTCTCAAAATTCTACACACCAAATTCCCAATTCCCTCTCAAAAACCCAAATCTTCAGCCGCTTCATCATCCCAAATCCAAACAAGTTTCTTGCTGATCATCTCCTTCCAGGTAAAAAACCTCATCCAATAATCTATTAACAAAGCATCTTAAATTCTAGGGTTTATGTAACCGATAATCTGCTGAACATCTTCTTTCAGGTTTGAAATTTAGTTATACTTCATGAAATATCAATGTTATTTTAGACTGCGGGGTATGGGGCGGGAGTTTGGGCGTGGGTAGGGGGAAAACGCCCAAGCCACCATCCCGGGTGGGCTTGGGTTTGGGCGTGGCCCTTGGGGCTTGGGTTTCAAGCCGGGCGTGGGGCGGTATGGCCATCCTAGTTGGCTGAATCTCATTGGCTCACCTGCCACGTCATAGCGGTCCATCCCAAAAGTTTTGAATTTTTAAATTCAAACCGTTGGCTTGGCCAAGCGGTCACCCCAACCGATCACCCCAACCCCAACATCCCCTATAAATAACCCTAAACCCCAACCATGTGGTCCATCCCAAACCCCACCGTGGTCCATCCCAAACATTCGCTATCCCCCCCCGCTGCCCCAACCGGTCACCCCAACCCCAACATCCCACGAACCCGCTATGGCATCCTGGACCCACGAAGAAGAACTTGCCCTAGTCACAAGCGTCGTTGACGCTATGAAGGGGTGGCCACCGGGCCAAACAAAATATTGGCCGGAAGCTTTTGCGGCTTACCGACTAAACGTCGGTAACGACCGCCACAACGTCAACGCGTGCCAACATAAATGGCGCGAGCTACGTCCCAAGCTCGAGCGTTTCAAGGCTTACTACGAAGCCGTTCCCGGGGGCGAGTTAAGCCACGAGGACCGGGTGGCGGTGGCGAACATAGAGTTTCGCGGCAAGGAAAAAAAGGTGTTCGACAAGATCGACCTTTTTGAAATTTATTTAACGCTTTAGGTTTCTTATTTTGTAATTTTTAGGTTTATGTAATTTTATAAATATTAATGAAGTTGTATGTTTTTTTTATAAATGTTTGTGTGATTTTTTTAAATTTTTTGTATTAATGAACTTGGATCCATGTGTTTGTGGCTTGGTTAATACTGGCCGTTGATATTGAGTGTGATCAATGGCTAAGGTTTTATCAGAAAAGGCGGGGTTTTTCCTCCCTCCCCAAATTCACATTTACAGCAAACACTACCAACCTCCAAAATCACACTACGAGCTCCAATCTCACCACCGTACGAAACCCCACCGGACAAATCTCCACCGGACGACCACCGTACGACAACCAGACGAAGCTTTTGTTCCCACCACCGGACGAACCCCCTTAAGGTTAGTTTATTTTTTCATCTTGTTTTTTAGCTACTGGAATTAGGTTGAAGTGTTTGATTTGTGTATTTGAAAGAAATATTAAGTTGCAGATGAATAGGAAGTTGAAAAGTCATACTAATTGCTAGTCATGATAATATAAACTAATTTTTCGTCTGGATTTTCATGTGTAGTTAGATTTTTTACTTTTTATTTTTTGCAATTTCATTTCAGATCTTTGATTTTATTAAATCCTCTTCCCCTAGATCCTTTTTAGATTTCGATTTTTGGTTTAGGGCTGTTAATTGGGGCGTCATACAAATCATGAAAATGGAATGTTTAAAAGTTGTATATTTTGGCTTCTAGAGTTGTTGATGATGGTACAGGCTGATGGTCAAGACCCGTGCGTGCAAAGTTGGTATTGTAATGCCTGATGCAAGCTAGAGTTGGAAACCGAGAATCTAATTAGCCATACATGAGTTTCCCCGTCATGAGAAAGCAACAAATTTGTCATTTCGACAAAAACAACTATATTTTCATTGATTAATACCCCATCTTTCTTCTACCAATCCTATCTTTATTCATTCTCCAAGATTTCATCTCTTTTCAATCTTTAACATATCAACAGATTAAAGGGTGTTTGTTATATTACACTAACTCAATATGATATTGAAGATGTTCAAGAACACTGCAATAATCTATCTAAGTATATATATTGCTCTTCTTCTTTATAGTTTATACATTAACACACTCACTTCACTTCTTGATTGATCTCATTTTATGTAATTATGTTTGTTTGAATATGTTAAAGTTTCCCAGCAAGAGATAGTTTCTTTGTATAAAAGATTTTGTCAACTCGACCGCAATGCCTAGGGATTCATTTCTGCTGATGAGTTTCTTTCGGTACCCGAATTTGCAATGAATCCTCTGTCTCAGGTATGTTTTTTTTTAATTTTAATAGATATACTGGGATGCCTAGAGAGTATTTCATGATCATAATGATATGCTTGTTTTTGCTTTATGTTTTTTTTTAAATTTTTTTTACTTATTATAGAGATTGCTTAAGATGGTGGATGGTTTGAACTTTAAGGACTTTGTGATATTCTTGTCAGCTTTTAATCCTAAAGCAAGCATGCCCCAGAAGATTGAACGTAAGTGTCACACCTTATTTTGATCAAGGCTAGCTAAAGCATCTTGTTTTTTGATTATATTTTAAGAGAAAATGATCAAAATGACCCATTTCGACCGATGAATTTAACAAAATGGACACCTTTTTTTCAGAAAAATATAATTTGACTTTTCTTTTTCTAGTCAAGAAATTGTTTCAGCTAACCAGAAGCTTCCACATGTCACACCCTGCTATGCTATGCTTGCATAGCAGATTTTGACCTGACGCAATAGATTTCCATCTAACTCAAAAGAATAGCGATGGAAAGTTGTTGCGCCAACATTGATATATGAGGCGCCCAGGGACACTTGTCGGGTTGACTCGTTTAGCTTAAAATTCTTCATGAATATGGTTTACCTTCGATATTAACTAACTTTTGTAAACACATAATCTCAGTTATATTCAAAGTATACGACTTAGATTATAACGGTAAGGTGACTTTCAAAGACATAATGGACCTGAGGAATTTTATTAGATTAAAAACTTGGCTTGTATAAAAATGGACCTGGGGAATTTTATTAGATTAAAAACTTGCGTCATTTTCACATAAATGATTATGATGTTTTGTGTGCAGATTATAAACTTCCCCATACCATTTAACTACTAGTTACATTTTAAGCTTTGGTTATGTATAGATTCATAACTAACTTGCTTTTTTACTACTTCTCGTTTTTTGTTTGTCTTGTTGATAGTTGATGCCGTGTTCATTATATATCATGAAATGTGAAAAGAGATTGAAGAGGAACATGCAAGAAAAAAAGAGTTGAGCTTAAAGCTATGTTAAAGATATTGACGGCCACCGACGAAACTTGGTGCAGACACGAAGTAGGCTACGAATGAAGAAATAGAAAAGACAAGGAAGGAGATGCCTTTTTTTAACGGGCTAGGTGTTTCTTGGTTTAATTGTAGTTTTTTTTTATGGATAGTAATATAGTTTTGAATAGATAAGTAGGGTGGAGATACAATAGGAAGTTAATTTGGCTAGGAAGGCTAGGAAGCGATCTTGACCATCCATTTAGTTAATCAAGGGCTAAGATTAAATCAGGGAAATTGAAAAAAGGAAAAGAGGCGCGTGAGTTTGTTCAAGGGCATTCTAGTCGATCCAAGCCAATAGTTTCTCTCTCCTCCAATTCCCCCCATTTTTTAAATGTTAATAACTCTTTCATATTACATTATTTTTTTTATAAAAATTGCACCAAAAAAATGAGCGTTTTTTTTTATCTTTAAAACGAGTATACTATTGCTATATTTAAAAAAAAATTTAAACCCAGTTGTGTAAAACGCAACAGAAAAACAACCAGTTACGTAAAACGCAATGAAAAAAAAAACCCTAAAAAATGACATTTTTCTAAAACGCAATGCACCAAAAACACAAAGAAATGACTTATTTGTAAAATGCAATGGCCAGAAAACACAAAGAAATGTCTTATTTCTAAAACGCAATAGACTGAAAACACATAAAAAAGTGTTTTACCTAAAACGCAATGCACAAAAAACACAAAGAAATGTCTTATTTGTAAAACGCAATGGCCAGAAAACACAAAAAAATGTTTTATTTGTAAAACGCAATGGCCAGAAAACACTTAAAAATGTCTCATTTCTAAAACGCAATGACCTAAAAAAACAAAAGAAAGTGTTCTCTGTAAAACGCAATGGACTGAAAACACCTAAAAATGTGTTTTACCTAAAACGCAATGACTAAAAACACTTCAAAAATGTGTTTTACCTAAAACGCAATGACTAAAGATACTTAAAAATGTGTTTTTTCTAAAACGCAATAGCCAGAAAACACATAAAACTCTCTTATTTCTAAAACGCAATGGACACATAAAACTGTTTCTGAACTGTTTGTGAATCGTCTGTGAACTGTCTGAATTGTCTACGAATTACTGTCTTCGAAATGAGCCAATTTCTGGAAAATTAATTTTTCTGATGCGTTTTTAGCTCAACCCCAGCCAGGGGCTCTGCCCCTTGGACCCCGCCAGGGGCTGCCGCCCCTGGGACCCCGCTACCGGGGGCTGCCGCCCCCGGACCCCCGCCAAGATCGTAAAACGCAATGACTAAATAAAAATCCAGATCGTGAAAATGAAATTAAAGAATTTCTTACATGGATCGAAGCCGGTTTCTTCATCAATTGACGAAAATTGAAATGATAGAAACACTTATCAGCGATTGAATCGAACAAATCGAGTGATTATCTTCAAAATCACCGGAAAAAACGAGATTTTGTATGAAATTAAACTGGGTTTTCTTCAAAAAAAACTGAAGAACACGTTGATCGGGGTTTGAATCATTGATTGGTGATGAAAATCGCACTATAATGTAGTGATTATTGAGATAGAAAGTGAAGAAATGGTTGAAGATGGTGGGTTTTGAATATGGTGGGTTTTGAAGTTACTGGGTTTTGAAAAAGGAAGAAGAAAGGGTAGGATTGACTAAAATACCGTTTTTCTTTATTTTAAATGTTGCCACATGTCATCCTCTTATTGCTTCCTATCCTTCCTAGCGAAATTAATCTTCCTATTTGATCTTTTCCCTAGATAAGTAATGACTGTTATTTTACCCGTGTAAACTTTCGGGTTGAATGTGTATTGGGTCGATTTGAGTATGTTCGGCTTATTATGTTGAATATATATATGAATTGATTGTTTGAAATTTGGACTGCAGTTTTTTTTATTTTTTACTACAAATTATTATTTTTATTTGTTTAAAATTTAATTGCATATTTTTTTACATAATTGCTTATAAGTCGCGGTTCCCCTAACACCGACTAAAAGCTGATATAAAATTATAAAGTGATTTTAAGTCACGGTTTAAAACACCGACTAAAACCATTTTCCAAAAAGTAGTAACAATTTTTAAGTCGCGGTGGTTTATTTTAAGACTGGGTTTATCAAACCGCGTCTGATAAACAATACATTTTTAGCCATGGCATTTTAAGTCGGGGTTCAAAACCGCGACTAAAAACTATTTTAACCGCGTCTAATGGTCACTTTTATACTAGTGGATATGGCCTTGTAAAGTTGGGCATACGAATCTTCCTGATTCGGAGATTCGGGAATGAACACAAATCATATTAGAAGAAAAACCCATGATCTTTTGATAATGGTTGAGGAATCCCAAATTCTAAGAGAAAAGGGTGTCTTGCAAGGAGTAATGATAATCTTGTGAGTTCCAATGACATGCAAAACTTCTTCCACAAGCCAAAGCAAGTCATGACAAGGGGGAATAGGGTATGGACGAACAAAGTGGGTTTAAGGGGGTTATGATTGTGTTCTTTTGTCCATGCAAGGTGGAAGGTTGTGGAAGGTGATTAGGATGTTAATTAGGGTGATTAGTGATTAATTAGTGAATTTTTGAGAGTTTTAAGCTAATTATCCTAATCAATAACCTAAACATTGCTAAATGATAATTAACACATTGTCCAAAATTAATTCGGGTGCAAAAACGTCAATTATTGAAGCAATTAACAAGAAAACCTTACAACCGAGCAGTAAGACGTTTATTTATCATTTTACATGTTTTCACACAGTTTTGTACCAAGTCACATAATAATGCCAATAATTTAATGTTCAGGCATATTGGAATAATTCTAATTATTAAAATTCACCGCGTAGATATAGCAAAAACTAGTATTTATCAATTTGCAATCTTTGCATTTATATGGGTCTTGCTTGATTTTTATAGACTAAATTTAATCCTTATTAAGTCTAATTGTATGTAATTAATGCTAAATATATATCATTTGATCCATTACGTCATATCTTATAGTATTTCGTGACACCATGATTTACACGCTCGCAATTGTTTGTTGTTTCAATTCAGATGACATGATTCCACTAGAGTCGATAGACCCCCTTCGGAGAAAGCTAGACATGGAGCCTTTGAAAGACGATGTTGAGAAGGATATTGACGTTAACTATGAACTCGAACAAGTGCAATATATAATCGTCAAGCCGAAACCAGTGTAAAAGAGCATCATTGCAAAGATGAAAGAGGTTGTTAATCTCTTAAGACAAATGTAAAAGAGCCACTCGTGTAGAAAAACCCTCGTGGAAGTCCCACTTTAAAAGCTCAACAATTAAAAAAAGTTTGTTTATGGAACCTGCCAGACACACAGTTCGTTTGTGAACACACATGACGAATCCTCTCATGACTATGACTCATATCATGACAGGTATGTTCAATCAGGGCTCATTACAACACAAGAGTCCTATCAGGCCCTTGCGAGGCATAGCTCGATGAACGAGTCCGACCATCTTCGTATGCGAGAACCCACATTCATCACATTCATCAATGAGATTGTGAAGGGCTCTAAACAAAGGAGAGGAAGGGGCAAAGATTCACAAAGCTTATCAATACAAATGACTCAACCTTTACCTTTCTTGCACGCTCCGTAACTCAACATCTTTCATTATTACAAGATGCCCATGATGTCCAGGAGGATTTTGGTTTTCTATGTATAGCTACGGGATTATTGCTTCATAAGATGGTGTGGCCGTTAATCCGTCGTGAATTTCTAGGCGAATGTAATCGACGCCATGATGTATTCAAAAGGATTAACGTTATTGCTAATGCTAACAAATGGAATATCATCTTTTACTTAATAAGCGACATTGGGTGTGCTACATTTTTCCCCTTATTTGAAAAAGTCGAAGCTCATCTCCCTCATCAAACCATTGCAATTGTTTACGTTTTTAGAAACCATTTTATCTGGATTAGGTTAGAGGGAGGTCATTCAATGCCTAGCCCATCAGGTTATTGGCAGCAAACAAGGCATTCACAAGTAGAGAGTTGGGCAACCATGAATAAGAACCGTATAGAACAACGATATAACCAGAAGGTTGATTTTTATAAAACTATAGGTTATGTGGATATATGGACGTTATAATTGTATATATTGTTTGAAGAAAATCGCTTATTTATTATCATTTTACAATCGTTTTGAATCTTAACCAAGTTATAATTGTTATAACCCTAACCGCTTAGTTACAATCATTTAATAATAACCACGTTGTAATAATCGTTTAATGCTAACGGTGAAGTTATAATCGTTTAACCAAAACCGTTTGATTTTAATAGTATGTAAACAAAAAAACAAATGTATACGAGTCGTATAGGTTATATGACTCATATACGAGGAAAAAAGGGGTGGAATAATGCTCATACGACCAATAAAAAAATCCTATACGGCATGTATAGAGTTATACAAGTCGTATAGGTGCTTTTGGGTCGTATAATATCATATACGACCCATTTGTTGATTGTTCACTTTTCACTGTCATTCTCTGTTTTTTTTTTCTCGGCATTTCTGGCGTTCTTGTAAGGTTCTTGAATCGTTCGTTACGTTTCATATGGTTTTCATCACATCAGGTAAGTTTCTATGACCCGTTAGTAGAATACGATTTGTGATAGCATAACTTATGTTCGTAACTTGTTAATTATCATATCGAAAAGCTTAGAATAGCATAATGACCGTAGGATTGATTGAAATTTTGGAAAAAAAAAACAAAAACTTAAACATTTGTATATACGAGTCTCATAATGCTTATACGACTCGTATAGCTTTAACTTCTTTTTAAATTGTATTTTGTCATACGATCGTATGCGACTAGTCTTAGTCGCATACCGTATGCGACTAGTCGTTAGTTTATTCTAGTATACGGTATACGAGACGTATAATGCTTATCGACTTGTCGTTACTTTATTATAATTGCTTAACGGTTTCAACATCCTATTAGCTTTCTAGAATGTTGTTAAAAAAACATTTTAGATTTAGGTTATATATGTTTGAATCAAATACAAGACTGATTGGATTTCATAGTACAAAACTATTAAAATAGCAATCACAGCATAAAGCGTGAAAACGCGTTTAAGAAAGTGAAAACACGTAGATGAATCTTAAGAATAATCTATTATAAATACCACCAAATTCAACATCATTTCAAATAGATTGTTGTGTTAATATTGCCAACAGCTCAGAAAGTTTGATAAGCAACTGAATATGGCCGGAAAAGTGATGCTTGCGGTTTGGTACACTGGTTACGGCGGAGGTGCCGCCGGTTTGAAGGTGATTCAACATCATTTCTACTAGATTGTTGTGCTAATTTTGCTTATTTTACTGTATTATTTCAGACCTATATTTACCCTACTAGGCTTGAGCTTTGCATGTTATGCTTTTATGTGACACCCAATGGTTCTAAGACTGGGTGGCCACAAAAACGACATGAACAACTTTTCTATGATTTTGGGGTGGGTGTTCATGCATGACATTGACATGCAAGAGTCAATACTATTATTTATATGTTTTAGTGTTTTGCAGCATGTTGAGATCCCTATCCCTGCTCCTGGGAAAGATGAGATTCTGATGAAAGTAGAAGCAGCAAGCATAAACCCAATTGACTGGAAGATACAGAACGGCTTTGCACGCCCGGTTTTACCCAAAAAGTTTCCTTTTATACCACGTAAGTTTGATAGTTGATGACAATCATAATTTAGCTTCTCATTTCTTAAGGATTAATCATAAGATTCATAACTACTTAAATATGATTGTCTGTTTGGATCAGTTAGCGATGTGGCAGGAGAAGTTGTGAAAGTTGGAGCGGGTGTAAAGAAGTTTAAAGCTGGTGACAAGATTGTATCAACTCTTGTGAGTTTCATCTTTCTGATTTTCGAGATTTTGTTTCAGACTGGTTCTTATAGGATGTGGCAAGTTGGGTTGGGTCGACCCGTCAACGATTATTAAATATTACTGCGTAAAATAAGATACCAAAACGATTTAGGAAGTTGCATACATAAAAAATCATGCCTTTACTGACTTTAAACCTGTTTGCATGGGTGAAGGGGGGTCCGAGTGCAGGTGGAGGGCTAGCCGAGTATGTCGTGGCTAAAGAAAGCTTAACAGTACCAAGACCACGAGAAGTATCAGCTGCAGATGGTGCGTGTCTAGGCATTGCAGCATGTGCCGCCCTGCACTCACTTACTGTAACCGGTGGGCTAAAATTGGAAAAAACAGAACCACGAACCAACGTCCTAGTAACTGCCGCTTCAGGTGGTGTGGGTCACTATGCAGTCCAGCTAGCAAAACTCGGTAACACCCACGTGACCGCAACATGTGGGGCGCGCAACATCCATTTCGTTAAAAGCTTAGGAGCAGATGAGGTTTTGGACTACAGGACCCCAGAAGGAGCTGCCCTCAAAAGCCCATCGGGTCAGAAATATGACATAGTGGTCAATTGCACCACTGGTATCCCATGGTCAACTTTCAAGCCCAACTTGAGCCCAACTGGGAAGGTAATTGATATAACCCCGAGTGGTGGTACATTTTGGAATTGTGCAGTGCAAAAGCTAACTTTTTCGAAAAAGCAAGTTACACCGTTACTTGTGAATCCAAGCGCCCAAGAGATTGGTTTTCTTGTGAAGTTGGTAAAAGAAGGGAAATTGAAAACCGTTATCGACTCGAGATACCCTTTAAGTCAGGCTGAAGCGGCTTGGGCCAAGAGCATTGCGGGCCATGCCACTGGGAAGGTGGTTGTCGTGCTGAAAGATAAGAGCGAATAAAGTTATCTCGATTGTGATGTTATGATTTGTATTTTACTCGTATTGATGTATTTGTCTTTTATGTTAAAGAATTCTGGTCTATAAAAAATTTCATTCTGTGTATGTGGAAATATATATATGATCATAGTCATTTCACAATTTACATATAGAGTAAATGATTAAATTATGCTTAAATAACATTGGATATATAAAATCTATACCCGATAAATAAGTACTAGTTCCATTACGTGGCACAACTCTATGGGCCTAATAACCTTTTTCCGGCCTAAAAACATTTCTCCCAGTTATTTATTTCTCACATTTCGTATTTTATATCTTAATTAATAAAGTTAAATAAAAACCAATAGTAATAAATCTTTAATGTTTTATTATTTAAAGTACTTACTTGCATAAAATTTTAATTATCATTTATTTTAATATATATTTCATAATTCTTATACCTTCGTTACTAATTATTTGATATTTTTTTTATTCAACATAGGTTTTTAACATAATAAAAATACTATGATTGGTTGTTAGAATTTATTATTCAACATAAAAACTAGACCCACCATCTCCTAATTCACAGCCACTCCAACGTTCACATCCACCAAGTTCGGTCAAACTTTGACTTGGACAATGGATTAATAACTCAATAAAACAAACCAAAATAATAAAACTAAAATAAAGTCAAGATTAATTCCAACAAGTTGATACTTTGATGACAATCATAATTAAGCTTCTCATTTCTTAAGTAAGATTCATAACTAATTAAATATGATTGTTTGTTTGGATCAGTTAGCGATGTGGCAGGAGAAGTTGTGAAAGTATGTATTTGTCTTTTATGTTAAAGAATTCTAGTCTATAAAAAAATTTCATTCTGTGTATGTGGAAATATATATATGATCATAGTCATTTCACAATTTACATATATAATAAATGATTAAATTATGCTTAAATAACATTGGATATATAAAATCTATACCTGATAAATAAGTACTAGTTTCATTACGTGGCACAACTCTATGGGCCTAGTAACCTTTTTCCGGCCTAAAAACATTTCTCCGAGTTAATTTATTTCTCACATTTCGTATTTTATATCTTAATTAATAGAGTTAATTAAAATTTTAATTAAAATTTATTTTAATATATTGTTTTATAATTCTTATTGTCGCAACCCCCGACCTCACCCCGGGAGCTGGAGCCGCGAGCACAGTCCGGTGGTATCAGTGTTTATTAATTTGGCAGCGGAAATGAGACATCAGGATCGTAGTTAGGAAATAAATTTCAGAGTTTCAAAACACCAAACTTTTATAATAAATAAATGAGATAAAACTCATGTTTCATTCATAACATCTTTATAGGGGTAAACCTTTAATTATTGAAAACATAAACATCTTTTATTTAGGTAACTTTTATAGCCACTTTCTTTAAGCCTTCAGTGCTCCATAGCTGGCTTCTTACAGCTTCACGTTAAGTTACCTGAAACGCGTTTTAAAAACATTTTATCAGCAAGAAATATTTGCGAGTGCGTCCCAGTTTAATGAAATAAGCTTTTATAACTTTACAGTATTAAGAGCGATTACAATGTTTATATCTACCCAATTACTCGTTCAGTACTTGTCACTTGACGTATCTGTGACTATGGTCATATCACTCATTAGATACTCGTGCCCAATTGTGAAGGTTATCAAGTACTGTATACAAACCCCATAATACTGGCAACAATTGTAGAATACAAAGACTTAATCACTGTAATTATAACTGATAAACATTTGTAAAATATTTGAAATAATGGCTCACAACCTGTGAGAAAAAAAGAATGACTCACATTGTAGACTTGGGTATTCTACGGGCTTCCTGGTAATGTTTCTTGATTATTTTCCTGAGTTTCTATTAAAGACATACAATGCACACGTGTTTGTAAAATAACCCAAGTCACCTTTTAGCCATACAACACGAGACAGAACCCCAACGAACTTAGTCAGGCAGAGCCTCGACATGCGTTGGTGGGTCCTAAATCAATCGGGTAGGGTAACGAATTAGTGATCGGGGGTTAAAATACTTACAACGGGGCAGAGCTTCGTGTTTTAGGGGTATAATATCTAGCTATTTTAAAACTATAGGGACAAAGAGAAAGAAAGAAATTTGAACAAATTTGCATCTCTGTTCCTTTTATAGGTGAAATCGAGGCCTGTTGCGCCCCGTGACAGCCCCTGCCCCTGCCTGTGGCCCGCAAGGGCACCCTCGCTACGGCTAGGGTTGCCGGGTAATCCCCTAGACCCAACACGTGGTGGACACGTGCCCACTTGGGTGTTCGGTAAGTCAAGGGGCTGTCGCGCCCCGCGACACACCCAGGTGTCTCCAGTCGTGGCCCGCGAGCGACATAAAAACATTATTTTATTTTTTTTAATTAAAATTAGGGTTAAACGTGTTCGGTTTCGCGAGTATAGAGCGGTTTAGGGTGTTTTCGAGGGTTGTTATATCCTCCCCACCTTGTTTTAAATCTCGTCCTCGAGATTCACTGGAATAGGTGTGGATATTTCTGTCGCATTTCTGACTCTAATTCCCATGTGTATTCTGGCCCTCTCTTTGAATCCCATTTCACTTTGACCAGAAGTAATCTCTTGTGTTTGAGATTCTTGATCTTTCTATCTTCAATCTGAATTGGTTTCTCTATGAAGTTAAGCTTTTCATTTACCTCTATGTCCTGAAGAGGTATTACCAATGATTCATCTGCTAAGCACTTCTTGGGGTTACATACATGGAATACATCATGTATTCCTGCCATTCCCTCTGGCAATTGTAGCTGATAAGCTACTGGTCCTATTCTTTTGATAATCTCAAATGGTCCAACATACCTTGGGCTTAGCTTTCATCTTTTAATGAATCTGACAACTCCTTTCCATGGAGAAACTTTTAACAATACCTTGTCTCCAACTTGAAATTCTAACGGTTTTCGTCTGTTGTCTGCATAACTCTTTTGACGATCTCGTGCTGCTTTTAGTCTTTCCTTAAGTTGAATAATTTTGTCAGTTGTTTCTTGTACAATCTCAGGACCTGCAGTTGCTTTTCTCTGATTTCTGCCCAACAGACCGGGGTTCGACATTTTCGTCCATAGAATGCTTTAAATGGTGTAGCATTGATGTTGGTATGATAACTGTTGTTATAAGAAAATTATATTAAAGGTAAGTGATCGTCCCAATTTCCTCAAAAGTCAATTACACAAGCTCTAAGCATATCTTCCGTTGTCTGAATTGTCCTCTCGCTTTGTCCGTCCTTTTGAGGATGATAAGTTGTACTTAGATTTAATCTGGTTCCCATTGCTTTTTGGAAACTTGTCCAAAAAATGAGAAGTAAAATGACTCTCTCTGTTAGACACAATAGGTAAAGGAATTCCATGTAATGATACTATTTCATTTACATACAACTTGGCTAACTGTTCCATACTGAAAGTTTATTTCATTGGTAAGAAATGAGCAGATTTGGTTAATCTGTCTACAATCACCAAGATTGTATCATTATCTTTTCGTGTCTTGGGTAATTTGGTAACAAAGTCCATTGTTATCAATTCCCATTTCCAACTTGGCATTTCCAATTGTTGCAATAATCCTGAAGGTTTCTGGTATTCGGCTTTAACTTGTGAGCAAGTTAAACACTTAGCAACATAATTTGATATATCCTTTTTCATTCCTATCCACCAGAAATTATTTCTTAAGTCTTGATACTACCGAGATGTATGGTATACTTAGACTTATGGGCTTCTTCTAAAATTCGGTTCCTTAGATTTCCTTGAATAGGTATCCTGATCCTTTTCTTATGGAATCTCCAAATTCCATCTGCTCTTTTTTTCTAATTCCTTAATCATTCCTTTTAAACCTTCAGCATCGTCCTTGATTGTTGTTTCCTGTATCTCTCTAATTTACCCATTTAAATCTATCTACAGATTTAGTCTAAGGGAGCGTACCCTTTTTGACTTTTCATGATACTTCGGACTTAAAACATTAGCTACTACATTAGCCTTCCCTGCATGATACTGGATATCACAATCATAATCACTAAGAATTTCCATCCAACGTCTTTGCCTCGTGTTTAATTCTTTTTGCCCAAAAACATATCTTAAGCTCTTATGATCTGTAAATACAACGAACTTACTACCATAAAGATAGTGTCTCTAAATCTTAAGGGCAAAAATTATTGCTCCTAACTCTAGATCATGAGTTGTATAATTCTCTTCATATTTCTTATGCTTTCTAGAGGCATAAGCAATTACTTTCTGACGTTGCATCAACACACATCCAAATCCTAATTTGGAGGCATCACAATAAACTATGAAGTCTTTAGTTCCTTCTGGCAAAGTGAGTATTGGTGCGTTGGTTAACTTTTGCTTTAGAATTTTGAATGCTTCCTCTTGTTTTGGTCCCCATTCAAATTTAACTGATTTGCAAGTCAGTTTGGTTAATGGAATGACTATTCTAGAAAATTTTTGAATAAAACGTCTATAATATCCTGCCAATCCAAGGAAACTTCTCACTTCTGTAGGTGACTCAGGGACCTTCCATTTGGTAGTCGTCTCGATTTTTGTGGGATCCACATGAATTCCTTCATGATTAACCAAGTATCCAAGAAATTGCACTTCTTGTAATCAGAATTCACATTTTGAGAATTTAGCATAAGTTTTTCCTTTCTCAATAATGTCAGGAGTAAATACAAATGCTCCGCATGTTCCTCCTCACTCTTAGAGTAAATTAGAATATCATCTATAAAGACAATTATGAATTTATCCAGGTATGGTTTGTATATTCTGTTCATCATGTCCATAAATGCGGCTGGGGCATTGGTTAAACCGAATGGCATGACGGTAAATTCATAATGACCGTACCTTGTTCTGAAAGCAGTTTTAGGAATGTCCTCTTCTTGTACTTTAAATTGATGATATCCTAAGCGTAAGTCGATCTTAGAAAAGAATCGAGCTCCTTGAATTTGATTGAACAGATCATCGATTCTCGGTAGTGGGGACCGATTTTTAATCGTAACCTTATTCAGTTCTCGGTAATCGATGCACATACGCATCGATCCGTCCTTCTTTTAAAAAAATAACATCGGTGCTCTCCACGCCGATGAGCTAGGCTGTATAAAACATTTCTCTAGTAATTTGTCCAGCTGTTTCTTCAGTTCCTTCATGTCTGTTGGTTCTTGCCAATATGGTGCTTTGGCAATCGGTGTCGTTCCTGGTATTAGGTGAATTCTAAATTCAACCTCTCAATCTGGCGGTAATCTAGGTAACTCTTCAGGAAAAACATCTAAGAATTTAGATACTACGAGAATATCTTTTAATTCTTTTCCTTTAGTGTTAATGATTACTGAAATCATATACACCATTCCTCCTTTCTGTGCATAACTCGCAGCTTTCATCACAGAGATGAATTTCATTGACCTTGTTGGCTAATCTCCTTTAACTGTGATCTTTTCACCATTTGGCGTACTTACTTCTACTGACTTTTGATCACATAAAATACTTGCATGATTGGCTACCAGTCAATCCATTCCTAATATGACATCAAATCTGACTAGATTCATTGGTAAAAGATTTGCAGTAAATCTATGATTCAAAATTTCTATCCTTGCTTCCTGCAAGATTTCACTTATCTTGATAGAACTTCCGTTTGCTGTCTCCACCAGACAGTCTTGGTGAAGTTTATTTAATGGTTGATTGAGAAGTTTGCAGAAAGAAGTATTTATGAAACTTTGGTTCGCACCAGAGTTGAATAATACTTTAGCATAAACATCATTAACTAAAAACGTACCAACAATCTCATCTGGAATCATCTTGGCTTCTTCAGCTGTCAAAACGAATGCTCTAGCATTTTTCTTGGGTCCTTCTATTGCCTTTGCTTTGCTGTTTGCTGCTAGAGCTAGTTTCGGACAGTTCAGCTTGATATGACCAGCTTCTCCACAGTTGTAACATATTATGGTACTAGCTTTCTTCCTACAATCTTCTTCCTTATGTCATGGAAACTTGCAAAAGTTGTAGGACACAACACACTTTCCTGAGTGCTTCTTTTTACAGTACTTGCAGTAAGGTGAAGAGGAAGAACTTGTTCCTTTACGGCGATAGGAATTACCATAACGTAGTTCCTAGGTAATCTTTCGAGCTAAGTTCTTTTTCTGATTTTCCTCTTGTGTATGTACCAAGTCATCTGTCAGAGTGTTAGCAAGTTCTACTGCTTCTTCTATGGTTTGTGGTCTAGCTGCTTTGACTACATGTCTGATCTCACTAATTAATCCCCAGATGTAACGGGAGATTAATACTGGTTCTAGCGAGGCTAGGGTTGGTACTGTCCTTGCATATTCGAAGAATATGGTAGTATATTCCCTGCAATCTACCCTAGTCATTCTATGATTCAGAAACGGAGGACATAATTTCCTTTCAAATATTTCCTTAAAGTTGGTCCATTCCATGTTATAAACCCTGTCACTTCCTCTGGAATGAAGATTAGTATTCCACCACTCTAAGGCTGCATTCTTAAAGAGATTAGAAGCAAACATGATCTTATCTTTATCTGCATACTTACTAATCTTTAAAACTGCTTCTATCTTTTCTATCCAGCGTAAGGCTGAAATGGCTCCTTCACTACCGGAGAATTCTATCGGTTTACAGGCTAAGAATTCTTTATAAGAACAACCATATGAGATGGTCCGTCTTCTTTTTGGAATCGGAGCATGGATAAGTGGTCCTTGATTTCCATTCACATTATGACTTGGTTCAGTGGGTGCACGTGTACTGCCTATTATGGAATTATTTTCTTCCTTTTTATTAGTGTTGATAATATATGACATAACATCTATGATTCGTTGGGCTACTATGTGTTCGATAGCACTTTTATCCACTTGGTTTCCGTTATTATTGTTATTCTGGATTTCCTGATTTACTTCGTTTGACATCTGAATTGTAAACATTTATCAGGTATTAATATCACAGAATAAATTAAACAACAAACACGCAAGCATATTGAACCAAAATCGTCGATCATTGCGACTTTTACTCTTTTCATATATATATATATATATATACATAGAGGATCCTGTACATTAATCCAGAAGTGTAAGAAGTATATTATAACACTATATATAACACTATATAACACCATATAAACACCGTATAATATTATGTAACACCATATAACACCATATAACACTATGTAACACTATATAACAAATATAACACTATATTTTTTCTGATAGCATGTCTATGATAGATGTATAGTGTTATATTTGTTATATAGTGTTATATGGTGTTATATGGTGTTACATAGTGTTATACGGTGTTATATATAGTGTTATAATACACTTCTGGATTAATGTACATGATCCCTATATATATATATATATATATATGTGTGTGTGTGTGTGTGTGTAATTTTGTTACTTAGAAAAAAATCAACTAAGATAGATATGAATTAATATATATATATATATATATATAGAGTGGGGATCCTACGAAAAGTGTGTTTTTCCTAAAAAGTGTAAAAAGTCATAAAACACAATAATTTCAGGCATAAAACACACCTAAAACTCACAAATAATAGAATGAATATTACTAAAACACCATATTCAAACACTAATAGTCCATAAAAACTTCAAACACACCATCGTAGAACTATGAATATAAAACACACAATGCTAAACAACATAAAACACAATAATATTTGTCATTCCACAA
Source organism: Helianthus tuberosus (assembly GCA_030545235.1). Lineage (NCBI taxonomy): Eukaryota > Viridiplantae > Streptophyta > Magnoliopsida > Asterales > Asteraceae > Helianthus > Helianthus tuberosus. Next base: position 171,790,492 of record CM060352.1, read on the forward strand.
TCAGAGCCTTAACATCTAAAACACAACACAAAACCCACATACTTGATGTTTTAGTAATCTTCATCATATTATTTGTGGGTTTTTGATGTGTTTTATGGTTAACATTATTGTGTTTTATGACTTTTTACACTTTTTAGGAAATTTGGACTTTCTGGCCAACTCCTAGCTATATATATAGAGGGGAAGGTTTATTTGAGAAGAAAATTTAATTGAGAAGAAAAAGAACAAAGGGTAATTTTGTAAAACATTAAATAGTTTTTTCACTTATCTCATTTATGATCATTTTTTTATTAATTAATTAGTCATAAAGACTAGTAACCTCCACACTAATTTTTTTGCCTACACATATCAAAAGTTATCTTACATATTTCGAAATTCATCCTACACGTTGAAATTTATCCTACACAACTCGTAATTTATCCTACACAACTCGTAATTTATCCTACACGTTAATTTATTTATTTTTTTTTTTTTTGAAAAAATACATATTTTGAAGATAAGTTACAAAAATTTAATGTAGTTAGCTACTAAAGAGGAAGACTACAAATTAATGACCTATTTAGATTTTACTAATGTACCCTTATAGTAACATTAAATACTTATAATAAATGAAGTAAAATAAAGCATTCTTATTGTTTGAAATTTCTTCTTTTTTATTCTTGCAAAAAATTTCTTCTCATTTGAACTCTCCACTATATATATATATGCATCTATTACAAACCATAACTGATATATATATATATATATATATATATATAGGATAAGGATCATGTGAGAAGTAGTAGGCTATTTGAGAAACTTGAGAAGCATTCTGGACCACACATTTTCCCTAAGCAAAAAAATGCAAAAAAAAATGTAAAAAAAATGCAATTTTTTTTTTTTGAAAAAATCCCAGCTTTTTCTTTAAGGATTTAATTTTTTTTTTAATTTTTTTCTTTTTGGATTTATACACATGTGTATATTGTTAATCTTCTAACTATACATATATGTATATTGTCAATTATACATATATGTATATACATTTTTAAAATTGAAAAATAAGTGTTATTTAGGGTTTAGGATTAGTATTTAGGGTTTAGCATTAGGGTTTAGGGTTTAGCTTTATGGTTTAGTAATAGTATTTAGGGTTTAGCATTAGGGTTTAGTAATAGTATTTAGGGTTTAGCTTTATGGTTTAGGGTTTAACCCCCCCACCCCCCAAAAACCTAACCCCCCCCCCCAAAGCTAAAATGCTAAAAACTAAACCCCCAAAAAACCTTAAAAAATAAAAAATAAAAATCTAAATTTTTTTTTTGAATTTTTTAATATTTTTTATGTTAAAATCGCTACTTTTAGAAGCCAAAATTTTTTTTTTTTTTTAAATTTTAATTTTTTTTTTTTGGCTTCGAAAAGTAGCGATTTTTTTATAAAAAATATTAAAAAATTCAAAAAAAATTTTTATGTGATTTTTAGCTATTTTTAGGCATTTTTGGTTGTGTTCACATTGGTTCTCGCGGTTCTCGCAATAAGAGGTGGTTCTCGCATGATCTTCTCCCTATATATATATATATATATATATATATATATATGCATCTATTACAAACCATAACTGAAATTTAAACGTTAGTAATTATGCATCAATATAGGTGATATATATATATATCACCTATATTGATGCATATATATATATATATATATAGGGGACCGCTAGAATGAGAACCACCTCGAGTTATGAGAACCGTGAGAACCTCTTGATCCGGAGCGAGTTGAACCAATTTTTTTTTTCATAAACATAGATGAGTGTATCACAAACACATATGTAAAAAAAATTCAAAAAAAAATGTCGTGTGTGTAGTTTTTTACACCACAAGTTTGGTGTTTACGGGTACCGTAAATTTACGGTACCCGTAAACACCAAACTTGTGGTGTAAAAAACTCCACACACGACATTTTTTTTTTTGAATTTTTTTTACATATGTGTTTGTGATACACTCATCTACGTTTATGAAAAAAAATTTGGTCCAACTTGCCCCGTACGGTGTAGTTCTCACGGTTCTCATAACTCGAGGTGGTTCTCATACTAGCGGTCCCCTATATATATATATATATATATATATATATATATTAATTCATATCTATCTTAGTTGATTTTTTTCTAAGTAACAAAATTACACACACACACACACACACACACACACATATATATATATATATATTAGGCGACTGTTTTCTTAATACCGCATCTCCCCCTCGTCATATTTCCAGACGAGTTTTTCTCCGATTTGGTGAATCCAATTTCCTTCCTCAACTAACTCTTCACCATACTGGCGAAGTTCTTCCATATTCTCTTGACTCATTGGTGGCAATGGGGCTGGTACGGGTTCAGGGTAAACTGGTATTGGTTCTCCGTAGGGATATGGGTTATTTAATATTTCCTGAATTGCCTAGTCGTTGGCCCACCACTGTTCTAAAGGGTTCGGTGCTGGAATCCTAGGTAGCTCGTTTGGATCAAAGGCTAGGATTGGAAGTTGGTTCTCCTGGTTTTCTTCTAGGTTCATAGGTTGGTTAGGGAATAAAGGTAGAAGTTGTGGGTCTGCTACTTGGTTGAGATCAATTTCTACTCCTTCATTTCTAAACATGTGAAATCGAATAGTTCTCTTTCCAATTCCTCTTCTCATAAAGGCCTAGCTTCTGGATTTTGGTTATTTCTCTCGGCTCCATTTTGTATTGCTCTCTGTTGGGCTTGTCTCATTCTTTTTCTCCTTTCTACCTTTTCTCTACTAAACCACCCTCGTTTCTTAGGGGGAAATGGTTCTTCAGAATTGGTGTAACACCCCGAAAATGGGTTTGGCAATCAAACCACATTAACAATAAAAGACGGGTAAAGTACCGTTAGAGGTAAAATTTACCCGGTAAATATTAGGATTTAAATAAATAAACCTAATATTAGATAAAAAGTGAACAAATCCTTTTGAGGAAATTAAAGTGGATAAAAGGCCCGAGTTAACGGGACTTAAAATAAACCTAGTTATAAACTTCCCCAAACCCACTAAGTTAACTAGGAATGTTTAACCTAGTTAATAAGAGGAAATATGGGTTTAAGATAAGTAGGTTGTAACCTACTTAATAATTAGCCAAACATGAGGGACCAAGTTAGAAATTTGGGAAAAGCTTATTAATAAAACCAAAAAATAAAACACACACACATGTGTGTGCGTATGAACGACCAGGAGACAAGCTCCATGGGAGCTAACCCTAAACTCAACAAAACCTTCAAATTGGAAGATCAATCGAAGGCCAAATTCAGAATTGAATACATAGAAACGATCACCAAGTCAAGGGGATCGTAAGGTATGTCGAAGTTCTAACATTCATGAAGTTGTGAAAATTAGTTAACTTTGCATGATGCGATCTATGCATGAATCGTAGAGGCTATGGCCGAATTAATGAAGTGTGATTGCTTAGGAACAAACCCTAAGTATAAATTTGAAGTAAAATTGCTATGATTTGAATAATTTGAGGATTTACCACACTTAGACAAGTGGGTATTGATTATGTAGTGAAGATGATGATAAGTTTGTGTTTAAAATCATCATAGTTGATAGTAGAAACAAGGTACTTGAACAAATTACATGATTAGGTATTTGTTCATACATGATTGAAATGGGTTTTTATGATATGATGATGTTAGTGTTAAACTTGCGATTAGAATCACCATGTTAGTTAGTAAAGACAAGGTACTTGAACAAATTAGGTGTTTGAGTACGTGAATCATAATTACCAAGAATTGGGTTTAGTATAAAAAGGATGGAAATGATGATAAATTCATGTTAAAAATGATGTTTGATATCATCATGTGTTAAGAAAGATTAATGTTGTGTTAATTCGATGGATTATGGTTATAAAACTTGGTTAATAAACCGGATAAACGGTAGCCTAAGAAAGATGCTACCGGGTAATTGACCAAGTAATAAAACGAGTAGTTGAATTACATTGTGTACCTACTTTCGTCAATAAGCACTTTGACTTTTAAAAAGTCAAAATGACCAAAGATATGATCAAATGATAAATTCGACATAAAACCCGTAGGATGGAATAGTCGTAAATGATTATGACTAATCTAACCATCTCGTGAATTATGATGATAGTTTGACGCTTGACGAGCTAGGTGAAAGCTTGGGAAGAAAACGGGTCAAACAAATCAAAAATGAAGAAAAAGCATGATCCGGGTGCAAGGTAAGTATATTTTACACTACTCTTGAATTATAGAATATTCTCTCATCGTATTAACTACGGATAAGATAAGTTAACAATCGTGATATAATGTTCCGACGTGTAGTCGTACGGAACAAGATAACCGAGGATGATAATAAACCATGTTTAATGGTTAAAAAGGACTAATATGGTTACTTAGTCAAGCAATGACTAATAAATATAGAATTCTTGATGGATACCTTATATGGTAAACCAAAACAAACGATAAGGGTAAAACGGTAATTTTGGTCATACGATGACCGTAACAGTTAGTTTTTTAAAGACACTTATGATGTAAGCCATAACTGGCCAAAAGTGTTAAGAAATGAATTATAAGTAAAATGACCGCACGGTGTAAACCGGAGCGAGTCATATAGACGAGATGGTAATAAATGTCATCTCACCAATACAATCGGTCACCTAGACCAAACGGGTCAAAAAGGTCAAGATACCACCTTTGACAATATCGACTAATGACTACCGTCGAGTTATATGATTTCAGGAGTAAATATCGAATAGATATTAGCATCGCCATGACTTAGCGGAAATTAAAGCAGGATATTAAACGGGCCAATATATTGATCCGAGCCAGGTATGTGTAATAGAATAAACACTCAATTAGAACGTATGGTTCAATGGGTGTTAAACGAAGTCTAAGATAGACAATGGGTTACTTTAACGAGTAAACCGAATTTTTTAAATGATGGTCGTCTTGTTTTGGAAAGCACAATAACTTTTCAAGCAAGATCATAACTAGAACGAAGGATTATGGGTCAAACATGCTTTCAAAAGACTTCATCGTAAATGAAAGGCTAAAAGGGACCAAAATGCCCTTGCAAGCTAAATTGAGCTAACGACCTTTAAAGGTTGTTTGGAAACGAGTTTTATGATAAAATGAATACTTAGAATAAGTATAAGAAGCGAAAGATGTAAATCTTTGGTCAAATGACTCTATATGAGCCATTGCCGTAGAATAACAATCCGAGGAGTAAGACTCGGATTATATAGATCACCACATTAAATCCACCACAAATATAGTTGTGGTGGAAGATCATTTGATAAGAAATGTGGAAATATGAATCTAGAAACGAATGAAAGCAATTCGTGCTTAAAATATGCTTAAATACCCTTAACGGGTCAAAATAAGCATATGAGCGAAAATGGGTTTAATAAGGTATATAAACCCGTGATTGGAACCTAATATGTTAGAGAATACAGAATTTAATAGGTTCATGAGAAATAGGGGTCAAACAAACTGGTTTGTTTAATAAATACATGAACGGGTCAAAAATTTAGTGATTTTATTTTTAGCCGAAAGCTTAAAAGTCTAAAATTTTGTTAATCCGGATGTAGGATTTTAACTCCATGTGATGGAGAATTAAATTATGATCACGTAGGAAAAAGAATCGTGTAAATCGGATCAATAACGAAAGAGTTATGCTCGTTTTCGTAAAATCAAGTTTGGCTGGGTATATGCAGCACCAACATCACACATTCTGTCAAATTAAGTCCGTGGCGTCGCGCCACGGCTAAATGCTTTTGCCGTCGCGCGCGGCGACGGGGTGAAATATTGAAAATTTTGATTTTTTTGTTTATTTCGATTATTTGACCCAATTACCTTGTTGTACTTGTTATTTAACTATCAAAACTGACTTCTAAGTTGGTTTTGATCATAGGTGAATGTCGAGAGTCCCGGATGAAGATCAAGCGACGAGCAAGAACCGAACACACGTTAAATGAAGCTTCCGCGTCAAATCTTGATTTGTGTTGTTATAAGTGAATTATGTAAACACTTATCAATTTGTTTTTGAAATGTTGTAAACATTTGGGAATGTTGGTATAACAAGTTTTTGTAAAGTCACATTTTAGCATTAAAATGTGTATTTTATTATTAAAATGTTGATTTATAAGACGGGCGTTACAAGTTGGTAATCAGAGCCCAAGGTTAAAAGAATAAAGTGTTCGGTTCGAGGCTTGATCGCAAATCTGGTAAGTACATGTATGTTAATGATTTAGCATGCTAAAGTGTTGTAAACAACACATAGGGTTATCGTGTAATACATGTTACCCCAATTAAAATGATTGATATAGTTGACGAAATTACGCACGTTGACGCGTATAGTAAAAAAAGCCTTGTATTATAATACGGGCAATTATTGAAGTTGATATTATTAACTCTTGTAAATGTTTTAGTTGAAGGACACTCGCATCTAAAGATAGCGGGAGTCTAACAAATTGCGGATTTGACGGAGGAACGGTCCAAAGTACGACAAGTAGAACATGCTCACCAAGGACCTAAGTCGCGTGGCAATCGCGGACAAGGCTAATGGCAAGAGAAGTCCGTTAGGGCAAGCATTACCAGGTGCACATTTTAAATTTAATTGCACAGATAGTAATATGCAACAAATACGTAGAGATTGAAAGTTGCATATGTAGGTTGAAAACTTGGAAAAACCCGAATAGAAAACCTATCCGGGATATTGTTTCCAAGAGAAACAAATAGAGGCATTACTTACATGGGGTGTAATGTGGAAATTATAAAAAGGTCATGTATACCAGGCGTTGATCGCTTACTCTGGCCAAGTAAATGGTGAGCACGTGGTACCATGAACTTTTTACGATGGACATACTTACATCCGAAGTAGTAAGGACAGGGTAAATGGGACAAATTAAAAGTACCCAAATGAATCAAATGAGCAAAATATTGGATAATAATGTAAACGCACAGCCGGGTGACGGAAGCGTATTACATTAGGATAATGAGCCAGAGTGAAAGGACAAAGATTAATGTAAAATGGTTAAGATATGTATTGGGAGGGGGTGTACTTACACTCGAACCCGGAGATTGCAAACATGTAAAATGATTAAGATATGCATTGGGAGGGAGTGTACTTACACTCGAACCCAGAGAATGCAAACATGTAAAATGATTTAGATATGCATTGGGAGGGGGTGTACTTACACTCGAACCCGGAGAATGCAAACATGTAAAAGGATTTAGATATGCATTTGGAGGGGGTGTACTTACACTCGAACCCGGAGAATGCAAACATGTAAAATGATTTAGATATGCATTGGGAGGGGGTGTACTTACACTCGAACCCGGAGAATGCAAACATGTAAAATGATTAAGATATGCATTGGGAGGAAGTGTACTTACACTCGAACCCAGAGAATGCAAACATATAAAATGATTAAGATATGCATTGGGAGGGGGTGTACTTACACTCGAACCCGGAGAATGCAAATATGTCTCTTAACGGGCCGTTTTTGTAAAACGGCAAACTTGAGGACAAATTTGGAATATAAAAGTAAAACGAAGTCTTAATGCATACCGGAAGGGTTGCAATAATAATGACTTCGGTAAAACACCCGGTTGATGAGTAAGGAGTTAAACACATGCGTAGACCGAGAAACGAGAACTCAGATGGAAAGTTAAAAGACTCGGGTTTTGAGTCATGACTAAAAGACGATAAGATGATATAAATAGAAATTTTTATAAATTATGTTCAACTATGTTAAAGTTGAACGGGTCGAACAAAGAATGAAGTTTGACATCCATAAATGATAAAATTTCACATGAATAAGTCAAACGGGTTGAATATAATATAATGTCGGATGGCATGAGTAAGATCAAGCTGGATAACCGTAGCGTTAAATGCAAAAGAATAATGAGCCCGGTAATGGGACATAATCAAATACGAATATATGTAAACTGGATAACGGTGAGCATAAGATGAACCGACGCATGAATGACGTGAGAAGTCATAAAGTCGGAAAAGTTGTCCGAAATGACAACGGAAGGGGATAAATCCTTGGACGTGAATTCCTTGGAATTGACATGAGTTAAAAAGAAAACGTGAAACTAAAATACAGTTTTAGTGAGAAATAACGTTTTAACAAATATGCATACTATGAGACGAAACCGGAAATGGTTAATATTAAAGGATATAGGTTTTAACATCGATAGGTGTAAAACGATACGTTTGAAAGAAGGATTTTCAACGATGAAAAGTCGACTTAAACTTAAACAAGATGTGATGAAATCACGGTAAAAAAAAGTGATATAGAATGTACTCACGTCGTAACGTAATTTATGAGATATGAAATCAGAAAAACATGCAAAAGGCTGGGTTGGCAATAAGATATACGAGCATGACGGGGTATAAAGTGACGGCGACTAATCAGTCTAGCCGGTAAAACCTTTCAAAGTCAGATTAGTGTTACGACTTATACAAAGCACTTGTCGATATAAGATTAGCTTGAAGTAAGCATGTTGAAAATTAATATAACCGAGTGATCAGATGACAGCTAGGTCAAATAAGTGACCAGAATAAGAAATACAAAATGAAAGTATCGGCCTACGAGGCCATACACATAAAAGGCGTATACGCTTTGAAACCGAAAGCACATTACCATACTTCCCTGGTAAGAGTATTATGTGCGAGCAATGCTCAAGTGATCACCGAAACTAAGGTTCGGATGATTTAAACTAATAAAGTACGTGAGAAAGGTTTCGGGGACGAAACCTCTTTAAGGGGGGTAGACTTGTAACACCCCGAAAATGGGTTTGGCAATCAAACCACGTTAACAATAAAAGACGGCTAAAGTACCGTTAGAGGTTAAATTTACCCAGTAAATATAGGGATTTAAATAAATAAACCTAATATTAGATAAAAAGTGAACAAATCCTTTTGAGGAAATTAAAGTGGATAAAAAGGCCCGAGTTAACGGGACTTAAAATAAACCTAGTTATAAACTTTCCCAAACCCACTAAGTTAACTAGGAATGTTTAACCTAGTTAATAAGAGGAAATATGGGTTTAAGATAAGTAGGTTGTAACCTACTTAATAATTAACCAAACATGAGGGACCAAGTTAGATATTTGGGAAAAGCTTATTAATAAAACAAAAAAATAAAACACACACACACATGTGTGTGCGTATGAACGACCAGGAGACAAGCTCCATGGGAGCTAACCCTAAACTCAACAAAACCTTCAAATTGGAAGATCAATCGAAGGCCAAATTCGGAATTGAATACATAGAAACGATCACCAAGTCAAGGGGATCGTAAGGTATGTCGAAGTTCTAACATTCATGAAGTTGTGAAAATTAGTTAACTTTGCATGATGCAATCTATTCATGAATCGTAGAGGCTATGGCCGAATTAATGAAGTGTGATTGCTTAGGAACAAACCCTAAGTATAAATTTGAAGTAAAATTGCTATGATTTGAATAATTTGAGGATTTACCACACTTAGACAAGTGGGTATTGATTATGTAGTGAAGATGATGATACGTTTGTGTTTAAAATCGTCATAGTTGATAGTAGAAACAAGGTACTTGAACAAATTACATGATTAGGTATTTGTTCATACATGATTGAAATGGGTTTTTATGATATGATGATGTTAGTGTTAAACTTGCGATTAGAATCATCATGTTAGTTAGTAAAGACAAGGTGCTTGAACAAATTAGGTGTTTGAGTACGTGAATCATAATTACCATGAATTGAGTTTAATATAAAAAGGATGGAAATGATGATAAATTCATGTTAAAAATGATGTTTGATATCATCATGTGTTAAGAAAGATTAATGTTGTGTTAATTCGATGGATTATGGTTATAAAACTTAGTTAATAAAGCGGATAAACGGTAGCCTAAGAATGATGCTACCGGGTAATTGACCAAGTAATAAAACGAGTAGTTGAATTACATTGTGTACCTACTTTCTTCAATAAGCACTTTGACTTTTAAAAAGTCAAAATGACCAAAGATATGATCAAATGATAAATTCGACATAAAACCCGTAGGATGGAATAGTCGTAAATGATTATGACTAATCTAACCATCTCGCGAATTATGATGATAATTTGACGCTTGACAAGCTAGGTGAAAGCTTGGGAAGAAAACGGGTCAAACGAATCAAAAATGAAGAAAAAGCATGATCCGGGTGCAAGGTAAGTATATCTTACACTACTCTTGAATTAAAGAATATTCTCTCATCGTATTAACTACGAATAAGATAAGTTAACAATCGTGATATAATGTTCCGACGTGTAGTCGTACGGAACAAGATCACCGAAGATGATAATAAACCATGTTTAATGGTTAAAAAGGACTAATATGGTTACTTAGTCAAGCAATGACTAATAAATATAGAATTCTTGATGGATACCTTATATGGTAAACCAAAACAAACGATAAGGGTAAAACGGTAATTTTGGTCATACGATGACCGTAACCGTTAGTTTTTGAAAGACACTTATGATGTAAGCCATAACAGGCCAAAAGTGTTAAGAAATGAATTATAAGTAAAATGACCGCACGGTGTAAACCGGAGCGAGTCATATAGACGAGATGGTAATAAAAGTCATCTCACCAATACAATCGGTCACCTAGACCAAACGGGTCAAAAAGGTCAAGATACCACCTTTGACAATATCGACTAATGACTACCGTCGAGTTATATGATTTCGGGAGTAAATATCGAATGGATATTAGCATCGCCATGACTTAGCGAAAATTAAAGCACGATATTAAACGGGTCAATATATTGATCCGAGCCAGGTATGTGTAATAGAATAAACACTCAATTAGAACGTATGGTTCAATGGGTGTTAAAAGAAGTCTAAGATAGACAATGGGTTACTTTAATGAGTAAACCGAATGTTTTAAATGATGGTTGTCGTGTTTTGGAAAGCACAATGACTTTTCAAACAAGATCATAACTAGAACGAAGGATTATGGGTCAAACATGCATTCAAAAGACTTCATCGTAAATGAAAGGCTAAAAGGGACCAAAACGCCCTTGCAAGCTAAATTGAGCTAACGACCTTTAAAGGTTGTTTGGAAACGAGTTTTATGATAAAATGAATACTTAGAATAAGTATAAGAAGCGAAAGATGTAAATCTTTGGTCAAATGACTCTATATGAGCCATTGCCGTAAAATAACAATCCGAGGAGTAAGACTCGGATTATATAGATCACCACATTAAATCCACCACAAATATAGTTGTGGTGGAAGATCATTTGATAAGAAATGTGGAAATATGAATCTAGAAACGAATGAAAGCAATTCGTACTTAAAATATGCTTAAATACCCTTAAGGGGTCAAAATAAGCATATGAGCGAAAATGGGTTTAATAAGGTATATAAACCCGTGATTGGAACCTAATATGTTAGACAATAATGAATTTAATAGGTTCATGAGAAATAGGGGTCAAACAAACTGGTTTGTTTAATAAATACATGAACGGGTCAAAAATTTAGTGATTTTATTTTAAGCCGAAAGCTTAAAAGTCTAAAATTTTGTTAATCCAGATGTCGGATTTTAACTCCATGTGATGGAGAATTAAATTACAATCACGCAGGAAAAAGAATCGTGTAAATCGGATCAATAACGAAAGAGTTATGCTCGTTTTCGTAAATCAAGTTTGGCTGGGAATGTGCAGCACCAGCATCACACATTCTGTCAAATTAAGTCCGTGGCGTTGCGCCACGGCCAAATACTTTTGCCGTCGCGCGTGGCGACGGGGTGAAATATTGAAATTTTTGATTTTTTTGTTTATTTCGATTATTTGAACCAATTACCTTGTTGTACTTATTATTTAACTATCAAAACTGACTTCTAAGTTGGTTTTGATCATAGGTGAATGTCGAGAGTCCCGGATGAAGATCAAGCGACGAGCAAGAACCGAACACACGTTAAATGAAGCTTCCGCGTCAAATCTTGATTTGTGTTGTTATAAGTGAATTATGTAAACACTTATAAATTTGTTTTTGAAATGTTGTAAACATTTGGGAATGTTGGTATAATAAGTATTTATAAAGTCACATTTTAGCATTAAAATGTGTATTTTATTATTAAAATCTTGATTTATAAGACGGGCGTCACAAGTTGGTAATCAGAGCCCAAGGTTAAAAGAATAAAGTGTCCGGTAAGTACATGTATGTTAATGATTTAGCATGCTAAAGTGTTGTAAACAACACATAGGGTTATCGTTTAATACATGTTACCCCAATTAAAATGATTGATATAGTTGACGAAATTACGCACGTTGACGTGTATAGTAGAAAAAGCCTTGTATTATAATACGGGCAATTATTGAAGTTGATATTATTAACTCTTGTAAATGTTTTAGTTGAAGGACACTCGCATCTAAAGATAGCGGGAGTCTAACAAATTGCGGATTTGACGGAGGAACGGTCCAAAGTACGACAAGTAGAACATGCTCACCAAGGACCCTAATCGCGTGGCAATCGCGGACAAGGCTAATGGCAAGAGAAGTCCGTTAGGGCAAGCATTACCAGGTGCACATTTTAAATTTAATTGCACAGATAGTAATATGCAACAAATACATAGAGATTGAAAGTTGCATATGTAGGTTGAAAACTTGGAAAAACCCGAATAGAAAACCTATCCGGGATATTGTTTTCAAGAGAAACAAATAGAGGCATTACTTACATGGGGTGTAATGTGGAAATTATAAAAAGGTCATGTATACCAGGCGTTGATCTCTTACTCTGGCCAAGTAAGTGGTGAGCACGTGGTACCATGAACTTTTTATGATGGACATACTTACATCCGAAGTAGTAAGGACAGGGTAAATGGGACAAATTAAAAGTACCCAAATGAATCAAATGAGCAAAATATTGGATAATAATGTAAACGCACAGCCGGGTGACGGAAGCGTATTACATTAGGATAATGAGCCCGAGTGAAGGGACAAAGATTAATGTAAAATGATTAAGATATGCATTGGGAGGGGGTGTACTTACACTCGAACCCGGAGATTGCAAACATGTAAAATGATTAAGATATGCATTGGGAGGGAGTGTACTTACACTCGAACCCGGAGAATGCAAACATGTAAAATGATTTAGATATGCATTGGGAGGGGGTGTACTTACACTCGAAACCGGAGAATGCAAACATGTAAAAGGATTTAGATATGCATTGGGAGTGGGTGTACTTACACTCGAACCCAGAGAATGCAAACATGTAAAATGATTTAGATATGCATTGGGAGGGGGTGTACTTACACTCGAACCCGCAGAATGCAAACATGTAAAATGATTAAGATATGCAAATAGAGGGAGTGTACTTACACTCGAACCCGAAGAATGGGGGGGGGGGCAATGGCTTCTGTTTTTCCTTAGGAGTGAATTTAAAAGAGTAAAAGATAAATTACAAACTTGGTACATATGATAAGATTTTTTTATTTGACCTTTTTCAATAAGCTCACCAGCATTTTAGTTTTATAAAATTGAGAGGTTTAAGTAGATTTTATTTTTATAAAACTGATCTATATAAAAAATTAGAAATTAATTTATGTCTTAGTTTATAAAATCCTTCGCCTTAATAGAAAAATTAACTTACTTAGTGGTTGGATGAAAATTTATAAAAGGAGTTAATTACATAGTTAGTCCCTGTGGTTTGCACAAAATAACATACTTAGGTACTAATAGTTTAAAATCACCTTTTAGGGTATTAACTTTTCATTTTGTAACGTTTGGAAGTATTAACTTCTAGGGTATTAACATAGTTAGTCCCTGTGGTTTGCACAAAATAACATACATAGGTACTAATAGAACATGATTTTAAACCTACAAATAACTTTAATACCTCCAAACGTTACAAAATGAAAAGTTAATACTCTAGAATGTGAGTTTAAACTATTAGTAACTAAGTATGTTGTTTTGTGCAAACCACAGGGACTAACTATGTAGTTAACTCTTTATAAAAATTATGTGACAAAGCTATTAGTTTTTTCATATAAAAATTGCATGTATATTCTTTTTTATTATATATGTAACAAAATTAATTAAATAAAAGAAATTTAAAAGAGTTTGAGTAAATTGCCAAAATTGTCCCCGTGGTTTTATTTTTGCTAGTTTCATCCAAATATCCTCAACTTAACAGAAAAAATAAACTAAGTTAGTGGTTTGGATGAAAATGCAAAAAGTTAAAAACGTTAGGGACAATTTGGTACAAAAGTATCATTTTGGACGAAATTGACAAATCTGCCCAAACCTCAAGAACAATTTTGGCACTCTAGAATTTATTATTCAACATGGGATGTCTATCACTTTTATTCAACATAGGTTTTTAACATAATAATAAAAATACTATGATTGGTTGTAAGAATTTATTATTCAACATGGGATGTCTATCACTCTAACCTTTAATCATCGTGACATATTATTCCATATATAAAGTGCCAACTTTTTTGTGCATCATGACTTGTACTTATGTTTGGGGACTTTTTCAAAAAAAAAAAAAAAAAATTCATTTTCTACTTTCAAACTTAAAGTTTTATCTTTTACATTTTATAACCCGTTTGAAATTTTTACTTTTATCTTAAACTTTTTCATCATTTGTAATTTAACACAACACTTTATTATTTACAACTTTGGTCCCTCATACTTTTTATCTTTCGCAAGTTTTTCGTTTTACGTTTCGTTCTAAATTTTGCGAGTTAACAAGTCGTAGCGTGCATGTGAGGTTCAACGTTTTTGCTCGATTTTTCCATATTTGACAGACGCGTCGCAACGCGTCCATTTTTTTCCTTTTGAAAACTTCACTGCAATGGGCGGGTCCTAGATCGACTAAGTTATTATTTTCTACGTATTACGTATCTGGTTAATTTCTTTGCATTAACACACTGTAACGGGTGTGCATGGTACAACGATTTTAGTCTCCTTTTTGTTCAGTGTAATTTTTACCATTTTATCAATTTTATTTTTACGATGTTGAGAGTCGATGTCGTTGTGGCATTGGTGCTACTTGGCACGGTTTTACGAACGTTTTGAACCTATTAAATTTTTTACTAATATTTTGTTTCGGTTTACCCCTATACTTCCTTTACTTAAAAATATTTTTTACGTGCATATTTTATGTATAGGTATGTATAAATATGATTTCTTCTACATTCCGACGTAAACTTTTTTTATAGACGAGTCTGGTCAAATATAATATGCTTTCTTTTAAAGAAACCATTTTTACGTGCATATTTTTATGTACGTTTTCGTATAAATTCAAAATATTGTTCAATATGAATTCCATTTACTTTACGTTTGATCCAATGACAATGCTTATACAGGTTACACTGAGTTCAACTGGATACGTCGAAATATGTGTTTTCATATGGTTAATGCATCATATAACGTTTGTACTAATCTATTCAATGTTTACGTTCTACCCGCGCCGCAACGCGGGCAGGTCTTAACCCTAGTTTAACCAATTAACCAAGGGAATATGTTGACAAGTTTACAATAGTGTCATTAAATAAATCAATTTAAGGTACAGAATTTTTAAAATTTTAAATTACCTATATATTAAATTTTGAAGGAAATAACAGTATGAGATTAATAAATGGTATTCGGTACCAGTACCAAATTTACCAAACCGGGTATATTTTCGGTACCGAATTGGTACCGACTTTTGACATTTTCGGTATCTGTTTGGCACCGGTATTCACCGGCTTTTACTCTCAAATATCGGTACCGTACCAGTACCGACCGGTACCGTACAGTGTCAGGTATATTCGGTACCAGTACCCACTTTTAGGGATTTTTGGTAATGGTATTTTCTGTACCAGTTGGTACCGAGCTCATCAATTCCTGTAACAACGCAAGTAATTGCACCGTTTAGATTGCTTTTCATACACAACCCAATGAATAGTAACATCATCAAGGGGATGAGCAAATGGTATCGGGTACCGGTACTGGTATCAAATTTACCAAACCGGGTATATTTTCAGTACCGAATGGTATTTTGACATTTTTGGTATCGGTTTTTACCCTCAAATACCTAATTTCGATGATTTTTTCGGATAGGTACTTTTGGTGCCGTTACCTGTAACGAGCTCATCCATATTTTAATGTGTTAGTACCGTAATAACTAAACTGAAAACAACCGAATTTCCAACGTGTAGGACGTGTGTGTCCTATTATTATATATTAGATTATTTAAAATCGCTTTTTTAGGACGAAGTGACTATCGTTACCACGTCATTTTTATTTGTGTTTTGATATTCGGTATCTGTTTGCCGTTGCCGACACGCGTTTCGCAGACATTAGGTCCCCGCCGCAACACGCGGACGGAAAATCAACTAGTTATATCAAAAGTTGTATGTTGCATCAATATGTGATACATAAGAATATCTTTATCGGTGCATTTTGGAGAGAGTTCGTGTCTACCTGCTAGCATCCTTCATAAGGGCATGGATTAGGGGCGGAGCTTAGTGGGAACTAGGGAGTGCGCCCCCTTCCCCGTCACAATGTTTCTGTTAGAGGTGTAAAATTTTCGATTTTTCGTCCGAAAATTTTAAAATTTTAAAATTATATAGGATCCCCCTGCCCAGCTTAATTATTTTGCCTAAATATTTATACAAAATAATATTTTAAAATTATTTTGCCCAGCTTGATGTTGGGTCCCATGATTTTACGCCCCCGAAACTTTTGATCAAGCTTTGATGAAATTTAGGGAGAGGCAAGGGCAAGCTGTTGGAGAAAGGTGAAATCCGTTGGAGGTGGTGGGCCCAAGCTGAGTTATTCTTTTTAGAAAAAAATTGAACTCAACTATATTAAAACATAAGCCAAAGATAATATATTGAACATTTATAAAATTTTCCCTTTGTCGAATTCAGGGTCAAGTTTAGTGTTTTCTTTCTTCCAATTATCAAGAAGTTAATAACTACACCAACCAAGATGAGAGTACATGGAGAATGAAAGAATGCAATAGAATCTTCATGGTGCACCTTGAGTCTGCTACTATATCGATATACTAAACCATGAGTAAACTTCATAACATACTGCATTTCTTATAGGAAACTATTCAAAGAATTAAAAAAAAAAAAAAAAACACCTCCAAAACCCCATTTGTGTGAAGTTTCATTAGAATGAAGAAACCACGGGTGCACACGAGCATTTTAATTCACCAAAACTTCATTCAGTGACCATGCCCCCTCCATTTCAGAATTTGAGTATAAGGAATTACAAAAACTGCATTAGTATACATTTTTATCATTGGGACATAATAAATCTATACTATGTAATAAACGAAACAAATAAAGGGACACTTGTTATTATTCTAGACTATCCTTATTGTAGATAATTATTATTTAATTTAAATTATTAAAATTACAATTGCATAAGAATGATACGATATCTTAAAGCTTTTTACATTTTAATTTAGATAAAATACGATATCTTAATTATTTTAAAATAAAATAAAATAAAGTAATAAACAAAACCGGACTCCACATGCAAGCATTATCATCAATGTTTTAAAAATCGGTTTTTAAGTCAAACCGGATTAGGATAAAAAAATGGTTCAACCGGTTGAACCAGATTGTACCGAGCGGTTCAACCGGATTGACTAGCTAACTCTATAATTTCATAAATTACAACATCAACTCAAAAGTTACTCCAAAAATGCATGATTACATATTAAAAGATGATCCAAAAGTAAATTCATAATAAAAAATAATTTAAAAGATAACTGAAAATCATTCAATTTTTCAACAAGCTCTTTTAAATGAAAGTGTACGATATGTAACCAATAAAGGGACACTTGTCATTATTCTAGACTATCCTTATTGTAGATAATTATTATTTAATTTAAATTATTAAAATTACAATTACATAAGAATGATACGATATCTTGAAGCTTTTTACATTTTAATTTAGATAAAATACGATATCTTATTTATTTTAAAATAAAATAAAATAAAGTAATAAACAAAACCGGACTCCACATGCAAGCATTATCATCAATGTTTTAAAAATCGGTTTTTAAATCAAACCGAATTAGGCTAAAAAAATGGTTCAACCGGTTGAACCAGATTGTACCGAGCGGTTCAACCGGATTGACTAGCTAACTCTATAATTTCATAAATTACAACATCAACTCAAAAGTTACTCCAAAAATGCATGATTACATATTAAAAGATGATCCAAAAGTAAATCCATAATAAAAAATAATTTAAAAGATAATCGAAAATCATTCAATTTTTCAACAAGCTCTTTTAAATGAAAGTGTACGATATGTTTAAGCCATTTGAGTGTTGAATACATCAAGTTCACGATCGCATAAAAGATAAAATTCACTATTATCGCCATCCTCATCAACTAGAGGATAACTGTTTTCGTTTCATACAATATTAAATAAGAACTTTTAGTTACGAATAATCATAATATATAAAAATTACGTAAGATAAGTAACATATATAATAAAAATTATCGCCAAACTAAAATAACCCTGGGCCGGTACCGGTATTATATTTCAAACCGGTATACCAGATTTTACCGCTGGTACAAACCTTATGTCGTTTCACTTATTTACCGGGGTATTTCGTATCGGATTTACACCTCAAAACGGTAATACCGGTATAACTGGCCGGTATTTACCGGTTTTTAAAACATTGATTATCATTGAAAGATAGCATGTTGAGTTATTATTGGTTTGGATTGGATTCACTCAAAGCTTTGTCCCCATTCCGCTTAACTTCGAACGGGCTCACTTTTCACATTATTTTGCATTTTTTAAGTGGTAAGAGAGGGTTCTGTTAGTCAAGGTCCATTGGAAGCCAATATGTTAATAATTATGACAAATAGTGGTTATTTTTTAAATTGTAACTGTTAGCGGCCAACGACGAATAGTTAGATTATTACAATCCAATATTTCTTTTTTTAATTCAACGTTTCCCAAGTTTTGTTGGTGTGAATTTTGATGACATTGTTTTTTATTTTATAATTTTAGGAGGTTTATTCCATGAAATTCAATGTTATTAGAGGTTTGTCCCATGAAATTCAATGTTATTAATGATAACTTATGAATTTATCATGTATGTTCAATCAAAACAATCAAGAGTAGATTAAAATTAATAAGTATTTACAAATAATAATTTATATCGTTTTCGTTAATCAATCCGTGTAACACACGGGGCCATAACCTAGTATTATAATATATCAATCCTAGAGAAGGTGTAATATCCGAAAATTCATTTTAGAAAATGTTTATAAATATATAATTTTCTAAAAAAAATACCCAAAAATTTATTTAAGAAAATAATTATATTAATGAAGAAAAGTATGTTATGCTATAAGATATGAGATAAGGATTCTATGCGATTTATACGTACATATGCAAGAAATAATTCAAGTTGATAAAATTCTTATTATAATGCACGTGCATTTTGAAAGAACAAGAAAAAATAGATCAAAGTTATTATTGTCTTGCTCTCTTCTTCTTTGTAGCCTAACCCACTCTACGGGTCTATCACTTGGGAGAACACCAATCTCGAATCCGGCTCTATCAATTTCCGACCCAGACGGAAGTAGCTGACACCACCATTGACTAGCCTCACCATCGTTTACCCGTTCCCGACCTGTAGACCTCTAAAAACCAACCGCCACCGCCGCCATACAATTTAACATAACCGACGACCATATTCTCGAACCAACCGACGAGTTTATTACCCATGGTAATCTGTTAAGAAACTTGTATAACTGGTTTTTATGAAGTATTCATGATCATGCATAATTAACATTTGCTGATCATCAGAACCAACCATTAGAAAAACCTATTGTTCTAGAAACTAAGACCATCTCCAATGCTAAGGCGCGTCAAGTCACCTATATTCTTAAAATACTAAATATACATTGAAAAGGAAGTTTCTAAAATTTTAATACGTCTCATTCAAGTCAAAATGCTTTTATATAAACTAATGACGTGAATTTCAAGGATTGTCCTTTATCTTTATACTCATTTTCAGACGCTGTCCTTTATGTTTAAAATTGACAAGTTTTGTACTTTATGTTTTCAAATCATACACGTTTTGTCCTTTAGGCCTAACCCAGCTAGTTTTTTCTGTTAAATTTGGTCATGTGTAAAATTTTTGTCAATTCATATTTGCAGGAACTAATTGTGTAGATAATATAAACCCCAAAAACTCTCTTTCTCCCTCTCAAACCCTTTCTATCACTAAACTCTCTCTCTCTCTTCTCTGTCTCTCACTAACCCTTTCTCTCACTGGTCTCTTTAAGTTAAGCAAAAAACATTAAATCAATCATTTAATCAGCAGTATTTCAATTCAACATGTAACTCTGGCCCCTTCAATTCAAGCAAATACATGAAATAACTAATTTAATCATCATCATTTCAGTTGAATATGACTACAAAGTTAAACCTAAATCTGGCCATTGAAATTCAAGCAAAAACATGAAATCACTAATTTTATCATCATCATTCCAATTGAACATAACTAACAAGATTAAAGCCTAAATCTGACCTCTTCACCTCAAACAAAAACGTGAAATCACTAATTCAAACCCTAAATCTGACCTCTTCTATTTGATTACAAATGCTTTTCTAATCTCCATCCGATCCCCAATCCACCAATAAACAACAGAATCACGTTTCTGGGTTTGAATCTTTATCAAAGAATGCATCTGGGTTTGGTTCAGTTTTGAATAAAAGATTGAATTTTTTCATGTGGGTCTTGCTTGATCAATACGCTGCCATTTATGTCACACCCTGATATTTCCACGTATTACCGGTGGGCCCAGTGGGGAGTATCATGACGTAGTTGATATCATCATAGTCAAACAACACAATATTTAAATGCACAGCGGAAGCAAAAGACAGATTTATTTCAACCAAATAAATTGTAATATAAAGTATCACAATGTAGTTGAAACAGATCCACAGGCGGATCAAAATAAAGAGGAAAACTGTTCAACAGACTTTGACACCTAAAGCTTCGCGAGACTTGATTATTGATGTCTGGAGTATCCAGCCTATTACGTGTAGCACCTGCACTTAACCTTTTTGGAAAATACGTCAGTTTACACTGGTAAATACAACTTAACTGACTCATTTCGAAAAGAGTTTGAAAATTGATTTGAATGAACTTCGGAAAAAATATATTTTTATAACTTGGGACAATTATTAAATAACCATGTATACAGTTTTACTTATTTGTCGTCCATCAGGTCCGGTTGGTAGAGCCGAACAAGATTAACTGACACGCCACAGGTATAATACCCACAAGGTTAATTCCTTTAAGTGGGCTACCAGTTTTTACATATGCAACTGTCAGGTGTACGCCTACACCCCGTGCTTAGGTCGTGGCCATTTCGTAAAATGATGCCAAGGATATTCGGGACATGGTCATTTAACCCCCAAAGGCCATACACGAAATAATACATATTAAACGAGTATGTAATTATATTAATCACAATCCGATTTAAATGATTACACACCCGACCAAGCGGTATTATTATAATACCGTATCCCAAGCCCGTATAGGGAAAATAAGTTAAGAGTATTTACCTGAGCAATGTATAAGTCAAATACAACAAGTACAGATGGCTTTTACTGGGCTCCTAATCTGGAACAAAGGTTTTTATTATCCTATTAGAATCCTAACGGGTCTTTAATTAAGCTTACGCTTAGACCGGTCAGTTTTAAAGGAAGATACGGTTCAAACGCACGATTAAGCGAAGACCGGACAGAATGTGATTTAGACCCGACAAGTTTGAAGACTTGTATAATATGGGTATACTAAACACATTCTGGATTTTGAGACAAAGATGATAAGGTTTGACCCGTTTCGGCTAATATATGCAAATTAGTTACATAAGCCGTTTCGAACGCGAAAAGTGCGTAACGGGTAACCAAATGAGTCATATGCAAGTTTCCTAAGTTAATATGCCTTAAATATGTTGTGACATCAGTAAGATATCTTCTATTATGCCCGTAATGGATTTAAACTCAAATTATGCCTTGTAAGGGCATTTTGGTTATTTAAAAGGTTATAAAAGAGTTTAATTAGAAATCTGAGTTACAGGTCTGATTTATTCAGTAATACACTTAATTTAATAAGTTATAACAGTAGGGTATGACCTATATGTGAAACTTATCATTTAAAACCAAGCTATGCATCTAGGGGTATTTTGGTAATTTCACTTAGGCTTAGAAGGTCAAAACTGGAACCTGAGTTTAAAAACTTTTACTTACTGTTAATATATAAAAATATACTAAAAATATCAGTAGGCATCAACCTTATATGTTTAATATAGCTTTAGTACATACTATGCGTTAAAAACGCTTAAAAAGGCGATTTGGAGCCATTTCCGGGTTTTCAAAGGAAAGCTGATATTTTTATAATTCCAGAAGGCTCAAAATATTTTATTTATCAAATAAAATCAGTAGAAAAAGGTTTGGGGTCAAAAGGATTTGTAAAACTCATTTTATGGCTTAAAAGGGCAAAACCGGCATTAACCGAATCAAACTTAGAGACCTATGTTATGCTCAGCCAAAAATTAAATAAAAATCTTCAAAAATCCCAAAATATTATATTACATTAGTGGGTAAAAATTTTGATATCAAAAAGTGGGTTTAAATAGGTTATATGCTAATTACGCCGTTTATTTAATAAAAAGCTTTAAAATTACGCTAATGAGCATAACTCTTAATCTAGACCTCAAACTGATGTCAAATTTTAGGTGCAAGTTTATAAATCAGTAACTAAGGTTTCTACTCTTTTACTTTTTCAAAAATTACGTTTTATAGTCAAAAGGGCATAATAGTCAACATTTAAGCACTTAACGGAAACATGCATATGAATCGGATAACTAATGAACCAAGTTATATAATCTCAGAGAGTTATACTTATATGAAACTTGGTCCAAATAAAGCTCTAAGGCCAATCTAAAACATGCTTAAACGGGTCAGAACTGAAAGTCAAAGAACAAGTCAAATTATGCGACTTTCGGTTCCGATCCGGGTTTAAACTGAAAATTGTCGGCTTGAACATGGTTAGACATGTTCTTACATTCATTACCAAGTTATATTAATGATAAAACAGGTTGCATGCCTCCTACATTGCTAATTATGCATTAATTTGAAAATAAGCATTCTGTTGACTTTTTAATAACAAGTTTGACCCGACAATTGACGTAGTTAGAGTGGGAATCAGAGAGTACGCTTTTAAGGGTTTATTACCCACATAATTACCTACTTATAGGTGCTTTCAATTCGAGAATTGACTGAACAGATTTTATTTAATCTCAAAGTCAAACGTTAATTACGACGGTTTGACTTTTTGCTAATTAACTAAGCTAAACTGAATTAGAAAGAGGTAAGGATACTTACAATAGTCCTATGCACGATTAGGGAGCCTAAGGAACTTGGTTGCTGATCAGGAGAGCTCCAGAAATGAGAATGCAAGTGAATGAACAAATGTTGCAAACCTTGGGTGTTCTTATATACTCAATTTGATCCTTTAAGATGATGCCAAGATAGTCTATGAATGTTTCCAGATCAAGACAAGTGCCCCTATTGCATGTTAAACCATTGGAGCAGCCCCTGGAATGTAAAACAAGAGTGTAAAGTCGGTTTCAGAGGTCTGACTGGCAGCTATTCACTGTTGCTATCGCTGTCGCTGCTGCTTGTTCGCGGGCCGCGAGAAGCCCCTCGCGGGGCGCCTAAAACCGGCGCAACAGGTTAAATATGTTTCATTTATTACATTTCAGTCCCTGGTCCTTTGTAACATGGTTTTGATTGTTTTTCTTGCACTTTTGGCCCTCTAACTTGATTTTTAAGGGCCTTAAGACTTTTACAAACTTGGTTAGGTCCTTGGTTAACTTTGTGCTTACCCGAAAAGTCACAAATTTCAACGTTGACGCTTTTAACCCTTCGTACACGAATTTGGCCATAACTTTCTCATACGATAACGAAACTTTATGAAATTTTTATCACACATTCTAGTGAGCATATTTTACCGTTACAAAGCTTCGGGTTTGCTAAAAGGTCACTCTGAGGTATACTTTCAACATGTTGACACATTTAACCCCTGTAGTTTGTAATTCCTCACTTTCTTTCATTTTCAGCTTCGTATGATCCATGATTTATTCGTTTAAGGTTATAAACATCATGTAGGGTTATTGTAAGGCATATTTATCCATTGTTGACACTTTGGACCCTTATATTCACATAGTTTCTCTGTTTGTCAACTTTAGTCCCTCTAAAGTACTTTTTCTCATATTCAAAACCTATGACACGTGTCAATACATTATTGGGCATGAAATTACGAGGTGTTACATCCTCACCCCCTTAAAAGAAATCTCGACCTCGAGATTTACTGAAACAAATGAGGGTATTTTTCTTTCATCGTGGATTCTACCTCCCATGTATATTCGGGACCTCTACTGGCATCCCATTTGACCTTTACAATAGGCACATGCTTCCTTCGAAGCTTCTTTACCTGTCGATCTTCAATCGACAATGGTTTTTCCACAAATTTCAAACTCTCATCTATATGCACATCTGTGTGTGGTATGACTAGCGAGTCATCAGCTAGACATTTCTTCAGATTGCAGATGTGAAAAACATTGTGGATACCACTGAGCTCTTCAGGCAAGTTCAACTTATAAGCCACTGACCCAACACATTCGATAACCTCGAATGGTCCTATATACCTTGGGCTTAGCTTACCTTTCTTACCAAATCGCATCACCCCTTTCCAGGGTGATACTTTAAGCAAAACTTTATCACCAACCTCAAACTTTAGAGGTTTACGTTTTGGATCTGCGTAGCTTTTCTGCCTATCTCTGGCAGCTTTCAGGCGATCGCGAATCTGGACAATCTTGTCTGTTGTTTCAAAGACCAAATCAGGTCCTGATAATTGAACTTCTCCTACTTCCGCCCAACAAATAGGTGTTCTGCATTTTCTACCACATAATGCCTCAAAAGGCCCAACCTTAATACTCGTATGGTAGCTATTGTTATAGGAGAACTCGATCAATGGTAGGTGGTTATCCCAACTGCCACCTAAATCAATCACACATGCACGAAGCATGTCTTCCAACGTTTGGATGGTACGCTCACTCTGCCCGTCCGTCTGTGGATGGTAAGCCGTACTAAAATTTAAGCGCGTGCCCAAAGACTGTTGGAAACTTTTCCCAAAATGAGAGGTGTATCTCGTATCTCTGTCAGAGATATTTGACACTGGTACGCCATGCAGAGCTACAATCTTATCTACGTACAATTAAGCTAACATGCCAGAGCTGTAAGTTTCCTTAATGGGTAGGAAATGTGCTGACTTAGTCAGTCTATCTACTATGATCCATATAGTATCATTTCCCTTCCTTGTCTTTGGCAACTTGGTGATGAAATCCATTGTCACCATCTCCCACTTCCATGTGGGAAGTTCAGGCTGTTGTAGCAAACTTGACGGCTTCTAATGCTTAGCTTTGACTTGCGCACACGTCAAACATTTAGCTACATAGGCAGCTACAGACTTTTTCAAGCCTATCCACCAGTAGTTTGCCTTTAGATCCTGGTACATCTTATCAGCTCCAGGATGAACGGAATATTTGGAACTGTGGGCTTCCTGGAGGATAACATCTCGAAGTCCTCCAAAAACTGGAACCCATATTCGTCTATTCAATCTCAGCACTCCGTCTTTGTCATAGGATAACTGCTCCTCAGTTACTCCTAGCTTTTCTTCAGGATAGTTAGCTTCCAACACAGCTTCCTTCTGTGCAGCTAACAACCTTTCGTTCAAACTATTCTTTATTTCAATGCTCTTGGCATTGATTCTTATAGGCTTCACTCCTTCCTTCTTGCTTAAGGCATCAGCAACTACATTTGCCTTGCCTGGATGGTATCTTATCTCACAGTCATAGTCATTCAAAGTTTCCATCCATTGTCTTTGCCTCATGTTTAAGTCCTTCTGATTAAACAAGTGTTGAAGGCTCTTGTGATCTGAATAGATCACACACTTGGTTCCATACAAGTAGTGCCTCCAAAGTTTTAGTGCAAATACAACGGCACCCAGTTCCAAGTCATGGGTGGTGTAGTTCTTCTCGTGTACCTTTAACTGTCGTGAAGCGTAGGCAATAACTTTGCCTTTCTGCATGAGCACACAACCCATACTAGTGTGTGATGCATCACAATACACCATGAATTCTTCTATTCCATCGGGCAATGTTAACACTGGTGCATTGCTCAACTTTTTATTAAGAATGTCAAAGGATTCCTGCTGCTTAGGGCCCAATCAAACTTAATCTTCTTACGTGTCTACGAAGTTAGGGGCGCAACAATCCTTGAGAAGTTTTCGATAAATCGCCTATAGTATCCTGCTAGTCCTAGAAAGCTGTGAATCTCAGTAGGCGTCTTTGGCTCTTGCCAATTCATAACTGCTTCTACCTTAGCGGGATCTACTTGGATACCACACTCATTAACCACATGTCCAAGGAATTGGACTTCTCGAAGCCAAAATTCGCACTTTGAAAATTTGGCGTAGAGTTTCTCATGATGTAGAAGTTTAAGAATACAGCGAAGATGTTTCTCATGGTCAGCTTGGCTCTTCGAGTAGATGAGGATGTCGTCAATGAAGACGATGACAAATTTATCAAAGTAAGGCTTGCAGACGCGATTCATGAGGTCCATGAATGCGGCAGGAGCATTAGTGAGCCCAAAAGGCATCACTAGGAACTCGTAATGACCATAACGAGTCCTAAATGCAGTCTTGTGTACATCTTCATCTTTAACCCTCAACTGATGATAGCCTGACCTCAAATCGATCTTAGAAAAGTAACTTGCCCCTTGAAGTTGATCGAACAAATCGTCGATCCTGGGCAAAGGATACCTATTCTTGATAGTGACCTTATTAAGCTCACGGTAATCGATGCACAGACGCATCGATCCATCCTTCTTCTTGACAAACAAGATCGGCGCTCCCCAAGGAGACGAACTAGGTCTAATGAAACCCTTGGCTAGCAGATCATCTAAATGCGTCCTTAACTCCTTCATCTCTGTTGGTGCCAACCTATAAGGCGCTCTTGCTACTGGTGCTGCACCAGGGATGATGTCAATTCGGAATTCCACTTGCCTATCTGGTGGTAAACCAGGTAGTTCTTCAGGAAAAACTTCAGGATATTCTGAAATGACGGGGATGTCTTCAATCTTAGGTTTTGGCTCATCAATAGTAACCTGTGCCATATAAATGACACAACCCTTCTTCAAGCATCTAGATGCCTTGAGCATAGACACGTGCTCAGGCAATCCATGCTGGGTATCCCCCTGAATGGTAAGTGACTCACCAGACGGAGTTTTGACTACCACTTGCTTTCTGTTGCACACAATCTGGGCTTGGTTATGCGATAACCAATCCATACCTATAACTATATCAAAACCGGCTAGCCTAAAGGGAAGTAAGGACAAAGGAAAAGAGTGGTTCCTAATGGATATAACACATCCATCTAAAATAGTTGAGGCGGTTTCTATGGTTCCATCTGCTAATTCCACCTCATACTTCACACTTAAGGCTTTTACAGGCAATTTCAACAGCTCACAAAATTTGTTATCCACAAAAGACTTATCCGCTCCAGAATCAAACAATACTCTGGCATAAACATCATTTATGAGAAAAGTACCTGTGATTACGTTGTCGTCCTGAACAGCTTCCTTTGCATCCATCTTGAAGACCCTAGCATTGGTCTTCTTGACATCTTCCGGCTTCTTGGCGTATTTAGGGCAGTTGGTTTTAATGTGCCCTTTCTCATTGCAGTTGTAGCATGTGGCATCTTTAATCTTCTTGCAATCAACAGTCTTGTGCTCTTTATACTTGCATAACCCACACGCAGGTGATCCTGACTTAGACTTGGACTCAAGTCGGCACTTTCCAAAGTGGCGTTTTTGGCAAGTCTTGCACTTTGGCTTTTCCTCAGCTTGCTGGCTACCCTTGTTGGATCCAGACTTCTTCCTAGAGTCAGTATTACCCTTGTGCTTCTTCTCAGATCTTCGTGAGGTATCATCCTCACGCTTCCTCTTACCTTCTTCTGAATTCCTGAGCGATCTTAACCTGACCGCGTCCAAGGTAAGGGATAGGGATAGATCAGCTGCTGATCTGAAGGTAGGAGGTCTGGATGCCTTAACACTGGCTTTAATTTCTGGGGCTAGACCCCCAATGAAGCGAGCAATCCTTTTGGGTTTCGGGGTTACCAGATACGAAACCAACCTAGATAGGGTATTGAAACTGGTGAGGTAAGCTTGACAATCTAAATTCTTCATTACCAACGATAAGAAATCTGATTCGATTCTTTCGACTTCGTGCTGCGGGCAATAATTCTCCTTAATGAGAGCAACGAACTGATCCCATGACAAGTTGTAGAGTGGGATCTTTCCAGCAGCTTGAATGAGAGACTTCCACCATGCCAGTGCCTCTCCCTTGAACGATTGGGATACATATTTCACTACGTCCCTTTCAGCACAACCGCCGATGTCAACTACCGTGTCCATTTCATCCAACCAGGTCATACAATCTATTGCTCCTTTCTCCCTAGTGAAATCCCGGGGTTTGCAAGAAACAAAGTACTTGTAGGTACAGGACTTGGTATGAGGTTTACCATCAAACACTATCCTTTTTGAGGGAACACTGTTTTGATTAGATGAATGTCGATCATCATCTTTCTTGGGTTCATCTTTCTTAGAGGGTGGTTTGCTATGACCCTCCGAGTGAGTCTTGGGCTTGGAATGTGGTGCAGACCGGGTCCTACTTCGAGCCCCGCTCGATTCACTATACTGCCTATTTATTGCTTTGGTAACAACATTATCTACTAATGCTTGCAGCTCCGCACCAGTTACAAGTATTTTAGCATTTTCAGGGTTTTCCACTGAATGACTGTTTACTTCTTCTGATTTAGCCATGTAGCCTTAATTGCTACATAAAGAAAATAAGGACAAGGTTTATTTAGAAGCCTAAACAGTACTATCGTTCTTGACGATTTATTAATTATGGTTTTAATAGCCATTTTAGTTAATTTGTTAAATATATAATTATTTAGGATCTTTATCATAATCCAAAATTATAAATTAATAATAGCACATAGGCCTAGTCACGTAGACAAATTTTAGTTTATAAGCCCAGATTTTAAGGAATCGAGGCGTTAAGGTTTGAATCAAAGTTCATTACCTTTTCTTGACAGGGAGTTGTAGGCTACCACTGTCTTTAGTCTCAGAGGACGTTAATTATAGTCGAATTTAAGGATGAATTAAGCGATTTTATCGAATCACATTTTGCCAATACTGTTAACATGTTTGCAGATGTTAACAGAGATTTGAATCTTTTTAAAACAGGTTTTTACCATATTGGCCAGCTCTTATTATGACATACAAGCTAGGTTTTACCTTTTAAGATTCTTATTATTTTATTAAAATGGTAAATCTATAAAATGAATGTTGTTTTTTCACTTATTCATATATTATATTTATGCATATAATTTAAAAATGAAAATTTGAACTAACCATTCCATTAAAATTAAACTGGTACAAGTTTGCCCTAAACGGGACTTTTACATAAATAACATGCCCACGCAGGGGCGAAACAAAATAAACATACCCACGCAGGGGTCAACAGAAAGACATGCCCACGCAGGGGCAGAATACTAAAAGACATGCCCACGCAGGGGCAGAATAGAGAAACAAATGTCCACGTAGGGACATGATTACAATACTAAAATAAACAAACAAACAAAGGATTTAGTGATCCTTCTTGCTTTTTCCCTTGATCAAATCCACCATTTTCTTGAACATCCCTCGGTTATGCCTACGGTCTTCCCGCACCTCCTGCCGCACCTCATTTATCCCTTGAAGGATTTCTTGATATTGTGGTGGTGACATCACCGGCGGCTGCGGGGGTTGTTGATAAAGCGGAGGTTGAGGAGGCGGCGGTTGCTGATACCCATATGGTGGGTATCCATAAGACGGGTATCCCGTAGTCCAAGGACCTCCATAGGGACCTTCCGGATGGAGAGCGTTGTAGTTCGCAGCTACCAAGTAAGGATCGGCCTCAGCATAGTTGTAATTGGTGTGGATCGGCTGCTCGAAGGGATTATATGTCGCCGCACCAGTGTACGTAGGAATTGGGTCTCCAAAACCCAGTGGTGGTGGCGCGACTGGCGCAGAGTTTACTTCTGAGACGGGGTGTGAAGATTCTCCTATCTCTGGTTCTTCATGAAGTGGCGAGTATCGGCTGCCACTTGAAAGTAGAGGGGTGTTGATGCGCACTCCTCCTCGCACGGATATCCGTGCGTTTGATCTTCTTCGCCTCGGGGGCTCTGGAGGCTGTTGTTGGGGTGGTGGTGGCGGTGGAGTGACCGCGACGAATCGAGAATCCTCGGAAGGATTCTGCTGCTGCTGATGCTGATGCTGCTGCTGGGGAGAGTTGTAGTAACTGGAAGTGAACACCCAGTCAATCCGTCAGAATCTTTCTTCATAGCTATCGGGACCATTATAAGGTGATCCCACAAAAGGTGACCCATCCGAAATTTTGATGGGGTGGTTAGGGGTTCCTGATGGTGGCTCTGCAGGATCTGTGTCCTCATCAATATCCATCTCGTTGCCACCGGAAAAATGATCTTCAAGTCCAAGTGGGTTAAAACCCACTGGTTCTCCAAGGTAGTCGGCAGGGTTGAACTGATAGATGGTCGAAGGGTGAGTTGTGTCCTTGGAGAGGTATGTAGGATTGGTGGGAGTTGTGGGGCTCATTTTCAGAATGAGGCCCAAAAGAGTATGGAATAGAAGGGGAGGTACTCAGCGAAACTGAGCACCTCGCTGGTTCAATGTAGGTCCTCCAGGGTTCTTGAGGACCCGAGTTGTGGGGATCTGAGGGTGTTCGCCGGTGCGAAGGCCCGGCCTCATGGTCATTTGGGGCGACGAGTGGCCCTTTTCCTCTTCCTCTTCCTCTCATCCTTGGTGGCATTTTGTCAACCTGTCAAAATCAAACAAGTGATACAACAAGAAAAATATATAAGACAAAGTTAGAAATAAAACAAATTTGGATAATTCCTAAGTTCTTTGTCTAGGCTCGAGAATCGAGGAATGTGCAATTGTGTAACTGATATTAAACTCAAATTATGCCTTGTAAGGGCATTTTGGTTATTTAAAAGGTTATAAAAGAGTTTAATTAGAAATCTGAGTTACAGGTCTGATTTATTCAGTAATACACTTAATTTAATAAGTTATAACAGTAGGGTATGACCTATATGTGAAACTTATCATTTAAAACCAAGCTATGCATCTAGGGGTATTTTGGTAATTTCACTTAGGCTTAGAAGGTCAAAACTGGAACCTGAGTTTAAAAACTTTTACTTACTGTTAATATATAAAAATATCCCAAAATATTATGTTGGCTCTGATATTAAACAACTGACTGGCAGCTGTTCGCTGTTGCTATCGCTGCTGCTTGTTCGCGGGCCGCGAGAAGCCCCTCGCGGGGCGCCTAAAACCGGCGCAACAGGTTAAATATGTTTCATTTATTACATTTCAGTCCCTGGTCCTTTGTAACGTGGTTTTGATTGTTTTTCTTGCACTTTTGGCCCTCTAACTTGATTTTTAAGTGCCTTAAGACTTTTACAAACTTGGTTAGGTCCTTGGTTAACTTTGTGCTTACCCGAAAAGTCACAAATTTCAACGTTGACGCTTTTAACCCTTCGTACACGAATTTGGCCATAACTTTCTCATACGATAACGAAACTTTATGAAATTTTTATCACACATTCTAGTGAGCATATTTTACCGTTACAAAGCTTCGGGTTTGCTAAAAGGTCACTCAGAGGTATACTTTCAACATGTTGACACATTTAACCCCTGTAGTTTGTAATTCCTCACTTTCTTTCATTTTCAGCTTCGTATGATCCATGATTTATTCGTTTAAGGTTATAAACTTCATGTAGGGTTATTATAAGGCATATTTATCCATTGTTGACACTTTGGACCCTTATATTCACATAGTTTCTCTGTTTGTCAACTTTAGTCCCTCTATAGTACTTTTTCTCATATTCAAAACCTATGACACGTGTCAATACATTATTGGGCATGAAATTACGAGGTGTTACAATTTAGTAGTCAAGCTGCCGTAGCGACCTCTGATGGGCTTACTGTAGATGACATTGTTGCTAATCAGTGGACGATTCTTGATGAGGGTTAGAGTGATTGGAAGAGCCATGCTTCTGCAGTTGCTCAATCGATTCGTTTGATCAAGAAACGATTGCAGGTATATAAGAGGCTAACGATTCGTCTGAGAGAAGAGGTCAGATTGAGCAGAGGGAGAAAGTTTAGTGAGAGAAAGGGTTAGTGAGAGAAAGAGAGATGAGGGAGAGAGTTTAGTGAGAGAAAGGGTTTGAGAGAGAGAAAGTTTGGGTTTATATTATCTATACAATTAGTCCATGCAAATATGAATTGACAAAAATTTTCCACATGACCAAATTTAACTGAAAAAACTAACTGGCTTAGGCCTAAAGGACAAAACATGTATGATTTGAAAACATAAAGTACAAAACTCGTCAATTTTGAACATAAAGGACAGCGCCTGAAAATGGGTATAAAGATAAAGGACAATACTTTAAATTCACTCTAAACTAATGTGTTATACATTGATCAAACTCCACTAGTTTTCATATTATAAATAACCAACATTTTATTGCTTTGTGTTGTTTAACTATATGTATAGGGAGTCTTTCAAAAAAAAATATTTTTTTTTTATTTTTCATCCAAAGGTTTTTATCTTTTCATTTTAATCTTATTAATTTTTTTTACTTTTAACCCGAAGTTTTTCATGTTTTGCAATTTAACCCAAACACTTTTTTTTCAACTTTGGTCCCCTTTAATTTTCATCTTTCGCAAGTTTTTCGTTTTACGTTTCGTTCAAAATTTTGCGAGTCAACACGCCGCAACGTGTGTATGCTGTTCAATGTTTTTTTGTCTGTTTTTCCGTTTGACAGACCCGTCGTCGTTTAACAAGTTTGTTCCAATGCGCGGGGTCCTAAATCGACTTATTTTTTTATTGGGAAAAATACTTTTGAGTCCCTGTGTCATAGGAGTTTTAACCACTTAAGTCCAAAATCAAAATGTTTAATGCCCTTAGTCCCTACAACCACATTTCTTAACCGTTTAAGTCCAAATTCCTAACTCCGTTTAAATTTTCTGTTAGTTTTTCTTTAAAAGACTAAAATACCCTTGTATTATTATTATTATTATTATTATTATTATTATTATTATTATTATTATTATTATTATATAGAGAGAGAAAACACACTCAAACACTGATTTCTCTCTCTCTCTTCCTCAACCACACCACCACCGTCACCGTTGCACCACCACCACACCACCATCACCAGCACCATCACTTATTTCGCCCCACCTCTGATTTCGACCTAACGTCGTCGTCGATCTGGAACCCTAATGCCGCCGTCGATCTGGACCCTAAGCGGTTTCGACACAGCGTCGTTTGATTAAGGTCGGAGACGGAGAAGATGGCGGATTTGAGCGCCCTAACCGTTTCAACGAACAGAGAATGACAGTCATGGGGTGCTCTGATTTCGATGAGCCGGAGAGAAAATTTCAGATCCAAAATTTGGCAAGAACCTTCGCATTGTGAACACGTTCACGGGGAATAAAGGTATACCAAATGTTATTGTATTAATATGGGAAGTTTTATAGAAGCGGTTAACACCAAAAATGGTCAATGTATCGAAAAAAAAGAATTAAAAAGTCTCTTCCTGGAAAAAAAGATTTTTAGAGGGTGGAGGCTGCATGGGCTTTTGTCTCGATTGCTTTCTAATGTGACTGACGAGTGTAAAGCTAGTTTGACTCAGGTACTTTATTTATTATTGACTTTTCTATACTTAGAACAATCAGTTATTAATGTATGGTTTCTTGCAGGTAATTAAAATGTTTGAGGAGAGAAAACTTTCGATTGAGAAGTATGTGTTCACTTTAAGGGATACGATGGGCCTCGATCTTCTTGTACAAGCCATAGCCATTGGCAAAGGAAAACAAGACCTTACTATCAAGACCAAAACGTGATTAAGAAGTAAAAAAGTTGAATCTACACGTTCGTCTCTTAAAACAGAAGAAATTGTTAATATTTTGAAAGATCGGATTGGATTAAGTAACACATGGTTAAATGAGTTCTCATGGGCCGCTGTGTGGCCTCTTCTGTTGGGTAGAGGATGGCACTATGAACAGGCTATAAACTACGCACTCCAAAACTCAAATAATTTAGTGTTTCTTGCACCTGGTGTGACAAAGTTTTCAAGGAGGGAGCTGGTCAAAGGAAGTCAATATTTTGACTCGTTCACTGAAGTGCTGAATAAAGTTGCATCTGAACCGCACCTTCTTGAACACAAACCTGAAAAGGGCCGGTTGGTTGAGCCACATGAAACACATGGGTCAGATGATGAACAAGATTCAATGAAATGCACGGTTGTGGATCCAGTTTGGCTGGGCTTGTTAAAGTCAGAGATGTTAGTGCAGTATGTCTATCGCTCCGTCATCTCAAGACCGTAACAGAAATAGATTAATTCTAGGCTTATTTTGTAATACCTAGTTAGTAAAAGGCAAGGTGGCATAACTTTAAATAAGGAGAACCTCCTTATAACCTTGGCCTATAAATAGAACCATTAGGGTTCTCATTTAGAGCTTTTGCCATTTGCTACATTTGAGAAGATTTGAGCTAGAGAGAGAAAGTAGAGAGAGCAAGGCAAAAGGTGATTCAAGTGACTTGTAACTTTTCAGATCTATCAATCGAATCACAGATTATAGTACGGTTCTTGTGTTCGGTCCACGCACGTGTACGGATTCCGCACGTCACACGTGTCGATACGCAATCGTTGGGAGTCAAAACCGGGACCTATCAAGTGGTATCAGAGCAGGAGCTCGGTTGCGAAGATCAAACACACAGAATTGTTCAAGAATTGATCAGAATCAAATCCAAAATCATTTAGATTTGTCGAATTTCTCATATTTTTCATCCTTTCACGTTCTTAACTGAAAATTGGCAAATTAAACGGGGTTTTACGGTTAAAATGATAATTTTTGGATATGTTGTGAGAAAATACATGATCTAAAACCCTACAAAGTTTCAAATCTTAATTCCTAGCCATTTGTGAGAAATTTAAATTTTTGTGGTTCGAAAGTTTGTTGAAAACATGTTGAAAGTTGCTGTTGTTGGGCTTGATGTTCACCGGTCGGATGGCAATCCGATCGGATGACCATCCAACTCAAACTTTCACTTGACTCATTGTATTTCATTTAAAATGTTGACTATGTTGACTTTTGATGTCCACCGATCGGATGACAATCCGATCGGATGACCATCCGACTCAAATTCTGCCATTGCATTTTATGTTAAAAGCTGACTTGTTGACCTATCCGGCCAGATGGTAATACGTGTCAATACATCCCACCCGATCATGTCACTTAGTCAACGTTGATAACCGTTGAAATCATTGTGCATGTGATCTTCATTACAGCTGATCTTCCTCATTAATTGCTGTCACGTGATTCTCTATAGAATATATACATTCATATTAAAGTTTGCATGTGAATTAATCAAAGATGTCGGCCATTGTTAATTACATGTGAATTGTCAGTCTGCATGTATTGATTGAATTTCAAATATCATTCATTGACACTTAAAATGTTTGTTGTTCAAGAAGTTGTTCACCGGTTGGATGGCAATCCGACCGGATGACCATCTAATTCAATTGTCACCATTCCAATTCATTTAAAAAAGGATTGACCTGTTGACTGTTCATCGTGCGGATTACTATCCGAGTTGACTTTAGTTGACCTATCCGAGTGGATTACAATCCAAGCGGATTACTATCCGAGTTGACTTTAGTTGACCCATCCGAGCGGATTACCATCCGATCAGATAGCAATCTGAGTTGACTTTGGTTGACCCATCCGATCGGATTACTATCCGAGCGGACGGCAATCCGTGTTGACTTTAGTTTACCTATCCGAGCGGATTACCATCCGATCGGACGACAATCCGAGTCTAGTGTTCTCACCCGAGCGAGTTGTTTAGTCAACATATTCAGGTTTGTCAGTCAACTTTATCAGCTTTAGTTAATCAACATCTCTGCAATACATGTGATTCATTAATTGCATTCGGTGATCTTGTGTATTACATTACAGTTGTCATCAAGTATTGCTTTCATTTTATTAACACATCACGTGATCTCTTGAATTCATATATTACATTTAAAGTTTGTCGGCCATTGATTCATACATTGCATGTGAAGTATTGTGATTTGTGTCAAACATCATTAATAACATTCAGAATTTGCTTGTGATAAGTTAGTGTGCATGTGATATAATAATTCATATTGATTGTGATTGCATGTGATTTGATTTAGGATTGCATATGTAAGTTGATAAGTTGTCGGCCACTTAATTGTTTGTTAAAATCAGATTTTCACGTGAATAAATGATGTTATCAATTTGCATGTGAAAGTGTTGAATTTAGTCAAATTTCATTGTTGAGGTCAAAGAAGTCAACAAGTAATCCGGTCGGATAACTCACCCAATCGGACAACAGTTTTGTCGTTTAGTGTCATTATTAGAGTGGTATTTGTCAAAGAGTTGGATAGCTATCTCACCCGAATGGATACAATCTCAACCGAACGGACAACAATCTCACCCGAACGGACAGCTGTGTCACGAGATTATTTTCACTGTTGACTTGTGTTGACTCACTCGATCGGATACCCGTCCGATTCATTTGTTTGATATTGTTTAAACTGATTGTGTTTGTTTGTTCGTGATTAAGGTGATCAAAAGGTTATTCAAGATATACAAAGTGCTCAAGGTGATTAAAGATGTCGAGCAGCGGTGAAGAATTTTACAACACATTCTACAATGCGTTCACTTCAGAATCGACAGAAAGAAGATCTGATATGAGAAAATATTCAAAAGAAATTTCAGAGAATTTGAAATATGAGAATATGTATGGAAGCCAACAGAAACCACCAAAGCTAATGAAGATTGAAGATTATAACTGGTGGAAAAATCGATTTGAGGGTTGGGTAAAAGCATTCGCTCCTGAAAGTTGGTTAAAATTGAAAAATGGATATACAGGACCAGTGAAAGAAGGAGGAGAGTTAATAGATGAAAAAGAGTTCACAGAAATAGATATAAAAAATGTTGTGGCTGAATACAAAATGATTACATTGATAAAACAGTCAGTGAGAGAAGATATTATTTCGCTACTTGAACAAGAGAAAACATCGAAGAGTTTATGGGAAGCTTTAGAGAGAAAATGTGTAGGTACCTCTGAGATTGTGAAAAACAAAAAGAAACTGTTACGTAAAGAGTTTGATTTATTTGGTTGTATGAAAAATAAATCTGTTTGTGTCACACCCCAACTTTCCACGTATTACCGGTGGGCCCGGTGGGGAGTATCGTGACTTGGTTGGCAACATAATAGTCAAACAACACAATATATGAATGCACAACGGAAGCAAAAGATAATTATATTACAATCCGAATATAAAGTAATATCAAGTATTACAACGGAGAGTAAAGGATCCACAGGCGGATCTTAAAACATAAACATTGTTCAACAGACTTTAGGCGCCTAGAACTTGCAAGATTCCTTATTAACGCCCTGAGCTTCCAGCCAATTACGTTCAGTACCTGTCACTTAATCTTTTTGGAAAATATGTCAATTTACACTGGTAAATACAATTAACCGACTCATTTGAAAAGGTTTTAAAAAATTGATTTGGATGCACAAGGCACAACATATCTTTTATAACTTGGGACAATTATATTTATAATCTTGTATACAGGTTTACATGTTCGTTGTACGTTCAGGGCCCGATGTAGAAACCGAGTCAAGATTAACAGACACACCACAAGTATAGGCCTACAAGAGAGTGAGATACCGTTTCCCTTAGGCAACTGTCGGTGTATGCCTACACCCCGTGCATAAGGCGTGGCCATATTATAATACAATGATGTCAAGGATATCCGGGACATGGTCATTAACCCCTAAAGGCTTTTATTTCAAACAATACAGATTAAAGCGGGTTACCTCAATAATTTAATCACAATCCGACTAAACATTCAATACCCGACCAAGCGGTATTATTATAATACCGTATCCCAAGCCCGTATAGGGAAAATAAGTTAAGAGTATTTACCTGAGCTAGCTCCTGTCTTAAATAGCAAGAATTTAATAACTAAGCTGTATTCACTTAAGTAAGATTAGGTACAATTTACCGGAAGGCTCTAGTCTGGAATGCTGGTATAAATAACCAATTAGAATGCTAACGGGTCTTTAATTAAGCCTAAGCTTAGACCGGTTAGTCTTAAAGAAAGATACGGTTCAAACGCATGATAAGGCGAAGACCGGTTTAGAATGTGGTTTTGACCCGACAAGCTTGTATGCTTGCTTAATATGGATAACTTAAACACATTCTGGATTTTGAGACCAAAAAGATATGGTCTGACCCGTTTCGGCTAATATATGCAAACTAGTCACATAGGCCGATCCGAACGCGACAAGTGCGTAACGTGTAACCAAAAGAGTCATATACAGGTTTCCTAAGTTAATATGCCTTAAATATATTGCGATATCAGTAGGATACCCTCCATTATGCCCAAAACGAGTTTAATCTCAAAATAAGCCCCGTAGGGGTATTTTGGTCATTTTAAAGGTTATAAAAGAGTTTAAATGAAGTTCTGAGATTCGGGTCCGAATACATCAGTAAAATAACTTATTTTAATAGGTCATATCAGTTGATAATAAGTCTCATATGGCAAAATGGTTTTAAACCCAAACTATGCGTTTAATACGCGTAAAAAGTCATTTTAAGCGATTTTCGGGTTATACAGGAAATCTGAGTTTTCTGATCAGGTTATAAAGTTCAAAATACTTTATTTATTATATAAAATCAGTAGCAATTGGATTGGTGTCAAAATACTATGTAGAACTCATTTTATGACCGAAAAGGGTATATTCGGTATTTACCGAATTAATGCCATAACCTTAGGTTATGTGCAGGGTACAAATAATTAAAAATCTTTAAAAATCCCAAAATATTATATTACATCATTGGGTAAAAGGTTTGGTGTCAAAAGATTGGGTTTAGATAGGCTTTATGCTAATTGCGCCTTTTAATTACTAAAAGGCGTTATAATTACGCTAATGAGCATAACTCCTAATCTAGACCTCCAACTGATGTAAAATTTTAGGGAC
This sequence comes from Helianthus tuberosus, assembly GCA_030545235.1. Classification (NCBI taxonomy): domain Eukaryota; kingdom Viridiplantae; phylum Streptophyta; class Magnoliopsida; order Asterales; family Asteraceae; genus Helianthus; species Helianthus tuberosus. The sequence continues at coordinate 171,829,795 of CM060352.1, forward strand.
ATGTTTATAAATCAGTAACAAAGGTTATTGTCTTTTCACATATCCAAAATTCTCGTTTTATGGTCAAAAGGGCATATTGGTCACCATTTAAGCAATTAACGGAAACATGTAAACGAATCGGATAATCAATGAACCAACCACAGAGTGTTATGCTAACATGTAGCCTGGTCCTAAGGAAGCTCTAAGGCATTTCCAAATCATACTAAATCGGGTCAGAACTGAAGTCAAAGCAAAGGTCAAAGTTTTGCGACTCTCGGTTCCGAACCGGGTCTAAATAGAAAATTGTCGGATCAAACAAGCTTAGACTAGTTCTTATACTTATTAACAAGTTATATGAGTGATAAAATAGGTTACATGCCTTCTACATTGTTAATTACATGTTAAATCAAAGATTAGCATTCTGTTGACTTTTTCTAGTCAACTTTGACCCGACAATTGGTCTAGTTAGAGTGGAAATCAGAGGGTGCCCTTTTAAGGGTTTAATGCCCACATAATTACCAACTTATAACTACTTTTAATTTGACTAATCACTGGACCATCAATGATTAATCGCTAAGTCAAACGGTAATTACGACGGTTTGACTTTTAAGCTAAAACTAAGCAAAAACTTAACTAAGAAAGGTTAAGCATACTTACTGAAGTCCTATGCACGATTAGGAAGGCTTAGGGTCTGCTCTTAAGCTCCAGAAATGCAAAAATGAGGTGTGATCAATATGGTTGCAACAAGGGCCTTTATATAGTGTTTAAAATCTCATAGATTATTGACAAATCATGCTACCACTGATCCTTGATCATCAACAAGTGTCCCTAATGTCCCTAAGCAAGCCTAGGCAACCCTTGGTGATGATAAAAGGCAAGATAAGTCGGTTAGAATGGAAATGGCAGACACCTAGCAAGGAAATCGTTATCAGTGGACCTTTAGCGTCACGCGTAGGTCCCCATAGGGGCCCTCGCGTCGCGCGACGCCCTCCATAATCAAATCAAACTTTAGATTTTTGCATTTTTGGTCCTTGGTCCATATAAACTTTGTTTCGACTTTATTTTTTGCATTTTGAACCCTCCAATTTGACTTATAAGGGCTTCAAGGCATATACCCACTTTGTTAAGTCCTCGGTTAACTTTATTGTCACCCGAAAAGTCATAAACTTCATCGTTGACGCTTTTAACCCCTCGTATACGAGTTTGATTATAACTTTCTCATACGATAACGAAACTTTATGAAATTTTTATCGTGCATTCTAGTGAGCATAATTAACCGTTACAAAGCTTCGGGTTTGCTAAAAGTTCACTCGGAGGTATAACTTAAACATGTTGACACATTTAACCCCTGTAGTTTGTAACCTCTCACTTTCTTTCATATTTAGCTTTGTATGATCCATGATTTATTCGTTTGAAGGTATGAGCATCATGTAGGGTTACTGTAAAGTATATTTATCCCTTGTTGACATTTTGAACCCTTATATTCACATACTTTCCATGTTTGTCAACTTTAGTCCCTCTAGAGTATACTTTCACACGTTCAAGCTTATGACACGTGTCAATACATTATTGGACATGAATTTTCGAGGTGTTACAGTTTGTAAAATGATCGAGAGATTTGGGCATCTGAAGATGGAGTTGGCTAGACACAATATTACTTACACTCAAGAGGAGCTGGTTGATAAATTGTTTGATTCATTTCCAAATGATCAAGAGTGGCAATACTTTGCTTTAATGTTGAAAAACACAATCAAGCCTGAAGAGTTAACAGTGGATTTGCTAATTGAAAGACTTGAAAGCCATGAGTTGGAGATAAAGAGATCTAAAGTCAACAATCCAGCTCATCAGCAGAATGTGGAGCTGTACTACCGAGGAAATCTACCACAAGCTGGGTCTCCAAGAACAACATTTTCTGCAGAAAGCTCAAATTCTGTAAACAATGAAAGTCCTCACAGTTGTTTTCACAGTGGATCTTTTTCAACAACATCAAGTCAATCTGCATCAAAGAATGTATTCCAATGCAACATTGCAGTAGATTTGAAGAATACTCAAAATTTTAATGAGGAGTCTGCAAAGCAACAGATGGTCTTCTTAGCATCTGTGTTGGAGTCGTATGAGAGCCTTGTGGCAGGCAAGATAGGCAACACCAACCTGACGAAGGAAGACTACGATCAAATAGATCCTGAGGAGATGGAATTGATCGACATAAGGTGGTGTATGGCTAGTGCAGTGAGGAGGGCACAACGTTTTATGGAGATCACTGGAAGAACGTCTATTGGTGGACCATCTATCAAGTTAGGTTTTGACAAATCCAAAGTGACATGCTTCAAATGTAAACAGAAAGGTCATTTTAAACGTGAGTGCAGAAATGCTTATGCTGATGATACTTCTAATCCGTTCAAGGAAGATTACTACAAGAATGCAATCTATCATCAGAACAAGTCTGAACCTCCCAGAATGAAGCAGGTTGAAAAAAAATCAAGAGCTCTGGCAGTTATTCATGACGATGAAGGTTATGACTGGAGTCAAGTTCTCCCTGAAGAAGATGCAGTTGGATATGCATTTGTGGCTAATGTTGATCATGATCTGTGGTGGAGAAAAGATTATGTAAGATGGGAAATTGAAAAATTCAGAGAATCATTCAAAGAAGCCCAGAGAGCCAAAAGATGGAATGACGAATTAGAATGTTACATGGATCCATGGGGTAATCCAGTTGTTGGCCCATCAAAGGTGGATTTTGAAGCAGTAACAAATTTGTTTCCAAGTCAGGCCACTTTCAACACAAGAAGGTTATCTGATAAAGAATATTTGCCGGATTTGTTGAACAAGATAAAGGTAATTTGTGAAGCGAGTCTACCAAAGGTGGTAGAGATGAAGCAGAGAAAAGAAGAAGAGTTGAAAAAGCTGATTGAAGAAGTGAAGATTACTGCAAAGCTTGCTGCTGAGGAAGAACAGATAGTAGAAGAAGAGCAAAAGATTGAAAAAAAAGAGAAGATAGTAGAAGAAGAAAAGAAAGAACAAGATCAGAAAGTTGAAACAGAAGAATCATCGGTGCTGAAAGAAACTGAGGTAAGTGAATCTTCTGATCTATCAAATATTGAAATTGTTGATAAAAATGAGAACAAGTGCAGGAATTGCATAGAAATGTGCAAAGCCTGTATTGAAAAAGATGATATAATCAAAACAAAAGATATTGAAACAAACAAACTTGAAAATGTTTTCAAAATAAAATGTAAAGAAATGATTGAAAAAGAAGAAATTTTGAAACTAAAAGTTGAAAAATTGACACAGAAATGTCAAGGTCTTGAAAAGGATAATGATGTTTATAGACAACTGTGTACAACAAAATGTGTTGATTGTGTTGAAAAAGAAACTAAATTTCAAGATTTTCAAAAAGAGTATAATTCTTTAAAATGGTCGAGTCAGAGAGTACAAGAAGCTTATGATACTTTGAAGAGCCAAGTCAAATGTTTTGATCAAAGATTGTCTGAAACTTTGGTAACTAAAGAAATGTATGAGAGAAAGTTTAAAGAAAAGCAAATTGAATTAAACAAGTGGGTTGATGAAATTGCTAATCTTAAACAAATTCTGGCTGAAAAAGAAAAGGTTGTTACCAAACTTCAAAGTTATCATAACTCTTCGTACATTCTCGAACGCATTTTCAACATCACACCAGATGACAAAGATACTGGCAAGAATGAGAAAGGTATTGGTTCAGAATTTCATCAGGTACCACCACCATTGAGAAACAATTATACTTTTTATGATGAGGAAAAGGTGGCAAAAGGTTTGAACATAGTTGACCAATTACCTGAAAGTATCGATGTGACTTACACCAAATCTGATGAAGCTAATGATTCAGAGGTGGTAAGTAAGGTTGTTGATAGCGTTCTGAAAGATGAGTCTACAAAAGGTAAGTCTGAATCACAGGATGAAAATAAAGGTAATTTTCATGATGAGTATTTGAAAAACATAAAATCTGAGAAAGTTGTGAATGATGATTCAAAAGGATTGGTATATACCATGATTGGATCGGACAAACTATTCTTAGATATTGTATTCCCAATTCAGAATGTGATTTCAGAGAAAATTGATAAAGTTTTTAAGATGGTTGAGATTGAAAAGTCAGAAATTTCAAAATTTGCTGGGAAAAACAAGAAAATTTTTTATAACAAACCTGGTTTCAAGAAGAAAAACATGAAGGCTGGGTTGGGTTATAAAAAGAAACAAAATTGGAAGAAAAATGAAGTGCTAAATTCTCAGGCAAAAATGAGTTTTGTTCAAGGAAAAAGTTTTGAAGAAGAAGAAGAAAAATTCAAATTTAGACAACAGTCTAATGAAGAGTTTTGTGTTTAAAAGAAAAAGCAACAACCACAGGTCAAAGATGTGTCCAAGAGAACATGTTTTAAGTGTGATCAATTAGGACATCTTGCACGAAAGTGTCCGAATCTGAAACCTGTGGATGTTGACAAAAAGAAGCCTGAAAATATTGAGAAACAAAAATCTGAGGGTGTGAAACAAAGGTCAGCCAAATTTGATTCAAAACAAACTTGGAGGTATAACACAAACAAGTTTGTTTCAAATCAAACTTGGAAACCAAAACAGACTAGGTCTGATTCAAGACAAACACAGATTTTTCACACACCCAGATTCAGATCAACTCAAAGTTGGAAAACAACTGTTGATATGACAAAATCACAAGAGTTTTGGAAACCAAAAGTTGTTGTTCAAAAACAAAATGTTCAAAAAGAATCACATTTTTACAAAAGAGGTACTCCGAAAGGTCAAACATGGAGTGTTAAGAAACAAGTGACTTCGGTAAAAGATGAGAAAGTTGAAGTTAAAGTTGAAAAAGTCTTTGATGATAAAGATTTTCCAAAACTGCACGATACATATTGTGTTGAAATGCCTAAGGTCTAGCAGACCTGGGCTAAATTGTTCAAGTAATCAAGTAGTTTGAATGTGCAGGTGCTCAACAAATCTAAAGATTGTGAGATTGGAAGTTGGAGCAGCCTGGCACAACAGGAGGAGAAGGCTGCTGAACCCTGGTTTGGCTGAACAGGGAGTTTAACATTTTCTGTAAATAAATAAACAATATTTTCAAAAACTCTAAATTTTTTTTTGAAAAACTTGAAAAACTAAAAATATGTTTGTTTTTAATTTTTGTCAAAAATAGAAAATTACAAAAAATATGTGTTGATTGAATATGCCGAAACCCTCACGGCTGAACAAACATGATTACTTTCACAAGATTGAAAAACGGTTTTCAAACTGTCGAAAATCAATGGGTTGTAAATCATGGGGGTAATTGTTGGTACTTTATATTAGATTTTCTGCAAATCAGAGCACATTAAGCAGAAAATGGATGGCGAGACAAAGCTATCAGTATTGGTTGTCAAATTTTCTTTAAATGATTTTGCATTTTAGGGGGAGAAATATTGTTGTTAGAAAATCCAAAAACATTAGAAAATTTGAAAAAGCCAAAAACATGATAAATTTCAAAAATTGAGTTTTTGCGTAAAAAGAGGAAATGATACTACATCAGTAGACAGTTACAGTATGCTAAAGAAATGTAATGATTAAATAGCGTTAAACAGTCTCACTGATGATATGCCGATAGATTTTTATACATTTAGTAAACTTTTTCGGGATATAAACCTAAATTCAAACTTACTTATTTCGTGGGGAACACTACTTGGATATATAGGTAACCCCTGAAATCTCGTTTGAAAGGTCCCTCTTTCTGAGATACTAGGTCTTTATGCTTAGTGATATCTGGGGTATTATTCCGGGACTTCTGCTGAATGGAAGTTCTGACCTAGTCTCCGAATAATACTTTCCGCATTACTTGAAACATAGCGCAGCCCTCACCAAATTGATGAAACAATAAAATTGATAGTCATTGCTGTTGTAACAAAAGATCCTCTAAAGGGGACACACCAAAAGTCGAGCCGTCATCTCTCTGCTGAACGGAAATTCTGACCTGAGCTCTCACGGTTTCGTACTATAATTTATTCCCCTTACAGATATCATCTAGGTATACTCACCTGTAAGACTGAATATTGGGATCTCGATACGGGAGTATATTCAAGAGGTGGGACACATGAATGAGTTTAAGTTCTTAAAACACCTAATTCGTATCCTGAATCAGTTGAACTTTGTGTGAAAATTTAAGTGGATCAGTATATCGACAATCTAAGTGAATTGTTTAAGTCTTAATGTGTAACTAAGCTCAACGGTACTTGTGACTTGTCAAAAACTGATATGATCCTCTAACGCAAACTCAAACAAAAATATTATCTGTAAATATGTTTGTAAATATTTCGTTACTGGTTTATATTTAAAAAAATTCAAAAATTTATTTAAAACAACCGATGTTCGAATGCTAAGTTTCAAAATCTAAGTAAGCTGATTGTGTTTCTGAAAATAAAACAAGTTCATTAATTTGAAACTTAAATTTAAAAAAAAATCAAAAACAGTTTGTGATATCTCCAAGGTCATTAAGTTGGACTTGGATGATTAACCGTGAAGGATTTGGATGCTTATACTGTTAAAATATGTAAAAGAGCCAGTTTCTGATCCGGTTCGTTGAAACTGCCAAATCTATGAAGATTGTTGATAAGAAGAAAATCAAGTAATTCTGGATATATCCATATTATTATATCTTAGAGCCAGGATCTTGATTTAGAAAGTTTAATAGAGCCAGGATTACGATTCTTGGACAATTGGATGTTTAAAATGCATTTACTTATGAATGTATGATATTTGCAGATGGTATTCCAGATTACGATCTCGATAGCCGAGTCTAAGGGGGAGTCTGAAGACGAGCTCAACGAAAGGGGGAGCGTGCATTCAAGAAGCCACGTAACTATCCCAGAGGAGCTTGTAACCGGAAAGCCAGGTGTCGATCCCAAAGCACGGAAGCTTGACGAAAGGGGGAGCCTGAAGAGTCTACCGAAAGAGGAAGCTGAAGCTGAAGACAGATCCACGGGGATTCTGTTCAAGCTAGAGAGAGAAAGACCTGAAGCTACGAGTCTGACTAAATGTTTGAGATTGACTACGACAATATCCAAGGGGGAGTCTGTTAGTGCAGTATGTCTATCGCCTCCGTCATCTCAAGACCGTAGCAGAAATAGATTAATTCTAGGCTTATTTTGTAATATCTAGTTAGTAAAAGGCAAGGTGGCATAACTGTAAATAAGGAGAACATACTTATAACCTTGGCCTATAAATAGAACCATTAGGGTTCTCATTTAGAACTTTTGCCATTTGCTACATTTAAGAAGATTTGAGCTAGTGAGAGAAAGTAGAGAGATAAAGGCAAAAGGTGATTCATGTGACTTGTAACTTTTCAGATCTATCAATCGAATCACAGATTATAGTACGGTTCTTGTGTTCGGTCCACGCACGTGTACGGATTCCACACGTCACACGTGTCGATACGCAATCGTTCGAGAGTCAAAACCGGGACCTATCAAGAGAGCTCACAAGTTTGACTGATTTTAGACTTGCAGATATGCAAGCATCAGCTAGTGTTTCTGGAGAAAGCGAACATGACACAACAGAAGAATCTCAAAATGAAGATGTGAATTTAAAGACAGTGGAAAATACCAAAATGGATCTCTCTACAGATGGGCAGCCAACATGAAAACTGAAGTTGGTATTCAAGCAAAAAACAAAATGTCAAATTGTTGACGATATTAAAAATGACAACACTCGTGGTGAAGATGAAGATGTGGAAGATGCTGCGTGTTCTAAGAACAAGCGTGCAAGGATAGTGAACGACTTGAACAACCCTCTAGTGGGTCCCAATTCAGACCATGATAACAAATCATCGTTTGCTAAGCCAACAGTTGTATCTGAAATAACCACCAAATCCAACAAGACTGACTCGTTGACTTGCATACGGTAGGTCTACATTTTGCACATTTGGGTTTTTTACTTGTTTTTCTTCATCAGGTATAGATTATCACTAATGTTGGTTGTATAATCATTTCAGTACACGAACTTGAGATGTTTACCATGGAAGTTCACCATGGAGGTGAACTCACTCTGTTCCCGGATGTCACATACCAGGAGGGGACAATCTCATATCTTGATAAGGTGAATGCAGACTATTTCTCGCGAGTAATCATCAATGACATAATGATTGAACTTGGTTATACGGAAGAGGATCTAGATCTTATAAAATACTATTTTAGGATTCCAGATGAAGATATGGATTTTGGGTTAAGGCCAATAGGTACTAATGCTGATATTCTTAGGTTGATTAAACATGCAACAGTGACTAAGGTTATAGAGTTACATGTTGAGAAAGTTATAAGAGTGGATTTAGGAGACTTGACATAGGAACCATTAAGTGTGATTTTTCCTGAACAACATCAACAACCTCAACATGATCCTGATTTATGCAATATCTCTTTTCTGACTAAGGAAGTGGAACCAATAATTTTGGTTAACCCTAGTATCCCACCGGATGCTCTTCAAGATCAACTCCAGAAAAACCTAGGTATCAGTTACAATTAATCAATTTTCTAGAGCTAGGATTTTTGCAATAGAGAAGGTATAAGGAGATTATAAAACTCAATTTGGGTTACTTAGGGATTATGCTGAACAATTAATGAAATCAAATCCAGGAACAACTGTTACCATAGATGTTGAACCATCTTCTTTTAAGCCTAAAAGTTCAACAAGTCAGTTTAGGAGGATTTACATTTGTTATGGTGCATTTATGAAGGGTTTTAAGATAATTGGTAGAGACATATTAGGATTGGATGGATGCTTTATGAAGGGGCCCTATCCAGGCCATATATTAACAGCAGTGGGGGTGGATGGAAACAATGGGATTTATCCTGTTGCTTTTGCTGTGGTTGAGTCTGAAACAACTACAACCTGGACCTGGTTTTTAGAACAACTTGCTGTAGATCTGGATCTGCCACCAAATGCTAACTTCACCTTCATAAGCGACAAACAAAAGGTGTTATTTTATCTATATAACTTGTTTAAATTTATGCTTTTTCTTATCAAGTATGTTAACTAAAACTGTCCTTCATTTTATACAGGGAATATTACCTTCGGTTAGCAAAGTGTTTCCTATGGCAGAACATAGATATTGTATTAGGCATATACATGAAAATATGAAGTCTAATGCTAACTGTAGGGATGCTAAGATAAAGGTCCTATTCTAGAATGTTGCATCTGCAACAACAACACCTTGGTTTGATCATGTAATGCTAGATATCAAGATGGTAGATAAGAAGCTTCATGATTGGTTGAGACAGATCCCACTTAAACATTGGACCAGGTCTCAGTTTAGTGGTAAGGCTTGTGATTGTCACATATATTAATACAGTTTCATAATGGTTTGTGGTTGCCTAATAACTGACATGTTTCCTTTAAACAGGTAGGCCAAAGTGTGACATTTTACTAAACAACATTTGTGAAGTCTTTAATAGGCAGCTGATACATGCTAGGGATAAACCATCATTACCAACCTAGAGTGCATCAGGGAATGCCTAACGAAGAGGAATGTTGTGGTGCACAAGCTGATTGCAAAGAACAAAGGGGCTCTTACCCCTTATGCAACTGAAGCCCTAGACAAGATCAAACAAGAAGCTGCTGAGTACACTGTTATCTTTAATTGTATCACCAAGTATCAGGTTAATGGCCCAAGAGATAACAAAGTAGTCAACTTGGAGCTGAAAACTTGCACCTGCAGAAGTTGGGACTTGATTGGCATCCCTTGCAAGCAAGCAGTTGCTTGTATTTGGAATTTGGCTCTACATGGCAAAGATGATTGTGTATTGGAAAAATGGGTTGATAAAGCATACTGGTTGCAGCCTTGGAAGGATGTGTATTCCCATGTAATTGATCCAGTCGATGGTCAAGACTTATGGACACCTTCCACATGCCCTACTAAGTTGCTTCCACCAAAGCACCACAAGCAAATAGGCATGCCAAAATATAAAAAGAAGAAATCTGCTGTGGAAATCAGTGAGTTAACTCAAAAGATGGAATCCAATGGTAAGATGCAAGGAAAGGTAAAACTGCGGAATGCACCAAGTGTAAGAGGATGGGCCATAATAAGAGGAGTTGCAAGGGGGCTGATGTTGAATAGGCAAGGCTAGTGTTCAATAGTTTGGTAGTAACATGCCTTGGTTATGATATTTGAACATGTCTTTTGAATGTTTTGGTACATTTCTTCATTATGTATTATGTCCAAGAAGATGTCTTTTGGTAAACTACTATCTTAGGTTGTCTTTTGGTTTGTGGTAATGGTTGGTCATTAGCTTAACTGTTATGTTTGGTCATTTGGTCTTTAGTTTAACTGTTATGTTTGGTCATTTGGTTTAACTGGTATGTTTAATCATTTGGTCTTTGTTTTGATAAACCATAAGATACAATTGCATCGGACAATTTTCGGCAAGTGCATAAACCATACAATTGCATCGGACAATTTTCGGCAAGTGCATAAACCATAAGATAAACCAAATCACATTGCCTCGGACTAATTTCGACAAGTGCATAAACAATGACATTGCATCGGAAAATTTTCAGCAAGTGCATAAACCATACGATTGCATTAACATCATAATAGGTACATTATAAACCACATTACATCCCCATTAAATAACCAAAATACATCCAAAAAACACAAATCTAAACCACTGCATTAACATCATAATATTACATATCCAATATTTCAGTGGAAAGCAACATATAAGATGAAAAAAAACCCAGCTAAACATTAAGATCATCTTCATTCTTGTATACTTCATTGCCATCCCTAAAGCTTGTTCTTGATGGTGCCTAATTTCAGATGCCATCCTTAAAGACACTTCTTCATGGTCCCTAACTTGATAAGCCACAGCCGCAAAATGTCGAAACACTTCAACTGCCCTCTCACACGATGGACCCTCTGCCTAATCCACAAACCCACACCCCTTCGTCGATTAATGCAGCACAAGAACTTACGTCCAGGGTTTGCAGAGGTCCACGAAGTCTTCATAACTGTTGGAGAACCACAATTAGTGCATAAGTCCATTCTTTCAAGATGAGGAGCTTGCAATTTTGAATTTTGTGGTGCTTGAATGTTGGGGATCGATTGAAGTAGGATTAGGTTTATAAACTTACTTGCAGGTGAATGGGTTATTGCAGGGACAAATGGGGTTTTAAAGGGGTTAGGATTTGTTATTCAGACATAAAATAATGAGAAAATAAAAGAAATATAAAAGGATAAAAATATCCTTCATTAAACCTATGTACTTAACTGGGTTTGAATTTTTGGATTGAATTGGCATGTTTCCAGTATGCCAGGGAGGAAATTGATGTATTTTTGAAAATTGGACTGAAATGACAAAAATGAACAAACGACAGGGATGAAAATTACAGTTAACTCTAAAAAAATAAGCTATCTAGATTAGGCTTGACGGTGTGGGGGTCGGCTTGGGCTCGTCGAGGCCCATCGCCGTCTGCTACATTATCCCCCCCCCGTGGCGGCGTCCTAAACGTCTCCCCTATGACGTTGGGGACGGGCGTATAAAGACAAAAAAAAGAACGTTGGACGTGCATGACCGTTGGAAAAAAAATTAACTCACCTAAATTAAACTCAACGGCCATAATTCAAAAATACCCAAAAAATCATCAAACTTTTTTATAAATACAACCTAAACACCCCATTTTTTACCCACTTCAACCCCATCTCTCTCTCAACTTTTTATAAACTCTTCTACTTTTTTATAAACATTCTTCTACTTTTTACCATGGATCCATACAACCAGAACAACTCGAACAACCCAAACCCGAACGTTTTTGCGGTGCCTGATATAGGGTAAAATACACATATTTGTCCCATGTAAATTGTATAATTTTTGTATAAGTTTTATTTGTTTTTATTTAGTTTTAGTATTATATTATATTATTTTGTGTTTTGACAGGTCCTGGCGCAAATAGAGCGAAAAAAGTAATAATTAAATAATCAGCCAGTTGGGCAGAGTGGTGTACCAGGGACCGAATTAAAATTGCCGCTATTTTCTTAAGTGAGCCGAACCCGCTATCTCTATGTCATCTATTAAGTGTTGCCATATATAAAAGAATTAGTAAATGTGCTTTTGGTGGACAAGCCATAAAAGAATTAGTAAATGTGCTTTTGGTGGACAAGCCATAAAAGAATTGTTATTATTGGAGGTTGGGCCATTGAATGGATTCTAATAATACTTGGAATAAATAAAGGATACATGCACGTGAAGTTATAAATGGCTGCTTTATGTTATTTGTTATGGGGGCTGCCATATCAAAAAGCCCAGTTATTTCATCAGACATTGGGCCGTGAAGGACATATATCGGACGAAAAGGAATTAGTAGAGGGGGAACATTCTAGACGCACGAGGCGGTGGACTAAAAAAAAAGGGTATCAGTTGCATGTGAATATATATATATCATACATCTATTTGATCAGCGATTTTTGGTGGAAAAAAAACATTATCAGAAGCACGAGAAGACAGAAGCGAACGAAGATACATAATCAGAGGAGAATTGTACACGACTTGGGGGCGAAGTTTGGACATCTGGAGGCTGTTTTGAAGGCTCGGGAAAGTTCGGGAAGCCAAGGAATCATCTAGGAAGCTCGGGAACACTCGGAGTTGAAGATTTTCGGGTTCTATACTTCCGTTTATCTTTCGGTTTCGTTTATTCTTAGTTTTTAATGATGAATTCTGAATTAATATTGATTGTTGCGATGATTGTTGACATGATTATTGGCTAGACTTTTCGTACTATCTAGGTTATGACAATAGTTAAATAAAGTTTGGTTTTTTTTATTCGATTTTTGGCGTGGTTGTGGGTTTTTCTTGTATTGTAAAAGCTTCGGGAATTTAACTTGGTGCATATGCGTGCTTGACGATTATTTTATCACTGTTTATTTGCTTCGTATAATCCTTGGTGACGGTCTTTATCACATAATAGGGTTGTGCTAGGGTTCTTGATTTAGGTGAGTGTCTATATCACATAATAGGTCATTAATCCTTTAGGGTAAAAATCTAGTAAGTAACCCTAGAAGTAATATTCGGGAATTTAATAAAATCAAGTGTTCTGCTAGACTTGTCGCTGTGAGGCTCGAGGTTATTAATAGGTCTCGGTTTGGTTATAAGTCCTTAACATTCCATTGTCTATTAAACCAAGATTAAAACCCGTAGTTGCTTGAGACGTTCGCGCTGTGAGGTAGATCGTCTTATATAGGCACTTTCAAGAAACTAGAGGACTGTAAGGAAATCTAGAAAACCGGTAAGCGTAACAGCCTAGGTAGTGCCACAAGAATCGCCTTGAGAGTGTTTGAGTGCTTAGTGGTGTCTTAATAGGTTTAGTATCCAAAGATCCCGGTTCCACACCACAAAATCATCGAATAGGAATCCATTCTGAGTTTAGCTTGCGTCTAGCCTAGGTAGTCTTCATCGCCACTGGTTCAAGTCTTCGTCCGAGTTTGTGTTTAGTTAATTTAGCTAATCTAGTTTAGTCCTTATTTGCATTATTTAGGATTTTTAGAAAACCCCCCATCAAATAAACAAGACAAAATTACAGAAAACAACCTTTATGTATACCCTAAACTGCACTTTATACCTTTCACTATGAAATCCGCCAAAACCAACCTTTACGTTCATGTTTTGTTACACATCACAACCTTTACACCTAACCTAGTAAAAAAAGTCAGTTAAATGCAGTCACATGCCTTGCACGTGAGGGCATATATGTCTTTTCACAAGTCTTTTATTCAATGTATTATATTTAAATGTTCTCATCGATCAGATCTTCTTCTTCTTCTTCTCTCAACTGTCACTTATTTCCTATTTCTCATCAATTTCAGGTAAAATGCTTCATATAATTCGTTGATTTCGTTAAATTATCCGATTATTATTCTGTTTACAGCTTATTTGTTTAACATATCGAAGTTTATTAACGCTGAGATCTGGATTTTGTTAGTTTTTATGTAGTTTGTTAGAGATTAGTTTTGGTGTTATGTGTTTGTTTATTAGGTTTTCTGTTGATTTGTTTCATGAAATTTGTTGTGATTGCGAGATTTATGTTGAAATTATATAGTTTTTGGTTGATTGATTGAGTATGTTTTTGTAAATTAGGGTTTTAACTTGTGCTGATTGATTTTAGTTTACTGACAGCTTTAATTTTGAAGATACCGGATATGCATATACTGAGAAGAAGCTTTTTAAGTTTTTTTTTTTATAATTTTTTTTTTGTCCATTGCCTTTTCCAAAGGTCAGATACAGAACTTGTTCACTGGTATATTGTAATAATTTTTCTTTTATTTTTAATTATTTTTTTATTTTATTATTATTTTTTGACTATGTGTGTGATTGTTGGTTTATAAATTTATTTAAGTGACTGTATTATGGATGAATGTTGTATCAGTGGAGTTTTGAAAGATATGTTGTGTTAACAGTTGGATATTCAAGCAGATTAAAAAGAATTTCTACAAGTTTGGATGTGATGACTCCACCTCTGTTAGATGTCGAAGCGGATGCAACGGGAAACACATCCCTAATGACTTCTGCTTCCAGTATGGAATCAGTGTTTCAAAAGAGCCCTGGATTAACCGAGCGGAATTATCTCGGATTATCAGATTGTTCATCTGTTGACAGCTCACACTAATATAATGGATTTGAGATCAATTGAGGATTTGTTGGATACCCAATTGGGTTGGGTTAAGGTTGTTTTCCCCAATTTTCTTGATTTGATTTTGCAAGTTGTTGAGTTGATTGAAATGTTGAAGGGCTTGGGTTGATGATCTTTCCAAGTTGTGTTACGTGAGTTTGGGGGTGGTCATTCAAGATTAATGATTGATAGATGTGTAAAAATGGTATTCAGTTGAAGATTGCCGAAGGCGACTGAGGTCATTGATGAGGATGATGATGAAGATTCCGGTGAGTTTGACGAAGGCGTCATCTGTGAAACGATCAGAGCAAACTGGTGTTTTATTTGACGATGGTGATGATGATGCCGTTTTTCTATCATATACATAAACTGTTTTGCATTATTTCAAACATAAATATTAAAATCTGGGTTTGATCAAGTGTATGTGATTGAGGGGATGAATTGGGGAAGACAAAGTGGAAAAATACTAAAATACCCTCACATGCAAAGCATGTGAGGTAAGTTAACTGACTTTTTTGACTAGGTTTGGTGTAAAGGTTGTGATGTGTAACAAAACATGAACGTAAAGGTTGGTTTTGGCGGATTTCATAGTGAAAGGTATGAAGTGCAGTTTGGGGTATACATAAAGGTTGTTTTCTGCAATTTTGTCAATAAACAATTAGTTAAGTCGTGTCAGTCTTAGTCTAGATAGAGTCTTAGCGTAATCAGTAGAGTCTCTTGGGTTCGATACTCGGACTTACTTAGGCTATACTGCATTGATTGGTACACTTGCCGGTTGTGTGGTTTTAGTTTTAGATCGAGTCTAAGTTTATAAATTTAAAGTTAGAGTGTCTAGATTAGGGTTAATTTTAGTTGTTTTTATTAAACCACTTTTAGCACATCAGTGCCCTGCTACTATCCTTCAGTTGAACCGAGTTAGTCATCCTCTCAATTTTCTGTCAACGCTTTTGCGGGTTTTCAACAATCTCTGAACGCTTTCTCGCAAATGCAACAAGTGCAATCGTTACAAAACATGATGATGCGAACCCCGTTCAACATGCAACTTCAATCTCAACAACCACAACCCGTTGAATCTTCTCAACAACCACAACCTGTTGAAGACGACATTGAAATTGTTTCGAAGACGCGACCACAATCATCTAAACGTAAAAAAGGAAAGCAAGTGGCGGTTGCCAAAATCAAACTTCAAAAGCGAAGGCAAAAACGTGGACGAGGATCGAGGAGGAGGCCTTAACGAAGGCGTGGATTAGCACATCCAAACACCACATTGTCGTTATGTAAAATTAAATATATCTTACACTAAAAATATAGAAATTTTAAATTTTTTTAATATATACTTTTGTTACATTCTAAAATATAGGTAACAACCAAACCGGTGATGGGTTTTGGAAAGCGACATTATCAAAGTTCCTTGCGATCATGGAACATGGACATTATCGCGATGTCGACTCGATCTCTTCGAAATGGCGAAAGATGCATCCGATCGTGAACCGGTATGAGTTGATATATAATAATTTATATACAAGTAATCGTCGTAATGGGATGAGTGACGAAGTTATTTTCAAAGTGGCGATGGATAAATACGAAATGACGCATAAATCCATTTTCCTACACGTACGGGCTTGGGAAGTTTTACGAACGTCTAACAAGTTGGCGCCGGTTCCAAATGAGGTTGAGATGGCTAAACGACAAAAAGCCTCGGAGACCAGTAGTTTTAGTGTCGGGGCTCGGACGCATGATGTCAAATTAATATAAACGACGAGCCTGAATTTGTGGAAGAAGAGTACGCGGTACGAGAGGAGGATTGTGTAATGATGCGTGTGAAGTGTAAATATAAGTTTAAGTATATTTTAAGCCCTTTTACACTCTCTTTAGCCAAGTTTTAAATTTATAAAACACGATATTTACTAACACTAAACACACATATGGGCAAGTGCACCCATCGTGAGCGTAGTATAGTGTTGGTAAGATACCGAGTACGTCCAAGGACACAAGAGCTTTTAGTACCGGTTTATCCTCAACGTCTAATCAAATCAAAAAGTTTAGAAAAAAGTTTTAAACTAGAAAAATAAAAACTAACTAAAATGCTGAAAATAAAAAATAAAAATAAAAACAGATAGACAAGATGAATCACTTGGTTCCGACTCGTGTATAGTGTAACCTTTGATTATTTTCGCACTTTTCCACTTTTTAAGAGATTATCTTAGTTATTGTAGTAGGCCCCTCTTTTGAAGGTGACGTTCCCTCAACCCAGTAGTTTGAGTCAGCAAGGATACAATCCTAAAGGGTCGGATTATTGAACGATAATTAATTAAGTTATTAATGCAAATTATGGTAGGCCCCTCTTTTTAAGGTGACGTTACCCTCGGCTAAGTAGTCTGAGTCAGCAAGGATACAGTCCTAAGTAGCCGGGTTATAGTATTAATAGTAGCTTAACTTATGAGGGGATCAAAGAGTTTGGACCCCCGCCATCCAATACCGTTAAGTATTGAAGGAAGTCCTACTAAATTTGACTCAGGTCCCTTGCAGGATCTCTAAACGCTGAACAACGGCAAGACTCTTACCAAACCGTTCCCTTAACCCCCGACCAGGTAGCCAACATACCTCCATATAGACCGTGGAGATATGAATGGTGAAAATCTTTTATTTTATATAGACAGTAAAATAATGCCAAGACACCATGGACAAACGATAAGGAAAAATCACCTTCAACATAAGAAACTAGTTATTAAAGTCATTAATACAAAACCAAGTAAAAAGTGCGAAAAGATTAAAAATAAAAAGTATTACACTAGACACTTTGTCTTCACCAAGTGATGTAAGAGACTTAGGCAAACATGGCCTTGATTGTCAAGAACTCTTACGATCAATCTTGGATCCCGAGACGACTCATACACTCTATGATGGACAATGGGTGATGGTGGTGGATGATGGTATTATGGTGGTGGTGGGTGGTGGGTGAAGTGTGAGAGAGATGGTGTGCCAAGGGATGGTTTGAGCTTGAGCCAAGCACTCCTATTTATAGGCTGAACAGAAGCTCGGGCACGGCCCCGTGTCCACATCCTTCTCTTTCTTCATTTTTTGTAGTTTGTCCGTATTAGTTGACCACGCCCCCGTGTCCGCCTGAGCACGACCCCGTGTGCAGAAGCATATCTGTACTATCAAGATTTGCCTGGATTCTGCGAATCTTATAGTTGACCACGGCCCCGTGCCCGCTGAGCACGGCCCCGTGGTGGGCAATGGAAGCTTCTACCACTTTGTCTTTTCTGCTGACACTTGGGCACGCCCCCGTGCTGGCTGAGCACGGGGCGTGTTCAGTCTTCTGTCTTCTTGTTTTGCTTGGGAAGATGCTGTCGTGGGGTCGGGCATGTCACGTTTGTTCCTTTTCTTGTATTTATGTTAGATTTTGCTGTCTTTTTTGCTTCTTTTGTTAATTTGAGCTCATTTAATCCTGAAAATACAAAAGGAAGGCAAAAGCACACTTTTTCCAACATTAGTACTAAAAAAAGGGTTAGTTTTATGCCACAATTGATGTAATTTATATGTTGCATTTTGCATACATCAAATACCCCCACACACACTTGAATATTTGATTGTCCTGAAGCAAAACTCTTTATAATGTGGCTTTACACTCCCAAATGGAATGGGTAGAAGAGAAAGTTTTTGGGCTTGTCATAGAGTGTCGAGATTTCCAAGATTCTTTATTAAGTTTTATTTTTATTTATTTACAATCCTATTCGTCATGATTTACTTAAAACTTTTCATAAGATAAATTACTTATTAGGGCATAACATGCCTCTTTAAAATTCTATTTATATACAAGTTCACATACCTCACGGGGGATCACTCAACACTCGGCCGAAAATGTATTTTTGTGGATCCCTCGAGAGCGGCATGGAACTTACTCCTACGATAAGCTTGCCAAGCAATCAATCCTCCTCCTTTTTAACTTTATACCTTTGTAAATATCAAGAGGACTTTTTGGGTGAAGGGTTAGGCTTGGGTTAAAGGTAGGTGGTTGGGTTAGTTGTTAGTGAAAGGGCGAAAAGCGTAACAAGTGTCGGTTTTCGTAAGACTTTCTATTTTTCAACTTTTTTTTTATGAAGCCATAATTTCAAACAAAGTTATTTTTGATGAACTTGCTTGTTTATTTTTTTGCTTCATCATCAACACATTTTTTTTTTTGAAAAGTCATACGAAAAACCGAACTTGTTACTAAAACAAAGGGTTAAAAATAAAAAGGTTTTGGTAGTTGAAAGGGTGTTTGGTTTGGGTTATGAAATGAAAAGGCTTAGGCTCAAAGGGGCTAACTAGGGGGATTTTGGGTAGGTGGTAAAAAAATAAAAATAATGGTGTAGAAATAAAAAGGGTTAGTCCTAATGTCTCCATCATTTACTTACTCGGGTTTAAGTTGGTAAGGACCGGGAATGTAACGTCGTGGCAAGTTCTAGAGTTGTAAGAACCAAGCGGCTATTCACACAAGAAACGAAAAATGAGCATTTAGTTTAATGATATGTATTTGTTTGCTCAATAAAGGCTCAAAATCTCACTTTTGTGGGAATGGGTTTTTATGTGATCAAGTATATATAATCAAATTTTAACTAAGCTTGTCATGCCTTTTCATAATTTTCTTATGTTGGTTCTTTTTATCACGACGCTATCGGTTGTAAATTTGTAAAAATATAACCTTTTTAGAACTTTGAAATTCCCAAGTTAAACCTAGACAAGTAAAAAAAATTGAAAATTTTTGAAAAAATTTGGGGTGATTAGCGGTTCCAATAGAGTTTTGTGTAAGGCTTGTATTTAGGACTTGCAAGATTCAAGGTTTTAGCATCCCCCCCCACACTTAAATTACACATTGTCCTCAATGTGTCCCAAAAATAAGTTTTTAGGTTGATTGAATGTGTAAAAAGGGTGAAAAAGCAAAAATTTTGTGTTACTGGGCGCTGAACACGGCCCCGTGGTGTCCGGGCACGGCCCCGTGTTCAAGTGCCAGTAACAAAATTAAATCAAGAGAAACAGAAGTCTGGACACGGGGGCGTGTTGGGTGAGCACGGCCCGTGTCCAGTTTACCTGAACTGGGTATTTCTGCAGACTGTGCAGCACGGGGCCGTGTTGGGCGGACACGGCCCATGCCGAACTTACTGTAAACGAAAAAATTTTGTCGGATGGTCCTGTTTTCCTGCATGGGGTGCTGGTTCAAGTTTCCCTTGTTTCCTTTGCCATCTCAAGTGTGTTTTATTCATTTCAACACCATCCAAACACCAAATTAACTAAAACCATCATTCATTAAGTCATAAAGAGAATTACATAATATTCCTAAAAAAATGAAAAATAAAGCAGAAAATAAAAGTTAAAAATCCTAAATTAGATAGGTCAAGTGATACGTAAAATTATCCCTAGGAGCTCTACTTCTTCAATAAGAACCAAAATTCCGGAAATAGTTTTCCGGTTTCTAAAAGTCTTGTAGAACTCCAAGCCGAGCAGTGTACCTTAGATGTTGCTAGAGCCATTCTTCTATCTCCCTCGGGAGAAGGGAGGCGGCTTCATGTTCCTCAACATCTTGTGGAGGGGGAGCGACACCAATCGGAACCCCTTGTAGTATGTTTCGAGGGGGCTCCGGATGTAAGGCGTACCATTCGGCCGGAATGATGACTTCCGGTACCACATTCCATGCCCTTTGTGTGATAATCGGCACCAAAGGAGGAGATGCGAGAATGTTCAACCTTTGGTGCAAAAGGTTGACTTCCCGGAGACATCCTTCTAGTCCCACCGTTAGATGATTAATACGGTCGACCAATGCTTCTTCCACCCCTGTTATCTCATCAATGGCTTCTCTTAGGGCGTAAACATAGTTTACAAGAGAATCCTCAACCATTGATGATCTTCTCCCCTGCCGGCTGTTTCTGGAATGTGACGAGGAGTTTCCGCTTGTTCTGCTTGCCATTCTGAGAAAACAAACCGAAAAGAGTTCAATTTTATGGGACCAGTACCTCGGACACGGCCCCGTGTTCAATGAACACGACCCCGTGTTCAGACATCAGCATGATTTAAGAACAAGGAATCTTGGAGTTTTAA
Organism: Helianthus tuberosus; assembly: GCA_030545235.1. NCBI lineage: Eukaryota > Viridiplantae > Streptophyta > Magnoliopsida > Asterales > Asteraceae > Helianthus > Helianthus tuberosus. The sequence goes on from CM060352.1 coordinate 171,850,513, forward strand.
TTTGTTTTTGTGATTTTTAAAGCATTTCTGAACAGAAACAACTTAAAACATTGTTGTAGAACTTATTCTTAACAAGATTCCATGAACAAAAATCTAAAAAACATCTCAATAAAGCTTGAAATTATGGAAGTCTCAAGCTTTAATGGAGGTGTAAGGAAAGAAAAATTGAAGAAGATGATAGTGGATAAAAGAGGAAAGGACAAGAAGATAGTTGAGAAACTTCTTTTAGAAAATACCTGGGATGGTATGTGAGAATATTCCCCAAATCTCTGTCCCTGGAATGGTTCAAATGTGCAGGATTCTTGGCTGCATTTATAGAAAACGACAGTACGTTGCGCACGGCCCCGTGTGCAGATGGAATCCTGACACATTTTTGTCCGTATTCTGACAAAATCAGAAGGGAGTCTTTGGGTGGACACGGGGGCGTGCTGACCTGGACACTGCCCCGTGTCTAGAAGCTGTCTATGAAGTTTGTCTATTTTTAAGGAACTTTCCCGGATCGGGCGGTTCCTTACTGGATGGAACAACCCCAAAGTGCCTAAGATACCTTAATTGTTCTAGATTAAGACGAGAACGCAAGAGGTTGTCGGTGAGGGTGATTCCTATGCTATATGTAAGTGGACAAGTCCAGCCCTTTCCCGGGCTCTCGTTTAAGAAGGTGTATGTCGAATCGCTCAGGTCTATGTATGCATCGAACGAAGTCGATGGGGAGTCCTTCACGGCACAATCGACACAGGGACGACTATCGCTCAAGTCCTCACTAGAGTTAGAAGTATCGTTGGAAACAACGAAGTTGTTTGAATGCGAGCCCAACCCTTCTCCTTGGTTATTGTCTTGGAATAGATCATTGAAATCTTTCCTAAGTTCTGTTAACCAATTAAGAATTAGATCTTCTAATTGAAATAATTCATTGAGAAGCATTTCTCCTAGAAAATCCGGTTGAGAGCATTCGAGGGAGAGATAGGGATTATTTTTACTTTCGCCCCTCTTAAGGATTCAAGGAAACGATGGGTCTATATAGTGGGGATTATAATTTAGAAAGTAACATTCTAATTCCTTATGAGTACCTCCACATATTTGACACCACGTACCATAAGAGTGCCGAAAGTAAAAAGTATCAGTATCACTCATGTTTGTGTCAGAAATTACCAACCGTCGGGATCTTACGGTTCTGTTTTCAGTAACTGAAACTTAGGCACAGGGGCGTGTTGAGTGGGCACGGCCCCGTGTTCAGCTTACTGTCTGACTTAAAACAGGATTGCCAGTTCCAATGATTGGGCACGGGGCGTGTTCAACGGGCACGACCCGTGCTGAGTTCTGCAGAAGCTGAAAAACTAAGAAAAATCCTAAAAAAAATGAAAAACAAAAAAAAAACGATTAGGCCGCTGATTTCTAACTTTCTTAAAATCCTTGTGTCCCCGGCAACGGCGCCAAAAACTTGATGCGTGTGAAGTGTATATATAAGTTTAAGTATATTTTAAGCCCTTTTACACTTTCTTTAGCCAAGTTTTAAATTTATAAAACACGATATTTACTAACACTAAACACACATATGGGCAAGTGCACCCATCGTGAGCGTAGTATAGTGTTGGTAAGATACCGAGGTCGTCCAAGGACACAAGAGCTTTTAGTACCGGTTTATCCTCAACGTCTAATCAAATCAAAAAGTTTAGAAAAAGGTTTTAAACTAGAAAAATAAAAACTAACTAAAATGCTGAAAATAAAAAATAAAAATAAAAACAGATAGACAAGATGAATCACTTGGTTCCGACTCGTGTATAGTGTAACCTTTGATTGTTTCCGCACTTCTGCACTTTTTAAGAGATTATCTTAGTTATTGTAGTAGGCCCCTCTTTTGAAGGTGACGTTACCCTCAACCCAGTAGTTTGAGTCAGCAAGGATACAATCCTAAAGGGTCGGATTATTGAAAGATAATTAATTAAGTTATTAATGCAAATTATGGTAGGCCCCTCATTTGAAGGTGACGTTACCCTCGGCTAAGTAGTCTGAGTCAGCAAGAATACAGTCCTAAGTAGCCGGGTTATAGTATTAATAGTAGTTTAACTTAAGAGGGGATCAAAGAGTTTGGACCCCCGCCATCCAATACCGTTAAGTATTGAAGGAGGTCCTACTAAATTTGACCCTGGTCCCTCGCAGGATCTCTAAACGCTGAACAACGGCAAGACTCTTACCAAACTGTTCCCTTAACCCCCGACCAGGTAGCCAACATACCTCCATATAGACCGTGGAGATATGAATGGTGAAAATCTTTTGTTTTATATAGACAGTAAAATAATGCCAAGACACCACGGACAAACGATATGGAAAAATCACCTTCAACATAAGAAACTAGTTATTAAAGTCATTAATACAAAACCATGTAAAAAGTGCAAAAAGATTAAAAATAAAAAGTATTACACTAGACACTTTGTCTTCACCAAGTGATGTAAGAGACTTAGGCAAACATGGCCTTGATTGTCAAGAACTCTTACGATCAATCTTGGATCCCGAGACGACTCACACACTCTATGATGGACAATGGATGATGGTGGTGGATGATGGTATTATGGTGGTGGTAGGTGGTGGGTGAAGTGTGAGAGAGGTGGTGTGCCAAGGGATGGTTTGATCTTGAGCCAAACACTCCTATTTATAGGCTGAACAGAAGCTCAGGCACGGCCCCGTGTCCAGTGGGCACGGCCCCGTGTCCACATCCTTCTTTTTCTTCATTTATTGCAGTTTGTCTGTATTAGTTGACCACGCCCCCGTGTCCGCTGAGCACGACCCCGTGTGCAGAAGCATATCTGTACTATCAAGATTTGCCTGGATTCTGCGAATCTTATAGTTGACCACGGCCCTGTGCCCGCAGAGCACGGCCCCGTGGTGGGCAATGAAAGCTTCTACCACTTTGTCTTTTCTGCTGACACTTGGGCACGCCCCCGTGCTGGCTGAGTACGGGGCGTGTTCAGTCTTCTGTCTTCTTGTTTTGCTTGGGAAGATGCTGTCGTGGGGTCGGGCATGTCACATTTGTTCCTTTTCTTGTATTTATGTTAGATTTTGCTGTCTTTTTGCTTCTTTTGTTAATTTGAGCTCATTTAATCCTGAAAATACAAAAGGAAGACAAAAGCACACTTTTTCCAACATTAGTACTAAAAAAAGGGTTAGTTTTATGCCACAATTGATGTAATTTATATGTTGCATTTTGCACACATCATGTAACACCCCGTGTTTCGAAAGTCAAAGTCAAGATTGAAGTCAAAGGAAGACAAGATTGCTAATTGCGATCTGTCACTCCTTGCTCAATTCCTGTTTTGACTTCTTTGACTTGTAATTAGTCTAAATTTATTATCGCTTTAGTTGTATTATGTGGAGTATCCATTAATAATCGCATATTTAATCGATTTATCTCTTATCGCAATCGCACTCGCAACTCGAATTACGCGCTCTGGGTATTGTTATGTGTGTGTGTGTGCCTTATGTGTTACTTGTGCATGTTTATTTATGTTTATGTTGTGTGATTAATTGAAACGCAATCGCAATTGAATCGCAAATGCTAAACGAACATTAAGGAAGGATGATTGTATGTCACTACCACTGCTGCTCCACTCCAAGCCGTACCGGCTCAGCAGCAACCACAGCATCGATTAGCACCAGTTATCTATGCACCGCCTGCAAAGCGTGGATACACTGGGCCCCACTCTGCTTGCCCGACATGTACTTATCACCATCCAGTGGGTATCGCCTGCAGATTTTGCGTACATTGCAACATGTACGACCACTTCACTGCTAACTGTCGTACTGGTCCCAGACAAGCACCAACCCAAGCTACTGCTCATCAAGCTCTACTTCCAGCTCCTCAAGGCCAACAAGCGGCTCAGGCACCCGCGGTCAACGCCATAGTCTGCTTCGCGTGTGGTGATCCCAACCACTTCGCGAACATGTGCCCGAACAGGGCTGTGAAACAAGAGCCCCAGCAGCAGCAGCCTCAGCAGCAGCAGCAACAGCCTCAACAGCAACAACAACAAGCCGCCCGCGCCAGAACCTTCAACATCAATGTGCGCCAAGCACAGGCTGACAACAACGTGGTCAATGGTGTGTTCCTTGTGAATGGTATTTATGCTTCGTGTTTGTTTGATACTGGAGCCGATAACTGCTTTGTGTCGTTTGAATTCGAGAAGCTTCTTAATCGTAAGCGCTCCCATCTCCCCTCGACGTTCGATGTTGAAGTCGCCACCGGAAGAACTGTAGCCGTAAATTCTGTTCTTCGTGATTGTACTCTTGAACTCAACAATCACATCTTCCTAATCGACCTTATCCCGATGCAACTCGAAAGTTTTGACGTCATAGTAGGCATGGACTTTCTTCGCGAAAACCATGCTGAAGTTGTGTACTTCAATAAGATAATTTGATTCTCACTCGCGAACAGTGATGTATTATGTGTTTATGGCGAAACTGCTTTGAAAGGCCTCAAACTCATGTCATGTGTCCAGGCTAGCAAGTATCTCCGCAAGGAATACAGAGCTTTCTTGGCTAATATTGTAGTAGCGGAGAAGGAAAAGAAAGGAAGTCCGGGAGTAAGCGATGTCCCCGTTGTGGTGTGAATTTCCGAATGTATTTCCTGATGATCTCCCAGGTTTGCCGTTAAGTCGTGATATCGACTTTCGTATCAACCTCATTCCTGGAGCCAACCCTGTTGCTAAAGCTCCTTACCGACTCACGCCGTCCGAAACGCGTGAACTCTCGAGTCAGCTTTAGGAATTACTTGATAAAGGCTTCATTCGCCCGAGCACCTCTCCATGGGGCGCACCGGTCCTTTTCGTCAAAAAGAAGGATGGGTCGTTCCGGATGTGCATCGATTATCGGGAATTGAATAAGTTGACAATCAAGAGTCGCTATCCCCTGCCTCGCATTGATGATTTGTTCAACCAGCTACAAGGTGCTACGTGTTTCTCGAAAATCGACCTACGCTCAGGCTATCACCAGCTACGCATTCAAGAGGAGGATATACCCAAAACCGCTTTTCGCACTCGATACGGCCACTATGAGTTCATTGTTATGCCCTTTGGCTTAACCAACGCACCCGCGGTTTTCATGGATCTGATGAATCGCGTGTGTAAACCATATCTAGACCGCTTCGTCATCGTGTTAATCGATGATGACTTGATCTATTCCAAGTCGGAAGCCGAACACGCGCAACATCTACGTTTGGTTCTCGAGCTACTCCAGGGAAATCGACTCTATGCCAAGTTCTCTAAGTGTGAATTCTGGTTGGAGGAGGTTCAATTTCTTGGTCACATTGTTAACAGTCAAGGTATTCATGTCGATCCCGCGAAGATTGAAGCTATTAAAAGTTGGATTACACCTAAGAACCCTTCTGAAGTCCGTTCTTTCCTCAGATTGGCGGGCTATTATCGACGATTTATCGAAGGATTCTAAAAAATCGCTATGCCGCTTACCGCTCTCACGCATAAAGACAAGCCTTTTGTTTGGGGAACTAAACAAGAGTCTGCTTTCCAAACCCTCAAACACATGCTTTGCAATGCTCCCATTCTCACTTTGCCCGACGGAAACGACGAGTTTATTATCTATTGTGATGCCTCGAACCTTGGTCTAGGTTGTGTCCTCATGCAACGGGACAAAGTCATTGCTTACGCATCTCGTCAGCTCAAAATCCACGAGAAGAACTATACAACCCATGATCTCGAGCTAGGCGCATTCGTTTTTGCGTTAAAGATTTGGCGACACTACCTGTATGGTACCAAGTGTACGATCTTCACCGATCATAGGAGCCTACAACATATCTTTGATGAGAAGGAACTTAATATGCGTCAACGCCGATGGGTAGAACTTCTTAACGATTACGACTGTGAGATTCGTTATCATCCTGGCAAAGCAAATGTCGTTGCCAACGCTCTCAGTAGACGAAGTTATTTGCTCAGCATCCGTAATACCCAAGCCCAATATGACCTCGAAACCCTCATCCGTGAAGCCCAGCATGCTTGTTTTAATGAGCGCACTCTGAAGAAGGAAATAATCTACCACGATGGAGCCCAACTTGTGAATAAGTCGAATGGGATATTCCACTTTCTGGACCGAATTTGGATCACTAAGCGGACCAATTTGCCACAGATTTTGTTGGACGAAGCCCACAAATCCCGGTACTCTATTCATCCCGGTGCCGATAAAATGTACCAGGACCTTCGCTACAAGTACAGGTGGCCGGGTATGAAGAGGGATATCGCTCTCTACGTTGGGAAGTGCCTGACTTGCTCAAAAGTCAAGGCTGAACACCAAAGACCCTCTGGCTTACTTGAACAACCCCCGATCCCTATGTGGAAGTGGGAAAGTATAGCTATGGACTTCATAACAAAACTTCCGGACACGCCATGAAGTCACTATAGCATCTGGGTTGTCGTTGACAGCTTGACAAAATCTGCTCATTTTTTGCCAATACGAGAAGACTACAAGGTAGAAATATTAGCCCGAATCTACACCGATGAGATCATTTGTCGACATGGGATGCCTCGCGACATCATCTCTGACCGTGATGCTCGGTTTACCTCGCGCCTCTGGGAAACATTCCAAGCGGCTCTCGGTACTACGCTTAATCTAAGTACCGCGTTCCATCCCCAAACCGACGGTCAGACTGAAAGAACGATTCGTACTCTTGAAGACATGCTCCGTTCGTGTGTCATAGATTTCAGTGGTAATTGGGATGCTTACCTACCGTTAGTCGAATTCTCGTATAACAACAGTTATCATTCCAACATTCAAATGGCACCATTCGAGGCTTTGTACGGAAGAAAATGTCGATCGCCTATTGTATGGCACGAGATCGGGCACTCGCAATTAACCGGTCCTGAGCTATTGCAAGAAACGACTGACAAAGTCCTCCAAATTCGAGACAATTTGCTGAAAGCTCGGAGTCGACAGAAAAGTTACGCCGATAGACGACGCAAGCCCCTTGAATTTGACGTTGGCGACTACGTACTCCTAAAGGTTTCACCTTGGAAGGGTGTGGTCAGATTCGGCAAGAAAGGGAAACTAGCGCCTCGGTATGTTGGACCTTTTAAGATTATGGGAAGGATCGGAAAAGTCTCCTACAGACTCGAACTACCGGAGGAGCTTAGTAATGTCTACCCGACTTTCCATGTGTCGAACCTCAGAAAGTGCCTCGCTGAGCATGATTTAATTGTACCGCTAGAAGACCTCCGAGTAAACGAAACACTACACTTCGTGGAGAAGCCTGTCGAAATCCTGGATTGCCAAACCAAGCAGCTTAGACGCTTGCACATTCCTATTGTGAAAGTCCGATGGGAGGGCAAACGAGGCGCAGAGTTCATTTGGGAACTCCAAAGCGACATGAAGGCGAAGTACCCGCAGTTTTTTGTTACGGCTTCGGCCTAATTTCGGGACGAAATTCCCTCAAGTAGGGGAGGCAGTAACACCCCGTGTTTCGTAAGTCAAAGTCTAAGTCAAGATTGAAGTCAAAGGAAGATAAGATTGCTAATTGCGATCTGTCACTCCTTGCTCAATTCCTGTTTTGACTTCTTTGACTTGTAATTAGTCTAATTTTATTATCACTTTAGTTGTATTATGTGGAGTATCTATTAATAATCGCATATCTATCGCATGTTTAATCGATTTATCGCTTATCGCAATCGCACTCGCAACTCGAATTACGCGCTCTGGGTATTGTTATGTGTGTGTGTGTGCCTTAAGTGTCACTTGTGCATGTTTATTTATGTTTATGTTGTGTGATTAATCGAAACGCAATCGCAATCGAATCACAAACGCTAAATGAACATTAAGGAAGGATGATTGTATGTTGATATAGTAGTTGGGATTAAAAGTAATTTGAATAGGAAACTCTATCGCATCGCAACGCTCTGCACGCAATTCGAAATCGCAACACACCTCGCGCCGTGCCCTCCGATCGAGTGGCCAGCCGATCGAGCAGCCACCCGATCGGACTGCCATCCGATCGAGGTGCCACTCGATCGGGCTGCCACTCGACCAGGGTTACCACCCGATCGACCAGCCTCGCCTCCCCCTTTCCTTTTATGGAAAGCCTATAAATACCCCTGTCAACATCACAAACTTACCATTTCTGCACATCTCGTCCGACCAGAGCTTCTTACCCATTTTTCTTCAGATTTCTCGCAATTCTTGTAAGTTTTCTACCTAAATCTTGTACTTTCTTGATCTACACACACTCCTACACCTTTCTATCTTTTGAATCTAAACTTTTAACCGTGAAATCACTAGATTTGAGGTGTTCTAGGATGATGTCATCATGTTGTACTTATGAACTTCATGTTTTGGCTTCAATCCACCAAGAACAACTTAGATCTGAATGATTTCCACACAAATAAACAAAGATCATGCATAGATCTGAACATTTTCATGGTGAAAAAGGATTGAAAGATGGTTTCTAACTTTCTTTCAACTCTTTTACACTCAATGCACTAAAAACCGATAGAATCGGAGCTTGCTCTAACCTTCCACTCTTTCTTGTTCATGTGTTGGTTCGAGGTCTGGATTCTATTCACGAGATTACCGATTTCGGGTTGAACGTGGAACACCGTCTCGAACAGTTAACTGGTCGGATTGGGGTGATTCCTGTCCGATTAGGTTACTAAGTCATGATGAGGTTTCAGTTGTCTAATACGTTATCAAATCATCTCGATAAAACGAAAAACTATCAAAATGACCAAGGAAGAAGACGATCGGGTCGACCAGGTTGGAGTGTCGCCCGATCGGACAACTGTCCGATCGGATTGACACCCAATCGGGTTGCCACCCGATCGGCTCACACCTTGGCCCCAGACTCAACTTTTATTCTCAAACTTTTTAGGTTGAACATTGAACGAAATGCTGTCCGATCGGATTACCACTCGATCGGATTACCACTCGACCATGAGATGTTCTGACTTCAACACTTAAACAATTTTCAACATGTTCGATGCACAAGGGTTGCTACCCGATCGGACTACCATCCGATCGAGTGACAAACTGCTGTGAACTTGTTCTTACTAAAAGTGTCCAACCAATCGGTTTGTCATCCGATCGAACGGTCGTTCGATCGACCGACCTGAAGGTAGAGATACTTCTATATTTTCAAAATGCTACAACGAAAACTTCAAAAGACAAGCCATCATACACAAACACATCTTTCCTAAGCAAAGTAACGATCCACTCGAAAGGTCACCCGATCGGATGACCATCCGAGCGGATTGTCACCCGATCGACCGACTACCCGATCGGATTGCATCCGATCAGATTGCCGTTCGACCCACTGACACTTTGTTCCGTTTTACGCGCCGCTTATCGTTATGCTATCGTTCTGATCAGGCTAATTTCCGCTCTAAGCGCTCCTTTCAATCCATCAATCGCAGTGAGTATACTCGATCCCTTTTAGCTTTACGCACTTTTGGGTGTTACATGCGTTACTTATACAAAATCACATCGAACACATTACGCTATACTTTAACGCTAACCGTTACCGCATGTTATACGTGACTTAATGAATGCTTGTTTGTTATGTTTACACATGGAATGTTGTCTACCTGCCTTAGCAACGGTAGTACTATTTGTTTGGACTCAACACCTGTTCACTTAGGGGTTGTTAAGGACAATTTGTTACCTGGCTCACAGTGGTGAGTGTGTATTACGAACTGCCTTGGGTAGTCAACCCGCAGTCATTGGTATCGATAGGTTCATGTCGATAACTAACATGCCTCATTTTACACTGTGTACGTGCTGGTTATGCGTAAACGATTTCGAACTCTATTATATCTATTAAACTTGTATGCTCACCTTTACACTATGTGTATTGACTTTTATTTTAACGTCTGTGGCAGGTGCTTAGGATGTTTAGATGCTTTGCTTGCTGTGAAATCGAGGCTAGGAAAGGTCTAGAACAATAAACAATTGTCTGTATTTGAAATCTGAGTTGTCGAAACAGAACAATTTGACTAGATCTTGTCTGTAATAATTATATTATCTTTTATGACATGGTATGAGACATGTTGCTTTAAATAATTGGTAATTATAGTTGTTATGGAAACTTCTGGACAATCTGTTTCGCTCAGTGCCACGCCCCGATGTTTCCGCCATCGGTTGGGGTGTGACAGATCGTCCCCCGGGCAGGGACAAATCAAAAAAGGAGGCGGCTGCAAAAAAAAAGCCGCAATGGGGGGCGGTTCCAAAATGGACGCGTTTATGGCCCAGTTCAAAGCGTACACGGAGGTCACGACCCAAAAGGCAAAGGTGAAGGAACGCACGGTGGAAGAACGGGTTCGGTTGAACAAAGAAAAAAACGAACTAAAAGAATGGAAGATAATGACAACCTATATAGACAATTATCCCGAAAGAAAGCAAGCGGTTTAAAAAAAAATGCAACAAAAAATCATGAAAAAGTGGGGTAGTTCTTCAGATTTTTATTTTTTTAGGTTATTTTTTTTAACTTATGTAATGTTTAGTTTTTAATATTATTTAATGTTTGGTTTTTTAATATTAATAATGATTTTATTTTTATATCTTATTTAATAAATGTTAAAAAAGTAGTTGAAATTACAAAAAGAAAAATAAACAAAGTTGGTGAGGTAAGTTCATCCTCTATTTCCATGGCTTCATCCAAGGACTATAACGTGACGTTTCTTTATTCAAAGATGAGCCTCTACCGTACCGTCTAGGCTTAGCTTATAGGTTTCAATGGAATAAAAGGTTTACTTCGGCTGTTTGCTTTCATCGAATAAAGGTTTTCTTCGGCTGTTTGCTTTCAAATTAAAAAATATATTATCGAATAAAGGCTTTCTTCGGCTGTTTGCTTTCAAATTAAAAAAAAAATATTAAAATAGTAATCATCTTATAAAGCGTGAAAACGGTTAAATAAAGTGAAAACTGGTAGTGCACCAGGAATCTTAAAAAGAAACCAGTTATAAATTTCGCATTATTAGTACCACTACTTCAACATTATTTTGAATTTAGTGGGTTGGCGAACGGCTTAGAAAGTTGGATTGGCGACTGAATATGACCGGAAAAGTGATGCATGCGGTTTGGTACACTCGTTACGGCGGAGGTGCTGCCGGTTTGAAGGTGAGGCAACATCATTTTAGTTTTGCTTATTTAACTGTATTATTACATACTCTTTCACACTCTTGTTCTATCTTTAACACCATCCAATCTTTGATTCTTCATAAAGCTCTGTTTTTAACCCCAATCTCTTGCTCCCTCATTCATATTCTATTGCAATCTTGAGTTTCTTGCATAAAGTCGCCTCCTTTTTGCTGTTCTTGATCTGGGTTCTTCGGTTTCTTCAAAAGGGTAAAGTTACAGATCATTAAACCCAATTTTCAATTTCAAAGTTACAGTTCTGTTGAATTTTCACATCAAACTTAAAGATCTGCTATTGAAACACCTCAGATCTTGGTCTTAAACCTCTTTTAACTCTTTAATTTAAGCACGATTTGGTGTTGCGCTGGCCGGCCTTGAGAATTCCTGTGCCCTGTTCGTACTCGAAAAAACGTGCCCTCGGGCCTTAACGAAATAAATAATTTAAACTAGTTTTTCATATAACCGTGAACCGTTAACAAAAATATAGCATTCGATAAACAATGCGGGTATTGGGCTCACTAACATAATCTCAATGGGCTAACTAATCTAAATCATATGATTTTTTTTTTTTTTTTTTTTCGTTAAGTAGGCTTATGTTATGTTAGTATTTGCTTGGCTATGTCCTATTAAATTTTTTTACATATATAGTATCGGATTTTTTTAAATTACGTGCCCTACGAAATCACGGGCCTCGGCGGGTGGTCCTCCCCGCCCACCTCGAGGGCTGGCCCTAGTGTTGTGGTGGGTTTATTGCACCATCGTCGCCGCTGTTGGACCACGAGTGCCACATCTCTCATTGATTCATCTCCTCCAATCAGTTTTCAGGCTAGTTTGCTTTGTTTTGTTCTGGATCGGAGAAATCTTGAAATTTGCGGGAAATTTTGACTGCAATTGGTTGGAGCAAAAGGGGAACATTTTATGGCTTTTGAGGAATTGATTCTTGTTCAAGTTAAATTTGGGATCTGCCGCAAGTGGCGCACTCATGACGTAGCTCTTTCTTGGTGGGGTGTCTAGGAGGGTGAGCAACTGTAGGTTGCTTTCCTCTCCTTCGTTTCTTGGGTGGGTTGATACATAGCCTCCTCCTCACCTCGAGACGGGGGACTTGTTATCACTTCTCGGTTTTGATTGTTTCCAATGGGCTCTACCAAGGGTAGGAGCATGGCATCTAGTGCCTCTGAAGGGGATGTTGGCTCCACCTCGTCTAATGGAATGTGGCTATGCCCCTTTAGAAACTTCCACGAGTGTAAAGACGGCAGGTCTTCTGGGTATAACAGATTGATCGCGCATTTTCAGCAATTTCATTTTCGAGAGAAAATTACAAAAATCGTCCTTTATGTATGTCACTTATTGCAAACTCTGTCCTTTGTCTTCTATAATTATAGAAAACGTACTCGATGTTTGCAAACGCTTGCAAATTATGTCCTTTAGCCCTAATTCAGTTAATTTTTGTGATTAAATCTGACCAAATGGACCCCACGTGAGGGTATTTTTGTGGTTATATCTGAACAAATGGACCTCACATGAGAGCAAAATGACCAAAATACCCTCATATGGGGTCCATTTGGTTAGATTTAACCACAAAATATTAACTGAGTTAGGGCTAAAGGACATAACTTGCAAGGGTTTGCAAACATCGAGTACGTTTTCTGTAATTATTGAAGACAAAGGACACGGTTTGCAATAAGTGACATACATAAAGGACGATTTTTGTAATTTACTCTTTTAAAGATGATCGTAAAGCAAGGTTTAAAAAAACAGAAACGAGTTTCGAGGCGTTTTTCTTTCGCCTCACGAGGCGTTTTTCTTTCACCTCACGAGGCGTAAGCCTCGAGGCGAACCGAGGCGTAAGCCCGAGGCGGAATTAAAAAATAAATATAAAAATTATATATCTTATAAAAAATAAAATAGTACTTCAAAATTCCAATAAATACTTCAAGAATTCATTGGGCTAAGTCAAATTTCCCTATTTTTAGCAGAGCCCATGTTTTAAGAATGAGCCCAAGTTTGAAAGAACCCACTTTTTTTTATAAAAACTCAGAGCATGCGTGTTTTACATCTAAAAACCTAATCATTATCTCCAAACTTCATCTACCATAAGAAACCTAACTGTTTATACAGCCGTCATCGTCAAATACTTTGTTTCTTTCGGATCGTCCATGCTACATGTCCATCTGCTGTGTTTGTTGTTCAACACCACACCTGGTAAGCATCAATTGTTGATACAGTCGTCATCTTCAAAGGATAAAACCCTAATTATCCCTCTTCCATCAGAAACGTATGCCTCTATTAGAAACGTACGCCTCTACCAGATACGACCACCTCTGACCAAATGAGGCGTACGTATAAAATTAACCACCGAGGCGCCGCCTCAAAAACAGTTTCTTCCCGTTTCGCCTCGAGGCGAGCCTCAAAACGGACGCCTCGAACGTTTTTTTAAAGCATGTCGTAAAGAATCCCTTTAGGATGCGCTTTCCAAGGATTTAGACTTGTTTTTGAATGTCAGGGAAACCCTGCGAGTTTTTGGATATTGGTTGTGTGGGAGGTGCATGAAGACAAACACACTTAGTAGGGGGTGTCATCATCCTGATGGTGTTTTCACGTTCTCTAGGAAATCCGGGTCTGATGAGGATTTTGTCGTGGGGATCCCAAGGCCCCAAGATCCTGGGATGGTTTGTGAGCTTAGGACCCCGCAGGGAGTGATGGGAGACCTGAGATGTCGTTCTTGTCGGAAAGAAGGAAAAATAGTGTAGGGGCTAGTGTGTAATATGGGGTTCTATATAAACTCCATCTTTGTGTAACCCTACTCTTGTACAAACATTTTATCAATACAATCTCAATACAATTCAACCCCAATCACTGTGCTTGTTCTATACTAGACATCATGGTATCAGAGCAGGTTCCTGATTCTTGAAACCTTACTCAAACCAATTAAAGCCAATCCAACTCTTAACCGAGAGAAAAAAACCACGATCAAATCGAAAATTAAACTTCGAAATCGAACCAGCTGGAAAACCATTTGCTTCGCAGACCAGTTCTCAAAACGAGTTTATTCATCTCCGCCGCATATCAGAACGACAAAACCCTAATCGTTTTTTAATAATTTCGGTACCTGACTGCACATCTCCGATCTCCGACGGCTTGCTAGTCCAAACAGACGAGGGTTTCGGTTGTTTGTCTTCGTATTCCAGCGGTGTACGGTCCGAGAGAGAGAGTGTGGGAGACTATATTTCGTGCACACCTCCGATCCGCTGCACATCAGACCGGAAAAAGGTTGTAGAAGTGCCGATCTACTCCAGCCGCTGCACGAAACCCTACCATCAATCCCAGCCAAGATCTCCGCCGCTTTCCTTAAATATTGAGTTTTAAATCCGCTGTCAAGTTGCCGGCGATTTTAAACCTTGAACAACCAATATCTTCGCAGTCAATATCTCAGCCAGTATTGAGTTTTTTTTAAATCAGCTGTCAACTTGCGGGCGATTTTAAACCTTGAACGCGAGTTCAAGTTGCCGGTGTATTTAATAAATACGCCGGTAAAATAACTTTGCTACCTAGCGACGGTATTGCGAACGAAAATCTTGAACGCGAGTTCAAGTGCCCAGCGTATTTGATAAATACGTCGGGTCAGTTATTTGCTCAATAGCAGTACCTTAACCGCGTATTTACTTGATTTCGGCGTATTTGATTGTTTATTAAATACACTCGTTTTGTTTATTGTCAAAAAAAAAGTTTAAAAAAAAAAGGTCAAAAAAAAAAAAATGGAAATCAATCATGAAAAAAATAGTTCTTGGATATTCGATTCTGGTGCCACTGACACCATGACATTTGAACCGTTAGACATACGGTCAATGTCCAATCCTCAAAAAACTAAAATCCATACTGCAAACAACGGAACGATGCAAGTGAAAGGAGGAGGGACAATTGAAATTTCACCAACTATGAAATTATCAAATTGTCTTTATGTTCCATCATTATCACACAAACTGCTCTCAATTAGCCATATTACCAAAGAGCTGAACTGCACAGTACTAATGCTCCCTACTTTTTGCCTTCTACAGGATATCAGGACGGGTTTGATTATTGGACGTGGTACTGAGCGCCAAGGATTATACTATGTGGATGAAGTGGCTCAACAGGGTACTGTGATGTTGACTCATGGAACTAAAAATCGGGAAGCCTGGCTATGGCATAGACGTTTGGGGCATCCATCCCATGGCTATTCGCACCTTTTGTTTTCAAAACTCTTCCCTTCAAATGGAAAAATAGATTGTGAAACCTGTCTTCGTGCTAAAAGCCATCGACAACCGTTTAAACCTAGCAATATGAAAGTTGCTTCACCTTTTTCACTAATCCATTCTGATGTGTGGGGTCCTGCTCCGGTGATGGGGGGCAGGGTCTTCGGTACTTTATACTATTCGTGGATGATTGCACTCGCATGACATGGGTATATTTTTTGAAAAACAAAGCCGAAGTCTACGAAAAATTTATCACGTTTTATGCTATGATTCAAACTCAATTCCAAACTCAAATCCAAATCCTTAGATCCGACAATGGGGGGGGGGGGATTTGTCAATACATCCATGAAACAGTTCTTTAAAACCAAAGGATTAGTTCATCAAACGTCTTGTTCTCATACCCCCGAACAAAACGGTGTTTCCGAACGGAAAAACCGTATTATTCTTGAAATGACTCGAGCCCTTTTGATCGAATCTCAGGTCCCTAAATCTTTCTGGCCGGAGGCAGTTGCAACATCTGTGTATCTGCTGAATCGGCTTCCCACAAAAGCTCTTAAGTTTAAGACTCCCTTAGATTGTCTGTCTAAGTCTGTCAGTATTCCTCATCCTCTTACACTTGAACCTCGAATCTTCGGGTGTACCGCATTTGTTCATATACCCAAAACCAATCGAAACAAGCTTGGCCCATGTGCTGAAAATGTGTATTTGTCGGCTATGGGATAGATCAAATAGGTTACCGATGTTATAATCCAACAACTCGTCAAATGTTCACCACAATGAATGTTGACTTTCTTGAAACAAAATACTTTTATAACACCCAACTCAGTGGTCAGGGGGAGAATGACAGTATAGACACTCTGAGCTGGTTAACCCAAATTCCCTCATCTGAAGAAGTCAACACAGAAAACTATCACAGTACTGCGAGTCCTTCAAACACAGACACACAATTCGCGGAGCACAGTACCACTGAAGAAAGTCCATCCAACGTGATGCCTGAGGTAAGAAATACTGAGAACCCTGAATGTTCTACGTCTTATAACTATGAGACAACAGGGGAACACATAGAACCGACAACTACAGAACATGTTGATCCAGTTGTTGAACAGGTTGAACCAGTTGTTGAACAGGATGAACCAGTTGTTGAACAGGTTGCACCAGGTGCAGCAGAGACTACCGGAAGATACTCTCTTCCTCCTAGAGCCAATAGAGGGGTTCCTCCAAAACGGTACTCCCCAGAGAGGGAAACCAGAAATTCAAGGTATCCTGTAGCTAATATGGTCAACGGGAACTTATCTAACAGTGCGAAAGCATTTGTTACTTCACTATACTCTGAACAAATACCTAATTCCGTAAAGGAAGCTCAAGGTAAGAAGAACTGGGAAGAAGCAATGGAAGTGGAGATGCGTGCTCTTGTGAAAAACAATACATGGGAGAAGTGCATTCTTCCTAAAGGAAAGAAAACAGTTGGATGCAGGTGGGTATATTCAATCAAGTATAAGCCAGATGGTTCTATTGGACGATACAAAGCTCGGCTTGTAGCCAAGGGTTACACTCAGACGTATGGGATCGATTATTCTGAGACATTTTCTCCGGTTGCAAAAATGGATACCATCAGAGTTCTCTTCTCGGTAGCAGCCAATAAGGAGTGGCCTCTTCACCAGTTTGATGTTACAAACGCCTTTCTCCATGGAGACCTAACTGAAGAAGTCTACATGGAAGCACCTCCAGGGTTCTCAGGGGGTTTTAAAGAAGGAGAAGTTTGTCGGTTGAAAAAGTCCCTTTATGGGCTAAAGCAATCTCCTCGGGCATGGTTTGGAAAGTTCACCTTGGCCATGAAAGAGTATGGGTATCACCAAAGTAACGCTGATCATACTCTGTTCCTCAAGAGAAGAAACGGTCTTGTAACTTGCTTGATCATATATGTGGACGACATGATTATTACCGGAGATGATATAGAAGAAATAGCACGGCTGAAAAGAAATCTGTTTTCAAAGTTTGAAATGAAAGACCTTGGGAATCTCAAGTATTTCCTCGGGATAGAAGTTCTCAGGTCTAAACGGGGGATTTTCATCTGCCAAAAGAAGTATGTCCTTGATCTCCTAGCAGAAACTGGGTTGGTTGATTGTAAACCAGCAGATACTCCAATGGTAGTGAACCACAATCTTCACATGGAACTCAATGGAGAACTTGCAGACAAAGAAAGGTATCAATGGCTCGTGGGCAAGTTAATTTATCTCTCTCACACTCGCCCTGATATAGCTTATGCTGTTGGAGTGGTGAGTCAGTTCATGCATCAACCTCAAGTTGCCCACATAGAAGCTGCTCAGAGAATTTTAAGATATCTCAAAGGAACTCCAGGCCATGGAGTTTTGTTCAAAACAAATGGACATTTAAATGTTGAGCTCTATACTGACGCAGACTGGGCAGGAGATAAGGGAAACCGAAGGTCAACATCAGGATATTTTTCTTTGGTTGGTGGAAACCTCGTTACCTGGAGAAGTAAGAAACAGAAGGTGGTCGCTCTGTCGAGTGCAGAAGCTGAGTTCAGAGGTATAGCTCGAGGGCTAAGTGAAGTTCTTTGGATCAGGAAGCTCCTAGAAGACATTGGTTTCTCCCAAAGGGCGAAACCCAGTAAAATTATGTGCGACAATACGGCTGCAATACAAATCTCAGAAAACCCAGTTCAGCATGATCGAACAAAACACGTGGAGGTAGATCGACATTTCATCAAGGAAAAACTGGAGGAAAGAATCATAGAGCTCCCGTATATATCAACAAAAGATCAACTCGCAGATATTCTCACAAAAGCAGTCAACGGAAACGCTTTTAGTAGTTGTTTGAGCAAGTTAAGTATTGGTGACCCCACTACTCAACTTGAGGGGGAGTGTCGGAAAGAAGGAAAAATAGTGTAGGGGCTAGTGTGTAATATGGGGTTCTATATAAACTCCATCTTTGTGTAACCCTACTCTTGTACAAACATTTTATCAATACAATCTCAATACAATTCAACCCCAATCACTGTGTTTGTTCTATACTAGACATCAGTTCTCCTTGAACGTGTTTTCTCCCTTCCGATTCGAACTGTTAAGAGCATCCCCCCAAGTTGTCATTTGGCATTTGCACAAGCTTTGACAGGTGCCATCCATAAATTAGTAGCTTCCCCTAGGACTGTTGAAAGCTGGGTCAAACTCTTGCTCCTACCCTGTTGTACCCTTAAGGTGGTTAAGTCGTCTTCCAGGCAAGAGCGAAGGTCGGGTAATCGAAAGTCTTTGGAAGGAGGGATCTGGTTTTGAGGTTTTGGTCAATTCCCTCCTCGCCGATAGTGGAGAAGGGGTCGTGTGTGGGGGGGGGGGGAGGCACACCGGGAGATAGCTGAGGAGGTTAGCCCCAACATCAAGCAATGTCTCAGGAAAGTGAGTGATGGTCACTTCACTGCCTCTGTTAAGATGTTGTGTTCCAGTGGGGTTGCTCCCCGGGGGGAATCTACCATGCAAGCCCTTATCGACAAACATCCCTTCGCGCCGCCCCCGAACCTCCCTTCAACCTCTCTTTCCCAACCTGCGTTATCCGTAGATGAAGACTGCGTCCACAGGTGGATGAAATCTTTCCCGAAAGGGAAATCTTGTGGGCGAGATGGCCTCTGGGCCCAACACCTGTTGGACGCTCTTAGCGGTGAGGGGTCGGCAATTGCCTCGGGACTGCTTACTGCCATCACTGAAGTGGTAAACCTTTGGCTAGGGGAGTTATGTCCTAGGGTGCTCACGGATTTTGTTGCTTTGGCCCTCCCAAACCCTTTGTTGAAGCCTGATAATGGAATTCGCCCCATTGCTGTGGGGGCAATTTGGAGAAGAGCGGTCTCCAAAGTAGCCATGAAGAAAATTGGGAAATAAGTTGTTAAGTACTTGGGGGACTACCAATTTGGGGTGGGGGTCCCCAATGGGGCGGAGGTGGTGCTGCATAGCGCTAACAGGTTCTTTAATTCTTTTCATTCAGATGGCTCGCTGGCCATGCTTACGGTTAATTTTTCCAACGCTTTTAACTTAGTTGACCGTTCGGTTTTGCTTTGCGAGGTCCATCGCCATTGCCCCTCCATATTCCCGTGGGTTCAATTTCTGTATGCCAACTTGCTAGGCTATACGTGGGGAATGACCGCAACGGGGCATTCACGGGGGTCCAGCAAGGGGATCCCTTGGGACCTTTGCTTTTTTTCCCTAGCCTTACACCCCTTAGTGCTTCCGGTGCAGGAAAACTGCAAATTCCCCTTCCATGCTTGGTACTTGGATGACAGGACGGTTATCGGGGACGCTGTTCAGGTTGCTAAAGCTCTTGACATCATCGGTTAATATTAGAAAAACTGAGGTATTTTGGCCGACATGCAACGGGGTGAAGGTCCGGCCAGGGTTGTTCTCCAGTGAGATTGGGAGGCCGGATAGAGGTGTCAAACTGCTAGAAGGGGCAGTCAGCCGTGATGCCAGTTTTATTAGTGGTCTAGCGGCTAAGAGGGCAATGCGAGCAGTTGACATTATGGGACACCTTCCCTTGTTGCGGGATCCTCAAAGCAAACTCCTCTTGCTTAGATCTTGTATGGGGGTTGCAAAGTTACTATTTTGTTAGCGAACTTGCCAGCCCCCCTTTGTGGATGATGCTGTTTCATGTTTTGATAAAGGTCTTCGGGAGACAATAGAAGACATTGTCGTATGGGGGGGGGGGGCTTTTATGGTGAACTCTAGTGGCGGATCGTGACCTTGCCGATGCGGCTTGGTAGGTTGGGTCTTCTCTCGGCCAGGGATGTGGCTGCTTATGCATTTGTGGCTTCCAGGTCTCAATCTTGGGAGTTGCTAGACCACATCTTACGTAACAGTGGGGTTGCTAACACTGACCTGGATTATACCAGCGCCTTGGAACGCTTGCATGAATCTCTACCTGACGTTGATCTCGCCGGTTTCTCTAACAAAGGACACCACCCCCAAAAAGCCACAAAAAACTTTGGCGAATGCCCTTTGTTGTCGAACCGCACAAAGTTTGGGAGAAGATTTCCATTTGTCCCCCTGTCAGAAAGTCGTCATTGAATGCCTACAAAGGCCTCACGCTCAGGATTTCTTAACTGTTATTCCTATTGAAGGTCTGGGTCAACCTATGTCAACGGTGGAGTACCGGTCAATCCTTAAGTACCATCTGATAATCCCCATGTTCCCGAATGATGAAACTTGCCCAGTCTGACGTAAAGCATGCCTGGATAAATACGGGGAGCATGCGTTACACTGTAGAAAGTTGCCGGGGTTTAAGTGTCGCCATAACTTTGTTCGAGACACGTTAATGGATATTCTCAGACGAGCAGTGATATCGGCAAAGAAAGAGGTATCGGTTAATTTTCTTACAGACCCGGCGGAAGGGAGGTCCACACTACGCCCGGCTGATGTGCTAGTTTTTGGTTGGGAGGGCGAGAAACATGCTTGTGTCGATCTCACAGGTGTATCCCCCCTAGCCAGGTTCCGGGAAAATAGGTTTGTGGCGGGGCAAGCGGTACTGAAAGCAGAGTCAAAGAAGGTGGAAAAACACGCGACAACTTGTCAGGATAATCAGCATGCCTTTGTCCCCTTGGCGTTTGACACGTTCGGCTCCTTGGCGCCGGAGGCGGTTCAATTCTTGGCTAGAGTTCAGCATGTGGATTAGTAGATTAGGGTTTTCTGTTCAGAAGGGGATGGCAGAGCAGTTTGTTGCTCGGCTACCTACTATCCTTATCTAATTTGCCCTGGTGATTGGAATGAAAAGAATTTTAATTTTACTGTATCATTTTCAGACCAATATTTGCTGCTTGGACAATGTATATTTACACGTGTGGAATCATTGTATTTCTGGATAAATTGATAGAAAAACTTAAGATCGATTGATTCAGTATTTAGGTTAGATCGAGGATTTTGTTGGGTATAATCTTGATGTCGGGTCGGTTCGGGTCAAGCACGGTTAAGACAATAACGGGTCAAGTCATGGATGTTGGTCCCAATCTATGAACTTGATATGAAATAAAGATCAAAACAAGAAATAGAATAAACAACAAGAATTCAATTGAACCTGATTGAATGTGATTGTACAGAATGATTGAGAATGTGTTTACAATTGAAAATCGTAACCCTATTTATACATATCGAAGAGGTGCGTCCGAACAGTTGTGTCTTCTTGACTATGTAGTTAATATCCCGATATATCAACCGACATATCAGTGATATATTGTTTATCGGTCCCCTGATGAGATATCGGTACAAAATATCGGTCAAAATATCGGTACCGATAATATCAGCGATATACAATAACGGGTCAAGTCATGGATGTTGGTCCCAATCTATGAACTTGATATGAAATAAAGATCAAAACAAGAAATAGAATAAACAACAAGAATTCAATTGAACCTGATTGAATGTGATTGTACAGAATGATTGAGAATGTGTTTACAATTGAAAATCGTAACCCTATTTATACATATCGAAGAGGTGCGTCCGAACAGTTGTGTCTTCTTGACTATGTAGTTAATATCCCGATATATCAACTGACATATCAGTGATATATTGGTTATCGGTCCCCTGCTAAGATATCGTTACAAAATATCGGTCAAAATATCGGTACCGATAATATCAGCGATATTGAGTGATATTTGACCGATATTGGACCGAGATATGACCAATATATCACCGATTTTCCCGATATCAGTACCTTTCTTCTTAGTTCTAATATCTGTCTTTTTCTTATTGTTGCTATTAGTGTTTTAAGTCTTAATTGTTAGTTGTTATTGTTAAATGTTAGTGTTTTAAGTTTTAATAAGTTCCTACTTACTACAATTGTTAATGTTTTGCAAGTTGCAAAAGGTTAATTTGTTAATGGTAGGAAAGTATACTGAATTGTTAGTGTTAAATTGCCATATATATAAATTTAGCATGATATTAAAATTACCGATATCCCACCGATATCCTACCGCGATAACCGATATCTCAAATATCGGTCCTTGACCGATATCCGATATTTTACCGCATTAACTACTTAGCTTCTTGATGAAAAGGCGTGTCTCTTGAAGATCCTGATGTTTGCCGCCTTCGGTGAATAGTCACGTCTCCAGGGAATGTCGATTCCCTTAGATGTAGGTTATAAACCTTCACTTCGTCACTTCTGGTCCTTGCACTTGTATGCTTAATCTATTTACAACTTAAACTAACTATCTATTAATTATATAAACAACCCGCTACTTTTGACCCACATGGATTAAGGAATTACACATCAACAATGGAGCAGTAGAAAATGGGTCACTTGACTGGGTCTGGGAGTTTGTTAGCGGTGGACGTTAAAGAGAAAATGCGTTAGAAGTTTATTGTTGGAAAGTAGGATCACGTGACCCACTATGCATGTGATCTATTTGTTTGTTTTATTTATAAATAGGGCAGTAGATAGGTTCTTATTTTTGTGCCCTTTTCAAAATTGCAATTAAGAAAGTTCCAGCAGTAAGTTTGAGTTGCATTACGTGAGTTTTGTTTGATCCTTAGGGCCTGATAACCAACAGATTTAACCTTTTAATCTCGGATTATTACAGTCCGTCATCATCATTTTAGGAAAGACGAATTAAACTACAGTTGTAACACCCTAGTCAAATCCTACATTGGTTCTAGCCTACTATTTTGAGATCCAGCTTGGCTCATAAGTAAAACCCAAGAGCATGAGTTTGGCTCGAGGTAATTTGAGAACAACTTTAAACGAGCTAAAAGCTCAGCTCGAGCTTGCTTCGATATAGCTTAAACGAGCCAAAGCTCGGCTTGCCAATGTTAAATAGTAGCTATATTATATATATAAAAAATAACATAAAATTTGTTGTGGCTCGTTTAGGCTCGCATGACAATACACTGTAATCATGCATGACATACAAGAGTCAATCAGTCAATACGGTTATTTATATGTTTTACAGCATGTTGAAATCCCTGTCCCTGCTCCTCGCAAAGATGAGATTCTGTTGAAAGTAGAAGCAGCAAGCATAAACCCGATTGACTGGAAGATACAGGACGGCTTTGCACGCCCTCTTTTACCCAAAAAGTTTCCTTGGATACCACGTAAGTTTGATAGTTGATACTTTGATGACAATCATAATTTAGCTTCTGATTTCTCAAGGATTAATCATAACTGGATACGATTGTTTGTTTGGATCAGTTAGCGATGTGGCAGGAGAAGTTGTAGAAGTTGGACCTGGTGTGAAGAATTTTAAAGCTGGTGACAAAATTGTTTCAACTCTTGTGAGTTTCATCTATCTGATATATACTCAAGATTTTCTTTCTTATTGGTTCTTGAATTTAGATATTTTGTTTCAACTCTGGTGCCTTTATTGACTTTCAACCTGTTTGCATGGGTGAAGGGGGGTCCGAGTGCAGGTGGAGGGCTAGCCGAGTATGCCGTGGCTAAAGAAAGCTTAACAGTTCCAAGACCATCAGAAGTACCAGCTGCAGATGGTGCTTGTCTAGGTATTGCAGCGTGTGCCGCCCTGCACTCCTTACTGTAACCGGTGGGCTAAAATTGGAAAAAACAGAACCACGAACCAACGTCCTAGTAACTGCCGCTTCTGGTGGTGTGGGTCACTATGCAGTCCAGCTAGCAAAACTTGGTAATACCCACGTGACCGCAACATGCGGGGCCCGCAACATCGCTTTTGTTAAAAGCTTAGGAGCCGACGAGGTTCTAGACTACAGGACCCCAGAAGGAGCCACCCTCAAATGCCCATCTGGCCAGAAATATGACCTAGTGGTCAATTGTACCACTGGTATCCCATGGTCAACTTTCAAGCCCAACCTAAGCCGAACTGGGAAGGTTATTGATATAACCCCAGGTGGTGGTACATTTTGGAATTGTGCAGTGCAAAAGCTAACTTTTTCAAAAAAGAAAGTTCTACCGTTACTCGTGTTTCCAAATGCCCAAGAGATTGGTTTTCTTGTGAAGTTGGCAAAAGAAGGGAAACTGAAAACCGTTATCGACTCAAGATACCCTTTAAGTCAGGCTGAAGCGGCTTGGGCCAAGAGCATTGAGGGACATGCCACGGGAAAGGTGGTTGTCGAGCTGTAAACGTTATCTCGATCTCGATGTTATAATTCGTATTGTACTCGTATGTATTGATGTATTCGTCTTTTATGTTAAAAAAATTCCATTTTATAAAACTTGTCAATAGATATAGGATCATACTCATTTCAAAGTTTACATATAATAAATCATAAAATTATGCTCAAATAATATTTAGATATATAAATTCTATACCTTAATAAATAAGTAACTAGTTGCATCATGTATCACAACTTTGTGGGACTAAAAACCTCTTTCCCGCTTATTTTATTTCACACATTTCGTATTCTATATCTTAACATAAAAAGTTAACTAAAAAAGCAATAATAATAAATCGTTAATGTTTTATTACTGAAAGTACTTACTTATACAAAATTTCAATTATATCGTATCTCAAAATATAATTTTATAACTCTTAAATCTTCATTAGTAAATATTTAATATTTTCATTATTCAACACACGAGTCTTTAACCTAGTAAAATACAAATGATTGGTTGTAATTAGAAGTTTTTAAAGCTATTAAATTTTTTGAAGTTACAAAATGTATATATAATTTGTATAAAAGTGACTGGTCAAATCCAAAGGTACATAGAATTTTATTTGCAAATGGGATGTCTATCACTTTGTCCTATAACAATAGTGACATATTTAATCAAGTGATCTAGACAACTTTACATTAGGGTCGTAAAATAAATCAATTTTAAGTAGAGAATTTTTAAATCATATAAAAATTTGTATATTGTATATTTTTGTGATACATAAGGGTATCTTTAAAATTCACATCAATTTGGAAGTAGAAACATGATTTAGCTGAATAAATTTGATATTTTCGAAGTGGACACAAGAAAAGGTTACCTGAGATCATGTTTAGCCTTTTTTATCTACAAAAAATAGATATAATTAGCTTGCGCCTCGGGTACGAAAAGTTCGCCGCTTTTGCACTTTACACTTCGCGCCTCAGTTTTAGACCTGGTCGCTTTTGTGCGCCTCTAGCTTTTTAAAACCAAGCTCTCTTTTCATGTTAAGAACAAGTAAGACAACAAGGAGAATACGAATCTCTCCACCGTGACTTGAACATTGGATTCGGTACATGGGAATTTGATCCAACATAAATTGAAAACCTGTTTCCAGAAAATGAAGGGTATATGGCAGGGTGATGAGGATATTCTTGTGCCCGTGACAATGCAATTGTATATAGCCCAACAACTTCCATGGATAAAGTATCACGAACTCACGGCTGCGGGTAGTTGGAGTTAGTAACTAGGGTTTTGTTGTTTGTGATTTGGGGATTTGTATTTGTGACTAGTTAGTTAATTCGTTTATTAATATTCAGAGTGTTGTAGAAAAGTGATCTTTAAAAAGTTTATATCTTGATTCTATAATTCTATAACTAGGTTAGTAAACATGTGTATCTCACTGGTTGAATAAAAGAAATGTTAGATAGTTGGTGATGGAGATTTGTGAATTGATAAGTGTTGTAAGATCCTGCAAAAAGTTTGTATCTTGATTCTATAACTAGGTTAGAAAGTAGAAACCGGTGTGTTACGCCAGTTGAATAAAGGAAATTTTAAATACGTAGTAATGAAGATTTAGGAATTGTAAAACTATATTTGTAATTTTGAGTCATAAGTAAGTTACATTTATAGCCAATTAGTTAATTTGTTTATGTAAAGGATCTTGTAATCATATCTAACACGCTACTCATTCCCAATTTCATGCCAGTTAGATTAAAAGTTGATTTTTCTATATGTTTTTCTAACTATTGTTGTCATATGTATATGTGATGAAAACAGGCTAGCAGGAGCGACTCTTATAGCTCCGGTAGTTAACTATTGGTGGCCCCACTTGCCATCAAACTTATCTCAACAAGCATTTTGAAAGCAGTTTCTTCAAGATCAATGGAGGTTGCGGGTCGCTCACCATTCCCCATCATTAACCTACAGGTGGAACACGCAAAAATGGTTTCCAAGTCTAACCGTCATCGCTCACAGCCCTAATATTCTTTCCCGCCAAGATAGAGAACTCAAGCTCAGCTGGCAGAGCCAACAGAAATTGAGAACCTGTTTCCAGAATACAAATCTCTCCACCGTGACTTGAACATTGGATTCGGTACATAGGAATTTGATCCAACATAAATTGAGAACCCGTTTCCAGAAAACGAAGGTTCTGTTCATATATGGCAGGGTGATGAGGATATTCTTGTGCCCGTGACACTGCAAACCATGGATAAACTATCACGAGCTCACCGGTGCGAGCCACATGTTCCCGTATGCTGATGTGAACAGTGATGCCATCCTAAAAGCACTTCTACTTGGCCAAAGTTAGTTCATAATGTTGTTTTTGGACTTGATTTCTAGCTTCCTGTTGTCTTAAACAAACCATTGTTAAGATGATACAATAGAACTGTTATATTTAGCTTTATGCTTTAGGGTTTGAAGTTGATAGTTAAAACATATGGTATTGCGTTCATGTTATTTTATCGCGTTACTTGTGTTTCATTATCTCTTAACTGTGGTTAGTGAGTTAGGTAACATGTCATCCCATTCTTGTTATTGAACAACTTATATTTAAGTGTATTAAATGTTTCATGTCATGTCATTCGTGCTATTAGTATTGAACTCGTCACATTTAATTGTGTTCAATGTTACATGTCATGTGATCCTCTTAGCAAACATGTATGTATTAAAAGTGTTAAAGAAATTGACATGTTAAACTATATGTCTTATCTGGGTTCAATCCCCATGTTAACATGGCGTGTTTTACCATCTTAGTGGGGATGGGGTCACATCTTCCCCACAAATTTGTGGAATGAGGTTGGCAAGCAGTGTTTCGCGTGACCCTGCTCCACTTCAGCACTCTGCAAAGCCTAACGGTAAGTATTACACATAGCCTTAGTGAGCATGTTAATGACATACTTTTATTAAAACCTGATAATTCTTTGTGGACACTTCTATCCCCGGAAAGTAACAAAGACATCTCAAATTCATAAACAACTCCAAATTAAAGTCTAAATATCATTTCATTACACAATTCAACAATATCCAACGTTTTTAAAATAAACAACAATATCCAAATTAATGTCTAAATCATAAAAAATGAAGTAAAATACTAACTTCTGAAATTGCATACGGATACCTCATCTTCAATCCATTATATTGATCAACAAATCACATCATCCATATGTGATCCTGTAATGATAAGTAATAACTAACAAATAAATTTAAATGAATATAAAGACAAACATAAAGAAACACATAAATTGTGAACGCAAATGGACAAACACAACAAAAGTCCACGAATAAACGAAACATGTGTTCATGTCTTTCTGTTTAATTGAATGAGCAAAAGATTTAAACTTTGTTTATGGAACATGTACAAATGTCCAGTCGAACTCTTCAATGATATGTTCGTTTACACACCTAAGTGAATTACAATAATGCAAAAAAGGCTGATACTAAACATAATAAGTAGTAAAACATCGCAAATCTCCCCTTGTTACAAATCTCGAACCACACTTTGATATTTAAATAGTGACATCAAACATAATTCGTAAACCATCAAAATTTGGATTCCATGACATACATCAATACCTAGAAATTAATAATAAACAAATAAGAAGAATCAACGTAACGTTTTTAGAGGAGACTGTGTAATGTTCTAATACAAATGGAGAAATGATTGAAGAACTTAGAAAATAATAATATTAAAAAATATGTAGACTATAAGCTAATAGATGATAAGATGATCATGTTGAAAGGAAAGAAAAGTAAAATAAAACATGAAATACACGCACTAAGGTTACTTTGTGTATAGAGTACCAAGTGAAGTCAGCAATCATTCGTCAATCTCGTCATCGTCGTACTTCTTCCCAAGAGCTAAATTGAAAAAAAAAAATAGATTCACGAACTTTTGTTAGCTATATTAATTAATACTATAAAACGGCTTTGAACTTTTGTTAGAATTCACAAACAAAATTTAGTTTGCTAGCAAATCGCATGCATAATGAAACAAATAGTGAAGTTTTGTATGTGTAATTTTTATATATCATATATAAAAATTTTATATATCTTTCTAACATATTATATGGAACGTAGTAAAGGTCATTGTATTGTTTAAAATTTTCTTCCATTGTAATGATATTTAAGAAAATAATAAAAAAATACTGATTTTTTATTAAATTTTCTTCCAGTGTAATGATATTTAAGAAAATAATAAAAAAATACTGAAATCAAAAGCAACGTCCAAGCAAAATCAAATACTTTAATTGTTTGTTTTCTAAATAAGAAAATTTCACTATTGTTTTTTTTAAAGAACGCGAGACTTATGTAGTAAAAATGTTAGGAAAAAAAAAAGAATAAAGGAGATAAATCTTACATTGGACCATCAATACTTAGATCGGGAATGTGAGAAATTCTAGGCCAATCTTCACCATTGTTTCTTTTACACCTTTTACTTAGATGTCCACAACCTCTTATCACAAGTTTGTTTAGATCCTTGAAACTTTGAATTTCACCCGGTAGAGAAAGTAATCCATAACAATCTTCAAATTTCAACTTTCTGATGCTTGGAAGATTACACGGTAAAGAAATTAATTTGTTACAACTTCTCAATTCTAAATCCTCCAGTTTTGGAAGATTATCTGGTAAAGAAATTAATTCCCCACACCGGATGATCTTTAATCTTTGTAAACAAATAAACATATCGGTGTTATCTATTGACATGTTTATAACGTCTTCGTGAAAATACTTCAAAGAATCCATGAACCACAACTCAATAACCCTAAGACTGGGGAGCCTCCCAAGTGATGGAATATGCTCACAGTTACATGCAACGAAAACAATTTCAACCAAATTCCTTAAATTGTCCATCCAACTTGGAGAAATGGTCTTTCCCATGTAATTACGCATTTTCAATATCTGTAAAGATGGATTTGGCTCTAATCCCTCAAGAACCTCTTCGATGTATGGAAACATTTCTGGTGTACTTTTTTCTCTGATGGTACGACTGTCCAACCAGTCTAACAACAATGTCGACAGATTTGTTTTGCATATGAGATTGGCACTCTTAGCCTCACTTAAACCTTCAACATTCTTAAGTCCTTCTATCTTCAACTTCCCCTCAAGAAGATTTAAATTCCCCAATTCACTTATTTTGGCCCCTCTCTCCTTACTAACAGGAAACCGTGAAAGCATTCGAAGACTAGTTAGTTTGTCGATTCCAAACGGCAAATGTCGGAGTGAATAACAATCATTGATGTCCAAACGTTGAAGGCTAATCATGTCTTTTAGGCCGTTAGGTAAAACTTCAATACCCGAGCGTAATAAGGTCAAGTATTTCAGATATCTGAGCTTGCAAATCGATTCAGGCAACTTACACAATTTGAAACAATAACATAAAATCAACACCTGCAAGTTTTGGAGATACATAATGGAATCAGGTAAAACTTCTATATCTGAATCTGATAAATTCAAGTATCTCAGATGTTTGAGTTTACAAATTGATTTCGGTAATGTCCTTAACTTTGTACGAACCAAGTGTAATACCCTTACATACACGTGGTTGAAAAGTTGACTAATGCAATCTTCATCCCCCTCCCCGAACATGAATATTGACCTTAGTGATGTTAACTTTCCTAAATCCTCAGATGATAAAATTAACTTTTCATCCGGACATGACGAGCTCAAATGAAGCACCTCATTTGGGATTCCATCCTCGTTACAAGCAGGCTCTATAACTAAACAATCATGTCTCATTACATGCCGTGCCATGTCATGTACTAAATCATGCATTTTACATATAACATCCTCATATCGGATACCCTCTTCAACCTGGAAGAGGGATTTCCAAATCAAACAATTAAAAATTTCTTCCCCAATCACATACAAGTATGTTTCTCCTCTGGGCGGAATGAAACCGTTTGCTACCCACAACAAGATCAGTTCATCTTTTCTTATTTTATAGCCTTTAGGAAACAAAGAAAAATAAGAAAAACATCTCTTTAAATGGGGAACCAAGTTATCATAACTTAACTTTAAAGCAGGCAAGACATTATTTTCTTGTAAGTTCCATATGTTACTGTCTTTCACACGTCGCCAATCATTGCTACTACTTTTTGACCACATTAAGCTGCCCAAAGTCTTCACCGCCAAAGGCAGTCCCTTACATTTCACAACTATTTCCCTTCCAATAGGCTCTAGCCTACGTACGTCATCCCCCACTCTTCCTTGTGCAAATGCATGCTTCTTGAATAATAACCACGAGTTCTCTTCTGATAAACTTCCCAATTCATGTTGTAGCTTGTCAACCTTGGCCATCATTTGACAAGTTCTCTCTGACCGTGTTGTCATCACAACAATACTTCCTTCTGCCCCACAACTTAATGTTCCACTTATAATTTCCCACTTTTCCTTTTCATTCTCTTCAGCCCAAACATCATCTAGTACGATTAAGAATTTCCTTCCTCTTAACTTGTTTTGGAGGTCTTCTTGCAACGTATCCAGCTGTGTAAGTGTACACCCAGATTTATCTACGGACTCGATGATTTTCTTTATAATCTCTTTAACTTGGAAGTTTTCAGAGACATACACCCAACATCGTAAATCGAAATATTGATCAACCCTCTTATGATTATAGACTAACTGAGCTAGAGTAGTCTTTCCCAGGCCTCCCATACCCCATATACCATACACCCGAATCTCACCATTCTCATACTTTCCTGTATCTTTGTTGCATATCGTTCTAGTTACCATCTCCACCTCCTCATCTCTTCCTAAAATATTTGAAGAATCAAGTATAAGCGAGCTAGTTTCCCTATTAGGCATCTCACCTTCAACTCCCACATCTACATGACTTGTGTCACTAGAGGTCAACTTTAAGTCAAATCTCCTGGATGCTATGTCATCTAGTTTTGTTCTTATGGCTTTAACTTTGTGAGCTGCCCTGACACGAAACTTAAATTTGGGGAATGAGGCTCTTACCTTGTATTTGATGCCTATTTTGATTCCTCTTTCGATGTCTATCTCTTTGTGTAGACTTTGTAGCAAAGCTTCAGTTGAGATATCATCCAGCACATTTTCTACCTTGAACGATGCAGATCTAAGACGCTGAAGCCATAACTCTACAGCCTTTTCCTTGATGTGTTTCTCTTCTGCATCTTTAAGAACAGCCTGGATCTCCTCAAAATCTTTCTTCAGAAGCAAAATGTCGTTTTTGAACCCCCGAATTAGAGCAAACTCTTTGATGAGTTCAGAAGTGAGTCTCCCCAACACATCCCTCACAAGGGCCGAAACAGCTGCATCTCCCATGACTAATATTTCAAAATGTTAGAATCAGAAGTATCAAGTGTAATATGCCAATGAGAGATTGATTGTAATTCAAGACGTGAGTGTTTGAAAAGTAAAGCAAGAAACTGTAAAGGCACTTCACCAACTTGTGTACTACAGCGTTAACAGTGTTTCTAATCCATTTGTACTGTGTTAGTACTATAACGCGTTTCTTATCCATTATTGATAATAATAATCATAATTCATTTCTTCTTCAGCATTTCCATGTGAAAACTGAAAAGTAGTTCACAAGTCTTGGTTTTTTCTGCTATTAGATTCAAAGGAAAAAAATGCAGCATGCACATCTTTCACGTGAAAAAATGGAAGATGGGACATGTCATCTTAGTACCGTGTGAGATTGAAAACTTCACAGAAAAAATAAAATAAAACAAAAGCTTTCTGCCTTCACGTGAAAAAGGAATTACTGGTTATAGTGAGCCTAACTGAAACGGAACCATGGGTTACTTCAAGCCCTCAAAACCACACCATCGGTTATGTAGGTTTTGTACGCACAACATGAACAAAAAATGCTTTTAACTACGTTCAATACATATACTACAAAGACTCGCATAGTTCTTAATTCAGTGGCAAAGCTTCAACGAAAAATCAGGGGAGGGGAGCAAACTCTCAAAATCCAATATTTTACGCTACAAAAAACAAATTCTGGAACTATTTTTGGTAAAATTATCACTATGAAACGAAAAAATAACGCCCCGGTGAACCTTCGCCCATGGTACTCATGTATTCACATATGTTGCTATTTAATGCAAAATATGCTTTATATCTAGCTTAATGTATGAAATTTAGACACATCTAACTAAACACTAATTCACAACTCATCTAAACATACACATACAGATATTGATATGCATTGTCCATATTATTGATGAGCGTTAGTCAAAAAATTTTAGATTTACAAAATCAATCTATGTTTGTGATTTGTGTGTATGCTCAATCATGTGAGTGTGTACTGCAATGTTTCAACTTATTTGGGTCATATGCGTCATTTCTCTTTGTCCGCACTAGTCGGTGACAATTTTTTTAAGAGTAAATTACACTTTGTGTCCTTTATATATTACACAAATTATGAAACGTGACCTTTAAAAAAATAATTACATATTATTTCCAAAAACACCATGTTATGTAACATTTTATGTGTTTTTAACCTAACAGAGTTAATTATCTTAGTTAGGTTAAATCAACGTAAGGACAATATTGTCCTTTCACATATCATAAAGGACATAAAGCATAATATATTCAGATCTGGAAGAAACAGGATTATCAATGTAAAGTTCTGAGACTGCGCGGGTGACGGCGGAGAGCTTGGTTGAACCCCTGAAGAATGATATGTAGTGGATGCAACATCATGGGATTATCAATGTAAGTGTATCAATCCTTTGAAATATGTTGAATGTGTGTTGTAATAATCTTGTTACGATTTCTGCCCGCGCAGGTTGCAAATTCATCTGAAGATTCTAATCAACATCTACCATCAAGTAAAAAAGGACGAGGAAAGAATACAAAAACTCAAGAAAGTTGAGTAATTGATTTTGCTAGTGTAATTCATCAAAACTTTGGCATTTGAGGTTTTTTTTTTTTTTGCATGATTTTTTGGTGACCAAATGTTTTTTTTTTTTTTTTGTCTCGTAATGTTTTTTACATGACTTTTAGTCTGGAAATGTGTTAAAACTCTGTGATTGTTGAAAAAAAATTCAAGAAAGTAAATCAATAATAAAATGGTAAAAAACAAAAAAAGACTTAAAAATGAGGAAACAAAACACACAAAAAAAAAAAAAAGATTACTGCTTAAATTGGGTAAATGTGTAAGTGTTAGGATTTACTAAAAAAGGTAAAATAGTCAATCTATAATCTATTTTTAAGGAAACTAGTTTATATTGACGTCGCGCGTTGCGGCGTAATCGAGCAAATGATAATGTAAAACAAACGTGATTTGAAAATCAAACATATTGTTTAGAAAGCCAAACCATTAGAACGACTTAGTTTATCATCGTACCGTTTTATAATACCAAATAAATACCTTATTTTGAGTACAACTTAATTTTTAACAAAAGTTATAACGGAATGTCGGGGAAAAATCAAGCACAACTATGTACTTAAGTTTTAAAAAAAAAATTATAAACGTAAATTATTGAAGAAGTATTAAATTAATCGATAAATTAATATATGTTATAAAAAAGAAAAAAAATTAAAAATATGTTACTAAAATTAAATATAATAGTAAACTATTATAATATATTAAATAAAAGAATAATGAAAGCTATATATTATTATAAAAATAAAGTTACTATTCATCATAGTTCATCAACAATATATATATAATATATATATAATAATGGGTGTATTTGATATTTCTAACTTTTAGAAAAGGGAAATAAGTAATTTAATTTTTGGCTTGGGTAAATATATAATTTATTAAATTTGTAGGGAGATATATGTAATTGCTCTTTTTTCCCTTTCTTGCTTGGTTATATTTATCATTAATGTAGTGAATTTAAATCTAAACATCCCTAAGATGATGTTAAAATCAAACTTCTGAAGAGGTTTCTCGAGAAGGTATAAGACATATATAACACGCATTACTCTATATATGTTAGGCAATACATATATAACAAGCATTATGTTAGGAAACACAAAATTCTCCAGAACTCCACCGAGAGTTGTATGTTCTTTCAATGGGTGTCGAAATAAATGCTTATACTTACACGACTTGCATAGTCAACAGTGTTAGGTTTATGGTACTTGAACATGATGCAAAATGCACAATGCAAATATATGGGGTTCTGGCGGAGGGAGAAAATCGTGAGAAATTTTATGGCCAATTATAAGATATTATTGAGACGTGTTATCTAAAGGGTTATTCATCTATCCTATTTCAGTGCAAGTGGTTCGATACTCGAAGGGGTGTAAGATATGAAAATAATATCACCAGTATATTCACAGATAACAAATGGGACAAAGAAAATCAACTCATACTTCGCAACCCAAACAAGTGTTCTTCATCTATGAACCTTCTCGAGGAAGAAAAAACAATAACCATAACTGGGTGATCGACAATAACGTTAATCATCAAAATAATTTGGGATCGACCATAAAATGCTGGTCGCGTCGAGAATTTTCAAAATGTTGACAATGACTTAGCCGAAAATGTTGACGTTGTTCAACAACCTGTTCATGTACCAAAATACTTTTCATTAACTTCACCCAATATTTTCAAAATAGGTCTTCTCATGTTACTGATGGGTAAGAATGCAAGTGAAGTTGATCTGCCAACGGCTACCGACGATGAAGTGTCTAAGGGCGAGACTAATTATGCTGAGGACAATCCCGATAATGACACCGAGAGAGAAATTGAAGTATCTGACGGAGAGTCTGGTTAAAAGAAAAGTTATTGTAATATCTATTAATTTGCATTTGATAAACACTTCGTGTAAACTTTATTTGTATATGAGAAGACACATGTTGTAATTTCTATTTGTAACTTTTTAGGAAATGTTTTCATTGTGGATTGTATTGATTTTTATGATGGCCTATGTGATCGGCCGAGGACATGGCGACGATGGAGCCGAGGATCCACCAATCCTAGTGATTTTTATTACAAATTATTTTTTACTATTTTTTATTTCATTTATTATAAATTTTGTGACTTATAATTTATTTTAACCTCAAACTTCGCCGGATGACCCAAACGATGGGGGGGGGGGGTCTCTTCCGTTTGATAGACTGAAGACGTTTACCTCAGCTGGCATGCGTAATGATTACTACGTGTGCAAAGTGGGGATCTATATGTGACGGACCATTCCATTTGATAAAATAGATTGGAGAAATGTTTCCGCTGTCGAGAAGAATGACTTGTATTAGCATCTCAAGGTAAATGATTTATAAGTATATATTTTATACGTTCTCTGTTGATTTGTTTTTTACTTAACTAAGTTTTTGTTTAATTCTAGGCAAACTTTAATTTGGATGAGTTTCCACAAGATTTGGAAGTTGGTTAAAGGGTGGCATTAACTTTGTACTCTAAAAGTGATATAAAGAACACAAACACAATGCCAAAAAGGAATTTCTCAAAGTTGGAGGCTCCCATAATGTAGATAGAGCAAGGGCCCACCCCTCGGGATATGACCTATGAGAATTGGCAGAAAATTATAGATATTTTCTTATCGGAGAACTGGGAACTAACAAAGAAGTATGCCAACACCAAAATTACCCAAACTGAGGGCGGACAAGCACATGCGATAGTACTTGTTTCAAACAAGTACTGCTTATATGTGTGTACTAGTAGGAAACCCGCGCGATGTTGTGATGGGGACAATTTGCAATGTTGTACTCGTTTTTGTTTGTTTATCAATCATTTCGTGATATAATGTATAGTACCTTAGTCAGTTTTGTTTACCTATAATATTTTCCAAACGTTTATTTTGTTTATTGTTTTATTTTTGAGTAAAATGCATGGATAGTCACTGTGGTTTGGGAGGGTGGCATGGATGGGTGGTGGGCAGAAGTGGTGGTGATGTCATAGGTGGGCGGTGGTGCTGGTTGGGTGGAGAAGAGGGAGAGGCTGGATGGGTAGGTGGATGGAGGTGTAGTGTTTAATGTTTGATATATTGTTTTCTAATGACAAGAGTAATTTTGTCATTTAAGATCTATTTAACAGAGAAAACTAATGTTTATCCACTTAGGAACGATCCCAAGTTAATTAAAACTAAGCTAACCACAGAGACATATTTGGAAAGGTGTAGACTAAAGGTAAAATTTTACCAAACCAAATGAACTATCCGTACATTTTACTTTGTTTTTTAAGCTTTCAAGTGGGTTAGCTATTTTGTGTAGTTTTGGGCTGATGATCTCATTTGTTTTATTTATATAACGATTCCTACTTTTAGGCATTTCTTCCTTTTTTATTTGTTTGCTATGGCGAGTGATTGTACTAATGTACCGTAACAAATAAAACCGACTAAATTCCCACTTTCACAGCAGGAAATCTTAGTAGTTGTATATTAAAATTTTGCACCAAAAGTAAAGAAAGGTTGATACTTGATATTCCCAGAAGTTTTTACACTATACCATTACAAGAAAAATTGGTACAAAAACACTTATAAACACATTTCTCCCATCAAAATACAACAATAGTCTCTTCTTCAATCCAACTTGTTCATATGAACAAGACACTGCACCAAACAACTAACACTCATTTTCATCATTGTCAACTTTACTCTTTGTCTTGCTTACATCTCACTGCAATAAACCAATAAAATAACTATTTTGAGATTACCTTCTCCAAGATGTTAACATGAAAATTGAGTTGAGTTTACTCACAACAGGATATATTAGAAATTCAAAGCCCTTTATCACACGCAGCTAGAGATGCACAAATCGAGTTTTTTTTAACCTAAAACCGGGTAGGAACCAGGTCCTGGTAGGGTGGGTAGGAACCGATTCATGGTAAATTGGGATTTTTATACCAGGTTTTGACCGGTTCAGCCGGGTTTTTATTTTAGATTTTGGTCAGTTCAGGTCCTTTTCCTAGACGTGGGTCTGAAACTAGTATGTACCCAAGGATCAGATTGGGTACGGAACCGGGTTTTTGTGTATCTCTACGTGCATGTAACGCTTTGCATTTTGGAACTTTTCTTATTTAGTAAGTTTACATGTATTTCTATTTTTGGAAACTTTTATTCTCTTTGTAATCGTATTTCATTTCCAGCCTTGTAATCCGAGAATTGATCATAATCAAATTCGTCGTTTATACTTATTTGTTATACATACAATCAGTTGTTTAAATACATGTTTTGATACTCTTTATACGTGCAAATACTTATACAACATGCATTCACGACACTCAAATTATGGTTGCATACATGTTATATATGTAAAAACGTGCTAAAAATGAAAGTTATGGCTTAAAATAATAATGACATCAAAGTTCATGGGCTAAAATGGAAGAAAACAAAGTTTCCGAATTTAACATGGCGCCGCGCTACGCGAGTCATTCCCTCCCTCCCTTTTACATGCCGCCAGGGTGCTTAATCTGCAGCCAGTTGTTTCTTGGCTGCGGGTTGGCCAATTCTTTCACCTCCAAACTCAACCAATCACCTTTGAGCTCCATTAAAACTCTAACCCTATCTAACCATAAAATAAACAAGCTTCCTATCACTCATTTTCACTTTCCAAACTCCTCTACACTCTAAAATTAGTTGCAAAATCAAAACAAGGCAGAAACTTCTAAATTATAAAGTGAGTTCAAACTCACTTTTCTTCAAATGTTCTTCATTTCTTCTTCCTCTACAAAGCTTGGAACACCTCTAGGAGTGTTTCCACAGGTTTACCATGGTAAACCAAGGTGGAACATCACCATTTTGAGGTCCAAACTTTCTGTTTTGGAATATTATGTTGTTAACTTTATAAAACTTATGATCAAGTCTATGGTTAGTGAGCTTGTGTATGGTTGATTCTTATGAGTTTAGAGGTGCAAACACCCTCTAAACTTTCTGTTTTGATAGGGTTTAAGACAACCCACAAGTGTTGAAATCATCCAAGCCTACCATAGTTCATATGGCAAGACTTGTGTTTGATGAAAGTGTGAACCTTGGAAGTCTTGGCTATCCTAACTTGTTCCACACCTCACTTGATGTTTTATCTTGCTATTCCAAGTAGCTTACTAGTCCTAAAGTAACACAACCCCGTCTAGCCTCCAACATTTAGTTCATTCCTTCCATGTTGAGATGACACACCCGGGTTGATCTTACTTGGCTACTTGATGAAATATTAGATAGTTGTACTTTCTTTTCATTCATGACCATTCGAATTATCCTTGTGATGATTTGTGCATTGGTGAATTCATACAATGAGGTTAATCTTACTTCCATGCTTGACTTATATGACATCTTGACATCTATGATACTCTTGATGGACTTAGCTTTAGGATTACTATATAAAATCTATAAGTGTGTGTATATATATATATATATATATATATAGGGTTAGGCTAACATAGAAATACCCTTATCGTATAATACGTACGTGATCATCTCAGCCGTCAGATCCTCATCCCACATTGAAATCGCATATTGATTTTTTGTAATAATTTCGCATGTTGGTTTTTTAACATGCGATTTCATCAAAATTACCACATGCGAAATTGTTACAAAAAACCAACATGCGATTTCATCAAAATTATCACATGCGATTTCATCCATGCTATTTTATAACATGTGATTTCACATCGCGTACATAGCGTACGTTAAGCCATTTTATACAAT
Source organism: Helianthus tuberosus (assembly GCA_030545235.1). Taxonomy (NCBI): domain Eukaryota; kingdom Viridiplantae; phylum Streptophyta; class Magnoliopsida; order Asterales; family Asteraceae; genus Helianthus; species Helianthus tuberosus. The sequence continues at coordinate 171,889,544 of CM060352.1, forward strand.
ACATTTTTTTCTACATACTGAATTCATGATGTTAAGTGGTTTATGATTATGTGTCATAAATTTAGGTTACTTTATCTAATGTTCTAAGTTTCTCGTTTTCGATTCTAATAGGCAAACTAGGACCCATGAAATCACATATAAACTTAGTGTCAAAACGAGTACAGAGACAAGATATATTTTATGAATACATACTTTTTGAAACTTAATTCCAATCCGAATCCTTCGTCAAAATTCCAAATACTCACACACCTTCGTTTACCCCATATAGGGTGACCTTGGTGTTCCAACCTCCAACTCATCAACTCACGGGATTATCAAAGGAAAGCTTTGCAAAACTGTGAGTATACTTAAACGCCATTTTTTTCCATTTTACACTTGTAGGTGCAATATGTTTACATTATCAACTACTCATTCACACTTAAACCTTATACAAACACAAACAATCCAATCATGCATGCTTAGATACGTTATACTTGATTTGTATTCTTTGGAGCATTCTTATGGGATTTACTTGTCATTAACTTCGTACGAGCTTCCCCTTAACATGTATAGCGCTATAGGAGTAACGCACCGCCCGTAGTCTTATGGTCATGTTAAGTCTTTTAAACATGCGGTAATCAGAGGATTGACTTGTATAGTTGCATGCCAAGTTTACATTAATCTACTTAACTATTTTTTTCCATGTGGATTCGTTTAAATCATTTTTATATACGTATGCTATAATTAAACTTGTGTACTCGCCAATACATTGTGTATTGAACTATACTTTAAAACATGTTGCAGGTTGATGACTTGATGATCTTGGAATCTAGTAGGGATGCTTAGATACCCACCTAATTTACTAGACTTGTTGTATTTCGTTATTGTACTTGTTCTATCGTTTCAAGAACATGTTGTATTTTGAATTTCATTTGTTGTACATGACAATGTTGTTATGAATGAAATCGGTTTTGAATTAAATATTGTCACAATAGTGTTTTGAAGTCTCGAGCAATCTCGTTTTCGTCTCACTCTGATGTTTACGCCATCGGTTGGGTGTGACAGCGCAGCCTCTTAACCAAAAAAAAACAAACATGCTGCAAACCACATACAAAAAACAAATACTTAGATGAATGTACTGTCCCCATTTCCATCACTGACCCCATACACTTTATTTCTCAAGAAATAAACTTTTAATAGTACAAAAAAGCGTTTCTGGTCCTCAATCTAAAGTCCAAACTACTACAAGACAACACAAACAAAAAACACACTCTGTAACTTATAAAAGAAAGTGACTTACATAAGCCTCAGGTCTTATATACAAATTTAAGAAGCAACAAACCCGCCGACATACTCGGTATCTATGTTCTAGTTAGAGTTTTTTTATTACCGAAGGAAATGAGCCCTGAATTTACACCATAGAGGTGTGGATACAAATGCGGTAGAAGTGTTTTAATATAAACTGAATTTATAATCGACCTGGTAGTAGAGACTGAGCCTTTGAATAATCCATAGAGGCGTGGATACAAATGCGGGTCTGAAGACCACATGCAAGTTGTTTCATTTAGATAGAATTAGCCTAAAATATCCCTTTACAAAGTAGATATACCTGCAAACACAATTACACCATTAACCTACACTATTCATTATTATGTTTAGTAGTTAGGGGCATATATATATATATATATATTAGAGGGTTCAAATGAGAAGAATTTTTTTGTAAGAAAAAAAAAGAAGAAGTTTCAACCAATAAGAATGCTTCATTTTACTTCATTTAATATTTGTAGTTAATTTTAATATAAGGGTATATTGGTAAACTTACATAAATCATTAATTTGTATTCTTCCCCTTTAATAACTAGCTAAATTAAATTTGTAACTCCTTTTCAAAATATATACTTTTTTCAAATTAAAAAAAAACAACTTAATTTAAAGTGTAAAATAAATTACTAGTTGTGTAGGATAAATTACGAGTTGTGTAGGCTATATTTCGAGGTGTGTAGGATAAATTTCGACTGTGTAGGATAAAATTCTATAATGTGTAGGGTATATGTAGAAAAATTTTGATATGTGTAGGTTTTGTAGATTATATGTAGGATAATTAATGATTAGTTGACTAATTAATTAAATAGAGAAAAATTAATGATATTAGTTATAAATGAAATAGCATTTTACTTATATGCCCTTTCTTCTTTTTCTTCTCACATTAAATTTGTTCTCAAATGAACCTTCCCCTATATATATATATATATATATATATATATATATATATATATATATATATAGGGGAGGGTTTAAATGAGAACACCTATTTTTTGTGAGAACCATGAGAACAATTCTCAGCCACCCATTTATATTCCCTATGTTTTAATGAAAAGGTTAAATTTGTAATTTAACATTTCCCTGTCTTCTCTACTCCAGTTCTTCTATTATTCATGTTAGATTCAATTGTGAAAAATCAATTGAAGCATTATACTGACCTAAATCAAAGCTTTATTAGACTCGCTCATAATCAATCTCGTAATCATACGCATTTGATTGTGGATTAAGGTTAGGGTTGTTCTATGATGTTGAACTCATTATCATCAATTCAGTTGTAGTAGTTTGGTGCATTTGATTTGATTCTTGCTAATCAGACCATTTGATTCGATCCTAACCCGCAGGTAGTGTTTGTGCACTTGATTTTAATTCCAATTCCATGTTGTACTGAGTTCGCAATCGATTTATGATTTTGGTACGAAGTATTTTCATTAAACTGGTACCGAACCAAGAAAACTGATATGGTATTCGATTTATACTTTCACTTATTTTCAATTTTGGTGTTTTAATCAATTAGAATATGTAAACATTCATATCTCCAAATCTTTGTAGATGACGCCAGCAAGGTATTTGTGAAAATGCCACATCCAACTGTGATCAGTCTACAATATCTGAAACTCGATTATAACTAGATTGACAATTATTTCTTATGTTGTTGATGAAGGAAATATATGTACAGCTCTAGCCCATATAATAATAGTAGTTGTAGGATCAGTAGTTCTATCATTATCTTGGAGTGTTGCACAACTCAGATGGATTGCCGGTCTAGTTTCTCTAGTCTTATTAGCACTCGTGACCAATCTCAACGTGTCCCTACTCACCAAGTTTCATCATTACTCCCACCATCGCAATGGCGTGAACGTAACCGACCGTTCCTACTTGGAAGTTGTACCGAACATTCTAGGTAACCGAGTTGGTATTGTTTGAATTTGTGGCTGTTTTAAGTTGTTTAATAGTTTTAACGATGTTTCGTGATGTTACAGGGGATTTGAAAGCACGAGTTTGTTCATTGTTGGTGTTCTTTAATTTGTTTAAATTGGGAGTTGTTTATGCAATCACATCTGCTAGCAGCATTAGGTACGCTTCATTTTCGTTATAACGGTTTTCAGTCTAGTTCGTAAGTGTTTGCTGTTTTGTTGGTGGTAGAGCGATACTGCAGTCATATTGTTACCACGAGCATGGGCACAAAGCAGCTTGTGAATATGGGATAAAGTTTTATATGCTTCTCTTTGGAAGTATTCATGTTATAGCTTCTTAAATACCCAATTTCTGAAGTATAAAATGGCTCTCGGTTATTGCTGCAGTTATGTCCTTCGCGTACTATTTCATTGGATCTGGACTCGGGTTAGCACAAGCAATAGGTAAGGACACCCATCTTTACAGAACAAAAATTTAATGGATTAGTTGTTATTACAGAACTATATCGTTATTAGTTCTTTGAAATAGTATAATTTTGTAAACACGTAAAAGAGTACATGTTTGGCTACTTTTGACCCGTTTCATTTTATACTATAATATATGTTATATGAGACTGCAGGGAATGGGAAGATCAAAGGTAGTATAGGAGGAGTTCTAACTGATAAACCGGTTCAGAAAGTATGGTTGGTTGCTCAAGCTATTGGAGACATTGCGTTTGCGTACCCTTTACACATGTGTAAATTGCTTAATTACACAAATGCATTAGTAACTAAGCTGATTTACACATGTGTGAAGATCTTTAAGCTTAAAGTATGATGACGTACACATGTATAAACTACATAGTTACACCTGTTTAATCATACTTATTTTCTCTAATACCGTTGTTTTAATGTGCACATCTTATTTACACATATGTACATTGCTTAAATACACAAACACAATAGTAACTAAGCTTAGTTACACATGTGTAGAGATATTTTAAGTTTAAGTATGATGATGTACATATGTCTAAACCGCATAATTACACCTATTTAATCATAGTTATTTGTTCTAATATTGTTGTTTTAATGTGCACATCTTATTTACGCATGTGTAAATTCTTAATTACACGAATGTAATAGTAACTAAGCTGATCTACACATGTGTAATTGCTTATTTGTTTCTTTACAAATACAAACAATTAGGGCTCATGTGGTTGTTTAAGATCTTGAAACCAGATATGTGTAATAGTACTTGTTTAGAGTTACACATGTGTAACTGTTAATGGCTTGCATTCCATCTTGTTCAGATTTACACATGTGTACGTGGTTCTTGGAACATTTTCTTGAAGCACACTGTAAGTGTTTGTGTATTACATGTGTAAGTTTATGTTTTACACGTGTAAGTGTTTCTATTTTATACATGTGTAAGTGTTTCCGTTTTACCCATGTGTAAATGCTCAGTTACATATGTGCAAAATTATTTTACATATGTGTAAGTTTCTGTTTGAAATAGTTACACATGTGTAAGTTTCTATTTTACACGTTAAGTGTTTGTTTTACACATGTGTAAGTGTTTCGATTTTACACATGTGTAAATTTATGTATGTTGCATACTTTGTATAAATTCTCAGATAAACAACCAAAGCTAGTGTTAACTTAACAAGACGCAACAATGAAACAAGTCATAGCTAACGTGTTCAATGAACCTATCCATTGTTTATGTATGTGGAGTATTATGTATAAACTGATGAAGATGGTAATTGTGATGAACAAAGTCATAGTGATGAAGATAGCGATGAAGATAGTGATGCTGACGAAAGTTTTTTTTTTTTGTGTATTTATTTCTCTAGTTTTTGTTTGAATAAGGTATTCATGCACTATGTATATTAAAGATGTAGCATTTTGTTGAATTTGAACTTTTGTTTTGATGTGGAATTTTACAATTTTTATATTTTTATATTTACAAGATAGCATCTTATGTAAAAGGGGGCAACACCTCAGTATTTATTGATAACAAAAAATATTTACAACCTACGGGCATTGGGCTTCCCGGGATATACCCCAAGGAGGAAACCAACTCCAAACCATTATCTATCGTCTAATAACAAGGCCTTCACCATGAGCTAAACTAGAAATATAAAAACAACCTATTCTAGACACCACAAAAACACCAATGGCTACTCTATCTGGATGCACCTTGTGGGACTAATAGTCGTCTAATTGAAGTTCATCATAATACGAAATATCAGCATGTGAAAGATGCCTTGAATAAGCGAAGTCATCCTCCAAGTCATCACCCCTGATGTCAATAAAACACAAATAAATCATGAATTTAACACAAACATCATACTGAATTGTAGAAAGGTATGAACTTCCAATATGATCAAGCAATCAAAATGTAAAAACAAAAAACATCTTCATGTAGAACTCAGATCGACTAGGAGAATAATCCTACATCAACTTGTTGCTCAACGTTCTTTGTTACCACCGACTTGTGCTCATCTAAATTTGATTCAATTACTAAAGATTGACAATGATTAGGATGTTGTTCAAGAGAGCTGACTGCATATGTAAAACTTTTGCAACCACTGTCAGCAACACCACTGGATTTGGTGCTGATGTAACTAGTAGTAGACGATGAAGTGCTGAGATCCAGGTTGATGTCCTGGATCTATGATAAGCTAAGCCACCTTTTTTTCCATTTCTTGAAACAGTAATTACAGACTCTTATATTCCCTTGCAACATTTAAATCACTAGAGGATGCCGCGGGGATTGAATTTTGAGTACACTTGGCACAGAAAACACGACCACAAAATTTTGCATTGATGTCTGTGGTTGAACAAAGTAAACTGTGAAGCACACTCGTAGCATACCCTGCAACTCTGATTGGGCATCCAAAAGTCCCTCGACACGTTAACTAGCTCAGACCGCTAAGGGACCCCCAAATTCAATACTAACTAAGATGTGCAAACATCTTATTTACACATGTGTAAATTGTTTAATCACTCAAATTCAATATTCAATATTAACTAAGATGATTTACACATGTGTAAACATATTACTTACACACGTGTAAACATCTTATTTACACATGTGTAAATTGCTAAATCACTCGAATTCAATATTAACTAAGATGATTTACACATGTGTAAGCCATAATATATAAAATTTTAGTTATATATTTTTTATATAATATACCTTCACATGTGACAACTAATTGGAGTTTCTTTGGCTGTTTTTCCATAACCCTATTCAACATCTGTTTTTTTTTTCACCACTCCTTGATGCTTCTGTTAAAACAATAGAAGGTAGTTAAACAATATGTATTAACAACTTACTTATACATGTGTGATTTCCTTGATTACACAAATGTAATAGTAACGAAGATGATTTATACATGTGTAAATAGGGGTGAGCATAAGTAGGTCCGACCCGACTAGAACCTGATAACCGAACCGAATAGTACCCGAAACTGGCCCTAATAGAGTAATTTGGGTATTTTTCGGTTCCTATAATTCTAGTATATCGGGTATCGGGTCGGTTCCACGACTCACGAGTTACATGATTTCCGACACACATAAAAGAACATGCATGCAGAATCTATATATAAAAACTAAATAATAAAATGGGTATGGGTACGCAACTTATTTGCAGGCCGATATGCAGCCTATTCGCAGCCGGTGTGCAGCTTATTCGCAGCCTGTTCGCAGCTGGTACGCAGGCCTGTTCGCAGCCGGTACGCAGCCTGCTCGCAGCCGGTACACAGGCCTGTTAGCAGCCGGTAAACCTACATATGTTTGTTTAAATTTATTTAATAATATATACCTTCACATTATATTTATACAGAGATGATAGTGCTTTTAGAATTTCAATAACTAATTCAATATATAACAACATAATACAACAATCAGACATACTGGATTTTAGAAAACCACCACCTAGAAAAAACCATATATTTCTAACTAGAGAGGAAACTCCGTCGCCTGTACTTATTCCTACTAAAATAACCAGCTAAATATTATATAACCATCCTAGCCAAAACACATTCAGCGGTGTATATCAATAGTGTATTGTACAAGTATGCTATCTCAATTCAACACATTTCTAGCCAACGAGATGACTAAGAGAGTAAGTGACAAGTTGCCAGGTAAACTTCTGAATCCTATGCCCGTTACGGGTCAATTAAATGAATAATAAAAACACACACTTACTCTGTTAAGATCCATCCCACAAAAGCACAACCAACACCAGAAGACATAAATATGCAAATGCCTATATATAGCAAAAGAATAGTGAAACTATAAACCCTAAATCTTTAAAGCTATATGTCATCCGAATCACAGATAATCATTCCAAATAATATCAATTTTGAATCTAAAACAAAAACAATCAGACATTTATACGAATGATGAAGTTTCTATTACAAACATTCGGTCAAATTAACAAAAGGGGAAGTAGATATCAGATATCGAAGAACAGAGATAATAATTTTCACCTTGAACAACTGAATTTATTGAATAATTAATCAAATCATAGCGAATACAGTTAAATCACACAACAAAATTGAAGAACTCACCTGTTAAACGGTTCAATCGAGACTCATTGGAGATTTTTCCTCATGATTTTTGAAATTGAAGGGCTTTTTACACACAGATCGATTACTGGCAGGGTTTTTTTGGTACTGGTTATGCGTATTAGGTGATGGAGTTTTTAGGGGGGTTTTGTTTTTTAGTTTTGACAATAATACCCTTTAGTCTTTTAATTTAGGTTTCATTCTCATTTAAACCCATCTAATCTTTAGCCCTTAATTAAGAATGATCTATGGATGAAAATGGTTCCTAGTGTTCTCACAAAAATCTCTGTTCTCAAGATAACCCTCCCCTATATATATATATATATATATAGGGGAGGGCTATATAGAAAACCCTAAATATTTAGGAAACCCGGGAAACTCAAAGCTCCCGACCTTTTTTTTTTTTTGAAAAAAATAACACATGTAATATACATGTTTTTAAGAGTTTTGGGCCAAAAAAATAAAAAAAGTGCCGAACGGTTTTTAAAAAAAAAAAACAAATTTCAGCAACTTTCAGCATTTTTTGTCTAACACATGTTAGTCAACGAAGTTTTTGGAACTTGTTTATTTTTAAAAAAAAAAAGTACTCGGCGCTTTTTTGTTTTTTTTGGCCCAAATCTCTTAAAAACATGTATATTACATGTGTTATTTTTTTCAAAAAAAAAAAAAAAGTCGGGAGCTTTGAGTTTCCAGAGTTTCCTAAGATAGATAGGGTTTTTGTTTAGCATTAGCCTATATATATATATATAGGGGAGAGTTTAAATGAGAACGCTAAATATTGTGAGAACCGTGAGAACAAATGAAAAAACCACGAGAACTTGGTTAAAAACAATTCAAATTCAAAATTTTTTTCTACACTTATTATTATTATTCGAATACAATGTTAGAAATTTAATTTACACGTTTAAATTTACGTGAATTCGTAAATAAAGAAAGTTTACACATGTGTAAGTTTGCCATTTACACATGTGTAAATCTGTTATATTTACACATGTGTAAAAAATTTAAAAAGAGTGATTTTGAAAAGAGAAATGCATGATTTGATGTTGTAAATTCTTTTTTTGATGTTGTATCTTAATTACAATGAGTTTTGTATTAAAAAAAATGGTTTTGATTGGTTTTTTCATTCGTTCTCACAGTTCTCGCAATATTTAGCGTTCTCAAGATAACCATCCCCTATATATATATATATATATATATATATATATATATATATATATGGGGAAGGATCCACTAAAAAGTGGATTTTGCCTAAGTAGCCTAAGAAGAATTGTGATGATGACATGTGGCACTCCTAATAAGTAGGAATGAAGGGCATTTTGGTCCTTATAAATAGGAGTGAAAATGACATGTGGCACCCCTTTTGTTTTAAAAAAATATAAACAAAAAAAATCTAGCACAAAAAATCTAGCACAAAAAATGTAGTACAAAAAAATATAGCACAAAAAAATCTAGTACAAAGAAATATAGCACGAAAAAATTTAGGAAAAAAATGTAGTACAAAAAAATATAGCACAAAAAAATTGAGGAAAAAAAAATTTAAGACAAAAAAATTCAGCACAAAAAATTTAGCACAAAAATATAGTACAAAAATTCAGCACAAAAATGTTATATAACATAGAAATACAACACATTTAAGTGGGTTTTTTTAGTCTTCATATTTTATATAGCAATATGGTACTCAAATTAAAGATAAAAAGACACTCGATTTTACGGTGAAATTTTAATGAAAAAATAATGTCGTATAAAAAAGTTATGAACGTTTAAAAAATGAAGGTGGAATATGCATGTGACTTGCATGTGGAGAGAGAAAGTCCATAAATAGGATTTTCTCAAGATACCCTTGCACTCCTCCTTTCTCCTACCATTTCATCTTAACCATTGATTTGAAAAATGAATGGTTAAGATTCCTTCTTAGGCTACTTAGGCAAAATCCACTTTTTAGTGGATCCTTCCTCATATATATATATAGGGTAGGGTTCTAGAGTGAACAATGGTTAATTTGTGAACTAAGTGAACAGATCTTGTCCATTGGATTAGTAGATGATGAGATTTAATACTAATGGCATTTTTGTAATTATTATATTATTTTTTCGTATCAAAAAGTTTGAGTAAGGGTATTAGAGTAAATTTCTATCCAAAGCCACAATAGAATCTGGGAAACATTCCTTAATCATCGCACCTTTCAGTTTATAGATCATATGAAATCTCTTTCTCTCTCCCCTTTGATCCCACCGGCGATTAATAGCTTCCATCGTCGATTCTTCTCTCTCCCTTTTAATCCCACCGGCGATTAATAGCTACCACCGTCGATTCTTCTCTCTCCCTTTTAATCCCTCCGGTGATTAATAGCTTCCACCGTCGATTGATAAAGTGTGCTATATATCGGCGTTTTCATTCACCGGAATCCCAGCAAAAGGTACATATCATATATAGCTTCCACCGTCAATTCTATATAAGTTATTTTTCGTTTGATTATATGTAATCAAAAGCTAGGGTTTTGTTGACTGTGTATTTCGATTACTGGTTGAGTTTGTTGGGGTAAGATGTGATGAAGATTGTATACTGGGTTGTACACATATGTACAGGGTTTTTTTAGTTAATGCACAGGGTTTTTTTTAGTTAATGCACTGGTTCGGAATACACATGTGTTCATTTTGCTCTGTTTTTATAAATTAGTTCTCCTTGCTCTGTTTTCATTTGTTTTTTTTATGTGAACTGGTTCGGAATACACATGTGTACATTACTTCTTCTTGCTCTGTTGAATTTACACTTGTGAATTATGCTGAACTGGTTCGGAATACACATGTTTACATTACTTTTTTTTGGTTGTACACAGGGTTTTACACATATGTACATGTTGTTTTTTTGTTTATGCTCTGTTTGAGGGACTAGTGTGGGTATTATAATCGCATTGTTAGGAGGATAATTAGGCACATGTCATATCTTATATTATATAATTAACATTAACATGTATTAAACTTATTACATTTGCATATGTTAAGTTGAGATATTAGACTCAGGTTCTCACTTAATGTGCTTTTCCATTCTCAGTACCGAAGAGGTCGCATTCGGCTTCAATAGAGGCAAGGATTCAACTGTAAGTAATTATGCTCATGTGAAACCATAAAAAGGTAATTAGGACCCTCGGTAAATTCTAATGATCATCCCTTCTTGTAGGTTTTGCTGCACTTGCTTAGAGCATGATACGTTTTGCATCAAGTGGAACACGAACATTTCGAGGGTCTAGGGGGTATATCTGATGGTGAATTTACATTTCCAATGTAAGGCGCCATGATACTAGGAATTGTCACTCAAAAAAGGCAAACAAACTAAGGACGCTTTCTCGACCGAATAAGAAGACGACAAAGAAACAGAGTCTGGAACTTAAGAGTCAGAAAGTGAAGACAAGGAGAGTGAAATATAGATTATAATTAAAACCCTACATTTATTTAATTCCAACGTTTTTTAAACTCGTACCTTTTGGTTCTTTTATTTTTTACAGTTGTTGATGCGTATCTGCGATACTACCTTTTCAATTATTGTTCAGTTAATGTCAGTTGATATATTTTTACATGAAATTGATACACCACACATACACGGATTATAATTGGAATTTACTCCAACACGGTTACATACAATAATGATTACATTTATGTATAAGAGTCGTACACATGTTTTTTTCAAACCATTTATCAGAGCAAGATTTAGCCCCAATCCACACACTTGTTTCTAAATCCTTCATTTGAAAACGCATCAGCCCTGTTCCACCTTTGGTTTCAAACACCATTTTCCTGTACATGCTCCATAAAATTAAACAATTGTCTTGTCAAACACCAACTGCCTGCATCAGCCCTATTCCACCATTTGCCTGCACATGCTTCATTTGGAAATGCATCAGCCCTATTCCAGGCTGCAGAGTAATAAACAACCTTTTTTGTACACCTGTGTATCGACTGCTTATACACACGTGTACATAGTGTACACCCTTTTGTACACCTGCGTATAGACTGTTTATACACATGTGTCCATCCAAATTGCAGCCAAACGGCAGATTCCAGCGACCATGGTTTAGAACAAAATCAAACACATGGTTTGCTCCTATATACACGAATCTGATTTTGTTCCATCATTCAATTAATAAACATATATTTAGAATAAACTTAAAAAAAGTCAATATGTTATGTTTACAACTACTTCACTGTCAATACAAGTTTACACCCTTGTTCTAGATCAACTAGTATTCAAAGCATAAGAGAAACAACAGCTTCTGGCACCAATGGCTTGAAGACCTTCAAAGCAATTTAATTTTTAGTCTTTAGTTCTTTATGTTGTTTCGATTCAGGTTTATGACTATAAATACCAAGGGCTCCTCAGATGCAACATTACTAACTACACTTGTTGCCGAGCAATCCCAAGTTCTTGTGAATGCTAAGCATGTCTTTGAAGGTGAAGGCGAATACTTGAGGAATTCTGCACCAACCAATCAAACAGCATAAAAATTTCAATATAACGTTTTTTTCGTAACATATCATGATTTCATCATAAAGCTAAAAAAATGGAACCTTCGTCAACATTTATCATGATTTCATCATAAAGCTAAAAAAATGGAACCTTCGTCAACATTTACGTCTTCAACAGTTTTCTTGTTACTTTTCGGGTTAATGCCAATATCAACATTCAATTTTGCTCCATCAACATATGTTATATTATGCTGTGTTTTTTCATTAGCCATTTTAACACCTGAGTACATAGGTTATGCTCTGTTTTTTCATTAGGCATTTTAAATGTCTATACACATGTTTACACCGGTTATGCTCTGTTTTTTCATTGGCCATTATAAATGTCTATACATATGTGTACACCAGTTATGCTGTGTTTTTCCATTAGCGATTATAAATATCTCTACACATGTGTACACCAGTTATGCTCTGCATTTTAAATGTCTATACACATGTGTACACCGGTTATGCTCTGTTTCTTCGTTAGCCATTTTAAATGTCTGTACACATGTGTAAACCAACCAAATATCATAACATTGCCAAAAGTCAGAGTAAATTAACATTTTTACTAAAACCATATCAATCACTGAAAATACACATATGTATACTCATCCCAATCACGGAACTAAACCCTAACCCCCTTTCGGTCTTGACGAAACATGTAAACTCAACATCAACATGATCGATACAAATTTTTGCAAAACATGAACCCTAAAAAACGTAAATCAGCACCCTAATACACCAGCAGATGAAAAAAAGACACAAATTACAGAAATTGAATACAAGCCCTAGATTAAAGATTTTGGTATTAGGAACGACATCAGATGACATCAGATCGATACAAATTTTTGCCACCTCCCTCCATCTTCAAATTGTACCCAATTCAACTGGAAACCCTATGAACCCTAATTGTTGAATAAGAAGGAACAAATGTTTAAGAGGGAAAATTGGAAGATAAAACCTGATTGGATGAAGGAAAATCAATGGAATTCGAGATCTGTGAGAGAGAGTATTCCGGCGAAGATGATGGTCACGGCGATGATCTGTAACTTTTGTGGTCCTCCTCTGCGATGATGATGAAAGACGGTAAGAACTGCAGCAAAAAAAACTACGTGATGATGATGATAATTTTCTGGAATGTGAGGATAGGAAGTAAATTACATGATTAGCCGGTGATTTGTTAAGGAGATAATGATGAAAATCTTGTTTGACTCGTTTATGATAGATTTTGAAATATAATGAAAGAAGATCTCATAAAATATGCTATGAAATAGGAATTGTAACTGCCATTGGTTTATGGAATGGTATTTAAAATAAAAAATAATTTGTATAATTACAATCTTGCCCTTTTTCTCAAGAATTGAAATCAATGGTTGAGATTAGTTCACAAGGTTCACAACCAAGGATGTTGTTCACTCATGATCCTCATCCTATATATATATATATATATATATATATATATATATATATATATATATATATATATATACATAGAGCGTCTACAATAAGCTCTTGTATGTAGTGCATTGCAAATACAGTGGGAGGAAGGCGATTATGACGTTACATAACCGCCTTATATGTCACGTTTCAGCAAGCAATATGTAAATGTGTTTATGTAGTTCTCGAAATTGTTTACTTGTAATCGGTTTTCTATTGAACTGTACCTTCAAAGCGTGGAAAGAGGCCACTTCTTACTAATATCTTCATGAACTATGTCATTTTCTGGTTCACATTGAAATGATGAAGAGAGCACAGAGAGCATGTGGAAATTTGTTGTCATTCCCTTACTGACTAGATCTACAACTTTCACAGGCGCGCCTCAAGGGGTTTAAATTTTATATGTGCCTTAGGGGGTTTATATTGTATGTGCGCCTCAGAGGGGCTGTCGCGCTAAAAAGGCTACGTCTCAAGTTCACCTCAGGGGTTTTTTTATATTTGTTTTTGATTTTTTTTCACTTTTTGTGTCAATTTCAAGCGATTTGTTGTTTTTATGTGTGTTTTTGATGATTTTGAGGATGAATTTAGTTAGTATTATTATTTTTAAGAAATATAATTTTATATTTATTTTTTAATTCCCCCAGGCTTACGCCTCAGTTTGTCTCGAAGCTTACACCTCGTGAGGCGAAAGGAAAACGCCTCAAAACTCGTTTTCGTTCTTTTAAACCTTGAGTACAAGTAGTCAAAATAATTCTAACAAAAGGTATGGAAACATTAAAAATAGTTTTCTAAAAATATACCCACATCGGCAAGTACTAAAATTACTTTGGTAATTACCAAAAAAACCCTTCCAATAAAAAAAATCCGCTAAATAGATTCAAGTTAGACTAGAAGGTATGGGGGCCGGCTAGGACCGGCGCCGGTCCCCCACACCGCCCCCTCCATCCCACCCGTCCTCCCCAGCGGCCCAAAGCCGGTCTCGCCGTGCCACTTTTGAACAATATAGCCGTTACTAACGGCTAGATTAATAAAAAAAAAAACCTTTTTCAATTTAAATATATACCCATTCTTTATACCATTTCTTCAATATTTCACCCATTCTTCTCCCATTCTCATCCATTTTTATAAAAAAAACACTCCCATTTTTATACCAATCTTTTATAAAAAAACATCTCTTCATCCACAATGGCATCTAATCCTTGGTGGTCCGGCTCTTCTTCGGATGAAGAGGAGATGTTTTTCGCAAACGCTGTGGTAAAGGCGGCACAAATTCTTTTGGAAGAGGAAGAGGACTCGTCTAAAAACGTTATTACCAGACGAATACAGGTTAACAGAGACCGCGAAGGAGCGCACGAGAAATTGGTTAACGATTATTTTTCGGATGCACCCCTTTACAACGCCGACACTTTCAAACGAAGGTTCCGAATGAGTCGCTGTTTATTCACACGGATTGCTGATGATTTGGCGGGGCTAGACCCGTTTTTCACTCAACGACCCGATGCTCGGAATTATGAAGGGTTCACCACGTTACAAAAGTTTACTGCGGCCATTCGCCAACTGGCGTACGGGACAGTGGCCGACGCGTTGGACGAGTACTTACAGATGTCGGCAAGAACCGCGCGGGAATGTTTGTATCGGTTTTGCCATAATGTGGTGAAACTGTATAGCAAAAAATATTTGCGGAAACCAAACGCGTATGATGTTCAACAGTTGTACCAAGCTCATGAAGCAAGGCACGGGTTTCCGGGAATGCTTGGTAGCATTGATTGTATGCATTGGGCGTGGCATAACTGCCCGACTGGGTGGCGAGGCCAATACACGCGAGGTGATCACGGCTATCCAACCTTAATACTTGAGGCCGTGGCGTCACAAGATTTGTGGATCTGGCATTCTTTCTTTGGGCTCCCTGGTTCACTCAACGACCTCAACGTGCTATACCAATCGACGATCTTTAGCGATGTCGTTAATGGAATCGGTTCGGACACCCGTTTTACAGTTCCATGGGTTGAGTATAGACGCGAGTATTATCTTGCTGACGGAATATATCCGTCTTGGTCTACAATTGTCAAGACTATTTCATATCCTGAGGACGAAAAAAGGAAAAAATTCGCCAAGCGTCAAGAAGGTGCAAGAAAAGACATCGAACGTTGTTTTGGTGTTTTAAAAAAAATGGGCCGTCCTTGAACAACCGGCACGTGCGTTCACACCGAAGCGGTTGCGCCTTTGTATGTACGCTTGCATTTTGCTCCATAACATGATTATTGAAGACGAAGGTCGGGCGATTTGTGAGTATGATGAGAATGCATCTTACGGGAATACTGTCCTGGTAGATCCGACGCAACAAGATTTAAACTCGTTCGCGCTAACCAACGACTTCACGCATATAAACCTTCAACAGGATTTGGTAGAACATATTTGGAACAACGTTAACGTAGCGGACGGTGACGAAGACGAGTAGTGTAGTTTTTTTTAGGAAATGTAATATTTTTTTTATTTTTCGGAAATGTATTTTTTTTTAGGAAATGTAATATTTTTTTATGTTATGAAATGAATTTATTTATGTTGTATTTGTTAATTTTTATAAAGTTTTTATTAAGTTAATAAAGTAAAACTTAGAAAATTATAAAATAATGAGGTGGGGTAGCCCCATCCTCCATCCCCCTCAAATATGAAGGAGGCCCATCCCCCACGAGCCGGTGATGTGGCGCCTACGTGGCGGCCCATCCTCGTGGGGATGGGCCTCACCATACCCCTTAGTCTTATATTTAACCTCTGACGGATCAAATGAGTAACCTCTGACGGGTCAAATATTAAGTTCTATAAAAAGGTGGGTTTGGTGTTCATACCTGAGACATCCTAGGTGAATGTGACTTGCGTTGCATCTGATGCACAATGGAGCACAATGTGACATGCAACGAACCTCTGCCTTGGAGTAACTGTCTTTAAGCTGCGGGTGAATCAACTAAGTAATAACACTCTCTTCAAGCAACGGTCTAGCCTGCTCATCAAAGTACCTAGCAATTAGAAGCAAAATGGGCTAGGTGTGTTTCTAAATCCATGGGCATGGGCGAACTTTTTGCGTGGGTTGGGCGCGTCTCACCAACCAAAGCCCAAGTTTATTACTGGTAATCTAACTTTTTAAGTAAAACTGATAAGCTTTGGGTAACTTTTGACCAATTTGACCTCTTTCTACTTTCCATAAATTTTCAATAAGTTATCAATTTAACCCGTCACAAATAAAATAAAACTCATTATAATTACTCATTTACATATAAGTAGGTCAAAGTGATCCATTTAGCAATGCTAAACGCCTAAACCCACCAAAACATGAAAACAAGACCATACGGGTTTTAAAACTCATACCCATTCAGTGAGATATTGTTCGTCCTTTGGCCTTATCACAACGCAAATAATATAACAAACATATCAGGTTTGGACTTGGAGCAGCCCAGCCAATAGCCGTAGACAAAATGGTTATAACCTTGAGATTAGAAAATCAACTTTTTAAGAACTCAGATATTGGAGTTAGTATCCACAATTATGATGAGAAAACAAGGAAAATGGCAAAGAAAAAACTAATCAAATCTGAAAGACAGCCTACCAACACATATCTTCTTTGAATGGTCCGTCATTTACAAGAAGGCTATAGTTCAGCTTTGATTGTTTTTATTACTACCAAAATAATGCTTCTTAAAGCTTCAACAAACAAAGTATACTTCTTGGTATTTTAATAATGAACAGGCTAAACTCTCCTACTAGTACTTTCAAGTAATTTTGAGCTTAAAAGAAACATATTACACTGAATACATTGTAAATCAAGTCATATGAAATTATAATGCAACATAAATGACATCAAACTATTAAAAACACATCAAACTACAAACACTAGGGTTTCGTAACGCATCACGAAGAAGAGAGCATCCACAGAAATTGTGACAATTCTCGTCTCGCTTAGAAGAGAGCATCAACCGGCTCATGGCCAGGTCTAGGTCTGCAACCACCGATGGATCCATCAAAGCTGGTTCAAGTTCATTGTTTTTCTCTCATTTTGTCACCATGGCCCTAGATATACCAAGATAATGAAGAAACAATTGATTAGTAAGGAAATAAAGGTGTAAATGGGTGAAATCGGTACCTTGATGGATCTGGGTTTTGTCTCTGAAGAGTATCTAGGGTTCCTTGAGAAAGATGAGAGAGAATGGAGGTCAGATACATAGTGGGAAGGTTTGGAAGGGTTTTGATTTGTATGCTTCATGAGTTGCAATTCATGCATTAAGGCTTGTACTCTTCAAAAAAGTGGCAAATGATCTAAGCTACCCTTCCAATATGCATATTATATATAGTATATATAGGGAGCCGCTAAAATAAGAACCACATCCAGTTGTAAGAACCGCGAGAATCACTCTTCACCAATCAGATTTTACCACCTCAAAGGGTATATTGGTCTTTTACTTTAAACCTGTCAATTGTCCTTTTAGTCTGACTTACAACAGACATAAAGCATCATCTCTTCAAATGTCATTTCTCTCTCTCCCAAGCTTCGTTCACCACCATCATCTCTCCCCTTGGCCACCCCCTCTTCTCTGTTTGTAGCGGCTTCCGGCGACGGGGATGCCCACCGATAACCCGAGGCTCAGTGAATAGTGGTGGTGATTGGTTTATGCCGCACCTCCTCCCCCCTGTACCCCTTCCTTCTCCGGCCACAAGTCCGGCGGAGCTAACAAAAACTCCGGTAAACTCTGTCTTTTTTGCTTCACCACCATCTGATCACTACTACCACCCGGCTATCCCCTCTTTCTACTTTCTCTCTCATCGTTTCACCGTCAAACTTTATGGGGGGTTGCTCAGATCTGAGCGGGTGTGGCGGCAGTGGTTAGAAATAGGTTAGGGTTGCTCAGATCTGAACCGGTGGCCCCAAACAGAGGCGGAAGGCGGTGGTAGGGGCGGTGGTTTGGTGGGAGTTGTGCAGAGACGGAAGGCGGTGGTGGTTTGTGGGGAGACCGGTGGGGGTTTTGTGCAGAGATCGGTGTCACCACTTTGTTGATTTATCTGCTTCAATGGTGATTTTGGTGATTTTTGGTAAAGTTGTGAATGCTATTTCTTTTGGGTTTGTTGCTACTGTCATTTTGTTGCTACTGCCATTTTGATCTCTATATTTTTCTTTGTGGTTTAGATTTATTGGTATTGATCTGTTGGTATTTCTTTGAAATTTTGTGGGCTTCTTTGAATTTTTGTGGGTTTGATCTGTTGGTATTGATCTGTTGGTATTTTAGTCCCCAGATCTCGTTTTGCCGTTGATGGATTGGGCGGGCGATGATGAAAAAAAAAACGCGTAGATCTTGATAACGATGGTGCGGCAAGGATGGCAAAGGGTAGGTTTTTGAACCTGCAACCCCACTTTGCAGCCTCTAATTATCGGAAAATCTGAGCCAAAACATCGTTTTTTTTTTCAAGAATCCACTCGTTCTTTTAATTTTTGTTTGTTGGGTTTTTTTTTTTTTTTTTTGAGGCGTCGATGATGATAGCAAACTATCTGAGACACCTCCCGAGTGTGCGATTTTCTGGTGCGTTCGTTTTTGCGTAAAAACGTTTTTGTAAAAAAAAAAGTTAAACCGTAAACTTTTTAACGTAAAACGTAAAAAGTTTTACGTAAACTTAAAAAGTTTTTCGTAAAACGTTAAAAGTTTTAGGTAAATAGTAAAACGTAAATTTTTTTTAGTAAAACGTAAAAAACGTTAACGTAAAAAACCTGAATTTAAAAATGTGAACGTAAAAAACGTTAACATAAAAAACCGGCACGTAAAACTAAAAAACGTTAACGTAAAAAACCGGCGCGTAAAACGTAAAAAAACGTTAACATAAAAAACCGGCGCGTAAAACGTAAAAAAACCGGCGCGTAAAACGTAATTAACGTTAACGTAAAAACGGCGCGATGAAAAAACGACGTGTGAAAAATCGGGCATAAAAACGGCGTGTCCAAAAACGAGGCGTGAAAAGGCCGGGCGTAAAAACGTAAAACGTAAAAATATGTAAATAAATCTGAATTTGAAAATGATTAATAAAAAATCTATGTTTAAAAAATAAAAATTTAATATAATAATACAAAAAAGAAATAAAAAATCAATAAAGACAAAAAGACAAAATAGAGTTATTTTACTAAAATACTATTTTGGATTAAAATAGTAAAGACATAATAAGACAAAAAATACTTAATATTATTTTTAAATACTTTTAATCTCATCCATCCATCTTCTTGATCTAATGGCTAGAAAGTGGTTCTCGCGGTTCTTACAACTGGAGGTGGTTCTCATTTTAGCGGTCACATATATATATATATATATATATATATATAGGACAAAGATCCGTTAGGAACCACCCCTTATTGCGAGAACCGCGAAAACCAATGTGAACACAACAAAAAATACCTAAAAATAGCTAAAAAAACACACAAAATTTTTTTTTTTTTTTTTTTTATAAAAAAAATCGCTACTTTTAGTAGCAAAAAAAAATTTTAATTTTTTTTTTATTTTTTTAAGAATTTTTTTTTTGGCTTCTAAAAGTAGCGATTTTAACTTAAAAATGGTAAAAAAAAAAAATTAGATTTTATTTGGATTTTTTTTTAGATTTTTTGGGGGTTTAGTTTTTAGCTTTTTAGCTGGGGGGGGGGGGGGGGGTTTAGGTTTTTGGGGGGTGGGGGAGGGGGGTTTAGGTTTTTGGGGTAGGGTGGGGGGGTTAGGTTTTGGGGGGGGGGGGGGGGTTAGGTTTTTTTAGGTTTTTTTAAGGTTTTTTAGCTATTTTAGGTTGTGTTCACATTGGTTCTCGCGGTTCTCGTAATAAAGGTGGTTCTCGCATGAACCTTACCCTATATATATATATATATATATATATATAGGGAGCCGCTAAAATAGAAACCACCTCCAGTTGTAAGAACCGTGAGAACCACTCTCAACCAATCAGATTAGGCCAACTAAAAGGTTATTTTGGTCTTTTACCCCAAATGTCAAATCCACTCTCTCTATCTCTCCATTTAATGCCCCCTGCCATTCAATCCATTCATCCATTCTCTCTCTATTATTCAAAACCCCAATTTTTTTACCATTCTCTCTCTAAAAACACCCACAACACAGAAGCAGAAATGTCAAGTTTGAAGTTCAATCCATCTGATGACAAGATTTTCTTCAACAAACAGCCACAACACAGAAACAGCAGCGGTGGGGGTGACGCGGTGGGGTTAACGGTGGTGGCGAAGGCGGTGGAAGTCGGTGTAAGGACCGCTTATTCATATAAATAAAACAACAACTTTATCAAATTAAAGAGCTTGTACTTAACATCATTTATAAACTTTTTAACAAAATTTGGGCATGACCCGTTCAAAGGACGAGCATACCCCTGTTAAGTTTTATAACCATACTAAATACAACGCTACGTTTTGTTCAACAACATACTACGAATGCCAAATTAACAAGTTTTGAAAAGTGTAACGACTAACAAGGTTATGCTCGCTCCAATTTCTCCAAGTCGCCTAAGATGAGGATTTACCTACATTCACAACAAACTTTAAACAGTTAGTCCTAATGCTTGTTTCATTTCATAAACATCAATTTAAGTCCCATTCATTTATGTTCCTTCGTTTCTCTTACGCATTCGGTCACCAAACTAAGTGGGTTGGCATAAACTCTCTTAATGAGATTCAAGCATTTCACTTACGACCCGGTGTCATCGGGTTAATAATTCATAACATAATCTTTTATTCCATCCATAATACGGAATGGGCTTTTAGATTGCTTTAATGCATTCATAACCATCCATTCTACGGATGGTACCATCTTCTTACCCGACCCGGTTCGACTTGAACCAGTCGTCTTGCATAGCTTAATATAACCTTCGCTAGCATAACCAAATCCGCAAGGGATTTGTTATCCATTTACTATTCACTATAATCTATGTAACAAGGGTTGTTTATCATAATATAATTAAGGTATTAAATAAGGTTTTGTATGCAATGAAACATACCTCGGTCTTGCGTGCCTTCCGCCTTCCTAGAGCTTGTACCTTCTTCCTTCACGCCTACATTACAACATTCGTTCATTTAGTCTACCAATTTCGTCCTACCATTTCAACATTACCAATACATTCTTCTCCTAAGCATTTCATCAAACACTTGGTAGGCATCATAATTAAGGCATAAGGTACAAGTCTTTAAAGCACATCTTTACTAGTTCATCATCACCCACATTCATGTTTATTCTAATTTACATATTTATTTCCTACTACATCAATTAATCTTACATTCAAGCATTACAAACAAGATCATATATCAAAATAACAAACCATCACAATCATTATGATCTTCCTAATCTTAACAAAATTTCACAAAGTGGGTTTTCACTACAATCTTACATGCAACCTAAAATCACACATGATTCTTGTTCTAGGAGGCAATTCTAACTCAATTTTCCCATATATGATACAAGAAATCGAGATTGGTTGAACACCTCATTCTATAATTCATGATTTAAGAAAATTTAAGCTTACCACTTCAATAATCGAGTTTAGATGAGTGTAAATCGGAGTTCATGCATTGAATTATTCTTGAATTTCCACTTCAATTGGCTGAATTTGGAGAACAAGGGTTTCACCTTGTTCCCTCGTGCTTGTTCGATCCAGCCCACGCACACAGTGTGTGTGTTTGTGGGTTTACCACTATAAAACCTTAATTATTAAAATCTTACACATTACCCCCTTCTAAATTGATAAGTATTTAATTCAAGCATTACTTCAAATTTTTAACTTATTTCTCATCATAACCCATTAACTATGTTACTTTTTGTTCATTTTCATTTACTTTAATTAATAACCGGTTTTTGGGGCGTTACAAGTCTACCCCCCTTAAAAGAGGTTTCGTCCCCGAAACCTAGGTACATAACAATTTCAAAGTGCACATACCAAACAGGAATGGATAATGTTTCCTCATCTCATCTTCCGCTTCCCATGTGAGTTCCGATCCCTTTCGGTGTTGCCATTGAACCAACACTTGTTTAACGGCTTTGTTGCGGAGATTCTTCACCTTAACATCTTTAATGGCTATGGGTTTTTTGACATAATTTAACCCCTCTTTCAACTCGATGTCATCGAGAGGTACTAATGATGTTTCGTCCGCAAGACACCTCCTCAACTGCGACACGTGGAAGGTATTATGAATCCCGTCTAGAGTAGGCGGTAATTCTAATCGATATGCGACCCTTCCAACTCGAGCCAAGACTCTGAACGGTCCAATATATCGAGGACCTAATTTGCCCCGCTTTCGAAAACGGATTATACCCTTCCATGGGGACACTTTCAACAGAACGAAATCTCCGACTTGAAACTCAATAGGTCGCCTTTTCTTGTTTGCGTACGCTTTTTGCCGATCCTGGGCCGCTTTCAGTCGAGCTCTTACCAATTTTATCTTTTCATTTGTTACTGCTATTAGATCACTTGGCGCAAGCTCTCTTTGCCCCACTTCACCCCAACATACGGGAGTTCTACATTTTCTTCCGTACAGGAGCTCATAAGGAGCCATTTTAATGCCACTATGGTAACTATTATTATAAGAGAACTCCACTAGGGGTAGATGGTCAGCCCAGCTTCCCCCAAAGTCTAATGCACACGCTCTCAGCATATCGATAAGTGTTTGAATGGTTCTTTCTGACTGGCCGTCAGTCTGAGGGTGGTGGTAGGCGGTGCTTATGTGTAACCTCGTGCCCACATTCTCGTGAAACTTTTGCCAGTAACGGGAGGTAAATCTGGTGTCTCGGTCCGAGACGATTGACACAGGCACCCCGTGTCGAGATATGATTTCATTCATATATATTTCTGCCATTATCTCGGAGGAGTAAGCCTCTTTGATAGGTAGAAAATGGGCGCTTTTCGTAAGCCGATCTACGATTACCCATATTGTATCGTGCCCCTTTTTCGTTCTAGGAAGCTTGGTTACCAAATCCATTGTTAGTTCCTCCCACTTCCATACCGGGATCTCTAAAGGTTGCAACTCCCCGTATGGTTTTTGATGCTGTGCTTTCACTTGGGAACATGTTAAGCATTTCGCGACATACTTAACGATATCACGTTTCATGCCCGGCCATCAATAATTGGTCTTCAAATCCTGATACATCTTTGTAGCCCCGGGGTGAACCGAATATCGTGACTTATGAGCTTCTTCAAGTAACGCAGTCTTGACTTCGCAGAAACGAGGTATCCAAATTCGGCCGAATCTCGTTTTGAGTCCGATCGAATTTTCTTCTAGCTTATCGGTTACACCTTTCAATCTTTCTTTCTTTACAACTTCTGCTGCGAGCGATTTTAATTGGGAATCGCGTATCGTCTCGAGTAATCATGGCGTAACTATCATCTTCATGGATTTTACTCGAATGGGGGATGGATATTCCTTTCGGCTTAACGCGTCAGCTACTACATTCGCTTTTCCCGGGTGATAAAGGATATCACAATCGTAATCTTTGATAAGTTCTAACCACCTCCGTTGCCTCATATTCAAGTCTTTCTGCTCAAAGAAATATTTAAGGCTTTTGTGATCCGAATAAATTGTGCATTTTACGCCATATAGATAATGCCTCCAAATTTTTAAGGCAAATACCACCGCTGCCAATTGCAAATCGTGTGTTGGGTAGTTTACCTCATGCAGTTTCAATTGTCGTGAAGCATAAGCGATAACCCTTCCCCTTTGCATCAATACGCAACCTAAACCCTGGTGTGACGCGTCTGAATAGACCACCAGGTCTTCAGTCCCATCCGGTAATGTCAAGACCGGTGGACATGATAACTTCTCTTTTAATACTCGAAAGGCTTCCTCCTGTTCTTTACCCCACACAAACTTCTCTTTCTTCCTCGTCAGCTTTGTTAAGGGTAAAGCTATCTTCGAAAAATCCTGTATGAACCTTCTGTAATATCCCGCGAGGCCTAGAAAACTTCTTATTTCAGTTGGGTTCTTTGGAGGAACCCATTTCATTACGGCATCGATCTTTAACGGATCTACTAAGACACCCTCCGAATTGATCACATGACCCAGAAACTGCACCTCTCTGAGCCAAAAGGCGCATTTTGAAAATTTCGCGTAAAGTTTCTCCTTACGGAGAACTTCAAGTACTTCACGCAAGTGTCTTGCATGTTCGGCCTTGCTTCGCGAGTAGACTAGAATATCATCTATGAACACGATCACAGATTTATCTAACATGGGTCGGCATATCCGGTTCATAAGATCCATAAATGCAGCCGGCGCATTCGTCAATCCGAAAGACATGACTAAAAATTCATAATGCCCATAACGGGTTCTGAATGCGGTTTTCGGAATATCTTCTTCCCGTACTCTAACTTGATGGTACCCCGAACGCAGATCTATCTTGGAGAACCAACTCGCCCCTTGCAACTGATCAAAAAGATCGTCAATTCTAGGTAAAGGGTAGCGGTTCTTGATGGTTAGCTTGTTTAATTCTCTGTAGTCAATGCACATGCGCATCGACCCGTCTTTCTTCTTAACAAATAAGACAGGCGCTCCCCAAGGTGACACACTCGGACGTATAAAGCCCTTATCTAACAAGTCTTGTAATTGTGTCATTAGCTCCCGCATCTCGGTGGGAGCCAATCTATAAGGAGCCTTCGCAACCAGATTCAGTTCGATGCGAAACTCTATTTCTCTTTCGGGGGGAAGTCCCGGCAATTCATCCGGAAATACATCCGAAAATTCATTCACGATTTCTACGTCTTCAAGCTTCGGGAAATCTCGTTAAGCATCTACCACGTAAGCTAGGTATGCCCTACCCCCGTTAAGTGTATACTTAGCGGCTTGAACGAGGGTACAAAGTTTCGCTTCCATCCTTCTCTCTCCTTGTATCGTTATTCGTTTTCCACTTGGGGACTGGACATGTACTGTTTTGGTTTCACAATTAATTCCCGCTTGGTGTCATCCAATCCATACCCACAATCATTTTAAATTCCCCCAAAACCATAGGTATGAGGTCGATATCGAATTCTTCATCTTCTATGGTAAATTTGCAATTTTTACAAATCTCGTGTAACATATAAATCTTGCTATCAGCTATTTCTACTTCTAAAGGCATCGGCATTCGTTCGATCTTAAATGAAGGATGTTGTATGATTTCATTTGAAATAAACGACATGGTGGCCCCGGTATCAAACAAAACATAAACCGGTATGGAGTTTAATAGAAAGATACCTGAAACCACATTCGGATGAGACTTAGCTTCTTCGGAGGTGATTTGGAACATCCTCCCCTTTGCTTTAGAGCTTTCTTCATTCTTTCCTTCCTTCTTTGATCCTTGTTGGAGTTTTGGACACTCCGATTTAACATGCCCCTTTTCGAAACAGTTGAAACAAGTCTTCGGGTTATTTGGACATTGATAAGACGAATGCCCTTCCTTACCACATTTGTAACACCCCTTCTTGCCTAACAGACACTCCCCAGTATGAAGCTTTCCACAAGTCTTACAAGGAGTCATACCACCCTTCGACTTATCTTTCCTTCCTTGCTCTTGATACTTTCCCTTTTTGGATGGACTCGAACTTGCACCTTTCTTGCTTGATCTCTTTTCCCCACGTTCTTCTTGTCTCTTAATTTCGATTTCTCTATCCCGTGCCAGATTGATGAGCTCATCGAGGGTCTCACATTTCGAGGGAGTAATGAATTCCCTAAATTCCGCCTTAAACACCCCATAAAAGCGGTTGATCTTCATCCTTTCAGTCTTCACAAGATCCCCACAGAATTTCATCTTATCCATGAAAGTATTTGATATTTCATTTATCGACTCGTTTTTCTGTCGGAGGCTCAAGAAATCCTCTTGGATCTTATCAATAGCCGACTGAGGGCAATGGTATCTCATAAAGGGTTCCTTGAATTCTTGCCAAGTCATCACTTGTAGTCTATCATCCCCTATTTCTTTACTGTGTGCATCCCACCACTCCTTCGCCTGAAGAGTGAGTTGGCCAGTAGCGAACATCACCTTATCTTCAACATCACAACGACTTCGAACAAATACTGCTTCTATATTTGAAATCCATCTTTGGCATGCGATCGGGTCGATTTTACCATCATACGTTGCGGGATTGCACGCCATAAAGTCTTTATACGTGCACCGTCGTTCTTTGCTTTTGATTCTAGATCCCTCTATCAGTTCTTTCAGTTCTTCAATCTTGCTAGTCATCATGGCATCCACAACTCCCAACACCCGACTTTCTACTTCTTGAGCTAACCGTGGAAGATTAGCTTGCATAACCCCTTCTGCCACTTCTGTGACTTTATTGTAAAATGCTTCTTGACGAACATTATCATCCTCATCATTCACGTTGCTCGCTTCAGCCATCTACACAATGTCATGTTTTCATTTAATACAAATCACAAACTTTCCGTATATCATTGTTCATTAATCAGCATTTGCTTAATCCGTCTCACGTCATACGGTTCACCACTTTTCATTCTTATGAATTCATTCTTGTTGTGATCACTATTCGTGATTACATACACCTATTAAGCCTCATATGGACTCTTTATAGTCGTGAATTAAGTTTTTAGACAGGCCCGCAATACAAGACGTGAAAAATAAAAGTTTCAGCGAATTGACATTAGGTAAGCCGTCGGCGACGGCTAATATGCTCGTCGGCGACGGGCTTTAAAAATGGTCGTCGGACTTGTTTACCCGTCAACAGGGGGTTAAGGCGTCGGATGAGAGGATGCCGTCGGCGACGGGGGGTTAACCCGTCGGCGACGGGCTTCCGTTTTGCAGAAACGCTGTAGGTCCATTTTTAAGCATTCTCATTCGATTCTTTCCATTCCGTTTAGGCTCTACAGCTCCTGAACTTCTCATTTAACCTTCTCACATATCTTTTTAATTATTTTCATCAAACTCATAATAAACACACTTGCAACTTATTTATAACTTTAAAGTTACCTCATGGGCGATCTTGGAGCGAGCACTCTTTCGAACGAGCCATCGGTTTGAGTTCAAGCATCGCGTTTAACGCTCGAATCCCTCAAACCTTGGCTCTGATACCAACTTGTAAGGACTGCTTATTCATATAAATAAAACAACAACTTTATCAAATTAAAGACCTTGTACTTAACATCATTTATAAACTTTTTAACAAAATTTGGGCATGACCCGTTCAAAGGACGAGCATACCCCTGTTAAGTTTTATAACCATACTAAATACAACGCTACGTTTTGTTCAACAACATACTACGAAAGCCAAATTAACAAGTTTTGAAAAGTGTAACGACTAACAAGGTTATGCAAAATAGACATGTAGTGACACAAAATATTAAAACAACTAGCGGAAGCGTTTGGCATGACATATCAAGAACACGTGCTCGCTCCAATTTCTCCAAGTCGCCTAAGATGAGGATTTACCTACATTCACAACAAACTTTAAACAGTTAGTCCTAATTCTTGTTTCATTTCAATAACATCAATTTAAGTCCCATTCATTTATGTTCCTTCGTTTCTCTTACGCATTCGGTCACCAAACTAAGTGGGTTGGCATAAACTCTCTTAATGAGATTCAAGCATTTCACTTACGACCCGGTGTCATCGGGTTAATAATTCATAACATAATCTTTTATTCCATCCGTAATACGGAATGGGCTTTTATATTGCTTTAATGCATTCATAACCATCCATTCTACGGATGGTACCATCTTCTTACCCGACCCGGTTCGACTTGAACCGGTCGTCTTGCATAGCTTAATATAACCTTCGCTAGCATAACCAAATCCGCAAGGGATTTGTTATCCATTTACTATTCACTATAATCTATGTAACAAGGGTTGTTTATCATAATATAATCAAGGTATTAAATAAGGTTTTGTATGCAATGAAACATACCTCGGTCTTGCGTGCCTTCCGCCTTCCTAGAGCTTGTACCTTCTTCCTTCACGCCTACATTACAACATTCGTTCATTTAGTCTACCAATTTCGTCCTACCATTTCAACATTACCAATACATTCTTCTCCTAAGCATTTCATCAAACACTTGGTAGGCATCATAATTAAGGCATAAGGTACAAGTCTTTAAATCACATCTTTACTAGTTCATCATCACCCACATTCATGTTTATTCTAATTTACATATTTATTTCCTACTACATCAATTAATCTTACATTCAAGCATTACAAACAAGATCATATATCAAAATAACAAACCATCACAATCATTATGATCTTCCTAATCTTAACAAAATTTCACAAAGTGGGTTTTCACTACATTCTTACATGCAACCTAAAATCACACATGATTCTTGTTCTAGGAGGCAATTCTAACTCAATTTTCCCATATATGATACAAGAAATCGAGATTGGTTGAACACCTCATTCTATAATTCATGATTTCGGAAAATTTAAGCTTACCACTTCAATAATCGAGTTTAGATGAGTGTAAATCGGAGTTCATGCATTGAATTATTCTTGAATTTCCACTTCAATTGGCTGAATTTGGGGAACAAGGGTTTCACCTTGTTCCCTCCTGCTTGTTCGATCCAGCCCACGCACACAGTGTGTGTGTTTGTGGGTTTACCACTATAAAACCTTAATTATTAAAATCTTACACATTACCCCCTTCTAAATTGATAAGTATTTAATTCAAGCATTACTTCAAATTTTTAACTTATTTCTCATCATAACCCATTAACTAGGTTACTTTTTGTTCATTTTCATTTACTTTAATTAATAACCGGTTTTTGGGGCGTTACAAGTCGGTGGTGTGGAGGCGGAGGTGGTAGAGCAGGTTGATGGTGGTCGCCGGAGGTGAGAAGGATGGTCGGAGAACGACGGTCGTCGGCGGTGAACGATGGCATGACGGAAGCCGGTGGCACACGGCGGCCAGTGACGAAGCTTGTTAATATATCATAAAACTTGACTGTTTTGGTACTTAATATATCTTAAAAATAGCTAATATATCATATTTTGGTCTAAAACCAATATGTATTGCAGACCATGGCAGAGGTAGTTGGTGATTGGTTGTATGACATAAACATGTTCAAGGGGTCGATAACCAGCAAGTGGATCC
The DNA here is from genome assembly GCA_030545235.1 of Helianthus tuberosus. NCBI lineage: Eukaryota > Viridiplantae > Streptophyta > Magnoliopsida > Asterales > Asteraceae > Helianthus > Helianthus tuberosus. The sequence continues at coordinate 171,919,324 of CM060352.1, forward strand.
ACACTATTGTTAAGCTCCGGTGGCACACGGTGGCACACGTCGGCGGAGACGAAGCTGATGATGTTGATGCTGAAAATGACGACGATTGGACTGTTTTGGTGGAGTCCGGCGGCGGCGGAGGGGCCGGCCGGCGGCAGCGGTGATGGTTCTGTTGTTAGCTTTCCGTTCGGAACTAAACACAGGTGCCATGTTCGAGTTTGGGTTCTGTTGTTAAAGTCCGTTTGTTTGTTGATATGAATTGCTTTTACCCTTTTCTTTTAGTTCTAATCTAATTTTCTGATGTATTACAATTAATAAACTATTATCCTTGTTTTCTTTTTTGATGGTGGATTTAAGCCAATTTGAGAACGCTTGACCCAGTTAAAAGATTTACACTCAAATTTCTGCCCGCGATGGACCTACATCATCTGTTGGATATGCTTGTTTTTAGTAGCGTAAAAAGTTGAGTTGGTAGAATGTAGTTGGTAGAATGCAGTGGCGAAGCTTGTTTCTTGTAGTGTAAAAAGATGAGTTGGTAGAATGTAGTGTAAAAACGTAAAACGTAAAAATGTAAAACGTAGAAGGTAGAACGTAGAACGTAAAACGTAAAACGTAAAAACGTAAAAACGTAAAAACGTAAAAAGTAAAACGTAAAACGTAAAAACGTAAAAACGTAAAACGTAAAACTTAAAATGTAAAACGTAAAACTTAAAACGTAAAACGTAAAAATTTGAGGTTAAAACTAGTATCCCGTAAATCGTAAAACGTAAAGATTTTAACGTAAAACGTAAAACGTAAAAAGTCTTACGTAAAACATAAAACGTAAAACGTAAAAATTTTAACGTAAAACGTAATTTTTTTTACGTAAAACGTAAAAAGTTTAACGTAAAACTTAAAACGTAAAAAGTTTAAAAAGTTGAACGTAAAACGTAAAAAGTGTAAAAAACGGCGCGTTAAAAAAACGTTAAAAAAACGGCGCGTTAAAACGTCGTGTAAAAAACGGCGTGTAAAAAACGGCTCGTTAAAAAAACGTGTAAAAAACGACGCTTGAACCTTTGAGAAAGAAGTACCTGACCGCATCAGGCCTGAACCTTTGCACTAACTCGTTTGGTTCAAGGGTATTCCCAGGTGATTTTCCCATCTTCATACCATCCTAAAATTTTACAAATAAAACCATTGCTGCATGAAATGAAAGCATATATATATGAGCTTAGTGCTCATTTCAAGTCTTATAACGCGGTGATTTTTAAGAGAAATCATATATTAATTTTTTAACTATTACAAGCTATTAACATAAGCATTTAATGGCTAAATAGTAAATAAATACCTTTGTCAGGAAACCATGGCCAAAAATAGTATTGGGAAGGCTCATTCCAGCGGACATTAACATAGCCGGCCAGTAAACTGCATGAAAACGCGATATATCCCGAAGAAAAAAATGCATAGCATTAGTAGAGGTGGCGATTTTGACCTGTAACCGAACACACCCAAAGTCAGCAGCAATGAAAATGGCATCGAACATACCAGCAAAAAATCAATAATAGACACGTTTGGGCCCACGGTCATTTTAGTGATGGTGAAACATGGATTTGTACATGTAATTTAGAGTAATTGAGAAGAGAAAAAAAATGATATTACTTTGATGATTCAAACCCTATCAATAATATAACAGTCTGAAAGATTTTTATTCAAAAGATCATAACATGAGATGTTGATTGCACGTTTTCAAACCATCGACGATTCAACAGAAGGTAACATGTCATCATATTTTGTCTATTTTTCCTAGGGGTACCAAACACGATGCAATGACGCATATACTTGTTCGGGTCAGAGACATCAACCCTAAACCGAAAACATATAAAATCACGTAACCCTAACACAATCTGTTTAACACATTCATCTAAATGAGTCAAATGGGTCGGCGGGTTGCAATCAAGTTGTGAATGTGTTAAGGTCAGGGGCCGGCAATGTTTAAGCAATAACTGGGGGGGGGGGTCAATATGTATATACACTTTTTTCTAGACGAAATATGCATAAATTTACACTACTGATCAAAAAGGGGGAGGGGCCTTAAAAGTTTCACCTATCCCGTGGTGGGTTGTAATAAATGGGTCAAACGGGTTGGCAGGTCCACTTGTTTGATTAAACAGGTTAAATAGGGCACCCGAACACAACACGCTTATTAAATGGGTTTGATAAAACAACCCAAAACATGATTATTTTTGTGTCAAGATAGAAATTACCACCTGTAACTTTCCCATTAGTTATTATCAACTAAATGGATTTCTTGTTCTTTAATGATATTTTTTTCAGTTTTGCAATTTTCATAGTTGGTTTAAAACCAAATGCCACACACTAACTTCAAACAACCGATCTTGATAAATACAAGATGACATAATATAAACATAAGTTAAAATCCCACTTTCCTTAAAGCAACTGTAAGCAAATGGACCCACTTGTAAACATGCAATTTTAACAACTATTTTTCCATTGGCTTACCTGTGGCCATATATTCAGGAGCTGCATATCCATAGGTACCCATAACCCTTGTAGATACATAAGTTTTCCCGTCCACCGGTCCATCCTTCACCAACCCGAAATCCAAAAGTTTTGCATTATAATTCTGCAAGTTCACAATATTAAAATTCGTAAGTAATCATGTAAACAAAATATATAATACTAAGACCATCAATTTGAGAAAACATACAGAGTCAATCAAGATGATTGGTGACTTGAAATCGCGATAGATCACTTTTGCTTCCGGGCCATGAAGGTACACGAACTACCTGTTATAATAAAGTGGTATTAAACTATTAATAAGATTTAATTTTTAAAATTTGAGGAAAATTGGGGCGGTAAACAATGGCGAAAACGCACTTCTAAATAGATGTTTTTCCAAGCTACCTTGTGGCATGAACTCGTACACTAACATCCTGTGGTCATCTTCTAAGCAGCAACCGACTAACTTCACAAGATATGGATGATTTAGCAGCCCTAAATAAATAATTTCTGTCTGCAATAATGTATAAAAAAAACCATCTTAAATCAAGGGAAATATAACTCTAATTCAATAAATTAAATAAAAAAGATACAAACTTTGGTTGAATCTTTTAAACACAATGACAGTGCCAGTACCAGGCTTGGCAGCTGCAAGTGACTGTTCATCGATTCACCCTTTAAAAACCAACCCGAAACCGCCTTCTCCAAGTACACTATCGTTGAACCCTAGCTCCTTACTTTACCCCTGCAACACAAATTGAAACAAAGACTATAACCATTCACATAGTGCATTCTTGTCATATAAAAGGAGTATGTTTATTATGTAAATTATACAAAAAATATAAAAACCTTAAACAATCTTTGTTGAGAATAGCATCTAAAACATACCCCTAATCCAGGAACTAAAGGAGGCTTTAACAAAAGCAACAAAAAGTTCCAGCCGCCCACAGCCTTGTTGGAATCACCATTGAGCTGCCACAGTGAGCACTTTGCCTGAAAATCAACATCAACCATCGACTAATCGCTAGATCTGACCCAAGAGACTACATTCAACCGAAAAAAAAACAGTATTTTCGGCCTAAAAAATCATTAAAATTTAATATTAAACTTCCAAAATTTAGGTATGAATAAAACAAACAAACTGTTCTAAAACAATCATCGATTACAAACAAAATCCTGAGTCTATCAAATCGGAAAACTATGATGGAAATCAACACCCCTAAAAACTGTACCTGTGAATCGGCATCAAAAAACGAATTGATGTTTTCTTCTTTGAATTTAACGGTAGATCTGTGTCATCGCCACCATCTTCCACCCACAACCACCAGGTAATCTGAAATATTACACAGATCCGATTCAAATAACATGATAACATGACATGATACAACAAGTCTAACAATCATTAAAACATAGTCTATATCAATAAAAACACATAAATACATGAAAATCTAATATTTTTGAAAGATGTAGTAAAGTACCTTATTGGTTAGCCTTGCATCAACCTCAGGCATCATTATGTTATTGCTCATGATCGGGCTAACATTGGATCCAAATGCATCCTCCCACATGCTAATTTGTTGTAACGGGTCGTATATTCCCATCCTTCTTGATGTTACAAATTGAGTTGAAGTTGATGTCATAGTTGCTTACCAAAATCTAACTAAAACAAAAAAACACTAATCAGATTCATAATCACCTTAAGTAAAACTATGCAAATGAGTCCAACAGTTGACTTTTTAAGCGTCAAATGAGTTAAGCTTTGACTTCAAAATCGACACAAACTGGTATGTTTTATATTTTTAACCGAATACTTATATGAAAGTGTATAGAAATCTGTACATGGACACAAATCAGACAAAAAAAAGTTCTAAAATTTCTTGGTCAAATTTGAATTTGAAAAATACGTGGTTTGACTCTTTTCAAAGGTCAACAATCAACATAATCATTTAATGAAGTCTATAAAAGTAAACATGCAAAAGATTTCAAGAATTTCATAATCTCAACAGAGTAACATAAACTTAAAACTGGATCGATTTGTGTGTTTACCTTCATCTGAAACATGATTCCAGAGAGATTCATGGACAGACAGTCACCTGATTCCGGCCATTCTCCAGCAAATATGTGGATCCCTTGTTCAAATCTGTGGATCCCTTGGTGCCTTCGACATCTGAAAAGCATATAGAAACTACCGTCAAACATCATAACTTGCCAGATATATTCATTAAACGGTATCAGTTCTTACCAAATTGCCAGATAAAGCTTGTGATAGATCTCATGAAACCCTAGATCTGCTCATCAAACGGATCTGGTGATAGATCTCATGAAACCCTAGATCGCCGAGAGAGAGAGAGAAAAGAGAGAGAGAAGATCTGATGTTTTTGTGAGATGTGTGAGGAATGAGAGAGAAAGGAATTGTTGATCCGTGTGAAGTCAAATGGACGGTCCAGATCGTGATCCGTGTGAAAAAGTTAAAAAAATGGACAGTTGAAGATGATCCGTGTAAAGGGTAAATTGTTTGTGTTTTCTTGTGCCTTAAGACTTGTACATTGTGCATTAAGTGTTTTTTCAACACCTTGTTGAATTACCATCTTGTCCTTCATATATGCTTATTAAAGTAGTATAGATATATGGTCAGAATTTAGAGAGAACGGTGAAAAGTGTGAGAACGGTGAGAACGATTTTGGTGGTGACATGTGGCATTGATGTTAAATTACGCTAAGGGGTAATATTGTCAAAAAACTCACTCACATAAATTGGATGTTCAAATAAAACGTCATAAAAACACCCAATTCAGAAAAACGCCTTGAAACTACCCAGTGAAAACGCCATAAAAAGCTATTTTTTGAGCTATAATTTACAATAGCTCAAAAAAAAAAAACCATTTGAGCTATAATTTAAAACCATTTGGAAAAAAAAAAACAATTTTTTTTAACTATAATTTACAACAGCTTAAAAAAACCATTTTTTTGAGCTATAATTTAAAACGCCATAAAAACCATTTTGGGCGGTTTATGTGTCTAACCGCCTAAATTAATATTTTTTTAGCTCAGAAAAATCATAATAACGCAATAAAACAACCAGTTCAGAAAAACGTCATGAAAAATCTCAGTTGAAAACGCCATAAAACACTCAGTTTAGAAAAACACCATGAAATTACCTAGTCAAAACGCCATAAAAACACCTAGTTCAGAACAACGCTATGAAAATACCTAGTCTAAAACGCCATAAAACACCCAGTTCAGAAAAACGCCATAAAACCCAGTTAATTTTTTGGAAAAGTATATCAATAGTATACTCGTTGGAAAGATTAAAAAAACGCTGATTTTTGTAGTGTAATTTTTTTTGAAAAATAATCACGTATAACAAAGTTACTGTCATTAAATATGACGGGGGAAAATGTCATGTGATTAGCATGTGCACGTTTGTTTGGATCTTCCTATTTTACCCCTCCTGGTAGTTTCAAGGCCCCTATTATTTACAAAAATGTCACCGCATCAATCTCAGCCACAAACCACTAAGATCTTCTGGTTGAGAATCGTATATATATATATATATATATAGTCTGGATTTAGAGAAAACGGTAGAAAGTGTGAGAACGCTTATTAATCGTCCGATAAAAACAATCTATGGACTAGATTGGCGCGGTGGCATTTTAGTAAATAACATCAAATTTATTACGTGGACGCGCGTCATTAAGGGTAAAAAAGTAAAAAACCATTCCTCACATAAAACGCTATTGAAAAATAAAACGCCAAATAAATACAAAACGCCAATTTTATCACTGCGATCTTTTTTCTGTGTTTTTATTTAAGCTCTTTGGCTACAAAAACGCCATAAAATATGAAACACCATTATATATAATGCCAAAGCCTACATCCGGATAAATGTTAATTACATTTTTTGTTATAAAAATAACATCTCGCCTAAACTACGCGCCAAAAAAATTCTATAAATAGAAACGCCTCACCACCTTCCGTTTATCACACAAAAAAACACAAAAAAACACCTAGTGGTTGCTAAAAAAATTTACAACTCAATGTAAAACGCCAAAAAATACAATGACAGCAAACATCTTTTCTTTGATCCTCAGTAATGTTCTGCATGAAGCTTCATTTAATGATTTGTTACGTGAGTGTAGTAAGATTTTCCTGCATGAGATGGACAAAATTGAAAAAAGAGGGACTGATGACACCCATATGTCATACTGTCATCTTTGTTCCTAAAGAAGGTTTGGATGATAAGAAGAGACCTATACCAGTATAAATGCTACTTTGGCCTCAATGAATATAATGAAGACCACAGGCAGATAGCATCCACCCACAGGGGTCGCTCAATGTCTCCAACATCCACAAAGACACTTCAACACATGAACAAAGAAAATAAACAACGCCAAACCCAAAACGCCATTTATTTGTCACATTTCTTGTAGTTTCAAAAGAAAAAAAGAGACTGATGACCTTGAAGATTTAAAATCATAAATTCCTTCTACTTTGTTTTTTGTTTTTTTTTAATTTTCTTTATCTATTGTTTGTTTTGTAATGTCAGTTAATAAACAACAAAATAATATTAATGCTATAATGAAAAGTATAATAAAACGCCAAAATTAGCAAATACGTGTAAAACGCTATAATACCATAAAAACGCCCCCAAAGAACTACCAAACTATAATAAAATTAATTTGAACAACTAATATTATAAAAAAAGCGTGAAACAATGTGCAAAGAATATAAAACAAAAGAAGTCTAATAGTTATCTAACCGTCATTGGAAAACAAAACGCCATAATTACAGTCGTCAAAAGATTTGACATGTTAGACCATTAAAACAGTTGAGTCTGAAAACAAAAACATAATTACTAACATTTATTATATTAAATTTGTTTATCTTTTTCAAAACGCCAAAATTACCTGTCATACGCGGGTAAAAAAAAGTCAATATAAATGAAGACCATGAGAACCCAAGCTCAAACACGCCAAAAAGACTAAAACGCCACATATTCTCGAAAACGCCAAAAAAATTAAAAAATGGCTAAGGTTATTGCATGGACGTTTGAAAGGAAAGAGAAACGATTCATCATAAAGTTCTCTGACAGGAGAAGGGTAAAGGTAAGAACAATAAAAGCCATGATGGGAATGAATGAAAATGTTCAGAAGGATATCCTGGCCCTTGGGGTTCCAATAGATAACGATTGTGAAAGAACGAGAACTGTAATAAAAAGACTGGAGAAAAAGTTTCCAACAGAAGATGATGATGATATTGTAGATACTCAAATACCAAAACTTAGCAGTTGGGTATTGCATGAAGAAGAAGGAACACTTGAAGTGACTTATAAAAACGGGGTGCAATATTCAAGGCCAATGGAAGAAATGTTGAAGACAGGGTTGCTATCTATCATTGAACAACTCTGTGATTTACCACCTTTAGACGATCCTAAATCCAAGGATGCAGTGATATTCAAGAATAGGCTGCAGCAAAGAAGAGACGAGCTAATGGCGTTATACGCAAAAATGAAATTTGATGATGAAGAATCTGAAGAAGTGATGAACAAAGCGATGGGTACATCTCTGATGTAATCCCACCTATGGAAGAGTATTAGTTTATTTTGATTTTCGTGTTATTGTAGTTTTATAAAATATTAATCTATGGTAATGAATTATTAACAAAAAGATACAAAACGCTAAAAAATGACATGGAAAAACCCATAACGCCAAAAAATTAACTATATGACACAAAAAGAATTAATTCAACGAGAATAAATTTGAGAAAAAACAGTAAAACGCCAAAATAATTAATAAATCTACATAACGCCAAAATTATCTTGCACGCAAAAAATAAAGAAGCATGCCAAACGCGAAAATCGTGAAAGGAGAAGAATACTAAAAAGACAAAAAAAACCCTTAGGACCCTGATCATGCCCCGCGCCACGTGTTCGGCCAGGATGCGTTCTCATCGTTCTCACACTTTTTGCCGTTTTCTCTTGATCTCGTTTCTATATATATATATGATGTGGGTTCTATAGTGAACACTAGTGTATTTTCGAACTGAGTAAACAAATCCTTGCCATTAATTTACACACGTGTATGGTCAGGATTAGTTTGCTCAATTCTCAAATATACTAGTTTTCACTTTTGAACCTAATCTTTTATATATATGGAAAAGGTGAAATCAGAACCACCTAAAGTTGTGAAAACCATGAGAACTAAGCTTTACAAAAGGTTTTTTTTTTTTCAAAAAAAAGTTCTCAAAAACCTTAAAAAAAATCACTTGTTCCATCAAAAATGAAAAAAATGTCGAATGCAAAAATTACATCTAGTGTAAAACAAAATTATTGGTGATGTAAAAAAATTACAACTCTATAAACAAATTTTACAACATGCGAAACGACCCACTCGACAATCTTTTTGTTTTTTTTTACAAATGTATTTATAACATTTTTATCTACGTTTGTGCAAAAAAAATGAAGCCTAACTCATGCGGGAAGTAGAGTTCTTATGATTCACACAACTAGTGGTGGTTCTTAATTGAATCGAATCCTAATTTAAGTTTTAATATTAAACATAATTGGGAACGAATCCAATGGTTCTTTGCTACTCGTACCTGTAAAGATAGGAATTTTGACAGCCCGCTAGTTGAGCAATATTATAGAAGTATTTATTTAAACTATAATTCCTATATATATATATATACACACACACACTACCAAACGGCTAATTACACAAACCCAACTAAACCCTAGATTTTGAGATGAGAAAATTCGTGGTTATAAAGACGGACTATTCATAATCATTTAATGAATATTACACTATGTAACGATACCTTGATTTAATGACCCTTCTTGATGTTAATCCGTTGTAGAAATCGCCGTTGATGGAAAGAGATGATGGAGTCGATTGCTTTTCTGGGTTTGTAAGATATGATGTAAAGGTAGTTTTGTTTGGATGAAGCTACATAAAAGCTATAACTGAATAGGCTATAATTATGGGTTTCAAATTTCTACGAGGAATCATTACATTTATGCGGGTCTCAATGAGATTTGAGAGAAAAAGAATTACAAGATTGCCCTTATTTGGTTATTTTAAATCCTATAATCAAGATCTCATCATCCAAAAGAGAGGATCTGTTCGTTTTTGTTCATAATTTAAACATTGTTCACTCTTGATCCCTACCATATATATAAGGTTAGGTTCATTTGTGAACGCTTCCCTATTTATGAACAAAACGAACAAATCCTGGCCATAGATCTTCTTAACTAAAACACAAGGGTAGGATTGTCTTTTAACATTTATAGTTTTATATTTAATTTTTGTTTTTATTAATTATGGCAGTTATCAGATTAAGATAACCACCCACGCTTCATCTTTCGTAAATTGAAATTCAATTAATCAACAAAAAAAGCGTCCATATTTTCCAGATCGTTCTTCAGATCATCATCAAAGTTCAGTTCGTTCTGCAGATCATCAACAAACAATTGTTCAGCGAATTTGTTCCACTTAAGATTTAATTATGACAGATACGAACGATCAACATGTTGTTTTAGCGAATTTGTTAATTCATCAGAGCTCTGAACGACCAGGAGAACATCATCAAGGTATAATTTTAAAGCAATTGTCCGCTTAAAAAGGGTGAGCCGGTCAAGGACGACTCGTCAACTGACGAAGAAGACGAGATGTACGATGAAGACGTAACCGAAAAACTGGGTCCGATGATTTTGGAAGTGAAGAATAGTTCACGTAAAGCGTAACAACATTCAGTTTTTTTAGACATTTAGTTGGTTTATGTTTTAGATTAGATGTTTATGTAGGTTTTTTGCATATGTGTTTTAACATATACAACTGTAGTATTTGGGTTTTTAAGTTTTATCCAGTATCCATGGTTTGTTTTTTGACTATATTCACGTGTCCTCTACTGACTCGCGATATATGTTGCAGGTTACATTTACATGTAGTCCAGTAGCTTATAATAGTATAGTTGCAGACTTGTATTCGGATTCCAGTAGGTTAGCATTTTAGAGGTGTACATGTGTATGTGTTGTATGTATTGCCAGCAGTAGCTACATTTGAAGATGCCCTGTCAAAATGATTTTAAAAAACGGTACACATTAACTAAGAAATCAGCAGTGTATATTTTTGTGTCAACCAAGTTTTAAGTTTATTTAAAATTTAGCCTGCATTAGTGTATCTGAAGACCCATTTTCATCAACCATTGGAATCCGTTTGGATTTAAGGGTATGTACATTGGTTTGGTATCACAAATATAGATTTAGTTCAGCAGTGTATAAGTTTATCAGGTATCCATAGTTGTTCATGGACAATGTACACGTGTCTCTACTGAGTCGCAATATGGCATACAGGTTTCATTAAGCAACAATCCAGTAGGATATAATGTTTTGACGTTACACATGTGTATTTGCATCGATTATTAGTCCAGTAGGTTATTATTTTACAATAACACGTGTAGTTAGTTTTTGTATTATTATGAGTACTTATGATGTTGCGTTGCCCATGTGTAAAAAATAAGTTCAAATAAATCAGGCTGTCAACAGTCTATACTATTTCATAACTTGCAGTATGCACATCAGTGTGACCGTACAACCAATGAATATTTACAGCAAACGATCATTACGATGACGGTAAAAGTTATCCCATATACGATTTGTTCGACATAACATGATTAACACCCAACAAAACAAAGCATAATAACGAGTATTTTCACCTAACTAGCCAAACAAAAGTAAAGATTGTGTTTAAACACCAGGAACATAAACTACACAAATTAAAATCCAATAGCAGTCTTCTGATCTATTTCTTTTTGTTGATGCGGGCATACTGGTAGGCTTCTTCTAGAATACGTTCGCGATGTGTGTTCGCATCCGATGTATCAACTTCACAGCAAACTTCTTCCTAAGTTGTTCTATTTTCGTCTTCGCTTTAGCCATTTCGGTTGGGAAGCCAACGTCCCAACGATCTTCAATGATTCTCATCCAGGTTTCCATCTGTCGCATTGCGTATATTCGGCTGTCTTCATAGTTTCCTATTGTCGCCCAACCAATCTCCAAATGAACAGGATGGCGAGCTGCAATATCATAACATCGTTGATGACGAACACGCTTCAGGTACTTGACGACTACATCTTTCTACACATAAAAGAACTTGGTGAATTAAACATGCGGCACACACGTGTATTATATGACACAATCACCTACCACTTTCAATGAAGTTGACTTCAAGAAAAAATCGCCATCGTCAAAGAATTTAATTGGACTTTCACAAGGATGCATATTGTCTATGAGGGTTATTGCAAGTTTTTCAAGTCAAAGCAAACCAAATAAAAATGTGAACGTTCAAGAATTGGGAAAATAAGGTTCCCGTATTCTTTCAGGTCCAGTAACTCCTGCCTATATTGTGACAACCGACCAATTCAAGCTAACTTCTGTACAGACCCGAATCTCGCACTCATTGTGATTTTACATTTTAGACTTTAATTGTTATTAATTGGGTCATCATATACATAGAATGTCTATTCGAGTCACATTTTTCATTCGGTAATTTTTAGAAATTACCGGGTCACACCTGACTTAACCCGACACGCACAAACGTTGGTGATAATTGTATAAATACTTAGGGAATTACTCTATAGTATTATTGTGTGTGTAATACAATAAATATATACTTAGATATATATTTGTTATTCTTTGAAGTTTTGACGCACAGGATATAAATTATATTTGCGATACACGGTTAGCGTGACACAAATACAAACGTATAAATTTTTTTTTGATACACCCAACACATTCATATTTTCTTTTATTTATGGTTCCCAACTAATTGTGGCAATTTAATATAAAGTTAGCCATGCATATAATCCAAATTTATATATGTACGTATTATTTTGGATTGCAACTTTGTGTACTAAGTTAACTACAATCCATCCATAAAAGTTAGTCTTAACTTAATTGACAAGTTGATGCGTGTGTGGTGTGTATATATATTTATGTATATTTTAAGCCCTTTTTACATGTTAGTCAAGTTTAAAATTTATAAAACACGATATTTACTAACACCAAACACACATATGGGCAAGTGCACCCATCGTGAGCGTAGTATAGTGTTGGTAAGATACCGAGGTCGTTCAAGGACACAAGAGCTTTTAATACCGGTTTATCCTCAACGTCTAATCAAATCAAAATTTTAGAAAAAGGATTTTTAAACTAGAAAAGTAAAAACTAACTAAAATGCTGAAAATAAAATAAAAGTAAAAACAGATAGACAAGATGAATCACTTGGCTCCGACTCGTGTTTAGTGTAACCTTTGATTATTTCCGCACTTTTGCACATTTTAAGAGATTATCTTAGTTATTGTAGTAGGCCCCTCTTTTGAAGGTGACGTTACCCTCAACCCAGTAGTTTGAGTCAGCATGGATACAATCCTAAAGGGTCGGATTATTGAAAGATAATTAATTAAGTTATTAATGCATATTATGGTAGGCTCCTCTTTTGAAGGTGACGTTACCCTCGGCTAAGTAGCCTGAGTCAGCAGGGATACAGTCCTAAGTAGCCAGGTTATAGTATTAATAGTAGCTTACATATGAGGGGATCAAAGAGTTTGGACCCCCGCCATCCAATACCGGTGGGTATTGAAGGAGGACCTACTAAATTTGACCCAGGTCCTTGCAGGATCTATACACTGAACAAGGCAAGACTCTTACCAAACCGTTCCCTTAACCCCTGACCAGGTAGCCAACATACCTCCATATAGACCGTGGAGATATGAATGGTGAAAATCTTTTATTTTATATAGATAGTAAAATAATGCCAAGACACCACGGACAAACGATAAGAAAGAATCACCTTCAACATAAGAAACTAGTTATTAAAGTCATTAATATATGACCAAGTAAAAATGCGAAAAGATTAAAAATAAAAAGTATTACACTAGACACTTGTCTTCACCAAGTGATGTAAGAGACTTAGGCAAACATGGCCTTTGATTGTCAAGAACTCTTACGATCAATCTTGGATCCCGAGACGACTCACACACTCTATGATGGACAATGGATGATGGTGGTGGATGATGGTGTTGTGATGGTGGTGGGTGGTGGGTGAAGTGTGAGAGAGGTGGTGTGCCAAGGGATTCCTTTGAAGTGAACCTAGCACCCCTATTTATAGCCTGCACAGAAGCCTGGACACGACCCCGTGTCCATTGGGCACGACCCCGTGTCCAACATCCTTCTCTTTATTCATTAATTGCAGTTTGTCTGCATTAGTTGACCACGCCCCCGTGTCCGCTGGGCACGACCCCGTGTGCATAAGCATATCTGTACTATCAAGATTTCCCCAGATTCTGTGAATCTTAGGGTTGACCACGGCCCCGTGTCCGCGGAGCACGGCCCCGTGGTGGGCGATAGAAGCTTCTACAACTTTGACTTTTATGCTGACACTTGGACACGCCCCCGTGTTCACTGAGCACGAGGCGTGTTTGTCACACCCTGGCTTTGAGGAAGCGTGGTTAATTTGGTGTGACTTCTTAATACCATAGCTTAATCACAACAAAGCTATATGAGTTAAAAACATGCAAGATCATCCATTAAGTTTTGAAAACCAAATACAGAACCATTGTTTTAACGGGAACATACCCTATCAACCATAACCTTGTTCAACAGACACTACAAACTTGAAACATAACATAGACATGGTTTAAGGATTGTGTCTTGTCCAGGAAAGAGACACATCCCCTAAACCCCGGATGACCTCGGAAACTAGTGCAGCGGAAAACATGCCATACCGTGCCAGATCTCGTTAATTTCCTGAAATACATGTAAGTTGAAAAATCAACAATAATGTTGAGCGAGTTCATGTGTAAGTGAGTATGTAAAACACTTGTGAGTATAGAAATAATCATGGTATGTAGCCAATAAGGGGACTTGTGATCACCAATGGTTTGCAAGGCCACTGATATATGTGAAGTGCAAATAGGGAGACTCAAACCTAGCAGATTTCTCCACGGCATTTGTATGTGGACAAAGTCACCCCAAGGTCCGTTTCTAGTTTGGCCTGGGGCTGGGCTCGCTACACCCAGATAGATCTACCGCTCCTGTCCCTCGGTCCCGACATGAGGACTAATGGCCTCATATTGCTCCTACCCACTCACATGATCGGAATAAAACACCTCCTTACGCTAACCATACCGTATATAAAGTACTTGTAAACAAAGTAACATGTATTTCACCCCCGCAGTTAAGAAAACTGAAAACAGTTAGAGAAAAGGGGGACATGAACTCACAGTGAAGCGTCTCTACCAAGTATCTCCAAATCGGAAAGCTGTGCGACGACCTACAAGTGCTAATTCTATTAGACGGACGGCCGTGCCTTAGCTTTATAGTTTAAGTTTTTGGGAAATAGTTAGACAACTATTTCGTGTTTACATTTTGTATATACTTGGTAGTTGATTTCCTTCCCAAGGATGGGGGATTCAATACATGTGCGTAAGTTACGTTTTAATAATCGAGTGGTAATATAATTACCGGTGTAACTTATATATTCATGTGAAAGCGTTTGTATTATTTTGGAATCGTTAACGCTCGTAAATATTAATTTTACCCTAAAAATAATATTTATGTATTTTCACAAAATAATCATAAACAGTGTTGTGACAATATATATATTTATCACGTTAATTTTTGTGAAAATCCCACCTCCGAATATTTAGTAAATAAAGTCATGGCGAAATTTATATTTTGAAAACATGTCAAAAATAATTCTAACACTTGTTGTGCAATCTAAGTGTTAGGTATTTAGAAAAATTTCGCCAGAGTTTCCTCTGTAACTGGAGGTGGCCACGCTTTCAAGAGTATCATTTTCTTTTTAACAAATCAATCAATCAATGTTCTCAACATTATCAAACAACCTTCCAACATTTTAACTAGTCAAAGATAGACATAATCGCAAAAATATACGACTTGTGGTTTGTCTAAAAATATGTAGTAAATTTCTTTACTTTTACTGGATCTTTTGTGTAAATAATCCGATTTTGTAAAAACCTCGTTTTTAGAGAAAATCCATCTTTACAACTTCTAGTAACTTTTGACAAAACTAGTTCTTTGTCGGATCTTTTCATTTCACAAGTGTTTACACACTTGTGGTTTATAAAATCATGCTTATTATTGTAAGATCCATCTTTCAAAATACATGGTTCCCTTGATATGTGGTCCTTTGAAAATACCGGGTGTAGATACGTAGATCTACTAGTTTTAAACACCTTTGTACAAGTTAAAACATGTTTACACAAGTAAAGCATTTTTACACAAGTTCATGCTTCGTGTGTGGTAGAGTTTCACCTTTTAACCCTTGTATCATTCAAAAACGAGCTTATGTTAAGATCCATGATCTTACCAAACCGGGTTAAATGGTGATCCGAGCTACCACAACATAGATCGGGTCTAAATAAGCACATATTTCAAATACTACAACTTTTACACATTCCATATGCTATTAACCACCATTTTAAGTATTTTTAGTGGACTTTTGTGCATCACCTTGCATTTTAACGAGATTTAACCGACATAATTCCTTTTAACCACCTTAGATTAGTTCAAAAATGAGTTGTAAACAATATACCTCTAGCTCAAGGCTAGGGAAGATTCTTGGCGAAAAACGAGTGGATAAAAGCTAAGCAACGAGGTCCTTCGCGTTCCGTTTGCTCCAAGGCTCCTAATACGTAACCTTTAATGAGTGTGTGAGCTTGGAATGGCTTGATGAAAGCTCGACAATGGTTGTGTGGCTGCTTGTGTTCTCGGCCGTGACTCAAGGAGAGGGGAGAGAGAGAGCTTTTGTGTAAAGAGTTGTGATGAAGTGATTAGTGGGTTAAGGTTAATACTTATAGGCAAAACCATGTTCATTTAACCAATGGATCTTGTGTATTTTAGATATGAGACAATGTAGATTATTTAAATCAAGCAAGTACTAAACATGTTCCCCCATAGTTAGGCCGGTTAGGATGGGGGGGGGGGGTCTAGTTCGATCTCAAGTAGGTAGTTAGGTAGTTAGTTATGTTAAACTAAGTTAAGTGTTTAACCCCGTTACTTGTATGTTATGTGTTATGGCGGGTGTTAGGGTAATCAGGGACCCTAACTGGCTCAGAAAGATATAAATAGTGAAAATAATAATATTTTCATGTTCCGGGTATAGTCCGGTTGTTCGGTTGGATAGTAATCCGTTAAAGCGCTTAATAAAGCTTTAAAGTGTCGTTATATTATTCTTAGTGACACATCTTGTTTCCAACACTTTAGAAAGTGTTCAGTAGTATTTTCCCCGTACTTTGGCACTTTACTAGTCAGCTAGAAGCTGGATTATTTATTAAAGTGTTGTGTTTTGTACTTAAAGTACGTTTTAGGCACATCCAGTCATTGTATCTTATTCCCAGAGACGCAGTTCCACAACCCGTGTGTCCCTACACTCACTACTAGTGTAGTAAAATATCTCAGGCTCTTATAGGCCTTGGAGGCAGTGTTTGCCTGATGCTGGCTTTATCAGCATGTTCAATAGGTTATCCGTGTATTGTGCTACTGTGCTCTTTGTGCATCATGTTTGTCACTAAGGTGCCGTATGTAAATAATGTAGTGACAGCAAGCAAGTATGATGCAAGTAAGTACATGTATCAGTATTCAAGTAGCAGTTCATCAGCTAGTACAAGCAAGCACAGTAATTAAGCAGTAATTAATCATTAATTAAGTCGTACGGATACCTGGTTTAGTGCGGGTTGTCACATTCTCCCCCCGTTAAATAAATTTCGTCCCGAAATTTAAGTTCTGCTTGAAGAAGCAGGGTTCTTAGGAAAAAGGTGGGGGTATTTCTCTTTCATCCGGTCCTCACGCTCCCAGGTGAACTCAGGACCATGTCTGGCATTCCAACGAACCTTGACGAGCTTGACACTGCTCCGGCGGGTCTTGTTAACTTTCCAATCTGTGACCTCGACAGGTTCTTCAACGAAGTGGAGCGTGTCGTCAATATGAATCTCGTCGATGGGAATGGCAACGTCAACTTGAGTTGGACTTTTCTTTAGATTGGATACATGAAATGTATCGTGAACGCCATTCAGTTCAGCAGGTAGGTCCAACTTGTATGCTACTTGTCCTATTTTGTCCAAAATTCTGAAAGGACCAATGTAGCGCGGATTTAGCTTCCCACGCTTTCCAAAGCGTGCCACCCCCTTCCAGGGTGAAACTTTCAATAATACCATCTCTCCAACTTGAAAATCCACATGTTTCCGGTTTGTATCCGCATAGGCCTTTTGTCTGTGGCGAGCTGCTTCGATGCGTTTAAGAATTTGCGCGATCTTGTCTGTCGTCTCTTGGACGATCTCGGGACCAGCAAGCTGCCTATCACCTACGTCAGACCAACATAGGGGTGATCGGCACTTGCGTCCGTAAAGGGCTTCAAATGGCGCGACACCAATACTGGTGTGGTAGCTGTTGTTGTATGAGAATTCAACCATAGGTAAATGTTTGTCCCAGCTACCGCCCAAATCCATAACACATGCTCTCAGCATGTCTTCCAAAGTCTGTATCGTTTGCTCGCTCTGGCCGTCAGTTTGCGGATGAAACGCAGTGCTCAGATTCAATTGTGAGCCGAAGGCTTCTTGGAAGGATTGCCATATCCTTGACACAAACCTTCCGTCTCTATCAGAGATGATTGAGAGAGGCACTCCATGACGTGCGACGATCTCTCTCATGTAAATTTCCGCGAGTTTACTAGTGCTGTCTTTCTCTTTGATTGGCAGAAAGTGTGCGGATTTTGTTAGGCGGTCAACTATTACCCAAATCATATCGTGGCCTCTTGGCGTTCTTGGCAATTTTGTAACAAAATCCATTGAGATTTGTTCCCATTTCCACTTGGGAATCTCAGGTTGTTGCAGCAGCCCTGAAGGCTTCTGGTATTCCGCCTTTACCTTAGCGCACGTTAAACATTTGCTCACGTAGACAGCAACATCGCCTTTCATCCTAGGCCACCAATAATAATCCTTGAGATCTTGGTACATCTTATCCAATCCAGGGTGGATAGAGTACCGTGACTTGTGCGCTTCGTCGAAAATAACTTTCCTTAATCCACCAAACAGAGGAACCCATATCCTTTTCTCAAAACATAATGTTCCTTCCTCGTTTGGTACCAAAAGCTTCTCCATTCCACGGAGATATTCCTCTTCAAGATTCCTTTCCTTGAGAGCTTCCTTTTGTGCTGCACGAATGCGTAAGGAAAGATTGGTTCGTATGATCATTTCCAAAGCCCTAACCCTTATGGGCTTGATTCTCTCTTTACGACTTAGGGCATCGGCGACTACATTCGCCTTCCCTGGGTGATACTTTATCTCGCAGTCGTAGTCGTTTAGCAACTCAACCCATCGTCTTTGCCTCATATTCAACTCCTTCTGGTTGAATATATGCTGTAGGCTCTTGTGATCTGTGAAGATTGTACATTTCGTACCATACAGGTAGTGTCTCCAGATCTTTAAGGCAAAAACCACTGCGCCGAGCTCCAAATCGTGTGTGGTATAGTTCTTTTCGTGCACTTTCAACTGACGCGATGCGTAAGCAATAACCTTCTGGCGTTGCATCAACACGCAACCCAATCCTTGGCGCGATGCGTCGCAGTATACCACAAAATCATCTGTACCTTCTGGTAGAGCTAAAATAGGCGCATTGCAAAGCTTATCCTTCAGTACCTGAAATGCTTCATCCTGTTTGATTCCCCAATCAAACGTCTTATCTTTCTGCGTGAGTAGCGTCAATGGTTGAGCGATCTTCGAAAAGTCCTCAATGAACCTTCGATAGTAGCCAGCCAAACCCAAGAATTGCCGAATCTCGGTTGGCGTCTTTGGCGTTTCCCAATCCTTGATCGCCTCAATCTTGGTTGGGTCCACGTGGATTCCATCTCCATTTACCACGTGCCCAAGGAATTGGACTTCACGTAGCCAAAACTCGCACTTAGAGAATTTAGCATACAGTTGTTCCTTCTTTAGCAGCTCCAAAATGGTCCTAAGATGCTGCTCGTGTTCAACCTTCGTCTTTGAGTAAATCAAGATGTCGTCGATAAACACAATCACGAACTTGTCTAAGTACGGCTTGCAAACTCTATTCATCAAGTCCATAAAGACTGCAGGTGCGTTCGTCAAACCAAACGGCATAACAAGGAACTCGTAGTGCCCATAGCGAGTTCGGAAGGCTGTCTTTGGGATACTCTCCTCTTGTATCCTTAACTGATGGTATCCAGATCGAAGATCGATCTTTGAATAAAAGCTTGAACCTTGAAGTTGGTCAAACAGATCATCAATTCTTGGCAGAGGATAACTATTCTTGATCGTCAGCTTGTTTAACTCCCGGTAGTCAATGCACATTCGAAAACTACCGTCCTTCTTCTTGACAAACAGGACTGGAGCTCCCCAAGGCGAGAAGCTTGGTCGGATAAAACCCTTGTCTAACAACTCTTGAAGTTGCGTCGACAGTTCCTGCATCTCAGACGGAGCAAGTCTATAAGGTGCCTTAGCCACAGGCGCGGCGCCTGGAACTAAGTCAATGTGAAACTCTACTTGTCTCTGAGGTGGCAGTCCGGGTAAGTCTTCCGGGAAAACTTCTGGATACTCCCTCACGACAGGGATGTCTTTGATTCTCGGCTCAGCAGCCTTCTTGTCCACAATGTGTGCCAGGAAGGCAACACATCCTTTCTGCAAACACCTTCGCGCTTTCAGGCAGCTGATAAATCTTAGCGGCGTGTCACGCTTCTCTCCGTGAACCACAATTGTTTCGCCATCTTCGGTTGGGATACGAACAACCTTTTCGTGACAAACTATCTCAGCCTTGTTGCCTGATAACCAATCCATTCCTACCACGACGTCGAAGCTTCCCAACTGGACTGGTAGTAGATCTAGAGTGAACTCACGTTCTCCCAATTCAATCACACAACCTCTGATAACTTCGTTGGTTTCTACTAACTTCCCATTGGCCAATTCGATCGAGTAGGGAATGTCTAACTTATTAGCGGCTAACCCAAGCATATTCTTAAATTCTAATGACACGGAGCTATAATCGGCACCAGCATCAAACAGATTAGATGTAAAAGTTTTGGTTGTTAGAGAACGTACCAGAAATCACACCTGGATCCTGGCATGCCTCACAAGCTCCGATGTTGGATCTTCTTTCACGGTCTTGTTTCAACTTCGGGCATTCCCTCTTAAAATGTCCAACGTCCCTACAATGGAAGCATCCTAGCATTCGGCCATTTCCTTTCCCATTTCCACCTAGAGCGTTATTACTGTTTTCTCCTTGTATGGGACTCTTCATCCCACAACCTCCTTTGTCGTGCCCTCTCCTCCCGTTCCTAGGCTTCTGGCATCCACAATCACGGTGATACTTGCACCCAGCACATCTTGGTTTAGTTTCTAAGTAAATCTTATCATTGGCCTGTTTGTTGTTAGGGCAATCTTTCTTGAAATGCCCTTTGTCCCCGCAGTCAAAACAACCTCGAATAGATCTTTGTTCATCATTATTCGTTTGGGTATCTTCGGTAAGCTTCCTTTTGTTCTTTCCAGACGACTTTACCTGAGTTTCCTTGTCAGGGTTTGCAAGTTTCTCTAGTCTAATTGCTTCCGTAACGAGTGCCAAACCCATCTTACTTGCAACAATAGTTGTTGGTGGCGTAGATGCTGTCATCAAGCTCAAGACTTGAGGCGCCAGTTCCCAAATGAATTGTTCCAATTTCTTCAGTTCTGGTTTTACCAGGTACGGAACAATTCGTGACAGATCATGAAGTCGTTGCACGTACTCCAACACCTTCGGGCCTTCCATCATTAGGCTCCGAAATTCATCTTCCCACTTCTGGGTTTCCGTTTGGGGGCAATACTTCTTATGCATCATTCCTTTCAACTCATCCCAAGTTAACGCGTATGCTGTAGTTAGGCCCATTATTCAAACCTGAAGATTCCACCATAATCGAGCTCCATCTTGAAACAACTCAGAAACGTATGGGACTTGTTGTTCTGGCGTACAGCCACTCATTCGAAAGATGGATTCCATACTTTCCATCCATTTTACAAAAGTTATGGCACCCCCAGTGCCGTCGAACTTCGGAGGCTTGTAGTTGAGGAAGTGCCAGTAGGAACAACCGTTATTTTCTGAGGTGCCTTTGCTGGGTTCGGAGCGTAGGGCCTCGTGTTGTGCTATAGCTGTAGCAATTATCTCTTTAAGTTCTGCCTCAGAGGTGGGCATGCGCATTTCGCGTCTTGGCGGCATCTTCTAAAAGATGTTTCACATAGGTTAGGTCATAGCAAGTGAAGTGTACGTATGCATTCAACAATACCAACACATAACATCTCATGCTATCAACAAATCAATCACATAACATTTTATGTTATAGGACATAAACAATAGATTGAATCATCACAAGTGATGAGAATACTGCGATTGTATTGCCACAATTCGAGACCACAAAGTAAAGCTTACAAGTACACCACTATATCATACAACATCAATGACTTAGTAGGGGACGACCCTAGACAAGTCGTGCGATCGCTGGACATGTTCAGGAGTCTCTGGTTCGTCCATTTTCAAATTCCAGGACTCCACGTCAAACTTCTGAATTTCAGTCCTAAGACAACATTTCTTCTCAATCGTTTCCTTGAGCTCGTCCCAGCTCAGTGTATAAGCAGCGTCTGCGCCAAGGGTCTGAACCTGGAGGTTCCATTAAGAGAGTGTGCCATCTAGAAATATCCCCAAGATGTAGGTAACACTCTGTTGGGCAATCAGTTACTCATCCTTAGAATAGATTCGGTCTTTTCGGACCAACGAACAAATGCAACGGTGCCTCCTGTTTTATCAAAGTTCAAATGCTTGCAGTTCAGGAACTGTTTATGGGTGCAGCCAGTTGGATGGTTATTTCCAGTAATGCCATCGTTGTACTTAGAGCGGAGGGCTTCATGTCATGCATTTATCGGTGAGATGCGTTCTTGCAGCTCGGCTTCTGTCCTTGGCAACGTACTGGTGTTTGTGTCATGTCTAGGTGACATTCCCTTTTGTCTAAGTGGTGTGAAGCGGGTTAGACAACGTTTCAATTGTCTATGAGGTGTATATAGCAACATAAGCCATCATGTAATCACCCAATTTCACATGCAAATATACTCACTGTATGAGTGGGGAAGTAAATTTCTGAGCCTTCACATAGGCCTGCCAATTTGGCTTGTTGCTCGTAATAGAATGAACTCGAGGCTACATCGCCCTGGGTCATTCGTGTTTAAGTTATTTCCTGCTGCATTGGTTATCATTAGCTTGACTTGCAGAGTCCACCAGGATTCCTGTGCACTACAAATCGTTATTACGTGGGCCCCCGTAATAATAAATCGTCTTGCACAGTTACCCCAAATTTTCTCTCATCCAAGCAGATGATTAATCAAGGAGCAACAGCAGGTGCATCGGCATGAACAGGGTCATGCTCCAATGCGGGGTCAGGAGCAACGCCTGGCTCAGGGGCCACGGCTAGCTCCGAATCAAAAACTCCATCTCAAAATCAGCTGGATCAACAAACACAGGGGTCGACAGGGCTACAGGATTCCCCAAGGGCTGGTCTAAGTGCATGAACTCAATGTCATGGTCTGGATCAACACCAGGCGGAAAAACAGAATTGTCCTCATTATCGCGATCAAACTCAAATCTGTGTGCGGGATCCGGTGCAGCTGATGATGCCATATCAGGGTCGGCGTCGTGTAAGTGGTGCTGCATTCCCTGTATGTGCGAAGATGCGGATGTTAGAAACTCAAATGAGTCTGGGATAGGGGAATGGACATGAGTTTCCCCTACAGGAGCGTCCGCATGCAGTAGTCTAATACCAGCAGCAATAGGGCCTAGCCCTCAAGTGGGTCCTCCTCTTAATAGTTTGACATCGTCTTCAGAGACAACGTCGGGGGCATATCAACAACGAGATAAGCGGCAAGGGGCACAGGAGCAGGGATCACTGCGAGTGGCAAGTTCCCAACAAGATGGCCATCAGTAGGCTCTGCTACGACTTCAGGCAGCGCAAAAGGGCTGAAAGTCGTCATTGTCTGTGCCGGTAGTATCGGAAATGTACACCTCGTGCTTCGATGAAACTATGTCGTCTGATACTATGGCCATGGGATTCGTAGTGTCCATCTTTCTAGTACTTGATGAAAGCATGACGTTTGTAACACAAACACATATACGTATAAAAATCAGTCATATAGTCATATAACATGTAGTCACCACGTAAACATTCAATTCATTCTCCTAGTCTCACTAGCCAATCCTCCTAGTCTCACTAGCCAACTACCTCGATCTCTCAGACCAAGCCTCGGCCTCTCAGACCGAGCCTCAGCCTCTCAGACTAAGCCTATAATAATGAATAAAATGTGCTCAACATTGGTCTGTAAAAAGTTTTGGATCTGGACTTAAGTGGTATGCAGTAAAATGTTTTCGTGAGAGCCCTAGTGATCATAGTCTAGACTCGAGAAAGAATCCTAGTTCGCTATGATCAGAGCTCTGATACCAAGCTGTCACACCCTGGCTTTACGGAAGCGTGGTTAATTTGGTGTGACTTCTTAATACCATAGCTTAATCACAACAAAGCTATATGAGTTAAAAACATGCAAGATCATCCATTAAGTTTTGAAAACCAAATACAGTACCATTATTTTAACGGGAACATACCCTATCAACCATAACCTTGTTCAACAGACACTACAAACTTGAAACATAACATAGACATGGTTTAAGGATTGTGTCTTGTCCAGGAAAGAGACACATCCCCTAAACCCCGGATGACCTCGGAAACTAGTGCAGCGGAAAACATGCCATACCGTGCCAGATCTCGTTAATTTCCTGAAATACATGTAAGTTGAAAAATCAACAATAATGTTGAGCGAGTTCATGTGTAAGTGAGTATGTAAAACACTTGTGAGTATAGAAATAATCGTGGTATGTAGCCAATAAGGGGACTTGTGATCACCAATGGTTTGCAAGGCCACTGATATATGTGAAGTGCAAATAGGGAGACTCAAACCTAGCAGATTTCGCCACGGCATTTGTATGTGGACAAAGTCACCCCAAGGTCCATTTCTAGTTTGGCCTGGGGCTGGGCTCGCTACACCCAGATAGATCTACCGCTCCTGTCCCTCGGTCCCGACATGAGGACTAATGGCCTCATATTGCTCCTACCCACTCACATGATCGGAATAAAACACCTCCTTACGCTAACCATACCGTATATAAAGTACTTGTAAACAAAGTAACATGTATTTCACCCCCGCAGTTAAGAAAACTGAAAACAGTTAGAGAAAAGGGGGACATGAACTCACAGTGAAGCGTCTCTACCAAGTATCTCCAAATCGGAAAGCTGTGCGACGACCTACAAGTGCTAATTCTATTAGACGGACGGCCGTGCCTTAGCTTTATAGTTTAAGTTTTTGGGAAATAGTTAGACAACTATTTCGTGTTTACATTTTGTATATACTTGGTAGTTGATTTCCTTCCCAAGGATGGGGGATTCAATACATGTGCGTAAGTTACGTTTTAATAATCGAGTGGTAATATAATTACCGGTGTAACTTATATATTCATGTGAAAGCGTTTGTATTATTTTGGAATCGTTAACGCTCGTAAATATTAATTTTACCCTAAAAATAATATTTATGTATTTTCACAAAATAATCATAAACAGTGTTGTGACAATATATATATTTATCACGTTAATTTTTGTGAAAATCCCACCTCCGAATATTTAGTAAATAAAGTCATGGCGAAATTTATATTTTGAAAACATGTCAAAAATAATTCTAACACTTGTTGTGCAATCTAAGTGTTTGGTATTTAGAAAAATTTCGCCAGAGTTTCCTCTGTAACTGGAGGTGGCCACGCTTTCAAGCGTATCATTTTCTTTTTAACAAATCAATCAATCAATGTTCTCAACATTGTCAAACAACCTTCCAACATTTTAACTAGTCAAAGATAGACATAATCGCAAAAATATACGACTTGTGGTTTGTCTAAAAATATGTAGTAAATTTCTTTACTTTTACTGGATCTTTTGTGTAAATAATCCGATTTTGTAAAAACCTCGTTTTTAGAGAAAATCCATCTTTACAACTTCTAGTAACTTTTGACAAAACTAGTTCTTTGTCGGATCTTTTCATTTCACAAGTGTTTACACACTTGTGGTTTATAAAATCATGCTTATTATTGTAAGATCCATCTTTCAAAATACATGGTTCCCTTGATATGTGGTCCTTTGAAAATACCGGGTGTAGATACGTAGATCTACTAGTTTTAAACACCTTTGTACAAGTTAAAACATGTTTACACAAGTAAAGCATTTTTACACAAGTTCATGCTTCGTGTGTGGTAGAGTTTCACCTTTTAACCCTTGTATCATTCAAAAACGAGCTTATGTTAAGATCCATGATCTTACCAAACCGGGTTAAATGGTGATCCGAGCTACCACAACATAGATCGGGTCTAAATAAGCACATATTTCAAATACTACAACTTTTACACATTCCATATGCTATTAACCACCATTTTAAGTATTTTTAGTGGACTTTTGTGCATCACCTTGCATTTTAACGAGATTTAACCGACATAATTCCTTTTAACCACCTTAGATTAGTTCAAAAATGAGTTGTAAACAATATACCTCTAGCTCAAGGCTAGGGAAGATTCTTGGCGAAAAACGAGTGGATAAAAGCTAAGCAACGAGGTCCTTCGCGTTCCGTTTGCTCCAAGGCTCCTAATACGTAACCTTTAATGAGTGTGTGAGCTTGGAATGGCTTGATGAAAGCTCGACAATGGTTGTGTGGCTGCTTGTGTTCTCGGCCGTGACTCAAGGAGAGGGGAGAGAGAGAGAGCTTTTGTGTAAAGAGTTGTGATGAAGTGATTAGTGGGTTAAGGTTAATACTTATAGGCAAAACCATGTTCATTTAACCAATGGATCTTGTGTATTTTAGATATGAGACAATGTAGATTATTTAAATCAAGCAAGTACTAAACATGTTCCCCCATAGTTAGGCCGGTTAGGATGGGGGGGGGGGGTCTAGTTCGATCTCAAGTAGGTAGTTAGGTAGTTAGTTATGTTAAACTAAGTTAAGTTAAGTGTTTAACCCCGTTACTTGTATGTTATGTGTTATGGCGGGTGTTAGGGTAATCAGGGACCCTAACTGGCTCAGAAAGATATAAATAGTGAAAATAATAATATTTTCATGTTCCGGGTATAGTCCGGTTGTTCGGTTGGATAGTAATCCGTTAAAGCGCTTAATAAAGCTTTAAAGTGTTGTTATATTATTCTTAGTGACACATCTTGTTTCCAACACTTTAGAAAGTGTTCAGTAGTATTTTCCCCGTACTTTGGCACTTTACTAGTCAGCTAGAAGCTGGATTATTTATTAAAGTGCTGTGTTTTGTACTTAAAGTACGTTTTAGGCACATCCAGTCATTGTATCTTATTCCCAGAGACGCAGTTCCACAACCCGTGTGTCCCTACACTCACTACTAGTGTAGTAAAATATCTCAGGCTCTTATAGGCCTTGGAGGCAGTGTTTGCCTGATGCTGGCTTTATCAGCATGTTCAATAGGTTATCCGTGTATTGTGCTACTGTGCTCTTTGTGCATCATGTTTGTCACTAAGGTGCCGTATGTAAATAATGTAGTGACAGCAAGCAAGTATGATGCAAGTAAGTACATGTATCAGTATTCAAGTAGCAGTTCATCAGCTAGTACAAGCAAGCACAGTAATTAAGCAGTAATTAATCATTAATTAAGTCGTACGGATACCTGGTTTAGTGCGGGTTGTCACAGTGTTCAGCCTTTTGTCTTCTTGATTTTGCTTGGGAAGATGCTAGATTTTGCTCGGGGGGTCGGGCATGCCACGTTTGTTCCTTTTCTTGTATTTATGTTAGATTTTGCTGCCCTTTTGCTTCTTTTGTTCATTTGAGCTCATTTAATCCTGAAAATACAAAAGGAAGATAAAAACACACTTTTTCCAATATTAGTACTAAAAAAGGGTTAGTTTTATGCCACAATTGATGTAATTTATATGTTGCATTTTGCACACATCAAATACCCCCACACTTGAATCTTTGCTTGTCCTCAAGCAAAACTCTTTATAATGTGGCTTTACACTCCCAAATGGAATGGGTAGAAGAGAAGGTTTTTGAGCTTGTCATAGAGTGTCGGGATTTCCAAGATTCTTTATTAAGTTTTATTTTTATTTATTTACAATCCTATTCGTCATGATTTATTTAAAACATTGCATAAGATAAATTACTTATTAGGGCATACCATGCCTTTTTAAAATTCCATTTATATACAAGTTCACATACCTCACGGGGATCGCTCAACCCTCGGCCGAAGATGTATTTTAGTGAATCACTCGAGAGCGGCATGGAACTTACTCCTACCATAGGCTTGCCAAGCAATCAATCCTCCTCCTTTTTAACTATATACCTTTGTAAATCTTAAGAGGACTTTTTGGGTGAAGGGTTAGGCTTGGGTTAAAGGTAGGTGGTTGGGTTAGTGGTTAGTAAAAGGGCGAAAAGCGTAAAAAGCGTCAGTTTTCGTAAGACTTTTTATTTTTGAAAATTTTATTTTGATGAAGCCATTATTCAAACAAAGTTATTTTTTATAAACTTGTTTGTTTATTTCTCTTTTGCTTCATCATCAATATTTTTTATTTTTTTTTTATTTTTTTTTAGAAAGTCATTCAAAAATCCGAGCTTGTTACTAAAACAAAGGGTTAAAAATAAAAAAAGGTTTTGGTGGGTGAAAGGGTGTTTGTTTTTTGGTTAAGAAATGAAAAGGTTTAGGCTCAAAGGGGTTAACTAGGGGGATTTTGGGTAAGTGGTAAAAAAAAAAGAAAAAAGAAAAATAATGGTGTAGAAATGAAAAAGGGTTAGTTCTAATGCCTCCATCATTTACTTACTCGGGTTTAAGTTGGTAAGGACCGGGAATGTATCGTCGTGGCAAGTTCTAGAGTCGTAAGAACCAAGCGACTATTCACACAAGAAACGAAAAATGAGCATTGAGTTTAAGGATATGTATTTGTATGCTCAATAAAGGCTCAAAACTCACTTTTGTGGGAATGGGTTTTTATGTGATCAAGTATATATATTCAAATTTTAGCTAAGCTTGTCATGCCGTTTCATAATTTTCTTATGTTGGTTCTTTTTATCACGACGCTATTGGTTGTAAATTTGTAAAAATATAACCTTTTTAGAACTTGCTATTCTCAAATTAAACCGAGACAAGTAAAAAAATGAAAATTTTTGAAAAAAATTTGGGTGATTAGCGGTTCCAATAGAGTTTTGTGTAAGGCTTGTTTTTAGGACTTGCAAGATTCAAGGTTTTAGCATCCCCCCCCCCCCCCCCACACTTAAATTACACATTGTCCTCAATGTGTCCCAAAAATAAGTTTTTCGGTTGATTAAAATGTGTAAAAGTGGGTTAAAAACAAGATTTTATGTTACTGGGTAGCTGAACACGGGGTGTGTTGGCTGAGCACGGCCCCGTGGTAAGACTGCCAGTATCAAATTTAAACAGAAGGCTGGGCACGGGGGCGTGTTCAGTGAGCACGACCCCGTGTCCAGTTACCTGAACTGGGCATTTTCTGCAGAACCTCGGGCATGGGGCGTGTTGGGTTGAGCACGGCCCCGTGCTGAACTTGCTGTAATGAAGAAAAATTGTCGGAAGGCTTTGTTTTTGTGCATGGGGTGTGGGTTCAAGTTTCCCTTAGTAACCTCCACCATTTCGAGTGTGCTTTATTCTTGAAAATTAAAACTAAACTAGAAAACATAAAAGTTAAACTAATCTAAAACTAAGGATAGTTCCGTGAAATGCCTCCGTGGTGCGCCACGTTTATAAGGGTCCTTGGCTAGACCCACCTTATCGGGTGGTTGGGGCTCATCTTCAATTAGGGGGTCGTCATTGCCGAATGGATATTTCATTGATCGCTCAAGGTCGACACTTTTTTTGAATGCCCCTAATTGAATGGGTAGATTGTTGTGCTTCCGGTTTTTCAAAGCTTTGTGGGTTTTTACAAAGGGTCGTCCCAACACTAGAGGAGCATCATCGAGGATGACAAAGTCGGTTGGGATTACCATTTGATTTGTTTGAACCAATACATCCTCAACTATACCGATTGATTTTATTACTTTCCGATTAGATAGAAAAATGGGTATTTAAAGTGGAGAAAAAATCACTAATACTTAATTTTTCGAAAATGTAGTTGGGCATTATGTTAACACAAAGATCTTTATCAATTGTGACATTACTAATAAATGAATTTTGAAAAAAAACATGGAACCGGTGTAATGTTAATTTCAAATGGATCTTCTTTTATTAGCGAGGTTTGATCATTAGTTAACTTAACGCTTACTGTTTCGTCAATTTAGTGTTAGTGTTTAACCCTTTTAAAAACTTAGCATGAGTGGGAACTAAACAATGATTTTCAAAAGAAGGTGACAAGAGATTAATTTCTTCAAAATTAGACTGTTCTTGAATTTTAACGTTGTCGGACTCACCTTTTTCGTTGTTTAACTCATGTGTCGGTTCTTCACTTATTTGTTCTTCCATTTTTACACTTTCAATTATCTCTTCTTTATTTAATTCTTCTATTGCGCGGGACTCCTCTTCCCTTGCGCGAGATTCTTTTATGTAGCGCTCGATAACTTTAAGGTGTTCTAATATCCTATCGGTCACTTCGGTGATAGAAAAAGGATCGGGATTTTCAAAGCTTGAATCCGGTTGTTCGATCCTTTGTTCCTCATAATACCCATATGAAGTAGATGGTTCACACCATTGTTCTTCATTGTAAGTATATGATGGATAAGGGTCGTAATTTTGTTCTTCATAATACTCATATGAGGTGGGTTGTTCACGCCATGGTTCCTCATAGTAAGCATATGAAGGTGGTGGCTCATATCTTGGTTCCTCAAAGTATGAGTAAGAAGGCTCATACCTTGGTTCATCAAAATATGAGTATGAAGGAGGAGGTTCATACCTTTGGTCTTCATAGGATGTGTATGAAGTTAATGGCTCGTACCTGGGTTCCTCATAGTAGGTGTATGAAGTGGATGGTTGATATAAGTCACAATATTGGACCGAGTGCGGGTCACCACAATTAGTGCAATAATTATTCCTATAATCATCCTCCTCATAGGTGTAGTTGTAACCTCCTGAGTATTGATCAATAAGAATCACTCAGCAGACCACAACAAAGTCTCGAGATCAGAAAACAAAAATAAAAAAGGAAACAGAGGCTGGACACGGCCCCGTGTTCAGTGGACATGGCCCCGTGTACAGAATCTGTATCCGGGCGTTTTAATTAAAGTTACTGATTTCGTTGAGCACGGGGGCGTGTTCAATGAGCACGGCCCTATGTTCAGGTTCTGTATCTGGGTGTTTTATTAAAAATATGCAGCACGGCCCCGTGTTCAGTGAGCACGGCCCGTGTTCAACCTACTGTAAATGCAAAACTAAACTAAAATGCAGAAAAATGTGCGTGCGTTTTAAAAAGGTTTTGAAAAACTGATTATGCCGTCGATTTTAAGCTTTCTTAAAATCCTTGTGTCCCCGGCAACGGCTCCAAAAACTTGATGCGTGTGTGGTGTGATATATATTTAAGTATATTTTAAGCCCTTTTTACACGTTAGTCAAGTTTTAAATTTATAAAACACGATATTTTACTAACACCAAACACACATATGGGCAAGTGCACCCATCGTGAGCGTAGTATAGTGTTGGCAAGATACCGAGGTCGTCCAAGGACACAAGAGCTTTTAGTACCTGTTTATCCTCAACGTCTAATCAAATCAAAACGTTAGAAAAAAGTTTTTAAACTAGAAAAATAAAAACTAACTAAATTGCTGAAAAATAAATAAAAATAAAAACAGATAGACAAGATGAATCACTTGGCTCCGACTCGTGTTTAGTGTAACCTTTGATTATTTCCGCACTTTTGCACTTTTTAAGAGATTATCTTAGTTATTGTAGTAGGCCCCTCTTTTGAAGGTGACGTTACCCTCAACCCAGTAGTTTGAGTCAGCAAGGATACAATCCTAAAGGGTCGGATTATTGAAAGATAATTAATTAAGTTATTAATTCATATTATGGTAGGCCACTCTTTTGAAGGTGACGTTACCCTCGGCTAAGTAGTCTGAGTCAGCAGGGATACAGTCCTAAGTAGCCGGGTTATAGTATTAATAGTAGCTTACATATGAGGGGATCAAAGAGTTTGGACCCCCACCATCCAATACCGGTGGGTATTGAAGGAGATCCTACTAAATTTGACCCAGGTCCTTGCAGGATCTATACACTGAAGAAGGCAAGACTCTTACCAAACCGTTCCCTTAACCCCCCGACCAGGTAGCCAACATACCTCCATATAGACCGTGGAGTTATGAATGGTGAAAATCTTTTATTTTATATAGACAGTAAAATAATGCCAAGACACCACGGACAAACGATAAGAAAGAATCACCTTCAACATAAGAAACTAGTTATTAAAGTCATTAATACATAACCAAGTAAAAAGTGCGAAAAGATTAAAAATAAAAAGTATTACACTAGACACTTGTCTTCACCAAGTGATGTAAGAGACTTAGGCAAACATGGCCATTGATTGTCAAGAACTCTTACGATCAATCTTGGATCCCGAGACGACTCACGCACTCTATGATGGATAATGGATGATGGTGGTGGATGATGGTGTTGTGATGGTGGTGGGTGAAGTGTGAGAGAGGTGGTGTGCCAAGAGATTCCTTTGAAGTGAACCAAGCACCCCTATTTATAGCCTGCACAGAAGCCTGGACACGGCCCCGTGTCCAACATCCTTCTCTTTCTTCGTTAATTGCAGTTTGTCTGCATTAGTTGACCACGCCCCCGTGTCCGCTGGGCACGACCCCGTGTGCAGAAGCATATCTGTACTATCAAGATTTCCCCAGATTCTGTGAATCTTAGAGTTGACCACGGCCACGTGTCCGCTGAGCACGACCACGTGGTGGGCGATAGAATCTTCTACAGCTTTGTCTTTTATGCTGACAATTGGGCACGCCCCCGTGTTCACTGAGCACGGGGCGTGTTCAGCCTTTTGTCTTCTTGATTTTACTTGGGAAGATGCTGTCGGGGGTCGGGCATGCCACGTTTGTTCCCTATTCTTGTATTTATGTTAGATTTTGCTGTCTTTTTGCTTCTTTTGTTCATTTGAGCTCATTTAATCCTGAAAATACAAAAGAAAGACAAAAACACACTTTTTCCAACATTAGTACTAAAAAAAGGTTAGTTTTATATCACAATTGATGTAGTTTATATGTTGAATTTTGCACACATCACAAGTACAATAAATGTATTATTTTAAGCAAAGCACCATGCTAGTAAACCATACATGCACCGTACTAAACCTTTCACATTCAAGCAAGCCTAAACCAATATTCAAACCCCCATCCTATCTGACCCAAAATCGGACAAGAGACAACCCACCCCACTCCTTGAGGATTTTGTGCACCTTTAATATATTTTATAATTATAATAAAACCCATACCACCTTGAAAGACCAAAATTAACTAGGGAAATTGGTTTTTAATAAACCAATCTTTGCACCATTGGTAAATAATAATCCTACCTACAGAATTGGTAATTAATAATCCTACGTTTCAATATGTTGGTACTCAATGGACCTCCGTTAGTTTTTTTTAACTGAAGTTAGTTTTTAAGTTTTATTTCTTACACAAACAGTCCCTGTAGTTATAATTTACTAGTTTTAAGTTTTATTTATTACCCAATCAGTCCCTGTAGTTATAAAAAAAAATCATAAAAATAAAAAAAAAATCTAAAAAATCAAAAAAAGTCAAAAAAATCATAAAAATTCAAAAAAAAATCAAAAAAATTCTAAAAAAATCATAAAAATTAAAAAAAAATAAAAAAAACTCTAAAAAATCATAAAAATTCTAAAAAACATAAAAATCCTAAAAAAATCAAAAAAACTCTAAAAAATCATAAAAATCCTAAAAAAATAAAAAAAATTCTAAAAAATCCAAAAAATTCTAGAAAATAAAAAAAACTCTAAAAAATAAAAAAAATTCAAAAAAAGCAACCGTTTCGACCCGAACCGTTTCGACGCGAACCGTTTTGAACCGTACCGTTTCGACCCGGACCGTTTCGACCCGTACCGTTTCGACCCGGACCGTTTTCGACCCGGACCGTTTCGACCCGGACCGTTTCGACGCGTACCGTTTCGACCCGTACCGTTTCGACCTGTACCGTTTTCGACCCGGACCGTTTCGAAAACGGTGGTGGTGGTGGTGGTGGTGGCGGTGCGGTGGTGGTGGTGGTGGTGGTGGTGGTGGTGCTGTGGTGGTGGTGGTGGTGGCGGTGCGGTGGTGGTGGCGGTGGTGGTGGTACGGTTCGAAACGGTTCACGTCGAAACAGTTCGGGTCGATACGGTTGCTTTTTTTGAATTTTTTTTTATTTTTTAGAGTTTTTTTTTATTTTCTAGAATTTTTTCGATTTTTTAGGATTTTTTATGATTTTTTTGATTTTTTTAGAATTTTTATGATTTTTTTGAATTTTTTTGATTTTTTAGATTTTTTTTTATTTTTATGATTTTTTTATAACTACAGGGACCTGATTGTGTAATAAATAAAACTTAAAACTAGTAAATTATAACTACAGGGACTGTTTGTGTAATAAATAAAACTTAAAAACTAACTTCAGTTAAAAAAAACTAACGGAGGTCCATTGAGTACCAACATATTGAAACATAGGATTATTAATTACCAATTCTGTAGGTAGGATTATTATTTACCAATGGAGCAAATGTTGGTTTATTAAAAACCAATTTCCCAATTAACTAACACCATTAGGTTTCTTCACACTACAAACATACACACTAACCCCCACTTTTCTCCACTCACTCGACCAAAAAAAAATACCCACCCACACACCTTCATCTTTTATTTTCCAAATACTACAATGACATCAAAAATTTGAAGTTCCAAGCTCAAGTTTTATTTCACCATCATTCTCCCTTCTTGTTAAAGTGAGTGTTCATCTTCTAAATTAACTTTTTGTTAGTTTACAATTTATCTTACACCAAGCATACAACAAAATAGTATCTGGTCTAAAAAGATGTTTAACTATATAGTGTAACACTCAAAACATATTGTTTTTCTAAAATATTTGTGGTGTCTTTTAAACTTTAAAAAAAAATTCCAGTCTGTATGTTGGTGTTTGTGTATTCTTTACTTATTAATTCGTTAATTATGATCTGAATATATGCTCAATCCATAAATCCAAATAAACAGGTGTGTTTGGACTTTTAGGATATTATGGACATATAAATTATATATATACCCCACATGTTTTGTGATCTAGATTGTATTTCGTTGTTGTTAAATATACTCGAGACCAAGAAAATTCTATGGATCTATACTTAAATATACATTTAAAACTTTTTAGAAGTTATGGTACGTTTTCTTGTGTTTTTTTGCTAGTCATATTCTTGTTAAAGGTGTAGTAAATATTCTTGAACTTTAGTTTCAATTAGTAATATATTCTTGTGCAAAAGGTGATCTAGACCCTAGTTAGTTTTTTATGAAAACAAAATATATGTTAAAACTTATATATATATATATATATATATATATATATATATATATATATATATAGGGGAAGGTTCATTTGAGAAGAAAATTTAATTGAGAAGAAAAAGAACAAAGGGTAATTTTGTAAAACATTAAATAGTTTTTTTCACTTATCTCATTTATTATCATTTTTAACTAATTAATTAGTCATAAAGACTAGTATCCTTCACACTAACTTTTTTTGCCTACATACATCAAAAGTTATCTTACATATTTCGAAATTCATCCTACAACTCGTAATTTATCATACACAACTCGTAATTTATCCTACACTTTAAATTATTTTATTTTATTTTTTTGAAAAAATATATATTTTGAAGTTAAGTTAAAAAAATAATGTAGTTAGCTATTAAAAAGGAATACTAGAAATTAATGACCTATGTAGATTTACCAATGTACCCTTATAGTAACATTAAATACTTATATTAAATGAAGTAAAATAAAGCATTCTTATTGGTTAAAATTTCTTCTTTTTTCTTCTTACAAAAAATTTCTTCTCATTTGAACTCTCCACTATATATATATATATATATATATAGAGAGAGAGAGGCCGGTTATCATACAAATACCCTTATCGTACATTACGTACGCTACAATCTCAGCCGTCAGATCATCTTCCGCATTTTAAAATCGCATGTTGTTTTTTTATAACAATTTCGCATGTGATAATTTTTTATGAATTCGCATGTTGTTTTTTTGTACTAATTTCGCATGTGATAATTTTGATGAAATAGCATGTTGTTTTTTTTATAACAATTTCGCATGTGATAATTTTTGATGAATTCGCATGTTGTTTTTTGTACCAATTTCGCATGTGTTAATTTTGATGAAATAGCATGTTGTTTTTTTGTAACAATTTCGCATGTGGTACAAAAAACAACATGCGAATTCAATGCGGGAAGATGATCGGGCGGCTGAGATTGTAGCGTACGTAATGTACGATAAGGAGATTTGTACCGTACTCTTTACCTATATATATATATATATATATATATATATATATATATATATATATATATATATATATATATATATATATTATATATATACTATCTATATCTATACTACTTTAATAAGGATATATGAAGGACAGAATGGTAATTCAGCAAGGTGTTGAAAACACCCTCAATGCACAATGTACAAGTCTTAAGGCACCAAGAAACACAACTAAATTACCCTTCTACTGGTTCATCTTCAGCCGTCCATTTATCTCAATTTTCACACGGATCGCGATCTCAGCCGTCCATTTCACTTCACACGGATCAACAATT
Source organism: Helianthus tuberosus (assembly GCA_030545235.1). Lineage (NCBI taxonomy): Eukaryota > Viridiplantae > Streptophyta > Magnoliopsida > Asterales > Asteraceae > Helianthus > Helianthus tuberosus. The sequence goes on from CM060352.1 coordinate 171,955,748, forward strand.
CCTTTCTCTCTCATTCCTCACACATCTCACAAAACCCATCAGATCTTATCTCTCTCTTCTCTCTCTCTCTCTCTCTCTCTCTCTCTCGGCGACTCAAGAAACCCATGCCAGATCTATCACCAGATCCGTTTCATGAGCAGATTTCAGGCAATCTAGGGTTTTGTAAGTGGAGATTCTGGCGATATAGGGCTTAAACAAGCTTTATCTGGCAACTTGGTAAGAACTGATACCTGTAGAATCATTTCTTTCTAATATGGCAAGTTATGATGTTTGACGGTAGTTTCTATATGTTTTTCAGATGTCGAAGGCACCAAGGGATCCACAGATTTGAACAAGGGATCCACAGATTTGCTGGAGAATGGCCGGAATCAGGTGACTGTCTGTCCATGAATCTCGCTGGAATCATGTTTCAGATGAAGGTAAACACACAAATCAATCTTTAAGACGACGTTTTACTTGCATATTAATTACGTTGTCCTTTGCACAACTTGAATTACTATTCTGAATTATTGAGAACTTTGACTGATTTAAAGATTTTACACTAAATGACACTCTTGGATGGACTTTAGTAGAAGCAATCTTGAATTCCGACATGGTGTAATTTGATGTATAGCTTATTTCGTTGATTTAGGGTTAAACAATGGTAAAATAAGTTGTAATTATTTTCTTTTGAGTTAACTTTGTGTGATCGTCGTCTTGTGCAGACATTGATAGAACAAAACCAAGACTCAAAATCCTGCACTCAGTCATTCACCAAAGCTTCTAAATAAAGCACATGTTGATTGTAAGTTCATTCTTTGGTGTCTTTATCCAACGTTGAGGTGATTTCTTAAGAAACCCGTAACCCTAGGTAAATCGTGTTAGGGAAGTCGGAATTCTCTGAGACAGATTTCGCCATTTCTCACTATGCTGGCAAGGTAAGTCATATATCATAGTGTTTAGTTTACTAACACAATACACGTCTTCATAATATTCAATCGTATTTCTTCAAATGCAGGTCAGTTATCAAACAGATTCGTTCTTGGATAAAAACCGTGATTATGTTGTTGTTGATCACTGTAATCTAATGTTTTTGTCAAATTGTAGTTTTATTGCTGGTCTTTTCGCATCACTGGCTGAAAAATCTTCTAGATCGTCATAAAAATTCTCTTCAGTGGCATCTAGATTTAAGGTATGGTTATTTATTGAGGATACGAAGTTTTTTAGACATAGTTTTGTAATATTTTTTTTTTGTTTCTTCATGGTTATAGCAACAACTGCAAGCTCTTATGGATACCCTCAGCTCAACAGAGCCTCATTACGTCCGCTGTGTCAAGCCAAACTCAGTTAATCGACCTCAAAAGTTTGAAAATCAGAGTATGTTACATCAGCTACGTTGTCGGGTCAGTGACATCTTATCCCTTTTCAATTTTTATTGTGTATTGCCGTTAAACGGCTGCGTTTTTACACCTGTTTGCAGCCGTAAACGCGCAGCTAAACGGCTGCATTTTTGCACCCGTTTCCTGCCGTGTTTGCAGCCGTTTAACGGCGCCTTAACGGCTGCAAACGCAGCAGCAAACGGGTGTAAAACGGAGCCGTTTGCTGCTGCGTTTGCAGCCGTACTGACGATCGAAATCGGAGTTTATAGTTTATAAGCATAAGTTTTTTTATTGAAGTTAGAAGTTAGGACAGAAATTCACTCAGAACTATAGTTCCGCTCAGATAGGGAGAAGATACGGGTCAAACAATTAGAAAACGAGAAAATGATGAATAAGTATACACCGACATTTGAAGCTTGAAAAATCAAGAGAATTCTTTGATGCCTTGGTATTTTGGCATGTATATTGTTGTTCTGAAACATCATGGTATGGAGTGGTTAATAACCATTTACCGCCATTGTTCTTGCAATAAAAATTATCAAATATACTCACCTGCTTCCGTAAAAAATATTGTTAACTTTACAGAAACAGACCTGAAGAAGATTGAGATGAATGCTAGGGACGGAGATACGGCCTCTCTGGCCAAGTGGCGAATACTTAACAGGCTACATGATAGAAATGAAACTATGTACTACAAGGTTAGTGATCCCTCTTGTAAAATATTCTTTAAGGAAGTTTACATACTTCACCATCATATTAAACACATAATATATCATACACAATTAATTAATGAAAAAAAGTCAAGTTTTTAAATGCAAGGTTGTACTTTAGCCTGATGTTCCCATTGTTGTATGGAAAAGGCGTTTCAAAAGTAACCTTAGAGAAAACTTATGTTTTAAAATGCTAAATATAATTATTAATTATATGGTTTTGATAAGTGAAAATCTTATCACATATTGACCAATAACATTATACCTATGTTGTGACAGATTCTTATCAACCAAATAACGGAATACGCCCGGATAGTGTACACTCCAACCGTAGCACGTGTTTGCCAGAAATACAGTGGATTATTTAGAAGACCACGGGGGATGTATTTCAGCGCCGCTGATCGTGGAGAAATTATGTCAGTGGTTTATAACTGGCCTTCTGATCAGGTCTGTTAGTTTTAAATAATGTAATAATAACCTTTAATCGTTTTCTATATATTATTTATATTTCATACTAATTAATACATCCTGTTTGATAGGTTGATATGATTGTTGTCTCTGATGGAAGCCGAATAATGGGTCTTGGCGATCTTGGAGTTCAGGGGATCGGCATTGCAATAGGAAAGTTAGATTTATACGTCGTTGCGGCTGGCCCCAATAAAGGAGACACAAACCATTGCGAGATCTGTGGCCGGAGCCTTGATGCTTTTCGCTTTTGTTCACTTGGTTGCAAGGTATAAACCCACTTCCGCTTTTGCACATTCTCAATCGGTTCGGCTATTTGATTAAGTAATTAGTGCCAACCCAGGATTTTTCCATAGATGTCAGATATTTCCGATTATTTTCGGTGTTGGGTTCTCTATCACTAAATATTTTTAAATTTCACTAGAAAATACATGATAAAAGTTTAATATGCTTTCATTTGCTCTGGATAGGCTTTATTTTTATGGTGGAGGTTGTTTCAAATTACTGATTTGCGGTTGTTATATGAGCTATGAAAATTTTATGTAATCTTCATGCATGCGATTGTGAACTTATTTGTTGAAATAACGAATCTGATGAATATATATGTGGCGGCTGCTAAACATGAGAACGAAGCTGAACCGAAGAAGATCTGCATCCAATTTTTGTACTTATAATTTATCCCGTTCATCTCTTTACAAAATATTATAATTTTTTATATTAATTAGTTAGTTTCTTATATCATTATTTTAACTATAGGCTGAATGGGGACCACTTCGTCATGTCCGTGTTATCAAGGAGCGAAATTTCGGTGTTCCCGGTGGATTCACATTTATAGATTTCCCGACCACGGTATTGCTTACGTTTCCTTCTCTTTTTCTTTTCTATAATCGAACGAAAGCATTGTGTATAGAATTTATGTATCTATTGCTGCAAATCAGGGGCCTGCACGCTTGATGACGGATAAAGTTGGAGATGAGGGTCTTCTTGTTGATGGTAGGAAGCTATTCTTTGAGTACAGGTATACTCTTATTCGATATTTGAGTTTTTATAATGGAACATTTAATCTAATAATATTTTTTTAGTTTCTTAACTTATGGTTCTATTACAAAAGTAAGCCAGCTGGAGGAGCCGGTGGACCTTTCTTCGGGTCAGACGGGTCATCGAGTGCGGGTCATATGAACCACCGAAGCACAATGCTTCTTCCGGATTGGATGTGCACAATATGTGGCTGCGTTAATTTTGCGAGGAGGACATCATGTTTTCAGGTGATCATTTGGTTATACCTTAAAATATGCTTCATTATTAATTTGATATGGTTAGTACTAAATACTAATTCAATCTTTTTTCGTCTGTTCTGAATTAGTGTAACGAACCCAGGACAGACGATGCTCCTCTTGCTGACATAGCATCATCAAATCATGCTTCATTTGGTAAGAAAGGAGAGACAGGCCTCACTCATATTAGATGAAAATGCTGACAGGGCCCTACTCCAATAGTTATTTCCCTTTTTAATCCCTATAGAAGGTGAGGGCTTGAGAGTATTTGAGACCTCATGAGGCAATTTTGACCCGTTTACTTGTGATTGATTGATTCGGGTTATTTTTTATCACCAACATGTCGAAGAAGTAAAATGATAATAAGATCAAAGAATCGATATTTGATTAAGGTATATGCGTAATTAGAAAGAAAAAATGCGAGAACATAATATTAGTATACTGGCAAGAAATGAAGTATTAATTACTACACCATAAATAAATATAGAGTAAATTACAGGTTTTGTCCTTTATCTTTACATCAAATTTCAGGCGCTGTCCTTTAGCCAAAAAGTTGACAGGCGGTGTCCTTTATGTTGCCAAATCTTGCAAGTTTTGTCCTTTTAGCCAAACCAAGTTAGATTTTTTGGTTAAATCTGGTCACTCAAGAGCATACTTGTCATTACACCTTCACAGGGGTTATTTTGTACACATTTAATATTGAGGGACTGAATCTATAAAACTCAAAAATAAAAAATTAAAACCGCCTCTCCAGTCTCTCTCTCTCTTCACCCTCTCTCCAGTCTCTCTCTCTTCACTCTCTCTCTCTCTCTCTTCACTCTCTCCCTCTCTCTCTTCGAAGATCTGAAATTAAGGTGGATGGGGTTTCAGGTGCGGTGGTGGTTGTGGGACGATGGTGATTTGCACTGCGTTTAGGATGTGGGTGGGTGGTGACGGTGGATGCGATGGTGACAGTGAGGTGGATGGGGTTTCAGGTGCGGTGGTGGTTGTGGGGTGATGGTGATTTGCACTGCGATGAGGTGGTGGGTGGGTGGTGACGGTGGATGCGATGGTCACCACTCACCGTCGGTAAAGACTGTTGCTTTTTCAAATGGGGTTTTTGTAAACCTCATCAATTTCAAGATTGCTTCAAGTTTCACGCGTAATTCATCGTCTTTCGCCATCAAAGCTTACCAGAATGAATCGGTAATCATTCTTTCATATGATATTTGGTATGTCCTTAAGCTGTTCGGTGTGATTTGGGAATATTGGGTGGGTTTGGTGGCTGGGTTTTCAGGCAGTGGAGTGGTGGGGTTTTTAGACGGCGGCGGAGTGGTGGTGGTGGGGTTTCGTATCAGAATTAATGGTGGTGAAGGGGTTTCGAATCAGGTGGATATGTTTGGTGATGGTGGTGAATTAATGGTGGTGAAGGGGTTTTGTAACGCCCCAAAAATCTGAATGTTAATAATTGTTGTATGTTCTTATGTGACACGTCAGGAAAATAAATAACTAGGCTATTTAACCTAGTTAAGGGTATGGTTAAAAGAATTAAAAGATGAAGGTAGTGTCGGTTATGTTTTAAAGGCAAACCCGAGGGGTTAAAGTGGAACAAGATGGAAGTTGTGTTATTAAAAGAAACTAACAACACACACAAACACACCTTCGTGTGTGTTCTAGATCGACCAGGAGACTCCCATGGAGTCTCAAACCCTAAACATGAAAGATCATCCAATTGGAAGGCTAAATGATGCTTAAATTCATAACCGAGCATGGATTAATGATCACCAACACGAGGGGATCATAAGGTATGTCTTAAATCTAGGATTGGTGATCATGGGTGAAGTGGGTTATGCTCTAATCCGTGAGTTAATATGAAATTGATCATGTATAAGGGTTAGAATCATCATATAGAACATGGGTTATGCAAGGTTTGTGTTAATTTGAAGTTTAGATGTGAAACCCGTTTGTTATGGTGAGGATGATGACTTGAATCACCATTTATGTTTAATTCTTGTTGAAAGAATGATGTATTATGTGGGTATGATGAAATCTTGTTAGATGAATTAGGAGAAAAATGATGATGCTATGTTTGATGTTTAATTGGAAATGAAACATGATGATTAGTAGTAGGTTTTGATGGGTTATGTATGAAATTAGAAGATGTATGTATGAATTAGTTGTAAGTTATGCTTAAAAGGTGGTACACGCACATCAAGTGTATGAAAAAATGTACATAGTGTTGTCCGTATAGTCGATTATGATGTTACTAGTATATGATGATAAATCGATAGTTAAATATGGTTAATAGTTGACTTTGAAAGTCAACTAAGTATAAGAATCATGATTTGACTCGTTATCGTAAAAGTAGGACTATAAGAAGTCGTATGATACATGTTATAGCAATCCACGTTAAATGTAATGACATGATGAGTTACATGAATTTAAGCGTATATGGATATGATTATATGAGTTATGTTGGTTAAGAATGAATAATGAAAGTTAAGTATGAAAGATGCGATTGACATGATGGTTAACATGCACAAATGAGTATGCTAATAAGAGCGTGATTTTGATGAAATGAAAGTATAGGAATCACGTCGAGACGGGCTCAAGCATGAGATCTTAACGGGTCAAGAAGAGGCAAGGAATCGGATGCGAGCACGGACGCATAAGGTAAGTGATTTCTGTAATCACTTCTTAGTTCGATTAAGTAATATGGTGTTTTAATTAACTAAACACGATGGTTGAAGACAAGTATGTGTCGTAGTCTTTTGTCGTAAAGTATGGGATTAAAGTTGACCAAAATGCCCTTGATGGGTATTTTGGGCAAACGGTCTTAAGAAGTAGTTTAGAAGCAAGTTACTCGATTAGTGTAATGTTTTGGTTAAGTATGAAAGTGAGAAGTATGGTTTGTAAGTCATAAATGTTTTAATGCGCAATTAACCTTAACGGGTCAAAATAAGCTTTTGAGCGAAAACGGGTGGAATGAGATGTAGGGCATCCGAGAGTGAATCTTTTATGACAAATGACCTTGAAATTATCAATTCATGTGAAGTTAAGGTCACACAAACAAGTTATGTGGGTAAATGCATGAACGGGTAGAAATCATGGAAAAAGGGTAATAAGCCGAAGGCTTAAAAGTTATAAATTTCGGTAGTCCAAATGTTGGATCTTAACTCCATAAGATGGAGAATTAAATTACGGACGCGTAGGAAAAAGAATCGGGTAAAACGGACCATTAACGAAGAAGTTATGACCGTTTCCGTGAAACGCGGACGTGCTGGGAATCTGCAGATCAGCAGCAGCAACCTTCTGTGAATATCAGGGCGTCGCGTAGCGCGACGGGCCGTCGCGCGACGCGACGGTGGGGCTGTTTGGCGAAAGTTGTTCGGTCGCTCCGTTTTGGCTCGGGAACTCGTTTAAACGCGTTTTAAGTTGCGTACGACTAATTTAACTCATGTTTTATGACCATTAGGGTAAGCATATGTGTGGATATGTATGTATGGATGTTGTATATCTCTATACGCGTATGTAGAAGTGTATGTAAGCTTGTATGCGGTAATGTATGTAAGATTATAGTATGTAAGCGAGTACCTAAGGATATATATGAAGACGTATATGAGTAGGCAAGTATGAGTTTGGTATATTGCAATGGGTGATGGAAAATATAAATGTATGTATGTATGTAGGTGTATACGTATGTATGTTGTATAAGTATAAGTGTATGTATGTAAGGGTGTATATAGATAGTATGTATATGTAGTCAAGTGAGTATGTACGAAGGTATGTACGTATGTAAGTTGTGAGAAGGTATGGAATAAGTATGTACGTATGTATGTAAGTATGCATGTATGTTTGTAGGCATGTATATAGGTATGTATGTATGTATGTAGGTATGTAAGTATGTATGTATGTATGTATGTATGAAGGAATGTATTTAGGTATGCACGTACGTATGTATGTAGGTACATAGGCATGTATGTTGCTATGTGTGATCGTAAGTGTATGTATAGGTTGTATGAAAGTATGTACGCATGCATTCAATGAAATTGAGTACTAACGATAATAACATCGTGCCTGGTGATGAAGTGTAACGCAGGATACCAAGGAAGTCTCACTACGGATCGTATGATCAGAGGGAAAGCCGGGATGTAAAGAGTTAATGAAATGAAAAGTAAACGTGTACAAGTCTTGTATGCTTATGATACGTACTAACGTTATGAATTTTATGTGGTGAGCGCAGGTAGTACAAGCCAGGAGGATTACCAAGGAGTAGAGATCGAAGATCGAGTCACAAGACGGATTGTACGGGAATGTTTAAATATGTAATTTAGGGTCGATAGGTTACGTTCTTATATTAGAAAAATGAATGTTTAGAATGTCAAGATGTATGTCATGAAAGAAATTTTCAGACTCGAAATTCCGCTGCGTCGTTTTAAGGTTAAACGTGATTAGGGTCTTACAAGTTGGTATCAGAGCCCTGGTTTGAGATAATCAAGTACGAGAAGGTAAATACTTGAACTCAAACTTGTGTGCTCTTGAGATAAGAAGTCCGTACAATCTAAGACTCGATCAAGATCCAAAGGTGAAGGCTAATGAAAGTATGTACTTATGTATACGTATAAAGAAACTGACGGTTTTGTATGTGCAAGGTAAGCATAAGTGTTGGAAGAGGAAGATCCATGAATGCAGTCTAGGATGAATACTAAGGTAGGCAAGAGGTAATAAGATAAATAGGCAAATGAGCCCAGGTACGTAAATGTAATATGTGGGTGTAAGTAATGGTAAAAAAAAATTATTAAGGGAAGGAAGAATTTTAAAATGAAAGACAATGATCGTATAGTAATGAAGTACTGGAAGTAATACACGCGCCGAAACCTAAGTTTACGAACATAAGGTGACAATTACATGAAGGCACGAAACTACTAAGTGGATTGTGTACCTGGCCAGTACACGAGAAACGTAGGACGTTCGTGAGAACATGATAATGGTTACAGGTATGTCCGGTAGAGTTAGGTAGCAGGCGGGCGTGTGGGTGAAATGGGAAGTAAGACTCTCGGGAAATTGAGAGTACTATGAAAGTATGAAAAACATGCCTGATAAGAATGAAGAATGTGGAATCCGTAATTAAGTACGGATCAACAAGATATGAATGATATGTTTGAATCCGTGAGACGGATTCAAGGATGAAAGGCATGAATGATATGTTTGAATCCGTGAGACGGATTCAAGGATGAAAGGCATGGATGATATGTTGAATCCGTGAGACGGATTCAAGGATGAAAGGCATGAATGATATGTTTGAATCCGTGAGACGGATTCAAGGATGAAAGGCATGGATGATATGTTGAATCCGTGAGACGGATTCAAGGAATGAAAGGTATGAATGAAATGTTTGAATCCGCGAGACGGATTCAAAGAATGAAAGGTGTGAATGCAATGCTTGGATCCGCGAGACGGATTCAAGGTAAGAAGGGCATGAATGGAATGTTTGAATCCGCGAGACGGATTCACGGTATGAAATGCATGAAGGGAATGTTCCAAACCGCTAGACGGATTCAAAACATAGAAATAATGAAAGGTATGGATGCTACGATTGTGTCCGCAGGACGAGTTTAAAATATAGAAATGATGAAAATAGCCCACATCGCGATGTGTCAATAGTTTGACCGTGGTTGTATCATACGAATCATGTGAGTAAATGCAAAGTAACTGAATGAAAGAAAGATCATGATTGGCACGCACCTAAATTTTAAATTTCAAAACGAAAGAAAGAAGTCTTGAATAAGTTATGTGTTAAAAGTGCTGGTAATCGACTACTAGGAGTCAAAATGAATGACGGGCTAACACCCGTACAATGATATAAGTACGCACAAGAAGGAACCTAGAGGTGATGAAACCCATCGATTTGGTGAGAGGTTGTGCACGAGCGAAGGCACATTGCACGGATGAATGAAATCTAGTCTAGTACGGCTAGTACACGTGAAGAATGTGGACAGGTCTGATTTACGGATCGCTGAAGTATGGAAGGAAATCGAGGTAAGTAAAATGCTTTAATTTATGTCAGATAAGTATGAATTCGTAAGTTGAAAACGCCCTACAAAATGTATGGTGGAATGAGTATGATATAGTACAGAATGTTCAATTCCTAACAGTTGACCTAAGAAGAAGATTATGTCGTTAAGGAACGAATCTCAAAGGTTTGAAGTGAAAAAAAAAAAATTTCGAGAATTCGCTAAACTCTCGTATAATGAATTTGCGTGACATGTGGGCTTATGTAAACGAAATAATGCATGAAATAAGAGGAATAGTAATGTAGAATGAACAAGGTGAGTGGAAGATAACGTAAGAGTATGTATGGTACAAGTAGTTATAGAAAATATAGAATGATGTTAACTTTGAAGTGAAGCGCGTATATGTGGTCATGAAATAGTAGTTTTGTGCGATAACAAAACAAGAACTAAATGCTAAATAATATATGTGTAGAATGTAATCTTAAGAGATAGGATGATTGTAGTAGATCCGTTGTGAACGGATCATACGAATGTATGTATGATTACAGATTGAGGAAGTATGTATATAGACCCGTTATTGACAGGTCAAGGAAATGAAAATGATATGCGAAAGTATGATAAGGAAGATATGGAATTGTTAGGAAGAAGTCAATGATATGAATAATGAAATAAACATGAAAGAAACATTAATAAGAATTCTGGGATGGGTTCTTGAAATTGAATGATAGTCATGGTGATGAGCTCGTGGTTGTGTCGAGTGGACGTAGAGAAGGAATAATTAGTGTTAAATAAAGGTAAGAAAGGTTTCGGGGACGAAACCTCATTTAAGGGTGGTAGACTTGTAACGCCCCAAAAATCTGAATGTTAATAATTGTTGTATGTTCTTATGTGACACGTCAGGAAAATAAATAACTAGGCTATTTAACCTAGTTAAGGGTATGGTTAAAAGAATTAAAAGATAAAGGTAGTGTCGGTTATGTTTTAAAGGCAAACCCGAGGGGTTAAAGTGGAACAAGATGGAAGTTGTGTTATTAAAAGAAACTAACAACACACACAAACACACCTTCGTGTGTGTTCTAGATCGACCAGGAGACTCCCATGGAGTCTCAAACCCTAAACATGAAAGATTATCCAATTGGAAGGCTAAATGATGCTTAAATTCATAACCGAGCATGGATTAATGATCACCAACACGAGGGGATCATAAGGTATGTCTTAAATCTAGGATTGGTGATCATGGGTGAAGTGGGTTATGCTCTAATCCGTGAGTTAATATGAAATTGATCATGTATAAGGGTTAGAATCATCATATAGAACATGGGTTATGCAAGGTTTGTGTTAATTTGAAGTTTAGATGTGAAACCCGTTTGTTATGGTGAGGATGATGACTTGAATCACCATTTATGTTTAATTCTTGTTGAAAGAATGATGTATTATGTGGGTATGATGAAATCTTGTTAGATGAATTAGGAGAAAAATGATGATGCTATGTTTGATGTTTAATTGGAAATGAAACATGATGATTAGTAGTAGGTTTTGATGGGTTATGTATGAAATTAGAAGATGTATGTATGAATTAGTTGTAAGTTATGCTTAAAAGGTGGTACACGCACATCAAGTGTATGAAAAAATGTACATAGTGTTGTCCGTATAGTCGATTATGATGTTACTAGTATATGATGATAAATCGATAGTTAAATATGGTTAATAGTTGACTTTGAAAGTCAACTAAGTATAAGAATCATGATTTGACTCGTTATCGTAAAAGTAGGACTATAAGAAGTCGTATGATACATGTTATAGCAATCCACGTTAAATGTAATGACATGATGAGTTACATGAATTTAAGCGTATATGGATATGATTATATGAGTTATGTTGGTTAAGAATGAATAATGAAAGTTAAGTATGAAAGATGCGATTGACATGATGGTTAACATGCACAAATGAGTATGCTAATAAGAGCGTGATTTTGATGAAATGAAAGTATAGGAATCACGTCGAGACGGGCTCAAGCATGAGATCTTAACGGGTCAAGAAGAGGCAAGGAATCGGATGCGAGCACGGACGCATAAGGTAAGTGATTTCTGTAATCACTTCTTAGTTCGATTAAGTAATATGGTGTTTTAATTAACTAAACACGATGGTTGAAGACAAGTATGTGTCGTAGTCTTTTGTCGTAAAGTATGGGATTAAAGTTGACCAAAATGCCCTTGATGGGTATTTTGGGCAAACGGTCTTAAGAAGTAGTTTAGAAGCAAGTTACTCGATTAGTGTAATGTTTTGGTTAAGTATGAAAGTGAGAAGTATGGTTTGTAAGTCATAAATGTTTTAATGCGCAATTAACCTTAACGGGTCAAAATAAGCTTTTGAGCGAAAACGGGTGGAATGAGATGTAGGGCATCCGAGAGTGAATCTTTTATGACAAATGACCTTGAAATTATCAATTCATGTGAAGTTAAGGTCACACAAACAAGTTATGTGGGTAAATGCATGAACGGGTAGAAATCATGGAAAAAGGGTAATAAGCCGAAGGCTTAAAAGTTATAAATTTCGGTAGTCCAAATGTTGGATCTTAACTCCATAAGATGGAGAATTAAATTACGGACGCGTAGGAAAAAGAATCGGGTAAAACGGACCATTAACGAAGAAGTTATGACCGTTTCCGTGAAACGCGGACGTGCTGGGAATCTGCAGATCAGCAGCAGCAACCTTCTGTGAATATCAGGGCGTCGCGTAGCGCGACGGGCCGTCGCGCGACGCGACGGTGGGGCTGTTTGGCGAAAGTTGTTCGGTCGCTCCGTTTTGGCTCGGGAACTCGTTTAAACGCGTTTTAAGTTGCGTACGACTAATTTAACTCATGTTTTATGACCATTAGGGTAAGCATATGTGTGGATATGTATGTATGGATGTTGTATATCTCTATACGCGTATGTAGAAGTGTATGTAAGCTTGTATGCGGTAATGTATGTAAGATTATAGTATGTAAGCGAGTACCTAAGGATATATATGAAGACGTATATGAGTAGGCAAGTATGAGTTTGGTATATTGCAATGGGTGATGGAAAATATAAATGTATGTATGTATGTAGGTGTATACGTATGTATGTTGTATAAGTATAAGTGTATGTATGTAAGGGTGTATATAGATAGTATGTATATGTAGTCAAGTGAGTATGTACGAAGGTATGTACGTATGTAAGTTGTGAGAAGGTATGGAATAAGTATGTACGTATGTATGTAAGTATGCATGTATGTTTGTAGGCATGTATATAGGTATGTATGTATGTATGTAGGTATGTAAGTATGTATGTATGTATGTATGTATGAAGGAATGTATTTAGGTATGCACGTACGTATGTATGTAGGTACATAGGCATGTATGTTGCTATGTGTGATCGTAAGTGTATGTATAGGTTGTATGAAAGTATGTACGCATGCATTCAATGAAATTGAGTACTAACGATAATAACATCGTGCCTGGTGATGAAGTGTAACGCAGGATACCAAGGAAGTCTCACTACGGATCGTATGATCAGAGGGAAAGCCGGGATGTAAAGAGTTAATGAAATGAAAAGTAAACGTGTACAAGTCTTGTATGCTTATGATACGTACTAACGTTATGAATTTTATGTGGTGAGCGCAGGTAGTACAAGCCAGGAGGATTACCAAGGAGTAGAGATCGAAGATCGAGTCACAAGACGGATTGTACGGGAATGTTTAAATATGTAATTTAGGGTCGATAGGTTACGTTCTTATATTAGAAAAATGAATGTTTAGAATGTCAAGATGTATGTCATGAAAGAAATTTTCAGACTCGAAATTCCGCTGCGTCGTTTTAAGGTTAAACGTGATTAGGGTCTTACAGGTTTCGAATCAGAAATGGGTTTCGAATCAGGTGGATATGTTTAAGGTGTGTTTGATGGTGGCGATAGTGGTGGTGGTGGCGGCGGTGGAGGGTGGTGGTGATGGTGATGAAGGGTGGTTAGTAATTTACTTAATAATAATAATAATAATAATAATAATAATAATAATAATATAATAATAATAATATTAAGTTTTGTACAATTTAGTCCCTGAATAAATTTTTTTTACAAAATAGCCCCTTGATACCAGATTTAACTAACAAATCTAACTAAGTTTGGCCTAAAGGACAAAACGTGCAAGATTTTGAAAACATAAAGGACACCGCCTGTCAAGTTTTGGTTTAAAGGACAGCGCCTGAAATTTGGGACATAGATAAAGGACAAAACTTGTAATTTACTCATAAATATATGTTCATTAAATCAGTTTCACCTTCCAGGGTATGGCTGACCGTATAATCGTGATGAGAACTTCACTTAGGGAAAACATCGAGAAGTTGGGCTCTCCGTTATCATGGGAACACATAACTAATCAGGTAAATTTACAAATTTACCCTTCAGTCATAGTTATTTTAATGAATATAAAAAATAATCATGCTTTTATATGCTTAAAACAGATTGGCATGTTCTGCTATAGTGGAATGACTCCTGAACAAGTTGATTGCTTGTCAAAAGAGTTTCACATTTACATTGTTGTAGCGGGCCATGCTTATTGTTCTAATTGTTGTAGCTGGCCAAGCTTATTGTTTTGCTAATTGTTATGACAGGACATAATCATTTGCTAATTGCTAATTGTTTTACCTCTGAAAAAACAAATAGCACCTCAGTTAGAAACATGCACATTACATTTTGAATAAAGAAAATAGGATATATGAATCAGTATTTTAAACTAAGAAATATAATATGAAGGGTTGAAACAAGATAAGCGGGATATCAATATTTACTCACAAAATTCTCACACACTAGACAATCAGTTACATATTCTTCGGTATGGATGATGATAGATTAGGTGTAAATGATTATAATATAAAAATGTATATAAGTGTACATATGTTCTTGATACGTTAGGAACTTTACAAGCCTTTATCTTTCTAGAAACCTAAAAGTTTCATGTTTTGGATTGAGTGCCCTTTTCTCGACATGTTAGCCCTAAACTCACCAACTTAAGTGATCTTTCCCGCCGCATCGCGCGGGTATACGTCTAGTATATATATGTATATATATATATAGGACAAAGATCCGTTAGGAACCACCCCTTATTGCGAGAACCGCGAGAACCAGTGTGAACACAAACAGTAATTCCTAAAAAAATCTAAAAAACACCCAAATTTTTTTTTTTATTTTTTTACTATTTTTTTTGAAAAAAACGCAATATTTTGTTAATAAAAAAAATAAAAAAAAATTTCAAAAAAAAAAAAAAAATTCGAGTAACTGTTATCCATGCACATGTGCATATGTATCGTTTCTTTGTCAAATTCCGTAATTCATTACAAATAATAGTCAATTGCACTTTCATTTACACTACCACGTGTAATACACTACTTTTTACGTTAACAATGTTAGAAATGCACATGTGCATTTATATGTATTAACAGGAAATAAGGTGTTTTGGTACACTACTTTCTCTTTCATCTATCATTCCATCCATAATACACAAGCATGCACATGTGCATTTTTGTCATTTCTTTGACAAATTCCGTAATTCATTACACATATTAGACAATTGCACTTTATTTACACTACCATATGTAATACACTACTTTTTACATTACCAATATTAGAAATGCACATGTGCATTTATATGTATCAAAATTAAATAAGGTGTTTTGGTACACCACTTTGAATACACTTTCCTTTTTCATCTATCATACCATCCATAATACACTACCATTACCTCCTACCATCCATAATACAATACCATTACCTCATACCATCCATAATACAATACCATTAACAATATTTTCACTTTATTACATGTATGTAAACACCATTTATACCATCCAATCAACATATTACATAAAAAATTGACAACTATAACCAAACCATCAACCACTAGATATAACTAACCAAAAAACATGTATATGGGTCTACTTCTCCATTCAAAATCACAAACTTTTTGTACCAAAATACGTTATATCATGGTTATACCTAATTATGCACATGTGCATTTTGAATATTGGTAATGTAAAAAGTAGTGTATTACTAATGGTATTGTAAATTAAAGTGCAATTGTCTATTCCTGATAACGTATTACCGAATTTGTTGAAGTAATGATACATATGCACATGTGCATGGATAACTGTTACTCGAAAAAAAAAAGTTTTTTTTTTTTTTTTTTTTTTTATGGTAACGAAATATAGCGATTTTTTATTAAAAAATATTAAAAAAAAAAATTTTGAGTGCTTTTTTGATTTTTTTTAGATTTTATTTTGTGTTCACATTGGTTCTCGCGGTTCTCGCAATAAGGGTGGTTCTCGCATGAACCTTACCCTATATATATATATATATATATATATATATATAGGGGGGGAGGTTCATTTGAGAACAAAATTTAGTTGAGAATAAAAAGAACAAAGGGTACAATTGTAAAATATTAAGTAGTTATACTTTAATCTCATTTATTTAGTTGAGAATAAAAAGAACAAATGGTACAATTGTAAAATATTAAGTAGTTATACTTTAATCTCATTTATTACAATCTTTAAGTAATTAATTACTCATAAAGACTATTATTGTCTACACTAATTTTCATTGCCTACACACATAAAAAGTTATCCTACACATTTCAAAAATTATCCTACACATGCTCAAATTTATCCTACACAACTCGTAATTTATCCTACACACCTAGTAATTTATCCTACACTCTAATTTTTTTTTTTTAATTTTTGAAAAAATATATATTTTTTGAAAATAAGTTACAAATTTAATGTAGTTAGCTATTAAAAAGGAAGACTAGATATTAATGATCTATGTAACTTTACAAATATACCCTTACATTAAAATTAAATGAAGTAAAATGAAACATTCTTATTGGTTGAAACTTATCATTTTTTCTTTTTACAAAAAAATTCTTCTCATTTGAACCTTCCACTAAATTTATTTATCCTTTTCAAAACGCCATAATTACTTGACATACGCGGGAAAAAAAGTCAATATAAAAGAAGACCATCAGAACCCAAGCTCAAATACGCCAAAAAAAAACTAAAAAGCCACATATTCTCCAAAACGCCAAAAAATTAAAAAAATGGCTAAGGTTATTGCATGGAGGTTTGAAAGGAAAGAAAAAAAATTTATCATAAAGTTCGCTGACAGGAGAAGGGTAAAGGTAAGAACAATAAAAGCCATAATGGGAATTAATGAAAATGTTCAGAAGGATATCCTGGCCCTTGGGGTTCCAAGAGACAACGATTATGAAAGAACTAGAACTGTAAAAAAAAGACTGGAGAGAAAGTTTCCAGCAGAAGATGATGATGATATTGAAGATACACAAATACCAAAACTTAGCAGTTGGGTATTGAATGAGGAAGAAGGAACACTTGAAGTAACGTATAAAAACGGGGTGCAATATTCAAGACCAATGGAAGAAATGTTGAAGACATGGTTGCTATCTATCGTTGAACAACTCTGTGATTTAACACCTTCAAACGATCCAAAATCCAATCATGCAGTGATATTCAAAAATAGGCTACAGCAAAGAAGAGACGAGCTAATGGCGTTATATGCAAAAATGAAATTTGATGATGAAGAATCTGAAGAAAGTGAAGAACAAAGCGATGGGTACATCTCTAATGTAATCCCACCTACGAAAGACTATTAGATTAATTATTTGGATTTTCGAGTTATTGTAATTTTTTAAAATATTAATCTATGGTAATGAATTATTAACAAAAAGATACAAAACGCCAAAAATGACATGGAAAAAGCCATAACGCCAAAATATTAACTATGTGACACAAAAAGAATTAACTCAAAGAGAAGAAATCTCAGAAAAACAATAAAACGCCAAATAATTAATAAATCTACAAAACGCCAAAATTATATTGCACACAAAAAATAAAGAACCATGTCAAACGCGAAAATCATGAAAGGAGAAGAATACTAAAAAGACAAAAAACCCCTCGGGCCCTGATCATGCCCCACGCCACGTGTTCGGCCAGGATGCGTTCTCACCATTCTCACACTTTTTGCCGTTTTCTCCTGATCCCGTTTATATATATATATATATATATATATATATAGGATGAGGATCATTACAGAACACTAACTATTGCGAGAACAAAAAGAACAACTCTAAAACACTAAAATTTGGGATTTAAGTTTCATATTTTTTTAAATTTTATGTTTCTTACATTTATATGTGTATTATATATACATAAAAAACCATATTTTTTTACCTACTCGTAGCTTACATACATGTTGGTAATTTAACCTACACATAACCTACATATGTGTAGGTTATACGAAAAGTGAAAATTTTTCATTTTTTGTTTTGAATTCTAGTGTAAGAAACTATAAATCATACATTTGCAACATTTTCATTTACTTTTTAGGTTTTTAGGATTGAAAAAATAGGTGATTCATTGTGTTCTGCGTGTTCTCGCAATATTTTGTGTTCTGCATAGAACCTTCCCCTATATATATATATATCTGTGTGTGTGTGTGTGTGTGTGTATGTTATATCATATACAAACTAAAGCGTAATATCAACCAAATCACTGTTGGATGTTATGAGTTATGGTAGATAAACATCTATGCTCATGATTCCTCAAATTGGATTATAATGGGTGACTTGGTACCCATGAAATCTCACCAAAACATAGTTTCTAATTGAGTGTCTAGACAAGATGTAATTTTCTTGTATACATACTTTCTGTTAACTAAAATCTTGAATCCAAATCCATCATCAATTCCAAGAACTCACACACCTTCGTTTTCCCATTGTAGGGTAACTTTGGTGTCCAAGTCTTCAAGTCTCATCAACTCACGTTGGAAGCTTTGCAAGCGGTGAGTATACTCGACACCCCATTTTTCCTTTAATCACCTTTTAGGGTGTAACTTGTATGAAATAAACAAACTCACTTACGCAGACAATCAAACTTATGAAATCACTCAATCCACCAAGCATGCTATTTATTATGCTTTGGTTATTCATGCTAGATATTAATACATGCAACTACTTGTCATTAAATTTTGTTAGCCTACTTAACATGTATAACGCTATAGGAGTAGCACACCATCCATTTTCATGGTCTATGTTAAGCATTCAATGATAACGGTCTTGGTCACTTGTTGACAAGATTACGCTCGTGGAATATATGGTTTGACATTTAGGTTGTGCATGGTAGTATGTAATTTAACTTAGTATACAAATTGCCATGTTGGATTTGAGAACCTTTTTATTATATGCTATGTAAAATCAAACTTTTATACTCACCAACCTATTTGTGTTGTGGATACTTTAATATATGTTGCAGGAAATTAGCTTGATGCACGCGAATCTTCTTATGATGGATTAGAAACGCACACAATTTTTACATTATGTATTTCTTTTCATTGTTTATGTTCAAGTTGCAAAATGTTGTATTTCCATTTCAAGACAATGTACTTCGGTTTACCATGAAATGAAATATTGTTTATTTAAATTATTGTCACTTTAGTACGTTATGATGTTTTGAGCAATCTCGTTCGTCTCATTTCGATGTTTTCGCTATCAGTTGGGGTGTGACAGAAATGGGATGGACCCCTTCTCATTGTTCCTAAGGGGCGTTAATCCCTCCCATTTTGGCGCCCGGTTGTAACATCGTTGTTTTGGTGTTTAACACACATATGATGATGTGGCTTTAGAGCCTCCCATTTTAACAACCACAATGTGTAGTCTTAGTATTAATTATTGCATACTTTGGTATAAAAGAATCAATGTCATATTCTTATTTTTCAAGTTAAAAGACAAGTGAGAAACAAATAATCTATACTATATTATAATACATGAGGGAAGGATTCCCAAAAGTTAAGAACTTCTTCCCTCATTATTTATAAATAAACCCCTAGAATGAGGGTAAAGTGGTCTTTTAAACCATAATTATTTTTTAGTCCCTCAATCTATTACATTTAAATCCTTGACATTTAACATAATTATGGGTAATTAGTTACACTTCCCCCCTCTTTAATTCTTTAATGTATTCCTGCGATATCTTACAACCCGTAATGTTTTAAAAAAAATCCGAAGGTACCATGACGATCGGCACATTTTTTTAAACGATTCGATAGTTGTCTTTTTTAGTTTCGCCGTGCGTTCATAAAGTACAAATAGCCGATGCGTAAATGTATAATTGATTAAAGCCAACATTTGTTTTTTACCCAAGCCAGCTTTGACCATTACCTAGCTACCGTGCATTAACATTTGTTTTTTACCCAAGTTTTTTGTTTTGAACGACATTAATAAACTAAAGAGTAAAATGCACGGATAGTCCCTGTGGTTTTGCAAAATAACACCTATAGTCCCCAACTTTTGGAAATTACACCGGTGCTCCCTGTGGTTTGACAGTTTGTTACTCGGATAGTCCCTGGAGTGGATGTCCGTTAGTTTTCTCCGTTAAGTGAATGTGAAATGACAAAATTACCCTTCATCTTCTCCACTCTCAAAAAAAAAAAAAAAAAAAACAACCCAACCTCACCCACCCCCACCTTTCTCTTCGTTCCCCCACCGTGCGAACAACACATCACTGAACCCGGTTACCACTCCACTGAACCCGACTGAAATTCAAACCGTGCGAACAACACATCACTACACCCTGTCGTACACATATCTCCACCTCTCTCTACTCCGCTGTTTCCCTTCTTCCACCACATTTCACCACCATAATGGCGGCGGCAACAACCACAACCACCTTCTCCACCTTAGCTCCTACCACCTCCTCCGCAACCACCACCGCATCTCTCAAGACCGCTCCCAAAACCCTAGGGTTTAACATCAGACTTTTCTCCTCCAAAACTGCTCCGAAAACCGTCCGAGCTCGCTCTAATGGCGGATCTGGATCTGCTCTCGGAGCTCGTATGGTTTCCGCACCAACAATAACCAAACCTACGCTTCTTAATTTTGAAACCTCTGTGTTTAAAAGGAGAAAATTAACATTGCTGGTTATAATGAGGTTATTAGTTTTTGTTTCTCTTTTTGTGTGTGTATATACGTAAATTCTGTTTGAATCTAGTTTTTGATACCAAGGGGCTGTAGGTGGGAGGAGGGTGGTGGTTAATGGTGGGGGAAACAGAGAGAAGGTGGGGGTGGGTGGGGTTGTTTTGTTTTTATAGAGTGGAGAAGATGAAGGGTAATTTTTGTCATTTTACATCGACTTAATGGAGAAAATTAACGGACATCCACTCCAGGGACTATCCGAGTAACAAACTGTCAAACCATAGGGAGCACCGATGTAATTTCTAAAAGTTGGGGACTATAGATGTTATTTTACAAAACCACAGGGACTATCCGTGCATTTTACTCTAAACTAAAATATTCTCTAATTTTACTTGTACAGAGTCAGTTTGTTGTGACATGTTTAATATAGTATAGATAAAACTCACAACAAACTTCCTATTAAACATGCCACAACAAACTAAACAGGATATGTGCATCTTATTTTAAAAACTTAAAACTCACAACAAACTTCCTAAATAAGTGGATGACCAATCTAAAACTAAACTCTAATGGACTACTATAAATACATAGCAAACACTCACAATTCTACATTTCTATTGCTAAACAGATTTAAAATATGGAGCCAGTTCTGAATTCACTTGATGCGAAAAAACAAGCATGCGATATTGAAAAATCTAAGGTCGGTTCTATGATAAGTTTTGTTATATCGCAATAATGAATAATTGTTTTCTTTTATTTACTTTTATGTGAATACTAACTTATTTGATTTTTCAGATTCAACACACCAATTTAAACACCACAGTTGTCGAACAAGCTTTTGTTAGTTTTTAAGTAATATTTTCGCCTATAATCTTTTATATTAACAAGTTCGTTATGTTATTATTTGGTGTTTTATTGTAGGATGATGGTGATAATAGTGTTGAAATTATTTCTTATGGTGCAATGTTCAGTCCATAAAAGTCTAATCTTCAACGTCAATTTAGTAAAGAGGTAATTTTAAAATTTATTTAATCTTTTTTAAATTTTTTTATTCAATATTTGTTTTTTTATAAAATTTATTTAATCATTTTTTAACTTTTTTATTAAATTTTTGTTTTTTAAGGATCAGAAGTATGAGAATCAAAAGAAAAGATCTAAGAGACTCTCTGAATGGAAATGGGTCGAGGTTATAAATTTAGATGATTCTGAGGACGATGAGAAAGAAGATGAATTAGATGATACTGCTGATTCGAGCACAAACAAGAAAAACGGATCAAAAAAGAAGAGAAATTAGATGAAATATATCAAGTGTTTTTATGTTTTTTTTTCATTTTCAGTTGTTTTTGTTTGATCTAGACTATCCCATGAATAATAAAGTTTATTTTATATTTGAAGTTTATGTTTTTGGTTATTTTATTGCACTTATAATTTACATCTCGATTGAACTAATATACTTTTGTCATTTGTTTAGTATTTTTTATTAACAAACGAATCTTTACATGTTTAAAACAGTTTTTCTATACTTTATTTATTATTAATTTTTATAACAAAACAAAACTTTGATATTTAGTAGATAGAAGATAAACTATGTTCCAAAATTTTAGGAATTATTTAATACTAATTTACGATATTAGTAGATAGATAGTAAACTATATCCCAAAATTTTAGGAATTATTTAATACTAATTTACGATATTTATTTAATACTAATTTACGATATTTAGTATATAAATAGTAAACTATGTCCCAAAATTTTAGGAATTATAAGTCAACTAATTAGGTCCTCCAAGTTAATTATATGGGATGAGGCATCGATGGCGAAACGTTAGGCGATAGAGGCAGTTGATCGAACATTGCAAGACATTATAGGTGTTAGGCTCTCATGTGTAACACTTATGACATATATCCACCACAATAATGTTATCATATACAAATAAAAAAACTACCAGCAACGAGTGCCGCAATCCAAAGTGTCGCCTCCACCGCATCGCGCGGGCACCCTACTAGTGTATTTATATGCGGTGCTTTACATATATAATAAAACATCAATTTGAAGAGAGATTGAAGATCAAAGATCAAAATCTGGTGAAGGCGATGCTTTTCATTTATAGTCACTGCACTTTTCTGGTGGTTTTCTGGTGGAACCATAGTCGATTCTAAGGTTTGCATGGAACCACTTTTCTTGTCTACTTGTGTATTGAAAATTGTTTAATATCAAATCCATCATTCAAAATCCAGTTCCACACACTTTCACCAGATTTTGTAGCGCAAGAAAAGTATATTAATTTATATTCCAAAAGGTAAAATCTTGTATTGAAGTGGAAGGTTTACCTTGTATAATTTGTAAAGTTGGTTTGAAGTTTTCTATTTGGATATTGACTTTAACCCTTTTAAGCAAGTTTATGTATTCACTATTAAAACATATGTAATTAAAAGACATTCAAACTTTAGATTCCATCAAATAGATAACTTAAAATTCAAATACCATGTGATTAAAATCAATTAATTTGTAACATGTTAATGGGATTTGATTTTTATACAACTTACCCATTGTTTTATAAAATACCATCGGAAAATATCATTGTATTATAGTAAATCTTATTATTATACATATTAATTATAACCATTTTGGGAACTCTTTGCTTTCCGAAGATATCCATATTGTCGTTTAAGCTTTGATCCTCACGTGTTATTGTCGTCGGTCTTCCAATTTAAGCCTGTGTATACTTGATTCACAACATTATTGTTGTATATAGTCTTTGTAATGTATGATTGATTATCGCCCTTGCTGTGGTAAATGTAATAGCCTTTAATCTTTGCATTGGACATCCTTAATCAACGACTTAATAACACAAATCATTAATTTCAATTATTATCAAAATAATGGATCATTAGGGTGTAAGGAGTGGTTAAACACTTGAGAGTGGCAAACTAAAAAATCAACCAATCAGAGTGCGCCACGTCAATCAGTGAAAAGTGTTTAAACTTTGGTGAAAAGTGTTTGGCAATGGTTTAGACATTTGGTAAAGTGGTAAACTTTAAAAAAAGAAAAATGTGTGATTGGTTGAGATTGGAATGGACCCCACCCCACACTACCCTCTCTCTCTCCTTCCTCCCTTCCCCGCGTCGGCATGCTCTCCCCGCACCGCACAAGTCACCGCCTCGGCAAAGGGTTGGCGGCGGTGTTTGCCGCACCCTTTGCCGACTCCACTTCGAACACCCTTAGGTTCATAATTAACACAAAACTTGTGTTATCCCAACATTATTGATGCATTATATATCAAATTAAAAAAAGAAAGAAAAACCGAAAAGCTCACATTGGGCCACACCACCAACAACGGATTTCGCTTTTCTCCATGGGATTGCCCTTGCCTCTCCCTCATTTCCATCCATAACCTCGTGAAGAGCGATAAAAAATACACACAAACTCTCTCCAAAATTCACCGATAAAGATATTCTGATGTATCACAAAAAGATACAACATATAATTTTTTGTATGATTTAAAAATACTCTACTTAAATTGATTTATTGTACAACCATATTGTAAACTTGTCTAGATATTCACATGGTTAAATATGTCACTATGAATAAAGGATAGACTGATATGTAAATAAATTCCAATGTACCTTTTGATTTGACAGGTTACTTTTAAACAAGAGTAAATTACAAGTTTTATCATTTATCTTTATATCAAATTTCAGGCGCTCTCGTTGGCCTTTCAAATTGTCGCCTTTTGTACTTTATGTTTACAAATCTCACATTATGTCCTTTGCTCGTAACTTAGTTAATTTTTCTTGTTAAATTTTTGTCTTTTTACCCATTTATTTAAAGCTCCTCTTGCAACCACAGTCAAGGGCGAAGGATAGTGGGGGCGGGAGGGGGCGGCCGACCCCCCGAACATTTCGCTCAGTAGGGGAGAGTATGTAGTTTTGGTATAGAAATTTTTGGGTATATACGTTTTCGACCCCCCGTTTTATAGAAATTTTTGGGTATATACGTTTTTGATTCCCCGGTTGGAAATCTCAAGCTTCGCCACTGACCACAGTCCACCAGCACCACCTGACTGCCTCCCCTCTCAACCACCGTCCACCACCGCCTCCCCTGCACCAGTCGTCCACCATTGCCTCCCACTGCAACCACCGTCTACCTCTGCCTCCTACAATTACCGTCCACAATTGAACCCCCGCCACAACCTAGACATATCTAGGTCCGACGGGTTTCAACTCGTCCACCATTGAACCTCGTAAGAACGGATCTGAAACTCGCAGGAGCAGATCTGAAACTCGCAAGACCGATGGTTTTAACCTTCAAGAACATATATGAAACTCGCCGGAACATATCCGAAGTCCACCATTGGCGGCGAAAAGGTCCACTCCTTGAACTCCACATGTAAACTCATGAAAATTTGGTTCATTTATTTGTTATCTTCACAAAATACAAACGATTTTGGGTTTATGATGGTTGACAAGAAAAACAGTACTTGAATTTAGGACTTTGGATTTCATAACTGCAGATGCAATGTGAAATTGGCGAAAAAGGGGTTGAATATGTGATGGAGATATCGATGTAGTGCTAATTGTATCAATATTTTGACAAATATTACCAATTTTTAGGCTGTGGCAGCATGTGGTGTGGGAGGATGGTGGTGGTAAGTGAGAGTGCGGGGGAGAGAGAGATAGGTGAGAAAGTGAAATGACAAAAATACCCTAATGTGCAAGGCACATTTTCAGATTTAATAAAAAAAAATTTAACCAAGTTAAGGTCAAAGGATAAAATGCGTAACATTTAGATACATTAAATGCAAAAGTCATCAATTTTAAAGTCAAAGATAGCGAGTGAAATGTGATATAAATGTAAAGGACAAAACTTGTAATTTACTTTTTAAACAAATTATATACACACACTTCATAACTTCAAAAAATTCAATAACCTTGAAAAATTTTCAACAACAACCGATCATAAAAGACAAGTACATCAATAGGAGTACAATCCGAATTATAATATCAAAATTGAGATAACGTTGTTCGCTCTTATTTTAAGGCTCGACAACCACCTTCCCGGTGGCATGGCCCTCAATGCTCTTCGCCCAAGCCTTTTCAGCCTGACTTAAAGGGTATCTCGAGTCGAGAACGGTTTTCAATTTTCCTTCTTTTACCAGCTTCACAAGAAAACCAATCTCTTGGGCGTTTGGAAACACGAGTAACGGTAGAACTTTCTTTTTCGAAAATGTTAGTTTTTGCACTGCATAATTCAAAAATGTACAACCACCCGGGGTTATATCAATAACCTTCCCAGTTTTGCTAAGGTTGGGCTTGAAAGTTGACCATGGGATACCAGTGGTGCAATTGACCACTATGTCATATTTCTGGCCTGATGGGCTTTTGAGGGCGGCTCCTTCTGGGGTCTTGTAGTCTAAAACCTCGTCGGCTCCTAAGCTTTTAACAAAATCGATGTTGCGGGCCCCGCATGTTGCTGTCACGTGGGTGTTACCTAGTTTTGCTAGCTGGACTGCATAGTGACCCACACCACTAGAAGCCGCAGTTACTAGGACGTTGGTTCGTGGTTCTGTTTTTTCCAGTTTTAGCCCACCAGTTACAGTAAGGGAGTGCAGGGCGGTGCACGCTGCAATGCCTAGACACGCACCCTCTGCAGCTGATACTTCTGGTGGTCTTAGAACTGTTAAGCTTTCTTTAGCCACGGCATACTCGGCTAGCCCTCCACCTGCACCGGGACCCCCCTTCACCCATGCAAACAGGTTTAAAGTCAATAAAGGAACCAGAGTTGAAACAAAATCTTGAGTATCAGAAAGATGAAACTCACAAGAGTTGAAACAATTTTGTCACCAGCTTTAAAATTCTTCACACCAGGTCCAACTTCTACAACTTCTCCTGCCACATCGCTAACTGATCCAAACAAACAGTCATATTTAATTAGTTATGAATCTTATGATTAATCCTTAAGAAATGAGAAGCTAAATTATGATTGTCATCAAAGTATCAAGTGTCAAACTTACGTGGTATAAAAGGAAACTTTCTGGGTAAAATAGGGCGTACGAAGCCGTCCTGTATCTTCCAGTCAATTGGATTAATGCTTGTTGCTTCTACTTTCATCAGAATCTCACCTTTGCCAGGAGCAGGGATAGGGATTTCAACATGCTGTAAAACACTTAACACATATACATAATAGTATTCTTGTATGTCATGCAT
The DNA here is from genome assembly GCA_030545235.1 of Helianthus tuberosus. Lineage (NCBI taxonomy): Eukaryota > Viridiplantae > Streptophyta > Magnoliopsida > Asterales > Asteraceae > Helianthus > Helianthus tuberosus. The sequence goes on from CM060352.1 coordinate 171,982,752, forward strand.
GATTTTAGAAAATCAGTCCATTGTCATCCAAGCCTAAATGAGCCCCAAAAAAAATTATATTAACTTTTTTATATATAATATACCTATTATCTAACATTGGCGAATCGAGCTCTGGCCGAGCTTTGGCTCGCTTAAGCTATTGTAGCAAGTTCGAGTCAAGCTTTTAGCTCATTTAAAGTTGTTCTTAAATTATGTCGACCCAAGCCTAGCCGAACTCGAGCTCTTGAGTTTTACTTTCGAGCTGAGTTCGATCTCAAAATAGTTGGCTCGAACCGAGCTAAGTTCGAGCTTCATAAAAGCATTCTCGGGCTAGACTCGGCTTGTTTACACCCCTGCTTCACTTGCACTACTCCACCTGAGCACGCTGCATACTGAGTGGATTCGTCATTTGCTTCACAACGCCTAAAACACTTTGTTGATATTTAAGGTGACGTGTGTTACAAATCAAGAATCTCCTGGCCAATGTAGGATTTGACTAGGGTGTTACATAGTTTAATTTGACTTTCATAAAATATGACTATGGACTGTATTAATCCGAGATTAAAAGGTTAAGTCCTCGATACTTAACCAATCATATAAATATATATTGTTGAAGCAGCAAATATAGGTCTGAAAATGACAGTTAAATAAGCAAAAGTAACACAAGAATCAAATTAAAATGATGTTGAATCACCTTCAAACCAGCGGCACCTCCACCGTAACGAGTGTACCAAACCGCATGCATCACTTTTCCGGCCATATTCAGTCGCTAATTCAAAAAGATGTTAATTTAGTAGTAGTAAATTCAAATTCAAAATGATGTTGAAGTTAGTGGTACTGATGTACGAGATTTATAATAGATTACCTCGAAGATTCCTGATGCACTACGTGTTTTCACTTCCTTCAACGCGTTCTCACGTTTTAATTTTAACAACATCTAGAAGCCGTTAAGTCAATGACATATTTGTTGTCGTCACCCAGATGCAACCCCATTGTTCTTGATTCTTCGATGTGCTACTGAGATTTTTTTTTTCTTTGTAAATTACTGGTTGATTGATGCCGCTACAACACTTTGATATACAAACAAAAGGGTTTTACCACTTGCACCATCTTTCAGCTTATTTAATAGGTTCACTAGTTATTTTATATTTATTTATGGGTTCACTCACAATTATATATTTATATGAATATAAGACTACGGGGTATGGGGCGGGGGTTGGGGCGTGGATTGGGTACAAACGCCCACGTCACCACCCCGGGTAGGCTTGGTTTTCGGCTTGGCCCCTTTGGCGGGGGTTTCGCCCCGGTCGTTGGGCGGGGCTACAGACATGATATGCCGGATCCTCGTTGGCCAAGACTACTAGCCGTTGGGCCTGAATTTAAAAAAGAAAAAAACTTTTTTCCTATATAAATACCCTAATATATTTAACATTTTTCTCACACAATATCAAACACATAAAACACAATCTTGCCATGAGTTCTTCAAGTTCAAGTGAATCGTCATCATCATCTGGTAAATGGTATAGGACCCAAAGGAAGTTTCTTTGTAAACGGGTTTGAGTACGTGTATGGGTACTACCTAGTTGATGGGATTTACCCGGAGTGGGGGGTTTTCGTAAAATCGTTCACAAAACACGGTACCATAGATCCAAAGAGATTAAAGTTTAACAGGGTACAAATGGCTGCACGTAAGGACATCGAGCGAGCGTTCGGTGTTTAGAAGAAAAGGTGGCGAATATTGGCAATGCCTTGTCGACTATGGGACAAGGAGCAGATTGGAAACGTGATGTACGCATGTATCATTCTTCACAACATGGTTTTGGAGGATGAAGGTAGAGTTGTCGTTACCTACTATGATAGCGATGATCCCCAACCAGATAACGTAACAATTACAGACGAAGATAAATCAACAAATAATTTTTTTATCAAGTCATACATCACAACCTTCGATCTGATTTGGTGGATCATGTTTCAACGATTCCTAGGTTTGAAACCGACGAAGACGACGATTCAAAAGAAGAATGATTGTTTTTATTATGATACTATGTTTTTTTGTAATTATTATTTATGTTTATGTAGTTTTTAAGGGTTTATATATATATATATATATATATATATATAGGGTTAGGTTCATGAGTGAACAAAATCGTTGTTTGTGAACAGAGTGAACTAATCCCAGCCACCATAATTCCGAGATTACATCTTCAAAACATATAAAGGTACGAAGTTCAAGTGTATTTAGGTATTTGTAATTGTCTGTTTCATCCGATTGTGTATAGTTCAAGATTTATTCTCTTTTTTATGCATTTATAAACTAGGGTTTGGGATGAATGTTCATATAAAGAAAATTATTTGTATAATAAGGTTGATTAAAGCTGTTTGATTTCATTTGATTTATGGGTTGTGTGGTTGTGTTGTTTCAATTTTGTCTATTTTGTTCTTTATTTTAGGGTTCATATGATTTAACAAGAAGTCTGGGTTAAAGATCTTTTTAGTTGCTGGATGTACATTTAATTCGAGGATTTGTGGTTGATTTACTCTGATTTTGTGAAGGTGATGTGTATATGTATGGGTTCATCCGATTAATAAAGAATAAGTGTTAGTATGGTAGTTGAATTTGTTCTGATTTTGTTAAGGGGATGAGTTTACATTCGGGTTCATACACATATGTATACTCTGTTTTTGAGTTCATTCGGTTATACACATATGTATACTCTGTTTTTTGGGTTCATTCGATTATACACTGCTGTACATTATGTTGTTATACGGTGTAAATGTTAATGAAGTTTCTTTGGTTGTTGAAGTTTTGAATGTCTTGTATTTTGGCAAAATAAAAGTCTGATAATTACAGCTCGCCATTATTGGTCGCCCAAATGTTGGGAAGTCTAGTCTGCTGAAATCATGGAGTAAGGTATGTTCAAATCAAACACATTTAGTTCGGAGTAAAAATATGTCGCAACCCCCGTCCCCTATCTGTCCCGGGAACGGGCGGCCACGAGACCATTTTTGGTGGAATCGGTGTTTATCATTTTGGCAGCGGAAATTATATCAGGACCGTAGTTAGGAAATATTTTATCAGAGTAAATACCACACTTTATATAAATATATTGGGATAAAACCCAAGTTTCATTACAAAACGTTTTATAGGAATAAATCCCATTTTATTGAAATAAACCTCTTCTTTTATTTAGGTAACTTTTATAGCCACTTTTCCAAGCCTTCAGTGCTGTCCAGCTGGCTTCTAATTGGCTTTCACATTTTGTTACCTGAAACGCGTTTAAAAACATCTTGTCAGTGGAAAATACTGGTGAGTGAATCCCAGTTTAATCAAGAAGAGTTTTATCCTTTAACAGTATTGAGAGCGATTACAGTGTTTACATCTGCACAATTACTCATTCAGTATTGTCAATACTGACTGGTGGGTCATATTACACATTGGCTAACTCTTTATCCAATGGTAACGTGTTCCACATTTTGTATACAAAACCCCAACATACCGACAGTAATTAAAGAATTACAAAGACTCAATCACTGCTATTTATAATTTAAATAATTAAAGGTTTTGTGAAAACAGTTTACAAAAAGTAGATTACTCACATTGCTGTTTTAGATTTCATTTAAGGGTTTCCTGGTAGTTATCTATTAATTACACAAATGTACATGTGTTAGTATAATAACCCAATATTTACATTAGCAATACTCTCCCCGAGACGGCATTCCAATGACTACGTCGGACAGAACCACGACAGCCATTACGAAACCCTGGATCAATCGGGCAGCGTATCTAATACGTAACCGGGGTTATAATACTTACAACGGGGTAGAACTTCGTTAATTAGGGGGGTTTTATGCCCGGAAATAGCTTATACTATGTGAGAATTCGAGAGAGAAAGAAAGAAATGAGCGACTGGAGACTGAAGCCGAATGCACCTATATATAGGTGACCTTTCAGCTTCCCTCGCGGCCCGCGTAGAAGTCCTCTAAGGTATTCGCGGCCCGCATAGTAGGGGTATAGGGGCTAGGGTTGCTGATTCGTCGAGTTTAGCTTTGACACGATCATGACACGTGGCAGCACCGGGCTTCGCCCCATGTCCAGGTTGTCGCGCCCCGCGTAAGACGTAGCCAAAGGCTACGCGGCCCGCGAGCGCCTTTAAAATTTGATTTTTATTAAACTTTTAATTATATATTGTATTTTGGGCTCGGTTTTTACATTTTGGGGTGTATTTTAGGTCATATAGGGAAAATTTAAAATATATTAGGGGTGTCGAAATATTTTGGAGGGTTGTTATATCCTCCACACCTTGTTTTAGAGCTCCTCCTCGAGATCTTTACTGGAACAGGTGTGGATATTTTCTTTGCATTTCTGATTCAAGCTCCCATGTGTATTCTGGTCCTCTTTTGGAGTCCTATTTCACTTTGACCAGAACTAATCTCTTGTGCTTGAGGTTCTTAACTTTTCTGTCTTCAATCTGTAGAGGCTTCTCTACAAACTTAAGTTGTTCATTTACCTCTGTATCCTTAAGAGGTACTACTAGTGATTCATCAGCTAAATACTTCTTGAGATTGCATACATGAAATACATCATGTATTCCTGCCATTTCCTCTAGCAGTTGTAGCTGATAGGCTACAGGTCCTATTCTTCTAATAATCTCAAAAGGTCCAACGTACATGGGACTTAGCTTTCCCCTTTTGATGAATCTTACTACTGCTTTCCAAGTAGAGACTTTCAACAACACTTTATCTCCTACTTGAAATTCCAATGGTTTTCATCTGCTATCAGCATAACTCTTTTGTCGATCACGTGCTGCTTTCAGTCGTTCCTTGACTTGAATGATTTTGTATGTTGTTTCTTGTACTATCTCAAGTCCAGATAATTGTTTTTCTCCAATTTCTGCCCAACAGACTGGCGTTCGGCACTTTGGTCCATCAAGTGCTTCGAATGGTGCAGCATTGATACTTGTGTGATAACTGTTATTATAAGAAAATTCTATCAATGGTAAGTGATCGTCCCAATTAAGGGTGTTCATGAGCCGATCTGATCCGATCGAGGGTCTGCTCATGCTCAGATTGAATTACAACCGATCGGATCGAATTTGCAAAACCGAGCACAAAAGTGATGCTCATGCTCGGATTGAATTTGAATCGATCGGATCGTTTTCGCTCGGTTTTTATCAAATCCTAACTAAAATCGAGCGGATCATTTTCGCTCGGTTTCGCTCGATTGAATTATAAGGATGCGTTCAACAAAAACAAATCCTAACTTAATTAAAACATGTCCAACACTTTACTAACAAAAGAAATACATAACTAAAATCATGATTATAAAAATGTTCTTAACAATATTAAGAAGCACAAAATAAAGTGCGAAATACAAATTGTCATTTAGTTCAAAAGCCATAAACTTCTGATGTTAGATTTTGGTGTGTGGCAAGGCAACTGGCAGCGGCGATATGTAGATCTTCGAAGTTTGAACAATCAGTTTATGAGTATTGTTTTAGGAATTAGGGATTTAGGGTTAGATTTTGATATTAACTATTAAGTTGGGCTAGTATATATTTTGGGTTTTTTTTTTTTTTTTTGGGCTAGTATATTTTTTGTGCTTTTAATCTTTAAAATATGTAGTGTGTGTGTGTGTGTGTATATATATATATATTAATCATTAATAAAAATAATTCAAGCGAAACCGAGCGATCAATGAGCGAGCGGACCTTTGCTCATGTTTGGATTGAATTTGAATCTAACCGATCCGAGCGGCTCATTTACAAACTGAGCGGGAATCGAACGAGCATTTTTCGAGCGATCGTCTAGCGATCCTCGATCGTCGAGCAGTTTGGACAGACCTAGTCCCAATTACCTCCAAAATCAATTACACAATCTCTAAGCATGTCTTCCAGTGTCTGAATTGTCATTTCGCTTTGTCCGTCCGTTTGAGGATGATAAGCGGTGCTTAGATTCAACTTGGTTCCCATGGCTTTTTGGAAACTTGTCCAAAAATGAGAGGTAAAGCTACTATCTCTGTTAGAAACAATTGATAGAGGAATTCCATGTAATGAAACTATTTCATTTACATATAATTTAGCTAATTGTTCCACACTGAAAGTTTCTTTCATTGGTAGGAAATGAGCTAACTTGGTTAGCCTATCTACAATCACCCAGATTGTATCATTACCTTTTCTTGTTTTGGGTAATTTGGTAACAAAATCCATTGTTATCAATTCCCATTTCCAAACTGGCATTTCTAACTGTTGCAGCAAACCTGAAGGTTTCTGATGTTCAGCTTTAACTTGTGAACAGGTTAAACATTTTGCAACATATGCTGCTATATCCTTTTTCATTCCTATCCACCAATTTTTTTCTTAAATCCTGATACATTTTATCACTTCCAGGATGCATCGTATACTTAGATTTATGGGCTTCTTCTAATATACGGTGATGTAGGTTTCCTAATTTAGGTATCCACATTCTTTTCTTATGGAATCTCCAAATTCCATCTGTTCCTTGTTCTAATTCCTTGATCATTCCTTTCAACTTTTCAGTATTATCCTTGATTACTGATTTTTGTGCCTTTCTAATTTATTCATTTAAATCTACTTGCATATTTAATTTAAGTGAACGTACCCTTTTAGGCTTTTCATGATACTTTTGACTTAAAGCATCAGCTACTACATTTCCTTTTCCTGCATGGTACTGGATATTATAATCATAATCACTAAGTATCTCCATCCAGCGTCTTTGTCTCATATTCAATTCCTTTTGCCCGAAGATATATCTTAAACTTTTATGGTCGGTGAAAATGGTAAACTTACTACCGTATAGGTAATGTCTCCAAATTTTAAAGGCAAAAATTATGGCTCCTAATTCTAGATCATGGGTTGAATAATTCTCTTCATGATTCTTAAGTTGTCTAGAGGCGTAAGCTATAACCTTTTGATGTTGCATTAACACATTTCCATAACCTAACTTAGAAGCATCACAATAGACTACATAGTCTTCAGTTCCTTCTGGTAACGCTAGTATGGGTGCATGGGTTAATCTTTGCTTAAGAATTTTGAAGGCTTCTTCTTGTTTTGGTCCCCATTCAAACTTAACAGATTTACAGGTTAGCTTAGTTAAGGGAATGGCTATTCTAGAAAAATCTCGAATAAACCTTCTATAATAACCGGCCAATCCTAAGAAACTTCTAACATCGGTTGGTGACTCAGGGTTTTTCCATTTGGTAATTGCCTCGATCTTGGTGGGATCTACATTAATTCCTTCATGATTGACTAAATGTCCAAGAAACTGTACCTGTTCTAACCAAAACTCGCATTTTGAAAACTTTGCATAAAGCTTTTCTTTTCTTAATAAACTTAGTAGTGCGTGCAAATGCGCTGCATGTTCCGCTTTGCTCTTAGAATAAATAAGAATATCATCTATAAAGACAATTATGAATTTATCCAAATATGGCTTACATATCCGGTTCATCATGTCCATAAATGCAGCTGGGGCATTGGTTAAACCAAATGGCATGACAGTAAATTCATAATGGCCATACCTTGTCCTGAAAGCGGTCTTTGGAATGTCCTCTTCCTGTACCTTTAATTGAAGATATTCTGACCTTAAATCGATTTTAGAGAAAAATCGTGCTCCTTGTAATTGATCAAACATATCATCGATTCTTGGTAATGGATACCGATTCTTAATTGTGACTTTGTTCAATTCACGGTAGTCAATGCACATACGCATTGATCCGTCCTTCCTTTTAACGAATAAAATCGGTGCTCCCCATGGTGATGAGCTTGGCTGTATGAATCTCTTTTCCAATAATTCATCCAATTGTTTCTTTAGTTCCTGCATTTCGGCGGGTGCCAAACGGTAGGGTGCTTTGGCAATTGGTGCTGTTCCCGGTATCAAATGGATTCTGAATTCAACTTCCCTGTTTGGAGTTAGTCCTGGTAGCTCTTCTTGAAATACATCTGAAAACTGGGATACTACTGGAATATCCTTTAATTCTTTTCCTTTAGTGTTAGTGATTTTGGAAATCAAATACACTAATGATCCTTTTCTTATATAACTTGTTGTTTTCATTACATATATGAGTTTCGTGAATCTAGAGGATTTATTTCCTTTAATTGTGATCTTTTCACCTTTTGGTGAATTTACTTGGATCGACTTTTGATCACATAAAATACTGGCTTTATTGGCTATTAACCAATCCATTTCTAATACAACATCAAATCCTGCCAGATTTATTGGGTAAAGATTTGCAATAAATTTCTGATTTAGAATTTCTATTCTTGCTCCCTGCAAGAATTCAGAAATCTTAATGGTTTCTTCATTTGCTGTCTCTACTAGACATTCTTGTGGAAGTTTAGTTAATGGTTGTTTGAGAAGTTTGCAAAATGAAGTATTAATAAAACTTTGGTTCGCACCAGAGTCAAATAATACTTTAGCAAAAACATCATTAACTAAGAACGTACCGGTGATCACATCCGGGATCATCTTTGCTTCTTCTGTAGTCAGAAAAAATGCTCTAGCATTTTTAGTATTCTTGGTGTTCGGGGCTGGAGCTAGTTTTGGAAAATTTGGCTTGATATGACCTTGTTCTCCACAGTTGTAGCATATCCGGTTATTAGGCTTTTTCATGCAATCTTCCTCCTTGTGCCCAGATATTTTGTAGAAGTTACAATATATGGAGCATCTTTCGGAATGCTTCCTTTTGCAATACTTGCAATAGGGTGCAGAAGTAGAACCTACATTTTTCCCACGGTTAAAATTTCCAGAACGGAATTCCTGGGTAAGCTTCTGGGTTAGGTTCCTCCTCTGATCCTCTTCTCGTGTACGCACTAATTCATCTGTCAAGGTATTTGCTAGTTCTACTGCTTCTTCTATGGTTTGGGGTCTAGCGGCCTTGATTACATGCCTAATCTCCCCAATTAATCCCCAGATGTAACGGGAGATTAATACTGGTTCAGGTGATGCAAGGGTTGGTACTATTCGAGCATATTCAAAGAATAATGTAGTATAACCCTTACTATCTATCCCGGTCATCCTAAGGTTTAGGAACTTATTTGCTATCTGTTCTTTTTCATTGGGAGGGCATAATTTCCTTTCTACCATGTTTTTAAATTCCTCCCATTCCATATTGTAAACCCTATCACTTCCCGTAGATTGAAGGATAGTGATCCACCATTCTAGGGCTGAGTTCTTAAACAGATTGGAAGCAAACATTATCTTATCCTCTTCCGCGCATTTGCTTATTCTTAAGACTGCCTCAGTCTTTTCTATCCAGCGTAAAGATGCAATGGCCCCATCATTACCCGAGAATTCCATTGGTTTACAAGACCAAAATTTCTTATAAGAACAACCATAAGACATGGTTCTTCTTCTTTTGGGAATGGGCACTTGAAGTATAGGTCCATTGTTTATGTTGTGTTCAGGTTCAGAGGGTCGTTTACTATCATGTTTACTTTTATTTTCTGCTTCCTTAACCGTTTTGATAATATATGGCATCGCATCTATTATCCCTTGTGCCACTATATGTTGCATGACACTGTTATCCACTTGGTTTCCATTATTGTTGTTCGGGTTTTCGTTTTATGGGTTATTGTTGCTCTGGTTATCATTTTTCTGGTTTTCCTGGTTCACTTCGTTGTCCATTTGAATTTTTAAACATTTCCCAATTATTAATATCACAAAATAATATTTAAGGCAAACAATCTTTCAACACACATATTGGTAAAAAACGTCGAGCATTGCGACTTACTCTTTCTTATAATATGCATCTAATACAAACTGATACTGGAATTTAAAATTACAATACTAATATGCATTACTAACCACGAGGTGGTCTATACTACAACATATATTATTATTACACACACACACACACACACACATATATATATATATATATATATATATTTCATACACACATTTTATATATTATTATATTATTATTACTATCTCCACCATCATCTTCACTGATATGGGTTCATCCAGAACTCCATATTACGCTCGTCGTATTTCCAGACGAGTCGGTCTCCAACCTGTCTCTCATCTCGCTACTTTCTAAAATCTCGCTACATTTTCTGCACTCATTGGGGGTGCAGGTTCTGGTACCGGGTCTGGGTACTAGGGCATGGGTTCTTCCTGAGGGTACAGATTCTCTAAGATCTTCCTAATGTATTAATCGTTATCGTAGGAGGGATCTAGAGGGTCCAGACCTGGGTAGGCTGCTAGGTTTGGCATGGGTTCATCTGTTAGGTGGTAGCGTTGCACATAATCCCTATGATCATCGAACCACGGGTCGTAGTCTGGGTCTAAGGGATTGGGGACTGGTATCCTAGGTATCTCCTCTGGGTTGAAATCATGCATTTGGACTTGGTTTTCTGGGTTGTTTTCTATCTCCATCGGCTGCGTTGGAAACAAAGGTAATGGTTGTGGGGCTACTAGTTGCTCCAGGTTTGGGTCGGCAGCTGTGGTTGCTAGGATATGAAAATTGGCTAAGCATATCCTTGGTATGGGCATCCGTGTCTCTTTTAGCGGCTGCTAGGACTCTCTTCTGTTGCAACTTTCTCATTCTCTTCCTACGCTCGTGTGCTCCCCTACTGAACCATCCTCTCTTTTTCTGAGGGAATTGCTCTTCAGACTGAGCCTTAAATACGAATATCCCTTCTTCATTGTCAGCTGAATACCCTGAGAGGGTAGGCTGTGAAGAGGTGTCTTCGCTCCTAGGTGAGCCAGAAACAGACGATAAGCGTCGGAGGGTCCTTGACCACTCATACGGTAAACTAATAAATAGTCAAATGAAACACAACAATAAAAACAAATATGCACGTATTTCCATAATTAATTTCCTAACAATTTGAATAATATCTTGGTGTCAGCAGAACATTTTTGTGACTGAATCAGTGGCTTAGCTCTGATACCACCTTCTGTCGCAACCCCCCGTCCCCTATCTGTCCCGGGAACGGGCGGCCGGGAGACCAGTTTTGGTGGTATCGGTGTTTATCATTTTGGCAGCGGAAATTACATCATGACCGTAGTTAGGAAATATTTTATCAGAGTAAATACAGCACTTTATATAAATATATTGGGATAAAACCCAAGTTTCATTACAAACTGTTTTATAGGAATAAATCTCATTTTATTGAAATAAACATCTTCTTTTATTTAGGTAACTTTTATAGCCACTTTTTCCAAGCTTTCAGTGCTGTCCAGCTGGCTTCTAATTGGCTTTCACATTTTGTTACCTGAAACGCGTTTAAAAACATTTTGTCAGTGGGAAATACTGGTGAGTGAATCCCAGTTTAATCAAGAAGAGTTTTATCCTTTAACAGTACTGAGAGCGATTACAATGTTTACATTTACACAATTACTCATTCAGTATTGTCAATCCTGACTGGTGGGTGATATTACACATTGGCTAACTCTTTGTCCAATGGTAACGTGTTCCACATTTTGTATACAAAACCCCAACATACCGGCAGTAATTGAAGAACTACAAAGACTCAATCACTGCTATTTATAATTTAAATAATTAAAGGTTTTGTGAAAACAGTTTACAAAAAGGAGATCACTCACATTGCTGTCTTAGATTTCCTTTAAGGGTTTCCTGGTAGTTATCTATTAATTACACAAATGTACATGTGTTAGTATAATAACCCAATATTTACATTAGCAATACCCTCCCCGAGACCGCATTTCAATGACTACGTCGGGCAGAACCACGACAGCCATTATGTACCGTCCCGAAATTTTACCTTATTTCTTTTTTTTGAGTAATTAACGGTCTTGCAAGCACGAGACGATGTATGGTATAGACGTGACAGTTTCCTTTTTAATAGAACCTGAAGGGGGTGTTATGTAATAAATGAAACTTTGTTTCTTTATTTTGGGAATAAACCACGATAAAGGCGATTGATTAGGGGTGTAAAGCGTAAGATGGTATATTATATTCAATGTTGTAGAAGGCGCTAGGCGCTAGTCGGGCGGTGATGTACCGCCTAGAGATTAATCGGGATTACTCGGAATGTGATTTTTATATGTATTTTTTCAAAATTATATATATATATATATATATATATATATATATATATATATATATATATATATATATATATATATATATATATATATATATATATATATATATAGGGGAAGGTTAAAATGAGAACCACCTCGAGTTGTAAGAACCAGTGAGAACCACCCCCGCGGGTGGCCGTTGACCACGAAATTTTTTTTACAACTAGATGTGTATATTTTAACACCCTACGTAAAGTTTGGGTTCAAACGGCGCGCCCTATGGGGTAGTTTTTTACGCCCAAAGTTTGGGTTTTTTTAATTTCTTTTAATTTTTCTTTTTTTTTTTAACCAAACTTTGGGCGTAAAAAACTACCCCCTCGGGCGCGCCATTTGAACCCAAACTTTGCGTAGGGTGTTAAAATATACACATCTAGTTGAAAAAAAAAATCGTGGTCAACGGCCCCCCGCGGGGGTGGTTCTCGCTGGTTCTTACAACTCGAGGTGGTTCTCATTTTAACTTATTCCTATATATATATATATATATATATATAGGGAGCCGGTAGAATGAGAACCACCACGAGTTATGAGAACCACGAGAACCGCGCCCCGCGGGTGGCCGTTGACCACGAAATTTTTTTTACACCTAGATCCGTATATTTTAAGACCGGGTGTAAATTTTGGGTTCAAACGGCGCGCCCGAGTGGGTAGTTTTTTACGCCCAAAGTTTGGGTTTTTTTAATTTTTTTAATTTTTCTTTTTTTTTTAACCAAACTTTGGGCGTAAAAAACTACCCCCTCGGGCGCGCCGTTTGAACCCAAAATTTACACCCGGTCTTAAAATATACGGATCTAGGTGTAAAAAAAATTTCGTCGCCGACGTCCACCCGCGGGGCGCGGTTCTCGTGGTTCTCATAACTCGTGGTGGTTCTCATTCTAGCGGCTCCCTATATATATATATATATATATATATATATATATATATATATATATATATATATATATATATATAGGGGGCCGCTAGAATGAGAACCACCACGAGTTATGAGAACCACGAGAACCGCGCCCCGCGGGTGGCCGTTGACCACGAAATTTTTTTTACACCTAGATCCGTATATTTTAGTGGGGGGTTTAAATTTTCGGTTCAAACGGCGCGCCCGAGGGGGTAGTTTTTTACGCCCAAAGTTTGGTAAAAAAAAAAAAAGAAAAATTAAAAAAATTAAAAAAACCCAAACTTTGGGCGTAAAAAACTACCCCCTCGGGCGCGCCGTTTGAACCGAAAATTTAAACCCCTCACTAAAATATACGGATCTAGGTGTAAAAAAAATTTCGTCGCCGACGGCCACCCGCGGGGCGCGGTTCTTGTGGTTCTCATAACTCGTGGTGGTTCTCATTCTAGCGATCCCCTATATATATATATATATATATATACCCAATAATATAAAAATAATACTTCAAAATTCACATAAATACTTCAAGTTTCAGATAGTATGGTTCGATTTTGACCGATTTTGACCAATTTTGACCGCCTTTGACCGACTTTGACCATGGCCGATTAATTGACCGACTAGCTCAAAATTAGGCAGTAAGTGACCGCCTAGCGCCTAGACGCCGATTAATCGGCCGCCTAGGCCGATTTCTGCAACACTGATTATACTAACATAAAACCCTACATGTCGTCCCCATCTTCACATTCTGTTCTTATGCGACGCGATAGCCGAAAGAGCGGTTTCCGGTGGTGTGGCTTCCAGATTGCGTTAAGCGAGGTGTCGGGTTGTGCGAGCATGGATGGTGTTAGGCGACGATGGTGAGCCAGTGTAGGATGGTGAGAAACGAAGACGTTGGTCGGCAGTGTTGGTGACAGATCGTGAAGGCTACGGTATTCGGTTGTGGTAGTGATGATCTCGGACATGATTGGGGTTGTAGTCGTGTAGCTACGTGACGGTGGTGTTCGGTGATGACGGTATGGCGGAGTAAGTTTCTGTTATGACTACGGAGGGCGGTGATGATGGTGTGCGGTGTGCAACAGTGGCGACCAAGGTGATGTGATGGTGTTGATCTCAGTGGTGGTGGTAGTGGTGTACGGAGGTTCCAGTGTCGGCCGATGGAGGTTGTTTTTGGTTGTGGAGGTGATGTTGATTGATCATAGGTATGGTTGATGACAGTGGCGGTGAGCGATGAGGAGGTGAAGGCGGTGGCATAGACGTGTACGGCAGGGTCTGGTATTAGGGTGGTGCGGTGCGACGGCAGTATCGGAAGTGAAGCTCGGATGAAGTGTGCGTGTGTGTGATCGAGATAGTGTATGGTGGTGGGTTGGTTCTGGTAGTGACCATGTCATGGTGGTCTTTTGGTGGGATGGCTTGTTGATGGTGGTGGTATCGTTTGAGATAAGGAAGACATTCTTTGAAACTATGACTATCTCGTGATGTGTATGCATGGTTTTATATTGGTGATGGTGTACGTGTTGTATTAAGCTAATTAAGGGTGTGTACTGTACAAGAAATGTCATAAACAACCTAAAATTAAGTATGGTGGCTTATGATTTTATAATAATGGAAAGGAGTTCCTTGTAAAGTCCACCTGTACGAGAGATATAATTAGTACATGCTTTTCAAAGTTATTAATTTGTGGGAGGAGTTACGTTGCATGGGATGATGATAACTATGTGGTTACATGGGTTTGTAACTGAAGTTGGTTATTATTGGAGAGTTAGGATGCTGACTCTATTATTATTATTTTTTCTTCTTTTGTATGGGATGGTTGGTCTTGGTGGTGATGAATGGGAACCGGTGCGGGTTCACGTGTTCGAATGGGTCCGGGCCAATCCGAACTTGATGATACCCAGGTTAGGGAGTCACGTAGAGCAGATGCGGTGTTGAAGACATATCAGGTCTTACGTTACTTATTTGAATAAATAGCAACCACGAGTTATTCGGTTACTAGTTTCGCTAAAGGACGCGGTTCGAGATGGTTAGCTTGTGGATTTCGAAGCTTTGCAACCGGTGAGTTCTAATCCCCTTTTCTTTTTCCTTAAATATTTTTGGGGCTAGCATACATGCTTTTCACATGTTTTCATACGTGTCATGAGTTTTATATATTAACGAGTTATGGGATAAAAATGTTTTATAAACATTTTTCCACAAACAATATTTTTATACGACGTAGTGATTAATCTAGCTTTATTAGCAGAGCCGTTCCAACGTTTTTTGAGGCCCTAAGCGAACTACAAAGTCAGGGATTTATTATTGGTACAAATGAGTTGAGATTGAGATTTGAGACATTGAATAACCAGAGCGATGATTTTTCCTAGTATAGGCCCTAATTTCGCTCAATCCGCAATCAATTTCACATTGCTTACTAAAAAGACGCCAACGAGGGTTGATGTGTTGCGTGCGTGGACACTGCGAACTCCTAGTGTAAAATCCTAAATATTGGGCCTAGAAACGTTGTTTAAATGGCAAATAAACAAGTCTAATATATGAAAAGAAATAAAATTGGAGGCCCTTGTTTTTGGGTGGCCCTAGGCCTTAGCCTAGGTTGATAAGCCTTACGAGCCGGCTCTGTTTATTAGTCCTGCGTAGGCGTATGCTGTTTTACTTAGTGATGTCGAGGTTGTATAGGTATGGGGCGTGGTAGATGTTGATATTTGAAGCACTACTTGTGTCATGATAAATTTTAATTGGTAACTCTATCGTAGGTTCCGAACCTTAGTGGTACCGCGAACGTGAAGGTAGTAGTTGTCGGGTAGTTAATGTGCGTTTAACCTTATATGTGTATCTATGGGTTTTATGTGAATTAGCATCCCCGGGGGTGCTTAATGCAGGTTACTTGTGATGGCGGCGTTACCTTCGGGGTGGCGTCAGGTCATGAGATGCGGATTACTTGTGATGTCGGCATTACCTTTGGGGTGACGCCAGGTCATGAGATGCGGGTTATTTGTGATGGCGGCGTTACCTTTGGGGTGACGTCAGGTCACGAGGTGCGGGTTATTTGTGATGGCGGCGTTACCTTTGGGGTGGCGTCAGGTCACCAGAAACATCAGTGAGATGTTTAAATGATTAGCCCTTGTAGCAATGATGAACCCTTCGGGGTATTATGTGGGTGACAGACTCTTCGGGGTCAAATTGGATGAGACGAAACCCTAACGAGGGTGCCCTGACGAGGGTACCCTGACGAGGGAAAATGATGATAGCCTACGGGCAACAAGCGATGTGTTAGGTTCCCACCTTATGTGCTTATATGTTTCACGTTAGTTAAATGGTGGGTAAATGATGATTATTTGTGTACTTGACGAATGATGTTAAATGATGTGGGTGACGAATGATGTTCTATTATGCGGTTGTCAAGTGGTGTTAAATTGTGTAGTTGTCAGACGAGATCAAGTTACAATTGAGTTTTTAGGACATTAATTGTTATGTTCTAGATACCAGTCGGTTTGGTTCATGGTCCTATGAATTAAGATGTATTGCGGGTTATCCTTTGGTGTCTAAGTAATCTGATCCATATCGGAAAGGATTACTGGTAGGATGATTAGACCGAGGATATAGATGGAGTTTTGGGTTACGGGTTGGAGTTATAAACTTTAAAATGATGTTAATGTATTTTAATAAACGATGGTGGTTTTAAAATGATGGTGTTTTGGTTTTCAAATAAAGCATTTGGGATGTGTCTTAAATGCTTCAACTAAACTGTTAGAGCTCATTCAGCGTAGCTGACTTTTGCATGTATGTTAGATTGTTTTGCAGGTGTGTGATTCGAGTCGGTGTTGCTCTTGGCTAGCAGATGGGATTACTCGTGTATATGGTGGAATGCATTCGATTTGCTAGAAACTAAATAACATTTTAACTTTTTATTTACTCATGTACTGTCTTAATTAAAATTTCCGCTGCGCATTTTTGAGAAAATACTTATTTTCAAACAGTACACTGTGATGTGACCCGACTTTAGGGCACCCGGTTTGGGGGCCTTACACATTACGGAACCCTGGATCAATCGGGCAGCGTATCTAATACGTAACCGGGGTTATAATACTTACAACGGGCAGAAATTCGTTAATTAGGGGGGGTATTATGCCCGGAAATAGCTTATACTATGTGAGAATTCGAGAGAGAAAGAAAGAAATGAGCGACTGGAGACTGAAGCCGAATGCACCTATATATAGGTGACCTTTCAGCTTCCCTCGCGGCCTGCGTAGAAGTCCTCTAAGGTCTTCGCGGCCCGCGTAGTAGGGGTATAGGGGCTAGGGTTGCTGATTCGTCGAGTTTAGCTTTGACACGATCATGACACGTGGCAGCACCGGGCTGCGACCCATGTCCAAGTTGTCGCGCCCCACGTAAGACGTAGCCAAAGGCTACGCGGCCCTCGAGCGCCTTTAAAATTTGATTTTTTATTAAATTTTTAATTATATATTGTATTTTGGGCTCGGTTTTTACATATGGGGTTTATTTTAGGTTATATAGGGATATTATAAAATATATTAGGAGTGTCGAAATATTTTGGAGGGTTGTTATAAAATATTATTCTTCGGAATTTTATAATATCATGTTTACTCTATGAAGACACTTAACAATATCATATTGACCCATTCCGTAGTAAATACAATAAAAGCAGTTGTTCCCACCCGATGTCCTGAAAAAATAACATTGTTTTCATATTTATCAAGTGAAAGACATTGTTATCAGTAATTGATATTGTTTTATTTACTACAGAATGAGTAAATAAGCTGTTGTTAGTGTTCAAAAGGGTAGATATGATATATTAAATTTATAAGGATACATTTTTTAACGGCAAATGTTACTCCTATTTTACTTACACCAATTATTTTAGAATGATGTATATGCAATTAGATATATCATTTTTGTTACAATAAGCATACTCTAGGGAACTTAATCATGCATTAGAAAGCAATAGTTTATGTTTTCACTTATGATATTTATAATTTAGCCTTCAGAGTGAAAGAGCAATAGTTACAGACATTGCTGGAACAACATGGGATGTCGTGGAAGCCAATGTGATGGTTCAAGGTATCTCAGTCACACTACTCGATACAGCTGGCATCAGAGAAACAAATGATATTGTGGAGAAGATAGGTGAGATTTACATTGTAGCTTTTAATTTTTAAGTAATGTTATCGTTTTAGCTTAAATTTTGTGAATTTGTTGGTAAAAGTCTTGATAGTGACGACTTCAAACCGACAAAACAAAAAACCCTTTCTTGGTTCAAGATTTTTCAAATATTGGTTTCCGTTCCATAATTCAAACCGACAAAACTAAAAGTCATGCTAGAAAGTTAAAACTTGTAGTATTGTAAATATCTTCAGCAAGCAGTGGACAAGTGTACACATATAGTATACATTTGTGTATTTGTAGTCTGTACGCTGGTGTACATTATGTTGTTATATGGTGTAAATATACTTAGACTGTACGGTCATTTAATTTTATGGATAATGTGCAGGAAAATGGTATTCCTAACAGAGCCTGGCATAGGTCTAATGTACTTCCTTATGAAAGCTTTGGCGAAAAGGCGTGCTTGACACGTCTAAGGAAAAAGTATGCTGTGAAGTTAGACGAAGACGACGAGGAAGAACAAAATGAAGAAGACATAGAGATAGAATAGGAAAGCGAAGGCAACGGTAGCGAAATTTAGAAGATGCGTCAAAACACACAAGATCATAGTTCTTTTTTTCTTTTGTAATCTTGATAACAATTACATTGGACACTGTTTTAAAATGCTTTGCCCATTAGTTTGATTACATCTTTTGTTTGCTGCATTCATAATGTTATTTAATGTCTTGCTAAATTGTTTGACTGCATCTGTCACACCCCTATTTTCCACGTGTCACCGGTGGGCCCGGTGGGGAGTATCGTGACGTAGTTGGTATCATCATAGACAAACAACACAATATATAAATGCACAACGGAAGCAAAGATAGATTCATTTCAACTTTAATAAAGTGTAATATTAAATATCACTAGTAGTTTAAATGGATCCACAGGCGGATCAAAATAAAATAAGATATTGTTCAACAGTTTATTGTCATCCAAGCTTGCGAGACTTATTGTGGACGCTCTAGAAGACAGCCAGCCTATTACGTGTAGTACCTGCACTTAACCTTTTGGGAAAAATACGTCAGTTTACACTGGTAAATACAATTTACCTGACTCATTTTGAAAATGGTTGAAAATTGATTTGAATGCACGTGGCACAAAACATTTTGATAACTTGGGATAATTAAATAATATAATCTTGTAAAGGATTTACATGTTACTTATGCGTTCAGTAGCCCGGTTCGTGCCGGGTTAAAGATTAATAGACACACCACAGGTATAATGCCCACAAGGTTGAATCCTTTAAGTGGGATACCAGTTTTTACATATGCAGCTTTCAGGTGTACGCCTACACCCCGTGCTTAGGTCGTGGCCATTTCGTAAATGATACCAAGGATATCCGGGACATGGTCATTAACCCCCCAAAGGCGTTTAAGCAAACAAAACATATTTTTAAACGGGTCATCTCGATAATACTTAACCACCAATCGATTAAGGTCGAATGCCCGACCAAGCAGTATTTTAATACCGTACCCCAAGCCCGTATAAGGGAAAATAAGTTAAAAGTATTTACCTGAGTAAAGTATAATTCTAAACAAGCAAAATGCAAGTAGCTTTTACCGGTGCTCCTAATCTGGAATGAAGGTTTATAATAACCTATTAGATTTCTAACGGGTCTTTATTTAAGCTTAAGCTTAGACCGGTTAGCTTTAAGGACGAACGGTTCAAACGCACGATTAAGCGAAGACCGGATAGAATGTGATTTAGACCCGACAATTTTGAATACTTGTATAATATGGGTATACTAATACATTCTGGATTTTGAGATAAAAATGATAATGTTTGACCCGTCTCTGTCAATTTATGCAAACTAGTTACATAAACTGAACCGAAAGCGAAAAGAGCGTTACGGGTAATCGTAAGAGTCATATGCAAGTTCCCTGAGATAATATGGATTAAATATGTTATAATATCAGTAAGTTATCTTCTATTATGTCCAAAATGGTTTTAAACACAATATATGCCTCATAAGGGCATTTTGGTCATTTATAAGTTTATAAAAGAGTTAAATTAGAAATCTGAGTTACAGGTCTGGTTTGTACAATAAATATACTTAATTTAACATATTATAACAGTAGGATATGGCCCATATGTGAAACTTATCATTTAAACCAAACTATGCACCTTAGGGGTATTTTGGTAATTTCACAAGGCTAAAAAATGTCAAAATTGGAAATATGAGTTTATAAACTTGTACTTACTATTATTTTATAGAAATATACTAAGAACATCAGTAGGTATCAACCTTATATGTTTAATATGGTTATAGTACATACCATGTGTTAAAAACGCATAAAAAGGCGATTTGGAGCCGTTTCCGGGTTTGTAAAAGAAATATGATATTTTTATATTTCCAGAATGTTCAAAATATTTTATTTATCAAATAAAATCAGTAGAAAAAGGTTTGGGGTAAAAAGGATTTATAAAACTCATTTTATGGCTTAAAAGGGCAAAATCGGTATTAGCCGAATTAAACTTAGGGACCTATGTTATGCTCAGCCAAAAATTAAATAGAAATCTTTAAAAATCCTAAAATATTATATTATAATAGTGGGTAAAAAGTTTGATATTAACAAGTGGGTTTAAATAGGTTATACGCTAATTACGCCAATTACTTAACATAAAGCTTTCAAAATACGCTAATGAG
Source organism: Helianthus tuberosus (assembly GCA_030545235.1). Classification (NCBI taxonomy): domain Eukaryota; kingdom Viridiplantae; phylum Streptophyta; class Magnoliopsida; order Asterales; family Asteraceae; genus Helianthus; species Helianthus tuberosus. Next base: position 172,003,487 of record CM060352.1, read on the forward strand.
CATAACTCTTATTCTGGACCTCAAACTGATATCAAATTTTTGATGCAAGTTTTTAACTCAGTAACAAATGTTTTTACTCTTTCACTTTTTCAAAAATCGCGTTTTATAGTAAAAAGGGCATAATAGTCAATTTTAAGCATAAATCGGAAACATGCATATGAATAGGATAAGTGTTGAACCAAGATGTAAAATCTCAGAGAGTTAAACTTATATCAAAATTGGTCCAAAATATGCTCTAAGGCAGATCTCAAACATGCAAGAACGGATCAGAGCTGAAAGTCAAAGAAAAAGTCAATTTATGCGACTTTCGGTTCCGATTCGGGTTTAAACTGAAAATTGTCGAGATGAACATGTTGAGACATGTTCTTACATTATTTATCAAGTAATTTTAATGATCAAACAGGTTGCATGTAACCTACATTGCTAATCATGCTTAAATTTGCAAATAACAATTCTGTTGACTTTTTAAGAAAAGCTTTGACTCGACAATTAACATAGTTAGAGTGGGAATCTGAAAATACCCTTTTGGGGGTTTGTTACCCACATAAATACCAAATTGTAGGTACTTTCAATTTGAGAAATGACTAAGCAATTTTCGTTTAATCAGAAAGTCAAACAAAAATTACGATGGATTGACTTTCGGTTAATAAACTAAGCTAGAACGGATTTGAGAAGGTTACGAACACTTACAAGAGTCCTAACAAAGCTTAGAGATCACTAGGAAGATGTTTTGACGTCCAGAGAGCCCCAGAAGTTATCTTGTGAATTTTAGAAGATGCAAGTGCTTGAATGTTACTACTTCAAGACCCTTTTATCACTACTTTGATCTCACTTGGTGCTTCCAAAGGTGTTTACAGAAGTTATAAGAAGTGTCCAAGGGTCCCCAAATGTATGTATGTTCATTGGTGAGGCTCATGAATCGTTAACAGCTGTAAACAACTCGCAACAGGTCTGAAACTGGCATCTGTGGGTTTTCTGGTCGCTGGCAGGTTGCTTGCACACCGTAACATTGTTTTGCTTGTGGTGCGCAAGCGTTCATCAGGGGCAATTTTGTTTCTTTGTTTTGCAATTCAGTCCTTGCACTTTGTAACATGGTTTTGGCTATTTATCTTGCACTTTTGACCCTCAAATCTGATTTTTAAGGACCTTGGGACATTTACAAACATGGTAAAGTCCTTGGTTAACCTTGCGCTCACCCGAAAAGTCACGAATTTTAGCGTTAACGCATTTAACCCTTCGTGCACGGTTTTGATCACAACTTCCTCATACGATCACGAAACCTTATGAATTTTTTACCACATATTCTAGTGAGTATATTTTACCATTACAAAGCTTCGGGTTTGCCAAAAGGTCACTCAGAGGTATACTTTCAACATGTTGACACGTTTAGCCCCTGTAGTTTGTAATTCCTCACTTTCTTTCATTTTTCGCTTTGTATGATCCATGATTTAATCGTTTAAGATTATAAACACCATGTACGGTTATTGTAGGGCCCATTTATCCATTGTTGACACTTTGGACCCTTATAATCACATAGTTTCACTGTTTGTCAACTTTAGTCCTTCTAAAGTACTTTTTCACATATTCAAAGCCTATGACACGTGTCAATACATTATTGGACGTAAATTTTCGAGGTGTTACATCCTCACCCCCTTAAAAGAAATCTCGACCTCGAGATTTGCTAAAATGTTGTAAGTACTTTTTGTTGCATAATGGACTTAAGTTCTATATCATATATGGAGTCTCTCCAAGCTCCCAAAGTGACCTTTACATTTGGTACATGTATCCTTTTGGAGCTTCTTAACCTGTCGATCCTCAATCGATATAGGTTGCTCATCATATCATAAATCTGCATATCAATATGTGATAATGCTTCTTGACTTACTGGTGAAACACATCCTCAAAGCATTAATGTATATTGCATTGCATGCTCTGCCAAGCTCCTTAATTAGGTTTTAGCTTATAAGCTATTTGATCCTGATACATTCGATTCCTTCGAATGATTTAATATATTCAGAGCTTAACTAGTCTGATAACTAACAAATTGGCACACCCTTCCAGGGTGATATCTTTGTTGAACCTTATTCCTTCACAAGAACTTAGGAGGGTTGCTGCTTTCATAAACTCTCGACTTCCTGCCGTATACTGGCAACTTACAATCGATTATGGATTTGTATGATCCCATCTGTTGTTTCCAAGGCAACCTTCTGATCCTGATAATTTGGACTTCCCAAAGTCTCATCCATCAAACGGACGTTTTGATATTTTATCTATACAAGGTCTCCAAAGAAGCAACCTTGATACTTATATAACAACTATTATCAAATAACTTATCTTAAGGTGAAATGGTTATTCCAACCACTGCTTAGAACTAATCCCAAGGAATAATTAATCCTTGCGTTAGTCGAACAAATCGACGATCCTGGGCAGCTGGTGTAAATTCTTAATTGTTGCCTAATTAGGGTTGCGGTAATTAAATGCATACGCAAGATGAATCGTCTTTCTTAGTTAACTATAACGAATTCTCAGAATATTGAGTTAGGCTATATGAATCCTTTGTTCAAAACTTATTTAATTAGGGTTTTGATTTTTTCCAATAATGGCACTAGCCGTCTTAGGGATTTCATAATAATATAGCCCTAAATAGGTTATAAATCTTAACTCTATTTGCCCCTCAGGAGGGAAACAGGGTAATCCCAGGAGAAGATAATCAGGATATAGGGAGGTCATAGAGATTTCCCATATCTCAGGCTTTAGTTCATCCATTATAGCTTGTGTCAAATAAGTGACACATTTATGTCACAAGTCTATGAATTCCTTAATCGGAAACATTTACTTTGACAATTTCATTCTGGATATCCTCTTTGAATACCATTAGTTGACTTTAATACCATATGACTATTAGAATATCCTTGCGGCTCCATGCATTAAACCTCCATACTGATCAGGCATGGAAGCAATCTATGGAACTTATTAAGATACATCAATCCTCATATGGCGCTTTTATCATACTGTCTGGTCTTTGCAATCTATAGAGATCAAAGAGATATCAACTATATATGCTGACGCACCTCTTCTAGAGAGAGGATATTTCTAGAATTCCATATTTAGAGATTTCTAACTGGAACAGAAAAATGGTTCTTATGATTTCGCCTTTAAGTTTTACCTTGTTTAATATCTGGGGTTCTTATGGGAAAATTTCTAAAAGTTTGCTAAACTCATGGTCTTATGAGAGACTTAGCGGTGTCTGAACCCAAACATAACCCTTAGCAAATAAATCTTGATAAGGGATTGACCTAGTGTCATTATTAGTGTGAACTGCCTCTAATCATACATCAGGAGGGCTAAATGCCTCCGTTCTTAAACTCTTTTTAAACTTGGCTATAAAATCTTTGACAAATTGTAGGGCAGTCTCGGCCTTGACTGGTTATCTATAAAATGTGAGTAGCTGAGGTAGATCCATAATGGATTCATAATAAGCAGGCTTTGAAACCTTAATGTGCCCTCTTATTGCCGATGCTAAATCATAATCTTTATATAGTGCATTATGCTTAAATCCTAGGTTAACCGAATAAGGCACTTTTTCAACCAATGAGCCAAGGTTTGCAACATACTGCCGATAGTTTATAACTCTTATGGGGGAGTCGAAAAATTCTTATTCCATCTTTTTCCATTTTGTGAAACGGCTAATAGGTTTTCTAATAAGGTCCTCAAAACTTGGACCATCCCATAATGTATAAGGGAATCTTTCTTGTGGACTTCATTAGTGTCCTCACTAATCAAGGGTATTACCACCGAATGATTGTGACTCACACCTCACCGTGTGCTTTTCAGCATAACCACTAATATACCTAATGGTTTCTACTTCATCCAATAATTTCTTGTAATCGATGGTCCCTTTTCACTATTGAAGTCTCTTGACTTCCAAGAGACGAGGTACTTTTAAGTAAAACCTAAAAAAATATGGACTCCTTGCCACATATGATTTTATTTGGATTATTCTCCGCATAAGAAGTGTGAATAAAATTCTTATCATAAGTAGCGACATGTGTTTTTGAGCAACCACTATTTAGCTTCTGGAATCTTTTCGTGACTTTTCTTATAACCTTTCTATCAACTGGGTTAACTTCAGTTTTGGAGATTAACTCCATTAATATTGAGGTCCACACTTGATGCACCATTAATATTTGTCGCATTTCTAGCATCGCGACTATTGTTTGTTTCTTCTGAGTTTTCCATACTCACATCTCTTGGTATTAAATACCAATTTATCAATTAATTGAGTGCATTTCACAGCTAGTCATCATCCTGACGACTTATCATACATCGATCATGGTATTATTAAACCATATGAACATTCCTAAGGAGTGTTATTTGATTGTACATGTGCTTATATTTAATCAAAATGGAGATTTCACAAACTAGGCACCTAGCTCGGTTGGCTAGGCGCGCGAAAGGGTGCGGCCTAGACCTAGGTTCGATTCCGGGGACGGCCAATTCCACCATTTTTTATGTTTAATATTTATTAATCGCACGGATGCATGTAATTATGAGGGTTGTCTCATAAGGAGTCTTGATAATTAATTGCTTCTTATCACCCACAATATGGGCTTGATTTTTCAGACAACCAATCGATTTTATAACTATATTGTGTCCTTATACTTTAACGGAAACTAGGACATCGGACAAAAGATCCCTAATGGATATAGAACATCCATCTAATATTGCTGAAGTAGTCTCTGAGGTACTATCTACAAATTTTACTTTATACTTAACGCTTAGAGTTTTTTTTTTAACAGGCAGATTTAATGATTTACAAAATCCATTGTCTACGAAAGACTTATCTGAACCTGAATCAAATAATACTCTAGCAGGAGCGTTATTGATAAAGAAAGTACCTGTTGTGACATTATCATCCTGAATAGCCTCTTGAGCGTCCATTTGAGAGCTCCCAGCTTTGGTCTCCTTAGCCTCCCCAGGCTTCTTGGTTTTATTTGGGCAATTTGTCTTGATGTGCCCTGTTTCATTGCAACCATAGCAGGTTGCGTCCCTTATGTCTTGGCACTCCAAGGTCTTGTGCCCTTTCTTGTTACAAATCCCACAAGGCCTAGTTTGTAACTCCCGAGTGCATTTCCCTTTAGTTGCCTTCTTTGGGCAACGGGTATTTATGTGCCCTTTCTCGCCACAATCATAGCATGTGGCGTCCTTCAAGTCCATGCACTCGTGGGTCTTGTGATCCATCTCCTCGCAGATGACACATCCCCCGATCTGCTCATAGAAACATTTTCCGAAGTGCCTCTTCTTGCAGGTTTTACATTTGGGTTTTGCCTCCTTTGGCTTGGACTGGTTATAGTTTGAACCGGTCTTACCCTTTTTACGACCCTTATTCGGGGTATCATCGCACTTTCGCTTATGGTCCTTCAACGCACGGTCCACAGCGTTGTTTACGGCTGTATCTATCATAGCCTGTAACTCGGTGCTTGTTAAGTTCAGTCTTGCATCATCATTCTGATCAACTAGACGATTGTAAGCTTTAGAGGAGTCAGCCATGGTGAAGCTTTGAAGGCTACAAACCAAGTAGTAATAAATTGGTTTAATTATATAGCGAATTGTCGAACTTGATAATTAAGTAGCCATGGTGCGAATAAACCATATGGGCCAATAGATAGTATTTAATTTATTTGATTATGTTTTGCCTAGGTTTTTAAATAAACCATCTTTGGTGTTTAAACGGGATATAATCCTTCAAATTTACTAGACAGAGGACATAAGTCACGACTGTCAATGTCATACTGACATCTTATATAGCACAACGGCTTGTTCCAAAGGACTTTTCGATGGCACAGATGCCTTGTCACTAGGGAAATTTTAAAACATAATCAATGATTCCTTTGGATCAGAAAATTTTATAGTTCATTGCCTTGACAAGAGGTTATGAAATAAAACTATCTTTTTCATGTATACATCTTTGCCCGTAGGTATACATCACAGGTGGATGTTTAGATGTGTACATCATGTTCGACGCTTATTAGCCTTGATTCCTATTGATTATATAGGCTAAATAAAGGGTTTGGAAGCTCCTAATATAAGGATGACAATCGTGATTTTATCGTATCACTGTTGTCGGGAGTGTTAACACGTTTTCAAGTGTTTAATAAGGATCTGAATCTCCTTTAAACAGGTTTTACCATTTTAGCTAGGTCTTCAATGTCATTCAAGCTAGGTCAACTCTTTAAGATTCTCTTTTAATATTTATACTTGCAGGGAAGGAAGGATATTTATTTTATTCAGGATTCTTATAATAAATCCTAATTCATAAGTTAATAATAGGACAAATGGCATAGTCGCGTAGACAAGTTAAATTTATAAGTCATGATTTCAGAGAATCGTGGTATTAAGGTTTGAATCAAAGTTCATTACCTTTTCCTGACAGGGAGTTGTAGGCTACCACTGTCTTTAGTCTCAGAGGACATTAACTATAGCCCGTCGGTACTTCCCTTCTATGGGATGTTTATTACGGAATTGCCCATTAGGGAAATTTAGTAACCATGGTAACCAGAGACCATAATTGGTTAATTTATTACTCATATAGGTTTAGGATTTCTATTATAATTTATCCTAATTATGAAACATTTACAGTTTTATTAGCGGCACCCAATGGCCTGGTCACATGGACATTTATAAATTATAAGCTTATGATTTCAGAGAATCAAAGCATAAAAGTATATTGGCACAATAGGCCTAGTCACAAGGATATTTATAAATTTTTTAAGCTATGATTTCAGAGAATCAAAGCATGAAAGTATATTGGCACAATAGGCCTAGTCACAAGGACAATTATAAATTTTTAAGCTATGATTTCAGAGAATCAAAGCATGAAAGTATATTGGCACAATAGGCCTAGTCACAAGTACAATTATAAATTTTTAAGCTATGATTTCAGAGAATCAAAGCATTTGAGGTTTGAACCTAGTTCATTACCTTTATCTGACAGGGAGTCATCGCTACCACTGTCTTTTGGCTCATATGGAAGTGAGCAGGGCCCGTAGGCATTATATTACCACGTATGGTTAAATTATGATCATCTTAATTAATGATATAAGCCATGATTTCTAAATCACCAGGCTAGATAAGAAAATTGGAAAAATCCAATATAAGAATGACTGTTGTGATTTTCTCGAATCACATTTGTCGAGAGTGCTAACACGTTCTTAGGTGTTAACAAGGATTTGAATCCCTTAAATAGGTTCTACCATCTCGGCCTTGTAATATAGGCTAGGTTTACCTTTAAGATTCCTTTTAATAATTAACGCAGAACAAATTTTTAAATCGAGATGTTAATAATGATCTGAACCTAAATCGTGGAACTGCCATCTTGGCCGGGTCTTAATAATGACACGAGGCTAGGTCTTGTCCTTTTTAGATTTTTCCATTTTATTATAATGGTAGATCTTATAACAGAAATGCTATTTTAATTTATTTCATATATTATATTCATATATAATGATATAAATGAAATTTAGATAAAACATCCCAATGGTTTTAAAAGAGGTATAGAATTGCCCTAAAAGGGACTTAAAAGAAATGATGTTGTCCTCATAGGGATTAAAAGATAAATATCGTTATAAAGACTTTTAAGGAAACGATCTTCAGTAAAAGGAGTTTCTTCTTCATTTTATTTCTGAATGCTTCTCCTTGGTTGTACGTTAATCCTAGTCGCATCACGAAGCTCGGCCTTTCCTAGGCTTCAAATGGGGAGAAATTCCTATTACAGCTTCTTTCTTGGCGACATTTTAAAACATATAATTTGAAAGTAATAGTCCTCCGAATAGAGACGAGAGTATTCCTATGTTAAGCCTAGACTCAGAAGGTCAAAGAATGTGCTATCGTGTCATTGAGATTAAACACAAAAAGCTAGTGTTTAATTCACTCAATGTTGGCTCTGATACCAACCTGTCACACCCCTATTTTCTACGTGTCACCGGTGGGCCCGGTGGGGAGTATCGTGACGTAGTTGGTATCATCATAGACAAACAACACAATATATAAATGCACAGCGGAAGCAAAGATAGATTCATTTCAACTTTAATAAAGTGTAATATTAAATATCACTAGTAGTTGAAATGGATCCACAGGCGGATCAAAATAAAATAAGATATTGTTCAACAGTTTATTGTCATCCAAGCTTGCGAGACTTGTTGTGGACGCTCTAGAAGACAGCCAGCCTATTACGTGTAGTACCTGCACTTAACCTTTTGGGAAAAATACGTCAGTTTACACTGGTAAATACAATTTAACTGACTCATTTTGAAAATGGTTGAAAATTGATTTGAATGCACGTGGCACAAAACATTTTGATAACTTGGGATAATTAAATAATATAATCTTGTAAAGGATTTACATGTTATTTATGCGTTCAGTAGCCCGGTTCGTGCCGGGTTAAAGATTAATAGACACACCACAGGTATAATGCCCACAAGGTTGAATCCTTTAAGTGGGATACCAGTTTTTACATATGCAGCTGTCAGGTGTACGCCTACACCCCGTGCTTAGGTCGTGGCCATTTCGTAAATGATGCCAAGGATATCCGGGACATGGTCATTAACCCCCCAAAGGCGTTTAAGCAAACAAAACATATTTTTAAATGGGTCATCTCGATAATACTTAACCACCAATCGATTAAGGTCGAATGCCCGACCAAGCGGTATTTTAATACCGTACCCCAAGCCCGTATAAGGGAAAATAAGTTAAAAGTATTTACCTGAGTAAAGTATAATTCTCAAGAAGCAAAATGCAAGTAGCTTTTACCGGTGCTCCTAATCTGGAATGAAGGTTTATAATAACCTATTAGATTTCTAACGGGTCTTTATTTAAGCTTAAGCTTAAGCTTAGACCTGTTAGCTTTAAGGACGAACGGTTCAAACGCACGATTAAGCGAAGACCGGATAGAATTTGATTTAGACCCGACAAGTTTGAATACTTGTATAATATGGGTATACTAATACATTCTGGATTTTGAGATAAAAATGATAATGTTTGACCCGTCTCGGTCAATTTATGCAAACTAGTTACATAAACCGAACCGAACGCGAAAAGAGCGTTACGGGTAACCGTAAGAGTCATATGCAAGTTCCCTGAGATAATATGGCTTAAATATGTTATAATATCAGTAAGTTATCTTCTATTATGTCCAAAATGGTTTTAAACACAATATATGCCTCATAAGGGCATTTTGGTCATTTATAAGTTTATAAAAGAGTTAAATTAGAAATCTGAGTTACAGGTCTGGTTTGTACAATAAATATACTTAATTTAACATATTATAACAGTAGGATATGGCCCATATGTGAAACTTATCATTTAAACCAAACTATGCACCTTAGGGGTATTTTGGTAATTTCACAAGGGCTAAAAAATGTCAAAATTGGAAATCTGAGTTTATAAACTTGTTCTTACTGTTATTTTATAAAAATATACTAAGAACATCAGTATGTATCAACCTTATACGTTTAATATGGTTATAGTACATACCATGCGTTAAAAACGCTTAAAAAGGCGATTTGGAGCCGTTTCCGGGTTTGTAAAAGAAATCTGACATTTTTATATTTCCAGAATGTTCAAAATATTTTATTTATCAAATAAAATCAGTAGAAAAAGGTTTGGGGTAAAAAGGATTTATAAAACTCATTTTATGGCTTAAAAGGGCAAAATCGGTATTAGCCGAATTAAACTTAGGGACCTATGTTATGCTCAGCCAAAAATTAAATAGAAATCTTTAAAAATCCTAAAATATTATATTATAACAGTGGGTAAAAAGTTTGATATTAATAAGTGGGTTTAAATAGGTTATACGCTAATTACGCCAATTACTTAACATAAAGCTTTCAAAATACGCTAATGAGCATAACTCTTATTCTGGACCTCAAACTGATATCAAATTTTCGGTGCAAGTTTTTAACTCAGTAACAAATGTTTTTACTCTTTCACTTTTTCAAAAATCGCGTTTTATAGTAAAAAGGGCATAATAGTCAATTTTAAGCATAAATCGGAAACATGCATATGAATAGGATAAGTGTTGAACCAAGATGTAAAATCTCAGAGAGTTAAACTTATATCAAAATTGGTCCAAAATATGCTCTAAGGCAGATCTCAAACATGCAAGAACGTATCAGAGCTGAAAGTCAAAGAAAAAGTCAATTTATGCGACTTTCGGTTCCGATTCGGGTTTAAACTGAAAATTGTTGAGATGAACATGTTGAGACATGTTCTTACATTATTTATCAAGTAATTTTAATGATCAAACAGGTTGCATGTAACCTACATTGCTAATCATGCTTAAATTTGCAAATAACAATTCTGTTGACTTTTTAAGAAAAGCTTTGACTCGACAATTAACATAGTTAGAGTGGGAATCTGAAAATACCCTTTTGGGGGTTTGTTACCCACATAAATACCAACTTGTAGGTACTTTCAATTTGAGAAATGACTGAGCAATTTTCGTTTAATCAGAAAGTCAAACAGAAATTACGATGGATTGACTTTCGGTTAATAAACTAAGCTAGAACGGATTTGAGAAGGTTACGAACACTTACAAGAGTCCTAACAAAGCTTAGAGATCACTAGGAAGATGTTTTGACGTCCAGAGAGCCCCAGAAGTTATCTTGTGAATTTTAGAAGATGCAAGTGCTTGAATGTTACTACTTCAAGACCCTTTTATCACTACTTTGATCTCACTTGGTGCTTCCAAAGGTGTTTACAGAAGTTATAAGAAGTGTCCAAGGGTCCCCAAATGCATGTATGTTCATTGGTGAGGCTCATGAATCGTTAACAGCTGTAAACAACTCGCAACAGGTCTGAAACTGGCATCTGTGGGTTTTCTGGTCGCTGGCAGGTTGCTTGCGCACCGTAACATTGTTTTGCTTGCGGTGCGCAAGCGTTCATCAGGGGCAATTTTGTTTCTTTGTTTTGTAATTCAGTCCTTGCACTTTGTAACGTGGTTTTGGCTATTTATCTTGCACTTTTGACCCTCAAATCTGATTTTTAAGGACCTTGGGACATTTACAAACATGGTAAAGTCCTTGGTTAACCTTGCGCTTACCCGAAAAGTCACGAATTTTAGCGTTAACGCATTTAACCCTTCGTGCACGGTTTTGATCACAACTTCCTCATACGTTCACGAAACCTTATGAAATTTTTACTACATATTCTAGTGAGTATATTTTACCATTACAAAGCTTCGGGTTTGCCAAAAGGTCACTCAGAGGTATACTTTCAACATGTTGACACGTTTAGCCCCTGTAGTTTGTAATTCCTCACTTTCTTTCATTTTTCGCTTTGTATGATCCATGATTTAATCGTTTAAGATTATAAACACCATGTAGGGTTATTGTAGGGCCCATTTATCAATTGTTGACACTTTGGACCCTTATAATCACATAGTTTCACTGTTTGTCAACTTTAGTCCTTCTAAAGTACTTTTTCACATATTCAAAGCCTATGACACGTGTCAATACATTATTGGACGTAAATTTTCGAGGTGTTACAGCATCTTACATTGGAAGAAACACGTTTACATGTCCATAATAATCTGTTTATGTTCATCAACACTTCTATTATCACAAATCAGTTACAAAACAATTGTTTGTTTTATTCATAGCATTTGAAAAATTTATACTGAAGGCTTTAACTAGTATACATCACTGTTTAAGCAGTTATGCATTCATAAATTCCCACACATACACCTGTGTATTTATCATTAATACATCTGTGGATACACACCTTTACATTTGTGTATACTCATACATTAACGTTTGTCAACTCATACTACATTGTATATTTTGTTAAAGCATATTAATTAGACCATACAATGTGCATTTCTTTGACAGTGTACATTATGTCCCAAATACATAGCCATAATCAGAATAAAATTAAAACAAACCAGCTTAACATCCACTTTTCATCGGTAACAAAAAAATATCCCAACCACTTCACGTATGCACATATCGGAAAATCAAAAAATACAAATAAAACATAGTCTGCATTGAACATTTTAAACATTAATCTTGTTCGCCACGTTGTATGCAACCTCTTCAGCCATTACTTCATCATGAAACATATTAGCATGGGAACACACAATCTTCACAGCATACTTTTCCCTTAACCTGGTCAAACATGCTTTTTTGGCGTGTGCGCAAGCGGAAACCCAGTATCCCATTTTAATTATCTTTTTCCAAACCAAGTCTCCATGCGTCGCATGTCGAACACCCCAAAATCAACACTATTGCAATTGTCGCCCATTCTATTTCCAACCTTTTCGGTATTACCCCTTCAAATTCCCCACTTTTCGGATGATTAATTGATTTCAAATATTTGGTGAAAATATCTTGTTGCATTCAAAATCACAATCAACCACGTTACCAACTGTAAAACATAAATGCGTTTACAACTTAAATTCATACTTACCACTTTAAATGGCATCGTCTTCCTGAAGAAGTTCGAATCATTCTGCTCCAAAATTGAGAAAACAATTACCCTATAATCTGTCAACATCATAAGTGACTCATCCTTATTGAGCACCATCAGCAGAGCACTACTCAGTACACACAATTTTGTATATACATAAGTATAGACGATATGCATCAGAAATTTGTGTAACATACTCAGCACACACATTTTTCTTAAAAAAACCACATACAACACTAATGTACATATGTGTACACGCATTGTAATAATAACTATTGTGAACGATATTCATTAGTGTACATCACTGAGGTTAAACCACCAAACAAAAACAAGTGCATAACTCTAGAACACTACTGTACATATGTGTACAGACTGTGTAACAATAACTTATGTGAACGATATACACCTGTGTACAGACTGTGTAATAATAATTTATGTGAACGATATACACCAGTGTACACCACATAGATTAAAGCACCAAACCAAAACAAGTGCATTACTTTAGAACACTACTGTACATATGTGTACACACTGTGTAACAATAACTATTGTGAACGATATACACCAATGTACATAACCGAGGTTAAACCACCTAATAAAAACCGAGTGCATAACAATGCGACGAAAATAATCAGAAAAAACAGAGTATCATCAACAATCTTAATGATAAAACCCTAACCTTCAAACCAAGTAATACTATAATCAATTATAGTAGAATCAAAACACATCGTCAGATATCTGTAATAACAACTCATTAGAAAAAAAGCTACATATTGTCTGGATGATGATGATGAAAAAAATAGAGTAAAAAACAGGGTAAACCTCAGCTTCCGATTACATAGCATCAAACGAAATAGAAATTATACACAATTATATATGAAGGTACAAACTAAAGCGCCGTACCTTTGCTTGGATTCCAATGACTGAACTCGTAGATGTCGAACACCTTGTATATCGACGGTGGCAGCAATCATTCGCTGGTGGGATTAGAAGGGAAAGGGTATGATTTCTTGTTTTAATAAGGAGATTGATATGATCTCAAATAAACCGAAACATGCAATAATTACTCTTCATTTTCCAGGTTTCCATTGTTACATTTAATGAAAACTTACAATAATACCCTTGTGAGAATTATTTATTACTGAAACATAACATAATAATTACAAAAATGCCATTAATCTTAAATCTCATCATCTACTAAATCAAAGGCTAAGATCTGTTCATTTTGTTCACAAATTAACCATTGTTCACTCTAGAACCCTACCCTATATATTTAACGTACAATAACTCTTATCCTACATTATGTACGCGATAAGCCTAGCCGTCCGATCTTCTATCTATTGAACGCTGGGAAATTAACTTATATAATTAAATTAATCAAGTTAATATACATAAAACCAACCGCGAAGGATAAAATTGAAAATTTCTCTATCAAAATCCCGGTAATTTCGTTCGGTACCTTCTTCTTCTCCAACTGACTCTTCTGCAATCGACATCTGCCGGTGTGATTTCATCCAATCGATTGTTCATCCGACGATTATGACAACTACAACAACTTTGGGAGGTATTATATCCCCAATCGACAACATTTTTACTAGAATAATAAAAATTTTGATGTGATTGTTCATGTCAGTTGTGCGGGAGCAACAGAGCACGAAAAATGAACGACCACAAATCGAACATGCGAATACTTGTAACTAACGTACAAAATGTGACATATGTGCTTGTGTAATCATTGTACAAACTCTGAACAATCCAATATTAATAAAAAAATGTATTTTGATCCCAATGTTTGTTATGTATGTTTGAAATTTTGCACGTTTTGATTTTTGATCGATTTTAAACTCTATATTGCTTTATGGGAAGTTATACGCAAACTAATGTGTAAACGTAATCAGTTTAACGCGACAAACACTCCAGAACAGAAACATAAGCTTAACATACCTTAAATAACCTTTACATAACTTAGAAATAAGTTTTGAAGGCTTTGGTATGGCAAAAACAAGATTATTCGCTCACAGGGACTATTTGCGTCAAACTGCAAAAGTCTGCCATTTCGTAAGACAACGTACAGTTCGGAACTTCATCATAAGCTAAACATACCATAAATGACCTAAACATATCTTAGAAATAAGCTTTGATAGGTTCGGTGTGCGAAAACATGCTTATATGATCTTACAGGGACTAAAAGTATCAAAAACATGCTTATATGATCTTACATGCTTATATGCATTTTCGCGCATATCTTACGTTCTGACCGCATCTGGACATCCAAAATTTTTGTACACACTAAAATATTTTTATTTTAGTGATCGGCATGCAAAAATACCACTCGTCGCTTAATTTGGTTCGTTTTCGCGTCCGTTTGAGTTTCGTCGTAATTTAACGAATAACGCAACCGTACGACCAAACGAGCTGACATCCAAAAGTTTTCCGAGCATATTTTGAGTCCTCTAAACTTTATTGACCTTGTAGAGCCTTGAAAATGGCTTAACGGGGGTCAAAAGGGCCTAAAATAAGCTTAAACAAGTGCAGTGACCTGAACTGTAATTACTGGAAACTTTTGCTGATCTGCAAAGCTTAGGCGGGCCGAGTAGCCCCCCCCCCCCCATCCTTACGCGGGCTGTGTGAACATGCCCAACGACCAAAAATCATTTTCAGCATTCTGTTGTTAAATCAGGGGCTGTTATGGTATTTCTTTTGTGTAATGGGCAAGTTTAAGTGATCACCAAGGTTCCTAATCAGCTCCTAACACATGTAAGGCTATGATCTTATGCTTGTTGGTCACACAAACACATGGATTGATCTTGTTAATCCACAACAAGTATAAATAGCCTACCATTTCATTTGTTGCAACTCACACTTGATCTAAATTCTCTAAGTTGATGTTTTTATAACTTCATACCTGAGAATTATAAGATCAAGTTCAAGCAAGGACCTTTTGTAAGCATTCCTTCATTCTCTTATTGCTTATTAGCTTAGAAAGTCAAACAGTGTTTGACTTTCAATTTGACCAGTCAATGGTCAACGCAAAGTTCGTTTGAACTTTGTAACGTGATTGTAATCATGATGGTTATAATCCTTAGC
Organism: Helianthus tuberosus; assembly: GCA_030545235.1. Lineage (NCBI taxonomy): Eukaryota > Viridiplantae > Streptophyta > Magnoliopsida > Asterales > Asteraceae > Helianthus > Helianthus tuberosus. The sequence goes on from CM060352.1 coordinate 172,019,036, forward strand.
GATTATACCTACTGATTACCACGTTAACTAGGTGTAGTGACGAGTCAAAGTTTCGGTCAAAATGCGTTTTAGCACGCATTTTGCAACGGAACTACTTTTAGGTATCAAAACATTTTGTTTTGATACCAAATCAGTTTTCTAAGTTAGTTAAACATGTTTTCACATGTTTAACTCGTCACTATTAGTTTAGTGCTTGTTTAGGGTCGTAAGTTAAGCGGTCTAAACAACCGCTTACACTTTCGAACCCGACCCGTTTGGTCGATCATTAGGATCCGACCAAGCATGATTAGTGATCATGGTTACATAGGGAATAACCCCTGAGGTTAAACCCTATGATCACATAGGATTGGTTAGCTATTCATTAATTGGTTTACATGCCCATAGGAAATGACCAAAATGCCCTTTTGAAGCATAAAACCATATTGTGCATATGTGAACATATTTTTAACATCTAATCTGATTTAGTAACATGTTAGGGTATAATTGGGCATGTAAGACTTGACATAGCTCATAGATAACCATCCGACCATAGTTTTGCGCAATCGACGCGTTATAGTAGCTTATACTACCATAACGGGTCGAAACGGGTCAAAAGCACTTAGGCAGACTTCCAAATCAGAATGTTAGCTCTATTAAATCATACCATATGAGTCCAAATACTCATTTGATTTATAGAACATCATTCTATCCTATCTCCCGGTTTAGGATCCGTTTATTAACATAGTTACTTATACTAGGTGCCGTTTGATTCCGCGATACTTGGAGCTTAAATTGGTCTTATTCTAAAGACTAATAAGCAATCACAAGTGAGTACATAGTTCCCCTCTTTTACCACTTTCAAATACTTTAGGGTGATACACATGTGCATACTTGTTACTTTCATGCTTTCTTTGCTTTTATGAGATAATCATGTTAGTTTCATCAAGTACACATATAGTACATGTTTTCAATCATGTTTTGCTAGGTATGTTTATTTAGCATGCTAGCACATTGAATTCATAAACATTTTTGCTATGTATACTTAGCATACTAGCACATTGATTTCATGAACATTTCTACTATGTATGTTTACTTAACATACTTAGTACATGGTTTTCACATGCTACATTGGTTATGACATTTGGTATGTTTAATCGGAACAATAATACATTCATTAACATTAGCTACGCCGCTCGGTAGTATGTAATGGTACCATAGGAATTGACAACTCCCGTTTCCGACTTCCTAGGTTTGTTTGGAAGTTGGGAATGACAGAATCCGATATACATAACTTAGATGAACCTTTAATTTGTTTAAAGGTTTGTCGCCACAGTCGCAAGGCTTGAATGTATGCGAATAAACAATACTGCATAAAAGTTTGTAATCATAAAGCATTGTTTTCTGCAAAACATAACATTTGATTTAAACTTGGGTTTATTCAAAAGCATGGTTTTGTACATTTTCCTACGGGGTTGAGTAACTACTAGTTATTCACTGTACATAACATTGATTATTACGTTAACATTTTCACGTAGTTAAGTAGAAACTTTCTACTTCCTATGCATTACATTAGTTTATACATAATACATTTCCTACATGACATTGTACATGGTTTGTACAAAAACATTTTAACATTAAACAAGACATTTTGGTTGGTTATTGATAAGTGACTTATGTAACAGGGCTATGGGTTATATGATAAAAGCATGGTAGATACACCGCTGGTACTTCCTATATATAAGTGCTTTTATTGTATTATGCATTGTTGCGTTATCTAAGCCACTTGACAAAGACATGAAACATTTTTCACAAGAACACAACATTTTATACAGAGTAAACATTTTATACAAATTCACTTTTACTTGGTTATTCATTTAACCATGCATATTTCTTTCATATCATTTGATTTTCATATCGATTTTCACATGATTTCATAAAAGAAAACATTTTACAAGGTTCATGACTACTTTTTGTTAAACCCTTCTTTAAACTACAAGTCATGAATCTTGCATAAACAAAACCTATGTATCTCACAGACATTTTTATGCTGACGTACCTATTTTCGCATGTGTTTTAGGTGCTAATGCATGATGATGCTTGTGATACACTTAGGCGGACTTGGGCCTTAGTGACTTAAAAGACAATTATTATGTTATGCTTTATTTAAATTCCAAGACAATGTAAACATTAATCTTAATAATACAAAACTTTAATTACCATGGTTGTTAAAACGATAATTCTGTCGCATCACTCCCCGACGTTTCCGCTGAGGTTTGTTGTTTTAACGCGGTCGGGGTGTGACACAAAATCTATAGCATGCGAATTTGTAAATAACATGCGAATACTTGTAAATAACATGCGAATTTAGGTTTCCATAACAACATGCGAAATTGTATAACACGCGAACAACATGCAAAAATGTATAACATGAAATTGTATAACATGCTAAATTGTATAACATGCTAAATTGTTTAACATGTTAAATTGTATAACATGCTAAATTGTATAACATGTTAAATCGTATATTGTATAACATGCTAAATTGTAACATGCTAAATTGTATAACATGCTAAATTGTATAACAAGCTACATTGTATAACATGCTAGATGGTATAACATGCTAAATTGTATAACATGCTAAATTGTATAGCATGGAACATTGTATAACATGCTAAATTGTATAACATGCTAAATTGTATAACATGCTAGATTGTATAACATGCGACATTATAAACATGTGAAATTTTATAACATGCGACATTATAAACATGTGAAATTTTATAACATGCGACATTATAAACATGTGAAATTGTATAACATGCGAAACTGTATTTCATGCTTTTTATAACATGCGATTTGTTTAAATAATAACGTGCGAAATTAATTTCTATTGGAATGCTCACTGACGAATTCAATGTCTTCAAAATCAACATTTGTGTTTCGTCCGGTGTTGCTCTGTGGATCCATTGAAAACAACAATCGATTAAACTGATACGATTCATAATTACCGGGATAGTGGTGTAACGAACTCGTGATCTGCTTATTGAAGGAATTGTCTAATTTGCCTTCTACTGATTGAATGGATTGTCTGATATACCCTTATGTAGGAAAACTGAATCGGGGACACGTGTAGGGCTATTATGATCGCGTACGTAATGTATGATTAGGGGATTTGTATTCTACACTTCCTCTCTCTCTCTCTCTCTATATATATATATATATATATATATATATATATATATATATATATATATATATATAATGTGGCTTAGCCACGCCACCCCAGCCACGCCCACCATACCCCTATGAAATTGGGTTTCGGTATTGGTTTCCCCATAATCCACGTGTCAACCCATGCCCCAAACCCCCGCCCCACCATACCCCACGGTCTAATCTCATAGTGTGCAAAGTGATATTTGTTTAATATGGAGAAAAACAACGGGGGTTGAGTGACCAGTCTTGACATGGTGATTAATGATTTAATGTATGGGGACGACTAACTTTAGCATCCAAAACTCAAGAACGGTGTATCTGAATTAGTTACCTCATTACAAGGAATACGGGTTTTAGCGGTGACAAAAGACCCAAAGTAGTCGCGACTATTTAAGTCGTTGCTAAAAAGGTGGTCGCCAGTGACCAAAAAGTCGCCGCTAGTGCTCTTATCGCTGCCAATGCTCGATAACAAATAGCGGAGACACATGGCCACTACCAAGCCGCCGCTAATAAGATCTTCGCTAAATCTTGCTGATCATTAGCGGCGACTATGTCGCCGCTAGAAGTTTTTTATTTTTATTTTTTAAATTACTAATAAATTCCTGTTTATTACAAATATCATACATGCCAATTTCCAATTTTAAGACACACACAAACTACTTTAATACATAAATTACATAATATGATAAATTATTCGTTACAGTACATAAAGATTACTTAAAATGTAACAAACCATATCATCACCATCATCATTGTCGTCACCTTCATCATCGTCTCCATTTACTACATACTTTCCCTTGACTATGTCAAAGTCACAAAGTTGTGGAGTTGATCTCCAAATGCTTGGTTTTAGAACAAGCCCGCAATATATTCCTACAATAATATCAACATTAATCAAATTTAGCATACTACCAACATATACCAAATTTACCATTTACCAATGTATATAGACCAAATTTACCAATGTTTTAAGAAAACTACCAACATATATATCAAATTTACCAACATATATATATATATATATATATATATATTACGAATGTATTAAATATCTACCAACATATTATACAAAATTCAACAAACTACCAACATATTTATACCAAATTTACAAATTCTACTAAGATTTACAAGACTAATAACATTTACCAAAACCAACATTAATCAAAATAACTAAGTAACTAGATTCGCAAACTATACCAACATAAACCAAATTTATTAGTAACATCTATCAACATTAACCCAATTCGCAAAGTATCAAATTTACCAATTTACTTACAACTACAAATTCTACTAAGATTTACCAAACTATTAACATTTAAAAAATAAAACAACATTAATCAACCTACCAAAACATCAACATTAACCCAATTCGCAAACTAACAACATAACCCAACATAAATACAATTCGCAAACTAACCACATAACCCAAAATAACATGTATTCATATATTTATATACATTTTCAAAATAAGATAAGTATTTATCGGTGTATCACTACTAAAAAACTGTCTTATTTCTGACCAAGGTTTTTGTCGGAAAACTGTAAGAAAACAGCGTTTCCGACTAATTTCCGACAGAAATACGTTTGTCGGAAAAAGCCTTGTAGGAAAATATTTCCGACAAGTATCCGACTAAATTGGCGACAAATTTCTGACAAAAAAAAGAAGTTACTATTTCCGACATGTAAAGAAGTTACTATTTCCGACAAAGTCCTGACCACAATTTTCCTACAGCTTTCCGACCGCCATTTTCCTACTATTTTCCGACCACCGTTTTCCTACTTTTTTCCGACCAAAAGGTTCCTACAGCTTTCCGATAGCCGTTTACCTACTGTTTTCCGACCACAATGTTCCTATTGTTTTCCAACAACCATGTTCCTACTGTTTTCCGACCATAACCTTTCCACATATTTTCTAATTTCTCTTCCTATCAATTTCCGACTAAAAACTTTTTAATAAAAAAACTAAAAAATCCAGATTTTTTCTACTAAAAATGCAGATAAAAAATCCAATAAAAATCCTAAATACAATACCATTATAAACTAAAGTTCGTCCACAAAATACAATATGGTTTTCCAACTACAAGTTCAATCACAATATGACGCGGTTGTCAAGTTACAAATTCAACCACAAAATATGACACTGTTGTCAAATTACAAGTTCATCCGCAAAAGACAACAAACAAAAACTAAACTATGGTGGAGGATTTCTAGGATTACCAAATTGTTTCATAAACTCGGCCATTTGTTGTTGCATATCTTCTCACATTTGTTGTTGCATCTCTTCGACTCGGTATTGTAACATTTCAACGTGGGATTTTTAATATTGCTAATGTAAAAAGTAGTGCATTACAGATGGTAATGTAAATGAAAGTGCAATTGTATAATACTGGTAAAGTATTACGGAATTTGTCAAAGAAATGATACATATGCACATGTGCATCGATAATTGTTACTCGAATTTTTTTAGTTACAAAATATAGCGATTTAAAAAATAGTAAAAAAAAGTTTGTGTGTTTTTAGGTATTTTTTGTGTTCACATTGGTTCTGGTCGTCATTGCAATAAGAGTGGTTCTCAAATGAACCCTACCCTATATATATATATATATATATATATATATATATATATAGGGTAGGGATCAAGAGTGATCAATGTTTAAATTGTGAACAAAAACGAAAAGATCCTGGCTATTGAATGATGAGATCTTGATTATAGGATTTAAATGGTTTTTAAATTAATTAAAATTATAAATTGATTTAAATTAACCGAATAAGGGCAATCTTGTAATTCTTTTTCTCTCAAATCTCATTGAAACCCTCGTAAATGTAATGATTCCTTGTAGAAATTTGAAACCCATAATTATAGCCTATTCAGTTATAGCTTTTGTATAGCTTCATCCAAACAAAACTACTTTTACATCATATCTTACAAACCTAGAAAAGCAATCGACTCCATCCTCTCTTTCCATCAACGGCGATTTCTACAAAGGATTAACATCAAGAAGGGTCATTAAATCAAGGTATCTTTACATAGTGTAGTATTCATTAAATGATTATGAATAGTCCGTCTTTATAACCACGAATTTTCTCATCTCAAAATCTAGGGTTTAGTTGGGTTTGTGTAATCAGCCGTTTGGTAGTGTAGTTCTTCCGTTTTTGTAGTGTATTGTTGTTATTTGTTAAGATTTTTGGCAGATTATAGTTTTCCTGCCGAATGAGTATGAATTGTTTTGCCCTAATGTTTCGAAATCCTTTTTAATCAAAAGCTAGGGCTTAGTTTGCTGAGTATAGTAAACTGATTAGTTGTGTATTTGTTCAAACTTTATCATGTAGCATTCTGATATGTTGTGTATTTGTTCCGATTTGTATATTTTGATCGAATGTGTATGCATTTTTCGGCTGTGTAGATGCGGAATTGGCGAAGTTCATTCTTAAAGTTTGGGTTTAGTTTGTTGTCTATAAAGAAATAAGTGTATGTGTATTTGATGTGATTACATAGAGTAGCATACTGATTTTTTATATATTTGCGTCCGTTTTGTAGAATCTTGTTATTAAATTTCATTATTTTGGAAAAAAAATGTTTTGAGCTGAGGTTGTGTAAAATGGTGTAACCTGTTAACGTAACTGTTATAATAATACACATGTGTAAGTGATAAGTGTACACGTGTGTATAAAAATTGTGCAGATTATTAGGTACATAGGATATATGTTGGTGATGAAATACACAAATCCTGGATTTCGTTTTTTACTCTTTATCGATTTCATTGTTTTGAAAAAAGGGTTTGGAACTGAGGTTGTTTAAAATCATATAACCTATTAAATTAACTATTATACTAGTACACCTATGTAAGTGATGGAATACACATGTGTTTAGATATATGTAACACCCCGAAATATCAGAGTTTGGCGTGACTGGACCGGTATCTTCATTGCACAGCGGAAGCAATTAAGCTAAGACTTCTAGAAAATGAACGCCACTAAGAACTCGACTCCACATGGTTCTCCTATTCCAACTGTGCCATGATTTGAAAAGTAACCTGAGAAAGAACATGCGAAAAAGTCAACATAAAATTGAGCGAGTTCATAGTTTGTTTTGAAAAGATTTAAAATAACACTTTTTGATAACCGGTTTTTATAAGTTGTGGAGAAAATTAGTAAAAATCATTTTCTCAACATGTTGTATGAAAACTGTGAGTCTAGCCTACTAGAGTCTTTGTAAGCAGGACCAACCTGTCCTCTTACTTGTACATAAGTTGGAAACGTTACCCAAGTTTGTAAATCCATATAGTATGAGTTTTGCGTCAAATGAATATTAAAAACATATGAAAGTTATAGTGTTGTAAGTTGGTATGTAAAGCGTCTATGAACATGTTGATCATTAATGTTTCGAGAGGACATTAATATATGCGACGACATAGGAGGTACTCAACCCGCGTAGGCAATTTAAGTGTCGAACTCTCGACAATGGACACAACAACACTCTAGTGGTCACCCCTGGACCGTGAGTGGGGCTCGCCCGTACCCATTAGATCTAACCTTTGTTCCTTGGTCCTCAAAAGGATTAATGGCACCTTAGTTACAGCCTATGCTCACATGATCCAAGAGTTCATTCCATAACTTAATCATACATAAGTTTGACATGTATTCCCCCCCCCCCCCCCCCCGAAATTTGTAAACCGAAACGTTGAAAGAAAAGGGGGACATGATCTCACCGAGTTGTCTCGCTTTTCGTACGCAAGCCAACCCAGTCCCGTTGTTGTAACTAGGACATTCTCGTCTCTTGTCATGAAAATCATGTACGTTTTGTAAAACCGGTATGTTTGTATAAATTGTTCGTAAACCATTCAAGTTCGTTAAAAATCATTTTCATTCATCGAAATATTGTTTGCTTTTGCAAAAACTTGCATGTCTTTCCACCCCCGAAAACATTTGTAAAAATGTAAAACTAGAAAAAGTGGGGGTTATGAACTCACCTGGTCGGCAAAGCATAATACTCCATATATCAAAGAAAGACAAGCAAGGCCCAAAGCTTGAAATAACCTTCTCGTGCCCTCTACAAGTAAAGGACACCTTAAAGTCTAATGGAAATACCCTAACACGCCAGTTGGTCATGTATAATATTTACACAACTTGTTACACTCGATAGGAATACTTGTCGTGTTTCGAATGTTTTGACTCGACGAACCGTTGGTGATTAAGTCTCTCAATCATACGGATATATATATATATATATATATATATATATATATATATATATATATATATATAAGTTTTAACATATATTTTGTTTTCATAAAAAACTAACTAGGGTCTAGATCACCTTTTGCACAAGAATATATTACTAATTGAAACTAAAGTTCAAGAATATTTACTACACCTTTAACAAGAATATGACTAGCAAAAAAAACACAAGAAAACGTACCATAACTTCTAAAAAGTTTTAAATGTATATTTAAGTATAGATCCATAGAATTTTCTTGGTCTCGAGTATATTTAACAACAACGAAATACAATCTAGATCACAAAACATGTGGGGTATATATATAATTTATATGTCCATAATATCCTAAAAGTCCAAACACACCTGTTTATTTGGATTTATGGATTGAGCATATATTCAGATCATAATTAACGAATTAATAAGTAAAGAATACACAAACACCAACATACAGACTGGAATTTTTTTTTAAAGTTTAAAAGACACGACAAATATTTTAGAAAAACAATATGTTTTGAGTGTTACACTATATAGTTAAACATCTTTTTAGACCAGATACTATTTTGTTGTATGCTTGGTGTAAGATAAATTGTAAACTAACAAAAAGTTAATTTAGAAGATGAACACTCACTTTAACAAGAAGGGAGAATGATGGTGAAATAAAACTTGAGCTTGGAACTTCAAATTTTTGATGTCATTGTAGTATTTGGAAAATAAAAGATGAAGGTGTGTGGGTGGGTATTTTTTTTTGGCGGAGTGAGTGGAGAAAAGGGGGGGTTAGTGTGTATGTTTGTAGTGTGAAGAAACCTTGCAATGGTGTTAGTTAATTTTGGTCTTTCAAGGTGGTATGGGTTTTATTGTAAAATATATTAAAGGTGCACAAAATCCTCATGGAGTGGGGTGGGTTGTCTCTTGTCCGATTTTGGGTCAGATGGGATGGGGGTTTGAATATTGGTTTAGGTTTGCTTGAATGTGAAAGGTTTAGTACGGTGCATGTATGGTTTACTAGCATGGTGCTTTGCTTAAAATAATATATTTGTTGTACTTGTCAATTAAGGGGCTGTTTGTTTGGTGCTGAATGGATCCATTCAGAGGTTAACCTCTGAATCGGTCAGAGGTAAGGGTGTTTGGTTCATCAAATAGCCACCCTCTTAATGGAACCATTCAGACTGAATGGTTCAGCTAGTTCTAATCTCTGAATGAAAATTGGACTTGTATGCCCTTTGCTCCTTCTTCTTCACGAGTTCTCCACAGCCACCACCTCCACCTCCAACACCACCTCCACCACCTCCGACACCATCTCCATCATCATCATCATCATCATCAACTCCGACACCACCTCCGACACCATCTCCATCATCATCATCATCATCATCGTCACCGACGACACCACCTCCGAAACCCCCAAATCAAACCCTAATCGATCCTTATCATCACCGATAACACAGAAATCGTCATCAATCGCAAGAAAAAGGAGGAGACGAAAGAAGACGGGGAGGAGTTTTACCGGTGAAATTCGTCGGAGGAGCCTCAAACCACCACCGTCGCCTCCACTGTCGCCGCCATGAGCGGCGGTGCCGCTGCCGTGCTTCCCTTTCCTTCTCACTCCGTCACTCTGTCTCACTTTCTCTCCTGTTCTTCGAGATGGGGGTGTGTACCATGAGAAGCTTACGAACATGAAGAGGATGATCAGGAAGAAACATAGATGGATGTAGGTATATGATGATGCTTTGCCAAAAAAAACAAAAAAAAAAGGTAGATGATCATCTAGAGAGAGAAGCAGAGAAATTGGGGAAGTGGGATTATCATTCAACTGCATAGTGCATACACAGCTGGGTTCGACTTTTAAAGCCATTTGGTTATTTTGTTTTGTTTAGTTTAGGGGTAAAAATGTCATTTTACATATTATTCAGATATGCAACCAAACAGCGTTTTATTGGTTCAGCACTTACTGGTTCAGACCCTCTTACCCATTCAAACCTCTTATTCATTCAGCACTTATTGGTTCAGATGTTGCCAAACAGCCCCTAAGTTAAGACTAGCTTTTTTGGATGGATTGTAGTTAACTTACTACACAAAGTTGCAATCCAAAATAATACGTACATATATAAATTTGGATTATATGCATGGCTAACTTTATATTAAATTGCCACAATTAGTTGGGAACCATAAATAAAAGAAAATATGAATGTGTTGGGTGTATAAAAAAATAATTTTATACGTTTGTATTTGTGTCACGCTAACCGTGTATCGCAAATATAATTTATATCCTGTGCGTCGAAACTTCAAAGAATAACAAATATATATCTAAGTATATATTTATTGTATTACACACACAATAATACTATAGAGTTATTCCCTAAGTATTTATACAATTATCACCAACGTTTATGCGTGTCGGGTTAAGTCAGGTAATTTCTAAAATTTACCGAATGAAAAATGTGACTCGAATATACATTCTATGTATATGATGACCCAATTAATAACAATTAAAGTCTAAAATGTAAAATCACAATGAGTGCGAGATTCGGGTCTGTACAGAAGTTAGCTTGAATTGGTCGGTTGTCACATTCTCCCCCTGTTGAAAGAATTTCGTCCCGAAATTCAGTTTATCTTTATTCCTTAATGAGCCATTATCGCGAACTCCATTAATTGTTGAACAGATACCACAATTCCATACCCGTTGTTCAAAAGGCATCATGACCTCTATGAGCGTTTAGTAGGTTTAATAATCTCTGTAAGTTGTCGCGTTGGTAGAATGACCCTTTTTGCTGGTTGTTGAGCAGGTTACTACAACTTCCGCTGCGAGTTATCGACTTTAGCGATTCGTACAACGAGAGTTGATCCAACGTTTTTGTTTTTATTTTCCTTCTTATACTTCGGTTTGTTAAGTGAGTTGGGCCTAGGGCCCGTTAGCGTGTATTGAGCGGCCTAATCCCATTCCCGAAGGCCGTTATCACTCCCGAACTCCGTAATATGTCGTAGACTAAAATGTTAGAGCCGAACACTAAAAAATACGTCAGAACTCGCTATTAGACGTGTATGCTCGTCGGTCGCGTTAAATCGTGTAAACTGCTTCGGTTGTCGTTTCTAATCCGTTTTTTTTTTCGATCCGATTTCAACTGCGGATATTAAAATTCAATTACGAAGCTAAATATATTATAATATTTCAATTTTTGAGGTAATACACTAGTCCGATGCTTCCGTTTCTTTATCGGTGCGTTCTTGCAGTCGTGCGTTCTTCGTTCTCGTATGCGTTGTGTGATGTTAGGAAGCAGGATAATTCAGCAAATCAATTCATGCATTAAAAATATACGTACAAAACTCATATTTGTCGGCATTGTCTGTATTTCATCCGGTGTCAGTTCGTTACCGTTTAACGTTTAGCAGCTTTTCCGCAATTCCCCATTCGCGTACTGTAAAGTCGAATAGTAGTTCCTAGGCATTACAAAAGCCTAATTGGGTTAACTCGTGCCTTAAACACTACTTATTATCGCCTTAAATGTTTGTTAATAGCGTAATTAGAAGCCGTTAATTACCGGTTGTCACATTCTCCCCCTGTTACAGAAATTTCGTCCTCGAAATTTAGACTATGTTATCTCCTCAGAGTTGTGTCGTTCACAGGTAAGTCCGAACAATGCCAAAGTGAATAACCGCGTAATCAAATCAAAACTTATTCGATTTACGTGAATGTAAGGACAATTTGCATCAATAAAAACCCAACGGTTCAACTGAGTTTGTTCCAGAATTCGATGTCAAGCGAACGAAGTGTAGTGATACTATCACCAATGTGATCAAGTTTGCGGAGTTCAATAAAGAGGAATTTCGACCAAGAGAATTTCAAATGAACGTTCACAATATGCATATCAATTTTGAAACCATAGAATTCACTACCAACGAAAACTTGCGTTGGTTGTTGTATAAATGAAAATCGAATTCAACAAACTCACATAAATAGAATCATAAAAATGATTTATCAATATTCGAACCATTGAATGAATAAAAGTCAACGTGTTGCAAGGATACACCGAAATGAAATACAACCGAACCTGGTGTATCATTCTCTTAATACATAGTTGCATTAAGACTGTTTACATGACGTGTTGAACAAAAAGCATATATAGTTTCGCATGAAACGGTTGATCATGATTAGCACAAGCTACAAGTTTATATCCACGCCACAAGGTGTCGTAGTGAACGAAATAATTCGATAATAACGGTGATCGAACAAGTATCACCGTGTTTTGCATGAAACGCTCGATCATAGTTAGCCCAAGCTACAAGTTCATACCGACACCACAAGGTGTCGTAGTGATTAAAATAATTCAATAATAGCGGTGAGCAAACAAGTTCACCGTGTTTGAAGTCAAATGAAAGGTTCATCGGAGTAAATCTGAATATTCATTTCAAACAAATCTCGTAGGATTTTCAACTGAAAACAAAACAAATAAAAAATGTTTTCGAGTAACGATGAAAAGCAATGAATATCACCAAAATGTCCGCTCGATGATGAAAGATCCGTTAAGAGGCACACCAAAATATGACATGAACTTGTGTACCATTGTCTTAACACACAATTGTATTAAGACTGATTTAACATGATAAATCAACAAAACAAATTTAATATCAATAAACAAATAAATAAATAATTAAATCCGTACATGATGTGAGCAACGAGATTAGCGCAAGCTTCAAATTTGTGAGAACGTCACCACAAGGTTATCGTGATCAAGGAAACGATTCAATGAAGTCGAAGACCAAACAAGCATGTTATGGTTCAAAACAAATGAAGTGCTTGTTTGGATTAAATCGAATATGATGGCCTCAATCCATCATATGGACCCTTGAATTGAATATATATTACGAGCAAGTTCAAACAATTGAACTTAGTTTAAACACAATCCAACAATGATTACACGTATCAACAAGAAAGTTTCGACATGATTACAACGAAAGAACCATGTATGTAACAAGAAAGGAAAAGGAGTTTTCCAATAAATTTGTCGACTGGATATCAATGAATCAACACTTAACAATAACGTAGGTCATCTAGATCACAATGCAAAGACTGAGTATATTGAAATAATATTTGATCCATCGATAAAACAGTAATTTCGAGTGAAGCCCCCTGATGGTCTTCACGAATCAAACAAACCACATGCGCATCAAATAATGCATGCGCCATATATGAATTTATCAAGAAATCAAGAAATTGAGCGTTCGCTACCATGAAAGAAAATCTTTGTGATGCAATGACCATTAGAGGGAGTAGAATTGCAAAAATCTACTCATTATATGCAAAAATTCAGAATTTCAATAAAAGGAATTTGAGGACTTTACCTGGAAGTTCGTGTGATGATCGGTTGTTAGGTGACATTACCATGAAATGTCGAACATTGCGTATTCGGCATAAATGAAATAGGGGGAATGCGATGACATGTGATTTCCTTTGCAGCGCCAAAAAATGCGAGTCTCTTCAGGCTAAGTATCGATTGTTGTGAAATCCCATTTTAAGCGTACCTCGGCGTGATTCATGTCGCTTGTGTAATCGCGTGGCGAATTGCCGCATTTCGATTGTTGTTATCCCGCTGACGGGATTAGCATCGTTGTTCTCGTGCCCATTTGTGTTTTCCCAAGGCCTTGCCTCGAAAGTCGTGTGTGATGTACTTCGACGTACGCTGACGTATAGTTTAAGTTTCATGTATAGTTGCGCAATAGCGTTTCGTTCCATGTAGGTTACCTGCTCGGGTAACTAAAAAGCATAGACAATATAGATAATGGCGTTTTCCCGAGTCGTTTGTCACGGTTTCTAAGTGAGGACCTTTAATTAGTTTCGACAAGCATTCCAAAGGTCCTAAATGATTGTTATCCAAAACTCTCAAAGTTTTGCCTAATGTATGAATTTGTTTCGTGAACCGTGTATCAACACAACACTTGTGTTTGTTTAAAACCAAAACTGTTGACTCATTGTTTTTGGCAATGGTTGGAACCCATATTCGATTCTTAGGCGTTCTGTATGCGTTCAATTCTTGATATCTAAGTCCCCATAGGATAGTGAGGTTAGAGCATAGGTATCTCTAAAGAAACCTAATTCGCTGAAACCTATAGCTCTTATACCAATTTGTCACACCCCGAAATATCAGAGTTTGGCGTGACTGGACCGGTATCTTCATTGCACAGCGGAAGCAATTAAGCTAAGACTTCTAGAAAATGAACGCCACTAAGTACTCGACTCCACATGGTTCTTCTATTCCAACCGAGCCATGATTTGAAAAAGTAACCTGAGAAAGAACATGCGAAAAAGTCAACATAAAGTTGAGCGAGTTCATAGTTTGTTTTGAAAAGATTTAAAATAAATCTTTTTGATAACCGGTTTTTATAAGTTGTGGAGAAAATTAGCAAAAATCATTTTCTCGACATGTTGTATGAAAACTGTGAGTCTAGCCCACTAGAGTCTTTGTAAGCAGGACCAACCCGTCCTCTTACTTGTACATAAGTTGGAAACGTTACCCAAGTTTGTAAATCCATGTAGTATGAGTTTGCGTCAAATGAATATTAAAAACATATGAAAGTTATAGTGTTGTAAGTTGGTATGTAAAGCGTCTATGAACATGTTGATCATTAATGTTTCGCGAGGACATTAATATATGCGACGACATAGGAGGTACTCAACCCGCGTAGGCAATTTAAGTGTCGAACTCTCGACAATGGACACAACAGCACTCTAGTGGTCACCCCTGGATCGTGAGTGGGGCTCGCCCGTACCCATTAGATCTAACCTTTGTTCCTTGGTCCTCAAAAGGATTAATGGCACCTCAATTACAGCCTATGCTCACATGATCTAACAGTTCATTCCATAACTTAATCATACATAAGTTTGACATGTTCCCCCCCCCCCCCCGAAAGTTGTAAACCGAAACGTTGAAAGAAAAGGGGGACATGATCTCACTGAGTTGTCTCATTTTTCGTTCGCAGGCCAACCCAGTCCCGTTGTTGTACTAGGACATTCTCGTCTCTTGTCATGAAAATCATGCTCGTTTTGTAAAACCGGTATGTTTGTATAAATTGTTCGTAAACCATTCAAGTTCGTTAAAAATCATTTGCAACATGGTTTATAAATATGTGTTTTCGTTCATCGAAATATTGTTTGCTTTTGCAAAATCTTGCATGTCTTTCCACCCCCGAAAACATTTATAAAAATCTAAAACTAGAAAAAGTGGGGATTATGAACTCACCTGGTCGGCAAAGCATAATACTCCATATATCAAACAAAGACAAGCAAGGCCCAAAGCTTGAAATAACCTTCTCGTGCCCTACTACAAGTAAAGGACACCTTAAAGTCTAATAGAAATGCCCTAACATACCAGTTGGCCATGTATAATATTTACACAACTAGTTATACTCGATAGGAATACTTGTCGTGTTTCGAATGTTTTGACTCGACGAACTGTTGGTGATTAAGTCTCTCAATCATACGGATATATATATATAGTGGAAGGTTCAAATGAGAAGAATTTTTTTGTAAGAAGAAAAAAGAATATATATATATATATATATTTGTAAAGTTACATAGATCATTAATATCTAGTCTTCCTTTTTAATAGCTAACTACATTAAATTTGTAACTTATTTTCAAAAAATATATTTTTTTTTCAAAAATTATAAAAAAATAATTTAGAGTGTAGGATAAATTACTAGGTGTGTAGGATAAATTACGAGTTGTGTAGGATAAATTTGAGCATGTGTAGGATATTTTTTGAAATGTGTAGGATAACTTTTTATGTGTGTAGGCAATGAAAATTAGTGTAGACAATAATAGTCTTTATGAGTAATTAATTACTTAAAGATTGTAATAAATGAGATTAAAGTATAACTACTTAATATTTTACAATTGTACCCTTTGTTCTTTTTATTCTCAACTAAATTTTGTTCTCAAATGAACCCCCCCTATATAATATAATAAATGTTAGTAATTATGTTTTCAGTCGTTTCATTTTACTGTTTTTTGCAATTTACCGTGTTTTGTTTTGAGACTCAACTGTTTTAATGGTGTAACACGTCAAATCTTTTTGACAGCTGTAATTATGGCGTTTTGTTTTCCAATGTCGGTTAGATAACTATTGGACTTCTTTTTGTTTTATATTCTTTGCACATTGTTTCACTCTTTTTTTATAATATTAGTTGTTCAAATTAATTTTATTATAGTTTGGTAGTTTTTTGGGGGCTTTTTTATGGCATTATGGCGTTTTACACGTATTTGCTAATTTTGGCGTTTTATTATATTTTTCATTATAGCATTAATATTATTTTGTTGTTTATTAACTGACATTACAAAACAAACAATAGACAAAGAAATTTAAAAAAAAAGTAAAAAAAAAAACAAAGCAGAAGCAGTTTATGAATTTAAATCTTCAGTGTCATCAGCCTCTTTTTTTCTTTTGAAACTACAAGAAATTTGACAAATAAATGGCGTTTTGGGTTTTGCGTTGTTTATTTTCTTTGTTCATGTGTTGAAGTGTCTTTGTTGATGTTGGAGACATAGAGCTACCCCCTGTGGTATAGGTCTCTTCTTATCATCCAAACCTTCTTCAGGAACAAAGATGATAATATAACATATGGGTGTCATCAATCCCTCTTTTTTCAATTTTGTAAATCTCATGCAGCAAAATCTTTCTACACTCGCATAAAAAATCATTAATTGAAGCTTCATGCAGAACTTTACTGAGGATCAAAAGAAAAGATGTTTGCTGTCGTTGTATTTTTTGGCGTTTTACATTGAGTTGTAATTTTTTAGCAACCACTATGTGTTTTTTTGGTGTGATAAACGGAAGGTGGTGAGACGTTTCTATTTATAGAATTTTTTTGGCGCGTAGGTTAGGCGAGATGTTATTTTTTATAACAAAAAATGTAATTAACATTTATCCGGATGTAAACTTTGGCGTTATATATAAAGGCTTTTCAGATTTTATGGCGTTTTTGTAGCCAGAGAGCTTAAATTAAAACACAGAAAAAAGTACGCAGTGATAAAATTGGCGTTATGTATTTATTTGGCGTTTTATGCGAGGAATTGTTTTTTTACCTTTTTACCCTTAATGACGCGCGTCCTCGTAATAAAATTGGTGTTATTTACGAAAATGCCACAGCGTTTTCTCTAAATCATGACCCTATATATATATATATATATATATATATAGGGAGAAGATCATGCGAGAACCACCTCTTATTGCGAGAACCGCGAGAACCAATGTGAACACACCAAAAATGCCTAAAAATAGCTAAAAATCACACAAAAATTTTTTTTTTGATTTTTTTAATATTTTTTAGGTTAAAATCGCTACTTTTCGCACCAAAAAAAAAAAAAAAAATTTTTTTAAAATTTTTTTTTTTTTTTTAAAATTTTTTTTTTTTTTTTTTGTGCGAAAAGTAGCGATTTTAACCTAAAAAATATTAAAAAAATCAAAAAAAATTTTTGGATTTTTTTTTGATTTTTTTAGATTTTTTTTAGATTTTTTTAGGTTTTTGGGGGGTTTAGTTTTTAGCATTTTAGCTTGGGGGGGGGGGGGGCGGGGTGGGGTGGGGGGGGGGGTTTAGGTTTTTGGGGGGTGGGGGAGGGGGGTTTAGGTTTTTTTTGGGGGGGGGGGGTGGGGTTAGGTTTTTTTAGGTTTTTTTTAGGTTTTTTTAGCTTGGGGGGGGGGGGGGTTAGGTTTTTTTTTTGGGGGGGGGGGGGGGGTGGGGGGTTTAGGTTTTTGGGTGGGGGGGTGGGGGTTAGGTTTTTTTAGGGTTTTTTTAGGTTTTTTTAGCTATTTTAGGTTGTGTTCACATTGGTTCTCAAGGTTCTCACAATAAGGGTGGTTCTCGCATGAGCCCCTCCCTATATATATATATATATATATATATATATATATATATATATATATATATATAGGGGAAGGATAAAACGAAAACCACTTGAATTGAGAAAACTCAAAAAATCATTGTAAACCCCCCCCCCCTGTAACATTTTTATAAAAGAAAAACAAACAAACGCCGATTAGTTTATTTTTTAAAAAATGTTAAAAATTTCATGTTACATAATATATATGTCCAAAAAATGTAACATACAAATTTTGAACATTTAAAAAAAACTAGTAGGCGCTTTTTACATATTTTTTTATAAAAATGTTCAAGTACATTTATGTTACATTCCTTGTTTTATTAGGGTTTTCTTGAGTTTTTTCAACTTAAGTGGGTTTTCGTTTTATCTTTCACGTATATATATATATATATATATAGAGAGAGAGAGAGAGAGAGAGAGAAAAACTGTAATGTACAAAATGGCTTAACGTACGCTACGTACGCGATATGAAATCGCATGTTATAAAATAGCATGGATGAAATCGCATGTGATATTTTTGATGAAATCGCATGTTAGGTTTTTGTAACAATTTCACATGTGCTAATTTTGATGAAATCGCATGTTGGTTTTTTATAACAATTTCGCATGTGGTAATTTTGATGAAATCGCATGTGATAAAACCAATATGCGAAATTGTTACAAAAACCAACATGTGAATTCAATGCGGGATGAAGATCTGAAGGCTGAGATGATCGCGTACGTAATGTAGGATAAGGGCTCTTGTACGTTAACCAAGCTCTATATATATATAGGGCCAGGATCATTTCAGAACCATAAATATTTACAGAACTCGCAGAACTCCTAATAAACAATCTTTTTATTTATATATCTTTATATTTTGGATAATTTTATCATTTATTATGTGTATTTTTACGATTACATACATGTTAAGAGTAATTTTATCATTTTTTATATGTAATATTATAATTACACATATGTAAACTAGTTTTTTTACATATATGTAATTAGTTATGACACATATATATAATTTTGGTAATTAAACTACTTTTAACATGTATGTAATCAAAGAAATGCATATAATAGATAATAAAAAGATCCTAAATACAAAAACTTATATATAAAATGATTGTTTATTAGGAGTTCTGAAAGTTCAACTACTTTTAACATGTATGTAATCAAAGAAATGCATATAATAGATGATAAAAAGATCCTAAATACAAAAACTTATATATAAAATGATTGTTTATTAGGAGTTCTGAAAGTTTTGTAGTTATTTAGAGTTCTGAAATGAACTCAACCCTATATATATATATATATATATATATATATATATATATATATATATATACGGGATCAGGAGAAAACGCCCTAAAGTGTGAGAATGGTGAGAACGCATCATGGCCCAACACGTGGCGCGCGATATAATTAGGGCGTATGGGCTTTTTGTCATTTTATCTTCTACTTTTTACAATATTGCTTCATTTGTGGCGTTTAAAATTTTTTGGCGTTAACCAAATTCAATAATTACATGGCGTTTTTAATGGTTTCATTTGTATTAATATTTTGGCATTTATGGCGTTTCCAAATCGTAGGCCATTGGAACCGAAAGGGGTCAGAATATCTCTCCGAATGGCTTCATCCATACTAAGTATGGCCAAGACTTTTTAGGATGATGCCCCATTGTTTGTTCTTAGATTCAAAGGCGTTTTAGACAAGATGGCCCATTGTTCTATTATTTTTATATACATTTTGGCGTTTGTGGTATCTTGGCGTTTTACAATCGGAAAATTATATTACAACCATAGGGGAAACAAATAGAAGCGAAAAAATAAATTAAAAATCCTAATCGGATCTCTCTTCACAATCTTTACTGTCATCAGTCTCTCTCTTCTTTAGTACTACAAGAACTATCACCAAATATATGGCGTTTTTATGTAAAACTTAACAAACTCATCAGTCTGATTATTTTGTTTGTTCGATACCGTGTGAGTGGGTTTTTCGCTTTGCTCTTCAACTTTATCTTCATCTTTATAATCATCCCACTCCTCAGTGTCATTGATCTCTTCTCCTCATTCAAGCCTTTTTCAAGAACAAAGAATACAAAATGACATATGACTATTATCGGTATCTTTTTTTTGAAGATCTGTCCATCTCATGCAGCAAAATCTTACTGAGTTACTCCCCTCACCTAACAATCCATTCAGAGAAACTTCATGAAGAACAATACTGACTATCCAAGAAATCATGTTAGCCATCTTTGATTTTTTAAAATTTTTGGTGTTTTACAGTGAGTGGTATTTAGGAATATGGGCATTTGTTTTTTTTGGTGTGATCAAATGGAAGTTGCCGAGAGGTATCATTTTATAGGATGTCTTTGGCGCGTAGGTTAGGCGATGTTTTATTATAATAAAGTATTCGTCGTTTCAGTTACTGTTTGTAATTACTGTTTTTTATAAGCTTTATCTCTAAAGTCTGTAACACGTCCCATCTTTCAAGTTTGGCATTTTAGATTTTAATATATTAAATGTTTTTAATAATAAAGTTTCCGTCGCTTCAGTTTTACTGTTTTGTAGTTACTATTTCTAGTTACCTTTTCGAGATTTTGGCATTTTTTATTTTTAATGAGGTTTGATATAAAGATGGCACTTTTGTTCTATTTTTTCTTGTACCTTGGTTTTTATACTTTTTTTAAAGTTTTTTATAATACTTGTCGAAAGTAATTTTATTATAGTTTGGGAGTTTTGGGGCGTTTTATGGCATGATGACGTTTTCACAAACATTTGTCTGTGTGGCGTTTTTATTATATATGGCGTTGTTATTATATAACAATCAACTGAAAAAGAAAATTACAAAATATATATATATATATATATATATATATATAAACAATTGATCTTCCAAATCTTCACTGTCACCAGTCTCTTTCTTCTTTTTTGAATCATCTTAACTGGCTGTTTCGACTTTCATTCATTCATTTTGTTTTTTTTGTTTGTTTTTGAAGTAGTTTTTTTTGTCGCCGTTTGGAAGCACAAAGTGTGACATCAGCCTCTTTTTCTTGAAGATTTGTCAATCTCATGCAGCAAAATGTTATTGAGTTACTTCCCTCAGCTAACAATCCATTCAGCGAAACTTTTTGGCGTTTTATCGAGAAAAATAACGCCACTAAATAAAAGAACCTTAAATCTCTAAATTTGGTCATGCTAAACTAAATAATGTTTTGCTGTATGAGATGGACAACATTGTTAATCCTCAGTTAAGAAAGATGTCTAACAATGTTGTCCACCCCATACAGCTAAACTTTATTGAGAACAAATCTCGATAATGTTTTTATATGTTTTGACGTTATAAATTGGATGTAACTTGAGGATAAAGTCAATAAGAATTTACTCAATGAAATGGACAATATCCTCACTTAAGGATTTTGTCCATTACATTGAGCGAAACCTTACCGACAACCAAACTGAATTTCAAAGAAACGTTTTGTTTTTGGGGATATTTGATGTTTGGGTTTTGTGGCGCTTCTAAGACAAATGATATATATTAAATATGGCGTTTGGGTTTTTGTGTGTTTAATGGAAGGTCTGAGATGTTGTATATATAGGATGTTTTTTGGCGGTTGCTTTACGCGGGATTGTGTTATAATAAATGCTAGTAATTAAGTCCCGTCGTTTCAGTAACTGTTTGTTCAGCTTTATCGTTTAAAACGAGTTTAGAGTTTTATATCTAATGGCATTTAGATTAGGATGGTGTGTGCTATGTAGGTTAAGGAGGTAATTTAATGGTGTTTAATTCATGAGATGGCATTTTGTGTTGTAACAACCCGACTTTTAAAGTCAAAGTACAAGTAAAAGTCGAAGTCAAAGGAAGAAAAGATTGCTAATCAGATCTGTCATTTCTGACTTAATTATTGCTTGTATCCTTTGACTCGACAATCAAAACTTTGTTTGACGCTATTTTATTTTACGATTATTTAATATGTGAAGTAACAATGCGATAAATGTAATTAAACGCTAATCAACTAAACGCTACCACATCGCTATCGCATCGCAATTCGAATTACAGGTTCTGGATATTGTTTTACGTGTCTGTGCTATTATGTGCTTTACTTGTGTGTGCTTATATATATATATATATATATATATATATATATATATATATATATATATATATATATATTGTGGGATGTTATTTGCAAACGCAATCGCAACTCTATGCATCACATCGCAATCCGAAATACAAGTTACTTTTATAATTGTTAGGTTGGTTATGTTATCTGTGTAACTAGTGTAATACTATCGTATCGCTCGCTCGCAACGCAACGCTCAACGCACGAAACGTAAAGTCGAAAACTAACTCACACACGCCATCCGATCGAATGACCATTCGATCGAATGCTCATCCATCCGGATGACCATCTGATGGAAAGGCCCTCCGACCGAATCACTCCACACCGCCTCTTCTCCTCTTCACCTATAAATACCTCACATGTCACATCACTGTTCATGATGTGACAGCTCTCCTCCGACCCATGCACTCCCAGCCTCTTTTCTCTCGATTCCTCGCGATTCTTGTAAGTTTTCATCTCAAATCTTGTACTTCCTTAATCTTTACACACTTCTTCATCATTTTCACCATCAAAACACAAATTTCAACCATGAAATCACTTGATTTCGGGCTGTTCAGTGGTGATGTCATCACGAGTTCTTATGAAATCCGGAGAATGACTTCATCTCTGCAATAATGGTCCGAATCTAACATATTTCTACAAGGTTTTACACTATTTTCATCTAAAATCTAAACATCTTTCAAGTGTTTCAAACTTTTCTTCAACATTTTTAACCTTTCACTCAAAACCGTTAGAATCTGGACTCGTTCGGGTTCACTACCAATTCTTCAGTGGAGACCCGGGCTGAGAATGGATCTCTAACGAAGAGACGACCGATTCATGGGTTGAACATGAAACACCGTCACGAACAGTTGAGTCTGGTCGAACGAGGTGATTCTCATCCGACTGGATGAGTTGGACTAGATATGGTTTCCGTTGTTTAACACGTTGTCATACTGTCTCGATAAAATCTTTTAACTTAACGGATTTTACAAAGTTTTCAACCCAAAACAATTGCCCGATCAAACAGCCATCCGATCGAATAGCTATCCGACCGCACGACTAATCGATCAGGTGACTTGTAAATTCAACACTTAATCAATTTTCTAAAGTTACAAAGACATATGTTCCACTCGGATCACCATCTGAGCGGACGGCCATCCGTCCGGATGACCGTCCGAACGGATGATCGTCCGACCGGACGACCTGAGAGGTAGAAACACTTCAAAACTTTTAAAATGATACAACGAAAACTTTAAAGTTCATACACAAATACATCCATCCCAAACGGACAACCCTCTGACCGAATAGTCATCTGTCCAGATGACCATCCGTCCGGACGGTCATCCGACCGGATCAATGTTCGTCACTTAAAATCTTCGATGTACTGTTTAACGCACTGTTCAACGCTTAAACTATTGTTCTCTGATCAGGCTAACTCTCCAGCGCTCCCTTCAATCCAAGCTTGTGTTTATTTATTAAACACGAACTGTGAGTATACTCGATCCCTTTTTACTTTATGCACTTTTGGGTGTTACATACGTTACCGATATCAAAATCACAATCGACACACAACACAAACACTTTTATACGCTAACCGCTCTTGCATGTTATACGTGTTATTCGATGAATGCTAGTATGTTATGTTTACACAGTGATTGTTGCCTGACACCTTAGCAACGATAGTACTATAGTTTGGACTCAGCATTTGTCGTGGACAGGGGTTGTTAAGGGTTTTTCTTCACCTGTCACAGTGGTGATATGTGTTGCGCATTCTACAACTCGCAGTCACGTCTGTGCATATTTCATTGTCGATAACCTACCTGCTTCACATTTATACGTGTTACATGTTGGTTATGCGTAAATCGCTTTCGCTACTACTATACAATTAAACTTGTATGCTCATCTTTACACTATGTGTATTGACTTTTATTTTAACGTATGTAACAGGTGTTTAGGATGCTATTTGCTTGCTAGCTGCTATC
Organism: Helianthus tuberosus; assembly: GCA_030545235.1. Taxonomy (NCBI): domain Eukaryota; kingdom Viridiplantae; phylum Streptophyta; class Magnoliopsida; order Asterales; family Asteraceae; genus Helianthus; species Helianthus tuberosus. Next base: position 172,043,389 of record CM060352.1, read on the forward strand.
GAATCAAGTTTAGGTGGTCTAGAAATCCACAAACAATTTAATCTAAGTTGTCGAAACAATTTATTTGTCTTTGAGATACTATGTCTGTAATAACTGTTTTATTTGATATGTTATGGTATGGTACGTAACGTTAAATATCCGATAATATTAGTTGTTATGGATTTCTCCCTGTTTCGCTCAGTGTCGCGTCCTGATATTTCCGCCATCGGTTGCGGTGTGACAGATTGGTATCAGAGCCATAACTATAGGGAATTAGGCAAGACTCGACCTAGTCCGGGCCGATGTCTTAGAGTTGACCTAGTCTGTAGTCTAAGTACCAACATACCGTCTTGTGCAAACCCAGTAGGGGTTCTGCACGAGGATGCTATTGTTACTCTTGATTGAACTCTCAAAGTAAAGGTTGACTTTGCACGAAGCTATTAAACCAAGTACGAACAAACACTCAGCCTTTCCTAAGGCTGACAACACGCACATTTTCGAAAATACTCATTACAAACGAGTGATTTGGTCGAGATTAGGTGTGAAAACCGTAAACTCTCGATAGAATCGCTCGCTCGACACACATTTTTATTGATAAAACACGAGAATTTGCGTCGAGTCAGGTGTGAAAACCATACCTCGACGCGATTCTCCCTGTCTATCTCATGATCTTATCACACAAACAGGATAAAGTTGTTAAGTTAGGGTTAAAACCCGCATCATAATGGCTTATTCCGATCTATATTTTGGTTTTACAAAGCTCTCACCAAAGTCTCGATGGGTTCCAACGACTAGGGTCACGTAATGGCCGAAAGGATGCGTGCCGATCGCCCGGATTGAGGCGAGAGCATAGTCTATTAAGCCAACATGTGTACTCGAAGTCCTTAAGAATAGTCGAATCACTTTGGGTAGTCAAAGTCTAGCACGCCCGAGACATTCTGATTTTCGCTGATTTTACGCTTATCGCTTTTATGTGTCTCGATTCTGAGGATCGCCACCGCCGACTCTGTAAATTGTCTATTTTATGTGTTTTATGTGGATTTAAATGTTTATGTGTTTCGATTTTGGAAACTCGCTCTTTTTGCTCATCGCTTTATTAAACGTGCGCGACACGCACAACTTTTTACACCTCAAAACGCTAATAAATCCTGGACTTTCACGTGTTATGTTACTCGTTATCGCTACTCGCACTCACAACTCTTGAATCGCTTTTCGCAACTGTGAAAGATAGGTGAATACGTGAAAAATATGTAGATGAATACATAGTGGAATGTGTGCTTATGTGGACTAAGTGCTTCTGTGCTCTACGTACTAACGTGTTTCTGTGTTTATGTGCTTATGTGCCTACGTGATTTATGTACATCTGTGAATTATATGCCGTAAGTGTACGTGTTCCTGAGCTTTATAGTATTTTGGTTAAATGCTATGTGGTGAGATTGAGTGTACCGTCTAAATCCTATGACGATGTCTGTTGCAGACAATGTCGTCATTCGGATCTCACACTTCTCGCTTTGCGCGCCGCAATCACCCTGACAAACGCATCGCCTTTCTAGTCGCTAAGCAGATGGCTAAGGTCATTCCGCAAATCGTCAACGAGATTAATGAAATCGCTAGCAAGTCATCTGAGAATTCTAGGACTGACTCTCCCAAAGCTACCTTCAGCTTCAAACAGTTTAAAGCTTGTGGACCCAAAGACTTCACTGGGGAAGATGGGCCGAGCGCAATGTTTGCATGGTTCGACTCGATTGAAGTTACTCTACGACAAAGCGGATGTCCGACAACCTCTGCACTGTTAACGCAACTGGTGTCTTCCAGTCTAGGGCATTAGAATGGTGGATTACAGAGCGAAACAGGCATGGGAACGACGTAACTTACGGACTTTCTTGGGAGGAATTGAAGGAGATCATGATGAAGGAATTCTGTCCTCCGTACGAGCTCCAAAAGCTGGAAGAGGAGTTCTGGCACATCAGGCAAGAGGGTGGCGGCAATGCTGGTCTTACTGGATGCTTCAAACAGCTTAGCATCATCTGCCCTGGCCACGTCAAAACTCCAGACATAACAATCAAGAAATATAGTCGAGTTTTAACTGATTGTGTTGCCGATTTCGTCTAAGCGGCCAAGACTACAACAATTGAGGAGACATTCCCGCACGCTGCCGAGATTAATGACAAGCGAGTTCGGGCTGGTTACTTCAATAAAACTGCCAAGAATCTTCACCAAGCCACCGCTACTTCTGCTACTCCCATCACTAAACCGCCTCACCTCAAACTTCAAAGTCATCACGTCGCAAGTGCACGTACAACAACAACAAGAACTGTGCTGTCACAACCGCTCCTCTCAATGTTGTCCCTGTATAACAGGAGAATCAGAACCACCAAGTAGTCGCACCCGTGACCAACGCACCTTCTGTAAAACGTGCGTATACCGTCCTCACACATTATGCCCTACTTGTACTTACCATCATCCTGTTGGGATCGCATGTCGATTTTGTGTTCAGTGCAAGCTTTACGGCCACTTTACTACAAACTGCCATACTGGTCCTCGTCAAGCTCAAGTTCAAGCTCCTCCTGCTCTGCCAGCTCCACTTCCCGCTCTTCAGGGACAACAAGCAGCTCCTGCCCCCGCTGCTCACGTAAGAGCCTGCTATGCGTGTGGTGATCCTTACCACTTCGCGAATGTCTGCCCAAACCTAGTGGTGAAGCAAGAGCCACAACAGCAACCAGCGCAGCAATAACACCAACAGCAGCAGCCTCAACAACAGAAATAGCCAACTCAACATGCAGCCCATGGGCGAGTCTTCAACGTTAACGCCCGTCAGGCCCAAGCAGACAACAACGTGGTTAATGGTACGTTTCTCGTAAATGGTATTTGTGCTTCGTGTCTGTTTGATACTGGAGCCTATAACTGTTTTATATCGTTCGAATTCGAAATGCTCCTAAACCGTAAACGCGTTAACCTCCCATCAACATTCGACGTAGAAGTTGCCACTGGAAGAACTGTCACTGTTAGTTCCGTTCTACGTGATTGTACTCTTGAGATCAACAATCACGTTTTCCCAATCAATCTTATCCCGATGCAGCTCGGTAGCTTTGACGTCATAGTAGCATGGATTTTCTTCATGAAATTCATGCTGAAATTTTTTTGTTTAAAAAAGATGACCCGTTTCTCTGTTTCAAACGGTGATCAATTGTGTGTCTATGGTGAAATCGCTTCGAAGAAACTACAGCTCATCTCATGTGTCCAAGCCAGCAAGTATCTCCATAAGGAATACACAGCTTTATTGGCGCACATCGTAGTAGCGGAGAAGGAAAAGAAAGAGAAGGCAATGGAAAAGGTGCCCGTGGTTCGTGATTTTCCTCACGTCTTTCCTGATGATTTACCTGGTTTACCGCGATCTCGTGATATCGATTTTCGAATTGACTTCATTCCTGGAGCAAATCCCGTCGCTAAAGCGCCTAATCGTCTCGCTCCATCTGAAATGCGTGAACTCTCGAGTCAGCTCCAGGAATTGCTTGATAAAGGCTTTATTCGCCCTAGCACCTCTCCTTGGGGCGTGCCTGTCCCTTTCGTCAAAAAGAAGGATGGATCCTTCCGGATGTGCATCGGTTATAGGGAACTCAATAAGCTGACTATCAAAAACCGCTACCCCTTACCTCGAATCGATGATTTATTTGATCAATTACAAGCTGCAACATGTTTTTCCAAGATCGATCTACGCTCTGGCTATCACCAATTACGAATCTAGGAGGAATATATTCCCAAAACCGCTTTTCTCACCCGATACGGCCACTACGAGTTTGTTGTTATGCCCTTTGGTCTAACCAATGCCCCCGCAGTTTTCATGGATCTAATGAATTGCGTGTGTAAACCCTTTCTCGACCGCTTCATCATCGTGTTTATCAATGATATCCTGATCTATTCCAAATAAAAAACCGAACACGTGTAACACCTCCGTTTGGTTCTTGAACTACTCCAAGGAAATCGCCTCTATGCCAAGTTCTCCAAGTGCGAATTTTGGCTTGAAGAGGTTCAATTTCTTGGTCATATTGTCAATAGTCAAGGTATTCACATCGACCCTGTGAAGATCAAAGCAGTTAAGAGTTGGATTACACCAAGGAACCTGTCCGAAGTTCGTTTTTTTTTCTCGGATTGGCGGGTTACTACCGCCGATTTATAACGCCCATATTTCACATTCGAATATAAAAATAATAACAGACAAATTGTAACAAAAATCGGGCATGACCCGTTCGTAACATAAGCGATTCCCTGCTTTAAAAAAAATCACCATTCAAACTAAATTCTACATTTAGAACTAAATTCTACGACACATTTCCAAAAGATATAAAAGTTGTAACCATTACATCATAATAAAAACATCCGTTAACCAAAAGACACTACCACCCTTTAAAGAACTTGACGAGCGGAAGCAATTAAATGGCACGATGTGTGTTCGTTCCCCAGGTTCAAGATTTTGCTCCAAAGGACTATTTACCTACAACATTCTTAACATGTCAACTAAATATGCAAAACAATAATCTAACATATTCAATCTTTTATTTTAACAATTATCATTCTCGTGTTTTTAATCATACATACTTTTCCATCTAACGGGTCTTTATGATCAAACCAAGTTCACTGACTAAGACTTGATCCAAGACCCGTCTAACTTTCTAACCTTCTCCATTAATTTGACCCGTTCACACGGTTCGACTACATGACTTTTCAACATACATTCCATTAGTACGACCCGTTCAGAATGGAGCGGGTCATTACACATCCATTACTATTGCATTTCCTATCCATTTTCCAATATTCAACATAACAGAATTCTACCATGAACAATCATACAATGCTACACTAGGATTCATTTATCAAAACTAACATTCATAAATCTACATAAAGGGAGAATTAAGTTCATATGAACTTACCTTTGTTTTGCGTTGCTTGCGTACCGGTTTGACTTGCACCTTCTTCCTTCGTGCCTACATTTTGACATTCAACTTTCTTTCAATCTCATGCTTTTATTTCATATTTACATTAACATAGTAAGCTAACAACTTGTCAATCCGCCAATTCTAATCAATTACCATCATATGCTTATGAAATCATCTTCATCACATATAACCAATGCACAAGTATTTCATCAAACACTTGGTGTGCATAACATTAATAAAGCATAAAGTACAAGTATCTTATGCATAACCTCCCTAGTTCATTTCAACATCATCAAAATCAATGGATTTTCATACAACATTCATACATGGTAATTATTCATCTATAAAATGTTTGTTATAAACTACTTTATACATAATCATTACTCTAATTGGTACATGATTCATCATTATACTTCACAATATCTCTACTACAAGTGGGTTTCTACTTTCAATCATCAATTCAGCCGAATTCAAGTATAATTCATGTTTTATGCGATGATTCCAACCCTTAATCACACTAATTTATGATAAATTCATGGATTACCCGAAACCCATTTCATACATCATCATAAAAACACAAAATTTCACTTACCCTATACTTTAGTATGTTTGGATGAACAAGAATTCATGAACATGCAGGGATTTTAGTCAGATCTACATTGTCAATAGGCTGCATCTTGGGATTATACATCCATGGAGGATTTTCTCCTTTCTTCTCCTCCAGGTCGACACCCACTTCCCCACACATACTGCCTAATTGTTTTTATTATAACAATTCATTCTCAAGTTACTCTTTCAACCCCTAATGTTTTTAAAACATGGCACGTTATTGCCCAACTATTGACTAGGTTACTTACTCTTAGTTAACTTTCATATGGTAAAATTTGTATTTACCATTTTCTTTTACTAATGCATCAAAATTAAAATATTATGTTATGGCTTATAAAATTTTGGGGTGTTACTATATTTACCATTTCTTTTTCTCAAAACATAGCGACTATAACATTATATTATGACATACGATATTTGGGGTGTTACAAGTCTACCCCCTTAAAGAAGGTTTCGTCTCCGAAACCAAAATACGTATCGAATAATGACGGGTAGTGTTCCAGGATATCATCTCCCGTTTCCCATGTGAGATCCGATTCTTTTCGATGTCGCCATTGGACCAAAACTTGTCTAATGGCTTTGTTGCTAAGTCGTTTCACTTTGTAATCTTCTATTGTCACGTGCCTTTTATTATATTCCAATCTTTCATCCACTTCGATGTCATCCAAGGGCACATATGCCGTTTCATCCGTGAATCATTTTCGTAATTGCAACACATGGGAGGTGTTGTGAATTCCACCTAGTGCCGATGGTAATTCTTTCTGATATGCTACTGTTCCAACTCGAGCTAGTATACATTCTAACAAGTCTACTTGTATCCTTTCATAAGTACATACCTCGAACTTTGACAATAAGTTTCATCCGATCACCCGTCATGATGATTTGATCACTACCACTTTACACTTGTCCAATGCACTTGGTAATTCAATATGATCCTATTACATTATTTCATGATCATCGTTCAATTGTTCAAGCTGATTTCTTAAAACTTATGTGTCAGATTATTCATTCCCGCATACCTCTGACTTCTACTTAGGGGAAATAATTATCATAATATTCATACTTGTTCATTCCTATTCATTCATATAAAATCACAAATCAAACGTCATTCAATAGTTTCTAACTATTTAGCTTCTACATACACCTCATCCTTCCAGGGCCAATATCAAGCGAAATTTCTTTCATGTCACTTGCTTGATAGTTCTTTTCATACTTTTCTTGCAATACCTACGTATAATCTTTACCCGAGACCAATATTTATTTCATTCATGATCTATCATATCTGCATGGTTAAACACAATTTAATGTATACGTTTATACAAATCGTGTACATACTATCTTGCTCTAATCTCTTTACCGTCTATCCCTTGGTTACAAGGGCCAATATAAATCTTTAAATCACGCTATCAATATGATCGATAATCAATACTCACATTTGAGTAACTCATATTACACTCGAAGTGTCATACTCAGCTATACTTGTCATCACATTCCATAGCTATCATACATGTCACACCCCCAAAATCCACACGCGGAGTATCACCGCTTAGAGGCGTGACTGACCAATATCAAGCCACCAATCATATTGAACATATAAGTAATAAGTAACAGTAAATGTAATCCATCACAATACAATTAGTGTTCAATCAAAAACATAGTATAGGTAGCGGAAGCATAGTATGAAAATCCAACACAAGTGTTTAGTTTAAAGAGTTATAAAGTTTTCATCAAAACATCCACAATCCGTGCCCACAACGACCGCGCCTCCCAGTGCAAGCTCCATGTATACCTAACGACCTGCAAGGCATGTAACAGAGAGTCAACAACTAGTTGAGCGAGTTCACAGTAAGTAAGTTCGTAATAGTAAGTTCTTTTCGTAACATGTGGCTCTACTAGGCCGATCGTATGTTCTATTAGTGGGGGCTTCCCATATTTGTATATACACTAGACTATTTGTAACCATAAGTGTTCTTCTTAACCCGAGAACAGTATTACGTACAAGGTTTACATAGGTTTTACGTAAGTGCCCTTCTTTACCCGAGGACAGTGGTACGCGTGGGGTTTATGTAGGTTTTACTTAAGTGTCCTTCCTGACCCCGGAAGACAGTAGCATGTGTGAGTTTACGTAGGTTTTACGTAAGTGTCCCTCGAAACCTGAGGACAGTGGTAAGTACTTGTTTACGTATGTTTTACGTAAGTGCCCTGCTTAACCCGAGGACGATGGTAGATAGTCTAGTAGCCGTGTAAGTACGAGTAATTGTTAAATCCCATCATTCAACCCATTCCCAATCCCCGGGAATCCCATGCCTTGGTAAGAGTGTGAACTCACCTTGGTTTGCTCGGTATGCTAAAAGGGTTACATGTTCACAATTAATCAATCACGACCTATAGTACGCACGTGTATATAATCAGTTTTCGTTCGTAACAATCTTGCACACAAATCTAACGTCACATAGTGTGTTTGGCAGTTAATCATCATGCAGCATATAAGCAGTCAGTCAAATCCATGTAAATTCATGCTTGACAGGATTAACAGACATTTAACATACTTTACCAGGTTAACCCATTTAACAGGGTTTATGCACTAACCATGTTACATGTTTACTGTATTAACAACTAACTGAATTAACATGTATGACAGAATTATACTTAACAGTAAGTAACATACGTAATAGTGTTAGCAAGCTTAACCGAATTAATCATAGTTAACCAGCTAACAAAGTTAATAACTAACAGAGATAACAAGATAACAAAAATTAACTGAACTAACAGAGGTAATAAGCTGACACTCGAGAAAATCTCCCATGTGGCGAAATCACCTAGGCGAAATCCCCATTGTGGCGAAAACACTAGTGCCGAAATCCCCTAGTGTTTTCGTTGCTGTGGTGTTTTCGTCGGGCAGGCCATCATCAACAGTTACACAAAAATCCTAGAATTCATCTAACAATCATCCAGCCCGAACAACTCATGGAAAACATTCAATCATCAAATCATCAATCATGGCCGACAACTAACTATTGATATCATGCTATGATTGGACCGATTTTTAGTATATTATACACCACTATCTCATATTTCAATACCAACCATCTTCATGTTTTAATCATAGAATTCAGTAATGTTTTAATGATTCAAAATATTAATTCATTCCACTCACTACTATAGACACCATCATCACACCACCGATCAAACATTAACAATATACACTCACTTCAAGAAACACATGCGACTGCAGATTAGTCAAACTACAAACAACCCTACTTACATAAATTAACATTTATGTGTCATGTATACAGCATCATCATACAACAGATTTTTACATCGGATCAATACAATTCATACATTCACAATCATTACGTGCTAACTGTTCATTCATGATATCAAATAAACCAGCGATTCCGATCAGATAATCATAAGTAATCGATTATCAAACCAAATATTAATAATAACGAAAACATATATTAACTTGCACACTTATAAAGCACACCATGTGTAACATATAAATCACATTACGATTTAACATATCACGAACGTGTATAGTCGTGAAACAACCAAGTCGATCATCAAACAAACAACTTAAATAATTAACGTGAAATTAATGCGAAGATGGAATCTTGGAAACTCGAGTTGTCACATTATCCCCAACTTGAAAGAAATTTCGTCCCGAAATTTAGTACGTGTTTACTGAGGAAGCTAGTTGTGTTGAATAGTTTATTGGTTTTCCTGGGGTGTCACATCATCCCCCCGTTGATTTGGAATTTCGTCCCAAAATTCTGTAGTAGCTTCAGCCTCAGTAGTGGTTGCACTGTTTCCGAATAACTGGGGATACTTGAGTTTCATTTGATCTTCTCGTTCCCAGGTAAACTCTGGGCCACGACGGGAGTTCCAACGAACTCGAACAAGAGGTATTCTGGTGTTCTTGAGGACCTTAACATCCCGGTCCGTGATTTCAATTGGTTCTTCGACGAATCACAACTGCTCGTCGATAGTGAGCTCCTTCAAAGGAACTATGAGGGTCTCATCTGACAGACACTTCTTCAGATTCGACACGTGGAAAATGTTGTGGACTGCACTGAGTTCAGCTGGTAGGTTTAGTCTGTAGGCCACCCTGCCTATCTTCTCAATAATTTCGAACGGTCCGACATATCGTGGATTGAGCTTGCCTCGTTTGCCAAAACGAACTACACCCTTCCAGGGTGAAACTTTGAGTAGCACTTGATCCCCAACCTGGAACTCGAGTGGTTTCCTGTCTTTATCGGCGTATGCTTTCTGACGGTCACGAGCTGCCGCCATGCGTTGTCGTATCTGAGCAATCTTTTCTGTAGTATCAACTACGAGTTCTGGACCTGTGATTTGACTATCACCCACCTCTGCCCAACAAAGATGTGACCGGCATTTACGTCCGTGCAATGCCTCAAATGGGGCGGCTTGAATGCTGGTGTGGTAATTGTTGTTGTACGAGAACTCCACTAATGGAAGATGTTTTTCCCAGCCGTTGCCGAAATCGATTACACATGCACGAAGCATGTCTTCTAAAGTTTGAATAGTGCGCTCAGACTGCCCATCCGTCTGAGGGTGATAAGCTGTGCTCATGTCTAAACGAGAGCCAAAAGATTTGTGCATTGCTTGCCAAAGTTCTGAAGTAAAACGTGCGTCGCGATCAGAGATAATAGAGGTTGGCACCCCGTGTCTTGAAACCACTTCTTTTAAGTAGATGTCTGCTAATGTAGAGAATTTGTCTGTTTCTTTGATAGCTAAGAAGTGTGCAGACTTTGTGAGTCGATCCAAGATCACCCAAAGAGTATCATTCCCACGTTGAGATCTAGGCAAGCCAGTAACAAAATCCATGGAAATTTGCTCCCATTTCCACTGTGGTATCTCAGGTTGTTGGAGTAGGCCTGAAGGTTTTTGGTATTCGGCTTTGACTCTCGCATAAGTCAAACACTTGCTGACGTAAGTTGCTATGTGAGCCTTCATGCTAGGCCACCAGTATGTAGTTCTGAGGTCGTGGTACATCTTATCCGAACCAGGATGTACTGAGTAACGAGACTTATGAGCTTCATCCATTATAAGCTCGCGTAAGTTACCATAGAGTGGGACCCAGATGCGTCCTGTTACATAGTAGGCGCCGTCTGCCTTTTGTTCTAACCGTTGTCTTGAGCCGCGTAGAGCTTCAGCCTTCACGTTTTCTGGTTTCAATGCTTGTACCTGAACATCTCGTATCTGTGCAGGAAGACTAGACTGAATAGTGAGTTGCAACGCTCGTACATGCCTAGGTGTAGTATCCTTTCGACTGAGGGCGTCGGCCACCACATTGGCTTTGCCCGGATGGTACTTTATAGCACATTCGTAATCGTTCAGTAATTCGACCCATCGTCGTTGTCGCATGTTCAATTCTTTCTGCTTGAAGATATGCTCGAGACTCCTGTGATCGGTGTAGATGGTGCACTTGGTACCGTACAGGTAATGTCGCCATATCTTGAGCGCAAAGACAACAGCTCCCAGCTCTAAATCATGTGTAGTGTAATTCCGTTCGTGAATCTTAAGTTGGCACGAAGCATAAGCAATGACTTTATCCCGTTGCATCAACACACATCCAAGACCTTGGATGGATGCGTCGCAGTAGACTACAAAATCATCCGTGCCTTCAGGCAATGAGAGGATAGGTGCGCTACAAAGTCTATCCTTTAAGTGCCGAAACACTGTTTCCTGTGTATTACCCCAACGGTAAGCAACACCTTTCTATGTCAGTAGTGTAAGCGGCTGTGCAATCTTTGAGAAGTCTTTGATGAACCGTCTGTAATAACCCGCCAAACCCAAGAATTGGCGTATTTCGGTTGGTGTGCGAGGTGCAGGCCAGTTCTTGATCGAATCTACCTTGGATGGATCAACATGAATCCCATCCTTGTTTACCACGTGGCCTAGAAAGTGGACTTCACGAAGCCAGAAGTCGCATTTTGAAAACTTAGCGTACAGTTGTTCCGTTCGAAGGAGTTCCAAAATAAGTCGTAAATGCTGCTCGTGTTCCTCCTGACTCTTCGAATAGATCAGGATGTCGTCGATGAAAACAATGACGAACTTGTCAAGATAAGGTTTGCACACCCTGTTCATAAGATCCATGAAAACCGCAGGCGCGTTTGTTAGCCCGAATGGCATGACTAGAAACTCGTAGTGGCCGTAGCGAGTTCTGAATGCTGTTTTGGAGACGTCCTCATCCCGGACTCTCAGTTGATGGTAGCCTGACCTCAGGTCAATCTTCGAGTAATAGCTCGACCCTTGCAACTGGTCGAATAAGTCATCGATGCATGGAAGAGGATAGCGATTCTTCACGGTCACCTTGTTCAGTTCGCGGTAATCTATGCACATGCGGAAGGTACCGTCTTTCTTCTTTACAAACAGTACGGGAGCTCCCCAGGGCGAAGAGCTAGGACGAATGAAACCCTTTTCCAAGAGTTCTTGCAATTGCTTAGATAGTTCTTCCAGTTCGGTTGGAGCTAAGCGATAAGGTGCTCGAGCTATGGGTGCTGCTCCTAGAGCTAGCTCGATCTGAAATTCGACCTGGCGATGAGGCGGTAGCCCAGGTAAATCTTCAGGAAACACTTGAGGAAAGTCGCGTACTACTGGAATATCCTCAATATTCTTCTCTTTCATCGATGTATATGTAACGAGTGCTAAAACAGTTGTGTGGCCTTTCCGCAAACACTTCTGAGCTTTCAAGAAGGAGATGATGCCACTCACGACACCACTCTTGTCGCCTTGAACTTCGAGAGGTTCTTTGCCAGTACGGGGAATACCAATGACCTTCTCCTTGCATAGGATCTCTGCTTGTTGTTGGGATAACCAATCCATACCAATGACGATGTCGAAACTACCCAGAGTTATAGGAATGAGATCGATAGAGAAAGTCTGACCAGCGAGGATAAGATTACAACCCTGAACTATGTGTGTGGCCTCTAGACTTTTACCGTTTGCTAACTCTACGACATGTTTGGTGTTCAAAAGTGTTGGTGCGCGTTTAAGCATTTGACTAACTTTCAGAGACATATAACTGGTATCCGCACCCGAATCAAATAATACAGTAACATAAAAGTCGTCGAGAAGAAACTTACCCATAACCACATTAGGATCGTTCCTTGCATCACCCTGACCAATCACAAATGCACGACCCCTAGCACCATTGTTGTTGTTGTTTCCCCCATTGTTGTTCCCATTGCCCTGATTATTGTTGTTGTTGTTGTTCTGGTTTCGGTTTAACTGGGGGCAGTGTCTCTTGAAGTGACCTTCAGCGCCACAATGAAAACATCCCTTGTTACCCTGTTGTTGGTTCTGCTGTGTTTGCTGCTGCTGCTGATTCTGATTTACAGGCCGTGGGCTCCTACAATCCTTTGCCTCATGACCCCCAAAATCCACACGCGGAGTATCACCCCCAAAATCCACACGCGGAGTATCACCTCCTAATCATATTGAACATATAAGTAATAAGTAACAGTAAATGTAATCCATCACAATACAATTGGTGTTCAATCAAAAACATAGTATAGGTAGCGGAAGCATAGTATGAAAATCCAACACAAGTGTTTAGTTTAAAGAGTGATAAAGTTTTCATCAAAACATCCACAATCCGTGCCCACAATGACCGCGCCTCCCAGTGCAAGCTCCATGTATACCTAACGACCTGCAAGGCATGTAACAGAGAGTCAACAACTAGTTGAGCGAGTTCACAGTAAGTAAGTTCGTAATAGTAAGTTCTTTTCGTAACATGTGGCTCTACTAGGCCGATCGTATGTTCTATTAGTGGGGGCTTCCCATATTTGTATATACACTATACTATTTGTAACCATAAGTGTTCTTCTTAACCCGAGAACAGTAGTACGTACAAGGTTTACGTAGGTTTTACGTAAGTGCCCTTCTTTACCCGAGGACAGTGGTATGCGTGGGGTTTACGTAGGTTTTACGTAAGTGTCCTTCCTGACCCCGGAAGACAGTAGCATGTGTGAGTTTACGTAGGTTTTACGTAAGTGTCCCTCGAAACCTGAGGACAGTGGTAAGTACTTGTTTACATAGGTTTTACGTAAGTGCCCTGCTTAACCCGAGGACGATGGTAGATAGTCTAGTAGCCATGTAAGTACGAGTAATTGTTAAATCCCATCATTCAACCCATTCCCAATCCCCGGGAATCCCATGCCTTGGTAAGAGTGTGAACTCACTACTATAGACACCATCATCACACCACCGATCAAACATTAACAATATACACTCACTTCAAGAAACACATGCGACTGCAGATTAGTCAAACTACAAACAACCCTACTTACATAAATTAACATTTATGTGTCATGTATACAGCATCATCATACAACAGATTTTTACATCGGATCAATACAATTCATACATTCACAATCATTACGTGCTAACTGTTCATTCATGATATCAAATAAACCAGTGATTCGAATCAGATAATCATAAGTAATCGATTACTAACCCAAACAGAAAGGTGGTACTTCAATCGATGTATTGGACTCGGATGTTCAAAACTGCCGTAGGGTTTCACAAGATAGCGAGAGAGATTGTGAGAGGTGACTAGGGTTTCTGCCGATTACCGTTTTTGCGTGAAGGTAAGGAACAACATTATAACTAATCACTACTGGGCCTAAAGCCCATTTGCTATTTTCGGCTATTATCAGTGGACGAAAACACTTTGGTGTTTTCACCACAGGGTGTTTTCGGGTGGGGAATTTGGGTTGGGGTGATTTCGACTATAGTTCCATTCACAACAATTAATACCAAACCAAATATTAATAATAACAAAAACATATATTAACTTGCAAACTTATAAAGCACACCATGTGTAACATATAAATCACATTACGATTTAACATATCACGAACGTGTATAGTTGTGAAACAACCAAGTCGATCATCAAACGAACAACTTAAATAATTAACGTGAAATTAATGCGAAGATGGAATCTTGGAAACTCGAGTTGTCACATTATCCCCAACTTGAAAGAAATTTCGTCCCGAAATTTAGTACGTGGTTACTGAGGAAGCTAGTTGTGTTGAATAGTTTATTGGTTTTCCTGGGGTGTCACAATACATACGTCATTCCTTCTAGCAGTTGTAATACTAAGACAACTACCTAACATTGTACCACAAAGGGTTAATTCTTATCTATATACTTATCTAGGTTCCGCTACATATGAGATTATAAGCTTATAACATATGCCATTCCATTCCATTCCATGTATGAGTTACATAAAACTTGGTACAACCATTAATTCGATAATTGAGATTACATTCTACCAGGTAGGGTTGTTTTATATTACGAACCAAGAATCATGGGTATAAAACTTTAACTCTCGAACATTTCCTTAGAGGTTTACCTTCTAATAAATCCTCACATATGATAGGGAACCCGACTAAGGGCGAGATTCATCCAAATATCCATTCAAATGCTCATCATATTTTACATTCCACTCAATCCCTCTTTATATAACATTCCACCTTTAATAGTTACGCATTCTTATATTTTCATTCTAACTTCCTTCAACGTTAACCTTTCACATCTTCCATACAGTTCTTTCTAATTATTCTAAATTTGGCATACTAAGTGCTATGGCTCATTTTCTAAGCATACATATCTTGAACTATATCCTGCTTTTTGTTGTTTATCTATGATCAGGATACTGGACGGGGACATTGCTAACATCCTGGGTGATATCCTGAGGTATACCGAATTAATCACGTGCAGGTTAAAGACTGGGACTTGCCAACGGTCAAGTGGACTCCATCTCCTCAAGACTCGGGCGTATTTGTTAAAGGAGAGATGTTGAGCCCGAAAGACCAGGTCTCCAACGTTCAACTAAGGAATATTCGTTGGATCCCGGTTATGTAGGATAGTTAGTTACATTTGTTTTACTATAAATAGATGGGGGCGGATCAGATTAAGGCACTCAACTTACACATTTTCAAACACTTTCACTCTAGCTCATCGCAAACACTACACACAACACTTGTATTCGAATTACATTGTAACACATAGTCGATCCGCACCACATCCAGCACTGTATCCTGATATTTGAAGCAATAGAAAAACAAGGCAGCTGCGATTGTCAGCTCCCGAGGTTTTATGCCGGCGATCTAGATTGATCAAGGGCTTTCCTCGTATATCACGTGTCAACCTTTACATTTTCGCTCATTGTTTGATCATAGATACAGCTTTATATCCTGAGCCGTATCCTGAAACTGTTTTCACAACTAATTTGGTTAACACATTTTTCACATATAAATTTTAGCACACTACCTCACTTAACTAATTTGATCACTAAATTGCTTAGGTAATTTTTGACCAAAACAATTTGGCGCCCACCGTGGGGCAAGTGGTGCTACTTTTACTAAAAATCTTTGTGAAATCGTTAATTGGTTTTCTATTTTCAAAACTTTTCACCACATTGTTTACAATGGCCTCAAGATCAAACATGAGCTCCTCTACTATGTCTGCTGCAACCTCTGCTACTACCGGTTCGGTGCTTCCACCACCTCCTCCAAGGATGCCATTTTCTTCACAATCTCAAGATGTTATCCCTACTCGGAGTGTTCAGGGATCTGCTCCCGTTTTAGCCTTTGATGATGAAATTCTGACTTTATTTGGAAGTGTGCAGGAACAAATGAGGCACCAACAGGAGACTAACCAAATGCTGTTAAAAGAAATACAACTCTTAAAAGCTAGCTCGAGCAGACCTGCTGAAGAAACTGTCACTCCTATACAGCCCAGGGCTTTGAACTTCAGTTCCACAGTTTACACTGAGGATAATAGGGGGAATATCGTCCCAAGCCATTCTCAGAATCATACCCCTGAGATACCCTCTTCGGTCAGGATGTCGACTGTGAGGAGTTCAGGATATGCTTCAGGATATGGCCAAAATCCTCAGACCGGTAATGTGTCAAATAATAACATTCTTGCTACTAACAATAATGGCTCTTTGCAGGATGCAGGTATGACGTCAACATTTACCCGGGAGCTCCAAAAATTGAAGGACATGATATCCAGTGTACCTGGAGTGGTCCAGCCAATTCCGGAAGTATCCCAAGACAGCCACAGGATATCTCGCTTTGCATATCCTATATGTGATGCTGAAATACCAAAAAGATTCCAGACTCCCAACATGAAACTGTATGACGGGACTACGGATCCAGAGGAGCATATTGCCCAGTATAGGGAACGGATGGAAATCAATCCTATCCCTCCAGATCTCAAGGAAGCATGCTTATGCAAGGGATTTGGTTCTACCCTGACAGGATCAGCCTTAAAATGGCTGTTAAACGTCCCTCCTCACTCAATTACTTCGTTTGCTCATTTGGTTAATTTATTTAACAGTCAATTTTCTTGTAGTCGGAGTTTTGAGAAACAAACCAGTGATCTTTACAGGATAACTCAAGGGCCTCAGGAATCCTTGAGGGATTATGTGAACAAATTCAGTCGAGAATCCTTGGATATCCCACATCTTGATGTTGCAACAGCTGTACAAGCTTTTAAGATGGGGTTACAAAAGGATTCTCAGTTTTATCAGGATCTTGTAATGAATCCCTGCAGGAATCTCGACGAAGCTCGTAACAGGGCTTTGAGATATATCCGTTTCGAAGATGACAAGAAGATGCAGGAGAGGATGAATTCTACCTCAACCTATGAATCAACTAACAGGAAATCAGAAACCTCATATAAGCCATATCGCTCCAAGCCATATGGCAGAAATGATAACAAGAAAGTGAATGCTATTGAAGACGAGGATCCTGAAGAATATCCTGACTTATCTGAATACTGCTTTTCTGTTAATATACCTGAGTTAATGTATGCTATGCAGGGTTTAGGGGACAAAGCTAGGTGGCCTCGAAAGAACCAGCAGAAAGCTGATTGGAAGGATAAATCCAAATGGTGTGCCTTCCACGAAGACTTCGGACATATGACCGAGGATTGCATTGCTTTAAGGAAAGAAATAAGTTACCTGTTAAGCAAAGGATATCTGAAGGACTTGCTGGGAAAAAAGAAGAATAAAGGTCAGGATCCCGAGAAGGATCCTGAACGAGCAGCATCACCCCCAGCAGATGCCAAGATAATTAACTTTATTTCAGGGGGATCCGATATTTGTGGAACTTCGTATTCGGCGGCCAAGAGACATGCAAAGGAAGCTAAGAGTGAGAGGGGAGACAGACCAGTCAGGATGACTACCCTCACAACTGATAAAGTGATCACTTTCGATAGTGATGACAGGGATACTGTTCAGGATCCTCACCATGATGCTTTGGTAATAACATTATATGTGGCTAACCATTTTGTACGCAGGATACTGGTAGACAACGGTAGTTCTGTCAATATAATTCAGCTGGAAACATTGAAGAGGATGAATGTATCTCCGATGGACATTACTTCGAAGTCCAATGTGCTCGTTGGTTTCAGTGGAGAAGCTAGGAATACCGTAGGAATACCAGTATATGTTGAAGGGGTCAACTCGATACAACGCTTCTGCGTGATGGACTCCTTATCCTGCTATGACATCATACTGGGAAGACCATGGATTCACGATATGAAGGCTGTGCCATCAACATATCACAAATGCATCAAGATCCCTACCCCTTGGGGAGTTGTCAAGGTTGAAAGTGATCAGCAGGAAGCGAAAGAATGCTACTCATCCTCAATGAAATCCTCAACTAAGCCTAGTACAGCATAGCAATTAAAGATGCGGGCCCAGGATATCGTGGAGGATTCAGAGCAGGATGTGAAGAAAATTATCATGGATCAAGATAATCCTGATATCTCGGTGCTCGTAGGAACCAATATCCCTCAAGATATTGAAGAGCAGTTAACTAACTTTTTGAAATGCAGGATGTCAATGTTTGCATGGAAGCATGAGGATATGACAGGCATATCCAAAGACATTATCACTCACAAGCTTGGAATCGACAAATCATTCAAGCCTGTTCAGCAAAAAAGAAGAAAATTTGCTCCTGAGCGGAATGCGATTATCCAAGAGGAAGTTGAAAGATTGTTGAAGTCCAGGATGATCAGAGAAGTCAAGTTTCCAAGATGGCTAGCAAACGTAGTTGTGGTACAGAAGAAAAACGGGAAATGGGGAGTCTGTGTAGACTACACGGACTTGAACAAGGCTTGTCCTAAAGACCCATTTCGTCTCCCTCACATCGATGCAATGGTGGATGCTACTGCTGGACATGAAATGTTAACGTTCATGGACGCATCCTCAGGATTTCAGCAGATTCAAATGGAGCCTTCGGACCAGGAGGATACTGCTTTCATGACACCAACATGTATATATTGCTATACTGCCATGCCTTTCGGTTTGAAAAATGCAGGTGCAACATACCAGAGATTAGTAAACATGATGTTCAAAGATAAGCTGGGGGACACCATGGAGGTATATATTGACGATATGGTGGTGAAATCTAAAAAGGCTGAGGATCACCTCCAGGATATCAAGGGAGCATTTGATATCCTGGATCAGTATAACATGAAGCTGAATCCTGCTAAGTGCCATTTCGGAGTGGGGGCAGGAAAGTTTCTTGGATATATGGTGACGAAAAGGGGGATAGAGGCAAGCCCGGAGCAGATTAAAGCTATCCTGGATATAAAATCACCCTCAAATATGAAGGACGTACAACGGTTAACAGGCCGAGTAGCAGCTTTGAATAGATTTATTTCAAGATCCTCGGAAAAATGCAAGGAATTCTATGATATCCTCAAGAAGAATAAAAAATTTGAATGGGGAGCAAAGCATGAAGCAGCCTTGCAGGATTTGAAGCGATATCTCTCAACTGCACCTCTATTGATGAAGCCTGAAAATGGTGAACCACTATCCCTATACCTCGCTGTATCAGGGAATGCTGTAAGTGCCGTTCTTATAAAAGACCATGAAGGTCAGCAATATCCTGTTTATTATGTTAGTAAAAGTTTGTTAGATGCTGAAACTAGGTATTCTCATTTAGAAAAATTGATATTAGCTTTAGTCATGGCATCGACAAAGCTTAGACATTATTTTGAGACACATAGGATCCATGTTAAAACGAATTATCCTGTCAAAAATGTGCTTAGGAAACCAGAGATGTCAGGCAGGATGGCCAAGTGGTCAGTAAAGTTAAGTGCTTATGATTTAGTATATGAACCTAGAAATGCCATAAAGTCTCAGGCTTTAGCTGACTTTGTGGCTGATTTCAGTAGTGACATTCAGGACGAGGTAGACCTAGAAGTTCAACAGTTAGGAGAATCTTCAGGATCCTGGACATTATATACTGATGGTGCATCCCATATAAGAGGTGTAGGTTTAGGTATACTACTAAAATCGCCATAGGGGGACATATTACCCCAGGCTATTAGGTGTGAATTTCCTGCTACTAATAATGAGGCAGAATATGAAGCTTTAATTGCAGGATTAGAATTGGCTAAGGATATGAGTATCAAGAATTTGCAAGTATATGTTGGCTCTTTGTTAATTACTAACCATTTTAATGGATCCTATGCAGTTAAGGGTGAGAAATTAATCGAATACCTCGATATTCTCAAGAAATTAGCCGGATATTTCGATGTTTTTACACTTGAACAGGTACCAAGGGAGGATAATGCTGAAGCAGATGCCTTAGCAAATCTGGGATCATCGATCAGGATACCAGAAGGAACCCAAATACCAATATTACATGTCTTGTATCTTGCAACGAATCCTCAGGATAAAGAAGTAGCGGGTATTCAGGATCCTGGAGCAGCATATCACGATTTACTATTATAAATAATGTTTTATATAAGAAATCTCTTGCAGGATCGTATTTGAGGTGCTTGGAGGATCCTAAAGCCAAAGAAGTACTTCAGGATATACATGAAGGGGATTGTGGTAACCATACTGGGGGCAGGTCATTATTCTCAAAAGTATTAAGGAAATGATATTATTGGCCAACAATGAGAAAAGATGCCGCAGAATATGCTCCAAGATGTGATGCATGTCAAAGACATAGTAACATACTGCATCAGCCTGCTGAACCATTATATCATATTGTTTCCCCTTGGCCATTTATGAAGTGGGGTATGGATATAGTGAGAAAGCTTCCAAAGGCTCCAGGAGGGAAGGTTTTTATGTTAGCAATGACGGATTATTTCTCCAAGTGGGTTGAAGCAGAAGCATTTGTTCAAGTTAGAGATCAAGAAGTAGTATCCTTCATAAAGAGAAATATCCTGACCAGATTCAGAGTACCAGCCGAGATAATATGTGACAATGGTTCTCAGTTTATAAGCAAGAGAACTACTGACTTTTGCAAGAGTTGGAGAATCAAAATGATAACATCTACTCCAGTACATCCTCAAGCGAATGGACAAGCAGAATCCTCAAACAAGATAATTGTCAATAACTTAAAGAAGAGGCTTGGAACCAAAAAAGGAAGATGGGCAGAAGAATTACCCTTTGTTTTGTGGGCTGATAGAACAACGGTAAAGAATGCAACAGGCCAAACCCCATTTTTCTTGGTATTTGGAGCAGAAGCAATGATTCCGACGGAAATGGCAATACCTACTGCAAGATCTACCCTAAGTGATCCTGAACAGAATCCTGAAGCCTTGAGTCAGGATTTGGATACTATAGATGAAAAGAGAGATGCAGCAAGGCTAAGGATGGCAGCATATCAACAAAGAATATCCAGAGCATATAACAAGAATATTTGGACCAGAAGATTTAAGGTTGGAGATTGGGTGTTAAGAAAGGCTTTTCAGAATACCACTAATCCTGCCGATGGCAAGCTAGCTCCAAAATGGGAAGGACCATATGAAGTTGAATCAGAAGCAGGGAAAGGAGCATATAGACTCAAGAATATGAAAGGGGATATGCTACCGAGATCTTGGAATGCTATACACCTTAAGCTTTATTTCAAGTGAGTTTAGAATTTAATTTCTAACTCAGGATGGTATGAATTCTATCTTTTTTAAATATGTTTGGTTTAATTTATTCTTTGAAACCCAATACTAACTTAAGCATCGGAGGGGTGTTAGCCAAGCTAACACCCACCTTAGTTTAAGGATGTTTTGCAGTATATGCTTCGGGATATAGCTCCAGGATGCTCACTCAGGATACTTCAGAAGATTAGAGGATTGGCCCCCTCTCTCACGTACAAGGGATCCTGATCCCTTCACAGGTTTAAAGGTATTCACCTTTCTTCCGAATTGGGTTTAAACACCCCGCCTAGAGCGCAAGTTATTCGGGGATAGTTCAAGGTGGCGGGACCAGTCCATGTAAAAGTGGCTGACAATTTCGTTACTGTTGGATATATCCTGAATCCTAAAGGTATATGAGGATTGATCACCCTCTCTCACGAAAGGGTATTTTCATACTCTCTAAGGTTTAAAGGTTTTCACCTTTCTAAGTCTTGGAGTTTATACACTCCCGCCTGTAGGGCACGAAAATTTGGGATTTTCCCCGGGATACGAGGAATTTATTCCCAAGACATTTTTGGGTTTTACCCCTGTGACATGAAAAATTGCCTATACAATGGAAACTGATATCCAGAAGATTTCTAAGTATTTGAAGACATTGTACACAGGGGACATTCCTACCAAGGCAATGATGTAAAGCTCAAAGGATAAGGTTCAGAACTAATGCACTAAGTGTCTCAGACAGGGGACATCTTCATTGGAAGAGTTACAAAGGGATTGAAGTTTGGTAATAGGTTTATACCCTATTCCTGGTATGATCTTTCCTTTGTAAACGTTGTTTAAGTTTTTGACAATACTATGTTTGGTAAAAGGTTAAATATCCTGATATATTCTCAAAATATATTTTCAAAATACTTCACAGAATATTTGATTAAAATATTTGAAATTAGTACTGGTTTGGAACTTTGATCATTTAGGTATTATCAAAACAGGTTTTGGAAAAGTGGACTGTTTTTCACTCTTTAAAAAGCTTTCTACAAAGTTGAAGGAATGTTTAGAAGTTCTATCTAATAAAAAGTTTTTATTATATATCATTGAGCATATTGATCAGGATATTTTTGAAAGATAATTGTACGAAAGATCTGTACTAAGAAAGACGGAAGATAATAGCAAGAAATATGAAAGATGAAATTATTTGAAAACAATCAGTACTAGTTGATAACCGAAGGTTTCATCCTGAAGCCCAGGACCCATCCACCTTCGGCTATCACATTGTTTCGATACAGAAATGAAAATTGTTTATAAAAACATAAAATTGTTCAAACAATTTAAAGGAAATAAGCTTTAGGGGGCAGTGTCTTCTTCGTCCATAATGATTTCAGCAGCATCCGTCTTGGGATCCGCCTCAGCATCCTTCTCAGTATGGGTTGCTTTTTCAACTGCTTTGGAAGATTCATCGACAGCTGGTTTGGAAGAAGTGCCGCCGAGGTTCTTTAGCTTGGTCTCCCAGGCACCAACGTCCTAAGAAGGGCATTCAAAACCTAATGTTTTGGCTTCATGGGCCATCTTCAACCTGGCTTGGAGGAGAGAAATGACGACGGAACTCTTAAGGCTTTCCCGGTAGCTGACCATATTCCGTTCGTGTTGCACATGGGCAGCTTCAAGATCAGCCTGGGCTTGAAGGGTAACTTTGTTGAGAGCAGTCTGGTGTTCTTGAATCATAGCTTTGAATTTCTCCTCGTAATGACGAGATTTGTCGGCTGCAATCATTCCTTGATCGGAGATTGTGATTTCTGCTTCCTTTAGCTTGGATTCAAGCGTCTTGTTAAGCCTGCAGGATTCTTGGTATAGGTGAACCAGACGCTCAAGACCCTACGAAGGTAAGAGGACATATATTAATATTGATAAATCTTTGTAAATGATGTAAGCCGCAGGATGTAATATGAGAATACTAACCTGGTTAAGAAAGGAAGTCATAAACCCGCTAGCTTCAATGAACCCGTGCTTCTCATAAGGAAATGTGTCAGAAATGACAGGGGAATCAGGCTCTTTCCTTTTGCGGGAACTTGAACTCCGGGGCTTGGTAGCCGGTGAAGGTTTGGGAATAATGATGGCTTTGGAACTGCTGGGTTTGGATGAGGCTGTGGCCTTGGGACTAGGTTCCTTCTTGACCTGAACCTGATCAGAATAACTGTCCAACTCGTCAAGGTCAAAGACTTTAGGGATCTTGGCCGGTGCTGCATAAAGGGAAAAGTTTCACATCATTATTACTCTTTATTTTATTATTATACTGTGTTAGCTAATTATTTTAAAAAGTAATCCTTACCAGACATTTCAGATGACGAGTATTGACTGGAACTCGGGACGTGTGTGGTGAAAGTCCTGTCTATTGCAGGTAATTGGTAAACAGTGTTGATTCTTTCTTCTGATTCAGCGGTAGGGGGAGCTACTTCCTTGAAATTCACTGCATAAGGATCAAAAAGAAGGATGTTAGTAGAAGATAAAAACCAAACGGTCCATGAGAATATTTATGACCCTACCGGTGGTTAACCACTCCACCGGAAGGTTGGCACCCTCAGCAATGGAGTCTCGTTTGACAAAGAAAAACTTGCGTTTCCATCCGTCTTCGTTTTTGGTGGCTTTAAGAATAAGGGGTTTGCTAGAGGTCGAGAAAAGCAAGAACCGGCTAGAGCCATGGGATCGGAGGCGATAAGCAATAGGCAAATCCTCGATGCAGAGATCGGGGCAATGAAGGTTTTTGATTTGGTTAAGTACAATTAATACTCTCCAAACCATGGGCATGGTTTGAGCAAAAGAGATGCCGGTGGTTCGGAAGAATTGCATCATGAATTCGGAAAAAGGATATGCTGGAAAGCAAACCCAGTCAGTGGAAGAAACATCCGATCGAACGGTCTAAAGACCGTGTTATCAGGGAAAGCGCCGGAAGCTCTCAAAGCCGCAATGTCTACGTTGTCAAAAGCACAGACCTCCTTTTCGGGATTTTTGAGGAGATTCTGCTGGGTGAAGGTCTCGGCATCCATTACGAATAAGGCAAGGAAAATTGATAGAAAGTAAATGAGAAATGGAGAATTACCTGAAGGCTCTGTGGAAGATATCTGCTTTTCAAACAAGAAGAGAGAAGATATAGGGGCATTATGGATCTCTATTGAGCAAAAAGCGTGTTGGAGGTTACGATGTGATCTCGACTGTCGCTTCATTTTAAATGCCTTGAATTATGGGATAAGACTTTTGAAATATATCCGTTGGATTGGTATACCAACCGATATATTTGGGGACAATTGTTATGGCTCATTTTCTAAGCATACATATCTTGAACTATATCCTGCTTTTTATTGTTTATCTATGATCAGGATACTGGACGGGGACATTGCTAACATCCTGGGTGACATCCTGAGGTATATCGAATTAATCACGTGCAGGTTAAAGACTGGGACTTGCCAACGGTCAAGTGGACTCCATCTCCTCAAGACTCGGGCGTATTTGTTAAAGGAGAGACGTTGAGCCCGAAAGACCAGGTCTCCAACGTTCAACTAAGGAATATTCGTTGGATCCCGGTTATGTAGGATAGTTAGTTACATTTGTTTTACTATAAATAGATGGGGGCGGATCAGATTAAGGCACTCAACTTACACATTTTCAAACACTTTCACTCTAGCTCATCGCAAACACTACACACAACACTTGTATTCGAATTACATTGTAACACATAGTCGATCCGCACCACATCCTGCACTGTATCCTGATATTTGAAGCAATAGAAGAACAAGGCAGCTGCGATTGTCAGCTCCCGAGGTTTTATGCCGGCGATCTAGATTGATCAAGGGCTTTCCTCGTATATCACGTGTCAACCTTTACATTTTCGCTCATTGTTTGATCACAGATACAGCTTTATATCCTGAGCCGTATCCTGAAACTGTTTTCACAACTAATTTGGTTAACACATTTTTCACATATAAATTTTAGCACACTACCTCACTTAACTAATTTGATCACTAAATTGCTTAGGTAATTTTTGACCAAAACACTAAGCATGTACCCCGCTTTCTTAACAGTTCCCCACTTTTCTTTCCTTTCTACAAATATGCGGGTAGACTCTTACCATCTTTCCATCATGACATTTCAAGACATCTAATAACCATACTTTACAATAAACAAAAATTTAGAGCTGCCATAATTTTCCTGTATTGATATGAAGATTATAATTCATTTACTAGCATTATGAGTCATTTACTTCTGCCTTCCAAGTTACTAACCATACTTGTTCCTTCACTATGCCGTTAGAAACAATAATGCTCACCATGAGCCTACTACTTAATTCCTCTATTATTAATATCATCATTCTTCCTAGTCACCCCCTCTTGTGACGTAAAAACTTTGATTACTAATGTATGTGTGTATATATATACACATATACATATACTTGCCTCAAACATTTAGTAACTCTATTACTATTAGTTGCTTGTTAATCCATTCCTACAGTTTGGACTAATTCGCACATTTGTACTTCCTTATTGATTTTAGACATACTTATGTAAACGTTGTTCTTGCCATCCCATTTCTTTTAAATCCTCTACTAGTAAGTCCATCACGTAATTATGTTTACATGTTGAGCCACCTCATTCATTCTTGAAATTCGTTTATATATTTTAAACGTTCGAATTCAATCATACTTGTTATCATTTTACCATTTCTTACAAAAATCTCTATCCTCATGGGTGCTAAAATCATCCATCTAGGTCTTAGCCTATTATTCTTTCTACTAACATTTACTTTTTATTTGACAAAATTTTCATCCTTAGGACCATACTACACTCAAAATTCTATCATCCTTTCATATTCAATACTTTCTAAGTTTAATCGTAATTATCATTCCTTCGCTTTATTACATTCTAGCCCATACAATCCTCTTCCATAATCATTGCTTTTATTCCTTCCTACCGTGCCATTTGTTATCGTTTGTATTTCCTTCGTCCGTCATCTACATTAAGCATTCTCTACATTCATTACTTAATATACTTTCCATGTCATCTCAAGTTACATTCATGCATTCATAATCATATTTTAATATCTTTCATTTCACTTGTACATCATCAACATCAGTCACGATAGGCCACATCATGCATGCCTTTCGTTCATGGGAATAGATTCCCTCATCCTTCTTACTTACTTTCTCGCACTATCCGCTACTCGAAACATATTTTGTTAACAATTTCTTCGTTTTCATCAGCCATCTACTATATCATTCGAGATCATTATTAAAATTTATTCTTTGGTCATGTTCACTTCATTCTAACATTTTAATTTTTTATACTTTCCTTTCTTTCATGCTATGTGTTAATGGTCCTTTATGACCACACCACATATCTCTCATCATAGGGTTGATAAACCCAACTAGAACTTCACTCACAACCTTCCAATCATAGACGTTCTTACTTCAAAACATTTCGACATGACCCGGTTGACATTTAGAGGATCCTAATTATCATAGGTTGCATTTTTGGAAACTTAACGAAACTATTGGATTTGCCTTAAGAAATATTCTACAACATAGTTTAGAAAATATGTTAATATACTTTACATATTTCAATGACTTTCATTCTCTTACTTATTACACATTCATTAATTTCATACACTTTTCACTTCGTTATATGTTACTTCATGCCATCATGCTTACGTCTTATTAACCTTTGTCCTTTTAATTATGGTTATCATGCTTTTATTTCATAATTTCGGGTGTTAATAGCCACTTAGTGGCCATACCGCATTCCTTTCATCATCCTTGGTGTTAACGGCCACCTCGTGCCCACACCGGATACCATTCATCTTTCTCGGTGTTAACGGTCACTTCATGACCACACCGCATACCATTCATCTTTCTCGGTGTTTACGGTCACTTCGTGACCACACCGCATACCATGCATCATTCTCGATGTTTACGGTCACTTCGTGACCACACCACATACCATTCATCTTTCTCAGTGTTAACGGTCACTTCATGACCACGCCACATACCTTTCATCATTCTCGGTGTTAATGGTCAATTCGTGACCACACCGCATACCTTTCATCATCCTCGGTGTTAACGACCACTTCGTGACCACACCGCATACCATTCATCATAGGGCATCATATTTACCATCATTATTGGTAATATCATTATCATCATCATCATCGACGTCATTAATTGCTAAAATATGCATGCTTTCTTAAAGTTCATTCTTACATCCATTTACTTTACTTTTTTTCATCAATTTATAATCATACATCAACAAAGTTCGACGACCCCTTTTTCATCAATTTATATCTTTAGATGCGTTTTACGGCATTCAGAAGTCCGGGATACATCACACAAGTCAACCAAGAAAAATCAGAAAAACGAACCCAGGGAGTGGTGTCGGCGACGACCCTCCCTAGCGTCGGCGACGCATAGCCAAAAGTGGTGTCGGCCACAAAACGCTCAGGCAGTGGGTTTGGGCGTCGAACCTTCTGGTTCATTTAAAGGGGCGTCGACGACGGGAAGAATGGGCGACGGCGACGTGTTGCCGGCTGCCCAAAATGCTGCTGAGTTTCTTCGTTTTTTGCCCATTCCGACCCGTTCCCGAGTACCGTAACACCAGAACTTGCCCCGGGGCTTCCGGAATTACCATTTCCAGGCATTACCCCATACCAAATCTCCACATCCCTTCCCTTAACCATTTCCTAATAAAATGAAACTTAGAAATCATAATACTAAATTCGTACCTTAACCGCGTCTTGGAGCGAACACACATCATTTCTTGAGCTTTCGGTTTGAGTCCGGGCACTCTATCCAGTGCTCGAATCCCTCAAACCTCGGCTCTGATACCAACTTGTAACGCCCATATTTCACATTCGAATATAAAAATAATAACATTCAAATTGTAACAAAAATCGGGCATGACCCGTTCGTAACATAAGCAATTCCCTGCTTTAAAAAAATCACCATTCAAACTAAATTCTACATTTAGAACTAAATTCTACGACACGTTTCCAAAAGATAAAAAAGTTCTAACCATTACATCATAATAAAAACATCCATTAACCAAAAGACACTACCACCCTTTAAAGAACTTGACGAGCGGAAGCAATTAAATGGCGCGATGTGTGTTCATTCCCCAGGTTCAAGATTTTGCTCCAAAGGACTATTTACCTACAACATTCTTAACAAGTCAACTAAATATGCAAAACAATAATCTAACATATTCAATATTTTATTTTAACAATTATCATTCTCGTGTTTTTAATCATACATACTTTTCCATCTAACGGGTCTTTATGATCAAACCAAGTTCACAAACTAAGACTTGATCCAAGACCCGTCTAACTTTCTAACCTTCTCCATTAATTCGACCCGTTCACACGGTTCGACTACATGACTTTTCAACATACATTCCATTAGTACGACCCGTTCAGAATGGAGCGGGTCATTACACATCCATTACTATTGCATTTCCTATCCATTTTCCAATATTTAACATATCAGAATTCTACCATGAACAATCTTACAACGCTACACTAGGATTCATTTACCAAAACTAACATTCATAAATCTACATAAAGGGAGAATTAAGTTCATATGAACTTACCTTTGTTTTGCGTTGCTTGCGTACCGGTTTGACTTGCACCTTCTTCCTCCATGCCTACAATTTGACATTGAACTTTCTTTCAATCTCATGCTTTTATTTCATATTTACATTAACATAGTAAGCTAACAACTTGTCAATCCGCCAATTCTAATCAATTACCATCATATGCTTATGAAATCATCTTCATCACATATAAACCAATGCACAAGCATTTCATCAAACACTTAGTGTGCATAACATTAATAAAGCATAAAGTACAAGTATCTTATGCATAACCTCCCTAGTTCATTTTAACATCATCAAAATCAATGGATTTTCATACAACATTCATACATGGTAATTATTCATCTATAAAATGTTCATTATAAACTACTTTATACATAATCATTATTCTAATTGGTACATGATTCATCATTATACTTCACAATATCTCTACTACAAGTGGGTTTCTACTTTCAATCATCAATTCAGCCGAATTCAAGTATAATTCATGTTCTATGTGATAATTCTAACCCTTAATCACACTAATTTATGATAAATTCATGGATTACCCGAAACCCATTTCATACATCATCATAAAAACACAAAATTTCACTTACCCTATACTTTAGTATGTTTGGATGAACAAGAATTCATGTAGGTCCCCTATTCGTATGGATCTTTCACAGAATTGTCTTTCCAATCAAGAGTGCGGAATCCTCTTGATCAGAATATCACAGAAACAAGTAGAAGAACAGAAACAGCAAGACACTTTCAAACCGGGTTACTATTGATTATCAATCACAAAGAATTACAATCAATCAAACCCTAACCAACTCCAAATTCGTCCAAGACTAAGTCTCTCACGAAAATACTCACAAACAATGTTATTGGCTGATTAACTGATTTTCTGATCAACCTAAACCCTAAAGCCTAACCTTGTTTATATAACACAAGGTTTGCAACATTAGACATAGGTTCCTACATGGGCTAGGCCCATTTCGTCCCCATCACCCAATGTTGGGTTTAGTTAGCCCAAACATTACAACTAACTATTACAAAGCTAAACCCGCTAACTGTTTATCGTTTAACTAATTACAAGATATCCAAAGACCAAATCTAAGCTGTTGTCACAAACATGCACCAACAAACTCCCCCTTGACAATAGCTTCATAAAATAACTTTGTCTTCAGTCATCTTGCAATCTTCATGTAGTCTTGCACTGTCTTTGGTCCTTGGATAGCTTCAGCTTCAATAGCTTCTGTCAGCAACAGACTCCCCCTAAGCTGATGCATCCAATCACCAAATCTTCAAAAACTTTAGCGTTTGAGTAAACTCCAGTTCAGCATATGTATAGCAATCTTCAAACTCTTCAACTTTGTCTGCAATATAGAAAGGAGGTTCTACCATGCATCCAATCAAACTCTCATCTTCACAGCAACTTCTCACTCTAACTTCTCAGCAACATACTGCTTCAATCTGTATACTATAAAATAAACATCTCGAGAAACCATAAGAATTTTTCAACAAAGTTAAATAAATTATTATTTTTCAAGAGATAGTTAAACTGTACCACAGATTAAGCATTTTTAACTTATCACCAACACGCAAAACTTTTTAATCACACACCCTATAACCCGTATGATTTAAAATTTTGAACTCACTTTCTAACACCGTCTCCCCCTATCAGTAACAATTCTTCCAAGAATAACAGTTTTTCGTACGTTAAGAATTTTAAAACAGAAAAAGACACTATTTTTGGATTTTTATATTTTCTGAAAGCAAGTAAATACAAAAACAATAAACACTCTATTTTTGTGAGAATCACTGGTAAGAAGATCATATCAGCACAATCAAACTGTTTTCACACTATAAGATAATTCTTTATTTAATTTTTCGTGAAAAGCAGTTCAAGACGATTACCAGTATGTTTGTCCTCTTAAACAAAATGCATGAACATTTCAAGTACCATTACCATATGATACTTAAAGGTAATATTAATTACTGATATACTAGTGTGTCCCACTTCAGGATATACCCCCACGATCAAGGTATGCACAAAGTTTCATCGTAGTAGGTGAGTATACTGAATTCATCCTTTAAGATATCCTGACAATGTCTCAGTCTGCATATAATCTGTTTTATCATGTTTTGATTGCTTAACAATGAACACCCAAATAAATACTAATCAAATCCTGGAAATATAAACAACACACTCTATCATGCAAGTATCTTCCCTACCACATATTTCACAAGTCCAATCCAGATTTCTGAAATCTTAACTGGGAATAGGTTGAGAAGAGAACAGAATAGATCTTTAGGAGAGATGGTATAATATACAGATCAAATGAGTTTTCTCAGTTTGATATAGGTTTATTGGGTTTCATTTGGGCACTTGAGGGCCTCTTTCGGGTGTATAGATCTATAGCGCGACAACGTACAGCTAGGTCAGCATGTATCTGGATGCAGCAGAAGCTGTCGTTGCCTAGCACCTCCAGGTCAGCATATATCTGGATGCAGCAGAGGAGGTACACGACTTTTTTCAGAGAAGATTTCAGAATCAGATCAAAATTGTGTGTATCGGGACACATACAGACATTCAAATAGAAATGTGCTAATTCCAAGTGATTTTCTTTCCTGGGGTCATGTACAAGTTTAGTTCTGAACAGAAAGACAGCCAAGATATCCCTAGATGAAATAACAGTATAAAGACCCAAAACTTCAGATTTTGGCAATCTATCAACGCAAGATTTAAGGTCATTAAACCATACACCACTGATGTGTTCCCCACTCATACACAGTTCATTTAGATTTATATCACATTGGTAAGTTGATTATTTCATGCTTTTTGCCTACTGGTACATCATATGATGAAGCTGCTATCACACTTATGCAATTTAATTTCAATTTCAGTGTGACAGTCTAACTTGCCGATGTACTATCATTTCTCCTTTTTCACACAGTGAACTCATTTTTGATTTTCTAATTTTTTATGTTTTTGATTTTTCAAATTTTTTTATTTTTAATTTTTAAGAAAAGCAGTAAACTATTTACAAAAATTCTTATGAAAAACCAGTTATTCAGGATTCCTCATCCCGTTGAGTTCGACTAAGTGTTCAAAGCGAGCCCTGTCAAAAGCTTTAGTATAAAGATCTGCCAGGTTATCTAGTGTGTCGAATCAGCACTTTGAACTTCAATTTAAATCAATCAACATAAATATATCAACAATCTCACATCCCCCTTCATGTGCCTAGAGCAGCCATTATCAACATAAGTTGATAATCCTCCTTAGCAGCTCCTGCACACACCAACTAAGAAATTAGTTAGATTGGGGGACCCAAGCCTTAATGGTCTTGGGTCGTCCAAATTCACCAACTACTGGAACATCCATCCAATATCCATTACTCCTAACTGGAGTCTTGGATCTCAGACCTGTTGATGGAAATGGGGTTTGATTTCCATAAGGTCTCTGGTCCTGAGGGTTCCTATATGTATTTGGACTATTTGACCTTTGAAAATTTTTATTCTGATATCTCGAATTTTGATTCCAAGAAGCTTGATTGTTATAATTTCTAAAGCCATTGTTATAAAAATTTCGACAACCATTATTTTGGTATCGATTTTGATATTGACCTTGACTTCTGAAATTATTTGAATATCCATTAAAATTGTTCATTCTTGGTGAACTGCTTCTAGGTCTCTCAAATCTGCCTGGTGGAGATCTAGGCTGAAATCTTGGTTGATTTCTTTGAAAACGAGGAACTTGTGGAGTTCCTTTTTCAGCCTTATCTACACCAACAGCAACATTCTTTGGTTGCTTAGGAGCAGATTTCTTTGGAGAATTTGAGCCTTTCTCCTCACTATCACCTTCCTTCACCGGTAATTTCCCTCTCTGTTTTTCACTAAGTTTTGCTTCACTCTTTTTGTTAGGACAGCAGCTTGCTACATGTCCCTTGACGTGACATTTGAAGCACGATCTCTTTCTCGAAGACTTCTTAGCTGGAGTCTCTGAGGTAGATCCCTTATCAGATGGTGATGATCCCTTAGATGAACCTTGTTCAGTTTGCTTTATTTCAGATTTTTCTATCCTCTTATTTTTAGCAAACTCTACATTCGATTCATTTTCAATAACAGCAGTTTCGTTTTTCATATCACTACCTTGAACAAAATTAATCTTTTTAACAAAAGCTTGATTTTTATTCTTAGGCGGTGAATTTTTCCTTTTCAAATCATCACTCTCAGATCCATCACCTTTACTTGATGTGGATGCGAAACTACTTGGTGTAGATGCCATAAAGTCTGCTAGCTCATTTTCACTAGGCAGGAATGAATAGTCATGACTAAGAGGAGGTGGAACTTCATTAAATCCCTGGAAGCCCACACTGGTCTTGTCATTACTCTTCTTTAACCCACCCATCATGTGTTTCATAACAAAAGATGAATCTCTGAATTGACCTAATTTCTTTTCAAGTTCAACAATTTTGAGTTGTGCATCTGACAACTCTTTGTTTTTATCAGAAATCTCTTTTGTTTTCTCAGCCATCATGTCATGAGCTAAATCTATTACTTGAAGTTTTTCATTTAACTTGCATGTTAAAGCTTCAATTTCAGCTTCACAACCTTTTATCTTCTTCAAGTATGATGATTCATTTCTTTTAACAAAAAAATTTGCTTCTTTTATGTTAGACATCTCACTTACCAGACTTTGGTTTTGTGTTGTCAACCTGGCAACCTCACCCTGTAGTTCACGACATCTCAAACATACTGAATTAGATTGTACCTCTTTCTCATGAACTTCTGAGTTTTCATCAGCAACAACCTGTTCAGCTTCACTCTCCTTCTCTACTTCAGCATCCACTTTTGCTTCAGCATTCTTCACTTCAGATTCAGCATCACTCACAGTAGTTTCAGCATCACTCACAGTAGTTTCAGCCTCATCAACTGGCACTATCTCTGCCATGAATGCACGAGTAACACTCTCATTTCCCTGATATTTCTTTTGTAATGCATCCCACATATCCTTTGAATTATTGTACTTTTTGAAGGTATGCTTGATGCTATCAGGTAAGGACGTCTTTATTGTAGCCAATGCTCTTTTTTCAGCCTCATACATCTTTTTATCACCCTCTTTCATGTTCGCATAGTCTGTTAGACGTTGTCTGCCCTCATAATCATGTGTAGGGTTTATGTACCCATCTTCAATACATATCCACATACGTACATCCTGAGATTCAATGAAGGATTTGAAGTTTGCCTTCCATGTAAGATAATTCTCCACCTTCATCATCTTAGGTGCATTCAATTTTGTCATGTTCGACATTTTAACGCAAACAGACTGGTAAAACCGTACAAAATATCACCGAAAACAGTGGTTACTAACTTACACCGTTAGAATCGTCTCGAAAAGACAAATCCAATGATATATAATGTCAAAAACCGTATTCGGGAATTTCCAGAGGTTTTTTTTTTTTTTTTTTTTTTTTTTTTTTTTTTTTTTTTTTTTTACCCTAAGGATCCAAGGAATTCAACTGTCCAAACGGTTCTGTCTAACGAGCTACGGATCAATTTCTATTTTCAAAACACTGAAATTTTATCGACGCTTGCCAACGAAAATTCCACCCTGTTAAATTCGCTGGTATCAGTTAATTTCGCTGGGTTAATGATTAATTTCGCTGGTCTGTTGTCTGTTCAATTTCGCTGTCTATCTTTGCTGGACAAATTCGCTGGTATAATTTCGCTATTACGACGACCTGTAAGTCGCTGAAAACCGTGATATTTTCGCTGTGGAAAATTTCACGGTTACCAAAGTCGCCTTTGGATTTAACTTCGCCGATAACTATGCTGGTTAAATTCGCAGATCAGTCAAATTCGCCAGTACAGTCAATTTCGCCACCCAGAAAATTTGGTAACTTAATCTTTTCGAAAATTTGCTGATTTTCTGGATTCTTCTAACAACTTTCTGCAGAATCGAAACAGCAAATCAGCAACTTCTCCACCAAAATTCGATGAACTCGATGAAGACACCAACAACAATCTTCGAATTTCAGCCAAAATCCTCCAAAAACAACCAATCAGAACTATCTCTAAAACCTGTAAATCAGCAAAAACTTTCCAGAAATCCTGCAAAACACCAAACAAAAGATCAAAACTGCCAAAAATTTCGAAAATTAATATCAAACCAGCCAGAAAAATTCGAAAATTTTAAAACCCTAATTTTATCAGATTTCAAAAATTCGAAAATCTCCCTGTTTCTGCAGACACAATTCTGAACCGAGCCTTCAAGAGCCTAATGCTCTGATACCAATTGTAGGTCCCCTATTCGTATGGATCTTTCACAGAATTGTCTTTCCAATCAAGAGTGCGGAATCCTCTTGATCAGAATATCACAGAAACAAGTAGAAGAACAGAAACAGCAAGACACTTTCAAACCGGGTTACTATTGATTATCAATCACAAAGAATTACAATCAATCAAACCCTAACCAACTCCAAATTCGTCCAAGACTAAGTCTCTCACGAAAATACTCACAAACAATGTTATTGGCTGATTAACTGATTTTCTGATCAACCTAAACCCTAAAGCCTAACCTTGTTTATATAACACAAGGTTTGCAACATTAGACATAGGTTCCTACATGGGCTAGGCCCATTTCGTCCCCATCACCCAATGTTGGGTTTAGTTAGCCCAAACATTACAACTAACTATTACAAAGCTAAACCCGCTAACTGTTTATCGTTTAACTAATTACAAGATATCCAAAGACCAAATCTAAGCTGTTGTCACAAACATGCACCAACAATTCAAGAACATGCAGGGATTTTAGTCAGATCTTCATTGTCAATAGGCTGCATCTTGGGATTATACATCCATGGAGGATTTTCTCCTTTCTTCTCCTCCAGGTCGACACCCACTTCCCCACACATACTGCCTAATTGTTTTTGTTATAACAATTCATTCTCAAGTTACTCTTTCAACCCCTAATGTTTTTAAAACATGGCACTTTATTACCCAACTATTGACTAGGTTACTTACTCTTATTTAACTTTCATATGGTAAAATTTGTATTTACCATTTTCTTTTACTTATGCATCAAAATTAAAATATTATGTTATGGCTTATAAAATTTTGGGGTGTTACTATATTTACCATTTCTTTTTGTCAAAACATAGCGACTATAACATTATATTATGAGATACGAAATTTGGGGTGTTACACGATTTATCGCCGATTTCTCGAAAATCGTTGTCCCTCTCACCTCTCCTACGCACAAGGATAAACCTTTTGTTTGGGGAACCGAACAAGAGGAAGCCTTTCAAACCCTCAAACTCATGCTCTGCAACGCTCCTGTGCTCGCACTACCTGACGGAAACGAAAACTTCGTAGTCTACTACGATCCCTCTAACCTCGGTATCGGTTGTGTTCTTATGCAACGGGAAAAGGTTATCGCGTACGCGTCTGGTCAACTCAAGATCCACGAGAATAACTACACAACCCACGATTTCGAGCTTGGCGCAGTTGTTTTTGCATTGAAGATTTGGTGACACTACCTTTACGGTACAAAGTGTACGGTTTTCACCGACCATAAGAGCCTGCAACACATCTTGAACTAGAAGGAACTGAATATGCGCCAACGCCGTTGGGTCGAACTTCTCAATGATTACGACTGTGAGATTCGTTACCATCCAGGCAAAGCAAATTTCGTTGCCGATGCTCTCAGTCGACGAAGCTATTTGCATAGCATTCGTAATACTCAAGCTCAGCACAATCTCAAAGCTCTAATTCGTGACGCTCAGCACGCATGTTTCATTGAGAATACCTTGAGAGAGGAAATGAAGAAATGTGGTGTTGAATCCCAACTTGTCACCAAATCGAATGGTATCTACTACTACCTCAATTGCATCTAGATCCCTAGTCGCAATAATCTTCGGGAGATATTGTTGGCCGAAGCCCACAAGTCTCGATATTCCATTCATCCCGGTGCCGACAAGATGTACCAGGACCTGCGCGCCAGGTATTGGTGGCCTGGAATGAAGAAGGATACCGGTGTCTATGTTTCGAAATGCCTAACATGTTCGAAGGTCAAGGCTGAGCAACAACGACCCTCTGGCTTACTCGCGCAACCCGAGATCCCTATGTGGAAATGGGAGAGTATAGCCATGGATTTCATTACGAAACTTCCTCGCAAGCCATCAGGTCATGATAGCATTTGGGTTATCGTTGATCGTCTCACTAAGTCCGCCCACTTCCTGCCGATACGGGAAGACTACAAGCTAGAATGATTAGCACGGATCTATACCGACGAAGTCATTTTTTGACACGGGACATCTCGTGATATCTTCTCTGACCGCGATGGTTGATTCACTTCATGCCTCTGGGAAAATTTTCAATCTGCTCTCGGTACTTCTCTCAATCTTAGTACTGCATTCCATCCCCAGACTGACGGTCAGACTGAACGCACTATTCGCACCCTTGAAGACATACTTCGCTCGTGTGTTATAGATTTCGGTGGTAATTGGGATTCGCATTTACCTTTAGTCGAGTTCTTGTACAATAATAGTTATCACTCTAGCATTCAAATGGCACCATTTGAGGCATTATATGGAAGAAAATGTCGATCGCCTATTGTATGGCATGAGATCGGGGATGCGCAAATTCCCGGTCCTGAGTTATTGCAAGAAACGACTAACAAGATCCACCAAATACGAGACAATCTCCTGAAAGCTCAGAGTCGTCAAAAAAGTTACGCCAAAAAACGCTGCAAGCCCCTTGAATTTAACGTTGGCGATCACGTACTCCTAAAGGTTGCACCTTGGAAGGGAGTGATCCGATTTGGCAAGAAAGGAAAGCTAGCACCTCGATATGTTGGACCCTTTAAGATTCTGGAAAGAATTGGCAAAGTGGCCTACAGACTCGAATTACCGGAGGAGCTCAGAAAGTGTCTAGCCGACCAGAATTTACATATCCCTCTTGAGGATCTACAAGTGGATGAAACATTACACTTCGTGGAAAAGCCAGTCAAGATCATGGACCGAGAGACCAAGTAGCTCCGACGCTCACGCATTCCCATAGTAAAGGTTCGCTGGGAAGGCAAACGCGGCGCCGAGTTTACCTGGGAACTCGAAAGTGATATGAAGGCTAAATATCCACAACTATTTGTTACGCCCGTGCCTTAAATTTCGGGAAGAAATTTCCTAAAGTAGGGGAGGCTGTAACAACCCGACTTTTAAAGTCAAAGTACAAGTCAAAGTCAAAGTCAAAGGAAGAAAAGATTGCTAATCAGATCTGTCATTTCTGACTTAATTATTGCTTGTACCATTTGACTCGATAATCGAAACTTTGCTTGACGCTATTTTATTTTATGATTATTTAATATGTGAAGTAACAATGCGATAACGTAATTAAACGCTAATCTACTAAACGCTACCACATCGCTATCGCATCGCAATTCGAATTACAGGTTCTGGATATTGTTTTACGTGTGTGTGCTATTACGTGCTTTACTTGTGTGTGCTTATATATATATATATATTGTGGGATGTTATTTGCAAACGTAATCGCAACACTATCGCATCACATCACAACCCAAAATACAAGTTACTTTTATGATTGTTAGGTTGGTTATGTTATCTATGTAACTAGTGTAATACTATCGTATCGCTCGCTCGCAACGCAACGCTCAACGCATGAAACGAAAAGTCAGAAACTAACTCATACGCACCATCCGATCGAATGACCATTCGATCGAAAGGCCCTCCGACCGAATCACTCCACATCGCTTCTTCTCCTCTTCACCTATAAATACCTCACCTGTCACATCACTGTTCATGATGTGACAACTCTCCTCCGACCCACGCACTCCCAGCCTCGTTTCTCTCGATTCCTCGCGATTCTTGTAAGTTTTCATCTCAAATCTTGTACTTCCTTAATCTTTACACACTTCTTTATCATTTTCACCATCAAATCACAACTTTTACCATGAAATCACTTGATTTCGGCCGGTTCAGTGGTGACGTCATCACGAGTTCTTATGAACTCCGGAGAATGAATTCATCTCTGCAATAATGGTCCGAATCTAACAAATTTCTACAAGGTTTTACACTATTTTCATCTAAAATCTAAACATCGTTCAACTGTTTCAAACTTTTCTTCAACATTCTTAACTTTTCACTCAAAACCGTTAGAATCTGGACTCGTTCGGGTTCACTGCCCATTCTTCAGTGGAGACCCGGGCTGATAATGGATCTCTAACGAAGAGATGACCGATTCACGGGTTGAACATGAAACACCGTCACGAACAGCTGAATCTGGTCGAACGGGATGATTCCCATCTGACCGGATGAGTTGGACTAGATGTGGTTTCCGTTGTTTAACACGTTGTCATACCGTCTCGATAAAATCTTTTAACTTAACGGATTTTACAAAGTTTTCAACCCAAAACAATTGTCCGATCGAACAGCCATCCGATCGGATAGCCATCCGACCGAACGGCTATCTGATCAGGTGACTTGTAAATTCAACACTTAATCAATTTTCAAAAGTTACAAAAACATCTGTTCCACTCGGATCACCATCCGAGCGGACGGCCATCAGTCCGGATGATCGTCGGACCGGACGACCTGAGAGGTAGAAACTCTTCAAAACTTTTAAAATACTACAACCAAAACTTCAAAGTTCATACAGAAATACATCCATCCCAAACGGACAACCCTCCGACCGAATGGTCATCCGTCTGGATGACCATCCGTCCGGACGGTCTTCCGACCGGATCACTGTTCGTCACTTAAAATCTTCGACGCACTATTTAACGCACTGTTCAATGCTTACACTATCGTTCTCTGACCAGGCTAACTTTCCAACGCTCCCTTCAATCCAAGCTTGTGTTTATTTATTAAACACGAACTGTGAGTATATCGATCCCTTTTTGCTTTATGCACTTTTGGGTGTTACATATGTTACCTATATCAAAATCACAATCGACACACAACGCAAACACTTTCATACGCTAACCACTCTCGTATGTTATATGTGTTATTCTATGAATGCTAGTATGTTATGTTTACATAGTGATTGTTGCATGACATCTTAGCAACGATAGTACTATAGTTTGGACTCAGCACTTGTCGTGGACATGGGTTGTTAAGGGCTTTTCTTCACGTGTCACAGTGGTGATATGTGTTGTGCATTCTACAACTCACAGTCACGTCTGTGTATATTTCATTGTCGATAACCTACCTGCTTCACATTTATATGTGTTACATGTTGGTTATGCGTAAATCGCTTTCGCTACTACTATACTATTAAACTTGTATGCTCACCTTTACACTATGTGTATTGACTTTTATTTTAACATAGGTGACAGGTGTTTAGGATGCTATTTGCTTGCTAGTTGTTATACAATCAAGTTTAGGTGGTCTAGAAACCCACAAACAATTTAATCTGAGTTGTCGAAACAATTTATTTGTCTTTAAGATACTATGTCTGTAATAACTGTTTTATTTGATATGTTATGGTATGGGACGTAACTTTAAATATCCGGTAATATTAGTTGTTATGGATTTCTCCTGGACAATCTGTTTCGCTCAGTGTCGCGCCCCGATGTTTCCACCATCGGTTGGGGTGTGATATGTGTAGAGAAGTCAAAAGACTTTTTTACCATTAATGAAGCGCGCCACACTAATAAAAGTGATGTTATTTACGAAAACGCCACCGCGTCATCTAGTCCATCGATTGTTTTGATCTGACGATCCATATCCGTTCTCTCCGTTCTCACACTTTTCATCGTTTTCTCTAAATCCTGACCCCATATATATATATATAGTTGGTAGTGTAATGTTAGATTAGTCAAATATGGTCATGTAAAGGTAAATCCCGTAGCCTTATGGGTTCACCAAAATACAAATCTTCCCAAGGATGATTCAGTGGTCCTGAATGAATATAAAGTAAAAAATGAATTCCTCTAATTCACCAAAACAACCAAGTGAGCTAAACTAGACGAGTGCATTTCAAACATGGATAGTGTTTGAAGAGTTGATGTAGTTTGTTCACTTTGTTTACGTAAAAGTTGTTTGATGACTTAGATGGTAAACTAATTAACTAAGTAATCTCGTGAGGTAGGTGGAATCCAAGTTATGGAAACAATGTTCCAATGCTCACATCTTTACCATAACTCATATCTTTCAACATTGAAGGTTGGAGACTTGGTTTTGTTTCTCTCAACTTCGATCTTACTTAGGATCTTTATGTATAAGAGGAAAGAGGCGTTTAACCCTCATATTTTCTGGAAAAACACCTTAACTCATGTCACACCTTGAATGTTACGGAAGCGTGATTATGGTGTGACCTCCTTAATACCATCGCATTCAATCATAACATCAACTATATGATAAAACCATAGATCGCCATCCATTAAATAGATTTTGAAAAAGCCACAAACATCATTGTTTAAAGCAAGACTCCAAATTCAAGTTTTACAAACCATATGAATTGTTTTAAGAGTTCATATTGACTCACCAAAAGACTCTAAATAAAACCAAGATTTGGAAGAGGTGTCTGGTCCAGGATAGGACACCCTAACCAAACCCTAAACCATGGATGACATCTTTGGTTTTTAACAACACTTGAAAACCTTCGAACGCCCGCCAGATCCACTTTTAATTTCCTGAAATACATGTAATTTGAAAACATCAACAAAATTTGAGCGAGTTCATGTGTGTGTTTGTGATTAAACCTTTGAAATATTTGTAAGTATGTTTATATGTGAAAAATGAACAGATCAATTAATGGTTTGCAAGGTCATCAATATATGTGCAACGGTGTAGGAAGGCTAAATCCTTTGCGTATTTCGCACCGGGCCTCCCGGCTGGAACGACATAGTCAACACATGAGCCAACTCGCGGACACATAGGTGGGGCTCACAACACCCAAATAGATCTATCACTCATGCCCCTCGGTCCTTCTAAAAGATTAATGGTCTCAAGCTAACGCCTACCCTTTCACATGATCTAGCGGTTCATTTCATTTGTAAATCCTTTGAAATCATAATCATTTATAACATCTACTTCACCCCCGAAGTTCTAAAACAAAAACAGTTAAAAGAAAAGGGGGACATGAAAATCACAATATTGCGTCTTCAATCACCGTAACTCAAGCTTTTCGGATAAACACGACTACCTACAAAGTACTAATGTCTATTAGGCGAACGGGCCGTGCCTTGACTTAGTATTATTGTTTTTGAGTTA
This sequence comes from Helianthus tuberosus, assembly GCA_030545235.1. Taxonomy (NCBI): domain Eukaryota; kingdom Viridiplantae; phylum Streptophyta; class Magnoliopsida; order Asterales; family Asteraceae; genus Helianthus; species Helianthus tuberosus. Next base: position 172,085,668 of record CM060352.1, read on the forward strand.
TGATTCTTTGTGTCTTCGGTATTATTCCAAGTTATATAATTATTTGTTAAAATAATTACTATTTTAACTTAAATTATATTTATAAATTTTGGAATAATTGTTAAACAATATTATTTTAATAATACTTCCCAAGTATTTTCACTTGTATTTTCCTTCCCAAGGATGGGGGTATCTTATACATGTTTATTTTTGTTGTATTTATTAAGTATTCTTTATACTTAATTTTGTATTAAGTTTTCCGAAATAGTATCCTTACTAAAAATCCCATATATATTTCCAAAATATATATACTTTAAGGAATATTACTTAGAAAAATTATTTATAAATTTTTCTTTGTCAAAAATATTTGTATTCTCTTACAAATTCCAAAATACTAAATTTTCAAGTCCACTTGGAAATTATATATATATATATATATATATATATATATATATATATATATATATATATATATATATATATATATATATATAGGGAGGGGCTCATGCGTCTCCATTTATTGTGAGAACCATGAGAACCAATGTGAACACAACCTAAAATAGCTAAAATAAACCCTAAAAAAACCTAACCCCCCCCCCCCCCCAAAAAAAAACCTAACCCCCCCCCCCCAAGCTAAGCCCCCCCCCCTCAAGCTAAATGCTAAAAACTAAAACCTAAAAAAAAACCTAACCCCCCCCCCCCCAAAAAAAAACCTAAACCCCCTTCCCCACCCCCCAAAAACATAACCCCCCCCCCCCCCCACAAGCTAAAATGCTAAAAACTAAACCCCCAAAAAAGCTAAAATAATCTAAAAAAATAAAAAAAAAATCTAAAATTTTTTTTTGATTTTTTTAATATTTTTTATGTTAAAATCGCTACTTTTCGAATCCAAATTTTTTTTTGCTTCGAAAAGTAGCGATTTTAACATAAAAAGTATTAAAAAAATCAAAAAAAAAATTTGTGTGATTTTTAGTTATTTTTAGGCATTTTTGGTTGTGTTCACATTGGTTCTCGCGGTTCTCGCAATAAGAGGTGGTTCTCGCATGATCTTCTCCCTATATATATATATATACATAAGCTCATTTTTCTCAAAAATGATATACTTCACATTTATTTTAAGAAAGTGTATATTTTCCCAAAAATATTGTATTTTCTGTTTGTTTAAGAAAATATATATTTCTTAAAATAATATATCTTCTAAAAATTTCAAGAATATATATTTTATACTTTGTCAAAAATAATATATTTCTCCTTGTCAAAAATAGGATACACTCTTGTGGTAATTGTAAAAAAAAATCATATTTTGTTTCCTTGGTATCCCAAAATATTATTTACCAAATATACTTTGTGAATGAATCGTCCGGAATATTTTGTAAGTCTCATTTCATAGTTTGGTTCTCCAATGTTTTTGTGTAAGTTTGTATGTTTATTCTTTGAAATTTTGGTAATATTTTGGATGGTAATTTCTTGGTATTTTGTGAGTTATAATATTTCAAGTCCTAAAATAATATAACTAATACACAAAATATACAAATAATCACACACATGGTGTCTTCTAAATACATATTTCCTAAATACATATTTAGTCACTTTTATTTATTAAAACCAACCTCCAATATTTATATTTTTGTAACAAAAATTATGGCAAAGTTTATGTAACAATTTAGGGTTTAAAATACACTTGTAAATATTTGTTTAAAAATATTTTTCTATGTGTTTATATTTTTAGAAAATTTTGCCATAGTTTCCCCTAAAAATGAAGGTTACCATGCTTTCAAGCATATCATTTTCTTTTGTAAAAATCATCACACTCAATTTACAATCATCAACTAACAACCTTTACTTACCAATCTTGCCAAACTCATGCATTTTCTACTACTTCATGAACTTGATTATTTTGTAAAAATTTGTAGTAACTTACTAGTATTCTTAGTAAGTCTTATTACCCTTTAAAATGTGTTTACTTCTTTAAAAGCTTCATTTTTAAAGAAGGTGGTTGTTTACAACTTCTAAACATATTTTCCAAAAACATTTCCTTATGAAACCTTCTTGTTTCACAAGTGTTCTTACACTTGTTTAACCACTAAAATAGGATTTTGTTTATGTAAGAACTAAGATTTAATGAAACTTATATTTTAAACTTGGTTTCTTTAGAAATCATTCATAAACATTTAGATCTATGTGTTTAACAACTTACTTTGTACATTACTTTTCAAGAAAACAAAGTGTTCTTTCAAGTTCATGATCTTCATGTGGATGATCTTATCATCCTACAACAATTCCCTTTCTTACATCTTGCTAGATTATGTTTTTAATCATGATCTAGCAAGATCTTATGATGATCAACATCATTTCTACAAACAATCAAAGATCAACAAGCATAACAACTTATATTCATCAAGATATCTTCATCTAGCAAACTTATGTTCATGTTTTCTTCATCTGATCTTTAGTGTTCTTTATATTTTTTTATCATGATTCATCATTAACCACTTAAAATAGATGTGAAATAGATAGATCAAGGTTCTTACCACTAGCACAAGGCTAGGGATGATTCAAGTGTAGAAATGAAGAGGATAAAAGAGAATGAGAGAGGTCCTTCAAGCTTCAAGTCCACCAAGCTTCCTTGTAGGATCTCTAACACCTTTGTATATGCTTAGATTGCATGAAGATGGATGAATGAAGGTGATGGTGGGTGTGGGTGCGTTCGGCCGTGAGCAAGGGAGGAGAAGAGGAGAAGATTGTGTGTGTTTTGGTGTGTAAATGAATGAGCTCGTAATCCAACAAGTCTTCTTATAAACCATATTCTTATTTTAACTCATGGATTTTATGTTATAAAAAGCACAAACAAGATCTATAAAAATAATAAATCAAATCTTCTTGTGGGGCCCTTGTTGGCCGATTTCATAGGTGGGGGGGGGGGGGGGGGAGTCTAGCTTAGGTTCCAACAAGTTAGTTACAATCTAGTTACATATCAAGTATATAGTTAGGTACTTAGTTACTAGATATTTTTATGATGTGTTATGGTGTTCGGGGACCATAACTAGCTTAGTAATGTTAAAACAGTGCTTCTAGTGTAAATTTGATGTTTCGGGTAGTGTCCGTTTGTTCGGTTAGATACTGGTCCGTTAAAGTGCTATATTATACTGTTTAGTGTTCTTTATGTAGCCTTTTGTGACATTCTTAATTCCCGACACTTAGGAAAGCATTGAGGACCATTTAAGCATATTTCTGCATAATATTAGATTGTTTAAATGCTGATTTTTGCTGAATTTTGATAAAATCAGCACTTTGGGTGAGTTTTAGGCACTTTCCGACACTTAAACTATCACTTAGAAAGGCAGTTTTATGATCCTTACTTTCCTACACACTACCCCAGTGTAGTACCTAGTTTCCGGCTCATTCTGTACCTCAATGCACTGTCTATCTATGTGCTGAACTTCGTCAGCATTTTCCTGGTTTGTCTGATAACTATGCTAACTGTACGTAAGGCATCATTTAAGGCAATACAGTTTCCATGAGGTAATGACATGAAAATAAACAACATGTGATGCACATACATGTGTTAAGCAGAAATCAGAAAGCAGTTAATTGCAAGTTAGCAAAAATATTAAGCAATATGGGATGCACATGTAGGCATAAAGCAATAATCAGCAAACAATTTAGATCATTAATTGTAATTCAACACAGTCATTAGCACTAATCATGATTAATTAATTGTACGGATACCTGGATTTTTGACAGTTGTCACATTCTCCCCCTGTTAAGAAAATTTCGTCCTCGAAGTTTATACTAACTTATCTCCCTAGGGTTACGTCATGCATGAATAGATATGGATAACACCCTGGTAACCAACCACCATACCGAATCAAATCCTAATGAATCAGGTGAATCCAAGGACATCTTTCTATACTAAGAATCCAATGGTTAAAAGGTATGTCCCTCAGCATCTAGCATTAAGGGATACGAGTTGTATAGGTGTAACATCTGGCGTTACTTACAATCACAGGGGTCCAATAAAAAAGGAGTTCTGACCAATAGAATTTCAACCGATTGTTTACAATATGCAAACGAAATTTTTTTTTTAAACAATAGCATCTGGTAGATGAATTCAAAATCAACAACTCGAATATGATAGTAACATGAAAATGATCTGTCAACTTTCGAACAATTTAACGAATTAAATTAGGATATTGACATTATTGAACCACAAGAATACACCGAAATAAAATACAATCGAAACTGGTGTACCATAGTCATAATTCATAGTTGCACTAAGAATGTTTAAAAGGAAATTTTGAGTAAAGTTATGGGTAGTTGCGTGTGAAACGGTTGGCCGTGACTAGCACAAGCTACAAGTTTGTGACGATACCACAAGGTGTCGTAACTGACATAATTCTATAACAGTGGTGACCGAACAAGTTCACCGTGTTTGAAATCAAACGAAAGTGTATTGAAGCGAATCTGGAAATGCGATTTCAATTGGTATCGCAGAGTTTTCAATTGAATATGGAACATCAAAGAACTACTGGTTTCGATCGAAGATGGAGAAGAAATAAATATTGCAAAGCATTCTATCGGAAATGAAAGAATCGTTAGGAGGTACACTGGAATATGAAACGAATCTTATGTACCATTGTCTTGACACACAACTGTGTTAAGACTACTTTAATCGTGATAAAACAAAACGGATTTATATCAAATTAATAAATAATCAATTAAATATGAGTAAGAGATGTGTAAACGAGATTAGCGCAAGCTTTAAGCTAGTGTAAACATCACCATAAGGTGTCGAAATCAACAAACGACTTAATGGAGCCGTAGACCAAGCAAGTCTACTACGACTCGGAACAAATGAAACTTTTTGCAAAATGAATTTGAATATGATATTCTCAATACATCATATGGTGTCTTGATGTGACAACTGTCAAATTTGCATGCATCCGTACAATTATTAAATGATGATTAGTGCTTAAGGACTGTGCTGATTTACAATTTATGACTTGAATTGCTTTCTGATTACTGCATTATACTTACATGTGCATCACATACTGCAAATGACACAACATTGACTGCATGCAAACATATTGACATAAATTATGCACAAAGCACAGTTAGCACAGTTATCAGACAAACCGGGAAAATGCTGATGGAGTTCAGTACATAGACAGACGTTGTTTTGACACAGTATGAGCCAGAAACCAAGTACTACATTAGTATGGTGTGTAGGGAAGTAAGGACCACAAAACTGCTTTTCTAGGAGATAGTTTAAGTGCCGGAAAGTGCCTAAAACTTACCTAAAGTGTAGAATTCTGTAGAAAATTAAGCAAATCAGCATTTAAATACATTAATATTATGCAGAAACATGACTAAATGGTCCTGAATGCTTTCCTAAGTGTCGGGAATTAAAAGTGTCACAAAAGGATACATAATGAACACTAAACGGTATAGTTTAGCACTTTAACGAACCGGTACCTAACTGAGCAACCGGACACTACCCGAAACACCAAAATTATACTAGAAGCATTGTTTTAATATTTCTGAGCTAGTTATGGTCCCCAAACACCCTAACACACTATATAACACATAGTATGCATAAACACTAAACATCACACTTGAAATCTAACTAGATTGCTTAACCATCATTAAACCCTAACCAAGACCCCCCCCCCCTCCAATTGACGGTCACAAGTGGGTCCCCCACTAGTGATTTCTTTTGATTTCATTTGATCTCATAAGATTGTGATTAAGATCTTGTATTGAACTTAGTAGACACATGATCCATTGGTTAATACATAAACATGGTTTATAAATGAAACCTAAAGATTCTAAACCTCATTCTACACACACCAAAACACACACCATCATCTCCTTCTCCTCCCTCCATGTTCACGGCCACATACCACCTCCACACCATCTCCATTTTCAACCTTCTTCCATACATTCCAAGGTGATCTAGGGGTGTAAGGAGCTAAGTTAGGAAGCTTGGAGCTTTCGAAAGTTGAAGGACCTTCACCGGTTGCTTTTATCCATTTGTTTTCTTCACTTGATCATCCCTAGCCTTATGCTAGTGGTAAGAGTCTTCATCTCTTCATTTTACATCTTATCTAAGTGGTTAAAAGTTGATACAAGATGTAAAGTTTAAAGAACACTAAGAAACTTGAAGATAAAACTTTAACATAAGCTTAATAACAAAAGAATATATGTTGTTTTAGTGTTGATTTGCTTCTTGATGATTGATTGTTTGTGTTAGTGATGTTAGACATCATAAGAAACCTACTAGATTGTGATTAAACACATGATCTAGTAAGTTAAGGTGGTGATCTTGTGGAAGACCAAGATCATCATACCTTATGTTTCTCATGAACTTGAAGAATGAAAATGATTTTATGAATGATGAAGTATGTAACATGTTACTAGTCATAAACTTGGATGATTTCAAAACTAGTTTTCTCAAGAAACTAAAGTTATAAACATGATTTACTAAAACATTGTTTTTAAAGAAACTAATCATGTTTCTAGTGGTGAAACAAGTATAAAAGTACATGGTTAACAAGAAAAATACAAGAAGATTAATTTTTGAAAAATCATCATACAAGTTGTAAAGATTTAAAATCTTCAAGAATGATGTTATTAAATAAATAATCATATTTTAAAGGGTAAATAGGCTTACTAAAAACACTAGTAAGTTACTACAAGTTTTTATAAAAGTTCAAGTTCATGTTGTTATGTAAATAGCATTGTTTTGGCACTTGGTAAGTGTTGGTTAAGTTGTTGATTGTTTGTGATGATTTAAAAAAAAGGGAAAATGATATGCTTTGATAGCATGGACACCTCCATTTTTAGGGGAAACTATGGCAAAATTTTCTAAAAATATAAACACTTCGAAAAATATTTTCTAACAAATATTTACAAGTGTATTTTAACTATGGTTTTCAATATAAACTTTGCCATAAATTTTGTTACAAAAACACAAGTATTGAAGGTTGGTTTTTATAAATGAAAATGGATAAATATATATTTAGAATATATAAGACATGATGTGTGTGAATATTGTATACTTTGTGTAATAGTTATATTATTTTAGGGTTAAAGTAATATAACTTAACAAATACCAAGAAATTACAATCCAAAATATTACCAAAAATCCCAAGGAATAAATACACAAGTTACACGCATAATATTGTAAAACCGAACGAAAGAATGTAACTTACAAAAATATTCCGGAAAATACCTTTATGAATATATTTTTGGTAAATAATATTTTGGACACAAGAAATGAAAATATGATTTTTATGAATGTTACCAAGTTATATCGTATTTTTTACAAGGAGAAAATATATTATTTTTTGGAAGTAAAATATATTTTCTTGGGTAGGCTTGAAATACATTATTTTTGGACAAAATAAGTTTATAAATATTTTCTAAGTGAGACTTGAAAATATATTATTTTGGAACTACAAATATTTTTGCCGAAAGGAAAAATTATAAGTAATTTTTCTAACTAATAACTCTTAAATATATATATATATATTGGGAAATATATATTTGTGAACTTTTATTAGAAATAATATTTCGGAAAGTTTAACACCAAATTAAGTATAAGAATACTTAACTATTACAAGAAGATACGTATCCTCGTACGTATAAATCCACACCGGAATACGACGACAATACATGGCAAGTTATACAAATACGAATATACCCATCCTTAGGAAGGATATACATGTTTAAATACTTGAGAATTGTTAAGTTAAAATACTAATTATTTTAACAAATAATTATACACTTGGAATATTAATGAAGACACTTTGAAAACATAATTCAAAGACACTAATCATTACCAAGTCAAGGCACGACCCGCTCGTCTAATGGACCGTAATACGCATGTAGGTAGTCGTGCGTTCTAGAGGAAGCTTTGAGTTACATCGGATACAAGGAACGCAAAACTGTGAGTTCATGTCCCCCTTTTCCTTTTAACTGTTTTCAGTTTTATAACTCTCGGGGGTGAAATACATGTTACATACTGATTACAAACCATTACAAATGGTATGATTAGCTAAGGAATGTACTGCTAGATCACGTGAATGGGTAGGCGATTAACTTAAGACCATTAATCCTTGTATAAGGACCGAGGGGCATGAGTGATAGATCTATTGGGTGTTGCGAGCCCCACCCATGGGCCTGCGAGTTAGCCGCATGTGGTGACAATGTCGTTCCGCCGGAGGGGCCGATACGAAATACGCATACAGGTTTGAGTGCTTCCTATACCATGTCACTTATATTAATGTATTAGCTACACATTAATTGATCTATTTTTCCTTATTGCTTCATACCAGTTTACAAGTACATACATACATACAAAGGTTTTCAAGGATGATTCGTGCACACATACTAAACACATGAACTCGCTCAACTTTTGTTGATGTTTTCTAACTACATGTATTTCAGGGAATTAGTAAGTGGATCTGGCGGGCGTTGGAAGTTTTATGCTGCGATAGGAATAAAGATGTCCTCCATGGTCTTTGGGTTTGGTCAGTGTGTCTTATTCCTGGACGAGACACGTCATCCAAACCTTAGTTACATTTAATATCTTTTGACGAGTCCTTAGTGAACTCATAAACAATTTGTATGGTTTGTAAAACTTGAAATTGAAGTCTACATTTTCAACAATGTTGTTTGTTTTAAACTCATTTAATGGATGACAAATCTATGGTTTTATCATATAGTTGATGTTATGATTGAATGCAATGGTATTAAGAAGGTCACACCATAATCACGCTTCCGCAAGAGTCAGGGTGTGACAACTTGGTATCAGAGCTTCGATTGTAGCGAACTAGGATTCCTTCTCGAGTCTAGACTACAATCATTAGGGCTCTCACAAAAACGTGTTTTTACAAACATGTTTTCATTGCATACACGAAACGCCCAGATCCATGAAACAAACATTTTTACAAACAAAAGACACGAAACACATTTCAAAGTTTATGCTTATGATTCAGTCTGAGAGACTGGGAAATGTAGTCTGAGAGACTAGGGAGTTCAGTCTGAGAGACTGGGAAGTGTAGTCTGAGAGACTAGGGAGTTCAGTCTGAGAGACTGGGAAGTTTAGTCTGAGAGACTAGGAAGGATAGAAAGTTTCATGAAGCACAATGTGAATACACGATTACATGATGAATTGTCCTTGTTTGCAATATACTAAGTGTTATGATTGCTACAAATATAGATGCTACGATTATTATGTACCGGCACACATGTCACCTTCTTCCGAGAGTGAGGAATCAGACATTGACGACCCTACGACCACCACCACAGAAATGAGATTGTACCTGCGCTGGAGATATTTGCGTCAGACACTGAGAGTGATCCTGATATGATGATCGAGGACGAGGACGACTTCTAACCGTCCGCGCTGCCAGACTTTGGTGATGATTTACCCTTACTGATGGTTTCCCTAACGAGAATCCTTCTGTCATTCTTGTTTCGGTCCATGACCACCTTATCATCTGGACACCCCGATGGCGAGCACATCATGGCTCCGATCCTCGATGTCGTACCTCTCGTGGTCATTCCTCCCGAGGATATGCCTTTTGACGATTCATTTAATGATGACGTTGATTTGTTTGTTGATGATCCTCCTGTTGACGCCCAGGGTGATGGAAAGATAGCTGAGGATGTTATTGCTATTCTACCTCCTGAGATTCCTGCCATTAAAGCATCCTCTGCTTCCATTTTGCACTCGATTTCAGACTCCTTTGAGTCTGTGACATCTGCAGCCTTACAAATGGCTGGATTGCAACTTTCTACTATTGACTCAGACGACGACACCGCTATGACTACTGCACTATCATCTGCTCGAGATCCCACACCTTCACATGACCCAGAGCCTGCTCCTGAGCCAGCTCCTGTTCCTCTTGGGTCGGCTTGATGTTGCACCTGCTGATCCTAAGCCCTTGCTTAATTATGACCCTATTTCTTTCGGTTTACCAGACATTGCACCCCTTATACCGGACCCAGTACCTGCACCTGATGGTCTTCCCTTTTGCTGAGAACATTTGTTCCTGCACCCGCTGATGTTGCTCCTTTCCTCCTGTGGAGTCCGACGTCCAACGCGCAGTTTGCCTAATACTTTCTTTCAAGACATACCCGCAACCCATCCAGGGGAAGGTACCTTTGGCCAGCACCTGCGTGACGGTCTTTTCGTATCAGCAGCTTTTCCACAGATCCTTCAGGCTGTACTGTTCATTTCATCACCGCTGGACGAGCCATTCCGATGGTTCCTACCATGCCCTATGCTAATTTCAGACCCCTACCATCCCTCACATTATGGAAGCTAACACACGGGATGAGTTTCTCTTATTACTTCAACTACAGTTTGAGGTTTTGAGTTATAGAGTTTTGGAGCTTGAGCTGACATTACGTCCTCCACCCTGTCAATGCCAGTATACTTTGATCCTCCACATGCGTCACTATCTCCTTTTGCACTCTCACCTGCTGCTATACACCTTCTTAGGTTTTGATGCTCGTTTCTTTACTATCAAGCAGCAGATCAGATACTTACTCCGCCATATATTCAAGCTCGAGGAGAAAGTCGCACATGTTAGCAGTTTGCTTTTCTTCACTCCCCCACCTCAGACACCAGTATAGTTGGGTTTTGGTTTTATGCAGATTGCATTACTTTTGGGAAAAGACACTATTAATAAGCAGAGATTGTAGAAACTTTTGAAGAGCACTTTTGACCCCGCGATTCTGATACACTGATAAACTTATTGGACGAGGGTAGGGTGACCTTGTGTCCCTTTTGATGTAATGCACTTTGCAAACAATGTGATTGTGGTCGGTAAACAATGAAAGCTCAGTCGCCATGTCCTTACTAAGCATGTTGTTGATTTGCATGATTGTACTATAATTGTAATGCTACGTGCTTTCTTGTTATGTTCTCATTAAATATGTTCCTACCTACAAGTTTGTGCTATAATGGTGATGTTATATGATTGCTTGTTATAACGACTGCGTATATACATATATGTAATACACCTCCTAGGTCTTACTCATTAAATAGGTGCTTATGTGCTTATGTCTTTAATAAGACCTAACCTATCTGATCTTCTTCTTAGAAGATGTCAATTCAAAGGAACACCGATACCAACAACCCTCTGCTGACGAAAGAGGCGGAATTGCAAGAGCGCGTCTCACAGGCCATCGCACAGCACGAGGCCCTTCGCTCCGAGCGCAGCGGAGGTACCACATGAAATAACCCACCCAAAGGTAATGTTTAGTCACTTAAGACACATTACAAAAACGTTTGGACATTTCCAAGTGTGCTTTGCTAATGCTTCTCGTGGATGATGTTGCTTATATGGCAGGCTGCACCTACAAGTAGTTCTTGGGCTGCAAGCCCCTGGATTTCGACAGCACTGGGGGTGCCTTAGCCTTCGTGCGCTGGGTTGAGAAGATGGATTCTGTTTTGCGTATAAGCAAATGCGCCCCAAAGCATTTGGCCAGGTACATTTCTGGACTGCTCCAAGATGGGGCTCTGTCATGGTGGAACCTCCAGGTTCAGACCTTGGGCGAGGCTGCTGCGTATGCTTTGACATGGGACGAACTAAAAGAACTAATGCATAAGAAGTACTGTTCGAGAGCAGAAATCCAGAAGCTGGAAACTGAGTTCTGGAACTTGAAGATGGAAGGTCCAAAGATAGCTGAGTACGTGCAGAGATTCCATGACCTGTCTCGTGTTGTCCCCTACATGGTAGAACCAGAATTTCAAAAGATCAAACGTTTCATCGGGGGATTGGCACCTCATATTCTAAGCCTGGTGACAACATCTAAACCTCGAACAATTAACGCAGCTATTGACTTGAGTGTGGCGCTCACTGAAGAAGCGATTAGACTAGGAAGATTTTCAACCTCTGAGGAGAACAAGGAGACTCATGTGGAGTCATCTAGAGATAACAAGAGAAAGTTAGGAAATGTCCAAATGTTTTTGTAAAGTGTCTTAAGTGACTAAACATTACCGTTGGGTAGGTTATTTCATGTGGTACCTCCGCTGCGCTCGGAGCGAAGGGCCTCGTGCTGTGCGATGGCCTGTGAGACGCGCTCTTGCAATTCCGCCTCTTTCGTCAGCAGAGGGTTGTTGGTATCAGTGTTCCTTTGAATTGACATCTTCTAAGAAGAAGATCGGATAGGTTAGGTCTTATTAAAGACATAAGCACATAAGCACCTATTTAATGAGTAAGACCTAGGAGGTGTATTACATATATGTATATACGCAGTCGTTATAACAAGCAATCATATAACATCACCATTATAGCACAAACTTGTAGGTAGGAACATATTTAATGAGAACATAACAAGAAAGCACGTAGCATTACAATTATAGTACAATCATGCAAATCAACAACGTGCTTAGTAAGGACATGGCGACTGAGCTTTCATTGTTTACCGACCACAATCACATTGTTTGCAAAGTGCATTACATCAAAAGGGACACAAGGTCACCCTACCCTCGTCCAATAAGTTTATCAGTGTATAAGAATCGCGGGGTCAAAAGTGCTCTTCAAAAGTTTCTACATTCTCTGCTTATTAATAGTGTCTTTTCCCAAAAGTAATGCAATCTGCATAAAACCAAAAGCCAACTATACTGGTGTCTGAGGTGGGGGAGTGAAGAAAAGCAAACTGCTAACATGTGCGACTTTCTCCTCGAGCTAGAATATATGGCGGAGTAAGTATCTGATCTGCTTCTTGATAGTAAAGAAACGAGCATCAAAACCTAAGAAGGTGTATAGCAGCAGGTGAGAGTGCAAAAGGAGATAGTGACGCATGTGGAGGATCAAAGTATACTGGCATTGACAGGGTGGAGGACGTAATGTCAGCTCAAGCTCCAAAACTCTATAACTCAAAACCTCAAACTGTAGTTGAAGTAATAAGAGAAACTCATCCCTTGTGTTAGCTTCCATAATGTGAGGGATGGTAGGGGTCTGAAATTAGCATAGGGCATGGTAGGAACCATCGGAATGGCTCGTCCAGCGGTGATGAAATGAACAGTACAGCCTGAAGGATCTGTGGAAAAGCTGCTGATACGAAAAGACCGTCACGCAGGTGCTGGCCAAAGGTACCTTCCCCTAGATGGGTTGCGGGTATGTCTTGAAAGAAAGTATTAGGTAAACTGCGCGTTGGACGTCGGACTCCACAGGAGGAAAGGAGCAACATCAGCGGGTGCAGGAACAAATGTTCTCAGCAAAAGGGAAGACCATCAGGTGCAGGTACTGGGTCCGGTATAAGGGGTGCAATGTCTGGTAAACCGAAAGAAATAGGGTCATAATTAAGCAAGGGCTTAGGATCAGCAGGTGCAACATCAAGCCGACCCAAGAGGAACAGGAGCTGGCTCAGGAGCAGGCTCTGGGTCATGTGAAGGTGTGGGATCTCGAGCAGGTGATAGTGCAGTAGTCATAGCGGTGTCGTCGTCTGAGTCAATAGTAGAAAGTTGCAATCCAGCCATTTGTAAGGCTGCAGATGTCACAGACTCAAAGGAGTCTGAAATCGAGTGCAAAATGGAAGCAGAGGATGCTTTAATGGCAGGAATCTCAGGAGGTAGAATAGCAATGACATCCTCAGCTATCTTTCCATCACCCTGGGCGTCAACAGGAGGATCATCAACAAACAAATCAACGTCATCATTAAATGAATCGTCAAAAGGCATATCCTCGGGAGGAATGACCACGAGAGGTACGACATCGAGGATCGGAGCCATGATGTGCTCGCCATCGGGGTGTCCAGATGATAAGGTGGTCATGGACCGAAACAAGAATGACAGAAGGATTCTCGTTAGGGAAACCATCAGTAAGGGTAAATCATCACCAAAGTCTGGCAGCGCGGACGGTTAGAAGTCGTCCTCGTCCTCGGTCATCATATCAGGATCACTCTCAGTGTCTGACGCAAATATCTCCAGCGCAGGTACAATCTCATTTCTGTGGTGGTGGCCGTAGGGTCGTCAATGTCTGATTCCTCACTCTCGGAAGAAGGTGACATGTGTGCCGGTACATAATAATCGTAGCATGTATATTTGTAGCAATCATAACACTTAGTATATTGCAAACAAGGACAATTCATCATGTAATCGTGTATTCACATTGTGCTTCATGAAACTTTCTATCCTTCCTAGTCTCTCAGACTAAACTTCCCAGTCTCTCAGACTGAACTCCCTAGTCTCTCAGACTACACTTCCCAGTCTCTCAGACTGAACTCCCTAGTCTCTCAGACTACATTTCCCAGTCTCTCAGACTGAATCATAAGCATAAACTTTGAAATGTGTTTCGAGTCTTTTGTTTGTAAAAATGTTTGTTTCATGGATCAGGGCGTTTCGTGTATGCAATGAAAAACATGTTTGTAAAAAAACGTTTTTGTGAGAGCCCTAATGATTGTAGTCTAGACTCGAGAAGGAATCCTAGTTCGCTACAATCGAAGCTCTGATACCAAGTTGTCACACCCTGACTCTTGCGGAAGCGTGATTATGGTGTGACCTTCTTAATACCATTGCCTTCAATCATAACATCAACTATATGATAAAACCATAGATTTGTCATCCATTAAATGTGTTTAAAACAAACAACATTGTTGAAAATGTAGACTTCAATTTCAAGTTTTACAAACCATACAAATTGTTTATGAGTTCACTAAGGACTCGTCAAAAGATATTAAATGTAACTAAGGTTTGGATGACGTGTCTCGTCTAGGAATAAGACACACTGACCAAACCCAAAGACCATGGATGACATCTTTATTCCTATCGCAGCATAAAACTTCCAACGCCCGCCAGATCCACTTACTAATTCCCTGAAATACATGTAGTTAGAAAACATCAACAAAAGTTGAGCGAGTTCATGTGTTTAGTATGTGTGCACGAATCATCCTTGAAAACCTTTGTATGTATGTATGTATGTATGTATGTATGTATGTATGTATGTATGTATGTACTTGTAAACTGGTATGAAGCAATAAGGAAAAATAGATCAATTAATGTGTAGCTAATACATTAATATAAGTGACATGGTATAGGAAGCACTCAAACCTGTATGCGTATTTCGTATCGGCCCCTCCGGCGGAACGACATTGTCACCACATGCGGCTAACTCGCAGGCCCATGGGTGGGGCTCGCAACATCCAATAGATCTATCACTCATGCCCCTCGGTCCTTATACAAGGATTAATGGTCTTAAGTTAATCGCCTACCCATTCACGTGATCTAGCAGTACATTCCTTAGCTAATCATACCATTTGTAATTGTTTGTAATCAGTATGTAACATGTATTTCACCCCCGAGAGTTATAAAACTGAAAACAGTTAAAAGGAAAAGGGGGACATGAACTCACAGTTTTGCGTTCCTTGTATCCGATGTAACTCAAAGCTTCCTCTAGAACGCACGACTACCTACATGCGTATTACGGTCCATTAGACGAGCGGGTCGTGCATTGACTTGGTAATGATTAGTGTCTTTGAATTATGTTTTCAAAGTGTCTTCATTAATATTCCAAGTGTATAATTATTTGTTAAAATAATTAGTATTTTAACTTAACAATTCTCAAGTATTTAAACATGTATATCCTTCCTAAGGATGGGTATATTCGTATTTGTATAACTTGCCATGTATTGTCGTCGTATTCCGGTGTGGATTTATACGTACGAGGATACGTATCTTCTTGTAATAGTTAAGTATTCTTATACTTAATTTGGTGTTAAACTTTCCGAAATATTATTTCTAATAAAAGTTCACAAATATATATTTCCCAATATATATATATATATTTAAGAGTTATTAGTTAGAAAAATTACTTATAATTTTTCCTTTCGGCAAAAATATTTGTAGTTCCAAAATAATATATTTTCAAGTCTCACTTAGAAAATATTTATAAACTTATTTTGTCCAAAAATAATGTATTTCAAGCTTACCCAAGAAAATATATTTTACTTCCCAAAAATAATATATTTTCTCCTTGTAAAAAATACGATATAACTTGGTAACATTCATAAAAATCATATTTTCATTTCTTGTGTCCAAAATATTATTTACCAAAAATATATTCATAAAGGTATTTTCCGGAATATTTTTGTAAGTTACATTCTTTCGTTCGGTTTTACAATATTATGCGTGTAACTTGTGTATTTATTCCTTGGGATTTTTGGTAATATTTTGGATTGTAATTTCTTGGTATTTGTTAAGTTATATTACTTTAACCCTAAAATAATATAACTATTACACAAAGTATACAATATTCACACACATCATATCTTATATATTCTAAATATATATTTATCCATTTTCATTTATTACACCCCGCTTGCGGTATGCTCATATAATGTATATATGCGTGGGCGCTCGGGGGGCAAAAGTGAAAGTGCACTAATTTTAACGTTATTTTACTAATTTCGTGAAAATAACGTTAAAAGAGGGGGACGGTTAATCATGCATCATGTGGTGGCGTTGATAGCCAAAAGACAAGGGGGTGCATGCACTAATCGGCGTTTGTCTCAATTGCTGAGTGTTATGTGCCTTATGTCCAAGGCTTGATGCAAAACCACAATCGAGCCGGGGGTCTCATTGGAAGCAGCCTCTCTATTCCTACGGGGTAGAGGTAAGGCTGTCTACATCTCACCCTCCTCAGACCCTACCTTAGCTTTGCTATTGGTGGGATATACTGAGTATGATGATGATGATGATCCATTTTCATTTATAAAAACCAACCTTCAATACTTGTGTTTTTGTAACAAAATTTATGGCAAAGTTTATTTTGAAAACCATAGTTAAAATACACTTGTAAATATTTGTTAGAAAATATTTTTCGAAGTGTTTATATTTTTAGAAAATTTTGCCATAGTTTCCACTAAAAATGGAGGTGTCCATGCTATCAAAGCATATCATTTTCCCTTTTTTTAAATCATCACAAACAATCAACAACTTAACCAACACTTACCAAGTGCCAAAACAATGCTATTTACATAACAACATGAACTTGAACTTTTATAAAAACTTGTAGTAACTTACTAGTGTTTTTAGTAAGCCTATTTACCCTTTAAAATATGATTATTTATTTAATAACATCATTCTTGAAGATTTTAGATCTTTACAACTTGTATGATGATTTTTCAAAAATTAATCTTCTTGTATTTTTCTTGTTAACCATGTACTTTTATACTTGTTTCACCACTAGAAACATGATTAGTTTCTTTAAAAACAATGTTTTAGTAAATCATGTTTATAACTTTAGTTTCTTGAGAAAACTAGTTTTGAAATCATCCAAGTTTATGACTAGTAACATGTTACATACTTCATCATTCCTAAAATCATTTTCATTCTTCAAGTTCATGAGAAACATAAGGTATGATGATCTTGGTCTTCCACAAGATCACTACCTTAACTTACTAGATCATGTGTTTAATCACAATCTAGTAGATTTCAAAACTTTCCTCTCAAATAATATTCTTATTTAAAAAATTACATTATTTAATATTAAAAAATAAAATAAATCTTACTAGATATTTAATAATTCAAACTACTATTAAATATTATATTTTTTAAACCATATTTGCTTTCTTCTAAATAATATATTAATGTATGCATATTAATAATGCTACCGAATTTCTTGTAGTTAATTGATTTGGGTACT
The DNA here is from genome assembly GCA_030545235.1 of Helianthus tuberosus. Taxonomy (NCBI): domain Eukaryota; kingdom Viridiplantae; phylum Streptophyta; class Magnoliopsida; order Asterales; family Asteraceae; genus Helianthus; species Helianthus tuberosus. Next base: position 172,103,310 of record CM060352.1, read on the forward strand.
AGTACTTTCAATTGGATACGGTACCGGTAGTTTACCAAATTTTACTTTCAAATAGCGTTGCGGAACGAGTACTGTACAGTACCATACCGAACATTTTTGGTACCGGTACCAGTGCCCGTATTTGATGATTTTCGATATCCGCATTTTCGGTATCGGTGTGTTCGGTACCAGTACTGGTACCGAACTCATCCTTAACATATATGTGTTAGTAGACCATATTGGGCTTTACTGGGTCGCAATGGCCAATAGTGGTCATAGATATGTTAATGAACCATATTGGGCCTTAATGGATCACAATGGACAATAGTAGATCAAACATGTCTTAATGGATCATATTGGGCCTAAATGATAGTGGATCATACATGTCTGAGTGGATCACAATGCACAATAGTATATCATATATGTATTAAAGGATCATGTTGGGCCTTAATGGATCACAACGGGTAACAGTAGCTCATATATGTCTTAATTGGCTACATTGGGCCTTAATGGATCACAACAGACAATAGTAGCTCATATATGTCTGAATGGACCATATTAGGCCTTAACAGCTCACAACGGGCGATAATAGATCATATATGTCTTAATGGACCCCACTGTGCCTTAATGGATCACAATGAAACTTAGTAGATCGATCACACATGTGTTAATAGACCATATTGGGCCTTAATGGACCACAACAGATAATAGTAGGTCATACTTGTCTTAGTAGACCATATTGGGCCTTAATGGATCACAATGGCCAATAGTAGATCATACAAGTATTAGTGGACCATATTGGGCCTTAATTGATCACAATGGTCAATAGTAGATCATACAAGTGTTAATGGACCATATTGGGCCTTAATGGATCACAATGGTCAATAGTAGGTTATACAAGTGTTAATGGACCATATTATGCCTTAATGGATCACGATGACCAATAGTATATCATGTAGTTCTTAGTGGATCACAATGGACAATAACAGACCATACATGTTTTAATGGACCATATTGGGCCTTATTGATCATGATGACCAACAGTAGATCATACATGTGTTAATAGATCATATTGTGCCTTAATGGATCATGACAACCAATATTAGGTCATACATGTCTTAATGGACCATATCGTAAAGGTGCACATAATGATTTTTTACACAAATGGTTTGTTTATCCGAACCGCCGGTTTTTTCTCATTTTTGCTTTAGCCGGTTTTTACTTTAAGTGATTCGGTTAATAACCATTTTCTTCGGTTATGCACTTTAAACGGTTCCATGAATAACTAGGTTTTTTAGTTAATTAACCGTTTTTTAAAATTTTTTTAATTTGTTCGGTTTCGGTTAATAAGTTGTTTCCGTTATTCAATGGCTATGAGGTTTTAAAAGATTCGGTTAGGTTTCAAAACCTTTAGAGGGTGTTTGGGTTAGTTTATTTTGGAAGAACTTATAAAATAAGTTGTTTCTATAGTGTTTGGGTTAGCTTATTTAAATTGTTTTTGTGTGTTGAGAAGTTAAAAATAATAAGTTAGTATTAACTATTTGTAACTTATAACTTATAACTTATGACTTGTATAAGTTAATAAGTTGTTTTTGAGAAGAAATCCAAACACTATATTAGTTTTCACATTACCTCCTAAATATTGGATTTTCAAACCCCACCAAATTCACCCTGCCAATCTTCCCTCTTCCTAAAACCCTCAAATTCTCAAATATTCCCTCTTCCTAAGAATTCACAAATTCTGTAACTCACTCCCACCTTCCTTATCTTACACATTCCACACCCTTTCTTCCCTTCTGACCCAACCAATTTCTAGGGTTTTTATGTTGTTTATGAATTGTGGGTACCTTGGCCGGCTAATCGGAGATGAATGTACCACCACCGCCGGTGAAGTTGGCTGACTGTCTCCCTCTCATGTGTAGTTTGGCCATGTCGGATTTGACTCATTTGTGAGATTGGATGGTTACAAAAGGGCGATTGGTGGCCATTTTTGCTGTAGAGAGAACAAGGGGGCTAGGGTTTGGGCAAAAATAATATATCTTAAGCTTCGAAGTCAGCTCTACAGACCTTGTCATAGCGGTAAGCCCCCTGACCCTCTCACAAACTCACACATAACCATTTGATTTTGGATCTTTCAATCTATATTAATTGACTCGATTGAAGGTGATACATCATTATAAATTTGGGGATTTTGTGCAGCAATACTAGTGTTACAGTCGGAAATTGAAAACCAACCATGTGCCACGACAACAAAGCTATAGCTCCGTCGGCAGCCGCGACCCCACCACCACCGCCGCCGACCTCACTCGCACCCTGATTTGGTTTCACCCTGCCGATTAATGATGTACTATTTGCGATGGAAGGACCGCGGGAAGTCGTTCTGGTTTCAGGCTGTAATGCAAATCGATGTTTGTCAATCTGAAGGAACTCGCCGGTATAAATATTTGTTTTTAGTTATGGTTTCGTTAGTTTGTTGTTTGATTTCATCTTGCTTTTCATTTCCGTGTTACGTTTCATTTGATTTTGATGTTTCACTAATATCATCTGGATTGGAACATGTTTTTGTAGGGGGTGGTCTACCTTCTTAACTAGGGTTTTAGAACTTATTTGATCCATTAAATCACAACATTGTATTCTGATTCTATATATATGTTTATATCAAGAAACAATTTGTTGCTTATATCAAGTAGTACGACAAAACTATTACCCTCTTCTTGATGACCAGAAGAAGAATTTTTTAAGAAAAACATTGAGGCTGCAAGAAAGTTTGACCTCTTAAAGCTCAGTGACCTTCTGTTGTAAGTCTCGTGTTCATGTGTTTTTAATGTTTGGAAAACAAAATCTTGTTGTGATTATGGGTTCTTAGTCTGCAGTTTTGTGATTATGTGATTAATGTTTCAAATAACAAATCTTAGACTTAGCTCTTTAGTTAATCATACCTTTGTTTTATTAGTATGATAAGGGGAAAAAGAGCATCCCATGGGGGATCACGTTAGTTTATTACTTCTGCATTTGTGTATCATATAATTAGTGAACTTATATGTTTAATTAGTATTCAATTGCTGATGTAGTAATTTTTCATATTTGCACTTGCAGACGTTTGCAGAGAATTAATAGCAAAAAGTAGGGGGCTGACTTGGTGCCCTTCAATTCACATCCTACAACTATTATATATACTCCTAAAAATGGATGGGATGGTTTGTATATCTTGATTATTTTGCATGTTTGTAATTAATTATTCTATATCCTTAGTTTATTCTATAATGCAGAATCTCTGCGGCTTTTCTCATTACGGCTTGCATTTACAACATCTGTAGCACCTTTGGGTTTCAGCAAATACATAATCTCTGCGCAAATAAACCAGGTAAAATGTTCTATAGTTTATATAAATTACATTGATTTGAATGTAGAACGGTATATTTTTTAAATATTGTTTAAAACTGCTATGCTACTTCAAGTCTTGTAAAAGAAGCTTTCCACAAGCACACTGGAACAGGAAAATATGATACAGAAATAGGAACTGGAAATTTGAAGTTGATATATTTTGGAAGTAAAGGAAAGCTTTTTCAATATGTTAATAGTAAAGCTCTGTAAGTACATTATCATTATCTGGTTCAGTCTTTTACATAAGACATGCCATATGAATTTTGATTCGCTATTTCTTGTACTCCATATTTGAAATAGTAGGTTAAGCTACATATATACATAATATATTATTAGCATCATTACGATTAGTTATATTGCTAATGTGTATCTAGGGGTGCTAAACGGGTCAGGTTCGCGGGTTGGCGGGTTCAACCCTACCCGAACCCGAAAATTTTAGATGAACCCGAACCCGACCCGACCCGAAAATCTTGTCATATATATAAACCCGAACACGACCCGAATATTAGCGGGTTGACCCGAACACGACCGGTTCAACCCGAATTTTCAAAAAAAAAATTCGCAAATTAATATATTAGAATTAAAATTTTACTAAAAAAACACAAATGTATATAATAAAATTTCTTTTTAGTTATAAAACTTTATGCCAATCTTTCTTTTTAAGTTATAATTATGCATAGAATACACACCCAAATTAATTTATGACATATAACATATTGTAAAAAAACAAAATATGATATATAAATGAGTTAAACGGGTTGACCTGAACCCGACCCGTTTAGCTAAACGGGTTCGCGGGTTCAACTTAAAACTGACCCGAACCCGTTTAGACTAAACCTAAACCCGCGAAATCATAAAGCTATTACGTGGTCATATACATCTATGCTATGTTGTCAAAGACGCAAGGCGCAGGCGGGGCGCATCGGCCTCGCCCGGAGCCTAGGCGCAAGGCGCAAAAAAAGCGTGGGCTTTTTTAAGAAAAAGCGCACATAGAGAAAAACAATATAAAATAATATGTTATACGCCTAGGCTGCCACCAGGCGCCCGGGCGCCTAGGCGCGCGCTTTTTGCGCTTTTGACAACATAGCATCTATGTGGCCGCTGTTTATTTGTACATGTCAACAAATGAGATACTGAATTGTTATGATCCTATCCTTCATTGATGAAGATGGAATATTTGAATAATCATTGATGCTTTGTTTTTAAATTCTTCACACAATCATCACCATGGCAAAAAACAATTATGCAGCTTTCGATGATCTAATATCAGACTTTATTGAGTTTCTAGCTGGATTATTTGTTATTTGATCACGGATAAAATTGAAACTCGTTGCGTACCGTGCGGCAAAAAACATACCTACACGTGGCAACGCGCGGGCATTCCCACTAGGCATTCCCACTTTCTACCTGTTTGTGTCACTTGTTTTACTTTTACACAAGTTTTAAGTTTGACCGGTTCAACTTGTTGGCGATAAAGTCTACCCAAATAGACCATATTCAAATAAATGTGTTAGAATTGCCACCTCAAATGGCACATTCTCATGTATTGTTTTGAGAGACTTTTTAACATATAAATGTGTTGTTATTTTCAGGGTTCATCTGGACCAGCAACACCATATGGTGCTCAATCTTCTGGTTAGTCTTCTTTCCCATATGCCTTCTAAATCATTTTTAAAAAGTTATGATGGTTAGTGAAATAATATAAATTTCATAATTATATTTGACAATAACTTTGTATAATAAAATTTGATTTATCGGTTTTGGGTCATACCCAAGGACACACTCACACACCCAACCTGTCCACTTTTCCACTATGAATTTATACAACTAACAAGCTCGTTTAAGCTCACGACTCACGAGCCTAATCAACCTCAATGTGTGAAGCCTGGGCTTGAGCTCGTTTATTGAATGCTTCGGTATAAGCTCAAGCTTATTTAAGGTCGGCTCGATTCCAACTTTTAACGAACCAATCTAGATTAGCTCATGAGCGGACCGACTCTCGTTTACACCCCTAGTATGGAAGGACAACGTTGATTAATGTTTGCATTGTTTTCTTCAACCTACACGTACTGTCGATGGTAGTTCTACACATCTACATTTCTATGTTTAATTCATTTTTAGTGTTTTTATTGACTTCAATTAAGCATAAATTCAAATATAATGTAATCAGAAAATAACTTACGTACTTACTTCCTTTTTTATTGTATGTTTGTGAGTTCAGGGAGTTGAATTTGAAGCGAAAATCGGGAAGCTTGTTGAACTTGGGTTCAGTAGAGATGCAGTTATACAAGCCCTGAACCTTTTTGATGGTAATGAAGAACAAGAAGCTGAATATCTTCTGCCACATCAGTAAAAGCGTGTGAATCTGCTGTCTTTGTTTTGGTATCTGCTGGTGCTGCATTTTGGATTAATTTGCTATTGGTTGTTTCTACCTAAATTATGCAATGCATGAAGTAGCTACTGCTGATACTTAGGATATGATAGTTTATACCGTTTATTTGCCCTTTGCCGTTTATCTTTGATTCTTTGTCTACTTTACTTCATTTTTATGGAGTTCTTTGATTTTCATGATACTTGCCACCATTAGCCCAACTAGTTTATTATGGGTACTTTTGATTCTGGGTCTGAATTGACAAATATTTGTTTATCCTGCAGGCTGATTATTAAATAAGATGATGTTGAAGACAAGTGTTCCAACTATGGACGGGTCAAGCATATATATGTTAGTATGTGTTCAAGTTCTTTATCTCAGTCTAGTAGGATGAACAAGTCTAGTAGGATGAACATCTGTTAGATGTGGAAATACCATAACATGGGGTTTCCAAGTAGCATGAATATAACACTTGGATGATCATACGACATCAGAACTAGCCATTTGTTACAGGTTTACTCCCCACCACAACAGCATTAATGTGCCACGAACCCATGGATGCAAATTTGTAGCACTTACAGATATGGACTTGAAGAAAACAATCTAGAAATAGTTTTTAGTTTATTTGTAATCGTTTTCCTTTGCAACTTTTGTAGATAGGTTTTGATTAGAAGTTTATGTATTTAATTAGTATTTAAATTGAAAACGTATGTATGGATTTTGGGTTATTGTTAATAGCATTTGGTTTTTAGTTTTCTCATGTTTGCTGTAGTTTTTATTTGACAAAAAAATGAAAATAAAATTGGTAATTACAAGAAAATGGCCACATAAAACCATAGAAAATGTGTGACCAAATCGTGATAATAGCCACATTTTGAATTATAATTACAAAATTGTGTGACTATAAATAATCATTAGCCACATCATAGCCACTTTGTTTCTTTGTTGTGTGTTGGAATGATGCCAAACGTCATGGAAAAAAAATAATGTGTGACCAAAAGTTAGAAAATAGCCACCTTAAAATTACAAAATTTTGTGTGACTATAAATAACCATTAGCCACACCATAGTCACTTTGTTTCTTGTTTGTGTGACGGAATGATACCAAACGTCATGGGAAAAAATTACTAGTGACCAAAGGTTAGACAATAGCCACACTTAAAATTATAAATTTTCATGTGGCTTTACATAATTATTAGTCACATTTTCATCACTTTGTTAATTTTGGTGTGACGAAATGTTAACAATTGTAATGGGTAAAATGTATTACATGTGGCCAAAGGTTAGACAATAGCCACACTTAAAATTACAAAATTTCATGTAGCTTTACTTCATCACTAGTCACACTATCGTCATTTAGTTTATTTTGTGTGACGAAATATTATCAAACGTCATGGATAAAAAAATATTATGTGTGACCAAAGATTACACAATAGCCACACTTAAAATGAGTTTATGTGTCCGTAACTACCATTTAGTCACACTAATTGAATGGAATGCTTGATTACAACAACTCTTTTTGCCACATTTTTTTTTAATTGGTGTGGCTAAAACAAACTTTTAAGTGACTGTACAATAGAAACGACCACACTTACAATAAATTTATGTGGCTGTTGCTACCCTTTAGCCACACTTATTGTACAAAATGTCTGTTTCTAGCAAGAAATAGTGGTACCCTTTAGCCACACTTTTAAGTTGTTATGGCCACTAAACGTGAATATGGCCGTATGATACCTACGATGACTCGACCTTTGGTCACACTTGAGTTGAAAAACAAATGTGTGGCAAAAGGCGTATGGTCTGAGAGACTAGGGAGTTCAGTCTGAGAGACTGGGAATTTTAGTCTGAGAGACTAGGAAGGATAGAAAGTTTCATGAAGCACAATGTGAATACACGATTACATGATGAATTGTCCTTGTTTGCAATATACTAAGTGTTATGATTGCTACAAATATAGATGCTACGATTATTATGTACTTGCACACATGTCACCTTCTTCCGAGAGTGAGGAATCAGACATTGACGACCCTACGGCCACCACCACAGAAATGAGATTGTACCTGCGCTGGAGATATTTGCGTCAGACACTGAGAGTGATCCTGATATGATGACCGAGGACGAGGACGACTTCTAACCGTCCGCGCTGCCAGACTTTGGTGATGATTTACCCTTACTGATGGTTTCCCTAACGAGAATCCTTCTGTCATTCTTGTTTCGGTCCATGACCACCTTATCATCTGGACACCCCGATGGCGAGCACATCATGGCTCCGATCCTCGATGTCGTACCTCTCGTGGTCATTCCTCCCGAGGATATGCCTTTTGACGATTCATTTAATGATGACGTTGATTTGTTTGTTGATGATCCTCCTGTTGACGCCCAGGGTGATGGAAAGATAGCTGAGTATGTCATTGCTATTCTACCTCCTGAGATTCCTGCCATTGAAGCATCCTCTGCTTCCATTTTGCACTCGATTTCAGACTCCTTTGAGTCTGTGACATCTGCAGCCTTACAAATGGCTGGATTGCAACTTTCTACTATTGACTCAGACGATGACACCGCTATGACTACTGCACTATCACCTGCTCGAGATCCCACACCTTCACATGACCCAGAGCCTGCTCCTGAGCCAGCTCCTGTTCCTCTTGGGTCGGCTTGATGTTGCACCTGCTGATCCTAAGCCCTTGCTTAATTATGACCCTATTTCTTTCGGTTTACCAGACATTGCACCCCTTATACCGGACCCAGTACCTGCACCTGATGGTCTTCCCTTTTGCTGAGAACATTTGTTCCTGCACCCGCTGATGTTGCTCCTTTCCTCCTGTGGAGTCCGACGTCCAACGCGCAGTTTGCCTAATACTTTCTTTCAAGACATACCCGCAACCCATCCAGGGGAAGGTACCTTTGGCCAGCACCTGCGTGACGGTCTTTTCGTATCAGCAGCTTTTCCACAGATCCTTCAGGCTGTACTGTTCATTTCATCACCGCTGGACGAGCCATTCCGATGGTTCCTACCATGCCCTATGCTAATTTCAGACCCCTACCATCCCTCACATTATGGAAGCTAACACACGGGATGAGTTTCTCTTATTACTTCAACTACAGTTTGAGGTTTTGAGTTATAGAGTTTTGGAGCTTGAGCTGACATTACGTCCTCCACCCTGTCAATGCCAGTATACTTTGATCCTCCACATGCGTCACTATCTCCTTTTGCACTCTCACCTGCTGCTATACACCTTCTTAGGTTTTGATGCTCGTTTCTTTACTATCAAGCAGCAGATCAGATACTTACTCCGCCATATATTCAAGCTCGAGGAGAAAGTCGCACATGTTAGCAGTTTGCTTTTCTTCACTCCCCCACCTCAGACACCAGTATAGTTGGGTTTTGGTTTTATGCAGATTGCATTACTTTTGGGAAAAGACACTATTAATAAGCAGAGATTGTAGAAACTTTTGAAGAGCACTTTTGACCCCGCGATTCTGATACACTGATAAACTTATTGGACGAGGGTAGGGTGACCTTGTGTCCCTTTTGATGTAATGCACTTTGCAAACAATGTGATTGTGGTCGGTAAACAATGAAAGCTCAGTCGCCATGTCCTTACTAAGCATGTTGTTGATTTGCATGATTGTACTATAATTGTAATGCTACGTGCTTTCTTGTTATGTTCTCATTAAATATGTTCCTACCTACAAGTTTGTGCTATAATGGTGATGTTATATGATTGCTTGTTATAACGACTGCGTATATACATATATGTAATACACCTCCTAGGTCTTACTCATTAAATAGGTGCTTATGTGCTTATGTCTTTAATAAGACCTAACCTATCTGATCTTCTTCTTAGAAGATGTCAATTCAAAGGAACACCGATACCAACAACCCTCTGCTGACGAAAGAGGCGGAATTGCAAGAGCGCGTCTCACAGGCCATCGCACAGCACGAGGCCCTTCGCTCCGAGCGCAGCGGAGGTACCACATGAAATAACCCACCCAAAGGTAATGTTTAGTCACTTAAGACACATTACAAAAACGTTTGGACATTTCCAAGTGTGCTTTGCTAATGCTTCTCGTGGATGATGTTGCTTATATGGCAGGCTGCACCTACAAGTAGTTCTTGGGCTGCAAGCCCCTGGATTTCGACAGCACTGGGGGTGCCTTAGCCTTCGTGCGCTGGGTTGAGAAGATGGATTCTGTTTTGCGTATAAGCAAATGCGCCCCAAAGCATTTGGCCAGGTACATTTCTGGACTGCTCCAAGATGGGGCTCTGTCATGGTGGAACCTCCAGGTTCAGACCTTGGGCGAGGCTGCTGCGTATGCTTTGACATGGGACGAACTAAAAGAACTAATGCATAAGAAGTACTGTTCGAGAGCAGAAATCCAGAAGCTGGAAACTGAGTTCTGGAACTTGTGCTTTTGTAACAAAAATTATGGCAAAGTTTATATTGAAAACCATAGTTAAAATACACTTGTAAATATTTGTTAGAAAATATTTTTCTAAGTGTTTATATTTTTAGAAAATTTTGCCATAGTTTCCCTAAAAATGGAGGTGTCCATGCTATCAAAGCATATCATTTTCCCTTTTTTTAAATCATCACAAACAATCAACAACTTAACCAACACTTACCAAGTGCCAAAACAATGCTATTTACATAACAACATGAACTTGAACTTTTATAAAAACTTGTAGTAACTTACTAGTGTTTTTAGTAAGCCTATTTACCCTTTAAAATATGATTATTTATTTAATAACATCATTCTTGAAGATTTTAGATCTTTACAACTTGTATGATGATTTTTCAAAAATTAATCTTCTTGTATTTTTCTTGTTAACCATGTACTTTTATACTTGTTTCACCACTAGAAACATGATTAGTTTCTTTAAAAACAATGTTTTACTAAATCTTGTGTATAACTTTAGTTTCTTGAGAAAACTAGTTTTGAAATCATCCAAGTTTATAACTAGTAACATGTTACATACTTCATCATTCATAAAATCATTTTCATTCTTCAAGTTCATGAGAAACATAAGGTATGATGATCTTGGTCTTCCACAAGATCACCACCTTAACTTACTAGATCATGTGTTTAATCACAATCTAGTAAGTTTCTTATGATGTCTAACATCACTAACACAAACAATCAATCATCAAGAAGCAAATCAACACTAAAACAACATATATTCTTTTGTTATTAAGCTTATGTTAAAGTTTCATGTTCAAGTTTCTTAGTGTTCTTTAAACTTTACATCATGTATCAACTTTTAACCACTTAGATAAGATGTAAAATGAAGAGATCAAGACTCTTACCACTAGCACAAGGCTAGGGATGATCAAGTGAGGAAAACAAGAGGATAAAAGCAACCGGTGATGGTCCTTCAACTTCCGAAAGCTCCAAGCTTCCTAACCTAGCTCCTTACACCCCTAGATCACCTTGGAATGTATGGAAGAAGGTTGAAAATGGAGATGGTGCGGAGGTGGTATGTGGCCGTGAACATGGAGGGAGGAGAAGGAGATGATGGTGTGTGTTTTGGTGTGTGTAGAATGAGGTTTAGAATCTTTAGGTTTCATTTATAAACCATGTTTATGTATTAACCAATGGATCATGTGTCTACTAAGTACAATACAAGATCTTAATCACAATCTTATGAGATCAAATGAAATTAAAAGAAATCACTAGTGGGGGACCCACTTGTGACCGTCAATTGGAGGGGGGGGGGTCTTGGTTAGGGTTTAATGATGGTTAAGCAATCTAGTTAGATTTCAAGTGTGATGTTTAGTGTTTATGCATACTATGTGTTATATAGTGTGTTAGGGTGTTTGGGGACCATAACTAGCTCAGAAATATTAAAACAATGCTTCTAGTATAATTTTGGTGTTCCGGGTAGTGTCCGGTTGCTCAGTTAGGTACCGGTTCGTTAAAGTGCTAAACTATACCGTTTAGTGTTCTTTATGTATCCTTTTGTGACACTTTTAATTCCCGACACTTAGGAAAGCATTCAGGACCATTTAGTCATGTTTCTGCATAATATTAATGTATTTAAATGCTGATTTGCTGAATTTTCTACAGAATTCTACACTTTAGGTAAGTTTTAGGCACTTTCCGGCACTTAAACTATCTCCTAGAAAAGCAGTTTTGTGGTCCTTACTTCCCTACACACCATACTAATGTAGTACTTGGTTTCTGGCTCATACTGTGTCAAAACAACGTCTGTCTATGTACTGAACTCCATCAGCATTTTCCCGGTTTGTCTGATAACTGTGCTAACTGTGCTTTGTGCATCATTTATGTCAATATGTTTGCATGCAGTCAATGTTGTGTCATTTGCAGTATGTGATGCACATGTAAGTATAATGCAGTAATCAGAAAGCAATTCAAGTCATAAATTGTAAATCAGCACAATCCTTAAGCACTAATCATCATTTAATAATTGTACGGATGCATGCAAATTTGACAGTTGTCACATCAAGACACCATATGATGTATTGAGAATATCATATTCAAATTCATTTTGCAAAAAGTTTCATTTGTTCCGAGTCGTAGTAGACTTGCTTGGTCTACGGCTCCATTAAGTCGTTTGTTGATTTCGACACCTTATGGTGATGTTTACACTAGCTTAAAGCTTGCGCTAATCTCGTTTACACATCTCTTACTCATATTTAATTGATTATTTATTAATTTGATATAAATCCGTTTTGTTTTATCACGATTAAAGTAGTCTTAACACAGTTGTGTGTCAAGACAATGGTACATAAGATTCGTTTCATATTCTAGTGTACCTCCTAACGATTCTTTCATTTCCGATAGAATGCTTTGCAATATTTATTTCTTCTCCATCTTCGATCGAAACCAGTAGTTCTTTGATGTTCCTTATTCAATTGAAAACTCTGCGATACCAATTGAAATCGCATTTCCAGATTCGCTTCAATACACTTTCGTTTGATTTCAAACACGGTGAACTTGTTCGGTCACCACTGTTATAGAATTATGTCAGTTACGACACCTTGTGGTATCGTCACAAACTTGTAGCTTGTGCTAGTAACGGCCAACCGTTTCACACGCAACTACCCATAACTTTACTCAAAATTGCCTTTTAAACATTCTTAGTGCAACTATGAATTAAGACTATGGTACACCAGTTTCGATTGTATTTCATTTCGGTGTATTCTTGTGGTTCAATAATGTCAACATCCTAATTTCATTCGTTAAATTGTTCGAAAGTTGACAGATCATTTTCATGTTACTATCATATTCGAGTTGTTGATTTTGAATTCATCTACCGGATGCTATTGTTCCAAAAAAAAAAAAATTTTCGTTTGCATATTGTAAACAATCGGTTGAAATTCTATTGGTCAGAACTCCTTTTTTATTGGACTCCTGTGATTGTAAGTAACGCCAGATGTTACACCTATACAACTCGTATCCCTTAAAGCTAGATGCTGAGGGACATACCTTTTAACCATTGGATTCTTAGTATAGAAAGATGTCCTTGGATTCACCTGATTCATTAGGATTTGATTCGGTGTGGTGGTTGGTTACCAGGGTGTTATCCATATCTATTCATGCATGACGTAACCCTAGGGAGATAAGTTAGTATAAACTTCGAGGACGAAATTTTCTTAACAGGGGGAGAATGTGACAACTGTCAAAAATCCAGGTATCTGTACAATTAATTAATCATGATTAGTGCTAATTACTGTGTTGAATTACAATTAATGATCTGAATTGTTTGCTGATTATTGCTTTATGCCTACATGTGCATCCCATATTGCTTAATATTTTTGCTAACTTGCAATTAACAGCTTTCTGATTTCTTCTTAACACATGTATGTGCATCACATGTTGTTTATTTTCATGTCATTACCTCATGGAAACTGTATTGCCTTAAATGATGCCTTACGTACAGTTAGCATAGTTATCAGACAAACCAGGAAAATGCTGACGAAGTTCAGCACATAGATAGACAGTGCATTGAGGTACAGAATGAGCCGGAAACTAGGTACTACACTGGGGTAGTGTGTAGGAAAGTAAGGATCATAAAACTGTCTTTCTAAGTGATAGTTTAAGTGTCGGAAAGTGCCTAAAACTCACCCAAAGTGCTGATTTTATCAAAATTCAGCAAAAATCAGCATTTAAACAATCTAATATTATGCAGAAATATGCTTAAATGGTCCTCAATGCTTTCCTAAGTGTCGGGAATTAAGAATGTCACAAAAGGCTACATAAAGAACACTAAACAGTATAATATAGCACTTTAACGGACCAGTATCTAACCGAACAAACGGACACTACCCGAAACATCAAATTTACACTAGAAGCACTGTTTTAACATTACTAAGCTAGTTATGGTCCCCGAACACCATAACACATCATAAAAATATCTAGTAACTAAGTACCTAACTATATACTTGATATGTAACTAGATTGTAACTAACTTGTTGGAACCTAAGCTAGACCCCCCCCCACCTATGAAATCGGCCAACAAGGGCCCCACAAGAAGATTTGATTTATTATTTTTATAGATCTTGTTTGTGCTTTTTATAACATAAAATCCATGAGTTAAAATAAGAATATGGTTTATAAGAAGACTTGTTGGATTACGAGCTCATTCATTTACACACCAAAACACACACAATCTTCTCCTCTTCTCCTCCCTTGCTCACGGCCGAACGCACCCACACCCACCATCACCTTCATTCATCTATCTTCATGCAATCTAAGCATATACAAAGGTGTTAGAGATCCTACAAGGAAGCTTGGTGGACTTGAAGCTTGAAGGACCTCTCTCATTCTCTTTTATCCTTTTCATTTCTACACTTGAATCATCCCTAGCCTTGTGCTAGTGGTAAGAACCTTGATCTATCTATTTCACATCTATTTTAAGTGGTTAATGATGAATCATGATAAAAAATATAAAGAACACTAAAGATCAGATGAAGAAAACATGAACATAAGTTTGCTAGATGAAGATATCTTGATGAATATAAGTTGTTATGCTTGTTGATCTTTGATTGTTTGTAGAAATGATGTTGATCATCATAAGATCTTGCTAGATCATGATTAAAAACATAATCTAGCAAGATGTAAGAAAGGGAATTGTTGTAGGATGATAAGATCATCCACATGAAGATCATGAACTTGAAAGAACACTTTGTTTTCTTGAAAAGTAATGTACAAAGTAAGTTGTTAAACACATAGATCTAAATGTTTATGAATGATTTCTAAAGAAACCAAGTTTAAAATATAAGTTTCATTAAATCTTAGTTCTTACATAAACAAAATCCTATTTTAGTGGTTAAACAAGTGTAAGAACACTTGTGAAACAAGAAGGTTTCATAAGGAAATGTTTTTAGAAAATATGTTTAGAAGTTGTAAACAACCACCTTCTTTAAAAATGAAGCTTTTAAAGAAGTAAACACATTTTAAAGGGTAATAAGACTTACTAAGAATACTAGTAAGTTACTACAAATTTTTACAAAATAATCAAGTTCATAAAGTAGTAGAAAATGCATGAGTTTGGCAAGATTGGTAAGTAAAGGTTGTTAGTTGATGATTGTAAATTGAGTGTGATGATTTTTACAAAAGAAAATGATATGCTTGAAAGCATGATAACCTTCATTTTTAGGGGAAACTATGGCAAAATTTTCTAAAAATATAAACACATAGAAAAATATTTTTAAACAAATATTTACAAGTGTATTTTAAACCCTAAATTGTTACATAAACTTTGCCATAATTTTTGTTACAAAAATATAAATATTGGAGGTTGGTTTTAATAAATAAAAGTGACTAAATATGTATTTAGGAAATATATATTTAGAAGACACCATGTGTGTGATTATTTGTATATTTTGTGTATTAGTTATATTATTTTAGGACTTGAAATATTATAACTCACAAAATACCAAGAAATTACCATCCAAAATATTACCAAAATTTCAAAGAATAAACATACAAGCTTACACAAAAACATTGGAGAACCAAACTATGAAATGAGACTTACAAAATATTTCGGACGATTCATTCACAAAGTATATTTGGTAAATAATATTTTGGGATACCAAGGAAACAAAATATGATTTTTTTTTACAATTACCACAAGAGTGTATCCTATTTTTGACAAGGAGAAATATATTATTTTTGACAAAGTATAAAATATATATTCTTGAAATTTTTAGAAGATATATTATTTTAAGAAATATATATTTTCTTAAACAAACAGAAAATACAATATTTTTGGGAAAAATATACACTTTCTTAAAATAAATGTGAAGTATATCATTTTTGAGAAAAAATGAGCTTATGTATATATATATATATATAGGGAGAAGATCATGCGAGAACCACCTCTTATTGCAAGAACCGCGAGAACCAATGTGAACACAACCAAAAATGCCTAAAAATAGCTAAAAATCACACAATTTTTTTTTTATTTTTTTAATATTTTTTATGTTAAAATCGCTACTTTTAGAAGCAAAAAAAAAAAAATTTTGGATTCGAAAAGTATCGATTTTAACATAAAAAAATATTAAAAAATCAAAAAAAAAAATTTAGATATTTTTTTTATTTTTTTTAGGTTTTTTGGGGGTTTAGTTTTTAGCATTTTAGCTTGAGGGGGGGGGGGGTTATGTTTTTGGGGAGTGGGGGAGGGGGTTTAGGTTTTTTTTTTTTGGGGGGGGGGGGGGTTAGGTTTTTTTTAGGTTTATTGGGGGTTTTAGTTTTTAGCATTTAGCTTGGGGGGGGGGGGTTTAGGTTTTTTTTTTTTGGGGGGGGGGGTGGGGGTTAGGTTTTTTTAGGGTTTTTTTAGGTTTTTTTTTAGCTATTTTAGGTTGTGTTCACATTGGTTCTCACAATAAATGGAGTCGCATGAGCCCCTCCCTATATATATAATTTCCAAGTGGACTTGAAAATTTAGTATTTTGGAATTTGTAAGAGAATACAAATATTTTTGACAAAGAAAAATTTATAAATAATTTTTCTAAGTAATATTCCTTAAAGTATATATATTTTGGAAATATATATGGGATTTTTAGTAAGGATACTATTTCGGAAAAGTTAATACAAAATTAAGTATAAAGAATACTTAATAAATACAACAAAAATAAACATGTATAAGATACCCCCATCATTGGGAAGGAAAATACAAGTGAAAGTACTTGGGAAGTATTATTAAAATAATATTGTTTAACAATTATTCCAAAATTTATAAATATAATTTAAGTTAAAATAGTAATTATTTTAACAAATAATTATATAACTTGGAATAATACCGAAGACACAAAGAATCGTAACTCAAAAACATTAATACTAAGTCAAGGCACGGCCCGTTCGCCTAATAGACATTAGTACTTTGTAGGTAGTCGTGTTTATCCGAAGAGCTTGAGTTACGGTGATTGAAGACGCAATATTGTGAGTTTCATGTCCCCCTTTTCTTTTAACTGTTTTTGTTTTAGAACTTCGGGGGTGAAGTACATGTTATAAATGATTATGATTTCAAAGGGTTTACAAATGAAATGAACCGCTAGATCATGTGAAAGGGTAGGCGTTAGCTTGAGACCATTAATCTTTTAGAAGGACCGAGGGGCATGAGTGATAGATCTATTTGGGTGTTGTGAGCCCCACCTATGAGTCCGCGAGTTGGCTCATGTGTTGACTATGTCGTTCCAGCCGGGAGGCCCAGTGCGAAATACGCAAAGGATTTAGCCTTCCTACACCGTTGCACATATATTGATGACCTTGCAAACCATTAATTGATCTGTTCATTTTTCACATATAAACATACTTACAAATATTTCAAAGGTTTAATCACAAACACACATATGAACTCGCTCAACTTTTGTTGATGTTTTCAAATTACATGTATTTAAGGAAATTAAAAGTGGATCTGGCGGGCGTTCGAAGGTTTTCAAGTGTTGTTAAAAACTAAAGATGTCATCCATGGTTTAGGGTTTGGTTAGGGTGTCCTATCCTGGACCAGACACCTCTTCCAAATCTTGGTTTTATTTAGAGTCTTTTGGTGAGTCAATATGAACTCTTAAAACAATTCATATGGTTTGTAAAACTTGAATTTGGAGTCTTGCTTTAAACAATGATGTTTGTGGCTTTTTCAAAATCTATTTAATGGATGGCGATCTATGGTTTTATCATATAGTTGATGTTATGATTGAATGCGATGGTATTAAGGAGGTCACACCATAATCACGCTTCCGTAACATTCAGGGTGTGACATGAGTTAAGGTGTTTTTCTAGAAAATATGAGGGTTAAACGCCTCTTTCCTCTTATACATAAAGATCCTAAGTAAGATCGAAGTTGAGAGAAACAAAACCAAGTCTCCAACCTTCAATGTTGAAAGATATGAGTTATGGTAAAGATGTGAGCATTGGAACATTGTTTCCATAACTTGGATTCCACCTACCTCACGAGATTACTTAGTTAATTAGTTTACCATCTAAGTCATCAAACAACTTTTACGTAAACAAAGTGAACAAACTACATCAACTCTTCAAACACTATCCATGTTTGAAATGCACTCGTCTAGTTTAGCTCACTTGGTTGTTTTGGTGAATTAGAGGAATTCATTTTTTACTTTATATTCATTCAGGACCACTGAATCATCCTTGGGAAGATTTGTATTTTGGTGAACCCATAAGGCTACGGGATTAGTGTGGCGTTTTCGTAAATAACATCACTTTTATTAGTGTGGCGCGCTTCATTAATGGTAAAAAAGTCTGTTGACTTCTCTACACATATCACACCCCAACCGATGGTGGAAACATCGGGGCGCGGCACTGAGCGAAACAGATTGTCCAGGAGAAATCCATAACAACTAATATTACCGGATATTTAAAGTTACGTCCCATACCATAACATATCAAATAAAACAGTTATTACAGACATAGTATCTTAAAGACAAATAAATTGTTTCGACAACTCAGATTAAATTGTTTGTGGGTTTCTAGACCACCTAAACTTGATTGCATAACAACTAGCAAGCAAATAGCATCCTAAACACCTGTCACCTATGTTAAAATAAAAGTCAATACACATAGTGTAAAGGTGAGCATACAAGTTTAATAGTATAGTAGTAGCGAAAGCGATTTACGCATAACCAACATGTAACACGTATAAATGTGAAGCAGCTAGGTTATCGACAATGAAATATACACAGACGTGACTGTGAGTTGTAGAATGCACAACACATATCACCACTGTGACACGTGAAGAAAAGCCCTTAACAACCCATGTTCACGACAAGTGCTGAGTCCAAACTATAGTACTATCGTTGCTAAGGTGTCATGCAACAATCACTGTGTAAACATAACATACTAGCATTCATCGAATAACACGTATAACATACGAGAGTGGTTAGCGTATGAAAGTGTTTGCGTTGTGTGTCGATTGTGATTTTGATATAGGTAACATATGTAACACCCAAAAGTGCATAAAGCAAAAAGGGATCGAGTATACTCACAGTTCGTGTTTAATAAATAAACACAAGCTTGGATTGAAGGGAGCGTTGTAAAGTTAGCCTGGTCAGAGAACGATAGTGTAAGCGTTGAACAGTGCGTTAAATAGTGCGTCGAAGATTTTAAGTGACGAACAGTGATCCGGTCGGATGACCGTCCGGACGGATGGTCATCCAGACGGATGACCATTCGGTCGGAGGGTTGTCCGTTTGGGATGGATGTATTTCTGTATGAACTTTGAAGTTTTCGTTGTAGTATTTTAAAAGTTTTGAAGAGTTTCTACCACTCAGGTCGTCCGGTCGGACGATCATCCGGACTGATGCCCGTCCGCTCGGATGGTGATCCGAGTGGAACAGATGTTTTTGTAACTTTTGAAAATTGATTATGTGTTGAATTTACAAGTCACCTGATCGAATAGCCGTTCGGTCGGATGGCTATCCGATCGGATGGCTGTTCGATCGGACAATTGTTTTGGGTTGAAATCTTTGTAAAATCCGTTAAGTTAAAACATTTTATCGAGACGGTATGACAACGTGTTAAACAACGGAAACCACATCTAGTCCAACTCATCCGGTCAGATGGGAATCACCCCGTTCGACCAGATTCAGCTGTTCGTGACGGTGTTTCATGTTCAACCCGTGAATCGGTCATCTCTTCGTTAGAGATCCATTATCAGCCCGGGTCTCCACTGAAGAATGGGCAGTGAACCCGAACGAGTCCAGATTCTAACGGTTTTGAGTGAAAAGTTAAAAATGTTGAAGAAAAGTTTGAAACAGTTGAACGATGTTTAGATTTTAGATGAAAATAGTGTAAAACCTTGTAGAAATCTGTTAGATTCGGACCATTATTGCAGAGATGAAGTCATTCTCCGGAGTTCATAAGAACTCGTGATGACGTCACCACTGAACCGGCCGAAATCAAGTGATTTCATGGTAAAAGTTGTGATTTGATGGTGAAAATGATGAAGAAGTGTGTAAAGATTAAGGAAGTACAAGATTTGAGATGAAAACTTACAAGAATCGCGAGGAATCGAGAGAAACGAGGCTGGGAGTGCATGGGTCGGAGGAGAGTTGTCACATCATGAACAGTGATGTGATAGGTGAGGTATTTATAGGTGAAGAGGAGAAGAAGCGGTGTGGAGTGATTCGGTCGGAGGGCCTTTCGATCGAATGGTCATTTGATCGGATGGCGCGTATGAGTTAGTTTCTGACTTTTCGTTTCATGCGTTGAGCGTTGCGTTGCGAGCGATACGATAGTATTACACTAGTTACATAGATAACATAACCAACCTAACAATCATAAAAGTAACTTGTATTTTGGGTTGTGATGTGATGCGATAGAGTTGCGATTACGTTTGCAAATAACATCCCACAATATATATATATATAAGCACACACAAGTAAAGCACGTAATAGCACACACACGTAAAACAATATCCAGAACCTGTAATTCGAATTGCGATGCGATAGCGATGTGGTAGCGTTTAGTAGATTAGCGTTTAATTACGTTATCGCATTGTTACTTCACATATTAAATAATCATAAAATAAAATAGCGTCAAGCAAAGTTTCGATTATCGAGTCAAAGGGTACAAGCAATAATTAAGTCAGAAATGACAGATCTGATTAGCAATCTTTTCTTCCTTTGACTTTGACTTTGACTTTAACTTGTACTTTGACTTTAAAAGTCGGGTTGTTACAGCCTCCCCTACTTTAGGAAATTTCTTCCCGAAATTTAAGGCACAGGCGTAACAAATAGTTGTGGATATTTAGCCTTCATATCACTTTCGAGTTCCCAGGTAAACTCGGCGCCGCGTTTGCCTTCCCAGCGAACCTTCACTATGGGAATGCGTGAGCGTCGAAGCTACTTGGTCTCTCGGTCCATGATCTTGACTGGCTTTTCCACGAAGTGTAATGTTTCATCCACTTGTAGATCCTCAAGAGGGATATGTAAATTCTGGTCGGCTAGACACTTTCTGAGCTCCTCCGGTAATTCGAGTCTGTAGGCCACTTTGCCAATTCTTTCCAGAATCTTAAAGGGTCCAACATATCGAGGTGCTAGCTTTCCTTTCTTGCCAAATCGGATCACTCCCTTCCAAGGTGCAACCTTTAGGAGTACGTGATCGCCAACGTTAAATTCAAGGGGCTTGCAGCGTTTTTTGGCGTAACTTTTTTGACGACTCTGAGCTTTCAGGAGATTGTCTCGTATTTGGTGGATCTTGTTAGTCGTTTCTTGCAATAACTCAGGACCGGGAATTTGCGCATCCCCGATCTCATGCCATACAATAGGCGATCGACATTTTCTTCCGTATAATGCCTCAAATGGTGCCATTTGAATGCTAGAGTGATAACTATTATTGTACAAGAACTCGACTAAAGGTAAATGCGAATCCCAATTACCACCGAAATCTATAACACACGAGCGAAGTATGTCTTCAAGGGTGCGAATAGTGCATTCAGTCTGACCGTCAGTCTGGGGATGGAATGCAGTACTAAGATTGAGAGAAGTACCGAGAGCAGATTGAAAAATTTCCCAGAGGCATGAAGTGAATCAACCATCGCGGTCAGAGAATGACTTCGTCGGTATAGATCCGTGCTAATCATTCTAGCTTGTAGTCTTCCCGTATCGGTAGGAAGTGGGCGGACTTAGTGAGACGATTCAACGATAACCCAAATGCTATCATGACCTGATGGCGTGCGAGGAAGTTTCGTAATGAAATCCATGGCTATACTCTCCCATTTCCACATAGGGATCTCGGGTTGCACGAGTAAGCCAGAGGGTCGTTGTTGCTCAGCCTTGACCTTCGAACATGTTAGGCATTTCGAAACATAGACACCGGTATCCTTCTTCATTCCAGGCCACCAAGCAGTGTACTCAGATGAATAACAACAACAAGGCCAAAAAAGGGAAAAGAGTACATGGGTAAACTACCTAAATGCGACAAGTGTCGACGTCATCATACCGGGCGATGTAAAAATGGAAAGTGTGACAACTGTGGCAAAGTGGGGCACTGCAAGGAGATGTGTTGGCATGAGACGAGACGTGGAAAGAGAGGTCAAGGGTGTTTTAACTGCGGTGACGTGGGGCACTTTAGGAAGGATTGCACAAGGGAGATTAAACAAGATCGTGTGAAAAATGTCTAACACCGGAGCTAGGGAAGCACGCTAGGATCCAAACATGGCCATCGGTATGTCTCATAGTAGTCAATGTTCTGCGTCTGTGCTATTTGACATTGTTGTCAAATTTTATCTTCAGAATATACTTGTTTTAGTAGTAAGTAAGATAGATATCCAGTACTCGATAGAACTAGCTTAAGGGAAACTTCGACGTGGTAATTGGGATGGATTGGTTGTCGAGCAATCGAGTGGAGACTATTGCCCGCCCCCTGATGGCAAATGAAGAAACAATCATGATTCATGGAGGTAAGCAGACTACGCCCCTACAGCTTCCCAATTTACTTGAAGACACGAAAGTTGTTGCGTAATGGATGTGTTGTTTTCTAGGCTCATGTCGTGGACAAGGGAACCGAAGAACCAAAAATCGAAGATATCCCTGTGATAAGGGAATATCCTGAAGTCTTCCCCGAATACTTTCTAGAATTATCTCCTCATCGACAAGTCGAATTTCGCATCGATTTGATTCCAGGCTCCGCGCCTACAGTCAATGCACCTTAGCGACTTACACCTTCGGAGATGCAAGGATTGTCAGTATAGCTTCAGTAGTTGATAGAGCAGGAAGATAACAGACCAAGTTTCCCGCTTTGGGTAACCCCAGTTTTGCTCGTCAAGAAGAAGGATGATAGCTTTCATACGAACATCAAACTACCAGGAGCCGAACGAGCTAACCAATAAGAGTCGGTGACTCTTGCTAAGGATCAACGAATTACTTATTTAACTAACTGTGAGGATCCAACTACTATTTCACGACTTATCGATGATCGAGTGTCATTAGCCATGAATTCAGGAAGAAAGTATACCAGGGGAATTGTGGGACAATAACTTGTTTTAAACTTACACAAAAATGGTGTTTCCTACCGATGCACAAAACAGTTTTACACAGAATACGAAACTTTGAGAATCAAGAAAACGTGTACTTTAGGACCTTTGGGAACCCAGGTCCAAACTCGTAAAGGTTGCTTAGGAACCACACCTGTTAACTCAAGCAAACCCCATTATCCTGACATATATGCTATTTCAGTTAACCAAACAAAAAGTACTCAAATTTCTTTTGTTAAAATCTTCACTTTTGCTTCTAGCGAGTAGATGTTTGCATCTCTACTCCCCTTAATGGTAGTTGCATCGCGTTAATTTTCTTCGCTGAGAGCGAACACACATTTGCTTCGATACTTGGTCATTTCTTCATTTTAGCAAATACTCATTGTTTCATTACTTGAAAACTTATATGTTACGCATGCACCATTTGCTACGCATGCAGTTTCATTTCGAATAAACGCTTCATTGAAGTTCGAATATTATGTTGCTAAATCTAATTACTGATTTGTGATTCGAATGACCTACATTATGGTAATTGTTGGCTTCCTTGTTATCAAGTCAACACACTTTCTTAAGACTTCATTTCTTTCAAGTTACATTCATGATTTATCTTCGTAACCGTGCTAAGATTCCCTTGTTGATACATACGTTTATTGGCAGATTGCGCTGAAACCAAGTTCAATTGCCTGAACTTGTCCATTTCGCATATTCAATTTAAAATGCCATATGATGTATTGAGAGCATCATATTCGAATTTTGAAAAGGGTCTTTTGTTTCGAGTCGTAGTAGACTTGTTTGGTCTACGACTCCACTAAATCGTTTATTGATTTCAATACCATACGATAATACTTTCACAAAGTTGAAGCTTGCGCTAATTTGGTTACGCACCTCATACACGGATTTAATTGTCTATTTATTTGCTCTAAATCCATTTTGTTTATCACAATTAAAGCGGTCCCCACATAGTTGTTTGTTAAGACAATGGTACATAGGTTCATTTCATGTCACGATGTACCTCCTAACGATTCTTTCATCCTCGATCGAATGCCTTGCGGTACTTATAACTTCTTCATCTTCGATCGGAAACAGTGGCTCTTTGAAATTCTATATTCAATTGAAAGGTCCTACTATGATGTTTGAATCAAATCCTCAGGACTGTTTCATTACACTTTCGTTTGATCTCAAGCACGGTGAACTTGTTCGGTCACCTCTATTATTGAAATATGTCAATTACGACACCTTGTGGTGTCATTACAAATTTGTAGCATGTGCTAATCATGGACAACCGTTTCACACAAAACTACACATACTTTTGATTGACTTATCATTTAAACATTCCTAAAGCAACTACGAATTAAGACAATGATACACCAGATTCGCTTGAATTTCATTCGGTGAAATTTCGCAATTCAAGAATGTCAACACACTAATCCTTACCATTTATTTATTCGAAAGTTTACAGATCACTTTCACATCCAAGTTGTTGATTTTGAGTCCATATAGCAGATGCTATGGTTTGCGAAAACTCGTTTGCATATTGTGACCAATTATTTGAGAATCCATTGGTCAAAACTCCTTTGTTGCACCCCTGTTAACTAAGTTACGCTAGATTATACATCTATACATCTCGTGTCCTTTGACAATCAAATTCTAGAACACATACCTTTTAACCATTGGGTTCTTTTTGTTGAAATACATCCTTGGATTCACCTGATGTGAATAAGATTTGATTCGGTTTTGGTGGTTATCTACCTCAGTACTATTCATATACATATACGCATGATGTAACCATAAGGAGTCAAGGTAGTACAAATTTCGAGGACAAAATTTTCTTAACAGGGGGAGATTGTGACAACTGTCAAATTTGCATGCATCTGTACAATTATAAAATGATGATTAGTGCTTAAGGACTGTGCTGATTTACAATTTATGACTTGAATTGCTTTCTGATTACTGTATTATACTTACATGTGCATCAGCAAATGACACATCAATGACTGCATGTAAACATATTGACATAAATGATGCACAAAGCACAGTTAGTACAGTTATCAGACAAACCGGGAAAATGTTGATGGAGTTCAGTACATAGACAGACGTTGTTTTGACACAGTATGAGCTAGAAACCAAGTACTACATTAGTATAGTGGGTAGGGAAGTAAGGACCACAAAACTGCTTTTCTAGGAGATAGTTTAAGTGCCGGAAAGTGCCTAAAACTTACCTAAAGTGCAGAATTCTGTAGAAAATTCAGCAAATCAACATTTAAATACATTAATATTATGCAGAAACATGACTAAATGGTCTTGAATGCTTTCCTAAGTATCGGGAATTAAAAGTGTCACAAAAGGATACATAAAGAACACTAAACGGTATAGTTTAGCACTTTAACGAACCGGTACCTAACCGAGCAACCGGACACTACCCGAAATACCAAAATTATACTAGAAGCATTGTTTTAATATTTCTAAGCTAGTTATGGTCCCCGAACACCCTAACACACTATATAACATGTTGGGATTGAACCCTATCATAGGAACATATAATTAAAGCCAAAACTGGATCAGAGCAGTGGATCCAAAAATAAGCAGATGTTATGTATACAAGTCTCATCCCTTAAAAGTGGTTTCAACATCTGCTGACCTCCTATCTACTGATCGTACAAACTGCTGACCTACAACTGCTGACCAAGTCAAAGACTTCTGAAGACTAAAGCCCTGCTGTTCTATCTACTGCCTTGGTTCAAGCACTGCTGGGTTATATCAAGTGCTGCTGAGATCACATCAGTGGAAGGAATCAGCAGTAGTTTAGATATCTTTATGTAATGAATTGTAATAGCAGTAGTTAGCATAGCAGTACTTGTATAGATCAGATGTTAGAGTTTGTTAGGAGGTTAGATGTCACTTTCATGGTGATGTCAGCAAAGATGCTCAGTGGTTTGTCCGTGCCTATAAATAGAACAGTACCCTGTACTGTTCTATTAGCTCTTCACCATCTTCTTCCTGCACGAACAAATCACAGTGAGCTCAGGCTGAGGGGGAGTTTGTTACATACTTGCAATTGTAATTGAATCTTGTAATAAATTCAAGCATTCAGTTCAATGTTAAACTTGTATGTTAAAAGCAATTCTCCTGTTTGATTGTGAAAAGTTTGCTTCCATTATATTCTGCTGCACTACTCGTTCATTGTTCATTATAATTCAAACGTAAAACACAATCAAAACCAAACTCAGATCCTAACAATTGGTATCAGAGCTTGGATAGTCAAATTTGATTTAACAATCATTTTGACATAAATAGTTCAGCTCACAATCGTTGATACTAATAGTTTGTTCGTTTTGTTAAAAAACAGAGCAAGGTTTAATCACCATCAAAGTTGATTAATCAGTGCCTGTAAAACAACCAGGATGACGTCACAATCACAAGATGACAAGAATAACATTGGCTCTCTTTTCAAACCACCCATGCTTAAACGTAATGAATACAACATCTGGGAGAGAAGGATGGGTCACATCCTTGCTCAACAGAACACTGGATGTTGGAGGTCTGTTGTTTTTAGTCCCCATGTTCCTATGGTGCCAAGTGCTGAGGATGCAAAGAAGTTCGTACCTAAACCAACTGAAAATTATACTGAAACTGACTTTCAAAAGTTCGAACTCGATGCCAAAGCATTTAGCATCATAGCATCTGCATTACCCAATGAGATCTATGCTAGACTATTACATTGTAACAGTGCCAAAGAAATATGGGATGCACTGAAGGAACATTTTGAGGGAACAGAAGAAGTTATTGAAAACAATAGGGAAATTCTGAATCAGTAGTATGAAACATTCTGTCACATCAAGGGTGAATCATTGACTCAGCAGTTTGAGCGATTCAGTTGTCTCATTAGTGAACTAAGGCTTGTTAAAGTAACATTTCCAAATTCAACTCAAAATAGCAGGTTCCTTAGATCACTACCAGAAAAATGGGATACCATTGCATTTGTTACTAGAAACTCTGCTGAGTTCAAAGATCTGACCCTGACCTAACTTCATGGTAGACTCCTGACCTATGAAAGGGAGTTAAACCAGAAAAAGAAGTTGCAAGAGTCTGGAAAAGTTGCTGATGATTATTCATTTGGCAGCACAACTCTTTTTGGTCAGGAAGAATATGGTAGCAGTAGTAAGGATCAGGGTTATGATCACTTTATTGATATAACTGCTGGTGAAAATTTCAACAACCCTGATTCTCACTCTACAAATTATGCTTTTACTGCAAATTGTGAAAACCAGATGTCAGATAACTTGTGTTTTGAACTCAATGATTTGCAACACTTTGATCCCACTGACTTAGAAGAGATGGACATTTTGCATCAATTGGCTTTGTTTAGTATAAGAACAAGCAAATTCTACAAAAGAACAGGGAGAAAATTCCCAGGGTTACATGGGAATTTAAAAGTGGGGTTGGATAAGTCAAAAATTAAGTGCTATAAGTGCAATAGGCTAGGTCATTTTGCTAGGGAATGCAGGAGTCAAACCACTGGTCCAATAATAACTCATCCTAGCTCAAACCCTAGACCACAAAATCAAAGCACTGTGCACTATACCCAATATACCCCTGCATCCCATGTTAACACTGCTCACTATGCTGCAACCCCTGTGCCTGTGCATTATGTTCAAACCACTGTTCCACAAATTCAGTATGTTCAAGCCCCTGTCCCTCAGGCACAAGTGCAACCTGTTGCACCTCAACACGCTGCTCCAATAGTGGTACAACCAGATCAACAAAGCTTTTTCACCCAAGGCTTTGTTGACTAGAGCAGCATGCCTGATGAGCTTGGTGATGAAAATTTTACACTCTATGCTTTTAATGATCCTTCTAATGATGATTTTTTCTTGATGACTTTAGAGTCAATACTAGAAGGGGTAGAAACTGAAGGTGAACAGCTAAGTGCTGAAACAGTGGATGAAGTGGCTAAAGCAGTGGTTACTGCAGTTGCTGGTGAACTACCGCTTGGAGAAAATTCAGAAACCCTGATTGAACCACTGTCTGACCCCTGGTCCAAAGAAGACAAAGAAGAAAAGGAAGGGAAGAAAGCAGGTGAGAAAGAAGTTAGAGCTGATGATGAAGATGATCATCAATGTGATTGTGCCATGATGGCTGCTGCTAAGGTATCACCTCAAGTTCTTGAAAAACTGTGTTCAGACAAATGCATTATTGCATTTGCTAACATCAAAGAGGTAAATGAAAACATTAGGGATAAAGTCTTAATTGATGAAGTCAAATTTGAAAAGTCATTAAAAGAACTTAGAAACAAATTGGCTGAAAAAGATAAAGAAATCAGCAGTCTCAAAGAAGAGCAGAGCATAACCAAAACTCAACTCCAAACTATGGTAGAAAAATACCAAGTTTGCAAAAAGGAGTTGGAGTCCACCCAGATCACCTGTGAAAGATGGGTGGAATCTTGTAAAGGGTATGAGGTTATGCTTGAGAAACAGCTTGAAAGCAATGTCAAGTATGGTATAGGATATAGAAAATATGATGATCTTGAAAACACTGTTGTCAAACAAGCTTGTTCAACTGAAATAATACCATCCAACAAGAATGGCCAAGAAGTAAAGATTACTGACAAACTTGGTAACAAAATCACTCTGGAAAGATCATCAGTGGGGTCCTCAACTTTTGAGGAAATTGAGAAATACCAATTTAAACCCACATGGTCTGATGAGTGTGACATTCTTGAAAATTTCAAGCCTATGGACTTTACAGCCACTGATGGTGTCACAGCTCCAAAAGCAAAGGTCATTCCTATCAAAGACATCCCAACAGTAGTTCAAAACTCTGTTGCTATGGAGTCTGAGAAAAGGAAGAAAAGAGAAAAGGTCAAAAACCTGTTTTGTGATTTTTGTGAAAAGAGAAACCATCTAACAAAAGACTGTTTTCATCTAAAAGCATATGATCTAAACAAAACAAGTATCATTGTACCTGCTAAAAGCTGCACCATCTGTGGTAAAGCAAACCACAAAACTCAAGCATGTGTGTATCTTAAAAACTTTGATGTAAAAAAGAATGAGTACACTGCTAAAACATCCTTGAGTCCATCAGCATCATCTGTCAAATTCACCAAGAATTAACCACTGTTTGTGCCAGTCCAAACAGCTGTTACAAAACAGCTAATCAAACATCTGTCCAAAGAGATGTTCAAGTGACTGATGCACCCCCTGCCAACCAATTCAGAAAAGGCAAGGGACAATCATCTTACCAAAGGATTCCTCATGTTTATGAGACCTACAAAAGGCCTTCTAAACCAAGAGTGAACATCCATCCTTTTGGGTATCAGCAGGTGATTGGTCAAAACCCACAACAGTGGTTAGAGAGAAACAGTCCTAAAACTGTCAAAACCCCTGACCTAACCACTGCCCATGCATCTGATCTCATCCCAGACACTGTTGAGACCCCATCCAAAGCCTTATTGGCTTTGGAGACCCTAATGAACTAATCCTTTTACTTCATGTGCAGGGAGCTTCTGCATGCTTAGATAGCCTTTGGTATGTAGATAGTGGAGTCTCCAGGCACATGACATGATGTAAAGCCCTACTCAAAGATTTCAAAATCCATGGAGGGGGTGATATATCCTTTGGTAATAATAGTAAAGGGAAGGTTCTGGGGTCTGGTACAGTACAGTCTGGAAATGTAAAATTTGAAAATGTCAATCTGATAGACAATCTAAAATTCAACCTCCTGAGTGTTTCACAAATGAGTGATAAGGGGTATGGGTCATTCTTCACAAAGGAGTGTTGTAGGATTGTTGGACCAGAAATGGTTGAAAAGATTGAATCAATAATCAATTCTGGAAAAACCAAACTTGTTGCTCAAAGAAGTGGCAATGTTTATTTGGTGGATATGTCAAAAGAGAGCCCCAGAACTGATGTCTGTCTGTTCTCAGCTGCATCAAACAAAGAGACAGAACTATGGCACAGAAGATTGGGGCACACAAATCTCAAGACAATCACTGCCATTTCAAAACAGGGGTTAGTAAGAGGTTTACCTCAAAAACTGTTCACCTGTCCTGAGCATTGTGTTTCCTGCCTAAAAGGAAAACAACATAAAAGCTCCTATAAATCCATTGATGAGTCCAAAACAACCAAATGTTTGCAAATGCTTCATATGGATTTGTTTGGCCCAGTTAAAGTCATGAGTCCTAAGAAAAAGAGGTATTGCTTGGTTATTGTAGATGGCTTTTCTAGGTTTACATGGACTTACTTTTTACACTCAAAAGATGAGACTGCAGGCATTCTGCAAGACTTTGTGAAACAGGTTGAAAAGCAGTTTGACCTTCCAGTAAAAATCTTCAAAAGTGACAATGGCACAGAGTTTAGGAACAAGGAGTTGGATGATTTCTGTGTGTCAAAAGGAATTGTGAGGCAATACAGCATTCCAAGAACACCAGAACAAAATGGGGTTGTTGAAAGAAAGAACAGGACTTTGATTGAGACTGCCAGAACCATGCTTGCTGATTCAGGTTTGCCATTAACTTTTTGGGCAGTGGCAGTAAACACTGCTTGCTATGTCCAAAATAGAGTTTTAATCAACCCCAGGCATCAAAAGACTGCCTATGAACTGCTGTATAAAATAAAGCCATTAATTTCATACTTCAAAGTTTTTGGCTGCGCATGCTTCATCTTAAACTTAAAAGATTCCATTTCTAAGTTTGCAGCCAAAATTGATTGTGGTTATCATCTGGGATACTCTACCACTGCTAAGGCCTACAAAGTGTTTAACATAAGGACCAAAACAGTGGAAGAGACTTTGAATGTAAAGTTCAATGAACTTTCATCAATGAAAATCCTAGTAAATCCTGCAGATTTGTTTGATCTTGATAAATTCACTTTTGAAAATACTGCTGTCAAGACTAACAGTGCAGGTCCATCAGAGGATTCATCTCCAGACTATGTGTATGAGATCATCATTCCTCAGCAAAAGTCTGTCAAAATGGGAAGAGCAGCAGATGTTCAAAACAACTGTCAAAGCTCAACCACTGCTACCTCAATAGTTGTTGACCAAAGTAGCCCATTAACCCCTGCTTCCACATCATCAAGCATTATTGATAAAAGTCCTCAAACAGTGGATCAAAGTCAGCATGTGTCCACACCATTACCTCCTATTCCACCACCGTTTGAAGCCACTGCTGGATCATCAAAGTCACCAGCAGTGGTTAGCTCAGATGATTCACATCTGCAGCCATCCCCACTCAATGCCATTGTTCCATACCAAGGAGAGCTCATCTTCTTGAAATCTCATCCACCAGACCAAATTATTGGCAACATCAATGAAGGGGTGCTCATAAGAAGTCAATCCCAAAACATTTGTCTTTTTGCTAGCTTTATATCTCTCCATCAGCCAGTCAAGTACCAAGAGGCACTGAAAGACAATAGCTGGGTAGAGGCCATGCAAGAGGAGCTCCAACAGTTTAGAAGAAAACAAGTTTGGGAGCTTATTCCATTGCCAGAAGGTGTAAGTCCTATTGGCACAAAATGGGTCTTCAAAAACAAAACTGATGAAAGGGGTATTGTTGTAAAAAATAAGGGCTTGTGGTTCAAGGGTACAGACAAGAAGAGGGGATTGATTATGACGAAACATTTGCCCCTGTAGCAAGACCTGAAGCAATCAGACTATTTCTGGCCTTTGCTGTCAACCACAACATCAAGGTGTACCAAATGGATATCAAATGTGCATTCCTCTATGGTAAGATTCAAGAAGAGATATATGTCTGTCAACCTCCGGGTTTTGAGGATCCATTTAATCCAGATCATGTCTACAAGCTGAATAAAGCTTTGTATGGCCTGAAACAAGCACCAAGGGCCTGGTATGAAACTATTTCAACTTTCCTACTATCCATTGGTTTCACAAGAAGTAGAATAGATAAAACATTGTTTTTAAAATGGAGAGGAAAGGATTTGATGATTGTCCAAATTTATGTGGATGACATCATCTTTGGAAGCACATGTAATAAAATGTGTGAAGAGTTTAGGCAACTCATGACAACTGAGTTTGAAATGAGTGCAATGGGTGAACTCCAGTGCTTTCTTGGTCTCCAAGTAAGGCAACCGCAAAATGGCACTTTTATCCATCAAGGGAAATATGCCAAAGAATTGTTGAAGAAATTTGAGATGTATGATTGTAAGCCATGTAGTACACCCATTGCAACCAATAAAGTAGTCATATCTAATGAGAAGGATGAATTGGTTGATCAAACTTTGTACAGAAGCATGATTAGGTCCTTATTGTACCTAACTGCATCCAGGCCAGACATCATGTTTGCAACATGTGTTTGTGCTAGATCCCAATCAGCCCCTAGGAAGTCAAACCTTATTGCTATAAAAAGGATATTCAGATACCTAAAAGGTGCTCCCACACTTGGTATCTGGTATCCAGCTGATGGTAAAATTGAGCTTTCAGGTTTCTCAGATAGTGACTTTGCTGGATGTGACAAGACAAGGAAGTCCACTTCAGGAGGGTGCCAATTCCTAGGCAATTGCTTAGTGTCTTGGCAAAGCAAAAAGCAAGCAGCTGTTTCCACATACACTGCTGAGGCAGAATACATAGCTGCTGCAAGCTGTACAGCCCAACTGCTCTGGCTTCAAAATCAGTTGCTGGATTTTGGTATAACTGCGTTAAAGACACCACTCATGTTGGACAGTCAGGCAGCAGAAAATATCATCAAAATCCAGTTTCTCATTCAACCACCAAGCACATTGACATCAGACATCACTTTCTAAGGGATTGCTATGAAAAAGGTTTGATTTCTCTGCACCATGTTCCAACTAAGGATCAGCTGGCAGATGTGCTAACCAAAGCATTAGACACATCCACCTTTGAAAGCTTGATCTCTAGGATTGGCATGCTAAACATGGAATAACAGGCAAAATCCTGTTTTTCTATGAATAAAAGCATTAAAATGTTTTCAGAAAATCAAAACATCCATCCTTAAATAATAGCTAAAAATGAATTTTTCATTAAATCCTTAAAGTCTGCCATAAACATTGCTTTGTTCAAAAGTCTGTTCTACTTAAAAGTTTGTCCACTGCTGAAAGTCAACCCCTGCTTTCTCATTTCTTTGATAAGCACTATTGTTCAAAATCAGTGTTTTATCCACTGATATGCTATCCACTGATAGTGAAAACTCTCATTGCCACAGTTATACCACTGATCTTCTTCCATCAGTGGTCTTCATAAAAGAGTTGTCGTTTTCTTCATCAGGGTTTGACACGTGGACAGTACATGGTGGTCAGACCTTTTGTAACCGCTGCCACATCAGCATTCAGTTTTTCTCTATAAAACCCCATTCAAAACCCCAAACAGGGTTTTACTGTCGAATTGAATTCTTAAAAATTCCTTTCTCAAAGCAGTTTTCCTCTCATTTCCTCAAATTTCTTCACAACCTTCTTCGATCGTCTTCTTCAAAATGACAAAATCGAAGTCATCCGCTACACCCACTTCAAAATCTTCTCGCAAAAAGGCCGCTACAAAAGTTACTTCCATCGAAATTCCATACAAAGCACCACACAATTATCTGGGTCTTTTGACAAAACCAGGTACCACCGATGCTTTCGACTCCATCATTGAAATCATGCCTGCATCAAAGTACAAAACTTTGTTAACAGCATATGCTCCAATTTACTTGGACACCCAAAGAGAGTTCTGGAAGAATATTACCCTTGACAAACAAGGAGAAGATGTCATAGCCATTAACTCCTCTCTAATGGGTAAAGCTGTCCAAATCACACCACAATCCATCTCGGAAGTCTTTGAACTCAATGATCAGCAAGGTAAAACTTATTTTCCCAAAAATGAGTTAAAAACTGATTTCCTTGAAAGGGGTTATACAGAGCAAATAAAAAAGGATACCTTACAAAAAGGTAATTTTCCACCTGCAACAAGATTTTTGTTCCATACTCTGCTAATGTGTGTTTCAAACAAAACCACCTCTTTTAATGAGATACCATTAAAGATTCAAAATCTGGGATATGCTATTCTTCAAGATGAAAATTTTAATTACTCATAGGAAATCTTTAATGATTTGGTTAAAAACGTTGAGAAAAAGCCCTTCTTACTTTTTTTCCAAGATTTCTAAGTTATTATTTTGAAAAGAAATTTGGTAAGGATGATGCTTCTTCAATAAAACAAGGTGCATCTTTTCAAATAAACAGCTTAACAGCTGAAACTTTTACAAGAATGTCAATACCTTGCAAAACACAAGCAGAGGTGCCTAAGCAGACTTTAACAGCTACCACTGCTCCTCAGGTATCTGTTGTTGAGCCCACTGCTCAAGGTGATCAAAGTAGCAAAACAACTGCTTTGAAACCCACACCTAAAATCACCAAAAAGCCAATACAAAAGAAAACTCAAAAAACCCCCCAAACCCATCAAAAAGACAACTCTGGAGGATGAGATACCAGAGCAATTGCCAGTGACAGCACAAAAGTCACAAGAAACCACTGCTGCTACTTCCTCACAGCAGTTGGTACAAATATCTCAACCCATGACCGAAACTCCTCCTGTTTCTTCTCAAAAGGAACAGGTTGTACATATAGGGACACCACAATATGATGCTCTGGAATCACTTGCTTCCGTCATCCACAGCCCAATGCCCGGGGCCAATTCTCTTTCTACACCCAACCTCACCTCCACAATTCCCCCACCAACAAAATTATTGTTGGATGCTATTGATTTGAACCAGGCACAAAACAGTCCTTCTCACTCACCTATCAATGAGAATATACTTCAACAAACGACTGGGTCTGATGTATCAATCATAGCTAACCCACCAACAAGACATGAGGAGGTTACACCCCTTGAGTTACAAGTAACTCTTGGTGGTAATTCAAGTGAAGCAGCCACTATAAGTGCTGAACCCACTGGTTTGCATTTGGACAGTGGTTACATCAATAAGACTTCCTTGGAGGCAACTCCTTCTATAGCACCTCTGATAACCACTAGTGAGTTTGTTTTGACCACTGGTACCATCAAAAGGTTATCAAGTGTTGAGGGAAAAAGTCCCCAGTACCTAGAAAAAGGGGCAACAGTGGATGACTATTGGAATACATTCCCTATGTCAACCATTGTTCAAACCACTGTTAGTGGGAAATCAGATGATCCCATTAAGTTGGGTGATGGTTTAAAGTACCAAGAATTGACGGATAGAATTGACAAACTGGATACCTCTGTTGCAGAAATCATAACAATGTTGCAACAGTTGTTGAAAGTACAAAAGGTGCAACCCAGTGTTGTTCCAGCTCAAGCACCTGCTGCAAATGAGTTATGGACTCAATTTCAACACCTGCTCCAACAACAACGACAAATGGCTGATCAGCAACATGCCATACATGTTAAAGAGCTGAGAAACATAATGGAGTCAGGGTTTAGAAACACCCAAGTAGACATCAAGGCTATAAAGGCCCACATCCTGAGCACCACTGGCACTGCTCCTCCAACTGTTCTCATCATTGATCAACTTCCTCCAGATAATGCCAAAAAGGGGGAGAAAATTAAAGAATGGAAGAAGAAGGGAATAGATGATGGTCTCTACATAGAACTAGAAAAGGAGAATATGGCCAAGAAGATCCCTTTGCCAGATGGGAGCAAAAAGATTGATGTTACCACAAACGCACTAGCTGAAGCAAAAGCTAGTGTAAAAAGGGACAGAGAGGCAAAGGATATGTCCAGGTGGAATGAGGAAAAAAGAGCTTATATGGAGCTGAATGCGCAGGGTTGTTCTGAGCCAAAGGATGTTAAAAATCCTGTGCTAAAAAGAAAGAATCCCACTAGAAAAGTGAGGGAACCCAAATCCATACCATCCAGACCCACAAAGCTTACTTCCAAACCACTTTCCAAAAGCCCCCAACATCAATCTTCCACTCAAACAGCTGTTGTAACTCCTGCTGTATCAACAACTGCTAATACTTCAGTAGTTTCAACATCTGCTATCACTTCAACACACACCACTTCAACACACACCACCACTGCCTTACCACCACCACCAAAACTACCATCACCACCAAAAACAACCCCACCATCATCACCTCCTGCCAAAAAGTAGAAGACACCAGATGTTACAACATCTGTTGTAATGACAACAGTGGTTGAAACACCAGTTGTTTCAAGAACTGTTAGTCAGCCACCTTCTACCACTCAAACCGCCACTACTGATCCACCCAAAACATCATCAGCCTCTCCTACAATAAAAAGGAGAAGGATTTTCATACCTGATGATGATTCTCCATCACCAGCACCAACATCTTCACAATCCCTTGCACTTATTCCAAACCATGTTCCTCTCTCATCAGCTCAAGTACAACAACCAATCTTGGCCATCACTCCTGCAGGATTCCAATATCCTCTTGAACTCATTGCAGTCAGAGAAGAGATCAAATCCTTCTACTATGAGGATGATCCTGCTAAAAGGAAGTTGCCATCTGTTGAAGGATATCCCAGGCCCAATAACATTGAAGAGTACTTGAAAATTAAGGCTCAACAGGCAGAGGATATTTCCAAAAGAAACTCTCAAAGAAAAACTGACAAAGAAAATTCAAAGGCATTACCAGTTTCTATTTACTCAAGTCAGATCCTTAGAGCAATTTGCAAAAAATGTTTGTCAACAAATCTCAGAGAGAGCAGATGAAACTTTGAGAAAAGACTACATTGAAAGCATCATGGCAACCAAGAAGTACAAGGGAGAAAAGCATATGTATAAGGAGTGGACCATTCCTGAGCTTGAACAAGAAGCAGCCAGGATTAAAGAAATGATAAAGAATAAGGTCAAACACACTCCTCCAGATTGGTCAAAGTACAAAAAGAATGTGCCTGAAAAGACATTAGAGCTGAAGAGAATGAAAGAGGAATTAGTTGCTGCAGACTATGGGTCTAAAAATCAAGTGGCAAGATGGAAAGAAGACACAGTCAGGACCACCTACAAAAGGTTGGAGGAATTAAGGAAGAAAGATCCTAAAGTTCCACAAAAACCTGACTACCCTAAAGCAGAGGTTTAAAAAGACCACCAAAGCTGCAAATCAGGAGATCCACTGCTCCAACTGGTGCTGCCATCTATAAAAGAAAGCAACAAAAACAGTTGGATATTGAAACAGTGGCAGAATTAATGGCAGGGGATGAGCTTGTAAAAGAAGGTATTAAAAAGATGATAACTGAAACTCTTGGCCTAAATCAACCTGCAAGCACTGCTCAAACAGTCATCACAAGGCCTGCATCACCAAACTCCACATCTAATAAAAATCTCCCAAGAAACCCACCAGACTCAAAAGTACTAAAATGGAAAACTGACAAACAGACCCATGTACTGACATTGATCAAGTCTAGTGGAGAAGTGAAGAAAATAACAAGGGAACAAGCACTTGGCCTAAGTCTTGAAGATTTGTAGGATCTCGTTGATCTTCCACTTAGCAGGGATGAAGATGACACAGATGCCTTAGCCTTTGAGTTACAACTCAAAGGGCAAATAAGGGAACTGTTGATGAGGCAATAAAGATCTACAAATAATGAAGGGTTTTGACATTATCTGTTCCAGGGGGAGATTGTTAGGATTGAACCCTATCAGAGGAATAGATAATTAAAGCCAAAACTGGATCAGAGCAGTGGATCCAAAAATAAGCAGATGTTATGTATACAAGTCACTCCCCTTGAAAGTGATTTTAACATCTGTTGACCTCCTATCTACTGATCGTACAAACTGCTGACCTACAACTGTTGATCAAGTCAAACACTGATGAAGACTAAAGCCCTGTTGTTCTATCTACTGCCTTGGTTCAAGCACTGCTGGGTTATATCAAATGCTGCTGAGATCACATCAATGGAAGGAATCAGCAGTAGTTTAGATATCTTTATGTAATGAATTGTAATAGCAGTAGTTAGCATAGCAGTACTTGTATAGATAAGATGTTAGAGTTTGTTAGGAGGTTAGATGTCACTTTCATGGTGACGTCAACAAAGATGCTCAGTGGTTTGTCCGTGCCTATAAATAGAACAGTACCCTGTACTGTTCTATTAGCTCTTCACCATCTTCTTCCTGCACGAACAAATCACAGTGAGCTCAGGCTAAGGGGGAGTTTGTTACATACTTGCAATTGTAATTGAATCTTGTAATAAATTCAAGCATTCGGTTCAATGTTAAACTTGTATGTTAAAAGCAATTCTCCTGTTTGATTGTGAAAAGTTTGCTTCCATTATATTCCGCTGCACTACTCATTCATTGTTCATTATAATTCAAACGTAAAACACAATCAAAACCAAACTCAGATCCTAACATAACACATAGTATGCATAAACACTAAACATCACACTTGAAATCTAACTAGATTGCTTAACCATCATTAAACCCACCCCAACCAAGACCCCCCCTCCAATTGACGGTCACAAGTGGGTCCCCCACTTGTGATTTCTTTTGATTTCATTTGATCTCATAAAATTGTGATTAAGATCTTGTATTTTACTCAGTAGACACATGATCCATTGGTTAATTCATAAACTTGGTTTATAAATGAAACCTAAAGATTCTAAACCTCATTCTACACACACCAAAACACACACCATCATCTCCTTCTCCTCCCTCCATGTTCACGGCCACATACCACCTCCACACCATCTCCATTTCAACCTTCTTCCATACATTCCAAGGTGATCTAGGGGTGTAAGGAGCTAGGTTA
This sequence comes from Helianthus tuberosus, assembly GCA_030545235.1. Classification (NCBI taxonomy): domain Eukaryota; kingdom Viridiplantae; phylum Streptophyta; class Magnoliopsida; order Asterales; family Asteraceae; genus Helianthus; species Helianthus tuberosus. The sequence goes on from CM060352.1 coordinate 172,142,196, forward strand.
GGAAGCTTGGAGCTTTCGGAAGTTGAAGGACCATCACCGGTTGCTTTTATCCTCTTGTTTTCCTCACTTGATCATCCCTAGCCTTGTGCTAGTGGTAAGAGTCTTGATCTCTTCATTTTACATCTTATCTAAGTGGTTAAAAGTTGATACATGATGTAAAGTTTAAAGAACACTAAGAAACTTGAACATGAAACTTTAACATAAGCTTAATAACAAAAGAATATATGTTGTTTTAGTGTTGATTTGCTTCTTGATGATTGATTGTTTGTGTTAGTGATGTTAGACATCATAAGAAACTTACTAGATTGTGATTAAACACATGATCTAGTAAGTTAAGGTGGTGATCTTGTGGAAGACCAAGATCATCATACCTTATGTTTCTCATGAACTTGAAGAATGAAAATGATTTTATGAATGATGAAGTATGTAACATGTTACTAGTTATAAACTTGGATGATTTCAAAACTAGTTTTCTCAAGAAACTAAAGTTATACACAAGATTTAGTAAAACATTGTTTTTAAAGAAACTAATCATGTTTCTAGTGGTGAAACAAGTATAAAAGTACATGGTTAACAAGAAAAATACAAGAAGATTAATTTTTGAAAAATCATCATACAAGTTGTAAAGATCTAAAATCTTCAAGAATAATGTTATTAAATAAATAATCATATTTTTAAGGGTAACTAGGCTTACTAAAAACACTAGTAAGTTACTACAAGTTTTTATGCAAGTTCAAGTTCATGTTGTTATGTAAATAGCATTGTTTTGGCACTTGGTAAGTGTTGGTTAAGTTGTTGATTGTTTGTGATGATTTAAAAAAAAAGGAAAATGATATGCTTTGATAGCATGGACACCTCCATTTTTAGGGGAAACTATGGCAAAATTTTCTAAAAATATAAACACTTAGAAAAATATTTTCTAACAAATATTTACAAGTGTATTTTAACTATGGTTTTCAATATAAACTTTGCCATAATTTTTGTTACAAAAGCACAAGTATTGGAGGTTGGTTTTTATAAATGAAAATGGATAAATATATATTTAGAATATATAAGACATGATGTGTGTGAATATTGTATACTTTGTGTAATAGTTATATTATTTTAGGGTTAAAGTAATATAACTTAACAAATACCAAGAAATTACAATCCAAAATATTACCAAAAATCCCAAGGAATAAATACACAAGTTACACGCATAATATTGTAAAACCGAACGAAAGAATGTAACTTACAAAAATATTCCGGAAAATACATTTATGAATATATTTTTGGTAAATAATGTTTTGGACACAAGAAATGAAAATATGATTTTTATGAATGTTACCAAGTTATATCGTATTTTTGACAAGGAGAAAACATATTATTTTTGGGAAGTAAAATATATTTTATTGGAATTTTTAGAAGATATATTATTTTTGGGAAAAATATATATTTTCTTGGGTAAGCTTGAAATACATTATTTTTGGACAAAATAAGTTTATAAATATTTTCTAAGTGAGACTTTAAAATATATTATTTTGGAACTACAAATATTTTTGTCGAAAGGAAAAATTATAAGTAATTTTTCTTAGTAATAACTCTTAAATATATATATTTTGGAAAATATATATTAGTGGACTTTTATTAGAAATAATATTTCGAAAAGTTTAACACAAAATTAAGTATAAGAATTCTTAACTATTACAAGAAGATACGTATCCTCGTACGTATAAATCCACACCGGAATACGACGACAATACATGGCAAGTTATACAAATACGAATATACCCATCCTTGGGAAAGATATACATGTTTAAATACTTGAGAAGTGTTAAGTTAAAATACTAATTATTTTAACAAATAATTATACACTTGGAATATTAATGAAGACACTTTGAAAACATAATTCAAAGACACTAATCATTACCAAGTCAAGGCACGACCCGCGCGTCTAATGGACCGTAGTACGCATGTAGGTAGTCGTACGTTCTAGAGGAAGCTTTGAGTTACATCGGATACAAGGAACGCAAAACTGTGAGTTCATGTCCCCCTTTTCCTTTTAACTGTTTTCAGTTTTATAACTCTCGGGGGTGAAATACATGTTACATACTGATTACAAACAATTACAAATGGTATGATTAGCTAAGGAATGTACTGCTAGATCACTTGAATGGGTAGGCGATTAACTTAAGACCATTAATCCTTGTATAAGGACTGAGGGGCATGAGTGATAGATCTATTGGGTGTTGCGAGCCCCACCCATGGGCCTGCGAGTTGGCCGCATGTGGTGACTATGTTGTTCCGCCGGAGGGGCCGGTAAGAAATACGCATACAGGTTTGAGTGCTTCCTATACCATGTCACTTATATTAATGTATTAGCTACACATTAATTGATCTGTTTTTCCTTATTGCTTCATACCAGTTTACAAGTACATACATACATACATACATACATACATACATACATACAAAGGTTTTCAAGGATGATTCATGCACACATACTAAACACATGAACTCGCTCGACTTTTGTTGATGTTTTCAAACTACATGTATTTCAGGGAATTAGAAGTGGATCTGGCGGGCGTTGGAAGTTTTATGCTGCGATAGGAATAAAGATGTCATCCATGGTCTTTGGGTTTGGTCAGTGTGTCTTATTCCTGGACGAGACACGTCATCCAAACCTTAGTTACATTTAATATCTTTTGACGAGTCCTTAGTGAACTCAAAAACAATTTGTATGGTTTGTAAAACTTGAAATTGAAGTCTACGTTTACAACAATGTTGTTTGTTTTAAACTCATTTAATGGATGACAAATCTATGGTTTTATCATATAGTTGATGTTATGATTGAATGCAATTGTATTAAGAAGGTCACACCATAATCATGCTTCCGCAAGAGTCAGGGTGTGACACTTGAATTGAAAACGCAATTGGACAAGTCCAAACAATTGAACTTGGTTGAAATGCTTATTCGAAACGAATCCACATGCATAACAAATGGTGCATGTATAACATATGAATTTCCAAGGGATGAAACAATAGGTATTCGCTAAAATGGGGCAACGATTACGTATCAAGACAAAGGAGTGTTTGCTTTAATGAAGAGGATTGTCGGGATGCAACTATTATTAAGAGGAGTATAGACGCAAGAATTTTTCTTGCTAGAAGCAAGAGTGGAAGTTTTAATGAAAGAAATTCGAGTACTTTACCCGTTTGGTTAACTAGAATAGCTTACACAACGCAGTGAGAAGGTTTTTCCCGAGTTAATAGACTAGTTTACTAAGCGATAGCCTTTAGTGAGTTCCGACCCACGCTCCTGGTAGTTGTGGCACATACGAGAGCTATCGTCCTTCTTCTTGACGAGTGGAACTGGAGTTTCCCAGAATGAGAAACTTGGTATGTTAGCTTCCTTCTCTAGCAACTCCTGAGGCTATGTTGACAATCCTTGCACCTCCGATTGTGCATATTGATAAGGTGTCTTAGCTACAGGCGCGGCGCCTGGAACCAAGGCAATGTGAAATTCGACTTTTTGTTGAGGGAATATTTCTGGCAAATCTTCGGGGAAGGCTTCAGGATGTTCTCTTCCATAGGTATATCGTTGAGCTTTGGTTCTTCGGCTTCTCGGTCCACGCCATGAGTTAAGGAGGCAATACACCTTTACACACAACTTCCTGGCCTTCAATCAATCGGCATTCTGTAGGGGCGCATCCTGCTTATCTTCACGAATCACGATCGTCTCTTCGCTTGCCATCAGGGTGCGGACAGCCTTCTCCTGGCATGCCATCTTTGTATTGGTACTTAGCAATCAATCCATCCCATTTACGAAGTCAAAGCTTCCTAACTTACTGGCAGAAGTCTATCGTAACTCTCATTCTACAATGCAGTCTCTAATCTCTCCTTAGGCTTCTTACTAGTCTTACACTAGCTGGTTTTATCAAGTATAGGATATCTACCCTTTTTGCTACTAACCCAAGTATATTCTTAAGCCCTAGATGTACAAGGTTATAGTATGTACTAGTATCAGTTAGTACAGACGCAATGTGTTGGTTAGTAGGGAAACGTACCAGTGACCTCGTTCGGACCCTGGCATGTTTCACGAGCTCCAACGTTGATTGCCCCTTCGCAGTATTGGTTAATCTCCCTTTGGCAATCTTTTCTAAAGTGCCCCACGTCATCGTAGTTAGAACACCCTTGGCCATGTTCTCGATTGTCACCATTTCCGCCTGGGCGGTTGTTGTTGCTTCCCTTGAGATTTCTGCAACCTTCTTGCCCTTCTTTGCCATGCTCAGCACCATACCAACACGTCTCCTTAAGATGACCAATTCTCCCACAAACTTTGCACTTCCTAGGCCTACATTTCCCCATATGATGTCGTAGGCAGTTGTCGCACTTGGGGAGAGTACCTAAGTACGCTTTTCCCTTTTTGGCCTTGTTCTTGTTATTTTCCCGATCACCTCCTTGGAATTCAATGAGCTTCCTTTTGTTCACTCCGGATGACTCCGCCGGAGTTTCCTTTCCCTCGTCGGGGGTCGAAAGCTTTTCCAGTCTAAGTGCTTCCTTAGCGAGCGCCAAACTCATTAGACTTGCACGAATAGTTGTTGGTGGAGTTGATGCCGTCATCAAACTCTAAGCTTGAGGTGCCAGTCCCCAAATGAATTGTCCCATCCTCTTCAACTCTGGTTCCACCAGGTATGGAATTCACCTTTAGACCTTCCATCATCAGGCTTCGGAATTCACCTTCCAGCTTCTGGATCTCCATCTGAGAACAATACTCTCTATGCATCATTCCTTTCAGCTCTCCCCATGTCAAAGCATACGGTGTAGTCTCGCCCATTATTCGAACTCGAAGGTTCCACCGTATCCGAGCCCCATCTTGGAACAATCCAGAAACGTATGGGACTTGTTGCTCTGGCCTACAACCGCTCATTCGTACAACAGGATCCATGTTCTTGACCCATTTCGCAAAAGCTATGGCACCTCCAGTGCCGTCAAAGTTCAGAGGCTTGCTGTCTAGAAACTGCTTGTAGGTACAACCTGTACCCAAGCAATCATCACAGAAAGTATTAGCAAGGCACACTTGGAATTGTCCAAACGTATTGTAATGTGTCTTAGGTGACTTAAACATTACCGTTAGGTGGGTTATTCCCTGAGATATGTTTGCCGTGTTGGTAGCGAAGAACCCCGTGCCGTGCTATGGCCTGTGTGATGTGCATTTGTAATTCTGCCTCGGTCATGGGCAGCTGAACGATCCTTTGAGACATCTTCTACGAAGAATTTGGATTGGTCAAGTCTCATTTGTTCAGGGAGTATAAATAGTTGCTTAGGGGTCATATGTACATACACATAATAGATTATCATATCAACAAATCGAACAACAGCATAAACATAGCATAAACAGATAAATGGAATCATGTTTAATGAGAGTATAACAGACAAACACATACATTACAATCATAGCACATTCCTGTATATTAGCAACATGTTTAACGAGAACATTACGATTAGGCTTCAATTAATTATAAATTACAAGGTATTGTTACATGTTTTTCAAAGCATACCATTTCAAAAGGGAACACAGGGTCACACTACCCTTGTCTAACGGGTCTACTAATCTACAATAGTCATAGAATCAAATAGTGGTCTCCAAAAGACTTCACAAGCTCAGCATCGCGGTGGTGCTCTTATCATCGGTACTGCGTCTGCATCGATTCAAAATCTATTGTACTGATGCCGGCGGAGGAGGAGGGAGGAAAATCGAACTAAGAACATGTGGAGCTCCTCCTCAAGCTTGTGCACATGACGAAGCAAGTAGCGGACCTGCTGCTCAACAGTGAGGAATCAAGCATCAAACTCTGGAAAAGGAGTAAGAGGAGCAGGTGGACGTGCAAAAGGAGGCAGTGATGAACTAGAGGGAACGGAAGTATGCTGGCAAGGACACGGTAAGGGACGCGGTATCGACTCAAGCTCCGCGACTCTGCGACTCAAAACCTCAAGTCGGAACTGAAGCGAGTGAAGTAACTCATCCTGTGTATAGCCAATGAAATGCGAAGGATGATAGGGGTCTGAGGTCGGCATGAAGTATGGCAGGGACCCTCTGGATGGCTCATCAGTTGGTGAAGAAGTAAAAGAAGCAAAGGGTGCAGACTGGGGAATGTGTGGATAAGCTGCTGAAACATGGAGATCTTGACTAGTCTGCTGTCCTGGAGTGTCTTTCCTTGGACGGGGTGCGGGTATGTTCTGCATGAAATCGATGGGTAATTCATCTCGATGGACATCAGACTCCACAGGATCAGAAGGAGTAGCATCAGTAGGTGTAGGTGCAGGTGGAGAAACAAATGTCCCAATAACAGGAGGATCAATGGTTGCAGAAGCTATATCAGGTACGGGGGGTGCAATGTCAGGTATGCCAAAAGGAATAGGGTCACGGTCAGGTAAGGGCTTAGGACTAGTAGGTGTAGCAACGGGCTGATCATCAGGAACAAAATCTGGCTCAACATCAGGCCCAAGCTCGTGTAGAGGGGATAGTGCAGCTGACGTGGCTGTATCGTCATCAGTATCAGTGGCAGAGCGTCGTAATCCAACTGTCTGCAAGGCGGAAGACGTCACAGACTCAAAGGAATCTGGGACCGAGTGTAAACTAGTGTCAGGGGAAATTTTGACGACAGGGATCTCAAAAAGTGGGATAGTAACAGCGTCCTCGTCTGGCCTTTCATCACCATGGGCATCACAAAAAGGACCATCAACCAGCAACTCAACGTCAACATCAATCAAATCGTCAAAAGGCAAATCCTTGAGAGGAATGGCCACCAAAGGAACAGATGCGAGGATCGGTGCCACGTCATGCTCATCATCGGGATGATCGGCGGTAAGGTGATCGGGGACTGGATTGGAAATAGCAAATGGATCCTCGACTGGAATGCCATCAGTAGTGGGTGTATCATCTCTCAAGCTGGGCAGCGCAAACGGCTGGCAATCGTCATTGTCGTCGGGCATCATCTCTGGGTCACTCTCCTCTGAGCCAATAGCCATAGGATCGTCAGCATCGGGCAATCCATTCTCGGATGATGACATAGTGTCTGTATCAAACATTTACAATATATGCACATATATTAACTACTATCATTAAATATGCAATCAAGGTTAAGGTATCACGGAATCATGTATTCTTTCTAGTCTCCCAGCCTAGTCTCCCAGATTAAATCAACTAGTCTCCCAGTCTCCCAGACTGAACTACCTAGTCTCCTAGACTAAACCACCCAGTCTCACAGAGTGAACTACCTAGTCTCCCAGACTAAATCACCCAGTCTCCCAGACTGAACTACCTAGTCTCCCAGAATAAATCACCCAGACTGAAACACCAATTCTCCCAGACTAAACTACCTAGTCTCCCAGACTAAATCACCCAGTCTCCCAGACTGAACTACCTAGTCTCCCAGACTAAATCACCCAGTCTCCCAGACTGAAACACCTAGTCTCCCAGACTGAACCACAAACATAGACGTTGAAATGTGTTTCGTGTATTTTCTCTTTTAAAAAAAAATTGTTTCTTGGATCTGGACGTTCCGTGTATGCAATGAAATCATGTTGTAAAAATATTTTCGTGAGAGCCCTAATGATTGTAGTCTAGACCCGAGAAGGAATCCTAGTTCGCTACAATCGAAGCTCTGATACCAAGCTGTCACACCTTGAATGTTGCGGAAGCGTGACTATGGTGTGACCTCCTTAATACCTTCGCATTCAATCATAACATCAACTATATGATAAAATCATAGATCACCATCCATTAAATAGATTTTGAAAAAGCCACAATCATTGTTTAAATCAAGACTCCAAATTCAAGTTTTACAAACCATACGAATTGTTTTAAGAGTTCATATTGACTCACCAAAAGACTCTAAATAAAACCAAGATTTGGAAGAGGTGTCTGGTCCAGGATAGGACACCCTAACCAAACCCTAAACCGTGGATGACATCTTTGGTTTTTAACAACACTTAAAAACCTTCGAATGCCCGCCAGATCCACTTTTAATTTCCTGAAATACATGTAATTTGAAAACATCAACAAAAGTTGAGCGAGTTCATGTGTGTGTTTGTGATTAAACCTTTGAAATATTTGTAAGTATGTTTATATGTGAAAAATGAACAGATCAATTAATGGTTTGCAAGGCCATCAATATATGTGCAACGGTGTAGGAAGGCTCAATCCTTTGCGTATTTCGCACCGGGCCTCCCGGCTGGAACGACATAGTCACCACATGAGCCAACTCGTGGACTCATGGGTGGGGCTCGCAACACCCAAATAGATCTATCACTCATGCCCCTCGGTCCTTCTAAAGGATTAATGGTCTCAAGCTAATGCCTACCCTTTCACATGATCTAGCGGTTCATTTCATTTGTAAACCCTTTGAAATCGTAATCATTTATAACATGTACTTCACCCCCGCAGTTCTAAAACAAAAACAGTTTAAAGAAAAGGGGGACATGAAACTCACAATATTGCGTCTTCAATCACCTTAACTCAAGCTCTTCGGATAAACACGACTACCTACAACGTACTAATGTCTATTAGGCGAACGAGCCGTGCCTTGACTTAATATTAATGTTTTTGAGTTACGATTCTTTGTGTCTTCGTTATTATTCTAAGTTATATAATTATTTGTTAAAATAATTACTATTTTAACTTAAATTATATTTATAAATTTTAGAATAATTGTTAAACAATATTATTGCAATAATACTTCCCAAGTATTTTCACTTGTATTTTCCTTCCCAAGGATGGGGGTATCTCATACATGTTTATTTTTGTTGTATTTATTAAGTATTCTTTATACTTAATTTTATTAAGTTTTCCGAAATAGTATCCTTACTAAAAATCAAATATATATTTCCAAAATATATATACTTTAAGGAATATCACTTAGAAAAATTATTTATAAATTTTTCTTTGGCAAAAATATTTGTATTCTCTTATAAATTCCAAAATACTATATTTTCAAGTCCACTTGAAAATTATACATATATATATATATATATATATTTATATAAGCTCATTTTTTCTCAAAAATGATATACTTCACATTTATTTTAAGAAAATGTATATTTTTCCCAAAAATATTGTATTTTATGTTTGTTTAAGAAAATATATATTTCTTAAAATAATATATCTTCTAAAAATTTCAAGAATATATATTTTATACTTTGTCAAAAATAATTATTTCTTAAAATAATATATCTTCTAAAATAATAGGATACACTCTTGTGGTAATTGTAAAAAAAAAATCATATTTTGTTTCCTTGGTATCCCAAAATATTATTTACCAAATATACGTTGTGAATGAATCGTCCAGAATATTTTGTAAGTCTCATTTCATAGTTTGGTTCTCCAATGTTTTTGTGTAAGCTTGTATGTTTATTCCTTGGAATTTTGGTAATATTTTGGATGGTAATTTCTTGGTATTTTCTGAGTTATAATATTTCAAGTCCTAAAATAATATAACTAATACACAAAATATACAAATAATCACACACATGGTGTCTTCTAAATATATATTTCCTAAATACATATTTAGTCACTTTTATTTATAAAAACCAACCTCCAATATTTATATTTTTGTAACAAAAATTATGGCAAAGTTTATGTAACAATTTAGGGTTTAAAATACACTTGTAAATATTTGTTTAACATTTTTTTTCTAAGTGTTTATATTTTTAGAAAATTTTGCCATAGTTTCCCCTAAAAATGGAGGTTTCCATGCTTTCAAGCATATCATTTTATTTTGTAAAAATCATCACACTCAATTTACAATCATCAACTAACAACCTTTACTTACCAATCTTGCCAAACTCATGCATTTTCTACTACTTCATGAACTTGATTATTTTGTAAAAATTTGTAGTAACTTACTAGTATTCTTAGTAAGTCTTATTACCCTTTAAAATGTGTTTACTTCTTTAAAAGCTTCATTTTTAAAGAAGTTGGTTGTTTACAACTTCTAAACATATTTTCTAAAAACATTTCCTTATGAAACCTTCTTGTTTCACAAGTGTTCTTACACTTGTTTAACCACTAAAATAGGATTTTGTTTATGTAAGAACTAAGATTTAATGAAACTAATATTTTAAACTTGGTTTCTTTAGAAATCATTCATAAACATTTAGATCTATGTGTTTAACAACTTACTTTGTACATTACTTTTCAAGCAAACAAAGTGTTCTTTCAAGTTTATGATCTTCATGTGGATGATCTTGTCATCCTACAACAATTTCCTTTCTTACATCTTGCTAGATTATGTTTTTAATCATGATCTAGCAAGATCTTATGATGATCAACATCATTTCTACAAACAATCAAAGATCAACAAGCATAACAACTTATATTCATCAAGATATCTTCATCTAGCAAACTTATGTTCATGTTTTCTTCATATGATCTTTAGTGTTCTTTATATTTTTTTTTTATCATGATTCATCATTAACCACTTAAAATAGATGTGAAATAGATAGATCAAGGTTCTTACCATTAGCACAAGGCCAGGGATGATTAAAGTGTAGAAATGAAGAGGATAAAAGAGAATGAGAGAGGTCCTTCAAGCTTCAAGTCCACCAAGCTTCCTTGTAGGATCTCTAACACCTTTGTATATGCTTAGATTCCATGAAGATGGAAGAATGAAGGTGATGGTGGGTGTGGGTGGGTTCGGCCGTGAGCAAGGGAGGAGAAGAGGTGAAGATATTGTGTGTTTTGGTGTGTGAATGAATGAGCTCTTAATCCATCAAGTCTTCTTATAAACCATATTCTTATTTTAACTCTTGGATTTTATGTTATAAAAAGCACAAACAAGATCTATAAAAATAATAAATCAGATCTTCTTGTGGGGCCCTTGTTGGCCGATTTCATAGGTGGGGGGGGGGGGGTCTAGCTTAGGTTCCAACAAGTTAGTTACAATCTAGTTACATATCAAGTATATAGTTAGGTACTTAGTTACTAGATATTTTTATGATGTGTTATGGTGTTCGGGGACCATAACTAGCTTAGTAATGTTAAAATAGTGCTTCTAGTGTAAATTTTATGTTTCGGGTAGTGTCCGGTTGTTCGGTTAGATACTGGTTCGTTAAAGTGCTATATTATACTGTTTAGTGTTCTTTATGTAGCCTTTTGTGACATTCTTAATTCCTGACACTTAGGAAAGCATTCAGGACCATTTAAGCATATTTCTGCATAATATTAGATTGTTTAAATGCTGATTTTTGCTGAATTTTGCTGAATTCAGCACTTTGGGTGAGTTTTAGGCACTTTCCGGCACTTAAACTATCACTTAGAAAGGCAGTTTTATGATCCTTACTTTCCTACACACTACCCCAGTGTAGCACCTAGTTTCCGGCTCATTCTGTACCTCAATGCACTGTCTATCTATGTGCTGAACTTCATCAGCATTTTCCTGGTTTGTCGGATAACTATGCTAACTGTACTTAAGGCATCATTTATGGCAATACAGTTTCCATGTGGTAATGACATGAAAATAAACATGTGATGCACATACATGTGTTAAGCAGAAATTAGAAAGCAGTTAATTGCAAGTTAGAAAAAATCATTAAGCAATATGGGATGCACATGTAGGCATAAAGCAATAATCAGCAAACAATTCAGATCATTAATTGTAATTCAGCACAATCATTATCACTAATCATGATTAATTAATTGTACGGATACCTGGATATTTGACAGTTGTCACAACTCAAGCCCATCAACATGTAGAATAGTTGGAGACAAGGTTTGGTATAAGTTCTTCCAAGAAAGATAAGAATACATTGTAAAAGATGAAAGTTTTATAAAAGCATAATTTTAATCCTTCTTTAGACCTCAAAAACGGTGATCTACCTCTCTTGTTTACCTTGGCAAACATTGGGTAATATTCTTAGAGGTTATCCAAGAAGTTAGAAAGAAAAAATTAGAAGAAAATTTTGTAGAAGCAAGTTAAAACTCACAAGTTTGAGCTTGTAGTAATCTGCCCAACGTTGGAATTTCTTGAAGGTTTTAGAGTGTTTGAGAGTGATATGGAGTTGTGGAAAGTGAAAACATGTTAGAGGAGGCTTAGTTTTATAGATAGGGATTAGGGTTTGGGTTTAAAGAAGGTTGGAAGGTGATTAGAGGTGAAAGGAGGTGGAAAAGAGGTCCGATCTATGAGCAAGAAACAATTCTACCTGTCAGACATGGCTTGCGGACCATAAGCCTATGGCCTTGCGAACGGATTATGTTGAGGACGATCCCGATTATGACACCGAGAGAGAAAATGAAGTAGGGGACGGAGAGTCTGATTAAAAGAAAAGTTATTGTAATATCTATTAATATGCATTTGGTAAACACTTCATGTAATGAGAGACACATGTTGTAATTTCTATCACACCGCAACCGATGGCGAAAACATCGGGGCGCGACATTAAGCGAATCAGATTGTTTAAGAGAATCCATAACAACTGTTCGGTGACAATATTTAACAAGTTCATTATCCCATACTAATAAACAAATATTTCAAAAACAGTCAGAACGGATAACAAGTCTCTCAAACAAATCAAAATCCGACAACTTAGATTTTTATTGTGGGTTTCTAGCAATCCTATTCTTTTTGCAGCAAACGACCCATCAGCCTGTCACATACGTTAAAATAAAGTCAATACAATAATGTAAAGGTGAGTACACAAGTTTGCATAAGTATAGTAGTAAAAGCGTTTACGCATAACCAGCATGTAACACGTAATATGGCGAATCAAGTAAGTTATCAACAATGATACAAGCTAACCACATGACTACGAGTAGAGTATGCACGACACATGTTCACCGAAGCGAACAAGTGAAGTAAAGTATCTGATCCTTAACAACCCCTGACTAAACAGGTGCTGAGTCCAGACTATAGTACTATCGTTGCTAATGTCCCACCCCCAAAATACCACCTCCGGAACACCGCGGGGCATATGACGTACCAGGATCTAGCCACCAATCACATTGAACTCATAATTATATTTAAATAAAACTTTCATTCATTAATATAAAGTGTTACAAAATGTTACATATCATTCATTGTATACAGCGGAAGCATAACTCATTTGTTAAGTATTTCATAAACCAAGTGTACATAAACCATTAGGCTTGTATTGCGATTACATGTATCTCGACCCATGACCACTCCAGCATCCCAGACAGCAAGTCCCAATGATATAAACCTATAGACCTGCAAGCATGCAGACAAGTGTGTCAGACGACGCTGGTGAGTTCAAAGTTTTGTTAACGCGTTTAGTTACCAGATATGAGTATAAGACAGTTCAATGATTTGATTTGATGTTGTTATTAACTCGATTACCGCAGATGGCTACTAGATTTATTTGCCCAACCCCAATGTCTCTATCAAAACATTGGTCAAGTGGTTAAGGTAATTAGTTCACGCCCGTCCTCCCCGGTACGGTGTGAGGGTGCCAAACCTAATAGCGATATCAACTAGTAACCTCGTTGCCTCCCTGGAAACTATCGGTAGATGTAAGGGGTCTTAGTGATAGAAATGAGTGTAATAACCAACATCACAATAACCCGATGTTCCTCCCCGGAACAATTACCAGATATCCCTCCCCGGGATGCATGCTTGGAAAAAGAGCAGTAAACTCACCTTGGATTTGCTCGGTATGTTACGTTACATTACCCGTTCCTAGTTGGCCAACCAATCCCTACCGTGGTTACCAGAGATGATCAGTTTCGCAAACACATTCACAAGTCACATATTCAACAAGTCATACGTAATACCATTGTTACGTAGCACATAGCAAGTGTTTAGATTTCATACGCATTTACATCACAAGTTCATGTTCTCAACAGTAGTCCCTGATGACACCAGTTTCATAATAATCGATTCAAGTGTTGTCACAGATTACATTGGGTTATGACCATAGTATAACACACATCAAGTACTCAGTTTCCAAACAAGTCTACATCCTGTGTTCATGACACATAACAATGTTTTACAGACAAGTTGGCTACCCACAACAGTTAGGTCAAGACTCTCATTTCCGGTTATCATTATCATCATACAACAAACTAAGTTTCACAAACACCAGTGTACAACATCATAAACTACCTATCTGTTCAGCTCAGTTACTTACACGACGAATCACCCCATGTTTCGTCGAGGTGAGGGGTGATGAAACACTTAGTGTTTCGTCGAGAATATGGGTGACGAAAGACCCATGATTCGCCAACAGAGGTTTCGTCGATATGAATATTTCGTCGAGCTGGGAGTTTCGCCACATACATAACAGTTACGCTATTTCCCTAATGCACAGAGTTTCAGTCATCACCTAATCATTAAACCTAATCATAATCTCAATTAATCGGTTCCATTTATCCACTATATACACATTATCTTAGAATGGCATTAACATAATATTTGCACCCTCATAACTTAAACCGAACCGCCCACATAATACCATAACAGTATCTTCAAATTACTTTTAAAACTTACTAACTCAAAGTCACATTGTTCATGCACATGATCATAATTCTAATAACTTAAAACTCACTGATGTGTGCAAAATGAAACATATAAATTACATCAAATGTGGCATAAAACTAACCCTTTTTTAGTACTAATGTTGGAAAAAGTATGTTTTTGTCTTCCTTTTGTATTTTCAGGATTAAATGAGCTCAAATGAACAAAAGAAGCAAAAAGGCAGCTAAATCTAACATAAATACAAGAAAGGGATCAAACGTGGCATGCCCGACCCCCCGATAGCATCTTCCCAATAAAAAACAAGAGAACAGAAGGCTGAACACCCGCCATGCTCAGTGAACACGGGGGCGTGCCCAAGTGTCTGCAGAAAAGACAAAGCTGTAGAAGCTTCTATCACCCACCACGGGGGCGTGCCCACCGGACACGGGGCCGTGGTCAACTCTAAGATTCGTAGAATCTGAGGAAATCTTGATAGTACAGATACGCTTCTACACACGGGGTCATGCCCAGCGGACACGGGGGCGTGGTCAACTAATGCAGACAAACTGCAATTAATGAAGAAAGAGAAGGAAGGTGGACACAGGGTCGTGCCCGAGCGTCTGTTCAGGCTATAAATAGGGGTGCTTGGCTCATTTACAAACCATCCCTTGGCACACCTCCTCTCTCACACTTCACCCACCACCCACCACCCACCACCATCACAACACCATCATCCACCACCATCATCCATCATCCATCATAGAGTGTGTGAGTCGTCTCGGGATCCAAGATTGATCGTAAGAGTTCTTGACAATCAAAGGCCATGTTTGCCTAAGTCTCTTACATCACTTGGTGAAGACAAGTTTCTAGTGTAATACTTTTTATTTTTAATCTTTTCGCACTTTTTATTTGGTTATGTATTAATGACTTTAATAACTAGTTTCTTATGTTGAAGGTGATTCTTCCTTATCGTTTGTCTGTGGTGTCTTGGCATTATTTTACTGTCTATATAAAATAAAAGATTTTCACCATTCATATCTCCACGGTCTATATGGAGGTATGTTGGCTACCAGGTCGGGGGTTAAGGGAACAGTTTGGTAAGAGTCTTGCCTTGTTCAGTGTATAGATCCTACAAGGACCTGGGTCAAATTTAGTAGGACCTCCTTCAATACCCACCTATATTGGATGGCGGGGGTCCAAACTCTTTGATCCCCTCATATGTAAGCTACTATTAAAACTTTAACCCGGTTACTTAGGACTGTATCCCTACTGACTCAGACTACTTAGCCTAGGGTAACGTCACCTTCAAAATAGGGGCCTACCACATTATGCATTAATAACTTAATTAATTATCTTTCAATAATCCAACCCTTTAGGATTGTATCCTTGTTGACTCAAACTACTGGGTTGAGGGTAACGTCACCTTCAAAAGAGGGGCCTACTACAATAACTAACATAATCTCTTAAAAAGTGCAAAAGTGCGGAAATAATCAAAGGTTACAATAAACACGAGTCGGATCCAAGTGATTCATCTTGTCTATCTGTTTTTATTTTTATTTTATTTTTCAGCATTTTAGTTAGTTTTTATTTTTCTAGTTTAAAACCTTTTTCTAAACTTTTGATTTGATTAGACGTTGAAGATAAATCGGCATTAAAATCTCTTGTGTCCTTGGACGACCTCGGTATCTTACCAACACTATACTACGCTCACGATGGGTGCACTTGCCCATATGTGTGTTTGGTGTTAGTAAAATATCATGTTTTATAAATTTAAAACTTGACTAACGTGTAAAAAGGGCTTAAAATATAATTAAATATATATCACACCACATGCGCATCAAGTTTTTGGCGCCGTTGCCGGGGACACAAGGATTTTAAGAAAGTTAGGAATCAACAACCTAATCGTTTTTTCTAATTTTTCTTTTTTTTTAGGATTTTCTTAATTTTTCAGTCTCTGCAGAACTCAGCACGGGCCGTGCCCGCTGAACACGCCCCATGCCCAATCTTTGGAATTGGCAATCCTGTTTTAAGTTAGACAGTAAGCTGAACACGGGGGCGTGCCCACTCAACACGCCCCGTGCCCAAGTTTCAGTTACTGTAAACAGAACCGTAAGATCCCGACGGTTGGTAATTTCTGACACAAACATGAGAGATACAGATATTTTTTACTTTGGCACTCTTATGGTACGTGGTGTCAAATATGTGGTGGCTCCCATAAAGATTTAGAATGTTATTTTCTAAATTATAAGCCCCATTATACAGACCCATTATTTTCCTGTAGCCTTAAGAGGGGCGAAAGTAAAAATAATCCCTATCTCTCCCTCGAATGCTCTCAACCGGATCTTCTAGGAGAAATGCTTCTTGATGAACTATTTCAAATGGAAGATTTAATTCTTAATTGGTTAAAAGAACTTAAGATGGATTTCAATAATTCATCTCAAGACGATACCCATGAAGAATTGTTGGGATCACATTAGAATAAAAACAACTTCGTTGTTCCCGATATTACCTCTAACTTTAGCGAAGACGTGGGCGATAGTCGTCCCTGTGTCGATTGTGCCGTGAAGGACTCCCCATCGACTTCGTTCGGTGCATACATAGACCTGAGCGATTCGGCATACACCTTCTTTAACAAGAGCCCGGGAAAGGGTTGGACTTGTCCACCTACATTTAGCATAGGAATCACCCTCACCGACAAACTCTTGCATTCCCGTCTTAATCTAGAGCAATTAAGGTAACTTAGGCACTTTGGGGTTGTTCCATCCAGTAAGGAACCACCCAATCCGGATGAATTCCTTAGAAATAGACGAAACTTCATAAACAGCCTCTAGACACGGGGCCGTGTCCAGGTCAACACGCCCCCGTGTCCACCAAAAGATTCCTTTCTAACTTTTTGTCAGAATACGGACAAAATGTGTCAGGACCTCGCCTGCACACGGGACCGTGTCCAGCCGACACGGGGCCGTGTCCAGCATGCTGTCATTTTCTATAAATACAGCCAATGATCCTGCACATTTGGACCATTCCAGGGACAGAGATTTGAGGGAATCTTCTCACATACCATCCTAGGTATTTTCTAAAAGAAGCTTCTCAACAACCTTCTTATCATTTTCTCTTTTGTCAATTACCTTCTGATGTGTGCATGAGTGTTATTATATTTTAATGTATATTTTAAGCCCTTTTTACACGTTGGTCAAGTTTTAAATTTATAAAACACGATATTTCCAAACACACATATGGGCAAGTGCACCCATCGTGAGCGTAGTATAGTGTTGGTAAGATACCGAGGTCGTCCAAGGACACAAGAGATTTTAGTACCGGTTTATCCTCAACGTCTAATCAAATCAAAAGTTAGAAAAAGGTTTTAAATAAGAAAAAAAAAACTAACTAAAATGCTGAAAAATAAAATAAAAATAAAAACAGATAGACAAGATGAATCACTTGGCTCCGACTCGTGTATAGTGTAACCTTTGATTATTTCCGCACTTTTGCACTTTCTAAGAGATTATCTTAGTTATTGTAGTAGGCCCCTCTTTTGAATGTGACGTTACCCTCAACCCAGTAGTTTGAGTCAGCAAGGATACAATCCTAAAGGGTCAGATTATTGAAAGATAATTAATTAAGTTATTAATGCATAATATGGTAGGCCCCTCTTTTGAAGGTGACGTTACCCTCGGCTAAGTAGTCTGAGTCAGCAGGGATACAATCCTAAGTAGCCGGGTTAAAGTATTAATAGTAGCTTACATATGAGGGGATCAAAGAGTTTGGACCCCCGCCATCCAATACCGGTGGGTATTGAAGGAGGTCCTACTAAATTTGACCCAGGTCCTTGCAGGATCTATACACTGAACAAGGCAAGACTCTTACCAAACTGTTCCCTTAACCCCCGACCAGGTAGCCAACATATCTCCATATAGACCGTGGAGATATGGATGGTGAAAATCTTTTATTTTATATAGACAGTAAAATAATGCCAAGACACCACCGACAAACGATAAGGAAGAATCACCTTCAACATAAGAAACTAGTTATTAAAGTCATTAATACTTAACCAAGTAAAAAGTGCGAAAAGATTAAAAATAAAAAGTATTACACTAGACACTTGTCTTCACTAAGTAATGTAAGAGACTTAGGCAAACATGGCCTTTGATTGTCAAGAACTCTTACGATCAATCTTGGATCCCGAGATGACTCATACACTCTATGATGGACAATGGATGATGGTGGTGGATGATGGTGTTTTGATGGTGGTGGGTGGTGGGTGAAGTGTGAGATAGGTGGTGTGCCAAGGGATGGTTTGCAAATGTGCCAAGAACCCTTATTTATTGTTAGTCCCGAAAAACCCGTGATATCACTCAACGGTTCGATCGAATGCGGAATATAAGATCAAACCGGCAAGAACAAAAAGAAATATTTTATTAAAGAACTCAGTGCCGCTGCTTAGATCGCACACAGTCTAGAAGACTGTCTGGTACGATCTCCGAGAACCTTGCACACAATCCCTAGGATCGTCTGGTACAAGGTGGGGGCTACATGATTACAATGGAGAGCTCTACCACTAATAATCTAATAAGACTATTTATAGGAGTCTCTACCCCATTGGCCCACATGGCCTGGCCCAAGCCCAAAACTAATCTAAACCAAATAAACTTAATTTAAAGTAATAAAGATAAGCGTAAAACTTTTGGACCTAACAATCTCCCCCTAGTTTTATGCTCTCTTTATTACGGTTCAGACGATCTCTGATGAGACACGAGTATCTTGGATGTCGGACGATGTCGGATGAATGACGAAGGTCTCGGATATGTCTCTGATCAGGACCAAAGAATGATATGAACTTTTTACTAACAAGAACACACGGATTCAAGTGATCCGTCTGGTATTCAATTCGCGCAAAAACACAGCCCAAATATAAAAAAAAAATCATTCGTCCCCTTCTTCGAAATATCAACCAACCTTACCTTCCTTTGGGCCTTGGCTTGAACAACCGGCTTCACAACAGGCCCAAAATTATC
Organism: Helianthus tuberosus; assembly: GCA_030545235.1. Taxonomy (NCBI): domain Eukaryota; kingdom Viridiplantae; phylum Streptophyta; class Magnoliopsida; order Asterales; family Asteraceae; genus Helianthus; species Helianthus tuberosus. Next base: position 172,161,661 of record CM060352.1, read on the forward strand.
ATATCGGGCGTTGATATAGAGAAAATCCAGATGTTGGGCTTCTATTTGTAGCTATTGGATATAAAGAATTTGAGATCTGTTGGGCTTGCAATATTACATACCTGGGCTCCTTTCTATTTGACCCAAATTAAATCAGTAGCTTAGAAGCTACCAGCTACACATCGCCAAAAGTCCCACAAAATTCTGCACCAAAATTTACAACCAATCCTAATCATTGATCCCTTCAATCATCTGACGGTGCATAATTAATAGGGTTTTTTAATTCCCTGAAGAGACATCATGTGACAGCCACCAAGGAAGGTTCCTAACATTCTTGCTGATGTCATCATCGTTCATCATATTCATCAATTCATTAATCTGAGATCTTCATCTTCTATCCGAGATACATACGAAATACATCCGCCATCATCTTTCATCAATCTTTTTCAAAAAAAAATCATCTTTCCTCAATCAACATTCAATATCTCATCATCAGAAACACAAAATTCCATCCGACATATCACGACTTCATCTAAAACTTCATCTTCTCTGATCACGTCAAAACCTGCAACTTCAACTTTTCCGGTCATCGTCTTCATCTCACCTCCGGTCATCAACGATCTTCATCATCCACTGTTTTTATAATCTTCATCATCTCCGTTCACATCATCATACAACGTTCGAAAACGATCTCCGCCTTCACCTCCGAACACTGATTTGTCTGTCGACCTTCCATCTCCGTCCGAAGATCATCATCTATTCATCATCCGAGATACATAACTTCAGCAGAGACACTTCTATTTAAAAACACAAATCATTCATTTTTTTTTTCAAAATCAACGTTCAACATAATCGATCCAAACCACCGCCACCGACTTCAGCCGCCATCATAACAATAACCTCACCAGAGGATGAAAATCAGATTTTATAAACCGGAGATCTCTCCTTTTGACGCACTTACTCCCCCGACACTGAAAAAATTCTTCTTGTTCTTCGAGTGACATCAAAAACCGAGCCTTTGAAAGACTTCAATGGCTCTGATACCACTTGTAAGTCCCGATGAACCGGATCTTTCAATGATATCAAACAACCTATTGATTGTGCGGAATCCAATCAATAGGTGATTCAAGAAAAACCGAAAAATATGAAATATGAAGAACACAATACCGAAAATCACTTTTAAAGTTGCACACGATTCTATTACTTGAACAAGCAAAATCGTCTGGTACAAGTTCCTACACCAACAAAATCGCCTCTCTCTCTGTAACTCTAGAAGTTATGTAACTGAGGCTCTAAGAAGTTCAAAACCTAAAACAAGTTAGAAACTTGTTTATATACATAGACAAACCCAATTCCCTACATGGGCTCCCCTTGGGCCTGCTTGGCCCACATGGCCTAAAGCTTGGCCCAAGTGACCTATAAAGGTCCACAACCTAATATAAACTAACCCGGTAAGGCCCAGTTCGTAACCATAATCCGTTGTGTTAATTTGATGCGTCAGTCTCACACTTTAGGGCCTAACATTGGGTTTTTAATCCAATTGGGTTAGTTTTAGGCTTCAAGGGTTTTGGGGTGCGGCCCACATAAGACAATCATTCATTCGAACATACGAGGGTGCGGCCCAATGCAAGTGCGGCCCAATTATAATTGTATGCTTGTTAAACAAAGTTTTTATATACGTTTAACAAAATTACGCTAGCACGGAATGTGTAACTCATTGAAGCGAAATAACGAGGAGTTAAGATCACAAGATTAAACGTTACTAACCTCAAAAGTTCGGGTTATCACAGCTAAGGGCGGTAGGGCAAGTCATCACTGTGTAACATAGCAACAAGTATTCATCTAATCACGTATATTATGCGAGTACGGTTAGCGTTTATAAAGCGTGCAAGTGTTTTCATTTTGATAGAGAACATATGTAACACCCAAAAATGCGTTAAGCGAAAAAGGGTTCGAGTATACTCACAGTGCATGTCTAGCAAGTAAACACATTCTGAAAATGGATTGAAGGGAGCGCCGGATCAGCCTGCGTACGGGAACAGAAGCGTGTGACCTCCAAAGTGCTGAAACGGTCGAAATCGGAGTGTCGAGTGGGAAATAGAGGCTTCGTACGAAGCCAGTGCCTTCGTGCGAAGGTGGGGTCTTCGTACATGTGTGGCTTCCGTTGCCCAAAATCGATTGTGCTTCGCGTCTGTCTTCGGCAAATCGAGTGTTAATCCCTCTAGCCTTAAGCTACTGATTAAACTTAGAGCCGGAGAGGTCTTGGTTCAAGTCACGGGTGAGAATTGGATTGTGTTGTGCGAAGTCAGTGCCTTCGTACGAAGGCAATGCCTTCGTACGAAGTCGGGCTTCTCACATAACAGTCCAGCTCGCATTCGTGGCTGTTCTTGACATTTAGAGCTGTGTTTTCGCCCGAATCGAATGTATTTTAGAGTCCTATTCATGACGGTTTTGACACCACTTCGTCCCACTATCCAGTGAACGAAATATGTGTTGGTTTGCTCTATTTTTGAGTAAAAATCAAGTCTAAAAGCGGTTTCAAAGGGATGGATTAACATTTGGTGAGTGCAAAATCTACAGATCTCTAACTTGGGAAGCCGAAGCTAGGCCTAATACACTCGGTTAAGTGTAGATCCGTGATAAAATAAGAAGATTTGATGAAAAAGATGAAGGTTTTTTGTAAAAGAAAGAAGTTCTTCATAAATAAAGTGGTTTTTAGATGAAAAAGATGAGTTTGGGTGAAGATAGAAGAGTTTTGATGAAATCGAAGTTGAATTTGTGGAAAATCGTAGTGGAAAACGTTGTGAAATCATGTAAAAATGATAAATCTTACTTGAAAACAGTGGACAGCAATTCGGCAGCGTTTTAGATGAAATGGCAGCAATGAATGAAATGGAGAAGTGAGCTTGCTATTTATAGAGGAGGTGGGATCACACATGTGGCTTCGTTCGAAGCTGGCTGCCTTCGTACGAGGCTGGCTGGCTTCGTTCGAAGGGCCTGTTTTGCGCAATTAGTTTCTCGTTTCGCATGTAGGATGCTCGTTTGGTGCGTTTTGTTGCGTTAGTTGGTACTATTATGTTAAGTATTTTAGTGAGGTATCAAGTGTTGCGTTGCATTTCGGTGCGATAAGTCGAGTCGAGCGAGTGAGTGTTTGAGCGTTTAAACCATACATAGAACATATCTAACATATAATCACACTAATAACACAAATAATATAAATTCCGCGTTTCGAGTTTGCGTTGAGTTTGTGTTGCGATAAGCGTTTAAGTAAATAGCGTACGAAGGTGTGCCTTCGTGCGAAGGTGGGGTCTTCGTACATGTGTGGCTTCCGTTGTCCAAAATAGATTGTGCTTCGCGTCTGTCTTTGGGAAATCGAGTGTTCATCCCTCCAGCCTTAAGCTACTGATTAAACTTAGAGCCGAAGAGGTCTTGGTTCAAGTCACGAGTGAGAATTGGACTGTGTTGTGCGAAGTCAGTGCCTTCGTATGAAGCCATAAGTGCTTTCGTATGGGATTCGCACAGAACAGTCCAGCTCGCATTCGTGGTTGTTCTTGACGTTCGGAGTTATGTTTTCGCTTGAATTGGATGTATTTTCGAGTCCTATTCATGGCGGTTTCGACATCACTTTATCCAACTATCCAGTGAGCGAAATATGTGTCGGTTTGGTCCGTTTTTGTGTAAAAATCAAGTCTAAAAGCGTTTTAAAAGGGTTCTCACTTGGATTAACACTTGGTGAGTGCAAAATCTGCAGATCACTAACTTAGGAAGCCGAAGCTAGGCCAAATACACTCGGTTAAGTGTAGATCAGTGTTAAAATAAGAAGATTTGATGAAAAAGGTGAAGGTTTTTGAAAAAGAAAGAAGTTCCTCATTAATAAAGTGGTTTTTAGATGAAAAAAAAATGAAGTTTGGGTGAAGATAGAAGAGTTTGATGAAATCGAAGTTGAATTTGTAGAAAATCGTAGTGGAAAACGTTGTGAAATCATGTAAAAATGATAAATCTTACTTGAAAATAGTTGGACAGCAATTCGGCAGCGTTTTAGATGAAACGGCAGCAATGAATGAAATGGAGAAGTGAGCTTGCTATTTATAGAGGAGGTGGGATCGCATAGGTGGCTTCGTTCGAAGCTAGCTGCCTTCGTCGTACGAGGCTGGCTGGCTTTGTTCGAAGGCCTGTTTTGCGCAATTAGTTTCTCATTTCGCGTGTAGGATGCTAGTTTAGTGCGTTTTGTTGCGTTAGTTGGTACTAGTATGTTAAGTATTTTAGTGAGGTATCAAGTGTTGCGTTTCGGTGTGATAAGTCGAGTCGAGCGAGTGAGTGTTTGAGCGTTGAAACCATACTTATAACACATCGAACATATAATCACACAAATAACACAAATAATATAAATAAATCCGCGTTTCGAGTTTGCGTTGCGATAAGCGTTCAAGTAAATAGCTTAAGTAAATAGCGTTTAATGCGTTAAAATGTGATCAATAAGCGATATAAGATGCGTTTAAAGTATAGTTCAACCCATTAGCATTAATCGAATCTCGGAGTACAAGCGTTTACGAAGGAAATAACGGTAACATAGAGACAACCAAAAGTTCGGGTTGTTACAATGTCTATTTATAACTTTTTAGGAAATGTTTTCATTGTGGATTGTACTGATTTTATGATGGCTGATGTGATCGGCTGAGGACATGGCGACGATGGAGCCGAGGATCCACCAATCCTAGTGGTTTTTGGCGAGGTGTCCATGTGCAGGACGGTAAGTGTTATTACAAATTATTTTTTACTGTTTTTATTTCATTTATTATAAATTTTGTGACTTATAATTTTTAATTTTAATTGCAGTTGTTTTGCAAAAAAAAAAGGTGAGGGGGAGGGCCAAAAACCTGAAACTTCGCCAGATGATGACCCAAATGGTGGGGGGGGGGGTTATGTGTCTCTACCCAGGGCCGGCTCTTGGGCCTGCCAACCCATGCCATCGTCCGAGGCCCAAATTTTCAAAGGGCCCGAAAGGTTTTTATAAACTTATATATATATATATATATATATATATATATACCTATATAGGGTAAGGTTCATGCGAGAACCACCCTTATTGCGAGAACCGCGAGAACCAATGTGAACACAAAATAAAATCTAAAAAAATCAAAAAAGCACTCAAATTTTTTTTTTAATATTTTTCTTCAAAAAATCGCTATATTTCGTTACCATAAAAAATAACTTTTTTTTCGAGTAACAGTTATCCATGCACATGTGCATATGTATCATTACTTCAAAAATTCGGTAATACGTTATCAAGAATAGACAATTGCACTTTAATTTACAATACCATTCGTAATACACTACTTTTTACATTACCCATATTCAAAATGCACATGTGCATCATTAGGTATAACCATGATATAACGTGTTTTGGTATAAAAAGTTTGTGATTTTGAATGGAGAAGTAGGCCCATATACATGTTTTTTGGTTAGTTATATCTAGTGGTTGATGGTTTGGTTATACTTGTCAATTTATGATTTAATATGTTGATTGGATGGTATAAATGGTGTTTACATACATGTAATAAAGTGAAAATATTGGTAATGGCATTGTATCATGGATGGTAGGAGGTAATGGTATTGTATTATGGATGGTAGGAGATAATGGTAGTGTATTATGGATGGTATGATAGATGAAAGGTAAAGTGTATTCAAAGTAGTGTACCAAAACACCTTATTTCATGTTGATACATATAGATGCACATGTGCATTTCTAATATTGGTAATGTAAAAAGTATTGTATTACACATGGTAGTGTAAATGAAAGTGTAATTGTCTAATAGTTGTAATGAATTACGGAATTTGTCAAAGAAATGACAAAAATGCACATGTGCATGTTTGTGTATTATGGATGGAATGATAGATGATAGATGAAAGAGAAAGTAGTATACCAAAACACCTTATTTCATGTTGATACATATAGATGCACATGTGCATTTCTAATATTGTTAACGTAAAAGGTATTGTATTACACGTGGCAGTGTAAATGAAAGTGCAATTGTCTAATATTTGTAATGAATTACGGAATTTGTCAAAGAAATGATACAAATGCACATGTGCATTGATAACGGTGACTCGAAATTATTATTTTTTTTGAAAATTTTTTTATTTTTTTATTGTAAAAAAATATAGCGAATTTTACAAAAAAAATGGTAAAAAATAAATAAATAAATTTTGGGTGTTTTTTAGATTTTTTTAGGTATTACTGTTTGTGTTCACACTGGTTCTCGCGGTTCTCGCAATAAAGGGGTTGTTCCTAACGGATCCTTGTCCTATATATATATATACATACTAAATTATATATTTAATATATGTATGCATTTATTATGCAAAAAAGTGATGGTGGTGGAGTGGAAAAAGCATCTTTAGATAATATAAAGGTCTCAAGTTCAAGTCTTAGCTCCACCACCATGGTTTTATTTTTTTTAATTCATTTCCTCTTAACCACAATTTTGGGCCCAAGTTTTTTTTTTCAGCCGAGACCTAAATTTTTCTAAGAGTTCTGATGGGCGGCTCTGTCTCTACCGTTTGATACACTGAAACGTTTACCCCAGTTGATGTATGTAATGATTACTACACGCGCAAAGTGGGGATCTATATGTGACGGACCATTCCATTTGATAAAGTAGATTGGAGAAATGTTTTCGCTGCCGAGAATAATGCCTTGTATGAGCATCTCAGGGTAAATGATTTATAAGTATGTATTTTATGCGTTCTCTGTTGATTAGTTTTTTTACTTAACTAACTTTTTTATTTAATTTATAGGCAAGCTTTTATTTTGATGAGTTTGCACAAGATTTGTACTCCAAAAGTGATACAAAGACTGCAAACACAATGCTAAAAAGGAATTTCTCTAAGTTGGAGGGTACCAAAATGTAGATAGAGCGACGGCCCACCCTCGAGGATATGACTTATGAGAACAGGCAGAAAACTATAGATTATTTCTTATCAGAGAGAAGAGAGAACTGGCAACTAACAAAGAAGTCGGCCAGCACCAAAATTACCCAAATCGAGGGGGGGGGGGGGGGACAAGCACATGTGGTAGTACTTCTTTCAAACAAGTAATGTCTCATGCAAAAATTTACATCAAGTGTAAAAAAATTATTTTTATGTAAAAAAATTACATCTCTGTAAACAAATTTTACAACATGCGTAACTACCGACTTGACAATTTTCTTGTTTTTTTTCTTACAAATGTATTTAGACCATGTTCATCATGGTGAAAAGTGTGAAAACAGTGAGAACGATTATGGATCGTCAGATCAAAACAATCTATAGATTAGATTGGCGCGGTGGTGTTTTCGTAAATAACATCAATTTATTACGTGGACGCGCTTCATTAAGGGTAAAAAGGTCTTTAGACTTCTCAACACAAAACGCCAAACTCGTGAATAAAACTCCATTAAATTCCCGCCTTAAACTACAAAGCACACATCATCCTAATCAAAACGCCGTTAAATATAAAACGCAAAACTTTGTTTTTAAACGATAAAGATGTACAAACATTAACGGAAACAACAAAACTTCATTACTAGCATTTATTATAATAAAGTCCCGCCTAAAAAACGCGCCAAAAACATCCTATATAAACAACGTCTCACACCTTCCGTTAAACACACCAAACCCAAAACGTCATATTTTACTATATACCATTCATCTTAGAAACTCCAAAAAACCCCCAAACATCAAAGATTTCAATCGACGTTTCTTTGAGATACACTATTTTCTCAGTAAAGTTTTACTCAATGTGATTGGCAAAATCCTTATGTGGGGATATTTTCCATCTCATTGAGCAATATCTTATTGAGTTTATCCCCAATATAAACGCCGAAAACCACAAATTACAAAACATCGGTTCTTGGAGATTCAGTTTTGTTCTCAATAAAGTTTCACTAAATGGGGTGGACAACATTGTTAGACATGTTTCTTAACTGCGGATTAACAATGTTGTTCATCTCATTCAGCAAAACATTATTGAGTTTAGCATGACCAAATTAGAGGTTTAAGGTACTTTTATTTAGTAAAAGGAGTTGTTTTTTTTTGGCGTTTGGTTTGCGTGTCCGATCTTATATTGTTTGTTATGTAACTTAGTATGAAATTACATAAAAGTTATCTTTGTTAAAACACTCATATTGGACACCATGTTTACGTCTTTTTCATGGGTGCTATGTCACCCATTGGAAGTCCATATACGAGGAATCTTAATCCAAAATTATATTCATCATAATACATAACATTCAACCATGAGTTTGGTTGGTGTTAAGATTCGGTATTTGGATACATGTATTATATTTATATAGTATGTATAATAGTCATATTTGTCCTAAGGTACCATGTAATGGTCATGCAAGGAGTTAGGATGAATTCCATCCTTAACCTCATTATATGGACTCAGCAAAGCACAAAATCATCAACTTAGTTGATGATTTCGGTTGGTCAAGAATATGTAATTATGTAAAAGCATCTAAAATGCTAAGTAGCCAAAATAAGAACAACCCGGGCGTGTACATACTCAACATGGAAAATGTTAGAGACGAGGTGTGGTTGGCTTACTTTGATTTCTTGAAAACTACTTAGATGAATTAATTAACTAGGTGCATAAGTGAGGTAGGTGGAATCATGTTTGGAGAAACAAGGTTTTCATTGTTCACACCAAACCAAAACACAAGTCCTTCAATATTGAGGATTGAAGGCTTGGTTGGTTTCACCACTTTGTAGGTCATTTGGGACCTTTAAGGCAACAAGTATTTGAGGTTTTTTGAACCTCTATCTTCTTGAAATAAACCATAACATAAGCCCCACAACATGAGTTTAGTTGGGGATAAATCTTGGTACAAGATTTCCACAAAATCAATGTAAACAAGAATAAGTTTGAAAAGTTTAAACAAAGTAGAATTTTGAACTCATTTCGGAGCCACATATAATTGATGTATTACATTGTTACACCTTGGTGAACTTTGGGTAACATCCTTTGAGGTTGTCCAAGGAGTTCTATGCAAGAAACACATGAGAAAGATGGAAGAAAAGTGTTCAAACTCACTGTTTTGAACACAAATTCAATCTGCCAAAGACTTGAAGAAATGGAGAAGATTGAGAGGATTAGAGAGTTGTTTTAAGGTGTGTAAAGGGTGAAGGAGTTGTGGAAGACATATATTTGTAGTGGGGGATTAGGGTTTGGGTTTAAAGAAGGTTAGAATGTGATTGGAGGAGAATGGATGAGGAAAATACGAAACATTACATAGTCCAAGGAAAGTACGAATACAGGCTTGCTAATAATAGAAAGTACGAAAATACAAAATGTTACATAGTCCAGGGAAAATACGTAGGAGATGGAGACGATGATGAAGCTGACGACAATGATGATGGTGATTGACGACGGGCCAATGGGGAACCCCATTTTTACCCGCTTTGGGCTGTCTACATACTGGCCCAACAGGATACAAGCCCAACCGGAGTCTAACTTGTCCATTAAGGTTTCTCCATTACAAAACGAGCGGGAAACGAGGAATCAGAGCATGCAGGCCTCCATTAATGACTGATAAGAAGAGTATCATGGCTGGCATTGTACTTCTCCTGCCGAAACATTAAATGACGCTGCTAATCTAACCGTTAGGGGTCAGACACGTGTCTGAGCCCCTCGAAGACTTCCTAAAACCGTCGGATCATCTCAACAAATATCCCACATGCAAGATAAGGCCTAAGGCTTATAAAAGAAGAAGCAAAAACGGTAACAGGAGGAGGAGGTATCATCTTCAGGACTATCTCATTTACTTCACTCTCATTTACTACTCTCACATTTACTTCCGACCAATATTCCCACACATTAATCACATACACCACATTTATTGGATTCACACCTTTGAAGGAACATTCCGGTGATAATACTCATCGGAATAAGCTCCTTCATCTCTCCGGCAAGTTTACTTACTCTCACGCCGGAGCTTGGTCACGGATCCCCCTCCCGGGGCCCTCCGTGACGAGGCTAACAGTTTATTCTTTTGCAGCCATGGTTGCAAAAGTCGCTAGGCGCTCCCTAGTCGGTCGACCGGGGAGTTGAGTGTAACACCCCAACCCGGAAGGGCTGACGTGTCACAATAATAGTAGTATCATAAACAAAAGTCATAATTCCATTTATTTATTTATTGGACAAGGATACAACCACACGACCACTAAACTTAAGTTTAATATACAAGCGGAGACATTCGACTTGATTAACTAATATCTTCAGATTTATTCCTATGCTTTATTCTTCTCTCTTTTCCCCGCCCAAAGTAACATGCGGACCTGTATATACAAAAAAAATTTACGGAATGAGCCAAATGCTCAGTAAGGAATAATAGGCTCAAATAACAAATAACGCTTTATATGAAATGTTATCCGAATCGAACTTTAAGCAAAAATGATACGATGCAAGAACATAATTTCATAAACATATCTTACGGATGTACCCATGAGCAAACTTAAAATGTGACAATACACATGTAGCTACTCCTGCATAATTATCACATGAGATGGCGAGTAGGCATACCCGTTATCCACCTCCTTAACTTAAATCCAAGGATCGATCCATACGCCTCCTAATATCCTTATGTACCACACTTGTACTTAAGAGACGCCGTGAACTGATCTCTCCGTCACGGATGGAGCACATGATGTCGATGCCGCAACAACATGCTCGTGGGACACTCCACGAGAAGCGATACTCAAGTTATCAGAGTACAAATGGTCTTATTCACATAACTTATAAAAATTATTTTCATAACAAGATGTAACATATATTGGAACATGCGATAATGAGTACAACTAACAGAATACTATCGCATGACATGAAAGTTAAATCCAAAGTTTAGAATAGGAATTTAACGGACTGTCAAATGAATCGATAATCAAGGACGTGAGGAGTGTATGAATTTAATGGGTTTATAACAATTTGAACATGAAGCAATAAGGAGTGGGGTAAGGATCCGTACCTTAAAAATTTCAAAGTGAAACTACCTTGTGATAATATTTCAGATTTATACGGGCAGAGTTTAGACTACTGATTAGTCTTTTAACCTAATTTAAATAATATGCATACAAACTAGGTTAGTAACTTAATACAGCATTTACGATAACTCACGAGATTAAAATCCTCACAACGAATGACAAAGTGCGATACTTAAACATCCATCGGATTCACAATTAATGACAAAGTGAAATCACTTAAACATCCATCGGATTCACAACGAATGACAAAGTGTAAACACTTAAACATCCATCGGAATCACAACTAATGACAAAGTGAAATTACTTAAACATCCATCGGAATCACGATTAATGACAAAGCATAACCCAAATTTGAGCAGCACTTAAACATCCATTGGATTGTTTTCAATCAATCGGACATTGAATCGTATCAGCGATCGAGTTAATACCCTGTTCTGCAGCACCCCGCTATACTAATTAGTGTTTTGTGTGTGTTAATTGTGGTAAACAGACGATAACTCGAAGCCTGAAACGAATTTCTTCGTCGAATGAACACCAGAAGTCGAGTGCCAATGTTCTGTATTTATAGCTTAATTTTGCCCCCCCCCTCACGGACCGTAACAAATAACCCTTACGGTCCGTAAGGGTTACCTATTGATCATAGGGTTGCCACGCGTGGGACTAGCCTAGCTGAGTCGACATTTTCTTGAAATTCAATTTAGACAGCGAGTTTTTAGGATAATTGTCAATAGGGAATACCCCCCTGAGTTTTAGGGGCCCTGATCCTGATTCTGAAAATTCTAGGGTTTGTGCAGAATTACTTGGGTGTCTTAATTAGGGTTTCCTATTGGATAATTTATGAATAATAATAATAGTTTTGGTTGATATAAAAAAATGGATCATAAGATAACTGTTTAGTTTATTATATATTATTATTATTATTTTATTTCTAGAATAATGATTTTTAAATTTATGGTTATTACAACTATTACCCCCTTAAAAGAAATTTCGTCCTCGAAATTTTTCAAATAAGAATATAACATATCGCATAAGTAACAGAAACGGAACTTTCATAGCAGAGTTACTAACTTATATAACAAGAATCTCCTAAACACACATGTGTATCTGAAATTTATAATTACGTTCATGACCATAATTGTCAATTACCTTACCACCATGTCCTAATGGTTCTTCCTCTACGTATTTTAATAATATATTTAATCATGCAGAAAATCAACATAGACTTGCAGATAACAAGAGTGACTTATTGATACTGATATCTCCTACATAAACATGCTTAATCATAACTAAGATATATTCACATAAGGCAAAGCATGAATGACCATAAATGAACATAGATCAAAGAGCAAGGTTCACCGTTATCTTGACTAAAATTCTATTGCGAGAATAGATTAGGGTATAGAGAGCGAATTGATTCTTCTTGCACTTTGCGGTCTTGATGCTGTGGCGTAGTGGATGATTGGCCGATTTCTTGCTTAAATTGTCCTTCTCTGTTTCTCTTCTTATTATCCTCAGTTCGAGATAAAAATTCTTTCCTCTCGAACTCAAAAGTTTTGATTGCATCGGCAACTTCAGTGATATCTTTAAATTTCATATACACGATCGACTTCCGAATTCGATCATTGACTGCCCACTTGCATTTCTCTGCCTGGGCTTCTGCCGATCCTGCAACGTCTCCTACAATACTAGCTAACCTTGAAAATCGAGTAATGAACTCAGAGCCTGGTTCATCACTCCCCTGTCGAATCAATGCATACTCCCTGATATAAGCTTGTTTATCAGCGGTCGAAAAATACTTGTCGTAAAAGATGGTACGAAAGTCGACCCATGAAAGATTAGCGTCAAAATCATCCCCTCCTTTGACTTGCTTATATCCTTCCCACCAAGTTTGTGCGTCATCTTCGAGTTTGTAGGTAGCCAATCTAACTTTGTATTGCTCCGGAACTCCAAGAACTCCGAAGATCTTTTCAACATGAGCTATCCAGTTTCTTGCTTCGACTGGATTAGTAGCATGACTAAAGGACTTCGGCTTTTGTTTTTAGAATTTAGCGATCCATATGTCTATACTATAGTTAGTATGGTTCGTGGTATTCTCACGAATTTCTTCACCAGAGACTGGATTCGTGTTATTACGTTCTGGATGACGAGTTTGTTGAATAACGGCCTCAGCTGTTTGAGCAACAAGGTTTGGAAGCAACCCGGCAACAGCCAGGTTGATAGCATTATTTACGTTTGGATCAACTGGAGTCTCATTTGAAGAAGTGTTGTTACGCACATGGTTAGTACGAGTACTCCTACGTAGCGGACGACGAGGAGGCATATCTATACGAATAGACATAGGAGTTAAACCAAATAAGAGATCAAGTTGAATCCTATCATAGATATCTACCCATTCCTCATAGGTTTTAATTACTATCTTCAAGTTTTCTACAGGAAAGAGCCTTTGCTCTGATACCATAGCTGTAACACCCCAACCCGGAAGGGCTGACGTGTCACAATAACAGTAGTATCATAAACAAAAGTCATAATTCCATTTATTTATTTATTGGACAAGGATACAACCACACGACCACTAAACTTAAGTTTAATATGCAAGCGGAGACATTCGACTTGATTAACTAATATCTTCAGATTTATTCCTATGCTTTATTCTTCTCTCTTTTCCCCGCCCAAAGTAACATGCGGACCTGTATATACAAAAAAAATTTACGGAATGAGCCAAATGCTCAGTACGGAATAATAGGCTCAAATAACAAATAACACTTTATATGAAATGTTATCCGAATGGAACTTTATGCGAAAATGATACGATGCAAGAACATAATTTCATAATCATATCTTACGGATGTACCCATGAGCAAACTTAAAATGTGACAATACACAGGTAGCTACTCCTGCAAAATTGTCACATGAGATGGCGAGTTGGCATACCCGTTATCCACCTCCTTAACTTAAATCCTAGGATTGATCCATACGCCTCCTAATAGCCTTATGTACCACACTTGTACTTAAGAGACGCCGTGAACTGATCTCTCCGTCACGGATGGAGCACATGATGTCGATGCCGCAACAACATGCTCGTGGGACACTCCACGAGAAGCGATACTCAGGGTATCAGAGTACAAATGGTCTTATTCACATAACTTATAAAAATTATTTTCATAACAAGATGTAACATATATTGGAACATGCGATAATGAGTACAACTAACAGAATACTATCGCATGACATGAAAGCTAAATCCAAAGTTTAGAATAGGAATTTAACGGACTGTCAAATGAATCGATAATCAAGGACGTGAGGAGTGTATGAATTTAATGGGTTTATAACAATTTGAACATGAAGCAATAAGGAGTGGGGTAAGGATCCGTACCTTAAAAATTCCAAAGTGAAACTACCTTGTGATAATATTTCAGATTTATACGGGCAGAGTTTAGACTACTGATTAGTCTTTTAACCTAATTTAAATAATATGCATACAAACTAGGTTAGTAACTTAATACAGCATTTACGATAACTCACGAGATTAAAATCCTCACAACGAATGACAAAGTGCGATACTTAAACATCCATCGGATTCACAATTAATGACAAAGTGAAATCACTTAAAATCCATCGGATTCACAACGAATGACAAAGTGTAAACACTTAAACATCCATCGGAATCACAACTAATGACAAAGTGAAATTACTTAAACATCCATCGGAATCACGATTAATGACAAAGCATAACCCAAATTTGAGCAGCACTTAAACATCCATTGGATTGATTTCAATCAATCGGACATTGAATCGTATCAGCGATCGAGTTAATACCCTGTTCTGCAGCACCCCGCTATACTAATTAGTGTTTTGTGTGTGTTAATTGTGGTAAACAGACGATAACTCGAAGCCTGAAACGAATTTCTTCGTCGAATGAACACCAGAAGTCGAGTGCCAATGTTCTGTATTTATAGCTGAATTTTGCCCCCCCCCCCTTACGGACCGTAACAAATAACCCTTACGGTCCGTAAGGGTTACCTATTGATCATAGGGTTGCCACGCGTGGGACTAGCCTAGCTGAGTCGACATTTTCTTGAAATTCAATTTAGACAGCGAGTTTTTAGGATAATTGTCAATAGGGAATACCCCCCCTGAGTTTTAGGGGCCCTGATCCTGATTCTGAAAATTCTGAAAATTCTAGGGTTTGTGCAGAATTACTTGGGTGTCTTAATTAGGGTTTCCTATTGGATAATTTATGAATAATAATAATAGTTTTGTTTGATATAAAAAAATGGATCATAAGATAACTGTTCAGTTTATTATATATTATTATTATTATTATTATTTTATTTCTAGAATAATGATTTTTAAATTTATGGTTATTACATTGAGAGTACTCGGCATAGGTGGAGAGTACTCGGGGAGTACTCGGACATGTAAAATTATAAAGAAATTAGTTTTCGGAAATTAAATATATGTCTAATAACATAAATTTACTAATATTTATAACAAAATATGTGAAAATGATACTAATTATTTAATATGATAGTCATATAAATTATGTTTTACTATTTTTTAAGTCAAACTCGGCTTGAATTAACCTACTAGATCCGATTTTGGTCGAGTTTGACCGCGTTTGATCGATTCCGAGTAACTAGGCGGAGTTAGAGAAAGTCGCCTCGGCAGCCTACCTTGTAGTGACTACTCGGGGAGTACTCGGCCTTGGAAACCTTGTTTTACAACCATGTTTGCAGCTACAAGAAACGGAACATCTTGACGTCAGCGAAGATCCATTGAACGTCAGCCGGTATTTGGGTATTCGACATTGGCGACATCCGTGGGACATCGGTCCAGCTGGTGTTCCCACTCTGAAACTCCGACGTTGAGATAACCCGTTTTGACAAAAAATAACATGGCTACTCCACCCAGCTCACTCACCGTCCAGACGGCACAAAACAACCGCGATAAGGTCACCGTGGAAGATATAACTCTCGAAGAAGAAAATGAGAATCAAGTAGAAATTCTGGAAAAAGAAGAGACCATCACTCCGGATTTCGTCGCCATGCACAAATAGAAACTGAAGAAGTGTCTCAAAGACCTAGAAAGACAAGAAAAACTCGACAGCATCAGGGCCAAACTATCGTTCGATACACCCTCTAATCAAGACGAGGTAGACCCTTGAAACAAGGGCAGGGGAAGCGACCCACTTGAAACGTTCATAACATCCCTTAGACAGATGTCCTCGGAAGAAAGGGAGGATCTCATCACCGGAAATAAACCAAAAGGAAAAGAAAAGGAAAAGGAGAATCTAAGCAACGATGGCCTGGATCAACCCTACCTCCCACGGGACTTAGCTGAAGTCTCAAAGTTCACCTGGAGGATTGCAGAAGCACCAATGCCCCTAAGACGAAGCTACCCTCAAACTTTGACCGGTATGATGGGACAAGAGATCCTGAAGATCATTTCCATGCTTTCAGGGGTGCGGGACAACTGGGGCGGTGGCCCATGCCACTTTGGTGCCATATGTTTGTACAGACCTTGACGGAGGGGGCCCGGCTCTGGTTCGACAGCCTCCCTCCTGGGGGGATTGACAGCTACGAAGAACTAAGTGAAAAGTTCCTGAGAAACTTTGGTCAGCAAAGAAAGGTGGTCAAGAACCCAAACAAAATCTTACACATAAGGCAGAGGGACAACGAACGGATAGATCTATACATGGAAAGGTTTGTCAAGGAGAGCATGAATATCAAGGACGTCCCGGAGGTCATGAAGATCAGCAGTTTCATAAACGGATTAAAGCATGCACAACTATGCGAGAAACTGGGGGAAGAGTTTCCTCACTCGTTTGACAATCTTATGGACAGGGTCAAAGCCTTTGTCAGGGGCAAAGACACAGTCAGCAAAGCTAAGGAGACAGATACCCTGCCCCGGAGGGCCACTCCGGTCGCAAAACCTGTCGATAAAGGTACACCCTATTCTAGAAAACCTGTCTTTGATAGAATGATGCATGATAGGGCAAGGCCCTCGTATTCCCCATATAGACCTTGGCGGAGAGGCCCATCCCCCTACCCTGACAGCTTCACCACTCTCACCAAGACCCCAAGTGAAATAGTGGCCACTGAGAGGGTGAAGAGCTCCTTCCCGAGGCCACCACCCATAAAACCTAGGCCAAAGGCACAACCAAGCGAATATTGTGACTTTCACAAAGGATTTGGCCATAAAACTGATGATTGCATGTACCTAAAGAGGGAAATAGAAGCCGCGGTGAAAATGGGAAAACTGGCCCATTTGGTTAAGGAAATTAAGGAAGGAGGGGGGATCACAGAGGGAAAGATGCAAGGGAGCCTGGGAGGGCAGATGTAGATATTATTAGAAGGAGGAATGAATTTGATACCACCAGAAGTGTAAAGGCCAGAATCCTGGGCTCCCTGGACTGCATGAAAGCTCTCATCTTAATGCCACACTTGGAGGAAAGTGAGGTGCAGCGGCTCCCACTAAACATCTCGGCCATAATAGCTGGCCACAAGGTGGCCAGGATACACGTGGACGGGGGATCTGGGGTAGAAGTTATATACGAGCACTGTTTCCTCAGATTCGACTGGGATGTAAGAGACAGGCTTGAGGAGGATTCCATCCCTCTAGTAGGATTCAACAACAGTGTATCACACCCCTTGGGAAAGATCAGACTCCCATTCACAGTTGGGGTAGGAGATCGCGTTCGAACTATAAACCTAACTTTCACAGTTGTCCGAGCTCCCTCAAAGTACAACGCAATCCTGGGAAGACCTGGGATTGGGGATTTGCAAGCACAAGCATCCACCCCACACGGAGCCTCAGTGTTCCAGACGCCAAAGGGCTTGGCTTGGGTAAAGTCTGCATATGAGGTAGTTTCTTCCGTGTCTGAGGAGGAAGCATCCGAGAAGCCCCAGAAGGAGGGGGTTGAAGAGTGGGTACTCTGCGACAGGTTCCCGGAGCAGACGATCAAAGTAGGAAGTCACCTGAGTGACAAGTGCAAGAGTGCTCTCAAGGAATTGCTCCTTCTCTACATAGACGTGTTTGCATTTCAACATGGGGATATGACAGGAATCCCAAGAAGCCTAACTGAACATCGGCTCAATACGTACACCTGGGCAAAGCCAATAAAGCAGAAAAAGCAAAGCATGGGTCCCAGTAAGAGGAGGGCCGCCTGTGAAGAAACCAGGAAGCTACTCAGAGTAGGAATAACCGGGGAGGTAAAGTACCCATCCTGGGTAGCCAACCCAGTCATGGTCCAGAAGAAAGACGGGGGATGGAGGATGTGCATCGACTTCCAAGATGTGAACAAAGCATGTCCTAAGGACTGTTACCCGCTCCCAGAAATAGACGTACAGGTGGACTCCTTATCCCGATATCCCCTTAAATGCTTCCTGGATGCCTATAAAGGATACCATCCGATTCAGATGTCAATAGAGGACAAGGAAAAAACCGCCTTCATTACAGACGAAGGGACATTTTGTTATACCAAAATGCCCTTCGGTCTTAAAAATGCTGGGGCCACATATCAAAGATTTATGAATGCCCTCTTCAGGGAACAACGGGGGAGGAACTTGGAGGTATACGTTGATGACATCGTTATCAAAAGCCTGACTAAGATGGCCATGATAGATGACATAGCTGAAACCCTCCGCACCATGCAAGATGTGAATATGAAGCTAAACCCCGGGAAGTGTTGTTTTGGGGTAGAAGAAGGGAAATTCTTGGGGGTAGTGGTCACTAAGGGCGGAATCAAAGCCAACCCGGAGAAAACTCAAGTTGTGGCTGAAATGCGATCCCCCAGGTCCTTGAAAGACATCCAACAGCTGAACGGGAGGCTAATCGCGCTATACCGTTTTTTGTCAAAAGTAGCTGACCGGACCCTCCCCTTCATGAAGGTGCTGAAGGACTGCCTCCAAACAGACAGGTTTAAATGGACCTCTGAGGCGGAGGCTGCCTTTCAAGAAATGAAAGCTGACATCTGTAAACTCCCAACATTGGCCACCCCAGTACCCGGAGATCAACTGCTCTTATACATGTCCGCCTAAAAAACAACCATAAGTGCGGTCATGATGGTAGAACGGGAGGGAAAACAAATACCAATATACTTCATCAGTAGAACGCTTAAGGGCCCCGAGGAACGATACATGCCTCTGGAGAAGTTAGCATTGGCCCTCGTTTTTGCATCCCGGAGACTCAGAAGGTGTTTCCAAGGACACAAGATCACCCTGATGACGGATCAGCCCCTCCAAAAAGTGCTCAGAAGGCCGGAGCTGTCGGGACGGTTGGCTAAATGGGCCGTAGACATGGGAGAACACTCTTTAGAGTTCAAACCCAGGACAGCCGTAAAAGGACAAATACTGGCCGATTTCTTAGCAGAAGTCCCTGAGGATGAAGAAAAAGAACTCCTAAAATGGGAAGCCTTGGAAAAAGAAGAGAAAGAGAAGGAAGACGAGGCTGCGTGGAAACTGTTCACAGATGGAGCCTCCAGGGAAGAAGGGAGCGGAGCGGGCATTACTTTGATAAGCCCTGAGGGAGTTGAGCTAACCTATGCCATAAGACTGGACTTTGAAAACACCAACAATACTGCGGAATATGAAGCCCTCTTAGCAGGGATGAGGCTAGCAGAAAAGATGAAAGCAAAACATGTGGAAGCCAGCACTGACTCACAGCTGGTAGTCAAGCAATACCAAGGAGAATATGAGGCCAAAGACAACACCATGGCTCAGTACGTGGCAAAAGTAAAAAAGACGGCCAAGGTATTCAAAACTTTTAAGCTGGAATACATCCCCCGCAGGAGAAACAGAAAGTCTGATGCCCTCAGCAAGCTAGCCTCAGTAGCATTTGATCACCTAGCAAGAGAAGTCAAAGTGGAAGTCCTAACCTCCCCCTCCCTCAGCACAAAGGAGGTAGCTGCAGTTGAAAACACACAAGAAACATGGATGACACCAATTGTAAAGTTCCTCAGAGACAGGACACTACCCGAGGGAGACTGGGCAGCCAGGAAGGTAAGGGTAAAGGCCCTACAATATGAGTTGATTGATGGGGAATTGTGCCGAAGATCGTACCTGGGCCCATCCCTGAAGTGTGTTGACATGGAAGAAGTTGAATATGTGATCAGAGAGATACATGAGGGGATTTGTGGAATGCATCCGGGGCCAAGGACGGTAGTAGCAAAGGCAATGAATGCAGGATTCTATTGGCCTCAAATGTACGAAACAGCATCCGAAGAGATTAAGAGATGTGACAATTGCCAGGTGCATGCACCTATGACTCATCGACACAAACACCCGATGATACCAGTCTCAACATCCTGGCCCTTCCAAAAGTGGGCCATCGACATAATCGGGCCATTTCCAGAGGGTCCAGGAGGAGTCAAGTATGTGGTGGTTGCTATTGATTATTTTACCAAGTGGATTGAAGCGAGGCCCTTGGCAAAAATAACCAGGGAACAGATGAGGCGATTTGTGTTAGACAACATCATCTGCAGGTACGGGGTCCTTAAAGAACTGGTAAGTGATAACGGTGTCCAATTTGCTGGAAGACCTTTCAGGCCATGGTGCGAACAGATGCACATACAGCAGGTGTTTACCTCCGTCACTCATGCCCAAAGAAATGGACTGGTAGAAAGAGCTAACCAAAGTGTCATCAAAGGGATGAAGGGAAGAATAGGGAGGAAGCAAAAAGGATGGCTGGAGGAGCTACCGTTTGTACTATGGGCATACAGGACCACCCCTAAGGACTGCAACGGGGAAACTCCTTTCAGCTTAACTTACGGGACGGAGGCAGTCATCCCGGCTGAAATAGGATCCCCGACTGCAAGGATGAAGCTCAGGGAGGCAGAAAACGAATAGGACCTCCGG
This sequence comes from Helianthus tuberosus, assembly GCA_030545235.1. Taxonomy (NCBI): domain Eukaryota; kingdom Viridiplantae; phylum Streptophyta; class Magnoliopsida; order Asterales; family Asteraceae; genus Helianthus; species Helianthus tuberosus. The sequence continues at coordinate 172,182,513 of CM060352.1, forward strand.
ATGAACCTGAACTTGCTGGAAGAAAGGAGAGAAGTGGCAGCAGTCAGGGAGGCTAAGTACAAGAAGTGGCTGGAAAGCTATTACAATGCCAAAATGAAAAGACTTAGCCTCGTACCCGGGGATCTGGTCCTAAGAGCAAATGAAGCCAGCCTACAAGAGAACACCGGAAAACTTGGACCCAATTGGGAAGGGCCTTACCGGGTCATATGGGCAAACGGCAAAGGGAGCTGCAAGCTGGAAACACTCCAAGGAAGGAGGTCCCTAGGACGTGGAACCTCATGCAGCTCAGGAAGTACCACACATGAGGGGTGAACCCCCAAGAAAAGCGGCCAAGGAGCCACTTTTGTAATATTTAACTATTAGTTTGGGGCTTACCCCCAGGGACGAATCTTTTGTAACAACCTATGCTGGGAAGTTTAATCCCCAAGGAATGAATGACAAATGGACAACTAACTTGTCCCATTTTGGTAAAATAACAGGTATTATATCTGGGCAGACGTGCCCAGAAACACTATAAACCTAACTAACAAATGAACACACGTGTATAAGGTATATCAAACATACCAAAAGCCCGGCTGTGGGGCAAAATAGGGTCTTGCTAACCCCAAGAAAGCGGACAAAACTAACCAAAAACATAATCTCACATTATAAACTTGTCCAGCGATTGGCCTCGAACAGACAATCCTGGTTTATCAAACAAACCATAAATACAACGCACTTCTGTAAACAGGCTACAGAAAGAAGTCTTTCTTTATTTATTTACAAAATAAATGTACAAAGAAAAGCCTCAGCAACTTTGGCAAAGTCAAGTAGCATACAAAACAACAAACACAACGAACTTAGACCAAGGCTCAGCTCCTTGAAAAACAGTCCAAAGATCTTCAGGGAAGCGCCAACTCGATCCTCGGCAAAGACCCCTGCAACATTAAAAACCACAACAGGGAACAAGCAAAAGACAAGAAAGCAACATACAGTCATAAGTTATATGATTAGATACCTAGGAGGACCCCAACACAAAGGACCTCCTTCCAAACAACCAAAAAAGTTTAAAGTATCCCAAGGTAAGCAAGTTATCCAAGTTACAACCATATCGAAATAAGTTAATGTTTGGAAATCACTGGGGATTACCCCCAGACAAAGACGGTGGAGATGAAGGACCAGCGGAGGAAAACAGGGCTTTCAATTCGTCAATTGATATCATGGGATGCTCCAGGATTTTCTTGAGAATGGCCAGGGTTTTACCCCCAAACTCCTCATCCAGCTTGGATAATCTCTTCTTTGCTTTGGAGTTATAAAGCGGAGTCTCTTTTCTGCCCAGGCCCTGAGCAGAGTAGATATAGCCATCCTTCAGCCCAGCCTGGTAGCCAACATCCCGGTACGCCCTATACACTTCCTCCAAACCGCTTTTAAAATCCTCTGACTAAGAAACGACAATAAGGAAGGCCCCGAAACCCTCAGTGATTAGCCAATGTTTCTCCTTAGCCAGCCGCTGGTTATTATCAGAGGTTATCCCATAATCTGCATACATAGTGTTCAATTGCTCCTGGGAAACGGAGCCAACCTCCTTCAGATGCTTTAGCTCAGCAGCCAACTCTTCCTTCTCTTCCATCAACGCTGTCATCTCCATCTCCCAAGCCTGCTCCTTCCTCTCCAACATGGCTCCAGCCCCCTAGACAAGAAATATCATGAAAAATCCAAAAAACAGTTGGAAAGTAAAAAAAAAAGGGGGGGGGGGGGGGAGAAAGGCTAAGTACCTTCTCCTGCTGCAGCTTTCTCTCAGCTTCGACCACTTGGCACCTAAGTTCGGCAGCAACAGACTGGGAGATCTTAAGCTCACCCTTGAGACCATCATTCGCCCTCCTCAAATCATCAATCCGCTGCAGCATACCAGCACCCCTGGAAAAACTTTCACAAAGAGACATGCTATACTAATCCTCGAAAAGATCATCCCTCAAAGCAGAGTTCACAAATTTATGGGAGGGAGGAACAGCATGACCCAGGAAGTCCCTAGCAGCCTCAGGAGTCCCTATCACCGAGGAGTGAGTTACCTTCCATTTGGGGACGTAGGTGAAGGGGACATCATCGGCAAACAGAGGAGCCAAAGGGGACCGGTGAGCAGGACCCTCAGGTTGAGTGGGTCTACTGGTCCCCGTAGCATGAAGAGGCGAGAGTTCAAAGGCCGAGGTAAAATGAGCCATGCCTACTTCCGGGGTTTTGTCCCGAACACGGGAAGAGGAGGGACCAGTAGGAATCTCTATGGGATCATGGGAACTCCCCTACACAAAAAGAAAAAGAACATCAAAAAGAAAAACAGAAATGAGGCAAATAAGCAAGAGGAAAAAGGAACTCACCAATAAAGGTGCACTCACAAGACTTGAAGACCTCGGGTGTTTGGACAAAGAATCCTTGACCCCAACAGGGGGAAGTTCGGAAGCAGCCTTCGATGGAGAAGAGGGCTTCTGTTCGCTGGCACTCCGGAGCCTTTTCCGGATATCACGAGGAGCAGGGGTTGGCTTAGGACTTGCAGCTTTCCTCTTACGAACCAAACGAACCTCCAGAGATTCATCATCGCTTTGATCAGAATGCTTGACAAGGGCAGGATCAGGGGAAGTCTCCTCCCCATCAGAGGAGGTTTCCTCACCCCCTTCTACAGCAACGGATCCCCCTGCCTTGGTAGACCCCCCGGTAACCTGCATCGCCCCACTCCGGTTCAAGCCCGGATCAACTTCATCGCCAACTACAAACATCCTTAGAATCTCCCTGAAGCAGCCTCCATAAAGTCAACTCTATGAGAGAAAGACACTAAAGATGACTACACAAATACCAAGAAACAAAAAACAAACAAATGCATACCCAAGGCAAAAAGATACCTTTTTTTTACTAAAGAAAGCCTTGGGATGAACAGGGTAAGAAGGACTCAACCCTCCCATGGCCAAGATCCCCTCAGAAAAGGTGAAAGCTCTCGTAGGGTTTTCATACATGCGTTTCCATTGAACAGTCTCATTAGCCGATAGGGTAGGAACATTATCTTCAAGAGGGGCGTCGACATCCTTAGGCAATGGGGATTCTGGTATCATTGCAGCGGAGACGAAAATGAACCTACTTTTCCAATCCTTCGGATAAGTGGAGGTTGGCATAAAAGTGTAACAGGGTTTCGACACGTTGTTCTGTCTCTTGGCAAAAGTGAACCAATCTCCGTCAGAGATCAGTTTATAAAACGTGCAAAACAAGGGAACGGAAGGTTCACCAGAAACAGCCGCACAAGATAACTCAAAGTGCACCACTCTCATCAATCCTAGGGGATGCAACTGAGAAAAGTGAACCCCAAAATGACGAAGTAAAGCAACCTTAAAAGGAGAAAGGGGATACCGGACTCCGCAGGAGGAAAAAGCCAAGGTATAAAGAGGAATCCTATCCGGCGTGAATGCTGTCGGTTCGTTAGGACCCGGCAAGGTGGGAGAAAACTGCTCAGGAATGTTATATGTCTCGACAAAAGACTTTAAGTCCTTTGCCGTCAAGACATATTTGATCACAGAACGACCAGAGCGACTCATAATCGGAGAAGAAATGATGATCGGAGGGATTGTGACGGAAGGGAAGAAGGAACCAGAAGGTTTAGAAAGAAAAATTCAAAAGTAATGGGGTATTTAAAGAGGGTAACTGACGCACAGGAAACCGTCTTGTCGTTCGTCCTTTCAAAATTCAAAAAAGACGCACGTGTCTCTAGGGGATTAACTCCTGCCGTCAGTATTCGGCGAAATGATGGCTAGAAGAAATAGCTAATTATAACCGGTCAGAAGTGGGCCCATATCCGAACCCCAAAAAAGTAAGCCTTCTTTTCGAACAATTATGATTCAGCCCCGTATCATGAGCCTCGGGTCTCAGAACCAGGGACTAAAGATGACTTGACGACGGGCCAATGGGGAACCCCATTTTTACCCGCTTTGGGCTGTCTACATACGGGCCCAACACGATACAAGCCCAACCGGAGTCTAACTTGTCCATTAAGGTTTCTCCATTACAAAACGAGAGGGAAACGAGGAATCAGAGCATGCAGGCCTCCATTAATGACTGATAAGAAGAGTATCATGGCTGGCATTGTACTTCTCCTGCCGAAACATTAAATGACGCTGCCAATCTAACCGTTAGGGGTCAGACACGTGTCTGAGCCCCTCGAAGACTTCCTAAAACCGTCGGATCATCTCAACAAATATCCCACATGCAAGATAAGGCCTAAGGCTTATATAAGAAGAAGCAAAAACGGTAACAGGAGGAGGAGGTATCATCTTCAGGACTATCTCATTTACTTCACTCTCATTTACTACTCTCACATTTACTTCCGACCAATATTCCCACACATTAATCACATACACCACATTTATTGGATTCACACCTTTGAAGGAACATTCCGGTGATTATACTCATCGGAATAAGCTCCTCCATCTCTCCGGCAAGTTTACTTACTCTCACGCCGGAGCTTGGTCACGGATCCCTCTCCCGGGACCCTCCGTGACGAGGCTAACGGTTTATTCTTTTGCAGCTACAAGAAACGAAACATCTTGACGTCAGCAAAGATCCATTGAACGTCAGCCGGGATTTAGGTATTCGACAGTGATGATGTAGTTTGTTACGTTTTAATCATCTTGGCTACATAGTTCTTGAGTTTTGGATACCAAAGTTAGTCGTCCCCCATACATTAAATCATTAATCAACTTGTCGAGACTCGTCACTATGAGATTATTATACATATAAATGTATAATTGAGAGTGAACCCATAAACAAAATAACTAGTAAACCTATTAAATAAAATGTATAATTGAGAGTGAACCCAAGTAAACCTATTAAATAAGCTGAAAGATGGTGCAAGTGGTAAAACCCTTTTGTTTGTATATCAAAGTGTTGTAGCGGCATCAATCAACCAGTAATTTTCAAAGAAAAATTAAAAAAAAAATATCTCAGTAGCAAATCGAAGAATCAAGAACAATGGGGTTGCATCTGGGTGACGACAACAAATATGTCATTGACTTAACGGCTTCTAGATGTTGTTAAAAAAATAGCTTACTAGATTTAGCTAATGGTTTCTAGATGTTGCTAAAAAAATAGCTTTCTTGATTTAGGTTATAGGTTTGAATCGAATTAAATGTTTTCGGCTGATTCCCTTTAAAATTAAAAAATATTAAAATAGCAATCATCGCATAAGACGTGAGAACGCGTTAAAGGAAGTGAAAACACGTAGTGCATCAGGAATCTTCGAGGCAATCTATTATAAATCTCGCACATTAGTACCCACTAACTTCAACATCATTTTGAATTTGAATTTAGTACTACTAAATTAACATCTTTTTGAATTAGCGACTGAATATGGCCGGAAAAGTGATGCATGCGGTTTGGTACACTCGTTACGGTGGAGGTGCCGCTGGTTTGAAGGTGATTCAACATCATTTTAATTTGATTCTTGTGTTACTTTTGCTTATTTAACTGTCATTTTCAGACCTATATTTGCTGCTTCAACAATGTATATTTTATGAAAGTCAAATTAAACTACTACTATTTTATCACCCTAGTCACATCCTACATTGGCCAGGAGATTCCTGGTTTGTAACATACGCCCCCCTTAAATATCAACAACGCGTTTTAGGGTATAATGTGCTCAGGTGGAGTAGTGCAAGTGAAGCAGGGGTGTAAACGAGCTGAGCCTAACCTGAGAATGCTTTTATGAAGCTCGAACTTAGCTCGGTTCGAGCCAACTATTTTGAGATCGAGCTCAGCTCAAAAGTAAAACTCAAGAGCTCGAGTTCGGCTCGGTTCAGGTTGAGGTAATTTAAGAACAACTTTAAACGAGCTAAAAGCTTGACTCGAGCTCGCTACAATAGCTTAAGCGAGCCAAAGCTCGGCTCGCCAATGTTAGATAATAAGTATATTATATATAAAAAAGTTAATATAAATATTTTTGAGGCTCATTTAGGCTCGGATGACAATGGACTGATTTTCTAAAATCATGCATGACATACAAGAATACTATTATGTATATGTGTTAAGTGTTTTACAGCATGTTGAAATCCCTATCCCTGCTCCTGGCAAAGGTGAGATTCTGATGAAAGTAGAAGCCACAAGCATTAATCCAATTGACTGGAAGATACAGGACGGCTTTGTACGCCCTATTTTACCCAGAAAGTTTCCTTTTATACCACGTAAGTTTAATAGTTGATACTTTTATACCATGACATACAAGAATATACTATATTATTTATATGTGTTAGCTAAATATGACTGTTTGTTTGGATCAGTTAGCGATGTGGCAGGAGAAGTTGTAGAAGTTGGACCCGGTGTAAAGAATTATAAAGCTGGTGACAAAATTGTTTCAACTCTTATGAGTTTCATCTTTCTGATACTCAAGATTTTCTTTCTTACTGGTTCTTATTATTTTGTTTCTTATTGGTTCTTGAATTTCGAGTTTTGTTTCAACTCTGGTGCCTTTATTGACTTTCAACCTGTTTGCATGGGTGAAGGGGGGTCCGGGTGCAGGTGGAGGGCTAGCCGAGTATGCCGTGGCTAAAGAAAGCTTAACAGTTCTAAGACCACCAGAAGTATCAGCTGCAGATGGTGCGTGTCTAGGCATTGCAGCGTGCACCGCCCTGCACTCCCTTACTGTAACCGGTGGGCTAAAACTGGAAAAAACAGAACCACGAACCAACGTCCTAGTAACTGCGGCTTCAGGTGGTGTGGGTCACTATGCAGTCCAGCTAGCAAAACTAGGTAACACCCACGTGACAGCAACATGCGGGGCCCGCAACATCGATTTCGTTAAAAGCTTAGGAGCCGACGAGGTTTTAGACTACAAGACCCCAGAAGGAGCCGCCCTCAAAAGCCCATCAGGCCAGAAATATGACCTGGTGGTCAATTGCACCACTGGTATCCCTTGGTCAACTTTCAAGCCCAACCTTAGCAAAACAGGGAAGGTTATTGATATAACCCCGGGTGGTTGTACATTTTTGAATTATGCAGTGCAAAAACTAACTTTGTCAAAAAAGAAAGTTCTACCGTTACTCGTGTTTCCAAACGCCCAAGAGATTGGTTTTCTTGTGAAGTTAGCAAAAGAAGGAAAATTGAAAACCGTTCTTGACTCAAGATACCCTTTAAGTCAGGCTGAAAAGGCTTGGGCCAAGAGCATTGAGGGCCATGCCACCGGGAAGGTGGTTGTCGAGCCGTAAAATAACAGCGAACAACGTTATCTCGATTTTGATATTATAATTCGGATTGTACTCGTATTGATGTATTTGTCTTTTATCATTGGTTGTTGTTGTTAAAAGTTTTTTAAAGTTATCAAGTTTTTTGAAGTTATGATGTGTGTGTATATAGTTTGTTTAAAAGTGAAATCAAAAGGTACACTACAAAGATTAAAGGCAATTACATTTACCACAACAAGGGCGATAATCAATCATACATTACAAAGGTTATATGCAACAACAATGTTGTTAATCAAGAATATCATCATGATACTTAGTAAATCTCACTAATAGCAAAGCTAAGATAGGGTCTGATCGAGGAGGATAAATGTGACAGCCTTACCTCTACCCCGTAAGAATAGAGAGGTTGCTTCCAGTGAGACCCCGGCTCGATAGGATATCTTCGGAAAATATACAAAGGCTTAAATTGGAAGACCGACAAAAACACGTGAGGATCAAAGCTTAAACGACAATATGGATATTTTCGGAAAGTGGAGAGATCCGAAAATTGTTATAAATAATATGACTTGGCTTATAATAATAAGTTACCCATTAACCATTAACCACTAACCACTATAAATAAGCAACAAGTTTCTGCATTGGTTGGTTGTACCTTAGCTTTGGGTGTTTTTCAAAATAAAAAGGATTGTGTGGTTCTACTTCGCACACCTGCCTAGGGCTGTCCAAACTGCTCGACGATCGCTCGAAAAATGCTCGAAAAATGCTCGTTCGATTCCCGCTCAGTTTGTAAATGAGCCGATCGGATCGGTTCGATTCAAATTCAATCCGAGCATGAGCATAGCTCCGCTCGCTCGTCGATCGCTCGGTTTCGCTCGAATTATTTTTATTAATAATTAATATATATATATATATATATATTTATATTATAGATTTTATAGATAAAAACCCAAAAAAAATATAATAGCCCAAAAAAAACTAAAAGCCCAAATAACATTCAACTCAACTTAATATTTAATATATAAATCTAAGTATCTAACCCTAAATCTATTCTTCCCTAATCAGTTGTATTCAAATTGCCGCTCTAATCTCGGTCTCACTCTTCGGTCTCCACAGTCACAGACTCACAGTCTCCGTCTCCGACCCTCTAATCTCCGACACACATATCGCCGCTGTCTCTAGACTTCAATCTTCGGACAATCTTCAACAGTTCTTCAATCTGCTGTTTTTTTAATCTGCTGTTTGGTATGTTATGTTTCTGTTTGGTATGTTTGTTATAGTAGCATAGAGAAAGATGGAGATCGATGACATTCGACAGTTGGCAAAATTTTGATGTAAACATGGTTGGTGATTAGCTGTTGTTTGTCCCAGGTCCTTTCTAGCTTCTTGCTAGTTGGGCCTGGTTGGTTGTATTCGCACTTTATTTTGTGTTGTTTTTGTATTCGCACTTTATTTTGTGTTTCTTATGTATTCTCACTTTATTTTATGTTGCTTTTGTATTCGCACTTTAAGTTAAAATTTGTTTTTGTTGAACGAAGCCTTATTATTCAATCGAGCGAAAACGATCCGCTCGCTTTTTTTTAGGATTTGATAAAAACCGAGCGAAATCGAGCCGATCGGATCGGTTCGATTCAAATTCAATCCGAGCATGAGCATCACTTTTGCGATCGGTTTTACAAATTTGATCCGCTCGGATCGGATCGGTTGTAATTCAATCCGAGCATGAGCAGACCCTCGATCGGATCAGATCGGATCGTGAACACCCCTACACCTGCCCAAACATCTACCAATACACGTTGGTTATGCCTTGCCACCATGGCCCTGGGGGTGGGTGGAGAGGACCACCGGCCAGGGCCCGATATTTCGAGGGGCATGTTTTTTTATGAAAAAACCCGATATGTGTATATAAAATATTTTATAATAGGATACACCCATATAAACACCAACATATAGGCCCCTTACAAAACTATTCTTATGAGTTAGATTAGTTATTAAACCCTTTGGCATTAGGTTTAGACCTTTAGTGAGCCCAATACTCAATTTAGTTAAGGGCTAAGGGCACATTTTTTCAAGCTCGAACATGGTACACGAATTCTCAGGGCCGGCCCTGCTTGCCACGTTTCAAAGCACCATGCAAACCCTTTTCTCAAATCTCAACGAGATGCCAGAAGAATCGTACAGAGAGAAAAGAAAATGGCAAGAGAGAATGTGTACTCCGAGAATGTTTCGACAACCGTTTTGGGCAGTGCTTTATATTATCCGGCGGAGCAATCGAGGGTCAGTTTTTGTTTCTCCGATTTCTCAGCGGTCGTGGCTCAATCGAAGCATCGAAGGGCGGCAACGGTTTGTAGATTAGTTTTCCGTGGAGGTTATGGTGACCTTACATCACATGAGCAACGGTCGATCTCGCTAGATGGAGAAAGCGGCGAGAAGGATAGCCGCCGCTTCGCTGGTGGCGGGTTATTTAGGCTAACGAGTGGAGGTTTTTAAGGATTCCAACGACGGAATCCATGGACGATGGTCGGGTTAACAGAATATCGGCGACCGGATTCGACTAAAGTGGCAATGATTTTTGAGTTTGAAAAATAAAATGGTTTATTTTGTTGGCTACATACGTGAAAGTGACGCAGAGAAAATAATGTTTAATATGTATGGGAAAGATATGGCAAAGCATCTACGAGGAAGACGTTCATTTTAAATTAATTTGTGTTTTGTTGAAATTAGTGTCCATACTCGACAAACCACATTGTCACATTGAGCCATGTTATGTTTCGGATACAAATAAAGATACAAAGAGAAGGAGCAGAAAAGAAACAATAAAGCAGAGGCACATTTGTATACAAAATTATAAAGGTTTGTCATAAAGTTCATGAATGTATATTTGTGAGCAGATTGGGAAAACATGTATAATTTGATTTACCCTGTGGACGTTTTAGTTTTCGGGTGGGATGCAGGTAAACACGCTTGTGTTGATCTTACCGGGGTTTCCCCCCTTGTAGGCTTTCGGGATACAGGTTTTATCCCGGGTCAGGCGATTGCAAGGGCGGCAGCGAAGAAAATGGACAAACATGCAAAAGCCTGCGAGGATAATCAACATTCCTTTATCCCTTTTGCCTTTGATACCTTTGGCTCGCTAGCCCCAGAAGCCATCAGATTTCTTGAACGGGTCCAACGGGTTGTTCACAGCAACATTTCGTCTCCTAGAGATCGGGGTTTCGTTTTTACTAGGTTAGGTTTCGCTATTCAAAAGGGGGTAGCGGCGCAGCTTGTTGCCCGCCTACCGGCTATCTTGGTGTAATTTGTTTGGTTAAATTTTAATAGTAACTTTGAAGCTAAAAAAAAAAATCTTTTCTACTCTAAAAATTTAGCAAGCTACGATAAAGTTTGTAGTTTCTTTATAAAAAAAATAACATCCTTTGCTTTCTTCAAGGTACGATCTTTGGTTATCTTAATTACTTTTTAGTTGTGAGTTTTTTATAAACTAATTTCAATTAAGAAATTAGCGCGAAGGAGTTGCTAAAGATTTCGTCATACCAGTTCAATACAGTGCCCTAATCATGTTTTGGTACTGAAAATGCAGAGATATGATGTACGAATAGCGTTTTACACTAATCAGGTCACTAATTATAGAAGCATAAAGCACCTTCTTAATAAAAAGGGAAGTTATTCTATAATACTATATACAGATTTAACGATGTCAAGATCCATACATCAATTTGATTATTGATCTATCCAACATTGGCTTTGCTAGTTTGCCCTTATTATTAAGTTAAAAATACAAGACCTTTGGTTCAAGTAGGGCAACAAAATTATCGAATTTTCGCTTCTTTAGGTGTCAACATTGTTCAACTGCTAGCATCCAAGATTGCATTAGACTCCCTCATCACTCCCTAATCAAAGCCGACACGTGGTTCGCACCAAATATCACTCACACATGAGTAAGGTGTGTACATTTTTTTGAACGACAACCAAGGCGCATACATCTATTTAAATAACTACATTTTGTTCTCAAAAAGAGATCGAAAGAGATTGATAAGAAAATTAAGTGACAGGCACCCAAACACAAATTAGAGGTACCTGAGAATCAATTAATGGTAAGGTACTTTTCCTTGGGATGCATATCTATTAAGGTAGTTTCTTTTTGTGGACCCTTGAAGAACATGTAAGTTTGTTGGATTTGTTTGGCATCCATGATGCATGTTTTTTTGAGACTATTTGCACACTTGGTGTGTAGATAGTCAGCCCAAAAATGGTTCTTTTGTCATATATGCACATCATGCAGTGTCGAGCTGTGGCCAAAGTGTGACGTTTTAGCCACAGCTCGACACTGCAGGGTGTGCACATAGGACAAAAAAGCCCTTTTTGGTGTGCATATAGGTATTTGGGTGTGCCAATAGGTACACCCTTTTTTTAAACAGGTTTTGATGTCCTTTTTTTTTAAACAGTGACTTTATTTTTTAGTGACCCAATATTATACCGTCTAATCGGCGGCCCTAGCCAAGTCTGCCCAGACTTACACTTACGTTGTCTTAACCGGACTCGTGCTGGGTTGGCCAGGCTTGGTTACGGTGTTTCCCTGGAAACCGTACTGGCTCCACACGAGTTGCCTCGCTGAAGTAACAGCCGGATAAAAATCGGGGTGTGCCTCAGGATCAAACCCCCCTTAGTGGGTTTGTCACCATCACTGCCATACCACTGGACTACAGCCGAATGATAACAGGTTTTGATGTCTAATAATATGTAACTAAACTGGAGCAGCTTCTCTTTTATTTTGATAAATAGAAACAAATAGAATTGTTGTGTTACATAAGGAAGCCGGATACAAAACTTGAGGGGTGTGCCTGGGTTAAACTATCGAGTGATTGTGGTGGAATCCGCGGCGCAACGCACGCGGTATAAAATCTAGTTTACTATAAAACCATGATAATTTTTTATGGTATTTTATAATACAATGCGTATGTTATATAAAAGTAAAATCCCATAAACATGTTACAAATTAATTGATTTTAATTTTAATTTTATTCACTTGGGATTTGAATTTTAAAGGAAAATTGGTAATTAATAAACCAACATTTCACCAGTTGGTAAAGAATAATCCTACCTACAGAATTGGTAAATAATAATACTACCTTTCAATATGTTGGTACTCAATGGACCTCCGTTAGTTTTTTTTAACTGGAGTTAGTTTTTAACTTTTATTTATTACACAAACAGTCCCTGTAGTTATAATTTACTTGTTTTAACTATGAGTTAATAGCCAAAATGGTCCCTGAGGTTTGCACCACCACCACCACCACCACCGCACCGCCACCACCACCACCACCGCACCACAGCACCGCCGCCACCACCACCACCATCGCCACAGCACCGCCACCACCACCACCGGAGACGATGAGGATGATGCGGAGGTGACCAGAAAACTCGAAACAGTGGTGGCTGTGATGGTGACCAGACGATGGTGGTGGCGGTGCTGTGGCGATGGTGGTGGTGGTGGTGGCGGTGCGGCGGTGGTGGTGGTGGCGGCGGTGCTTTGGTGGTGGCGACGGTGCTGTGGTGGTGGCGGCGGTGCGGTGGTGGTGGCGGTGGCGGTGCGGTGGTGGCGGTGCGGTGGTGGTGGTGGTGGTGCAAACCTCAGGGACCATTTTGGCTAATAACTCATAGTTAAAACTAGTAAATTATAACTACAGGGACTGTTTGTGTAATAAATAAAAGTTAAAAACTAACTTCAGTTAAAAAAAACTAACGAAGGTCCATTGAGTACCAACATATTGAAAGGTAGTATTATTATTTACAAATTCTGTAGGTAGGATTATTCTTTACCAACTGGTGAAAGGTTGGTTTATTAATTACCAATTTTCCAATTTTAAATTAGAGTTAATTACATAGTTAGTCCATGTGGTTTGCACAAAATAACATACTTAGGTACTAATAGTTTAAAATCACCTTCTAGGATATTAACTTTTCATTTTGTAACATTTGGAGGTATTAACTTCTATGGTATTAACATAGTTAATCCATGTGGTTTGTACAAAATAAGATACTTATGTACTAATAGAATGTGATTTTAAACCTACAAATAACGTTAATACCTCCAAACGTTACAAAATGAAAAGTTAATACCCTAGAATGTGATTTTAAACTATTAGTACCTAAGTATGTTACTTTGTAGAAACCACAGGGACTAACTATGTAATTAACTCTTTAAATTATATAATCGATGGAATCTAAAGTTTGAATGTGTTTCACATGTGTTTTATTATTAAAGACAAAATCTTGTTTAAAAGGGTTAAAATCAATATCAAAGTAACAAATTATATAAGGTAAACCTTCCACTTCAATACAAGATTTTACCTTTTGGAATATAAATTAATATACTTTTCTTGAGCTACAAAATCTGGTGAAAGTCTGTGGAACTGGGTTTGGAACGATGGATTTGATATTAAACAATTTTCAATACATAAGTTGACAAGAAAAGTGGTTCCATGCAAACAGAGGTCGGGATCGACCATGGATCCACCAGAAAAGTTTTGTGACTATAAATGAAAGCCTTCTCCAGATTTTGACCTTCGATCTTCAATCTTTCTTCAAATTGAAGTTTTATTATATATGTAAAGCACTGCATATAAATACATTTTCTGTTTCTCACTTGTCTTTTAGCTTGAAAAATAAGAATATAACATTGTATTTTATACCAAAATATTCGATTACTAATACTAAGATCACACGTTGTGAGTGTTAAATTGGGAGGCTCCAAAAGCCACATCATCGTATTTGTGTATTAAACACCAAAACAAGGATGTTACAGCTGGGCGACAAAATGGCTATGGAGATGAGGCAACTAGCGGCTCGTTTAAAAATCAAATCAAACCAAGCCGGCTCATTTTTCTTAACGAGCTGGAAAGTTGGGCTTAGTCTCGGCTCGTCAAATGCTCGAGCCAGCTTGTGGCTCGTGAAGCCAGCTCATTTGTTTAAAAAAAGTTTATATTTTTGTATTTTTTTTACACATAATAATGATATACATAATATCAAAAAACAATAAATAAAGCATTATTTAGGCTAATAGGATAGTAATTTTGGGCAAACTATAAATAAAACGAACAAAAAAATATTCTATGTTACTTACTTTAATATATATATATATATTTTAAATCAGTATTACTAATTAAGACTATAGCTTAACATTCTATTTTTTCAATAAAAAATAATCATGTTACTAATTAAACAACATTTCTTAAATGTATTAGAATACACACACATAAAATTTGGGGTTTAATTTAAACGAGCCAAACGAGCGAGCCAACTAACAAGCGAGCCACGAATCGAACCTACCTTGGCTCGGGCTCGGCTCATTGAAAAACCGAGCCAAGCCGAGCCAGCTCGTTTAAAACCAAGCTGACTTCGAACCGAACTTTTTTCAAGCAAACTTCGAGCGAGCCTCGAGCCATGGGCTTTTTGAATAGCCCTAGGGGCAACCCATTAACATTGTAACGCCTCGCTTTTTTGAAACCTTTCTTATTTAGAAAGATTAGTTATATTCCTAATTTTTGGAAACTTATATTTGTATCGTATTCGTATTTCACTTCCAGCTTCATAACTCGAAGCTTTAATCATAATAAAACTTGGTTATTTCACTTAAATTATACATTTATTATACGCATTTGTTTTACATTTATCTTATTCACATGTTTGATGCATATTCATCGTTCACATAAACACGTACTTATTTAACGAACAAACTATCGTAAATACATGTTTTTTATACACTTTCTACATGCAATTACTTAATTTTATACTCACAATACATAATCTATACTTTTATATGTATTACATACTTAATATTATGTTAGTTGTACATAAAATACCTCAAAATGCACCAAGGACCAAACTACAGGGACTGAAAGTGTAAAGAATAAAGTTTTCCCGGAGTCACTCGGCCGCGACACGCGCACGGCTCCTCTTACCTGTCACACCCCCAAAATCCACATGCAGAGTATCACCGCTTGGAGGCGTGACTGACCAGGATCCAGCCACCGATCATATTGAACTATGCAATCAAGTAAATAAAACCAAACCCAATATAATTGGTGTTTAAAAGAAACCAAACATGTTTAAGCAATCAGCGGAAGCATAGTAATGTTTAAATAACCAAACATAGTTTAAAGTTCAAATGTTAAGTACAGGACATAACAGTCCATATCCCACAACGACCTCCTCCTCGTGCAAGCTCCATAAGCATCTAACGACCTGCAAGGCATGTAACAACGAGTCAACAACAAAGTTAAGCGAGTTCACAGTTGGTTATTTAGTTGTACCAGTTTGTTTTGAAAACCACGAGTTAACAAGTTCCTTTATTTCCCAAACCATAACCATAATCAGTGGGGGCTTCCCCATGTGAACCACTAGACCGTTACCATATCGACAACTGACGAACAATAGTTGTGCCCTACGTCAATGTCTATCATCATTGAGAGTTTGCCAATATCCATTAGTACACGCCCGTCCGAACGACACGGTGTGAGGTTTGTCAAACCTAATAGCGCTATTAACTAATGACCCGCTCGCCATTGGCCTCGGGGATTAAGTCGATATAAAATGAGGGACTTAATGATAGAGTTTTGTCTAGTAAGTTTAAGGTTGTTGTCCTACCCAAGGAGGATGAACGTACGTATTCTACCCAAGGAGAATACGCAGGATTAATATTGGCATCCTACCCAAGGAGGATATGCAGGTTCCGTTTTAGTTCTTTAACCCATTCCCAACCACCGGGAATCCCATGCCTTAGAAAGAGTGTGAACTCACCTCGGTTTGCTCCATTTGATTAATTACTTGATCACAATTTATCAGTCAAGGCCTAGAGTATGCACGTGTACACAATCAGTTTACATTCACGAAGTTCACGTATAAATATGTTCATCATGAAGCACATAGCATTCAATCAAGCTCAACACATAACTGTTCCTCAAACTAACATGGTTATTTCATTAACAGACTTAACTGAGTTACTGTGCTTGTTTACCTCTTGACGAAACCCCCTGTTTCGTCGTGATCCCCACTGACGAAACTCCCCAAGTTTCGCCGTGACTCCCCTTGACAAAACCCCCAATGTTTCGTCGTGACCTCTGTTGACGAAACCCCCAGGTTTCGTCGACATCAGTGTTTCGTCAGAATGCGAAGGTTACGTCATGTCATCAGTTAATCAATTATGCAGAAACCCTAATCATCATTATCCGCCGTTCATACAGTTATCATACAATAATCCTTGATGCTACTCTATCATACCAATTACATCATGGCACATAGTACCTAGCATGAACCCTAATTCACAAAATAACCTTATACAATCTAGGTTGCAACCTGTATGTATTTCAACGATAAGATCCATTCAACACAAGTGCCATATCAACAGAAGCGTGAGCAAATGCAATCTCATTAGTTACTATCATACAGTTCCTAAACAATCGATTTGCACAAGAGTAGTAAAAACCCTAATTACATGATTCTCAATCTAAACATTAATCATAGCCAAACATTCAGAAATCAGACTTTCTCATTATGATAGCTATTTACGCATATAGCAACAAGTAGATTGAATCGATAATTGTGACTAACCGGTTAAGATGACACACAAAAATTCCTAGAAAGATGATGGTGAGGGGTAGTGGTTGCCGTCGCACAAGAGAGGAGGACTCTAGGGTTGAAAACTGATCACTAAAGCTTTTACGTAACCCTACCTCGCTATATATGTAGTTGTAACGTGTTGGGCCCTTAATGGGCTTCGGCGTAACCCTGGGCCGGCGAAACCCTAAGTTTTGTCGTGAGGGACATGACGAACCCTCTAGTTTCTTCGAGATTAGTGTGTGGCGAAACCTCTAAGGTTTCGTGAAGACAACCTATGGCGAAACCCTAGTGTTTCGTAGTATGTGGTTTCATTTGTAAACAGATCACAAGTTTCACATTAACACATAATCAAATACTAAATAATAACACAATATCTCAACGTATCACAAACGTGCACAATTACCAGACAAACAAATTATGCAGCATACTACAGAAACAAGTGTTGATGAAAGACCTTGAAAACTCGAGTTGTCACATCATCCCCAACTTGAAAGAAATTTCGTCCCGAAATTTAGCACGTGGTCACTGAGGAAGCTAGTTAAGTTGCGTGGTTTTCCTGGGGCGTCACATCATCCCCCCGTTGGTTTGGAATTTCGTCCCGAAATTCTGCAGTAGCTTCAGCCTTAGTAGTGGTTGTACTTTTCTCGAACAACTGGGGATACATGAGTTTCATTCAGTCTTCTCGTTCCCAGGTAAACTCTGGGCCACGACGGGAGTTCCAACGAACTCGAACAAGAGGGATTCTGGTGTGCTTGAGGACCTTTACATCCTGGTCTGTGATCTCTACAGGTTCCTCTACGAATCGCAACTGATAGTCAATAGTGAGCTCCTTCAGAGGAACTATGAGGGTCTCATCTGACAGACATTTCTTCAGATTTGACACGTGAAATACGTTGTGAACTCCGCTGAGTTCTTCAGGTAGATTCAACTTGTAAGCGACTTTGCCAATTTTCTCAACGATTTCGAACGGTCCAACGTAACGCGGATTGAGTTTGCCCCTTTTACCAAAATGAACCACACCCTTCTAGGGTGAGACTTTGAGTAGCACTCGATCCCCAACCTGGAACTCGAGTGGTTTCCTCCGCTTATTTGCGTAGCTTTTCTGAAGGTCACGAGTTGCCGCCATTCATTGTCGTATCTGAGAAATCTTCTCAGTCGTGTCTACCACAAGTTCTGGGCCTGTGATTTGGCTGTCACCAACTTCTGCCCAACAAAGAGGTGATCGGCATTTACCTCCGTACAATGCCTCAAACGGAGCGGCCTGGATACTGGTGTGGTAGCTGTTATTGTACGAAAACTCCACCAAAGGGAGGTGCTTTTCCCAACCATTGCCAAAATCAATTACACATGCCCGAAGCATGTCTTCAAGGGTTTGGATGGTGCGTTCAGACTGCTCATCCGTTTGCGGGTGATATGCTATGCTCATGTCTAATCGAGAGCCAAAAGACCTGTGCATTGCCTGCCATAGTTCAGAAGTAAAACGCGCATCTCGATCGGAAATAATAGAGGTTGGCACTCCGTGCCTCGAAACAACTTCCTTAAGATAAACGTCTGCTAGAGTGGAGAACTTATCCATTTCCTTGATAGCCAAGAAGTGTGCAGACTTTGTGAGTCGATCCACGATCACCCAAATAGTGTCATTCCCGCGTTGAGATCTAGGTAGGCCAGTAACGAAATCCATGGAAATTTGCTCCCATTTCCATGTCGGGATCTCTGGTTGTTGGAGTAGGCCTGATGGTTTCTGATATTCAATCTTGACTCTCGCACAAGTCAAGCATTTACTGACGTAAGTTGCTATGTTGGCTTTCATGCTAGGCCACCAGTATGTAGTCTTTAATTCATGGTACATCTTATCCGAACCAGGATGTACTGAGTAACGAGACTTATTGTAACACCTCGAAAATTCACGTCCTATAATGTGTAGACACGTGTCAAATGTTTAAACGTGTGAAAGAAATATTATAGAAGGACTAAAGTTGACAAACATGGAAAGTATGTAAAAAATACGTATTCTAGGTGTCAACTGTGAATAAATATAATGTACATTAACCCTACACGATGCTCATACCTTCAAACGAATAAATCATGGATCATACGAAGCTAAAAGTGAGAGATTACAAACTACAGGGGTTAAATGTGTCAACATGTTTAAAGATATACCTCTGAGTGACCTTTTGACAAACCTGAAGCTTTGTAAATGTTAATCATGCTCACTAGAATGCACGATTTAAATTTCGTAAAGTTTCGTTAACGTATGAGAAAGTTATGATCGAATTCGTGTACGAGGGGTTAAAGCGTCAACGTTGAAAGTTAGGCCTTTTCGGGTAACAATAAAGTTACCCGGGGACTTAACAAAGTGGGTATATGTCTTGAGGCCCTTATAGATCAATTACGGGGGCTCAAAATGCAATAAACAAGTGCCTAATCGAAGTTTGAAGAGCCAAGGACCAAAACTGCAATTTTTAAAAGTTTTGTGGGATGTCACCTAGGTCTCGCGTAGCGCGAGCGTGACTGCTTATGCAGTCGCGCTACGCGACTGCTTCACCTGATCAGCCAGTTCCGAGTTCTTAGGGGACTTGTCTGCCTTTGCACTTGTAATCGATTTTAAACGATTTTTCACTTCTCACTTGGCCCCTAGACACCCCCTAAGCCTTAGAGACACATGTTGATGAGTTGTGGTGTGTCCTAGACCTTGTTGTCAAAGATTTGTGGTATGTAATTCACTATAAAAGGCCACCTTGTGCAACACAACTCCTCACACCTTCTTCTGCATTGTTTGATCATTCCTGGAGCTCTCAAGCAGGTCCATTTGATCTTAAGTCGTGCATAGGACTCTTGTAAGTCTTCTAGTTCGTCTTTGTTTGAGTTTAGCTTGGTTAATTAGCTAAAAGTCAAACCGTCGTAATTACGGTTTGACTTCGAGATTAGTCAATAATGGCTCAGTCATATCTCGAATTAAAAGTAGTTATGAGTTGGTATTTATGTGGGTAATAAAACCTCAAAAGGGTTTCCCCTGATCACCACTCTAACCAGGTCAAAAGTCGGGTCAAACTATTAATTAAAAAGTCAACAGGATGCTTAAAATGTCATTTATGCATAATTTGCTATCTAGAACATATATAACCTGTTTGATCATTGTTATAACTTAGTAATTAGTGTAAGAACATCTCTAAACATGTTCAACCCGACTATTTCCTGTTTAGACCCGGTTCGGAACCGAAAGTCACATAGTTTGACTTTCACTTTGACTTTCAGTTCTGACCCGTTTAGGTATGTTTTAGAAATGCCTCAGAGCTTAAATTGGATTAGGTTACTTGTTAGAACAACCCTCTGTGATTACACACCTTGGTTCACTAGTTATCCAATTAATATGCATATTTCCGTTAATTGCTCATATGTTGACCGTTATGCCCTTATTACCTTAAAACATGATTTATGAAAATGTAAAAGTGTAGAAACCTTAGTTACTGATATATAAACTTGTATGCAAAGTTTGGCATCAGTTTGACTTATAGATTAAGAGTTATGCTCAATATCGCAAAATTAAAGCTTTATGTTAATAAAACGGCGTAATTAGCGTATAGCCTAGTTAAGCCTACTTTTTGGTATCAAACTTAATACCCACTGATGTAATATATTATGTTGGGATTTTTAAAGATTTTTAATTAATTTTAGGCTGAGCATAACTAGTAGTCGTAGGCTTAATCCGGTAATTGTCGGTTTTGCCCTTACGGGCCATAAAATGAGTTTTACTTATCTAAACAACTCCAAACCTTTTGCTACTGATCACATATGATAAATAAATTATTTTAAGCCTTCTGGAAATATAAAAATATCAGATTTAAGTATCGAACCCAGAAATGGCCTTTAATCGCCATAATTAGCGTTTTAACGCATAGTATGTCTTAAAATCATATTGGACATACCCGGGTTGATACCTACTGATATATGAGGCAAATTATGATATATTAACAGTAAGCAAAGGTTGATAAACCCAGACTTCAGTTTTGAGCTTTTCGGCTTATGTGAAATTACCAAAATGCCCCTTCGGTGCATAGTTTGGTTATAAGTGATAAATTTCACATATATGCTTTAGCCTACTGATATAACTTATCAAATTGAGTATGTTTGCTGTTTACATCAGATCTGTAACTCAGTTAAACATTTAAACTCTTTTACAACCTTTAAAATGACCAAACTACCCCTACGGGGCATAGTTTGTGTTTAAATTCATTTCGGGCATAATGAAAGACATCCTACTGATGTCACAACATATTTGAAGCATATTAACTTAGGAAACCTGTATATAGCTCTTACGGATACCCGTTACGCTTATTTCACGTTCGGTTCGGTTTATGTAACAAGTTTACATAAATTAGCCGAAACGGGTCAAACCTTATCGGTTTTATCTCAAAATCCAGAATGTGAATAATAAACCCATATTAAACAAGTCTTCAAACTTGTCGGGTCTAAATCACATTCTATCCGGTCCTCGCTTAATCGTGCGTACGAACCGTATCTTTGAAACTAGCCGGTCTAAGCTTAAGCTTAATTAAAGACCCGTTAGGATTCTAATAGGTTATTAAAAACCTTCGTTCCAGATTAGGAGCCCAGTAAAAGCTATCTGTACTTGCTGATTTGATATACGGCTGGGATTGAATTTATATTTAGCTCAGGTAAATACTTTTAACTTATTTTCCCTATACGGGCTTGGGTTACGGTACATAGCGTACCGCTTGATCGGGCATCAAATCTCCACGCTTAGTGGGTAGTTGAATAATTTGATCGGCTCGTTTTAAACATATTTGTTTACTTTACAGCATTTGGGGGGTTAATGACCATGTCCCGGATATCCCTGGCATCATCTTACGAGATTGGCCACGACCTGAGCACGGGGTGTAGGCGTACACCGTCCGTGTATAACTCATTATAGTGGTGTGTCTATTAATCTTTAACCCGGATACGTTCCAGGCTACTGAACGCATAAGTAACATGTAATTCGTTCACAAGATTATAATATTAAATAATTCTCCCAAGTTAAAAAGATTAATTTTGCCTCTGTGCAGTTTAATCAATGTGTCAAGATATTTTGTGCCGTTTGCACTCGAATCACTTTTCAAACTCTTTTTCCCAAAATGAGTCAATTGAATGTATTTACCAGTGTAAACTGACGTATTTTTTCCAAAAAGGCTAAATGCAGGTACTATACGAAATTGGCTGGATATGTCTCCTTAGCATCAATAGAAGTCTCGCAAGCTTAAGATGCCTAAAAGTCTGTTGAACTACTGTTTCCATTTTATGTTCGATCCTTCTATGGATAAACTTCCGAATATTTTGACATATGATATTACAATAATAAATTCGGTTGTAACATACTTTAAATTGCTTCCGCTGTGCATATTGATATTGTGTTGTTTGACTATTACGTTGCCAACCATGACGTCACGAAACTCCCCACCGGGCCCACCGGTGACACGTGGAAAAATCGGGGTGTGACAGGTTGGTATCAGAGCCAACACTGAGTGAATTAAACACTAGCCTTAGTGTTTAATCTCAGTTACACAATTGCACAATTCTAAACTTCTGAGTCTAGACTTAACTTAGGAATATTCTCAATCCTAATCTTGAAGTTTTGCTTCCAAATTTTTATATATTGGATACGTCGCCAAGCGAAGAAGCTGTAATAAGAATTCTCCACATCTGGAGCCTTGAAATGCTGAGCTTCATACCGCGACCAGGATGAAACGTGCGACCAAGGAGAAAGCCTTCAAGAATTGAATGAAGAAGAAACTCCTTTGCTGAAGATCGTTTCCTCAATAGTCCTTATAAGGACATATTTACCTTTTCAGTCCCTTCGAGGACGACATTATTCCTTTTAAGTCCCGCTTAGGGCAACTTTATACTTTTATTTTTATATAATGGAATGATTAAGTTTAAACTTTCATTCTAAATAAGAAATATTAAATAAATGGAAAAATAATATTTCCTTTTTGCAAGATCTACCATTATAATAAAATGGCAAAATCTAAAAGGGCAAGACCTAGCTTCGGGTCATATTAAGACCGGCCAAGATGGCAGTTCCGCAATTTAGATTCAGATCCATATTTACACCTCAATTTAAAAATTGTTCTGCGTTAATTATAAATTAAGAATCTTAAGTGTGAAACCTAGCCTCGAGTAAATTATAAGACCGGGCCAAGATGGCAAGACCTGTTAAAAAGATTCAAATCATTAATTAAGAATCTTAAGTGTGAAACCTAGCCTTGGGTCAAATATAAGACCGGGCCAAGATGGTAAGACCTGTTTAAAAAGATTCAATTTCCTGTTAACATCTTAAAACATGTTAACACTCCTGGCAGATGTGATTCATTTAAAATCACACACGTCATTTTATATAGGATTCTTCAAAAGATTCCTAACCCAGTTTAATGATCCCTGAATCCTGGGTTTACGTCATCAATTAAGATGATCATATTTTAACCATACGTGGTAATATAGTGCCTACGGGCCTTGCTCATTTCTACATGAGCCAAAATACAGTGGTAGCTATGACTCCCTGTCAGATAAAGGTAATGAACTAGGTTCAAACCTCAAATGCTTTGATTCTCTGAAATCATAGCTTATAAATTATATATGTCCTTGTGACTAAGCCAGTTGAGCTAATATACTTAAAGACCTTGATTCTCTGAAATCATGGCTTATAATTTAAAAATTGTCCTTGTGACTAGGCCTTTTGTGCTATTAAATAAAACTGTTATTGTTGCTTTGATTCTCTGAAATCATAAGCTTATAATTTATAAATGTCCATGTGACCAGGCCATTGGGTGCCACTAATAAAACTGTTAATGTTTTATAATTAGGATAAATTATAATAGAAATCCTAAATAAATATGATTAATAAATTAACCAAATATGGTCTCTGTTTACCATGGTTAATGAATTTCTCTAAGGGGCAATTCAGTAATAAACATCCCTTAGAAGGGAAGTGCCTACGGACTATAGTTAATGTCCTCTGAGACTAAAGACAGTGGTAGCCTACAACTCCCTGTCAAGAAAAGGTAATGAACTTTGATTCAAACCTTAATGCCACGATTCTCTGAAATCATGGCTTATAAATTTAACTTGTCTACGTGACTAGGCCATTGGTGCTATTATTAACTTATGAATTAGGATTTGTGATAAAAATCCTGAATAAAATAAATATCCTTCCTTCTCTGTCAGTATGCAATTGAAGGGAATCTTAAAGGTGAAACCTAGCCTACGCGGCCAAGATGGTGAAACCTACTCAAGGGATTCAGATCCTTGTTAACACCTAGGAATGTGTTAGCACTCTTGACAAATGTGATTCGAGAAAATCACAACAGTCATCATTATATTGGATTCTTCCAATTCTCAAATCTAGCCTAGTGATCTAGGAATCATGGCTTATATCATCCTATAAGATGATCATAATATAAACATCCGTTAGTGATGAAGTGCCTACGGACTAAACTTGTTGTCCGATAAGACAACGACAGTGGTGGTCTTTGACCTCCTGTCTAAAATGTTGGACTATGTCCAAACATAATAGTCTATATGATCAATGCGATCATGACTAATATCATCTAGTACGATGATCATATTATTTAACATCCTTTAGTGATGTCTTGCCTACGGGCTATAATATATTGTCCATTTGAGACATTGACATTGTTATCTTTATGATTCCTTGTCTAAGGTGGTGAGCTATGCTCAAGCCAAATAGTCAATATGATTAATGCAATCATGACTTATAGCACCTAATAGGATGAACCAATTATAAACATCCATGAGTGATGTTTTCGCCTATGGGCCAAATTATACTGTCCATGTGTGACAAAGACATTGAGATCTTTACGATTCCCTGTCCAAGGTGGTGAGCCATGCTCAAGCCTAATAGTTCATATGATCAATACGATCATGAAAAAAAAAATCATCAATACGATGATTAAAAATTTTAACATCCGTAATGATGTTTTGCCTAAGGGCTATATTATATCGTCCAACCGAGACAAGGCAATTGAAATTTTTGTGATTCTTTGACAAGGGGGTGAGCTATACTCAAATCCCATAGTCTATACTCGTTGCGATCCTGACTAGTATCATTAGTATGATGATCATAATATTAACATCCCTCGCGATGAAATGCCTACGGGCTATACTTTATTCTAGAGTCGGTAAGACAAAGATAGTAGTGATCTTTATGATCCCCTGTTCAGAATGGTGTGATTATACCCCAAACCTAATAGTCAATATGATCGATGGGATCATGACTAATATCATTAGATACGATGGTTATATATAAACGTCCATTAGTGATGTTAATTGGCTTATTTTTTCTGCCAAAAGAATCGTCTATCAAGACGATGACAGTTGTAGTCTATGACTCCCTGTCCAAAGGTGAAGAACCACGTTCAAACCTTGAAGCCCTAATCTAAAAAGATTGCGGCTAATAAATTAAGGTTCTTGATGGTAGATCATCGAGTTATGTTTTAAAGTCATTCATGACAAGCCTATGTGCTATAATTTGTCATTCGTGACAAGCTAACATATTAAATGTTAACATCCCTGGTGACAGGCCTTAGTGCCATATCCTATAACGTCCTAGAGACAAGGCCATTTGTACCGTATCTAAATGTCATCACGACAAGGCCTTCACGCCATATGATTACTTATGTCCTTCATGACTGTGCTTTATGCCATATTTTCTACGTCCCTCGCGACGGGCTTCTATGCCGTATATGTATATAAATATATATAACCGAAGTCATGAAAGGCTAGCCTTTGAGATATTTATAACCGTCCTTGTGACAAGGACAGTTGTGACATTATGGTCCCCTGTCGAGCAAGTATTGGACTCGCTCCAAACTTTGAATGCCATTAATGGTCCTGTTGTGACCTAGACTAAGTATAATGGAAATACATTCAAAATAACATTCACTATGAATGTTCGGAACAGAATAGCCCATACGGTTTATGAATGCCGTGGCTAATCTAAGTCAGGTCATCAGGATGATGACTGATAATGGTTAAATCTTGGTGATTGGTACCAAGTTTCGAGTATGGAAAACTCGGATGAGGTAGACGACAGTCGCAACGCTATTAAGGCGAAAAAAGTTAATAAAACTACAAACGTAAACCTCAATATTAATGGAGTTAATCCTTAGGCTGTGGTTGACGCAGCAAATGGAAGGACCATAGAAAGGTCATGAGACAATCCAAAGAGCCGAATTCTTCTCGCTCTAAATCTCATTCAAAACCATGTTTAAATTGCTCATGAGGAGATCTTGTTCACACTTCGTATATGAAGGATGGACCAAAAGAAGGAGAATAACTCCCATAAAATCTGAGAAAGAGAGCGAGTACAGGCTTAATAAAAAGCAACGAAAGTTCGGTAAGAAGCCTGTATACCTCTGAGACTGTTTCAGCATTATTAGATGGATGTTTTATATCCATAAGGATTTTTTTCCGAGGTCCTAGTTCCGTTAAATATAAGGACTCAATAAAGTGATAAAAATCGATTGGTTGTCTTAAAAATCAAGCCCATATTGTGGGTGATAAGGAACAATTAATTATCAAGACTCCTTATGAGACAACCCTCGTAATTACACGTATCCGTATGATTAATAAATATTAAACATAAAAAAATGGAGGAACTGGCCGTCCCCGGAATCGAACCTGGGTCTAGGCCGGCCGCACCCTTTCGCGCGCCTAGCCAACTGAGCTAGGTGCCTAGTTTGTGAAACTTCCATTATTGATTAAATATAAGCACTTGTGCAATAAACTTCCTTATCATTTATCAATGATAATTTCTGCTAAGTGGCCTGTTTTTAATACAGGCAATAATAAATCTTCATGAACCATAAACTTAGCAAAAACTTTTATTATCATCCACAAGGTATAATTACCAAGGAAACCATAGTAACCGATTCTTCTCGTATCGGCAAGAAAAAAAAAACCTTCCGAAAATTTAAGAGCACTCTTTCTTTGCATAGAGTACGACAACATATGTTATTTTAATTATTTTTCTCATTGTTTTCTATCGCCTGCGAATGCCAAACTATGTTTGATTAAAGTGTCATATGAGGATTGGCGTATCCTAGTGTGTCCCATAGATTATTTCCATGTCTGATCAGCATGGAGGTTTAATACATGGAACCCCTGAGATATCCCAATGGTCATATTGTACTAAAGTCGACTAGTAGTATTCAAAGAAGATATCCAAAAATGGAAATTTTTTTAAGTAAATGTTCCCGACTAAGGAATTCGTGGACTTATAACATAAAGGTGTCACTTATTTGACACGAGTAATGGTGGATGAACTGGAGCCTGAGATATGGAAAAATCTCTGTAGCCTCCTTGCAATCTTGATTATCTTCTCATAAGTTTTCCCTGCTTACCTCCGGGAAGGCAGGTAGAATTAAGATTGTATCCCGCTGTGGGCTGGAGTATTGTGAAAACTCCATATTGATTATGGAAAAATCGAAACCTTGATTAAGTAGGTTTTAAAACATAGGCACATAAAGCCTGACTCAATATTCTGAGGGTTTTATGTTATTAAATAAGAAAGACGGTTCATATTGCTTATGCATACATGCCGCAACCCTAATTAGGCAACGATTAAGAATTGCCATCAGCTACCCAGGATCTAAGGGCAAACTATTGGTGGATAGGCTTGAAGAAGTCTGTGGCCACCTATGTAGCTAAATGCTTGACAAGTGCGCAAGTCAAAGCCGAGCATCAGAAACCATCAGGTTTGCTACAACAGCCTGAACTTCCTAAGTGGAAGTGGGAAATGGTAACTATGGATTTTATTACCAAGTTACCCAAGACAAGAAAAGGAAATGATACAATATGGGCTATAGTTGATGGACTGACTAAGTCAGCTCATTTCTTACCAATCAAGGAGACTTACAGCTCCGATGTGTTAGCCCAATTATACGTTGATAAGATTGTAGCCTTACATGGCATACCTGTGGCTATTGTCTCTGATAGAGATACTAGATACACGTCACATTTCTGGAAGAGTTTCCAACAAATTTTGGGCACACGTTTGAACTATAGTGCAGCTTACCATCCTCAGATAGACGGTCAGAGTGAGCGTACTATTCAAACGTTGGAAGACATGCTACGTGCACGTGCAATCGATTTAGGCGGTAGTTGGGATAAGAACCTACCGTTAATCGAATTCTCCTACAACAATAGCTACCATACCAGCCTCAAGGCTGCGCCTTTTGAGGCATTATACGGTAGAAAGTGTAAATCGCCCGTTTGTTGGGCGGAAGTTGGAGATGTCTAGTTATCAGGACCAGAGATAGTGTTCGAGACGACGGACAAGATTGTCCAGATTCGTGACCGTCTCAAAGCTGCCTGGGATAGACAGAAGAGATATGTTGATCCTAAGCGTAAGGATTTTCACTTCGAAGTAGGTGACAAAGTCCTACTTAAAGTGTCACCCTGGATGGGAGTGATGCGGTTAGGTAAGAAAGGCAAACTAAGCCCGAGATACATAGGACCTTTCGAGGTTATCAAACATGTCGGGTCAGCTGCCTATAAGTTAAACTTACCGGGAGAGCTCAGTGGAATTCACAAAGTGTTCCACATCTGCAATCTGAAGAAGTGTTTCGCTGAGGAATCACTGGTTATACCACATACAGATGTGCATATAGACGAGAGCTTGAAATTTGTTGAAAAACCTTTGTCGATTGAATATCGACAGGTAAAGAAGCTTCGAAGGAAGCATGTACCTATTATGAAGGTCAAATAGGATGCCCGTAGAGGTCCCGAATACACGTGGGAGGTTGAATCCACGATGAAAGAAAAGTACCCTTATTTATTTCAGTAAATCTCAGGTCGAGATTTATTTTAAGGGGGTGAGGATGTAACACCTCGAAAATTCACGTCCTATAATGTGTAGACACGTGTCAAATGTTTAAACGTGTGAAAGAAATATTATAGAAGGACTAAAGTTGACAAACATGGAAAGTATGTAAAAAATACGTATTCTAGGTGTCAACTGTGAATAAATATAATGTACATTAACCCTACACGATGCTCATACCTTCAAACGAATAAATCATGGATCATACGAAGCTAAAAGTGAGAGATTACAAACTACAGGGGTTAAATGTGTCAACATGTTTAAAGATATACCTCTGAGTGACCTTTTGACAAACCCGAAGCTTTGTAAATGTTAATCATGCTCACTAGAATGCACGATTTAAATTTCGTAAAGTTTCGTTAACGTATGAGAAAGTTATGATCGAATTCGTGTGCGAGGGGTTAAAGCGTCAACGTTGAAAGTTAGGCCTTTTCGGGTAACAATAAAGTTACCCGGGGACTTAACAAAGTGGGTATATTTCTTGAGGCCCTTATAGATCAATTACGGGGGCTCAAAATGCAATAAACAAGTGCCTAATCGAAGTTTGAAGAGCCAAGGATCAAAACTGCAATTTTTAAAAGTTTTGTGGGTTGTCACCTAGGTCTCGCGTAGCGCGAGCGTGACTGCTTATGCAGTCGCGCTACGCGACTGCTTCACCTGATCAGCCAGTTCCGAGTTCTTAGGGGACTTGTCTGCCTTTGCACTTGTAATCGATTTTAAACGATTTTTCACTTCTCACTTGGCCCCTAGACACCCCCTAAGCCTTAGAGACACATGTTGATGAGTTGTGGTGTGTCCTAGACCTTGTTGTCAAAGATTTGTGGTATGTAATTCACTATAAAAGGCCACCTTGTGCAACACAACTCCTCACACCTTCTTCTGCATTGTTTGATCATTCCTGGAGCTTTCAAGCAGGTCCATTTGATCTTAAGTCGTGCATAGGACTCTTGTAAGTCTTCTAGTTCGTCTTTGTTTGAGTTTAGCTTGGTTAATTAGCTAAAAGTCAAACCGTCGTAATTACGGTTTGACTTCGAGATTAGTCAATAATGGCTCAGTCATATCTCGAATTAAAAGTAGTTATGACTTGGTATTTATGTGGGTAATAAAACCTAAAAAGTGTTTCCCCTGATCACCACTCTAACCAGGTCAAAAGTCGGGTCAAACTATTAATTAAAAAGTCAACAGGATGCTTAAAATGTCATTTATGCATAATTAGCTATCTAGAACATATATAACCTGTTTGATCATTGTTATAACTTAGTAATTAGTGTAAGAACATGTCTAAACATGTTCAACCCGACTATTTCCTGTTTAGACCCGGTTCGGAACCGAAAGTCACATAGTTTGACTTTCACTTTGACTTTCAGTTCTGACCCGTTTAGGTATGTTTTAGAAATGCCTCAGAGCTTAAATTGGATTAGGTTACTTGTTAGAACAACCCTCTGTGATTACAAACCTTGGTTCACTAGTTATCCAATTAATATGCATATTTCCGTTAATTGCTCATATGTTGACCGTTATGCCCTTATTACCTTAAAACATGATTTATGAAAATGTAAAAGTGTAGAAACCTTAGTTACTGATATATAAACTTGTATGCAAAGTTTGACATCAGTTTGACTTATAGATTAAGAGTTATGCTCAATATCGCAAAATTAAAGCTTTATGTTAATAAAACGGCGTAATTAGCGTATAGCCTAGTTAAGCCTACTTTTTGGTATCAAACTTAATACCCAGTGATGTAATATATTATGTTGGGATTTTTAAAGATTTTTAATTAATTTTAGGCTGAGCATAACTAGTAGTCGTAGGCTTAATCCGGTAATTGTCGGTTTTGCCCTTACGGGCCATAAAATGAGTTTTACTTATCTAAACAACTCCAAACCTTTTGCTACTGATCACATATGATAAATAAATTATTTTAAGCCTTCTGGAAATATAAAAATATCAGATTTAAGTATCGAACCCAGAAATGGCCTTTAATCGCCATAATTAGCGTTTTAACGCATAGTATGTCTTAAAATCATATTGGACATACCCGGGTTGATACCTACTGATATATGAGGCAAATTATGATATATTAACAGTAAGCAAAGGTTGATAAACTCAGACTTCAGTTTTGAGCTTTTCGGCTTATGTGAAATTACCAAAATGCCCATTCGGTGCATAGTTTGGTTATAAGTGATAAATTTCACATATATGCTTTAGCCTACTGATATAACTTATCAAATTGAGTATGTTTGCTATTTACATCAGATCTGTAACTCAGTTAAACATTTAAACTCTTTTACAACCTTTAAAATGACCAAACTACCCCTACGGGGCATAGTTTGTGTTTAAATTCATTTCGGGCATAATGAAAGACATCCTACTGATGTCACAACATATTTGAAGCATATTAACTTAGGAAACCTGTATATAGCTCTTACGGATACCCGTTACGCTTATTTCACGTTCGGTTCGGTTTATGTAACAAGTTTACATAAATTAGCCGAAACGGGTCAAACCTTATCGGTTTTATCTCAAAATCCAGAATGTGAATAATAAACCCATATTAAACAAGTCTTCAAACTTGTCGGGTCTAAATCACATTCTATCCGGTCCTCGCTTAATCGTGCGTACGAACCGTATCTTTGAAACTAGCCGGTCTAAGCTTAAGCTTAATTAAAGACCCGTTAGGATTCTAATAGGTTATTAAAAACCTTCGTTCCAGATTAGGAGCCCAGTAAAAGCTATCTGTACTTGCTGATTTGATATACGGCTGGGATTGAATTTATATTTAGCTCAGGTAAATACTTTTAACTTATTTTCCCTATACGGGCTTGGGTTACGGTACATAGCGTACCGCTTGATCGGGCATCAAATCTCCACGCTTAGTGGGTAGTTGAATAATTTGATCAGCTTGTTTTAAACAGATTTGTTTACTTTACAGCCTTTGGGGGGTTAATGACCATGTCCCGGATATCCCTGGCATCATCTTACGAGATTGGCCACGACCTGAGCACGGGGTGTAGGCGTACACCGTCCGTGTATAACTCATTATAGTGGTGTGTCTATTAATCTTTAACCCGGATACGTTCCGGGCTACTGAACGCATAAGTAACATGTAATTCGTTCACAAGATTATAATATTAAATAATTCTCCCAAGTTAAAAAGATTAATTTTGCCTCTGTGCATTTTAATCAATGTGTCAAGATATTTTGTGCCGTTTGCACTCGAATCACTTTTCAAACTCTTTTTCCCAAAATGAGTCAGTTGAATGTATTTACCAGTGTAAACTGACGTATTTTTTCCAAAAAGGCTAAATGCAGGTACTATACGAAATTGGCTGGATATGTCTCCTTAGCATCAATAGAAATCTCGCAAGCTTAAGATGCCTAAAAGTCTGTTGAACTACTGTTTCCATTTTATGTTCGATCCTTCTGTGGATAAACTTCCGAATATTTTGACATATGATATTACAATAATAAATTTGGTTGTAACATACTTTAAATTGCTTCCGCTGTGCATATTGATATTGTGTTGTTTGACTATTACATTGCCAACCATGACGTCACGAAACTCCCCAACGGGCCCACCGGTGACACGTGGAAAAATCGGGGTGTGACACTTATGCGCTTCATCCATCACAAGCTCGCGTAAGTTTCCATAAAGTGGGACCCAAATACGCACGTTTACATAGTAGGCGCCGTCTTCCTTTTGTTCTAACCGTTTCATTGATCCTCGTAGGGACTCCGCCCTGATGTTCTCTGCTTTCAATGCTTCAACCTGAGCATCTCGTATCTGAGTAGGAAGACTAGATTGGATGGTAAGTTGTAACGCTCGCACGCGTTTTGGTGTAGTATCCTTTCGACTGAGGGCATCGGCCACAACATTGGCTTTGCCCGGATGGTACTTGATCGCGCATTCGTAATCATTCAAGAGTTCGACTGTAACACCCCGGAAATATACAACTTTATATTAGAATTATAAAGTTTAAATAAACAAGAATTAATTAACTAGGAAAATTATAACCTAGTTAACTACAAGTCTAGAAATAACTTGAAATAGGGTTAAAATAACCAAAACTATATGTTAAACAAAAGTGGAGGGGCCAATGTTGTTACAATTGAAACTTATATTATTAGTTTT
Organism: Helianthus tuberosus; assembly: GCA_030545235.1. Classification (NCBI taxonomy): domain Eukaryota; kingdom Viridiplantae; phylum Streptophyta; class Magnoliopsida; order Asterales; family Asteraceae; genus Helianthus; species Helianthus tuberosus. The sequence goes on from CM060352.1 coordinate 172,215,346, forward strand.
AATTAAAAACAAAACCAAACACCTCAATTGAGAGGTCTGGTCGATCAAGAACAGGAGAGGGCGACACCCCCACTCTCAAAACCCTAACTTCTACTAAACTCTCAAATTGAAGGCCCAAATCAGGTTGAAATCGAAATCTGAGCATAGAATTGTGATCACCTCATCAAGAGGATCATAAGGTATGTCGAATTAGGTCATTTTGATTCAACCCAAATTCTTGCATGTGATTGAAATTGAGTGTTGAGCTTAATTATGTGTTGTAAACATGAAATTGGAAGTGATATAAGGTTTAGGGACAAACCCTAGATGATTTATTGTCAAATTCTTGCATGATAATTGTATGGATCAAAATCACCATAGTGGGTGATTAATATGTTAGTAGAACTTGATAAACACTAGGATTAAAACCCTTGTTCTAGTGTAAACTGAAATTACGAGGAAATCTCTAAATTGTTGATGTTAAAATATGTGTATATAGTCTAATTGAAGTTAATTAGGGTGATAAACTCAAGTCATGAACTTGGTGTAGATCATGTAGAAATCTGACCTGCTAGGTGTTTCATAAAACGCCTAAATGAGGGTTAAAATGTTAAAGGTTGGGTAAAACGCAGATTTAAATATGTTAAGAAATAATGCGTTAAAGCTTATGAAAGAGTTCTAAACTTATTATGAATTGAACTCTTTATGCAAGGAATCCGGAACGTCAAGTGGACACGCCGGAGGAGATACATGCAGAAAAGGTATGCTTTAAAGGTACGTAACCACAGTTCCGTTACGTTATGTTAATTTGTTATGTATTTTTACTAGTAGACTTGAATTTAGAATGGTGTATGAATTCGGATGTCTAGTTGAAGTGACGAAGATCACTAGATGAGTAAATGGGTTGAATGTTGATTAGAACAAGTTTGGTATGTTGTAAAATGGTGGTTTCCATTAAACAACCAAACGGGTCAAACAAAGGTTGAATTTGTAAGTGTTGAAGTGACTAAAATGTCACTCATTATGATTGAGTTATAAAAACGTAATCCATGGAGTGGATGTGAAACACTAAGATCGACAAGCCCGGGAATGGGTAATTATGGTTAGATACCAATGTTGATGAATTATGCAAGTATGTAACTTGACCGTTACTTAAGTGAAATTTTGTTAAATTACGTATAGTCGTATTGTAGAATAGAAGTTGTGTAAATTGTAAAAGCGATGATGTTCGCTAAATTGAATAATGGATCAAGGATGTATAAGATCTCGTTGGTAGTCATCATATTGGAAGATTCCGTAGATGAGCCAAACGGGTCGAATAATCAATTAAAGCATGGATATTGCCTCGTAATATGATTGATTGGTCTTTTGTTATCATTGACAAATGACATATTATAAATACGAGGATTTAATATGATTGGTTTGTAGGAATGAAATCCGAGAACTTGGCACAAGTAAACAAACAAATCAACAAAACATAACATTCCAGAGTCTACCGTAAATTACGGTATATACTGTAATTTACGGTAGAGACCAAAAAGTTACGGTGAATTCCTCCTGTGTTACGGTGGAACCAAAGTCTCCCAGGAGCTACCGTAACTTACGGTAACTACCGTAAGTTACGGTAGAGCTTTGACATCTATGATAAATTTTGCATTTCCTTGTTAAATCGAATCCGTTTTAAACGTAGTTTCGATTATGTATTATTTCTAAGTACTCTAATACTAATGTTTAATGTAAACATTTCAGTTTCTAGGTATTCAAGGATTACGGATGACGGTCAAGCAAGCTTTCGAAGAACCGAACACGACTTTTGAAGCTTCCGCAATATTTTAACCTTTAATGGACTATGTTTATGGGATGTAAACAAATTGTTAAACAACTTTTGAATGTTTTAACTTAGTCGTTAGTTGACTAAGGTTTTGCCACTTTTAAACTTACTTATGGAATCTATGTTATAACTAGACATCTTTATCCAAAAAGGTGTGAATTATTATTAAATTCAAGTAAAAAAATTAGACGGGTGTTACAAGTTGGTAATCAGAGCCTAAGGTTGTCAATAAATGTTCGGTTCAAGCTTGATCAATCGTCCGGTAAGAATTAATTTATTATTTTAGTAGATTTTATCTTATGTAAGAAATGAGATGTGAATTAATGTGCATGGGAAAAATGTGTTAACTCACTCAAACCCGGAAAGTGCACCAAAAGTGAACGGTTAAAGCAAGTAGTGAACTTGGCTAAACCAAAGCGAAAGATACAAATGATACAAAATGAAATGTTTAACAATTAATATAAACATTCAGATTCAAGATGACTGATGAAGGCAACGATAATGATACGGTGCCAAAGGTCACCGAACAGATGAAAGAAATGTCTGGTGTAACCGAGAGTGAATTAGCATCTCAATTAACTGAAGAGATGGAAGCTAAAATTTCTGAGGAAGTCGGAAAGGCAATAGAAGCCATTCTACCACAATTCGCCGAGAGACTACAAACCACAATTTTGCTAGCAGTAGAGGATATGATGACTGAATTAAAAGATAGTCTCTCACAAGAAAAAGATGACGGGAGTGAGTCGGATATGGACCCAAGACCCGTAAAGAAATTAAAGCCTGATACCCCGAAAGAGAAGACAAGGTCTTCCCACACGATAGCCGCGGAGGCTAAAGCTGAATTTGATGTTGTTCCAGGTATACTTATTACAAATTTAATTTCACTATAAATTTTATTCAATACTAGTGTGAACAATAGTTGCATAGGGGCATACATGAGTAGTGAAATGGGTGAATTATGTGAAAGAAATGTATATGCATAAGAAAATAAACAATGGTAAGAACGTGAAACCAAGGCAAAAGTAATCACGGTCAATATAGTCGTGGGAAGGAGTGCGCATACACTCGAACTCGGGAACTTAATAAAGTGAACAACTGACGTATTGGGATGGAGTGTAATAACACCCGAACCCGGAAATTTGCAATAAAATAGACGATAAGGACAAGGTTATAGACTTGGCCAAACCAAATAAAATATGCAGAAACTTTGTTACATAAATAAACGATGTGGATAAATTTCATACAATGATATGGAATAATAAAACGAAACGAATTGATTTTGTTATAGTTACAATAGGATTAAGGTTAAAGATGAGAATTACGACTCGGACCAAACATATCCTCGAGAAAGAAACCAAATGGATGATACGTGTTATTCGCTACTATGAATAACAAAGTATCAATAAATGTAAATTTGGAAACTTGGGTATGGGTGACCATCCAAATAACACATTATTAATCAAACCTTTATGAGGAAGGATGATCACAGCGATGGATGTGATTATATAAAAGATTAGTAAAATAAACGTTATGAAAGTATTAGAATAAGGGCGGGTAAACCCCAAAAGCCGAATAAAAATAGCAGTAGTTTTACCAAATAAGACTTGAGACATGGGCCTTCGGGACATTAGAAAAAGAAACAGACCTAAGGGTCGCTGGCAAAAGAAAGGTGGTGTACGGATTAATTAAGTAAAGTGCTTGATAATAAAAGTAAACGGAAGCTGGATAATGGGAGCATATTACATTAAGATAATGAGCCTAAGGGAAGGGATAAGAATCAAGTAAACAAAAATATAAATCGACAATTTAGAATGTCAAGGCATAAGGATAAAGTTGACTGTCATAGGCGATGGAACTCACACGAACAAGTTAAACCAGACGAGTGAAAGAATAAAAGACTTGGTTGAGTAAAAGCGGTGAATTTTACTGATACGACCAGATAAATCGAGAAACAAAGTCTTAATGAATGCCGGAAAGGTTGCTATGAAAATAATATCGATAAAATACCCAATTGATAGGTATGTTTTCAGATAAATGCGTAACCAACAGTCGAGAACGCGAATTAAAAGTCAAAAGACTCGGAATAAGAGTTATGACTAAGAAGACGATAAAATTTTGCAAAAAAAAAAAAAAAAAAAACAGAAATTTCGATAGTCATGTTCAACTACTTTAATGTTGGGCGGGTTGAATAAAGTATAGTAGTTGATACCCAAGAAAGCACAACCTGGATAAAGAAAGCGTGAAATATTACTGAATCTATGTGATAGGTCATAAAAGAGTATGGAAGGGAAAATGCAAACCAATGAAACCGAAGTGTTAAAAACATCAAGATCAAGAACCCGGGTAACGGGTTGAAAGGAAATAGGGGCATACACCAAATAACGGTATGAATAAAATAAACCGACGCGAAGGACACATAAGAATTCATAGAGTCGGAAAAATAATCCGAAAGAAAATAAGTGTAGCTTTAGACTATGGTTAAGGTCAAATGAATTTTGAAAACAAAAGTCATTTATTCGAAATACAAAAAGGAGATGCTTTGACGCCATATGTATACTTATGCAATTAAATAAAGATATGTGTTGGTGCATACATCTGTCGACTTCATCTTGTATCGAGTCTTGTACAGTAATAGTTAGATCAGGGCACGAAAAACGAGATAGTGGTTTTTAGAGGTGATTCTACTCGAAATGACACCATGTCATTTCGTGGGGAATCACATAAGTTTCTGATTCCACTCGAAAGTTAAATGTTGATTCCACTCGAAAGTTAAGTGTTGATTCCTCTCCAAATGACACCATGTCATTTCATGGGGAATCAGGACCCTATATATAGGTCATTATGAGCGAAATCAGGTAGCCATTCCTTGTATTCCATACCGAAGCGCTGCCGGTGTGAAGATCGATTGTAATCAGAGTTTTATCAATACAATCAGTTGTTAAAGTGAAGATTAAGCTGTTACTAAATATATTTCTTGTTTTCCGCACCTGCAATAGATCAGAACCTCTCTAAACGACTCATTTGGATCAGTCGATCGATCCTACAATTGGTATCAGAGCCAGTTGGAGGAGTTCTGCAGTTTACAGCTGTATTTCATTGATATTTTTCGCTTCTACACCTTCTCTCATCGTTTCAGGAAGATTTAATGGTTAAAACTGGTTCAAATTTTCACAGATTGGATAATATTGAACATAGAAAAACCCTTGAAAGTTTCATAGCAAAATTCGCAGTAAAAATGGACAAAATAGACCTCCGAACTGATTTCGCTCGTACGGATGTTGTCTGATTTCGCTCCAAAACTTGATGTTGATTTTGCTCCTGGCTGCCAAACTGTTGATTCCGCTCGTAAATTTCTGATTCCACTCCAACATACTTTCTGATTCCGCTCCAGACTGCCAAAGTTGTGATTTCGCTCCAAGTGCTCAAAGTTTCTGATTCCGCTCCAAGCTTCAAATCAGAGATTCTGCTCACATGATCATTATTGCATGTGTCAGTTCATGTGATCAGTAGTATCTGCCCAAGACATTTGAAATACATCTCGGTCCAATCAACATTTTGATTAGTGGGTTTTTGGTCCAATTATAAATTGCATGTTTTAAAATTGACGGCTCATTAGACTTTGCATGTGAAGTTTTTCGGCCCAAGAATCAAAGTATATGCCGTCCACTTTTCAGCTCCAATAGCTTGTGTTCACGTGAATTGTTTGGCCCTATCATATTTGCTTGTCTATTGATATTGGCGGCCCAATAGAATTAGAACAACATCAGACCCATGTGCTTTGAATGTTAGCGGCCCAATCAAAGTTCAAAATACATATCACATTTAAAGTGTTGTCGGCTATTAACATGAAGTTTGCATGTGTGAAATTCAGCCCAATCAGATTTTGAGTAATATCTAGTTTGTCAGCCCATATATCGTGAATTTTTTTTCAGCCCAATCAGAAATTGTTGTCGGCTCACGTGTTGATTAAAATTCACAAGAGGTGGATCAGTCTGTTTGAACTCGAACTCTTTCAGGTTGTGTGGTTTAGTCAGGTGATACAGGTGTTTCACGAGGTGAACCAGTTCGTTTGAAAGATTGTTTGATATTTCGCTTGAACAAGAACCATGGACAACGATTTCTACAACACGTTCGCTACATCTTCGGTTACTCCGGCTTCGATTGCCCAAAACATGAATTTGGAAAATGAAACCGGAACAACATAAAAACCCCCTAAAATGATGAGTATTGAAGAGTACTGCGGGTGGAAAGACAGATTCAAAAACTGGGTTCAGGCAAATCATCTTAGGTCATGGGAGTGTATTCTAAAGAAATATGTTTTGCCTCGTACTGATTTGCAAGTTGTGAAAACAATTTCTGAGTTTAGTGATCAAGAACGAGTTATGTATCGTGCTGAAAAGATGATGATTAGTCTATTATAGCAGGCAATCAAAGAAGACATTTTCATTCTACTTCAGCATGATAAAACTTCAAAGTCAATCTGGGATGCTCTACGTGTTAAGTTTGAAGGTAGTGAGAACATGATTAAAAGCAAAAAGGCGTTGCTCAAGAAAGAGTTTGATCTGTTCAGTAGTTTACCGGGAGAAGACACGAAGAAGCTGATTGAACGTTACTGCCATTTAGTGCGATCTATGTCGATGATTGGTATAACCAAAGATCCTGATGAGTGGGTAGACAAGTTAGCGGACGCTTTACCGCAGAAAGAGTGGGGAACTTACTTGATGATTCTAAAGAATACGGGTGTTTATGATGGGTTGACAATTTCACGGTTTATTGAGAAAATCGAAAGTCAAGATCTGGAACAGCAGAAGATCGCAAGGATGAGCAGTCCAAGTGGTCAACAGGATGTGAAAATGTACTACAAAGGTAGTGTTCAGGAATCAGAAAGAAGCCCAAAAATTGAAACTACGTTCAGTGCTGGGGATTCAACAGAAAAGGTTGATCAAAGTTCCAAAAGCAGTAGTGGATTTTCTTCATTTCCGAGTGTCAATCAGAAAGAGACTACATCAAGTTTTCATTCTCAGAGCACAAAGACAGGAAATGGTTATGTGATCCAGTGTAACATTGCTTTGAATCTTCCAGAGGGTCAAATTTTTTCTGAGGAAACCGCAAAGATCACATGGCTCTACTTGGTTCAGTGTTGCTATCCGATGAAGGTTTAGTGGCTGGGAGGATCGGAAATCCTATGCTCACAAAGGAGGATTACGATCAGATAGACGCCGAAGAGATGGAACTGATGGACATTAAATGGTGTCTAGCCAGTGTTCTTAGACGAGCTGAAAAATTCAAGCTGATTACTGGGAGAAATGACTTTCTTGATGCACATGTTTCAACTTTAGGTTTTGATAAATCTAAAGTTATTTGTTTTCGATGCAGGGAGAAAGACCATTTCAAACAGGAATGCAAGAACAGGGAAGCTAGTGGTGCTCAGAATCCGTTTGTGTAACAACTCTCATCAAAAGTACTATTTAATATATTAATTAGTCCAAAAAGGAAACCCTAATTGAGAGACCCAAGTGATTCTGAACAAACCCTGAAATTTTCATAATTTTCAGAATCAGGATTAGGGCCCCTAAAACTCAAGGGGGGTAAACCCTAGTGGATAATTATCCTTAAAATTCGTTGTCAAAATACTGAATTTCGAAAATTTCAACTCAGCAAAGCTAGTTTCAGTCGTGGCTACCCTATAGCCTATTTTGATTCCATACGGACCGCAACAGTCTCAACCTTACGGTCCGTAAGCAGTCATACGGACCGCAACCTTGACAAGCTTACGGTCCGTAAGCTAGTGAAATTTTACCTATAAATAGCAGACATTGGCATTCGTTTTCTGAACATTTTACGTCGACCAAATTCTCACAAATACACTGCTTTACGTTCTGTTATTCCAAAATTCAACCCCCGGGTATCGAAATTCTGCTACAAAACAGGGTATTAGCACAATCGCTGCTACGATTCATTTATCCGACGATCAAGATATCTAATGCATGTTTAAATGCCGCCCACATTAGGGTTATACTTTATCGTTCGTCATTAATTTGACGGATTGTCGTTAATTCGATAGGTAAAGTATTATACTTTATCGTTCGTTGTTAATTCAACGGATCATCGTTAATTCGATGGGTAAAGTATTATACCTTGTCGTTCATTGTTAATTCAATGGATCATCGTTAATTCGATGGACAAAGTATTGCATTTTGACATTCATTGTGATAATTTGATCTCGTAAATTATCGTAATTGCTGGATTGATTACTAACCCAGTTTTGTGTGCATTATTTATATTAGGTTAACAAGGCTAAATCATAGATTAGACTCTGACCATATTAAATCAGCAATGTGAGTCATTCTCTCTTTTTATCAAATCTATTTACAAAATCAGTTTATTTTCAAAGTTATAATTACGGGGATTAAGTCTTTGTAATCACCAAGTTACAGCCGGTATGTGGGGTTTTGTATACATTACTTGATAATCGTCACCATTGGGGCAGCCAATGGGGGATATGACCATAGCCACAGACAACATTGGACGAATGGGCCAATGGGTCGAGTGACAAGTACCGTGGGTAGTTGGCTTGATATCAGAAACATTGTAATCACTCTTAATACTGTATATTATAACAAATGTGTCATTTTAGTAAATAGAATGATTCACTCAGTATTTCCCGCTGACAAAACCTTTTTCAAACATGTTTCAGGTGATCTGTTGTAATTCAGGAAAAGTGCTGGGGAGCATTTCAAGCTTAAAGATAGTGGCTCAATATAAAATAAATAAAGACTTTTGTAATATCACGCTTTTATATTAAAAACATAATATTGTAAATTATCGGGGTTTTATCCCAAATTGTGAAATAAAATAATCGGGGAAAAAGTTTTTAGCTTTAAGCGATCCTGTTTCCGCTGTTAAACTCAATTAAATCAATACCGCAGTATTTCTGTCCCGCGGCTCTTGAAACGGGTCAAACCGGGTCGAGGGTCGTGACAGAAAAAGGTGGTATCAGAGCCACTGGGTTAAGCTGATACTCAATTTTTCCTGATTACAGCCACTGGGTTAAGCTAATTATGTATTCAGAAATGCTCAAATTTTTCCTGATTACAGCTACTGGGTTAAACTAATTAAGTATTTAGAAATACTTAATTTTTCCTGATTACTATTAAGTGATTATTTGTATTATTAACTGACTATTTGATTATTTGTTAGTTACAGTATGGGTAAGAAAAAGCTGTCAAGTATCTATCTTAAATTAGAGAAATCATCTAATGAAAAAGGAAGTTCATCCCGAACCAAATCCTCAAGTCAGTCTGAAATTCCTGAAGAAGGAATATTCGTGCGTAAGGCACAATACGAGGAATCACTTTCTCCTCATAGGAGAGAAATGATTATTAAGAAAAGTAAAGAGAAAATCCGAGAAAAGAGGATTAAACGGGAAACTCAGGAATTAATTGATAAATCACCTTGGGAAGATAAACTAGATGAGAAATGGGCTAATTTATATATGCTAGCCACCGTAGCCGAAAATATAAATCTTTAAAGATTAGCACCCTACTCTCATAATCTAGAAACTCTGTGTGATAAATAAAATTTAAAACCTGAGTATGTTTATTAGTTATCTTTGTAATCAACTAGTACACAGTATGTAATAAATTACAAAGTTATTTGTAAATTTTAACTTAGTATTTTATGCATTTTGCATATATGCTACATCAGCATGAGTGAGATAACCGAAGATTTTCAGAATCTTAATCTTTATCCCGTAACTGTCGAAGCTTCCAAAGAATATATTAGCTACTATCCCGATATCGAACAACCAGTAGAATTCAAGGTTCCACCCCTGAGCAAGCCAAAACAGAAGAAAAGAACTTATGTAGGATGGAGGAAAATCCGTAAGAAGAAGCCAGCGAAGAAACTACCCAAAATAAATAATCCATTGAAAAAGGGAAAAGAAGTTATCACCGGAGAGAGTCCTGAACCACAAGAAATGGAAACTGGAGACAAAAAGAAGGATAAGGAGATAGAAATACCAATGGAGGAGATTACTAAAGAAGTAATAATGGAAGTTGGGCAAGGGTCTATACCAGCTCAGAGAGAAATCGGGGAGAGTTCCAATCCAAACCATGAAAGAACTTTTCAAGATGAAATAGATTTTCTGTTGGAAAACTGTGAAACGATTCAGCCTGTCCAAACAAATCTTTTTACCTATCCTATTGAAAACCAATTCCCTATGAATTGGGAACCAGCAGCAATTCCTGATCCAATAGTCCACTCCCAACCCATAGGAATGGACGAATGGTGGACAAACGATTGGCAATTTCAAAATATTGTCAATGATCCTTACACTTTTCTTCCACAATTCGATCCAGAACCATTACCTAATCCACCCATGAGCACTGAAAACATGGCCGAACTTCGCCACTTTGGCGAAGAATTGTTTGATATGGGAAATAGAATGAGGAAGATAGGTGGACAGATTGCTTGGAAGTATGACGAGAGGGAAATGCGTTTCTAAAACAACAAGTAACGAGAGATGATAACAATGATAAAATGGTAGTTGTATAATAGTACTAATCAAGTTAATCTGTAAATAATCAATAAAACTCTGTATGATATCTGTGAGTAATGATGCATAATAGATATATATAAATGAAATCGAAAGATCGATTATTTTGACTATATCTGTATTATACAATTTTCTGATTGTTTGTATATAATTATTATTTATCAGTTACTAATAAAATTTATATATATACATTATCAGATGGCAAACAGTAATGATGAACCTATTAATGAAGTTAATCATTCTGAACAACATTCAAGAGATCAATATATGACTCGGCAAGATATCGAAAACATTGTTGCTCAAGGGATAGCCAATGCTATTCCAGCATTTGTCGCTGCTATCAAGAATCCACCCGAACCGCAACAAATTGTTCCGAGCAAACAAATTACTGAAGATAACTTCAGTAATAGTGTAAATGGAGGCAATAAGCATGATAATCATAATAAGGAACCACATCAAGCTCCATTACCCAAGAAAATGAAAACTGCAACGCCTGGTTGCACTTTCAAAGAATTCATTGCTTGTAAACCCACTGAATTTGCAGGCAATGAAGGAGCAACTGCATCACTGCGTTGGTTAGAGAAAACCGAAGCAGTTATTGCAATAAGTAAATGTGGTAAAGATGATCAAGTTATGTATTCATCCAATCTGTTCAAAGAAGGAGCACTCGAGTGGTGGAATACTGTGTTACAATCAAAAGGAAGAGCAATAGCTTATGCTATGACTTGGGAAGAATTTAAAGGTTTGGTGGAAAGAAAATTCTGTCCTGAGTATGAGAAAGAACAGATGGCGAATAAATTTCTAAATCATCGGATGATGAGTGTGGATTGTCGCGGATATACCTCGACATTCTTCGAATATGCAAGAGTGGTGCCAACACTGGCTTCGCCAGAACCGGTACTTATTTCTCGCTATATTTGGGGGCTAATTAGCGAAATCCGCAATATTGTTAAAGCTGCGAGACCTCGCACTATTGATGATGCGGTAGAATTAGCCAACACTCTGACCGATGAATTGGTGCGCACAAGAGATGAAGATAGGAAGAAGGCATTAGCTCAGAAAATTACCCAAGGATTTCGTATGGGTAATAATAACAGCTTCAAGAGAAAAGGAACAGGGCAATTTCCAGGTCCGTCATTTTGCAGGAAATGCAAAAAGAAGCATTTTGGAAGATGCGATATTACTTGCAATTTTTGCAAAGCTGTAGGACATCGTGAAGAGAACTGCAAAAAGAAAACAGTAATCTGTTTTAATTGTGGTGAAGCAGGGCATTATAAAACAGAATGTCCTAAATTGGTCAAACCAGTAGACAACAAACCAAAGACAACTGAAGGAACTACTAAGAAGAATGCCAGGGCATTTCAGCTGACCACGCAAGAAGCAGAACTTATTCCAGATGTGATAGCGGGTACGTTCTTAGTTCACAACGTCTATGCAAAAGTATTATTTGACTCTGGTGCAAACCAAAGTTTTATAAATACTTCATTCTGTCAAGCTCTTAGTTTACCTTTAACCAATATTAGGCAAATTTTTACTGTTGAAACCGCAGACGGAAATTCAGTTAAAATAGATAAAGTGTTGCAAGAAGGAAACATAGAACTTTTAGGACATAAATTCTCTGCAAGACTATTGCCGATGAATTTAGCTGAATTTGATGTTGTATTAGGAATGGATTGGTTAGTAGCCAACCATGCTAGAATCCTTTGTGATCAGAATTCCATAGAAATTCAATTACCTACCGGAGAAGTGATTAGGATTACAGGAGATAAACCACGTAAGCCCATGAAGTTCATATCAGTAATGAAAGTTGCCAATTATGAACGAAAACAAGGAATAGTGTATATGATTTCAGTAATCATTAGCACTAAAGGAAAAGATCTTAAGGAAATACCAGTAGTATCGGAATACTCTGGTATATTTCCAGAAGATTTACCAGGGTTACCTCCAGATAGGGAAGTAGAATTTAGGATTCATTTAATTCCAGGAACTACACCGATAGCCAAGGCACCTTATCGGTTAGCACCCACAGAAATGTTAGAATTGAAAAAGCAATTAGATGAATTACTAAGTAAAGGATTCATACAACCTAGCTCATCCCCTTGGGGAGCGCCAGTGTTGTTTGTGAAGAAAAAGGATGGTTCAATGAGAATGTGTATCGATTATAGGGAATTGAATAAGGTTACAATTAAAAATCGATATCCATTACCTAGGATTGATGATCTTTTTGATCAACTACAGGGGGCTAGATATTTTTCTAAAATAGATTTACGCTCTGGATATCATCAATTGAAGGTACAAGAAGAAGACATACCTAAGACTGCTTTCAGAACTAGGTATGGTCATTACGAGTTTACAGTCATGCCATTCGGGTTAACGAATGCACCTGCAGCATTCATGGACATGATGAATAGGATCTGTAAACCGTACTTGGATAAATTTGTAATTGTTTTCATAGACGATATACTTATTTATTCCAAAAGTCAGACAGAGCATTGTGAACATCTTCATGCACTCTTAACTTTGTTAAGAAAAGAAAAGTTGTACGCCAAATTCTCGAAATGCGAATTTTGGCTAAAGGAAGTACAATTTTTAGGACACATGGTGAATCATGAAGGTATTCATGTAGATCCTGCTAAGATAGAGGCAATTACCAAATGGAAGGTTCCACAAACAGCAATGGAAATTAGAAGTTTTATAGGATTAGCTGGGTACTATAGACGGTTTATTAAGGATTTTTCCAAGATAGCCGTACCATTAACTAAGTTAACCTGTAAAGCCACTAAGTTTGAATGGGAATCTAAACAGGAAGAAGCCTTTAGGATTTTGAAACAGAAACTAACCCATGCACCAATCTTAGCCTTACCAGAAGGAACTGAAGATTTTGAAGTATATTGTGATGCTTCAAAATTAGGATATGGGTGTGTGCTTATGCAACGCAAGAAGGTAATTGCGTATGCATCAAGGCAGTTGAAAAAGCACGAAGAGAACTATACAACTCATGATTTAGAATTAGGAGCCGTAATTTTTGCCCTTAAAATTTGGAGACATTATCTGTACGGAAGTAAGTTTACTATCTATACAGATCATAAGAGTTTAAAATACATATTTGGGCAAAAAGAGTTAAACATGAGGCAAAGAAGATGGATGGAAATCTTAAGTGACTACGACTGTGATATTCAGTATCACGAAGGAAAGGCAAATGTAGTTGCAGATGCCTTAAGTCGTAAGTATTATGAGAAACAACGAAGGGTTCGTGCTCTCAGATTAAATCTACAAATAGATTTAATGGAACAATTGAAGAATGTTCAAACAACAGCAATCAAGGATGATGCTGAAGGAATGAAAGGACGAATCAAAGAATTAGAACAAGGAGCAGATGGAATTTGGAGATTCCATAAAAATAGAATTTGGGTACCTAAGCAGGGAGACTTAAGACCTAAGATTTTAGAAGAAGCTCATAAATCTAGGTACACTATGCACCCAGGAAACAATAAGATGTACCAAGATTTAAGGAAGAATTTCTGGTGGATAGGAATGAAAAGGGACATAGCCAGTTATGTTTCTAAATGTCTTACTTGTTCACAAGTTAAGGCAGAACATCAGAAACCTTCGGGGTTACTACAACAGTTAGAGATGCCAGTATGGAAATGGGAACTTATAACAATGGATTTTGTTACTAAGTTACCTAAAACCAGAAAAGGTAATGATGCGATTTGGGTAATTGTGGATCGATTAACCAAATCAGCTCACTTTCTACCTATGAAAGAAACCTTTAGTATGGAAAGACTGGCTAAATTGTATGTAGATGAAGTTGTATCCTTACATGGAGTTCCACTCTCCATTGTTTCGGATAGAGATAGTCGTTTTACTTCCCATTTCTGGAAAAGTTTCCAGCAAGCTATGGGAACTCGACTAAACCTAAGCACTGCATATCATCCACAAACAGATGGACAAAGTGAAAGAACAATCCAAACTCTAGAAGACATGCTCCGAGCATGTGTAATAGACTTTGGTGGAAGTTGGGATGATCATTTACCATTAATTGAATTCTCCTATAACAATAGTTATCACTCAAGCATTGATACTGCTCCATTCGAGGCACTGTATGGAAGAAAGTGCAGAACCCCAGTTTGCTGGGCAGAAATAGGAGAAAGTCAGTTATCAGGACCTGAAATAGTGCAAGAAACAACTGATAAGATTACTCAAATCAAGGAAAGGCTGAAGACGGCTCGAGATCGTCAGAAGAGTTATGCAGACAATAGAAGCAAGCCGTTAGAATTCCAAGTTGGAGACAGAATACTGTTGAAAGTTTCTCCTTGGAAAGGAGTAGTCAGATTTGGAAAGAAAGGAAAGCTAAGTCCAAGGTACGTAGGACCATTTCCAGTGATCCAACGTATAGGACCAGTAGCTTATCGTTTACAATTACCAGAAGAATTATCTGGAGTACATAATGTATTTCATGTATCCAATCTCAAGAAATGCTTATCAGATGAATCTCTGGTAGTACCTCTTCGAGATATAGAGGTAAACGAAAAATTGAAATTTGTTGAGAAACCTCTTCAAATTGAGGATCGAAAGATCAAGTTTCTCAAACACAAACGACTAGTTTTAGTCAAAGTCAAGTGGGATTCTAAGAGAGGAGCTGAATACACTTGGGAACTGGAATCAGAAATGAAGAAGAAGTATCCACACTTATTCCAGTAAATCTCGAGGACGAGATTTTTCTTAAGGTGGGTAGAATGTAACAACTCTCATCAAAAGTACTATTTAATATATTAATTAGTCCAAAAGGAAACCCTAATTGAGAGACCCAAGTGATTCTGAACAAACCCTGAAATTTTCATAATTTTCAGAATCAGGATTAGGGCCCCTAAAACTCAAGGGGGGTAAACCCTAGTGGATAATTATCCTTAAAATTCGTTGTCAAAATACTGAATTTCGAAAATTTCAACTCAGCAAAGCTAGTTTCAGTCGTGGCTACCCTATAGCCTATTTTGATTCCATACGGACCGCAACAGTCTCAACCTTACGGTCCGTAAGCAGTCATACGGACCGCAACCTTGACAAGCTTACGGTCCGTAAGCTAGTGAAATTTTACCTATAAATAGCAGACATTGGCATTCGTTTTCTGAACATTTTACGTCGACCAAATTCTCACAAATACACTGCTTTACGTTCTGTTATTCCAAAATTCAACCCCCGGGTATCGAAATTCTGCTACAAAACAGGGTATTAGCACAATCGCTGCTACGATTCATTTATCCGACGATCAAGATATCTAATGCATGTTTAAATGCCGCCCACATTAGGGTTATACTTTATCGTTCGTCATTAATTTGACGGATTGTCGTTAATTCGATAGGTAAAGTATTATACTTTATCGTTCGTTGTTAATTCAACGGATCATCGTTAATTCGATGGGTAAAGTATTATACCTTGTCGTTCATTGTTAATTCAATGGATCATCGTTAATTCGATGGACAAAGTATTGCATTTTGACATTCATTGTGATAATTTGATCTCGTAAATTATCGTAATTGCTGGATTGATTACTAACCCAGTTTTGTGTGCATTATTTATATTAGGTTAACAAGGCTAAATCATAGATTAGACTCTGACCATATTAAATCAGCAATGTGAGTCATTCTCTCTTTTTATCAAATCTATTTACAAAATCAGTTTATTTTCAAAGTTATAATTACGGGGATTAAGTCTTTGTAATCACCAAGTTACAGCCGGTATGTGGGGTTTTGTATACATTACTTGATAATCGTCACCATTGGGGCAGCCAATGGGGGATATGACCATAGCCACAGACAACATTGGACGAATGGGCCAATGGGTCGAGTGACAAGTACCGTGGGTAGTTGGCTTGATATCAGAAACATTGTAATCACTCTTAATACTGTATATTATAACAAATGTATCATTTTAGTAAATAGAATGATTCACTCAGTATTTCCCGCTGACAAAACCTTTTTCAAACATGTTTCAGGTGATCTGTTGTAATTCAGGAAAAGTGCTGGGGAGCATTTCAAGCTTAAAGATAGTGGCTCAATATAAAATAAATAAAGACTTTTGTAATATCACGCTTTTATATTAAAAACATAATATTGTAAATTATCGGGGTTTTATCCCAAATTGTGAAATAAAATAATCGGGGAAAAAGTTTTTAGCTTTAAGCGATCCTGTTTCCGCTGTTAAACTCAATTAAATCAATACCGCAGTATTTCTGTCCCGCGGCTCTTGAAACGGGTCAAACCGGGTCGAGGGTCGTGACAGTTTGGAAAAGACGATTACTACCGGAAAGGCATTTACCAGCAAGTTGGTCAACAACAAGAACCACAGGTGGCTCATGGTAGAAGAATCGAGGATTCAAAAAGAGCGTGCGTGGTGGATTTTAACTGGAACAATTATATATCTCCTGATAGCAAAGCATGCATAGTCGATCAAGATGATGAGAGGCTACCTGAAGGCTTCAGCTGGGATATGTTTGTAGACGAAAAAGGAGATTTTAAAGCTTTCATTGCAAAAATAGTGAAAGAACCTGATATGTTTACTGCATGGATGAAATCTATTGGTGAAACTATAAAGTCTGTTGCATCAGATGAAAGCTCACAGAGTGCAGATGAAAGCTCACAAAGCTCAAATGACAGTTCAGAAAAAGAAATTGTTTTTGATCAAACACCATCTGATTCTGGTTCATTGGATGATAATTCTGAAAAATCTGTACAGTTTGATCAGTCACCAACTGATGACAGCAGCAGTGATGATGAGGAAGAAAAACATATTAATATTGCTAAATCTCATCTATCTCTTGAAAGTTTTCATTTCTATTTTGCAGATCGCATGGAGAAGCTGAAAGAAAAACAAGCTGCAAAAGAACAAAAGGAAATGAAGACTGAAAGTGTTGCTGAGAAGATTGCTGAACCAGAAAAGGTGACTAAAGATAAGAAAGTGGTTGAAGTTGAGAAAATTATTGAAGTTGAAAAGATTGTTGAAGTTATCAAGCCGTGCTTGAAGTGTTTGGAGACTTGCAAAGAATGTGCAGCAAAAGATGAGAAAATGGCAGAGTTTGAGAAGTTGAAGGAACAATTACTATTCAATCTTAACTACGTGAAAGAATCATACGATGTATTGAACAGAACAGTAACTAGTCTTCAAAAGACAAACTCTGAAACAGAAAATGCTTTGACAATGATGAATGCAACATTGATGACGAAGCAAAAAGCTATTAACTTTTACATCGAAGAAAGTGCAAAGTGGAAGCAAGAGTTGGAAACTGAAAAGATTGAAAATGAGAGAATCAGACGATTATTGCAGAGTTATTCTAGTTCTGATTATCTTATTGATAGAATTTATCCGACTGTTGCAGGTATGGAAGCTTTTCAAGATGAGAAGCCTAAGAAGAAGGATACTGGTAAGAAACCGACTGCTAGGTATAACAAGTGTCCGCCTCCAATCTGGGAAGGGTATTCTCCCAGAAAACCAAATGAGGAGCAAGTCGAAAAATGTCACACCCCGACTTTCCACACGTTTGACCGGCGGGCCCGGTGGGGAGTATCGTGACGTGGTTGGCAACATAATAGTCAAACAACACAATATATAAATGCACAGCGGAAGCAAAAGATAAATATATTACATTCCGAATAATAAGTAATATCCAGTATTACAACGGAAAGTAAAAGATCCACAGGCGGATCAAATAAAAGAAAAATTGTTCAACAGACTTTGACATCTAGAGCTTGCGAGACTTGAGTAATGATGCCTGGAGTAGCCAGCCTATTTCGTCTAGCACCTGCACTTAGCCTTTTTGGAAAATACATCAGTTTACACTGGTAAATACAACTCAACTGACTCATTTTGAAAAGAGTTTGTAAATTAATTTGAATGCACTTCGGCACAAAATATATTTATAACTTGGGACAATTATTAAAATAATCTTGTATACAGTTTTACTCATTTGCCGTCCATTAGCACCGGTTAGAAGAGCCGGTTTAAGTTAACTGACACGCCACAGGTATAATGCCCACAAGGTTGATTCCTTTAGTGGATTACCAGTTTTTACATAATGCATCTGTCAGGTGTACGCCTACACCCCGTGCTTAGGTCGTGGCCATTTCGTAAAATGATGCCAAGGATATCTGGGACATGGTCATTTAACCCCCAAGGGCCATACATCAAATAATACAGAATAAAGCGGGTTATGTAAATACATTAATCACAATCCGATTTAAATGACTACATACCCGACCAAGCGGTACTTTTTATAGTACCGTATCCCAAGCCCGTATAGGAAAATTAAGTTAAGAGTATTTACCTGAGCAAAGTATCAATCAAATATAGCAAACGCAAGTAATTTTACTGGGCTCCTAATCTGGAACGAAGGTTTATAATAACCTATTAGATTTCTAACGGGTCCTTAATTAAGCCTTAGCTTAGACCGGTTAGTTTCAATGATACGGTTCGTACGCACTATTAAGGGAAGGCCTGATAGAATGTGATTTAGACCCGGCAAGTTCGGAGACTTGCTTAATATGGGTATTTCATACACACTCTGGATTTTGAGATAAAACCGATAAGGTTTGACCCGTTTCGGCTAATTTATGTAAACTAGTTACATAAACCGAACCGCACGCGTAATAAGCGTAACGGGTAATAATGAGAGCCATTTACAGGTTTCCTAAGTTAATATGCTCCAAATATGTTGTGACATCAGTAAGATATCATTTATTATGCCCGAAATGAATTTAAACACAAACTATGCCCCGTAGGGGTAGTTTGGTCATTTAAAAGATTATAAAAGAGTTTAAGTATTATCATGGGTTACAGGTCTGATATAATCAGCAAAAATACTTAGTTTGATAAGTTATAACAGTAGGGTAAAGTATATATGTGAAATTTATCAATTATAACCAAACTATGCACCGTAGGGGCATTTTGGTAATTTCACATAAGCCGAAAAGCTCAAAACTGAAGTCTGAGTTTAACAACCTTTTCTTACTGCTAAAATATTATAATTTACCTAAAATATCAGCAGGTATCACCCTTGTATGTTTAAAAATAGTCTTTGTACATACTATGCGCTAAAAACGCTTAATAAGGCGATTAGAAGCCGTTTCCGGGTTCTATATAGAAATCTGGTATTTTTATTATTCCAGAAGGCTTAAAATAATTTATTTATCATTTGTGATCAGTAGCAAAAGGTTTGGAGTCGATTAGATATGTAAAACTCATTTTATGGCCCGTAAGGGCAAAACCGACAATTACCGGATTAAGCCTACGACTATGAGTTATGCTCAGCCTAAAATTAATTAAAAATCTTCAAAAATCCCAAAATAATATATTACATCAGTGGGTAAAGAGTTTGATATCAAAAAGTAGGCTTAACTAGGCTATACGCTAATTACGCTGTTTTATTAACATAAAGCTTTCATTTTACGCTAACGAGCATAACTCTTAATCTATACCTCAAACCGATGTCAAACTTTGAATACAAGTTTATATATCAGTAACTAAGGTTTCTACATTTTTACATTTTCACAAATCACGTTTTAAGGTGAAAAGGGCATAATGGTCAACACATGAGCAATTAACGGAATCATGAGTATTAATTGGTTAACTAATGAACCATGGTGTATAATCACAGAGGGTTATACTAGCATGTAACCTGGTCCAAATGAAGCTCTAAGGTATTTCTAAAACATACCATAACGGGTCAGAACTGAAAGTCAAAGTGAAAGTCAAACTATGCGACTTTCGGTTCCGAACCGGGTCTTTACTGAAAGTTGTCGGGTTGAACATGTTTAGACATGTTCTTACACTTATTACTAAGTTATATTAATGATCAAACAGGTTGTATGTTCTACATGGCTAATTATGCATAAATTAGAATTTAAGGATCCTGTTGACTTTTTATTAGTAAGTTTGACCCGACATTAGACCTAGTTAGAGTGGGAATCAGGGGGAACCCTTTTAAGGGTTTATTACCCACATAATTACCAACTTATAACTACTTTTGATTCGACTAATCACTGGACCATTAGTGATTAATCTTAAGTTAATTACGACGGTTTGACTTTTAAGCTATAACTAAGTAAAAACTTAACTAAGGAAGGATTAGCAAACTTACAAGAGTCCTATGCTTGATTAGGAAGGTCTTGTCTCTGCTCTTAAGCTCCCAAAAGCTCCAGAATTGCACAAGAGATGAATGATCAAATGGTTGCACTTAGGAGCTTTATATAGTGACCAAGGCTCCATAGTTTGTTGACAAATAAGTCTACCACTGACCACAACTCATCAACAAGTGTCTCTAGTGTTCTAGGGGTTGTTTAGGGGCCAAGCAAGATGAGGAAATTCGTTTAAATGTCGAAAATCGCGTTTAAACAGCAACCAGCCCCGTTTTCTGTTACTGGGCATCCCTTGCGCACCGTAAGCATAAGTCTTGCGGTGCGCAAGGCTTCTGATCAGCCTTCACATTTTCCATTTTTCGCATAAATGACTCTTGGCCCTTCCGAAAGGTCAACTAACCTTTATATATTGCAATTTGAGCCCTCCATATTTACCTACAAGGGCTTTAGGATATTTACCCACTTTGTTAAGTCATCGGTTAACTTTATTGTTACCCGAAAGGTCCTGACTTTCAACGTTAACGCTTTAACCCCTCGCATACGAATTTGATCATAACTTTCTCATACGATAACGAAACTTTATGAAATTTTTATCGTGCATTCTAGTGAGCATAATTAATCGTTACAAAGCTTCGGGTTTGTCAAAAGGTAACTCAGAGGTATAACTTAAACATGTTGACACATTTAGCCCCTGCAGTTTGTAATCTCTCACTTTTAGCTCCGTATGATCCATGATTTATTCGTTTGAAGGTATGAGCATCATGTAGGGTTAATATACAATATATTTATTCACTGTTGACAATTCAAACTCGTATTTTCATATACTTTTCATGTTTGTCAACTTTAATCCTTTCATAATATTCTTTCACACGTTTAAACATATGACACGTGTCAACACATTATAGGACGTGAATTTCCGAGGTGTTACAAAAAAGCAGTCAATATAAAGTTAAAAACCGATACAACTGATGAATTACCAGAAAACATTGACGTGGTTTTTACATCGTCTGACACTGATCATGAGTCCGAGTTAATAAAAAAGGTGGTCGATCAGGTGTTGGATACTGATGAGGAGTCTGAGTCAAAGTCTGGGTCTGGAGGTTCAAGCTCGTCGGTCAACAGTCCAAAGTCATCGGTCAAACGGGCATACAGTAAAGAGTTTTTGTTATCAAAATCTAATTTGGATGATGAAACATTTGAAGTAGCATACACTTTAAATGATTCTGACAAATTATATTCTGACAAAGAGTTTCCAATAAGAAGTGTTAGATTTGAAATGATCAAACAGGTTTTCAAAATGACAGAAATTAAGATTTCTGAAATAAAAGATTTAAATCTTATTAGAAAACTTAAAAAATACACTTCAAGAGTATAACAACGTTTAAACAAGAAAAAGAGTTACAATTCTGGTTCTGGTTTTCAAAAGAAACCAAACCATAATGGTAGCTACAAAAAGAAAGGTTTAGGTTTTATTCCACCTAAAAATTATAAAAATGAGAAAAATTCTAAACCAAAAACAGAATTTGTTTCAGGTGGTAGTGCAGAAGAAGAACAGAAGAAACCTTTCTGGAGACAATCAAACCAGGAGTTTCTTGCTGAGAAGAAAAGGAATGGAACTGGAGTGTTTCATCCAAAAGAAACTCGAACCTGTTTCAAATGCAATGAAGCTGGTCACATTGCATGGAATTGTCCGAAGAATATCAAGACAAAACAGGGAGTTTCTGAAAAACTCAAAGAGAAGGTTGTCGATGTTGAACCACCAACTGAAAACTTCAAAATTTTTGAAAATTCGATTTATGGAGTTGGTGATTGTTCGAAGAAAAATTTTTACAAAAGAAAAGCCAAGGATAACCAAATGTGGGTTGTCAAGAAGGGTGATGTAAACGTTGGCGATGAATCTGGTTCCACAAAGCCAGAAGAGCCACAAGGTGAGGTAAAAGAGGTAAATTCTATATCTTCAGTGAATGATGATGAATTTCCATCACTGAAGTTTGAGAAGGTCAAACAGAAAGTTGGTAAAGTTGAAATCTCGGATCAATTTTACTCCGAGAAGAATGAATTTGATGTCGAGAAAGTTTTTAATGGAAATGTTAAGAAAATTTTTGGAAAAATGTTGGATGGGAAAGTAAAAGGGGTTAAAGATTTTTATGCAACTAAAATGGCAACTTACAACCCTACTGAACAAGAGCTAAAAACACCCAAGGTTGGTCAGACTTGGGGGGAAATTCTTTTCCCTTGAACATCTGACTATGCCGGAGATCCCAAGTTTGTATCGTGGATCAGGAATCGGCATCATTCTTTTTAAACTTGTTTTTTATGAAAAATTATAAAATTGTCTAAATTTTTACAGATTGAGGAATTGCTGGAGCTTCCAGGTTGGTAAGTGTGAAGCAGGAATCGGCATTTTTATTGGTAAAATGGTTTTGTGTAGATGAGGTATTCCTACAAATGGTCGATGGAAATTTTCACTTCCAAGTGGTAAATCAGGGACATTAAGTTGTATCTGATTTTCTAAAAATGATTGAGGAAAATGTGATGAACCAAACCCCTAACTTTACAAGTGGTAAATTTAACAAAACTTATTTTCCGGAAAAATAATTTTGGTTAAAACAAGCTTAAGTGTTTTGAAATCATAATGAGAAAATAGTTTTGTGTAAGGGGGAGTTCTGATTGTTTATGCCAAGTGGATGGCGAATTGAAGTGATTCGATATCGGTTGTCAATTTTCTGTATAGTTTGTTTTCAATTTTCTTTAATGTGTTTGCATTTTAGGGGGAGTAGAAATTTCAGAAAATCCAAAAACATTTGAAAATTTAAAAAAAAATCAAAAACATGATAAAATCAAAAATGAGTTTTGTTGTGAAATAGAGGAAATGATAGTACATCAGTAGACTGTCACAACATGCTAAAGAAATGTAAAGTTAAATTGTGATAAACAATCTCACTGTGGATATGCTAGTAGGTTTTTGCACATTTAGTAGATTGTGAGGAGATATAAACCTAAATTCAAACTTGCTTATATCGTGGGGAACAACTTCTTGGATATATGGGTAACCCCCGAAATCTTGTTTGAAAGGTCCCTCTTTCTGAGATACTTGGTCTTTATGCTCAGTGATATCTGGGGTATTATCCCGGGACTTCTGCTGAATGGAAATTCTGATCTAGTCCCCGGAGAATACTTTCCATATGCTTGAAAAATAGCGCAGCCCTCAGCAAATTGATGAAACAATAAAATTGATAGTCATTGCTGTTGAAGAAAAGATCCTCTAAAGGGGACACACCAAAAGTCGAAGCCGTCATCTCTCTGCGTATACGGAAGTATCGACCTGAGCTCTCACGGCCCTCGCAATATAACCCCTTTACAGATATCATCTGTGGTATACTCACCTGTAAGACTGAATATTGGGATCTGGATACGGGAGTATATTCAAGTAGTGGGACACACGAATAAGTTTAATCTCCTAAGACATTAATATCGTATCTCGGAACAGTTGAACTTTGTGTGAGAATTTAAGTGGACCAGTATACTGACAATCTAAGTGAATTGTTTAGAACTTAAAATGAAATGAAGCTTAACGGTGTTGTTGATATGTCTCAGAAACTGATATGATCCTCTTACACAAACTCACAAAAATATTGTCTGTAAATATTTCTTTACTGCATTTCTTAATATCTCAAAATCCAAAAAGATTTTTAGTGTGCTTTAGCATAAATTTTTGAAAAAGTCAAAAAGATTTTCGACAACTGATGTTGGAGAGCTAATTTTCAAAATTCCAAGTGCTAGACATGATGAACAAATGGTTTGGGATAATGTGTTTTGATCAAATTTTAAAATGGTTCATCATTCGTGTAGTGAGAGGGAGTCAAAGTTAGTGCATGTCTTTATACATTGAATTGTTAAATTTAGAAAATTTATTTTTAGGAAGAGATTGTGCAGGATTATGAAAGAACTGAGAATACCTGAGTTGGATAAAAAGCCAGGTTACGATCTTGGAACAATCTCCGGAAGAGCCAGTGGACAAAGTTTGAGCCAGGCTAACAATCATGGAACTGTGAAAGCCAGACAACTATCCTGAAGCAGATGATGCTGAAGAACTAAAGGAATGCCAGCACATTGTTAGGGGGAGTCTGGTTATGCGGAGTGAAAGAATGAAGCCTAGAGACTGATCAAGACTGAAGATGCGAAGACTCGACACGTGAGACTTGTCAACATCTGAGGGCGAGTCTGTTGGTGCATACATCTGTCGACTTCATCTTGTATCGAGTCTTGTACTGTAATAGTTAGATCAGGGCACGAAAAACGAGATAGTGGTTTTTAGAGGTGATTCCACTCGAAATGACACCATGTCATTTCGTGGGGAATCACATAAGTTTCTGATTCCACTCGAAAGTTAAATGCTGATTCCACTCAAAAGTTAAGTGCTGATTCCGCTCCAAATGACACCATGTCATTTCGTGGGGAATCAGGACCCTATATATAGGTCATTATGAGCGAAATCAGGTAGCCATTCCTTGTATTCCATACCGAAGTGCTGCCGGTGTGAAGATCGATTGTAATCAGAGTTTTATCAATACAATCAGTTGTTAAAGTGAAGATTAAGCTGTTACTAAATCTATTTCTTGTTTTCCGCACCTGAAATAGATCAGAACCTCTCTAAACGACTCATTTGGATCAGTCGATCGATCCTACAATATGAATAGAAGATGATCCATATGATCACCATAACCTTCAGGTTATAAACAATATAAAAGTCAACGGAACCGAAATGACCATTGGGCCGATAATATAAAGCGTGGGAACCAATTATGATTTCTCGCGTAAAATGATAACGCAGAATAATAATCATTGTCGCCATTACCTTGATATGATTAATCGACATGTGTTAAAGAGAAAAACATTAAACTAAAATTCAGTTTTAGTAAAGAAACAACGTTCTAACAAATATAAATATTATGAGAGAAGTTAGAAAATGGTTAATACTAAAGAACATAAGCCTTAACACCGATAGGTGTAAGACGATGCATTCAAAAGAAGATTCATAATAATGAAAAAACTGACGAAAATCTAAACATGACGTGATGTGATCACGGACCCAAGAGTGGTACAGAATACAACCATGCTGTAATATGAGTTACTAGATATGAAAGTATAAACACGCAAAGGGCCGATGACGGCAATATAGCATACCCGAATGACGCGGTATGAGGTAAAATGGTGACCAATTAGTCTAGGCAATAAAACAAGTTGTAGTCAAAATAATGTTATGACCTATGTAGAGCGCTTGTCAATATAAGACTAGCGTGAAGTAAGTATGCTAACGGACTCAGTGGATGAATGGTCAAAGGACAACCCGATCAAAAAGGCCACAAAGGATAGGAAATATTTGATATAGTTATGCTAAAAGTTTTCCCCAAGGAGAGGTGTTATCCGATTCAAAGAAAAAAAAAAAGAGGGAAACTAAGCCCGAGGTTTATCAGGCCATTCAGAATCACTGAACGGGTTGGTAAGGTAGCATATCGTCTTGAACTACCTGAGGAGTTGAGTGGAATTCATAGCACATTCCACGTGTCACATCTCCGAAAATGTTTAGCAGATGAAACCGCTCGTATCCACTACGATGACATCGAGGTGGATAACAGCCTCAACTATGCAGTAAAGCCAATTGCAATTTTAGATCGTAAAGAGAAGAGTTTGAGGATCAAAGTAATTAACCAAGTGAAGGTTAAATGGGAACACAGGAAGGGTGCGGATACCACATGCGAATCCGAAGAAGAAATGCAACGACTCTACCCTATATTATTTGGTACGTAATACGGTTTCGGGGACGAAACCCTTTTAAGGGGGGTGGACTTGTAACACCCGGAAATATAAAACTTTATATTAGAATTATAAAGTTTAAATAAACAAGAATTAATTAACTAGGAAAATTATAACCTAGTTAACTACAAGTCTAGAAATAACTTGAAATAGGGTTAAAATAACCAAAACTATATGTTAAACAAAAGTGGAGGGGCCAATGTTGTTACAATTGAAACTTATATTATTAGTTTTAATTAAAAACAAAACCAAACACCTCAATTGAGAGGTCTGGTCGATCAAGAACAGGAGAGGGCGACACCCCCACTCTCAAAACCCTAACTTCTACTAAACTCTCAAATTGAAGGCCCAAATCAGGTTGAAATCGAAATCTGAACATAGAATTGTGATCACCTCGTCAAGAGGATCATAAGGTATGTCGAATTAGGTCATTTGATTCAACCCAAATTCTTGCATGTGATTGAAATTGAGTGTTGAGCTTAATTATGTGTTGTAAACATGAAATTGGAAGTGATATAAGGTTTAGGGACAAACCCTAGATGATTTCTTGTCAAATTCTTGAATGATAATTGTATGGATCAAAATCACCATAGTGGGTGATTAATATGTTAGTAGAACTTGATAAACACTAGGATTAAAACCCTTGTTCTAGTGTAAACTGAAATTATGAGGAAATCTCTAAATTGTTAATGTTAAAATATGTGTATATAGTCTAATTGAAGTTAATTAGGGTGATAAACTCAAGTCATGAACTTGGTTTAGATCATGTAGAAATCTGACCCGCTAGGTGTTTGATAAAACGCCTAAATGAGGGTTAAAATGTTAAAGGTTAGGTAAAACGCATATTTGAATATGTTAAGAAATAATGCGTTAAATCTTATGAAAGAGTTCTAAACTTGTTATGAATTGAACTCTTTAGGCAAGGAATCCAGAACGTCAAGTGGACACGCCGGAGGAGATACACGCGGAAAAGGTGTGCTTTAAAGGTACGTAACCACGGTTCCGTTACGTTATGTATTTTTACTAGTAGACTTGAATTTAGAATGATGTATGAATTCGGGTGTCTAGTTGAAGCGACGAAGATCACTAGATGAGTAAATGGGTTGAATGTTGATTAGAACAAGTTTGGTATGTTGTAAAATGGTGGTTTCCATTAAACAACCAAACGGGTCAAACAAAGGTTGAATTTGTAAGTGTTGAAGTGACTAAAACGTCACTCATTATATTGAGTTATAAAAACGTAATCCATGGAGTGGATGTGAAACGCTAAGATCGACAAGCCCGGGAATGGGTAATTATGGTTAGATACCAATGTTGATGAATTATGCAAGTATGTAACTTGACCGTTACTTAAGTGAAATTTTGTTAAATTACGTATAGTCGTATTGTAGAATAGAAGTTATGTAAATTGTAAAAGCGATGATGTTCGCTAAATTGAATAATGGATCAAGGATGTATAAGATCTCGTTGGGAGTCATCATATTGGAAGATTCCGTAGATGAGCCAAACGGGTCGAATAATCAATTAAAGCATGGATATTGCCTCGTAATATGATTGATTGGTCTTTTGTTATCATTGACAAATGACATATTAGAAATACGAGGACTTAACATGATTGGTTTGTAGGAATGAAATCCGAGAACTTGGCACAAGTAAACAAACAAATCAACAAAACATAACATTCCAGAGTCTACCGTAAATTACGGTATATACCGTACTTTACGGTAGAGACCAAAAAGTTACGGTGAATTCCTCCTGTGTTACGGTGGAACCAAAGTCTCCCAGGAGCTACCGTAACTTACGGTAACTACCGTAAATTACGGTAGAGCTTTGACATCTATGATAAATTTTGCATTTCCTCGTTAAATCAAATCCGTTTTAAACGTAGTTTCGATTATGTATTATTTCTAAGTACTCTAATACTAATGTTTAATGTAAACATTTTAGTTTCTAGGTATTCAAGGATTACGGATGACGGTCAAGCAAGCTTTCGAAGAACCGAACACGACTTTTGAAGCTTCCGCAATATTTTAACCTTTAATGGACTATGTTTATGGGATGTAAACAAATTGTTAAACAAATTTTGAATGTTTTAACTTAGTCGTTAGTTGACTAAGGTTTTGCCACTTTTAAACTTACTTATGGAATCTATGTTATAACTAGACATCTTTATCCAAAAAGGTGTGAATTATTATTAAATTCAAGTAAAAAAATTAGACGGGTGTTACAACAATGACGTTGTCTCATGTTTAACTCCTTTTGCTTGAAGATATGCTCGAGACTCCTGTGATCGGTGTAAATGGTGCACTTGGTACCGTACAGGTAATGTCTCCATATCTTAAGAGCAAAAACCATTGCTCCCAACTCCAAGTCGTGTGTAGTGTAGTTCCTTTCGTGAACTTTAAGTTGGCGTGAGGCGTAAGCAATGACCTTGTCACGTTGCATCAACACGCAACCAAGTCCTTGGATAGACGCGTCGTAATAAACTACAAAGTCGTCTGTGCCCTCTGGCAATGAGAGGATAGGTGCACAATATAGTCTATCTTTCAAGTACTGAAATGCATATTCCTGTGCATCTCCCCAATGATATGTGACACCCTTTTGAGTTAGTGAAGTGAGAGGTTGTGCAATCTTGGAGAAATCCTTGATGAACCTTCTGTAGTAGCCCGCCGAACCCAAGAATTTGCGGATTTCTGTTGGCGTACGGGGTGCAGGCCAGTTCTTGATCGAGTCTACCTTGGATGGATCAACGTGAATCCCATCCCCATTTACCACGTGGCCTAGGAAATGGACTTCTCGACGCCAGAAGTCGCATTTCGAGAGTTTAGCATAAAGTTGTTCAGTTCGAAGAAGTTCCAAGATAAGTCGCAGGTGTTGCTCGTGTTCCTTCCGACTCTTCGAATAGATCAGGATGTCGTCAATAAAAACAATAACGAACTTATCTAGGTAGGGTTTGCACACTTGGTTCATGAGATCCATGAAGACCGCAGATGAGTTCGTTAATCCAAAAGGCATAACCAGAAACTCGTAATGCCCATACCAAGTCCTGAATACTGTCTTAGAGATATCCTCATCTCGGACTCTCAGTTGATGGTAGCCTGGCCTCAGGTCAATCTTGGAGTAGAAACTCGACCCTTGCAACTGGTCGAATAAGTCATCAATGCGTGGAAGAGGATAGCGATTCTTCACAGTCACCTTGTTGAGTTCGTGATAGTCAATACATATTCTGAAGGTACCGTCTTTCTTATTCATAAATAGTACTGGAGCTCCCCAGGGCGAAGAGCTAGGACGGATAAAACCCTTGTCCAAGAGCTCTTGCAGTTGCGTAGAAAGTTCTTCCAATTCTGATGGAGCTAAACGATACGGTGCGTGAGCTATGGGCGCTACTCCAGGAGCTAGCTTGATTTGAAATTCGACCTGGCGATGAGGCGGTAGACCAGGTAATTCCTCAGGGAACACTTGAGGAAAGTCACATACGATCGGAATATCTTCTATCTTCTTCTCTTTTGTTGAGCTGTCAGTAACGAGGGCTAGAATAGCGGTGTGTCCCTTTCGTAAACACTTCTGGGCCTTAAGAAAAGAAATGATGCCCACAAAAGCACCACTCTTGTCGCCATGAATCACTAAAGGTTCTCCATTTGAACGAGGAATGCGGACGATCTTCTCCTTGCAAAGGATCTCTGCTCGATGTTGAGATAACAATCCATACCAATAACGATGTCGAAACTACCAAGAACGATAGGAATAAGGTCGATAGAGAAGATCTGATCAGCCAAGACGAGATTACAACCCTTAACTATGTGTGTGGCCTTGAGACTTTTACCGTTTGCTAGTTCTACCTTGTGTTTGGTGTTCAAAAGTTTTGGAGTGCGCTTAAGCATATGACTAACCTTTAGGGACACATAACTGGTATCGGCACCCGAATCAAATAAAACAGTAGCAAAGAAATCATCCAGAAGAAACTTACCCATCACTACGTTGGGATCGTTCCTCGCGTCACCCTGACCCAGCACGAAAGCGCGTCCCCTGGCACCGTTTCCATCATTGTTACCCCCGTTATTGTTCCCGTTCCCCTGATTATTGTTGTTGTTCTGATTCTGGTTCAACTGGGGGCAGTTCCTCTTGAAGTGACCTTCAGTACCACACTGATAGCATCCCCTGTTACCCTGCTGTTGCTGCGGCTGATTCTGTGGAGCTGGTGGCTATTGTTGACGATTCTGATTTGCAGGTCGTGCGCCCCTGCAATCCTTTGCTTCATGACCAAACTTGTTACACCTCAGACAACGACCATTGTTGCACTGCCCACTATGATGCTTGTTGCATCGGTTGCACTTGGGGTGGTTTCCCTTGTATCCACCCTGCCCTTGACTACCAGAAGATTGCTGACCAGGACTCTGGTAGTCATCAGTCTTTCGCTGCTGAGACTGAGACTGAGCTGATGTTGAACCCTTTCTTGAGACTCCATCCCATTTGCGCTTGTTGTCGCTGGGGGCATCAGAAGTAGTAGTAGTAGCACCAACACGCTTGGGCAGCCTGTTCTGCTCGACTGCCTGATCAGTGAGACGATGAACCAGACGAATAACTTGCTGGATAGTGGCGAGGTTTGCTGCAGTCACATGACTCTGGATCTCTGGAACCAAACCTTTAAGGTATAGCTCGATACGTTTAATAGGAGTATCTACTATAGTAGGACATAAGATAGCCAGCTCGTTCGATCTTTTCGTGTATGCTTCAATTTCCGACCTCGTCATCTTTAAGTTGAAGAACTCTACCACCAGCTTGTGGATGTCGTCACGATTACAGTATTCCTCCTTGATCAATTCCTTGAAATCGTTCCATGGGGTGGCATTAGCAGCAACCAACCCCAGCATCTGAACCTGAGCGTTCCACAACGTAAGCGCTACACCTTCAAGAGTACCAGTAGCATACTTCACCCTACGTGCCTCAGGGCATTCACACATCTCGAAGATAGACTCGAGCTTCTCAAACCAGTGAAGGAGGCCTACAGCTCCCTCAGTGCCGTTGAAAGTAGTAGGTCAGCAGTCCATAAAAGTTTTGAAAGTACAAACAGGAGGCTGAGCATGTTGACCTGTCGTGCGAGTAAGAAGAGACAAGGTTAAGCACAAGTGTTGGTTTACAAGAGTAGGATCTAAAGATCCTAGAGTAAGTTGCTATGGCAGGTTATACCTCCTGCCTGAGCTGCTGCGAGTGCTGCAGTAACTTGTTCATTGATTAAAGCCGCCAGCTGGGCTTGAGTTAGGTTGATACATCCACTCATGATCTTCATATCAAAGGAAACATGAGTGAGAAAGGTGTCGCGAAGGTGCGATGACAGAAGAGAGTAAGCACATATGCGTTTCAAACAATAGTTGCTACATTCATCTAAGCATATCATGAACAATGTACTATGTAACTAACAGGTAGGTAATATAACATAAACCGTATCACCTAGAATGTTGAGTCTTGCACGTGGAGCGAAGCGTCGTTGTGGACCGTTGAGCACTGTACAGGTTATAGTCTGGTTTTATCAAAAAGCTTTTCCCCTTTTTAAAACCAAGTTCACTATAACCAATGGCTCTGATACCAATCTGTCACACCCCCAAAGTCCACATGCGGAGTATCACCGCTTGGAGGCGTGACTGACCAGGATCCAGCCACCAATCATATTGAACTATGCAATCAAGTAAATAAAACCAAACCCAATATAATTGGTGTTTAAAAGAAACCAAACATGTTTAAGCAATCAGCGGAAGCATAGTAATGTTTAAATAACCAAACATAGTTTAAAGTTCAAATGTTAAGTACAGGATATAACAGTCCATATCCCACAATGACCTCCTCCTCGTGCAAGCTCCATAAGCATCTAATGACCTGCAAGGCATGTACCAACGAGTCAATAACAAAGTTGAGCGAGTTCACAGTTGGTTATTTAGTTGTACCAGTTTGTTTTGAAAACCACAAGTTGTTTCATAAACCATGAGTTAACCAGTTCCTTTATTTCCCAAACCATAACCATAATCAGTGGGGGCTTCCCCATGTGAACCACTAGACCGTTACCATATCGACAACTGATGAACAATAGTTGTGCCCTACGTCAATGTCTATCATCATTGACAGTTTGCCATGATCCATTAGTACACGCCCGTCTGAACGGCACGGTGTGAGGTTTGTTAAACCTAATAGCGCTATTAACTAATGACCCACTCACCATCGGCCTCGACGATTAAGTCGATATAAAATGAGGGAC
Organism: Helianthus tuberosus; assembly: GCA_030545235.1. NCBI lineage: Eukaryota > Viridiplantae > Streptophyta > Magnoliopsida > Asterales > Asteraceae > Helianthus > Helianthus tuberosus. Next base: position 172,247,907 of record CM060352.1, read on the forward strand.
TTAATGAATGAGTTTTATCTAGTAAGTTTAAGGTTGTTGTCCTACCTAAGGAGGACGAACGTACGTATTCTACCCAAGGAGAATACGCAGGATTAATATTGGCATCGTACCCAAGGAGGATGGTCGTACATATCCTACCCAAGGAGGATATGCAGGTTCCGTTTTAGTTCTTTAACCCATTCCCAACCACCGGGATTCCCATGCCTTAGAAAGAGTGTGAACTCACCTCGGTTTGCTCGGTTTGATTAATTACTTGATCACAATTTATCAGTCAAGGCCTAGAGTATGCATGTGTACACAATCAGTTTACATTCACGAAGTTCACGTATAAATATGTTCATCATGAAGCACATAGCATTCAATCAAGCTCAACAAATAACTGTTCCTCAAACTAACATGGTTATTTCATTAACAGACTTAACTGAGTTACTGTGCTTGTTTACCTCTTGACGAAACCCCCTGTTTCGTCGTGATCCCCACTGACGAAACTCCCCAAGTTTCGCCGTGACTCCCCTTGACGAAACCCCCAATGTTTCGTCGTGACCTCTGTTGATGAAACCCCCAGGTTTTGTCAACATCAGTGTTTTGTCAGAATGCGAAGGTTACGTCATGTCATCAGTAAATCAATTATGCAGAAACCCTAATCTTCATTATCCGTCATTCATACAGTTATCATACAATAATCATTGATGCTACTCTATCATACCAATTACATCATGGCACATAGTACCTAGCATGAACCCTAATTCACAAAATAACCTTATACAATCTAGGTTGCAACCTGTATGTATTTCAATGATAAGATCTATTCAACACAAGTGCCATATCAACAGAAGCGTGAGCAAATGCAATCTCATGAGTTACTATCATACAGTTCCTAAACAATCGATTTGCACAAGAGTAGTAAAAACCCTAATCACATGATTCTCAATCTAAACATTAATCATAGCCAAACATTCAGAAATCAGACTTTCTCATTATGATAGCTATTTACACATATAGCAACAAGTAGATTGAATCGATAATTGTGACGAACCGGTTAAGATGAAACACAAAAATTCCTAGAAAGATGATGGTGAGGGGTAGTGGTTGCCATCGCACAAGAGAGGAGGACTCTAGGGTTGAAAACTGATCACTAAAGCTTTTACATAACCCTACCTCGTTATATATCTAGCTGTAACGTGTTGGGCCCTTAATGGGCTTCGGCGTAACCCTGGGCCGGTGAAACCCTAAGTTTCGTCATGAGGGTCATGACGAACCCTCTAGTTTCTTCGAGATTAGTGTGTGGCGAAACCTCTAAGGTTTCGTGAAGACAACCTATGGCGAAACCCTAGTGTTTCGTAGTATGTGGTTTCATTTGTAAACAGATCACAAGTTACACATTAACACATAATCAAATACTAAATAATAACACAATATCTCAATGTATCACAAACGTGCACAATTACCAGACAAACAAATTATGCAGCATACTACAGAAACAAGTGTTGATGAAAGACCTTGAAAACTCGAGTTGTCACATCATCCCCAACTTGAAAGAAATTTCGTTCCGAAATTTAGCACGTGGTCACTGAGGAAGCTAGTTAAGTTGCGTGGTTTTCCTGGGGTGTCACATTCCCCTTACGCGACGCGCCTGTGATCCCGATCCGTAGCCACTTGATTCCTGCATGTTCATTGGTCAATTCTTCACTCCCAACTCTCACCTAATCACATTTAAAACCTCTTTAACACTAAACCTAACTTTCCCACTATAAATACCACATCCCTAACCCTTATTTTCACTTTACAAACATCAAAATCACACTCAGATCCTCTCAAAACTCTCTAGAATTCTGATTTTTTGGGCGTGAGTTCTAGCTCACTTCACTACTCATTTCTTCTTGTTTATTCTATCATTTTACTTGGATAACCTCTAAGAAGGTTTTCACAAGTTTGTCATGGCAAACTAAGGTGAAACCTCACCATATTTGAGGTCCAAAGTACGATTAAATTTTGTTTTGTTCAATGTTCTTATATCTTCTATTTCCTTGCTAAACTTTGTGAAATCTTGTACCCACCAATCTCACAATTTAGGCCATAGTTGTGGGTCTGTGTTGAGGTTGATTTCCATCAAGTTGTGAGTTCAAAAACTCTTTATATCAAGTTCATACATGTTATATTCAAGTGTTGAAAACATTCACGATTCACCATCTTCCATATGGTTGAACTTGTGTCTTGTAAAAGTGTGAACCGTGGGAGCTTGGGCTTTCCAACCTAGTTCCACTACCTCACTTGTGAACCTTATGTATGAACACTCAAGTAGCTTACTAGTTTCAAGCTAACATAACCTCGTCTAGCCTTCAACACTTAGTTAACTCTTTCCATGCTGTGGTGGTTCACCCGGGTTAGGTCTTACTTGGCTACTTGATGATGTATTAGTTAGTTGTTTATTTCTTTTCATTCGTTACCCTCCGAATCATCCTTGTGATTATTTGTGTAGTGGTGAATCATACAATGAGGTTAATCATCCATGCTTGACATACATGACAACCTATGAAACTCATGATGAACTTAGCTTAGATTTATTATTATAACTATATATATATATATATATATATATATATACATATGAACTTGGCCGAATTTGTGATAATAATAGGTTTATGATTATTCGTCATAAACCTAGGCCAACTTATCTATGATTCTGAGTCTCTCGTTGTTGATTCTAATAGGCAAACTAGGACCCATGAAATCACATACAACTTATTGTCAAAACGAGTACTTAGACTAGATATACTTTTATGCATAACATACTTTTGTACTTGAATTCTAAATCCCGAATCTAACCACTCCATAAATGCCGTTTGACCTTATCTTCGATTCCCCATTCTCAAACAACTCGTCACTCACGGATAATCGGAAAGCTTTGCAAAATTGTGAGTATACTCGAACACCCTTTTTCAGTTTTACACTTTGGGTGCAATATGTTTACTATTAAACCTACACAACTACACTTAAACTTTATTCAAATGCATAAACAATCCAATACATGCATACATACGTTATACTTGATTCGTTATTCTAGGTTTATTCTTTTTGTGATAAACTTTTCATTAACTTCGTATGAGCCTACCCTTAAAATGTATAGCGCTATAGGAGTAATGCACCACCCGTATCCTTGAGGTCATGTTAAGTCTTTTATTCTTGCGGTAATATTTGGGTTGACACTTTATATCACATGCCAGTTTATATACGTTAATCTTGATAACCAAGGTGTTATGTGGATTGTTCAAACTTTTATACTTATATGCTAGTACTCAAAACTTGTATACTTTTCAATACATTTTGTATTGAACTATACTTTAATACATGTTGCTGGATTATGGATGATGATGATGATGATGATGATGATGATGCACGGAATCTAGTAGAATGTCTAGAAACGCACTCTAAATTCTAATGCTTGTTGTATTTTACTTGTTTCAATCTTGTTGTATTTCTATTTCAAACAATGTAATTGATGTTAGCAATAAAATGAAATTTGTTATTAAAATGAAATTTATTATTAAATGTTTCCATCGTCGGTTGGGGTGTGACAAACACCCCTTAGGAACAATGAGATGGGGTCCACCCCATTTCAATCAATCACATTTTCTTAATTTTTAGTTAAACCACAACATGAAAGTTAAAGGGGGGGTTAGTTAAAACCCATTATCTACATGATAGTGGCGTAACATGGTGTTATGCACTTTTTAGTTAAATCACAACTTGTATGGTCTAAATATATCGTCTTTGAAATATCTTTTAAGTTGGGTTGAAATTGACTTATAACGTATCTTTAGTGATGTTAGCTAGGGCCGTAATTAACTAAACCTTCTGCGAACAATTTTTGGACCGTTCAGTGGGACGTTTATTTGTAAATTAATAAAAGAATGAACACGAATAAGAAATGTCGTTCGTTTAGTTAAATGAATGAACATGAACATAAGTTGTGTTCGTTCATTTATGTCCGTGAACGTTCGATAAGATGTTCGTTTGTGTTCCGGTTTTTAATTTTTTTTATTTTCCTTAAATACTTCAAAATTTCCAGAAATAAAATATGTAATAAATATTAGCGTATTGTAAATTACATACCTTTTAACAGTTTAGGCCTAGGGTTCAACTTTATTATTTGTTTTCTTGTTATGAATTATTCTTTGATAATTGTAAGAAAATGATGATGTCTTATGGGTTGAGATTACTTGATGATTGTTCAAAGACTTCGAGATTATTTTGGGTGGATTATATGAAGGCTTCAAGTTTAATAGAATTTTGTTTTCTGAGACATTATTTTATCTTAATTATCTTTATGAAAAATATGCCAAGTACGTTTGGAAAATTAGGTTAGTATATTTTGGGTGGATTTATCTAACGTTTGTGATGAAAGACGCTGATTTTATTCAAAATTTATTGTACATGAGTTTGTGTTCATTTTTTATCAGGAACGCTTGTTTGTGTTCGTTTGTGTTCATGAATCTTCGTTTGTGTTTGTGAACATGAACATTCGGTTGTGTTAGTTTGCGTTATTGTGTTTGTATATGTTCATTACCTGGAATTAACGAACGAACACAAACTTGTTCATTTCCTCACCGAACGAAGACGTATAAAAAATTTCGTTTGATAAGTTCTCATAAACAGTTTGTAAACACATTTATTTTAGCATTAGTTACGTAAAATGCAATGTTTTAAAAACCGGTTTTTAAATCATACCAGGATGACCTTAAAAATGGTTCAACTAGTAGAACCGGGTTGAACCAGGTGCTTCAACCGGATGAACTAGTTAACTCTATAATTTCATAGAGACACATACGTACATGAATTATATTGACATAACTTATCAGTTTCGATTTTTTTCACTAACATAATAAATTATAATAAAACTATTATCATGTCCTCTTTCATTTTCAAGTTTCAAAATACAGTCTTTCACATAACATTGTATTACCTGTATAGACATACATACATACATAGACACACACACACACACACACACATATATATATATATGGAGAGAGAGATACATCAAATTGCTTCAAGTCTTTCACTTTTTGACCCACTTGTGGATTTATATATAATAATAAATAAAGCATGAACATCTACCATTCAATTATGGACTCTATGATTATTAATTAACGGATGAGTAAATTACAACCGGTGTCCTTTACGTTTGTATCCAATTACAACTTATATCCTTTAACTAAAGAAATTACAGGCTATGTCATTTATGTTACTAGTTTTTAGCATGTTATGTCCTTTAGCCCTAACCTAGTTATGTTTTTTGGTTAAATCTTACCATGTGCCTCTCACATCAGGGCAACATATGGTTTTTCATCTCAATTTAACATGAATTTCGATTTCCACGTAGCATCTGATAACATCTGATTGTTCATATTCATCTCAAAAACCATATCTATTGTCTATGTCTCTCAAAACTTCGATAAAAAACCCTACAGTAAAAAGGAACGTGAATCAAACCTTGCAATGGGTGCCTTCTACATACGACAAGCACTAGAACAAAACGACATCGATAAAATTAATGGTAAGCTTCCATCATCATCGTAGTCAGTTCTTTTGATTGGTTTGATAAAAAAAAACAAAGATTAATTCCAAAATATTGTTTATTTATTTATTTGAAAAAATGGAGGGGATAAAAAAATTTATTTATTTCGTTTTTTTAATATAAAATTGGGATGAAAAGACCATGTTGTTGTTGCCCTAATGCGATAGGCACATAGTAAAACTTAACCAAAAAACTTAACTAGGTTAGGTCTAAAGGACATAATGTGTTAAAAGTCGGTAACATAAAGGACAAAGCCTGTAATTTCTTTAGTTAAAGGACACCAGTTGTAATTTGATGCAAATATAAAGAACACTTGTTATAATTTACTCTTAATGGATAAATGCTTCTAAAACTTGCAAGTAAACAAAAAAACAAAAAATATATAGCAAGAGAATTAAATAAATTAGTGGAGCAGCCCACAATATTAATTAAATGTATTTAACGTTTTTTATCGGATCTTATGAGTGGAGCAGCCCACAATATTAATTAAAGGGCCGCACAAAACTTTGGAAGTAACAACATGCGAAAAGGATTGGGTTGCAGACTTGTGGCCCAAACTAAGAATTAAGACACGAGAGCGCACAAGAGTTTGAAAGTTAGGAGTTCGACGGCTGAAAAAGAGGGCATATGGCTAATCACAGAAATCAAGGCAATAAGATGACGAGCATGCGCGACTAATCTTCTCGTGACTTCCACCGGATGAACAATTGTTCAGTTTTACACAGTTATCTCCGTTTTCTGATTTTTGTAACCGGTAACTTTTGACCACTTGTGTTGTTCTTTGTGAAACGTTTATTATACTTGAATTATTTGTCGTTTATCAAGCGTAATAGCGATTTCTTTGCATCATTACTGGATTGGTAATTTGGTGGGTAATTGATATAATCAAACCGGTTGTTAAGTGTTATAGTTTATTTAAAAACGGTCCCTAATAACTAATCAAAGTCATTAAGTCCAAGGCCATAGTGTTTTGAACCGGTAAACGGGTTTTCGTGTTAAAACGGGTAATCGAGATTCCGGATGGAGGTTACTTCTTCTCATACTTCTAACACTTTTTCATCACAAATTGTGTTTTTTCTTAAACAAACCCCCAATTAGATAATAGTAGCTCTTAGTTAAATTCTTCTACACTAACCACAAATTCCCTGCGGATACGACCTTACTTACCCGTACTAACATTGGTATTTAAGTTAAAATAAATACCTATAATTAGCCGACGACAGCTACATCATAGCCTATATGTTTTACCAACTATGATGGTAAGTTTATCTATTATCGACTAAGGTTTCAAGCCCTAAGTTAATGGACATCAATATAACCTAGAGATGGAAGATATTGAATCTCACATGCATAACCTCATAGAAAGATCGATACAACCACATAATCAATTTCACAATCAATACTCAACATATATTCATACACATCAAAAGATTAATCCATAATAAACTACTGAAATCATACCACATAAACAAATCAATCATCAAAACATAAAATCCTTCAAAGAATCATCCCTTTCGGGCCATTATAAAGATGTTTAGCCGGATATCTAGAGTAAAAGTAAAACCAAAACTGAAATCATCATGAATTACAAGTAGTAGATTAGAAGACAGTAAAGAAATAACCCGGTAGGTCAAACCTTGCTTCCCCTGATGTTAGATCTTAGAATGTCTTGTCTTTTCACTCATTTCTCCTTCAAACAACACTCCAATAGTCTTTTTTTCGTCATTCTAGTAGTCAAAAGTCTCTCCATGGTTTCCCATCGTTTGGTATAATAAACGTCGACAATTAAGGTTTCGACTTGAGTACAGGCCGTACTCCGGTAAATAATGTGCAGGTCGTGCCAATCAAGGCCCACTGAGGTCCATTTGCATTCCTTCTTTGTGACATTATCATTATGTCGGCATCAGGTAAGGGTCATACTTCACTCCATGGATACGAGTTGTACTCTACTATTCTATCTTTCTTGTCTACCATTCGAAGAGTGTCTTTTACGTTCATTTCTTCTTCTTCTCATCACATATCTACAAATCATTCATAATTACCTATTCTTATCAGATTTGAGGTAATTTATCCTAGACGCAGGTCTTTTTATATAAGTACTATGTGTCATTCGGATCACATCAAATATCCCCACACTTAAGAATTTCTTGTCCCTAAGCAATCCATCCATAAATTTTATCAATTAATCACTCGCATTACATTCAAATTTCAGTCCGATGTTATTCCCATTCCCAATTTTAATTATTTGTTCCCATGACTTACAAAAGATATTGACAACCTTAACAAGTCCAGTATATTTCGATTTTAAAAATAAAAACTTACCCGACTTTGTCTTGTCCATCTTGTAGAACAATCACATAATCCATACCCTTCACAATATACTCTATGCTTGGCTGATTTTCTGAATCTAGCTTAAAATGTGCTAGTATTTCTATTTAAACTCACAACCAAAACATAACTATTATTTCCATAGGCTAGTACATAAATCAACAACTGAAAATATGTAATTATCACATTGATTAAAAGGACTTCTAATTGGGTTTTTGGTTAAGGATAAAAGGTAAGGAACTATTGTTAGGAATTTGGATAAAAGGGTTTATGATCCGATTAATATTGCGACTAAATAACACTTGTGATTGGATCTTTGATCCGCACACTTATCTCTTTTTGTGTTTTTCTTTCTTTTTCTTTCTTTCTTTAATAATCTATTTTCTTTTCTTTTGTTGATATATATACATAGGTGATATTCGCTAATTTACACATATTTTAGTCCCCCATTTTATCCCCATTTTATGCGTTTTCGGCCGTAAAACCGTCATTCGGATACTTAATCATGTATACTTTTGTTTACAGGCCTAAAACAGCATACCAGACAAAATGATAGTGAAAACAAGGACTTTTCGGACAAAACGACGAAGCTGCGAACATTCTGTGAGAATTCTGACCTGGGCAAGTGGAACGGTCGTGCGACCTAATGCACGACCGTGCATCTCCGACAAAACCAGCCCAGTCCGGCAATGACCGAGGATGCGACTTGGCGTGCAAGGCATTCCCGGTGACGCACGGTCGTGCGTCTGATTGCACCCCGTGCGGATGCGATGACGAGCCAAACACTGGAACTGAACGTCCAGTGCTGTTGTCCGTGCAACTAGAATCCGGAAACGCACGGTCGTGCCACACGAAGAACGGTCGTGCGAGACCAAAGACCGGTCAAGATCTGTGACGTCATGCAGTATGGTGCACCATACCTTCAATAATTCAAAAAGTGAATGGTCGTGCAACAGGACGCACGACCGTGCGACATCGAAATTATATAAAAACCTGCAGAAACATTTTGCTCTGAACTCTGGACATTTTGGAAGCGATTCTGGCGATTTTCAGGCTCCGGAGGCTTCTGCTTTCACCCGGATTCAAGCCACATTGTGCCGATTACCTTCGTTATCTTCCAGATTCTTAATCTTATGCTTGTTTATGGTTTGGTTTTCTAATCTTTCCATGATTTTGTTAATCTTTCAAGCATTTAGATTAATGTTTATGTATTCTTGTAGCCTTTGGGCAAAAACACAACAATCCCTTGCTTGATTATAACCATTAGTGTGTTAATCTTTGTTTGTAATGACATTTGGAAGTATTTTCTATGTTAATCTTTGATTATTAGTTTGCAACCTTGTTATTGATATTGATTTCTTGATTATAAGTAATTGTGTTGGATGATTGGTGCTTGGTTAGTTAAGATAGTTGAAAAATGAAGCTTAATTAATCTTGTATTAGTAAACTTTAAACTTGGTTAACTAGTTTAGCTTGGTTAAAATGTGTGCATCATGATACTAGAAATGGTTAGTGATTTAATAAATTGTAATTATTGTTAATCAAGAAAGCTTGCCGTCACGTAAGGACCTTAACGGGTTAAATGGTGTCGTTATAAATTCTTGCCATGATTTGTTAGCTTAGTTAGTAGTTTAGGCCAAAATTGCTATCTTGGTGAATTTTTGTGCAAGATTTGTAAAATGAACTCGGTTGTGATTTAATCTAGTTTATGCTTGTCTCGGTGGTTGCATTGTGTTTATCGGTGTCGCTTTCCTTGTTTAAGTGAGGTTAGAAAACTCCTAACGGATTAATAACTTATTTTTTAGAGATTTTCATAGAGATTTATCAATTGCACGTTAAAGAACAATTTTAGGTGGTTAAAGTGTGTTTATCGTTTTAGCTTTCCGAATGATTGTCATGTTAGGATTCCCGAAAGGGATACTAATTGTCTTAAATTGGAGAATTGATCAAATGCTTCTAGTGCCAAAACCGACTGACTTGACATGCTTTGGTTGTGTATTAAGCAAGGCTATTTATCTATTTTCTACTATGTTTTATAAGTATTTGTTTGTGCTTACTTTAGTTTATTAAAAATCAAACAACTTATGTTTTTACCGGTAGTTTAGTGAAAAAGGTCTAGTATTATTCCTCCGCCCATTTCCTTGGATCGATACTTGGTTCTTACCGATACTTTACTACATATATGATGGGGCACACTTGCGTCTTTCGTGTGTGTTTTGATGTAGAAGTATAAATCACTTTTATAAATTTAAAACCAAATCGTGTGTAATTTCATTGTAAAAATATGTGTAGTCGTGCACACGTCAATTTTTTGGCGTCGTTGCCGGGGAAATGGCGAGCTTTAGGAACGACCCAAGTCATTGTGTTATCGGTGTATATACTTGTTAATATTTGTGTATATTTTCTTGATTCTTTATTTGTTTATTTATTTGTTAATATTTCTTGCTTTTAATTTGATTTATTCATTTTCCAAGTCATTTTTGTACACTTGTAAATTTTTTGTTCCATTTATGTATTTAATCCGGATTTATTATTTATTTAATCTTTGAGTTTTCGGCTCCTAAAAATCGTTTTTACACTAGCCGATTCGATTATTTTTATTGTGTTGATTTTTATAAAAATTTCGGGCCCATTTTCGGATTTTTATAAAATTTTTCAGCCCTATTTATAATAATTCTGTTTTTTTCAAAAAAAAATTACTATAATAATAACATATTCATTGTGTGAAATTTTCGTTTGCAGGTTGATGTCCTCAACTCCCGCGCCCGCTGTTGCTGAGCCGGCTGACGAACCAGTGCATAATCTTAGGAGAAGTAGGAGGTTGCGAAAAAGGTCACGTGTCATTGCACAACGAATTGCAAACGCGATTGACGATCCGATGATACTTTCTGAAAGCGAAAACTCAGGGGACGAAGGAAGAGGCACCATGGCGGACGACAACAGACCTTTGAATGAAACAAACCAACCTGGAGGAGAAGGCTTGCTACCGAGCATCGCCTGACCGACGGTAGCAGCACCGACTTTCTGGATAAAATCCAGCATCATCAATATGATACAAAACTCGGTGCAGTTTGATGGGAAGGATCACGAGGATCCTGGTCGGCACATCGCAAAGTTTCTCGAGGTGTGCTCGACTTTCAAGATAAGAGATGTTTCTGAGGACGTGATCCGTTTGCGGCTCTTTCCGTTTTCATTGCGTGATAAAGCCCAATCTTGGCTTTTGTCACTTCCGGCAGGATCTATTACCACTTGGGCCGGGATGGTAGAACTATTTGTGCAGAAATATTTTCCTCCGGAAAAGACGACTAAATTAAGGAACCGTATCATGACGTTCAAGCAAGACAACGGAGAATCTCTACACGCAGCTTGGGAGAGGTTTAGAGATCTTTTAATTGATGTCCCGCATCACGGGTTGTCTAAAAGGCAACTAGTACTGGCCTTCTATCAGGGACTCAATTATGACTCGCAGGAACATTTAGACGTGTATGCAGGAGGCGATCTTGGAACGAAGACACCAACTGAAGCTTACGCGATCATAGAGAAAGTTGCGTTGAAGTCAAGTTCTCGCCACGGTGGAGTGCGGAATAAGACATCATCCACTTCCGGAGTTCATACTGTGGATACATATACGACTCTAACTGCGCAAATTGGAGCCTTGGCAACAAGAATTGATCAGTCTCAGAATGTCTCGCGAATTCAATCACCATCATGTGATCAGTACGGGGTTGCACACGTGCCAGGTACGTGTGAGCAGGGTGTTATGTTTACAGGGCACGAGGAGGTGAACTACATGGGCAATCAAATCAGGCCCCAAAATAACCCCTATAGCAACACGTACAATCCAGGGTGGAAAAATCACCCAAACTTTGGGTGGAAATCTGGAACCAAAACGCACACGGGTATGCTCAACATGCTTCCGCGCCACAACAATCTCAAGGTCAATCCTTCCAGCCACAGTATCATAATCAAGGCTCAGGAAGCAGTTCCCAGCCACACGCCTCTCAAAGCAACGCAAAGCTAGAGGAAATGATGGCACAACTGCTAAACAACTCCAACAGTGCTAATCAAATTTTTGAGAAACGATATCAGCAACATGAGGAGCGGTTCTTGGTCAACGAAGGAGAAATGCGGAGTCAAAAGGCTTCCATTCAGACCATCGAGAATCAAGTTGGCCAGTTGGCAAAAATGATGTCGGAGAGACCCCCAGGTGGTCTTCCGGGCAATACAGAGCAGAATCCGAAAGGGCGTGGTAATGGCCCGCACATGTAACAAGTGTGGGGACATGAGTCTTGCTATCGACTCGCCGACAAAAATTTAGCATGAGTCTTGCTATCGACTCGCCGACAAAAAATTAGCATGAGTCTACGCTACTGACTCGCGGACTAAAAATGTAGCAAGAGCGTATTTTACGCTATAGGGGTAAAATCGTCTACTTTTTTTGTTTTTTTAGTTTTAGCGTAATTTAGATGCGTTTCGTAGTTTCCGGTAGTTTATACCATTTTTAGACGTGTCGGGCGTAGGTTCTATGTTGCGATATTGATTAAACAGTTTGCGTGTTGAAAAAATGGTGAAAAACGGCCAAAACAGTTGCTGGAAATGGCTTCTGCAGAAAAAAAACTAATCTGCAACTGTTGCACGACCGTGCCTCGAGTCACACGACCGTGCGTTTTCGAGCTGGCTTACACGACGAGTCGCACCCCCGATGCATCTCCGAGAACAACTAGCTAGGTTTGAGCGATGTCGGTGACGCACGACCGTGCGATAGGTCGAACGACCGTGCGTCAGGCTGAGGGCGGTTTTGTCATTTGGTACTATAAATACCCTCATCTGCAACCCCAATTCACAATTCGCGAAACCCTAGTCGCACCAAGCCATTCCAGACCGTTTTTGCCTCAAATCGCACGGTTTTTCGCACGGTTTCTCACACTTCTTCGCATGGTACGTTCCTTCTTGTAGATTTTCTGTTTCTTCGCTTTCTAGGTTAGAATCATCCGATTCTTCAAGGCTTTTTAGGGTTCTCTTCATAAATACAAATGAAACCCTAACCCTTGTTTGAATCGTGCGTATCGTGAACATCCGGTGGATTTTCTGGCCCCTGTTTGTGTAAAAATTTGTTGATTTTCGGAGAAATCTGACTGTTCAAAGATCAGGGGTCAGGTTCTGCAAAAACGCTGTCGCACGGTCGTTCCTTGGATGGAACGGTCGTGCCATTCCGGCTGTTCACGATATTTGTTGTTGGTCTCGGTAATGCACGGTTGTGCCGTTGGTCGCACGCCGTGCAGATCCGACAAATATTGGCCATCGTTGCTTATTCTCGGCGATGCACGACCGTGCGTCTCGTCGCACGTCCATGCGACAGGCCCAGATCAGAATCACAGAAATTTCATAACTGTCTGCTCGGCTGTTTTTTATTGAAATTTTTCCTGTTCCCATCTTTCTAACGATATTCCTCTTACAGATGGACCACCCATTCTTGCAATTTAACCCCGATGATGAGCGAGAAGCTCTTTGCATTCCGAGACGTGACGCCTTATGGAGAAGGCGAGGGCAATTTGGCATCCCGCGGAGGCTGGATTGGGAGGTTATGAGGGAGCTAAATCAGTATGATAGACTTGAAAACATGATCAGTATCCCGCTTGCAAACCTTGTCTCTATCAGCCACCCTATCTATCGTGAACTAACGATAGAGTTCTGCTCTACATATGCCTACGAAAAACCAGTTGCTCATAGAAGGCCAAAATTCTGCTACAAGGAGCGGATAACTTTCAGGTTGGGTGGACAATGGCACACTTGGTTAGTGGGTCGATTGGGTAGGAGGCTTGGAATATACACAAGAGAAGACATGGATTCCGAACTCTTCACGGAGCAGTTTACCTTTCCATCTGATGAAGAGCGGGCCGCGTTTTGGGCCCGAAATGCAGTCGGAGACCCTTACAACCCGAGAATGTCTAACGCTTCACGTTTGAAAGACCCTTTGGTTCGGATGATGCATCATGTGTTTAGCCACACCATTTGCGGCCGCATGGACAGTTTAGGGAACTGTCCAACGCTAGATTTGATTTTTCTATACGCGCTGGTTGATGGAGTACACATCAACCTAGCCGCAAGGATGGCTGAATACTTTGTGAAGTGCTCGGGGAGGACCCCAAACAGTCAGATACACGGAGGTCAATATGTGACCGAAATTGCTTACAATTTAAACTTGATGACTGATGAGGTGCTTGAGAGTCTCACTCATGTGACCGATGGAGTTTATGTTGATATTCGGTCATTGAAGGCCATGGGGGTGATTGCAGAGTTGGATCGGGGGGATAGATTGAGGGGTCTAAATAACGAGGTATGGGACCCGTTGCCTCCACCTGAGGAGGAAGACAAGGATGAAGAAATGGGGAAGCAGCATGTAGTTCAGCAGCACGAGCAGCACCAACCACACACACCACCACATTCACCGCAGCACCATGATTACCACCAGCACCAGGACTGGCCAGAGTTTTACCAGCAGTTCCAACAGATGCGAGTTACGCAGGAGCAGCATGGGACTTATATCGACCAAATTAGGACTAGTCAGGACCAAATCAGGGCTAGTCAGGATCAGCTCAGGGCCACCTAGGATCAGCTTAGGCAGAACCAGGACAGTTTGTACCAGGGGGTGAGTGCTGGATTTTCATACCTATTCGGGGAGATGCATCATGCATATCCCGACTACTTTCATCATCCCCCATAGTTCCCACCGTGGAACCCACCTGGTTATGGTGATGCGGGCCTGTCCTTCACAAGAGATGATGCTGGTGATGACGAGTAGGAGGCAGTGGTGTTGACAATTGGTGGTTTTTATTATTTCCGTACTTTTTTTATTTCGGGTGCTTATTTTGGTTGTTATGTCAAACACCCGTGGTTATGTACTTTATTTTCAGACACTTTACTTTATGTCTTGTATTTGTTTGGATTGTAGTACTTATATTTATGTACATTATGGTTTATTTGTGTTTACTTTATTTCTGTTTTGTTTGTTGTACCTTGTGACGTATATGCAGATTTTGGCTATCAAGTGTTTGACCGGAGCATATGACAGACACAACTTTGGAAGTCTCGTTTCATCAGATATCATCTTGAGGGGAGTACTATTATCCTTTTTCTCTATATTTCGGGTTTCGCATTGGGGACAATGCGAAGTTCAAGTGTGGGGAGGGGGTTAACTTTGTTAACTTTGTTTGTCCTCTATATAAAAAAATCAGAAAAATCATTCCAAAATATCTGTTTTCTGTTTATATTTAGTAAATAAACCGGTTGGTTGTGTTTTAGAAAGCTTCGGACTTGATAAAAACTCGACAAGCAAAATAAATTTTGAAAAAGGAAACCGAAAAGCGTGACAAACAAAGATAGACTTGCATGATAGTTTTCACACTTTTACCCATTCCTTCCGTTATGTGAGCATATTTGAGCCTTGATATTGTTATATATTTGTTCATTTCGAAGTAGGAGTGAGCCGGATGTCATGTGTAATTTAGAACTTGTCACTAGTATGCTTGTTAAGACCATGAACTTGCGGAATTGTGTAGAAGTGATAGAGGCACTTAGATTACCCCTTTGTTGTTAACCTTGTTCTTTGTGTTGTGTTTCCCGTACCCTATGTTACCCTTTAGGATTAACCATGTCGAGCCTTCCCGTTTACCTTTGTTTACCCAATGTTATCGCCCACTTAGCCATATTTATCCTTTTTATGTTTTAAACCTTTTAGTGTTGAAACTCGGTCTAAATAATCGTTTAACTAGCGCTTGTTATTGTTTATGTTTCATTGTATAAATCCATTAGTTTATATATGTTAAAAAACAGAAAATAAAACACCCTAAAATAGGGTGAAGTAGACAAAATTCGAGCAATTTTGATTGATAAAATGATGAAATCTTGTTTATGAGCTCATTGTCGCGTAAGTGGCCTTTTTAAGGCGTTTGTATGTATAGTTTTCTTGTATTACGCTTGTTAAACGTAGCTACCGAGTTTTAACCATTTCACCACTTTAAGTATCCATTTCCATACCCTTCACCCAAGCCTAACGTTACAACCCGTAAAGACCTCTTGATTTACACTTTTTCGCATGTTAGTTGGTGGAGACGAGATCTTATGAAAAGCTTATGATATTACACATTTCATTGACGAGGCATTGAGTGTTTGCACATACACATTTTATGTATGTTTCATAAATAAAACCGAGTGTGTGTGAACATTGTGAGTTGTGTGAAGATTAACATGTTAAGTCAATTGAAAGTGAGTCACAGCTTTTTGGTTATCGCCACATATTTGCATATGATTGTTCGATTTGATTCTTTTGATGTTGTCTTTCGAAAAACCGGCTAACCGTTTGTAGTTATTTCATTAAAATAGTGTGTAAATTATCGTTCTTCTTTGATTCTATCTTTTATTGCATTTTAGTTTAGCTTGCTTGAGGACAAGCAAGGTTCAAGTGTGGGGAGATTTGATATTCGCTAATTTACACATATTTTAGTCCCCCATTTTATCCCCATTTTATGCGTTTTCGGCCGTAAAACCGTCATTCGGATACTTAATCATGTATACTTTTGTTTACAGGCCTAAAACAGCATACCAGACAAGATGATAGTGAAAACAAGGACTTTCCGAACAAAACGACGAAGCTGCGAACATTCTGTGAGAATTCTGACCTGGGCAAGTGGAATGGTCGTGCGACCTAATGCACGACCGTGCATCTCCGACAAAACCAGCCCAGTCCGGCAATGAACGAGGGTGCGACTTGGCGTGCAAGGCATTCCTGGTGACGCACGGTCGTGCGTCTGATTGCACCCCATGCGGATGCGATGACGAGCCAAACACCGGAACTGAACGACCAGTGTTGTTGTTCGTGCAACTAGAACCCGGAAACGCACGGTCGTGCCTCACGAAGAACGGTCGTGCGAGACCGAAGACCGGTCAAGATCTGTGACGTCATGCAGTATGGTGCACCATACCTCCAATAATTCAAAAAGTGAACGGTCGTGCAACAGGACGCACGACCGTGCGACATCGAAATTATATAAAAACCTGCAGAAACATTCTGCTCGGAACTCTGGACATTTTGGAAGCGATTCTGGCGATTTTCAGGCTCCGGAGGCTTCTGCTTTCACCCGGATTCAAGCCACATTGTGCCGATTACCTTCGTTATCTTCCAGATTCTTAATCTTATGCTTGTTTATGGTTTGGTTTTCTAATCTTTTCATGATTTTGTTAATCTTTCAAGCATTCAGATTAATGTTTATGTATTATTGTAGCCTTTGGGCAAAAACACAACAATCCCTTGCTTGATTATAACCATTAGTGTGTTAATCTTTGTTTGTAATGACATTTGGAAGTATTTTCTATGTTAATCTTTGATGATTAGTTTGCAACCATGTTATTGATATTGATTTCTTGATTATAAGTAATTATGTTGGATGATTGGTGCTTGGTTAGTTAAGATAGTTGAAAAATGAAGCTTAATTAATCTTGTATTAGTAAACTTTAAACTTGGTTAACTAGTTTAGCTTGGTTAAAATGTGTGCATCATGATACTAGAAATGGTTAGTGATTTAATAAATTGTAATTATTGTTAATCAAGAAAGCTTGTCGTCACGTAAGGACCTTAACGGGTTAAATGGTGTCGTTATATATTTTTGCCATGATTTGTTAGCTTAGTTAGTAGTTTAGGCCAAAATTGCTATCTTGGTGAATTTTTGTGCAAGATTTGTAAAATGAACTCGGTTGTGATTTAATCTAGTTTATGCTTGTCTCGGTGGTTGCATTGTGTTTATCGGTGTCGCTTTCCTTGTTTAAGTGAGGTTAGAAAACTCCTAACGGATTACTAACTTATTTTTTAGAGATTTTCATAGACAATTATCAATTGCACGTTAAAGAACAATTTTAGGTGGTTAAAGTGTGTTTATCGTTTTAGCTTTCCGAATGATTGTCATGTTAGGATTCCCGAAAGGGATACTAATTGTCTTAAATTGGAGAATTGATCAAATGCTTCTAGTGCCAAAACCGACTTAGTTGACATGCTTTGGTTGTGTATTAAGCAAGGCTATTTATCTATTTTCTACTATGTTTTATAAGTATTTGTTTGTGCTTACTTTAGTTTATTAAAAATCAAACAACTTATGTTTTTACCGGTAGTTTAGTGAAAAAGGTCTAGTATTATTCCTCCACCCATTTCCTTGGATCGATACTTGGTTCTTACCGATACTTTACTACATATATGATGGGGTACACTTGCCTCTTTCGTGTGTGTTTTGATGTAGAAGTACAAATCACTTTTATAAATTTAAAACCAAATCGTGTGTAATTTCATTGTAAAAATATGTGTAGTCGCGCACACGTCAATAGGCTATTTTGCCAATAACTTAATCTAAAGGTTAATCCTCAGTCTTAGTCATAATAGAGAGAGAAAGAAAACACAGAGATGAGGGAGAGACAAATTGGAGATCGAGAGAGAGAGAGTATCTGGGAGGTATTAAACTAATTGTAAACCTAGTGTTAATAATCAATAGAATACTGGTTTGGGATTTCGTGTCTGCAAGTTCTACAGGTCTCTGTGTTCATCTAATCAAGAGGATTCCACACTCTTGATTAGATATCATTCTTGTTAAGATCCGTGTTAAAGGGACCTTGTGACAACCCGAGATCTCAAGGTCCTTTCTCTACGCATCACTTGTTTCACGGTCCTGTTTTCATGATTCATTTTACGTTGTAACATGCGTTCGATGCATGAATAATTAAATATTGTTATGTTTGGTAGTAAATGGATATCTATGAGTTGTTTAGTGTTTAGACCTGACTTAACCATCGGCCACGTATCACACTCCAGGAGACGAAGAATCTAACCTTTGTTGACTGCCCTTTTGACGAAGAACTAAGGTTCTTTGTCACACTCATAATGTGGCGAAGAAGGTCCTTCTCCAAGGGAGTACTTCGTCGACCGGACCCTCAGCCCAGGCCTAGTCGTGGCCCAAAGAAGCCCGATGCTTATATTGTTTATATAACCTACCGAGCTCGAACACCAAACCCTAAAACTTTATTCCTTTCTTTTTCCCTGGTGATCGACGGCAATTCTAACCTCCGAAGCTTCGCCCCTCTTGGCTCGCACGCTTTATCTCACACACCATAATTCGGTTAGTATAGTTACCATGGTTTTGATTTAATTCTCTCTAGTACAAGTGGCTGTGTTTTGTTTTGGTGTGTGTCACTTGTTGTTTGAATTGTGATCATGATCTAGGGCTTTAATAGACATCGTTATGAACAAGGTTAAGTTGCATGTATGATATCAAATTATCTGAATTGTATGAGGATGATCTTTCTATTATGAAAAGAATCTGGTAATTTTGATAATATAAACTGATGAGACTGGATTCGGAGGTGTGTGTGATGATAATCGATGTATAGAAGAAACTAGGATTCTTGCCAACCGGTCATGATGATTACAAACATTCTGCTATGAAAACATAGGCAACCGATTATAGATTAGGGTTATTATTTTGATGATGATGATGATTAAACTGGTATCGTGTCTTGATGTTTGCTGTCATGAACCAAGAACCCCATTCTTCGTGGGGAATCATCATCCACGAAGAACCTCCTTCGTCGATTATGGGTGTGTGACGAAGAACTAGGTCCTTCGTCAGCATAGGTTCTTCGCCAGGCCATTACATTCTTCGTCATGAAGTGGGTCAGGGGCAGTCTATAACAACATGTTGTCTAACAGTTCAGCAATGGGAGCTTTAAGAGAATATGAGAGCATAAGTTTACTCTGAGTTTTATCAAAGAATTGTGTGTATATGCTTGTTTCTGCTCTCATCGGTTTAACTTATAGAAACTGAATCTTTGACTTGTTTGAGTTGCACACCTTAGTGAATGATTAATTGACTATTAGGTGAATGTGAGACAAGAGCTTATGATGAGAACTTGCATGAAATCTAAATGTTTGCCATGTGGTATGTGTTGATGTTTATGACATGCAGTCTGTAGGAATATGTGAATTAATTATATGTGAAATATGCGGTTTATGTGCACATGAAACTGATTGTATCAATAACCGTGTTAGGATCCGGTGGATCAACCTTGGGTAAATTAACATTATAAACCGAGCAAATCAAAGGTGAGTTCACTGTTCTTTTTCCAAGCATGCGTCCCGGGGAGGGACATCTGGTAAACGTTCCGGGGAGGAATGTCGGGTTATTGGGTTTGACTGGAATGTTAAACTTGGGATGTTGGTTAATACACTCATATCTACCATTTAAGTCCCTTCTACCGATTTGTTGCCGGGGAGGCAACGGGGTATTAGTTGATAGCGCTATTTAGGTTTGGCACCCTCACACCGTACCGGGGAGGACGGACGTGAACTAATGACCCCAGTCTTGACCATTGCTTTGATCGAGGCATTGGGAATAGGGCAAATAATCTGGAGCCATCGGCGGTAATCGAGTTATCAACAACATCAAATCTCTGTAATGTTTTAAGCTCATATCTGGTAACTAAACGCATTAACAAACTTTGAACTCACCAGCGTTGTCTGGTACACTTTTTTGCATGCTTGCAGGCTTATAAGCACTCGTCATTGGAACTTGCTGTCTGGGATGCTGGAGTGGTCATGGGTCGACTTGCATGGAATCATGAGACACGTTTAATGGCTTTTATACACTTGGGTTATGAAACTCGTAATTAATGTAGTATGCTTCCGCTGAAATGTATACAAAGTTTTGTAACGAATAATTTAATTTGTAACGAATAATTTAATAAATGAAAGTTGTATTTGAATTAATATTATGGGTTCAATGTGATTGGTGGCCAGATCCTAGTAAATCACACGCCTCGCGGGGTTTTTCGCATGTGGTATTTTGGGGGTGTGACAGTTTGGTATCAGAGCCACTGGTTATAGTGAACTTGGTTTTAAAAATGTTTTACAAAACCAGACTATAACCGAACAGTTCTGAATACATGAATACGACCATGACACTCAGCTCCAAATTGCAAGGTTCGTCTCTTGTTTACTCATTTCATTGCATAACTAGTGAACACTTACCTATGATATCGCTCGTGATTGCACATTTAGCACTACAGTATGAATTCATGTGTTACTTGCCTATGTTATGTGAATGATAGTGTCACAGTGTGGCATTCCTTCTAGATGAATGTGAACCCTGCTTTGTGATGTTCTTTGTTTGTTACTCGAGTCTGAGGAACTATTTAACACGAGTTAGGAGGAGCTGAGATGAGCATGCAAATCGTGTTATTATTGTGGGTGCACACATAATAATAACAATATGGGGTGTATGTAAGTCCCAACAAGGTCTAACAAGTGTGAAAGGGGTTCCATTCCATTATTCGACCAAATGTGAAACACAACGATCCATAGGGGTCCTAGCAATGACTGTCATCTATTTGAACGTGATCTTTTCACCCCTCTCTGAATCCTGACGAATCTCAATGCTATCGAGTATTACCTGAGCACCCATCTGAACATCTAGCGAACTGTGTAGAATGTTAGGTTCTTGCACAAACGTCCCAGAGTTGGATGTTGCAGCGTCGAATGATT
This sequence comes from Helianthus tuberosus, assembly GCA_030545235.1. Classification (NCBI taxonomy): domain Eukaryota; kingdom Viridiplantae; phylum Streptophyta; class Magnoliopsida; order Asterales; family Asteraceae; genus Helianthus; species Helianthus tuberosus. The sequence goes on from CM060352.1 coordinate 172,269,389, forward strand.
GGCCTATACCTTTCTCACTTCTCTTCGTTTACCGGAACTCAATGTATTGACGCCTTAGATCCCGAAATGAGATCACTTCTGCAACACTCTCGCAACATATCGTGTATTACTCAATCAACTTGCAAGATCGACGGACAAGAGGATGAGCGTAGTACCTTACCGACCTCAGTATTAGGGCGACCCTGACTACCGGCAACAAACATCAACAAATTGACTTCAATCGAACCCGTAACCCTAGTCAGCGACATATGGGAGTCAACTCTTACAAATCAATTGGGACATAAACGATGAAAATTGACTATAGAGTGGAATGTGTAACTGCCAGCACAGTGAGTAGTGCCTTAGGACGTGACACGGAATGTAAAAGGATGGACCCATTTGGTGAAAGGTCGCAGGACTCCGTTACAAGCAACGACATTAGAGGGAACAGTCACGGCGACATCGAGGTACTCGTAATCGTAGCCTACAGTATGAAATCCAAGGTGACTTCGACAAGGATGGATTATTGTTAAGTCAAAATGTCAACAACCAATGGAACAATGACAGTATTGGAAATCCTCATGACCGTAACAACAACACTGGTAGTGGAGCTCGTGGAAGGGCATTTAAGATTGGCGTAGGCGACGCCATGCATAATAGCAACATGGCAGCTTATATGGGTAAGCTAATCGCTTCGTCCCTGTTCTGTTTAACCCTGATACACCTTGAAAGTGAACTTGATGTGGAATCGGCTGATGGCAAGTCAATTGAAACCTCATATGTTCGTTGGGATGCAAACTCGACCTTGTGGGACAAGTGTTCGACATAGACCTTCCTTCTGCTACCCTTGATAGTTTGACGCTACCCTTGATAGTCTTGATGTGGTAGTTAGTGTGGATTGGCTATCCAGATATCGCGCAGATATACCCTGTGAGGAGAAAATCTTGCGTACCCCTCTCCCTAGTGGAGAATCGTCGTCTGTCCTAAAGTATCATAGTGGTGTAAAGGTTAGCATCATTTCAGCAATGAAAGCCCGGAAATGTCTACGGAGGGATTACCCCGCTATGTTGGCAACCGTTACTAATGTTAAGGCTAAGGAAAAGAGGATCGAGGATCCACCAATTGTTCGTGATTCCTCTCAATGTGCTACTCGAGGCACTTTTAGGTTTACTTCCACAACCGATCAGGTAGAATCTCAGTTTAATCTCACGCCAGAGGCAGCCTTGATTACTCGTACTCCTTACCGTCTTGCATCAAGTGGGTTGCAAGAACTGTCTAACCAACTTCAGGAACTACCGGGTGGGAGTTTTAACGATCTAGTTCTTTGTCCTGGGGAGCCGAGCTCTATTGTGGAAATGAAGGGCGAGACCTTTCGTATGTCTACAGACTACCACAAGGTAACAATCATAGACCGACACCCTCTATCTCGCATTGACGACCTGCTTAACCCGTTGCAATGATCAAGCCTCTATTCAGAAACCGACCTAAGATCGGACTGTCACCTGATGGAAGAACCAGGGGATGATGATTCCTAACACGGTGTTACAGACACAGTACGGCCGCAACGATTTTCTATTCTCGTCATTTAATTTATCCAACACTCCAGCAGCCTTAGGGGTCACATGAGTAGTATGTGCGAACCTCATCTCGCCAGATTCGTCACCCGTGTTTATTTAGGACGTTTTGAATCACTTCCAAGAGAAAGGAACACCATGAACGGCACTTGTATTTCCTCTTAGAGCTCCTAGGGGAGGAGCAACTCCATGCGAAGTGTACCTAAGTGTGACTTCAGGATTCGAGAAGAACACTTTCCTGGTCATGTAGTCAACGAAGTGGGGATACACGTGGATCTCACTAAGATCCATTTTATTAGAATTGTTCGGCACCAAAGAGCCCTGCGGGGATATAGCAACTTCTTGGTCTCGCTAGATGCTATCGTAGATTCATCGCGGGATTTTCGAAGATCGCGCAGCTTTAATCTCCTTGGCACAGCAGGGTGCTGTGTATTCGTGAGAGACAAAACAGGAGGACGTCTTTTCAGCTTTCGAATCCCAACTCTGCAATGCACTGAACATCGTCTTTACCCGAGGGTACGGGTGATCTAGTGGTATACCATGATGGTCCGAATCGGAGTCTCAGTTACGCGCCGATGCAACGCAAGAAAGTGATGGCTTACGTGGTGGATTTACAAGTAGAATTGCACGACTCACAACCTGGAATGGAAGCCATGGCCATTGGATTTAAGTTGGGGGCATTACTTGGACGGTACCAAACGCACCAATTAGACCGATCACAAGGGCCTCCCGCGTACCTTTGATTTGAAGGGGCTAAACTTGTGACGGCATCGCTGGATGGAACTTTTGAATGATTACGACTATGAAACCTAAATGTGTACAAGCTCCATAGCTCACCGTCGGCTCTAACCTACCTGATCAGATTCTTTCTGCCCAAACCGAAGCCCTGGGGGAAGAAAAATTTTCAAACGGAATCCATGCGGGGCATGGGGAACAACTTTTGGTAAATCGGACATCTTTCGCTATTTTATGGAGCGAACGTGGGTCCCACTTCGTGGTGGCCTTAGGGAACCCGTATTCGGCGAAGCACGCAAGTCTCGACATTCTACTCATTTGAGTATTTGATGGGATGTGTTAGGATCTGAAGATCTTGTAATAGTGACCAGGCATGAAGGCCCACATAGTAGCGGATATGAACGATGTTTGATTTTTGCGATAGTCAAAGCGGAGTATCAGAAACCTTGTGGTTTATGTCAGCAACCAGAGGCACCCATTGGGAAATGGGATCAGACTACCACGGATTTTGTCACTAATCTACCTAAAACTCAAAACGGAAACGATATCACCTGGGCGATTGTTGATTGTCTCAGGTAACCAGTACACTTCCTTGCAATCAAGGAAAATTGACAAGTTTTCGTATCGTGTGAGTAATTACCTGTGAAGGGCAGTTTCTAGGCACGGGGTGCCAACTCATGTTACCTCTGATTTTGATCTATACCTGATTTATGACAGGCAATACACAACACCCTTGGCTCACGTCTAGACATGAGCATTGCTTATCACCGTAGGACAAACGGTCAGAGTAAATGAACCATCCTGACACTCGAAGACATGTTGCGAGCGTGTGTTTGATTGAATTTGGTAAAAATTGGAAGGACACTTATCTTTGGTTGAGTTCTACTCCAGCAGCTACCATCCTGGCATTCAGACAGCTATGTATGAGGCACTGCATGGACGATAATGCCAATCTCCTTGTTGAACTAAGGTGGATATCGAGCTAATCACAGGTCCAGAACTTGTACTTGAAACCTCTTGGTAGATTTTTTAGGTCGAGAATCGTATGGCGGTAATGCGTGACCACCAGGGAAGCTGATAAGTTGAGGAAACACTGGGAGTTCGCCGCAGGCGAGCGAGTAATGTTAAAAGTTTTCACCCTGGGAGGGTGTGGTACACTGTGGAAAGAGTAGCAAGCTTGATCTACGTTATGTTGGGCCCTTCAAAATTCTAGAAAGAATCGGTAATGTGGCCTACAAACTCGAGTTACCTGATGAATTGGGTAACGATCACGATGTCATTTATGTCCCGAACCTAAAGAAGTGCTTGTCCGACGAAGCATTTGTGATACCCTTACTAGAGCCTAAGATTAACGACAAGTTGCAGTTGTCGAGGAATCTATTGAAATCATGGACCAGGAAGTCAAGGTTCATTAACATAGTCGAATTTCAATCGCGAGAGTTCGCTGGAACTCAAGACGTGGACCGGAGTTCACATGGGAACGCATAGATCAAATGAAGCTCTAGTATTCTCAATTGTTCAAACGGTTGAACCAACTTCTGATGTCATTGACGAATTTCGGAACGAAATTCCCTTTCAAGTTGGGGATGATGTGGTACCCGAAGAAAATCCACAGTCATCCTGATCTAACACCTTGCTTCTTTGGATTACTTATCAAATTTCAGGACGAAATTTCTTTCAAGTTGGGGATTGATGTGCACAAAATGCAACATATAAATTACATCAATTGTGGCATAAAACTAACCCTTTTTTAGTACTAATGTTGGAAAAAGTGTGTTTTTGTCTTCCTTTTGTATTTTCAGGATTAAATGAGCTCAAATTAACAAAAGAAGCAAAAAGGCAGCTAAATCTAACATAAATACAAGAAAAGGAACAAACGTGGCATGCCCGACCCCCCCGACAACATCTTCCCAAGCAAAATCAAGAAGACAGAAGACTGAACACGCCCTGTGCTCAGTGAACAAGGGGGTGTGCCCAAGTGCCAGCATAAAAGACAAAGCTATAGAAGCTTCTATCACCCACCACGGGGGCGTGCCCAGCGGACACGGGGCCGTGGTCAACTCTAAGATTCACAGAATCTGAGGAAATCTTGATAGTACAGATATGGTTCTGCACACGGGGGTGTGCCCAGCGAACACGGGGGCGTGGTCAACTAATGCAGACAAACTGCAATTAATGAAGGAAGAGAAGAGGATGGACACGGGGCCGTGCCCGAGCTGCTGTTCAGGCTATAAATAGGGGTGCTTGGCTCATTTGCAAACCATACCTACGCACACCACCTCTCTCACACTTCACCCACCACCCACCACCATCACAACACCATCATCCACCACCATCATGCATTGTCCATCATAGAGTGTGTGAGTCGTCTCGGGATCCAAGATTGATCATAAGAATTCTTAACAATCAAAGGCCATGTTTGCCTAAGTCTCTTACATCACTTGGTGAAGACAAGTGTCTAGTGTAATACTTTTTATTTTTAATCTTTTCGCACTTTTTACTTGGTTATGTATTAATGACTTTAATAACTAGTTTCTTATGTTGAAGGTGATTCTTCCTTATCGTTTGTCCGTGGTGTCTTGGTATTATTTTACTATCTATATAAAATAAAAGATTTTCACCATTCATATCTCCACGGTCTATATGGAGGTATGTTAGCTACCTCGTTGGGGGTTAAGGGAACGGTTTGGTAAGAGTCTTGCCTTGTTCAGTGTATAGATCCTGCAAGGACCTGGGTCAAATTTAGTAGGACCTCCTTCAATACCCACCGGTATTGGATGGCGGGGGTCCAAACTCTTTGATCCCCTCATATGTAAGCTACTATTAATACTTCAACCCGGCTACTTAGGACTGTATCCCTGCTGACTCAGACTACTTAGCCGAGGGTAACGTCACCTTCAAAAGAGGGGCCTACCATAATATGCATTAATAACTTAATTAATTATCTTTCAATAATCCGACCCTTTAGGATTGTATCCTTGCTGACTCAAACTACTGGGTTGAGGGTAACGTCACCTTCAAAAGAGGGGCCTACTACAATAACTAAGATAATCTCTTAAAAAGTGCAAAAGTGCGGAAATAATCAAATGTTACACTAAACACGAGTCGGAGCCAAGTGATTCATCTTGTCTATCTGTTTTTACTTTTATTTTGTTTTTCAGCATTTTAGTTAGTTTTATTTTTCTAGTTTAAAAACCTTTTTTCTAAACTTTTGATTTGATTAGACGCTGAGGATAAACCGGTACTAAAAGCTCTTGTGTCATTGGACGACCTCGGTATCTTGCCAACACTATACTACGCTTACGATGGGTGCACTTGCCCATATGTGTGTTTGGTGTTAGTAAAATATCGTGTTTTATAAATTTAAAACTTGACTAACGTGTAAAAAGGGATTAAAATATACTTAATTCCATATACATACCAACCCGCATCAAGTTTTTGGCGCCGTTGCCGAGGACACAAGGATTTTAAGAAAGTTAGGAATCAACGGCCTAATCATTTTTTCTAATTTTTCTGTTTTTTTTAAGAGTTTCTTAATTTTTCAGTTTTTGCAGAGCTCAGCACGGGCCGTGCCTGGTCGGACACGGGCCGTACCCAGCATTGTCACCGGCAGTTTTTATTTTCCGAGTTACAGAGAGTTGAGCACGGGGCCGTGTCGGTGCAACATGGGGCCGTGTCGGTGCAACATGGGGCCGTGTCCAGCTCCCCAGTAACAGGGATCCGGAAAACAATCACTGTATTTCCGACCACGGGCCGTGTTCACCTGAGCACGGGGCCGTGGTGAACCTTCTGACCTACGTTCTTTTCTGTTTTTATTGCAGGACTTGGAACCCAGGCGCCACATCTGAACTTTCTACGTAGTGTATGAGCTCCAGTTCTAGTAGAGACATAAAAGAACCTCTTGAAGAACCCGAAAGCTTTCTCAGAAAAAGACTTAAAGCTAAAACCAAGAGAAAGTTTCGGGGGACCCACTTCCAATGGCGGACCAACGTACCCTCATGGATTACCTACGCCCCACCGTAGGTAATCTCGGCGCCGCTATCAATGCACCGAATGTCGAAGCCAACAACTTCGAACTTCGGCCACATTTGATACAAATGCTTCAAAACTCCGCAATCTTTCATGGGCTTGCGGACGAGGATCCTCATCTGCATATTACTAATTTCTTAGAAATATGTGATACCTTTCTGATCAATGGAGCATCAAACGACGCCATCCGCCTTCGTATGTTTCCATTTTCACTAAAAGACCGAGCTAAGGCTTGGCTTAACACCCTCCCAGTTGGTTCGGTAAACACCTGGGTTGAACTAGCCCAAAAGTTTCTATATAAGTATTTCCCTCCTGCTAAAACGGCTAAATTAATGACTAAAATTAATACATATTCACAAGAGGATGGGGAATCCTTATATGAAACTTGGGAAAGGTTCAAGGAGCTACTAAGGAAGTGTCCTCATCACGGTCTTGCGGTATGGCAACAAGTATCCACTTTCTACAATGGGTTGTTGCCACACACAAGACAAACACTTGATTCTAGCTCCGGGGGACTTCTAGGTAATCGTCGCCCAAATGAAATATATAATCAAATTGAGGAAATTGCTCAAACCAATTTTCAGTGGCACACTCCCCGAGGTAATAAATCTATTGCCTCGGGCGCCCATAAGGTTGATGAAAGCACTTCTTTACAAGCCCAAATCGAGGCCCTTTCTTCAAAAATCAAAAAATTAGAAATAGCAAAAACGGTCTCGGTTATGGCTTGTGAGGGGTGTGGTGGGCCACATGAAAATTGGAGTTGTATGAAATAATTAGATGATCAAACGGAAACGGTAAACTACATTGATAATAGACCTAGGCCGTCGGGTCCTCCAACGGGTACCTACAACCAAGGATGGTGTAACCACCCTAACCTTGGTTGGAGAGATCCCGGCAATAGTAGTAACCAACAAAATCAACGAACTAACTTTCAACAACCACAAAATTTTTCTCAACAACAAGGTGGACGAGAAAGTCTTGAAGATACTGTATCTCGCCTCATCTCCGACACCGAAAAGAAATACTCGGATCGATTTCAGCAATTGGAATCGAATTTCAGAAATCAACAACCTAGCATTCAAAACATTGAAAAACAATTAAATCAAATAGCTAAAATTTTCTCCGAGAGACCACAAGGCGCGTTACCAAGTAATACCGAAACCAACCCAAAAGCACAAGTACATCTCATCACATTGAGAAACCGAACCGTGGGTCCCGAGGAGGCTCCATTACCGCCAGCTGAAGGAAGCCAATCCAGCCATACCACAACTCCACCCGTGCCCCAACCAGAGAAGGCTTCTCCGCCAAACCAAGAGCACACTAAGACTCCTCCGGTTCCATACCCCGGTCGGTTAATTCGTCAAAAGACCGATGAGCAATTGTAACACCCTTCTAATTACTACTTGTATTTAATAATAATTTATACAATTTTATATTAAAGATGTCCAACTTATAACATAAGTTCCATAGATAAAGTTCATAAGTAGCAAAACATTAGTCAACTAACGACTAATTCAAACATTCATAAGTTGATTAGCAAATAGTCCACATATTCAAAAACATTGTCTAATCAAAACTACGTTTAGAAACGCGGAAGCTTCAAAAGTTTGTGTTCGGTTCTTCCAAACATGCTTGATCATCGTCCACATTCTTGCAACACCTGCAAACTGAAACTTTGACAATTATTAATATTAGAATTCTTGGAATTATTGCTTAATCAAAACTACGTTTAGAAACGGATTCAATTAGCTATGATATACAAAAGTTATCCAAGATTTCCAGGCTCTACCGTAACTTACGGTATCTACCGTAAGTTACGGTAGTCATTTTATATTTCTGGTCCACCGTAACACAGGAGTGAACCACCGTAAACTGTTGGCCTCTACCGTAAATTACGGTGGATACCGTAATTTACGGTAGCCACTGCAATTCCATGTTTTGATTAATTTGGTTATTTTGCCCAAACCCAATTCTAAGATCTCTCATTCTAGCAATCAACACACTGATTTCTCGTATTCTAATATGTCTTTTACGAACAATAACAATGACCAAGTGATCATACTACAATGCATTAACCACGCATCATTTGATTATTCGACCCGATTGGCTCATCTATGGAATCCTCCATTTTGATGACTACCAACGCGATCTAACCAATTCTTTACCTATTATTCAATATAGCGAACATTATCGCTTTAATTCAACTCGACTTCTATTCTAAAATTCAACTACACATATGCTAGTTATCAATTTACCCAATGTAACGAGTTAAGTTACATACCTTCAAAGTACGCCCTTCAAACGCGAGTCGCTACCGGCTTGTCCACTCGATGTTCCGGTGTCCTTTCCTATAGAGTTCAATCACATTACGTTTAGAACTCTTTTAAATTCACATATCGCACAATTTTCCAAAACATCATAATTATGCGTTTTACTTTTAGATTTCAGGTTTAAGTCTTCTTTGATGCATTTATACAAACACCTTAAGGGCAGAATTTTAATTAATTCATTAACAAGCTCATGACTTGCCATATAACCTGAATTTTCATCAATCAAACTATCTAACATACATATTTGTCTTTATAATTCTAAAATAGCTTTACTTAGGTCAAATAACACTAGAAAAACTCCAAATTTCCTAGTGTTTATCAATTTCTACATAACCCACTAGTCACCTACAATGGTGACCATGGATTTCACTAGAATTTAGTATAATTTCAACATGTACTTGTCTAGGGTTTACTCCTAGACATTTTAATGTCCCTAATTTAACTACAAATCACACATGCATCATCAGATTTCAAGTTCTCTAAATTCATGAGAATTTCAAGTAGAGAGTTTTTGTCAAATTTTACATACCTTATGATCTCCTTGCAATGGAGATCATTAATCTATGCTCAAATTTCGATTTGGGACCGATCTTGACCCTTCAATTTGTGAGATTTAACTGAGCTAGGGTTCTTGGGGAGCCTGGGGTTCGCCCCCTCCTTCTGGTCGATATCAATAACACACAAACAAGTGTGTTTTGATTTTAATTTTCATGTTTTATTAATATTAGTTTTCACTTTAACACTTTTGGTCCCTCAATTTTCATCCTTTATTAATTTTCACTCCTAAACTACTCACAATTCATTCTCTAACTAGGTTAACATTATTTCTAGTTAGTTTATAATTCTTATTTATTCAAAATGTTATTGTAATATAAGAATTTGTATTTTCGGGTTGTTACAAGTCCACCCCCCTTAAAAGGGTTTCGTCCCCGAAACCAAAGTACGTACCGAATAGTGTAGGGTAGAGACGTTGCATCTCCTCTTCGGACTCCCATGTAGTGTCCGAACCCTTCCTATGTTCCCATTTGATCTTGACTTGATCGATTCTCTTATTCCTTAAGGTTTTTACCTTATGATCCAAAACCGCAATGGGATTTACCACATAGTTTAGCCTGTCATCCACCTCGATGTCATTGTAGTGGATATAAATTGTCTCATCCGCTAGACATTTCCGAAGGTGTGACACATGAAATGTGTTATGAATTCCGCTTAGTTCCTCCGGTAGTTCAAGGCGGTAAGCTACCTTTCCTACCCGTTCTACGATTGCAAACGGCCCGATAAACCTCGGGCTCAATTTTCCTCTTTTTCTAAACCGGATAACCCCCTTCCATGGGGATACTTTTAGCATGACTTTGTCGCCAACCTGGAACTCGATCGGTCTCCTCCTTTTGTCAGCATACGACTTTTGTCTATCTTGAGCCGCTTTCAAGTGTGCCCGAACCACATCAATCTTTTCATTAGTGGCTCGTACTATATCTTGGTGGGCGAGTTCTCGTGGGCCCACTTCACCCCAACATACCGGGGTTCGGCATTTCCTACCATAGAGCATTTCGTATGGTGCCATCTTAATACTAGCATGGTAGCTGTTGTTATACAAAAACTCGACCAATGGTAGGTAAACATCCCAACTTCCTCCAAAGTCGATTATACATGCTCGTAGCATGTCCTCCAATGTTTGTATTGTTCTTTCACTCTGTCCATCTGTCTGAGGATGGTACACAGTGCTGATGAACAATTTGGTTCCCATTTGCTCTTGGAAATCTCACCAGAAATTTGAAGTGAACCGGGTATCCCTATCAGACACGATGGATACCGGTACTCCATGACGTGCTATTATCTCATTAGTGTAAACTCCTGACATCTTTTCTGACGTATAAGTCTCACGAATCGGAATGAAGTGAGCACTTTTCGTCAATCTATCCACCACTACCCATATGGCATCGAAACCGCGGTTCGTCTTTGGTAGCTTGGTTAATAGGTCCATCGTAATATGTTCCCATTTCCAAACCGGAATTTCCAACGGTTGGAGTTTACCGTATGGTTTTTGGTGCTCCGCCTTGACTTGTAGACATGTCAAGCATTTTTCCACGTACTTCACCACATCTCTTTTCTTTCCGGGCCACCAATAGTTTTGCTTTAAATCGTTATACATTTTGGTCGCTCCCGGATGGATGGAATAACGAGACTTATGAGCTTCATCGAGTAGAAGCTTTTTAACCCCACATGTGTTAGGAACCCAAATTCTATTGAAACGTGTTTTCAACCCGTGGTTGCCTACTTTGAGATCTTTAACTTGACCAATAATCCTTTCCTTCTTCCAGTTTTCCGTCTTTACCGCTTCATCTTGTGCTCCTCTGATTCGTTCGAGTAAGCCCGAAGTGACAATGAGCTGCAACGATCGTACTCGTATCGGGGCATAGTCTGCCTTTCGGCTCAACGCATCAGCCACCACATTGGCTTTCCCGGGGTGGTAGTGTATTTCACAATCGTAATCCTTGACCGTTTCTAACCATCGTCTCTGGCGCATATTTAATTCCTTTTGATCGAAGAAGTATTTTAGGCTCTTGTGGTCAGTGAATATGGTGCATTTTACACCATATAAATAATGTCTCCATATTTTTAACGCAAATACCACCGCAGCTAATTCGAGATCATGCGTTGGATATTTCTTTTCATGTATTTTCAATTGCCTTGAGGCATAAGCTATGACTTTGCCCCGTTGCATCAAAACGCATCCGAGACCTGATAATGAGGCATCCGAGTAAACCACTAAATCTTCGACTCCGTCCGGCAATTTTAACACCAGAGCTTGAGTTAGCTTCTCTTTTAGCGTCTGAAACGCCCTTTCTTGTTCAACACCCCAAGTGAACTTCTCCTCCTTCCGGGTTAACTTGGTTAGCGGCGACGCAATCTTGGAGAAATCTTGAATAAATCTCCTATAGTATCCCGCAAGCCCTAAGAAGCTTCTAATTTCCGAAGGGTTCTTCGGAGGATTCCACTTCGACACAACCTCAACTTTTGACGGATCTACCAATATTCCATCGGCACTTATGATGTGGACGAGGAATTGTACCTCTCGTAACCAAAAGGCGCACTTAGAGAATTTCGCATACAACCTTTCTCGTCTCAGTGTCTCTAACACCTCTTGTAAATGGTGCGCATGCTCAGCTTCACTTTTCGAATACACCAGAATATCATCGATAAACACAATGATCGATTTATCTAGCATTGGCTTGCAAACCCGGTTCATGAGGTCCATGAAAGCCGCGGGTGCATTTGTCTACCCAAATGACATCACGAGAAATTCGTAATGCCCGTATCGCGTGCGGAAAGCCGTCTTCGGCACATCTTCCTCCTTGACCTTTAGTTGGTGATACCCCGATCTAAGGTCAGTCTTTGAAAACCAGTTCGCACCTTGTAATTGGTCGAATAAATCATCTATCCTCAGAAGCGGGTATCGGTTCTTTACCGTGAGTTTGTTTAACTCCCAGTAATCGATACACATGCGCATGCTTCTGTCTTTCTTTTTCACGAACAATACCGGTGCGCCCCAAGGAGACACACTCGGCCTTATAAATCCTTTGTCAAGCAGGTCTTGAATCTGGGACATCAACTCTTGTAATTTCGACGGCGCAAGTCGGTACGGTGCTCTAGCTACGGGTTTTGCGCCCGGAATCAATTCGATCCCGAACTCTACTTCCCGTTCAGGCGGTATCCCTGGTAAATCTTCCGGAAACACATCTTCGTAGTTCCGTACTACCGGTACGTCTCCAATCTTCACTGATTCTTTCTCGGGCTCATTCGCGTATATCATAAACGCCTTACATCCTTGCTTCATAAGCTTGTGTGCTTTCAACATCGAGCATATTATGGGGTTACCTCCTTTTTCGCCATAGATAGTGATGTGTTTCCCGCTCGGAGATGTTAGCTTTATCTCCTTACGAATACACACGACCTTTGCGTGGTGCTGAGATAGCCAATCCATCCCAACGACTACTTGAAATTCCCCCATTGACATCGGGATCAAGTCTATCAAATATTCTTCATCATCGATGCATAATTTGCAGCCTCGACAAACATCGCAAACTATAAAACTTTTGTTGTCCCCTATTTCAACTTCTAAGGGCACAGATAATTTTGTCAATACAAATGAAGGATGTCGAATAAATCCATGTGAAATAAAGGATTTATTCGCACCCGTATCAAACAATACACGAGCAGGAATTGAGTTTGTTGTGAATATACCTGAAACCACATCGGGTTCTGTCTTTGCTTCAGCCACGGTAAGTTGGAAGGATCTAGCTTTCGCCTTTGGTGCTTCTGCTGGAGATTCTTTAACGTCTCTCCTTCCAACTAAGTTTGGGCATTCCGACTTTTTGTGGTCGGGCTGATAACATTTATAGCAAACGGAAACCTTGCTCGAACATAACGATGCGGTGTGTCCCGTCTTCCCACATACCGGACACGGCTTGTCTTTGAAGCGGCATTCACCTTTGTGCCCCTTTCCACACACCTTACAACTTGGCGACCCGCCTTTAGCATCCACTTTCTTTCCCAATTCCGCCGATCAAGCTTTCTTTGTAGGGCTTGGATTCACATCCTGTGCCCTTCGTTCACCCCTTTCAACTTGCTTCTTCAATTCAATTTCCCGTTCCCGGGCAACATTTATGATCTCGGTAAGGGTCTCGTATTTCGAAGGAATCATAAACTCCCTATACTCGGCGCTCAGCATGTTATAGTAGTAGTATATCTTTTGTTCTTCATTCGTCACCAACTCACTACAAAACTTCATCTTATCCATAAACGTCGCCGTAATCTTGTCTATGGTCTCACCCTTATGCCTAAGTTGCATGAACTCTTCCTTGATTCTATTAATGACAGCTTTGGGACTGTGGTGTTTAAGAAACGGCGTCTTAAACTCCTCCCATGTCATGGCCCTCGCCGCTTCGGCCCCTATTTCATTCTTTTTATTGTCCCACCAATCTTTGGCTTGACCTCTCAACTGACCCGTTCCGTAAGCAACAAAGTCACTTTCATCACAATGGGTCCTTTCAAATACTCCTTCCACATCGCTCAACCATCTTTGGCATATTATCGGGTCAACCTCCCCGTTGTAAATTGGCGGTTTACATGCCATAAACTCTTTGTACGAGCATCCTTTACGTTCTCCCGATTTATCTTTTATAAGGTTGACACTATCTTCCAACCTTTTGACTCGTTCTTCGACAATCGACAACACCGTGTTTTGAATTTTGTGTATAAACCCGGATAGACTACCTTCAATTGCCTTCCCCACTTCTTCGGCAATTATCTCTTTCATTTGTTCGGTGCTTGTCGGCACCCGATCGTTGTCGTTTCCTTTCGACATCTTGAAACTGAAATGTTTACATTAAACGTTATACATTTCATTTATAACATTGCTTCATTTGTTTCGGTTTAACCAAGTTTCTAACTTGCTTTAACCGTTCGCATTTGGTGCACTTTCCGGCTTTGAGTGAATTAACACACTCTTCCCATGCACATTAATTCACTTCTCGTTTCTTATATAAGATATAATTTATTAAAATAATAAGTTAGTTCCTACCGGACGATCGATCAAGCTTGAACCGAACACTTGTTGACAACCTTAGGCTCTGATTACCAACTTGTAACACCCTTCTAATTACTTCTTGTATTTAATAATAATTTATACAATTTTATATAAAAGATGTCCAACTTATAACATAAGTTCCATAGATAAAGTTCATAAGTAGCAAAATATTAGTCAACTTATGACTAATTCAAACAATCATAAGATGATTAGCAAATAGTCCACATATTCAAAAACATTGTCTATTAGAGTTTAGATAACGCGGAAGCTTCAAAAGTTTGTGTTCGGTTCTTCAAAACATGCTTGATCATCGTCCACATTCTTACAACACCTACAAAATAAAACTTTGACAATTATTAGTATTAGAATTCTTGGAATTATTGCTTAATCAAAACTACGTTTAGAAACGGATTCAATTAGCTATGATATACAAAAGTTATCCAAGATTTCCAGGCTCTACCGTAACTTACGGTATCTACCGTAAGTTACGGTAGTCATTTTATATTTCTGGTCCACCGTAACACAGGAGTGAACCACCGTAAACTGTTGGCCTCTACCGTAATTTACGGTGGATACCGTAATTTACGGTAGCCACTGCAATTCCATGTTTTGATTAATTTGGTTATTTTGCCCAAACCCAATTCTAAGATCTCTCATTCTAGCAATCAACACACTGATTTCTCGTATTCTAATATGTCTTTTACGAACAATAACAATGACCAAGTGATCATACTACAATGCATTAACCACGCATCATTTGATTATTCGACCCGATTGGCTCATCTATGGAATCCTCCATTTTGATGACTACCAACGCGATCTAACCAATTCTTTACCTATTATTCAATATAGCGAACATTATCGCTTTAATTCAACTCGACTTCTATTCTAAAATTCAACTACACATATGCTAGTTATCAAATTACCCAAAGTAACGAGTTAAGTTACATACCTTCAAAGTACGCCCTTCAAACGCGAGTCGCTACCGGCTTGTCCACTCGATGTTCCGGTGTCCTTTCCTATAGAGTTCAATCACATTACGTTTAGAACTCTTTTAAATTCACATATCGCACAATTTGCCAAAACATCATAATTATGTGTTTTACTTTTAGATTTCAGGTTTAAGTCTTCTTTGAGGCATTTATACAAACACCTTAAGGGCAGAATCTTAATTAATTCATTAACAAGCTTATAACTTGCCATATAACCCGAATTTTCATCAATCAAACTATCTAACATACATATTTGTCTTTATAATTCTGAAATAGCTTTACTTAGGTCAAATAACACTAGAAAACTCCAAATTTCCTAGTGTTTATCAATTTCTACATAACCCACTAGTCACCTACAATGGTGACCATGGATTTCACTAGAATTTAGTATAATTTCAACATGTACTTGTCTAGGGTTTACTCCTAGACATTTTAATGACCCTAATTTAACTACAAATCACACATGCATCATCAGATTTCAAGTTCTCTAAATTCATGAGAATTTCAAGTAGAGAGTTTTTGTCAAATTTTACATACCTTATGATCTCCTTGCAATGGAGATCATTAATCTATGCTCAAATTTCGATTTGGGACCGATCTTGACCCTTCAATTTGTGAGATTTAACTGAGCTAGGGTTCTTGGGGAGCCTGGGGTTCGCACCCTCCTTCTGGTCGATATCAATAACACACAAACAAGTGTGTTTTGATTTTAATTTTCATGTTTTATTAATATTAGTTTTCACTTTAACACTTTTGGTCCCTTAATTTTCATCCTTTATTAATTTTCACTTCTAAACTACTTACAACTCATTCTCTAACTATGTTAACATTATTTCTAGTTAGTTTATAATTCTTATTTATTCGAAATGTTATTGTAATATAAGAATTTGTATTTTCGGGTTGTTACAACAATTCGCAAAGTTCGAAAATTTACTAAAACAATTGCATGTTAATATTCCATTTATCGAAGTCCTAACCCAAATGCCTAAATATTCAAAATTTATGAGGGACTTCCTCACTCATAAAAGGAAAACTGAATCATTGCAATTAGTTAACTTAGGCGAAGAATGCTCCGCCTTACTACTCAACAAACTCCCGCAAAAGAAGATTGATCCTGGAAGCTTCACGATTCCTTGCTCAATTGGGAGATCCCCCATTAGCAATGCACTAGCCGATATTGGGGCTAGCATCAACCTCATGCCCGCCTCAATGTTCAAACGACTCAGCCTAGGAAAGACGAGCCCTACAAAGATGAGCATACAACTTGCCGACTGATCCGTCAAATATCCACAAGGTGTCGTCGAAAATCTATTGGTCAAAGTCGACAATTTCGTCTTCCCAGCCGACTTTGTCATACTAAACATGGAAGAAGACACCGAAGTCCCCCTCATCTTAGGGAGGCCATTTCTAGCCACAGACCAAGTAGTGGTAGACATGAATGACGGAACACTAACATTAAAGTTTGGGGACGAGGAAGTGAAGTTTGGAGTTGGGAAAAGAGTAGAAGACGAAGACCCGGTCAACTACATGAAGGTTGATGTGTACAAAATGCAACATATAAATTACATCAATTGTGGCATAAAACTAACCCTTTTTAGTTCTAATGTTGGAAAAAGTATGCTTTTGTCTTCCTTTTGTATTTTCAGGATTAAATGAGCTCAAATTAACAAAAGAAGCAAAAAGACATCAAAATCTAACATAAATACAAGAAAAGGAACAAGACGTGACATGCCCGACCCCACGACAGCATCTTCCCAAGCAAAACAAGAGGTCAGAAGACTGAACACGCCCCGTGCTCAGCCAGCACGGGGGGGTGCCCAAGTGTCAGCAGAAAAGACAAAGTGGTAGAAGCTTCTATTGCCCACCACGGGGCCGTGCTCAGCGGACACGGGCCGTGGTCAACTATAAGATTCGCACAATCCAGGCAAATCTTCATAGTACAAAGATTCTTCTGCACACGGGGTCGTGCTCAGCGGACACGGGGGCGTGGTCAACTAATAAGACAAGCTGCATTAAATGAAGAAAGAGAAGGATGTGGACACGGGGCCGTGCCCGAGCTTCTGTTCAGCCTATAAATAGGAGTGCTTGGCTCAAGCTCAAACCATCCCTTGGCACACCACCTCTCTCACACTTCACCCACCACCCACCACCACCATAACACCATCATCCACCACCATCATCCATTGTCCATCATAGAGTGTGTGAGTCGTCTCGGGATCCAAGATTGATCGTAAGAGTTCTTGACAATCAAGGCCATGTTTTCCTAAGTCTCTTACATCACTTGGTGAAGACAAGTGTCTAGTGTAATACTTTTTATTTCTAATCTTTTTGCACTTTTTACTTGGTTTTGTATTAATGACTTTAATAACTAGTTTCTTATGTTGAAGGTGATTCTTCCTTATCGTTTGTCCGTGGTGTCTTGGCATTATTTTACTGTCTATATAAAATAAAAGATTTTCACCATTCATATCTCCACGGTCTATATGGAGGTATGTTGGCTACCTGGTCGGGGGTTAAGGGAACGGTTTGGTAAGAGTCTTGCCATTGTTCAGCGTTTAGATGTCCTGCAATGGACCTGGGTCAAATTTAGTAGGACCTCCTTCAATACTTAACGGAATTGGATGGCGGGGGTCCAAACTCTTTGATCCCCTCATAAGTTAACTACTATTAATACTATAACCGGCTATTTAGGACTGTATCCCTGCTGACTCAGACTACTTAGTCGAGGGTAACGTCACCTCCAAAAGAGGGGCCTACCAAAATTTGCATTAATAACTTAATTAATTATCTTTCAATAATCCGACCCTTTAGGATTGTATCCTTGCTGACTCAAACTACTGGGTTGAGGGTAACGTCACCTTCAAAAGAGGGGCCTACTACAATAACTAAGATAATCTCTTAAATAAGTGCAAAAGTGCGGAAATAATCAAAGGTTACACTATACACGAGTCGGAACAAAGTGATTCATCTTGTCTATCTGTTTTTCTTTTTATTTTTCTTTTCAGCATTTTAGTTAGTTTTTATTTTTCTTAGCTTAAAACATTTTTCTAAACTTTTTGATTTGATTAGACGTTGAGGATAAACCGGTACTAAAACCTCTTGTGTCCTTGGACGACCTCGGTATCTTACCAACACTATACTACGCTCACGATGGGTGCACTTGCCCATATGTGTGTTTAGTGTTAGTAAATATCGTGTTTTATAAATTTAAAACTTCACTAAAAAGTGTTAAAGGGGATGAAAATATACACCTAATATATATAACACTTCACACGCATCAAGTTTTTGGCGCCGTTGCCGGGGACACAAGGATTTTAAGAAAGTTAGGAATTAACGGCCTAATCTTTTTTTTCTTATTTTTCATTTTTTAGGATTTTTTTTCTTAGTTTTTCAGCTTCTGCAGAACTCAGCACGGGCCGTGCCCGCTGAACACGCCCCGTGCCCAATCATTGGAACTGGCAATCCTGTTTTAAGTCAGACAGTAGCTGAACACGGGGCCGTGCCCACTCAACACGCCCCCGTGCCCAAGTTTCAGTTACTGAAAACAGAACCGTAAGATCCCGACGGTTGGTAATTTCTGACACAAACATGAGTGATACTGATACTTTTTACTTTCGGCACTCTTATGGTACTATGTGGTGTCAATTATGTGGTGGTAACCATAAGGAATTAGAATGTTATTTTCTAAATTATAAACCCCACTATATAGACCCATCGTTTCCTAGTATCCTTAAGAGGGGCGAAAGTAAAAATAATCCCTATCTCTCCCTCGAATGCTCCCAACCGGATTTTCTAGGAGAAATGCTTCTCGATGAATTATTTCAACTAGAAGATCTAATTATTGATTGGTTAAAAGAACTTAGGAAAGATTTCAATGATCTTTTCCAAGACAATAGCCAAGAAGAAGGGTTGGAACCGCATTCAAACAACTTCGTTGTTTCCGACGATACTTCTAACTCTAGCGAGGACTTGAGCGATAGTCGTCCCTGTGTCGATTGTGCTGTGAAGGACTCCCCATCAACTTCGTTTGATGCATACATAGACCTGAGCGATTCGACATACACCTTCTTTAACGAGAGCCCGGAAAAGTGTTGGACTTGTCCACCTACATATAACATAGGAATCACCCTCACCGACAACCTCTTGCGTTCTCGTCTTAATCTAGAACAATTAAGGTATCTTAGGCACTTTGGGGTTGTTCCATACAGTAAGGAACCGCCCGATCCAGAAAAGTTCCTTGAAAATAGACGAATTCCTTAAGACAGCTTCTAGACACGGGGCCGTGTCCAGGTCAGCACGCCCCGTGTCCACCCAAAGATTCCCTTCTGATTTTGTCAGAATACGGACAAAAATGTGTCAGGATTCCATCTACACACGGGGCCATGTCCAGCCGACACGGGGTCATGCGCAACGTACTGTCGTTTTCTATAAATGCAGCCAAGAATCCTGCACATTTGAACCATTCCAGAGACAGAGATTTGGGGAATATTCTAACATACCATCCTAGGTATTTTCTAAAAGAAGTTTCTCAACTATCTTCTTGTCCTTTCCTCTTTTATCCACTATCATCTTCTTCAATTTTTCTCATACTTCCATTAAAGCTTGAACCTTCCATAATTTCAAGCCTTATTGAGATGTTTGTTAGATTTTTGTTCATGGAATCTTGTTAAAAATAAATGTTTTAAGTTCTTTATGTTCAAAAATGCTTTAAAAATCATGAAAACAATTTGAAACTCCAAGATTCCTTGTTCCTAAATCCTGCAGACATCTGAACACGGGGCCGTGTTCGCTGAATACGGGGCCGTGTCCGAAGTCCTGTTCCCATAAAATTGAACTCTTTTCGGTATGTTTTCTCAGAATGGCAAGCAGAACTAGCGGAAACTCTTCATCACATTCCAGGAACAACCGGCAGGGGAGAAGATCATCAACGGTTGAAGATTCTCTTGTAAACTATGTTTACGCCTTAAGAGAAGCCCTTGATGAAGTGACAAGTGTGGAAGAGGCATTGGTTAACCGTATTAATCATTTGACGGTGGGACTAGAAGGATGTCTCCGGGAAGTCAACCTTTTGCACCAAAGGTTGAACCTTCTCGCCTCTCCTCCTTTGGTGCCAATTATCACCCAAAGGGCATGGAATGTGGTACCGGAAGTCATCATTCCAGCTGAATGGTACGCCTTACATCAGGAGACCCCTCGAGATATACTACAAGGGGTTCCGATTGGTGTCGCTCCTCCTCCACAAGATGTTGAGGAACATGAAGCCGCATCACTTCTCTCGAGGGAGATAGAAGAATGGCTCTAGCAACATCTAGGGGACACCGTTCGGCTTGGAGTTCTACAAGGCTTTTAGACCGGAAATCTATTTCCGGAATTTTGGTTCTTATTGTAGAAATAGAGCTCCTTAGGAAGATTTTACGGATCACATGACCTATTTAATATTAGGGCTTTTAACTTTTATTTTCTGCTTTATTTTTCAATTTTTAGGACTAATATGTAATCCTCTCTATGACTAATGAATGATGGTTTTAGTAATTTGGTGTTTGGGTGGTGTTGAGATGAATAAAATACACTTGAGATGGCAAAGGATACAAGGGAAACTTGAACCAGCACCCCATGCAGGAAAACAGGACCATCCGACAAAATTCTTCGTTTACAGTAAGCTCGGCACGGGCCGTGTCCTCCCAACACGGCCCCGTGCTGCACAGTCTGCAGAAAAAGACCCAGTTCAGGTAACTGGACACGGGCCGTGTTCACCCAACACGCCCCCGTGTCCAGGCTTCTGTTTCTCTTGATTTAATTTTGTTACTGGCACTTGAACACGGGGCCGTGCCCGGACAACACGGGGCCGTGTTCAGCGCCCAGTAACACAAAATTTTTGCTTTTTCACACCTTTTTACACATTCAATCAACCTAAAAACTTATTTTTGGGACACATTGAGGACAATGTGTAATTTAAGTGTGGGGGGATGCTAAAACCTTGAATCTTGCAAGTCCTAAATACAAAGCTTACACAAAACTCTATTGGAACCGCTAATCACCCCAAATTTTTTTCAAAAAAATTTCATTTTTTTTACTTGTCTAGGTTTAACTCGGGAATTTCAAGTTCTAAAAAGGTTATATTTTTACGAATTTACAACCGATAGCGTCGTGATAAAAAGAACCAACATAAGAAAATTACGAAAAGGCATGGCAAACTTAGTTAAAATTTGATTATATATACTTGATCACATAAAAACCCATTCCCACAAAAGTGAGTTTTGAGCCTTTATTGAGCATACAATTACATATCATTAAACTAAATGCTCATTTTTCGTTTCTTGTGTGAATAGCCGCTTGGTTCTTACAACTCTAGAACTTGCCATGACGATACATTCCCGGTCCTTACCAACTTAAACTCGAGTAAGTAAATGATGGTGGCATTAGGACTAACCCCTTTTTATTTCTACACCATTATTTTTCTTTTTCTTTTTTTACCACCTACCCAAAATCCCCCTAGTTAGCCACTTTGAGTCTAAACCTTTTCATTTCATAACCCAAACCAAACACCCTTTTACCCACCAAAACTTTTTTTTCATTTTTAACCCTTTGTTTTAGTCACTAGCTCGGTTCTTTGTATGACTTTTCAAAAAAAATGTGTTGATGATGAAGCAAAAGAAAATAAACAAACAAGTTCATCAAAAATAACTTTGTTTGAATAATAGCTTCATCAAAAATAAAAGTTACAAAAATAAAAAAGTTTTACGAAAACCGACGCTTGTTACGCTTTTAGCCATTTTTTACTAACCACTAACCACTAACCCAACCACCTACCTTTAACCCAAGCCTAACCCTTCACCCAAAAAGTCCTCTTGATATTTACAAAGGTATATAAGTTAAAAAGGAGGAGGATTGATTGCTTGGCAAGCCTATGGTAGGAATAAGTTCCATGCCACTCTCGAGTGATCCACAAAAATACATTTTCGGCTGAGTGTTGAGTGATCCCCGTGAGGTATGTGAACTTGTATATAAATAAGATTTTAAAGAGGCATGTTATGCCCTAATAAGTAATTTATCTTATGAAAAGTTTTAAATAAATCATGACGAATAGGATTGTAAATAAATAAAAATAAAACTAAATAAAGAATCTTGGAAAATCCCGACACTCTATGATAAGCCCAAAAACCTTCTTCTCTACCCATTCCATTTGGGAGTGTAATAGCCACATATTAAAGAGTTTTGCTTGAGGACAAGCAAAGATTCAAGTGTGGGGGTATTTGATGTGTGCAAAATGCAACATATAAATTACATCAATTGTGGCATAAAACTAACCCTTTTTTAGTACTAATGTTGGAATAGTATGCTTTTGTCTTCCTTTTGTATTTTCAGGATTAAATGAGCTCAAATTAACAAAAGAAGCAAAAAGACATCAAAATCTAACATAAATACAAGAAAAGGAACAAGACGTGACATGCCCGACCCCACGATAACATCTTCCCAAGCAAAACAAGAGGTCAGAAGACTGAACACGCCCCGTGCTCAGCCAGCACGGGGGCGTGCCCAAGTGTCAGCAGAAAAGACAAAGTGGTAGAAGCTTCTATTGCCCACCACGGGGTCGTGCTCAGCGGACACGGGCCGTGGTCAACTATAAGATTCACACAATCCAGGCAAATCTTCATAGTACAAAGATTCTTCTGCACACGGGGTCGTGCTCAGCGGACATGGGGGCGTGGTCAACTAATAAGACAAGCTCCATTAAATGAAAAAAGAGAAGGATGTGGACACGGGGCCGTGCCCGAGCTTCTATTCAGCCTATAAATAGGAGTGCTTGGCTCAAGCTCAAACCATCCCTTGGCACACCACCTCTCTCACACTTCACCCACCACCCACCACCACCATAACACCATCATCCACCACCATCATCCATTGTCCATCATAGAGTGTGTGAGTCGTCTCGGGATCCAAGTTTGATCGTAAGAGTTCTTGAAAATCAAGGTCATGTTTGCCTAAGTCTCTTACATCACTTGGTGAAGACAAGTGTCTAGTGTAATACTTTTTATTTCTAATCTTTTCGCACTTTTTACTTGGTTTTGTATTAATGACTGTAATAACTAGTTTCTTATGTTGAAGGTGATTCTTCCTTATCGTTTGTCCGTGGTGTCTTGGCATTATTTTACTGTCTATATAAAATAAAATATTTTCACCATTCATATCTCCACGGTCTATATGGAGGTATGTTGGCTACCTGGTCGGGGGTTAAGGGAACGGTTTGGCAAGAGTCTTGCCATTGTTCAGCGTTTAGAGGTCCTGCAATGGACCTGGGTCAAATTTAGTAGGACCTCCTTCAATACTTAACGGTATTAGATGGCGGGGGTCCAAACTCTTTGATCCCCTCATAAGTTAACTACTATTAATACTATAACCCGGCTATTTAGGACTGTATCCCTGCTGACTCAGACTACTTAGTCGAGGGTAACGTCACCTCCGAAAGAGGGGCCTACCATAATTTGCATTAATAACTTAATTAATTATCTTTCAATAATCCGATCCTTTAGGATTGTATCCTTGCTGACTCAAACTACTGGGTTGAGGGTAACGCCACCTTCAAAAGAGGGGCCTACTACAATAACTAAGATAATCTCTTAAATAAGTGCAAAAGTGCGGAAATAATCAAAGGTTACACTATACACGAGTCGGAACCAAGTGATTCATCTTGTCTATCTGTTTTTCTTTTTATTTTTCTTTTCAGCATTTTAGTTGGTTTTTATTTTTCTTAGCTTAAAACATTTTTCTAAACTTTTTGATTTGATTAGACGTTGAGGATAAACCGGTACTAAAAGCTCTTGTGTCCTTGGACGACCTCGGTATCTTACCAACACTATACTACGCTCACGATGGGTGCACTTGCCCATATGTGTGTTTAGTGTTAGTAAATATCGTGTTTTATAAATTTAAAACTTGACTAAAAAGTGTTAAAGGGACTTAAAATATACACCTAATATATATAACACTTTAAACGCATCAAGGTCATAGACTCAAGCTTGGATGACGCTCTCCGACGGTGTTGCATGGGATGCAAACCATCCCACTTGGGTGACATATGACCAGGCCTTGGGTCTAGCCAAGGACCCTTATAAACGTAGCGCACCACGGAGGCATTCCGCGGAACTATCCTTAGTTTAGTTTAGATTAACTTTTATGTTTTCTAGTTTAGTTTTAATTTTCAGGAATAAAACACACTCGAGATGGTGAAGGATAACAAGGGAAAATTGAACCAGCACCCATGCACGAAAATAGGGCCATCTGACAAAATTTTCTTCATTACAGCAAGTTCAGCACGGGCCGTGCCCGCCCAACACGGCCCCGTGCTGCACAATCTGCAGAAAATGCCCAGTTCAGGTAACTGAACGTGGGTCGTGTTCACTGAACACGCCCCCGTGCCCAGGCTTCTGTTTCCTTTTACATATTTGGTTACTGGCGATCTGAACACGGGGCCGTGTCCAGACGCCCAGTAACATAAATTTTGCTTTTTCACACCATTTTACACATTCAATCAACCTAAAAACTTATTTTTGGGACACATTGAGGACAATGTGTAATTTAAGTGTGGGGGGGATGCTAAAATCTTGAATCTTGCAAGTCCTAATAACAAGCCTTACACAAAACTCTATTGGAACCGCTAATCACCCAAAAAAAAAAATTTAAAATTTTTCATTTTTCTTACTTGTCTAGGTTTAACTTGGGAATTTCAAATTCTATAAAGGTTATATTTTTACAAATTTACAACCGATAGCGTCGTGAAAAAAAGAACCAACATAAGAAGATTATGAAACGGCATGACAAGTTTAGTTAAAATTTGATTATATATACTTGATCACATAAAAACCCATTCCCACAAAAGTGAGTTTTGAGCCTTTATTGAGCATACAAATACATATCTTTAAACTAAATGCTCATTTTTTGTTTCTTGTGTGAATAGCCGCTTGTTTCTTACGACTCTAGAACTTGCCACGACGATACATTCCCGGTCCTTACCAACTTAGACCCGAGTAAGTAAATGATGGAGGCATTAGGACTAACCCTTTTTCATTTCTACACCATTATTATTTCTTTTTTTTACCACCTACCCAAAATCCCCCTAGTTAACCCCTTTGAGCCTAAACCTTTTCATTTCTTAACCCAAAAACAAACACCATTTCACCCACCAAAACCTTTTTATTTCTAACCCTTTGTTTTTAGTAACAAGCTCGGTTTTTCGTATGACTCTTCCAAAAAAATGTGTTGATGAAGCAAAAGAAATAAACAAACAAGTTCATCAAAAATAACTTTGTTTGAATAATGGCTTCATCAAAATAAAAATTGCAAAAATAAAAAGTCTTACGAAAACCGATGCTTTTTACGCCTTTCACCTTTTCTACTAACCATTAAACCCAACCACCTACCTTTAACCCAAGCCTAACCCTTCACCCAAAAGTCCTCTTGATATTTACAAAGGTATATAGTTAAAAAGGAGGAGGATTGATTGCTTGGCAAGCCTATGGTAGGAGTAAGTTCCATGCCACTCTCGAGTGATTCACTAAAATACATCTTCGGCCGAGTGTTGAGTGATCCCCGTGAGGTATGTGAACTTGTATATAAATAGAATTTTAAAAAGGCATGTTATGCCCTATAAGTAATTTATCTTATGTAAGGTTTTAAATAAATCATGATGAATAGGATTGTAAATAAATAAAAATAAAACTTGATAAAGAACCTTGGAAATCCCGACACTCTATGACAAGCCCAAAAACCTTCTCTTCTACCCAATCCATTTGGGAGTGTAAAGCCACATTATAAAGAGTTTTGCTTGAGGACAAGCAAAGATTCAAGTGTGGGGGTATTTGATGTGCACAAAATGCAACATATAAATTACATCAATTGTGGCATAAAACTAACCTTTTTTTAGTACTAATGTTGGAAAAAGTGTGTTTTTGTCTTCCTTTTGTATTTTCAGGATTAAATGAGCTCAAGTTAACAAAAGAAGCAAAAAGGCAGCTAAATCTAACATAAATACAAGAAAAGGAACAAACGTGGCATGCCCGACAGCATCTTCCCAAGCAAAATCAAGAAGACAGAAGACTGAACACGCCCCGTGCTCAGTGAACACGGGGGCGTGCCCAAGTGCCAGCATAAAAGACAAAGCTATAGAAACTTCTATCACCCACCACGGGAGCGTGCCCAGCGGACACAGGGCCGTGGTCAACTCTAAGATTCACAGAATCTGAGGAAATCTTGATAGTACAGATATGCTTCTGCACACGGGGGCGTGCCCAGCGAACACGGGGGCGTGGTCAACTAATGCAGACAAACTGCAATTAATGAAGGAAGAGAAGAGGATGGACACGGGGTCGTGCCCAATGGACACGGGGCCGTGCCCGAGCTGCTGTTCAGGCTATAAATAGGGGTGCTTGGCTCATTTTCAAACCATCCCTTGGCACACCACCTCTCTCACACTTCACCCACCACCCACCACCATCACAACACCATCATCCACCACCATCATCCATTGTCCATCATAGAGTGTGTGAGTCGTCTCGGGATCCAAGATTGATCGTAAGAGTTCTTGACAATCAAAGGCCATGTTTGCCTAAGTCTCTTACATCACTTGGGGAAGACAAGTGTCTAGTGTAATACTTTTTATTTTTAATCTTTTCGCATTTTTTACTTGGTTATGTATTAATGACTTTAATAACTAGTTTCTTATGTTGAAGGTGATTCTTCCTTATCGTTTATCCGTGGTGTCTTGGCATTATTTTACTGTATATATAAAATAAAAGATTTTCACCATTCATATCTCCACGGTCTATATGGAGGTATGTTGGCTACCTGGTCGGTGGTTAAGGGAACGGTTTGGTAAGAGTCTTTCCTTGTTCAGTGTATAGATCCTGCAAGGACCTGGGTCAAATTTAGTAGGACCTCCTTCAATACCCACCGGCATTGGATGGAGGGGGTCCAAACTCTTTGATCCCCTCATATTTAAGCTACTATTAATACTTTAACCCGGCTACTTAGGACTGTATCCCTGCTGACTCAGACTACTTAGCCGTGGGTAACGTCACCTTCAAAAGAGGGGCCTACCATAATATGCATTAATAACTTAATTAATTATCTTTCAATAATCCGACGCTTTAGGATTGTATCCTTGCTGACTCAAACTACTGGGTTGAGGGTAACGTCACCTTCAAAAGAAGGGCCTACTACAATAAATAAGATAATCTCTTAAAAACTGCAAAAGTGCGGAAATAATCAAAGGTTACACTAAACACGAGTCGGAGCCAAGTGATTCATCTTGTCTATCTGTTTTTACTTTTATTTTATTTTTCAGCATTTTAGTTAGTTTTATTTTTCTGGTTTAAAAACTTTTTCTAAACTTTTGATTTGATTAGACGTTGAGGATAAACCGGTACTAAAAGCTCTTGTGTCCTTAGACGACCTCGATATCTTGCCAACACTATACTACGCTCACGATGGGTGCACTTGCCCATATGTGTGTTTGGTGTTAATAAAATATCGTGTTTTATAAATTTAAAACTTGACTAACGTGTAAAAATGGCTTAAAATATACTTAATTCCATATACACACCAACCCGCATCAGGGATGATGTGACAACCCGAGATCTCAAGGTCCTTTCTCTACGCATCACTTGTTTCACAATCCTGTTTTCATGATTCGTTTTACGTTGTAACATGCGTTCGATGCATGAATAATTAAATATTATTATGTTTGGTAGTAAATGGATATCTAGGAGTTATTTAGTGTTTAGACCTGACTTAACCATCGGCCACGTATCACACTCCAGGCGACGAAGAATCTAACCTTTGTTTACTGCCCTTTTGACGAAGAACTAAGGTTCTTCGTCACACTCACAACGTGGCAAAGAAGGTCCTTCGCCAAGGGAGTACTTCATCGACAGGACCCTCGGCCCAGGCCCAGTCGTGGCCCAAAGAAGCCCGATGGTTATTTTGTTTATATGAACTACAGAGCTCGAACACCAAACCCTAAAACTTTCTTCCTTTCTTTTTCCCTGATGATCGACGGCAATTCTAACCTCCGAAGCTTCGCCCCTCTTGGCTCGCACGCTTTATCTCGCACACCATAATTCGGTTTGTATAGTTACCATGGTTTTGATTTAATTCTCTCTAGTACAAATGGTTGTGTTTTGTTTTGTTGTGTGTCACTTGTTGTTTGAATTGTGATCATGATCTAGGGCTTTAATAGACATCGTTATGAACAAGGTTAAGTTGCATGTATGATATCAAATTATCTGAATTGTATGATGATGATCTTTTTATTATGAAAAGAATCTGGTAATTTTGATAATATAAACTGATGAGACTAGATTCGGAGGTGTGTGTGATGATAATCGATGTATAGAAGAAACTAGGATTCTTGTCAACCGGTCATGATGATTACAAACATTCTGCTATGAAAACATAGGCAGCCGATTATAGATTAGGGTTATTATTTTGATGATGATGATGATTAAACTGGTATCGTGTCTTGATGTTTGTTGTCATGAACCAAGAACCCCATTCTTCGTGGGGAATCATCATCCACGAAGAACCTCCTTCGTCGATTATGGGTGTGTGATGAAGAACTAGGTCCTTCGTCAGCATAGGTTCTTCGCCAGGCCATTACATTCTTCGTCATGAAGTGGGTCAGGGGCAGTCTATAACAACATGTTGTCTAACAGTTCAACAATGGGAGCTTTAAGAGAATATGAGAGCATAAGTTTACTCTGAGTTTTATCAAAGAATTGCGTGTATATGCTTGTATCTGCTCTCATCGGTTTAACTTATAGAAACTGAATCTTTGACTTGTTTGAGTTGCACACCTTAGTGAATGATTAATTGAGTATTAGGTGAATGCGAGACAAGAGATTATGATGAGAACTTGCATGAAATCTAAATGTTTGCTATGTGGTATGTGTCGATGTTTATGACATGCAGTCTGTAGGAATATGTGAATTAGTTATATGTGAAATATGCAGTTTATGTGCACATGAAACTGATTGTATCGATAACCGTGTTAGGATCGATGGATCAACCTTGGGTAAATTAACATTATAAACCGAGCAAATCAAAGGTGAGTTCACTGCTCTTTTTCCAAGCATGCGTCCCGAGGAGGGAAATCTGGTAAACGTTCCGGGGAGGAATGTCGGGTTATTGGGTTTGACTGGAATGTTAAACTTGGGATGTTGGTTAATACACTCATATCTATCATTTAAGTCCCTTCTACCGATTTGTTGCCGGGGAGGCAACGGGGTATTAGTTGATAGCGCTATTTAGGTTTGGCACCCTCACACCGTACCGGGGAGGACGGGCGTGAACTAATGACCCTAGTCTTGACCATTGCTATGATAGAGGCATTGGGGAATAGGGCAAATAATCTGGAGCCATCGACGGTAATCGAGTTATTAACAACATCAAATCTCTGTAATGTTTTAAGCTCGTATCTGGTAACTAAACGCGTTAACAAACTTTGAATTCACCAGCGTTGTCTGATACACTTTTCTGCATGCTTGCAGGCTTATTGATGTGTGCAGTGTGTTATAGGTTTTTATGTATATTTTTTTAGCCCTTTTTACCACTTTAGTCAAGTTTTAAATTTATAAAACACGATATTCTACTAACACTAAACACACATATGGGCAAGTGCACCCATCGTGAGCGTAATAAAGCGTTGGTAAGATACCGAGGTCGTCCAAGGACGCAAGAGCTTTTAGTACGGTTTATCCTCAACGTCTAATCAAATCAAAATTTTTGAAAAAGGTTTAAACATGAAAATAAAAACTAAAAATGCTGAAAATAAAAATAAAACAGATAGACAAGATGAAACACTTGGATCCGACTTGCCTTTAGTGTAACCTTTGATTATTTCCGCACTTTTGCACTTTTTAAGAGATTATCTTAGTTATAGTAGTAGGCCTCTCTTTTGAAGGTAACGTTACCCTCAACCCAGTAGTTTGAGTCAGCAAGGATACAATCCTAAAGGGTTGGATTATTGAAAGATAATTAATTAACTTATTAATGCGTAATGTGGTAGGCCCCTCTTTTGAAGGAGATGTTACCCTCGGCTAAGTAGTTTGAGTCAGCAGGGATACAATCCTAAGTAGCCGGGTTAAATTTTTAATAGTAGTTTACATATGAGGGGATCAAGAAATTCGAACCCCCGCCATCCAATACCAGTGAGTATTGAAGGAGGTCCTACTAAGCTTGACCCAGGTCCTTGCAGGATCTATACACTGAACAAGGCAAGACGCTTACCAAACCATTCCCTTAAGCCAACATATTTCCATATAGACCGTGGAGATATGATAGGTGTAAATCTTTTATTTTATATAGACAATAAAATAACGCCAAGACACCATGGCCAAATGATAAGGAAGTTTCACCTTCAATATAAGAAACTAGTTATTAAAGTCATTAATACATAACCAAATAAAAAGTGCGAAAAGATTAAAAATAAAAAGTATTACACTAAATGCTTGACTTCACCAAGTGATGTAAGAGACTTAGGCAAACATGGCCTTTGATTGTCAAGAACTATTACGATCAATCTTGGATCCCGAGACTACTACACACACTCTATGATGGCTGATGGATGATGGTGGTGGATGTGGGTTGTGATGGTGGTGGTGGGTGGGTGAAGTGTGAGAGAGGTGGTTTGCCAAGGGATGATTTGCAAGTGAGCCAAGCACCCCTATTTATAGCCTGCACAGAAGCCCGGACACAGCCCCGTGTCCATTGGGCACGGCCCCGTGTCCATCCATCTTCTCTTTCTTCATTAAATGCAGTTTGTGTTTATTAGTTGACCACGCCCCCGTGTCCGCTGGGCACGGCCCCGTGTGCAGAAGCGTATCTGTACTATCAAGATTTGCCTAGATTCTGCAAATCTTAGCGTTAACCACGGCCCCGTGTCCGCTGGGCGCGCCCCCGTGTTGGGTGATAGAAGCTTCTACAACTTTATCTTTTCTGCAGACACTTGGGCACGCCCCCGTAATCAATGAGCACGTGGCGTGTTCAGCCTTCTGATCTCTTGTTTTTGCTTGGGAAAATGTTATCGAGGGGTCGGGCATGCCACGTTTATTCCTTTTCTTGTATTATTGTTAGATTTAGCCGCATTTTTGCTTCTTTTGTTCATATAAGCTCATTTAACCCTGAAAATGCAAAAAGAAGACAAAAGCACACTTTTTCCAACATTAGTACTAAAAAGGGTTAGTTTTATGCCTTATTTGATGTAATTTATATGTTGCATTTTACACACATCAAATACCCCCACACTTGAATATTTGCTTGTCCTCAAGCAAAACTCTTTATTTTGTGGCTTACACACCCAAATGGAAT
The DNA here is from genome assembly GCA_030545235.1 of Helianthus tuberosus. Lineage (NCBI taxonomy): Eukaryota > Viridiplantae > Streptophyta > Magnoliopsida > Asterales > Asteraceae > Helianthus > Helianthus tuberosus. The sequence goes on from CM060352.1 coordinate 172,300,980, forward strand.
GGGTAGAAGAGAAGGTTTTGGGCTCGTCTTGAGTGTCGGGAATCCAAGATTTTTATTAGGCTTTATTTTTATTTTATTTACAATCCTATTCGTTATGATTTATTTAGAACATTATATAAGAGAAATTACTTATTTAGGCATAAGATGCCTCTTTAAAATTCCATTTATATACAAGTTCATATACCTCACGGGGGGATCACTCAACACTCGGCCGAAGATGTATTTTTGTGAAACACTCGAGACCGGCATGGAACTTACTTCTACCATATGCTTGCCAAGTAATCAAACCTACTCTTTTTTAACTATAAACCTTTGTAAATATCAAGAGGACTTTGGGGAAGGGTTAGGCTTGGGTTAAAGGTAGGTGGTTTTTGGGTTAGTGGTTAGTAGAAATGGGCGAAAAGCGTAAAAAGCGTCGGTTTTCGTAAGAATTTATTTTTGTTATTTTTTTTCTAATGAAGAAATCCCTTAAACAAAGTCCTTTTTGATGAACTTGTTTGTTTATTTCTTGACTTCATCATCATTTTTTTTTCATAAGGAACGTCACATGAAAAACCGAGCTTTTTACTAAAATAAAGGGTTTTAAAAAAAAGGGGTTTTGGTGGGTAAATGGTGTTTGTTTAGTGGGTTTTGAAATGAAAAGGTTTAGGCTCAAAGGGGTTAACTAGGGGGATTTTGGGTAGGTGATAAAAAAGAAAATAATGGTGTTGAAAGAAAAAGGGTTAGTCCTAATGCCTCCATCATTTACTTACTTGGGTTTAAGTTGGTAAGGACCGGGAATGTATCGTCATGGCAAGTTCTAGAGTCGTAAGAAACCAAGCGGCTATTCACACAAGAAACGAAAAATGAGCATTTAGTTTAAAGATGTGTATTTGTATGCTCAATAAAGGCTCAAAACTCACTTTTTATGGGAATGAGTTTTTATGTGATCAAGTATATATAATCAAATTTTAACTAGATTTGTTATGACGTTTCATAATTTCCTTATGTTGGTTCTTTTTATCACGACGCTATCGGTTGTAAATTTGTAAAAATATAACCTTTTAAGAACTTGTAATTCCCAAATTAAACCAAGACTAGTAAAAAAATAAAAATAAAATTTGAAAAAATTTGGGGTGTTTAGCGGTTCCAATAGAGTTTTGTGTAAGGCTTGTAATTAGGACTTGCAAAATTCAAGGTTTTAGCATCCCCCCCCCCCTCCCACACTTAAATTACACATTGTCGTTAATGTGTCCCAAAAATAAGTTTTTAGGTTGATTGAATGTGTAAAAGGTGTGTTAAAAACAAAATTTTATGTTACTGGGCATCTGGACACGACCCCGTGGTGTCCGGGCACGGCCCCGTGTTCAGGTTGCCAGTAACAAAAAATCAACAAAAAGTAACAGAAGGCTGGGCACGGGGGCGTGTTCAGTGAACACGCCCCATGTCCAGTTACCTGAACTTGGCGTTTTTCTGCAAATCTTTCAGCACGGGGCCGTGTTGGCTGGGCACGGCCCGTGCCGAACCTGCTGTAATGATGAAAAATTGTCGGGAGGCCCTGTTTTTGTGCATGGGGTGTTGGTTCAAGTCTCCCTTGGTATCCTTCACCATTCCTAGTGTGTTTTATTCCTGAAAATTAAAGCTAAACTAGAAAGCATAAAAATTAATCTAAACTAAACTAAGGATAGTTCCGCGGAATGCCTCCATGGTGCGCCACGTTTATAAGGGTCCTTGGCTAGACCCAAAGCCAGTCATATGTTGCACCGTCGGAGAGCATCATCCAAACTTGAGTCTATGATTTTCATGTAATTGACCGGGTCATCGTCTTCTACTCTCTTACCAACTCCGAACTTCATTTCCTTGTCCCCAACCCTCAATGTTAGTGTCCCGCCATTCATGTCTACCACTACATGGGCCGTAGCTAGGAACGGCCTCCCTAAGATGAGTGGTACTTCGGTATCTTCCTCCATATCTAGTATGACAAAGTTGGCTGGGAAGACAAAGTCTCTGACTTTAACTAGTAGATTTTCAGTGACACCTTGTGGGTATTTTACTGACCTATGGGCGAGTTGTATGCTCATTTTCGTAGGGCTTGTTTTCCCTAGGATGAGTTGGTCGAACATTGATGTGGGCATAAGGTTAATACTAGCCCCAAGGTCGGCTAGTGCGTTACGAATGGGTGATTCCCCAATTGAACAAGGGATAGTGAAGCTCCCGGGATTGATCTTCTTTTCCGGGAGTTTGTTGAGTAGCAAGGCGGAGCATTCTTCGCTTAAATTAACTAATTGCAATGATTCAATTTTCCATTTGTGAGTGAGGAAATCCCTCATAAATTTTGAATATTTAGGCATTTGGGTTAGGACTTTAACAAATGGAATATTAACATGCAATTGTTTTAGTAAATTTACGAACTTTGAGAATTTCTCATTGGTCTTTTGGCGAATTAACCGACCGGGGTATGGTACCGGAGGATTCTTGGCGGGCTCTTGTTTTGGTGGAGGAGCCGTCTCTTGTTGGGGTGTCGGTGGAGTTGTGTTTTGGCTAGATCGGCTCTTCTCAATTGGAGGTAACGGAGCCTCCTCGGGACCCACGGTACGGTTTCTCAATGTGATGAGATGCACTTGCGCCTTTGGGATGGTTTCGGTATTGCTTGGTAAAGCACCTTGTGGTCTCTCGGAGAAATTTTGAGCTTGTTGATTTATTTGTTTTTCAATGTTTTGAATACTAGCTTGTTTATTTCTAAAGTTCGATTCCAGTTGTTGGAATCGATCCGAGTTTTTCTTTTCGGTGTCGGAGATGAGGCGAGATACGGTATCTTCAAGCCTCTCTCGTCCCCCTTGTTGTTGTTGAGAGAAATTTTGTGACTCGTTTCTTGGTTGTTGAAAGTTTTTTCGTTGGTTTAGATTTTGTTGGTTACTACTATTGTCGGGTTCTCTCCAACCAAGGTTAGGGTGGTTACGCCATCCTTGGTTGTAGGTACCCGTTGGAGGACCCGACGGCCTAGGTCTATTATCAATGTAGTTTACCGATTCTGTTTGATTATCCATTTCTTTCATACAACTCTAATTTTCATGTGGCCTACCACACCCCTCGCAAGCCATAACCGAGGCCGTTTTTGCCATTTCTAACTTTTTGATTTTTGAAGAAAGGGACTCGATTTGGGCTTGCAAGGATGTGCTCTCATCAACGTTATGGGCGCCCGGGGCAACAGATTTTGTGCCTCGGGGAATGTGCCACTGAAAATTGGTTTAAGCAATTTCCTCAATTTGATTATAAATTTCATTTGGGCGACGATTACCTAAAAGTCCCCCGGAGCTAGAGTCAAGTGTTTGTCTTGTGTGTGGCAACAACCCATTATAGAAAGTGGATACTTGTTGCCATACCGCAAGACCATGATGAGGACACTTTCTTAGTAGCTCCTTGAACCTTTCCCAAGTTTCATATAAGGATTCCCCGCCCTCTTGTAAATATGTGTTAATTTCAGTCATTAATTTGGCCGTTTTAGCAAGAGAGAAATACTTATATAAAAACTTTTGGGCTAGTTCATCCCAGGTGTTTACCGAGCCAACTGGGAGGGTATTAAGTCAAGCCTTAGCTCGGTCTTTTAGCGAAAATGGAAACATTCACAGGCGGATGGCGTCATTTGATGCTCCATTGATCCGAAAAGTATCACATATTTCCAAGAAGTTAGTGATATGTAAATGGGGATCTTCGTCCGCAAGCCCTTGGAAGGTAGCGGAGTTTTGGAGCATTTGTATCAAATGCGGCCGAAGTTCGAAGTTGTTGGCCTCGACATTCGGTACATTGATAGCGGCGCCAAGATTACCTACGGTGGGTCGTAGGTAATCCATGAGGGTACGTTAATCCGCCATTGGAAGTGGTTCCCCCGAAACTTTCTCTTGGTTTTTAGCTTTAAGTCTTTTTTTGTAGAAAGCGTTCGGGTTCGTCTAGAGGTTCTTTTATGTCTCTACTAGAATTCGAGCTCATACACTGCCTAGAAAGTTCAGATGTGGCGCCTGGGTTCCAAGTCCTGCAATAAAAACAAAAAAGAACATTGGTCAGAAGTTTCACCACGGCCCCGTGCTCAGATGAACACGGCCCATGGTCGGAGATACAGTTATTGTTTTTCGGATCCCTGTTACTGGGGAGTTCGACACGGCCCCGTGCTGCATCGACACGGCCCCGTGCTCAACTCTCTGTAACTCGGAAAATAAAAACTGCTAGTAACAACGCTGGGCACGGCCCGTGTCCGACCAGGCACGGCCCGTGCTGAGCTCTGCAGAAGCTGAAAATTCAGGAAAAATTATAAAAAAAAAACAGAAAAATAAGAAAAAATGATTAGGCCGTTGATTCCTAACTTTCTTAAAATCCTTGTGTCCCCGGCAACGGCACCAAAAACTTGATGTGTGAAGTGTGTTATAGGTTTTTATGTATATTTTTTAGCCCTTTTTACCACTTTAGTCAAGTTTTAAATTTATAAAACACGATATTCTACTAACACTAAACACACATATGGGCAAGTGCACCTATCGTGAGCATAGTATAGCGTTGGTAAGATACCGAGGTCGTCCAAGGACACAAGAGCTTTTAGTACCTAATTATCCTCAATGTCTAATCAAATCAAAATTTTAGAAAAAGGTTTAAACATGAAAATAAGAACTAAAAATGCTGAAAATAAAAATAAAACAGATAGACAAGATGAATCACTTGGATCCGACTCGCCTTTAGCGTAACCTTTGATTATTTCCGCACTTTTGCACTTTTTAAGAGATTATCTTAGTTATAGTAGTAGGCCCCTCTTTTGAAGGTGACGTTATCCTCAACCCAGTAGTTTGAGTCAGCAAGGATACAATCCTAAAGGGTTAGATTATTGAAAGATAATTACTTAAGTTATTAATGCGTAATGTGGTAGGCCCCTCTTTTGAAGGTGACGTTACCCTCGGCTAAGTAGTTTGAGTCAGCAGTGATACAATCCTAAGTAGCCGGGTTATATTTTTAATAGTAGTTTACATATGAGGGGATCAAGAAATTCGAACCCCCGCCATCCAATACCAGTGGGTATTGAAGGAGGTCCTACTAAGCTTGACCCGGGTCCTTGCAGGATCTATACACTGAACAAGGCAAGACGCTTACCAAACCATTCCCTTAACCCCCGACCAGGTAGCCAACATATCTCCATATAGACCGTGGAGATATGAATGGTTTAAATCTTTTATTTTAGATAGACAGTAAAATAACGCCAAGACACCACGGACAAATGATAAGGAAGTTTCACCTTCAACATAAGAAACTAGTTATTAAAGTCATTAATACATAACCAAATAAAAAGTGTGAAAAGATTAAAAATAAAAAGTATTACACTCAATGCTTGTCTTCACCAAGTGATGTAAGAGACTTAGGCAAACATGGCCTTTGATTGTCAAGAACTCTTACGATCAATCTTGGATCCTGAAACTACTACACACACTCTATGATGGATGATGGGTGATGGTGGTGGATGTGGGTTGTGATGGTGGTGGTGGGTGGGTGAAGTGTGAGAGAGGTGGTTTGCCAAGGGATGATTTGCAAGTGAGCCAAGCACCCCTATTTATAGCTTGCACAGAAGCCCGGACACAGCCCCGTGTCCATTGGGCACGGCCCTGTGTCCATCCATCTTCTCTTTCTTCATTAAATATAGTTTGTCTTTATTAGTTGACCACGCCCCCGTGTCCGCTTGGCACGGCCCCATGTGTAGAAGCGTATCTGTACTATCGAGATTTGCCTAGATTCTGCGAATCTTAGCGTTAACCACGGCCCCGTGTCCGCTGGGCACGCCCCCGTGTTGGGTGATAGAAGCTTCTACAACTTTGTCTTTTCTGCAGACACTTAGGCACGCCCCCGTGCTCAATGAGCACGGGGCGTGTTCAGCCTTCTGATCTCTTGTTTTTGCTTGGGAAAATGCTGTCGAGGGGTCGGGCATGCCACGTTTATTCCTTTTCTTGTATTATTGTTAGATTTAGCTGCATTTTGGCTTCTTTTGTTCATTTAAGCTCATTTAACCCTGAAAATACAAAAGGAAGACAAAAGCACACCTTTTCCAACATTAGTACTAAAAAAGGGTTAGTTTTATGCCTTATTTGATGTAATTTATATGTTGCATTTTACACACATCACTTATAGGCACTCGTCGTTGGAACTTGTTGTCTAGGATGCTGGAGTGGTCATGGGTCGACTTGCATGGAATCATGAGACACGTTTAATGGCTTTTATACACTTGGGTTATGAAACTCGTAATTAATGTAGTATGCTTCCGCTGAAATATAGACAAAGTTTTGTAACTAACAATTTAATAAATGAAAGTTTTATTTGAATTAATATTATGGGTTCGATGTGATTGGTGGCTAGATCCTAGTACGTCACACGCCTCGCGGGGTTTTTCGCATGTGGTATTTTGGGGGTGAGACAGACCTACTGAGTTTGAAAAACTAGTTCTACGGTTTAGAAGAAAGAAACAAACAACCTACCTGTATCGCTTCGCATTTTGTACTTTCTTTATTTAGAAAGTGTAATCGTATTTCTATTTATGGAAACTTGTATTCGTATCATGTTCATATTCCATTTCCAATTTTGTAATTCGAGACTTTGATCAAAATGTAATTCATACTTTACACATACATGTCATACTTACAATCAAACATTACATACATGTTTTCTTGCAAACCGACACTCGTTATACGTTCAAACACTCATACATACATTCACGATACGCGAATTATACATACATATGCTTTCCATACTTGAAAACATGTGAAATTACAAAGTTTTGGCATAAAATGAGGAACATATAAAGTTCAGGGACTAAAATGCAATAAAACAAAAATATGCCAAATAAGGGTGGCGCGACGCGAAGCGTAACCCCATTCACCGTGGTGGCATGCCAAACCCCCTTATCCTAGAAGGTTGTTTCCTTTGAGCTGGTTGGCCAATTTCCCTCACCTTTCTTCTTCCCCAATCACCATTCAACCACCATTCAACCTCCTTTAACACAAATACCTCATCTCTATATAAACAAGCCTCCATCTCACAATTTTCTCTTTTCCAACTCACTTATTCTCTCAAATCCGTTGCAAACACAAGAACAAGGCAGAATACTCTAAGTCCTAAAGTGAGTTTAAACTCACAAACTCACTTTTCTTCACCATTTATTCCTCTTGAAATCTTGGAACGCCTCTTGGAGTATTCCCACAAGTTTACCATGGTAAACTAAGGTGGAACATCACCATTTTGAGGTCCAAACTTTCTATTTTGGAAGTTATGTTTCAAACTTTTGTAAAAACTTGAACTTTCTTATATGAATGTGCCTACGTGTTCCTAAACTCATCCATGGTAGTGGGACTTGTTTAAGGTTGATTCTTATGAGTTTAGAGGTGCAAACACCCTCTAAACTTTCTGTTTTGACAAAGGTTTTAGAAGACCTACAAGTGATGAAACCATCCAAGCTCACCATCTTAAATATGGTGAGACTTGTGTTTTGGTAAATGTGTGAAACATGGAAGCCTTGGCTATCCAAACTCATTCGGGATGGGAAGACGAGTTTGGAGCGAGCCAAAGGAAAGAGGGTAGACCAAAAACACATCGGAAGATTAAGAGAGGATTTAGGTAATGAGATAAAAGCTACACAGGATCTGGGAAAATTGTGGGAGTTAGTTTGGGAGAGTTCGATGATATGGTTAAAGAAGCTATTCAGGAAGAAGGCAAAAATGTGGTGGAATCATAAATTTTCTTTCCTTGAACACTAGAGGTAACGGGAGAGGTGAAAAGGCAAGGTGGGTGTGCAACATCAAGAACAAAAACAACATCAGCTTCATGGAGCTATAGGATTCCAAACGAGAGAATTTGTCAGGTATGGATTTAATTAACTTTTGGGGAAACAGGGAGTTTTTATGAGACTCGGTGGACTCGGTTGGGCAGTCAGGAGGCCTGGTTTGTCTTTAGGATACGGGGGTTTTCGAGCACTATAGGTCGGTTAAAAAAAGAGGTTCTCTGTAAATTAAAGGGAAAATAAAAGGTAGTGGGGAAGAAATCAATATTTTAAATGTGTATGTTTCGCAAGAGGTTAATGCTAAAAAATTGCTTTGGGATGAAATCGAAACGGAAATCGATAGTTTTCAAGGGTTGAAGGTTGTTGATGGGAAACTTTAACGCGGTGAGATTCCCTGAAGAAAGGAAGAACTCCGCGTTCAAAGCTACATGTGCTCGAATTTTAATTCTTTTATACATGATCTTGATCTTTTGGAGTATAGCATAATAGACAAACAGTTTACTTGTGCTCGGAATAACGGAAGGAAACTAATTAAGATAGACAGGATGCTCGTATGTCCTAACTTTTTCAACAAGTGACCGGTTGCATGTCTTAAAGCTCTTATGTGCTTCTTTTCGGACCATAACCTATTTTTTCTTATGACTGTGATCTCGAACTTTTGTCCTCGACCATTTAGAGTTTTCAGTTCTTGGATCAGGAAACAAGGTTAAAAGAAGCGGTTAAAGAAGCGATTGAGAGTTTTAGCGAATCGGGGCAGGCTAACACTGTCTTAAAAAAAAGTTGGCGCATATAAGGAACAAAATTAAGAAATGGAAAGACGATATGGTCAAATGGGAAGGGGAAGAAGAAAATAATCGTTGATTGGAAATTGAAAAGCTGGAAGAAGAGATAGAAAGTGAGGGTGTTTCGGAAGAAAACGAATGGGCTCTCATGGAATATAAGAAAATCAAAAACGGACTAGAAATAAAGAAAAACATGGATCTTAAGTAGAGATCTAGGATTCGATGGGCGATTGAAGGGGATGAGAAATCTAAGTTCTTCCATGGTTTGATCGATAATAGAAGGGCTAAGAATTCCATTTTTGGTTTAAACATGGGGGGGGACCAAACCATCTTTAATTAAGAAGGAGGTTTTGGGGTTTTTTAGAAATCGTTTTACTGAATTAATCCCTAATAGGCCTGGCCTGTTTCATTCCAATTTAAGAAGCTTTCGAGGATCATAAAGTCAGTTTGATCTCTCATTTCTCTAACCGCGAGGTTAAAGAGGTTGCTTTCGAGTGTGGGGACATCAAGGAACCAGGCCCTGACGGGTTTAATATGAGATTTATTAAACACTTTTGGAATTTTTTTTAAAACAATTTTTTATATGTCTTGAATCAGTTTCACAACAAAGGAAAATTAACATCGGAAGTAGCTCGTCTTTTATAACTCTTATTCCTAAAATCAAAGATCCGATGGAGCTCAACAGTTACCGTCCCATTAATCTTGTGGGAATCATTAGTAAAGTGATCTCTAAGGTCCTAGCTAATAGGCTCAAGATAGTTTTGGATGAGGTTATTTCGGACACCCATCAGCTTTTATGAAAGGGAAGTTTATTTTGGACGGGCCTTTGGTGGTTTATGAGCTCATCTCTTGGAGTTAAAAGAACAAGAAACAAGCTTTAATCCCAAGATCGACTTTGAAAAGGCTTATGATAATGTGAATTGGAAGTTCGTGACAGACTCTCTAAATCATATGGGTTTCCCGCAAAAGTGATGCTCGTGGATACAAGGGGTGTTATATTTGGCTAGATCTTCGGTTTTGTGGAACGAGGCGCCCACTTTCGAATTTCAGTGTGGGAAAGGAATGCGTCAAGGTGACCCTCTATCTCTTTTTTATTTTTAATTGTTATGGAAAACTTGTCTTGTATGTTAGATGCAGTGAAAGAAGCAGGAGCAGTTCAGGGTATTCAAACTCCAAACGATGGGCGAAATATTTCTCATGTGTTGTACGCGGATGATGCCATCATCATGGGGAAGTGGGATGAAGAGGTCATAGCTAATGTCGTGAGGATTCTCTGGATCTTCCATCTATGCTCAGGACTAAAAATTAATCTTGCAAAAATCAAATTTATATGGTATTGGAGTGGATGCTTCGGAGGTAAAGACAAAGCAAGGATGGTGGGATGTAAGGCGGGGATCCCTCCTTTCAAATATCTTGGGTTGATGGTAGGAGCGAACATGAATAGAATAAACAGTTGGAAGCTGATATATGATCTGCTGGAAGGTAGATTGTCATCTTGGAAGGCAAACATTCTCTCTATTGGTAGGAGGATAACGTTAATAAAACCGGTTTTCAAAAGTCTTCCTATTTATTATTTCTCGATCTATAAGACCCCTAAAAAAGTCATAAACGATTTGAAAAAGCTTATTAGAAGATTCATATGGAGGGGCTCAGAAGACAATAATAAAATGCATTAGGTGGCGTGGGAAAAGGTGACGAAAACAAAAGAGGATGGACGTCTTAGGGTGAGTAGTCTTTTTAACACCAATATAGCGCTTTTATCGAAATGGGTGTGGCATTATAAGTGTCACACCCCGATATTTCCACGTTTGACCGGTGGGCCCGGTGGGGGAGTATCGTGACGTGGTTGGCAACGTTACAGTCAAACAACACAATATTTAAATGCACAGGGGAAGCAAATGAAAGATATTATTTCAACCGAATATAATATTGTAATATCAAGTATCACAACAGTCGAAAGTTTATCCACAGGTGGATCAAAATAATATGGAGACAGTAGTTCAACAGACTTTAGGCATCTTAAGCTTGCGAGACTCTTTTGATGCTAAGGAGAAATCTAGCCTATTACGAGTAGTACCTGCACTTCTTTTTGGGAAAATACGTCAGTTTACACTGGTAAATACAATTAACCGACTCATTTTAAAAATGATTAAAAATTTATTTGGATGCACATGGAACAAACATTTTATAACTTGGGATAATTATTTAAATATATAAACTTGTAAAAGGATTACATGTTCCTTATGCGTTCAGTAGCCCGGTTCGTGCCGGGTTAAAGATCAATAGACACACCACATAATTTATTTTATGCACTAACGAGTGTACGCCTACACTCCGCACTTAAGTCGTGGCCATTTCGTAAAATAACCCCCCAAAGGCGTTAAGCAAACAAAACATATTTAAACGGGTCATTTCGATAATACTTAACCACCAATCGATTAAGGTCGAATGCCCGACCAAGCGGTATTTTATATACCGTACCCCAAGCCCGTATAAGGGAAAATAAGTTAAAAGTATTTACCTTTGCAAGTATAATTCACAAACAGCAAATGCACGTAGCTTTTACTGGTCCTCCTATTCTGGAACGAAGGTTTATAATAACCTATTAGAATCCTAACGGGTCTTTAATTAAGCCTAAACTTAGACCGATTAGTTTTTAAAGATACGGTTCGTACGCACGATTAAGAGAAGACCGGAATAGAATGTGATTTAGACCCGAAAAGTTTGAAGACTTTCTTAATATGGGTATATTATACACATTCTGGATTTTGAGATAAAAACGATAAGGTTTGACCCGTTTCGGCTAATTTATGCAAACTAGTTACATAAACCGAACCGAACGCGCAAGAAGCGTAACGGGTAACCGTAAGAGCCATATACAGGTTTCCTAAGTTAATATGCCTCAAATATGTTGTGACATCAGTAAGATATCTTTTATTATGCCCGAAACGAGTTTAAACTCAAACTATTCCCCGTAGGAGTATTTTAGTCATTTATAAGGTTATAAAAGAGTTTAAGTATTTACCCGAGTTACAAGTCTGATATATTCAGCAACATACTTAATTTTACTAAGTTATAACAGTAGGGTATTGCATATATGTGAAATTAATCAATTATAACCAAACTATGCACCGTAGGGGCATTTTCGTAATTTCACATAAGTCGAAAAGCTCAAAACTGAAGTCTGAGTTAAACAACTTTTGCTTACTGTTAAAATATTATAATTTACCTAAAATATCAGTAGGTATCAACCCTTGTATGTTTAAAATAGTTTTAGTACATACTATGCGTTAAAAACGCTTAAAAAGGCGATTAGGAGCCGTTTCCGGGTTCTATATAGAAAGCTGATATTTTTATTATTCCAGAAGGTTTAAAATAATTTATTTATCATATAAAATCAGTAGCAAAAGGTTTGGGGTCAAAAAGATATGTAGAACTCATTTTATGGCCCAAAAGGGCAAAACCGACAAATACCGGATCAAGCCTATATCTCTAAGTTACGCTCAGCCTAAAATTAATTAAAAATCTTCAAAAATCCCAAAATATTATATTACATCAGTGGGTAAAAATTTTGATATAAAAAAGTGGGTTTAAATAGGCTATATGCTAATTATGCCGTTTAATCGCTAAAAAGCTTTCAAATTACGCTAACGAGCATAACTCTCAATCTACACCTCAAACTGATGTCAAATTTTGGTTACAAGTTTATAAATCAGTAACTAAGGTTTCCACTCTTTTACATTTTCAAAAATCACGTTTTATGGTAAAAAGGGCATAATGGTCAACATATGAGCAATTAACAGAATCATGCATATTAATTGGATAACTATTGAACCAAGGTGTATAATCACAGAGGGTTATACTAGCATGTAACCTAGTCCAATTAAAGCTCTAAGGCATTTCTAAAACATGCTTAAACGGCTCAGAACTGAAAGTCAAAGCAAAAGTCAAATTATGCGACTTTCGGTTCCGAACCGGGTCTCTAATGAAAATTGTCGGGTTGAACATGTTTAGACATGTTCTTACATTAATTACTAAGTTATATTAATGATCAAACAGGTTGTATGGGTTCTACATTGCTAATTATGCATAAATTGGAAAATAAGCATTCTGTTGACTTTTTAATAGCAAGTTTGACCCGACATTTGACCTAGTTAGAGTGGGAATCAGAGGGTGCCCTTTTAAGGGTTTATTGCCCACATAATTACCAACTTATAACTACTTTCAATTCGACTAATCACTGGACCATCAATGATTAATCGCTAAGTCAAACGGTAATTACGACGGTTTGACTTTTAAGCTAAAACTAAGCAAAAACTTGACTAAGAAAGGTTAAGCATACTTACCAAAGTCCTATGCACGATTAGAAAGGCTTAGAGTCTGCTCTTAAGCTCCAGGAAGCTCCAGAAATGCAGAAGGAATGGTGTGATCAATGGTTGCAACAAGAGGCCTTTATATAGTGTTCAAAACTCACTAGATTGTTGACAAATCATGCTACCACTAATCCTTGATCATCAACAAGCGTCCCTAATGTCCCTAAGCAAGCCTAGGCAACCCTTGGTGATGATAAAAGGCAAGATAAGACGGTTAGAATGGAAATGGCAGACACCTAGCAAAGTTTTTGGAGTCAGAAGACCCATCGCGGCACGCGTAGGTCTCCATAAGGAGCCTCGCGTGGCGCGACGCCCCATCTGCATCTAATCAATTTTTTTATTTTTTGTGTTTAGGTCCTTGGTCCTTTATGAAGTTGTTTCGTCTTTGTTTCTTGCATTATGAGCCCTCAAAATTGATTTATAAGGGCTTCAAGGCTTATACCCATTTTGTTAAGTCCTCGGTTTGCTTTGTTTTCACCCGAAAAGTCATAAACTTCATCGTTGACGCTTTCAACCCCTTGTATACGAATTTGATCATAACTTTCTCATACGATAACGAAACTTTATGAAATTTATATCGTGCATTCTAGTGAGCATAATTAACCGTTACAAAGCTTCAGGTTTGTTAAAAGGTCACTTAGAGGTATACTTTAAACATGTTGACACATTTAACCCCTGTAGTTTGTAATCTCTCACTTTCTTTCATATTTAGCTTCGTATGATCCATGATTTATTCGTTTGAAGGTATGAGCATCATGTAGGGGTTACTGTAAAGTATATTTATCCCTTGTTGACGATTGGAACCCTTATATTCACATACTTTCCATGTTTGTCAACTTTAGTCCCTTTAGAGTATTCTTTCACACGTTCAAGCGTATGACACGTGTCAATATATTATAGGACGTGAATTTTCGAGGTGTTACATCCTCACCCCCTTAAAAGAAATCTCGACCTTGAGATTTACTGAAACAAATGAGGGTACTTTTCTTTCATTGTGGACTCCACCTCCCACGTATACTCGGGACCTCTACGGGCATCCCATTTTACCTTTACAATAGGCACATGCTTCCTTCGAAGCTTCTTAACCTGTCGATCTTCAATCGACAATGGTTTTTCCACAAATTTCAAGCTCTCATCTATATGCACATCTGTATGCGGTATGACTAGTGATTCATCAGCGAAACACTTCTTCAGATTGCAGATGTGGAATACATTGTGAATACCACTAAGCTCTTCAGGTAAGTTTAACTTATAGGCAACTGATCCGACACATTCGATGACCTCGAATGGTCCTATGTATCTCGGGCTTAACTTGCCTTTCTTACCGAATCGCATCACCCCCTTCCAGGGTGATACTTTAAGCAACACTTTGTCACATACTTCGAATTTCATAGGTTTACGCTTTGGATCTGCATAACTCTTCTGCCTATCCCTGGCAGCTTTCAGACGGTCATGAATCTAGACAATCTTGTCAGTCGTTTCAAATACTATTTCAGGTCCTGACAGTTGGACATCTCCAACTTCCGCCCAACAAACGGGCGTTCTACACTTTCTACCGTATAATGCCTCAAAAGGCGCAGCCTTAATGCTGGTATGGTAGCTATTGTTATATGAAAACTTGATTAATGGCAGGTGGTTATCCCAACTACCACCTAAATCGATCACACATGCACGAAGCATGTCTTCCAACGTTTGGATTGTACGCTCACTCTGTCCGTCCGTCTGAGGATGGTAAGCCGTACTGAAATTTAAGCGTGTGCCCAAAGATTGTTGGAAACTTTTCCAAAAATGGGATGTGTATCTAGTATCTCTATCAGAGATAATAGACACAGGTATGCCATGTAAAGCTACAATCTTATCTACGTACAGTTGGGCTAACATGTCGGAGCTGTAGGTCTCCTTAATGGGTAGGAAATGTGCTGACTTAGTCAGTCTGTCTACGATCACCCATATGGTATCATTTCCTTTCCTTGTCTTAGGTAACTTGGTGATAAAATCCATAGTTACCATTTCCCACTTCCAAGTGGGAAGTTCAGGCTGTTGTAGCAAACCTGACGGCTTTTGATGTTCTGCTTTAACTTGCGCACACGTCAAGCATTTAGCTACATAGGTAGCTACAGACTTCTTCAAGCCTATCCACCAATAGTTTGCCCTTAGATCCTGGTACATCTTATCAGCTCCAGGATGAACGGAATATTTAGAACTATGGGCTTCCTGGAGGATAACATCCCGAAGTCCTCCATAAATTGGAACCCATATTCGTCCATTCAATCTCAGAATTCCGTCCTTGCCCTGAGATAATTGTTCTTCGGTTACTCCAAGCTTTTCATTAGGATAGTTAGCTTCCAACACAGCTTTCTTCTGTGCAGCTAACAACCTTTCGTTCAAACTGTTCTTTATCTCAATGCTCTTGGCATTGATTCGGATGGGTTTGACCATTTCCTTTCTGCTCAAAGCATCGGCGACTACATTCGCCTTGCCAGGATGGTATCTTATTTCACAATCGTAATCATTCAACGTCTCCATCCATCGGCGCTGCCTCATGTTCAAATCCTTCTGATTAAACAGATGTTGAAGGCTCTTGTGATCAGAATAGATCACACACTTGATTCCGTATAAATAATTCCTCCATAGTTTTAGTGCAAATACAACGGCACCCAACTCCAAGTCATGGGTGGTGTAATTCTTTTCATGCACCTTTAACTGTCGTGAAGCATAGGCAATAACTTTGCCTTTCTGCATAAGCACACATCCCATCCCGGTGTGTGATGCATCACAATATACCACAAACTCTTCTATTCCATTAGGCAATGTCAATACAGGTGCATTGCTCAGCTTCTGCTTGAGAATATCGAAGGATCCCTGTTGCTTAGGACCCCAATGGAACTTTACCTTCTTACGAGTCAATGAAGTTAGGGGTGCAGCAATCCTTGAAAATTTTTCAATGAAGCGCCTGTAGTATCCTGCTAAGCCCAGGAAGCTACGAATCTCTAAAGGTATCTTCGGCTCTTGCCAATTCATAACAGCTTCCACCTTAGCAGGATCCACTTGGATACCACGCTCACTAACCACATGTCCAAGGAATTGGACTTCTCGAAGCCAAAATTCACATTTAGAGAATTTGGCATAGAGCTTCTCATGATGTAGGAGTTTAAGAATAAAGCGAAGGTGTTTCTCATGGTCAACTTGGTTCTTCGAGTAGATGAGGATGTCGTCAATGAAGACGATGACAAATTTTTCCAAGTAGGGTTTGCAGACGCGATTCATGAGATCCATGAATGCGGCAGGTGCATTAGTGAGCCCAAAAGGCATCACTAGGAACTCGTAATGACCATAATGAGTCCTAAATGCAGTCTTGTATACATCTTCCTCTTTAACCTTCAATTGATGATAGCCTGACCTCAGATCGATCTTAGAGAAATAGCTTGTCCCTTGCAATTGATCGAACAGGTCGTCGATCCTGGGCAAAGGATACCTATTCTTGATAGTAACTTTATTAAGCTCACGATAATCGATGCACAGACGCATCGATCCATCCTTCTTCTTGACAAACAAGATTGGCGCTCCCCATGGAGACGAACTAGGTCTAATGAAACCTTTAGCTAGCAAATCATCTAACTGCGTCCTCAACTCCTTCATCTCTGTTGGTGCCAACCTATAAGGCGCCCTTGCTATTGGTGCTGCTCCAGGGATGATGTCAATTCTGAATTCTACTTGCCTATCTGGTGGTAAGCCAGGTAGATCTTCAGGGAACACTTCAGGGTATTCAGAAATGACGGGGATATCCTCGATCTTGGGTTTCGGCTCATCAATAGTCACGTGTGCCATGTAGATGACACAACCCTTCTTCAAACACTTAGAGGCCTTGAGCATAGTCACTTGCTCAGGCAGTCCATACCGGGTATCTCCCTGAATGGTAAGTGGTTCACCAGACCGATTCTTGATCACCACTTGCTTCTTATTACAGACAATCTGGGCCTGGTTATGAGATAACCAGTCCATACCCAAAACTATGTCGAAACTGGCTAACTTCAAAGGAAGTAGGGACAACGGAAAAGAGTGGTTCTTAATGGATATGAAACATCCATCTAATATGGTTGAGGCGGTTTCTAAGGTGTCATCTGCTAATTCCACCTCATACTTCACACTTAAGGTTCTAACAGGCAATTTCAACAATTCACAAAACTTATTATCTACGAAAGACTTATCAGCGCCTGAATCAAAAAGTACTCTTGCATAGACATCGTTTATAAGGAAAGTACCTGTAATCACGTTGTCGTCCTGGACGGCTTCCTTTGCATCCATCCTGAAGACCCTAGCATTGGTCTTCTTCCCTTCCTCATTCTTCTTTGCAAGTTTTGGGCAGTTGGACTTGATATGCCATTTTTCGTTGCAACTGTAGCACGTTGCGTCCTTTAACTTTTTGCAATCCAAGGTCTTGTGCTCCTTGGACTTGCATATCCCACATGCAAAAGTTCTCGACTGGGTCTGCGAGTTCGATTCAAACCTGCACTTCCCGAAGTGCTGTTTCTTGCAGATCTTGCACTTGGGCTTATCACCGGATTGATGCCCATCCTTCTTAGACTCAGACCCTTTCTTATGGTCATTGCTTCCTCGGTGCTTCTTGTTTGACCTCCGTGAATTGTCATCTTCACGTTTCCTTTTCTCGGCATCCTTGTTCCTCAGCGATCTTTGTCTGACCGTGTCCAGTGTGAGGGACAAAGATATATCAGCTACAGATCTGAAAGTAGCTAGCCAAGAGGCCTTCACGCTTGCCTTAATTTCTAGGGCTAAACCCCCAATGAAACGAGCTATCCTTTTGGGTTCCGGGGTCACCAGATACGGAACCAATCTTGACATTGTATTAAAGCTCGTAAGGTAAGCTTGGCAATCCAGATTTGTCATTACCAATGATAGAAAATCCGACTCAATCTTTTCGACCTCGTGCTGAGGACAGTAGTTCTCCCTGATGAGGGTAACAAATTGTTCCCACATCATATTGTACAGTGGGATTTTCCCAGTAGCTTGAATCAACGATCTCCACCAGGCTAAGGCCTCACCTTTAAACGATTGAGACACAAACTTGACCACATCTTTCTCAGCGCATCCGCTGATATCAACAACTGTGTCCATTTCATCCAACCACGTCATGCAATTTATAGCCCCTTTCTCCCCAGTGAAATCCCTGGGCTTGCATGAAACAAAGTATTTGTAGGAGCAACCCTTATCACGGGGTCCTTGATTCAGCATGATTCTTTGAGATGGAACACTTTGCTGATTTGTGGACTGACGATCATCATCTTTCTTTGGCTCTTCCTTCTTGGAGGGAGGCTTGCTGTGAGCCTCAGAATGAGTCTTAGGCTTTGAATGCGGTGTAGATAGGGTCCTACTTCGAGTTTCGCTATATTCATCATACTGCCGCTCTATGGCCTTTGTAACAGCGTTGTCTATTAACGCTTGTAGTTCAGCACCCGTTATATTAATTCGGGCATTATTCTGATTCTCCACCGGGTGACTATTAATTTCATCCGAGTCAGCCATTGTATCTTGATCTGTTGCATAAGATATGACAATAATTTATTTGGGAGTTTATTATGGTATTGTCTTTTGTGGCAATTCATTAACCATGGTAAACATAGGCCATATTTGGTTAATTTGTTACTCACGTTTATTTAGGATGTTTATTATAATTTATCCTAATTACAAAACAATAACAGTTTTATTAGTAGCACAAAAGGCCTAGTCACGAGGACATTTTAAAATCATAAGCCATGATTTCAGAGAATCAAGGCATTAAGGTTTGAACATAGTTCATTACCTTTTTCTGACAGGGAGTCATAGACTACCACTGTCTTTTGTCTTATATGTCAATGAGTATGGCCCGTAGGCACTATACTACCAACGTATGGTCAATTTATGATCATCTTAATTGATGATTTAAACCCATGATGTATAGATCATTTAGTTGGGTTAGGAATCTTTTGAAGAATCCTATTATAAGAATGACGTGTGTGATTTTAACGAATCACGTCTGCCAGGAGCGTTAACATGTTTTCAGATGTTAACAGGGATTTGAATCTTTTTAAACAGGCCTTACCATCTTGGCCAGGTCTTATAATGACATGCAGGCTAGGTTATACCTTTAAGATTCTTAGTTAATATTTAAATAGGCAGATTTTTTTTTTTTTTTAAGGAATGATTTTGATTCATTTATTTCACATATAATTTATTTATGCATATAATGGCAAAAATGAAATTTATAAATTAAACATTCCATAAATTATTAAAAGATTACGTATCGCCCTAAACGGGACTTTTTAACAGAACAACATACCCACGCAGGGGTCAAACCGAAATATTAGTCCACGCAGGGACTTAAACAAACAACATACCCTCGTAGGGGTTAACAGAAAGATAGGCCCACGCAGGGGCTCAAAAGATAACCATACCCACGCAGGGGTCAAAACAGCAAGACAGACCCACGCAGGGGCTCAACTAAAAACAAGGAAAATACAATCAATAATTGAAGGATTCAATGGTCCTTCTTGCTCTTCCCTTTTATTAAACTTGTCAATCCCTGGAAGAAACTTTGTCGCTCCCTGCGATCTCTGTGAAAGTCTCTATCGACTTGGTCCAATCTTTGAAGAATTTCTTCCCGTTCGGGTGGGGAAAACCGTGGCGGCTGCGATTGTTGCTGAATTATAGGTCTAGCAGGTATTTGGTACCCATGAGTTGGGTATCCTACTCCCCAAGGAGCTCCATACGGTCCTTCAGGATGAAGGGCGTTATAGTTGGCCGCTACCAAGTATGGGTCGGCTTCAGCGTAATGATAGTTGGTGTGAGCCGGCTGCTTAAATGGGTTGTACGCCATTGAACCAGTGTATGCTGGAATCGGGTTATCAAAACCCATCGGTGGTGGCTACGGTGCAACTGGGTTTGAAGGTCCACCCATTTGCGGGTCTTCCTGTAGTGGCGGATAATGACTGCCACTCGAGTGATGAGGGGTGCTGAAATGAAAATCCCCTCCACGCGCAGATATACGCGCGCCTGTCCTCCTACGCCTCGGCGGTTCTGGAGGCGCTTGATGAACCGGCGGCGGTGGAGGCGGTGGCGTGACTGCCACAAAACGTGAATCCCCAGAGGGATCCTGCTGCTGCTGCTGGTGGTGAGGTGACGAATGATGCGAGGGTGTAAAATACCACTCGTACTGGTTAAACCGTGCCTGGTAACTGTCTGGACCACGGTAGGGTGATCCATGAAATGATGAACCATCAGAGACCTCGATAGGATGGTTGGGGGTCCCGGTTGCAGGCTCGACGGGATACGTGTCTTCGTCCATGTCCTCTGCATGATCGCCGGAGAAATGATCCTCTGGTCCCAATGGGTTAAAACCCACTGGTTCTTGTATGTAGTTTGCCGGGTTAAACCGGCCCTGAAAAACAGGTGTGGGGTTACCAAAGGAATTATGCGATAGGGATCGCTGAAGAGGTATATAGGAAGGTTGTGGGTTATCGGGCTCATTTTCTGACTGTGGCCCATAGGAGTTATGATAGGGAGGCGTTGAACTGTGCGAGACTGACCGTCTAGCAGGCTCAAAAAGGTTCCTCCTGTTCTCTCGACGATCGGCACTTGCGGTGGTAGAAGGAGCTCGCCTTTGCGAAGGCCCAGCTTCGTGATCATTGGGGGCGGTGATTGGCCCCTTGCCTCGTCCTCTTTGTCTGAAAAATCTTGGCGGCATATTTAGACCTGTCAATATAACATAAGATAACAACAAGAATATATAAAATAAAGGACAAAACAAAACAAAGTAGAATTTGTCCTATGTTATTTGTCTAGACTCGAAAGTTTAGGAATGTGCAATTGTGTCATTGAGATTAAACACAAAAGGCTAGTGTTTAATTCACTCAATGTTGGCTCTGATACCAACCTGTCACACCCCAATATTTCCACGTTTGACCGGTGGGCCCGGTGGGGGAGTATCGTGACGTGGTTGGCAACGTTACAGTCAAACAACACAATATTTAGATGCACAGCGGAAGCAAATGAAAGATATTATTTCAACCGAATATAATATTGTAATATCAAGTATCACAACAGTCGAAAGTTTATCCACAGGTGGATCAAAATAATATGGAGACAGTAGTTCAACAGACTTTAGGCATCTTAAGCTTGCGAGATCTTTTGATTCTAAGGAGAAATCCAGCCTATTACGAGTAGTACCTGCACTTAATCTTTTTGGGAAAATACGTCAGTTTACACTGGTAAATACAATTAACCGACTCATTTTAAAAATGATTAAAAATTTATTTGGATGCACATGGCACAAACATTTTATAACTTGGGATAATTATTTAAATATATAAACTTGTAAAAGGATTACATGTTCCTTATGCGTTCAGTAGCCCGGTTCATGTCGGGTTAAAGATCAATAGACACACCACATAATTTATTTTATGCACTGACGAGTGTACGCCTACACTCCGCGCTTAAGTCGTGGCCATTTCGTAAAATGATGCCAAGGATATCCGGGACATGGTCATTAACCCCCCAAAGGCGTTAAGCAAACAAAACATATTTAAACAGGTCATTTCGATAATACTTAACCACCAATCGATTAAGGTCGAATGCCCGACCAAGCGGTATTTTATATACCGTACCCCAAGCCCGTATAAGGGAAAATAAGTTAAAAGTATTTACCTTTGCAAGTATAATTCACAAACAGGAAATGCACGTAGCTTTTACTGGTCCTCTTATTCTGGAACGAAGGTTTATAATAACCTATTAGAATCCTAACGGGTCTTTAATTAAGCCTAAACTTAGACCGGTTAGTTTTTAAAGATACGGTTCGTACGCACGATTAAGCGAAGACCGGAATAGAATGTGATTTAGACCCGACAAGTTTGAAGACTTTCTTAATATGGGTATATTATACACATTTTGGATTTTGAGATAAAAACGATAAGGTTTGACCCGTTTCGGCTAATTTATGCAAACTGGTTACATAAACCGAACCGAACGCGCAAGAAGCGTAACGGGTAACCGTAAGAGCCATATACAGCTTTCCTAAGTTAATATGCCTCAAATATGTTGTGACATCAGTAAGATATCTTTTATTATGCCCGAAACGAGTTTAAACTCAAACTATGCCCCGTAGGGGTATATTAGTCATTTATAAGGTTATAAAAGAGTTTAAGTATTTACCCGAGTTACAGGTCTGATATAGTCAGCAACATACTTAATTTTACTAAGTTATAACAGTAGGGTATTGCATATATGTGAAATTTATCAATTATAACCAAACTATGCACCGTATGGGCATTTTGGTAATTTCACATAAGCCGAAA
This sequence comes from Helianthus tuberosus, assembly GCA_030545235.1. NCBI lineage: Eukaryota > Viridiplantae > Streptophyta > Magnoliopsida > Asterales > Asteraceae > Helianthus > Helianthus tuberosus. Next base: position 172,323,259 of record CM060352.1, read on the forward strand.
AGCTCAAAACTGAAGTCTGAGTTAAAAAACTTTTGCTTACTGTTAAAATATTATAATTTACCTAAAATATCAGTAGGTATCAACCCTTATATGTTTAAAATAGTTTTAGTACATACTATGCGTTAAAAACGCTTAAAAAGGCGATTAGGAGCCGTTTCCGGGTTCTATATAGAAAGCTGATGTTTTTATTATTCCAGAAGGTTTAAAATAATTTATTTAGCATATAAAATCAGTAGCAAAAGGTTTGGGGTCAAAAAGATATGTTGAACTCATTTTATGGCTCAAAAGGGCAAAACCGACAATTACCGGATCAAGCCTATATCTCTAAGTTACGCTCAGCCTAAAATTAATTAAAAATCTTCAAAAATCCCAAAATATTATATTACATCAGTGGGTAAAAATTTTGATATCAAAAAGTGGGTTTAAATAGGCTATATGCTAATTATGCCGTTTAATCGCTAAAAAGCTTTCAAATTACGCTAACGAGCATAACTCTCAATCTACACCTCAAACTGATGTCAAATTTTTGTTACAAGTTTATAAATCAGTAACTAAGTTTTCCACTCTTTTACATTTTCAAAAATCACGTTTTATGGTAAAAAAGGCATAATGGTTAACATATGAGCAATTAACGGAATCATGCATATTAATTGGATAACTATTGAACCAAGGTGTATAATCACAGAGGGTTATACTAGCATGTAACCTAGTCCAATTAAAGCTCTAATTCATTTCTAAAACATGCTTAAACGGGTCAGAACTGAAAGTCAAAGCAAAAGTCAAATTATGCGACTTTCGGTTCCGAACCGGGTCTCTACTGAAAATTGTCGGGTTGAACATGTTTAGACATGTTCTTACATTAATTACTAAGTTATATTAATGATCAAACAGGTTGTATGGGTTCTACATTGCTAATTATGCATAAATTGGAAAATAAACATTCTGTTGACTTTTTAATAGCAAGTTTGACCCGACATTTGACCTAGTTAGAATGGGAATCAGAGGGTGCCCTTTTAAGGGTTTATTACCCACATAATTACCAACTTATAACTACTTTCAATTCGACTAATCACTGGACCATCAATGATTAATCTCTAAGTCAAACGGTAATTACGACGGTTTGACTTTTAAGCTAAAACTAAGCAAAAACTTGACTAAGAAAGGTTAAGCATACTTACCAAAGTCCTATGCACGATTAGGAAGGCTTAGGGTCTGCTCTTAAGCTCCAGGAAGCTCCAGAAATGTAGAAGGAATGGTGTGATCAATGGTTGCAACAAGAGGCCTTTATATAGTGTTCAAAACTCACTAGATTGTTGACAAATCATGCTACCACTGATCCTTGATCATCAACAAGTGTCCCTAATGTCCCTAAGCAAGCCTAGGCAACCCTTGGTGATGATAAAAGGCAAGATAAGACGGTTAGAATGGAAATGGCAGACACCTAGCAAAGTTTTCGGAGTCAGAAGACCCCTCGCGGCACGCGTAGGTCTCCATAGGGAGCCTCGCGTGGCGCGACGCCCCATCTGCATCAAATCAAATTTTTGATTTTTTGTGTTTAGGTCCTTGGTCCTTTATGAAGTTGTTTCGTCTTTGTTTCTTGCATTATGAGCCCTCAAAATTGATTTATAAGGGCTTCAAGGCTTATACCCATTTTGTTAAGTCCTCGGTTTGCTTTGTTTTCACCCGAAAAGTCATAAACTTCATCGTTGACGCTTTCAACCCCTTGTATACGAATTTGATCATAACTTTCTCATACGATAACGAAACTTTATGAAATTTATATCGTGCATTCTAGTGAGCATAATTAACCGCTACAAAGCTTCGGGTTTGTTAAAAGGTCACTCAGAGGTATACTTTAAACATGTTGACACATTTAACCCCTGTAGTTTGTAATCTCTCACTTTCTTTCATATTTAGCTTCGTATGATCCATGATTTATTCGTTTGAAGGTATGAGCATCATGTAGGGGTTACTGTAAAGTATATTTATCCCTTGTTGATGATTTGAACCCTTATATTCACATACTTTCCATGTTTGTCAACTTTAGTCCCTTTAGAGTATTTTTTCACACGTTCAAGCGTATGACACGTGTCAATATATTATAGGAACGTGAATTTTCAAGGTGTTACAATAAGACGGATAAAAATCAATTGTGGGTTAAAATGGTGGAAGGTATTCATTCGAGTTGGAAATGCTGGGATTTCATTCTGGTTAAAGAGAATTCTAATGGGGTGCGGAAGAACATTGTTAAAACTATAGCTAGAACGGTCATTGAAGATACTTCACTAAAGAATTTTTTTAAAGGAGAAGTGGGGAACGGGCGTGATATATATTTTTGGATCGATCCTTGGTTACACAATGAAGGGCTTAAAGATATTTATCTGAATTTGTTTAAATTAGAAATTGTAAAGAAATGTGTTGTTGCGGATCGGGTGTCGGCTAACAGAGGAGAGTTAAACTGGAATTTGTCTCGAGGTTTTCGGTCTTTCCTGGATATATCTGAGGCTAATTGGCTTCTTAGAGACTTGGACCCGGTTAGGCTTTCCTATCAGCAGGATTGGTGGAAATGGATTGGTCGAGAGGCGGGGTTAGTAATAACTGGAACTATATAATGAATTGGAACAAGCAGGTGCCTTTGAAGTGTAATATTCTAGTGTGGATAGCTGAGATGGGGTGCATTCCGACTGCGGACGCTCTTAAGGAGAGAAATATTGCAATCGAAGATGATATTTGCGGCCTCTGCAGCTCTAGCGTGAAGACTGGCAGACATTTATTTTGTTTTTGTTATATTGCAACCCAGATTTGGCAGTTCGTTTCCAGTTGGTGTAGAGTGGCGTCGTTCGTCTCGGTTTCGGTCAGAAAGCTATTGGAGTTGCATAAATCGATGGGTTTATCGGGGGTGGGGCAAAGTAGGCGTTTGAAAGCAATAATCAAAGTGGGGTGTTGGTGCATTTGGCGGGCTAGAAATAAACTCAAGTTCGAAAGAAAGCCCGCTCGGATGGAAGACATCATCAAGGATTTGAAGTTAACGAGTTTTCTTTGGTTCACTAAAAGAGTTAAGAATAGAGTCGTTTCATGGAACGATTGGGTTAATTTTGTAAATATGTAATTTTGGTTTTGTTAGGTCGTACAATGAAGTTCATGTTTCAAAAAAAATGTTTTGTGTTTTTACATCGTTTTTCTTCTCAAGCATAAAGAAACATCAATGCGTAAGGAAAGTATAAGAAACATTTTCAAAGCAAAACATATATGGTGTGTGACCGATGCAGTGTGATTTAATATAGACGCTTGCTTATTAACAGTTCAATCAAGTCGATAACCAATTTAATGAGTTTGCCATTCAAACCGAATCATTAACATTTAGTAATAAACCTACACTTATAACGTGCAGTAAAACAATTACCAACATTTACATGTTATTTAAAGTGTTTATTTGCTTAAAAATATAAACAATTTGGTTATTACATATTATGTCTCTCTTTCAATTTTATATATTAGACTTAAATGGCTGGTTGGTCCCTGTGATTTGCAAAAATTGCAGACTTAGTCCCAAGGCTTCACTAATTACACATTTGGTCCCAATACTTGCAAAAAATAAACTTGTTTGGTCATTTACCCTAACATCAATTAGATTTCTCAGTTAACACACCCCATGTGCATGTCACCTGAGAGTAATCTTGTGTGAATTTACTTATTTACCCTTGAAGATAAAAAAAGAATATTAACTATTATATTATACAAACCTTTTGGGCCCCACCCCTCATCCCCTCTTCTTCTTCTTCAATCCAGCAACCACCACCCATCATCCTTCACAACCATTCTCCGGCGACCTTCTGCACCGACCAGCCAAGAACTCAGGTCACCACCAAACCTATAAACCAGCAACCACCACATCATCTTCAACCTATTGTCCATTAACATACTTTAAGAAACAAAGATCTTGACCACATAGATACATAGTCACACGCTCCCTCCATAGACACCATGCCCAAAAAAATAGAGAACACCAAGAAATCAAACACGCCTTTCAGGTTAAACACAAACCAAGCACATTCTAAACAAATAATTAAATCAAACTGGACTTCTAGTCAATCTTTTCCATCAACCACTTTAGGAGCAGGGGATTCACCAATAGCTTCCCAGACTTTGTCATAATCGAGGCTATTTGGGGCTTTTGGGAGGTACACATAACACCAATCAAATCTCCAGAATATGGGTTTGGGAAATGGTATTGTTATCGCATATCTCCATTTCATCCTCCTTATTATGAGAGGCATTTTCAACACCCAACTTATGGATACGTGCAATTTTCACCTTGCAAATTAGAAAATGGTGGTTGTTGTTTGATGAGGCTGGGGTGACGACGACATGGTGGTTGTGGGGTGAGGCAGGGGTTGTGACGTGGTGGTTGTGGGGTGAGGTATGGGTTGAGGCGTGGTAGTTGTGGGGTGAGGCAGGGATTGTAGTGGTGGTGGTGGTTCTGAGGTGAGGAAGGGGCGACGGTGGTTGTGGTTATGGGGTGAGGAATGGGCCCAAAAGGTTTTTATAATATAATAATTTATATTCTTTTTTTATCTTCAATGGTAAATAAGTAAATTCACACAAGATTACTTTCATGTAGGGGTGTTCATCGGTTCGGTTTATGGTTTATTTGGTTTATTCGGTTCGGTTTATTCGGTTTTCAAATTTTTTTACCCCAAACCAAAAACCAAACCAAACCAAATAAGGAATATGCAAACCGATCCAAACCAAACCAAATTCAATTCGGTTTGGTTTCGGTTAGAAACCAAATAAACCAAATGAACCAAATCTAACCAAATTGTACCTAAGTATTTTTTTTTCCTAATTTATATGTATGTTTGTGTTCCAACTTCCGAACATCGCAACTAATTTACACCTAACAACATATGAATACAAGAAAGTTTCATTGCGAAATAAAAAAACACATCTATAAAGTAGTCGTAGACACAACCACAAAGTTAAAACTTCAAAACATAGATCATAGAAACTATAAATAAGTTTAATGACACAAAATATAAATAATCTTAAAACATGAAGTAACCCTAGTTTCTATTATGAAGGTTTGAAGAAGTTCTATTATTTTAGAAATGAGTGGGTTTGAGTTAAGCTCTTAGATTCTCATTTGGTATGCTGCATAAAAAATAACTATTTTTGGGCTAATAAATTGTATAAGATTTATAAAATATTATTATTTTTATTTAATAATTAATAACTTAAATGGTTTATTCGGTTATCCAAATAAACCGAATAAACCAAATAAATTAAAATGTGGATCCATAAACCGAACCAAAAACCATATTCAAAATTCGGTTTCGGTTAGAAACCAAACCAAAAACCGAATTCGTTATTCGGATCGGTTTGTTTGGTTACGGTTACCATTCGGTTTACGGTTTTTATTTGGTTACGGTTTTTCTGAACACCCCTACTTTCATGTGTCATGCACATGGGGCGTGTTAACTGAGAAATCCAAGTGTTGTTTGTTTTTTAAGAGCTAAAATGCCTGCAGTCTACGAACCAAATCTGCAAATATCTATAGAAGAAGAGGTTGACCAAACCGCTGAAGTCTGCAAGAAGAATGTTGTTTGTTTTTTAATGTATGCAGACTTCTAAAATAAACCAGTGGTGGTGGTGGTGTTGGACGGTGATGGTGGTAGACGGTGGTGGTGGGTGGTGGACGGTGGTGGTAGTGATGGACGGTAATGAGTAGTGGACGGTGCTGGTGATGGACGGTGGTGGGTGGTGGACGGTGGTGGTGGTGGTGGTGATGAACGGTGGGGGTGGTGGGTGGTGGTATTTAACCCTCTGCAGACCTTAAAAGATCTTAGAAGTGGTTGGGCTAAGTCTGCACCAAGAAGAGCTCGTGCTGACGTTTTTTAATGAAACATCTTTGGAAAAACAAACAGTCTGCGCATAGCAATGTCTGCGCGACGCAGACAGAGGAGCCTGCGTAGAGCTTTTCAGAAAAAACAAAGAGCATCTAACTGATGTTAGGGCAAATGACCAAGTGAGTTTATTTTTTGCAAGTATTGAGACCAAGTGTATAATTAGTGAAGCCTTGAGACCAAGTCTACAATTTTTGTAGAGGCATTTAACTCTTTTATATTATTATAAACATTAAATCAAAAAGAAGATTCAGTTTTCCACACTTCATGTATTTCTATCTTTAAGAATTTGCTGCAATTTTTTTAAATGTAGAGGATCAAATAGGAAGTATAATTTGGGTAGGAAGGATGGGAAGCAATGTGGTTGTGACATGTGGCAAAGAGGAAAATAAATAAGCAGGGGCATTTTAGTCAACCAACAATTAGTCTCATAAAACCCTAAATCTAAAAAACACAATTCTAAAAAAACCTGAACGCCTTTCTCTTTTACAATTCATCTCATCCCCACACCACCACCACCACCACCACCCGCTACCACAACCGTCACCCCACCCCCACCACTCTGTTACCGTCCGCATCCAAAGATCTCTTAATCCCGATTCAAGCTTGACACGTCAGCCTACAAAAGAGATTAACATATCGGCATCGATGGCGTTCTCTCCGATGCGTCGTTCATCGTCGCCGTCACCATGATCGTCGAATGGATTGCGTTTTACGGAAGCTGTTGAATGAATTGCGTTATGCTGTTAGAGGGAGCTATAGGAATTTTGAATATGCAGAAAGTGATTAAGTTTTGGTGTTAGACACAGCTATGAGGAATCTTGTATCTGCCTTTATAAAAAACTTGATTATGAAGAAATTCATCTCTCCATATTTGCAGACTAACCAAACTTTCCAGATACAAGAATACAAAGTGATGTTTTTAAGGGGATTTGAAATTTGGACCATGGCAACTTTGTCACCCAATTGTTTCTTCATCAAATCACAAATATGTCTTCATTCGTACTTATTACTGAATAAAAAAAGAATTTTAGTCCACTGTTGCGTTATATGATATTGAATTATTGATCATTTTATCCATTGTCTTTTTTTATATTAATCCACTATTTTATGATATTCATGCATTATTTTATCCATTGCCTTTGATATGTAATATCTTTTGTTTGTAACCATTGTGTTTTAGATATAAATGGATCAATTGCGTTGTAGTTGTTGCGTTATATGATATTGAATTATTGATCATTTTATCCATTGTCTTTTTTATATTAATCCACCATTGTATGATATTCATGCATTATTTTATCCATTGCCTTTGATATGTAATATTTTTTGTTTGTAACCATTGCATTTTAGATATAAACTAGATGTAAGACCCCCCGCGTTGCGGCCGGGCTTACAAATTCAGTCGGCATGAGCTAGTTAATAATTACGGGGCTATTTGTTTACCTCTTAATGAGGGTCTCAATGGTTCAGACCTCTTACTAGTTCAACACCTAATGATTCATATTGTTTGTTTCGTGAGTAAATGTTTGAATGTTTCAGACATTTGCATCTGAATGGTTCAGACATTTGCATCTGAATGTTCCGACATTTGCATCTGAATGATTAATTATTATACCGAGTCTCAATAGTTAAGACCTTTAATCTGAATTGGTCAGACATTTGTCTCTGAACGGTTAAGCATTATATTGTCTCTTAATAGTTTAGACCTCATACTGCTTAATTGTTGCCATAAAAAGTTTTCGTCGAAACGTAGAGCAAATCGAATTTATATCGACACGCACATAAAAATATGCACATAAAAATTAGTTTTTCTTAAGTAAAAGAGATATAGTTGTAAACTCGAAACAAATTATTAGTAAAAAACTTCATAGGTTAAATATGTTCGTAAAATCGTGCCAAGTAGCACTAATGCCAAAGCACTGCCAACAACCACCAACATCAGAGGAGCTTGTAAAAATAAAATAAATAAAAAATAACACCGAACGAAAAACAACCGTAAAATCATTGAATCACGTACGCCGGTTGCAGCGTGTTAATTCAAAAAAAGTAGACATAAATGTAAAACGTAGAAAAAAAATAACTAAGTCGATCCAGGACATGCGTGTTGCGACGAACTTGTCAAATGAAGAAAAATAGACGTGTTGCGACTGCCTATCAAATGGGAAAAACAGACAAAAAAACGTTGAATCCTAGACACATGTGGCGTGTTGACTCGAAAAAATTATAACTAAACTTAAAACGAAAAACTTATGAAAGATGAAAAGTATGGGGGGGCCAAAGTTGAAAACAAAAAAGTGTTAGGGGTTGAATTGTAAAAGATGAAAAGCTTTCTGGTAAAAATAAAAAAGTCAAAGGGTTAAAATGCAAGAGATTAAAATCTTACTGTTAAAAGTGAAAAAATGCAAAAGTTTTTGAAGAACTCCCGAGGCCTATATTACAACAACATATAGCACAAATTTGTTGGAAAGTTATAGTTTGGAAATGGATCAATTGCATTTTATTTTGTTTGGATCAGTTGCTTTTTAGATATAAATGGATCCACTGCATTTTAGATACAAAATATATAACATCTTATAATATTATCCATAATTCCATTTTGTTACCTATAAAAATAAAATATTCAATATAACATACAATTTTTATTTGATTCATTGCGTTTTATAACATTTTTTGTATTTTTAGACCATTGCATTTAGAAGAAGAAAAAAATCACATTTTTTATGTTTTTAGTCCATTACGTTTTAGAAACAACTCATCTATTTGAATTTTTAGTCCATTGCGTTTTAGAAAAAAACATTTTCTTTTATATTTTTAGTCCATTGCGTTTTAGAAAGAACATTTTGTTTTGTGTTTTTTGTCCATTGCGTTTTAGAAAGAACTCTTTCTTTTATGTTTTTAGTCCATTGCGTTTTACAAAGAACACTTTGTTTTGTGTTTTTTATCCATTGTGTTTTACAAAGAACACTTTGTTTTGTGTTTTTTATCCATTGCGTTTTAGAAAAAAAAAATTTGTGTTTTTTGTCCATTGCGTTTTAGAAAGAACACTTTATTTTGTGTTTTAGTTTATTGCGTTTTAGAACAAGATCATTTTTTTTGTTTCTTGTCCATTGTGTTTTACGCATCTGGGTTATCGAAAACTTTTTTTTTCAAAAGTATAACAATAGTGCGCTCGTTTTACAGATAAAAAACGCTCATTTTTATGGTGCAATTTTTGAAAAAAAAAATGTCGTATGAAAGAGTTATTAACGTTTAAAAAATGGGGGGAATTGGTAGAGAGAGAAACTATTGGTTTGGATTGACTAGAATGCCACTACACAAACTCACGTGCCTAGGGCTGCAAACGAACCGAACGAACACGAACAAGACCTTGTTCGTGTTCGTTTGTTAAGAAATATATGTGTTCGCGAACCGTTCATGAACACTTATCGAACGAGATTTTATGTTCGTGTTCGTTTGTTAAGGAAATGAATTTGTTCGTGTTTGTTTGTTAATTTTAGGCAAAGAACACAAACAAACGTTGACGAACACAAATGAGCACAAACTAATGTTCATGAGCACAAATGGAAACAAACGAACGCAAACAATCGTTCATGAACAAAATACACTGACACTTATTAGATATTTAATTTGTCGGAATTTTGAAGTATGTAAATAAATATAAAAACTAAAAACACTAATGAACTATCGAACACAAACGAACACATTACCAAACGTTCACGAACATAAACGAACGAACACGACCCCTGTTCATGGTTGTTCATTTAACTAAACGAACGAAATTTCTTGTTCGTGTTCGTTTGTTTAATAAACGAACGAACACAAACGAACTTCCCGCCGAACAGTTCACGAACTGTACGCCGAACGTTTGGTTCGTTTGCAGCCCTACACGCCCCTCATCTTTTTGGTTCAATTTCACCTATTTAATCTTAACCCTTGATTACTAAATAGATGGACAAGATTATTTTCTATTCTTCTACCTAAATAAATTTCTTATTATATTCTAACCCTTGTTTTAAATGAATAATGATAATAAAAAAAAAATTAGGTCAAAAGTAGTTAAGAATTTAACCTTCGTCAAATCCACTTCCTTTCGTCAACTTTTCGCCATATAAATTTGTTATTGTCCACTCAAAAAAAATTGTTATTGTAATAATTTAAAAAGATAATAAATGATAGTTGGACAACTATCTTCGTCCATTTAATTTATAAATTACTTGGATATGTAAAACTAAAATATAATAGTTTTCAGTATATATAATAGCTTTTATTTAGAGTAAAATGCACGGATAGTCCCTGTGGTTTTGCAAAATAACACCTATAGTCCCTAACTTTTGGAAATTACACCGGTGCTCCCTGTGGTTTGACGGTTTGTTACTCAGATAGTCCCTGGAGTGGATGACGGTTAGTTTTCTCCGTTAAGTGGATGTGAAATGACAAATTTACCCTTCATCTTCTACACTCTATAAAAACCAAACAACCCCACCCTAACCCCATCCACCCCAACCTTTCTCTCTGTTTCCCCACCATTAACCAGAGAAATGAGAGAAAGTGAGAAGGCAGAGATTGAAGATGGAGATGAAGATAAAAATATACCCACAGTTCTTACTTGATTGTATCAAAATTTTTAATACAAGATATTATAATAGTCAGCTCTTACTTGGTCATGAAGCAGGGACAAAAGTTTATCTGCATCAGATGATTTTGATAAACCTTTTTCTGGAGTTATCTGCAGATTTGGGTATTTGTCACTTGTAAGTGTGGTATCAAGATTTTAACCTTATAACCATCATCAGCAACAACAATAAAACAGATTGTAACATAAGTACACATCATTACTAATAACAATAAGTGTATGTTATAAAATTTATCAAATTCTGAAATTATAACACATGAAGAACTCACATAGAATCAAATGAGACTGAGATCAAATAACGAATCAAATCAAGAACAATATTAGGGCTTCTTTATTAGATAGTGATCACATGAAGAATGAACAAAAATGGTTAAGTGAATCCCCCTAATTGCAACTAGCTGTACCTCTTTATACCCAAACCATAACGGCCTGAGATCAGCTGTAACTAACATCTTTCAAAAGTTACACTATTGCCCCTGTTCGTATGATTGTAGTACTTGTGATTGTATAGGTCTTCGATATTTTCAGATTGCTGTTATTGATAGTATACAATTGGTTTATATTGATCTTTCCAATGTGGCAGAAATGTGAGTGGGTGTTAGAATGAGAACATGAAGATGAAGAGGAAGAGGTGGTGAAGGTGGTTCTGTTTTAGAGAGAAGACGTGTGGGTTGGAGGTGGGTAGTGGTTGGTGGTTGGGGGGGGTGTAACAGAGAGAAAGGTAGGGGTGGGTTTGTTTGGTTTTTATAGAGTGGAGAAGATGAAGGGTAAATTTGTCATTTCACATCCACTTAATGGAGAAAACTAACAGTCATCCACTCCAGGGACTATCCGAGTAACAAACCCTCAAACCACACCGGTGTAATTTCCAAAAGTTAGGGACTATAGGTGTTATTTTACAAAACCACAGGGACTATCTGTGCATTTTACTCCTTTTATTTAACTTTCGTCACTGTCACCTTTGAAGGTATCATCCAATTGTTTGTTTTTATTCATATATTTCCTACCTACATGTCATTAAAAAAATTAGATAAAGTCTCTTTAGATTTAAAATTGTATTATTAAAATTGGCTTTTTGCCCACTTATACCTGATCCACTGAGTGTAGTTCATTAAACAATGCCAATTATTTAGTAACATGTTTCATAAATATAATCTTTATTTAAAGATGTTTGTTTGATAAATACTATTAAATTCATTAATTATTTTTGAAGATACTTATGATTCGCTAAACAATAATAAATTCATCCAATAAAGTTACGTGGCAATAAAATCAATAAGTAAAAGCAAATTAAAATCGCGTTTTAAAATCGTAAATAATCAGTTTTGAGTGTTTGGGTAAAAAAATTAAGAAATTGATTTTTTCCGTTTAGAAAGTTACAAAACGCAGTTTTCCAAAAGCATCTCCCCCCTACTGCAACAAAACGCAGTTTTCCAAAAACTGATTATTTGCGTTTAGAAAAGGATTTTCACTTGTTTGTTTTTTTTAAATATATATTTGTCAAATACTCAAATAGTTGATTATCTAATTATTGTGATATCAAGCAACATAATCAAATCCAAACACTATCTTTCAACATCACGTTTTGTTACAGTTAAGTATCTGATTCTGATTATTCCAAACGCATAATCTATTTTCAAAACCCAACCTCTAACACCCTATAAAACTTTCTTGAATAAATTTTTATATTTAAGATTGGCGACCTGTACTCTTTTTTTCTTAAAGTAATATTTATGGCGACCTGTACTCTTTTTTCTTTTACTCTTTTAAATTTTTTAAATTGTTGTTAATTGAATTTTGAAAAAAAAAATCATCCCGTTAAAAAAAAAATTATTATACAATTCTATTGGAATATTTGGAACTACATCGCATACAAATGGAGAAGTTAAATTCTATGAGTAAACTTTTGTGGAGTTAGTTTCATTTTAGTTCAATATTTGATGAATCAAACATGGTAAAATGTTTTATATATAGTTCTAGAAATGAATTGGTTTCAAAATAGGTGAATATGTATTTTTTTATTTTTATTTTATTTACTGTCTTTTTTTTAATTGCCAAGCAGTCTTTGTCTGAAAAGAAATTTGGAGGCTTGTGACCGAAAGTTTACAAACAAAAAATAATGGTTTACAATAAAAACTAGATTGTTGCAATAAGTTGCGCGTTTCGGTAACGACACCTTAGTTGTTTATAGCTGGCTACACGTTATATGGTGCGTTAACCATACGAAAATGCGTGTTACAACAATAACTCGAATTTATACCGTCGAATGAAAATGTATTATATTTGACCCGGTCGTTTCGAAACACAATTTACGTCAAAACATAGACCAACTGAAAAGGTATGCAGCAATAAGCATGAAACGTATTGTAAAAAAATTTATGTCGAAATGTGAATTTATATCGTTTACGTTGAAACATGAATTTATAACGACAGTACATTAAAATGTCAAAACGTAGACCAACTGAAATCGTGCATAAAAATAAGCAAGAAACGCATTATATTTGACCTACTCCTTTTCGAAAAAATTTTTTACGTTAAAACGTGAATTTATATCGACACATAAATAAAAATAAATACGTTAGAAAATAGGATTTTTTTAACTAAATAATGAAAATAGGGGGGGGGGGGGAATAAGAGTGAACTCAAGGTGATGAAAATGAATTTTATAAAGTTTTAAGAAAGTGTATAGAGATGAAAATGTCATTTTTAAATGTTTAGGGGTTGTTTTTGTCAAATTCCAAAGTTAAGGCCGGGTTGACATTTTAGTAGCTCCTAGATTTATCTTAACTTAAAACTCATTAAAAATTAAACAATATATCCAAATATCACATATAAACCAGTGGTCTTGGTGTCTTTGTCTATGAAGCATGAACCTAAGATCTTAAAACTTAGGTGTTTCTTAAGGTTTTGCTTTTGTCAATGGGTCACCAATTCCAGTAGCTAAAACGTAATACGTGACGAAACCATTTATTTATGTCCCGAGTATGAATGTTTATCCTTTAAAACAAAAATGATAGAAATTACACTTGTAAATCATAATAAAATCAACCATCAAGATTTGCCATCGAAGCTTTTTCCATGACCAAAGGAACCCAAACTTTCCATGCTTTAATATCACCATCCAAACCACCACTATACACCATATACCCGTCACCGTCACCGTCGTTTTCGGCCGCCACGGCCAAACACTTCACCGGTCCACCATGACCTTCCAAAACACCCAAACACGAATAGCTTTTCCCCACCACTCTCCGCCACAACCTCACCGTCTTATCAGCCGATCCACTACACACCAATTCACCCACAATTCTCACACACAAAATCGCCTTTCGATGCCCCATAAGCGCCCCCACAACCGCCATATGTCCGCCACCGGAGAAGTTTCTTTCACTTGCTATCATCACGCCTGAACAGGCGCCCGAGATTAACACGGACATATTATCGTCGTAAGCCAACGCATTCACCGCGGACTTATGGTGAACTAACGAATCGATTAACTCGTGTTTTCGATTTCTTTGATTGAATCTCCATACTTTAATTTTCTTGTCAGCTGAGCCGGTGTACACGAAGCCTTCACCCGATAACACAATCGCGTTAATGGCGTCGTCGTGTGCGTTTGTAACCGATTCTAAACACTTGAAATCCGAACTTCTCCAAACCTTGTATCAGATAGGAGATATATTAGTTAGAGTTTATTGTAATAATATGTACTTTAATTAAAAATATATAATTTGATTAAATTCTTTTTATTAACTATTTCCATTTAATATATTACTTAGAGTTTATTGTAACAATATGTCGTCTAATTAAAAATATATAATTTTGATTAAATTCTCTTTGTAATTATTCTCATTGTATCTAAATAGTCAATAAAATTTGAGGGTTTTTTTTTTCAAAACAAGGAACATGAATTCGGCCCCTTAATTGTAACAAGAGGGTCTATTGACCATGGTCTACGGAATTTGTTTGATTTTTTTCTTTTTTTCATAAAATACGAGTTGAAAAAAAAAAAGAGTTAGACCCTCTAACTATAACACTACGTATATCACCCTTTTAGTAATCCTTAACTAAAAGGTTCTGATTCCAACGGTATGTTCTTTAGTTGATCAATAAGACTAGTGGGTATGGAGAGCTTCATCCTCAAGGGGATGGGCCGTCACGTCACCGTCACGTAGGCTCGGCTTGGAAGGGATGGACCTAGAGGGGTGGGGGATGAACCCCTTTATATATATATATAGGACAAAGATCCGTTAGGAACCACCCCTTATTGCGAGAACCGCGAGAACCAATGTGAACACAACCAAAAATACCTAAAAATAGCTAAAATACACACAAAAAAATTTTTTTATAAAAAAATCGCTACTTTAAGTATCCAATTTAAAAAAAAAAAATTTTAAATATTTTTTTTTTTTTTTTTTGCTTCTAAAAGTAGCGATTTTAACTTAAAAAATAGTAAAAAAAAAATTTAGATTTTTTTTAGGTTTTTTGGGGGTTTAGTTTTTAGCTTTTTAGCTAGGGGGGGGGGGTGTTTAGGTTTTTGGGGGGTGGGTTAGGGGGGTTTAGGTTTTTGGGGTGGGGGGTGGGGTTAGGTTTTTTTAGGTTTTTTGGGGGGTTTAGTTTTTAGCATTTAGCTTGGGGTGGGGGGGGGTTGGGGGGTTTAGGTTTTTTGGGGGTAGGTTTTTTTAGCTATTTTAGGTTGTGTTCACATTGGTTCTCGCGGTTCTCGCAATAAAGGTGGTTCTCGCATGAACCTTATCCTATATATATATATGTATGTATGTATGTATGTATGTATGTATGTATGTATGTATGTATGTATGTATGTATGGATGTATGTGTTAGGAGAGAGGAGAGAGGGGCGTCGAGATCGGCTGGTGGAGGACGAAGTTGACAGGCCGACCCTATGGGGGCGGTGTGGGGAACCGGCGCCGGGCCAAGCCGGGCCTCAGCCGGCCACCATACGGTCTGGTCTAATACATAATACCTTACAATGTTTTCAGTACCTTAAAACTCCGATCCCACGAACCGGAGTAGATCAACGACTTATCTCCCGACACAGCTAACGACGACACAGCGTCGTTATGGTGAATCCATATCAGTTTCTTATGCCGTCGAATCGTCACATAATTCTTGGCAAACAAAGCCTTACTCAACCGGTCTTTCAAAGTAGGCAAACTCGCAACAATCTTAATCCCCATCTCACTAATCTTCCATACCCTAATCCTATGATCTTGATGACCACTCACAACAACATCATCACTCAACATTTGCAAACACTTAACAGGACTACTACACCGAACCGAAACAAAGTCTTCATCGTCCGATGTAGTGTTACATGGCCAACGGTGGATATGGGAGTTAGATGAGCCGGTGTAAAGGTGGTTTCCGGCGAGGGTGAGGGAGAGGATGTCAGAGGAGTTGGGGTGGATTGTGAATAAGGAGTGGTGGTGGAGGGTGGTTTGTTGTGGTGGTATTAGGGTGGAGATTGATGAGGGTAGGCTTGATCTTGAGGAGGAGAATGAAGAGTTGAAAGAGTCTTGTGAAAATGAATGTGATCGGAAGTTGTTTATGTCTTGGTCGTCTTTTGGTTTGGAGAATAAGCGAAAGGAGCAGGAGAATTGTGGGAAGTTTAAGTTTCCGACCATTTTTGTGGTGTGTTTTTTTTTTTTTATGGTGGTGAGATTGGTTATAAAGGTGGGGGAGTGGTGAGTGAAGAAGAAGGTTGTGAGGTGTATTTTGGTAAATAGACGAAAAGGTAAAGAAACTTGGTAAAAAGGGAACACGTTGTCTATTTTGGATTTTTTTTTAATATTTTTAGTGTTTAATTTTGTATATAATTTTATTTTATATAATATTTTAATTTAATGGAGTAAATTGCCAAAATCGTCCCTAAGATTTGGGCGTGTTTGCCAATTTAATGCAAAACAACTTTTTTGTACCATATTACCCCTCACTTTTGTGAGTTTTTTGCCATTTTCATCTAAACGTCTAACTTTTTTGCCAAAATCATTCCTGAGATTTGAGATTTTTTATCATTTTAATCCAAATATCTGACATAAAATATAAAACAAATTAGAGATTTGGATGAAAATTACAAAAAAATCCCAAAAGTGAAGGGAAATATGATACAAAAAAATTGTTTTGAATGAAACTGGAAAATATACCTAAACCTCAGGGATGATTTTGACAATTTACTCTAATTTAATGTTAACCAAGTTTAGAAAAGATATTGTGAACTTCAAGAGAAAGAAGACGGTAGAAACACCAATTTAATCAGGTGGGTTAAACAATGTGTAACAAGATATCGAGCTTCGATTTTCATAAGTTCTGACGATTGATTTATCTGCAAAACTAAAAACCATTGTGAGTTTTGTTACGAGACAGAAAGGTTAGGGGTTTTTCTCCTAACCATCCTCCAACGTGAGAATATGTATTGTCCTTGAGAGAGTAAATTGTAAGTGAGAGTAGAGAGAGTGTAGAATGATTTTACCTTGATAGAGTGTGGTATTTATAGCCGGAGTTGTGAGATGTGATCGGGTGAGACATCACTCTTGGAACATCCATTCGGTCCTCTCTCTGGTGACAATGAGTGGTGGCTATGGGTGCAAATGAGTTGAGCCGAGCCCGAGCCTTACCTTAATCGAGCTAGGCTCGTTACAACTTTCTGAAGCTCGAGCTCGGCTCGATTCGAGCCTTGGATTTTGGGCTCGAGCTCGGCTCGTTAGTAAAACTTAAAACTCGAGCTCGGCTCGAAAGCTCGATCTAAGCATCTAAGGCGCGAGTTAAAACAAGCTAAAGCTTGACTCGAGCTCGTTTTTGGCTATTAATGTGCCAAGGCTCGGCTCGAGCTCAAGTCGATAGTTTGAGAACTCAATTAAAAAAGAACATCTAGATCATTCAAAAAGTAATACATAGTTTAAACCCTAAAGTATACTAAGCTCGATAAGGCTCGTCGAGCCTAAACGAGCTACATATACAAGGCTCGAGCTCGGGCTCGATATCTAATCGATCCTAATTTCAAGCTCAAACTCAGGCTCGAGCTCGATAAGGCTAGGCTCGTTCGAGCTTTTTATCGAGCCGATCTCGAGTAGCTCGCGAGCTGCTCGGCTTGTTTGCACCCCTAGTGGTGGCAAAGGAGGGGTGCGTCTGCGGCCTATTATTGACTAGATGTCACTATCAGGACGTCCTTGTGGTCTCTTTTACGTTAGCCGTCAATGAAGGTTATGAAGGATGTGAATCCACAAAACACGATTGGTTGGGTGTCGCTGTCCACTATACTTCTTGTCGCCCCTGTGATAATCGTTAGTGGAGATCTATTGTACAATATTTTGTGGAACGTCATTGGCCACACGTTGTTCTCACATTGTCCTTTTTGTCTCCTCTGTCCTGGCATATCTTACGTGGCGGGTACGCTCCGCGGATGATTTGTTTTGGCCAGTTATTCGGGTGATGGTTTAAGCTTGTGCTTTCCCCAGACCCGCAAAGGGGTCCGAGTCCATATCTCTTCAATGACCATCTTCAATGCTCCAACGTGAAGAGGAAAATATGAGAGTCTGTTTAATGTGGGGTAAAGAGATGAGAGGGTGAAGAGGGATCTTTAGCTAAAATCGTGTCGTTGAAGGATTGTGATTGGAGAAGAAGAGAGGGAAGAAAGAGGGTGCCCACTTATTATTTCACTTGACCTGTAGGGCAGGTGTCAACGTGGAGCCTCCCGTGAGGCTATGCGTTGGTGATATCTAAGTAGGTGATGGGAAGCTCCACCTTGCTGTTAGTCTAAGAAGGTGTGAGTTTATATCACTAATTTAGGCTTTCACTATTCTAACACCTCTAAAATCTTATTTCCACACCCTCTAAATCTCTCTTTATATATATATATAGAGAGAGAGAGAGATAGAGGTGAATGGTGTGGAAATATTAATTCCTCTAATTATATATACTAACATATTTGAAGGGGTTGTACAGTAAATTACAAGGGTTTAAACATGTTGTACAATAGGGTATGCATTCTTGCTTGTACAGTTACAATAAGAAGCGAGATGTATACTAACTTCAAGTTTATAACCCTTCAACTTTCTAAAAACTTTATAATCATTTTTACGTGTTTATTTTTATGTATGAGTCACCGTATAAATTCAAGTTAATTACGTTTTTCTGAAAATGGGTAGGTTTAGATATAATATGTTTTTATGTTTTTTTATGTATGTTTTCAGTTGATATACGTTTTGGCATATCTTTTGTTTTACAACAAGTCGGGTCAAATATAATACGTTTTCATTAGACTGTATAAATTCGACTCACTTTACGTTTTGGTGCCACCGCAACACGCGGTACCATCTTTAACTTAAAAACAACATAATTTTGTACTTGTTTTTATGTATATGTCAGTATAAGTTCGCGTAAATTTCCTTCCCAAATAAGTCGGGTCAAATGTAATACGTCTTCGTGCATATTTTTATGTACATTTTAAGTTTATCTGCGTTTTGACGTAACTTTTGTTCGAAAACGACTCAGATCTTCACATTACAAATCCGACTTACTTTACATTTGGACCCACCGCAACGCGCGGGGAATTTACTAGTTTAACACAAACTCATAGGTTTATGTGAATATATTCAGCTAAAAGAGTTAGCATTATGGGTCAACTATGCATCTTTATTAATTTATTTTTATAAATTTTTTAATGGAATTTTCTTTTGTCAAATATAATCAAATTGTATATTGATATACTATCAATTTGAAACAATTGTATGCATGTTTGGTTGTAAGTTGTGTTTAAGTGGTTGTACCTTAATGAAATATTGGTTGTAAGTTGTATTTAAGTGATTGTACCTTAATCAAATAATGGTTTCATTACCTTACCAAATTCAATCTGTTTTGTATGCATGTATGATTGTCAATTGTGCTTAAGTAGTTATATGTCACGACCCCAGCCCCGGTTTGACCCGGTCTAGGAGCCGCGGGACAGGAACCCGTGGTAATTATTAATTGAATCGACAGCGGAAGATTTTACAGGATCTTTTTAAAACTTAACATGCCCGATTATTTTATTTCATAATTCGGGATAAACCCCCGTAATTTACAATAGAGGAATTTCACCAGGAAATTCCCTGATTTACAAAACATGTTTATTTTAACTGAGCCACTACTTCAAGCTTTGTTAGTGCTCCGTAGCACTGTTCCTTGGTTCACAGTAGTTACATGAAACATGTTTTAAAAATATTTTGTCAGCGGGGAAATACTGGTGAATCATTCATTTTGCACAAAATGACACATGGTTATAAATTACAGCATAAGAGCGATTACAATGGCTTTTATCTTATTTTTATCTGGCGCCGTGTCACCTCCTGGTGACGATGGTCATACCACTATGGGGTCTTTCCCCAAGTAGTGATGATTATCACTGTTAGGATTTATTAGCCTCACTGTGAGAAATTAGTAATGTGCACAATACCCCACTAGCCAGTGATTCAAGATAACCACGACTTAATCCCTGTAATTATAACCTTTGAAAATAATTGGATTATTGTAAAACACTTTTCATAAAAGAGAATGACTCACATTGCAGATTTAAACAGGCAGAGTTTAGCCTACTGATTAGCCTTGTAACCTAATTTAAATAACAATGCACACGAACTAGGTCAGTAACTAATACAGCATTTACGATAACTCACGAGATTAAAACCCTCACAACGAATGACAAAGTGCAATACTTAAACATCCATCGTATTCACGACGAATGACAAAGTATGGCCCTAATTTGGGTAGCACTTAAACATCCATTGGATAGTTTCAATCGATCAGACATTGAATCGTAGCAGCGATCGAGTTAATACCCTGTATCGTAGCAGCGCCTAGCTATCTTGATTTTGTGATTCCGACAGTATAACTTCGTTTTTGAAAGTTATTTTCGACATCAGTGAACAAGCCATGGTCGAATCTATTTATAGGTGAAAAATGGGTCTCACGCGGCTCGCGTGAGCCCCCCCTTGATCCTTATGCGGCCCGCGAGGGCACCTATTAGTAGATTAGGGCATCCGTGTCACGTGTAGGTATGCCACGTGGCCCTGAACGCTTACCCGGTCAAACACACGTTGACGCGGCCCGCGTCAACTTAAGCTTGACCTTTACGCGGCCCGCCTGAAGACCAGATTTCTTGTTTTCTTGGTTTTTGATATGGATTAGGGTTTCAGGGGTCCGGGTTTTTACTTACGGGTAGTTTTAGGACATTTTTGAAGGTCCTTACATCCTCCCCACCTTATTTAAAATCTCGTCCTCGAGGTTTACTTAAATAAGTGAGGATACTTTCGCTTCATCTCCGATTCCAACTCCCAAGTGTATTCGGGTCCTCTTTTGGAATCCCATTTGACTTTGACTAGTACCAATCTTTTATGCTTGAGAAACTTGATCTTTTTGTCTTCTATTTGCAGTGGCTTCTCGACAAACTTTAGCTTTTCATTTACCTCTATGTCTTGAAGAGGAACTACCAGAGATTCGTCCGATAGACATTTCTTGAGATTGGATACATGAAATACGTCATGTACTCCAGCTAATTCCTCTGGTAGTTATAAGGGATAGGCAACCGGTCCTATTCGCTGTATTACTAGGAATGGTCCTACGTACCTTGGACTTAGCTTTCCTTTCTTACCGAACCGAACTACTCCTTTCCAAGGAGAAACTTTCAAGAGTACCTTGTCTCCTACTTGGAATTCTAATGGCTTGCGTCGATTATCGGCATAACTTTTCTGGCGATCTCGAGCCGTCTTTAATCTTTCCTTGATTTGAGTAATCTTGTCGGTGGTTTCTTGTACGATTTCAGGACCTGATAATTGATTTTCTCCTATTTCTGCCCAGCAACTGGAGTTCTGCACTTTCGTCCATATAGTGCTTCGAATGGGGCAGCTTCTATGCTTGAATGATAACTATTATTATAGGAGAATTCAATTAATGGTAGGTGGTCGTCCCAGTTTCCACCAAAATCTATCACACATGCCCTGAGCATGTCCTCCATGGTTTGGATCGTCCTTTCACTTTGTCCGTCTGTTTGAGGATGATATGCAGTACTTAGATTTAATCGGGTTCCCATTGCTTCCTGGAAACTTATCCAGAAATGGGAAGTGAAACGACTATCCCTATCCGATACAATGGAGAGCGGAACTCCATGTAAGGATACTACTTCATCTACATACAACTTTGCTAACCTTTCCATGATAAAGGTTTCCTTCATGGGTAGAAAATGAGCTGATTTGGTTAACCAATCCACAATTACCCAAATCGCATCATTACCCTTTCTGGTTTTGGGTAACTTAGTAACAAAGTCCATGGTTATCAGTTCCCATTTCTATACAGGCATTTCTAATTGTTGAAGTAAACCTGAGGGTTTCTGGTGTTCTGCCTTAACTTGTGAATAAGTAAGACATTTAGAAACATATCTAGCTATGTCCTTTTGTCACACCCCGATATTTCCACGTTTGACCGGTGGGCCCGGTGGGGCGTATCGTGACGTAGTCGATATCATCATAGTCAAACAACACAATATATAAATGCACAGCGGAAGCAAAAGATAAATATATTACAATCCGAATATAAAGTAATATCAAGTATTACAACGGAAAGTAAAGGATCCACAGGCGGATCGAAAATAAAATGAAATGTTGTTCAACAGACTTTAGACGCCTAGGACTTGCAAGATTCCTTATTAACGCCCTGAGCCTCGAGCCAATTACGTACTTGTACCTGTCACTTAGACTTTGGAAAATACGTCAGTTTTCACTGGTAAATACACCCAACCGACTCATTTGAAAAGAGTTTAAGAAAATTGATTTAGATGCACCAGGCACAAATATATTGACACTTTAATTAAAATGCACATGGCAAAATTAATCTTTTATAACTTGGGACAATTATATTTATAATCTTGTATACAGATTTACATGTTCGTTGTACGTTCAGGGCCCGATGTAGAAACCGAGTCAAAGTTAACAGACACACCACAGTATAGGCCCACAACAGAGTGGGATACCGTTTCCCTTATACACTGTCAGGTGTATGCCTACACCCCGTGCATAAGTCGTGGCCATTTTATAATACAATGATGTCAAGGATATCCGGGACATGGTCATTAACCCCTAAAGGCTTTTATTTCAAACAATACAGATTAAAGCGGGTTACCTCAATAATTTAATCACAATCCGACTAAACATTCAATACCCGACCAAGCGGTATCATTATACCGTATCCCAAGCCCGTATAGGGAAAATAAGTTAAGAGTATTTACCTGAGCTAGCTCCTGTCTTAAATAGCAAGAATTTAATAACTCAGCCGTATTCACTTAAGTAAGCGTAGGTACAATTTACCGGAAGGCTCTAGTCTGGAATGATGGTATAAATAACCAATTAGAATGCTAACGGGTCTTTAATTAAGCCTAAGCTTAGACCGGTTAGTTTTAAGAAAGATACGGTTCAAACGCATGATAAGGCGAAGACCGGTTTAGAATGTGGTTTTGACCCGGCAAGCTTGTATGCTTGTTTAATATGGGTAACTTAAACACATTCTGGATTTTGAGACAAAACTGATATGGTTTGACCCGTTTCGGCTAATATATGCGAACTAGTCACATAAGCCGATCCGAACGTGACAAGTGCGTAACGAGTAACCAAAAGAGTCATATACAGGTTTCCTAAGTTAATATACCTTAAATATGTTGTGATATCAGTAGGATACATTCCATTATGCCCAAAACGAGTTTAATCTCAAAATAAGCCCCGTAGGGGTATTTTGGTCATTTTAAAGATTGTAAAAGAGTTTAAATGAAGTTCTGAGATCCGGGTCCGAATACATCAGTAAAATAACTTATTTTAATAGGTCATATCAGTTGATAATAAGTCTTATATGGCAAAATGGTTTTAAACCTAAACTATGTGTTTAATACGCGTAAAAAGTCATTTTAAGCGATTTCCAGGTTATACAGGAAATCTAAGTTTTCTGATCATGTTATAAAGTTCAAAATACTTTATTTATTATATAAAATCAGTAGCAATTGGATTGGTGTCAAAATACTATGTAAAACTCATTTTATGACCAAAAAGGGTATATTCGGTATTTACCGAATTAATGCCATAACCTTAGGTTATGAGCAGGTTAAAAATAATTAAAAATCTTTAAAAATACCAAAATATTATATTACATCAGTGGGTAAAAGTTTTGGTGTCAAAAATTAGGTTTAGATAGGCTTTATGCTAATTGCGCCTTTTAATTTCTAAAAGGCGTTATAATTAAGCTAATGAGCATAACTCCTAATCTAGACCTCCAACTGATGTAAAATTTTAGGTACATGTTTATAAATCAGTAACAAGGGTTATTGTCTTTTCACATATCCAAAATTCTTGTTTTATGGTCAAAAGGGCATATTGGTCAACATTTAAGCAATTAACGGAAACATGTAAACGAATCGGATAATCAATGAACTAACCACAGAGGGTTATGCTAACATGTAGCCTGGTCCTAAGGAAGCTCTAAGGCATTTCCCAATCATACTAAATCGGGTCAGAACTGAAGTCAAAGCAAAAGTCAAAGTTTTGCGGCTTTCGGTTCCGAACCGGGTCTAAACAGAAAATTGTCGGGTCGAACATGTTTAAACATGTTCTTACATTTATTACTAAGTTATAAGAGTAATAAAACAGGTTGCAAAGCTTCTACATTGTTAATTATCTTTTAAATCGCAAATTAGGATCCTGTTGACTTTTTATAAACAACTTTGACCCGACATTTGACCTAGTTAGAGTGGGAATCAGAGAGTGCCCTTTTAAGGGTTTTGTCACACCCCGATTTCCACGTGTCACCGGTGGGCCCGGTGGGGGAGTATCGTGACGTGGTTGGAAACGTAATAGTCAAACAACACAATATAATAATGCACAGCGGAAGCAAATTTAAAATATGATACAACCGAATTTATTTATTGTAATCAAAGTCACAATATCCGGATGTTTATCCACAGTAGGATCGAAACAAAATAACATTTAATGGTTCAACAGACTTCAGGCATCTTAAGCTTGCGAGACTTCTAATGATGCTTAGGAGAAATCCCAGCCAATTTCGCTTAGTACCTGCATTTAATCTTTTTGGGAAAATACGTCAGTTTACACTGGTAAATACATTCAACTGACTCATTTTGGAAAATGATTGAAAATTGGTTTGGATGCACAAGTCATAAACATTTTTATCACTTGGGAGAATCATAAAATATTATAATCTTGTGAACGAATTACATGTTACTTATGCGTTCAGTCGCCCGGATCTAGTCCGGGTTAAAGATCAATAGACACACCACAATAATGAGTTATACACTGACAGGTGTACGCCTACACCCCGTGCTCAGGTCGTGGCCAATCTCGTAAGATGATGCCAAGGATATCCGGGACATGGTCATTAACCCCCCAAAGGCTGTAAAGTAAACAAGACTGTTTAAACGAGCCGATCAAATTATTCAACTACCCACTAAGCGTGGAGATTTGATGCCCGATCAAGCGGTATGCTATATACCGTAACCCAAGCCCGTATAGGGAAAATAAGTTAAAAGTATTTACCTGATGCAAAGTATAATTCACAATAAGCAAAATGCACGTAGCTTTTACTGGTTCTCCTAATCTGGAACGAAGGTTTAATATAACCTATTAGAATCCTAACGGGTCTTTAATTAAGCTTAAGCTTAGACCGGCTAGTTTCAAAGATACGGTTCGTACGCACGATTAAGCGAAGACCGGATAGAATGTGATTTAGACCCGACAAGTTTGAAGACTTGTTTAATATGGGTTTATTATTCACATTCTGGATTTTGAGATAAAACCGATAAGGTTTGACCCGTTTCGGCTAATTTATGTAAACTTGTTACATAAACCGAACCGAACGCGAAATAAGCGTAACGGGTATCCGCAAGAGCCATATACAGGTTTCCTAAGTTAATATGCTTCAAATATGTTGTGACATCAGTAGGATGTCTTTCGTTATGCCCGAAATGGATTTAAACACAAACTATGCCCCGTAGGGGTAGTTTGGTCATTTTAAAGATTGTAAAAGAGTCTAAATGTTTAACTGAGTTACAGGTCTGATGTAAACAGCAAACATACTCAATTTGATGAGTTATAACAGTAGGCTAAAGCATATATATGAAATTTATCATCTTTAACCAAACTATGCCCCGTAGGGGTATTTTGGTAATTTCACACAAGCCGAAAAGCTCAAAAACGAAGTCTGAGTTAATCAACCTTTGCTTACTGTTAAAATATCATAATTTGCCTCATATATCAGTAGGTATCAACCCGGGTATGTCCAATATGTTTTTAAAACATACTATGCGTTAAAAACGCTAATTGAGGCGATTAAAGGCCATTTCCGGGTTCGATACTTAAATCTGATATTTTTATATTTCCAGAAGGCTTAAAATAATTTATTTATCATATGTGATCAGTTTCAAAAGGTTTGGAGTCGTTTAGATATGTAAAACTCATTTTATGGCCCGTAAGGGCAAAACCGACATTTACCGAATTAAGCCTACGACTATGAGTTATGCTCAGCCTAAAATTAACTAAAAATCTTTAAAAATCCCAAAATAATATATTACATCAGTGGGTAAAATATTTGATACCAAAAAGTATGTTTAACTAGGCTATACGCTAATTACGCCAACTTATTAACATAAAGCATTAATTTTGCGATAATGAGCATAACTCTTAATCTACAAGTCAAACTGATGTCAAACTTTGCATACAAGTCTATATATCAGTAACTAAAGTTTCTACACTTTTACATTTTCATAAAACACGTTTTAAGGTAATACGGGCATAACGGTCAACATATGAGCAATTAACGGAAATATGCATATTAATTGGATAACTAGTGAACCAAGGTGTATAATCACAGAGGGTTGTTCTAACGTGTATCCTAATCCAATTAAAGCTCTGAGGCATTTCTAAAACATGCCTAAACGGGTCAGAACTGAAAGTCAAAGTGAAAGTCAAACTATGTGACTTTCGGTTCCGAACCGGGTCTAAACAGGAAATAGTCGGGTTGAACATGTTTGGACATGTTCTTATACTTATTACTATGTTATAACAATGATCAAACAGGTTATATATGTTCTAGATAGCTAATTATGCATAAATGACATTTTAAGCATCCTGTTGACTTTTTACTTAAAAGTTTGACCCGACTTTTGACCTGGTTAGAGTGGTGATCAGGGGAAACCCTTTTGAGGTTTTATTACCCACATAAATACCAACTCATAACTACTTTTAATTCGAGATATGACTGAGCCATTATTGACTAATCTTGAAGTCAAACCGTAATTACGACGGTTTGACTTTTAGCTAATTAAACAAGCTAAACTCAATTAAAGAAGGACTAGCAGACTTACAAGAGTCCTATGCACGACTTATGATCAAATAGACCTGCTTGAGAGCTCCAGGAATGATCAAACAATGCAGAAGAAGGTGTGAGAATGTTTGTGACATTGAAGGGCCTTATATAGTGGTTTCACTCACCACATTTGATTGACAAACAAGTCTATTAGTGCCCACAATCGATCAACAGGTGTCCTAGAGGCTTAGGGGGTGTTTTAGGGGCCAAGAGATGTGAAAAATCGGGTAAAGGTCGCGCATAATAGGCTATAGGAGACAGCAGCCCGTTTTTGCGGTTCTGGGCATCCCTCGCGTGGCGCGAGCACCTGCAAAATCAGCAACTTTGATTTTCTTTTGCGATTCAGTCCTTGGCTCTTCAAAACTCGAATAGGCACTGGTTTCTTGCATGATAAACCCTTATAATTGATCTAGTAAGGCTTTAAAACATATACCCACTTTGCCAAGTCCCCGGGTAACTTTATTATCACCCGAAAAGTCCTAACTTCCAACGTTTACGCTTTAACACTTCGCACACGAATTTGATCATAACTTTCTCATACGTTAACCAAACTTTATGAAATTTTTATGGTGCATTCTCGTGAGCATAATTAATATTTACAAAGCTTCGGGTTTGTCAAAAGGTCACTCAGAGGTATAATTTAAACATGTTGACACATTTGGTCCCTATAGTTTGAAATCTCCCACTTTTAGCTTCGTATGATCCATGATTTATTCGTTTGAAGGTATGAGCATCGTGTAGGGTTAATGTACATTATATTTATTCACAGTTGACACTTAGAATACGTATATTCACATACTTTCCATGTTTGTCAACTTTAGTCCTTCCATAATATTTCTTTCACACGTTTAAACTTTATGACACGTGTCAACATATTATAGGACGTGAATTTCCGAGGTGTTACAGGTTTATTGCCCACATAATTACCAACTTATAACTACTTTCAATTCGACTAATCACTGGACCGTTAGTGATTAATCATGAAGTCAACCGTTAATTACGACGGTTTGACTTTTAAGCTTAAACTAAGTAAAAACTCAACTAAGAAAGGTTAAGCATACTTACTGAAGTCCTATGCTTGATTAGTGATCACTTGAGTCTGCTTTGGAGCTCCAGAAATGATCAGAAATACTGAAGTGAGGTGTGATCAAATTGGTTGCAACAAGGGCCTTTATATAGTGTTCTAAACCTCATAGATTGTTGACAACTAAGTCTAAGGGATGATCCAGATCATTAACAAGTGCCCCTAAGTCCTAGGAACTATTAGGGGTCGTCCATGTATGTGAAAAATCGTTTTTAAGTCGGTTGCAACGTTTAAAACAGCCAACAGCCAACTTTCTATCGCTGGGCAACCCTTGCGCACCGTAAGGGTATGGATTACGGTGCGCAAGCCTTCTGCAGCAGTCAAAAATTCTTGCAACTTTTGTATCTTGGCTCTTGGTCTTTCCAATGGTCAACCAAACTTATTCTCTTGCATTTTGAGCCCCTCAATTTTACTTATAAGGGCTTCAAAACTTGTTTAAATATTGGCAAGTCCTTGGTTAACTTTGTGCTTACCCGAAAAGTCATAATTTCCAACGTTGCCGCTTTAACCCCTCGTATACGAATTTGATCATAACTTTCTCATACGATACGAAACTTTATGAAATCTTTATCACACATTCTAGTGAGCATAATTAATCGTTACAAAGCTTCGGGTTTGCTAAAAGGTCACTCAGAGGTATACTTTAAACATGTTGACACATTTAACCCCTGTGGTTTGTAATCTCTCACTTTCTTTCATATTTAGCCTCGTATGATCCATGATTTGTTCGTTTGAAGGTATAAACATTATGTAGGGTTATTGTAAAGTATATTTATCCATTGTTGAGAATTTGAACCCTTATATTCACATACTTTTCATGTTTGTCAACTTTAGTCCCTCTAGAGTATTCTTTCACACGTTCAAGCTTATGACACGTGTCAATACATTATAGGACGTGAATTTTCGAGGTGTTACACCTTTTTCATTCCTATCTACCAGAAATTATTTCTTAATTCTTGGTACATCTTATTGTTACCGGGATGCATGGTATACCTAGATTTATGAGCTTCTTCTAAGATCTTATTTCTTAATTCTCCTTGCTTAGGTACCCAAATTCTTTTCTTATGGAATCTCCAAATTCCATCAGATCCTTGCTCTAATTCCTTTATTCTTCCTTTCATTCCTTCAGCATCATCCTTGATTGCTGTTTCTTGAGTGTTCTTCAGTTGTTCCATTAAGTCTAGTTGTAGACTTAATCTAAGAGCACGAACTCGTCGTTGTTTCTCATGATACTTATGACTTAAAGCATCAGCAACTACGTTTGCTTTTCCTTCGTGATATTGAATATCACAGTCGTAGTCACTTGGGATCTCCATCCATCTCCTTTGCCTCATGTTTAATTCTTTTTGCCCAAATATGTATCTTAAGCTTTTATGATCTGTATAAACAGTAAACTTACTTCCATACAGATAGTGTCTCCAAATTTTAAGGGCAAAAATTATGGCTCCTAATTCTAAGTCATGAGTTGTATAATTTTCCTCGTGCTTCTTTAATTGCCTTTAGGCATACGCAATTACTTTCTTGCGTTGCATTAGCACACATCCTAATCCTAATTTAGAAGCATCGTAGTAAACTTCAAAATCTGCTGTTCCTTCTGGCAAGGCTAGAATTGGGGTGTTTGTTAACTTTTACTTTAAAACCTTAAAATCCTCTTCTTTCCTAGGTCCCCATTTAAACTTAGCTGCTTTACATGTTAGCTTAGTTAATGGTACAGCTATCTTGGAAAAATCCTTAATAAATCGCCTATAGTACCCTGCTAACCCTAGAAAACTTCTAATTTCCACAGCTGTCTGCGAGACTTTCCATTTGGTGATCACTTCTATTTTGGAGGGATCTACATGAATACCTTCGTGATTTACCATGTGTCCTAAAAATTGCACCTCCTGTAGCCAAAATTCACACTTCGAGAATTTGGCATAGAGTTTCTCTTTTCTTAACAAAGTTAAGAGTGCATGTAGGTGCTCACAATGTTCATCCTGGCTTTTGGAATAAATAAGTATATCGTCGATGAAGACAATTACAAATTTATCCAAATACGGTTTACAGATTCTATTCATCATGTCCATAAATGCTGCAGGAGCATTTGTTAGTCCGAAGGGCATGACTGTAAACTCGTAATGACCATACCTAGTTCTGAAAGCAGTTTTAGGTATGTCTTCTTCTTGTACCTTCAACTGATGGTATCCTGATCGTAAATCTATCTTAGAAAAATACCTAGCTCCTTGCAATTGATCAAAAAGATCGTCAATCCTAGGTAATGGATATCGATTCTTAATTGTAACCTTATTTAATTCCCTATAATCGATACACATTCTCATTGACCCATCTTTCTTTTTCACAAACAACACTGGAGCTCCCCACGGGGATGAACCAGGTTGTATGAATCCTTTACTTAATAATTCATCTAATTGCTTTTTCAATTCTAGCATTTCGGTGGGTGCTAACCGATAAGGTGCCTTAGCTATCGGTATAGTTCCAGGAATTAGATGAATTCTATATTCGACTTCCCTATTGGGTGGTAATCCAGGTAGGTCTTCCGGAAAGACATCCGGGTATTCTGCTACTACCGGAATTTCTTTAAGTTCCTTACCTTTTGTGTTAATGATTACTGAAATCATATACACCACCTCTTATTTTCTTGAATAACTGGCCAACTTCATTACTGAAATGAATTTCAGTGGTTTTCGTGGCTGATCTCCTGTAATTACCACTAATTCTCCTGTGGGTGTATGAATTTCTATGGAGTTTTTATCACAGAGAATTCGAGCATGGTTGGCTACTAACCAATCCATTCCTAATACTATATCAAATCCAGCTAAATTCGTAGGTAACAGGGTTGCAGAGAATTTATGGCCTAAGAGTTCTATTTTTCCTTCTTGCAAAACCTTATCTATGTTAACAGAATTCCCATCTGCCGTTTCAACTGTAAAAATCTGCCTAAGGTTGGTTAAGGGTAGGTTAAGAGCTTGGCAGAATGAAGTATTTATAAAACTTTGGTTTGCACCAGAGTCAAATAATACTTTTGCATAAACGTCGTGAACTAGGAACGTACCAGCTATCACGTCAGGGATTAGTTCTGCTTCCTGAGTAGTCAACTGGAAGGCTCTTGCGTTTCTCTTGGTAGTTCCTTCTGCAGGTTTGGCTTTGTTATCAGCCGTTTTGGCCAATTTCGGGCAGTCTGGCCTGAAATGTCCAGCTTCTTCGCAGTTGTAGCAGATTGTTGCTTTCTTCTTCCTGCAATCTTCTTCTTGATGCCCCGGAATTTTGCAGAAATTGCAATACCCTTTGCATCTTCCAAAATGTTTCCTTTTACAGGCATTGCAAAATGGAACAGTGGAAGATTGCCCGGTTCCCTTTTTCTTGAAATTGTTACGGTTACCCATACGGAATCCCTGGGTAATCTTTTAGGCCACTTCCCTCTTTCTATTTTCTTCTCGCGTACGCACTAGTCCGTCCGTTAGGGTGTTAGCTAATTCCACAGCATCGTCAATAGTGCGAGGTCTCGCAGCTTTAACGATATCATGGATTTCGCCAATCAATCCCCAAATATAGCGGGAAATAAGCACCGGCTCTAGCGAAGCCAGGGTTGGTGCAACTCTAGTGTACTCGAAGAATGTCGAAGTATACCCTCGACAGTCTATACCCATCATCCGATGGTTCAAAAATTTATTCGCCATTTGTTCCTTTTCGTATTCGGGACATAATTTTCTTTCCACTAGCCGCTTAAATTCTTCCCAACTCATGGCATAGGCCACATCGCTTCCTTTGGCTTGAAGTACCGTATTCCACCATTCTAGCGCCCCTTCTTTAAAAAGATTCGACGCGTACATGACCATGTCTTCCTCGGCACATTTACTTATTTTAATGACTGCCTCAGTTTTCTCCAACCAACGCAGCGCCGCAGTCGCCCCTTCATTGCCCGCGAACTCAACAGGTTTACAAGCAAGAAACTCCTTGTAAGTGCAACCATGTGTTGCAACTTTCATTTTCTTAAGGAGTGGGGCTTGCATCCCATCGTTGTTGTTATTAGTATGGTTGCCTCCTCCGTTTACACTATTAGTGAAATTGTCACCATGTGTACGTTTGTTAGGAATAATTTGTTGAGGTTCAATTGGATTTCGGGCAGCAACAAGAATTGCTGGAATAGCATTGGCTATTCCCTGAGCAACGATATTCTCGATATCTTGCCTATTCAGAAATTAATCTTCATTGTTTTGCTCAGAATGATTAACTTCATTAACGGGTTCATTACCAGCGTGTTCCATCTGGTAATTAATTTATATAAATAATTAGCAGAAAATAATTAATAATCAAACATAACAAAACAATTGCACATAATTACGTTAACAAGTATAGCCAAAAATTGTCGATTTTTCGACGTTCGATATTTTATATATTATAATAGGCATCCGTACACACTGGTTATCCTACACAAGTTTTATTTTTATTTTTATTTTTTTAAATTATTTCCTACGATTATATTTTGATTATTATATTCTTATTAAACACATGCTTCTACCATCACACACTATCCCATCAGCTGGCATTTTCAGTAACGACGTTCCCTCTCGTCGTACTTCCAGGAGATCTGTTCTCCCACCTCTCGGATTCGATTTCCTGCATCCATCAGCTCCTCGCCAAAATGGCGGAGCTCAGCCAGGTTCTCATTGCTCATCGGTGGGTTTGGTGCAGGTTCGGGGTCAAACTGAGGGAGAAAGGTATAAGGGTTATTTAAAAGATTCTGGAATTGCCAATTGTTGGTCCACCATTCTTCCATTTCTCTTAAAGGTCGGGTATTGACAAGGGGATCTGGGATGGCTGGTTCCAAGTTTACTGGAAGCTGGGTTTCGGCAGGATAAGTGAAAAGGTTTTCATTAACAGGCTTGAGGATATCCCAACTTGCTAGTATGCAATCTAGCTCTTCCTGCAATGGCATTTCCTCGGCTTGCTTGGAGCTTTCTCCAATCTCTATTCCTTTCCCTTTATCCATTGGGTCCTCCGTCTTGGCAACTTTCCTAGTTACTGGTTTCCTTCTGCGCACACGCCTCCAACCCACGATTCTTCTTCTTTTCTTTGGCTTGGGTTTCTCCGGAGACTGGGATTGAAATTCCAAAGGTTCTTCCAGATCGGCACAATACGCAGTAAAGTCTTTGGAAACTTCCACATTAACAGAATAGAGATTGAGATTCTGAAGAGCTTCATACAACTCATTCATGCTGTTTAGCTGATATGAAGAAACACACAAAATTCTAGGTTAAAATTTTGTAAATTGAATAATCACAGAAAGAAATCTAATATTTATACAAATATATTGATTAAAACAAAATATTGCGATATATATATATATATATATATATTTATTACAAAATACAATTGAAATTTAAAAACATATTAGGGTTTAATTTATTTTAATCTATCAAAGTTTCTGGCGTATAGATGATATAGGTGCTGGTACTAGTTTAGCGATTTAATTATAAGTTAGCATTTACTGCTGTAGTAGCTAACATATAGAGATCTGCCCTTTGTTCATCTAATTCATCTTCCCATGGTGGGATATAGCCAATATTCTGAGTTTCCTTATTACTCATCACTCCTTTTATTTTCTCTTAACTTTTTCTAATAATCCAACTTCTTTTATTAGGGGTAAGTGGTTTCTCAAACTGTGCCTTACGAACAAATATTCCTTCCTCAGTATCTGCTGAGTATTTTGAGGAATTTGATTGAGATAAAGTTCCCTTATCTTTTGGTAAACTATCTAATTGACGATAGATGTCCGAAAGTCTTTGCTTACCCATACTGTAACTAACAAGTAGTCAGTTAATAAAACACGTAATCACAAGATGGCAATTAGTAAAATTAAGTATTTCTAAATACTTAATTGGCTTAAATCAATGGCTCTGATACCACTTCTTCCTGTCACGGCCCCAGCCCCGCTTTGACCCGATCTAGGAGCCGCGGGACAGGAACCCGTGGTAATTATTAATTGAATCAACAGCGGAAGATTTTACAGGATCTTTTTAAAACTTAAAATGCCCGATTATTTTATTTCATAATTCGGGATAAACCCCCGTAATTTACAATAGAGGAATTTCACCAGGAAATTCCCTGATTTACAAAACATGTTTATTTTAACTGAGCCACTACTTCAAGCTTTGTTAGTGCTCCGTAGCACTGTTCCTTGGTTCACAGTAGTTACCTGAAACATGTTTTAAAAATATTTTGTCAGCGGGAAAATACTGGTGAATCATTCATTTTGCACAAAATGACACATGGTTATAAATTACAGCATAAGAGCGATTACAATGGCTTTTATCTTATTTTTATCTGGCGCCGTGTCACCTCCTGGTGACGATGGTCATACCACTATTGAGTCTTTCCCCAAGTAGTGATGATTATCACTGTTAGGATTTATTAGCCTAACTGTGAGAAATTAGTAATGTGCACAATACCCCATTAGCCAGTGATTCAAGATAACCACGACTTAATCCTTGTAATTATAACCTTTGAAAATATTTGGAGTATTGTAAAACATTTTTGATAAAAGAGAATGACTCACATTGCAGATTTAAACGGGCAGAGTTTAGCCTACTGATTAGCCTTGTAACCTAATTTAAATAACAATGCACACGAACTAGGTCAGTAACTAATACAGCATTTACGATAACTCACGAGATTAAAACTCTCACAACGAATGACAAAGTGCAATACTTAAACATCCATCGTATTCATGACGAATGACAAAGTATGGCCCTAATTTGGGCAGCACTTAAACATCCATTGGATAGTTTCAATCGATCGAACATTGAATCGTAGCATCGATCGAGTTAATACCCTGTATCGTAGCAGCGCCTAGCTATCTTGATTTTGTGATTTCGACAGTATAACTTCGTTTTTGAAAGTTATTTTCGACATCAGTGAACAGGCCATGGTCGAATCTATTTATAGGTGAAAAATGGGTCTCACGCGGCCCGCGTGAGCCCCCCTTGATCCTTACAACGCCCGCGAGGGCACCTATTCGTAGATTAGGGTATCCGTGTCACGCGTAGGTATGCCACGTGGCCCTGAACGCTTATCCAGTCAAACACACGTTGACGCGGCCCGCGTCAACTTAAGCTTGACCTTTACGCGGCCCGCCTGAAGACCAGATTTCTTGTTTTCTTGGTTTTTGATATGGATTAGGGTTTCAGGGGTCCGGGTTTTTACTTACGGGTAGTTTTAGGACATTTTTGAAGGTCCTTACATTATACCTTAATCAAATAATGGTTTCATTTCTTACCATATTCAATCGGTTTGATCCATTCAAAGTTGTGTTGTTTTATTTGTAAATTATTATTATTTATAATAATCTAATTAATTTAGCCAAAATCTTGTATAAATATAATTTGCAACATATTAATACAATGGTTGTTGTAATGTATGCATTATGGTTTGTATAGTGGTAATGATATATATTATATATAGATTACGATGAACCTGTCAAACGGGAAAAAATAGACGCGGGTTCATCGTAAATCGCGAGTCCTAGATCAACTTAGTTATTTTATTCTATGTTTTACGTTTCGGTTTAATTTCTTCGCATTAACACCGCAACTTCAATGTCGGTTGTCGCTGACAGTAGTGTGGCATTAGTGCTCGCCCCTGCCGTTAGGGTGCTTAATACTAGTTTGTGATGAAATTTAAAAGTTCAAAAAAAAAAGGCGTTGGGTTCTATGGTTTCAGCACCGTTGTACTACAAAAGTATGTGTTTTTTGGTATAAATTTTCTAACCCTGATAGTATAGGGTGAGTTTATAGTTATATGACTTATATCTATACTTTTTTTCTTGTTACTTGATTTGTACAATTGCATGACATCCAAAATACTTCCTAAAGAAATTAAGTGGGATTTCTCAAAAAAGAGAAAAAAAATTTCTTGTTACTTGATTTGTACAATTGCATGACATCCAAAATACTTCCTAAAGAAATTAAGTGGGATTTCTCAAAAAAGAGAAAAAAAAAACGCCAACAATTGATTTAGCAGATGAGACGAGTGAAATTGGAGTATAATTATGAGTTTAAACACGATGAAATGCCATATCTCTAAAAAGAAAAAGAAAAACATTTCACTACAAATAAGTCGGGTCATGCCTAATATAACATTTTGGGTTCATGTCAAATTCAACTCGTGAACATGACTCACTTAATGCCCTATATTTAAAAAAGTATAGCAAGGTGTATCAGTTTTATGAAAAATATTACATCAAAGTGTAGACTTATGTTTAAAGAAAAGTTTTAGCACCCAAAAGTCTTGTTAACGAACAAAAGTGAAAAAATATCGTTTATTTTCTTTTTATTTTAAAGTATACCAACTAATTTGCCATATAGACATATGAATTCAATTTAGTGAGTCTTTTAGGGCACACAATCTATACGTATGTCCCAATGTCATCTAATCAAAACGTGTCATGTTTTGACATATGTGTCATAAGAAGCAAACCGGTGAAAATTAGCTACATCAATTTTTTTTGCTATACGATGTAGACCATTAGGACTTTTGGTCATAGAACATAAACCAATCATATGATAACATGTCATCACTTTTAAGATTAAAGGTATACGGGGCACCAGCGGGGAGTGCCTTCGGTGACCCAATTCTCCGAGCGGGAACACCGCCGCCATCCCTGCGGTGATCCAATTCGGTGAATGGGATCGGTGGGAGGTTACCGCATGAAGGGAGAGAGGGAGAGGGTGGCCCACAAGCTTTTCAACCAATCAAATTATTTTCTTTTTATTTTCTTTTTGAATAAAAAAGCAAGTCCCCTAAGAGGTGAGTGTCACCATCAAATTGAGGGTGTGAGAGAAGTTAAGAGGGGAGTTGACGTGGCGCGTGCTGACTGGCCGTGCGTAAGAGAGGGGACTCCCCTAAGAGGGGAGTGCCCCTCTCACCCTAAGTACGATTTCGACATTACTTGTTTTTGTTTTCATTTCTTTTTCTTCATCTAACAAATTTCTCTCTTTGATTTGTGGGAGAAAAATTTGAGAGTTTGTGAATGTATTATTATGGTGGATATAGTTATAAGTGAAGTTATGGGTTAGTTTATTTTAGGGTCCTAATAATTCCACATAGTATCATCTTATTCTAACATTGTTGATATGGGCCGTATAAGGTTATACGGCATGTATAGAATAAAGTGAACCGACAAAGGCTATGCCAGCATTGGTTAGTTCAGTTATTATCTTGAACCGAAGTCATTGGTTAATCTAGTTTATTAACCAACCGGTTTTCGATTAATTCAATTTTGGTTGATTTCGGTTCGGTTTCATCTTTTTTCGGTTCATGATACACTTATTGATCCCTCCTATACATTGTTGATCACGTAACATATCAGTATTTTTTTTAATTAGAAAAACTATAGCTATACCATACTCAAATTAAAGAAAATTAAATGTTCGTTTTTATGGTGTATTTAACGTACGTAAAAATTATGGTCGTTTAAAAAACGTGGGGTGGTTAGGCTTTTGGGGGTTGATGGTGCGGGTGGGGGTTAGATTTTTGGGGGTAGGGGTGTGGAGGGGGTTAGAGAGTTTAGGTTTTTTTCGTAATGCTACACATGTGTAATACTATTATTTTTTTCAATTTTTCTTTTGTATTTTTAACTTCTGTTTTGCTCCCTGTGGTTTGGTCGATTTAACGGTTTTGTCCCAATCATTTAAAAAGTGGCATTTTCCTCCAATAGTTTACTAACTTATCACTGTTTTGCTCCCCGCCTTTAACGCCTTCCAAAAATATTAATTAACTAGAAGGGTATTTTGGTAACTTAATCGATAAAAGTATGGGCATTTGAGTCTTTTCACCTAAACATAAATATCAATTTTATTTTGTTTTACACTATTTCTCTCTCACAAACACAAACACCCACACTTACCACCACCTGCCACCACACTCACCACCACCCGCTGACGAACACCACTACCTACCCTTCCAAATCACTGGAACCACCCAAACCACTGCCACACCACCTCCATCGTTGCCCGTTCGGTTACACCCTATTCAACCGAATACATCTATGTTTTAGATCTGGGAAACCTTTGTTTCAGACCTGGGAAACCCTAGGAATTAGAAAAGAAGATGGAGATCTGGTTTGCAATGGTGGGTGGCACGATAGACGAGGAACGAGGATACGATCTGAAATCAACAGGGTTTCGAGCAGGCCACGCGTTTCGAGACGATCATAGTTGACGGTCGCCCGGGGTTTCAATGGTGACGGTCGCCTAGGGTTTTGTCAATGACAGCCGCCTAGGGTTTCGAGCCAAGGACTCCATCTTCAGCGACTTTTTAGACTAATGACTATGGTGACGGTGGTGTCCATTAGAAGCTCCGGTGGTTGGTGTGGGGGTGGTGGTGGTGCCTTGTGGTACAGTGGTTGTTGGTGGTCGAGTAGGGGTGGTGGTCCTCTGATGGAGCTGGTGCAAGGGGGTCGTCGGGTTGGGGTCGTGCACAGTGGTGGTGAGGTGGATGGTTGGTTGTGGTGGTGGTGGTTGTTAGTGATGGAGGAGAGAGACAGGGTGTAGAGAGAGAAGAGAGAGGGTATAGAGAGAGAAAGTGTAACAACTCTCATCAAAAGTACTATTTAATATATTAATTAGTCCAAAAGGAAACCCTAATTGAGAGACCCAAGTGATTCTGAACAAACCCTGAAATTTTCATAATTTTCAGAATCAGGATTAGGGCCCCTAAAACTTAAGGGGGGATAAACCCTAGTGGACGATTATCCACTTAAATTGTTGTCAAGTAACTGAAATTCGAGTATGTCAACTCAGCTAAGCTAGTTTCAGTCGTGGCTACCCTATAGCCTATTTTGATTCCATACGGACCGCAACAGTCTCAACCTTACGGTCCGTAAGCAGTCATACGGACCGCAACATTGATAAGCTTACGGTCCGTAAGCTAGTAAAATTTCACCTATAAATAGCAGGCTGTGGCATTCGAATTCTGAACATTTTACGTCGAAAGAATTCCATTCACACACTGAGATACGAACTGTTATTCCGAAATTACACCCCCGGGTATCGAAATTCTGCTACAAAACAGGGTATTAGCACAATCGCTGCTACGATTCATTTATCCGACGATCAAGATATCCAATGCATGTTTAAATGCCGCCCACATTAGGGTTATACTTTATCGTTCGTCATTAATTTGACGGATTGTCGTTAATTCGATAGATAAAGTATTATACCTTGTCATTCGTTGTTAATTCAACGAATCATCGTTAATTCGATGGACAAAGTATTGCATTTTGACCTTCATTGTGAGAATTGATCTCATAAATTATCGTAATTGCTGGATTGATTACTAACCCAGTTTTGTGTGCATTGTATTCATATTAGGTTAACAAGGCTAAAATCATAGATTAGACTCTGACCATATTAAATCAGCAATGTGAGTCATTCTCTCTTTTTATCAAATCTATTTACAAAAGTATGTTTATTTTCAAAGTTATAATTACGGGGATTAAGTCTTTGTAATCACCAAGTTACAGCCGGTATGTGGGGTTTTGTATACATTACTTGATAATCGTCACCATTGGGGCAGCCAATGGGGGATATGACCATAGCCACAGACACCATTGGACGAATGGGCCAATGGGTCGAGTGACAATTACCGTGGGTAGTTGGCTTGATATCAGAAACATTGTAATCGCTCTTAATACTGTATATTATAACAAATGTGTCATTTTAGTAAATAGAATGATTCACTCAATATTTCCCGCTGACAAAAAATCTTTTTCAAACATGTTTCAGGTGATCTGTTGTAATTCAGGAAAAGTGCTGGGGAGCATTTCAAGCTTAAGATAGTGGCTCAATATAAAATAAAGAAATAAATTTTGTAATATCACGCTTTTATAGTAAAAACATAATATTGTAAATTATCGGGGTTTTATCCCGAATTGTGAAATAAAATAATCGGGGAAAATTTTTAGCTTTAAGCGATCCTGTTTCCGCTGTTAAACTCAATTAAATCAATACCGCAGTATTTCTGTCCCGCGGCTCTTGAAACGGGTCAAACCGGGTCAGGGGCCGTGACAGAAAAAGGTGGTATCAGAGCCACTGGGTTAAGCTGATTAAGTATTTAGGAATACTTAATTTTTCCTGATTACTATTATGTGATTATTTGTATTATTAACTGATTATTTGATTATTTGTTAGTTACAGTATGGGTAAGAAAAAGCTGTCAAGCATCTATCTTAAATTAGATATATCATCTAATGAGAAGGGAAGTTCATCCCGAACCAAATCCTCAAATCAGACCGAAATTCCTGAAGAAGGAATATTCATGCGAAAGGCACAATACGAGGAATCACTTTCTCCTCGAAGGAGGGAAATGATTATTAAGAAAAGTAAAGAGAAAATCCGAGAAAAGAGGATTAAACGAGAAACTCAGGAATTAATTGATAAATCACCTTGGGAAGATAAACTAGATGAGAAATGGGCAAATTTATATATGCTAGCTACTGTAGCAGAAAATATAAATCTTTAAAGTTTAGCACCCTACTCTCACAATCTAGAAACTCTGTGTGATAAATAAAATTTAAAACCTGAGTGTGTTGTTAGTTATCTTTGTAATCAATTAGTACACAGTATGTAATAAATTACAAAGTTATTTGTAAATTTTAACTTAGTATTTTATGCATTTTGCATATATGCTACATCAGCATGAGTGAAATATCCGAAGATTTTCAGAACCTTAATCTTTATCCTGTAACTATCAAAGCTTCCAAAGAATATACTAGCTACTATCCTGATGTTGAGCAACCAGTAGAATTCAAGGTTCCACATTTGAGCAAGCCAAAACAGAAGAAAAGAACTTATGTGGGATGGAGGAAAATCCGTAAGAAGAAGCCAGCTAAAAACTGCCCAAAATAAATAATCCTTTGAAAAAGGGAAAAGAAGTTATAACCGGAGAGAGTTCTAAATCACAAGAAATGGAAACTGGAACAAAGAGGAGGATAAGGAGATAGAAATACAAATGGAGGAAATTACTAAAGAAGTAATAATGGAAGTTGGGCAAGGGTCTATACCAGCTCAGAGAGAAATCGGAGAGAGTTCCAATACAATCCAGGAAAGAACCTTTCAGGAGGAGATAGATTTTCTGTTGGAAAACTGTGAGACGATTCAGCCTGTCCAGACAAATCTTTTTACCTATCCTATTGAAAACCAACTCCCTATGAATTGGGAACCAGCAATTCCAGATCCAATAATTCACTCCCAACCCATAGGAATGGACGAATGGTGGACGAACGATTGGCAATTTCAAAATATTGTCAACGATCCTTACACTTTTCTTCCACAATTCGATCCAGAACCATTACCTAATCCACCAATGAGCAATGAAAACATGGCTGAACTTCGCCACTTTGGCGAAGAGTTGTTTGATATGGGAAATAGAATGAGGGAGATAGGTGGACAGATTGCTTGGAAATACGACGAGAGGGAAATGCGTTTTTAACAGCAAGTGACAAGTGATAAAATGGTAGTTGTATAATAGTACTAATCAAGTTAGTCTGTAAATAACCAATAAAACTCTGTATGATATCTTTGAGTAATGATGCATGCTATGATCAATATATATATAAATGAAATCGAAAGATCGATTATTTTGACTATATCTGTATTATACAATTTTCTGACTGTTTATATATAATTATTATTTGTCAGTTACTAATAAAATTTATATATATACTTTATCAGATGGCAAACAGTGATAATGAACCTATTAATGAAGTTAATCATTCTGAACAACATTCAAGAGATCAATATATGACTCGGCAAGATATCGAAAACATTGTTGCTCAAGGGATAGCCAATGCTATTCCAACATTCGTTGCTGCTATAAAGAATCCGATTGAACCGCAACAGATTGTTCCTAGTAAACAGATTACTGAAGATAACTTCAGTAATAGTGTAAATGGAGGCAATAAGCATGATAATCATAATAAGGAACCACATCAAGCTCCATTACCCAAGAAAATGAAAACTGCAACGCCTGGTTGCACTTTCAAAGAATTCCTTGCTTGTAAACCCACTGAATTTGCAGGCAATGAAGGAGCAACTGCATCACTGCGTTGGTTAGAGAAAACCGAAGCAGTCATTGCAATAAGTAAATGTGGTAAAGATGACCAGGTCATGTATTCATCCAATCTGTTCAAAGAAGGAGCACTCGAGTGGTGGAATACTGTGTTACAATCAAAAGGAAGAGCAATAGCTTATACTATGACTTGGGAAGAATTTAAAGGTTTGGTAGAAAGAAAATTCTGTCCTGAGTATGAAAAGGAACAGATGGCGAATAAATTTCTAAATCATCGGATGATGAGTGTGGACTGTCGCGGTTATACCTCGACATTCTTTGAATATGCAAGAGTGTTACCAACATTGGCTTCGCCAGAACCGGTACTTATTTCTCGCTATATTTGGGGTCTAATTAGCGAAATCCGCAATATTGTTAAAGCTGCGAGACCTCGCACTATTGACGATGCGGTAGAATTAGCCAACACTCTGACCGATGAATTGGTGCGCACAAGAGATGAAGATAGGAAGAAGGCACTAGCTCAGAAAATTACCCAAGGATTTCGTGTGGGTAATAATAACAGCTTCAAGAGAAAAGGAACAGGGCAATCTCCAACTCCGTCATTTTGCAGGAAATGCAAAAAGAAGCATTATGGAAGATGCGATATTACTTGCAATTTTTGCAAAGCTATAGGACATCGTGAAGAAAACTGCAAAAAGAAAACAGTAATCTATTTTAATTGTGGTGAAGCGGGGCATTATAAAACAGAATGTCCTAAATTGGTCAAACCAGTAGATAACAAACCCAAGACGACCGAAGGAACTACTAAGAAGAATGCTAGGGCATTTCAGCTAACCACTCAAGAAGCAGAACTTATTCCGGATGTGATAGCGGGTACGTTCTTAGTTCACAAC
This sequence comes from Helianthus tuberosus, assembly GCA_030545235.1. NCBI lineage: Eukaryota > Viridiplantae > Streptophyta > Magnoliopsida > Asterales > Asteraceae > Helianthus > Helianthus tuberosus. Next base: position 172,366,252 of record CM060352.1, read on the forward strand.
GTGTATGCAAAAGTATTATTTGACTCTGGTGCAAACCAAAGTTTTATAAATACTTCATTCTGTCAAGCTCTTAGTTTACCTTTAACCAATATTAGGCAGATTTTTACAGTTGAAACCGCAGACGGAAATTCAGTTAAAATAGATAAAGTGTTGCAAGAAGGAAACATAGAACTTTTAGGACATAAATTCTCTGCAAGACAATTGCCGATGAATTTAGCTGAATTTGATGTTGTATTAGGAATGGACTGGTTAGTAGCCAACCATGCTAGAATCCTTTGTGATCAGAATTCTATAGAAATTCAATCACCTACCGGAGAAGTGATTAAGATTATAGGAAATAAACCACGGAAACCCATGAATTTCATATCAGCAATGAAAGTTGCTAATTATGAACGAAAACAAGGAATAGTGTATATGATTTCAGTAATCATTAGCACTAAGGGAAAAGATCTGAAGGAAATACCAGTAGTATCGGAATACTCTGATATATTTCCAAAAGATTTACCAGGATTACCTCCAGATAGGGAAGTAGAATTTAGGATTCATTTAATTCCAGGAACTACACCGATAGCCAAGGCACCTTATCGGTTAGCACCCACAGAAATGTTAGAATTGAAAAAGCAATTAGATGAATTACTAAGTAAAGGATTCATACAACCTAGCTCATACCCTTGGGGAGCGCCAGTGTTGTTTGTGAAGAAAAAGGACGGTTCAATGAGAATGTGTATCGATTATAGGGAATTGAATAAGGTTACAATTAAGAATCGATATCCATTACCTAGGATTGATGATCTTTTTGATCAACTTCAGGGGGCTAGATATTTTTCTAAGATAGATTTACGCTCTGGATATCATCAATTGAAGGTACAAGAAGAAGACATACCTAAGACTGCTTTCAGAACTAGGTATGGTCATTACGAGTTTACAGTCATGCCATTCGGGTTAACGAATGCACCTGCAGCATTTATGGACATGATGAATAGGATCTGTAAACCGTATTTGGATAAATTTGTAATTGTTTTCATAGACGATATACTTATTTATTCCAAAAGTCAGACAGAGCATTGTGAACATCTTCATGCACTCTTAACTTTGTTAAGAAATGAAAAGTTGTACGCCAAATTCTCGAAATGCGAATTTTGGCTAAAGGAAGTGCAATTTTTAGGACACATGGTGAATCATGAAGGTATTCATGTAGATCCTGCTAAGATAGAGGCAATTACTAAATGGAAGGTTCCACAAACAGCAATGGAAATTAGAAGTTTTATAGGTTTAGCTGGGTATTATAGACGATTTATTAAGGATTTTTCCAAGATAGCCGTACCATTAACTAAGTTAACCTGTAAAGCCACTAAGTTTGAGTGGGGACCTAAACAGGAAGAAGCCTTTAGGATTTTGAAACAGAAACTAACCCATGCACCAATCTTAGCTTTACCAGAAGGAACTGAAGTTTTTGAAGTATATTGTGATGCTTCAAAATTAGGATATGGATGTGTGCTTATGCAACGCAAGAAGGTAATTGCGTACGCATCAAGGCAGTTGAAAAAGCACGAAGAGAATTATACGACTCATGATTTAGAGTTAGGAGCCGTAATTTTTGCCCTTAAGATTTGGAGACATTATCTTTACGGAAGTAAATTTACTGTCTACACCGACCACAAAAGTTTAAAATACATATTTGGGCAAAAAGAGTTAAACATGAGGCAAAGGAGATGGATGGAAATCTTAAGTGATTACGACTGTGATATTCAGTATCACGAAGGAAAGGCGAATGTAGTTGCAGATGCCTTAAGTCGTAAGTATTATGAGAAACAACGAAGGGTTCGTGCTCTCAGATTAAATCTACAAATAGATTTAATAGAACAATTAAAGAATGTTCAAACTACAGCAATCAAGGATGATGCTGAAGGAATGAAAGGACGAATTAAAGAATTAGAACAAGGAGCAGATGGAATTTGGAGATTCCATAAAAGTAGAATTTGGGTACCTAAGCAGGGAGACTTAAGACCTAAGATTTTAGAAGAAGCTCATAAATCTAGGTACACTATGCACCCAGGAAACAATAAGATGTACCAAGATTTAAGGAAGAACTTCTGGTGGATAGGAATGAAAAGGGACATAGCCAGTTATGTTTCTAAATGTCTTACTTGTTCACAAGTTAAGGCAGAACATCAGAAACCTTCCGGATTACTACAACAGTTAGAGATGCCAGTATGGAAATGGGAACTTATAACAATGGATTTTGTTACTAAGTTACCCAAAACCAGAAAAGGTAATGATGCGATTTGGGTAATTGTGGATCGATTAACCAAATCTGCTCACTTTCTACCTATGAAAGAAACCTTTAGCATGGAAAGACTGGCTAAATTGTATGTAAATGAAGTTGTATCCTTACATGGAGTTCCACTCTCCATTGTTTCGGATAGAGATAGTCGTTTTACTTCCCATTTCTGGAAAAGTTTCCAGCAGGCTATGGGAACTCGACTAAATCTGAGCACTGCATATCATCCACAAACAGATGGACAAAGTGAAAGGACAATCCAAACTCTAGAAGACATGCTCCGAGCATGTGTAATAGATTTTGGTGGAAGTTGGGATGATCACTTACCATTAATTGAATTCTCCTATAACAATAGTTATCATTCAAGCATTGAAACCGCTCCATTCGAGGCACTGTATGGAAGAAAGTGCAGAACTCCCGTTTGCTGGGCAGAAATAGGAGAAAGTCAGTTATCAGGTCCTGAAATAGTGCAAGAAACAACTGATAAGATTACTCAAATCAAGGAAAGATTGAAGACGGCTCGAGATCGCCAGAAGAGTTATGCAGACAATAGATGCAAGCCACTTGAATTCCAAGTTGGAGACAGAGTACTGTTGAAAGTTTCTCCTTGGAAAGGAGTAGTCAGATTTGGAAAGAAAGGAAAGCTAAGTCCAAGGTACGTAGGACCATTTTCAGTGATCCAACGTATAGGACCAGTAGCTTATCGTTTACAATTACCAGAAGAATTATCTGGAGTACATAATGTATTTCATGTATCCAATCTCAAGAAATGCTTATCAGATGAATCTCTGGTAATACCTCTTCAAGATATAGAAGTAAACGAAAAATTGAAATTTGTTGAGAAACCTCTTCAAATTAAGGATCGAAAGATCAAATTTCTCAAACACAAACGACTAGTTTTAGTCAAAGTCAAGTGGGACTCAAAGAGAGGAGCTGAATATACTTGGGAACTGGAATCAGAAATGAAGAAAAAGTATCCACACTTATTCCAGTAAATCTCGAGGACGAGATTTTTCTTAAAGGTGGGTAGAATGTAACAACTCTCATCAAAAGTACTATTTAATATATTAATTAGTCCAAAAGGAAACCCTAATTGAGAGACCCAAGTGATTCTGAACAAACCCTGAAATTTTCATAATTTTCAGAATCAGGATTAGGGCCCCTAAAACTCAAGGGGGGATAAACCCTAGTGGACGATTATCCACTTAAATTGTTGTCAAGTAACTGAAATTCGAGTATGTCAACTCAGCTAAGCTAGTTTCAGTCGTGGCTACCCTATAGCCTATTTTGATTCCATACGGACCGCAACAGTCTCAACCTTACGGTCCGTAAGCAGTCATACGGACCGCAACATTGATAAGCTTACGGTCCGTAAGCTAGTAAAATTTCACCTATAAATAGCAGGCTGTGGCATTCGAATTCTGAACATTTTACGTCGAAAGAATTCCATTCACACACTGAGATACGAACTGTTATTCCGAAATTACACCCCCGGGTATCGAAATTCTGCTACAAAACAGGGTATTAGCACAATCGCTGCTACGATTCATTTATCCGACGATCAAGATATCCAATGCATGTTTAAATGCCGCCCACATTAGGGTTATACTTTATCGTTCGTCATTAATTTGACGGATTGTCGTTAATTCGATAGATAAAGTATTATACCTTGTCATTCGTTGTTAATTCAACGAATCATCGTTAATTCGATGGACAAAGTATTGCATTTTGACCTTCATTGTGAGAATTGATCTCATAAATTATCGTAATTGCTGGATTGATTACTAACCCAGTTTTGTGTGCATTGTATTCATATTAGGTTAACAAGGCTAAAATCATAGATTAGACTCTGACCATATTAAATCAGCAATGTGAGTCATTCTCTCTTTTTATCAAATCTATTTACAAAAGTATGTTTATTTTCAAAGTTATAATTACGGGGATTAAGTCTTTGTAATCACCAAGTTACAGCCGGTATGTGGGGTTTTGTATACATTACTTGATAATCGTCACCATTGGGGCAGCCAATGGGGGATATGACCATAGCCACAGACACCATTGGACGAATGGGCCAATGGGTCGAGTGACAATTACCGTGGGTAGTTGGCTTGATATCAGAAACATTGTAATCGCTCTTAATACTGTATATTATAACAAATGTGTCATTTTAGTAAATAGAATGATTCACTCAGTATTTCCTGCTGACAAAAAATCTTTTTCAAACATGTTTCAGGTGATCTGTTGTAATTCAGGAAAAGTGCTGGGGAGCATTTCAAGCTTAAGATAGTGGCTCAATATAAAATAAAGAAATAAATTTTGTAATATCACGCTTTTATAGTAAAAACATAATATTGTAAATTATCGGGGTTTTATCCCGAATTGTGAAATAAAATAATCGGGGAAAATTTTAGCTTTAAGCGATCCTGTTTCCGCTGTTAAACTCAATTAAATCAATAGCGCAGTATTTCTGTCCCGCGGCTCTTGAAACGGGTCAAACCGGGTCAGGGGCCGTGACAGAAAGAGAGTGCAAACGTTATAATGTAATCTTTATTTGTAATTTAATCAAAATACCTTTAATTTTATACTTGAAGTTACCAAAAATACCCTTTCGGTTAACAAAAATTTTAGATGGAGTTAGCGTTAGGGAGTAGATTGGAAAAACATAGTAAACTATTGGAGGAAAATGACACTTTCTAAATGATTGAAGAAAAACCGTTAAAAAGAACAAACCACAGGAAGAAAAAACGGAAGTTAAATCTTTTTAAATTGTAGATTTACACCAAAAAAAATATTTAAAAAAAAAACTTGGTATGTTTTAAGATTTTTTAGGCTTCTTAATTAAATGAGTTTTATTATTATCCATCCGCTTATTATCCATCCGCTATATATAGCGAGAGCTTACAATTGTTTAAGACGTCTAATATGTTTTTTTCAAAGGGCTACAATTATTCGTTTTAACGTCATATATATAGCGAGAGCTTACAATTATTTTTAAATATTATCTAACATGGATCATGGATTAACAACGCTTGTTTTAAAGGGTTGTGTGGTTTAAAAAAAAAATTATAAAATTATTTCTATTTCTTCTATTTGTTTTTTTTCTCTACCTTTTTAGAATAAAGCAACAATTTTTAAATTGTTTAAAATAGAGGGGACAACATTTTCTTTTATCTTATGATAGGTTGCAATCGAGGTTTTAAAAACAAGATCATTCATTAAGTTGGACAAAGTAGCGACTCCTGGAATCTTTGGATCAATCATGGTGGCACATCATTGATTTGCAACGTGAAGATACATGCTTTTCCATAAAATCAAAATAAATAAATTGAATATACAAACAACATAAATTATATAAAATGGTTAGAAATATAAACCAAAAAGTTATATGTCGGGTATACAACAAAAACTGATGGGCAAATATAGAGACAACGGTGCAGATTTAAACTGATTGGGTCCACCACTCCACCGAGTTAAATAAACTAAATTCTATGTGTATCAAATCAATGTAGCAAAAATAAAAAAAAAGTTACCAATTAAAAATAAGAGTAAACTGCAATTTTATCCCTAAGGTTTAGGCCAATTGACACTCTTACCCTCCTAACGAAATAATTGCAATTTTACCCCCCAACGTTTATTGTTATGTCGCAAGTTTACCCCCTGGCATCAAATTTGCTAACTGATCTATTAGCTTTAATTTGAAATGACTATTTTACCCTTTTATTTAACCTCCCAACATTCCTGTTATGTTGCATAATTACCCCCACAGGGCACCACCACTGTCGCTGCCATTCACCACCGCAACTGCTGCCGCCACACAATCGCCCATCTCCTTTTCTTCTTTTGGTCTACAAGATCATCCATACGGAGTTCAAGCTTTTTTAACGAAGGGCTCACAAGGAATAGCCATGAAGCCAGCCCTATGGAGGTAAACCGACAGTAAATGTCACGGCCCCCGTCCTGGTTTTACCCGGTCCAGGAGCCGCGGGACAGAAATCCCGCGGTATCTATTAATTGAGTTGACAGCGGAAGATTTACAGGATCTTTTAAACTTGAAAATGCCCGATTATTTTATTATATAATTTGGGACAAACCCCGTAATTTACAATAGAGGAATTTCGCAAGGAAATTCCCTGGTTTACAAAACATGTTTATTTATTTAACTAAGCCACCTCTTCAAGCTTGTTAGTGCTCCGTATCACGTTTTCCTTTATTCACAGCAGGTCGCCTGAAACATGTTTTAAAAATATTTTATCAGCGGGGAAATACTGGCCAGTCATTCAGGTTAAATAAAACGACACATTAGTTATGAATTACAGCATAAGAGCGATTACAATGGCTACTATCTTATTTTTATCTGGCGCCGTGTCACTTCCTGGTGACGATGGTCATACCACTATTGGGTCCTTTCACCCAAGTAGTGATGATTATCACTGTTAGGATTTATTAGCCTAACCGTGAGAAATTAGTAATGTGCACAATACCCCACTAGCCAGTGATTCAAGATAACCACGACTTAATCCCTGTAGTTATAACTTTTTGAAAATGATTGGAGTATTGTAAAACATTATTGATAAAAAAAGAATGACTCACATTGCAGATTTCAACGGGCAGAGTTTAGCCTACTGATAAGCCTGATAACCTAGTTTAAATAACAATGCACACAAACTAGGTCAGTAACTAATACAGCATTTACGATAACTCACGAGATTAAAACCCTCACAACGAATGACAAAGTGCAATACTTAAACATCCATCGAATTCACGACAAATGACAAAGTATAGCCCTAATGTGGGCAGCACTTAAACATCCATCGGATAGTTTCAATCGATCGGACATTGAATCGTAGCAGCGATCGAGTTAATACCCTGTATCGTAGCAGCGCCTCCCTAATGGAAATTATGATTTCGAGCAGTGAATCTTCGTTTTTCATCAAAAATTTCGACACAGAATGAAAGCTCGATGCCCAGGAAATTTATAGCAAAAATTTGAGGTTTACGCGGCCCGTGTAAGCCTCCTCTTGATCTTACGCGGCCCGCGAGGGCCAGCTAATCGTAGACTAGGGCTCCCGTGTCATCGGTAGACCTGCCACGTGGCCCTAAACGCTTATCCGGTCAACCACAGTTTGACGCGGCCCGCGTAAGCTTCTCTTATGGCTTACGCGGACCGCCTGAAACCCAAAAACCTTGATTTCTTAGTTTTTCATGCACGTTAGGGTTTCAGGGGTCCGGGTTTTCACTTACGGGTCGTTTTGGGACATTTTTGAAGGTCCTTACATCCTACCCACCTTATTTAAAATCTCGTCCTCGAGATTTATTGGAATAAGTGAGGATACTTTCGCTTCATCTCCGATTCCAGCTCCCAGGTGTATTCGGGTCCTCTTTTTGACTCCCACTTGACTTTAACTAGTACCAATATTTTGTGCTTGAGAAACTTGATCTTTCTGTCTTCTATTTGAAGAGGTTTCTCCACGAACTTCAACTTTTCATTTACCTTTATGTCTTGGAGAGGGACTACCAGCGATTCATCCGATAGACATTTCTTGAGATTGGATACATGAAAGACGTCATGTACTCCAGCTAATTCCTCTGGTATTGTAAGCGATAAGCGACTGGTCCTATTCGTTGTATTACTGGGAATGGTCCTACATACCTTGGACTTAGTTTTCCTTTCTTACCAAACCGAACTACTGCTTTCCAAGGAGAAACTTTCAAAAGTACCTAGTTTCCAACTTGAAACTCTAGTGGCTTGCGTCGATTATCGGCATAACTTTTCTGGCGATCTCGAGCCGTCTTTAGTCTTTCCTTGATTTGAGTGATCTTGTCGGTGGTTTCTTGCACGATTTCAGGACCTGATAATTGACTTTCTCCTATTTCTGCCCAACAAACTGGAGTTCTACACTTTCGTCCATATAGTGCTTCGAACAGGGCAGCTTCAATACTTGAATGATAACTATTGTTATAGGAGAATTCGATTAAGGGTAGGTGGTCATCCCAGTTCCCACCAAAATCTATCACACATGCCCTAAGCATGTCTTCCAGGGTTTGGATCGTCCTTTCACTTTGTCCATCTGTTTGAGGATGTTATGTAGTGCTTAAATTTAGTCGGGTTCCCTTTGCTTCTTGGAAACTTGTCCAGAAATGGGAAGTGAAACGACTATCCCTATCCGATACAATGGAGAGTGGGACTCCATGTAAGGATACTACTTCATCTACATACAACTTTGCCAACCTTTCCATATTAAAGGTTTCTTTCATGGGTAGAAAATGAGCTGACTTGGTTAATCGATCCACAATTACCCAAATTGCGTCATTACCTTTTCTGGTCTTGGGTAACTTAGTAACAAAGTCCATTGTTATGAGTTCCCATTTCCATACAGGCATTTCTAATTGTTGTAGTAGACCTGAGGGTTTCTGGTGTTCTGCCTTAACTTGTGAACAAGTAAGACACTTAGAAACATATCTAGCTATGTCCTTTTTCATTCCTATCCACCAGAAGTTATTCCTTAAATCATGGTACATCTTATTGTTACCAGGATGCATGGTATATCTAGATTTATGAGCTTCCTCTAAAATCTTATTTCTTAATTCTCCCTGCTTAGGTACCCAAATCCTTCTTTTGTGGAATCTCCAAATTCCATCACTTCCTTGCTCTAATTCCTTTATTCTTCCTTTCATTCATTCAGCATCATCCTTGATTGTTGTTTCTTGAATTTTTTTCAATTGTTCCATTAAGTCTAATTGTAAACTTAATCTAAGAGCACGAACTCGTCGTTGTTTCTCATGATACTTACGACTTAAGGCATCAGCAACTACGTTTGCTTTTCCTTCATGATATTGAATATCACAGTCGTAGTCACTTAAGATCTCCATCCATCTTCTTTGTCTCATGTTTAATTCTTTTTGCCCAAATATATATCTTAAACTCTTATGATCTGTATAGACAGTAAACTTACTTCCGTACAGATAATGTCTCCAAATCTTAAGGGCAAAAATTATGGCTCCTAATTCTTAATCATGAGTCGTATAGTTTTCCTCGTGCTTTTTCAATTGCCTTGATGCATACGCAATTACCTTCTTGGGTTGCATTAACACACATCCTAATCCTAGTTTTGAAGTGTCACACCCCAAATTTCCACGTGTTACCGGTGGGCCCGGTAGGGGAGTAACGTGACGTGGTTGGCAACATCATAGTCAAACAACACAATATATAAATGCACAGCGGAAGCAAAAGGATAAATATATTACAATCCGTAATAGTGTAACATCAAAGTATTACAACGGAAGTAAAGGATCCACAGGCGGATCGCAAATAAAATAACATGGTTCAACAGACTTTAGGCATCTAAGCTTGCGAGTCTCTTTATTGATGCTAGGAGTAGCCAGCCAATTCCAATTAGTACCTGCACTTAGCCTTTTTGGAAAATACGTCAGTTTACACTGGTAAATACAATCAACTGACTCATTTTGAAAAGGGTTTAAGAAAAAGATTGTTTTGAATGCACATGGCACAAATAATATTTTATAACTTGGGATACTTATCTAATATATAAACTTGTACAGGATTTACATGTTTCTTATGCGTTCAGTAGCCCGGATCGAGCCGGGTTAAAGATTAATGGACACACCACTTTAATTATGAGACACTGACAGGTGTACGCCTACACCTGAGTGCTAAGGTCGTGGCCATTCAATAGAATGATGCCAGGGATATCCGGGACAACGGTCATTAACCCCCAAAGGCTTTAAGTAAACAAAACAAATTAAACGGAGACATCTCAATCATTTAACCATAATAAGATTAAATATTCAACGCCCGACCAAGCGGTATTTTATATACCGTACCCCAAGCCCGTATAGGGAAATAAGTTAAAAGTATTTACCTGAGCTAAATATAAATTCAATCCCAGCCGTATCACATCAGCAAGTACAGATAGCTTTTACTGGGCTCCTAAATCTGGAACGAAGGTTTTTAATAACCTATTAGAATCCTAACGGGTCTTTAATTAAGCCTTGACTTAGACCGATTAGTTTTCAAGAGGTAGGTACGGTTCAAACGCATGATAAGGCGAAGACCGGAATAGAATGTGATTTAGACCCGACAAGTTCGGAGATTTGTATGATATGGGTATATTATATACATTCTGGATTTTGAGATAATAACGATAAGGTTTGACCCGTTTCGGCTAATTTATGTAAACTAGTTACATAAACCGAACCGAACGCGTATGAAGCGTAACGGGTAACCATAAGAGTCCTAAACAGGTTTCCTAAGTTAACATGCCTTAAATATGTCATGATATCATTAGGATACCTTCCGTTATGCCCAAAACGAGTTTAATCGCATATTAAGCCCCGTAGGGGTATTTCGGTCATTTTAAAGATTATAAAAGGTTTATTAAGTTTCTGTGAACCGGGTCGGAATACATCAGTAAAATAGTTTATTTTAATAGGTTATAACATTTGGTTATAAGTCTTATATGCCAAAATAGTTTTAAACCCTAACTATGCGTATAATACGCGTATAAAGTAGTTTTAAGCGACGTACGGGTTAAAATAGGATTCTGAGTTTCCTAATCAGTTAAACAGGTTCAAAACACTCCATTTAATATTTAAAATCAGTAGCAATTGGATTGGCGTTAAAAGGATTTGTAAAACTCATTTTATGGCCGAAAAGGGTATTTTTGGTATTAACCGAATCGAGGCGATTAACCTAGCTTATGATCAGTTTAAAAATAATTAAAAATCTTTAAAAATCCTAAAATATTATTTAACCTCAGTGGGTAAAAGATTTGGTGTCAAAACTGAGTTTAGATAGGTTTTACGCTAATGGCGCCGTTTAATTAATAAACATGTTTATAAATACGTCATTAAGCATAACTCCTAATCTAGACTTCCGATTGACGTGAAATTTTGTAGACATGTTCAATAATCAGTATTAAAGACTTTTGCACTTTTACATTTTCTAAAATCTCGTTCTGCGGTCATAAGGGCATTACGGTCAATATTTAGGCGTTTATCGGAAACATCGGACGATTAGGGATTCGAGTGGTATAAACGCAGAGGCTTATACACACATGCAACTAGGTCCTAATGGAACTTTAAGGCATGTCTAAATCTATATAAATCGGGTCAGAACTGAGGTCAAAGCAAAAGTCAAACTTTTGCGTCTCTCGGTTCCGAATCGGTTCTAAACATAAAGTTGTCGAATCAAATAAGCTTAGACAAGTTATTATACTTATTTTCAATTTGTATGGCTGATAAAACAGGTTACACGCCTTCCGTGTTGTTAAATATGCGATTAAGGTTTCTGTTGACTTTTTCGGACAACCTTTGACTCGACAAACGACCTAGTTAGGATTCGAATCAGTGAGTGCCCTTTTAGGGGTTTATTATCCATATAAATACCAACTTATAACAACTTTCGATTCGACTAATCTCTGGACCGATTGTGATTTATCACAAAGTCAAACCGTAGTTACGACGGTTTGATTTCTAGGCTTTTAACTAAGTATAAATGAATTAGGAAGGGTTAAACATACTTACACACAACTAATGGATGATTTGGAATGCTTGTGGCCTACTTGAATGCTCTGGAAATGCTCAGAAGTGATGAATGATCATTGTTGCAATATGTGGGTCTTTATATATAACTTCAAACATGCATGGATCATCGACAACTAAGTCTAGGAGTGAAACAATAACATCCACAAGTCCCCTACTAGCTAAAAACCACTTTAGGGCAGCCCAAGGTATGCCAAAAATCGATCAAAGTCGGTTAATCGAACATGCAGGACATCTGTGCATGTTTTCTGCCCAGATAAGGCAGTAGCGTAGCGCTACTGCCAAGGGGTATAGGGCTCGCGCTACGCTAGCCCCTGGTGACCTGACAAACAAGTTTTCCTTAATTGCAATTTCAGTCCCTGGTCCCCCGAAATGTCGTTTTCACTTGGTTTTCTTGCATTTTGAGACTTTATATTTGACATGTGGGGCTTTAAGACTTATACCATCTTTGTTAAGTCCTCGGGTAACTTTGTGATCACCCGAAAAGCCCTAAGTTTCAACGTTGACACTTATAACCCTCGTACACGAATTTTATCACAACTTGCTCATACGATATCGAAACTTCATGAAATTTTTGTGGTACATTCTAGTGAGCATAATTAATCGTTACAAAGCTTCGGGTTTGTCAAAAGGTCACTCAGAGGTATAACTTAAACATGTTGGCACATTTAACCCCTGTAGTTTGTAATCTCTCACTTTCTTTCACAATTGGCTTCGTATGATCCATGATCTATTCATTTAAGGTTATAAACATCATGTAGAGTTATTGCAAAGTCTTATTATTCATTGTTGACGTTTTGAACCCTTATACTTACACAGTTTCATTGTTTGTCAACTTTAGTCCTTCAAGAACATTCTTTCACACGTTCAAACCTATGACACGTGTCAACACATTATAGGACGCAAATTTTCGGGGTGTTACATCCTCACCCCCTTAAAAGAAATCTCGACCCCGAGAGTTACTGAAATAGATGAGGGTACTTTTCTTTCATCGTGGACTCAACCTCCCACGTATACTTGGGACCTCTACGGGCATCCCATTTGAACTTTACAATTGGTACTTGCTTCCTTCGAAGCTTCTTAACCTGTCGATCCTCAATCGATATAGGATGTTTATCACATCGTAAATCCGCATACCAATTTGTGATAGTGCTCCTTGACTTATTGGTGGAACATCTCCTTCAGTCACTAATGTGCAATGTATTTCGAGCTCCGCCAAACCACTTAAATAGGTTTTAGCTTACAAGCTACTTGATCTTGATACATTAGATTTCCTTCAAATGATTTCCATATATTCAGAGCTTAACTTGCCTGATATTTTAACAATTTTGGTACACCCTTCCTGGGTGATATCTTTTGTTAAACCATTTTCCTTAACAAAACTTAGGAAGTTTGCTATTTTCATAACTCCTCGATTTCTTGCCATATACTGGCAACCTAAAATCGATTATGGATTTGTATAATCTTATTTGTTGTTCCCCAGGCAACTTTCAGATCTTGATAATTGGACTTACCAATTCTCTATCTAATACTAGACATTTAACAATTCATCTATACAAGGTCTCCAAAGGAGTAGCCTTAATACTTACATATCCATTATTATAGAAAAACATATTCTTAAGGTGAGGTGGTTATTCCAACCACTGCTTAGCTAATGTTTAGTGAATAGCTAATCCTTGCCGTTAGTCGAACAGATCGACTATCCTATGCAGTTGATGGCAATTTCTTAATCGTTACCTAATTAGGGTGGCGGTGATAATGCATAAGCAAAATGAACCGTCTTTCATACTTAACTATACCGGATTCTTAGGATATTTGAGTTAGGCTATATGAACCCTCTATTTTAACTTAGTTAATCAGGGTTTCGATTCTTTTGATGATGGTACTAGCCGTCTTGGAGATTCCATAGTAATACAACCTTAATGGGATATAACTCTTAATTCTACCTGCCTCTCAGGGGTAACAGGGTAATATTAGGAGAAGATAAACAAGATATAAGGAGGTCACAGAGATTTTCCAAATCTCAGGATCCAGTTCATCCATCATTGTTTGTGTCAATTAAGTGACACATTTATGCTACGAGTTTACGAGTTCTTTAGTCGGGAACATTTACTTGGACAATTTCATTCTGGATATCTTCTTTGAATACTACTAGTCGACTTTAGTACGATATGACTATTGGGATATCTCAGAGGTTCCATGCATTAAACCTCCATACTGATCAGGCATGAAAGCAATCTATGGGACACACTAGGATACGCCACTCCTCATATGGCACTTTTATCAACATAGTTTGGCATTCGCAGGCGATAGAAAACAATGAGAAAATAATAAAATAAAATAATATACATTGTCGTTCTCTTTTTGAGGAAGAGTACTCCAGATTCATATGAAAAGATTTTTCTTCGAGGATGGGAGAGAGAGTCATTAAAGATTTCATTGGTAATTCATATCTTATCTTTAATATTTGAAGTTCTTATGAAATCAAAAGTTTGTTAAGCTTATGGTCTTATGAGAGACTTAGCAGCACCTGAATCCTAAACGTATCTTCTATCCATCATGTCAAAATAAGGAATTTATCAGTTGTCATCATTAATGTGAGCTACCCCTAATTATTCACCAGGAGGGTTAAACGCCTCCATTCTTATCCCTTTTAAACTTAGCTGTAAAATCTTAAACAGCTTTAGGGCAGTCTTAGCTTTGACTTGGTTATTTCTTAATCTATGCAACGTAAGTAGCTGAGGTAGATCCAAAATGGATTTATAATAAACAGGCTTTGAAACTTTAATGTGTCCCTTCTTAGCGGATGCTAAATCATCACGATATATATATAGTGCATTATGCTTAGATTCTAGGTTAACTGAGTAAGAGCATTATTTCAACCAATGAATCCATGGTTTGCATCATACTTCCTATAATTTATAGCTCTTATGAGGGAGTTGAAAAAACTCTTATTCCATCTTTTTCCATTTCGCGGCGTGGATAATATGTCTTCTAATATGGTCCTTAGAAACTTGGACCATCCCTCAATATATAAAAGATCTTTCCTGAGGATTTCATTAAGGTCCTCACCTATTAAGAGTATTGTTAATGTATGGTTGTGATATATGCCTTACCATGTCCTTTCCAGCATAACCGCTGATATACTTAATGGTTTCTACTTTATCCTTTCTAACATTTAGTCAACATAAGCAAGCCAAGAGTAACTAAATCATAGCGGTAAAATCTTGGATTCTTATACTTAGTTAACATAGGGAGGATAAGTAGTTGGCTTATAATAAGAAGTAAGGAAGTTATTGCACATGTGCTTATATTTAATTAGGTTGGAAATTTTCACAAACTAGGCACCTAGCTCGGTTGGCTAGGCGCGCGAAAGGGTGCGGCCTAGACCCAGGTTCGATTCCGGGGACGGCCGGTTCCACCATTTTTTTTTTCGCTGGGAGCCTGACGCGGGCCGCGTATGGTATCACCCAGGGCTTACGCGGGCCGCCCGGGTCTTCTGATCAGAAGCAATTTTCAAAAATGACAGTTTTGGTCCTTGTTATGCATTAAAGCCATTTCTGACACGTTTAATGCTTGTTAAGTCAACTTTAAGGCCCTAAAATGATGCCTAAACATTTTGGACATGAAACATGTAATTATGAGGGTTGTCTCATAAGGAGTTTTGATAATTAATTGCTTCTTATCACCCACAATATTGGTTTGGTCACTAGACGACCAATCCTTTCCTATTACTTTATCGAGTCCTCCTATTAACTAAACAAGGACAGCGGAGAAGGGTAATTCCTAATGGATATAAAACATCCATCTAATATTTCTGAAGTAGTCTCTGAGGTACTATCGGCAAATTTTCTTCATACTTAACGCTTAGAGTTTTAACAGGCAGATTTAATGATTTACAACATCTCTTGTCTACGAGAGACTTATCTGATCCTGAATCAATTAATACTCTAGCATGAGTGTTATTGGTAAAGAAAATACCTGTTGTGACTTTGTCATCCTGAATAGCCTCTTGAGCATCCATTTGAGAGCTTCCAGTTTTAGTCTTTTTATCTTCCTCAGGCTTTTTAGTGTACTTAGGGCAGTTGGTCTTAATGTGCCCCTTTTCATGGCAGTTGAAGCATGTTGCATCTTTTATCTTCTTGCACTCTATCGTCTTGTGCTCTTTAGACATGCAAATTCCACAGGGTAGAGGCTGAACTTCATATCTGCATTTCCCGAGGTGATATTTCCTACAGGTTTTGCATTTGGGCTTTTTACCAGTCTGTTGTCTGTCACTCAAATCCTTCCCAGACTTCTTGGTTTTATTAGGGCAATTAGTTTTGATGTGCCCCATTTCATTGCACCCATAGCAGATTGCGTCCTTGGTCTTCTTGCAGTCCAAGGTCTTATGCCCCTTGGACTTGCATATCCCACATGCAACAGTTCTAGACTGTGTATGCAAGTTCAATTCATACCTGCACTTCCCGAAGTGCTGTTTCTTGCAGATTTTGCATCTGGGTTTTTCAACCGCCTGTTGGTTGTTTTTCAATTCCTTACATTCAAGGGTCTTGTGATCCATCTCTTTACAGATACCACATCCCTTGATCTTTTCATATATACATTTGCTGAAGTGCCTCTTCTTCCCGCAATTCTCACATTCGGGTTTAGCCTCCTTTGGCTTGGACTGGTTATAGTTTGAACCGGTCTTACTCTTTTTACAACCTTGATTTGGGATATTATTGCCCTTTCGTTTGTGATCCTTCAGTACACGGTCCACAACGTCATTTATGGCTGTATTTAACATAGCCTGTAACTCGGTTCTTGTTAAGTTCAATCTTACTTCATCATTCTGATTAACTGGATGATGGTGAGCTTCAGAGGAGTCAGCCATGGTGAAGCTTTGAAGGCTACAAACCAGGTAGTAATAATTGGTTTAATTATATGGTGAATTGTCGAATTTGATGACTAATTAGCCATGGTGTAAATAAACCATATAGGCCAATAGATAGTATTTGATTTATTTGATTATGTTTTGCCTAGGTTTTTAAATAGACCATTTTTGGCATTTAACAGGATAAAATCCCTCGTATTTATTAGACAGGGGACATAAATCATTTACGCTAAATAAGGGATTTGAAAAATTCCTAATGTAAGGATGACAAGTGTGATTTTATCGCATCACTGTTGTCGGGAGTGTTAACACATTTTCAAATGTTAACAATGATCTGAATCTCTTTCTAACCAGGTTTTTACCATCTTAGCTAGGTCTTCAATGACATTCAAGCTAGGTCAAACCTTTTATGATTCTCTCTTAATATTTATACAGGCAGGAAAAGAATGATATTTATTTTATTCAGGATTTTCACTATTAATCCTAAATCATAATCTAGTAATAGTACAAAAGGCTTAGTCACGTAGACGAGTTTAATTTATAAGCCATGATTTCAGAGAATCGAGGCATTAAGGTTTGAACATATTTCCTTACCTTTACTGGACAGAGAGTCGAAGACTACTACTGTCATTGTCATAATTGACGATACAATATGGCCAGTAGGCAAATCAATTGACATTACAAAACGATGTTTTAAGAAAGTAATAACCATCACACTGATGATAGTAGTCATGATAATATTGATCATATTGACTATGAGGCTTGGGCATATCCCACCACCTTAGACAGGAACCCTAAGAGTTACAACTGTCATTGTCGTATTGACAATATTACAAAGTATAGCCAGTAGGCACTTCGTCACTAAGGATGTTAATAATATGATCATCATATTGATGATATTAGTCATGATCACATTGATCATAGGCTAATAGGCTTGAGCATAGCTCACCACCATAGACAAGGAATCATAAAGATCACAATGTCGGAGACATATTAATCATGATCACATTGATCATATAGGCTAATAGGCTTGAGCATAGCTCACCACCATAGACAAGGAATCATAAAGATCACAATGTCAGTGTCTTAGATGGATAATACGTTATAGCCCGTAGGCACTTCCCTTCTAAGGGATGGTTATAATATGATCATCTTATAGGATGATATAAGCTAGAATTTTCTAGATCAATAGACTAGATAAGAATATTGGAAAAATCCAATATATGAAATAAAAGTACAGAGTTGCCCTAAGCGGGACTTGAAAGGAATAATGTTGTCCTCCTAGGGACTGAAAAGATAAAAACGTCCTTATAAGGATTATTGAGGAAATGATCTTCAACAAGGAGTTTCTTCTTCATTCATTTCCTGAATGCTTTCTCTTTGGTTGCACGTTTCGTCCTAGCCGCTGTATGAAGGTCAGCAAATCAAGGCTCCTGGTGTGGAGAATTATTATTACGGCTTCTTCGCTTGGCGACGTATCCAAAATAAAAAAATTTGGAAAGCAGAATTTCCAGATAAGGATTGTGAGTATTCCTATGTTAAGTCTAGACTCAGAAGGTCAAGGTATGTGCTAATGTGTCATTGAGATTAAACACAAAAAGATAGTGTTTAATTCACTCAATGTTGGCTCTGATACCAACCTGTCACACCCCAAATTTCCACGTGTTACCGGTGGGCCCGGTAGGGGAGTAACGTGACGTGGTTGGCAACATCATAGTCAAACAACACAATATATAAATGCACAGCGGAAGCAAAAGGATAAATATATTACAATCCGTAATAGTGTAACATCAAAGTATTACAACGGAAGTAAAGGATCCACAGGCGGATCGCAAATAAAATAACATGGTTCAACAGACTTTAGGCATCTAAGCTTGCGAGTCTCTTTATTGATGCTAGGAGTAGCCAGCCAATTCCAATTAGTACCTGCACTTAGCCTTTTTGGAAAATACGTCAGTTTACACTGGTAAATACAATCAACTGACTCATTTTGAAAAGGGTTTAAGAAAAA
The DNA here is from genome assembly GCA_030545235.1 of Helianthus tuberosus. Classification (NCBI taxonomy): domain Eukaryota; kingdom Viridiplantae; phylum Streptophyta; class Magnoliopsida; order Asterales; family Asteraceae; genus Helianthus; species Helianthus tuberosus. The sequence continues at coordinate 172,384,978 of CM060352.1, forward strand.
GATTGTTTTGAATGCACATGGCACAAATAATATTTTATAACTTGGGATACTTATCTAATATATAAACTTGTACAGGATTTACATGTTTCTTATGCGTTCAGTAGCCCGGATCGAGCCGGGTTAAAGATTAATGGACACACCACTTTAATTATGAGACACTGACAGGTGTACGCCTACACCTGAGTGCTAAGGTCGTGGCCATTCAATAGAATGATGCCAGGGATATCCGGGACAACGGTCATTAACCCCCAAAGGCTTTAAGTAAACAAAACAAATTAAACGGAGACATCTCAATCATTTAACCATAATAAGATTAAATATTCAACGCCCGACCAAGCGGTATTTTATATACCGTACCCCAAGCCCGTATAGGGAAATAAGTTAAAAGTATTTACCTGAGCTAAATATAAATTCAATCCCAGCCGTATCACATCAGCAAGTACAGATAGCTTTTACTGGGCTCCTAAATCTGGAACGAAGGTTTTTAATAACCTATTAGAATCCTAACGGGTCTTTAATTAAGCCTTGACTTAGACCGATTAGTTTTCAAGAGGTAGGTACGGTTCAAACGCATGATAAGGCGAAGACCGGAATAGAATGTGATTTAGACCCGACAAGTTCGGAGATTTGTATGATATGGGTATATTATATACATTCTGGATTTTGAGATAATAACGATAAGGTTTGACCCGTTTCGGCTAATTTATGTAAACTAGTTACATAAACCGAACCGAACGCGTATGAAGCGTAACGGGTAACCATAAGAGTCCTAAACAGGTTTCCTAAGTTAACATGCCTTAAATATGTCATGATATCATTAGGATACCTTCCGTTATGCCCAAAACGAGTTTAATCGCATATTAAGCCCCGTAGGGGTATTTCGGTCATTTTAAAGATTATAAAAGGTTTATTAAGTTTCTGTGAACCGGGTCGGAATACATCAGTAAAATAGTTTATTTTAATAGGTTATAACATTTGGTTATAAGTCTTATATGCCAAAATAGTTTTAAACCCTAACTATGCGTATAATACGCGTATAAAGTAGTTTTAAGCGACGTACGGGTTAAAATAGGATTCTGAGTTTCCTAATCAGTTAAACAGGTTCAAAACACTCCATTTAATATTTAAAATCAGTAGCAATTGGATTGGCGTTAAAAGGATTTGTAAAACTCATTTTATGGCCGAAAAGGGTATTTTTGGTATTAACCGAATCGAGGCGATTAACCTAGCTTATGATCAGTTTAAAAATAATTAAAAATCTTTAAAAATCCTAAAATATTATTTAACCTCAGTGGGTAAAAGATTTGGTGTCAAAACTGAGTTTAGATAGGTTTTACGCTAATGGCGCCGTTTAATTAATAAACATGTTTATAAATACGTCATTAAGCATAACTCCTAATCTAGACTTCCGATTGACGTGAAATTTTGTAGACATGTTCAATAATCAGTATTAAAGACTTTTGCACTTTTACATTTTCTAAAATCTCGTTCTGCGGTCATAAGGGCATTACGGTCAATATTTAGGCGTTTATCGGAAACATCGGACGATTAGGGATTCGAGTGGTATAAACGCAGAGGCTTATACACACATGCAACTAGGTCCTAATGGAACTTTAAGGCATGTCTAAATCTATATAAATCGGGTCAGAACTGAGGTCAAAGCAAAAGTCAAACTTTTGCGTCTCTCGGTTCCGAATCGGTTCTAAACATAAAGTTGTCGAATCAAATAAGCTTAGACAAGTTATTATACTTATTTTCAATTTGTATGGCTGATAAACCAGGTTACACGCCTTCCGTGTTGTTAAATATGCGATTAAGGTTTCTGTTGACTTTTTCGGACAACCTTTGACTCGACAAACGACCTAGTTAGGATTCGAATCAGTGAGTGCCCTTTTAGGGGTTTATTATCCATATAAATACCAACTTATAACAACTTTCTATTCGACTAATCTCTGGACCGATTGTGATTTATCACAAAGTCAAACCGTAGTTACGACGGTTTGATTTCTAGGCTTTTAACTAAGTATAAATGAATTAGGAAGGATTAAACATACTTACACACAACTAATGGATGATTTGGAATGCTTGTGGCCTACTTGAATGCTCTGGAAATGCTCAGAAGTGATGAATGATCATTGTTGCAATATGTGGGTCTTTATATATAACTTCAAACATGCATGGATCATCGACAACTAAGTCTAGGAGTGAAACAATAACATCCACAAGTCCCCTACTAGCTAAAAACCACTTTAGGGCAGCCCAAGGTATGCCAAAAATCGATCAAAGTCGGTTAATCGAACATGCAGGACATCTGTGCATGTTTTCTGCCCAGATAAGGCAGTAGCGTAGCGCTACTGCCAAGGGGTATAGGGCTCGCGCTACGCTAGCCCCTGGTGACCTGACAAACAAGTTTTCCTTAATTGCAATTTCAGTCCCTGGTCCCCCGAAAGGTCGTTTTCACTTGGTTTTCTTGCATTTTGAGACTTTATATTTGACATGTGGGGCTTTAAGACTTATACCATCTTTGTTAAGTCCTCGGGTAACTTTGTGATCACCCGAAAAGCCCTAAATTTCAACGTTGACACTTATAACCCTCGTACACGAATTTTATCACAACTTGCTCATACGATATCGAAACTTCATGAAATTTTTGTGGTACATTCTAGTGAGCATAATTAATCGTTACAAAGCTTCGGGTTTGTCAAAAGGTCACTCAGAGGTATAACTTAAACATGTTGGCACATTTAACCCCTGTAGTTTGTAATCTCTCACTTTCTTTCACAATTGGCTTCGTATGATCCATGATCTATTCATTTAAGGTTATAAACATCATGTAGAGTTATTGAAAAGTCTTATTATTCATTGTTGACGTTTTGAACCCTTATACTTACACAGTTTCATTGTTTGTCAACTTTAGTCCTTCAAGAACATTCTTTCACACGTTCAAACCTATGACACGTGTCAACACATTATAGGACGCAAATTTTCGGGGTGTTACATGAAGCATCACAGTATACTTCAAAATCTTATGTCCCTTTTGGTAAGGCAAGGATTGGGGTGTTGGTTAACCTTTGTTTTAAAATATTAAAAGCTTCTTCTTGCTTAGGTCCCCATTCAAACTTAACTGCTTTACATGTTAGCTTAGTTAATGGTACAGCTATCTTAGAGAAATCTTTAATAAATCGCCTATAGTATCCAGCTAAGCCTAGAAAACTTCTAACTTCTGTAGCTGATTGCGGGACTTTCCATTTGGTGATCGTTTCTATCTTAGCAGGATCTATATGAATGCCTTCGTGATTCACCATGTGACCTAAAAATTGCACTTCTTGCAGCCAAAATTCACACTTCAAGAATTTGGCGTAAAGTTTTTCCTTTCTTAACAAAGTTAAGAGTGCATGCAGGTGCTGACAATGCTCCTCCTGGCTTTTGGAATAAATAAGTATATCGTCGATAAAGACAATTACAAATTTATCCAAGTACGGTTTACAGATCCTATTCATCATGTCCATAAATGTTGCAGGAGCATTTGTTAACCCAAAGGGCATGACTGTAAACTCGTAGTGACCATACCTAGTTCTGAAAGTAGTTTTAGGTATGTCTTCTTCTTGTACCTTCAATTGATGATATCCGGAGCGTAAGTCTATCTTAGAAAAGTATCTAGCTCCTTGAAGTTGATCGAAAAGATCATCAATCCTAGGTAATGGGTATCGATTCTTAATTGTAACCTTATTCAATTCCCTGTAATCGATACACATTCTCATCGAACCATCTTTCTTTTTCACAAACAACACTGGAGCTCCCCACGGGGATGAACTAGGTTTTATAAATCCTTTGCTTAGTAATTCATCTAATTGCTTTTTCAATTCTAGCATTTCGGTGGGTGCTAACCGATAAGGTGCCTTGGCTATCGGCGTAGTTCCAGGAATTAGATGAATTCTAAATTCTACTTCCTATCAGGTGGTAATCCAGGGAGTTCTTCTGGGAATACCTCTGGGTATTCTGATACTACTGGAATTTCCTTAAGTTCATTATCTTTAGTGTTAATGATTACCGAAATCATATATACTATTCATTGCTTTCGTTCATAACTAGCAACTTTCATCACTGAAATGAACTTCATTGGCTTACGTGGCTTATCTCCTGTAATCATCACTATTTCTCCTGTGGACGTATGAATTTCTATGGAATTTTTTGAATTCGAGCATGGTTGGCTACTAACCAATCCATTCCTAACACAATATCGAATCCGGCTAAATTCATAGGTAATAGGTTTGCAGAAAATTTATGACCTAAAAGTTCTATTTTTCCTTCTTACAAAACCTTATCTATGTTAACAGAATTTCCATCTGTCGTTTCTACCGTAAAAATTTGTCTAAGATTGGTTAAGGGTAGATTAAGAGCTTGGCAGAAGGAAGTATTTATAAAACTTTGGTTTGCACCAGAGTCAAATAATACTTTTGCATAAACTTCGTGAACTAGGAACGTACCAGCTATCACGTCAGGGATTAGCTCTGCTTCCTGGGTAGTCAGTTGGAAGGCTCTTGCGTTCTTTTTGGTAGTTCCTTCTGCAGGTTTGAATTTGTTGTCAGCTGGTTTGACCAATTTCGGGCAGTCTGGCCTAAAGTGTCCAGCTTCTCCTCAGTTATAGCAGATTGTTGTTTTCTTCCTCCTGCAGTCTTCCTCTTGATGTCCCGGAATTTTGCAGAAATTGCAATACCCTTTGCATCTACAAAAATGCTTTCTTTTACAGGTATTGCAAAATGGAACAATGGAAGTTTGTCCAGTTCCCATTTTCTTGAAATTACTTCTGTTACCCATACGAAATCCTTGGGAAATTTTCTGGGCCACTTCCTTTTTCCGGTTTTCTTCTCTTATACGTACCAGCCCGTCAGTTAGGATGTTAGCTAGTTCCACAACATCGTCAATAGTGCGAGGTCTCGCAGCTTTGACAATATCCCTAATCTCGCCAATCAATCCCCAAATATAGCGGGAAATAAGTACCGGTTCTGGCGAAGCCAGGGTTGGTACTGCTCTCGCATACTCGAAGAATGTCGAAGTATACCCTCGACAGTCTACATCCACCATCCGGTGGTTCAAGAATTTATTCGCCATTTGTTCTTTCTCATATTCGGGACAAAATTTTCTTTCTACTAGCCGCTTAAATTCTTCCCAACTCATGGCATAGGCCACATCACTTCTCTTGGCTTGAAGTACCGTATTCCACCATTCTAGCGCCCCTTCTTTAAAAAGATGTGACGCGTACATGACTTTGTCTTCCTCGGCACATTTACTTATTTTAATTACTGCTTCGGTTTTCTCTAACCAACGCAGTGCCACAGTCGCCCCTTCATTGCCTGCGAACTCAACAGGTTTACATGCAAGGAATTCCTTGTAAGTGCCACCAGGCGTTGCAACTTTCATTCTTTTGAGAATTGGGGCTTGCAGTACATCATTATCATTATTATTAATGTTACCGCCTCCATTTATGCTATTACTGAAGTTCTCTTCATGAGTACGTTTGCTAGGAATAATTTGTTGAGGTTCAACTGGATGTCGGGCAGCAGCAAGGATTGCTGGAATAGCATTGGCTATTCCCTGAGCAACGATATTCTCGATATCTTGCCTATTCAGAAATTGATCTTCATGGTTTTGTTCAGATTGATGTACTTCATTAACGGGTTCATTACCAGCGTTTTCCATCTGGTAATTAATTTATATAAGTGATTAGCATAAAATAATTAACAACCAAACATAACAAAACAATTGCACATAATCATGTCAACACGTATAGCCAAAATTGTCGATTTTTCGACGTTCGATATTTTATATATTATAATAGGCATCCGTACACACTGGTTATCTTACAAAAGTTTTATTTTGAGTTATATTTTTATTATTAAACATGCATTCCCACAACCACATACTATCCCGTCAGCTGGCACTTCAGAAACGACGTTCTCTTTCATCGTACTTCCATGAGATTCTTTCTCCCACATCCTTAATTCAATTTCCCGCATCAATTAGCTCCTCGCCATAGTGGTGGAGTTCAGCCAAGTTCTCGGAGCTCATAGGTGGGTGTAGTGGAGGCTCCGTATCAAATTGGGGGAAAAAGGTATTAGGGTTATTTAGGAGATTTTGAAACTGCCAGTCAGTGGTCCACCACTCCTCCAGCTCTCCTAGAGGTCGGGGGTTAACAAGGGGATCAGGAATAGCAGGTTCCAGATTGACTGGAAGTTGGGCTTCAGCTTGGTAATTAAAAAGAGTCTCATCGGCAGGTCCGAGGAGGTCGCTATTTTCTAGTTGGCGGTCCATCTCTTCCCAGGGTGGCATTTCTTGTGCTTGCCCTGAACTCTCTCCGATCTCTATTCCCTTGCCTTTATCCATTGGATCCTCAGTCTTTATAACTTTTCGTGTCGCGGGTTTCTTCCTACGCACACGCCTCCATCCCACAAGTCTTCTTCTTTTCTTTGGTTTAGGTTTTTCCTGTGGTTGGGCTTGAAATACCATTGGCTCTTCAGTGTCAGCCTGGTAGTCAGTAAAGGTACTGGTGATATCCATATTTGAACTATGGATAGAAAAGTTTTGGAGTGCTTCTGATAGTTCATTCATGCTGTTAACATACATGAAGAAACATACAAAATTCTAAGTTAAAATTTGGTAGATTAATTTCCCACAGAATCACAGAATGGCAATCAGAAAAATTAAATATTAATTACAAATATCTAATTTATACAAACTTTTTTTATTGAAACAAAATATTGTGATATATATCTATTATAATTTACAACTGAAATTCGAAATATACTAGTGGTTATTTAATGGATGAAGTTCTTTTAAAGTTTCTGGCTCATAGGTGGCATAGGTGCTGGTACTGGTTTGGCGATTCAACTATAAGTTAGCATTTACTGCTGTAGTGGCTAACATGTAGAGATTTTTCCATTGTTTGTCTAATTCATCTTCCCATGGTGGGTTAGTGTCTATTTCCTGAGTTTCCTTATCAATCATCACTCCTTTTGGTTGTGACTTCTTTATTTTCTCTTGACTTTTTCTAATAATCCAACTTCTTTTATTAGGGGTAAGTGGTTTCTCAAACTGTGCCTTACGAATAAATATTCCTTCCTCAGTATCTGCTGAGTATCTTGAGGAATTTGGTTGAAATGAGGTTCCCTTATCTTTTGGTGAACTATCTAATTGACGATAGATGTCCGAAATTCTTTGCTTACCCATACTGTAATATAAAGCACATATTCACATAAATTATTTCCTAACACAAAATTTAAAACTTAAGTGTTAGCAGAACACTTCTTTGGCTTGAATCAGTGGCATGGCTCTGATACCACTTTTTTCTGTCACGGCCCCCATCCTGGTTTTACCCGGTCCAGGAGCCGCGGTATCTATTAATTGAGTTGACAGCGGAAGATTTACAGGATCTTTTAAAGTTGAAAATGCCTGATTATTTTATTATATAATCTGGGACAAACCCCGTAATTTACAATACAGGAATTTCACAAGGAAATTCCCTGGTTTACATAACATGTTTATTTATTTAACTGAGCCACCTCTTCAAGCTTGTTAGTGCTCCGTAGCACGTTTTCCTTGATTCACAGCAGGTCGCCTGAAACATGTTTTAAAAATACTTTATCAGCGGGGAAATACTGGCGATTCATTCAGGTTAAATAAAACGACACATTAGTTATGAATTACAGCATAAGAGCAATTACAATGGCTACTATCTTATTTTTATCTGGCGTCGTGTCACCTCCTGGTGACGATGGTCATACCACTATTGGGTCCTTTCACCCAAGTAGTGATGATTATTACTGTTAGGATTTATTAGCCTAACCCTGAGAAATTAGTAATGTGCACAATACCCAACTAGCCAGTGATTCAAGATAACCACGACTTAATCCCTGTAATTATAACTTTTTGAAAATGATTGGAGTATTGTAAAACATTATTGATAAAAAGAGAATGACTCACATTGCAGATTTAAACGGGCAGAGTTTAGCCTACTGATAAGCCTGATAACCTAGTTTAAATAACAATGCACACTAACTAGGTCAGTAACTAATACAACATTTACGATAACTCACGAGATTAAAACTCTCACAACGAATGACAAAGTGCAATACTTAAACATCCATTGAATTCACGACAAATGACAAAGTATAGCCCTAATGTGGGCAGCACTTAAACATCCATCGGATAGTTTCAATCGATCGGACATTGAATCGTAGCAGCGATCGAGTTAATACCCTGTATCGTAGCAGCGCCTCCCTAATGGAAATTATGATTTCGAGCAGTGAATCTGCGTTTTTGATCAAAAATTTCGACACAGAATGAAAGCTCGATGCCCAGGCAATTTATAGCAAAAATTTGAGGTTTACGCGGCCCGCGTAAGCCTCCTCTTGATCTTACGCGACCCGCGAGGGCCATCTAATCGTAGACTAGGGCTTCCGTGTCATCGGTAGACCTGCCACGTGGCCCTGAACGCTTATCCGGTCAACCACAGTTTGACGCGGCCCGCGTAAGCTTCTCTTATGGCTTACGCGGCCCGCCTGAAACCCAAAAACCTTGATTTCTTAGGTTTTCATGTACGTTAGGGTTTCAGGGGTCCGGGTTTTCACTTACGGGTCGTTTTGGAACATTTTTGAAGGTCCTTACCGTAAACTACAAGCTCTTCTAGTCGAGAAATCGATGAGATCGTCTTCATCACGATGCCATCGGGAATTTGACCGTGTGAAAGGTGGTCAAAGATGCTACGAGGGAAGTAAAGGCTCGTAATGTAAGGCATTGAGTCTTTAAATTTCTTGGAGACACAATTACAAGATGCCACATCTTTGGCATTGGTTAAGCTTGACAAAATGTATTGGACAACGGCATCCAGTAAGGAGTCCATTTTCTCTGAGAACAATTATCAAACAGTTGGCGGTCAATTCAAATTCGAACGAAATTAACCATTCAATGAGCACAAGATTGGAAATTGATTCAGAATCAAATGCATACCTCAAACTCAAAGGTAATCGGTTTCTTCTTGCAATCATTCGATATGCTTAAAATCTTTTTAAAGCTGTTGCTTCTGTAACAACAAACACAAAGATTTGAACTTTTTACAAAACACAACTTTCCCATTTAGGAAATCATAATCTTGAATTTGAAACTTGTTGCTAGGTTCAAGATTAAGCTTCACAATCACAAATCACAACCAATGTATTCTACTTCATAAAGTACAACTAAAGATTAAACACCAAATTTCTTAAAGATTTGAAAATACCCATCAAGATTCAATCTTTATAACCAACCTTGTGTTCAAAGATTTGATCTTTGAAACACCCACTAAAGATTTGATCTTTAAAACAGTAATTAAGTGATTCAAAGCACATGAATAAAGAATCAATCTTTGATATATTTCAAGATTATTAATTGATCTGAGAAATTCGCTTTAAAGATTTCAAGATTGTTAGTTGTATATCAGAATAAAAGCACATGAATAAAGAATCAATCTCAGATAAATTTAAGAAGAACAAGCCAGCCAACATTTGATCTTAAAATCACAAGCTTTAGCCTTTAAGATTTCAAAATCAAAGGCAATACAACATAAATAAAAACATTATATTTCAAAATTTACCAGAGAGTGGTGGTGTCGTGGTGGTGGTGGTGGTGTGAGTGACGGCGGCGAAGGGGCAGAGCCGCAGAGAGGTGTGAACGGTGTTGGCGGAGGTGGTGGCTGAGTTGATGGTGGCGGTGGTCAGAAGAGGAGAAGGAGGTGGTGGTGGTCAGAAGAGGAGAAGGAGGTGGTGGTGGTGATGAACTTGATACTGGGACTAAAGAACTGATGATGATGATGATGATGATGATGAAGTTATGTAATATTCTTGATTTTATATATAATTTTAATGAGATAGGGGCAAAAACGACTTTTCACATGTTATTAACGGTCAAACAAACGTTGACTTGACAGAGTTGGATGCCAGGGGGTAAACTTGCGACATAACAACAAACATTGGGGGTAAAATTGCAATTATTTCGTTAGGGGGGTAAGAGTGCCAATTGGCCTAAACCCCAGGGGGTAAAATTGCAGTTTACTCTAAAAATAACCATCTCAAACAATTGGACAACGGTAAATACTTATCAACATAATTCATGAATTCTTTCTTCAAACGATATAGTTACATATAACACATCTCAAACAATTGGACAACGATAAAAACTTATCAACATATTTATCAACATAATTATAAGTTTGTGGTTATGTCACTCGACTTAACTAACACCCCGACTATATTCATCGATCTTTTGACGTGTTGACTAATGCTAGCTTAGTTATTGTGTTCATTGATGATAATTTGGCGTATTCATATATTAAGGATTGATCATACTCGTCGTCTTTGTGGAATTCTCAATTTTTTTTCGAGAGGAGAAATTTTATGCCAAAGTCTCCAAGTGTTCATTATGGCTTCAAAAGATACAATTCTTGGATCACGTGAAAAGCTTTGTTATAAGTTGATCCGACTAAGGTTGATACAGTGATGAAATAGCCTCCACCAAAGAACCCTACCGGGGTTCGGAGTTTTCTTGGATGTGTCGCATATTATCGCAAGTTCATTTAAAAGTTATCTCGATTAGCCTGACCATTGAAAAAGTTAACTTATGAGGATGTTAAGCTTGTTTGGAACAAATAACACGATGAAACTTTTTAGTTATTGATGGAAAAGCCAGATCAAGTTTTGGATGATGTTACCACGAGTCTACGAGAGGGAAAAATGATAAGCGGTCTATTACGATGCATCTTATCTTGGTTTGGGATATGTCTCATGTAGAGAGGCAGGGTCGTAGTGTCCCCCGTCAACTAAAACCCCATGAAACTATTTATCCCACTCAGGAGCTTGAGTTAACACTAATCATGAGTTGAAACACGTCGTATATGCACTTAAGATTCGAATACATTATCTTATTGGGGGTAAACTCTACAATTTAATATGATCACAAGAGATTCAAGTATTTTTTTTATTCGATAAAGAAACATTTGAGTATGAGATAAGGGAACTTTGTTAGAGTTATTTAAGGATTACGAGTCTGAAATCCTGTAGTATACTGGTTAACTTTGTCGATAGTCACCGTAAGAAATTTTGAATCAACCGTGATATACCTAAAAACAACTAGTTATAACATATTAGTTATTTGATATAAATAACCTTCTATCCTTGATTGTAAGATATAACTATACTCTTTGAAAGTTTGGTTGAAACCATCATTCGCATCCTTAAAATTAATTCATGACTGTGTCTAATAGGTTCATTCATTATCTACAAAAGGGTAGTTGCACGGTACCCCCTGACCACGGAAGTGGATAACCACTTCCCAAACTAGCGGTCCGACAGCGCTGCCTGACGGTTAATACCCTGCCAACCCTAGGTGTTCGAAGAGTCTGGGGTTGCCAGGTTTCGAACCCAAGACCTCAAGGATCCTAGAGTTGGTTTAAAGTGGGTGTCAGTAGCCATTGAGCCAAGATCTAGTGGTTTTCATTCATTATCTTCGTTACGTGTATTTTTGGAAACACTACGTACAGCAATTGCATTTTATATTTTCATTCATTAAATTATTGGGCTTCTTGACCACCTTCAAATGCAGGTCCAAAAAAGTGAAAAACACAAAACCCGTACGAGTATACGACAAGAAGTTGGCCGCTGGAGTAACCAGCTAGCTTTTCCAACTATAACCCGTTCCAACGTTAATTAATATTAATATTAATATTAATAATATGATAATAGACAACTATATAATATAATAATAGACAACAAATCATATTTATTTTTCATAAATAAATGAATAATTGTTATTTTCTACTAATTAGATCACTAAAAATCTCCTCGTACAAATTGAATATAATACTAGTATTAAGCCACTGCGTTGCAGCGGTTGTCATAAAACCGTGTTAAGTAGTAGCAATGTTATACCATTGTCAGCGACCATCAACACCGGAAAAGCTTGTAAAAACAAAATAAATAAAGACGAGATAAAAATAACGCCGAACGAAAAGCAGACGTAAAATCTTTGAATCTCCCACGCTCGTTGCTGAGAAATTAAAACGAAACGTAAAACATAGAAAAAAATAACTAAATCCATCCAGGACCCGCGTATTGGACGAACTTGTCAAACGCAAAAAAATTGATGAGACGCGACGGGCCAGTCAGACGGGAAAAAATATACGAAAAAATGTTGAACCCCACACACATGTTGCGGTGCGTTAACTCACAATTTAGAACGAAACAAAAAACTTGGAAAAGATGAAAAGTATGACGGACCAAAATTGAAAATAAAAAAGAGTTGTGGTTAAATTGCAAATGATGAAAAACTTTGGGTTAAAAGTAAAAAAAAACAAAGGGTCTAAATTACAAAATTAAAGTTATTTATTAATTTTAGATAAAGATAAGGATAAAAATAAGTGATATTATATATTGGTTATTAATTAATATTAATACTAGGTTAGAACCCCGTGTATTACACAGGTTGAATAAATGTAATTTTATATATTAAATAATAAAAATGTTATATCTTTATGAACCTCGTATATTGTACGGGTTAAATAAATATAATTTTATATATCAAATAATAAAAAAGTTATATTTTTGAAAACCATGTGTATTACACATATTAAATAAATGTAATTTTGTATACCAAATACTATAAATGTCGTATCTTTAAAAAACCCGTGTATAATCGGGTTGAATAAATCTACCAAATAATAAAAAATTATATCCTTAAAAACCCTGTATATTACACGTGTTGAATAAATCTAAAAAAGAGTTATATCTTCAAAAACCATTTGTATTATACAGATTAAATAAATGTAATTTTGTATATTAAATACTAAAAACGTCGTATCTTTAAAAAACTCGTGTGTAGCCGGGTTGAAAAATCTACCAAATAATAAAAAAAAAATATATCCTTAAAAACCCCGTGTATTATACGCGTTGAATAAATCTAATTTTATATAGCAAATGATAAAAAAAATTATATCCTTAAAAACTTCGTGTATTACACGAGTTATATAAATGTAAATTTGTATAGTAAATAATAAAAAAAAGTTATATTTTTAAAAACCCCGCGTTTTAAACGAGTTGAATAAATATAATTTTGTATACCAAATAATAAAAAAATTATATTTTTAATAAATTTGGATAACATTCAATATTAAATTATTATTTATATATTTAATATAAGATAAGTAGAAAAGAGAGGTATTTGTTTTAAAAATATATTAAATTAACAATTTAGATTTAAGGATAATATTTTATTAAAGTATGATAAGATTTAATATTAATTTATTATTTATTTAATTAAATATAAGATAAGTATAGATTTAAGGATACCTTCAATGAATGACACGTGTCCAAAAGTTGATTTCTTTTATTATATGTACTAGCGGTAAGACCCGTGTGCAAACACGGGTCGTTTCTTAGAAAATCATGCATAACACATATTGATAGAACATATAGATACATGTATAGATATTGTACCAAAACTTGTTATCTATTATAGCTAAAAGACAACTATAAACATAGATTATCGGTTAATATATCATTTACATACAATTATTTTCATTCTCTTATCCAAAAAAACGCATATCCACCCATTGACAATTTAATTGTTTACCCAAAAAAACAATATAAAATGTTTATAGACATAGGTACATTTTATAAGTACATTATCTATTTAGTAATTTTTAATGTCAAATGTATGCTTATAGTATATTAGTGCGAACATGACCCAAGTTGTCCTGTTACATAAACAATTGGGGCAAATGGCCATATCTAATGATTTCAATTACATGACATGTGGCTGCCTTGTCCTTTAAACGAAACAATAGCTTCCAAATTACTTAAATGACCTCCAAATTCTAATACTTAACAATATACATGAAAAGCTTTAAGCAGCACCAGCGCCTTTGCCCTTCTTTTTCTTTTCCTGAAGCTTCTTCTTATAGAATTTAAGCTCCTTGCCTTCCAAAATGTAACTATTTTTGTTCCTGAAAGTAGATAAAAAACATACGGTAAGAAACTAAAATAGAAATCATTAGAGATGGCCATTTGCCCCAATTGTTTATGTAACAGGACAACTTGGGTCATGTTCGTACTGATATACTATAAGCATACATTTGACATTAAAAATTACTAAATAGATAATGTACTTATAAAATGTAGAAAACTCAGTATAACACCATGTATCTTTACACTACATCTATCTCATCGATCAAGAAGTAGCATACATGTCACGACCCCTGACCCGGTTTTACCCGTTTCAGAAGCCGCGGGACAGAAATACTGCGGTATTTAATTGATTAAGTTTAACAGCGGAAACAGGATCGTTTAAAGCTAAAATTTTTCCCCGATTATTTTATTTCACAATTCGGGATAAAACCCCGATAATTTACAATATTATGTTTTTACTATAAAATAGGGATATTACAAAACTTATTTCTTTATTTTATAATGAGCCACTATCTTAAGCTTGAAATGCTCCTCAGCACTTTTTCCTGAATTACAACAGATCACCTGAAACATGTTTGAAAAAGGTTTTGTCAGCGGGAAATACTGAGTGAATCATTCTATTTACTAAAATGACACATTTGTTATAATTTACAGTATTTAAGGAAGATTACAATGTTTCTGATATCAACCAACTACCCACAGTATTTGTCACTCGAATCTTTACGGTGACTGTGGTCATATCACCATTGGCTGCCCCAATGAATGACGAATATCACTAAATTTAGGTTCGCCCACCTAAAGTGATAAAACTGTAATACTGTGCACAATACCCCACATACCGGCTGTAATTTGGTGATTACATAAACTTAATCACTGTAATTATAACTTTAAAAATAAACATGATTTTAAAAGTAATTTGATAAAAAGAGAATGACTCACATTGCTGATTTAATACGGACAGAGTCTAGTCTAGGATTTAGCCTTGTTAACCTAATATAAATAACAATGCACACAAAACTGGGTTAGTAATCAATCCAGCAATTACGATAATTTACGAGATCAAATTCTCACAATGAATGACAAAATGCAATACTTCATCCATCGAATTAACGATGATCCGTTGAATTAACAACGAACGACAAAGTATAATACTTTATCTATCGAATTAACGATGATTCGTCAAATTAATGACGAATAATAAAGTATAACCCTAATGTGGGCGGCACTTAAACATTCATTGGATATATTGATCGTCGGATAAATGAATCGTAGCAGCGATTGTGCTAATACCCTGTTTTGCGGCGTCGATTTGTGAACTGTGATAGTAAATTGAACGTAACTCAGTGAATATTTCGAAATTTTACGTCGTTTTTGTGCCCAGATTCCAGTCCCAAACCCCACTATTTATAGGTGAAATTTTACCCTCAGGCGGCCCGCGTAAGAATACGCTTAACCTGAAGCGGGCCGCGTGAGACCTATTTTTAGCTATAGGGTTGCCACGTTTGGCACTAGCTTGGCTGAGTTGACAGTTTTCGATAATTCCTTGTTGCCAACGTTTAAAATGGATAATCGTCCATAGGGTTTAACCCCCCCTGAGTTTTAGGGGCCCTAATCCTGATTCTGAAAATTATGAAAATTTTAGGGTTTGTTCAGAATCACTTGGGTGTCTCAATTATGGTTTCCTTTTGGACTAATTAATTTAATAATTATGACTTTTGATTTAGAGTTGTTACATTCTCCCCACCTTAATAAAAATCTCGTCCTCGAGATTTACTGGAATAATTGAGGATACTTTTTCTTCATTTCTGATTCCAGTTCCCAAGTGTACTCAGCTCCTCTCTTTGAATCCCATCTAACTTTGACTAGAACTAGTCGTTTGTGCTTGAGAAACTTGATCTTTCGATCCTCAATTTGAAGAGGTCTCTCAATAAATTTCAACTTTTCGTTTACCTCTATATCTCGAAGAGGTACTACCAGTGATTCATCTGATAAGCATTTCTTGAGATTGGATACATGAAATACATCATGTACTCCAACTAATTCTTCTGGTAATTGTAAACGATAAGCTACTGGTCCTATACGTTGGATCACTGGAAATGGTCCTACATATCTTGGACTTAGCTTTCCTTTCTTACCAAATCTAACAACTCCTTTCCAAGGAGAAACTTTTAACAATACTCTGTCTCCAACTTGGAATTCTAATGGCTTGCATCTATTGTCTGCATAACTCTTCTGGCGATCTCGAGCTATCTTCAGCCTTTCTTTGATTTGAGTAATCTTATCAGTTGTTTCTTGCACTATTTCAGGTCCTGATAATTGACTCTCTCCTATTTCTGCCCAACAAACGGGAGTTGTGCACTTTCTTCCATACAGTGCCTCGAATGGAGCGGTTTCAATGCTTGAGTGATAACTATTGTTATAGGAGAATTCAATTAATGGTAAGTGATCATCCCAACTTCCACCAAAATCTATTACACATGCTCGGAGCATGTCTTCTAGAGTTTGGATCGTCCTTTCACTTTGTCCGTCTGTTTGTGGATGATATGCAGTGCTCAGGTTTAGTCGAGTTCCCATAGCTTGCTGGAAACTTTTCCAGAAATGGGAAGTAAAACGACTATCTCTATCCGAAACAATGGAGAGTGGAACTCCATGTAAGGATACAACTTCATCTACATACAATTTAGCCTGTTTTTCCATGCTAAAGGTTTCTTTCATAGGTAGAAAGTGAGCAGATTTGGTTAATCGATCCACAATTACCCAAATCGCATCATTACCTTTTCTAGTTTTGGGTAACTTAGTAACAAAATCCATTGTTATAAGTTCCCATTTCCATACTGGCATTTCTAATTGTTGTAGTAATCCTGAAGGTTTCTGATGTTCTGCCTTAACTTGTGAACAAGTAAGACATTTAGAAACATAGCTGGCTATGTCCTTTTTCATTCCTATCCACCAGAAGTTCTTCCTTAGATCTTGGTACATTTTATTGTTTCCTGGATGCATAGTGTACCTAGACTTATGAGCTTCTTCTAAAATCTTAAGTCTTAAGTCTCCCTGTTTAGGTACCCAAATTCTATTTTTATGGAATTTTCAAATTCCATCTGCTCCTTGTTCTAATTCCTTTATTCTTCCTTTCATTCCTTCAGCATCATCCTTGATTGCTGTAGTTTGAACATTCTTCAATTGTTCCATTAAATCTATTTGTAGATTTAATCTGAGAGCACGAACCCTTCGTTGTTTCTCATAATATTTACGACTTAAGGCATCTGCAACTACATTCGCCTTTCCTTCGTGATACTGAATATCACAGTCGTAATCACTTAAAATTTCCATCCATCTCCTTTGCCTCATATTTAACTCTTTTTGCCCAAATATGTATCTTAAACTTTTGTGGTCAGTGTAGACAGTAAATTTACTTCCGTAAAGATAGTGTCTCCAAATCTTAAGGGCAAAAATTACGGCTCCTAACTCTAAATCATGAGTCGTATAATTCTCTTCGTGCTTTTTCAATTGCCTTGATGCGTACGCAATTACCTTCTTGCGTTGCATAAGCACACATCCATATCCTAATTTTGAAGCATCACAATATATTTCAAAATCTTCTGTTCCTTCTGGTAAGGCTAAGATTGGTGCATGGGTTAATTTCTGCTTCAAAATTCTAAAAGCTTCTTCTTGTTTAGGTCCCCATTCAAACTTAGTAGCTTTACAGGTTAGCTTAGTTAAGGGTACAGCTATCTTGGAAAAATCCTTAATAAACCGTCTATAATACCCAGCTAATCCTATAAAACTTCTAATTTCCATTGCTGTTTGTGGAACCTTCCATTTGGTAATTGCCTCTATCTTAGCAGGATCTACATGAATACCTTCATGATTCACCATGTGTCCTAAAAATTGCACTTCCTTTAGCCAAAATTCACATTTCGAGAATTTGGCGTACAACTTTTCTTTTCTTAACAAAGTTAAGAGTGCATGAAGATGTTCACAATGCTCTGTCTGACTTTTGGAATAAATAAGTATATCGTCTATGAAGACAATTACAAATTTATCCAAATACGGTTTACAGATCCTATTCATCATGTCCATGAATGCTGCAGGTGCATTCGTTAACCCGAAAGGCATGACTGTAAACTCGTAATGACCATACCTAGTTCTGAAAGCAGTTTTAGGTATGTCTTCTTCTTGTACCTTTAATTGATGGTATCCGGAGCGTAAACCTATCTTAGAAAAATATCTAGCCCCCTGAAGTTGATCAAAAAGATCATCAATCCTAGGTAATGGATATCGATTCTTAGTTGTAACCTTATTCAATTCTCTATAATCGATACACATTCTCATTGAACCGTCCTTTTTCTTTACAAACAACAATGGCGCTCCCCAAGGGGATGAACTAGGTTGTATGAATCCTTTACTTAGTAATTCATCTAATTGCTTTTTCAGTTCTAACATTTCTGTAGGTGCTAACCGATAAGGTGCCTTGGCTATCGGTGTAGTTCCTGGAATTAGATGAATCCTAAATTCTACTTCCCTGTCTGGAGGTAATCCTGGTAAATCTTCTGGAAATACATCAGAATATTCTGAGACTACTGGTATTTCCTTAAGATCTTTTCCCTTAGTGCTGATGATTACCGAAATCATATACACTATTCCTTGTTTTCGTTCATAATTAGCAATTTTCATTACTGATATGAACTTCATGGGCTTACGTGGTTTATCTCCTGTAATCCTAATCACTTCTCCGGTAGGTGATTGAATTTCTATGGAATTTTGATCACAAAAGATTCTAGCATGGTTGGCTACTAACCAATCCATTCCTAATACAACATCAAATTCAGCTAAATTCATTGGCAATAGTCTTGCAGAGAATTTATGTCCTAAAAGTTCTATATTTCCTTCTTGCAAAACTTTATCTATTTTAACTGAATTTCCGTCTGCTGTTTCAACTGTAAAAATCTGCCTAATATTGGTTAAAGGTAAACTAAGAGCTTGGCAGAATGAAGTATTTATAAAACTTTGGTTTGCACCAGAGTCAAATAATACTTTTGCATACACATTGTGGACTAAGAACGTACCCGCTATCACATCCGGAATAAGTTCTGCTTCTTGAGTGGTCAGCTGAAATGCCCTGGCATTCTTCTTTGTAGTTCCTTCGGTTGCCTTAGGTTTGTTGTCTACTGGTTTGACCAATTTAGGACATTCGGTTTTATAATGCCCCGCTTCTCCACAGTTAAAACAGATTACAGTTTTCTTTTTGCAGTTTTCTTCACGATGTCCTATACCCTTGCAAAAATTGCAAGTGATATCGCATCTTCCATAATGCTTCTTTTTGCATTTCCTGCAGAAAGGTGGATTTGAATATTGCCCTGTTCCTCTTTTCTTGAAATTATTACTATTACCCGCCCGAAATCCTTGGGTAATCTTCTGAGCCAATTCCTTTTTCCTATCTTCATCTCTTGTGCGCACCAGTTCATCAGTTAGAGTATTGGCTAATTCTACCGCATCATCAATAGTGCGAGGTCTCGCCGCTTTGACAATATTGCGGATTTCGCTAATTAGCCCCCAAATATAGCGAGAAATAAGTACCGGTTCTGGCGAAGCCAGTGTTGGTACCACTCTTGCATATTCAAAGAATGTCGAGGTATACCCACGACAATCCACACCCATCATCCGATGATTTAGAAACTTATTCGCCATCTGTTCTTTTTCATACTCAGGACAGAATTTTCTTTCCACCAAACCCTTAAATTCTTCCCAAGTCATAGCATAAGCTATTACTCTTCCTTTTGATTGTAACACAGTGTTCCACCACTCGAGTGCTCCTTCTTTGAATAGATTGGATGAATACATGACTTGATCATCTTTACCACATTTACTTATTGTAATGACTGCTTCGGTTTTCTCTAACCAACGCAGTGATGCAGTTGCTCCTTCATTGCCTGCAAATTCAGTGGGTTTACAAGCAAGGAATTCTTTGAAAGTGCAACCAGGCGTTGCAGTTTTCATTTTCTTAGGTAATGGAGCTTGATGTGGTTCCTTATTATGGTTAACATGATTGTTGCCTCCATTTACACTATTACTGAAGTTATCTTCAGTAATCTGTTTACTAGGGACAATTTGTTGTGGTTCGATCGGATTCTTTATAGCAGCAACGAATGCTGGAATAGCATTGGCTATCCCTTGAGCAACAATGTTTTCGATATCTTGCCGAGTCATATATTGATCTCTTGAATGTTGTTCAGAATGATTAACTTCATTTATAGGTTCATTACCACTGTTTGCCATCTGATAATGTATATATATAAATTTTATTAGTAACTGACGAATAATAATTATATACAAACAATCAGAAAATTTTATAATACAGATATAGTCAAAACAATCTATTTCTCGATTTCATTTATATATCTATTATAATATGCATCATTACTCACAGATATCATACAGAGTTTTATTGGTTATTTACAGACTAACTTTATTGGTACTATTATACAACTACCATTTTATGATCGTTCTAACTCTCGTTACTTGCTGTTTTAAAAACGCATTTCCCTCTCGTCGTACTTCCAAGCAATCTGTCCGCCTATCTCCCTCATTCTATTCCCCATATCAAACAACTCTTCACCAAAGTGGCGGAGTTCGGCCATGTTTTCAGTACTCATGGGTGGATTAGGTAATGGTTCTGGATCGAATTGTGGAAGAAAAGAATAAGGATCGTTGACAATATTTTGGAATTGCCAATCGTTTGTCCACCATTCGTCCATTCCTATGGGTTGGGAGTGGACTATTGGATCTGGAATTGCTGGTTCCCAATTCATAGGGAGTTGGTTTTCAATAGGATAGGTAAAAAGATTTGTCTGGACAGGCTGAATCGTCTCACAGTTTTCCAACAGAAAATCTATCTCCTCTTGAAAGGTTCTTTCCTGGGTTGGATTGGAACTCTCTCCGATTTCTCTCTGAGATGGTATAGACCCTTGCCCAACTTCCATTACCATTTCTTTATTAATTTCCTCCATTTGTATTTCTATCTCCTTATCCTCCTCTTTGTTTCCAGTTTCCATTTCTTGTAGTTTAGAACTCTCTCCGGTGATAACTTCTTTTCCCTTTTTCAAAGGATTATTTATTTTGGGCAGTTTTTTAGCTGGCTTCTTCTTACGGATTTTCCTCCATCCTACATAAGTTCTTTTCTTTTGTTTTGGTTTGCTCAAAGGTGGAACCTTGAATTCTACTGGTTGTTCAACATCGGGATAGTAGCTAGTATATTCTTTGGAAGCTTCGATAGTTACGGGGTAAAGATTAAGGTTCTGAAAAGCTTCGGATATCCCACTCATGCTGATGTAGCATATATGCAAAATGCATAAAATACTGAGTTAAAATTTACAAATAACTTTGTAATTTATTACATACTGTGTACTAGTTGATTACAAAGATAACTAACAAACATACTCAGGTTTCAAATTTTATTTATCACACAGAGTTTCTAGATTGTGAGAGTAGGGTGCTAAACTTTTAAAATATCTAAAGATTTATATTTTCTGCTACTGTGGCTAGCATATATAAATTTGCCCATTTCTCATCTAGTTTATCTTCCCAAGGTGATTTATCAATTAATTCCTGAGTTTCTCGTTTAATCCTCTTTTCTCGAATTTTCTCTTTACTTTTCTTAATAATCATTTCCCTCTTTTGAGGAGAAAGTGATTCCTCGTATTGTGCCTTACGCACGAATATTCCTTCTTCAGGAATTTCCGCCTGATTCGAGGATTTGATTCGGGATGAACTTCCCTTCTCATTGGATGATCTGTCTAATTTAAAATAGATGCTTGACAGCATTTTCTTACCCATACTGTAACTAACAAATAATCAAATAATCAGTTAATAATACAAATAATCACATAACAGTAATCAGGAAAAAAAAATTAAGTATTTCTAAATACTTAATTAGCTTAACTCAGTGGCTCTGATACCACCTTTTTCTGTCACGACCCCTGACTCGGTTTTACCCGTTTCAGAAGCCGCGGGACAGAAATACTGCGGTATTTAATTGATTAAGTTTAACAGCGGAAACATGATCATTTAAAGCTAAAATTTTTCCCCGATTATTTTATTTCACAATTCGGGATAAAACCCCGATAATTTACAATATTATGTTTTTACTATAAAATAGGGATATTACAAAACTTATTTCTTTATTTTATAATGAGCCACTATCTTAAGCTTGAAATGCTCCTCAGCACTTTTTCCTGAATTACAACAGATCACCTGAAACATGTTTGAAAAAGGTTTTGTCAGCGGGAAATACTAAGTGAATCATTCTATTTACTAAAATGACACATTTGTTATAATTTACAGTATTTAAGGAAGATTACAATGTTTCTGATATCAACCAAACTACCCACAGTATTTGTCACTCGAATCTTTACGGTGACTGTGGTCATATCACCATTGGCTGCCCCAATGAATGACGAATATCACTAAATTTAGGTTCGCCCACCTAAAGTGATAAAACTGTAATACTGTGCACAATACCCCACATACCGGCTGTAATTTGGTGATTACATAAACTTAATCACTGTAATTATAACTTTAAAAATAAACATGATTTTAAAAGTAATTTGATAAAAAGAGAATGACTCACATTGCTGATTTAATACGGACAGAGTCTAGTCTAGGATTTAGCCTTGTTAACCTAATATAAATAACAATGCACACAAAACTGGGTTAGTAATCAATCCAGCAATTACGATAATTTACGAGATCAAATTCTCACAATGAATGACAAAATGCAATACTTCATCCATCGAATTAACGATGATCCGTTGAATTAACAACGAACGACAAAGTATAATACTTTATCTATCGAATTAACGATGATTCGTCAAATTAATGACGAATAATAAAGTATAACCCTAATGTGGGCGGCACTTAAACATTCATTGGATATATTGATCGTCGGATAAATGAATCGTAGCAGCGATTGTGCTAATACCCTGTTTTGCGGCGTCGATTTGTGAACTGTGATAGTAAATTGAACGTAACTCAGTGAATATTTCGAAATTTTACGTCGTTTTTGTGCCCAGATTCCAGTCCCAAACCCCACTATTTATAGGTGAAATTTTACCCTCAGGCGGCCCGCGTAAGAATACGCTTAACCTGAAGCGGGCCGCGTGAGACCTATTTTTAGCTATAGGGTTGCCACGTTTGGCACTAGCTTGGCTGAGTTGACAGTTTTCGATAATTCCTTGTTGCCAACGTTTAAAATGGATAATCGTCCATAGGGTTTAACCCCCCCTGAGTTTTAGGGGCCCTAATCCTGATTCTGAAAATTATGAAAATTTTAGGGTTTGTTCAGAATCACTTGGGTGTCTCAATTATGGTTTCCTTTTGGACTAATTAATTTAATAATTATGACTTTTGATTTAGAGTTGTTACATTCTCCCCACCTTAATAAAAATCTCGTCCTCGAGATTTACTGGAATAATTGAGGATACTTTTTCTTCATTTCTGATTCCAGTTCCCAAGTGTACTCAGCTCCTCTCTTTGAATCCCATCTAACTTTGACTAGAACTAGTCGTTTGTGCTTGAGAAACTTGATCTTTCGATCCTCAATTTGAAGAGGTCTCTCAATAAATTTCAACTTTTCGTTTACCTCTATATCTCGAAGAGGTACTACCAGTGATTCATCTGATAAGCATTTCTTGAGATTGGATACATGAAATACATCATGTACTCCAACTAATTCTTCTGGTAATTGTAAACGATAAGCTACTGGTCCTATACGTTGGATCACTGGAAATGGTCCTACATATCTTGGACTTAGCTTTCCTTTCTTACCAAATCTAACAACTCCTTTCCAAGGAGAAACTTTTAACAATACTCTGTCTCCAACTTGGAATTCTAATGGCTTGCATCTATTGTCTGCATAACTCTTCTGGCGATCTCGAGCTATCTTCAGCCTTTCTTTGATTTGAGTAATCTTATCAGTTGTTTCTTGCACTATTTCAGGTCCTGATAATTGACTCTCTCCTATTTCTGCCCAACAAACGGGAGTTGTGCACTTTCTTCCATACAGTGCCTCGAATGGAGCGGTTTCAATGCTTGAGTGATAACTATTGTTATAGGAGAATTCAATTAATGGTAAGTGATCATCCCAACTTCCACCAAAATCTATTACACATGCTCGGAGCATGTCTTCTAGAGTTTGGATCGTCCTTTCACTTTGTCCGTCTGTTTGTGGATGATATGCAGTGCTCAGGTTTAGTCGAGTTCCCATAGCTTGCTGGAAACTTTTCCAGAAATGGGAAGTAAAACGACTATCTCTATCCGAAACAATGGAGAGTGGAACTCCATGTAAGGATACAACTTCATCTACATACAATTTAGCCTGTTTTTCCATGCTAAAGGTTTCTTTCATAGGTAGAAAGTGAGCAGATTTGGTTAATCGATCCACAATTACCCAAATCGCATCATTACCTTTTCTAGTTTTGGGTAACTTAGTAACAAAATCCATTGTTATAAGTTCCCATTTCCATACTGGCATTTCTAATTGTTGTAGTAATCCTGAAGGTTTCTGATGTTCTGCCTTAACTTGTGAACAAGTAAGACATTTAGAAACATAGCTGGCTATGTCCTTTTTCATTCCTATCCACCAGAAGTTCTTCCTTAGATCTTGGTACATTTTATTGTTTCCTGGATGCATAGTGTACCTAGACTTATGAGCTTCTTCTAAAATCTTAAGTCTTAAGTCTCCCTGTTTAGGTACCCAAATTCTATTTTTATGGAATTTTCAAATTCCATCTGCTCCTTGTTCTAATTCCTTTATTCTTCCTTTCATTCCTTCAGCATCATCCTTGATTGTTGTAGTTTGAACATTCTTCAATTGTTCCATTAAATCTATTTGTAGATTTAATCTGAGAGCACGAACCCTTCGTTGTTTCTCATAATATTTACGACTTAAGGCATCTGCAACTACATTCGCCTTTCCTTCGTGATACTGAATATCACAGTCGTAATCACTTAAAATTTCCATCCATCTCCTTTGCCTCATATTTAACTCTTTTTGCCCAAATATGTATCTTAAACTTTTGTGGTCAGTGTAGACAGTAAATTTACTTCCGTAAAGATAGTGTCTCCAAATCTTAAGGGCAAAAATTACGGCTCCTAACTCTAAATCATGAGTCGTATAATTCTCTTCGTGCTTTTTCAATTGCCTTGATGCGTACGCAATTACCTTCTTGCGTTGCATAAGCACACATCCATATCCTAATTTTGAAGCATCACAATATATTTCAAAATCTTCTGTTCCTTCTGGTAAGGCTAAGATTGGTGCATGGGTTAATTTCTGCTTCAAAATTCTAAAAGCTTCTTCTTGTTTAGGTCCCCATTCAAACTTAGTAGCTTTACAGGTTAGCTTAGTTAAGGGTACAGCTATCTTGGAAAAATCCTTAATAAACCGTCTATAATACCCAGCTAATCCTATAAAACTTCTAATTTCCATTGCTGTTTGTGGAACCTTCCATTTGGTAATTGCCTCTATCTTAGCAGGATCTACATGAATACCTTCATGATTCACCATGTGTCCTAAAAATTGCACTTCCTTTAGCCAAAATTCACATTTCGAGAATTTGGCGTACAACTTTTCTTTTCTTAACAAAGTTAAGAGTGCATGAAGATGTTCACAATGCTCTGTCTGACTTTTGGAATAAATAAGTATATCGTCTATGAAGACAATTACAAATTTATCCAAATACGGTTTACAGATCCTATTCATCATGTCCATGAATGCTGCAGGTGCATTCGTTAACCCGAAAGGCATGACTGTAAACTCGTAATGACCATACCTAGTTCTGAAAGCAGTTTTAGGTATGTCTTCTTCTTGTACCTTTAATTGATGGTATCCGGAGCGTAAACCTATCTTAGAAAAATATCTAGCCCCCTGAAGTTGATCAAAAAGATCATCAATCCTAGGTAATGGATATCGATTCTTAGTTGTAACCTTATTCAATTCTCTATAATCGATACACATTCTCATTGAACCGTCCTTTTTCTTTACAAACAACAATGGCGCTCCCCAAGGGGATGAACTAGGTTGTATGAATCCTTTACTTAGTAATTCATCTAATTGCTTTTTCAGTTCTAACATTTCTGTAGGTGCTAACCGATAAGGTGCCTTGGCTATCGGTGTAGTTCCTGGAATTAGATGAATCCTAAATTCTACTTCCCTGTCTGGAGGTAATCCTGGTAAATCTTCTGGAAATACATCAGAATATTCTGAGACTACTGGTATTTCCTTAAGATCTTTTCCCTTAGTGCTGATGATTACCGAAATCATATACACTATTCCTTGTTTTCGTTCATAATTAGCAATTTTCATTACTGATATGAACTTCATGGGCTTACGTGGTTTATCTCCTGTAATCCTAATCACTTCTCCGGTAGGTGATTGAATTTCTATGGAATTTTGATCACAAAAGATTCTAGCATGGTTGGCTACTAACCAATCCATTCCTAATACAACATCAAATTCAGCTAAATTCATTGGCAATAGTCTTGCAGAGAATTTATGTCCTAAAAGTTCTATATTTCCTTCTTGCAAAACTTTATCTATTTTAACTGAATTTCCGTCTGCTGTTTCAACTGTAAAAATCTGCCTAATATTGGTTAAAGGTAAACTAAGAGCTTGGCAGAATGAAGTATTTATAAAACTTTGGTTTGCACCAGAGTCAAATAATACTTTTGCATACACATTGTGGACTAAGAACGTACCCGCTATCACATCCGGAATAAGTTCTGCTTCTTGAGTGGTCAGCTGAAATGCCCTGGCATTCTTCTTTGTAGTTCCTTCGGTTGCCTTAGGTTTGTTGTCTACTGGTTTGACCAATTTAGGACATTCGGTTTTATAATGCCCCGCTTCTCCACAGTTAAAACAGATTACAGTTTTCTTTTTGCAGTTTTCTTCACGATGTCCTATACCCTTGCAAAAATTGCAAGTGATATCGCATCTTCCATAATGCTTCTTTTTGCATTTCCTGCAGAAAGGTGGATTTGAATATTGCCCTGTTCCTCTTTTCTTGAAATTATTACTATTACCCGCCCGAAATCCTTGGGTAATCTTCTGAGCCAATTCCTTTTTCCTATCTTCATCTCTTGTGCGCACCAGTTCATCAGTTAGAGTATTGGCTAATTCTACCGCATCATCAATAGTGCGAGGTCTCGCCGCTTTGACAATATTGCGGATTTCGCTAATTAGCCCCCAAATATAGCGAGAAATAAGTACCGGTTCTGGCGAAGCCAGTGTTGGTACCACTCTTGCATATTCAAAGAATGTCGAGGTATACCCACGACAATCCACACCCATCATCCGATGATTTAGAAACTTATTCGCCATCTGTTCTTTTTCATACTCAGGACAGAATTTTCTTTCCACCAAACCCTTAAATTCTTCCCAAGTCATAGCATAAGCTATTACTCTTCCTTTTGATTGTAACACAGTGTTCCACCACTCGAGTGCTCCTTCTTTGAATAGATTGGATGAATACATGACTTGATCATCTTTACCACATTTACTTATTGTAATGACTGCTTCGGTTTTCTCTAACCAACGCAGTGATGCAGTTGCTCCTTCATTGCCTGCAAATTCAGTGGGTTTACAAGCAAGGAATTCTTTGAAAGTGCAACCAGGCGTTGCAGTTTTCATTTTCTTAGGTAATGGAGCTTGATGTGGTTCCTTATTATGGTTAACATGATTGTTGCCTCCATTTACACTATTACTGAAGTTATCTTCAGTAATCTGTTTACTAGGGACAATTTGTTGTGGTTCGATCGGATTCTTTATAGCAGCAACGAATGCTGGAATAGCATTGGCTATCCCTTGAGCAACAATGTTTTCGATATCTTGCCGAGTCATATATTGATCTCTTGAATGTTGTTCAGAATGATTAACTTCATTTATAGGTTCATTACCACTGTTTGCCATCTGATAATGTATATATATAAATTTTATTAGTAACTGACGAATAATAATTATATACAAACAATCAGAAAATTTTATAATACAGATATAGTCAAAACAATCTATTTCTCGATTTCATTTATATATCTATTATAATATGCATCATTACTCACAGATATCATACAGAGTTTTATTGGTTATTTACAGACTAACTTTATTGGTACTATTATACAACTACCATTTTATGATCGTTCTAACTCTCGTTACTTGCTGTTTTAAAAACGCATTTCCCTCTCGTCGTACTTCCAAGCAATCTGTCCGCCTATCTCCCTCATTCTATTCCCCATATCAAACAACTCTTCACCAAAGTGGCGGAGTTCGGCCATGTTTTCAGTACTCATGGGTGGATTAGGTAATGGTTCTGGATCGAATTGTGGAAGAAAAGAATAAGGATCGTTGACAATATTTTGGAATTGCCAATCGTTTGTCCACCATTCGTCCATTCCTATGGGTTGGGAGTGGACTATTGGATCTGGAATTGCTGGTTCCCAATTCATAGGGAGTTGGTTTTCAATAGGATAGGTAAAAAGATTTGTCTGGACAGGCTGAATCGTCTCACAGTTTTCCAACAGAAAATCTATCTCCTCTTGAAAGGTTCTTTCCTGGGTTGGATTGGAACTCTCTCCGATTTCTCTCTGAGATGGTATAGACCCTTGCCCAACTTCCATTACCACTTCTTTATTAATTTCCTCCATTTGTATTTCTATCTCCTTATCCTCCTCTTTGTTTCCAGTTTCCATTTCTTGTAGTTTAGAACTCTCTCCGGTGATAACTTCTTTTCCCTTTTTCAAAGGATTATTTATTTTGGGCAGTTTTTTAGCTGGCTTCTTCTGACGGATTTTCCTCCATCCTACATAAGTTCTTTTCTTTTGTTTTGGTTTGCTCAAAGGTGGAACCTTGAATTCTACTGGTTGTTCAACATCGGGATAGTAGCTAGTATATTCTTTGGAAGCTTCGATAGTTACGGGGTAAAGATTAAGGTTCTGAAAAGCTTCGGATATCCCACTCATGCTGATGTAGCATATATGCAAAATGCATAAAATACTGAGTTAAAATTTACAAATAACTTTGTAATTTATTACATACTGTGTACTAGTTGATTACAAAGATAACTAACAAACATACTCAGGTTTCAAATTTTATTTATCACACAGAGTTTCTAGATTGTGAGAGTAGGGTGCTAAACTTTTAAAATATCTAAAGATTTATATTTTCTGCTACTGTGGCTAGCATATATAAATTTGCCCATTTCTCATCTAGTTTATCTTCCCAAGGTGATTTATCAATTAATTCCTGAGTTTCTCGTTTAATCCTCTTTTCTCGAATTTTCTCTTTACTTTTCTTAATAATCATTTCCCTCTTTTGAGGAGAAAGTGATTCCTCGTATTGTGCCTTACGCACGAATATTCCTTCTTCAGGAATTTCCGCCTGATTCGAGGATTTGATTCGGGATGAACTTCCCTTCTCATTGGATGATCTGTCTAATTTAAAATAGATGCTTGACAGCTTTTTCTTACCCATACTGTAACTAACAAATAATCAAATAATCAGTTAATAATACAAATAATCACATAACAGTAATCAGGAAAAAAAAATTAAGTATTTCTAAATACTTAATTAGCTTAACTCAGTGGCTCTGATACCACCTTTTTCTGTCACGACCCCTGACTCGGTTTTACCCGTTTCAGAAGCCGCGGGACAGAAATACTGCGGTATTTAATTGATTAAGTTTAACAGCGGAAACAGGATCATTTAAAGCTAAAATTTTTCCCCGATTATTTTATTTCACAATTCGGGATAAAACCCCGATAATTTACAATATTATGTTTTTACTATAAAATAGGGATATTACAAAACTTATTTCTTTATTTTATAATGAGCCACTATCTTAAGCTTGAAATGCTCCTCAGCACTTTTTCCTGAATTACAACAGATCACCTGAAACATGTTTGAAAAAGGTTTTGTCAGCGGGAAATACTAAGTGAATCATTCTATTTACTAAAATGACACATTTGTTATAATTTACAGTATTTAAGGAAGATTACAATGTTTCTGATATCAACCAAACTACCCACAGTATTTGTCACTCGAATCTTTACGGTGACTGTGGTCATATCACCATTGGCTGCCCCAATGAATGACGAATATCACTAAATTTAGGTTCGCCCACCTAAAGTGATAAAACTGTAATACTGTGCACAATACCCCACATACCGGCTGTAATTTGGTGATTACATAAACTTAATCACTGTAATTATAACTTTAAAAATAAACATGATTTTAAAAGTAATTTGATAAAAAGAGAATGACTCACATTGCTGATTTAATACGGACAGAGTCTAGTCTAGGATTTAGCCTTGTTAACCTAATATAAATAACAATGCACACAAAACTGGGTTAGTAATCAATCCAGCAATTACGATAATTTACGAGATCAAATTCTCACAATGAATGACAAAATGCAATACTTCATCCATCGAATTAACGATGATCCGTTGAATTAACAACGAACGACAAAGTATAATACTTTATCTATCGAATTAACGATGATTCGTCAAATTAATGACGAATAATAAAGTATAACCCTAATGTGGGCGGCACTTAAACATTCATTGGATATATTGATCGTCGGATAAATGAATCGTAGCAGCGATTGTGCTAATACCCTGTTTTGCGGCGTCGATTTGTGAACTGTGATAGTAAATTGAACGTAACTCAGTGAATATTTCGAAATTTTACGTCGTTTTTGTGCCCAGATTCCAGTCCCAAACCCCACTATTTATAGGTGAAATTTTACCCTCAGGCGGCCCGCGTAAGAATACGCTTAACCTGAAGCGGGCCGCGTGAGACCTATTTTTAGCTATAGGGTTGCCACGTTTGGCACTAGCTTGGCTGAGTTGACAGTTTTCGATAATTCCTTGTTGCCAACGTTTAAAATGGATAATCGTCCATAGGGTTTAACCCCCCCTGAGTTTTAGGGGCCCTAATCCTGATTCTGAAAATTATGAAAATTTTAGGGTTTGTTCAGAATCACTTGGGTGTCTCAATTATGGTTTCCTTTTGGACTAATTAATTTAATAATTATGACTTTTGATTTAGAGTTGTTACAATACAGACCAAAAAAACTTTTAAAACAACTATAAATATGGTCGGATCTGGTATAAACTTAACACCATTTAGTTCGTAATATCTTCGTGAAGCACATATTAGGAACATGATGCACATTCTATACCTCAAAGCTTGAATCTAATGGTCCTAACCCTTTTATCCACATTACTAACTGATTTAACATCCAGAAGTGGTATCTTCGTTTCGTCCTTCCCATTGACATTCATTCCCGCCCCAACATAAAGTCAAATGCAACATTAAACTTTATTCAACAAATGATATTAAGCCAGTCGCAACAATAGTTAAATGCACATTAACCACATGTATATGCAGTCATCACATACGTACACTTGACGAATATTTACAACAGCCATGCAGAGTTAGTTGATGTATGAAACTTTACCCTTAGTGCCTCCCAGGCCTTTGAATGAGCTTCTGGTGTCTGCAAAAGAAAAATCGGTTAAGACGTATATACTTGAACTAAATGGATAAAATAACATGGGTTTCATACCGATTTAGCACTTTCGTCTTCGAGATCCGAAGCAGCAATCCATTCAATGGAAGGTTTTAACGAAGACGCGATGCAGGCATGAAGAAGGGCCTGCATTTCAACCACACGATTATATAAACCAAAACTAAGAGTCTGTACATAGAGTTTAAACTTTAAATACACTAATTATACCTTAACGACAGACAAATAAGAGTCGGTTAGGCCAACGTATTTTCCCACCATTGTAATCTTGACCTGCAGGGAATAATCGTTGGCCAGACGCGAAACGAAACGTGGTAAGAGAAGAGAATAATCGGGATGAAAACTAACAGAGTTAGTGAGATTGTCAAAAGTTTCGGCCCGAGTAGTCCACTCTTGTAAATTCGGAGGTCCGGCTACACTGAAACACATTGTATAATCGATTAGTATGCAATCTATTGTGTAGCAATAGCATAACTATTTTACTTGATTATGCAGTGAGTCAGTGACGATAAGGTACATATAAAAAGCTCACCGAACTAATGCTAGCTGTTTCAGGATAGCCTCATAAGCATTTTGGTTCTGCAACAAAGTCATTGAAATTAAGAAACGATGCAAAAAATCTCAAAGAAATACAAAAAAAAGTGTTAGGTTTACGTACATGAAGTAAAAGAGGGACATGCCAAATGTTTGGAATGTCATGTATATTGAGAATGTTAGCAGCCTGTTTACAGTATACAGAATTAATCAGGAAACCAAGAATCGCAAAAAATAATAATAAGTAGAGTCGATACTCAATAGTCTGATACAAAAGATTACAAAACGGTGTCAACATCAACTTACAGGTACATGGCAGAATTGTGAGAGTTTATGCTTTGTATTTTCCAACAATGGCTGCAAGGTAATCATGGCAGATAATTAATACTTAATTACTTATAAGATCCGATAAAGAAAAAGCGACATTTATATGTAATTATAAGTTATCTTCATTCTTCAATATGATTACATGAAACATATGTTGGTAAAAAGTGAGTCCTAATAAGAGCCTACCTGAGCGGACCGGCATGGTAAACAGTAGTCGAAACCACTGTTGTGTAATATTTTATTGGGTTAACACATAGTTTTGTAGATAAAACAGTTGGTTGAAACCACTGCTGGGTAAAAACTGTAGTTTAAAACCACTGTTTGGCTAAAACAGTGTTTTGTCGAGGAAACAGTAGTGGAAACCACTGTTGGCTCAAACTACTGTGGTTTGAAACCACAATTTCAAGCCAACAGTGATTTCAACTACTGTTATCTCCACAAAACACTGTTTTAGCCGAACAGTGGTTTCAAACCACAGTTTTAACCCAGCAGTGGTTTCAACCAACTGTTTTCTCCACAAAACACTGTTTTAACCTAATAAACCCAATAAAATATTACCCGACAGTGGTTTCAATCACTGTTTTCTCCAAGCCCAATTTGATAACCAAAGTGGTTTGAACCACTGTTTTCAATCACTGTTTTAACCTACGTTTAAGTTCTCTGACCTTGACTCGTTTTTTAGAGCTTTTGAAAGAACATGGGCGATTCTTTATAGAGTCCGTGACTCTTTTCCCCACAGCCAATGGTGATAGCCGCTCCTGGGAAAAAGGGGATCCACACGTTTAAAAGCATAACTATTTATAAATCTATAAATTCATTCGATCACCATTCCCTAACAACATCATAAGAAAATGACTCAGAATTTTAACATTTCATCCTCAAATCTCATTAAAACAACCACATTCATATTTTCCTGTGAATTCGTACAAAGTTGCAGAAGCAGCCATTAATCTTGATATATATTACCCAGATTTCAGATTAAAAATCAGGAAAAGGGGGTTAGAATTATAGGAAAACAATAGTTTTATGATCATCACGATTGAAGATTGAAAAAAAAATATAAAAAGAATAGAAAAGATGAGGATGAAGGTGAATAATACCAGACCATTATAACCCGGAAATCAGATTTTTCAATTCACATTTCACTTGTTTTATATACGAGCCATTGAGATTCAAACTAACAAAACCTGAAATTAGATCCAAATAATCACAATTAGAATGCAAAATCAACATAATTTAACAAAATACACTAAAAAACCCTAACTTAAAACACTAAATCAATGCTTAATTTAACAAAATTACACATATTTGAAGCTCTAATCAGAAGGCATAACAACAACAAAGAATCACAGAGTACAGATCGTACGTCAGTTACTCAAAACAACAAACCCTAGAAATCTCAAACTTTCAAAATTAAACAATTACCAATAGTTCGAAGATCCCGAAGATACTGACACTTTGAAGCACCTTCCTGTAGAATCAAACTCAACGCTTTATTAACGCTAGACTGGTGCTTCCTGCTTACGGCGGAGCTTCTCCGCCTTTGCCGCTTCCTTTTTGGCGAACTTTTTGCTGGTTTCTTGAGATGAATTCTATTGTTCTGGCTCCATTGATGAGTGTGTTAGGGTTAGGGTTTGTGAAATGTAGATTGAAGAAGATAGAGAGATGAATTCTGTTGTTCTGGCTCCAGCGGTGGTTTATGGAAAGATTGCTCGCTCTGGATGATATGAGAGAGAGATGAATTGAAATTTGAATGTGGAGCCAGAATCATGTATGTTATATATGTATACGGTTTGAATTTTGAATTTGGAGCCAGAATTTTGAATTTGGAATATGGGCAGAGGTTTTGAACGTGGCAGAGCTTTTGAATTTTGAATGATAGGCAGAGTTTTGCCTTTTGTATGTGGGCAGAGCTTTGCCTTTTGTGTATGGGCAGACTTATGGCATCAGACCTTTGAGATTTGGATTTGGGCCAGAGTTTTGAGTTTTAAAGTCTTTTAATATTAAACTTTATGATGTCAGTATGACTTCTCTATGGCTGCCACCTCATCGTTGATGACATAAGAAAAGCATTGTTGGATAGCCTCTATGGCTACCACATAAGCTTTGAGGATTCTCCTTTTAAAGAAAGTATAGATAGATTAAAAGAAACTTATTAAAAAATATAAATAAAATTTATAAGGTTGTAGGAGAGAATGCCATGTAGCATTATTTAGAGTCTTTTATTATAAGTTAGACTAGATTTTATTTTTGTACTATATTATGATATTTCACATAAAGATAACTGTAATAATAGAATTATTAAACCATTATACAATTATTTTATATTATATTATATTATATTATATTATATTATATTATATATATAGTTTTCGAAGTACCATGAATAGTAATTTCAATTTTAAAATAATATATAGCTTTTTAATATTTTATTATTAATATATTTTTTAAATATTTACTTTTAACGTTTTCAAAGTACTATGAATACAAATTTCAATTTTAAAATAAAATATAGCTTTTTAATATTTTATTATATTAATATAGTTTTTAACTATTAGCATATTTTAATTTTTTTTCTATTTACTTCTAGCTTTTAACTAATTTTTATTTTTTCCTTTACTAAAACCATATTTGTTTATCATTTATTTTGTTTTTATTAATATTTTTTTTCTTTTTTTAAATCTATCTTTACTTTATCAATTAATTTGATATTTCTTTAATAACTTATGTTCGTTAATTTTTTCTCTAAATACTTAAGTACGTAGTTAAGCTTAATTTTTACCTTCGATTAATATAAGTTAGAATAGTAATTTAAAATAATATTTAGCTTTTTAATATTTATTATATTAATATATTTTTTTAATATTTACTTTTACCTTTTAACATATTTTAATTTTTTCTATTTACTTTTAGCTTTTAACGTATTTTTTATTTTTTTCCTTTTTCTAAAACCATATTTCTTTTATCATTTATTTTGTTTTTAATTCTATAGAGTTAATTACATAGTTAGTCCCTGTGGTTTGCACAAAATAACATTAGGTACTAATAGTTTAAAATCACATTCTAGGGTATTAACTTTTCATTTTGTAACGTTTGAGGGTATTAACTTTTCATTTTGTAACGTTTGAGGGTATTAATTTTTCATTTTGTAACGTTTGAGGGTACTAATAAAATGTGATTTTAAGCCTTTAAACAGTGCTAATACCCTCAAACGTTACAAAATGAAAAGTTAATACCCTAGAATGTTATCAGAAACTATTAGTACCTAAACTTGTTATTTTTTGCAAACCACAGGGACTAACTATGTAATTAACTCTATATTTTTTTTTAAAATCTATCTTTACTTTATCAATTAATTTGATATTTCTTTAATAACTTATGTTCGTTAATTTTCTTTTTTGTAAAAAATTAAGTACGTAGTTGAGCTTAATTTTTACCCTCGATTAATATAAGTTTTATTAAAAACGAATTTCTATTATAAAATAAAGTATTTAATTGCTATCATAAATGATACGATGATAAACTTAACCGATTCTAACAGTTTGGCTTTCTAAACAGCATGCTACATTTTCAAATAACGTTTGTTTTACATTATCATTTGCTCCGTTTCGTCGCAACGCGCGACTGAAAAAAAACCTAGTTTATTTAATTTTTTATATGACACTCCATATTATACTGTTTATTACGTGTACTTATATGACATACATACCATGATAATGTAAAATCCAATTATCATCATTCATCTCTACTAAGACTTTGAGGAACCTTTTTATTCGTATTGCATATTTTGTATGATATATAGTTCTAAAGCTCATAAAGTTTGTATTAATATGAAGACTTTTTAATTGTTTCAGCAGAATGGATTAACAAGGGGAAAAGTTGTATATTCCTTATAGCTAAACATTGAAAAAGAAAAAACCCAAAGCTTCAGTTACAAGGGAAAATAAAGTTACAAAAGAATTGAAAATACCTGTAGTTAGTGTAACTACAACTGTTACAGTTTCGTCCCACATCGACCAGAAGAGAAACCTCCGTGTGGTTTATATGAGGATGGCGGGAGATGAAGATTGTCCCTTCGGGGACATCCGATAAAATTGGAACGATACAGAGAAGATTTGCATGGCCCCTGCGCATGGATGACACGCACAAATCGAGAAATTGTCCAAATTTTTTTCTCAATCTTTTTCTTCTTCACCGCCGGAACTCTTGTTGATACTTGATAGCCGGTTTGGGAGTCTTATTGTAGATCTAGGTGATACCTTGTTTTTGACATAAACGGACGAAATTTGTTGTTTGTGTTCGTTCATTTATTAAAATGGACGAACACAAACAAACTTCCCGCTGAACTGTTCACTGAAAGTTCAGTTCATTTGAAGCCCTACGGCCCATGTACCTATTCATGTCAAGTCATTCCTAATATGGTCTTACACAATCCTATAAACATCTAAGTTTCTCCAAGTTGCAACATTATTAATCTTACTCTCGAACATATTTGTTTTCTTCATGAACTACTTCTTCTATCGTAAGCTGATAAGCAACAACTTAATAAGA
The DNA here is from genome assembly GCA_030545235.1 of Helianthus tuberosus. Lineage (NCBI taxonomy): Eukaryota > Viridiplantae > Streptophyta > Magnoliopsida > Asterales > Asteraceae > Helianthus > Helianthus tuberosus. The sequence continues at coordinate 172,421,960 of CM060352.1, forward strand.
CTAAAGAATGATAGGTTTGGTAATACAAGTATGATTCGATGTTAGGAAGTGACTATGTGGATAATTGGTTTATGCATTGTCGCATGGTGTCACAAGTTTATAGCTATCATTTGTTAATTATAAACATTCTAGAATTGTTACAGTTTCGTCCCACATCGTCCAGAAGAGAAACCTCCGTCTGGGTTATATGACCGTGGCCAAAGACTTAGCTCTTCCCCTCGGTGACATCCAATAAAATTGGAACAATACAGAGAAGGTTAGCATGGTCCCTACGCAAGGATGACACGTACAAATCGAGAAATGGTCTAAATTTTTTTTTGTCTGATTTTGTTTCCTATTTCAGTTTCCTAGTTCATTATGACTTCACATTTTTTGCTCAAATTGGGGGTGTTTGAAGGTGTTCTTACAATAATATATGTTAATTTTGCCAAAATTTCTACACTGGATGATTTTTACATAGTTGTTTTAATAAGTTAATCTTATACTTACTGCTTATTATGAATTTTGGTAGGAATATAAAATATTGTCTTGTCTACCTTAGTTCAATTTCTTATGTTCTTCATGCTTCATGAAATCCTTGTTAGTAGTCAGTAATTGCGTGTCCCGCTTATCACCTGTTATCGTTTAAGAATTTAAAACTCGGGATGCTTCTTCTTCTTCCAACTGTTGTTGCCTAAGACTTAAAGAGTATAAAACTTGTTGACATATTACAATGTTTATATTGTTGTTTGCTGTTTAAGTGGGCTATGGGTATTTGAGAAGTCGCAAATGTTTGATTAATTCTCTAGAATATACATCGTCCCTTCGTATGGTTTATAATATATTCATCATTTAATCTGCATTACGGAGACGTTTTGGACTAATCGTAGCAGAACCAAGCTCAAGCCAAGCTTTGGTTCGTTAAGCTCTTCAGAAAAAAAAAAAAAAAAAAAACGAGCTTGATCCATTTTCGTGATTAGGTCGATTTCTTTGAGACGTAGTTGGTTTTCTGGAGTGTTCTAGTGGTTATTGATCTGATGATTATAAAAAATAGAATTGCTTTTCATTTAAGTTAGGTTATTGTTGTTATATCTTATGTTTTATTTTTTGGTGAATTAGGGCCTGGGTTCGGGCCACACCCAAGTGAAGACCGAGGGTAGAAACGCTAAACGTCAAGAATTGGATCTGAAATTTGACCCAAATCACAACGCTGTGGTGTCAACTCTCCCAACCCATAATCACAACGCTGACCAGTAACAGTTTCATGCTGACCCATAATCACAATGCTAATCGTTAGCAGCAGGGGCGCAGCTTCCTTGGGGCGGGACCCCCCCCCCCCCCCCTCGCGGGAATTGGGAAAAATCAACCCCCAAGCTTCACCAATGGTTAGCAGGCAAAACGATTACTTGAATTAAAACGGCCCAATTCGAGAAGGGCAATCTCTCCAAAATACAAACAGGATAATCATATTTTCTGAATGAAAAATACAAAAGAAACAAATGTCTGCTAATAACGTATGCGATCCCCTAACTGCTCCTGGAAGTTGGATCGTGGATCACACCCAACCACTCCACTAATTCGCTGCTAGGTTGACCCATTGGATCCATCATATACCCGAATATGACATTAAGTTCTGTCCCAACCTGAAGCGGATCTGTGTTCCCAGCGTGTAGCGTATCTGAAGTGTTCGCATTCTGTAGCGCATCTGAATCCTTGAGCCGCTTCTTCTTCCGGGTATAAACAAGCTGGAGTCTATCAAATACATCTTGCTTCTACATGTGTTTGAAGTGTGTACTTGGGGTACCACTGTGGGCTTCTGGCTATAGAGGATTAATATATACGGATACATCACAAACGAGTATTTATCATCTATAACACATAGAATGAAATATTATCTGTGTTCAATCGAAGTTTAGGATGTTAATAGATTGTAGCATTGTGGTTGAGAGTTTTCTCTCAACTACTAAAGCTTGTTTTAACTCTTGCCTCATGACATAACCATCTGGAGTATCATTCCAGTCACTTTTTCTCGCGAACCAAGACGATCATAAGATGGCACAATCAAGGGACGTTTTATTGTGCTACATACGCCTAAAGTGTTTCCAAAGCACAAATCATCGCTAACCTCATATGGTATGTGTCATATGACCCAACTACGACGTGAAAGCAAGCACAACATTTAGACAAGAGGTGAGCAATGAATAATAATAACCGTTAGCATCAAATGAACCTACAAGCCAAGAGGGTCGTTCTTGTTATAGGCTTGGTTAGAGCATCAAATACAAGTTTGATTTGGCCGAACCAGTCATGCCATATAACGATAACAGACGATATTGTAGCTACTACAGATTCAGACCGTTATCCCTTTTGCAAGCAAGGACGTTTCGGTTTATTCAAGTATCAGAAAACACACTACAAGAAAATTCAAGAGAGAAAACTTAATCAAACGAGCTACCATCTGCTTAAACTTGATACTAGCCAAGTAACTCGAGTTGAATTACGTGAGAGCTTTAACCGAGCTAATTACAAGTGAACATCCCTCTACCCACAGATGGAAAAATGTATCATATCATAGCATTTCGAATCGTAGCAAAAACACTTACCCTATCAATTCAACAAAAATTCCCAGAAAATAACGATACAAACATGAATGATTACCACATAAACGAACCTGAACTCGATCTTTCACGGGCAATGCTTTTTTTCTTGAAATTCATACAAAAAAAACAGCGAAAACATAGGAATTCGGATCAAATATAATCATCTTCCCAACGTCTATAAAGAATAGCTCGGAATCATCTGTAAAAACTTCGATCTCGCTAACGGGTCGTTTGAAAACCGACCCAAAACTGCAATCGTAGCGGTATTACTCCCGAATTTTTCAATCCCTCTAGAGATCATACAAGTGTGATTCGCTTCCACAACGACCATTATATCTCCACCCAATAACGGCGAAACGGTTTCTGCAATCTGTCGAGTTAGTCGTTCTTGAACTTGAAGTTTAAAACCATGAAAATGCACAATCGACTGCAGTAAAGATTTCCTGACAGGATTTATCTCTTCACCAGATATATAACCGATATGAACTAACCCGTAAAACGGAAGTAAATGGTGTTCACAAAGCGACCATAAAGATAGATTAACCTCTGATCTAATGTTATCTTTATAATTAGCGACCCCAACGGTTTTCAACGGCACGGTGGCGAACCCGTTTAGTTTCATCTCCATGTTTGAATCTTTAAAGTTCATGAGCCATTTTACAAACCGGTTAGGCGTACCCACAAGTTCTTTTCTACACAGGTCTTGACCCAATGACCGTACGATCGTCGCAACGGCTGTCTCCATGTCGGGATTACCACTGGGCCCCACTTTCTGGGACCGTGACGGGCACCAAGAATCTTTAAACGAGTTTCTTGTACGGATATTATCTAAACTTATGTCTCGGCATCTTAAAAGACCGAAAAAGTCAACCCAACTCGCCGAATCGTGATTTTCAAAAGTTCCCAAACCAGATCCAACTGTAACTTTGCTCAAGCGTTTGTGGTTTGAATCAAGAAAAGCAGATTGGAAATTGGGGAAATGAATGTGTGAGCACTGAAGAACTACGGCAACACCGGTTGGGTTGATTCCGTGATGTAAACCGAAACAAATATCGTCTGCTAGTTTTTGTGGATCTTGGAGACGTTTAGCGAAAATATCAGCGACTCGAGAGAGTTTGCTAAGGCCCACAACGCGTTGGCCAGATGGAATATAGCCTACGTGGCATTTGACCTGGAATGGGAGTAAACAAGACTCACAGTAGGAGAAGAGATCGATATCCCTAACAAGAACCAGCCCGCCCGATCCTCCAGCAAGCCCGGTTCCATTTTCTACACCCACTTCCGGGAATAATGCACCTTGAACTATATCTTTGACGTTCTGTTTGTACCCTGGATAAGACGAAATAACACAATAAATTATTAGATTAGAGGCGGTGATACTAAGTTTACTAGGTTCAGATAGGCAGATTGTGTAAAAAGTTCAGATCAAAATGGGTATTTCTGCACTTTTTGTCCATAAATTTTGAATCTTTTTACAAACAATTAATTTGATGACAAATTACAAAGGTTAAAACATTTGAATAAAAATCGAAAATTTTGATAAAATGAGGCTTTTAAACATTAAAAACACACTTCAGATGACTTTCGACCCGTTTGGCTAGTTTCCTATTTAGCAGTTTACTTATATTACCACTTTGACCCGTTGGATATGAAGCATACCACAATCAACTCATTTATAGGTAAATGGGTCAAAATCCCACCTCCAGATCAATATCCAAATAAACTCAAACAGATCAAGATGGTTACTTTAAGCATGCACGGTTTGAAACAGGACAGATCAGGCTGGATTGGTTGAAAACATTTTTGTTTTTACCAACAATTAAAAAGTTAAATGATTACAAAGACTATATAACAATTTAGGAGCCTTTTAAACATTCAAAATACAGTTCGAATGACTTTCGACCCATTTAACCAATTTCCTATTCAGCTATTTATTTACTTTACGACCTAGACCCGTCGGCAATAAAGCATACCCGGATCAACCCAATCATAAGTAAACGGGTCAAATCACCACCCCTAAATCAACATCTAAGTAAAGGGATGTTTGGCAGGGCACTTTCAACATCCACCTGACTTGAAAGCACACATCCCAACAACTACCCCTACCTCTAATCAACAAACTATAGCACAACCCAAATAAAAGCGTAACAGCCCAAGTAAAACGTGCCAAAATATTTCAGCTCCGCCCCCATCCAGGAACTTACGGTTTTGTTTTCACCTTACGAGCACAAACAAACATAAATCTTAGAAGAAAGTACTAAAACAATACCTCTAGTTCCTTCACGAAGGGCTTTAGCAACACGAAGAGGGGTCTTCCTAAGCCCTTCTCTATTAACATCTTCACCCAAACCCTGCAACAAAACCTTCACAGCATCTTCAATAGCCACAGTTTCTGGTTCATGCTCAAACCCCCCATCAAGCAACTTCACACCATTCTCAAGCACCACACAATAGTGCCCCTCATCTAAAGCTCCCATTGAAAGAAGCCCACACAAAACTAGATCTTCAAAATCACACCCTTTGATTAAAGATTGAAACTTTAACACAAAAACCCCCAAAAGAATGAATTTTTTTTATGAAAAAGATAAAAGAAAAGTGGCCACTGGTTAGAGATATGGGAGATGGGGCTGCAAAAATGTAAGCAAATTGTGTGAATTATATAGAGATGGAGGGTATGGATTATTATTAAATTGAAAATAATAATAATAAAATGAAGAAAATAATAATAGATCCAATCCCAACCTTGGATCTTTAAGGTCGTTGGTGGTAATTAGGGTTATCGGCGGCTGTGTCTTTTTCTGTGGGACCGGGTTGCAAGATCTGGGTAGGAAAGCTATCGTTTTCGCACTGTGGGTGCGTGTGGGATGTATAGATACACGAGTGTGTATGTATTGGTGTTGGTGGTGGTGGGGGTGGTCAAGTAGGGTTTTAGACTTTAGGACTCACCAACCGCATGTTGGGATCCGTATGCGTAAACGGGTCGGGTCAAAAATATGACATGATGAGATGATGATGATGATGCTACCAACCCACCATGAAAATGGACTTCGTTGAAATTTGGAATATTTTTTTATCCCTAAAGATTCCAGATCTCAAAAATGCTCGCCTATAAACATCTAATGAGTGTATTTTGTCATATAATAATAAAAAATGTTATATAAAAAGTCAAAACCTTTTGTGTTTTTTTAAGGGTAACTTTCGTTAACACATAAGCCGACCCAAACCGGGCCGACCAACAAGAACAACTACAAAATTACATATTTACAAAAGAGCTCCATATACCCCAATCAATCCCTTTATGTCTAGATCTATTAGAGAACCAAAGAAAACCCAACGCTTTAACTTTACTCACAATTCTATCTATTTTATCTCTTTGTTAGAAAAAATGAAATTATTCCTAGCTCGCCATAAACTCCAGCAAACAATCATGATAATTCCTTGCACTGCTTCCTTCTTTAACTCCGACGCTCTAATCTCCTTATGAATTCCAAGAAGGTCTCTAATCGAGAAGGTGAAGATATTCAGGATCTTACACCATGAGCTAATGTCGTTCCATATCACCGAAGCAACCTGGCAAGCAATAAAAATATGATCCACCGATTCTTCGTCCGAGCCACACAGCGGGCACAGAGAATCCCCAACCTAAACGTTCCTGCTCTTTAAAGCAACACCAGTAGGAATCTTATCCATTTCCATTCTCCACGCTTGTATGTTGACTTTAACGGGGACCCACTTGCACCAATCCAATATGAACCTGTTTTCAATATCGGCGTCCGCATAGAGAATCCGTTTAGCAGCCTTAACCAAAAACACTCCCGACGGATCGGAAGTCCAGATCCACTGGTCCTCCACATCCGAGACTTGCACATCTTCCAAAAGAGATTGAAGTTGTTGAAGACTGGAAATGATGACAGGATCGGATATCGTAGATCTCTAGTTCCAGCAAAAAGCTATCCCACTTCCTTGATTAGATACTCGATCCGCGACCACACACCTCTTGTGTGTGATTATAAAAAGCAGGGGTGTATCATCACCGGTATGTAAGAAGTGGAATCAAGTGATAGTCACAATTGAAGAGAGGGGGGTAGCGTTTGTGTGTTGAGATGAGAGAGAAAGAGAGAGTTGCAGGTAGGCGGGAACATCGCCACCGATGGGAGCGGGTTCCAATACGTAGTTGCCAAATTACACATGTGGCACTCGGGTTGTGGCGTTTACATAGGTTATTCTCCATCCACCCTAAAAAACAAAATTTAGAGTAGGGTAATGTAGTTGTCGTGAGCTAATAAAAAACAAGTGTTTTTACTTAAATACCTATACGAGTATGGGTAAGTAAGGTCGTATCCATAGAGAATTTGTGGTCAGTGTTTACTTTAGTGAATTAACTAATTTACTATTACTGCCTAGATTGGGGGTATGTTTGATTGATTAGAGAAAACTTGCAAATTGTTGAAGGAAGTGTTATCAGATTGAGAAGAAGTAACCCTCACCCGGATTCCCAGTTATAAATATAACACAAAAAAACCCATTTACTGATTCAAACACCACATAGACATGGTCTTGGAATTAATGACGTTGATTAACGATTAGGGACAATTTTTAATAATAACCATACAACCTAACAATCCGTTAAAGTATACCAACTACCCACCAAATTACCAACTCGCTAACGATGCAAGAAAATCGCCAATACGCTTGATAATAGAAAAATAGTTCAAATATAAACAACGTTTACCAAAATTAACACAAGTGATCAAGACATATCACTTATAAGAACCAGAAAACTAGTTAATTATGCAAAACCTAGCAATCGTTCATCCGAGGGAAGTCACAGGGGTTTTAGCCTCGCATGCTCCTCATCACAGCTTCAGATCTTGATTCGAATTGAACAAACATGAAGAAACGAGAAGATTTTGGTGAAAAATACCCGAAAATCGTCTTTTCTCTGCTCTGGATTCGTAGGAAGAAGAATGAAGCATAATGTGTTATCTATTAGGCTAAATTAGGTCAAAACTCAATTATCCTTGTCAGGGTGCTCACACGACACGCACACGACACCCATTACCCTATTGCGTGCCCCCGGACACGCGTGCGGTCCCCTGTATTCCCGCGCGTGGCTCGGGGGAGACCTGTTTCCAGAACTTTGTTTTTTGGTCATCGTTTGACCTGCGCGCTTCAAATTTCTTTGGTTATGTTCATTTCTCATCATTTAGCACACGTCAAACCTATAAACCCGACACATCACGAGTACAACAAATCGATACAAAATGAAGCGTCAAAACTACGAAAACGTGTACAAAACTTATACAAATACATTGTGTTTTTACTAACACATCACAGGGTTGCTTAACGAGCAAGCGCGACTTGAGCTTCGAAAGTTAATGAGTTATCTTGGCTCGAGTTAGCCCTTAACCTAGTAGTTTAGTGGAAATCATGATTTGTCCATTGTAATAGTGGTGGTGGTTTAAATTAGTGCAAGTGCAACTGATTAGGTTAATATTTGGAAGTAAAAAATCGTTGTCATATAGGATCTCGACTTGGTCTGAAATTTGAAATTTACTTTCGAGCTCGGTTTAGATCCAACTCGAGTCAGCTTGTTTATCCATTTAAATTTTAAAAGTTTTGTATCACTTATACATACGGATACATGTAAAAACAAAAAATAATATTTATTAAACTTAGAAGAATATAACAGAAATGAAGACTTGACAAGTTTTTTTCCTATAAAAATGTACTTCTTAAATGGCCTACTTAATTTGGCCGAGTCAAACGGATAAGCTAACGAGCAAGCTCATCTTAGCTTGAGCTGGACTCGGAGCAAGCTCATCTTAGCTTGAGCTGGACTCGAAAGCTAAACGAGTCAACTCAGCTCGACTTGTTTATTGACGAGGAAAATTCGTGCGAGCTTTATCTAGATTATTATATTCATTTGACCCGACAAAACACCTCCTTTAGGACCTGCTTTTGGCCTACCACCACCAGGTTCAATAAAGTTGCCCACTTCCTCTTGTAACCAATTCACTCCCAACCCACCCATGGCCAAGTTCTGTTCACACACATGGCACATCCCTAAAAATTATTGTATCCCTATACAGAGTACTGTTTTGTGGTTAGATTCAAACTTATTTGAGAATTTAGTTAGGAAAATAGTCAATTTTTATTATTTATATTTTTTAAAGACCATTTAGTTATTAATGACTCAGGTTCGATTCATGTCCTCCTCATTAGTTTCTACGGCACCTGGTGATGATGGGAGACTAGGAGTGATCGCTAGTTCGATCCTTGAACCGAGTGACTTTTACCTTACTGCACGTCCCTTCGGGTGAGTGTATTCTGAGATGGTGAATTTCGCCAGTAACCTATTTGGAGGATTCGTTGGCCGTTAAAAAAACTATATCCGAAATGAGCCTCTTTATATTAATGATGAAATCTAGTATGTTTCAGGCTTTCAGCATTATACATGGAAAATGTAATAGAGCCGACTAAGATGGGTCATATGGTAAGACTATGGGGTATGGGGCTTGGGGCTTGGGTTGGGGCATGGGTTGGGGGAAAACGCCCAAGCCACCACCCCGGGTGGGCTTGGGTTGGGGCGTGGCCCTTGGGGCTTGGGTTTGAAGCCGGGCGTGGGGCGGGCTAGCAAGGTGACATGGCGGGCTCTCAATGGCCAAACCAAACTAGCCATTTCACATGCCCCCATGTGTCAACTCATGCCCCCAACCCAAGCCCCACCATACCCATGGTCTAAGGTGAATTTTAGTATCTTTGCCGAGAAATCTTTTGTATTTTTTCAACCACCCTCCTCTTTTTAAAATAACTAAATTAGTAAATCTAATTACAAGTTTTATCTTTTATGTTAATATCTTTTTTCAGGTGGTGTCATTTGGCGTTAAAATTGACGAGTTTTGTACTTAATGTTTCAAAATTCTGCACGTTTTCTATAGTGTCTTTAATCACCCACCAACCTAAATAGAGCTACAATAACTTCTCAAATCAAAATTTGACAATAATATTGTAGCAAACTAGGATTGGAGCCCATGCTTCGCGGTGAGATCGTAGAAGGGTGCTAGTGAGGATGTATTTGTTACATGATATTGATGATATATTATAAATCATGCAAACTTTAATCTACACGATGGTAAAACTAAGCAATCAACACGGTTAAGTAAACATGTCTAGAATTAAAAGATAGCTTTAACTATAATAAGGTAATGTAGACTTTAATCTAAATGATGATAACAATAAGCAAGCACACAATGAAGTAAACATGTCTAGAGTTAAATGTTAACTTTAAATATAATAAGTTGAATAATAATAATTCATATAAAAAAGAAAAAAAACTTAAAAAAATAAAAAAACAAATATTTGTAAAAAAAATAAGAAAAAATAACTTTATTAAACTTTAAGAGTCGTATGATAGCTTTATTAAAGTTTGGGAGTTGAAACGTGAATCAATTATTAGAAAAAGAATTATTATTAAACTTCTGTATACAAATATATTAGAGTTTATGGGTATAAATGTAAATCGTTTATAAAAGAAAAAAAATCATTTGTGTTTAGGGGTCGTATGACAACGATATTAAATTTCAGGGTTAGAAACGTAAATTAACTACAAAATCAATCATCAAACCATCAATCATCAATCAAATCTATATTTTCAATAAAAGGAGAAATCTGAGTGACATAAGAAAAGCTGATGTGTCAGCCAGATAGGCTGTCCACCAATGTTTTTCTTATGTCATTACTTCATCATAAAGCCTAATATATAAAATCATTTTAAATTCTATTCAAACATCTGCCCTTCACCTTATAATCAAACTTCTGTTCCCAAAGTAAAGGTCTGTCCAAATTCAAAATTCTGGCTCCAGATTCAAAATTCAAAATTCAAACCATATATTCTAATCCTATAAATAAGATATATGAATCTGGCTCCACATTCAAATCTCTCTCGCTCATATCTGCGAGCGTATCTCTCTCTCTCAAATGCATATTTCTCGTGATTCAGCCGGCTAATCTCCGATTATACTTCTTTGTTCGAATGTTTGTTGATTCTGTTTACATGTTTGTTCATTCTGTTTACATGTTATCGTTCCAGTATCATTGTTCCAACATCGTCGCTTCAATGAAGCTTCCCTTCACACATCAACCTTTCAACATCGATGTTGCATTATCATTGTTGCAACATCGTGAAAAGTTGCATGTGCTACCTTCTTTGATGGTAGAGTTGCATTGTTCGATTTTCGATAAATCGAAAGTCAGCTTTTCTTATGTCAGTGAGATTTTCTTCTTTTATACAAAGTATAGATTCATGCAATATCGTGAAAAGTTAGATGTGCTACAACAGTTGAGAGGAGACCTTTGCATTTTAGGTTTGTTTCTTATTTTGATTAACTGTTGATGATGTTGAGAGTTTTTATTGACACTGACATTTTAGAATATGTTAAGATGCATGTTGAGATTATTAAAATAAACTATTACATAGGAAAATAGAAATTTAATGAAATATTTATAAACTATTACACACTAGAGTTAACACTTGCTAGGATTTCGTAGACTCTGGCCTTTCTCCATGTGATTTCATGCTCTCTTTTGTTTTTCAGGTCAGTTAGCATGTTGCAGATTTTCTGATCCTGTTTTAGAAGTTGTGTCAGAAACCCTTCTGCATTCTTCTGGAAATCTGATGGAGGAGAGTGGAGGACTTCATCGAGCAACGCTATGTTGTTCCAGGTTTTGTTGTAATTAGTGTCATTGATTATGTCGACTTTCCTGTTTAGTTCTTCGTCTGTTCTTTTTTCTTTGAGTGACCACATCGAGAATTGTGTTTTAACATCGCTGCTGTCTGACCAGTGGTAGAAGCTGAAGTTTTCCATGTAGATTTTTGTTGGATTTTCTGATGTGGAACAATTTTTCACAGACAGTGATTTGTAGGACAATTTGTTGATGTTTTGAATCAAAAGTAATCATCGGTCTCTTATAGAGTTTAAAAACGCGTCTATATGGTAAATGAAGAGGTTAATTGTAATTATGATAATTTGCTTTTGTTCTTTGAACTTCGAAAATTTGTCTCTTGGGTTTCTTGGTATTTAATTTTACAGTTTTCCCATAAAAGTTGGGGTTTGAAAAGGTTTTTGCATTAAAACACTGCTGTTTTGAAATATACATTAATATGTTTATATTAAATCTACACGTTTTGATTGATTAGATTATTAAATGTACAATCACTTTAAGTGTGGTTTCTTTCACTATTAGATATTTCAGTATATAAACTCATAACCACTTCACCTGTTTTTCATCACGTTTTCCTACGAAGATATCATACTTTCAGGAAAGTCGAGTAATATAGTTTATTGAAATGGCGTCATTCACTTCTGTAAAATCAGATGATTTAAAGCAGCGTTTTGTTAGGAAAATCGAGGAACATGTGTATGAAGATAGGGCTACTCTTCAAGAGCTGGATAGATGTTTTAATGGATTGCAAGTTGGCCTGTTCACGAGAGAGAAGGTTTCCAGAAATCTTATGCGGATGCCTTTAATTTCCGTTCGTGAGCTTTTTGTTGTCAGTAATATAGAGTGCGGTGATAGAGACGTGGAGTCCATGGCGATGCTGAAGGACATACATCGAGAGGTTCAGGAATCGATAGAGTTGAAGCTAAAGTTTCTTAATTCTTGTTGTTATTGTTAGATTTGAAAGTTTAGTTGTTCAGTATGTTATGTAATTATTGGACTTTTAATGTCATGAATAAATGAATAAATTTAAATCTTTTGAATCTATGTTACGTTTTAGTTTTACTTCTTTAGTGTTTGAGTTTGATTTAGATTATGTTGATGTTGAATTGTGTCTGAACATCTGTTTGGTAAGTCAACAGAGGTTTAATAGTATCAAGGGTTGGTTTGATGGTGAACAGATGAGTGCAAAGATAAAACAGATGTTCAGAATTTGATCATTGATAGCAGCTTTTTGAAGAATCTGTGCTCCTGCAAATTACAGAGAGTCAATATTTGGAGTTGTAAAAGGTCTGTTGTAGTTAAAGTGTGGTAAAAGAGAACATCTGCTAATGATGAAAGATTGAAGAAGGAAAGGTCTGTATGGGAGACCAGATGTTAAAGAATAACAGATGATATTCAAAATATGTTGAGCCGACAAAAGGTTTTTATAGTAACAGTGGTTAGGTTAATAGCAGATGTTGGGAGTTTGTTAGTCCATTAGATTAGATGTTGTACAGTATGTGAAATTGTAATTGTAGACCTTTGTATAAGCATGTTGTTGTTGTCATATATTCGAACCTTCTTATGAAACAACTGTGTATGCTAACGACTGTTGATTTACCACTGTTGACTAAATGAATAAATTTTAATACTATTAATCTTTGTTGTCTCATCTTCATTTTAATTATTTCAGTCATTCTTAAGTATTATTATATAATTTTGTTCGTCAATAACAGTTTTTTGGGAGAATTTCCGGTAAGACCTAATTACAAGGAGTCGATATTTGGTGTTGTAAAAGGTGTGTTGTAGCTAAAGTCTGACAAAAGAGAGCATCTGCTGATGAATAAATGTCTGAAGATGCAAAGGTCTGCTATGGGTCAACAGATGTTAACGAACAACAGATGATATTCAATCTTAAAATGCTCAACAGAGGTTTTGATATTAACAGTGGTTGGGCTAATAGTAGATGTTAGACTTACGACTATTGAGTTACACCGATTGAAAACAACCGTTTTTGAAACTTCTGCTTGCCTAAAAATACATCCACTGCTAAAAGGTACCGTCTGTTGTCATAACTTCTGTTTATCCTAATGACTGTTGATTTACTATACTGCTGACTGTCGTCCATTATGACAAGAGAGGTTCTGACGTGGACAGATGTTAGCTAAAATTAAAACAACTGCTGAAAGTTATCATATGTTCTCATAACTTCTATTTTATCTAACGACTGTTTGACTCACACTGTTCCCAACTTCTGTAGTAGACCAACAGAGGTTTCCAAACAACTGTCATCGGTTGTCTCAAGAGAGGTTCTGACATGGACAGATCTTAGCCATCAAATATTTGTAACTACTGCCACGTCAGCATTCACTTTTTCTCTCTATATAAAAGTTGTTTCATCCCTAAATCGAGGTTCTACCACTGCCGTCTTGAATTCAAAATTCTCAAAAACAGTTTCCAACATATTAAAAACCCTCCAACTTAAAACCTGTTTCATCCCCAAATCACCTTCTTCTCCGATTAGGTCTCTGAACATCAAAAACCCTCACAACTACCTCCCCATCTTCGAGAAAACCAGCAAAAATACAAGCTTTCACTCAATAATTGACCTTTTAACGTCATCAAAATACAAATCTATCCTTACTGCTGATGATCCGGTGCATACAGAAACACTCCGGCAATTTTGGTTTAATGCTGAAATAGAGTCTGAAGATAATAATCCAGTTGCCATCACATCTAAGGTCGGGGAAAGTGTGGTACAAATTTCTCCCTTTACAATTTCCACTACATTTGCATTGGATGACTTGGGAGGTAAGACCAACTTTGAAAAACCTGAACTTCATACAGAGTTCATTGAAAGAGGGTATGATGCACAATTAAAGGAAGTTACTATCTACAAACCAAACTTCCCTCCGCCAATGAAATTTTTGTTTCATACTCTTTTAACTTGTCTCTCAGCCAAGACCACCGCATTTAATGAGATACCTTTGAACATTCAGTATTTGGGTTATGCTATTTTAACAAAATCTGATTACAATTTATCACAAGCACTGTTTTCTGATTTGTTGAATAATGTGAAAAATGTGAAAAAATTGAAAAAAGGTGTTCGTAGTAATGCTTTTCTGTTGTATCCAAGACTTCTAAGCTACTACCTACGAAAACAAGTGTCACAAACAGATTTTGAGCAAGGTGTAGCTTTTCAAATAAATAGTCTTACAAGTAAAACTTTTACTAAACATATGGATAAAAAGTCAAAAGTTTCAACAACGGAAACAAAGGTGGATGAGCCTGTTTTAGATGCATCCGCATCAGTTGCTCAAACTTCTGTTGTTGAGCCAACTGCTCCTGGTGATCATGACACCACAACCGGTGTTGTGAAACACACACCAGGAAAACGCAAAAAGAAACCTGTCACATCCAAAAAGCCCACCAAAACCAAACAAAATAAAAAGGTTCATCTGGAAGATGAGATCCCAGAGGTTAATGCAGTGACAACTGACAACTCAAATGTCACTTGAAACCACTGCTACTACTTCCTCACAGTTGGTGGAAAGATCTCAACCCATTCAAAATCCTCATGTATCCTCAGAAAATGATCATGTTGTAAGCACAGGGACACCACAATATGAAGTAAACCTTTCATATGAAAGTATGTTTAAAAGTCCCTCTCCCAGGGCAATCACACTTTCTACACCACAACCCACGACTCAAGTTCTATCAACAATATTACCTCTATTTGAAGCAATTGAATTTCAGAAAGAAAACAGTTCCTCTAATGCACACATTACCGAGAGTAGATCGCAACAAATGACTGTGTCTGAACCAATTCAATCTGCTATCCTACAAACAGTTGAGGAGGTTATTGAAACAGTTACTCAATTGGACAGTGGTTACATCATTAAGACTCCCTTGAAGGCAACCACTGATGAGGTTATAACTGTAATCTCTACTTCAGTAGGAAGTCCCCAGAACCAAGAAAAAGGGGCATCTGTTTCTGATGATATGGAGACTTCTCCTATTATAAAAACAAATACAACCACTACAGGTGGGAATTCAGATGATCCTATTAAAGTAGGTGATGAATTAAGTTATAAGGATTTGACGGTTAGAGTGTCTACCATTGAAACAGATGTTGCTGAAATGAAAGAATTGATTAAGCAGATGATAGAGCTTTTTAAAAGTCAACCTACCAGACAGGAAATTGCCAATGAGCTTTGGAATTCTATGCAACCCATCCTTCAAGCTCAGAGGAATTTGGCTGAAAGTAACTGCAATTTCAATTTGGAATTTATCAGAAATTTGGTTGATACCAGGTATAAAGACACACAAGCAGACATTATGAACATTAAGGAACATCTGCTGAAACTTACTGGCTCCACCTCTACATCAATCTTTGAGAAAGATGATGATGATAATGATGCCAAAAAGGGGGAGAAAGATTCACTGAGAAAGTTGCCACCAGATTCAAAAGCTAATCCTACAGAAATTGTATCCCCTGCTCAACCTAAATCCCAACCTTCTCCAAAAAAAACCACCACAAAAGAAGGAGAAAATAGCTTCCACACCATCATCACCCATTCTGTCAATAGATGCTGGGAACACAAAAGTATCAGCAGATGTTTACCAAACAGCTGCTGAGACACCAGTTGTTTTAGCAGAAGTTTGTCAAACATCTGCCATGATCATTTTCACTACACCAGCCACAATCCAACCACCTCCAACGTCACAAAGATTTCCCATACATTCATCTTCACTACCAAAACATTCTCCTTCACCAGAAATAATCTCCACACGTAAGAGAAAAACTCATATTATGTTAGAAGATGATGAGGAGATTAAATCAGCAATCCCTGTATCATCTGCCTCCATTCAAAACAGTCCATGCTCATCATTTCCACCTAGAGAACCTACTTCATCTCTTACAATTGCTACACTAACATCAGTCATTCCTCTGGAAGCTCAATATTCGCTGGAGTTAGTCATTGTTAAAGGTGAAATTGAATCATTCTTCACAATAGAGGATCCATCTAAAAGATCCTTCCCATCACTTTATGGCTATAAGAATCCTCAGAACTTATATAAGTATCTGAAATTAAAAGTATCACAGGCTGAGGTTATAGCAAGGGAGAAAAGCATAGGGATAGATGACAGGGAATACCAGAGGTTTTTATCATTTCAGCTTAGCAAAGTCGTAAAACTTGAAGACTATGCTAGAGACGTCAGTAAATCCATGTCTGAGAGGCCAGTAATTCCTGAACTTTAGATAAAACTGAGGGATGCTTATGTTGCACACATTATGAAGTACAAACCATATAAGGCAACTGAAGATCAATTCAAAAACTGGTCTGCAGATGCTCTTAGAGAAGAGATCTATAGAATCACAAAAATGCACAATGATCCTCTTGTGACAACTGTCACTTTTCCGTACATTTCGTACACTAATTGAACAGTAATCTGTGCTGTGATAACTGTGCATGATCTAGTTTACAAAACAAATGAATTTCTGATTATTGTTATATACATACAATGGCATTTCATGTTTCAAGACTTTTATCGTTGCTACATGCAACACGATATAGTTCTAATAATGCACATAACAGAATTGGCACCATTACCAGACAAACTAAAATGCTGACGAAGTTCAGTACATAGTCAGACAGTGTTTTGAGGCCCAGTATGAGCCAGAGACTACGTATTACACTAGTATAGTGTGTAGGGAAGTAAGGACCACAAAACTGCTTTTCTAGGTGATAGATAAAGTGCAAGAAAGTGCCTAAAACCCACATAAAGTGCAGAATTCTACATAAATCAGCAAAATTCAGCATTTTAACAAGTTTATTACATGCAAAAATATGGCAAAATGGTCCTGAATGCTTTCCTAAGTGTCGGGGATTAAAAGCGTTACAAAAGGGTACATAAAGAACACTAAATGGAATAGTTTGACACATTAACGAACCGGTATCTAACCGAACAACCGAACATTACCCGAAACACCAAAATTATACTAGAAGCATTTTTTTTTAATGTTTCTGAACTAGTTATGATCCCCGAACATCATAACGCCCCACTAAAAATGTCTAGTAAATAACACTTGCAACTAACACTTGAAATTGAACCATAATCTAACTATATGGTTAAAAGTTACCCTTAAACCCCCCCCCCCCCCCCATATAAGTGGACGGTCACAATGACCCCACCATGATCTTCCAATATCTTGCAAGATTTCTCTAGATCTCCATAAATCTTCCATGATCTTGCTTGGATTTGAAAAGTTCTACTTAGATTGTGTAGTGTACTATAAGAATACTTGGAGCTCTCATTATCACCCACACTTAATCAACCACCCATCTTCTTCCCCTCCTCCTCACTTGCGGCCGAGAACAAGCACACCACCATCACCACTTTCATTCAATTTTCCATCCTTTCCATATACTCACTAAGGTGTAAGAAGGTGTCTTATGAAGCTTGGTGCTCTTGGATCTTGAAGGACCTTCATCATTTGCTTTTATCCATCACTTTGTCATCATCAACATCAAGTGTTCTTCCCTAGCCTTGTGCTAGTAGTAAGACTCTTATGATCTCTTGATCTTTCATATATAGTTTGTTAATAAGTGATGAACAATGTTAAACAAGATGAACATTAAAAGACATATTCATGAATCTCTAACATAAGCTTATAAAAATATGAAATCTTGTTGATTTACGATTGTTTGCTTCTTGTTGATTAATTATTAGTGATTGTGATGCTAGACATCATAAGTAACCTACTAGATTGTGATTAAACACATGATCTAGTAAGTTAAAGTGGTGATCTTGTGAAAGATCAAGATCATCATGCTTTATGTCTTTCATGAACTTGAATAATAAAAGTTATTTTCATATGATGGTGATTTAAATAAAATACAAGTCTTGTAAGTGGATGGTTTCTAAAATAGTTTTCCAAAGAAACCAAGTTAAATCACAAGATTTACATGAACATAGTTTTAAAGAAAATAACCATGTTTCTAGTAGTGAAACAAGGGTAAAAATAATTGTTTACAAGAAAAACTCAACAGAATGATTTTTGGAAAAATCATCTAACAAGTTGTAAAAACTCAAATCTTTTAAGAATGAGATTTTTAAAGAAATAAACACACTTTAAAGGGTAACTAAGTCTACTAAACATACTACCAAGTTACTACAAGTTTTTATGAAAACTCAAGTTCATGACTATTATGTAAAATGCAATGCTTTGGCACTTGGTAAGTAAAAGTTGTTTAAGGATGATTGTTGATTGCTTATGATGATTTTTGAAAAGAAATGATATGCTTAAAAAGCATGGACACCTCCATATTTAGGGGAAACTATGGCGAAATTTTCTAAAAATACAAACACTTAGAAAAATATTTTCTAAACAAGTATTTACAAGTGAGTTTTAACTATTGTTTTCAATATAAACTTTGCCATAGATTTTGTTACAAAAATACAAGTATTGGAGGTTGGTTCTTATAAACAAAAATGGATAAATACGTATTTTGAATATATATTACATTTATAACACATTGTGTGTGATTATTTGTATACTTGGTGTAATAGTTATGTTATTTTAGGAATTAAAGTAATATAACTTAGCAAAATACCAAGAATTTACAATCCAAAATAATACCAAAAATCACAAGGAATAAATATATAAGTTATACGCTCAGTATTGTGAAATCAAACGTAAGAACGTAACTTACAAAATATTCCGGAAAATACCGTTATAAATATGTTTTTGGTAAATATTATTTTGGGACTCAAGGAATGAAAATATGATTTTCGTTATTATTACAAAGTATATCATATTTTCGACAAAGAGAAAATATATTATTTTTGGAAGTAAAAATATATTTTCTTAGAATGTTTAGAAGATATATGATTTTTGAGAAAAATATATATTTTCTTGAAATACATTATTTTGGAAACTACAAATACGAGAATACAAATACACATGTATAAAATACTCCCATCCTTGGGAAGGAAATAGGAAAATAAATACTTGAGAAATATTATAACTTTGGATAATGTTAAAGACATAAAGGAAACATAACTCAAAACATGAATACTAAGGCAAGGCACGACCCGCTCGTCTAATAGCCCCTAGCACATTGTAGGTAGTCGTGTTTGCTGACAAGATTTGAGTTATGAGTACTGAAGACGCAAAACAGTGAGTTCATGCTCCCCCTTTTCTCTTAACTGTTTTTGGTTTTATAACTCTCGGGGGTGAAATACATGTTACGAATGCTTAAACGGTATGAAATGCCTATGAAATACTAGATCATGTGAGCATAGACTTAATATTGAAATGCCATTAATACTTAATTAGGGATGAGGGTTAGATCTAACGGGTACGGCCGAGCCCCACTCATGGTCCTCGTGTGATCACTTGAGTGCTTCGGTGTCCCAGTCGAGGGAAATCGACAATAGTCGAGGGAAATCGACATAGTCGAGGTAAATCGACATAGTCAAAGGAAATCGACATAGTCAAGGGAAATCGACATAGTCAAGGGAAATCGACATAGTCAAGGTAAATCGACATAGTCGAAGGGAAATTGGACATAGTCGAGGGAAATCGACATAGTCGAGGGAAAATCGACAAGGGTATATGCCTACTCGTTACGAGTGCTCCCTATGTCCTCACATGCCTTAAAGTCCTTGTAAAACATTTATGTTAATACACGCTTTTCATACCTGTTTACAAAGGAGTCTCTCAAAGATTTACAAGATTACAGTACTCACACAAAACGCATGAACTCGTTCAACTTTTGTTGATGTTTTCCAAAATTACATGTATTTCAGGTGACAAGATGGATCTTCGGCGCGGGTGTCGTAACTAGAAGTAGACTTCAAGTTTAGATGTCATCCACTTTTGTTGGTTTGTAACCTAGTCGAAGGTTGTGTTTTTAAAACTTAAATAATCGGTGTTTGTAATACTCAAATTTTATGAATGGATGAACATCGTTTTGATCATGTAGTTGTTTATTACGATTGAATGCAATGATATTAAACCAGTCACACATCATACGCTTCCGCAAAAGTCAGGGTGTAACAGTTTGGTATCAGAGCTTCGATTGTAGTGAACTAGGATTCCTTCTCGGGTCTAGACTACAATCACTAGAGTTCTCTCACAAAAACATTTTTCAAAAAGGTTTTTCATTGCATTCATGTAAGCGTCAAGATCCATGAGTCAAACACTTTTCAAAAAAGAGACAAGGCAAGGACATTAGTAGGGAATACCTCAAAATAAGGTGCCAACTAAGGCATAGTCTACACGAGTTAGACTTGCCAAAGACAAAATGACCCCCTAAAGGATAAACAAGAGTTATACGTGATATGATGCATCAAAATGCCTGTTTATGGCAATGCCTAAATCCACAGTCTTCTGAATCACTTTGCCTATTTGCTGGACAAATTTGGCTGTTCGCTCGGGCATTTGACCAGTGCTGAAAGGAATAGACATTCTAGAAGAAAATGAAAGACATAGGAAGAAACAAGTGAAGGGTTATTGGATAATCAATACAGAATGGTAACGAATGAAAATCGTGATCATTTGTTTGTTACCTAAGGCAAACAAATGGGATGGTGACAAATCAAAGTAAATGGGTCAAAAATAATGTATCGCGAAGACATGCTCGCCTATAGGTGAACACTCATCCCAAGAATTCCCAGGTAAGCACAACTGGTCTCGCGTCTGATGAGATGTATACGAAGTGCTTGCCTAGACAGAAAACCCAGAATACAGGCATTCACCCTTCCAGTTTGCACGTGTTCACATTATTTAAAACCCAAAACCTTGACGAGATTTTGAAAATTCAAAGGGGTTCAAAACCATATAATAGAGAGTTCAAAACCTTACAATAGAGGGTTCAAAACCTAGTAATCAATCATCCTAGAACAGATGATTAGTTTTCAAAGCGGTTTTTGAAATTTATGTTCTTGTTGTGGTCGTCGCCTAAGGATAGGTGACGGTATTGTTTTATGACTAAACGCAAGTAAACTCGCGTTAGGGTCCTAGGAAGGTTATAGACTAGGTCAAAGCATTACTAATAACCTAATTCCCTATAACCATGAGCTCTGATACCATCTTTTCTGTCACACCCCGACCACGTGGAACATACAAAACGTGGCGGAAATGTCGGGGAGTGTTGTAACAGAATTAATTGTTTCAAATCCATGGCAAATGAAGTTTCGTTTTATTGATTAAAAGTGTTACAATGTCTTAACAAACAAAGAAATACAACATAATTAACTAGTCTTCCATCTTTTATTGTCACTAAGGCCCAAGTCCGCCTAAGTGTATCTTGATCAAACCTATGCTTCATTTCCTGAAACACATGTGAAAATAGGTACGTCAGCATAAAAATGCCGGCGAGTACATAGGTTTTGTGAAAATAAGATTCATGACTTCTGTTTAAGAAAATGTTTAGTCATGAACCTTGTAATTTGCTTTGTCTTTGTAAATCATTTGAAAAACAATAAGTTCAGATGATATGTATAAATAAGAGAATAATGCATGGTTAAATGAATAACCATGTAAAATGAGTTTGTATAAGTTAAGTTGTTTGTAAAACAATGTATTGTGAAAAGTATGTTATTTGTATAAAATGTTATATGTCTCAAATTGAAATGATTCAAATAACGCTACGATATGTAATACCATACAAACACTTATATATAGGAAGTACCAGCGGCGTATCCACCATGCTTGTATCATATTACACACGCCTCGTTACTTAAATCACTTACGCAAACCAAACCAACAATGTAAGATATCTATGTTTAAACCAATCGTCAAATGTATTGAATAATATGTCAAAGTGTTTATGTCAAGATGTAAATCATGTAATGTAAAACAAATGTGATATGTATGGCTAGTGAAATGCATCAACTAAACCATAGGTGAAACGCACAAAACAAAGCATTGAAGTAAAACTTGCTTTAAATCAAAGTTATGTTTTGTGGGAAATGCATGATCAAATGTAAATCATGTTAAAATGTCTATGTCAACATGTCTATGTCAAAATGTCTATGTCAAAATGTCTATGTCAAAATGTCGTGTATGGCTAGCGAAATGCGTCAACTAAACCATATGCACAAGAACATAGTATTGAAGTAAAACTTGGTTTAAATCAACGTTATGTCTTGTGGAAATGCATGCTATACTGAATATGAACATTTATGTGGTATTGTTATAATGCATACATCCAAGCCTTGCGACTGTGGCGATAAACCCTTAAACGACTTAAAGGATTATCTGTGCTTCATATCATCGAATTCGGTCATTCCTTTCATCCCCTTTCCCTGGGATGTCCGGAACGGGAGTTGTCAATTCCTATGGTACCACTACCTACTAACGAACGGCGTAGCTAATGTTAATGAATGTATTGTCCCATTTAAACGAACCAAATGTCATACCAAAATGTAAGCATGTGATGAAATGAATATGTACTAAGTATGCAACAAATGAACATACATAGCATGTGATGTGTTGTGATGTGATGTAAAACAATGTACTAAGTAGGCACACAATGGCATACATAGCATAAAATGTGATGTAAAACGATGTACTAAGTAGGCACGCAATGGGCATACATAGCATAAAATACAATGAAATAATGTACTATAAGTGTACTAATGAACATAACAAGCATATGATATGAAAACATGGAAAGCATGAAAGTAACAAGTAGGCACATGTGTTCCACCCCAAAACAGTTTGGAAAACAGTAAAAGAGGGGTCTATGTACTCACTTGAGATTGCTCAGTAGTTCTTGAGTGACAACCAAACAATGCTAGAGATCACGGAATCAAACGGCACCTAATATAGGTAACTATGTTAATTAACCGGACCTAAATCGGAAGACTGGGTAGCATGAGGGTTTGTAAACCAAATGAGTGTAGGAACTCATGTGATATGGTTTAACAAAGCCTACATACTAAATGAAACTTAACCTAAGTGTTTACGACCCATTACGACCCGTTTAGGTAGCTTATGCTTCTTTAACGCGTCGTTCGCGTGAAACACGTCCGGACCGCCTAACTAGCCCTATGACAAGTGTTATATGCCTAAACATGTTACATAATCAGTTATGTGACAAAAGTTTAGGTTACATATGCTTAATTACCAATTATACATGAAAAGGGTATTCTGGTAATTTACCTAAGGCATATAAACTACCTATCATACAACTACTCAAACGATGTGACCATAGGGTATAACCTCGGAAGGTTATTCCCTACCTACTATGGTCACCTAATGTGTTTGGTCGGATCCTAATGATCGACCAAATGGGTCGGGTTCGAAAGCATAAGCGACTGATCAAGTCGCTTACCCTTACGACCCTAGACAACGTGGTAATCAGTAGGCATAGTCCCAAGGGACTATAGCCAACATGATTACACTCACGTTGCATTGACCATAAACTGGTCAATGCAGAAAGTCAAACAAAGTTTGACTTTCAGACTCGAAAGACTCGAAAAGCAATAAAAGAACGAAAGAATACTTATGAAGGGTCCCCGGATGCTAATCTCGATCCAAGAACTCAGGTATGAAACAATAGTTTCAACTTAGAGCTCTCAAATCAAGATTCTAGTGAGAAATGAAGTTAGGGATGGATGGGTATTTATAGTAAATGGTCCACCGTTAGGATCGTTTCATGTAAACCGTGCTTTAATCGCATCCGTACAAGTGTCGGAAGGTTATGGAAGCTAAAAATGGTCCTTATCATCTGACTAGACAATTGAGAATGTGTGGTGGAGGTTTAAACAGCTGCAAACTGCTGTTAAATGTAGTTAATCTGGTCCAGAAGGCGGACGTGGCCCGCTTCAGGATGTGCATAAACGCAGGCGGGCCGCCTGGGAGTTGCAGATCAGAATTAAGTTTCAGAAGTTACAGTTTTGGTCCCTGCACGTGTTTTAAGGCATTTCCGACACTTCTAAGGCCCGTAAAGCCAACTTTAAGGCCCTAAAATGTTGCCTAAACATTGTGGACATGAAACATGCTCAAAAATATGTCGGATGATGGTTCGTTTGGTCGTACGAACGCGATGTTCGCTTAATTACGACGGAATGCGCATAAGCGCGAAAAACGATCCAAATGACGAAACGAATGGATTTTTCTTATGCCAAACACTGAAATAAAATATTTTAGTGCTTACATAAATTTTTGGATGTCCGGATGTATTCAGAACGTAAGTTATGCGCGAAAATGCAAACTTGTGCACTTTTTGACGCTTTTAGTCCCTGAATGACACAAAAGTTTATTTTAGCACACCGAACCCCTAAAAGCCTATTTCTAAGCTATGTAAAGGATATTTAAGGTGTGTTTAACTTATGGTCATGTTCCGGAATGTCTGTTACAGTTCAAATTGGCATACTTTCGCAGTTTGTCAACTTTAGTCCCTGTAAGCGATTTAACTTGATTTTTGCCATACCAAAGCCTTCAAAACTTATTTCTAAGTTATGTAAAGGTTATTTAAGGTATGTTAAGCCTATGTCACTATTCCGGAGTGTTTGTTGCATTAAACTGGTTATATTTACGCATCGGTGCGCGTATAACCTTCCAGAAAGCGATTTAGAGTTTGGAATTGAACAAAAATTGATATGTGCAAATGATACACATATTTTTACAAATCCCAAGTATGAAATATAATATTTCATTAGTTCGGTATTTGTTTGATGGCCGTGGAGGCACAGGTGTTACAGTCTCCCCTACTTTAGGAAATTTCGTCCCGAAATTTATTTAGAGGAAACTTGTGAGAGCTTGAAAACATGAAGTTGAAAAGATCGAACAACATTGGTTAGGGTTCTGAACTTCTAGTAACTTTAATAACATCATGCTTGCAATGTAAGAGGGATACTTATATACAAGTATATGAAGCGTCATTGGTGCGTCCACCGTACCTCCATTACATCGTTCTCATTTTGTCATTGTTGTCGCTATCGGTTCTTACACGTAATAAATCTTACTGTGGTTACCGTGCACTAAATCTCATAATTATGTACGCGTCCATAATTAGACAATTCCTTGCATAGTTCACACAGTCTATTTTATAATGTGTAGGGTAAAACCAAATGAACAATCCTGTGATGAGTGTGACTAGACCGCCCTAGAGTCCTTTTAATTTAATTAATAAATGATCTAAATAGACTATCACGGAGTCTGTCCAGCTACATCACTAGATGTCATTTTTTTTAACCAGATTGTGAATCAATCTTTTGACTAGACCACTAAAAGGGTCTCTTATGAATCATGGAGTGGTACTATATAATCCAAAGGGTCTTAACTATTACATAGAAGCCCATTTAGGATTTAAGGTAGTACCTTTTGAATATCCTGCTACGAATCCCTCATATGAAGATATGAAAGATTCTACGAGGATTTGGATAACGAATATCCAGAGTATACAAAAACACAAAAATGCATAAAAGAGAAACACAAGATGTATAAACACATAGTCACATAACCACAAAATTGTTTGTTAATTTGTCTTGTTAATTGCGTACATGCATTTAAAGCACACTAGGAACCCATTTCATGGATTTCATTTGGTACTTTAAACGTTATCAAGAATCTAATCTATAAAGATACAAAGATTGAAAAAAAGAAAATTCGATTTCGATTATAAGGAACCGAAATGTTCGAATTAAGGTACATAAGGAATCCAATTAAGGACTCTGATTTGTATGATAATCATCCACAAGGGTCTAATTGTGGAGATAAAAAGATCCCATGTGGATTTTAGAAATTGAAGATGTTTTGAAACTTTGCACTTGATGTGCTTAGATCAAAACATGAAGTGAAATGCTTATGAAGTTGAGATGTTAGATATGTCAAGGCGACATATGAAGCAGAATTTGAAGGTTAAGTCAATGTACGAGGAAAATATTTTTGAAAGCTATACATGGGGTTCTAAAAAAAATGTGTTCAATGTTTTTGAAACCTTATATATAATACATTTGAAATTATAAAGTAAGTGTACTAGGTAAGTATCTTTATAAAAATGTTTTAAAATCATGCGAGATAAATTTTGAAATTATGTATAAGGTTTTTGAAAGACATGAATGATGCTTTTCGAAATCATGCACCTGATAAGAAAATGTACTGTGTTAATATTGCCCTCAGACTATATGAAATATTTTGAAATTTGAAAGGTTGGTTTTGATAACATGGCCAATGTTTTTGAAATAACATAGACAATGCATTTAGAAAAATTGTCTTCAAACTATATGAAATGTTTTGAGATCATGAAGATTGTTTTTGAAATACTTGTATTGTGTATGTTGAAAGATCAAAACATAATGGGTATGAGATTTGAAAATATCCTTAGTTATCTAACCAAGGATTTAAAGGCACAGATGTGCAAAAAGCACGATTACTCATAATGTCACTTTATTTTCTGTACTTTGTTTCTTAGAGTGAAACGAGTTCTTAAAATTTTCGAGGGAATCATGAGCGATCATTTGGAAGAGAGAATCACAAGAGTAGTTTGTAAGGAACATAGTTCCTTAATACAGGTATTATAGGGAAATGCCACAAACACATGTAATTATACTTGTATATCAGAATTGTGAACAACATCTTTTATTTATGAACGAGACATATTGTTTCACAATACACGAAAACAAAAGAAACAAAGGCATAAGACAGCAACATCCTTTGTTCAGCCGAATGCTCATCCAAGGGTTGGATTTGCACTGACTATCTTCGGGCAGTTGTTCCTGAAATGGCTCGTCTCGCCACAGTTGTAGCAAGTACCAGGCGGAAAACGAGCTTGAGTAGGGTTGACTTGGAGTTGGGTAGCAGCAAGATTTGCAACAGCTTTGTTCTGGATAGCAAAGCGGCATGTGCTAATCAAATGTCCCCTCCGTCCACAGTAGGTACATTTGGAACAGGGTATGAGGTTTGAATGATGACGGTTGCATCGTTTGCACCTTGGGGCAGCTCCCAAGTACGGCTTCCTAGCTGGTGGCATCGCTACCTGGCTAGGTCCCGCTTGATTAGGTGTAACTGCTGCGGGTTTCTTTGAAGCCTTACGCTTCCTTGATTTTGGTGCTGGCTTGATTTCTGCTTCCTTTGGTGGCTCTTGAGTGGCTTCATTGTCGAGACGAGAGGCTTCATTGTTGAGATGAGCCATGGCAATGCCTAAATCCACAGTCTTCTGAATCACTTCGCCTATTTGCTGGACAAATTTGGCTGTTCGCTCGGGCATTTGACCAGTGCTGAAAGGAATAGACATTCTAGAAGAAAATGAAAGACATAGGAAGAAACAAGTGAAGGGTTATTGGATAATCAATACAGAATGGTAACGAATGAAAATCGTGATCATTTGTTTGTTACCTAAGGCAAACAAATGGGATGGTGACAAATCAAAGTAAATGGGTCAAAAATAATGTATCGCGAAGACATGCTCGCCTATAGGTGAACACTCATCCCAAGAATTCCCAGGTAAGCACAACTGGTCTCGCGTCTGAT
The DNA here is from genome assembly GCA_030545235.1 of Helianthus tuberosus. Lineage (NCBI taxonomy): Eukaryota > Viridiplantae > Streptophyta > Magnoliopsida > Asterales > Asteraceae > Helianthus > Helianthus tuberosus. The sequence continues at coordinate 172,449,734 of CM060352.1, forward strand.
GAGATGTATACGAAGTGCTTGCCTAGACAGAAAACCCAGAATACAGGCATTCACCCTTCCAGTTTGCACGTGTTCACATTATTTAAAACCCAAAACCTTGACGAGATTTTGAAAATTCAAAGGGGTTCAAAACCATATAATAGAGAGTTCAAAACCTTACAATAGAGGGTTCAAAACCTAGTAATCAATCATCCTAGAACAGATGATTAGTTTTCAAAGCGGTTTTTGAAATTTATGTTCTTGTTGTGGTCGTCGCCTAAGGATAGGTGACGGTATTGTTTTATGACTAAACGCAAGTAAACTCGCGTTAGGGTCCTAGGAAGGTTATAGACTAGGTCAAAGCATTACTAATAACCTAATTCCCTATAACCATGAGCTCTGATACCATCTTTTCTGTCACACCCCGACCACGTGGAACATACAAAACGTGGCGGAAATGTCGGGGAGTGTTGTAACAGAATTAATTGTTTCAAATCCATGGCAAATGAAGTTTCGTTTTATTGATTAAAAGTGTTACAATGTCTTAACAAACAAAGAAATACAACATAATTAACTAGTCTTCCATCTTTTATTGTCACTAAGGCCCAAGTCCGCCTAAGTGTATCTTGATCAAACCTATGCTTCATTTCCTGAAACACATGTGAAAATAGGTACGTCAGCATAAAAATGCCGGCGAGTACATAGGTTTTGTGAAAATAAGATTCATGACTTCTGTTTAAGAAAATGTTTAGTCATGAACCTTGTAATTTGCTTTGTCTTTGTAAATCATTTGAAAAACAATAAGTTCAGATGATATGTATAAATAAGAGAATAATGCATGGTTAAATGAATAACCATGTAAAATGAGTTTGTATAAGTTAAGTTGTTTGTAAAACAATGTATTGTGAAAAGTATGTTATTTGTATAAAATGTTATATGTCTCAAATTGAAATGATTCAAATAACGCTACGATATGTAATACCATACAAACACTTATATATAGGAAGTACCAGCGGCGTATCCACCATGCTTGTATCATATTACACACGCCTCGTTACTTAAATCACTTACGCAAACCAAACCAACAATGTAAGATATCTATGTTTAAACCAATCGTCAAATGTATTGAATAATATGTCAAAGTGTTTATGTCAAGATGTAAATCATGTAATGTAAAACAAATGTGATATGTATGGCTAGTGAAATGCATCAATTAAACCATAGGTGAAACGCACAAAACAAAGCATTGAAGTAAAACTTGCTTTAAATCAAAGTTATGTTTTGTGGGAAATGCATGATCAAATGTAAATCATGTTAAAATGTCTATGTCAACATGTCTATGTCAAAATGTCTATGTCAAAATGTCGTGTATGGCTAGCGAAATGCGTCAACTAAACCATATGCACAAGAACATAGTATTGAAGTAAAACTTGGTTTAAATCAACGTTATGTCTTGTGGAAATGCATGCTATACTGAATATGAACATTTATGTGGTATTGTTATAATGCATACATCCAAGCCTTGCGACTGTGGCGATAAACCCTTAAACGACTTAAAGGATTATCTGTGCTTCATATCATCGAATTCGGTCATTCCTTTCATCCCCTTTCCCTGGGATGTCCAGAACGGGAGTTGTCAATTCCTATGGTACCACTACCTACTAACGAACGGCGTAGCTAATGTTAATGAATGTATTGTCCCATTTAAACGAACCAAATGTCATACCAAAATGTAAGCATGTGATGAAATGAATATGTACTAAGTATGCAACAAATGAACATACATAGCATGTGATGTGTTGTGATGTGATGTAAAACAATGTACTAAGTAGGCACACAATGGCATACATAGCATAAAATGTGATGTAAAACGATGTACTAAGTAGGCACGCAATGGGCATACATAGCATAAAATACAATGAAATAATGTACTATAAGTGTACTAATGAACATAACAAGCATATGATATGAAAACATGGAAAGCATGAAAGTAACAAGTAGGCACATGTGTTCCACCCCAAAACAGTTTGGAAAACAGTAAAAGAGGGGTCTATGTACTCACTTGAGATTGCTCAGTAGTTCTTGAGTGACAACCAAACAATGCTAGAGATCACGGAATCAAACGGCACCTAATATAGGTAACTATGTTAATTAACCGGACCTAAATCGGAAGACTGGGTAGCATGAGGGTTTGTAAACCAAATGAGTGTAGGAACTCATGTGATATGGTTTAACAAAGCCTACATACTAAATGAAACTTAACCTAAGTGTTTACAACCCATTACGACCCGTTTAGGTAGCTTATGCTTCTTTAACGCGTCGTTCGCGTGAAACGCGTCCGGACCGCCTAACTAGCCCTATGACAAGTGTTATATGCCTAAACATGTTACATAATCAGTTATGTGACAAAAGTTTAGGTTACATATGCTTAATTACCAATTATACATGAAAAGGGTATTCTGGTAATTTACCTAAGGCATATAAACTACCTATCATACAACTACTCAAACGATGTGACCATAGGGTATAACCTCGGAAGGTTATTCCCTACCTACTATGGTCACCTAATGTGTTTGGTCGGATCCTAATGATCGACCAAATGGGTCGGGTTCGAAAGCATAAGCGACTGATCAAGTCGCTTACCCTTACGACCCTAGACAACGTGGTAATCAGTAGGCATAGTCCCAAGGGACTATAGCCAACATGATTACACTCACGTTGCATTGACCATAAACTGGTCAATGCAGAAAGTCAAACAAAGTTTGACTTTCAGACTCGAAAGACTCGAAAAGCAATAAAAGAACGAAAGAATACTTATGAAGGGTCCCCGAATGCTAATCTCGATCCAAGAACTCAGGTATGAAACAATAGTTTCAACTTAGAGCTCTCAAATCAAGATTCTAGTGAGAAATGAAGTTGGGGATGGATGGGTATTTATAGTAAATGGTCCACCGTTAGGATCGTTTCATGTAAACCGTGCTTTAATCGCATCCGTACAAGTGTCGGAAGGTTATGGAAGCTAAAAATGGTCCTTATCATCTGACTAGACAATTGAGAATGTGTGGTGGAGGTTTAAACAGCTGCAAACTGCTGTTAAATGTAGTTAATCTGGTCCAGAAGGCGGACGCGGCCCGCTTCAGGACGTGCATAAACTCAGGCGGGCCGCCTGGGAGTTGCAGATCAGAATTAAGTTTCAGAAGTTACAGTTTTGGTCCCTGCACGTGTTTTAAGGCATTTCCGACACTTCTAAGGCCCGTAAAGCCAACTTTAAGGCCCTAAAATGTTGCCTAAACATTGTGGACATGAAACATGCTCAAAAATATGTCGGATGATGGTTCGTTTGGTCGTACGAACGCGATGTTCGCTTAATTACGACGGAATGCGCATAAGCGCGAAAAACGATCCAAATGACGAAACGAATGGATTTTTCTTATGCCAAACACTGAAATAAAATATTTTAGTGCTTACATAAATTTTTGGATGTCCGGATGTATTCAGAACGTAAGTTATGCGCGAAAATGCAAACTTGTGCACTTTTTGACGCTTTTAGTCCCTGAATGACACAAAAGTTTATTTTAGCACACCGAACCCCTAAAAGCCTATTTCTAAGCTATGTAAAGGATATTTAAGGTGTGTTTAACTTATGGTCATGTTCCGGAATGTCTGTTACAGTTCAAATTGGCATACTTTCGCAGTTTGTCAACTTTAGTCCCTGTAAGCGATTTAACTTGATTTTTGCCATACCAAAGCCTTCAAAACTTATTTCTAAGTTATGTAAAGGTTATTTAAGGTATGTTAAGCCTATGTCACTATTCCGGAGTGTTTGTTGCATTAAACTGGTTATATTTACGCATCGGTGCGCGTATAACCTTCCAGAAAGCGATTTAGAGTTTGGAATTGAACAAAAATTGATATGTGCAAATGATACACATATTTTTACAAATCCCAAGTATGAAATATAATATTTCATTAGTTCGGTATTTGTTTGATGGCCGTGGAGGCACAGGTGTTACAGTCTCCCCTACTTTAGGAAATTTCGTCCCGAAATTTATTTAGAGGAAACTTGTGAGAGCTTGAAAACATGAAGTTGAAAAGATCGAACAACATTGGTTAGGGTTCTGAACTTCTAGTAACTTTAATAACATCATGCTTGCAATGTAAGAGGGATACTTATATACAAGTATATGAAGCGTCATTGGTGCGTCCACCGTACCTCCATTACATCGTTCTCATTTTGTCATTGTTGTCGCTATCGGTTCTTACACGTAATAAATCTTACTGTGGTTACCGTGCACTAAATCTCATAATTATGTACGCGTCCATAATTAGACAATTCCTTGCATAGTTCACACAGTCTATTTTATAATGTGTAGGGTAAAACCAAATGAACAATCCTGTGATGAGTGTGACTAGACCGCCCTAGAGTCCTTTTAATTTAATTAATAAATGATCTAAATAGACTATCACGGAGTCTGTCTAGCTACATCACTAGATGTCATTTTTTTTAACCAGATTGTGAATCAATCTTTTGACTAGACCACTAAAAGGGTCTCTTATGAATCATGGAGTGGTACTATATAATCCAAAGGGTCTTAACTATTACATAGAAGCCCATTTAGGATTTAAGGTAGTACCTTTTGAATATCCTGCTACGAATCCCTCATATGAAGATATGAAAGATTCTACGAGGATTTGGATAACGAATATCCAGAGTATACAAAAACACAAAAATGCATAAAAGAGAAACACAAGATGTACAAACACATAGTCACATAACCACAAAATTGTTTGTTAATTTGTCTTGTTAATTGCGTACATGCATTTAATGCACACTAGGAACCCATTTCGTGGATTTTATTTGGTACTTTAAACGTTATCAAGAATCTAATCTATAAAGATACAAAGATTCAAAAAAAGAAAATTCGATTTCGATTATAAGGAACCGAAATGTTCGAATTAAGGTACATAAGGAATCCAATTAAGGACTCTGATTTGTATAATAATCATCCACAAGGGTCTAATTGTGGAGATAAAAAGATCCCATGTGGATTTTAGAAATTGAAGATGTTTTGAAACTTTGCACTTGATGTGCTTAGATCAAAACATGAAGTGAAATGCTTATGAAGTTGAGATGTTAGATATGTCAAGGCGACATATGAAGCAGAATTTGAAGGTTAAGTCAATGTACGAGGAAAATATTTTTGAAAGCTATGCATGGGGTTCTAAAAAAAATGTGTTCAATGTTTTTGAAACCTTATATATAATACATTTGAAATTATAAAGTAAGTGTACTAGGTAAGTATCTTTATAAAAATGTTTTAAAATCATGCGAGATAAATTTTGAAATTATGTATAAGGTTTTTGAAAGACATGAATGATGCTTTTCGAAATCATGCACCTGATAAGAAAATGTACTGTGTTAATATTGCCCTCAGACTATATGAAATATTTTGAAATTTGAAAGGTTGGTTTTGATAACATGGCCAATGTTTTTGAAATAACATAGACAATGCATTTAGAAAAATTGTCTTCAAACTATATGAAATGTTTTGAGATCATGAAGATTGTTTTTGAAATACTTGTATTGTGTATGTTGAAAGATCAAAACATAATGGGTATGAGATTTGAAAATATCCTTAGTTATCTAACCAAGGATTTAAAGGCACAGATGTGCAAAAAGCACGATTACTCATAATGTCACTTTATTTTCTGTACTTTGTTTCTTAGAGTGAAACGAGTTCTTAAAATTTTCGAGGGAATCATGAGCGATCATTTGGAAGAGAGAATCACAAGCGTAGTTTGTAAGGAACATAGTTCCTTAATACAGGTATTATAGGGAAATGCCACAAACACATGTAATTATACTTGTATATCAGAATTGTGAACAACATCTTTTATTTATGAACGAGACATATTGTTTCACAATACACGAAAACAAAAGAAACAAAGGCATAAGACAGCAACATCCTTTGGTCAACCGAATGCTCATCCAAGGGTTGGATTTGCACTGACTATCTTCGGGCAGTTGTTCCTGAAATGGCTCGTCTCGCCACAGTTGTAGCAAGTACCAGGCGGAAAACGAGCTTGAGTAGGGTTGACTTGGAGTTGGGTAGCAGCAAGATTTGCAACAGCTTTGTTCTGGATAGCAAAGCGGCATGTGCTAATCAAATGTCCCCTCCGTCCACAGTAGGTACATTTGGAACAGGGTATGAGGTTTGAATGATGACGGTTGCATCGTTTGCACCTTGGGGCAGCTCCCAAGTACGGCTTCCTAGCTGGTGGCATCGCTACCTGGCTAGGTCCCGCTTGATTAGGTGTAACTGCTGCGGGTTTCTTTGAAGCCTTACGCTTCCTTGATTTTGGTGCTGGCTTGATTTCTGCTTCCTTTGGTGGCTCTTGAGTGGCTTCATTGTCGAGACGAGAGGCTTCATTGTTGAGATGAGCCATGGCAATGCCTAAATCCACAGTCTTCTGAATCACTTCGCCTATTTGCTGGACAAATTTGGCTGTTCGCTCGGGCATTTGACCAGTGCTGAAAGGAATAGACATTCTAGAAGAAAATGAAAGACATAGGAAGAAACAAGTGAAGGGTTATTGGATAATCAATACAGAATGGTAACGAATGAAAATCGTGATCATTTGTTTGTTACCTAAGGCAAACAAATGGGATGGTGACAAATCAAAGTAAATGGGTCAAAAATAATGTATCGCGAAGACATGCTCGCCTATAGGTGAAAACTCATCCCAAGAATTCCCAGGTAAGCACAACTGGTCTCGCGTCTGATGAGATGTATACGAAGTGCTTACCTAGACAGAAAACCCAGAATACAGGCATTCACCCTTCCAGTTTGCACGTGTTCACATTATTTAAAACCCAAAACCTTGACGAGATTTTGAAAATTCAAAGGGGTTCAAAACCATATAATAGAGAGTTCAAAACCTTACAATAGAGGGTTCAAAACCTAGTAATCAATCATCCTAGAACAGATGATTAGTTTTCAAAGCGGTTTTTGAAATTTATGTTCTTGTTGTGGTCGTCGCCTAAGGATAGGTGACGGTATTGTTTTATGACTAAACGCAAGTAAACTCGCGTTAGGGTCCTAGGAAGGTTATAGACTAGGTCAAAGCATTACTAATAACCTAATTCCCTATAACCATGAGCTCTGATACCATCTTTTCTGTCACACCCCGACCACGTGGAACATACAAAACGTGGCGGAAATATCGGGGAGTGTTGTAACAGAATTAATTGTTTCAAATCCATGGCAAATGAAGTTTCGTTTTATTGATTAAAAGTGTTACAATGTCTTAACAAACAAAGAAATACAACATAATTAACTAGTCTTCCATCTTTTATTGTCACTAAGGCCCAAGTCCGCCTAAGTGTATCTTGATCAAACCTATGCTTCATTTCCTGAAACACATGTGAAAATAGGTACGTCAGCATAAAAATGCCGGCGAGTACATAGGTTTTGTGAAAATAAGATTCATGACTTTTGTTTAAGAAAATGTTTAGTCATGAACCTTGTAATTTGCTTTGTCTTTGTAAATCATTTGAAAAACAATAAGTTCAGATGATATGTATAAATAAGAGAATAATGCATGGTTAAATGAATAACCATGTAAAATGAGTTTGTATAAGTTAAGTTGTTTGTAAAACAATGTATTGTGAAAAGTATGTTATTTGTATAAAATGTTATATGTCTCAAATTGAAATGATTCAAATAACGCTACGATATGTAATACCATACAAACACTTATATATAGGAAGTACCAGCGGCGTATCCACCATGCTTGTATCATATTACACACGCCTCGTTACTTAAATCACTTACGCAAACCAAACCAACAATGTAAGATATCTATGTTTAAACCAATCGTCAAATGTATTGAATAATATGTCAAAGTGTTTATGTCAAGATGTAAATCATGTAATGTAAAACAAATGTGATATGTATGGCTAGTGAAATGCATCAACTAAACCATAGGTGAAACGCACAAAACAAAGCATTGAAGTAAAACTTGGTTTAAATCAAAGTTATGTTTTGTGGGAAATGCATGATCAAATGTAAATCATGTCAAAATGTCTATGTCAAAATGTCTATGTCAAAATGTCTATGTCAAAATGTCTATGTCAAAATGTCGTGTATGGCTAGCGAAATGCGTCAACTAAACCATATGCACAAGAAATAGTATTGAAGTAAAACTTGATTTAAATCAACGTTATGTCTTGTGGAAATGCATGCTATACTGAATATGAACATTTATGTGGTATTGTTATAATGCATACATCCAAGCCTTGCGACTGTGGCGATAAACCCTTAAACGACTTAAAGGATTATCTGTGCTTCATATCATCGAATTCGGTCATTCCTTTCATCCCCTTTCCCTGGGATGTCCGGAACGGGAGTTGTCAATTCCTATGGTACCACTACCTACTAACGAACGGCGTAGCTAATGTTAATGAATGTATTGTCCCATTTAAACGAACCAAATGTCATACCAAAATGTAAGCATGTGATGAAATGAATATGTACTAAGTATGCAACAAATGAACATACATAGCATGTGATGTGTTGTGATGTGATGTAAAACAATGTACTAAGTAGGCACACAATGGCATACATAGCATAAAATGTGATGTAAAACGATGTACTAAGTAGGCACGCAATGGGCATACATAGCATAAAATACAATGAAATCATGTACTATAAGTGTACTAATGAACATAACAAGCATATGATATGAAAACATGGAAAGCATGAAAGTAACAAGTAGGCACATGTGTTCCACCCCAAAACAGTTTGGAAAACAGTAAAAGAGGGGTCTATGTACTCACTTGAGATTGCTCAGTAGTTCTTGAGTGACAACCAAACAATGCTAGAGATCACGGAATCAAACGGCACCTAATATAGGTAACTATGTTAATTAACCGGACCTAAATCGGAAGACTGGGTAGCATGAGGGTTTGTAAACCAAATGAGTGTAGGAACTCATGTGATATGGTTTAACAAAGCCTACATACTAAATGAAACTTAACCTAAGTGTTTACGACCCATTACGACCCGTTTAGGTAGCTTATGCTTCTTTAACGCGTCGTTCGCGTGAAACGCGTCCGGACCGCCTAACTAGCCCTATGACAAGTGTTATATGCCTAAACATGTTACATAATCAGTTATGTGACAAAATTTTAGGTTACATATGCTTAATTACTAATTATACATGAAAAGGGTATTCTGGTAATTTACCTAAGGCATATAAACTACATATCATACAACTACTCAAACGATGTGACCATAGGGTATAACCTCGGAAGGTTATTCCCTACCTACTATGGTCACCTAATGTGTTTGGTCGGATCCTAATGATCGACCAAATGGGTCGGGTTCGAAAGCATAAGCGACTGATCAAGTCGCTTACCCTTACGACCCTAGACAACGTGGTAATCAGTAGGCATAGTCCCAAGGGACTATAGCCAACGTGATTACACTCACGTTGCATTGACCATAAACTGGTCAATGCAGAAAGTCAAACAAAGTTTGACTTTCAGACTCGAAAGACTCGAAAAGCAATAAAAGAACGAAAGAATACTTACGAAGGGTCCCCGAATGCTAATCTCGATCCAAGAACTCAGGTATGAAACAATGGTTTCAACTTAGAGCTCTCAAATCAAGATTCTAGTGAGAAATGAAGTTGGGGATGGATGGGTATTTATAGTAAATGGTCCACCGTTAGCATCGTTTCATGTAAACCGTGCTTTAATCGCATCCGTACAAGTGTCGGAAGGTTATGGAAGCTAAAAATGGTCCTTATCATCTGACTAGACAATTGAGAATGTGTGGTGGAGGTTTAAACAGCTGCAAACTGCTGTTAAATGTAGTTAATCTGGTCCAGAAGGCGGATGCGGCCCGCTTCAGGATGTGCATAAACTCAGGCGGGCCGCCTGGGAGTTACAGATCAGAATTAAGTTTCAGAAGTTACAGTTTTGGTCCCTGCACGTGTTTTAAGGCATTCCCGACACTTCTAAGGCCCGTAAAGCCAAATTTAAGGCCCTAAAATGTTTCCTAAACATTGTGGACATGAAACATGCTCAAAAATATGTCGGATGATGGTTCGTTTGGTCGTACGAACGCGATGTTCGCTTAATTACGACGGAATGCGCATAAGCGCGAAAAACGATCCAAATGACGAAACGAATGGATTTTTCTTATGCCAAACACTAAAATAAAATATTTTAGTGCTTACATAAATTTTTGGATGTCCGGATGTATTCAGAACGTAAGTTATGCGCGAAAATGCAAACTTGTGCACTTTTTGACGCTTTTAGTCCCTGAATGACACAAAAGTTTATTTTAGCACACCGAACCCCTAAAAGCCTATTTCTAAGCTATGTAAAGGATATTTAAGGTATGTTTAACTTATGGTCATGTTCCAGAATGTCTGTTACAGTTCAAATTGGCATACTTTCGTAGTTTGTCAACTTTAGTCCCTGTAAGCGATTTAACTTGATTTTTGCCATACCAAAGCCTTCAAAACTTATTTCTAAGTTATGTAAAGGTTATTTAAGGTATGTTAAGCCTATGTCACTATTCCGGAGTGTTTGTTGCATTAAACTGGTTATATTTACGCATCGGTGCGCGTATAACCTTCCAGAAAGCGATTTAGAGTTTGGAATTGAACAAAAATTGATATGTGCAAATGATACACATATTTTTACAAATCCCAAGTATGAAATATAATATTTCATTAGTTCGGTATTTGTTTGATGGCCGTGGAGGCACAGGTGTTACAGAGATGGCTGCTCTTCCCTCTCGATCGTGAAGGTGCCTGACTACGGTAGTGACGGCGAGGCAGAGGCGGAAACCTTGAACAACTTCCTAATCAGCAGAACGAGGCCCCTGCGGCTTTTGTGAAGAGAGATTGACGACATACTTGACCAGAAAAGGAAGATGAAGTATTCATCTTGAAGGTGCCCCTCCAACTACTAGGAATTCTCTTTATTCCTATTTCATTTAACCATCGTGCCTATTCGCGCGTAACGATAACGAGTGTTAGCGCGTGGACCACAGCAATGGTCCTTTCCATGACAGAGGTATAAGGATAGTAGTGTCCCCTCCTTGATTGATCATCTGCTTGGACGAGAGAAAATTGGGGTAACTGTGCAAGACAATTTATTATTACGGGGGTCCACGTAATAACAACTTGTAGTGCATAGAAATCATGGTGGACTCTGCGGGTCAGGTTGATGATCACCATCCCTCCAAAAATAATCTATAGGTGTTCACACCTTCATCTGGTAGAACAATACATAGACCATTGCTTTAGCACTTTATAAAGTAGGAAACATGTCTTGCCTACTTCGTGTCTGACACTTCTACCCGTGTACGAGACGTTTGAGAAACGATATTTAAGCAAGTGAAGATGGATGACATCCAGAAAGATTTAGTGACGTTACACTCTCTATCACCCCTACACGAACAACCCCATCTCTGGGAAGATATACACATCAGTAAAGCTAAAGACCTAAGAAAACCAATGTAGCAGGAAATAACTGAAACTTGTGACCAAGGTGATGTAACCTCGGGTTCATTTGGTTACAAGCAATAAGTCAAGTTGCCAAGCTTATGTGAAGGCTCAGTGATTGTTACCTCGCTCATACATTGTTGATCATATATGCATGTGATATTGGGTGATTGCTTATGGTAATATGTACCTCGTAGACAATTATGGAATGTTGTCTAACCCACTCCCTACCATTTTGACAGAAGGGAATGCCGCCCAGACGTGACACAAACACCAGTACGTTACCAAGGACAGAAGCCGAGCTTCAAGAACGCATCTCACAGGCAATTGCATGACATGAAGCCCTCTGCTCTCAACACAGCGGTGGCACTTCCGGAAATAACCCTCCAACTGGCTGCACCTCTAAACAGTTCCTGGACTGCAAGCCATTGAACTTTGATGGCATAGGAGGTGCAGTTGCGTTTGTTCGTTGGGTGGAGAAGACTGACTCCGTTCTAAGAATGAGTAACTGTTCACCCCAACAGAGTGTTACCTTTATCTCCGGGTTATTTTTGGATGGCGCACTCTCCTGGTGGAACCTTCAGGTTCAGACCCTTGGTGCAGATGCTGCTTATGCACTGAGCTGGGATGAGCTCAAGGAAATGATGGAGAAGAAATACTGTTCTAGGGCTGAAATCCAGAAGCTTGAGGTGGAGTTCTAGAATTTGAAAATGGACGGGCCGAAGATTTCTGAGTACGTCCAGCGATTTCACGACTTGTCTAGGGTCGTCCCCTACTTAGTCAAGCCGGAATTCAAGAGGATTGAACGATTCATTTGGGGACTTGCACCTCAAATTAGGAGTATGGTTACTACCTCAAAGCCCACAACCATCGTAGAGGCTATCGATTTGAGTGTCACTCTTACTGAAGAAGCTCTACGCATGGGAAAATTTTCGGAATATGAGGATAACAAGAAAGAGACTCATGTGGAGTCATCAGGTAACAAGAAGAGGAAGTCTTCAAACCTAAAGTCAAGCACCCAAGTCAGCTATGGAAGCTCTAAAGAAAACAAAAGAAAGGAAGTGAACCCGCCTTGGGGCAGGAAAGCTGATGGAGCCACTAATAAGGCTGGTGGTAAGGTTTACTTGGGGACTAAGCCGAGGTGTGAGGAATGCAATTTTTACCATGAAGGTCGATGTCTGAGACCTAAGTGTGGAAAATGTGGAAAGGAAGGGCACAACAAGGATGCCTGTTGGGCAAAGGATCCAGATGAAAAAGATAAAGGTAGAGTACCAGGTTGCTACAGATGTGGTGAAGCAGGGCACTTTAGGAAAGATTGCCCTAGGAAGAAACAAGCAAGGAAGGGTTTTCACGATCGAAGCTCGTGAAGCATGCCAGGATCCAGATGCGGTTACGGGTACGCTCCCTATTAACCAACCTTATGCATCTATTTTTGATTTATATTGCCATCAACTTTAACCTTGCATGCTTAGAACTTAAGAAACTGCTTGGCCTAGTTTCGAGTAGAACAGACGTCCTGTATTCTTTTAGAAATGGGCATATAGAGGACTAGTTTAAGCAGACGAAGCAATTAAGGATTCTATTTTGGGGACTCAGAAGGCCGGAACCTTCTGTTACCATTAACTTGGGAAGTCATGATATGATAGTTAGCATGGATTGGATATCCAAGTATAGAGTTGAAGTCGTTCGATATAAGGAAAATCAGTCGCATCCCTCTTGCGAATGATGAAACATTTATAGTGCACAACCTTCTTGCAATAGTGCAAGGGTACTAGACCGTGGGTCTGCGACATCTCTCATTGGTCGAAGAGACACAGAAGCGCCTCCGAGTAGACTGCATAGCCTTCCTAGCTCATGTTGCCGATAAGGAGACCTAGGAGCTGGAGCTAGAAGACAACCCCGTGGAGGAGGAATTCCCAGAAGCCTTTCCTGAAGACTTACCAGGAATACCCCCCTCACAACGACAAGAGAAGTTTAAGATGAACCTCGTGCCAGAAGCGGCACCAGTGACAAGATAACACCTTACCAACTAGTTTCATCCGAGAAGCATGAGCCTCCAATATAACTGCAAGAGCTGCTAGACAGAGGGAATTAAGGACATGACACCCTTAGTTAAGGACACGAGTCCTCAACTGTGAATACAAGAAGGAAATGCCCCTAAAACGACCTTTAGGACTCGCCTCGAGCATTACGAGTTCCTTGTCGTACCATTTGGCTTAACACATGCATCGACAATATTCATGGACCTCATGAATCGAACGTGTAAGCCATACCTGGATAGATCATGATTATATTTATTGACTAGCTTCTTATATGGCCAACGACCAAGGAAGGTCGTGAGCAACAACTGCAATTTACCTTGCAACTCTTAGAGAAAGAACAGTTATGTGCTAAGATGTCGAAAAGCAGATTTCGAATTCGCGAGGTAAGAACTTTAGGATACATGGTGGATAAGAACGAGATTCATGCCAACCCTGCAATCAAGAGCTAAGGAGTTAGAGTTGTAATTATGTGACGCTTCTCGACAAAGTCTCGATTGCGCGTCAATACAACGAGACCAAGGCATTGCATACGCGTCACGTTGATTAAAAGATCATGAGAAGAAACCATGATCTAGATACAGTGATTGCGCACCGCAAATTTGACGTCATTACCTGTAAGAAAACGCTGCACGACCTTTACTAATCACAAGGGTTGCAGCACACCGTTGATCGTAAGAACTTGAATATTAACGTAGATGGACTAAGCTACTGAACGATGCAGACCGTATGGACATGTTGCGTGCTTGTGTGATAAACTTTGATGAAAAGTTGGAACACTCACTTGCCCTTAGTGGAGTTTTCCTACAACAGTATCTAGCACACCGCCGTTTAAACCGCTCAGTGTGAAGCTTTAGATGGAACATAATAAGTCGATCCCCATCGTGTTGAACTGTAACACCCTAAAAACGGGTTTGGTAATCAAACCACGTTAATATTAATGGACGGGTAAATACCGTGAGTGATAAAAAAAATAATTAACCAGGTAATTATTTGGATTTAAATAAATAATCCTATATTAATAAAAAAAAAAAGAATAAACGCTTTGAGAAAACAAAGTTTATAAGAAGCCCGAGTTAACGGGACTTAAAAAAATAAAACAGGTTATGACTTCCCTGAACCCACTAAGTAACTAGGAAAGATTAACCTAGTTAATTAAATTGTTTTAAAACAATAAAGAAGCATGAACTAGTAGCCTTTTTACAAAATCGAAACTAGATGGACTAAAAGGGGCAAAATGTGAATGAAGTTTAATTAAAAGAAAAGAAAAAAAAAACAAAACACACACAAAAAGGTGTGTTTGGTCGACATCTTCACAGGAGCAAAAAGGGGTTCTTCCAAGTGAACCCTAAACTCACAAATTGGATCAAAATCAAGGGAAATCAAGCCAAGATTTTGGGGCTTTAACTAAATTCGTGATCACCAAGCTTAGGAGATCACAAGGTATGTTCAATTTCATCATTTGGTGTTATCTTGAAATTTCGATAAACACTCATAATTGAAATTCATGCTTGAATGTTGAATGTATGAGTGTTGTTATGTTGAAACCATGTCTAGGAACAAACCCTAGTTAAAAGTTTGATGATATAGTGACAAAAACTATGAAATTGATAATCACCCATATATGTGTGTAGTGGGTTTTTAGAACAAAGTGATGAACATAAGAATTTGTATGCTAGATTGTGAAAAATTGATGTTATGATGCAAGATTTGATATTGTTCATGAGTGCTAGACATAAGGGTTTGATTTAATGATTGAAACTTGGTTAAAAAGATTAGCCATGAACTAAATAGAAGAGGTATAAAAATCATGCCCACAAGGTGCCCGTTAAAATGACTAAGTGAAACCGTGTTGTCTACTAGTTCGTATGTAGAGCTTGATTTGATGATTTCATGAGTAGTGGGTTTATGACAAATCTTTGATATGTATGAAATTAAACATGATGGTGTATGAGAATCACCAAATAGGACTTGAATATATGTTAATTTTAGTTCTAGTTCTTAAATTGACAAAGATGAAGTTGAGAAGATGGTAAAATTAGGATTCATATGATGACTTCTTGAAATAGATGATGTTTTTGACATTTCTTAGCCTACAATCACTGTGTTATAGGTTTCTAACCATTACCAAGAGTTTAATAAAGGGTTTTAGCCATGGAAATGGGTTGCATTTGATGATTTGGGTCGAATTTGAAAGGACCCTAAACATGATTTCCGTAGCCTTTTATATGGATTTTGACCAATCTTAAAAAAATCATATAAAATCAACCGTTTATCCGATTTGGGTGTTCTATACCTTTTCGGAAAGCTTATGAAGTAAATTTTTACTGTTTTCAATCATAAGAAACAAATGTGGTTGTTAAATAGGCCAAAAAGGCGAATTAAACCTGCTGTTCAGAACTTGAAAGCTGTTGAAAAATGAAAATATAGTTGCTGAGCTGATTTTATAAAAATCATAGAAAATTCGCTAGAAGGTGTACCTTATATGCTTGCGAAGGTATTGGAGTGTTCTACGATGCATCTTTGAACATGTTGATCTAATTCAGATTTTAAACGGGTCAAAATGGTCAATTACAGCAGGTAAATATAAAAATCGTTGCACATAAATAATGCTCTTAATAACCAAGAAAAAGGCATAGGATTGCATATACTTGCTTTAGGCATGAAGTATTGATTGTTGGGAACAAATAGCACTTTATGTGACATGCTTAAAGTGTTTAAAATCACTTACTAACTTGTTATATAAATAATTTCACTAACGGGTCAAACGGTTAGTGAATGAAAATAATTATGGTATGAAACTAGTTGTTGAATATATGACATGCTTTGATTGATAAGTGTGTAAAAAAAAGGGTCCATAGGGTGATGGCCATTATATAGAATGACCAATCTAACCATCTTATGGATGTTATGATATAGTTGACTCTAAACAAGCTAGGTGGGAGCTTGGAAAGGAACGGGTCAAACGGATCATGGATGCGAAGAATGTTTGCGCGGACGCGAGGTAAGTAAAGCTTACACCTTTTTTTTAGGATACGTATTTACTTTATAGATTATAAAACGACCAAGGTTATATCCGAAATATGGGTTCCGACACGAAATGATACGGGTCGGGACGAATAAAAGGATAAAAACCATGTTTAATGGCAAAAAGGGGCGAAATTAGTTAAATAATGAAATGGTAAATAAATACCATTCAAATATAAGTGCAAGATGTTTGGTCGTTTAGACTAAACAGGTCAAATGGTAATGTTAACACCATTTGACGAATAACGACTAACAAGTGCTTGTCGAGTCTAATGCTCACAGGGTAAAACGGCTTATGGAATTTACGTGGCTATGAATCAGCAAATTATTAAGGCAATCTATTAAAACGGGTCAATACTTTGACCCGAGCCAGGTACGCGTAAATTTGGTGGAAGATATGTGAATACCTTAATGTAGAAAAATGACATGTGAAAGTAGAGAGTGGGATTTAAACTTAAATGATTAAATCCTCTCTAACGGGTCAAAATGAAGTATTGTGCATAACTTAATTATTGGTCGCATAATTCATGAAAATTATAACTCACGAGTTAAATATTTTGAGATAAGAAATATTCCAAGGTTTTATAACGATTTAGACGCAAGTGGTTTGATAAATCATGAAACGGGTCAAAAGGGTTATAAATGAATTTCAAGCCGAGAGCTTAAAAATCCAGAATTTTGTGCCTTCAAATATCGGGTTATGAATCCATATGATGGAGAATTAAATTACGATCACGTATGAAGAAACAGGTCGAAAAACGGATTTGTAGATTGAAAATTATGAAAGTTTAAGTTAATAGTTGGGAAGGATGTATAGCTGGGTAAAATGCAGCTCAACAAAAGGAACCTTCTGTCGAAATGGCACTGTCGCGCTACACGACCACAAGCCGGGATCTCAGTCGCGTCACGCGACCCTAGTCGCGGCCCGCGACAAAGTGACTCAAGTCTCTCGTGGTGCGCGAGGGACCTCTGAACTGGCAAAAAAAAAATCTTTAATTATTGTTGTTTTGATCATGGAACTTGTTTTAAATGGTTTTCAAGGCCACATAACTAATGTTTATGTTGGTTTTGAACTTAGGTGAACGTTATGGGTCTCCGGATGACGATCAAGCGAAGAACAAGAACCGAACACACGACTAAACAAAGCTTCCGCATTTGATCTTGTTTGTTTATACAAAGTGTATTATGTAAACACTCTTAACTATGTTTGAATGTTTTAAACATGTCTAATTACTTTCAATGTAAATTTTTTTGTTAAGTGGCATTTTTCTTATAAAATGCTTACTTTAATGGTATAGAAATGTTTAAATTGTTAAGGGTCTTACAAGTTGGTAATCAGAGCTCATGGTTTAAGAGTAAAGTGTGTTCGGTTCGAGACTTGATCGCATAATCCGGTAAGTTATATGTATATTAATGGTTTAGCATGTTAAAGTGTTGAAAACAACACATAGGGTTATCTTGTAATACACGTTACCTCAATTAAAATGATAGATATAGTTAACGAAATTACGTACGTTGACACGTATAAAAGAAAAGCCTTGTATTATGATACGGGCATTTATTGAAGTCGACATTACTAATCCTTGTAAATGTTTTAATTGAAGGATACTCGCATCTAAAGATGGCGAGAGTGTAACAAGTGACGGATATGCTAGAGGAACGGTCCGAAGTATGACAAGTAGAGCATGCTCACCAAGGACAAAATCGCGTAAGGGCAAGCATTACCAGGTGCACGTTTTACATTTAATTGCACAAATAGTAATATGCAACAAACACGTAGAGAATCACGGTTGCATATGTAGAATAAAACTTGGAAAACCTGAATAGGGTATCTATTTAGGATGATGTTTCCAAGAAAAAATCAAATAGAAACATGTGTTATTCACGATTGTGAATAACAAGACAATAATAGAAATAGTTTATGTGGAAACTTGGACGGGAATAATTATCCAAGTGAATAATTCTCAATAAAATACTATTGGGAAAAGTAGCGATTACATTAACGAATATGATTACATAATAGTTTGATAAAAAAAAGAAAACATTTTATATGTTCTAGTGCAAAACGAGTAAAACTAATGATTGTTGTTTAGTAATTAAATAAAGTTTTACTGAATGAAATCAAAGATATGGAAATAAATAAAGGTGTTACTTACATAGGGCGTGATGTGAAAATTATAAAAAGGTCATGTGTGTCATGTGTTGATCGCTTGCTCTGGCCAAGTAAGTAGTGAACATATGATACCATGAACTTCTTATGATGGACACATTTACGTCCGATGTAGTAAGGACGGGGTGAATGGGACAAAAAAAGTACCCAAAACAGATCAAACAAGTAAGATATTTGATAATAAATGTAAACGCAAGCCGGGTAACGGAAGCATATTACGTCGGAATAACGAGCCCAAGAAAAGGGACAAGAATCAAAATAAATGAAAATACAAACCGACTAGTAAGAATGCTAAGGCGTAGGGATAAAGTTTGACTGTCATAAGTGATGAAATATCACACGAACAAGTCAAACGAGTTAAATAAAGAATAACGCTTGCTAATGTAAGTAAGCGCGGACCGAATAAATAAAAGCGTGAAATATTAATAAACCTATGTAAAGGGTAAAAACATTAAGATAAAAGAACCTGGGTAATGGGTTGTAAAGTAGTATAAGTATGAACCGAGAAACGGTAAGTATAGAACAAACCGGCGTGTAAATGATGTAAGGAGTCATAAAGTCGGAAGATTAGTCCAAAAATAAATGAATGAAGCCTTAGACTACAGTCAAGGTCAATTGAAATTCAAAAGCGAAAATAAATGCTTCCAAACATAACAAGGGGTGCCTTGATGCTATATATATATATACACACACATTCTTAATAATGACACGAGTAAAAGATGAATCTACGGGATCATCAAAACCTTCTGGATTACAAGTAGTGTTAAGGTCTACGGGACCAAAAAGACCCTTGGGTCACAGATAGAAAGAAACGAACTGTTGGGGTCTCACCTTAATAAGGTAAAAAGGTGAAAAATCTAAGGAAATAGCCTACGAGGCTAAGTGAAAGAACCTACGGGTCAATAGTGTAAAGAGAGGGAACTGGTTATTATTCCCCGTGTAAAACGAGAACGGAAAAGAATAAATTACTGGATGTCAATTTCCTTGGTATAAGTAATTGACATAAGTTTAAGATAAAACGTTAAACTAAAATTCAGTTTTAGTAAGAAACGACGATTTAACAAATATGAATATTATGAGACGAATTTGGAAATGATTAATATTAAAGGATATAGGTCTTTACATTGATAGGTGCAAGACCATACATTCGAAAAGGAGAAATATGATAAAGAAAAGTTGATATAAACTTAAACGTGACGTAACGCGAACACGGTCAAGAAAAGTGATGTAGAATATGATCATGATTTAACGTGAGTTACGGAATATGAAATCCTAAACACACATAAGGCCGAGGATGGCGATATGGATATATACATGAGCAAGGAGGTATAAAGCAGCCGGTGACTAGTAAGTCTAGTCGTAAAGACCATTTAAGGTCAAAATAGTAATTATAACTTAATAAAAGCGCTTAACATTTCAGGATTAACGTAGAATCTGTGGGAATTATGTAAGAAAGGTTTCGGGGATGAAACCTCCTTAAGGGGGGTAGACTTGTAACACCCCAAAAACGGGTTTGGTAATCAAACCACGTTAATATTAATGGGCGGGTAAATACCGTGAGTGATAAAAAAAATAATTAACCCGGTAATTATTTGGATTTAAATAAATAATCCTATATTAATAAAAAAAAAGAATAAACGCTTTGAGAAAACAAAGTTTATAAGAAGCCCGAGTTAACGGGACTTAAAAAAATAAAACAAGTTATGACTCCCCTGAACCCACTAAGTAACTAGGAAAGATTAACCTAGTTAATTAAATTGTTTTAAAACAATAAAGAAGCATGAACTAGTAGCCTTTTTACAAAATCGAAACTAGAGGGACTAAAAGGGGCAAAATGTGAATGAAGTTTAATTAAAAGAAAAGAAAAAAAAAAACAAAACATACACAAAAAGGTGTGTTTGGTCGACATCTTCACAGGAGCAAAAAGGGGTTCTTCCAAGTGAACCCTAAACTCACAAATTGGATCAAAATCAAGGGAAATCAAGCCAAGATTTTGGGGCTTTAACTAAATTCGTGATCACCAAGCTTAGGAGATCATAAGGTATGTTCAATTTCATCATTTGGTGTTATCTTGAAATTTCGATAAACACTCATAATTGAAATTCATGCTTGAATGTTGAATGTATGAGTGTTGTTATGTTGAAACCATGTCTAGGAACAAACCCTAGTTAAAAGTTTGATGATATAGTGACAAAAACTATGAAATTGATAATCACCCATATATGTGTGTAGTGGGTTTTTAGAACAAAGTGATGAACACAAGAATTTGTATGCTAGATTGTGAAAAATTGATGTTATGATGCAAGATTTGATATTGTTCATGAGTGCTAGACATAAGGGTTTGATTTAATGATTGAAACTTGGTTAAAAAGATTAGCCATGAACTAAATAGAAGAGGTATAAAAATCATGCCCACAAGGTGCCCGTTAAAATGACTAAGTGAAACCGTGTTGTCTACTAGTTCGTATGTAGAGCTTGATTTGATGATTTCATGAGTAGTGGGTTTATGACAAATCTTTGATATGTATGAAATTAAACATGATGGTGTATGAGAATCACCAAATAGGACTTGAATATATGTTAATTTTAGTTCTAGTTCTTAAATTGACAAAGATGAAGTTGAGAAGATGGTAAAATTAGGATTCATATGATGACTTCTTGAAATAGATGATGTTTTTGACATCTCTTAGCCTACAATCACTGTGTTATAGGTTTCTAACCATTACCAAGAGTTTAATAAGGGTTTTAGCCATGGAAATGGGTTGCATTTGATGATTTGGGTCGAATTTGAAAGGACCCTAAACATGATTTCCGTAGCCTTTTATATGGATTTTGACCAATCTTAAAAAAATCATATAAAATCAACCGTTTATCCGATTTGGGTGTTCTATACCTTTTTGGAAAGCTTATGAAGTAAATTTTTACTGTTTTCAATCATAAGAAACAAATGTGGTTGTTAAATAGGCCAAAAAGGCGAATTAAACCTGCTGTTCAGAACTTGAAAGCTGTTGAAAAATGAAAATATAGTTGCTGAGCTGATTTTATAAAAATCATAGAAAATTCGCTAGAAGGTGTACCTTATATGCTTGCGAAGGTATTGGAGTGTTCTACGATGCATATTTGAACATGTTGATCTAATTTAGATTTTAAACGGGTCAAATGGTCAATTACAGCAGCTAAATATAAAAATTGTTGCACATAAATAATGCTCTTAATAACCAAGAAAAAGGCATAGGATTGCATATACTTGCTTTAGGCATGAAGTATTGATTGTTGGGAACAAATAGCACTTTATGTGACATGCTTAAAGTGTTTAAAATCACTTACTAACTTGTTATATAAGTAATTTCACTAACGGGTCAAACGGTTAGTGAATGAAAATAATTATGGTATGAAACTAGTTGTTGAATATATGGCATGCTTTGATTGATAAGTGTGTAAAAAAAAAGGGTCCATAGGGTGATGGCCATTATATAGAATGACCAATCTAACCATCTTATGGATGTTATGATATAGTTGACTCTAAACAAGCTAGGTGGGAGCTTGGAAAGGAACGGGTCAAACGGATCATGGATGCGAAGAATGTTTGCGCGGACGCGAGGTAAGTAAAGCTTACACCTTTTTTTTAGGATACGTATTTACTTTATAGATTATAAAACGACCAAGGTTATATCCGAAATATGGGTTCCGACACGAAATGATACGGGTTGGGACGAATAAAAGGATAAAAACCATGTTTAATGGCAAAAAGGGGCGAAATGAGTTAAATAATGAAATGGTAAATAAATACCATTCAAATATAAGTGCAAGATGTTTGGTCGTTTAGACTAAACAGGTCAAATGGTAATGTTAACACCATTTGACGAATAACGACTAACAAGTGCTTGTCGAGTCTAATGCTCACAGGGTAAAACGGCTTATGGAATTTACGTGGCTATGAATCAGCAAATTATTAAGGCAATGTATTAAAACGGGTCAATACTTTGACCCGAGCCAGGTACGCGTAAATTTGGTGGAAGATATGTGAATACCTTAATGTAGAAAAATGACATGTGAAAGTAGAGAGTGGGATTTAAACTTAAATGATTAAATCCTCTCTAACGGGTCAAAATGAAGTATTGTGCATAGCTTAATTATTGGTCGCATAATTCATGAAAATTATAACTCACGAGTTAAATATTTTGAGATAAGAAATATTCCAAGGTTTTATAACGATTTAGACGCAAGTGGTTTGATAAATCATGAAACGGGTCAAAAGGGTTATAAATGAATTTCAAGCCGAGAGCTTAAAAATCCAGAATTTTGTGCATTCAAATATCGGGTTATGAATCCATATGATGGAGAATTAAATTACGATCACGTAGGAAGAAACAGGTCGAAAAACGGATTTGTAGATTGAAAATTATGAAAGTTTAAGTTAATAGTTGGGAAGGATGTATAGCTGGGTAAAATGCAGCTCAACAAAAGGAACCTTCTGTCGAAATGGCACTGTCGCGCTACACGACCCCAAGCCGGGATCTCAGTCGCGTCACGCGACCCTAGTCGCGACCCGCGACAAAGTGACTCAAGTCTCTCGTGGTGCGCGAGGGACCTCTGAACTGGCAAAAAAAAAATCTTTAATTATTGTTGTTTTGATCATGGAACTTGTTTTAAATGGTTTTCAAGGCCACATAACTAATGTTTATGTTGGTTTTGAACTTAGGTGAACGTTATGGGTCTCCGGATGACGATCAAGCGAAGAACAAGAACCGAACACACGACTAAACAAAGCTTCCGCATTTGATCTTGTTTGTTTATACAAAGTGTATTATGTAAACACTCTTAACTATGTTTGAATGTTTTAAACATGTCTAATTACTTTCAATGTAAAATTTTTTGTTAAGTGGCATTTTTCTTATAAAATGCTTACTTTAATGGTATAGAAATGTTTAAATTGTTAAGGGTCTTACATGAACGGAGACCGGAGATAAACAATCTACTGGCCCGAGTTGGTCCAGGAAAAACTAGAGGCAAGATCGTTCAGATATGTGATCATATCAAGACAGCCCGCAGAATACAGAAAGATTGCGCCGATGAGCGGCGGAAATCGTAGGAATTTGAAATAAGAAGTATGGCTTTAATGGGAGCCTCGACTAGAGAAGGCGTGATGTGATTTGGAAAACGTAAAGGTTGGACCCCCGGTGTAGGGATCGGAACCATTGCTCACAAATTGAAACTTCCAGAAAAAGATCAGTAGTGATCGCGACACATTCCATGTGTCTAGTCTTTAGAGGAGTCTGACTCAAGGAATAGTCGTTGTTCCCACAAATAAGATTCACGTCAATGACAAACAACAAAATTTCTATAGAACCTGTTAAGGTTGCGGACCAAGAGTCCACAAAACACAGAAAAGACGTAATTGATTTACTTGAGTACATTAGAATTCATATCATGACCCAGAGTACATGAGAACATGAAGACAAATTTTAAACATAAGTGACCACATTTGATTCACAACTCCCCTACGACCGATGGCATCGCTTGAATTTCGGGACGAAATTCTTTTAACGAAGGGAGTCTGTGACAACTGTCACTTTTCCGTACACTAATTGAACAGTAATCTGTGCTGTAATAACTGTGCATGATCTAGTTTACAAAACAAATGAATTTCTGATTACTGTTATATACATACAATGCCATTTCATGTTTCAAGACTTTTATCGTTGCTACATGCAACACGATATAGTTCTAATAACGCACAGAACAGAATTGGCACCATTACCAGACAAACTAAAATGCTGACGAAGTTCAGTACATAGACAGACAGTGTTTTGAGGCCCAGTATGAGCCAGAGACTACGTATTACACTAGTATAGTGTGTAGGGAAGTAAGGACCACAAAACTGCTTTTCTAGGTGATAGATAAAGTGCAAGAAAGTGCCTAAAACCCACATAAAGTGCAGAATTCTACATAAATCAGCAAAATTCAGCATTTTAACAAGTTTATTACATGCAAAAATATGACAAAATGGTCCTGAATGCTTTCCTAAGTGTCGGGGATTAAAAGCGTTACAAAAGGGTACATAAAGAACACTAAATGGAATAGTTTGACACATTAACGAACCGGTATCTAACCGAACAACCGGACATTACCCGAAACACCAAAATTATACTAGAAGCATTGTTTTAATGTTTCTGAACTAGTTATGATCCCCGAACATCATAACGCCCCACTAAAAATGTCTAGTAAATAATACTTGCAACTAACACTTGAAATTGAACCATAATCTAACTATATGGTTAAAAGTTACACTTAACCCCCCCCCCCCATATAAGTGGACGGTCACAATGACCCCACCATGATCTTCCAAGATCTTGCAAGATTTCTCTAGATCTCCGTAAATCTTCCATGATCTTGCTTGGATTTGAAAAGATCTACTTAGATTGTGTAGTGTACTATAAGAATACTTGGAGCTCTCATTATCACCCACACTTAATCAACCACCCATCTTCTTCCCCTCCTCCTCACTTGCGGCCGAGAACAAGCACACCACCATCACCACTTTCATTCAATTTTCCATCCATTCCATATACTCACTAAGGTGTAAGAAGGTGTCTTATGAAGCTTGGTGCTCTTGGATCTTGAAGGACCTTCATCATTTGCTTTTATCCATCACTTTGTCATCATCAACATCAAGTGTTCTTCCCTAGCCTTGTGCTAGTAGTAAGACTCTTATGATCTCTTGATCTTTCATATATAGTTGGTTAATAAGTGATGAACAATGTTAAACAAGATGAACATTAAAAGACATATTCATGAATCTCTAACATAAGCTTATAAACATATGAAATCTTGTTGATTTACGATTGTTTGCTTCTTGTTGATTAATTATTAGTGATTGTGATGCTAGACATCATAAGTAACCTACTAGATTGTGATTAAACACATGATCTAGTAAGTTAAAGTGGTGATCTTGTGAAAGATCAAGATCATCATGCTTTATGTCTTTCATGAACTTGAATAATAAAAGTTATTTTCATATGATGGTGATTTAAATAAAATACAAGTCTTGTAAGTGGATGGTTTCTAAAATATTTTTCCAAAGAAACCAAGTTAAATCACAAGATTTACATGAACATAGTTTTAAAGAAAATAACCATGTTTCTAGTAGTGAAACAAGGGTAAAAATATATTGTTTACAAGAAAAACTCAACAGAATGATTTTTGGAAAAATCATCTAACAAGTTGTAAAAACTCAAATCTTTTAAGAATGAGATTTTTAAAGAAATAAACACACTTTAAAGGGTAACTAAGTCTACTAAACATACTACCAAGTTACTACAAGTTTTTATGAAAACTCAAGTTCATGACTATTATGTAAAATGCAATGCTTTGGCACTTGGTAAGTAAAAGTAGTTTAAGGATGATTGTTGATTGCTTATGATGATTTTTGAAAAGAAAATGATATGCTTAAAAAGCATGGACACCTCCATTTTTAGGGGAAACTATGGCGAAATTTTCTAAAAATACAAACACTTAGAAAAATATTTTCTGAACAAGTATTTACAAGTGAGTTTTAACTATGGTTTTCAATATAAACTTTGCCATAGATTTTGTTACAAAAATACAAGTATTGGAGGTTGGTTTTTATAAACAAAAATGGATAAATATGTATTTAGAATATATATTACATTTATAACACATTGTGTGTGATTATTTGTATACTTGGTGTAATAGTTATGTTATTTTAGGAACTAACGTAATATAACTTAGCAAAATACCAAGAATTTACAATCTAAAATAATACCAAAAATCACAAGGAATAAATATATAAGTTATACGCTCAGTATTGTGAAATCAAACGCAAGAACGTAACTTACAAAATATTCCGGAAAATACCGTTATAAATATGTTTTTGGTAAATATTATTTTGGGACACAAGGAATGAAAATACGATTTTCGTTATTATTACAAAGTATATCATATTTTCGACAAAGAGAAAATATATTATTTTTGGAAGTAAAAATATATTTTCTTAGAATATTTAGAAGATATATGATTTTTGAGAAAAATATATATTTTCTTGAAATACATTATTTTGGAAACTACAAATACGAGAATACAAATACACATGTATAAAATACTCCCATCCTTGGGAAGGAAATACGAAAATAAATACTTGAGAAGTATTATAACTTTGGATAATGTTAAAGACATAAAGGAAACGTAACCCAAAACATGAATACTAAGGCAAGGCACGACCCGCTCGTCTAATAGACCCTAACACATTGTAGGTAGTCGTGTTTGCTGACAAGATTTGAGTTACGAGTACTGAAGACGCAAAACAGTGAGTTCATGCTCCCCCTTTTCTCTTAACTGTTTTTGGTTTTATAACTCTCGGGGGTGAAATACATGTTACGAATGCTTAAACGGTATGAAATGCCTATGAAATACTAGATCATGTGAGCATAGACTTAATATTGAAATGCCATTAATACTTAATTAGGGACGAGGGTTAGATCTAACGGGTACGGCCGAGCCCCACTCATGGTCCTCATGTGATCACTTGAGTGCTTCGGTGTCCCAGTCGAGGGAAATCGACAATAGTCGAGGGAAATCGACAATAGTCGAGGGAAATCGACATAGTCGAGGTAAATCGACATAGTCAAAGGAAATCGACATAGTCAAGGGAAATTGACATTGTCAAGGTAAATTGACATAGTCGAAGGGAAATTGGACATAGTCGAGGGAAATCGACATAGTCGAGGGAAAATCGACAAGGGTATATGCCTACTCATTACGAGTGCTCCCTATGTCCTCACATGCCTTAAAGTCCTTGTAAAACATTTATGTTCATACACGCTTTTCATACCTGTTTACAAAGGAGTCTCTCAAAGATTTACAAGATTACAGTACTCGCACAAAACGCATGAACTCGCTCAACTTTTGTTGATGTTTTCCAAAATTACATGTATTTCAGGTGACAGGATGGATCTTGGGCGCGAGTGTCGTAACTAGAAGTAGACTTCAAGTTTAGATGTCATCCACTTTTGTTGGTTTGTAACCTAGTCGAAGGTTGTGTTTTTAAAACTTAAATAACCGGTGTTTGTAATACTCAAATTTTATGAATGGATGAACATCATTTTGATCATGTAGTTGTTTATTACGATTGAATGCAATGATATTAAACCAGTCACTCATCATACGCTTCCGCAAAAGTCAGGGTGTGACACCTCTGGTAATGCGAACTCCACCTAATTGGAAGAAAGTCAAAACAGTGGATTCAGATGAGGCATTGAAGTTTAAAAGAATGAGAGCAGAGCTTGTGGCTGCTGGTTAATGTCCAGCTAGATCCCTTGCCAGATGGTCTAAACTAAAGATAGTTGAGACCTACAAAAAGCTGGAAGAAGTTAGAGCTGAACATTCAAATGTTCTTCAAAACCCAGTCTATCCTACAACTGCTTCTCTGTCTCTAAAAATCGATACTCCGAAAAACCTTCTCTCATCATCTGATTTGTCTGAACCAATTGCAAATTTAGTTAGCAAACCACAATCACCAAACTCATCTTCAATAATTCTTTGCCCAAGAAAACCAACTGATTCAAAAATAGTAAAGTGGAAGTCATGCTAAAAAACCCAAGTATTGACTTTGATCAGATCAGATGGTAGTGTTGAAGAGATTAAAATGGATAGTGCATATAATTTGAATGCATACGATCTCCAAGATTTGTTGGACCTTCAACTTGAAAGGGATGATGAAGAAGACATGTTCTCCCTGGACTTTGAACTACAGTTCAAAGGACAAATCAGGGAGATGTTGATGAGAAATAAAAATCAGTAATAAAGAAGGGTTTTCGTATCATCTGTTGTATAGGGAGATTGTTGGATCAGCAGCTGTTACATTGTTTCCAGTAGCATATTTAACCAGATCACAACATGTAGCAAAGGACATGTTGCTGCGTAACAAATTCTTGAGTGAGGTTTGATGTGTGTTGTTTAGGCAGGTGATCGTATGTTCTTAGTTAATGTTTGTTAAAACTTAAGTTGTATTCGAATTTTATTAAGTTTGTTAGACATCTTTTATATGTACTTATGTTTATAACAGTTTACATTGTCAATGGGTGGATACTCTCTTTTTTGAATAAGAGAATGGAAATAATCATATGTAACATAACTGATGAATTTTATTAAGTTTGTTAGACATCTTTTATTAAGTTTGTTAAATATCTTTTATATTTACTTATAATTATCTTTTAGCTATAATAGATAACACATTTTCGTACAATATCTATACATGTATCTATATGTTCTATCAATATGTGTTTTGTACGGTTTTCTAAGAAACGACCCGTGTTTGCACACGGGTCTTACCGCTAGTACTAATAAAAGAATACCTCTAATGTCACATGACATTTTCTCCTCTAACATCCTTGTAATTAATGCCACATGGCATTTTCATCTTTAAATCATTTATAATAATAATAATAATAATAATAATAATAATAATAATTAATATCTAATTTTAATTTATGATCATTCATTAATAATATATAATGGTTAATATTTATTTCTAATTTATGATTAAAAAAATATACATAAGTGATCTATAATATTTAAAACTATGATTTTTTGTACTTCTTAAAATAAAATAGTTTAAATTACAAAAGAAAAAAAAAACAAAAACTGTTATCTATATATGAGATTATCTATAAAATCAATATATGAGTTTTGCTAACATATAAATAAAAGCTAAAAAAAGAGTAACTAACTAGAGGACTATCTCGCAACAAGACTAAAATTTTATTGAACTCGGTTTTTAAATGATAAACGGAGAGAACTTAACGTTTTGAAGTTTGATAGATGAGATAATATTAAGATTTGTAGCTACATTGATTAAAGATGTGTTTTCAATTTAATAGAGCTAAGAAATATATTAATTTCATTTTATACTCATTTGTGACATAGTCAATTAACCTTTAATATTGAAAAGATTTATTCATCATATATAAACCTTTAACTTATATCATAACTAATTTATATACCCGTGAGCTTCACGGGTAATGGGTTGTGTTAAAAATAATGTATATCTATAAAAGTATTTTTTTTGTATGATTTATAACCTGATAACTCTTCGTGCTAAGACCCATGTTTGGCAAACCTTACCCAGAGGCGCAGTTTTTCTAGGGCGGGAGGGGGAGACCGACCCCCCCCCCCCCCCCGGAACTTTTCGCTCAGTAGTGGAGAGTATGTAGTTTTCGTATAGAAAATTTTGGGTGTATACGTTTTCGACCCCCCCCCCCCCCCGGTCTTATAGAAATTTTTGGGTATATACGTTTTCGACCCCCGGTCGGAAATCTCAAGCTTCGCCACTGACCTTACCAAGAAGAAAAAAAACAGAAATTGAATTACTTAGGACATTTACTTCACAATAAAATATCTTATTTAGCAGTGTTAACATAAACCATTTAATGAAAGACACGTTCAAGTGCTAACGTAAATAAAATTACGCTGAATTGAATTATCTTATTGAAATAAATAACTTTATGTGAACATCTATGCTTACAAAAGGGTTCAAGTGTTGTGCACATTAAATCAGGTTGGGGTGGCATCCCGTACGGCATCTTGAATACACCCGACATTTCACTTCCTAGAGCAATGACCACACTCGGTGAAATATTCGTGAGTCTTGGGTTCACAAGTTAATACTTGAAATCATACAAACAAATTATGTTCATACTTGATTTCATAGTCATTTAATTTGCATAATATAGCATCAGAAACTATATTATAATTTTATGATTAACAACTTAATTAAAATCATAAAAGAAGTTATACATAATACATGTGTTATCTATAAAAGAGTTATACAGATTTAGTAATACTTAAACATGGGTAAATATTTCCTTTGAGTCTATTGAAAAATTAAAACCAATCGTACTAAATAGCTAAAATAGTCTGAGCTATAGAACAAAACATTTAGAAAGAACACAATTAAAACAATAAGTAAAAACAAACTATAGGGAAATGTAGTTAGAAGTATGTTATCATAGGGGAAGGTTCATTTGAGAAGAAATTTAATGTGAGAAGAAAAAGAAGAAAGGGCATATTAGTAAAATACTATTTCATTTATAACTCATATCATTAATTTTTATCTCTTTAATTAATTAGTCAACTAATCATTAATTATTCTACATACAATCTACAAAACCTACACATATCAAAATTTTCCTACATATACCCTACACAGCCGAAATTTATCCTACACACCTCGAAATATATACTACACAACTCGTAATTTATCCTACACAACTAGTAATTTATTCTACACTTTAGATTAAGTTGGTTTTTTTAATTTGGAAAAAGTATATATTTTGAAAAGGAGTTACAAATTTAATTTAGTTAGTTATTAGAGGTGAAGAATACAAATTAATGATTTATGTAAGTTTACCAATATACCCTTATATTAAAATTAAATGCAAATATTAAATGAAGTAAAATGAAGCATTCTTATTGGTTAAAACTTCTTCTTTTTTCTTCTTACAAAAAAATTCTTCTCATTTGAACCCTCCACTAACATTCATATAAATGGTTGAAAGTGCTTTCCTAGTCCAGGTCATCAATTTCGATCTAAACCACTTCTAAGCCTTTGGCAGCCACCATTTCATTGAAGCGCTCCTCCATGCACTTCTTGTAATGCCCTCTGGCCATCTGCTCCACTATGTCGAAAAGCTCAATGGGTATCCCATGATTCACAATCTAATTCAAACTTCACCTTGTTAGTATGCATACACAAAAATAATTAATTAAGTTTAAGTGAAGTCAATATATACCTCAAAGAATCCCCTGTTTCAATGATGCAAACTTAACAAATGGTTATTTTGAATAAAGTGGGGAACCCGTGCGTCGCGACGGAGTCGACAATACATGATGAGAACATGATATTCATAATAGATTGTGGCTCAGATTTCTCTAATTGGCCAGAAAGATGGCTCAGTTACAAATTGATATACTTCACTGTCACAAGTGTGCGGCCGGTTCTTCCCTGCCTCTGCTCAGCCTATAACATGCAAAATGGAGATATAAAATTTCAACTAAGCATTTATTAAAAAAAAAAGAAGAAGTAAAAAGTACTAACACAGAGTTTGATCTACGTCAACTACTGCTGAAATTGATGAGATCTTCTCAACTTATTGCTCCTTAGTAATCGGATTAACACCGGAGCTAACGTTCGTTTTTACACTCTGAAACATCAGGTCGATGAAACGTTCAATTCAAAACGAATTGCGTATACAGTTTAACTAAACATAACGATTAGAGATTAAGAACATTGAAAAGTCGTACAAATCAAGATTGTGACCTTTTGTTGCTGATGACACTAATTTAAATCCAAATAATGTTGAACTTGTCTGGTAAAACCCACATAAGCATTTTATCAAACACCCTAAGTACATAAACATAAACCTCTCACACTCGATGACACACACAATAATCGATCGGTAACTGAATCTTCAAGTGCAAATGTCATAAAAGGTATAACATTCTGAAGAGTAAGAACCAATAATCAACAAAATCGAAGCATAGAAAACATATACTTTAAAACAAACTGATGTCAATTGCAAAAAAAAAAAATATTCAAATACCTCTGATGTATACTAATGTTAATGTGGGAACGAAGTTTGTGGTCATGGCAATGGAAGTGAACCGGCGTTCGGCGAGACAGTGGGTGACTGCACCTTGTGACTCTCGGTCGTCTACATCAACACCATCTCAACTCTCTTCTGCCGATGGTTTTCCAACGTCCATTTATCATAGGAATTGGACCGGATCTTCAATATATTTGCTTAGTTTCTAGAATGAAGATTTTTTAAAAACCTTTAACGGAAGATAGGCACACTTCTTGTTTTGCCGAAGATGGTGGTTGTAAGTCGATAGCTGCAATAAGGCGTATGTTAGTATAAGAAAACAGTTTTGACCACCTGTTAGTATCCATTTTTAAAAAAAAAATCACTAGTTCCAATTGTTAAAAACGTAACCACGTCACTATCAAATTTTATATTTTCTAGCCATAAAATAAAAATAAAGAAAACGCTTTTGACCACCTATTAGTATCCATTTTTTATAAATTCACCAAAAGCAGTTATTTAAAAAGTCACCAGGTCACTAAGTTATGTGTTAGTCTAAATCAAATAATTTTTCATTGTTCAACTTATAAGTGGCTGGCATGAACACATATACATACCCATTGCTAATGGTATGTGAAAAAACAAAACTCTACAAATAATGCAGAAATAAACAAAACTCTATAAGTTATAACCATGGTTGATAAATTTTATATTAATAATCTGAAGATGTTGTCGATATGTAGGGTCAAGTTCAAGTAACATATGATCATTATATGGGAAAGAAAGTGCATACGTTAAAATCCATGTAAGATGCATACATGGCAAGCCACAGATTATCCATCAACGCGAAGGCGATGCAGTACAGAAGATTAAATGCTAATTCGTTATCTGTACAGTAAATAGGGATACAAAAAGTAATTAACCCAACGGGTCAAATGGGTAAACTTTGAAAACTTAGCTCAAAAGAAAATGGGTCAGACGGGTTGAAAGTCGTCCAAAGGGTATTTGAGATGTATAACCTCATGATTTAATTTTTGAAATAAATCGTATTATCATTGTGTTAATATATATTTTTCATAATGAATTATACGATGATCAAAAGTCAAAACGTATGGCCCTGTATTACCTGAAAGAAACTTCAAGAAGGTTGCTCCTAGGGGTGCAAACGAGCCGAGCTGAGCCCGAGCTCGAGCTCGTTTAACATATGAAGGCTCGAGCTCGAGCTCGGCTCGATTCGAGCTTTATTTTTCAAGCTCAAGCTCGGCTCGGGCTCGATTCGTTTAGTATTTATTAATTAATTTATATTAATTATAATTCTTATTGTACATATAAAGTTATTTTTTTATATTTATATAAATGGTAATTATTATATAAATATTTGTTTAATATATTAATAAAAAATATATAAACAGAAAGCTCGTTTCGGCTCGCGAGCCGGCTCGAGCTCGATAAGCAAAGCTCGGGCTCGAGCTCGTTTACTAAACGAGCTTGTTTTTTAGGCTCGGACTCGAGCTCGTTTAAGCTCGGCTCGTTCGAGCTTTTTTTCGAGTCGAGCTCGAGTAGCTCGCGAGTAGCTCGGCTCGTTTGCACCCCTAGTTGCTCCAACCAAAGTCCTTGGTTTTACTGCACAAAGAACACTTATAATTTCACAAAAGAACGGAACTCATAAACAAATCTCTTTAAAATTTGGTTTTAAACGTTCTTGTGTTAATCAAATATGGAATTTACATTTATCAGACCTGCTTCAAGGTCCAGCATCTGAATAAGCATGAACGTAATATTGACAGCCGCTACAGCAAAAGGATATTCCCACATGGACCTGTCACCTTCTTGTTTTCTAAGAAGATCTTGAAATGATTTCTACATAAAAATAAAGTAATCTAACACCCACCAATAAAATCAAAAGCTATTTTATATTTTTATGAGTTGAAACAAACGACATACAGGGAAATTCCTCGCGAAATACAATAAGTTCTCCAATGAGATAAATCCACCGCCCCTATAACAAAACTCCAGGTGATCAGAATACATACAGATCATTGGTAACTTTTATTTTAAAAATAAAAATATATTAATAGATTTTTACCGAAAATTAGTGGACGGATCTTTTCCTTGCCAGCCCATTTCCTTCCACTGTTCGGAAATTAGACCGTGGAGCTCTTCTTCGGGAAAGGCGGTTTTCCATAATGCTAGCAATGATTCCTATATCAACAATAAAATAAGAAAAAAAATATATGTATTTATTATCTTTAGGTCTTATATGACTATAGCAGATTAGTGAAATATACCTGCTTGGTGTTTTGGAACTGAACTATCGTATGCCTCTAATCTGTTTTGCAGTATCATTAAGCAATCCTCCTGTTAGCTTCAAAGAAGAAATTAGTATCAGAATCAAACATTTATAACACATTAATAAAATTAGCCTTTAATGGTATAAAATCTGTGTTTACCGATGAACCTGTTTACCGATTAAAAGTTCAATATGATGCATACAATGCTGATTGTATTCAAATTACTCAAATCAAACTGTAAAACTAAAGCAATTACGTCGTAAAAACGCATATTGAACCGAATTACCTGACCAAACAACCTCCAGTTGCATCCAAACATGGTAGACCAGCACCCAATCCTTCCAAAACCACCACCCAAGCAACTATCATCGTCAATCATCACTTGTCCGGCGATCGGAGGTCATCTCCACCGTCGGTAGTCACCACCACCGCTTCCATTCGTCTAAAAAACTAACATCCGCCATGGTTAAACTTTAGATCTGACCAAAACTACCAACTATAAATCGGAATGAATATTACAGATACCCAATCTTACCGTCGTGGATTTGCACCCGGTGTCTTCCATTGTCATGGTCAAAGTCAAGAACCACCACCGCAAGTCACCACAGTCGCCGATTTGTGGTTCCCAGCCACTATTTTTGCTGTATGTTTTCGAATATTAACAAACCCCAAGTATAAAATCAATTATTAACAAACCCATTCTAAACAATTATTAACAAACCCCAACTAAAATCAGAAACGGTACATGTAGCAGACGTTGGCCTCGAATTAGAGCTTCATTCGAGCCATTGATGAACTTCTAAAGGGAGGTTGCAGGCACGGTTATCTTTCCAATCTGATTTATAAGAGAAGAAGATTAGGGCATCCACTAAAGAAAAAGAAAACGCACAAAAGAGACTATCAGTGACCAGATTTCTTATAAGCAAAGCATGAAACCCACCTGAAGATGCCATAAACCCACCTTGAAGATGCCAGAAACCCTAGATCTACAATCTACAAAATCGCCTGGAGAGAGAACGAAAATTTCATTTGGATCTGGATTTGAGGGAGAGAGAGAACGAAAATGAAAAAAGGCATTTGAATTTGAAATTTGAAATGAAAGTTAGGATTTTTGTTGGCCGCGTGTTCTGTGTGTGAGTGAGGGTATAAAAAAACCAAAAAAATGAGGAGTTGACACGTGTTTCTTCATAAAGGCAGAGATTGCCATGTAGGAAAGAGAGAAATGAGAGGGCTTGTGGTGTTAACACCTCAGCCAAACCCATTTGATTTATTAGATTAGGGAGATTTGACAAATGCTATTTATTAATTAAATTCACATAACAATTATTAGTAAGAATAACAAATCTAATTTATGTCATACCAATAAAATTGGCTTTTTACCAATAAAGAGAAAAAGAACAACTTAAATAATGAATTTTGTAAACAGAATTGAGGTCTTAGAGCTTTATTTTAAATAAAAGTTATATTTAAAAGATACACAATGATAAATTTATTATTATTTATACATTGTTATATGTAACGTAATACATAATTTCATTAATATATAAACTTGTTTATTACAACACGACTATTATGGTATTTTCAGTATTACTAATTAAGATGAGTCGGTTTTTGTGATAAAATCAAGTTAGTTGTATGAACCATTATATGGTAATTGAAATTCGTATATATAAAGTTTCGTTACTAATTAACATACGTCGTTAGTAATATAAAGTTTTTTAAAGATTATATATAACTATATCATTTATATTGTACGAACTCGTGTAATACGTGGGTCTATAAACTAGTTAATAATATTATAGTCCTTTAACTTAAAGTAAAATTGGAAAAAAACGGAAAAAAAAGGAAAATGAACCAATACAAGGCGGGCCCTTGGCCAGATCCATATGCACTAGAAAATGAGTCGTTTTAACATTATTTAGAAGACACTTATTACTTTTAGTATAAAATCGTGTTGAATTGTACAAAATAACAAAACCAATTGTGAATATTTCTTATTCACTATATATTCAACCTACCTGTTAAAAATATAATGAGAATAATAAGTTTCAATTTAATCTTTGTTACAATTTAATATCTTATTTTATTTTTGTTGTTATAACATGTTAATGAGAATGGACTGGACTGCTGCTACTCCTATTGGGCTTCTCACATGCAAGTGGGCTTGGAGCTGTTGAAAATGGGCTTGAAGATGTGGCAGGCTTGGAGCGTTGGAGCAGTTAGGAGCGTTGTCGGGTTGTTATAACAACCCGGATAAGTTGGTCTTGGATCATTATAAAAGGGAGTAAACTGCGATTTTGGTCCTTGTGCTTTGGTCACTTTTGCTACTTTAGTCCAAATTTCAAATCTTTTGAATCTGGGTCCATGTGGTTTCAATTTTGTTACCATTTTGGTCCAAAAGCAAAGTCAGCTCATATTTATCTAATAAAATCTTGGTATTTTGTCATTTTCTTCGGAGGCAAAATGGTCATTAAAAAATTATAGATATAAAAAATAAATTAAAAAAAACATCTACTCTCTCTCTTATTCTCTCTCTTCTCCCACCATCACCATCAACCACCTGCTACCACCACCGCCACCATCATAAAAAACACCACCACTACCAACCCTCCTTCAACCACCATCACGCCATCTGCTAACCCCCATCATCACCGCCCCATCTACCATCATCCACAAACCCACACATCGGATCTGAACCAGGTTTGATGGCAAAGTTGTAAACAATTTCACCCATCCAGTTCCAGCTTCAGTTTCAAACCCTCCTCCTCAGTTTAACTTTAATTTAACAATCCAAAACATCTATAGCACCTAGACTCCACCGATTCAACAGAACCCTTGAAAGCTCCAGATCCGATGAATTTGAAGTGGGTTTCAGCTCAGCTAGCTCAGCTGGACCTAGATTACTCAGCGAACCTACTAGCACGGTCACAGTGGTTAACTCCGGGCGGAGAGCCCTGCAAAGATTCCTCCACCGAGGATATTATCATCTGGGGTTTGGACCAGGGGATATTGAGGTGTCTACGGTGCTTACCTCAGTCTTCAGATCCACCGGAATTCGGGTTTGCAATCTTAATCAGAGCTCTTGGTTCATCAGCAATCTTAATCGGAGCTCTTGGTTCATCAGCTGGACCCGGATTACTCAGCAGCAACCTACTCCGTCCCACACCCATCTCTTCTTCGATCTTAGTCACTCTCTAGCAGAGCCCTCTATCTCCTTTGGATTAGGGTTTAATTTGGGGAAGAAGATGATCTCTCAGTCTGCTTTTATAAGGTTAAAGATCAAATTTTATTTTATTATTTTAATTAAAAATGTGTTATAATAAAACTTGTAATGACCAAAATGCCCTTCACTAAACTGAGGAAAAGGACAAAAAAACCAGGGTTTTTTAGAAATCTGAGCTGGCTTTGCTTTTGGACCAAAATGACAACAAAATTGAAACCACAGAGACCCAGATTTAAAAGGTTTGAGTTTTGGACTAAAGTGTCAAAAGTGACCAAACCTCAGGGACCAAAATGACAGTTTACTCTTATAAAAGGCTTGTCCAAGATGCATTAGATGAGAATCAAGATATTTTTTCTTCAAGAGTTTTTCTTTCTCCCTCAAAATGTGAATTAGAGTTTGCTGTAAAGGCTTTAATTCACTCTGAATCAAAGCTTATAGTATAGATCTGTTGTAGTTTGTGTAAGATTATCACTTTGATAATATCTGTGAGTTGAGGGTTTAGTTTGGTAGATTTGTTCTTGTATTTGAGAGAACAGTCTTGTTCCAGAATATTTCTTGGGTTAATAAACTTTAGGGTTGGGTATTTTGGGTTTAGTTGTTTGTGATACATGTAATTTTCACATGGTATCAGGGCCATAAAGTGCTCTTGGTGTATTTTTGTTCTTTCGATGTATGTTTAGGGTTTGATCGGTTCAGATCTGAGTTTGTTAACACAGTGATTAATGTTTTTGATGGTTGTTTGAGGACAAGCAAGGATAAGTGTAGGAATGTGATAGAGAGGGTAAAACCCGAGCATTAATGTGTGTATCTTATGGTTTTTATGATGTTTTAGGTGATTATATTGTTTGAATGTGATAACTACGAGAAATTATGGTTTTGCAGATTAACCGCCTAAATCAAGGGAGTTAAAGTGCTTGGAGATGAAGTGGAACACCCGAAGATGATAAGCAAGGCAAAAGGTATTGTTCGGGACTTGTTTTGGCGTAGAGGATAGCTTGTAAGCATGGAAACGTGCATTAATGAAGTTTGGGGGGCCTAATTGTCATTTGACGAAAGTTGTATTATGAAGAAAATGGAAGGGACAAAGCCCACCGTAAGTTACGGCTAGGTGGCCGTAGCTTACGGCCAGACCGTACAATACATAAGGAACCAGAATGTTTGTACCGTAACTTACGGCAGTGAGCCGTAAACTATGACGGGATCTAGCTGAATATTTCGTAGGTTGATTTTTTAAGTATAAAAGGTTTTAAAAAAAACCCTAATGGGAGAATTCAGCTTGGTGACGACCTGAGGTGATCAAGGAGCACTTTGGGGACGAATTTTCCATCATTTCCATCATAGTTTTTCACCAAAACCAAGATCTTGAAGATGTTTTCAACCATGATTCAAACCTTTGAAGACCGAATCACCAACATGAGCGGCTAATCCCTTTGTGGTTTCCTCCGGGTGGAGGATTCTTGTAAGTGATAGATTTTATGTGTTCTTGATTGTACTCAAACTTGGTAATCTAAGCATTCGATGCTTTTTACCGTTTGATTTAATTGATTGGTTGTAAATTGTTGACTTTATTTGAAACCTAGTTTTAATTCATTCAATTCCCGAGATTTCTAGTAATTGAGATATTTTTCTATAGGGATTGGGTTTGGTTAATTCAATTGATGTTCATGTGATAACCTTCTATTGTTTTTCAATCGAATTTCTTAGTCTTTGAGTAATCACAACTTATTAATTGAGTCATACAATCATGTCTATGTGATTGTTACAAATTGAACACATACTTGAAATCCAGTGTGAATCTAAAATCCGGAGGAACCATTTTCTTTCTTATTGTTACAAACTTTCGTTAGTAATTCTTAATTTAGTTTAAAACACTCCAAAACCCGATTTTACATTTTTGCAAGTAGATCTTTAATACTTAATCAACAGACACTTTCCACCATACTCCTCTAGTTCAATACCCTATGTGAGAACTCAATCACTTGATTTTATTCATAACAATGAGATACAATATATAGGCCTAATAACGATCATAAAAAAATATAGCATAATAACGATAGCCATATTATGAAGCAACAGGAGAAGGACCCCAGAGATCACAATGTATTAAATCCAAAGCATGCTCAGAACGTTTATTATTCAAATCAAAAGGCAAACGATGCGATTTTGATAATTGACAAGGAGAACAAATATTTGGTTTTGGCAATAAAGACGTAACAAATAAGGAACCATGTCTATGTAATCTAGAAATAGTATTAAATGAAACATCTCCTAAACGTTCATGCCAACATTCAAAAGATTCTTTGAGATGATGATTTGAATAGGAAGCAACAAACGCATGATTTTCCTCCTGAGAACATATGGCCCATTCTCACAAGTCCCTTTTGCCAGGATTTCCTTTGTCTTTCGATCCTGAATGTGAAAAAAGTTGTTAGAAAAAAGAACATCAATGGGAGAATCATTGGTTAGGTGACTAATGGAAAGAAGACGTTTGGTGAGATGTGGAATGATGTGTGTAAAATGACAAATATAAATTACATCCAATGAGACATAAAACTAACCCTTTTTAGTACTAATGTTGGAAAAACCGTGATTTTGGCTTCCTTTTGTATTTTCAGGACCAAATGAGCTTAAATGAACAAAAGGAATAAATATGCAATAAAAACTAACATAAATACAAAGAAAATGAATAAACGTGGCATGCTCGACCCCTCGACAGCATCTCCACAAGCAAAAACAAGAAACAGAAGGCTGACCACGGCCCGTGCCCACTTGACACGGGGGCTTGGTCAGGTGTCTACAAAAATGGACAAAGCTATGGAAGCTTCTATGCCCACCACAGGGGGCGTGCCCAGCTCAACACGGGGCGTGGTCAACACTAAGATTCGCAGAATCTTGCAAATCTTGGTAGTACAGATACGCTTCTGCACACGGGGCCGTGCCCAGCGAACATGGGGTCGTGTGGAGCCTAATGCAGAAAATTGCAATTAATGAAGAAAGAGAAAAGGGTTGGCCACGGGGGCGTATCCAGCGGACACGGGGGCGTGTCCAGCGGACACGGGGGCGTGTCCAGTGGACACGGGGCCGTGGCCAGGCTTCTGTTCAGGCTATAAATAGGGGTGCTTGGCTCACTTCAAAGGCATCCCTTGGCAAACCACCTCTCTCTCACTTTGCCACCACTCCACCACCACTACAACACCCACATCCACCACCATCATCCATCATCCACCTTAGAGTGTGTGTAGTAGTCTCGGGATCCAAGATTGATCGTAAGAGTTCTTGTCAATCAAAGGTCATGTTTGGCTAAGTCTCTTACATCACTTGGTGAAGACAAGTCTTTAATGTATTACTTTTGATTTTTAATCTTTTCGCACTTTTTATTTGGTTTTGTATTAATGACTTTAATAACTAGTCTCTTATGTTGAAGGTGAAACTTCTTTATCATTTGTCCGTGGTGTCTTGGCATTACTTTACTGTCTATATAAAGTAAAAGATTTTCACATTCATATCTCTACGGTCTATATAGAGATATGTTGGCTACCTGGTCGGGGGTTAAGGGAATGGTTTAGTAAGGTTCTTGCCTTATTCAGTGTATAGATCCTGTAAGAACCTGGGTCAAGCTTACTAGGACCTCCATCAATACCCACTGGTATTGGATGGCGGGGGTGCGAATGGCTTGATCCCCTCATATGTAAACTACTATTAATACATTAAACCGGCTACTTGGGATTGTATCCCTGCTGACTCAAACCACTTAGCCGAGGGTAACGTCGCCTTCAAAAGAGGGGCCTACCACTTTTCGCATTAATAACTTAATTAATTATCTTTCAATATTCTGACCCTTTGGGATTGTATCCTTGCTGACTCAAACCACTGGGTCGAGGGTAACGTCACCTTCAAAAGAGGGGCCTACTACTATAACTAAGATAATCTCTTAAAAAGTGCAAAAGTGCGGAAATCATCAAATGATACATTAAAGGCGAGTCGGATCCAAGTGATTCATCTTGTCTATCTGTTTTATTTTTATTTTTATTTTCATTTTCAGCATTTTTAGTTTTTATTTTTTTTTTATTTTTTATGTTTAAAACCTTTTCCAAAAAATTTAGATTGATTAGACGTTGAGGATAAACCGGTATTAAAAGCTCTTGTGTCCTTGGACGACCTCGGTATCTTACTAACGCTATACTAGGCTCATGATGGGTGCACTTGCCCATGTGTGTGTTTAGTGTTAGTAGAATATCGTGTTTTATAAATTTAAAACTTGACTAATGTGTAAAATGGGCTTAAAATATCAATAAAAACATTATACACCGACACACACCAGGAACAACAAGAACATTTTTATAGAAATATGTTTGTTAGGGAAGTTGTGCCGACATTGGTTACGGGTAAGGTTTGACCATTTCCAAACCGAACAAAATCATTTGTTTTTGCAGAATGGGCATTGGTAAGATCTTGGACAGAGGGAGTCATATGAGCCGACGCACCTGTGTCACCGGTCCAATTTGGGTATTCCTCAGTCACATGACACTGAGCTTGAAACGCTTGAGCGAGATTTGCATCAAGAGGTGGAGCCTGTTGAGCAGAAGATGCAAGATTTGGGCAGGTGTTTGCATAGTGCCCGTCTTTCCTGCAAAGTTGACAGTGAGGAGGACGTCTTGAGCGACCACGACCTACATTATGGCCACGACCACGTCCTCGATTAGACTAAGATGAACCAAATGAGGGACGAGTAGAGTTACCAGTACGAGAGTTTTGTGCGACAAAGGCAGCATAGGGAGGATTGGAGCTGTGAAGAGATGAAACAAAGGTTTCTTCATTCTCGGCCTTACTGAGAAGGTCTCGGAAAGAGGAAGGTCCAAGGGCTCGGTGTGTGGTTGAGAAGTGTTCAAAGGCGACACCAAGTCCACATAAAAACCAATGACACTTGTCGCATTCATCGACTGGAAAAACCAATAGCCGCAAGCAGATCGCAGATGGTTTTGAATTTGCGACCATAGTCAGCGACAGTAGAAGAACCCTTCTGCAAGGCACGTAAACTGTCACAAAGAACATGCATCCGATCAAGAGAACTGTGGTTGTAGGCGTTTTCCAAAGCAAGCCGGATTTGGCAAGCGTCTGTGAGGCCAATAATTTCGGACATAGCCTCCCCGGAGAGAGAAGACTGTAGAAGAAGGCACACGGACTAATCATTGGCAGTCTAGGCGGCATGTTCAGGATTGGGAGAGGTTTTGTTATCGTCAATGGTGATGGTTTTGGATGGGATTTTCGTGGTTCCATCTATATGGCCGATTAGGTTTTGTAAATTGAGAACAAGCGAAATTTGTTGACTCCAGGCTAGGTAGTTTGAAGAGTTGGGTTTAAGAGGAATAAAGTGAAGAAGGGAGTGAAGGGGAATGGTGGCGGCAGTAGGGTTTGAGTCAGCCATGTGCGGCACTGAAGAGATGGTGACGATAGTAGGGTAGGGCCGAGAAGAAGAAAAAAGAAAAACAAAGGAGGAGGGATCGCCCGTTTAGGCTGATACCATGTGAGAACTCAATCACTTGATTTTATTCATAACAATGAGATACAATATATAGACCTGCAATACAAAGAGTACATGGAAACTAAATATTACATAATCAATTACAATATTTGTGCAGATAATCTCGGACACGATTTCTTAAATCATTTACATGATTTACGTTAGCTATTACCCTACTTACTCTAGCTATCTAGTTTATTTAGGTTTTTGCATGGCACTCATGACAGTCATCAAAATGGCGCCCTTGCCAGGGAGGCGTGCGTAAAGTGTTTTGTTTTAAATCTTTTTTTCTAAAAATCGTTAAAAAAACCCAAAAATAGAGTTTATATTCATTTTGTTCAGAATTATGCGTGGTTTCTTGTCTGTGTTTGTGCACGTGATTTCATACGTGTATGCATCATACCAGAAGTTCGGAAAGTCTTCACCACTAGCATTTAATCCGGAAATTGGGAGAATAGTTCGGAAGACCCGAGTACTTCATCGAGAAAACAAGGTATTGCAACCTCCAACACCTACACCCAAATCAATGGAGAACTCAGGAAACCCGGATAAACAAGCTGCCAACCCACTTCCACAAAGTCAATTCTTACCAACTCCCACTCAACCTTCACCCAATACCTTTAAAACATCTGAACCACTACCTCAATCCACCCAAACCACTACTCAAATCCCACCAATTCCACCGCCACTGTTTCCCAACCTAGATAACCTATAACAATAACGTATGAAGCATTGATAAAATTTCAGCCATTTAAAAAAAGTATTAATATATGTAACATTTGATAGAATTTCTCTCTTTTACAAACCAAAGAAACAAATATAGTGGTATATGATATTGTATCAAAGTCAATCCTATAGAGAGAAAAAAACTAATATAACACTAGAACCTAATACATTGTTCAACCACTTGTGTATCACTAATTATTGTTGATTTATCGAACAATTTCTTTGATTCCTTGAACTGTTCGTGTCACTAGATCATCTATCTTACTAATGGTTTCCATCGTGATCAGGTTTGAGGAAGCTATATCGGGGTGCAATAGTTGCAACCCGACAGTCACCATTGATCCACGTTCACAACCTACGCCCTCTTCACCATAGCCTGGGACAATACATAACCAAGGCAGAGGCGGGCAAAGTAGCTAAACACGAAAAAGCTTGCATCGAGAATCAGCATGTGTTCGTCCCGTTTGCTTTCGATACCTTTGGCGCTCTCTCCCCTGACCCGGTGCGGTTCCTAAAGCGGGTTCAACAGGCGGTAAGCAGTAACACCGCACATGTTAAGGGACAGAATTTTGTGTTTAGCAGGGTAGGGTTTGCTATTCAGAAGGTGGTAGCGGCGCAGCTTGTTGCTCGCCTACTTGCCATTAGTTTGTAATCGTATTGAGCTTGTTCCTAAAAAAAAAAAGAATTCCTGTTTGATAGGTTTTGTCGCAAAA
The DNA here is from genome assembly GCA_030545235.1 of Helianthus tuberosus. Taxonomy (NCBI): domain Eukaryota; kingdom Viridiplantae; phylum Streptophyta; class Magnoliopsida; order Asterales; family Asteraceae; genus Helianthus; species Helianthus tuberosus. The sequence continues at coordinate 172,494,547 of CM060352.1, forward strand.
AAAAAAAAAAAAAAAAAACATAATCCTGATGGCAAGAGAGCCACCAAAGAAATGTCCTCGCCATTCGTCACCACAGATACTGTTGGGAAATCCACGGTTGCATAGACAACGAGTGATCCCGTCATATCACTCGTTGTCTATTGAAACACCATAATCTCATCGTCCTCTGTTGGCGTCACCTTTACATGTGAAAAAAAAAAAAAAACAATAAAACTAGAGAATAAACATTTGATTATTATATCTAGTACATATAAATAAAAAGTAACTTTGTGAACTTACAATATTTGAATTCAAAATGGATATGCAGTTAGAACTTGCTTTATGTTGGCCCAACGGTAAATGGATCATGTTTCTTCATGCAATCCTATGACATATCGCATCCCAAATACATCTATCTTTTGTTAGCAACATATCAAACAAGTGTTGGTGATTTGTTGGTATCCAGACCGAATAGGTTGCACTAGTGACTATTCCCATTGGTTAGCCAAAACCACTTGTGCACTTGCATGCCATGATCCTTGGTCTTCCCAGTGCATGATCCGTAACCAAATCCCATCGTTGACCATCAGTCAAACAAACTCCACCACAAGAGATACCAGTCATGCGTTGTGCTAGGGCTTTTAAGCTTCTCTTTGTATCATGAAACAAGTGGTGGTTGAGACTGGGGGATGTGATGGCACTTAAGCTCTCACAATGCCTCAAAAATGCACTAATCCATCTTTGTGCACCAAAGCCCACACCCGAGCTGATTAACTGTCGATATTGTTGGGAGACAGATTGTTCTTCGTATTGTGTGTGTTCGATCCATGTTACCTATGTATGTATGTTACAAAATTTATATCATAGTTGGACATTATGCAATACAAAAACATACACAAAAATGATTATATATATATATATATATATAGTGTGAGGTTCATTGGGGAACAGCAAAAAAGTGGGGAACAGGGGAACACTCTTAAAAACCCTTAGATTAACTTCATCAAGGGCTGAGATTGGATTCATCTTTTTAAAGCTAAAAAAGGCGGAGGGGTAGTTTTGGCATTTTCAAAAAGTTTGAATTAGGTTTTTCTGGTCCGTCACTCCACATCTCGCAACCGTCGTCCCTGTCGCCGGAGGACGCCTGTGATTTCTTTTGGTCGTCGTCGCTCGATTAGGTAGCCGGAATCTATAGTGTTTATCGTCGGAGAACACTTAATTGTTGTGATCGTCGTTGATTTTTTTATTTCTGCTTAGATTTTTCCATGAAAACAAGTTCGCCTCTCTTATGCCGGTTCCACCACCGACTTCTCCGGCTGCTACCAGTCTCGAAGCCCTAGCTACTGCACCGCCAAGCCAATCCGTTAACAACACTACTCCAAATAAATGGAGCGAAGAAGGTCGTAATGCACATCGGATGTTTCGGCACTGCTTACAGAGGTAGGTTTTTTTTTCTATTGCGCGTGTATGTGTGAGTTTGTGCTGGTGGTATGCATTTCAGTTTCATACGTTGCATCTGCTACAGATTTTGATTTTAGGTTTACAAATGCCTTTGGATTGTATTCAGTTGATTTATTGTTGAGGTCAGTGATGAATGTTTGTAGTTTCTAGAATCCTAGATTTGTGATTGTGATGATATATAGAGAAAATTTCAATGGATCATCGTATGAAATTCATGATGGATTCACATGTTAAAGCTTTATAAAAGATTCTAGAACTTAGACAAAAGTGCATTTGTTAATAAGAGAAACACTATATATTATGAATAGTATAAGTTTAGATAGGAAATTAAAATCTGAAATCTCGGACCGGAGTCAGTTCGAATTAGGAGCCGTTGACATATCGGTGTCAAATCTGCATCTGAGATACAGCGAATACCATGATAGGTCTAATTTTATCGCTTTCTTTTGATTTAAAACTCTATGAATCGTTTCCGGTGACCGCTATAACAATCCGTTCACCTACGCCACCACGTTTTATTCACTTGTTTGATATAAGTGCAGCATTTGTGTGATTCTGGTTTGCTTAAACCTGTGTAATTGTGAATTTTCTAGGGTTTTGTTTGGTAATATTGTTTGATTTCATTACATCTTCGTTGAAATGATGTGTTTTTTTTTGTTGCGCAGCATTATGCCCGTTGTATTACTATCACCAGCATCATCCTGTCAACTATATCCTTCTAGGCATTTTCACCGTCTCTCTTGCTTTCGCAGTCGGTTTGACACGCGTTTTCACTAGCGGTAAGCCTACTTTTTGTCAATTTATGTTCTCAGGTTCATTGTGCGTGTTTAATTTCAAGTTCTCAGAAGAAAATAAGCATTGCTTCTTAATAATAGTGATAATTTCTAGTCATATATCTATTGAATGAAACTATTAACAGCATAATTTAATCAATTGTCGTCGATACTGCAGGTAAGGTGATACTGGAAGCTGTAACTTTGACAGCAGTGGTGGTTGTGAGTCTCACTTTGTTCACATTTTTGCCGCCAAGATAATTTTTACATGTTAAAAATATTGTAAGTTATAAGTGTGGGGTTCAACGCGGAACCTCAATAAAGTGTAGAAGCTGGAAAGCAGGCATTTAACATGTTAAATATATATAAAAAATTCAACTTAACATGTTAAAAACTATTTTTTCCAAAAACAAATTAGGAGCTTTTGCATATAAAGATCTGCAGAAACCATTCTAATAAAAAACTCATTTGCTAATGTTTTTTTTTACCTTTTTAACTGTTATTTAAGCATCTTTGTTACGAGTGTTAGATTTAAGCAGATCTAAACAATTTTTCATTAGTTATTAATATGATCAGGTTGAATTGTAAAGTTGCAGTGTGTGTTCATGGCTTATTTATGCTTTCAAGCTATAAACATGAAAGAATGGATATTAATTAACTATTTTAATTTTTGTTCACAATAAAATAAAACTGGAACTTGAAACTCACCATTGTTAAAGGGATTTTATTCTTAGTTTAACATGTAAAACAAATTAGAGGCTTTATTTACATGTAAAATACTTGGATATGGTATTTCGATGGTCTCTAAACAAGCAGCTGAGATCTGATTTAGGCTTTTAGCACAAGAAACATGGTGTTTGTAGCTGTACCGTACAAGTATGCTAATGCTTATGTTTATTTCAACACCTTTTATTCATGAAGGTATATATGTTAACCTGCTACAATGCTACTGTTAGCACTTAGCAACATATATGATATCCATGAACGTTGTACAAGACGTCGGGAATCGCTTGATTTGCAGTAAAATGTGTGAATTTCAGGTGCGTACGGGTCAAGGAAAAGACTCAAGGACTTGATCTATGTTCACTACAACTTACAACTCAAGGAAGGCCGACCACTGGCTCAGACAGCCTATTCGTGCAAGAGAATCTTTTGTATGACTGGATTGTAAAGGCCAAAATTCAATATATAATTTTGACGTATAAGTTCGAGTCGAATCCAGTTGATCAATGCAAACCTTGATTTAACATGTTAAGTTTTTTATTTTAATATATTAAGTCCACATAGACTCAATTTCCTTCTTCCGGCTACACAAATGCCCCAAACCCTACCAAATCCGTTATCACACAAAACTTTAATTTAATTTTTTGAACTCTAATCCAAACTTTTATATATAATCTGGTCATATAAAGTCGAATCGAAACTTTTTGATTAATGAAAACTTTCATTTAACATGTTAAGATTATTTATTTTAATATATTGAGCCCGCATATAATGCATTTCCTTCTTCCTGCAACACAAATGCCTTAAACCCTACAAATCAATTCTCATACAAAACTTCATTTTAATTTTTTTTTAACTCTAATCCAAAATTTAATATGTAATGTGGTCGTATAAAGTCGAATCAAATCTAGTTGATCAATGCAAACTTTCATTTAAAATGTTAAGATTATTTATTTTAATATATTGAGCCCGCATAGATTACATTTCCTTCTTCCTGCAACACAAATGCCTTAAACCCTACCAAATCAATTCTCACACAAAACATCATTTTAATTTTTTTTAACTCTAATCCGAAATTGATTATATAATTTGGTCAAATAAAGTCGAATCACATCTAGTTCATCAATTTAAACTTTCATTTAACATGTTAAATATATTTATTTTAATATTTTGAGTCCGCATAGATGCAATTTCCTTCTTCCTACTACACAAATGCCCGAAACCCTATCAAAGACATTCTCACACAAAACTTTATTTTAATTTTTGAACTCTAATCCGAAATTCAGTATATAATTTGGTCGTATAAAGATATTTACACGTAAAACTAAGTTAAAGTTTACACCGCAAAATCATATAACTACAAAAAAATTGCACCAAACATGCTCATTTAACATTTTAACGTGTTAAATTTATTTTTTTAATATTTTGAGATCGCATAGATTGCATTTTGAATTTGAACTTATCATTTCTCATAATAATTAAAAAAATTAAATAATATAATAAAGTGTGAGGTTCAAAAGAGAACACCAAAAAAAGTGGTGAATCGGGGAAACATGTCTTTAACATGTTAAATATATTATAAAAAAATTAATTTAACATGTTAAAAATTTTTCTTTTCAAAAATTTTTAAGGGCTTTTGTATATAAAGATGTGTAGAAGCATTCTAATAAAAAAATCATTTATGTAATTTTTTTTTAAAGTATCTACATTTATTTACATGCAAAAGCTCCAAAAAAAACTTTGAAAAGAAACTAACTTTTAACATGTTAAATTATTTTTTATGATGTTTTAAACATGTTAATTGTTCCCCCGATTCTCTATTTTTAAATGTTCCACATTGAGTGGTGAATCGGGGAACAATGTCTTTAATATATTAAATATATTATAAAAAATCAATTTAACGTGTTAAAACTTATTTTTTTCAAGATTTTTCAGGGTTTTTGTATAAAAACATGTGTAGAACCATTCTAATAAAAATAGTTTTTGTAAAAAAATATTTTTAACTGTTCCACATTGAGTATTGAATCGGGAAAAAATGTCTTTAACATGTTTAATAAATTATAAAAAATTATATTTAATATGTTATTTTTTTTTTAATTTTTCAAGGCTTTCGTATACAAAGATGTCTAGAAGCATTCTAATAAAAAAATCATTTTTGAAAAAAAAAACATTTTTAATTGTTTTCAAAGATTTTTTTTTATTTTTTTAAACTAAAAAAATTTCTACATGTATAAGCTACGAAAGAAATTTTGAAAAAAAAAGTTAAACATGTTAAATTATTTTTTATGATATATTTAACATGTTAAATACATGGTTACCCGGTTCTCTATTTTTTTCAATGTTTCACACTGAGTGGTGAATTGGGGAACCATGCCTTTAATATGTTAAATATGTTATAAAATAATCAACTTAACCTGTTAAAAAAATTTCAAAAACTTTTATTTTAATATTTTGAACTCTAATCCGAAATCTAAAGTATAATTTAGTCTTGAATAAAAACTAGTTTAAAGTTTATCATACAAAACTTATTTTAACATGTTTGGTCAAACACTAAATTGAGTTTAGTTTATCACCGCAAACACTAATTAGCATGTTAAGTTTATTTATTTAATATTTTTAGTTCACATAGACTCTATGCAAAACTTTATTTTAATATTGTAAACTTTTATCCGAAATTCAATATATAATTTAGTTAAATAAATTTGAATCGAATCTAGTTGATTAATGAAATCTCTCATTTAATATTTTAAAGTTTATCATACAAAAAAGTTATTTTAGTATGTATGGTCAGATAGAGGTAAATCGAGTTTAGTTGATCAATTCTAACGCCCATTTAACATGTTAAATTTATTTATTTCATTATTTTGAGCCTGCATAGACTCCTATATCCTTCTTCATACTACACAAATGCCCCAAACCCTATCAAATTTATCCTGACACAAAACTTTATTTTAATTTTTTGAACTCCAACCCAAAATTCAATATATAATTTTGACGTATAAGTTCGAGTCGAATAAAGTTTATCAATGCAAACCTTGATTTAACATGTTAAGTTTTTTATTTTAATATATTAAGTCCGCATAGACTCAATTTCCTTCTTCCGGCTACATAAAACTTTATTTTAATTTTTTGAACTCTAATCCGAAATTCAATATGTAATTTGGTCGTATAAAGATATTTACATGTAAAAATAAGTTAAAGTTTACAACGCAAAATCATATAACTACAAAAAAATTGCTCCAAACATGCTCATTTAACATTGTAACATGTTAAAATTGTTTTTTTTTAATATTTTGAGATCGCATAGATTCCATTTTGAATTTGAACATATCATTTCTCATAATAATTAAAAAAATTAAATAATATAATAAAGTGCGAGGTTCAAAAGAGAACACCAAAAAAAGTGGTGAATCGGGGAAACATGTCTTTAACATGTTAAATATATTATAAAAAAATTAATTTAACATGTTAAAAAATTTTCTTTTCAAAATTTTTAAGGGCTTTTGTATATAAAGATGTGTAGAAGCATTATAATAAAAAATCATTTATGTAATTTTTTTTAAAGTATCTACATTTATTTACATGCAAAAGCTCCAAAAAAAACTTTGAAAAGAAACTAACTTTTAACAAGTTAAATTATTTTTTTATGATGTTTTAAACATGTTAATTGTTCCCCCGATTCTCTATTTTTAAATGTTCCACATTGAGTGGTGAATCGGGGAACAATGTCTTTAATATGTTAAATATATTATAAAAAATCAATTTATCGTGTTAAAACTTATTTTTTTCAAGATTTTTCAGGGCTTTTGAATAAAAACATTTGTAGAACCATTCTAATAAAAATAGTTTTTTGTAAAAAAAATATTTTTAAGTGTTCTAAAAGCGTTTTTTTTTCTTTTTAAATATTTTTTAATTAAAAAAGTTTCTACATGCATTTATATGCAAAAACTACAAAAAAAAAAATTTGAAATTGTTTTTAACATGTTAAATTAATTTTTTTGATATATTTAACATGTTAAATTCATGGTTCCCCGGTTCTGTATTTTTTAAGTGTTCCACATTGAGTATTGAATCCGGAAAAAATGTCTTTAACATGTTAAATAATTTATAAAAATTTCAATTTAATATGTTAAAACTTATTTTTTTTTAATTTTTCAAGGCTTTCGTATACAAAGATGTGTAGAAGCATTCTAATAAAAAAATCATTTAAAAAAATTTGTTTTCAAAGATTTTTTTTTTTGTTTTTTTTAACTAGAAAAATTTCTACATGTATAAGCTACGGAAGAAATTTTGAAAAAAAAAAGTTAAACATGTTAAATTATTTTTTATGATATATTTAACATGTTAAATACATGGTTACCCGGTTCTCTATTTTTTTAAGTGTTTCACACTGAGTGGTGAATCGGGAAACCATGTCTTTCAGATGTTAAATATATTATAAAATAATCAACTTAACATGTTTAAAGTTTAATCTTGAATCAAAACTAGTTTAAAGTTTATCATACAAAACTTATTTTAACATGTTTGGTCAAACACTAAATTGAGTTTAGTTGATCACCGCAAACACTAATTAACATGTTAAATTTATTTATTTAATATTTTTAGTTCACATAGACTCTATGCAAAACTTTATTTTAATATTATAAACTTTTATCCGAAATTCAATATATAATTTAGTTAAATAAAGTTGAATCGAATCTAGTTGATTAATGAAATCTCTCATTTAACATTTTAAAGTTTATCATACAAAAAAGTTATTTTAGTACGTATGGTCAGATAGAGGTAAATCGAGCTTAGTTGATCAATTCTAACGCTCATTTAACATGTTAAATTTATTTATTTTAATATTTTGAGCCTGCATAGACTATTATATCCTTCTTCCTATTACACAAATGCCCCAAACCCTATCAAATTTATCCTGACACAAAACTTTATTTTAATTTTTTGAACTCAAACCCAAAATTCAATATATAATTTTGACGTATAAGTTTGAATCAAATCTAGTTGATCAATGCAAACCTTGATTTAACGTGTTAAGTTTTTTATTTTAATATATTAAGTCCGCATAGACTCAATTTCCTTCTTCCTGCTACACAAATGCCCCAAACGCTACCAAATCCGTTATCACACAAAACTTTAATTTAATTTTTTGAACTCTAATCCAAACATTATTATATAATTTGGTAATATAAAGTCGAATCGAATCTTTTTGATTAATGCAAACTTTCATTTAACATGTTAAGATTATTTATTTTAATACATTGTGCCCGCGTAGATTACATTTCCTTCTTCCTGCAACACAAATGCCTTAAGCTCTACAAATCAATTCTCATTTAAAACTTCATTTTAAATTTTTTAACTCTAATCCGAAATTTAATATGTAACGTGGTCGTATAAAGTTGAATCAAATCTAGCTGATCAATGCAAACTTTCATTTAACATGTTAAGATTATTTATTTTAATATATTGAGCCCGCATAGATTACATTTCCTTCTTCGTGCAACACAAAAGCTTTAAACCCTACCAAATCAATTCTCACACAAAACATCATTTTAATTTTTTTTAACTCTAATCCGAAATTCATTATATAATTTGGTCAAATAAAGTCGAATCACATCTAGTTCATCAATTTAAACTTTCATTTAATATGTTAAATATATTTATTTTAATATTTTGAGTCCGCATAGATGCAAATTCCTTCTTCCTGCTACACAAATGCCCTAAACCCTACCAAAGACATTCTCACACAAAACTTTATTTTCATTTTTTGAACTCTAATCCGAAATTCAATATATAATTTGGTCGTATAAAGATATTTACTTGTAAAAATAAGTTAAAGTTTACACCGCAAAATCATATAACTACAAAAAAATTGCTCCAAACATGCTCATTTAACATTTTAACATGTTAAATTTGTTTTTTTTAATATTTTGAGATCGCATAGATTCCATTTTGAATTTGAACTTATCATTTCTCATAATAATTAAAAAAATTAAATAATATAATAAAGTGTGAGGTTCAAAAGAGAACACCAAAAAAGTGGTGAATCGGGGAAACATGTCTTTAACATGTTAAATATATTATAAAAAAAAATTAATTTAACATGTTAAAAAAAATTCTTTTCAAACTTTTTTAAGGGCTTTTGTATATAAAGATGTGTAGAAGCATTCTAAAAAAAAATCATTTATGTAAATTTTTTTAAAGTATCTACATTTATTTACATGCAAAATCTCCAAAAAACATTGAAAAGAAACTAACTTTTAACATGTTAAATAATTTTTTTATGATATTTTAAACATGTTAATTGTTCCCCCGATTCTCTATTTTTAAATGTTCCACATTGAGTGGTGAATCGAGGAACAATGTCTTTAATAAGTTAAATATATTATAAAAAATCAATTTAACGTGTTAAAAATTATTTTTTTCAAGATTTTTCAGGGCTTTTGTATAAAAACATGTGTAGAACCATTCTAATAAAAATAGTTTTTGAAAAAAAAAATATTTTTAAGTGTTCTCAAAGCGTTTTTTTTCTTTTTAAATATTTTTTAATTAAAAAAGTTTCTACATGCATTTATATGCAAAAACTACAAAAAAAAATGAAAATTTTTTTAACATGTTAAATTAATTTTTTTTGATATATTTAACATGTTAAATTCATGGTTCCCCGGTTCTGTATTTTTTAAGTGTTCCACATTGAGTATTGAATCGGGAAAAAATGTCTTTAACATGTTAAATAATTTATAAAAATTTCAATTTAATATGTTAAAAAATATTTTTTTTTAATTTTTCAAGGCTTTCGTATACAAAGATGTGTAGAAGCATTCTAATAAAAAAAATCAATTAAAAAAAATTAATTGTTTTCAAAGATTTTTTTTTTGTTTTTTTTAACTAAAAAAAATTCTACATGTATAAGCTACGGAAGAAATTTTGAAAAAAAAAGTTAAACATGTTAAATTATTTTTTATGATATATTTAACATGTTAAATACATGGTTACCCGGTTCTCTATTTTTTTAAGTGTTTCACACTGAGTGGTGAATCGGGGAACCATGTCTTTCAGATATTAAATATATTATCAAATAATCAACTTAACATGTTTAAAGTTTAGTCTTGAATCAAAACTAGTTTAAAGTTTATCATACAAAACTTATTTTAACATGTTTGGTCAAACACTAAATTGAGTTTAGTTGATCACCGCAAACACTAATTAACATGTTAAATTTATTTATTTAATATTTTTAGTTCACATAGACTCTATGCAAAACTTTATTTTAATATTATAAACTTTTATCCGAAATTCAATATATAATTTAGTTAAATAAAGTTGAATCGAATCTAGTTGATTAATGAAATCTCTCATTTAACATTTTAAAGTTTATCATACAAAAAAGTTATTTTAGTATGTATGGTCAGATAGAGGTAAATCGGGCTTAGTTGATCAATTCTAACGCTCATTTAACATGTTAAATTTATTTATTTTAATATTTTGAGCCTGCATAGACTACTATATTCTTCTTCCTACTACACAAATGCCCCAAACCCTATCAAATTTATCCTGACACAAAACTTTATTTTAATTTTTTGAACTCAAACCCAAAATTCAATATATAATTTTGACGTATAAGTTTGAATCAAATCTAGTTGATCAATGCAAACCTTGATTTAGCGTGTTAAGTTTTTTATTTTAATATATTAAGTCCGCATAGACTCAATTTCCTTCTTCCTGCTACACAAATGCCCCAAATGCTACCAAATCCGTTATCACACAAAACTTTAATTTAATTTTTTGATCTCTAATCCAAACTTTAATATATAATTTGGTAATATAAAGTCGAATCGAATCTTTTTGATTAATGCAAACTTTCATTTAACATGTTAAGATTATTTATTTTAATACATTAAGCCCGCGTAGATTACATTTCCTTCTTCCTGCAACACAAATGCCTTAAGCTCTACAATTCAATTCTCATACAAAACTTCATTTTAATTTTTTTAACTCTAATCCGAAATTTAATATGTAACGTGGTCGCATAAAGTTGAATCAAATCTAGCTGATCAATGCAAACTTTCATTTAACATGTTAAGATTATTTATTTTAATATATTGAGTCCGCATAGATTACATTTCCTTCTTCGTGCAACACAAAAGCCTTAAACCCTACCAAATCAATTCTCACACAAAACATCATTTTAAATTTTTTTTAACTCTAATTCGAAATCCATTATATAATTTGGTCAAATAAAGTCGAATCACATCTAGTTCATCAATTTAAACTTTCATTTAACATGTTAAATATATTTATTTTAATATTTTGAGTCCGCATAGATGCAATTTCCTTCTTCCTACTACACAAATGCCCAAAACCCTACCAAAGACATTCTCACACAAAATTTTATTTTAATTTTTGAACTCTAATCCGAAATTCAATATATAATATGGTCGTATAAAGATATTTACATGTAAAAATAAGTTAAAGTTTACACCGCAAAATCATATAACTACAAAAAAAATTGCACCAAACATGCTCATTTAACATTTTAACATGTTAAATTTATTTTTTTTAATATTTTGAGATCGCATAGATTCCATTTTGAATTTGAACTTATCATTTCTCATAATAATTTAAAAAATTAAATAAGATAATAAAGTGTGAGGTTCAAAAGAGAACACCAAAAAAGTGGTGAATCGGGGAACCATGTCTTTAACATGTTAAATATATTATAAAAAAAATAATTTCACATGTTAAAAAATATTTTTTTCAAACTTTTTTAAGGGCTTTTGTATATAAAGATGTGTAGAAGCATTCTAATAAAAAATTCATTTATGTAAATTTTTTTTAAAGTTTCTACATTTATTTACATGCAAAAGCTCCAAAAAAAACTATGAAAAGAAACTAACTTTTAACATGTTAAATTATTTTTTTTATGATATTTTAAACATGTTAATTGTTTCCCGATTATCTATTTTTAAATGTTCCACATTGAGTGGTGAATCAGGGAACAATGTCTTTAACATGTTAAATATATTATAAAAAATCAATTTAACGTGTTAAAAATTATTTTTTTCAAGATTTTTCAGGGCTTTTGTATAAAAACATGTGTAGAACCATTCTAATAAAAATAGTTTTTGTAAAAAAATATTTTTAAGTTTTCTCAAAGCATTTTTTTTTACTATTTAAATATTTTTAATTTAAAAGGTTTCTACATGCATTTATATGCAAAATCTACAAAAAAATTCTGAATTTTTTTTTAGCATGTTAAACTAAGTTTTTTGATATATTTAACATGTTAAATTCATGGTTCCCCGGTTCTGTATTTTTTAAGTGTTCCACATTTAGTATTGAATCAGGAAAAAATGTCTTTAACATGTTAAATAAATTAAAAAGTTCAATTTAATATGTTGAAATTTTTTTTTTTCAAGGCTTTTGTATACAAAGATGTGTAGAAGCATTCTAATAAAAAAATATTTTTTGAAAAAAAAAAAAGCATTTTTAGTTGTTTTCAAAGACTTTTTTTTTTAATTTTTTTTAACTAAAAAAATTTCTACATGTATAAGCTACGAAAGAAATTTAGAAAAAAAAAAGTTAAACATGTTAAATTATTTTTTATGATATATTTAACATGTTAAATACATGTTTACCCGGTTCTCTATTTTTTAAGTGTTTCACACTGAGTGGTGAATCGGGAACCATGTCTTTCAGATGTTAAATATATTATAAAATAATTAGCTTAACATGTTAAAAAAAAATCAAAAACTTTTATTTTAATTTTTGAACTCTAATCCGAAATCTAATATATAATTTAGTCTTGAATCAAAACTAGTTTAAAGTTTATCATACAAAACTTAATTTAACATGTTTGGTCAAACACTAAATTGAGTTTAGTTGATCACCGCAAACACTAATTAACATGTTAAATTTATTTATTTAATATTTTTAGTTCACGTAGACTCTATGCAAAACTTTATTTTAGTATTGTAAACTTTTATCCGAAATTCAATATATAATTTATTAAATAAAGTTGAATCGAATCTAGTTGATTAATAAAATCTCTCATTTAACATTTTAAAGTTTATCATACAAAAAAGTTATTTTAGTATGTATGGTCAGATAGAGGTAAATCGAGTTTAGTTGATCAATTCTAACGCTCATTTAACATGTTAAATTTATTTATTTCAATATTTTGAGCCTGCATAGACTCGACAAAAAAACTTTAATCAAATATTTTGACCACCCATCCAAAATTTAGTATATAATTTAGTCAAATAAAGTTGAATCGAACATAGTTGATTAATAGAAACTCTCAATTTAACATGTTAAACTTTATGATAAAAAACTTATTGTTAACATGTTGATCAGATAGAATCAAATCGAGTTTTAGCTAATCAATGAAACCACTCATATAACATATTAACTTTATTTATTTTTATATTTTGAGCCAGGATATACAGCAAAAACAAAACAAGCACATGTCATACAAGACCAAAGCAAAAACAAAATAAGTGCATGCCATACAGAAACAAAAATAAAAAATAAAACAAATCCACTGAACCTGCACCGATCTTCTAAAGCTGATATCCACCAAAAAGTGCCGGTCTTGATTTCTTCGACCAAATGTTCACTGAGGTGTTTTTGGCATTGAAGACTTTGTTATTTCGATGCAACCAGATATACCAAGCAGTCATGAGACAAATTGCATACATGGCCTTCTCTTTTTTCTTATCATATCCTCTTCTAAAACAATGAGAAATTAACTGGGAGAGGGACTCGAAGGATGCCAGAACAAGGACTAGAATCCAAACGAATACCTGCCACCACACTTCCTGGGCGAAAACGCAAGAGGCCAGCAGGGGTTCGACAATTTCATCATCGATGCTACACGCACCATGTCTCGTGTCTCCATTTAGAACCCTTCTAGCCTCCAACGCAACAGCCGCAACAGCCGTCGGTATACTTCCATTGATAGCCCGCCAAACGAAAGTATTGACCTTCGGAATCGCTAAGCCCCTCCAAACTAAACAGCTGCACCTGATTATTAGGCTGCCCACATGATTCCAAATCGTTCCTGATCAGTTTAACCGTAAAGTCGACAACCGGCCTGTTACTTGTCTAACAAATCAATAGTACTAATTTAGCTGAAGCTTCAAAAATAACATCAGTTCATAACTAATGCTACATGTTATCAAATTTAATTTAGTGTAAGCAAAGTGTGGAGTACGATATACGAATATGAATGAACATGTAAGTTTCATTCGGATCCGTGAACTCACTCTATTTACAAATTAAATTGTTCAAAGCACAATATAAACATAAACATACGGAATTACCATTTCCTTATCTATTGCAGCTGAAATATTGTTGTCGGCAGTCATTACAGATTGCGCATAAACGAAGAATCAAACATTAACCTACAAAAAATTAGAACACAAGTTAACAACATTTTAAAAGAAAAACTTAACTTTGTAAAACCAATTTGTTTCAAAATAATTCAACTATGTAAAATTATGTAAAACAAATTCGTTTAACATGTAAAATATCATGTAAATTTAAGCAGAATCACTTTTGTTTGTTTAACATGTAAAATATCATGTAAATTTAAGTAAAATCGCACGAAATTTTGTTTTCTTTCAATGAACACAACAACTACAATTAGGCCTATGTTAATTCCATTATTTATCATCATTTCAATAAATACAAATTTGAAAAGCTAACAAACCAAACACATCAGAAGGTAATGCAAAAACGTTGAGTTTTATACAACATTATGGAATTGAAATTACCTGTCATGATTTGAACAATTAATCGAACAAATTACAAGTACAACCGTTCAGATCTGTACCATTATCAATATATTGCATTTGAATTTTGTTTCTCTTTCTTCGTTGCGATGAATCACGTGTTCTGTCTGCGTTATTCGTTTTCGGATTCGGAACCGTCATTGATGACATCATCAACAGAAAACTGTTTTGCAATCGTTATTTCATATCAGATCAACTAATTATGAATGGAGGTGAGGCAAATAGTGACTGCCGCTGCCGCTTCCGCCGTAAGCGACGGTGGTTGAAATCAGGTCCGTCACAAGACGTGGAAGGATACACCAACTGAATAAGGCCGCGATCGTGTACCATTTTTTCAATCGGTGTCGAGATACTCGAATACTAGGTAGAGTAACGGTTTTCCGTTGTGGCGGATCTGTTGAACGGAGATGATATTGAATATGTAGAGTAATATGGATAGCATATTGAGGATGGAGATCTTCTCGTGCGTAGAACGGTCGCCGGAGCTGCCGTAACATCGCCGGAAAAGAGCTACGGAGAAGTCAAAGATCTGGAGAAAATACGTATTCAGTGGCGTGTTTAAAACTTAAATATATATGGACGAAAATGCCCCTGTTCCCCAATTTTTTTACTGTTCCCCAATGAACCCTTCCCTATATATATATATATATAGTGCAAGTATACGGAGAAAACCACTTTTATTGAGAAAACCCGGGAAACTCTAAGTTCCCAATATTTTTTTTTTTGAAAAAAAATAACACATGTAATATACATGTTTTTAAGACATTTGGGCCAAAAAAAAAACAAAAAAGCGCCGAAGGGATTTTTTTTTTAAAAAATAAACAAATTTCAGCAACTTTGCTGTGTAACACGTGTTACACAAAAAATGCTGAAATTTGTTTATTTTTTAAAAAAAAATCCCTTAGGCGTTTTTTTGTTTTTTTTGGCCCAAAAGTCTTAAAAACATGTGTTATTTTTTTCAAAAAAAAAAAATGTCGGGAGCTTTGAGTTTCCTGGGTTTTCTCAATAAAAGTGGTTTTCTATATATCCTTACCCTATATATATATATATATATATAAACTATACCATTGTGAAACCATTTGGCATATCATGTAGGATACAACCAGATGGACACCTTCTTGTCACGTGGCCTTCCATTCCGGAATCGATGGACAAATCAACCACAATCCACATCCCTTCCGCTTGTTGTTTGGCGAATTGAATAAACTTCAAGACTCGAACCGGTACTAAAGGCGAAATGAGTTGAATTTCCGCCTTCATCTGCGTCAAATTTTGAACTTTTAGCGCAATTTTTATTTTTTAAAAACGCTAATTTAAATAGAGGACGTTTTAAAATAGACATCCAAAAAGGCTTACAAGTTGGAGAGCACCATTTCTTAAACCATCGGTACCATTGGAAATCACTTCCATTGTAGTACAATTGCCGATCATGCCCATAAACATTTCTCTCCATTGATCCTACAAAATCATGTTTAATTTAGTATAAGTTATATATAATTTTTTGGGTTTACGATCAAACTAAAAATAACAAAAACAAAAATTACCGACCGCATTGAGTAATGCTTCTACAAGGGTTGAACTGGTCATTGATACCACACTACTAGCCCGTGTAGCCTCAGATATAAATCCATGTGGTTTTGTGCTAAGGCAAAGAGGAAAACGCCTTGCATATTCAACAAAATTAAGGGTTTCTCCCCCACCGTCCCTGTTTTTGTTCCATAGTGGACCATTGACAAACCCAAGCTTCAAAAGCTCTTTGATGGCTCTTGAAGCTTGCACAAGATATCCATTCCTTTGAATAGATGTGTCGAAGCCCATTTGTGACCAAGACACGATTGGGCTTAATGTTTCACTATGAATTATCACTTCGTTTGGCAATGGCCTGACCAACATTTGGCTCACGAGACTAGTCGTGCGGCAAAGCTCCCCTTTCAACCGCGCATTCTCTATCATGACTTTGTGTTGGTGAATGGATTTGTCCGGTATTGTTGCTTGTGCACCACATTTGTTGCAAAGCGGGTTCTTTACGACTTCTTTCAATGCTGAATTCTCAAGCCGTAGTCTCGTTCTCTTGCTTCAAAATCTCATTCTCATGGCGCTCCTTTTTAGTCTACACAAATGCAGTTACTCTTATGTTTTTTAATACCAAATAATTATTATATATATCAATTCACATCGCATGTTTGCGCCAGTGACGTGTCTACTTTTTAACTTTAGCCACCTAACTTTTCAAAGTTTTATTTTCGCCCACTCCTTGCTGGTTCAAGTGCCATAATCTGAAAACCTAGTACAAATTACAGTATTTATTGCCTTTTGGAGACGACGATGACGGATCTGAAAGATATCTTGGTTGGTGGTGTTGGCGGTTTACGGTGGTGTTGTTTGCTCCGATCTAATCCAAGATAGAGATAGAGCTAAGTTGCTTAATTGTTTGCGTCTTGGTTCAAGCGTGGAAGTGGTCGTTGTACTGAAGTGCTAAGTGTTAGGTTTCGGCG
Organism: Helianthus tuberosus; assembly: GCA_030545235.1. Classification (NCBI taxonomy): domain Eukaryota; kingdom Viridiplantae; phylum Streptophyta; class Magnoliopsida; order Asterales; family Asteraceae; genus Helianthus; species Helianthus tuberosus. The sequence goes on from CM060352.1 coordinate 172,511,773, forward strand.
GTGGTTGCCGGTTATCCACAGAAATTGTAAGGAGGGAGGAAATCCATCGTCTGCGACAGTGATTTCGACGGATGCGGTGGCCTCCTCTTTCCATCTCTCCGCTTCTCTGATTTCCTCTTTGGATTTTTTGCCCTAATTTGAGACGAGAGAGATACGTGAGAGCAGGGGAGACATCGTGCACCAGTGGCGGAACGCGGTGGCTGGCCACCGCAGCAGACGTTCGGCTTTTGGCCCTTTCGTTACCGGTCGTCCATGAAACTGACCATTTCTTAACGATGAGGACTACCATGAGCACTGTTGCAGATGAGCGAAAGAGAACGATGTAGCATCGACTAGGTAGGTTCTTTCTATATTTTTCCCAATCTTTTGGTACTGTACATAAGTACATTTGCTTGATAATTGGTTAAGAGAATCGAATTTCTGAGGTAGAATTTTCATGTGTATAGAAACCACTAGATCTGATAATATATTGAAGTTCAATTTCTATGTCCATTTGTGATTGATGTTTGATGTCTATGTTCTTGATTGAATTTCATCTTAAAATGAGTTAATCACAATCATTGTTTGTTTATCTGAATCCATAATTTGATCTCAAAACGTTGTTGTTTTTTAAATGATTGCTGCAGTTTGGAGGGTTTAAGAAGCGTTTGCTTTCTGATGATCCCATCTTAAGCTAAAGTTGCTATGGAATCTGGCTTGGTATGTTCACCAATGTATCTTCTCTTTTTCTTGATGTGACCTAAAAATGGTATATTGATATATGGATATGTCCTTCACAAAAACCGACAAACATGTTGACTGCTATGCTAAGTGTCTGTATCAAGCTGGTATTGTAATGAACCGATTGTGACAACTGGCCCAAACCGGTAATTTCCGTACACTTTAATTAGTGCTTAATGACTGCAATTATGTGCTTAATTGTCAGCAATATCTGATTTCATACTAAACAAGTGAATTCATGCATGTTGTATACTACAAAATATTGCTTTATGCATAAACGAGAGCGTTGCGTCAAAAATACTAGTAAACTCACCGGTAAGACACACTGTGTCAACAGAACTGCAGAAAGCAGTCAGACAATAAAATTGGAGCCTAGGTGTAGGTCCGACAACAAGAATGCATTAAAAACCCAAGAGTACATACAAGGGTTTAATATATATGCAATGCGAAAGCAAAATTTAGCACTAAAAAGCACCCGAAACGCACTTTAAGTGCAGAATTTATATAATTCAGCAATAAATCAGCATTTAGACATATGAATATTTTGCAGAAATGTCGTTTTATTATCCAGAATATTTCCCTAAGTGTTGGGAATCGATAGTATTATAAAACGATACTTATTAAACACTAAAAGGTGCAATTTAGCACTTTAACGAATCGGTATGCAACCGAACAACCGGACTATACCCGGAACATGAAAATATTGCCAATAACATTGTTTATTTTTTTCTGAGCCAGTTAGGGTCCCTGAATACCCTAACACCCGCAATAAAGCACAACACACTACTAACCGGGTTAATCCCTAAACTTAACTAGATTAACCTAACTAATATCCAACTAACTAGTTGGAATCGGACCAAGACCCCCCCCCCCTTTAGAAACCGTCCCCATCTAGGGGACATACCTTGTCCTCTAAATCATTTTTATAATCCATGTGCTTAGTATCTAGATAGCACAAAATCTTATGGTTAATAACCTTGAGAATTGTCTATAAGTTTAACACTAAACACACATGAACATTTACTTAGCTTTTCACTCAACACAACTCTCTCTCCCTCTCTACCTAGCTCACGGCCGAACACCCCTCTCAACATACATCCATTTTCGGTTTTTGATCTTCACATTCCAATCATCTATAAGTGTTAAGGGTCGCATATAAGGAACCTTGGAGCAAACGGAAGGCGAAGGACCTCTCTACTTTGCTTTTATCCACCCTATTTGCGCTTAGATTCTTCCCTAGCCTCGAGCTAGTGGTATGTTGCTTAAATCACCTACTCGAACTATTCTAAAGTGGTTAAAACGATATATGACGGTTAAAATTTATGAACATGCAAGTTGAAGCACAAAAGTCTACTTAAAACACTAAAATGGTGGTTAAAAGCACATATGTTGTGTAAATCATGTAGTATTTGATGTGTGTGATTATTTGGACCCGATCTATGTTGTGGTAGCTCGGATCATCATTTAACCCGGTTTAGTCATGATCTTGGATTATGACATAAAGCTTGTTTAAGTATAACAAGGGTTAGAAGATGAAGCTCTACCACACTCGAATCATGAACTTGTGTAAAGGTGTTTTAGCTTGTAAAATAGTGATTAAAACTAGTAGATCTACGGATCTACAAGCGGTACTTTCAAAGGACCAAGTGTCCAAGAAATCATATTTTCTAAAACCGGATCTTACATGAAAAAGAATGATTTTAGCAAACACACGAGTGTGTAAACACTTGTGTAACACAAAGTTTCGACAAAATAACTATTTTTGTAAATATTGACAGGAAGTTGTAAAGATGTAACTTCTTTAAAAACAAGACTTTCAAGAAACGAAGTTGATCTATACAAAGATCCACTAAAAATAATGGAAGGATACTACCTATTTTTAGAAAAACCACAAGTTCATGTATTTCTGCGATTATATCTATTTTAACTAGTTGCATATTGTTTATTGTTGATTGAGGAAATTGTTGACGATTTAAAAGAAAATAAACACATGTTTTGGAAACATGGGAAACCTCCATTTTTAGGGGAAACTCTGTCAAAATTTTTATAAATTTTGACACTTAGAAAAAAATATAAGTTTTGAGAAACTTATTCCCTAAAAATATGTTTAAAAGTGTTACCAAGGTTTCCCTAATTTTTGATGATAAGAAATGAGGATTTCTTCAAGAATAAAATGGATATAAGTATGTATATTTTTGAGAGAAAAATATATATTATTTTATCACCAACTTTTGTGCTAAGTATGTATAGTATGTGTTATACGTGCTAGTGTATTAAGACTTAAAAATACACTAAATACTCATGAGGAGTATAAACATAAAAATACACATACAAAGTACAAGATACATAATTCGGGTGCGAAGTGCAAAACACAAAGACTTATAGTTATTTTAGAGGAAATAATATAAGTAAGATACGTAGTTAAAAATATGAAATATTTTTAACACAACAATACAAATACAAAAGAGAGTGACTGTACTTGTGCGACGCAAGTCTAGTGACTAACATTAAGAAAACGCGTATAGATTACGACGTTAATTAAGCAAATCCGGTGAAGTTTACGACGCACAGGAACGCAAAGTTGTGAGTTCATGCTCCCCCTTTTCTTTTAACTGTTTTCAGTTTTATACCTTCGGGGGTGAAATACATGTTACAAATATTACAATGTTTACAAATGATATGATGGATACAAGAATGATACGAGAAATCGTGTCACGAATAGGGTACCATAAGCACCATTAATCGTGTACATACTTAGACCGCAGAACAAAAGGTTAGATCTAATGGGTTCCGGGCAGCCCCACTCTTGGCCACTCTTTTACCAAGCAGTGTTTTTGTGTCTCAGTCGTGAATCGACTACAGAAAAATGCCTATGGTTTGGTGACTTCCTATGTCGTGTCACATGTTAATGGCTTTGCAACCCATTAACACTTGATACATACAGAAATATTTGATTTATACATGAGTACGTGGTGTACACAAAAAGACTTGATTTATACAAAATACAAATTATGTTTTCATACAAAGTATACAAACGTGAAATACAAAAATTGCATGAATTCACACCAACTATATGTTGACGTTTTTCCAAAACTCACATGTATTTCAGGTAACTAGGATGGATGTGCGCGTGGTCTTACTCATGCTCGTGGATGTCGCTTTGTTTATCTTTAAATAAAGTTGTGACTTTTAAGACAATATGTTATCTCGTGTTGTAAACACTTGACATATGTTTTCAGAAATGTAATATTGAAGGTATTTTTGAGCATGTAGTATGTTTACTCTTCGTATGCAATGAGAACCTTTCATGATCACACCTCGTGCTTCCGCCGCAGAAAGGGGTGTGACACCGATTGATACTGACCGAAAACCCGCCGCGAAGCGCGGGAAATCCAACTAGTATATATCAAATTACAACGTTGGTTTGCGTTAGGATGCTTTTTGATGTTAACACATTGACCACCGAACTTTTTGCTTCTTACGCATTCACCACTAATGTTTGAGGTTTCTTTCTTGAAGCATCTCCTACCTTTCAAACCCATTTTTAGGTTTCTTTGTTGAAGCATCTTCTACCTTTTCAAACCCATTTGGCCATTTGTCTTTCTTTTTTTCTTGCACATTCACCTGGTGAAATAGAGAGTGATCTGAAACAAATCTGCAAACACCCAACTTCGCCCTAAGTTGGTTTTAAGGGTTTCCATAAGACAGGGGAAAGGGGTGTAGAAATAGAGGGCTGGTGTTCCGAAACAAATCCGTAAAATGGTGCGGCGGTAGAGGTGATGATGTTGTGGTGACGCCAGCTAGGTGGTTGTGTTGTGTTGTCGAGAAGGGACAAGCAGGTTGTGGGTTGCGATGGTTTGCAGTGTTTGTTGACAGAGAGAGAAAAGGTAGGAAATTGTTCGTCAGAAAAGAGAGTTGAGGCGGTTGTACAGTGACGGTGGCACTCTGACGGTGGTCGTGGGGGTTGTGTAGAGATGAGAAGAGAAATGGGAGAATGTATCGTTTAAAGAGAATGGACATGAATGCAAATATTAAAATAAAAAAAAATATAAATTGAAGTGTGTTAGTCTTTTAGAGTCTTCAAAATCAACATCTGCATTGTGATTCAAAACTTCACCAATTAGTTTTTGGCATCAGAGTTTACATGACCAAAATGTTTTAAATTAATTTTAAAGAAGTACTAAACTTTAGTCAACTAAATGGTTGGAGAACTAGACAGTCAAAATATTGGGACAAACTCTGATGTATGGCTGTGGTATACGGGCGACGCAGCTGCATTATATCAGGTGGGAGACGTGCGAGACAAGTTGGACAAAATGCAAGTGATTCCAGAAACTAAGGCGTTAAAATGGTTAAGTTGGATCCCAAAGAAAGTCAACTGCTTTATGTGGCGGGTCGTTCTAAACCGAATACCAACAAGGGAGGCGCTTGCAAGACGAAATGTTACATTACCAACAGTGTTATGTGTTCTATGCAATCTGGTACAGGAATCCGCAGACCACCTACTTGTGACGTGTCAATATGCGCAACAGATATGGGTGGCGATATCATTATGGACTAAAATACCCCTACCTAGGTACCTACTTAGCGTGGTGGAACTTCTTGAATTCGCACAAAATCTGCAGCTTTTGGCTAATAAAAAGAACGCGCTTTACACTATAGCAACCGTGTGTTGGTCGTTATGGAGGACGCGTAATGATTTGATTTTTAACAGCAGGCCCAAACAAATACGAAAGTTAATAGGAGAGATCAAGGCACTATCATTCATATGGATTAACTCGAGCAAAGAAACTGCAACTGGAGTGGAAGACCTGGTGCAATTTTAAGGTGGCATGGTGACAAATATTGTTGCATTTTTGTGTTTGGCTGTATTGTTTTGACTTAGCTCTGCATGTACCTTTCCTTTTTTTCCTTTACTGTACTATACAATAAATCGTCCTCTTTCAAAAAAAAAAAAAATTGGTTGGAGAAATTACTTAGAAGACTAGAAACAATTTAAAAAATGGGATTAAATTGTATAAAGGTGATGTAACCCGCAACATTGCGGCGGGCGAAGTACACTTAAATCAGTTAGTTTCCACATATTGGCAATGTATTATCGTCTTTTTTTGGCTGGATATATAGACAAATAAGTCTTTTTTTCTTTGTGTTAAACCAGGTTAACCCGTTAACCTTTCTTTTGTCTCGACTAAGTTAACCGCCAAAAGAAAAATAAAGCATAAAGATATAGAAAGTAACTGATTAAGCATACTTCGCCCGCCGCAACGCGGCGAGATACATCCTAGTTATAATAATTAAAGGGAAAAAATCATGTTATGCATAATTATGTCGGATGTTTATATATTTTATCAAAATAAAAATGTTATCAAACATTACCTTCAATTGAGTTCTTTTATTCTGGAACCAAAATTTGACCTTTTTAATAGTCATTTTGAGTTTACTTCCAATTTCAGTCGTTTCTTTCTCGGTAGGGTAAGCATTCTTATTGAAGAAACTATAACCACAAAACACAAATGATTTAAAAAAAGGTATACATGAAGGCATGCACTCAGAATTTTGTCAATAACTGAAGGGAAAAGTGATTATGACCTTTCGAGTTCTTCAATTTGCTCTGGTGTGTAACGACTATATTGTAGTGAACTCGAAGATGAACTGCCAGGATTGATTTCATGTCCGTTACTAGATGCGTATTCACAATTGTCATTTTCATTGGACGTGGTTGAAGATACTTCTTCCCTAGCCATTTGATAACGATTTCCTTCCATTTTTGGCTAATGTATGAAATCTTCTATGGAATCCAAAAAAGAAAATCCAATTAAAATCCATAAAAAAAAAAATAACAATAAAAGCATCACAAAAAGAATAAGGCAGCAATATATGTGGACATAAAATGAAACTCATGAGAAATAGGATTATTAAAAACTATATCAAACATCTTCCCCTATTAATATTTATCCACAACACTACCGACCCCTAGAGGTGTACAAATCGGTTAATCAGTTATTAAAAAACCGGTTTAAAAAAAACCCAGTTTTTTCACCCAAAATAAAAACCGGTTTTTTTTATAACCGGTTTCGGTTACTAACCGGTTTTTGAGGTCCAAAACAATAACCGGTTGGGACCGGTTTTTAACCGGTTTTTTAATAACCGGTTCGGTTAATAACCGGTTTTTGAAGTCAAGAATAGTAACCGGTATAAAAACCGGCGGTTAAAAAAAACCGGTTAAAAAAAAACCAGTTTCGGTTTTTTTTTCCGGTTTCGGTTCTAAAACCAGTTTTTTTGTACACCTCTAGCGACCCCTAATAAAACTTGGTTGAATTAATCAAAGAATATTGACAAGAGCATAATAAAAACACATATATACATACAACATTAATATATAATAATAATTTCATTTCTATCCGCAACCAATTCTAAACATATTGTAATTAAATTTCATTTTTTTATCATGGGTATTAGATTCAACAACAAAAAATAATTATAATAACAAGTAAAAAATAAATAAGTAGGGTGTTTAACGAATCGGTTTTAGGTTCCTTAGGTTAAATGAATATCTTTTTTGATTAAGATTTTTGGAATGAATTCAATCTATATTTTACTAAACAAATTCAATTTAATAGAATTAAGAGAAAAAAAGCGTAAAATGTGACAAGGAGAGTAGAGTGGGTTAGAGCTTTTTGTCAAGTATTTTGGATTTGAATTTTAGAACAGTTCAGTTCGAAACTCAACAACTCGTAACTTAAATAAAAATGTAATCTAAAATATGTTTTTTCACTACTTTTCGAGTTCAGTGCAACACAATTAACACCCCTTATGACATAATAATTTATGTTATGTGTTTCATAACAAATATACATATAACTTTTCCAAAAAAAAAAAACAATTGACTAAAAAATTGTAATTAACAAAAATAAAAATCTAAAAAACTATGGTTACAAATATAAAATAAAACACATACATAGAGGATACTTTATCACTTGTTGGGATTAGTCAATCAAGGAAGAAGCTTTCTTCTAAAATCCTTTTAACCAACAAGTGAGAAGATGAATTGTGTGTAAGAGCATTCACATCCAATCTACTAAAAATATACATACATTCCACTAAAAAACAACTCCTATATCAATATATTTTCAATAAAAACATATACTTTTTATCTCTCATTTTCAATATATATTATATTTTTCTCTCTCCTTCACCCACAACCACTTTCAATATATATTAAAAAATTATAGTGGGTGAACAGTGTCCCTCAAAATATACAGATGAACAGTAACATTTTCTCTCTCCTCCACTCACAACCACTTTTTATACTCTTTATATTATAAAAACTCTACACACTGGATATGATGGACTGGATGGGAATGCTCTAAGTGATGTAAAGGGAAGACTTATATAAGCAAGGGAAGAAAGAGAGAAAGGGAACTTTGTTATATCTTTAGGGGTGTAAACAAACATATATTGAAATCGTATTTCAAATTTTTTTCAACTTTAAATTTGTGATTTTCCATGATTTTGCCGCAATAAAAATATTATTCTAACAACTTTCTCACTAACAAAACAGATATTGTCTATTTGTCTCATAGAATCATAGTATTTGACCCAACTTGATTAGTCAAACATGTAAATGTAAAACAAATCTCATAATATAGTTACCATTAATTTTTATACAGAAATAAAGTAAAGTCTATATTTATAACTTTTGTTGTAACATATGATATTATCTAATACTATTTAATGGATTTAGAGATAATTTATATACTATTAATTTGTAACATAAATAGGCATTAGTTGGTTGTACCTCATGCTTAAAGTGTGTTTTGTGGATGATGTTTATGCATAGTGGATTTGTACATGATGCTTAGTGGTGTTATACCCCATGTTTTGGGGGGTTTTTTTTTAAATTATATACTATTAATTTGTAACATAAATGAGCATTTATATACTATTAATTTGTAACATAAATGGGCATTAGTTGGTTGTACCTCATGCTTAAAATGTGTTTTGTGGATGATGTTTATGCATAGTGCATTTGTACATGATGCTTAGTGGTGTTTATACCCCATGTTTTGGGGTTTTTTTTTTTTAAATTATATACTATTAATTTGTAATATAAATGAGCATTAGTTGGTTGTACCTCATGCTTAAAGTGTGTTTTGTGGATGATGTTTATGCATAGTGGATTTGTACATGATGCTTAGTGGTGTTATACCCCATGTTTTGGGTTTTTTTTTAAATTGATATTTCACTTTAAACACAAAACTACTTGATTTTGTAGTTTTAACCCAAAAGTTTTTAGTTTTTCCAATTTAAACTCACAACCTTTTTACTTTCAACTTTGATCCCCTATGTTTTTTTATATTTTGCAAAATTTTTCGTTTTACGTTTAGATATAAATTTTGCGACCTAACACGGCACAATGTGTGTGTGTGGTTTAACGATTTTACGTTTTGTTACACGCTTCGTTCTAAATTTTGCGAGTTAACATGGGCAACGTACGTGTGTGGTTCAGTGTCTTTACGTCGTATATTTTTTCCCCGTTTAATAAGTTCGTCACAGCGTGCGAGTACTAACTCGAGTTAGTTATTATTTTCTATTTTTATATGTCGGTCTAATTTTTCCATGTTAAGACGCCGCAACTTCAATGTTGTTGGTCGTTGGCTATAATGTGACATTGGTGCTATTTGTCACGGTTTTACACCCCGCCGCAACGCGGGGAGCTTAATACGATATGTTATTTATATGGATACAAGTCATGTAACGTAGTAATTATGACACCATTAATTATATTGAGATTATTTGGTGTATTACTTATTTGTATAAGATAGTAATACAGACTTAACCGACAAAAACATCTTTAACACATTGTAAATGTGAATCTGATCAATAACATGTCAATTTCGTTGGCCGCGGCGCAACATGCGCGAGTAAATCTTCTAGTTGTATACAAATTCAATTTTACATGTTACACACACACACCCATATATATATAGGGAGAAGATCATGCGAGAACCACCTCTTATTGCGAGAACCAATGTGAACAAAACCAAAAATGCCTAAAAATAGCTAAAAATCACACAAATTTTTTTTAATATTTTTTATAAAAAAATTGCTACTTTTCGAAGCAAAAAAAAAAATGTTTTTTAAAATTTAAAAAAAAAATTTTTTTTTTTTGCTTCTAAAAGTAGCGATTTTAACATAAAAAATATTAAAAAAAATGTTTTTTTTAGATTTTTTAGGTTTTTTGGAGGCTTAGTTTTTAGCATTTTAGCTTGGAGGGGGGGGGGGGGGGGTTAGGTTTTTTTTAGGTTTTTTGGGGGTTTTAGTTTTTAGCATTTAGCTTGGGGGGGTTAGGTTTTTTTTTTGGGGGGGGGGGGGTGGGGGTTAGGTTTTTTTAGCTATTTTAGGTTGTGTTCACATTGGTTCTCGCGGTTCTCACAATAATGGTGGTTCTCGCATGAGCTCCTCCCTATATATATATATAGGGGAAGGTTCATTTGAGAAGAAAAATTTTATTGAGAAGAAAAAGAATAAAAGGGTATAATTGTAAAACATTAAATAGTTTTTTTTCCTCATCTCATTTATTATTATGTTTGACTAATTAATTAGTCATTAAGACTATAATCCTCCACACTAAATATTTTTGCCTACACACATCAAAAGTTATCCTACACATTTCGAAATTTATCTTACACATATTGAAATTTATCCTACACAACTCGTAATTTATCCTACACGCCTCGTATTTATCCTACACTTTAAATGAATTTTTATTTTTATTTTTTGTGAAAAATATATATCTTAAAAATAAGTTACAAATTTAATATAGTTAGTTATTAAAGATGAAACTACCAATTAATGATGTATGTAAGTTTACTAATATACCCTTATAGTTACATTAAGTACAAATATTAAATGAAGTCTAATGAAGCATTCCTATTGGTTGAAATTTCTTCTTTTTTCTTCTTACAAAGAATTTCTTCTCATTTGAACCCTCCACTATATATATATATATATATATATATATATAAGAATATAAAGAATAAGTTTTAAACCAGTAATAATATTTCATTTAATATGTGTAATTAATGTTATTGTTAGGGCATAAAGGTAAATTTACAATTTTAGTTAATTTATTGTATTCCCCTAAATTAGAGCATTCACAATCAATTCTTTATCCATATCCATATCCATATAATTACACTAAAAAAACTAACTTTTCGCCATGGCATTATAGCCTATTGGCATCTTGGGGGTGAGATAAGCCTTTGTGACCATTAGGTCTTAGGTTCGATTCTCACAAAGAGGGTTTTTTTTCCAGATTTATTGGTTTTGTTTCCTCCTGAATTAGTGTATAGGCATTATAGCCTAGTGGAGATGGATATGATCGGGTGGTTCTGCTGGTGGTACGATAATACTCCAGTGGTCCGTCAGTGATTCTAATTTGCCGTACAAAAAAAAATAACTTTTTTTTCTCCTTTTCAATTAAATAATATTTTTTATATCTTTATCCACATTTTCTCTCTCTTCCACTCACAACCACTTCTAAAAATATTAAAAAATATATATAAGGGGTAAACAATGTTTCCCATATATTTACAGCTAAACAGTAATATTCTCATATATTTTTTCTCTCCATCACTCACAACCACTCAAAACACTAACAACCATTCCTTATAAGTATAACTAACCTACTCACATATTTTTAAGGGAACGAATGCGAAGGCTCTTAGCAAACTAATTAAACTTGTAACTTACTTTTTAAATATACTCTTTCAAAACAACCTAATTTATTTTAAAGGAAAAACTTTTATATGTATAGGATAAAATATAAAATGAATTTCAATATATGTACAATAAAATGCAGGGTAAATTTCAATACGTGTATAATATATTAATGATAATTTTTGTTATGTGTAGGATAAATTTTGAAAAGTGTATGATAAAACGTTTTGTCATATTAATGATAGAGAAAATATTTAATTAAAAGATTTATAAACTATTTATTGTTTTACCATTAGTTCTTATTTTCTTTCTCACATTAAGTTTGTTCTCAAATGAGCGTTCCCATTTATATATACATGTATATATATATAGAAAAAGTATATCGTACATTACGGCTTAACGTACTTCACGTACGACAACGTGCGTGATTTGTTCTATAACATGCATGATTAATGTTTTCAATATGCGTGATTATTGTGTTTCAACATGCGTGATTTTGGATTTTTGAGTTATAACGTGCGTGATTTTAAAATGAACGTGTGTAATTACCTGTCGTACGTGATGTACGTTAAGACGTAATGTACATTAACCTTCCTCTATATATATATATATAGGGTGAGAGTTGGCTACAAAGTCCATTTTTTCTACAAAGTGTACAAAGTCATAAAACACCATAATGTCAACCATAAAACACACTCAAAATCCACAAATAACATAGTGGAGATTACTAAAACACCATATTTGTGGGTTTTGTGTTGTGTTTTGAATGATAAGGCTTTGATTATCGAATGACTAACATTAGTGTGTTTTATGTTGATTATCATGTTGTGTTTTATAATCATAGTTGTACGATGGTGTGTTTGAAGTTTTTAAGGAATGTTAGCGTTTGGATATTGTGTTTTAGTGATCTTCACTATGTTATTTGTGGGTTTTGAGTGTGTTTTATGGCTGAAATTATGGTGTTTTAAGACTTTGTACACTTTGTAGAAAAAATGGACTTTGTAGCGGAACCCCACCCTATACACACACACACACACACACATATATATAGGGTTGATACAAACATTGAAAACAAAACATTAATTATTATATATATCAAATGCTATAGCATGGTTGCTACAGTATTTTTATTTTGTCCTTTTCCTTTGTTTTTCTTTTAATTTGTTATCTTTTTGTTTTTTTTAATTTTAATCGCACTTTTATATTTTAAATAACTTATGTTCATTTACTTTATAAATTTCTGGTATTGTACAGGTAACGAAATGAATCGTGTCAATACCGACCGAACAACATCGGTACTGGTGTTTCGTTTTAAATGTTTTCGATGATGTAAAACACGTGTCGATATCCTTCTGCTCATATCACAAATTCAGTACAGTTATCGGTATTCATTTTTATTGTTTTCGATAAAAGTAAAACACGTGTCAATATCCTTTTGGTCATATAATGACTTTATTTTTTTGCCTCTCTTTTGGTTGTTATTGCAAATGCTGATACTATAGCAAGTGCTGATATTGTAACAAACCGAACAAATACCGATTGGATTCACACCATTCACGTTATCATTGCGTCTACGTTTCTAATTAAAATTTGTTAAAAGTCGGGTCGCCCCGCCGCAGAGTGCGGGAGCAACCAACTACTAGAGTACTAGTTAGAGCACAAAGAACATTATGTAATAAATTCAAAGTATATATGGTGTTTCATGCATTTTAACTAGTTTTTTTTGCCCCGCCTGCATTGTGGGGCACTAAGTCGAATATTTCTCTTTCATAACATGTACGTCTATGTTCTGGTTACTTGTACATACTACTCATAACATGATCTCAAAAAAAACCTAAAACAATGGAAATAATATAATTTTTAACTTGGGCAAAATTGTAACTTTTCAGGACAAATGAACGTGTGCCAGACATCTGACTGACACGAACAAAAATTACACCGAGTTAACCAATTAAAACAAAACGCAACCATAGTTTTGTAAAAAAAAAAACTAAAACAATGGCATGACTGTAGTTTTACACAGGGGCAAAATCATAATTTGATAGGGAAAAATAAACAAAAACTATGGCAAAACTGTAAATTTAAACGAGGCAAAATCGTAATATGACTAGACAAATGGGGAAGTGTTTGGCAGCTGCCTGACACTATTCCCCATCATCTCATTTGTAGTATACTAGTTTTTGTCCCGCCCGCGTTGCGAGGCACTAAGCCGATTTTTTTTCTCTTATAATATGTACGTATGTATTTTGGTTACTTGTACATACTACTCATAACATGATCTCAAAAGAAATTACACCGAGTCAACCAATTAAAACAAAACACTACCATACTTTTGTTTAGAAAAAACTAAAACGATGGAAAGACAATAATTTAAACTGGGGTAAAATTATAACTTTTTAGGACAAATGAGCGTGTGTCAAGCAGCCGCCTGGCACGGATAAAAATTGCACCGAGTCAACCAATTAAAAGAAAACACTACCATAGTTATGTCAAAAAAAAAAAAACTAAAACGATCACATTACTGTAATTTTACACTGGGGTAAAATAGTAATTTGACAGAAAAAAAACAAAAACGATTACAAAACTTTAAATTTGAACTAAGGGCAAAATCGTAATTTGGCTAGGAGGAAAAAAACAAAATCAATGGTAAAACTGTAAATTTAAAACAGGACAAAATCGTAATTTGGCTGTACCAATGGGGGAAGTGTCAGGCAGCTGCGTGACACTATTCCCCTCGATGGTGAATGTATTATTATATTATGTATAATATAATAATAAATCTATATCTATACTCTATAATAAAAGAAAATCATTACGTGTCATTATATGGTGAATCCTAAGCCTTATGTTGCCGCCTAAATTCATTATTTAACATATGTATTTATCTAATTTTAAAATATTAGTTATATGTGTATTTATCTAATTTTAAAATATCAGTTATATATGTATTTTTTTAAGAGTAAATTACTTTTTGAGTCACCGTGTTTTAGTGGATTCAACCATTTAAATCCAAAATAAAAAAATTTAACGCTTTGAGTCCCTTACCGCTCATTTTATAACGTTTTGAATCCAATTTTTAACACCTGTACTTTTGATTTTGGACTCAAGTGGTTAAATTCATTATTTAATATATGTATTTATCTAATTTTAAAATATCAGTTATATATGTATTTATCTAATTTTAAAATATCAGTTATATATGTATTTATTTAAAAGTAAATTATTTTTTGAGTCACTGTGTTTTAGTGGTTTTAACCATTTGAATCCAAATGCAAAAAGTTTAATGCTTTGAGTCCCTTACCGCTCATTTTATAACGTTTTGAGTCCAGTTTTTAACACTTATACTTTTGATTTTGAACTCACGTAGTTAAAACAATTAAAACACAGGGACTCAAAATGTTATAAAATGAGCGGTTAGGAACTCAAAGCATTAAACTTTTTGATTTTGGACTCAAGTAGTTAAAACCACTAAAAGATATGGACTCAAAAAAGTAATTTACTCTTTATTTAATTTTTAAAATATAGTTAACATATCTTTCAACATTTCAAGTTAATTTATTAATTGAAATCTTGACTTATCTTTTAACTTGACTTATCTTTTAACATTTAAAAAAAGTCAGTTTTTTATTTTAATTTAATTTTATTATCTCTTTAATTTAATTTACATTCATTTATTGTTTTTAAATTGAGTTACCTTATTTTCTTCAAAACCCTTTTATTTTGTTGATTTATTAGTTAAAATCTTAAAATTTTAAAAGTCATATTATATTTTTTTAACGGCTAAACTTATTTTCACCGTACTGTACTAAATTACACCCAACATTGGTCTCATCAGAAAAGATAATTCCTCTAGGCCATATGTATAAGAAATCTAATGGATTAAAATCATTAGTTGATTGTATTACTAAAATATATACACGTTATTTTTGTTGAACAACTAATATTAGTTTTATCACACCAGTAATCATAAATTATTCTTTTGCTCAGATTTAAACATTATCTTTTTTTCAATAAGTATCTGCCTCTACAAAGTGAGCTAGCTCCACATTGTGTATATACACGTTATTTATTTACTTATAACAAAATCAAAATTCATAAAATTATATTATTGTCATTTTAATCAGTGTTTCAAAACATTTTATTAAAATACTAATAAAGGTTAATTTATTATTTTTCAGATCTTTTATTTATTTTTTATTGATTCAACGGTTTACCTTTATATAGAATATATGTAATGAGTAATTTCAATTCTCAGAAGTATTGAAACATATTTTTATAAATATCGTTATAATTATTCAATCCGTGTAATATACGAGGTTTGAATCTAGTTATATGATAAAAATAGTTTGTGTAATAACAGCTGAATTCTATGAATGTGGCA